>CM065810.1:66163500-70963500 GCA_033398695.1 Orobanche coerulescens
CAACTTAGAACAACATCAGTAATCAGTGTGAGGCATTTGAATCTCATTTTGGTCAAACTTGTAGAAAATCCTTGAAAGTCAAATTTCATGACTATCAAAATGGTCAAATGTTCGAGGGAATGCACAGGGTTCAATTTGAATTGGAAATAGTTAACCTTTGATGTTTTGAGTAAGGCCATGTTCTTTTGGACTTATTTTTCAGTTTAGATCGATTGATTCGATTCAGTCCGTTCGATTCGATTCGATTCGATTCAGTCCATTGATTCGATTCGATTATTCGATTCTTCTTCTTATTATTATTAATCTTAATTATTATTATTGTTATTATTACTAATAATATTACTATTATCATTGTTATTGTTAATTACTATTATTATTATTATTTACCATTATTATTATTATTATTTACCCTTAATATATATTTCAGTTCAGTTCAGTTCAGTTCAATTCAGTTCAGATTCATTCAGTCCAAAAGAACAGAGCCTAATTTGGTTGCTTGTGTGACTGAATCAACAAGAAACTTGGATTTCTAAACTCATCTGATCATTGAATTTTGGCCTTGAAAGTGCCTGTTTACCCAGTTACCTCCCCTGAATCACCCATCCACCCAGCTTGATCCATTTTTCTCAAAGCTACATCTTGATCAATAATAGACCTTAGGGCTTGAACCTGGGTGTTTTGGAAAGCTTGTTAGGGGGACTTATGAGCTGCATAATTGATTTGCTCTTGTTTGCTTGTTTGTTAGCTTAATTTGCACCATTATCTTGACCCAAGGCCAATGCTTTTGCTGATTCATCAGTATAAGCATTAAGCTTGTGAATTCATGTTTCTGTGTAATGAGTGTTGATATATTATTGTCTTTAGCTTACTTATGTTGTTTTGAGTTTGTATGCACTTGTGCTTATCTTGGGTATTGTTTGTGTGCTTAATTTGCAAACTGCTTATCTCAATTAAGCTCACTTAAACACCCACATCACCACAGTTGGTTCTTGTGAGTTTGTGAATGCTTGTTTTAGCTTTCTAATGTGTTTATTCTAGCTTTTGTAGTTCACCTAGAGTATTTTATAGCTTATGCACCCCTTGGATTAGCTTGTGGCTTGTGAACTCTCAAAATCCCCACACTAACCCAACCATTGCATCAGTGTGCTCAGGGCATCTTCACAAGCCTCTCCTGGGCTTTACAGTGGACCCCACACTTAGGATATTGGTTTTCTAGGAAGCCAGTCAGCTTATTTCTTTAGACCTAGGCTTATTTTGGGCTTCAACTTATTTGCCCCTAGCTTATTTGGACCCCCTTTGTGATCTGACCTCAGTACATATACTGAGTACTCAGAGTTATATACCAAACTTCCAAGGGTCATATTTAGTTTATTAGTGGGCCCTACCTTTGGCTTATTGGCTTTTTGGAAACACCAATAAGCCAACTTTCCAAATCAGGCCTTATTTTGGACTTGTGACCTCAGTTGAGCCACCAAACCAAGGCGTGCAAGTGGCCTAGTTCACCAAAGGTCCTGTGACCTTAGGTTAATTGGCTCATTTTTAGGTCTTGTAGAGGGCTCATTAGTGGGCCCCAGTGTATGCTTATTGGCTTATTTGAAAGTTCACCAGGACAACTTTGTAGGTCTAGTATTGATTTGGACCTCCATTCACCTCTATGGTCTGTTTAGCCTTTGTGATTTGCTTAAGTGCTTATTTCCCATTCCTTGCTTATCCAGTGTGCTTTTTTATTTCCCTTACCTTGTTTTGTGTGCACTTCACTTGGTTGTAGCTTGTTGTACCTCTGGACCTCAGTGTGTAGCTTTTGTATAGCTTCTCAAGCCCTTGAAATCCCATCAAAAGCTCAAAATACACCACTACCATAAACATAAGCTCACCAATTGCTCATTTTTTAGTTCCATAAAAGTTGTCTTCGTAAAATTTTCTTATTTTTAGTTGTTTATCAAGTTTCAAACAGAAAAAGATCAAAAAAAACATCATTTGTAATTTTAGTGATAGCTTCTATTTAATAAAATTTAGCTTTTTAATTTTTCTTTTTAATTTTTATTAAAGCACTTATCTGTTTTTATATTTTTCTTAGATTCCTGTCATATTAAAGTATTTATAGGAATTTTCTTAGATTTTTCCTTTGTCATTTAGTATTATTTATAATTAATAATAGTTTAATTAATAATTAATTAATATTAGTATATTAAATAGTTTAATTAGTTTTTATTAAGCAACAGTTTCTTTTTATATTTTTCCTAGGTTTTATTAGTTGTAAATTAATTTTAGAAAATAATTTCATCATTTCTACTGTTCATTTGCTAATTTTATTATTTAACTTAGTTTAATTAGATTTTAATTGATCATTAAGTAAATTAAATCTAAAAAAGTTTATTTATAATTTTTAGGACTTTTTATAATTTTATAAGACCTCTGTAGTTGTTAAATAGTTTTAGAAAAAGTTTGATAATTATCTAAATTAGTTTAGTATTTATTTTAATTTAAATTAGTTTAATTAGTAATTAGTATTTAATTAATATTAAATAATTAAAAAGTCTAAAAAAATATTTTTCTTTTTATTAAATTTTCTTTTGTCATTAGAATTGTAGAAAAGTAATTTTCACTTTTGTAGGACTTTATTTGCTCACGTTTCACTTTTATTTTTTTTTGTACGTTTACGATAAACTTTGTTTTAAACGTATGTTTTTAGTTTTAATCGTTTCTAAGTTTCTTTGGTTTACGTGTTTGTTAATATAGTTCTGTTTAGTTATTTTCTATCATACTCCCGTAGAATAATCATCATAACCCTTTCTTGTTCATAATCACTCGATCACGATTCGTTTTGAAATACAATTCACTACCTCATCGGGACTTAACGACCCGGGAATACCATATACTCCTTGGATAATTGCATTGTGCCTTGAATTATTTGACTTTCATTGACCATAACCTTGGTTGACTTTAGTTGACCGTTTCAGAGCCAATAAAATTTTGGCGCCGCTGCCGGGGAGGTTGTGTGCGTAATATTTGAAACGTATTGCAGATTAGTGTTTTGAACTTCACTCTTTGTACATTTTCCATCACTTTGTGAATTTTTCCATAAAACAAACAAAAACGATCGTGAAGTTAATTTGTTTGACTGAACGATTACCAAAAATAACATAAACAACAAAAATACAAAAACATTTTCTGTTTTCTTGTTAAATAAACAAATAAAATACATTGTCGAGAACCAAGACAGAGTACTACCTAACTGGGGGTACGAACATTAATAAGTTCCCAAACTAAAGATTAAAACTTGCCTTTGTATCCTTGTGAGTGGTGTACCTTTTTCAAAGAAGCCATTCATATTGTGATTATTAGTTTAAGTTCAATGTTGTTTTGTCTCGATCTTGTTTTAATTGGATTTGTTTCTAGTGCATGCGCACTCGTTCTTCGAGGTCTACGAGCCCATTATGTGAGCTTGACACCATTCCTCAAAGACGAAATTGTAGACGTAGACGTTCTACCTCAATAGTCGAACCCGAGATTCGTACTATTCCTGACCCTTCTGTTATCATGGCGGCTGAGCCTACCATGAATGAGCTTCTCCAAGCCCCGTCGAGGGCTACGGAGATGCTATCGTTGTTCCGGCCATCGTGGCCGAGAATTTTGAGCTTAAGACGGAGTTGATAAACCTGGTAACCTCGCGTCAATTCTATGGTTTTGAAAGGGACGATCCTCAAGATCACATTCGATGGTTCAACAAAATCACATCCACCATCAAATGCAAAAATGTCCCTGAAGAGGCTATCAAACTCCTTCTTTTCCCGTTTTCCATCGATGGGGCTGCCCGGATTTGGCTTGACAAATAACCCCCTCGATCGATTACAACATGGGAAGATTTGCACAAGAAGTTCGTGAATGAATTCTTTCCTCCTTCCAAAACCACGGCTCTTAAGAATGAGATCATTAAATTCACGCAGAAATTTGATGAATCATTCAGTGAGGCATGGGATCGTTTTAAAGAAATGCTCCGCAAATGTCCTCACCATGGCTTTACCGAGTTGATGCAACTCGACACTTTCTATAACGGTGTGAGCCAAGCCGATCAAGACTCTCTCAATTCCTCCGCGGGAGGTAATTTCTTGAATCGAACCACAAGGGATGCTTTAGCGATCATCGAGAATAAGTCTAAGGTCCGCATTCCACGAAGCAAACCGGTTGTTTCTCAAGCGAGTGCTAGTCCTTCTACCTCATCGCCCGTGGCTCAGTCTAGCACCGATGCTAGGCTTGACAAACTCACGGAAGCCATTCACGCTTTGGTTCTCACCAAAACTAAGAAAGTTTCTTCTCCGCAAACTTCTCAACCTCCTGAAGTCAAAAAGGTAGAAGTTTGTGTCACTTGTGGTGGTCCACACGCTTTGGTAATACCGGCTTAAAAAGATCAAAATATCGTCTTTTGAACTCGATGGTTGCTTTCCGGCGATGTGAGAGCACGAAACTTGTTGTAGTCATGGTCCCACGGATGGCGCCAATCGGTTGATACATAATCTGGCGCGGGCTGGATTCGACGACTCTCCCTGGGCCGTTCGTCGTCTTCTCGAGCCCTGAGTAGACCTATCAACAAAGAGAACCCGTTAGGAGTGGACCCGAGGCCGTAGCCCCGGGGTCCACCTCCGACGGTCAAGTTAGTATCGATGTGATATAACCTACAAGAGTTAGGTTTAGAGTAACCTGTTATGTTGTGTTGAAGAAGGGGATCCCAGCCATATATTTATAGGTCATGGATTAGGGTCTAGGCGTAGAGTAGGTCGCTGTCTGCCGGGCCTGGCCCATTCCTGGCTTAGTCCAGACTATACGTCCACATGCTCTTTATTTATCTGATAACCCAATGCAACATCAACGAACCAAATACATTGATATTGACATTCATTTTGTTCGTGATATGATTGCTATAGGTCATATGCGTGTTCTTCACAGTCTATCTCGTTACCGGTTGCGGATATCTTTACCAGAGGACTTTCATCGACGTTATTTGAAGAAATGCGCATCTGTTTGAGTGTTCGATTACCTCACGCTCAAACTGCGTAGAGTGTTCGATTACCTCACGCTCAAACTGCGTAGAGTGTTAGTTGATATGTTTCGTCCCATTGTGGCTAGTTATAAAACTTTAGCTTGTTTATGTTATTTCTAGATGAGATATTGTAATCCTTTTATTGAATGTAACACGCAAGAGATGAGATCAATATAGAACTCATATTTGCCATAGAATCAATGAACCAATCATAGCCACCCATTTTTTAATTAAATTAATAAAAAACAATTTTTCACCTTTTTTTTAAACAACATATCTTGCAAACAGTAAATCTTCAAGCTACAAAAAAATACCATCGCGTCGAAAATTAAATTATCTTTCTATAGATATGCATTGTTATATACTTTCAACGAACTTCTTTTTTACGAACTTTTTTTTAATTTTTAAACTTCCGCCCAGAAAAATCATATATGATTCATAAAAATCACATATGATTTGATTTTTACAAATCACATATAATTCTTACGAATCATATACGATTTGTAAAAATCATATATGATTCGTAAAAATCACACATTATTTGATTTTAACGAATCACATATGATTTTTCTGGGCGGAAATTTTGAAAAAAAAAAAAAATTATCGAAAAAAAAATTCGTTGAAAGTATATAACAATGCATGTCTATAGAAAGATAATTTAATTCTCGTCGCAATGGTTTTTTTTTCTCATAATGATTTACGTTTGCGAGATATTTAATTTTTAAAAAATGGTGAAAATTTACTTTTTGTTTTTTGATAAAAAAAAATGGGTGGCTAGGAATGTTCATTAGTTATATGGCAAATATGAGCTCTATATTAATCTTTTGGCTAACACGCAATTGCCAATTTAACACTATCTTGATGAGCAGATGAAATGTTTGCGACTTTTATTTATTTTTATTTATTATTATTATTATTATTTTGAAGAATTGCGACTTTTACTTATAAGCTACATTTTGATCATTGTGTTTGATATAAAATAGATGTTTAAATCTCATGTATAAAAAATATTCATTGTTTACTTTTTCGTTATCTATCAGCGCAAAGGGTACTCTTGCGTTGTTTACTTGCGCCAAACCAACAGCCCAAATGTTCTAACGGCTCATTGTACCGGATGTGGTGACATTGGTGCTCGACTTGTAGCCAATAGACAGCGCCAATGATTTCTTCTTCTTCTTTTTTTTTTGTGTTATATTTGTGTATTTAGTGGGATACGTGTTGACCCACCGGCACCACATTTCTGGTGCCAACGGTAACGGCACAAAATATAATGCCAAGAAATTTCGGGTGCCATTGAAGGTTTTGTTGATGTGGCTCTTATGGTTTTTGTTAACCAGTGACTTGATCATATTTATCTAAACATAAATGATGAAAATAGCCGCTATAGAGAAGAGATTTATTGGGGAAAAAAAACTTAAATTAGAAAAATAAAAACAAATTTCTAGTCACATAGTTCAAATATGATAGAAAATTTTAAAGAGAGATGCATCTATTTTTGTAGGTTTATCTGAAACGTATGTGGTTGTGATTTCTTGTCACATTTCTCATTTTAACTTTCGTTCTCATTTAATCCCATGACCACCACTATAAAGGTAAAGTGGTCAATTTTAGCTACTAAGCCTATCAGTCACACATCTATAATAAGGTGTTGTTTGTTTATTAATAGGCTCTGAATCTGAATCTGATTCGCACATCTGAATCTGAATCTAAGGCGTAAATGTCTTAATCTGAATGAAATATTATTATTATTATTATTATTATTATTATTTTATTATTTATTATTATTACTTTTTTTTTTGTAAAAAAGTATGTGAATGATATGAATATGATGCAATTTTATTCTTACGACACCTAAATATTAAAAGACTTTAAGAGGCAATAAGACATCCCTACACATCTTGTTGGTTAAGAGGCTTGAGCCTCTAACTGACTCGGAACAAAAAGAAAAAAAGCAAACGCACTTAATGACCCAAATGTCTGACCGCGTCTGAACGAGTCAGATTAAGAGACTGTTAAGAGGCTCTTTTTAAAAAACAAACACCACCTAAGTAACATTGTATCCGCATTTTTGAATCAAACCTATACTCATCTCGGCCTTCAGTGTCCGACATATATACTAAGTAACATTGTATCCGCACATAGCGATGGTAATTTTTGCGGTTCTTGAAGATCGATTTTGATTTTTTGTTTCGTAGTTGTGAGATAAGATGTGTGTAGTTAATGTGTAAAAAGAGTAGGAAGGTTTAAGTTATAATCAAACGAGAAATAAAATTAAAAAGAGATCAGAAACGATAACTATATATTTGAGATGCACGTATAAAAATAGATGCATCTCCCTTTAAATTTCTCTATCTTATTTTAATTTTTCTTATTATTAGATCCATTCCCATGAAGGTTTATGCGGAGAAATTTTAATTTTTTTTAAAGTTGAAATGCTTTATAAGAGAAGTAGGGGTGAGCATCGGGCCAGTCCCGACCCGAAACCGATTGATCCCGAAACCGAATGTCTCGAAAACAAAAACCGAATCCCGAATCGAAAACCAAAACCGAATCCCAAATCCCGAACCGAATACCGAAACCATATAATGAAAAATTGACTACAATATATAAATAAAACCATAATCTAAACTTTCTAATCAAACGAGAAATAAAATTAAAAAGAGATAAGAAACGATAACTACATATTTGAGATGCACTTATAAAAATAGATGCATCTCCCCTTAAATTTCTCTATCTTATTTTAATTTTTCTTATTATTAGATCCATTCCCATGAAGGTTTATGTGGAGAAATTTTAATTTTTTTAAAGTTGAAATGCTTTATAAGAGAAGTAGGGGTGAGCATCGGGCCAGTCCCGACCCGTCCCGACCCGAAACCGATTGATCCCGAAATCGAATGTCTCGAAAACAAAAACCGTATCCCGAATCCCGAAACCATATAATGAATGAAATTGACTACAATATATAAATAAAACCATAATCTAAACTTTCAACTTTTCAAGTTTTAACCTGACAAAGGATCCCAATTGGTCAGAATTGATGCATTTAAAAGCTGTTTTTGGGGTTTTAACTATATGAAGCTCACTCCATGAAAACCCATGGACTTTAAAGAGATTTTTAACATTAATAAACAGAATAAGGGGTCGTTTGGTTTGTAGATGGGTTTAGACTAAGATTTGGATTTAAATGTAAAGTTGTGGATTATGATTTGGATTTTGATTTGATGTAGAAAAAAAAGTAGGAGAGAGAAAATATTTAACTAATATAATAATATTATTTAAAAATATATAGAATTAAAGTAATTAAATTTGTTTAAATAAAATAAGTTTTAAATCTTGAATGAGTGGTTTAAAAGAAGTGATGGCCCACTTTTCTTTGAATAAGACAAGAAATGACAAAAGTATTTTTGTAATCCTACTTGCACCACTGAATTTCTACACTGAAAATATTGGGTATTCAACCCAAAATCAGGACCCACAATTTTTTTTACCAAATAATACTTTTTAGTTGTCAATCTGAGCGTACAGTGCAATGCCCCTGAAACAAACAGCACCTAAATAGTTCTCAGACCACCAAAGATCATTTTACAGCTAGCTTAATGGATATATTACCTTGAGTTAAACCAGAAAATGTATTGTTAAGATGGGTTGTTTATACAAATGTTAATGGGCCGAAAAGTGTAAAATTAAATGGGGCCAAACCTATAGTAAACAAACATTTTGGGCCGGGCTAATTTAAAGCAGCACATTAAACATCGTTTCATGTGGCTTTAGTACATATACTCCGTAGATAATTTTTATTGACTTGTTTACGTAGACAATTTATTCAATTCAAAGGTAAAAGGTTTTCTCGTGAAGAACCGTAAAAAAATAATGTCGATTCAAGGTTCTTTTTCGTATCTATGTCACTCAATTTCAATATGTTGCTTGT
The DNA here is from genome assembly GCA_033398695.1 of Orobanche coerulescens. Taxonomy (NCBI): domain Eukaryota; kingdom Viridiplantae; phylum Streptophyta; class Magnoliopsida; order Lamiales; family Orobanchaceae; genus Orobanche; species Orobanche coerulescens. The sequence goes on from CM065810.1 coordinate 66,172,467, forward strand.
ATGTGATCAACCATATAATTAGTTTTATTCATAATTATTAGTACTATCTTATTGTTTGATCATCAATAATTATGTTTCTCTCTCTCTCTCTTTTTTCTTTTTTTGAAAATTTTGTGCCATTAGTTTCTCTTTGTTATAGTAAATATAATTATGCTCTTTGAGTAGTTTAGGAGCTATTACTAGATACATGAGAGACCTTTGATATTTTGTACAGAAACTATCAAATTCGTAGATTACCACAGCCTGCAATTACATGATTCTACGGCCTACGCTTCCGTATATTCTTTGATGTTTATGTGATTAATATTTATGATTGTCATGTTATATAATTCCAACACAAAGATCATTTTACAGCTAGATTAATGGATATATTACCTTGAGTTAAACCACAAAATGTAGCAAAAATGGTTCAATCGTGTTTAAAACTCCCTTAAAAGTTTTAAACTTAAATTTCAAATAACATAGAGTTAGAAACTTAGAACCTTAATAAAATTGGCCTGTCCCAAGGAAAAACACAACAATTTCTTTTTCGTGGGCAAGGTTCCAAATTTCAACTCAATCTCTCTACCCAGTCATAATGGAGAGTGTGTTTAGATATTTGACTAAAGTCGAACAATTTCAAAAAATCATTTGGATCATATTTTGAATGTGTAGTTTCTATGGTGATATATATTGGTGCAGTGCGTTTATTGTTAATATTGGCAACATGATGGAGAGATGGACCAATTGTCTATTCTGGTAAAAAGCTCTCTATGAGTTTGAAGTCTCTTTAGTTTATTTAACATAATAAAACCTATTAATACCATTTCACTACATATGCCTATTCAATAATGCTTCTAATACTTTATGGACGTTTATTTATCAAGGATTAGTGATCTTTACAAAATTTCAACTCCTTGCCTTTGAGATAAGAAAACACGTTCAGTCAACATTTAATTATAAATTAAGATGTTCCGGTTATCAAAATCAAATCTAGCTTAAGGCAGATGTTGAGAAAAAGAAAAGATATTGAGTTGCTTGAGTTCGGCTCGAATAATGTATAGCCAGCACGTCAAGTTTCAACATTTGTAAAAAAAAAGTGCTTATATCAAGTCCATCCTTTGATATTGCTTTATAGTTAGTTTTTTTATATATTCGGAAAAAATTACATACAGAACTATATACACTTGGTACTAGCTAAAAGCCCCATGAAATCACGGTATTTCAAAGAGATGTCACAAATATATATAATAACTTGTGTATCATGAAGTTAGACGTTAGATAAAACAACGTTAGTATACGCAACGTAAAATAGAAACTTGGGTACTAATGAAGCATATGCAGTTTATCAAACAAAATTTTAAATAACTGAAAAAATAAAAAAATCTTCATACGAACGTATTTTAGTTTTTGTTTCTGATCAACTCATTGTTGTTTCAGGAATCTATCAATAAATCAATCCAATATAGACTCCATAATACAGACCCCATTCAATCTATGTCAATTCATAGCAATTGTTACATGACTAACCTTCATAATATGACAGATTTCCCTTGTAAAGTCTAAGGACATCCTACCATTATGCACATTTTACTTGTAACGTCCAGCTTTCCTTCCTTTTGTGTTCTCTCTAGAAATGCATCATGTGTTTTCGTAAGCATGAGTCTCCAATCAAAACACTATATACTGTCATATGTGTTTTTTTAAGGGGCAAATAACCTATTAATGCACTATACTTGCCACAAATGTTACTTTCATTTACTGAATAAATTTTTTTCATGGGTACTGACCATTCATTTTTTGGACTTTTTGAGGTACTTTGTTACATTTTTGCCCCTGGATTTTTAATAATTTGAGGGGCAAAAACATCACAAATTACCTCAAAAAGACCAAAAAATGAAAGTTCATTACCCATATAAAAGGAAAAAAATGTGTTCAGTACACGGAAGTAACATTTGTGGCAAGTATGATGCATTTTGAAGGAATTTGCTCTTCTTTTAAGCATTAGTCTCCTATCAAGCTCTATATCTCATCTTTGTTATCCACTAATCTTCTAGTAAAAGAAGTTATATACTTTTTTCTTTTTTTCTTTTTTGGAACATAAAAGAAGTTATATACTATTAAACTCGAAATCATCTCAAGTTCTATAAAAATTGTGTTACCGTTTAAATCTTTTGTACCTAAAAGTGATTCTAAGACATGGCAAATAACCTTACTGACTTAGTGCAAGATCGAGTGGCAAGGCCACAAAATAAATATGAAAGATTGACAAATTATCATAGGTTGGAGTTGGACCTAATTCCGCTTTTATATAACATGGATCAAAGGAACTTTCAACTTGATGATGGAATACGGAAATATTCATCAGTTTATAAAAGGGCAAATTGCATAAAAAGTTACTCATCTTAAATCCAATTTTAATTAAAGGTACTACTCTTTTTTTTTCTCAATTTAAGGTACCCGACTTTGTTTTTTTGGCCGATTTAGGTTTTTTTCTAACTTCCGTTAACAATTTCGTTAGTAAATTACATGTTTGGTCCTTGATTTTGTATAGGCATTTCATGTTTGGTCTATTTTTGTTCGTTTTCATACGTTTTCGTCCGTTTTTACACGTTTTCGTCCGTTTTTGCACGTTTTCATCCGTTTTTACACGTTTCGTCCGTTTTTACACGTTTTCGTCTGTTTTTAGTGCAAAAATGAATGAAAACGTGTAAAACAGATGAAAACATGTAAAAACAGACGAAAAGATGCAAAAGCGGACGGAAACATGTAAAAACAGATGAAAACGTGTAAAAACACCCGGAAACGTGCAAAAACAAACGGAAACGTGTAAAAACGAACGGAAAGGTGCAAAAACGGACGAGAACGTGTAAAAACAGACGAAAATATGCAAAAATGGATGAAAACGTGTAAAACGAACAAAAACGTGTAAAAACATAAAGCAAACCTTCCTCGTACGATTTGCTGTAAACCTAATTAAGATATTTGTAATAAAATAAAAGATAACAAAACTGTTATTGTGACACGTAAAAAAACTCGTTAAAATCCATTCGAGAAAAGCGAAACTCGTTAAAATACCCGAATTAAAAGACTTCAAATGGTATGAGTTACTTAAAATATATTTAAATGCATACATACACGTAACATGAATAACAGTGACTATGTGGTTTAATGCAAAACAAAGATACTAAATTTAAATCAACTTGCCGAATTTGAGAGTGTAGCGTGGCTTTAGATGTTTTCAGTAAAGAAGATTTCATCCACGTGGATTTCAAAGCAAATAGATGTTGGCCAAAAACTCTCTTTTATTAGTACTACGGATTAACATTTTGGGGAAGAAGAAAACTATAACATTAATAATTTACCCCTAACAATTATGTATTAACAAAAAACAACCATATGATTTTTCTTAAAAGATTTATGCAGTCATAAGATTGTTTCTATAGTTAATAGTCAACACAAAAGTTATTTTAAAGAAAAATGAGCAAAATGGGTTTTTCAGGTCTACACAATCTCGTCCCAATGGCTTTGACATGAACACCCACTTTGCATAAACTCATCCATGCATCGCCTAGGAAACAATCAGTCTATTATACAGTTTCCACAAACATATCATAAAGTTGGCAAAAGCATTTGGTTATGCCCAAACAATAAGAACATGTTTCCTTTACACACCCTCTCGCAGAAAGTGATGCCACCTTTAATTATTTTCTTTTCAAGTGACGCTCGAAATAGTCATGTACAATTTTTTTCTTTTGTTGAACAAAGTCATGTATAATTGACCAAGTGAATGACAGACGTTGGAGATAAAGGACCAAGTTATGAAAGTGATCGTCCCTCTATATTGTTAATGGCTATTTCATGTAGTACAATGGCGGAGCTTGAAAAATATTTGTGTGAGTGCCGAAGCAAAAGTTTTCCCGAAAAATATTAGACGAGATGAAAAAAATATTTTTTTTTTTACCTCATGAAATCGCAAATAAATACACTAACAGACTTAGGCTAGACGGGACGGGACCCTTCCGAGTCCTCATTAAGCTCCGCCCATGATGTACGTAGTACCATGAGTTGCATGTCCCGATAAAAAAAATGAAGGCCAACACTACAACATACCCAAGAATTTGATGAGATGAAAGTGTTTTAAAAAATAATAAGAATTTGATTGTCTAATAGGCTTTTTTTAAATCCATGGTTTTCGTCAATTGCGCTGATTTGGAACCACATCAAGAACTTTTCGTTGTGCAATCCCAATTTAACTGGGCAGCCTTAATCGATGAAGCTTACTTTGTGTCTAAAATCTTAAATTTAGGCGATGCATAATCGATGAAGCTTACTTTGTGTCTAAAATCTTAAATTTAGGCGATGCAGAGTGTTTTTTTTTCTTTTTTTTCTTTTGCAAATGGTGAAGTTATATTAACTTTCCAAAATATATCTGTACAAACTTATCAGATGTAAACAATTCAGAATTGGACAGACCCAATTCTTTGATACAAACATGGCTAAACAAACTCTTACAACTATATCACTTTCATCCATCATATGCCATAACAGATATTCACCAATATTCACCATTAAGTGCACCAATAACCACCTAGCCTTCTCTTATGTCCACTCAACCAGCTCCCACAGTAAACACAAGTGAGAGGGTTAATGGCTTCATTAGGCACCCATAACCTCTCCACTGTAGGGGCTATACCAATTAGGCGATGCAGAGTTGATGAACAAACAGGTACCATGGTACTCGTTTTGAATGCTTTATTTCATGTAGTTCAACGACACGTGATTCAGTGGCGGCGATTAGCATGTGCACGTGATTCAATCTAAGGGGCTTTCAATTTACCATACATCCATTAATATTTATAGTTTTATACATATCTAAGTATATAATGTTCGGAATTTTTAGTGTCTTTTAAATATTATCAAAGTTGAACTTTTAGTGTCTTTGTGTTATATCAAAGAACTTTTTATATTCAAAAATAGTTAAACTTTTCGTGATTTCTGGGGGCCTCATTCGTGATTTCGCACCGGGCCACCCAAATCGGACGGCACTGACGTGATAAATAGAAAACCGTGAAGCGATAAAAATCTATTATGTAAATGATTAATTGTTAAGAATATGTAAGTGTATAATATGTTAGATCGGAGTGGTATAATAATGTAAGTATTAGATACGAATATAGTCATGATACTCGTAAAATTAACAACGGACCAATGGATGTTCCAGAGTAAAGAATATTGTCTTGTCGAAGATGTTTATGGAAATGAGTGTAAGTCGGTGCATATGTAGTGTGTCATTATAGATTAAGATCTTATACATGTATAAGAATATTTGAAATGGGCATTTGCACAAAACAAAATGCACCATATCGTTGAGTTAATGTATAGTCTAGACCAGGGATCTCAACAATTTTCATTCTTATGATATTGTTACGACATAATTTCGCCATCTTCTTTAACATCACAAGAATTTCATTTTGTGTGAAAAATAATGCTTAATTACATAACAATCATCTCCCTACACTTATAAGCATATACGCCAAATTACAAACTTGTTTGGTTATTTATGATGTTATAACTTATAAAATACAACCTGCAAAGCAAAATCCTAATAGTTGTTACAAACACCATAGAAAATACAAACATTCACTAAACGCGTTTTTTATATTTTTAAGTGTTTTGTGGAGATAAATTTCCTTTCCAAATTTCTACAAATTAGATATCGAAAATAAGAAAAAATTTCTCCAACTAAACACACCTTTAAACGTTTTAAACTCTAAAATGTTTTTAAAAACAAGGCCCTATTAGAGCGAATTCCTCCACTTAAGTTATCTCGAGTTTGTAACATTATCAAGGAATTAGTTATTGTATTTATTCACCATTAAGAACTGCCTTAGGTAGACGTATTTGTCAAGTGGTGTTTTAGTAATTAGATAATGTTATTAATTAAGTTTTATTAAGATTTATATCATGAAAGGAGCAGTTTGAGATTGATGCTAGAAATGAACACGAAGCAGAAAAGTCTGGAAAGAATGTGAAGTAAACATACTCAAATTGAACCAAAGAAAGTGGATATTGAATCTGGAAAGCGGGAATGATACTATGGTTGAATTTATTGTCATTGTTTTCTAATCGTAGTAATTTCTAATTGTGCACTGATTTGGATATGTTCAAGTAAAGCCTGCTTCAAGAAATGAAGCATACTTCATCACTTCCACAACCGAAGATAGTAAGACGAGTAAACTCCCAAATTAACAAAAAGAGCTTCTCTGAGTGCCAATCATGCGAAAAAGGATCATGATATTGCAAGGCAGCCTCACGGAAAATACATCTCTCTCATTTATTTGAGGTTATGATTTTCATCAACTTACTTTCAATGGGTGGATTTGGGATTAAATATTTAGGAAAAACTTTAACTAAGTTATTCTTCACATCATCTTCATGTTCCTATAGTTCCTGACGGAAAAGGCCGTGGGCGCTGCTCCACGGCCTCCTACTATTGCTGCATTTTTGCCGAGTGCTGCAGTTCCTGCTCCACGGCCTCTGCCTGCTCCAGGGTCTGGTGTTCAGCCTAGATTTCGTGCAGCTAAGCGAGAGTAAGTTTGTCCTAGATTTGCTTCGCAATTTTTTATTTGTTTAACTCAGTTAGTAAATTAAGATTTACTCTCGGCACAAACCTATGAGGAAAGGAGAGCCCATGCCCAACGAAACAGGATAAGACATGAAATAGATGTTGGCATACCATCAGGAGAGGGCCAAAAAGATAACAAAAACATTGATGATTTACTAGCATCGATCGGGACTTCTGGGGCTGCTGTCCCTGATGTACTTCCTCCACGGTTTATTAAGGCTCAACAGCTCAAAGTCTTACAAAGGTCTCGTGTTATTGTTTCCTTTGTTCGATCAATTCTATGAAAACGTAGGGCTGCAGTGCTACAACCTGATATCATAGCAAGACCACATCCTCTACTGGATTCTGTTTCTTCATCATCTGATTCTCTCTCTCCCCCGCTTCATACCACTACCCGTTCTGGTTTTCTGCCCACACATGGGACTGTTAGTCAGTCGGCAAGAGTTGATTCTGCACTACCAATTGATTCAGCAAGTTTCCATAGAACATTCATGCCTTTTCGTCCAGCTAGCGTACATGTTGGTCGCCAACCAAGGTTTGTATCTTTAATTAACAATAGTGATTCTGGCACCTAAACATCTTCGTTTTGTCTCGCCTTAACTGCCTCACTTGTATCGTTTATTGATGTTTAGGTAACATCTTTTTATTTTTGAAGAGCTGGATCTGTTGGTGAACCACCAAGGTGGAATAGGAGTTCTGCTCCAGCCCCAAGTGCTCCACCCCCGAGTGCTGCTGATTCTCTAACCAGGTTTGTATCTTTAATTAACATTAGTGATTATGTTCTGGCTGATTTGTGTCGTAAAACCTGATAGAAACTTGTTACTGTTGTTTTTGATTGCCGCTCATTTAAAATCCACTGGCACTTTCATTTTTAATCCTTTTAATGTTTTTTGCAGGTCTGTTAGTTATTCTTCACAGCAGCATCTATAGACTAGGGGCACTGCTCCACGACCCCCTACTGTTGCTGCGTCTTTGCCGAGTGCTGCAGTTCCTGCTCCACGGCCTCTGCCTGCTCCAGGGTCTGGTGTTCTGCCTATATTTCATGCAGCCGGTCGAGAGTAAGTTAGTCCTAGATTTGCTTCGCAATTTTTCATTTGTTTAACTCCGTTAGTAAATTAAGTTTTACTCTCGGCACAAACTTAATAAGACGAGTAAACTCCCAAATGAACAAAAAGAGCTTCTCTGAGTGCCAATCATGCGAAAAAGGATCAAGATATTGCAAGGCAGCCTCACGGAAAATACATCTCTCTCATTTATTTGAGGTTATGATTTTCATCAACTTACTTTCAATGGGTGGATTTGGGATTAAATATTTAGGAAAAACTTTAACTAAGTTATTCTTCACATCATCTTCATGTTCCTATAGTTCCTGACGGAAAAGGCCGTGGCGGCCGCTCCACGGCTTCTTTGCATCTTTGCCGAGTCTGCAGATTCTGCTCACTCGCTGCACTCAGGTCAGTGTTCAACCTAGATTTCGTGCAGCTGATCGAGAGTAAGTTTGTTTGTCCTAGATTTGGTTTGCACTTTTTCATTTGTTTAACTCAGTTTGTGCCAAGAGTAAAACTTAATTTACTAACGAAGTTAAACAAATGAAAATTTGCGAAGCAAATCTAGGACAAACTTACTCTCGATCAGCTGCACGAAATCTAGGCTGAACACCAGACCCTGAAGCAGGCAGAGGCCGTGGAGCAGAATCGCAAAGACTCGGCAAAGACGCAGAATAAAGAGGGGGCCGTGGAGCAAAGGCTCCCTAGTCCATAGATGCTACTGTGAAGAATAACTAACAGACCTGCAAAAAACATTAAAAGGATTAAAAATGAAAGTGCCAGTGGATTTCAAATGAGCGGCAATCAAAAACAACAGTAACAAGTTTCTATCAGGTTTTACGACACAAATCAGCCAGAACATAATCACTAATGTTAATTAAAGATACAAACTTAGTTAGAGAATCAGCAGCACTCGGGGGTGGAGCACTCGGGGGTGGAGCACTCGGGGCTGGAGCAGAACCCCTATTCCACCTTGGTGGTTCACCAACAGATCCAGCTCTTCAAAAATAAAAAGATGTTACCTAAACATCAATAAACGATACAAGTGAGGCAGTTAAGGCGAGACAAAACGAAGATGTTTAGGTGCCAGAATCACTACTGTTAATTAAAGATACAAACCTTGGTTGGCGACCAACATGTACGCTAGCTGGACGAAAAGGCATGAATGTTCTATGGAAACTTGCTGAATCAATTGGTAGTGCAGAATCAACTCTTGCCGACTGACTAGCAATCCCATGTGTGGGCAGAAAACCAGAACAGGTAGTGGTATGAAGAGAGGGAGAGAGAGAATCAGATGATGAAGAAACAGAATCCAGTAGAGGATGTTGTCTTGCTATGTCATCAAGTTGTAGCACTGCAGCCCTACATTTTCATAGAATTGATCGAACAAAGGAAACAATAACATGAGGCCTTCGTAAGACTTTGAGCTGTTGAGCCTTAATAAACCGTGGAGGAAGTAAATCAGGGACAGCAGCCCCAGAAGTCCCAATCGATGCTAGTAAATCATCAATGTTTCGATTATCCTTTTGGCCCTCTCCTGATGGTATGCCAACATCTATTTCATGTCTTATCCTGTTTCGTTGGGCATGGGCTCTCCTTTCCTCATAGGTTGGAAGAATAACTCTTCGCTGCAAAAAAGGAAAATCGTATAATCAGTAAATTAGATTACCTAAACCTTCCAGTTAAAACACTACTGTGACAAGTCTAAGAATCAGTCTAATGTGACAAATTTAGTCCTAACAAAATACTAACAAGCCTAACAAACTGTAAATCAGATTAGATATGAAATAAAGAGTATCAACTAATCGATCCGATCAAAATAATATACTAAACTACTTCAACAAATATAAAAACATTCAAATCATCAAGCAAATAGATCAGATCTGAAATAAATGATTATCAACTAATCGATCCGATCAAAATATTACAATAAACTACTTCAACAAATATAAAAACATTCAAATCGTCAAGCAAATAGATCAGATCTGAAATAAATGATTATCAACTAATCGATCCGATCAAAATATTACACTAAACTACTTCAACAAATATAAAAACATTCAAATCGTCAAGCAAATAGATCAGATCTGAAATAAAAGAGTATCAACTAATCGATCCGATCAAAATATTACACTAAACTACTTCAACAAATATAAAAACATTCAAATCGTCAAGCAAATAGATAAGATCTGAAATAAATGATTATCAACTAATCAATCCGATCAAAATAATACAGTAAACTACTTCAACAAATATAAAAACATTCAAATCATCAACTATATTAGATCAGATCTGAAATAAATTAGATTAGATCTGAAATAAACGAGTATCAACTAATTTGCTATTAGTTGAAATAAATGACATTAAGATTAACAATATTGTGATTAGATAACAATAAATCAATCAAATCAATAATAACAAATACGAACTGTTAAATAGAAGTAGAATCGAATCTGAATACTAACATTGCACTCGGATTCGTGATCAGCGACTACTTGAGGGTCCTGGTGGAAGAAATTACACCTTTGCCACTTACAACGGGGCCAAGCAGTTGGTTCTGTGTTTTGAAAATTTAAACCGGTAGTCATTTTGTGGTGTGTGTTTTTTTTGGCTAGGTTAGAAATGATAAGGAAGATGAATGTAAATGTGGAAAGGTGATGTTTGTGTGTGAGTCATGAGCTTTTATAGGCTTTGTTCTTTTATTTTCGGAGACTAATCGGGGGAATTCTTTTTAGGAAAGGATGGGTGTGCGTAAATTTACGTTTTGGAAATCTAAAATTCGAAATGGTTTAAAAAATTTAAATCCCGCTTAAAAGATTTGAAATGCCAAAATCCCTAACCCATATCTTCCCCAAAATATTTTAAGAACCATTAATTGCAAAAGAGTACTCAATATTGCAAATAATTACAAAATAGCCCCATCTTTTAGAAAAATAACAAAAACATCCTATTGGTGATAGATCTATACTTGATAATACAAAAAAAAATTATAAAATTACCCCATCTTTAAGAAAAATAACAAAAACATCCTATTGGTGATAGATCCATACTTACTATTACAAAAAAAATTATAAAATAACCACATCTTTTAGAAAAAATAACAAAAACATCCTATTAGTGATAAATCTATACTTAATATTACAAAAAAATTATAAAATAACCCCATCTATTAGAAAAAAATACAAAAACATCCTATTAGTGATAGATCTATACTTAATATTACAAAATAAACTGATCTTTTAGAAAAAATTACAAAAACATCCTATTTGTTGACAGATCTATGTTAAAGATGCATTTTATTATATACCCATTTTACAAACCTGTTCACAACATACTATGGTGGTCGACAGTCGCCGGTGATGGTGACGAGTCTTTTGCGTTGACCGGCTATAACCACAATGAACATAACGATTAAGTCGAGGCTTTTAAGGTTTGACAGAGTGGTGACGGTGACGAATATTTGGTGTTGACCCATCATGGTTTCAAGGATTTCGAAGGTTTATTTGGGTTATTTAGATTTAGATCAGAGATAATACACAAAGAGAGAGAGCCGGCGAGAGAGAAAGATGTATGTGTGAGAGAGCATGTCAAAGATATTGAGTGGGTTTATAAAGAGACGGAGGGATAAGGGAACAAAAAAACACAACTAGGTTTAGTTTGGTTGATTTTCTTTTTTTCTTTTATTTAAAATAAATACGTAGGTAGTTACCCATTCAATGTAAAAAAACGTCTTTTAAGTACGTTTCGTTAATTGACTTTTAACACGCTTAATTCATATTTGTACATAAATCATATGTAATCTTATATAGATAAAGTTTAAGAAGCCTTATAAATGTAAGTGGTCATAATTAATGCTTGATGAATTGATTGTATCATATTTGTTATTCCACATTGATTTCCGCGTACGCCAAGAACTTTCGTTAAGTGTCGATGAATATTCACATAAATTGGCCATTTATCTTATATACTAAAAGTTAAGAAATTTTATAAATGTAAAGTGATTATAATAAATGGCTCACGAATTGAAAGTGAAATGTGGAGATGAAGTGTTTTGTGCCATGAATGCATAAATTAAACACACCAATTAGTGTTAGTCTTTTTACCTTCCCGTCCATGAATTACAAATATTTTATCAATTATATAATGTGTCAAAAATCACACACAACAAAACACAACTTCCTCCACACCGCGTACACATTGGGCTACAACTTATTATGGTGGTAAAGTAAGCATCATATTGATTTAGCATATTGATTTATATTGTATTATGTAAATTTCACGTGTGTTTTGTGAGTGTAACAATATAGGACATAAAGATGGTACTTAGAAGGTTTGGTAGTAACATCATCTTCTCTAATGGTTTAAGAGATCCTACACATCGTTGTCTTATCAATTATGTGGTACATGCACGAACATTTTTACTTTGATCGAAAATGCATTATATTGATTAACTGTATTTAAGTTACTAACGGTCAACTATATCTAATTGTTTTTTGTAGCGCGTCAAGAAGCATTAAAGAAAGATATCGAGAAGTCACAAAAATTGTATCATATCAAAATAAATGTAACTCTTATATAAAATCGTAACAAAGTGGATATTCGCTATATTTTGAGATCTAGCTTGTGACAATTAATTATTCTTTTGATTTATCATATCAAATACGGTAGTTCCACATTACTACGCTTAATTAATCGAACTTTATTTTATGCACAAAAACCATTTAAGTTTCAATATTTTTTATTGTTGTGAAAATCGGTCCAATTTGTTAGTATATTTAATTTGTACCAGGTTGCATATAAAAATATATTTGAAGACATCAATCTCAACATATAATTTTTCTACTCTTAATAACTAATATAACAATTTCATTTTGCCAAATTTGTTTGTCATTCTACAAATGAAACTAAAATTATATTAAGATAATCAATTAATCTCCATAGTGATATTACTTATTGAGTAAGATTTAAATTTAATTTATAATAGATTATATAAATGGTATATCTATATTGTTTAAACTACATAAATCGTCAAAATGATATTATTTATTATGTATCATTTAATTGTCGATACTAATTGTGGATATGATTACCCGAATCATTAATACGTATTTGTTTTATCTATAGTCTATTGCTTTGCACCATTTATGGATAAAGATGATAGTGTGAAGATATTTTTATTATATACTACTATTTTCAATATGTAACATCGACACAACTTACACAATCATATCAAGTATCAAAGTCACGCAATATTTCAAGACGTTTAATTAAGAAATTGACATTAACACACCGCAAGACAAAAAACTAAATTAAGAACAAAAATATTAAAATGCACCAACAAAGTGTAGTAATAATTATTGACTAAAAATTGAACTCGTCACATTATTTTCAATAAACTTACTTGCTAACGAATCAATAGTATTAGCCCATTTATCGGTATTACATGAAGCAAAATATTGCATGTTTAATTTGTAACATATATTAATATGAATGCTAAGTATTCATCCCACCGATGGCCATGGCGTCGTTCTTGTTTTTGTTGTTGTTCTTGTTGTTGTTGTCTTTGCCGTTGTTGTTCATTGGTCTTTTTCATGTTTTGTTCTTGATACAATTTTTGTGACTTCTCGATATCTTTCTTTAATGCTTCTTGACGCGCTACAAAAAACAATTAGATATAGTTGATTGTTAGTAACTTAAATACAATTAATCAATATATTGCATTTTCGATCAAAGTAAAAATGTTCGTGCATGTACCACATAATTGATAAGACAATGATGTGTAGGATCTCTTAAACCATTAGAGAAGATGACGTTACTACCAAACCTCCTAAGCACCATCTTTATGTCCTACATTATTACACACACAAAACACACGTGAAATTTACATAAAACAATATAAATCAATATACTAATTAAGCTAGACGATATGATGCTTACTTTACCACCATAATAAGTTGTAGCCCAATGTGCACGCTGTGTGGAGGAAGTTGTGTTTTGTTGTGTGTGATTTTGACACATTATATAGTTGATAAAATATTTGTAACTCATGGACGGGAAGGTAAAAAGACTAACACTAATTGATGTGTTTAATTTATGCATTCATGGCACCAAACACTTCATCTCCACATTTCACTTTCAATTCGTGAGCCATTTATTATAACCACTTTACATTTATAACTGACAAATGCTTCATATACTTAACATATAAATGGCCATTATGTGAATATTCATTGTACACTTAACGAAAGTTGCTTGACATGCCTGGAAATCAATGTGGAATAACAAATATGATACAATCAATTCATCAACCATTAATCATGACCACTTAAATTTATAAGGCTTCTTAAGCTTTATATATATAAGATTAAACTAACAAAAAGTACAAAAAGAAAACTGTGTTGTGGGTCAAAGGAGGTTACAAGGTACAAAACATTTGAACGAGAAACCGACCCGAATCGGACCGAATATACTTTAGTCCGGTCTTCGGTCCACCCTTTTAATCATTTTCGGCCATTCGTCCGGTCCGGTCCGGTTCGATCGTGAGAGAGAACTGTGTTTTATTCAATTTGACCAATCGATGAACCGGCCCAGACATGGACTGAGCATTTCGTGCTGGTCCTCGGTACGACAAATCGGTTTTTGGTCTGATGCAATTTTGATCGGTCTGGTCCGGTTTTTGAAACCTTGCTCGGCCCTAGTTGGGGAGGTATTTGACGTTTTAATTTTTATGCCATGGAGTGTAAAAATTGAGACAATAATATATATATATATATATATATATATATATATATATATATATATATATATATTTATATACGAGTTCATGTATTCATGTTACTACATTTTTTTTTTATACCGAGGTTCCAAGCTTACACCTGACTATTCCTCGGGATAACAGCTCCGGCCCTACAGTACTGCTACCAATTAAATCGCGAGATGTGTATCTGGCTCCCAGATTCTTAAATATCCTCAACTACCGCGCACAAGGAGTCGTCCCCCAAGTGATTGCTCCATGCTGGACCCCCCAAATCCAACCGCAGGTTCCCACCGAGATCTGGCCTCCCACACTGCCGCTTGAAGCCCTCAATATTTAATTGTTCCACCAGCGTACCCCGGAGGGCTAGGCCCTAACCCTTAGTCAAAGACTAAGGGATCATTGAGCCCTGAGAAATTCAATTCTAAAGTATTGCCACTAGGAATTGAACCCCTGACCTCCAACTAAATTGAAGGTCAGGTGGCCAACTGCGCCAAGACAGTTGTTCATGTTACTACATATTTTAAGACTACGTTATTCGTGTATTTATTTTCTTAGGGAGTAAATTGCAAGGGTCCAAACAGAAACGAAGTACTACCATTTTTTTCGTGTATATTTATTTTTATTTTTTTCAAAAGATTCCAATCTTATATACTAAAAGCTTAAGTTGTCTTATAAATGCAAAGTGATGTCAATAAATGCTTCATGAATTGATTTTTCTATACAGAGCTTTCAAACGTGATTTCTACATAAATGCATATTCATTCCAGGCAACTCAAGAAGCTCCCATATTGATTGCAGGCATAATAGAGTATTACTGTATCTGTAAATATGGCTTATATAATAGAACAATAAACCTTAATTTCAATTTTCGGTTTATAAATTAAAACAACCTCTCTTTTTGAGGTCAGGTTTTGTCCTAAATGATCATTTTTAAACTTCTTTTTCTTTTACAAGTAATTTCTACAATAGAGTTTTTGTATTATTTCATTAATAAAGGTCAGATATTATTGATCAGAACAATGAAGAGACATTTCAGGGACCAAACCAGATATATTTATTATAATAAGATAAAAACCATAACTCGGAAGCCCATAATTTCAAACAGAATAAACGAGCACCAGAGGTGCTTTACATATCCATTATTAAGATACTCGATCCCATAATACGGTCACTTGATGTTCACCTTAGCCGAAGTCTCGGCACTGTCTTCTTTCTTTATTCCCATCTAAACGACACCCAAAACTCGGCAAGTGCGACTTATTCAAGTTTTCGATGATATGACCTGTCATATAGACACAATTTGGCAAATATAAGGACGGGGATATTTTTCACATACTCGCACGCATGCAGACACTGATGAACACATTATAAACTATATCGAAATCAAGCAGAACCTCATCAAAGTACTTGACATGAACAACATCATAAACATTTGGCTGCTGCTCTATTTGTGCAAAGGCTTCGCATATAGGCATCCCTGAGATTCAGTATGAACAAATTAGAAAAACAAAACAAGAAGTACCATGTATGAATAACAAAATTAAATTAAAAAGTCTACTAAGAATGTTCACCCCTTATTCGTAACCCCCATCCCCACCCCCACCCACCCCACCCCCATATCCATTATTAAGATACTCGATCCCATAATACGGTCACTTGATGTTCACCTTAGCCGAAGTCTCGGCACTGTCTTCTTTCTTTATCTCAAAATGACGAACGATCTTCTTTCATTCCAGGTAGCTCAAGGAGGTCGCGTATTAATTTCAAATAATTGTGCAATTATGGTACATAAACATAGCCAAAAAGAATATGAAAGATCTCTATTAATACTATTTTATTCATCAGTTACAACACCAACTCCTCTATAAATTTCAAGTTGATTTCTGGAGATTCATATACCTCAGATTTCCTCATACATAACTGATAGGTTAATCGGAATTCGTAATGGCAAACAGGACCAGCCAGGCAAATCAAACTACCATCATACCTTCAAAGAATGTGACCCAGGCAAACAGCCAGCTTCTCCTTGATGCATTGGAGATGGGTGTCTCGGGAATCATAGTTGTCATGATCTGTAGGAGATGGGATGTGAATGCTAGAACCGGCCGTTATATAAGTACGGATTTCATTGTCTCTGATGGGAAGGTAAGTTGTGTTGGTGACTCTGCTGTAATACCCGAGATTTCTGTTATGTAATCGGAACTTGTGATATTGTAATGATTGTACTATTGTTTGAGTACTATTTTCCGTATTTCATAATCCGATGTTATCGAGCGTATGATTTCATAATTGTGATTTGAAGATTGTAATTCTGCGCATGTAGCGCACGCTACAAGCTATGTATAGCGTGCGCTAACGTGGATTCATAGCACACGCTACTGAGGGTCATTAGCGCACGCTATGCGTGGTCAGATTGATTGGGACGTGCGGTAGGTGAGATCTGGCCGGGGGACCCCTGTCGGATCGTGTCGGATGTACCTGGACGGCTTTCGGGAAAAGCCGAGTCAACGCCTTAGCGCACGCTACAGGTATATGCGTAGCGCACGCTAAGTGCTGAGTACAGTTTAGTCAGGGAGCCGTTAGCGCACGCTACGGACAGGGTCTAGCGCGCGCTAATAGCCATTTATTATAAATACGACAACATCTTATTCGTGATTTCAGTTCTTTCTCCTCCCATAACCCGAACTCTTACACTTAGAACATAACTCCCTTCGTCCCAAACACTTCATATCAACCTCCTAGTTCGAGATTGAAGATCGTATATCATTGGAGATTGGTGTTCAAGCCTTCGGTGTTGGATCGCTTCATTTTCCTCCGTATTCTTCACTACTTTGAGGTAGGTGATTCTTCACTGATGTTAGTAATGTTCCTAAGGAAGTTTGAATCATGTTTTGATAGCAAGTATTTCGTTTATAATCGGTCATCACATGTTAGAAGGATACTTTTGACGTATCGGCATTATATATCGTATGAACCTTTGAACCATCTTATTATAAGGACTCCTAAGCATGTTAAAATCGAGTTATGATCAATAATCGGATATTTACCAGTTGATACGTTTTACACGATGGAATCATGTGTTTTGGAACGTAGAACAAATGGAACTTAGATTATTTCTTGGAGATCGTAGATGAATTATGATGTTGAGTTGGCTATCCGTATATTCGTATTTCATAACCATAAAACTTCCACAAACCTTATTAGCATGATATGCCCGAGGATAACTTGTATTATCACTGTAGAATTCATGAGTTCTTCACCATTCAACCTGATTTCGGTTTGCGGATTACGCCATGCAAGATTAGCGCACGCTAACATATGTGAGTTAACGTGCGCTATCGAAGTTGATTAACGCACAATACGACGTAGCGTGCGTTATATATCGGCCGGTGCAAAGCGGGCCAGTAAACTAGCGCACGCTAGTCTTACCCGATAAGATGCTAATGTGCCCGCTTAGCGCACGTTACGTAGAGTATGTAGCGCACGCTAAGCGCCCGCATGCATTGCTTATTTTGAGCTTTTCTAGTAGACCAAATTGTTAGGCCATCGTTCGACTTGAGATGATTTGTATATCGTTCCTTTTGTTAAGGTTCGAGCCGGTTACGTTGATCGAAGGAGGCAGCCTTCGAGTGTGTTGAGATCATCGAAGTATTTCGTCTTGCCATTTTCGAGGCAAGTATCATATGTCGAGTTCGATTTATATTGAATCTTTGATCATGCTTGTGGTTTTGTTCATATTGTTGAATATGAGATGTATTTCTGAAAATTCTCATGATATTGGTTGATTATTTGTTCGTATTGATGAACATATTGAAATACATATGTGTATGCATAGTTGATTGATTATGGTATAAATGATCCGAGGGGATCATGAGGATCTATGCTGAGGGCGCTGGATCGAATGTCCACCATGCGTTGGTCCGACGGGATCATCATGGGGATCTATGCTGAGGGCGCTGGATCGCTGGACGGGTTTTCCACCATGCGTTGGTCCGACGGGATCATCATGGGGATCTATACCAAGGGCGTTGGATCGCTGGATTACCCTGTATTGTGTTGATGGAATCGTGAGGATTCGCATCGTTGGATTCCGGTAGCGGAAGTCCGTTTTGCATGTTTTATGATGCATTGATGATTTATTGTATTATGATACTTGTACTAGCATCGTTTTGCTAACCTTCGGGGTGGACATTGTTTTGATGTTCGTAGCCGAGGAGCGGGAGACAACCATGCAGACGGGACGATGAAATGGCTCAGTGATGTGATTGATGTTATTGTTATTGTGATTTGTCTTCTTGTTTCGCTTTAGTACTGAGTACGTCTGTTTTAATAATGTCTTTTCGATATGGTTGTATAAATTAACTCTTTGATCGGTTGAATCAAATATGTCTTTGAACTTCGGTTGTACGATTGGTTTATATTTACACTCTTTTTAAAATTAGCCTTGTAAATCCTTACCTAAAGGGTTTACGGCGCTGTAATTATTCGAATATCTCGGGTGTTACGAATATGGTATCGAGCTAAGATTCATGAATATCTTGGCAATCG
Source organism: Orobanche coerulescens (assembly GCA_033398695.1). NCBI lineage: Eukaryota > Viridiplantae > Streptophyta > Magnoliopsida > Lamiales > Orobanchaceae > Orobanche > Orobanche coerulescens. The sequence goes on from CM065810.1 coordinate 66,191,425, forward strand.
GGTTAGTTGGTCTGCTTACGTTATTTGATTATTGGTCGTTCGTAACATCACCACGAGCCAAAGATCGTCGTGTGGACCGTGGTTGTAAGTTTCCTAAATCTCAAATACTACCGCTTTATTTTATTCATGATTTGTGAACATTGATGGATGTACTTTTAGAAAGTTTGCCTCGGATATTGAGTATTTATGTTTACGGTATGTTGAGAGGAGGTCGTGGACGCGACGCTGTCGTGGACGCGGACGTGGAAATGCGAGACAAGAAGAGTCGGTATCTACCCCGCAGATAACCGCTAGTCAAACGGATTCCCATTCCGGGACAACAGGATCAAGAAATAATAATGCAGATCCTAACGTGTCGGAGTGCTTCAACAGTGGTTGCCCGATAAACCAATTTGCTCAGTTGTGGATCGCATGCGCATAGGCGATGGGACGGCAACATAACGTGGAAAATCGGGAGATAAATGGCTTATCAAGTGATCAAATTGCATCCTCCAAATTTGATGGTTCGACCGAGACGTTTTCTTGGGATCACCGGATGAAGGAATTAGAGAAGATTTTTATGGGATTAATTGTCCCAACGATAGGAAGGTTCCGGCCGCCCAAGATCTTCTCGACAGGGGAGGCTGACCGGTGGGAGGCCATTCGACCGGAGGAGCATAATGTTGATCGGATGTAATTCAAATTGATGATGGAGGCGCAGATTGTCCTCGCCTGCTAGAGAGGCCCGAGTTCGGGAGTTTTTCTCACCGCAAAATTCGAAGCAAATCGTGACGGACGTGATTAAGACTTTTAATCACCGGTGACTTATGTGCGCCACTGTCAGACCGAGGCGGAAAGGATTTTCCATTTTGACATGCGAATGAAGCCGAAATTCAGAATACATGTCCGATTTGATTGTACCACCTTGAGGCAAGATTGTGACAAGGCGTTGGCCTATGATATGAAGGAAGCGGCAGAGAGAAATCGATTAAGCAAAGAAACAAGGTGTCCGCAACTTCACGGAGAATAAGAATAGCGGGCCCGCCGTGGTCCCTCTTTTCACTCATTTAGGAGACCTCCGCATCCTTCTCGAGGAGGAAAGAAGTTCCGAGCAAGACCAACTGCTTTGACGCAGGAAGAAGTGTTATAAGCGTGGAAAAGCGGGACATGTTCGACGTGATTGTTTCGCGCCGTGTGACTGCTTCGAGTGTGGACAGAAGGACATCGCGCAACGCTTTTGTGGGAATGCGACCCGATCTTTTGGTACTCGCACTCCAGCTCCGATTCAAGGAGACGAGTGTGAACCAGACGCAACAGAGTGGATTTCAGCAGAGAATGTTGGGAAGAGAGAGGCATCCATCCGGGTCCGTTCCTCCGCGTATTTACGAGATGAAGAAGGATGATCGAACACACCGTTGCATCGTGTACAATTCAGATCCTTTTGCAACCAGCTAGTGTTTTATTCGATTAGGAGCTACACATTCTTTTGTATCATTGAACTGTGTTAATCGTTTAAAAATCTCGTGCTTGTATGATTGTGAACCTTATGTTGTGGGATTACCTAGCGGAGAGAAAATTGTGGGAACCCTAGAAGCTAGGGACTTTCCAGTAACTATAGGAGGGAGAGATTGGCCATCGAACCTTATTGTGGTTGACATTTACGGTGACGATTTAATTCTCGGAGACGATTGGCTCAACCGTTATGGAGCTATTCTAAATTACCGAGAGAGAGTCATTTCCATCATTGCTGATGACGGGTCTGAACACTTATTCCGAGGATGGAGACCAGGAAGCTCGGGAAAATTGATCAAGGCAATGAACGCCGTGAAATTACTGAAACAGGGATGTCAGGGACTTTGGTGTGTTGTGCGACGATTAACTCGCCACGATAGGCGATCGGCGACCTCCCTGAAAAGTCAACCATAGAAGCCAAACTCCGGACGAACACCTAAAGTCCGGCATAATATAACGATCGTCTTTTGGTAACCAGCGATCGTCTTTTGATACCTGGCGATCGTCTTTGTCTAACGGTTCAGAGGCGATCGTCTCATGCCACATGGGGATCCAGCATCCGTCAAAGTCGTCGAAGACCGAATCTTGGACGATGGCCCACCCGCGGATCTTCATAGGATACCGACAAAAAGGATCATTGACCCCAGCCTGTCACCTACCGCACCTACCGACAAGGCCGCCGAAAGGTACGTAGTGGACCCTCCTCGGACAAATGACGCGACGCGTGCCGGCTTCCCATCGTCCACCCACCGGCCTCCAATCGCAACCTCGGACCTCGAGGAACAGCCCACGTGACGGACGATCGGCCGTTATTTTAATATAGAAAACGGCGATCGCCCGCGATCGCTGAGGATCCCAACTACTTAGCCCCTATAAATAGAGAACTCACCGTTGCGGCCAAAAACGGATCCGACCACGAATTAAGTGCGTAATACACACCAAAGAGAGAACAAAAGGCTCTTTTGGCAAGCACTAACATATTCATAGTGATATTCACACACATTCATCATAAATTCCAAGCAAGAACTCACAGATTCATCCATCTGGTTCTTCCGGCAATCTACGCGCTCTAAAGCCTAGATAACTAGAAGCTTTTACACTCATTGTATTAGATTCTAACATTAATATTTGTACTCGACAGTATATTTATTAATAACATCTCGCGAGAGCATTCAAGCCCGGGACTAACAACCCCGGCAAATCTTGTGTTATCTATTTTCCCACGGAAGTGTTCTCGCATTTTGTTTGTTACTCGATCGTTCCAGCAATACTATCTCCGGATAATATTTTGGGTAACAACAATTGGCGCTAGAAGGAGGGGAAGGCTGAATCGGATGAGGATTACATCGACCGGGTAGACGAGATAGTCCTCACCGGTGAGCCCGTCAGCGACGAGATCGCTCACCACGCAGTCCTGAACGGATTCCACGGACGATCGCCCATGTTCAGGCACCTCACAAAAGATTTTCCACCGACCTATACAGCGTTCCGCGTCAGAGCCGCCGATTATCTGGCCAGGCAGAAGATGCTCTCACTCCGCCTGGACGAGGGACAGTCCGAAGTAGGGAAAGCACCTTCCCATGTCCAGAAGAAGACGGTCGCCAAGTCCAGAAAGGCGGTCGCCAAGCCGCCTGGCGAGTTCAAAGCCTTCGAGGATGTAGAGGTCCACCTTCTTCACAACCTCAACTTATCTCCGGCCCACATCTTCAACGCGATCAAGGGTCGCGAGTGGCTTTCCAAGCCAAAGCCGATAAGGGACCACGGTCATCTAGACCGCAGCAAATTCTCGTGCCTATCATAAGAGTCCCGGCCACAACACTAGCCAATGCCGCGACCTCCTCGCATGGCTACCGCGACTGCTTGAGGAAGGCAAACCGGATAATTTGATCACCAAGCCGTAACTCAGACGGAAAGAGCCGAGGGCGCGAACTCCGACCGAGCGAGAGAATTCTCCCAATCCGATCGCCAGATCGAACATGAGCCGAGTACTGATGAATCGATCCCTCCGATCAACCCCGGCGGTCGGATCAACATGCTCCAAGCAGGAGGTGGGAGCCTTGGGGGCCTTTCCCCGGTTTCCACCTTGTCAAACAGGAAGCGAAAAGCCGAGCTGAGGGCATTCGCCGGAGTCCATGTTGTAGTACCTCCGGAGCCGACCATCTCTAGAGACGCGCTCATCACCTTTTCCAACAAGGACAGGGAAGGAGTGCAATGTCCCAAAGAGGATGCACTAGTGATCTCCGCTTGCATCCTTGGGAAGACGGTCGATCGCGTGTTGGTCGACAATGGGAGTTTTTGCAACATCATATTTAAATCCGCCCTAGACCCATTTCGGCAACCCGATCAAATTCATCAAGCCTTTCGACACCGTGCTCCAAGGGTTCGGCGACAACACACCCAAGCCTACGGAGGATCAAGCTCTCCGTCGAGCTAATATGTTTTTATGATCCCAAGGTTAGGATTACTAGAACCTAAGCTTTGTAATCATAGATAGGCCAAAGATCTATAATGGGTTCCTAGGTCGCCCTTTTTAGAAACCTTTGAGGCGGTCGCCTCATCGTTCTTTCTTGTATCAAATTCCCCACTGCCGATGGGACGGTCGGTACTGTAAAAGGAGATCAGCTAATGGCAAAGAGATGTTTGAGTTACTCCTATGTTGTTAATTCTTCCAACACTTCCCGTACTGTATGTAACATTGAAGCGACCGACGATCAACCCATGGAGATCGACGAGCCTGAGACTTCGTACCAACCCGACTCAGGGGACGCCATCTCTCATCGATCGACGGACGACATCGAGCCAAGGATCGGTTTCGAGCCAAGTCTCGACATCGATCCAAGGACCGAGTCCGAGATCGTACCAACGAGAGGCGACTGCCTCGTCGAAGAGTTGGAAAGCATTACGATGGATCCGGATCATCGAACGGGAAGTACAGATCGCGCGAGCATCGACCGCGAATTAAAGGGAAATCGATCAACTTGCTACGTAAGAACATCGGTGTCTTTGCCTCGGTCGCATCAAGATATGGTTGGCATAAGTCCCGAACACGCCCGCCATTATCTCAAGATCGACCGGCAATGAAACCTGTTCACGAAGCGTAGGAAGTTCGGTCCCGAGAAATACGCAGCTCGACATAGAAGTCCGTGGTTACTCGGCAAATGCATCGACGGAGTAGCAATCGACGAACCACAAGGTCGCCAACGCGGTGCTCGTCAAAAAGCCGATCGCCTCGGAGATTATGCATAGACTTCACCGACCTCAACGCGCATGTCCAAAAGATCACTTCCCAATGCCTCATATCGATCATCCGGTCGATAGCACGGCAAAGTTGCGAAATGATGTCGTTTATGGATGCCTTCACGGATATCATCAAATCCCAATGGCGAGGAAGACATAAAACACACATCTTTCCACACGTAAAAGGACATATACTTTTGGGTCGAATGCCGTTCGCTTGAAAACGCAGGGCGACCTACCGGCGATTAGTCAACGGGATGTTCGCGGCCGGATCGGCAAGACCATGGAGGTCTACATTGACGATATCGTGGTCAAAAGCCTCAAGAAGGAAGATCACCTCAACGATCTTGCCGAGACGTTCGCCATCCTTGAGAAGTTTAACATGAAGTGAACCCCAAGAAATGCAACTTCGGGGTGGGCTCCGGAAGTTCTTGGGGCACATAGTGAGCCAAAGGGGGATCGAGGCAAACCCCGCCAAGATACGAGCGATCCTTGACATGCGGGAACCGCGGAACATCAAACAGTGCAACGCCTCACAGTCTAGCCGCCCTCAACTGCTTCATATCGCGGCTCGGCGATAAAAGCAAGCCTTTCTTCGCGACCATCAAGAACAAGAAGTTCGCATGGACGAAAGAAAGCCGATAGCATTCGCCAAAATAAAGGAATATCTATCCAACCCCGATCCTCGGCAAAGCCGATCCGGTGAAAAATTATTCCTTTACTTAGCGGCCTCGGAGGTCGCCCGAGTGCCGTCAGTGCGAGCAGAGGGGCAAGCCCACTTGCCGATCTACTATGTTAGCCAGCGCTCCACGACGCCGAGACACGTTACACACCATTGAGAAGATCGCCATGCCCTTGTCATGAGTGTACGAAAACCGAGAGCTTACTTCTTCGATCACTGTGGAGGTCCTAACCACTCTACCTCTAAGACAAGTCCCGCACCGACCGGACACCAACGGGCGACTCCTCAAGTGGTCGCCGGAGATCGCACAATACGGTATCACTTACGCTCCTCGCACGGCGATCAAAGGCCAAGCTCGCGGACTTCGTGGTGGAATTAACGTTCCTCACAACCCAGTCGGCCGACTCGCCTGAAATTATACGTGGATGGCTCAACGACCAATGCGAGAGCAAAGGTGGATTGTCCTCATTAGCCTGACGGTCGAGTTTCACAAATGCCGTGCGTTTCGGTTTTCGTGCGACCAACAACGAAGCCGAATACGAAGCTCCAGTAGCGGGCTTGATCTAGCCTCGCCCCAGATGTTCGACGCCTCCATATCTACATGGACTCCCTTTGGTCGTGAACCAAGTCAAGGGGGAATATGAGGCACGCGCGAACAGATGGTCAAATACCAAGAGCCGGTCGCGAAATGTGCACAAAATTTGAAGAAGTACTAATCGAGCAAGTCCCGAGAGAGCACAACTCCCGTGCCGATGCACTTTCCAAACTAGCATCATCGGATGGGGCACCGACTTCTCCAACATCCAAATCACAAAGTCGCAAGGCCGGCGATCGACAGAATTTGGTTACCACGGTCGCCATCGCCGAAGAGAATTGGATGACTCGCTCATCAAATACTTAAAAGACGGAACGGTCCCTCGACGACCGTGTTAAAGCTCGCCAACTCCACTTCAGGCGACTGTATACCCTATCGACGATCGGCTTTACAAGCGAGCTTTCACCTTCCTCCTCAAGTGTATTACAGGAGGAAGGTCGGCTCGCTTTAGCCGAAATCCATGACGGATTTGTGGGAACCACGCGGCGGCGAGCCCTCCTCCATAAGACGACTGCACAAGGATTTTTCCGCCATCACTTCGGAAAGATGCGATCGCTTATGCCAGATCTTGTCATAGATGTCGATAATGGGCCCCAACATAAAACTATCACCCGAACAGCTCACCTCCATGTATAGCCCTTGGCCATTTGCGCAATGGGGCATCGACCTTATAGTCCCTTGCCGACGGCTCCAGTGGGGTAAGTTCGCCATCGTTGGGGTCGATTATTTCACCAAATGGGCCGAGGCCGAACCGCTCAACAAGATCGCCAAGAACAAGTGATCAAGTTTATATGGAAAAACATAATATGCCGATTCGGTTTGCCCTGTGCCATCATCTCCGACAACGGAAACAGTTGACGGCTTAGAAGTCATGCAATTCGTGAAAAGTGGGAGTCAAAAGGTTATTCTCGCGCCCTATCACCCTCGATTTAACGGGCAGTAGAGGCGTGAATAAGATCCTCAAACACACGATCAAAGCACGACTCGAATCCAGGCAAGGAAGATGGGCGAGCGAGCTCCCGGACGCTTTATGGTCCTACCGAACGACGACCCGCAATTCAACCGGCGAAACCCCGTCGCCCTTACCTTCTAACAGAGCGGTGATTCCTTCGGAGATCGCCGTCCTCGCCATCGAACCGAACAGAGATGACGACCGACAACGATGTAGCCCGGCGAATCGACCTAGACATGCTTGAAGAAAGACGGTGACCTCGAAATGAAGAACACAATCCACAAAAGGAGAGCCGAGAAGTTCTTCAATTCAAAGGTCGAGAGAGAAGATTTCAAGTGGGCGATCTCGCCTCAAGAAAATCCAAACCCATACAGCGTCTTTGGTCCAAATCGGGAAGGACCTTTCGAGTATCCAGATGGTTAACTAAAGGAGCCTACGAATGGAACATCGACGGTACTCGACCAATACCCCCGAACGCCGTGCATGCGAAAAAATACTATCGGTGATAAATTTGCATTCGATTTCAATGATGTACAAGGATTATAATGAGATTTTTGTTATCCCATCTGTTATGGCGATCGCCCCACTGTGCATCGCATATCTTCGACGATCGCCGATCACGACGATCCTAGGAAAAATTATTGCGGCCATGGTCCCGGAGGTCGATGGAACCGACAGCTTCGCCCATGCAAGGTTCCTTTGGGCTGAGATCGTCCGCCCTTCGTTTAAATACGAGGTCGACGTAGCCGAAGGACCCTCCAAAATAGTCGTAGGCGCGATCGCACGTTCTCAAGGTACATCATCTAACATGGTGAACCCGAACAATGCGACGTGCCGTTACTCCCTGCCTCAACGCACACCGCCGAGGATCGCCATCTTCATGGCGGGCCGAGGTGGAAGCAGAGCCGACAAGCCGCGAACGTGGTGTCGAATAAGCCGACAACACTCCGCGCAAGGACTCCTCCAGACCGAGATCGCCCGCCTTCGCTTTAACACAAGGCGGCGTAGCCTAACGAGGACCCTCACAAAGTGAGTCGCAGGATACTAAATATCCCGCGCACACGAAGACACGATTGGGGAGATCGGTCCATCGAACACCTCAACCACACATGACTCTTGAGAATCGGCGAAATGAAGATAGCTCGCCAGACAGACTAGTCTTTGTTCCCTTACTTACAATAAGTGAACAAAAACAAGGGGGCAGGATAGGCCGAGCTACTCTCAAATACGATCGAACAAAGAGAAACCATATTCGATCGGCCGCTCAAAAACATGCAGGGCGATCGAGATCGTCCGACGAAAATTACAAGTAAGAATTCCGATTCAAAACATGTCAATACTTTCAACACTCGGACAATCGGTAGGACGAACAAAAATCGAAAGCAAATATACGCATACTCAAAAAAAAAAAATTGCACATCGCATATAATGCATTACGCGGAATGAGAAAAGGAGTATTTTATTCATAAACACAAGCTTCATACATTTCAAGGCCTGAAGGCATTACAACAAAAAGTACAAGTTACAGAGGAAAAACAAAAGCCTCTCAAAGCCCCTTTCTTGGTCTTCGCCCTCGGGTCGCGGATCGGCTTGGGCATCGGCCTCGGGATGAATGAGTTTGCCGGTATACCAACTCAAGTCAATCCCGAGGTCGACCAAATCAAGGATCGGCAGAGAAAATTCGGATGCAGAGGATGCTTGGAGACATAGGATCTCGAAGCTTTCCATCGAGGACCGGTCTCGACCCCGCCTTTAGCAACTCGACACACACAAGATAGGCCAAATAGTAAGCGAACTCGCCGACGTGCCCGACGTTGAGATAGGATCGACCTCGATCGCCTTCACCGCCCTTTCGAGATCCGCCGCCGTCTTCTCGACCTCCGATTCGGCCGCCTTGGCAACATTCTCGCCCGGCCTTCTCAGCTCTCTCTTCGCCGCCTCCGGCTCACCACCGAGCCGATCCACCGCAGCCTCCTTGGCCGGTCGCCTCCTCTGCGAAGCCTCGAGCTTCGACGAGTCTCCATCTCCTTATTACAGGATCGATCGGCAGCCTTCCTTGGAGCGGCTCGGCTCACGCTTTAATCGATCCACGCCCCGCTTAGCCCGCTTGGCGGTCTCCTCATACTCTTTCTCCATCGACCGGATCCGGTTGGCGTCCTCAATAACCTGCTCCGGCGGTCTCAAGTTCGCGATGGAGGTGAGCGGTGGAGGGTCGCCTCAAAATCCCGAGCACTGACGGCCATCGCCGCGCCCGAAGAGCTGGGGCTACGGCCGCTCGCATGGCGTCCAGATCGCCGACGAGCGATCGCGTCAAGGTCGGCCGTCCAAGCCTTGGGCAGAGAAGTGATTGTGGCGAACGTAAGGTGGGACTTCAATGGAACCTCATGAGCCTTGCTCGACAGAAGTCCAAGACTGTGGGGCGACGTCCGGTCGCGAGACGAACCCTGCAGCGCAAACCAAGGAAATCAAAGAGTTAGCCCATACCATGCTCGAATACCTAACTCAGAAAAGTTTTGACCCACTCTTACTCGTTGACCACTTCGGGTCGCGTCCGAAAAAGGCTTGCCGGGATGTCTCCGCACGGCGATCGCCATCTTCTTCGCCGAGCCGCGACGACCGGGTCCGAGACCGTGGGCTTGGCGCGATCGCTCCATCATCGGGATGGCGGAGATAGGAGCCGCAGCGACCGGAGGCTCAAGAATCGATACGTCCGCCTCGGAGATCGACGGGGACTCCGACCTCCGCCTCTTGCGGCGTTTGAGCTGTTCCTCCTCGACCACCGGCTTGGCGACCGGCGCCTCGGCGGTCTCGTCACGGGCAGGGGTGAGACGTCGTCGCAGAACGCGACCACCGCTTGCCCAACTTAAGGCGACCAAGAACTCCCAAGTCCGACATAGTTATCTCGGCGGAGGTTCGCGATTCGGGAAAATAAGCCTCACAAAGAAAAGGTGCAAACAAGTTAGATAAAATAAAACAACATCTTGGAGACGATCGTCAAAGAAAGGAAACACCATTTAACCTCATACTGAACTTTCAAGTGACGAGGGTAGCAAAACAAACGAGCCCCCAACCGATGAGCTTCAAGACCAAGCGATCGAACGTCAATAAAGGAGTTCGGCAACGCACGAATACGCTCCCAAACGATCAAGAAATCAAATGGGAGGTCGCCGGTCGCCGGTACGAGAGGTCTGCAAAAAGAAAACGAAATTAGATCACCCAAGACAAGCTCAATCAAAGGGAGAGTTTAAATCCTTACTCGGATTCCTCTCCTAAAAATAGTGGGAATCTCCAACTCTTCATTCGGCCCTTCACTCAACGCCGATCGCCATGCCCCGCCGACCCAACACCATTTTGCTGTGTCGCCCGGTCTTATTCGCACGCCAAGAACCACTCTCCCGATTCGGCCCTGGATATGATAACCGCCGATCGTCCCTTTCTGCGCAGCCAGTTTAAACAGATAATTCATCTCCAGTAGCTAAGGTGACGAAATAACCGGTGACCGCCGAACAAGGTCAACGTGCAGATGATCTGCAGCCAAGCATTCGGCGTCAGTTGAAGAGGCGCCAAATTCCAAAGCGATCAAGAATAGGAGACGGCGAGTGGCAACGGAATCGCACTCCGCCTCCATAATCATCTCGTTGACGGCGACCATATCCTGGGGCGGTTGGTCGGCGCGCTCATTCTCCAAAGGCACGTGGAGGGAAACGTCGAGGGGATGTGATATTTGGCCCTCCAGCGGCTCAGGTCATTCTTGGTCGCCGTACTCGGATCCGGCCGAGAGTCCACGGAGACGGGACGGCGACCTGGAAGACCGTCCGATTCACAAGTTTGTAAGGGTGAACGGCGGAGTAGGCCTCGAAATAGAATGCCGGGCAAGGTCCAGCGATCATTTCCATCATCTGAGCAAAAGCCACATAGGAGGGGCAGAATCTGCTCTCTCTTTCCTGTGCCTCCGCGCGGATCGTCTTCATCCACCGTGAACCCCCTGCTCCGCCGTCCTCGCTACCTCGGCCTCGTTGAAAAGTTTTTCGAGTTCTTCGGGTGCAATCCCGCTCGAATAGCTTCACTGCCGTCTCCATATCCACTCTAACGGGAACCTCCTCCCGTTCAGCAACGGCAGCGTGGAAGAACTTCGGTCTCGAAGGTTTCGATCCTCCCGACATATTGGAGAATAAAAATAAGGAAAAGGTTGAATTTAATCTTACCTAGGAAAAAGAAGAAGATCGGCACTCGAAGGCTCCAAATTTCGCAGAGATTCGGCTATGGATGCTAAGGGCGCGTAAAAGTGAAGGAGAAGAAGCCCTCCTTTTTATAGATGGGAACGAGGGCCTAAGTGCAAAAAGGGGAAACCTCGGGACCGAATCGGAACCGTCACGTGGGGACGCATTAAATGCGGCCCTCGAATCCCGCATACGCGTCTTTTCGAGGGCATGCCGGTGACAGTGTCCGACAAACCGTCGGATTCCCCAACGGCAGCACGACGCGTGTCCCAGCCGCTTATGAAAGGCCCGCCTTCTTTTCCCGCTGCTCCCGACGCGAAAGAAGGTCGTCCATATTTGAATTCAGATCGGCTGGTCGTCTAAACATCGGCGATCGCCAACAGTGCCACCTCACCCCGTGTTTTCAACATCAAGGCGAGCTGGGGGGCAATTGTTGTGCGACGATTAACTCGCCACGATAGGCGATCGGCGACCTCCCTGAAAAGTCAACCATAGAAGCCAAACTCCGGACGAACACCTAAAGTCCGGCATAATATAACGATCGTCTTTTGGTAACCAGCGATCGTCTTTTGATACCTGGCGATCGTCTTTGTCTAACGGTTCAGAGGCGATCGTCTCATGCCACGTGGGGATCCAGCATCCGTCAAAGTCGTCGAAGACCGAATCTTGGACGATGGCCCACCCGCGGATCTTCATAGGATACCGACAAAAAGGATCATTGACCCCAGCCTGTCACCTACCGCACCTACCGACAAGGCCGCCGAAAGGTACGTAGTGGACCCTCCTCGGACAGCGACTCGCGTGCGTCTTGGCTTCCCATCGTCCACCCGTGGCCTCAGCGCAACCTCGGACCTCGAGAGGAACAGGCCCACGTGACGGGACGATCGGCCGTTTATTTTAATATAGAAAGCGGCGATCGCCCGCGATCGCTGAGGATCCCAACTACTTAGTCCCCTATAAATAGAGAACTCACTGTGGCGGCCAGAAACGGATCCGACCACGAATTAAGTGCAGAATACACACCAAAGAGAGAACAAAAGGCTCTTTTGGCAAGCACTAACATATTCATAGTGATATTCACACACATTCATCATAAATTCCAAGCAAGAACTCACAGATTCATCAATCTGGTTCTTAGGCAATCTACGCTCTAAAGCCTAGATAACTAGAAGCTTTTACACTCATTGTATTAGATTCTAACATTAATATTTGTACTCGACAGTATATTTATTAATAACATCTCGCGAGAGCATTCAAGCCCGGGACTAACAACCCCGGCAAATCTTGTGTTATCTATTTTCCCACGGAAGTGTTCTCGCATTTTGTTTGTTACTCGATCGTTCCAGCAATACTATCTCCGGATAATATTTTGGGTAACAACATGGTGCTATGCCATGAAGAAAGAGGAAGGAGTAGAGCTCTCATCTATTTCAGTTGTGAATGAGTTCTCAGATGTTTTTCCTGACGAACTACCTGGATTACCTCCGCAGAGAGAAGTGGAATTCACTATCGAATTAGAGCCTGGAGCAGCTCCTATTTCCAGAGCACCATACCGCATGGCGCCAACCGAGATGTATGAACTCAAGAAACAACTGGAGGAATTGTTGCAGAAAGGTTATATTCAACCGAGCGTTTCTCCTTGGGGAGCGCCCGTTCTCTTTGTCCGGAAGAAAGACGGATCCCTCCGACTGTGTATTGATTACAGGGAGCTCAAAAAGATGACAATCAAGAATAAGTATCCTATACCTCGGATCGACGACTTGTTTGATCAACTGAAAGGGGCAAGGATATTCTCGAAGATTGACTTGCGATCGTGATACCACCATTTCGAATTAAGGAATCGGATATACCAAAATCGCTCGGATCCGGTATGGGCATTATGAATTTGTAGTAATGCCATTTGGACTTACCAATGCTCTGCGGTATTTATGCAATTGATGAATCGGGTTTTCTTGGAGTACTTGGATAAATTTGTGGTCGTTTTCATTGACGACATCTTGATATATTCGAGGACGCAGAGGAACATCTTGGACATTTACGTGTGGTTTTGAGCATCTTGAGAAAGGAACAATTTGTATGCTAAGCTTTCTAAATGTGAGTTCGGCTTAAGGAAGTAACTTTCCTTGGGCATGTGATATCAAGACGGAGTTCAAGTGGACAGAAGAAAGTCGAAGCAATCTTGGAATGGGAAGTTCCTAGCAACGTGAAAGAAGTCCGAAGCTTCTTAGGACTTGCTGGATATTATCGCCGCTTTGTAGAGGGATTTTCCAAAATTGCTCGTCCGCTCACTCATTTATTCTGAGAAAACTCAAAAGTTCACGTGGAATGAGAAGTGCCAGTGGCTTTGTGAACTTAAGAGGAGACCGACGACGCACCTATATTAGCCGCCGGGAGGGACCGATGGATTCATGGTATCTGGACGCTTCAAATCAGGGTTTGGGTTGTGTGTTGATGCAGATGGATAAAGTGATTGCTTATGCTTCTCGGCAATTGAAACCATACGAAGTTAAAATTATCCGACTCATGATCTGGAGCTAGCAGCTGTGGTCTTTGCCTTGAAAATTTGGCGACATTATTTGTACGGCACTCATTGTCAGATCTTTACAGACCATAAGAGCCTCAAGTACATTTTCAGTCAGAAAGAATTAAACATGAGGTAGAGGAGGTGGCTAGAATTGATCAAGGATTACGACTTGGAGATTTTCTATCATCCGGGAAAAGCAAATGTAGTAGCCGATGCTTTGAGCCGTAAACCTGTTTCCCTTCGAGTGTTGGAAGCACTTACGTCCCAAACCAGTATTCAACGAGAACTGATCCGCGAGGGGATTGAAGTATGGGCACCAGGAATCCAAGGGCAACTTTATGTGATGGAACTGACTTTATCACTAGTCGAGGAGATCAAGTCTAAACAATTGAACGATTCTTTAATCCTTCGATTATGCGACGAAGTAAAGAAAGGGAAAGCCCCAGGATTCGTGATACAAGATGATGGAGTTCTGAGATTTCAAAGTCGACTTTGCGTTCCCGATGATGATGATTTGAGAAGGACTATTCTGAAGGAAGCTCACAGCGCGCCCTATTCTATTCACCCGGGCGTGATAAGATGTATAAGGATTTAAAGCAAAACTTTTGGTGGGGGAATATGATGAAGGACGTAACGGAGTACGTTTCGAAGTGTTTGACTTGTCAGCAGGTTAAGATTGAGCATCAGCGACCTGCCGGGATGTTAAAGCCGCTTCCGATCCCGGAATGGAAGTGGGAGGACATTTCGATGGATTTCATCACCAGTATGCCAAGGACTAGAACGGGAATGAACATGATTTGGGTTGTAGTTGATCGACTAACCAAGTCGGCTCATTTCCTAGGGATTAAAGATACATGGGGACCCGAGAGATTGGCGCGAGTATTTATTGCGGAGATAGTCAGATTGCATGGGACGCCGAAGACCATTGTTTCAGATCGAGATGGTCGTTTCGTGTCGCACTTCTGGAGGGCAGTGCACAGGGCTTTGGGGACCGAGCTAAACTTTAGTACAGCTTATCATCCCCAAACGGACGGCCAGTCCGAAAGGACTATTCAGACTGTAGAAGACATGCTTAGAGCACATGCCTTGGATTGGTCAACCGATTGGGAAGTTCATTTACCATTAGTTGAATTCACCTACAATAATAGTTGGCATGCTTCAATTAAGATGGCACCATTTGAAGCTTTAGACGGAGAAGATGCCGATCACCCCCGTGTTGGGATGATTCTTCTGACTTGATCGGACGGAACCGAATTGATTATTCAGACTCAAGAGAAGATAGCTTTGATTCGGAAAGACTGCTGACCGCCCAGTCGATGTAAATCTTATGCAGACTTACGTCGTCACCCTCTAGAGTTCGACGTTGGTGACCATGTACTATTGAAGGTGTCTCCTACACGAGGGATTTTCCGTTTGGGAGAAGAGGCAAGCTTAGTCCGAGATATATCGGACCATTCGAGATCCTCGAGAGAGTTGGAGATTTAGCGTACAGTTGGCCTTACCGCCATCACCGAGTCACGTTCACAATGTGTTTCACGTATCCCAATCATGAAGTATGTACCGACCCTTACCACGTCATTGATTTCGATGAGATCGAGATAGCTAATGATGGCACCTTCAAGAGAGACCAATCAAGATACTTGAGAACCGGATCAAACAATTGAGGAATAAACCAATACACTTGGTTAAAGTACAATGGTCACGACATGGAGTCGAAGAGGCCACTTGGGAAACGGAGGACGGTATGAAGGCTAAATATCCGGAGTTGTTTTCATCCTAAGTTTCGGGACGAAACTTCTTTTTAGGAGGAAGGATGTAATACCCGAGATTTCGTTATGTAATCGGAACTTGTGATATTGTAATGATTGTACTATTGTTTGAGTACTATTTTCCGTATTTCATAATCCGATGTTATCGAGCGTATGATTTCATAATTGTGATTTGAAGATTGTAATTCGCATGTAGCGCACGCTACAAGCTATGTATAGCGTGGCGCTAACGTGGATTCATAGCACACGCCATCGAGGGTCATTAGCGCACGCTATGCGTGGTCGATTGATTGGGACGTGCGGTAGGTGAGATCTCGCCGGGACCCCGCCGGATCGTGTCGGATGTACTGGACGGCTTTGGGAAAAGCCGAGTCAACGCCTTAGCGCACGCCATGTATATGCGTAGCGCACGCTAAGTGCCGAGTACGCTTTAGTCAGGAGCCGTTAGCGCACGCTACGGATGTGGTCTAGCGCGCGCTAATAGCCATTTATTATAAATAGGACAACATCCTATTCGTGATTTCATTCTTTCTCCTCCCATAACCCGAACTCTTACACTTAGAACATAACTCCCTTCGTCCCAAACACTTCATATCAACCTCCTAGTTCGAGATTGAAGATCGTATATCATCGAGATTGGTGTCTGCTTCGGTGTTGGATCGCTTCATTTTCCTCCGTATTCTTCACTACTTTGAGGTAGGTGATTCTTCACTGATGTTAGTAATGTTCCTAAGGAAGTTTGAATCATGTTTTGATAGCAAGTATTTCGTTTATAATCGGTCATCACATGTTAGAAGGATACTTTTGACGTATCGGCATTATATATCGTATGAACCTTTGAACCATCTTATTATAAGGACTCCTAAGCATGTTCAAATCGAGTTATGATCAGTAACCGGATATTTACCCAGTTGATACGCTTTACACGATGGAATCATGTGTTTTGGAACGTAGAACAAATGGAACTTAGATTATTTCTTGGAGATCGTAGATGAATTATGATGTTGAGTTGGCTATCCGTATATTCGTATTTCATAACCATAAAACTTCCACAAACCTTATTAGCATGATATGCCCGAGGATAACTTGTATTATCATGGTAGAATTCATGAGTTCTTCACCATTCAACCCAGCTTTGCCATAGATTCACATGCAAGATTAGCGCACGCTAACATATGTGAGTTAACGTGCGCTATCGAAGTTCAGTTAACGCACAATACGTACGTAGCGTGCGTTATATATCGGCCGGTGCAAACTGTCAGTTCGTAAACTAGCGCATGCTAGTCTTACCCGATAGCGTACGCTAACAGGCCTGCTTAGCGCACGTTACGTAGAGTATGTAGCGCACGCTAAGCAGTCCAGACAGATTGCTTATTTTGAGCTTTTCGGCCGTAGACCAAATTGTTAGGCCATCGTTCGACTTGAGATGATTTGTATATCGTTCCTTTTGTTAAGGTTCGAGCCGGTTACGTTGATCGAAGGAGGCGGCCTTCGAGTGTGTTGAGATCATCGAAGTATTTTGTCTTGCCATTTTCGAGGCAAGTATCATATGTCGAGTTCGATTTATATTGAATCTTTGATCATGCTTGTGGTTTTGTTCATATTGTTGAATATGAGATGTATTTCTGAAAATTCTCATGATATTGGTTGATTATTTGTTCGTATTGATGAACATATTGAAATGCATATGTGTATGCATAGTTGATTGATTATGGTATAAATGATCCGAGGGGATCATGAGGATCTATGCTGAGGGCGCTGGATCGAATGTCCACCATGCGTTGGTCCGACGGGATCATCATGGGGATCTATGCTGAGGGCGCTGGATCGCTGGACGGGTTTTCCACCATGCGTTGGTCCGACGGGATCATCATGGGGATCTATACCAAGGGCGCTGGATCACTGGATTACCCTGTATTGTGTTGATGGAATCGTGAGGATTCGCATCGTTGATTCCTAGAGCGGAAGTCCGCTTTTGCATGTTTTATGATGCATTGATGATTTATTGTATTATGATACTTGTACTAGCATCGCTTTTGCTAACCCCTTCTGGGGTGGACATTGTTTTGATGTTCGTAGCCGAGCGTGGGGAGACAACCACAAGATCGGCAGACGATGAAATGGCTCGGTGATGTGATTGGTGTTATTGTTATTGTGATTTGTCTTCTTGTTTCGCTTAGTACTGAGCACGCCCTGCTTTAATAATGTCTTTTCGATATGGTTGTATAAATTAACTCTTTGATCGGTTGAATCAAATATGTCTTTGAACTTCAGTTGTACGATTGGTTTATATTTACACTCTTTTTAAAATTAGCCTTGTAAATCCTTACCTAAAGGGTTTACGGCGCTGTAATTATTCCGAATATCTCGGGGTGTTACATCTGCAAGTTGAGCAAATACTTAGAATTTCAAATACAGCTTTTATATAAAAGAAAAAACCATAAACATGTCATGTACTTTATTCACTAAAATTTTTATTTTTTGTTCCTTCAGGGTAATATCATGCATTGTACTTCAAAGGCTAGCGTTTCCCATATTTTTGTGGACAAGTTAAAAGATGGCATGATTTATTCAATCAAAGACTTCACTGTCATTGCAAATAAGGATGAGTACCGGGTTTTGAAGGACTCTGCGTGGATGATTGAATTTGATGGCTCAACTACTGTGAGGAAAGCTGCATTCAAGCCAGATGGTTTTGTCAGACATCCTTTTGAATTGGTAGCTTTTGAGAACCTTCAACCCAGTGACAATAAATTCCTCATTGGTAAGGACGTATTTCTTAAATATTTTTAGATTTTTTCCGTATTATAAGTAGAGTTGTAATTTAGTACCACTTTCCAGATGTTATTGGTTACGTCACCAATGTTGGTAGGACCATCTACCAGAAAACAGGTTCTCGGAATCTTGATTTCTATCTTGCAAACCAAAGGTACGTATTCTTTGCTATTGTTGTTACAAAAAACCATATAATGCTAATGAAATTGTTGTGTTTGTGTTTGGTTAAACAGTGGCCAGTCAATTAGGGTTACCCTATGGGGGGGCCTAGGCCAAGTATTGATAGAAAAGAAAACCAAGCATACTGGGCTGTGTGCTGTGATTCTAACTTCAGTTAATGCTAGACTTTACAATAGTAAGGGTGCATCTATCATAATGTTTCCTCATCATTTAAAGCATGGAAAAATTAACTTGGTTTGTGTGTTTACCTTTCAGACAAGCTTTATTTGTCGAGCACTTCCTCCTCCATGATTCTTGATGACGATGACATCCCAGCCCTGAAATGTTTTAAAGGAGGCGCTAGGTAATCAAAGTTACATCTTACATGCATTTTATAATAGTTGGATCTTTTAGCCATTACCATTCATGTTACTTGCAGTGGTGTGAACCAAAGGCAGGATATTGTACCTGTTGATCTCTCTGTACCAAAGCCTGGTACCCTTGAGAATGTGCTGATTTGGGCAAGAAACAGGCAAAATGATGTACTCATCTTCTTCTCAAATGTTTTGTTAGTGAAATTACAGACCATTGGTACATAATGATGTCGTGTTTCTTTTTCAGAGTTCCACATTCATCTGTAAGGTTAGGATAGACAATGTCATAACTAGAAAGGGATGGAACTATCCATCGTGTGGAGGTGGAACATGTAAAAAAGGCCTCACCAGGCAGGATGGAAAATTCTGGTGTGATGGGTGTAACACATCTTCTGATTATCCACTTATAAGGTCTTGCTCTATCTTTGCAACCATTATTGATTTGTTCTTAAAAATGTTGACCTAACAACAGTATTAATCAATCACATTTGGTTTGTAATATTGGTTGTGCAGGCATGTGCTTGAGCTTGGTGTATCCGATGAGACTAACGGATCAGTAGTTGTTCTGTTTGACGAGACTGCCACAGAGTTGGTTAAACATCCAGCATCGTCACTTTTTGGGACAGAGGATGAGGTAAATTAATAATATTAAAGAGTGTTGCAATAATGTCCCCTAACCTTATCTTCCTTTGCAGGATTCAGAAAATCACGATGTATTGCCGCGTGCCATAACTGATATTGTAGGCACAACCTTAACTGGAGATAAAAACACATACTTACTATGAGCATGGAAACTATGAGAGTTTCACGTGTTCGGCAATTATTACGCACAGAGTGCTGATGAATGTAAGAATTCTAGCACGCTTGAGCAAATTGTCGATTCAAACAACCTACTGACCCATCTGATGAAAAAAACAAAAATGGGTTAGTCAATGATTTGACAATGATTCCTACATACATATGTTGAAAAAGTTTAAAATACAACTGCTTACGTCATATATGGTTGTATTATTTAAGGGATGATTTTGAGCAATCCGATACTGAAATTGAAGAAGTGAAAGCGGACCAACATTCTGCTTCTAAGAAACGAAAGTTAAAGAAATTATCAGTTGATGTTGATCAATCAGTTGCTGAAATAGATGAAGAGAAAGCAGGGCAAGATGCTGCTTCTAAGAAGCATATGTTAAAGAAATCATCAAATGACGTATCTGACCCTACTCCAATAAAGTCTCTTGAACAAAAGTCCCAAAACAGTCGATCAATACTTCATTGATTCACATCTGGAAACACTTTTAGATACAACCGCTTATATGATATTTAAAATTGTGTTATTTAAGGAATGACATTGCCGATTCCGATCTTGAAATAGAGGAAGGAATGAAGAAAAAAGGTCTGGATTCCAGTTATTTAATTTGTTATTGCACTATATATTACATTCTTACTTATTGTCTTATTATTATAGGTTTGTTGTTGAGGATACAGACACCGATGATGAGAAACAAATAAAAGTCAAAGTTGGAGGATCAGAAAAAAAGAAGCTAAAACAGAAGTATGTATCCAATATTAATTATCTCATTGCATTGATATTGTTTAAAATCTTAACATGTCAATTTCTTACATTGTTTACTTAGGTTGGTTGTTGCGTCGTCGGACGAGGAATAGACATGAAGCACTCAAGTGATTGAAAGCATCAAAATGATACAAGACTGATGAGTCAAGAACACAATGAATAAATAGTTAGGAAAAATGTAATAAAGTTGATCCTAATAGTTAATAGGATCATGAAGTTTCGTACCTTAAGACAATAGTTATCGTTACTTATCAGTTTTCATATTTTCAATGGATTGTCTTTGTTCCCATGTTCAGACTCAACAAATGTAGAATAACATTATTCAATTTCTACAAATGATTTACACAACTTGGCTAAATTTTTTACACTTATAAATTAATACTATCAACAATTCAAGACTTTAACACTTTTGTTACATAATAAAATCTACATACCAAAGACTTATTGCATTATTTTAAATTGACATATTTGATGCGAGCAAAGGTTTCCAATTTTTTTACACTTATACATTAGTACTATCAAAATTCCAATATCATGGTCTAAATATTTGTATGTAATGCTACAGATTTAAACATCAATACAAGAAGCATAAGCATGTCAATAGCCATAAAAACTTATTAATATCTCATAAATATACTTTATGGCTAAATGAAAGTTATAAGATTTTTTTGTAACTCCAGGAAATATCAATAGCTTAATAAGGCTTTAAAAGGACACATTGTAAACTCTATGAATACACATTCAGTTGTTTATCCACAAACACATCAAATATCCACATTCGAATATCATGGAATTGAGCAAAACGTTGATTGCTCAGTATTTTCATCTTCCAATAGATGAAGCTTCCAAATAACTAAATGTTGGTTTAACTGTTTTAAAACAGTTCTGTAGAGATATGGGTATTCAGCGTTGGCCATATCGTAATCTTAGCAGCTTAGATTTATTAATTAGCACTCTCCAGGTCAGAATTCAAGTCAAGCTAACATTTTATGTTTATGTTTTATCAATGTTATGTATAATGCAAGGATATCATTTTCGCAAGAACAAAGTGTAAATTCATATATAAATAACTGATCTTATAACATCCAATGCTATTGACAAAATTCACTTGCATTATAGGCTGAAAATGGAGGTGCAACAGTTGATGATTACACAAAAGTAATCATAACAAGGTTGAAAGAAGAAAGGAGGAGAGTACAAGAGAATCCTGATTACAATCTTTCTCCAACCACAAAACAGTTGAGACAAATAAACTTCAAAGCCAGACACAACAGAAGTAAAAACATGAATTTCAGCTCAACAACAACAATTGAATCTAATATCCCGGAACTGAGCAACACAGTAACAACAATTGAGTCTAATTTCATGTCCCTAAGTAAAACAAACTTTGAGCATAACAATAATACTTTACAACAACTGACATATTTCATATTAACAATTAATAAATGTAAAATTTACATCCCAAAATACCAAAAGCCTACTAGCATCTTCCAAAATCTTAAACATCTTTCATATTAACAATCAATAAATACAACATTTACATCACAAAATCCCAAAAGGCAACCTATTGATCTTCTTTATTCTATATCTCTCTATATATTGATGTATTCATTAATTCCATGTACAACACCAACAAGCATCATATATTTAAACTGTTCATGTAATTAGAATTATCGTTTTATTTCAGTTCCACATTCATTCATGAAGCAGACACACATTCCATCACTCTCAAACATAATACACAACTCTATAACGATTCATTCACATACAAATATCAGATCAGATGGAAAAATCAAGAGTTACTGTGGTCTCAGAATAACAGAATTAATAAATACAGAATCGTAAATCAAACACGTATATATTTTTATACAATGAATCATCAATTCACCTGTGCTAAAATTTTTAAGAATTTGTCCAGAAACACCAACAATTGGAGGAAAGAACTGGGAAAATACTAAAGAAAAACGACCACTTTCTGTTTCCAACATGCCTAAAAAAGCGCCAAAAGATCTAAAGGTAAATTTCGAGCATGTGTCATATAATTATTTGACAATTACGCTAAATGTAGAACATAAATTTTCAGGTTCTACATCGAATTACCAGTGGCCAAAATCAGATATTATATCAGAGCAAGTGAAGCGACGTATGCCTAAAAAAAACAATAAAAGCATAGGGTTCACATCTAGAGGTATCTTTTCCATGAATTTTACTCAATATAATTGAAACTACACTAATTAAAAAGTAATTAAGCACCTAACTTATCATTTTTACTCTTATTTAAACAAGGGGTTGCTGTTTCTTACCATAATATTGGGCCACCATCGTATACATGTTCTAACTGTGCAGCAACTATGTGGTATGAAGAAAGAACTACTAAGGCTTACAAGCCTTTAAATCCAACATTCTCCCTTTGTTGTCAAAGTGGTAAAGTTCTGCTCTCCAAATTCAATGAAGCACCACCGCTGTTAAACAAGCTTCTTGATTATAGTGATTCTTCTGCATCAAAATTTAGAGATCAAATTAGAATATACAATAGTATGTTTTGCTTTACATCTTTTGGAGCAAAAATAGATAACTCAATCAATAAAGGACGCGGGCCATATACATTTAGAATAAATGGTCAAAACTATCATCTTATTGGGTCCCTGCTTCCAGCGCAAGGAGAACAACCAAAGTTTGCCCAGCTTTACTTTTTTGACACACAGAATGAACCTAACAATCGCATGTCTGCTTTTATCGATAAAGAAACAGAAAACCAGGTTGATGAAACAATAGTGAGGAGCCTCATTTCAATGCTAAATGAGACAAGTGCAGTTACAAAGGCATTTCGCATGGCAAGAGATTGGTGTGCTTCACATGATACGCCAAACTTACAGCTGCGGCTTATTAGTAATAGAAGAAGTGCACGGCAGTACAACACACCAACTGTGTCTGAAATAGCTGCGCTAATTACAAATGATTTTGGTCAGGGCATCCCTTCACGAGATATCATTGTCAACTATAAAGACACGGGCAAGCAAAGGATATCAGAATTGCATCCATCTTACATGGCACTCCAATATCCTTTACTATTTCCATATGGAGAAGATGGATTCCATGATAGCATACCTTTTCATAAGAATACAGGCGGACGACAAACTATACGTGGATTCATTACAATGAAGGAGTATTACGCGTACATAATTCAGCAAAGGAAAAACCAGGGTACTACTTTGCTGAGAGGAGGCCGGCTATTCCAGCAATTTTTGGTCGATGCATACACAGCTATTGAAGAACAACGGCTTAAATGGACGAGAAACAATCAAGACAACCTACGTGTGGATCTTTACCATAATGTGTTTGATGCTGTTACAAGAGGAGATACTGACGCGGCCGCAATTGGAAAAAGAATAGTTTTACCCTCAATCTTTGTAGGAAGCCCAAGGTATATGATGCAGAATTACCAAGATGCCATGGCTCTATGTAGACAATATGGAAATCCAGATCTATTCATCACGTTCACTTCCAATCCCAACTGGCCGGAAATTGGATACATGCTTGCTGATATACCAGGACAGAAAGCACATGATCGCCCGGAAGTTGGCACGCGTCTATTTAAAATAATATTAACTGAGTTGTTGGATGATCTTACAAAAAAACAAATTTTTGGCGATAGTTGTGCAGGTAATACCGCCCATATCTAAGAGTCAATAAGACTTTTCCATTAAACAATTCTGATTTGTATCTAATAAATTTCAAATATTTCGTTTTCAGTTGTCTATGTTATTGAATTCCAAAAACGTGGATTGCCTCGTGCACATATTTTATTGTGGCTCGAGGAATACGCCAAGTGTAAGACAGGCGCTGAAATAGATGATCTAATTTCAGCAGAGATTCCATGCCCAACAAATGATCCGGATGGATACAAAGTTGTTACTGAATACATGTTGCATGGACCATGCGGGAAGGATGCAAAGTACGCCCCATGCACCATAGAAGGAAAATGTTCAAAACATTTCCCTAAATCATTTTATCCAGAAACAACAATTGATGGGGATGGCTACCCTGTTTACCGCCGGAGAGATAATAAAGTCAAGTTTGTAAAGGGTAAGTTCACTTTCAATAACAGATATGTCGTTCCTTATAATCGATATCTTCTGCTTAAGTACCAGGCGCACATAAATGTAGAATGGTGCAATAGATCAAGGGCAATTAAGTACTTATTTAAATACTTAAATAAAGGGCCTGATCGAGCTACCATTGTCATCGAAGAAAACATTACAAAATGTGATGCATCAGCTCCTACAAAGGTTTTTGAAGTTGATGAAATCAAGAACTTCTTGAATTGTCGCTTCTTAGCCCCATGTGAAGCAGTATGGCGACTTTTTTCTTTCGACATCAATTATGCCTACCCATCAGTCATGAAGTTAAATTACCACCTACCCAACCAAAATGCAATAACGCTGCGTGATTCTGAAAGTTTACCAGCATTGCTTCAAAAGGAAGGCATCAACATAACTATGTTTACGGAGTGGTTTGAGCTAAACAAACGTGAACCAGAAGCTCGGGGTTTAACTTATGCTCAAATTCCGCAAAAGTATGTATGGCATGAAAAAGAAAGGATTTGGAAACTTAGAAAACAAAAAAAATCCATAGGCCGAATGGTTTATTCCAATCCTGCATCAGGGGAACGTTACTACCTCAGACTGACACTGACTATAGCCAAAGGTCCTGAATCCTTTCAACACCTCATGACGGTTAACAAGATAACATATCGGACATTTAAGGAAGTGTGTTTTGCATATGGTTTGCTCAATGATGACAAGGAATGGACCAACGCTATATCAGAAGCAAGATTTTGGGCATTAGCACCTCAATTGAGGGACTTATTTGTTACAATATTGCTGTTTTGTGAAGTAAGTAGGCCACGACAATTATGGGAAGAAAACTGGGAAGCTTTATCAGAAGATATTCTACACAAAAAAAGAAAACACTTCAGGTACCCAGAATTAGAGCTTACAAACGAACAGATTCAAAACTATTGTTTGGTGGAGATAGAGGAACTGTTACACAGATTTGGAAGATCTTTAGCTGAATTTGCAGAACTTCCAAGACCAAACCCAAAGCTACTAACAAACATGGATAATCGTTTGATTAGAGAAGCATTGGACTTTGATATGAAAACAAGCAAGGTTGAACACGAACGGCTTTATTCGATGCTAAACAACGACCAACATCCGATCTACCAAAGAGTTATCGAGTCCGTATACGACAAAAGGGAGGGTTTTACTTTGTTTATGGGCCGGAGGGAGTGGAAAGACATTTTTATACAAGACCATAATTTCAAAACTAAGATCAGAAAGAATGATAGTTCTTGCAGTTGCATCTTCAGGTACATCATATAATATGTGTTTATTCATTACAGCAATATTACACTTCTTAAAACCTCCTAAGTTGTTCAACCTTTATAATTCAAACAGGAATTGCTTCTTTACTACTACCGGGAGGGAGGACAGCTCATAGCAGATTTGTGATTCCATTGGAGTTAATGGACAATAGTACATGTGGTATCAAACAAAACACACACTTGGCAGAATTAATGAAACAGGCCAAGTTGATAATATGGAATGAAGCGCCCATGACTCAGCGATACGCATTTGAAGCCTTGGACAAGACATTGAGGGATATATTGGGGTATGAGAATCCGAAAAACCGAGAACGCATCTTTGGAGGAATGACAGTCTTATTGGGTGGTGACTTTCGACAAATTCTACCAGTAATCCCAAAAGCTAAAAGATCAGAAGTTATCCAAGCCTGCATAAATCGATCAGAGCTATGGAAAGCTTGCAATGTTTTTACTCTTACACGCAGTATGCGAGTAAATGAGTATACAGAAAACGGTACCATTGACACTCGAAAACAAGAATTCAATAAATGGGTATTGGATGTGGGCGATGGGAATTTGGAAGCCAAAATTAAAGAAGGAGAGGATGAGCCAACCTGGATTCATATTCCGCATAATTTCCTTATAAAATCAGGGGATTCTCCAATTCAGCAAATTGTCACAGAAACATTCCCTGACTTTACAACAAGACAGAATGAAGATGCATATCTAAAAGAAAGGGCCATACTGACTCCAAAAAATGAAGACGCTGATGCAATAAATGAACATATGTTCAAAAAGTTAGCAGGCGTTTCTGTAACGTACAATAGTGCAGATGAAGTATGTAAGGCCTCAACTGATACACTAGATCAAGACCACCTATATCCCATTGAGTTCTTGAATTCCTTAAATTTCCAAGGAATGCCACCACATTCTCTATGCTTAAAAAGGAGCTACCGATAATGCTTTTGCGAAATGTTAACCTGTGCCAAGGTTTATGCAATGGAACCGGGCTAATCATTACCGATCTTGGCGATTTGTTATTCGAGCTAAAATCATAATCGGTCACATATAGGAGATCATCCTTATGCCTAGGATCACAATGACATCCACGCAGTCAAAATGGCCATTCATAATGAAACGTAGACAGTTCCCTGTGAAACCATGCTATGCGATGACCATAAACAAGAGCCAAGGCCAGTCACTTAAGTATGTCGGTGTCTACTTACCCAGCCCTGTTTTCAGCAATGGGCAACTATATGTCGCACTTTCTAGAGTCACAAGCCCTGACGGACTGAAAATACTAATGACGGAAGATGAAGACAGTGAATTCAAAGAGCGGACAAGAAATATTATTTTTAAGGAAACTTTCACTAATCTAAATTAGTAAGTTGTAGTATATATCTTATCAAATAATGAATGTTACCCAAACAAATATCTATTACTTTTGATAATTTTAAAACTTCTTTATTCATTGCTGATGTAAAGTCCATCTCACTTTCTACAACTCTAAATACAAAATCATAATATAGATAATACTTACATGACAGAAATTACACTTACATTTGAATTTAAACTACTCTTACTAAACTCATTACAAACTATATGAGCATTCAAATGTTGCAGGTTCTTGGAAACATGACACTTAAAGATGGAGCTGTTCAAAAGTATACGTACAGGAGATTCAATAAATCAACTTCCATTAACAAAGAACTCAAAACATGATTTTAATACTCACCCGTATAACCCGCATAACGTCTTCACCAATAAATCAACTATACCACAATATTCTCTAACCTGCAACAAATATAATTACTGATTACACTGAATCACAATAAAAGTGTTCATCTCATCATCATCCTAAACACTATTATAAAAGTGTTCCTCTTTTGACTGATAAATGCACAATAACATCTCTAAATGAACAAACATCATAAACTAACTAACTATAAACATTTCCACAAACACAAATTAATTTTATCAGATTCAAATCCAAATCTTACTTTAACAATTCAATGATCATCCAAATAGTGGTATTGTTGTTGTTCTTAACGCGCTTACGAGATTTTCCATTAGTTTTTTTTACATTTGAATTTAAACTACTCTTACTAAACTCATTACAAACTATATGAGCATTCAAATGTTGCAGGTTCTTGAAAACATGACACTTAAAGATGGAGCTGTTCAAAAGAATACGTACAGGAGATTCAATAAATCAACTTCCATTAACAAAGAACTCAAAACAGGATTTTAATACTCACCCGTATAACCCGCATAACGTCTTCACCAATAAATCAACTATACCTCAATATTCTTTAACCTGCAACAAATATAATTACTAATTAGATTGAATCACAATAAAAGTGTTCATCTTTTGACCGTAAATACATCATCATCATCATCCTAAACACTATTATAAAAGTGTTCCTCTTTTGACTGATAAATGCACAATAACATCTCTAAATCAACAAACATCATAAACTAACTAAGTATAAACAAATTAAAACATGTCCAAACACAAATTAATTTTATCAGATTCAAATCCAAATCTTACTTTAACAATACAATGATCATCCAAATCGTGGTATTGTTGTTGTTCTTAACGCGCTTACGAGATTTTCCATGAGTTTTTTTTACATTTGAATTTATTAAACTCGAGAGCTAAGCGTTAAGGAGGTCGAGATAGTATATCCAATGGATTCTTGGTCGGGCCGAGCTCAAACTTGAGCCATTTGAATAGCTTATCGAGCTTAATAATAACCGACTCGATATGTTCACTGTAACACCCCCAGATTTAACCGGAAATATTACAGCGCCGTGGGCCCCGAGATGGAACCCACAAGGCTAAAAAGAAATTTTCACAAACATTTACAAATGCCCAAGAGGCCAACGACGGTACTAACTTTAAAAATTCACAAAGACTTATAAAATCCATTTATCAAAAACCGTCGTAAAAACTCAAATGAAATCGCGAGGCCAAACAAATTGACACTCAAAAGTTTAGAAAACGACTTCCAAAGCAACCTCGGTTACGGATACCAAAAGGTCATTTCAAAATACTCACGCAATGGAAAAAGACCAACCATAAGGATACTCTAGCGTGAATACGAGAACCAATCAAAAACTCAATGCACACAACATGTCCTAGCCGGTATCCTCCGAAGCTCATCTCTTCACGACCGCTACAAGCTCGATACTCCAAGAACCTAAAAAGAAATCCTACGACGGGTCACCATAATATCCAACAATGATAACCGTCACATCACATTAAGAATACATACCAATGAGAATAAGAATACGACCAATGTAATCTTACCGCCATGACTTTACTTACTCAAGTAATTCTCATCGAATAACCATTAAACTCGAACATAATATTTGTATTGTACCTCAAACAATACTCAAGATCCTCAAACTATCATAACCAACTCACGATACGGAAATCTACCATTTCGACCAATACGATCCATCGAATAAAATCATCAAATCCCAAGACGATAACCAATTGTCCACCAAAGACAAGACCAAGGAAAATATGGAACATACCTCGAGATATGATGTGCCACGATAATCATATCAGTCTAATCCGATATCGAACAATGCAATGCGGACAGGTCCTAACACAAGACCTACAAATGCATACTCATATGACAACGTCAATATGCTCAAAAACAATAACAACTATGTATACTCAATGGAAATCCCATGATCCAGCGCCCTCGGATAGATCCCAAGATGATCCTACAAGATCAACACGAGGTGGATAACCAACAATATACATATGCACAACAATAACACAATCTTGGGTAATCCAACGATCCAGCGCCCTCGGATAGATCCCAAGATGATCCCGTCGGACCAACACGAGGTGGAAAAACCCGTCCAATGATCCGGCGCCCTCGGATAGATCCCAAGATGATCGTCGGACCAACACGAGGTGGACATCCGATCCAGCGCCCTCAGCATAGATCGCGCGATCCCATCGGATCAACACAACATAAACAACACAATATGCATACACATATGCAAAACAATATGTTCATCATCATGAACAACGCAACATGAACGACAATATGACAAATCAATTAAGACGACCTCATGTTCGACAACATGAATGATAATACGCATGATCAAATCACTAACTCTAATTGAATCGATATAAGATACTTGCCCCGAGTCCTTGGAGAAATCTCGATGTCCAATCATCACCGACGATTATCCTCAATGCTCGGCGATCCATACGAACAATGAACTATAGATACTCATATCCTCGTCTTTACCATAATGTAACCTTGATACTCGAACATACCAATAATCGAGATAAGCATATACATTATGATTTATCTCCTTAATCGAAAGAACGATATGCGATCCGAATACCCGAGTTCACAATAATAATCATCGCTATATGCATTATAAACGAAATGAAATCGAAACCATTCATTAAATATTATAATCGAGCAAGTAATAACTTGCCTCGATACCGTACCACGAAGTCAAGTCGAACACATTGCCTTTGTCTACGAGCTCCTCGGCCCCGATCAAAAGCAATACAATGGACATACTCGAACACGACCGCAATATCCGGTTATAATCACCGATCAGCGATCTCAACCTATCGAAGAAATCAAATAACACATATCCGATAACAATCAACAACCGACAATACTAACTAATCGAACTCAACGGTTCAACACAACCTCGAATAAACACAATGAACCAACCAAGTCAAACCATCACGAATTCATAATCAAAACACAAAAATATCGCACTGTCGCCTACTTAGCGCACGTTAAACGCATAACGTAGCGTGCGCTAAGTTGTCCCGTTAGCGTGCGCTAGCGGTAAGCTTAGCGTGCGCTAATGCCGCATGATGGCATGCAATCCAAGCATCGACTAACATCTTGCAACTACGAATCCGAATGAAGGGAGATATGAATCTCCATATCTCTTGAAGATAAACAACACCATAACTATCACAAGGATCATATCATTGTCCATATATCAATAATAACACCAACAATCAAACCGACTCGATAACAAGGATCATATCATATTCAATCCGGAATTCAACCTCGTATCATGATTTAACTCCTCTAAATCGATCAATATAATTAACAAGATTCAGAAATCCATCTTAGATCGAGTTAAACGAATCAACATCCTTATAGTATGAAGAATCTTAACTAACATCCGAGACTCTTATCAAAATTCCATCAATCCCATATAACATCATCATATGATTATCCAACATGCTCCTTACATGAAATCATCCAAGAAAACGAACTATCATCAAGAGGATACGAAAATTACGGATTGGATGGACCAAGAATAAGAACACTAGACTCCATTCCAAGAATCATGAATAACTTGAAGAACAAGGCTTGAATCCATGCTCTCCATCTTAATCTTGTTAAAGATCATCATCTCTCAGTGTTTAGGAACTCCAAATGTTCTCCCAAGGTTGTCTCTATCGGGTGAAAGGAAAGAAATGGACGAAATGCTTCATGACACTGTTTGTCCCTTTATATAGAATACCTTACTAGCGTGCGCTAAACCATTATATTTAGCGTGCGCTAGCCTTAGCGTGCGCTAATCGACTTTGTTAGCGTGCGCTATCAAGCCCAGGCTCCGTCTTGCTTCGTAAACTACCTTACGACGTAATGCCCATGCATTAACGTCGTAAATCATCATGTCTAGCGTACGCAAGTCCTTACTCTTAGCGTGCGCTATCCGAAGTTGACTTACTACGGTGTTCACCTACCACTCGCCCCCACATTAAAAGACATCTAGCAAGGATAAGATTCCTTGTTCGATATATAGTTAGCGTGCGCTAAGCCTAATCTTTAGCGTGCGCTAATACTTCAGACAACAACCGTTGACTTACGTAACGTGCGCCAAAGCAATGGGTCCACACGCAGATTCCTTCCGATCTGCATGCACTAGCATACGCTAACCTATAAACGTAGCGTGCGCTAATCCCGCGATAGCGTGCGTTATGCATGAATATCGGGCGTGCGCTAATAAGGCTATACTTAGCCATTTTCCAGCTTCTTGTCCAACGTCTCGACATACCAAAAGCGAACATAAGACACACGAACACAAACACCGAATCCAATAATATCATCATACGATATACCCAATATCAAAAGTACGACAACCCGATACACAATATCCTCAAATGTAATTGTATCGACCAAATACGACAATTATACCGATCACGATATCTCAGTCCTTTATTTATTTTATCTCTATCATGCATTCCACGCTGCATACAATATAACTCGGATAAAATAATATTAAACATCGATAGTAGAAATTCCGGATATTACATTCTACACCTTAAAATAAGTTTCGTCCTCGAAACTTGCAATCCATCATAAAACGAACAAACATACCGTTCAACTCAAAATATCCCAAAACCATCACGACAACGATTTATCATCATCATTACCGAATATCCAAAAGAGCATACTTCCAAATACGCAGGTCGACGATCTCCGGAGATACTAGCCAGCGTTCTCACGGTACAGTCTCAATACGCTTACGATCACAATTCCATGATTCTCAACAAAATATATCATCTTCGGATCAAACAATCTGCCCGAATCAAATCCTCGCTTTGATTACATAATCAAGTCTCAATTCGATAAAGCGAATAATATCCGATGTATCGTGAAACAACCGCTCAATCTGATGGCAACGAATCCCGAAACATCGATAGACAATCAACGCTCGATGATCACCAACAATGATCAACAATCAACCGAATTTATCATCGACATGATAAATTCCAATCGACCAACCAGAGGTCAAAACACAATCGAGAATATCATCAACGTGATAAACTCCAATACAACCAACGAACGATCAACGGAAATCGAGAATACCTTCACACGGTAAACTCCAACACTATCAACACAGAACCACAGAAATAGATATACGAAAAAGCAAAATTCTCAAAACGACACACCGATCACATACAGTGGATCTCAATAAACATATCCGATGGCGAACATACCCCTCGGCATATGAACAACCAATCACAAACCGACGAACATACCTAATCATACACGGAGTGGAAACGACCACTCACTATCTAAAACAACCAAGATGGGGTCACCATCCCCAAATCTACGCTTACAAGGAAATCATTCCAGAATCAGTAAGGTAAAATCGCGCTACTACCATACCAATGGAATCACATAGCACATATGTTCCGGTTTCACAAAATCCCAAGTTTCCAAAATAATATTATGTGCATGAATCTACAACACGCAACATATTTCTCTTATCGATAACTCAACCGATCATCACCGGATAATCAAACTAACATCGAAGTTCGAATTCCATTTCCATCGTACCATCAATATGATATGCACTATGCACTAAATGCGTATGTATATCAATCACATGTTCAAAACCGGTTTGAAATCATATTTTATTGTCAAAAGACAAATTTTGAAAATTCTTTCAAGAGTTTGAAAACTCAAAACATAAATTTTGGTAAGACCACAAAATCAATTTTCGAAAAATTAACTTGGCTCGATGGTGCCAAGTATTTGATATGATTTCCTTCGAATCCACACGATTTGAAGTTTTAAAATGAAAAGTATGCAAATGCTCGACTATATCCATACTCCGTATACCAATTCGGTTCGTCACCAATATCCACCGATATTCCATCGGAAAACCACACGATCGAGTTCCAAAATCTCAATATATAAATTCCGACTAAACTCCTTTTCCACACATGACTTGCAACGTCGGTCATTAACCCATCTGGATCACCTTAAATATGATATGACAAAATATTGAAACAAATCCACACAATGAAAGACTTCGAGAGGTTCAATTTGAACAAGTAAACCAAAGCCTCGAAAGGCGGAAATAACATAGGTAAACGATTGGTAAAGTGTTTTACAAGTCTCGGGAGTTTTAAGAAAACGAAAAGCCGTTTGAAACATTAGGGTCTTAGCCCGTAACTCGCTCCGCATTACAAAAAGTTTAAAAAGTAGAAAACCCCTTTTCGGACTTCAAGTCTGAGTTATAAAACCATTTCAAAATCGATTGGGTCTCGCCCAAAATCATTTTCCGTAAAACATCCGTAAGACATTCATTTTGAAAAGTATCATTTTCAAATGCTCAAAAGCGATTCATATATATCACAAAATGAACTAACATGACTACATGTTCTTCTCGACAATCCATAGCCCTTCTCCCGAATACATAATTTCGTTCCGAATCTAACCAACATACCGATTCTCGAAATCATAACTCCTCAAGATCATCAATCTGTCCCAACTCTGTCACCTTATACCGTAACGCATAATATCTGAATCTCAAAACGTATCAACTTAGAACGGCAATAAATCTCAATGAAATTCAAAATCCAAATACTTACGGATCGTGAAGCCGACGATTCCCGTGATCTCGGCACATGTCTCGGCTCTAGAAAATACTAAACACGGACATTATCAAAACACACGTTGGCAAACTCGGTTCGACTCAAGAACACAATACATCTCATTCCAGAGAATCTCGTTAACACCATTTGGAAAAGTTATAACAAGCCCGATGCGATCGGTAAATCACATAACACATAAGCCCGAGTGAACAACAAAACTCACGACTCTAATATTTGTCAATCGAAAACTCGAATGACGCGACAAAAACACGACCCAACTCGACCCAAATGCCTAGGCTTTCTCAACCTAAGCTCCGATACCATATTCGTAACACCCAGATTTAACCGGAAATATTACAGCGCCGTGGGCCCCGAGATGGAACCCACAAGGCTAAAAAGAAATTTTCACAAACATTTACAAATGCCCAAGAGGCCAACGACGGTACTAACTTTAAAAATTCACAAAGACTTATAAAATCCATTTATCTAAATCCGTCGTAAAAACTCATTTGAAATCCCGAGGCCAAACAACCGACACTCAAAAGTTTAGAAAACGACTTCCAAAGCAACCTCAGTTACCAGATACCAAAAGGTCATTTCAAAATACTCACGCAGCGGAAAAAGACCAACCATAAGGATACTCTAGCAGCGGAATACGAGAACCAATCAAAAAACTCAATGCACACAACATGTCCTAGCCAGTATCCTCCGGGAAGCTCATCTCTTCACGACCGCTACAAGCTCGATACTCCAAGAACCTAAAAGAAATCCCACGACGGGGTCAGCCATAATATCCAACAATGATAACCGTCACATCACATTAAGAATACATACCAATGAGAATAAGAATACGACCAATGTAATCTTACCGCCATGACTTTACTTACTCAAGTAATTCTCATCAGAATAACCATTAAACTCGAACATAATATTTGTATTGTACCTCAAACAATACTCAAGATCCTCAAACTATCATAACCAACTCACGATACGGAAATCTACCATTTCTGACCAATACGATCCATCGAATAAAATCATCAAATCCCAAGACGATAACCAATTGTCCACCAAAGACAAGACCAAGGAAAATATGGAACATACCTCGAGATATGATGTGCCACGATAATCATATCACTAATCCGATATCGTAACAATGCAATGCGGACGGAGTCCTAACACAAGACCTACAAATGCATACTCATATGACAACGTCAATATGCTCAAAAACAATAACAACTATGTATACTCAATGGAAATCCCATGATCCAGCGCCCTCGGATAGATCCCAAGATGATCCTACAAGATCAACACGAGGTGGATAACCAACAATATACATATGCACAACAATAACACAATCGGGTAATCCAACGATCCAGGCGCCCTCGGCATAGATCCCAAGATGATCCGTCGGACCAACACGAGGTGGAAAAACCCGTCCAATGATCCGGCGCCCTCGGCATAGATCCCAAGATGATCGTCGGACCAACACGAGGTGGACATCCGATCCAGCGCCCTCAAGATAGATCGCGCGATCCCATCGGATCAACACAACATAAACAACACAATATGCATACACATATGCAAAACAATATGTTCATCATCATGAACAACGCAACATGAACGACAATATGACAAATCAATTAAGACGACCTCATGTTCGACAACATGAATGATAATACGCATGATCAAATCACTAACTCTAATTGAATCGATATAAGATACTTGCCCGAGTCCTTCGGGAGAAATCTCGCTGTCCAATCATCACCGACGATTATCCTCAATGCTCGGCGATCCATACGAACAATGAACTAGAGATACTCATATCCTCGTCTTTACCGTAATGTATCCTTGATACTCGAACATACCAATAAGAGATAAGCATATACATTATGATTTATCTCCCGTAATCGAAAGAACGATATGCGATCCGAATACCCGAGTTCACAATAATAATCATCGCTATATGCATTATAAACGAAATGAAATCGAAACCATTCATTAAATATTATAAGAGCAAGTAATAACTTGCCTCGATACGGTACCACGAAGTCGAACACATTGCCTTTGTCTACGAGCTCCTCGGCCGATCAAAAGCAATACAATGGACATACTCGAACACGACCGCAATATCCGGTTATAATCACCGATCGCAATCTCAACCTATCGAAGAAATCAAATAACACATATCCGATAACAATCAACAATCGACAATACTAACTAATCGAACTCAACGGTTCAACACAACCTCGAATAAACACAATGAGAACCAACCAAGTCAAACCATCACGAATTCATAATCAAAACACAAAAATCTCGTCGCCTACTTAGCGCACGTTAAGCGCATAACGTAGCGTGCGCTAAGTTGTCCGTTAGCGTGCGCTAGCGGTAAGCTTAGCGTGCGCTAATGCCGCATGGCATGCAATCAAGCATCGACTAACATCTTGCAACTACGAATCCGAATGAAGGGAGATATGAATCTCCATATCTCTTGAAGATAAACAACACCATAACTATCACAAGGATCATATCATTGTCCATATATCAATAATAACACCAACAATCAAACCGACTCGATAACAAGGATCATATCATATTCAATCCGGAATTCAACCTCGTATCATGATTTAACTCCTCTAAATCGATCAATATAATTAACAAGATTCAGAAATCCATCTTAGATCGGGTTAAACGAATCAACATCCTTATAGTATGAAGAATCTTAACTAACATCCGAGACTCTTATCAAAATTCCATCAATCCCATATAACATCATCATATGATTATCCAACATGCTCCTTACATGAAATCATCCAAGAAAACGAACTATCATCAAGAGGATACGAAAATTACGGATTGGATGGACCAAGAATAAGAACACTAGACTCCATTCCAAGAATCATGAATAACTTGAAGAACAAGGCTTGAATCCATGCTCTCCATCTTAATCTTGTTAAAGATCATCATCTCTCGGTGTTTAGGAACTCCAAATGTTCTCCCAAGGTTGTCTCTATCGGGTGAAAGGAAAGAAATGGACGAAATGCTTCATGACACTGTTTGTCCCTTTATATAGAATACCTTACTAGCGTGCGCTAAACCATTATGTTTAGCGTGCGCTAGCCTTAGCGTGCGCTAATCGACTTTGTTAGCGTGCGCTATCAGCCCGTGAGGCTCTGTCTTGCTTCGTAAACTACCTTACGTACGTAATGCCCATGCATTAACGTCGTAAATCATCATGTCTAGCGACGCAAGTCCTTACTCTTAGCGTGCGCTATCCAAGTTGACTTACTACGGTGTTCACCTACCACTCGCCCCCACATTCCGACAAAGACATCTAGCAAGGATAAGATTCCTTGTTGATCGATATATAGTTAGCGTGCGCTAAGCCTAATCTTTAGCGTGCGCTAATACTTCAGACAACAACCGTTGACTTACGAGCGTGCGGCAAAGGTCCACACGCAGATTCCTTCCGATGCATGCGCACTAGCGTCGCTAACCTATAAACGTAGCGTCGCTAATCCCGCACGATAGCGTGCGTTATGCATGAATATCGGCGTGCGCTAATAAGGCTATACTTAGCCATTTTCATGATTCTTGTCCAACGTCCCGACATACCAAAAGCGAACATAAGACACACTGAACACAAACACTGAATCCAATAATATCATCATACGATATACCCAATATCAAAAGTACGACAACCTGATACACAATATCCTCAAATGTAATTATCGACCAAATACGACAATTATACCGATACTGATATCTCAGTCCTTTATTTA
The DNA here is from genome assembly GCA_033398695.1 of Orobanche coerulescens. Lineage (NCBI taxonomy): Eukaryota > Viridiplantae > Streptophyta > Magnoliopsida > Lamiales > Orobanchaceae > Orobanche > Orobanche coerulescens. Next base: position 66,229,321 of record CM065810.1, read on the forward strand.
TTTTATCTCTACTGTACAGATTCCACGCTGTACAATATAACTCGGATAAAATAATATTAAACATCAGTAGTAGAAATTCCGGATATTACATTCACGAGTATAATCGAGTCTCAATGCATTTCACCATTTCACCCATTCTAAGCCAATAATATATTCACAGCATGCTCCACACCATTAACCAGATGACACTCCTTCCTCCATCTCTCCACCCTCCCCCCTTAAATCCATCCCTGATTAGGTTGAGTCGAGTCGGCCGCATGGGAATAGCTTACTACAGTCAGGCCAGCTAATTTGCAGACTATTATGCCAAGACCAATACCTTACTTAATGTGAACCCAAATACGAAGAATAGTGGCTTTAAAATTTCCCATCATTTTAATTAAAAAAATAATAATCTTCAAAATTTCCCATCATTTAAAATATTTAAAAAAAAAAGGAATAAGAGAGCATTCAAACAGCTGAAACTTTAAAATAGATCAACAATCAAACCAAAAGATCATCCTCCATGTATAGTATTAAATTTAGCAGTATTAACATATATGTACACATATGGTTACCCCCTGGATAAATTAAATAAAGATTTTCCATCCCAGCAGCAATTGCGCGTGTGGAAATCCAATCTCAATACTTAGAAATTGAGATAACCTCCCTATCTTATTTTATTTTATAAAACTAAATACATTACTAATTTATCTGATATATATACAAACCTAGCTACCAGGTAAACTCTTTGGTACCGCCTTCACAACTTCATTTTCAGCTGGCTCGAGCGAAGAGATGCTGTGCCATTAGTTACCCCCAAAAATTAATCACGATATATATATATATATATATATATATATATATATATATTCAACACGAATATTTAATATTTTTGTCTTATAACATTTTAATAAAGGAATCATACGAAAACTAACCTGATTACGGAAAGTCAAATTATAGTTCAAAATGACAAAATTTGCGGTTTACCATTTACCATAAGAAAAAGAGAGAGAAACAACCAAATGTCAAGGGGTAATTGGAATTTTGAAAGATAACAGGGTATTCTTTGTAATTAGCTAAACCCTGACGGAGAGCTTTCGAATCAACCCTTTTTTACAAAAGAATTTAAAGAAAATGTTATTTAATGTTCAGAGATTTAACGTGGAACCAAAACCCTGATAGAATACTCTGAAAACGAAAATTTCGAAACCATTAACATTCACAGATAAAGAGTGGGAAAAAAATGTGATTCAATAATACATTGTGATTTTACCTGAATTTTCTTGAGAGTCGTAATTTAAAAGCGAGTTATCTGGAGTAATGAAATTCGAGATGTCTTCATCTCTGATCCAGTGCTGATGAAATCCATCAAAATGCAATGGCTGCTGATATTGATGCTCTATGTTGTCATTGATTTGAGCCTCGGGCCAGATTGACAGATCGAACATGCCCGGGTAGCTATTATCAATCGAGGATCCACACTACAAGAGAATAATGAGAATGTGGAATCTACATATAAAATGGCCAGGGGCGCATTTTCTTTTAATAGTTATTCTAAAATTAGTACCAACAGATTTTAGAAATATGTATCGAGCATATATAAGATTCCTACCTCTTTTCCTCCCAGCACGTGAAACAATAAAAATTAAGAAACGACCCAAGTAGGAAAATATAACGAACCATTTCACCCATTCTAAGCCAATAATATATTCACAGCATGCTCCACACCATTAACCAGATGACACTCCCTCCCTCCATCTCTCCACCCTCCCCCCTTAAATCCATCCCTGATTAGGTCGAGTCGAGTCGGCCGCATGGGAATAGCTTACTACAGTCAGGCCAGCTAATTTGCAGACTATTATACAAAGACCGATACCTTACCTAATGTGAACCCAAATACGAAGAATAGTGGCTTTAAAATTTCCGATCATTTTAATTAAAAAAATAATAATCTTCACAATTTCCCATCATTTAAAATATTTAAAAAAAAAGGACTAAGAGAGCATTCAAACAGCTGAAACTTTAAAATAGATCAATAATCAAACCAAAAGATCATCCTCCATGTATAGTATTAAATTTAGCAGTATTAACATATATGTACCCATATGGTTAACCCCCCTGGATAAATTAAATAAAGATTTTCCATCCCAGCAGCAATTGTGCGTGTGGAAATCCAATCTCAATACTTAGAAATTGAGATAACCTCTCTATCTTATTTTATTTTATAAAACTAAATACATTACTAATTTATCTGATATATATACAAACCTAGCTACCAGGTAAACTCTTTGGTCCCGCCTTCACAGCTCCAATTTTAGCTGGCTCGAGCGAAGAGATGTTGTGCCATTAGTTACCCCCAAAAATTAATCATGAAATATATATATTTTCAACACGAATATTTAATATTTTTGTCTTATAACATTTTAATAAGGGAATCATACGAAAACTAACCTGATTACGGAAAGTCAAATTATAGTTCAAAATGACAAAATTTGCGGTTTACCGTTTACCATAAGAAAAAGAGAGAGAAACAACCAAATGTCAAGGGGTAATTGGAATTTTGAAAGATAACAGGGTATTCTTTGTAATTAGCTAAACCCTGACGGAGAGCTTTCGAATCAACCCTTTTTTACAAAAGAATTTAAAGAAAATGTTATTTAATGTTCAGAGATTTAACGTGGAACCAAAACCCTGATAGAATACTCTGAAAATGAAAATTTCGAAACCATTAACATTCACAGATAAAGGTGGGGAAAAAATGTGATTCAATAATACATTGTGATTTTACCTGAATTTTCTGGAGAGTCGTAATTTAAAAGCGAGTTATCTGGAGTAATGAAATTCGAGGTGTCTTCATCTCTGATCCAGGAATGCTGATGAAAGCCATCAAAATGCAATGGCTGCTGATATTGATGCTCTCTGTTGTCATTGATTTGAGCCTCGGGCCAGATTGGCGGATCGAACATGCCCGGGTAGCTATTATCAATCGAGGATCCACACTACAAGATAATAATGAGAATGTGGAATCTACATATAAAATGGCCAGGGACGCATTTTCTTTTAATAGTTATTCTAAAATTAATACCAACAGATTTTAGAAATATGTATCGAGCAATTATAAGATTCCTACCTCTTTTCCTCCCAGCACGTGAAACAATAAAAATTAAGAAACGACCCAAGTAGGAAAATATAACGAACCATTTTCGAAAAATGGCAAGAACAATGCATTTTTTTAGTCGAGTAACAAATCCATGCCTCACTACTTAAATGAAAGCCAGATAATTTGATAATTTGCTATTACATGGAATCTGGGTCAAGAATCTCTTCAATCAATTTTAGCTTAAGCAACCAAAACAGTGAAAATAACCTGTAAGCTCCAGGAACTCACTTCTGCAGCAAGGAGCGCATCAAGGTTGCAATCAACTCTTGGGTTAACTGCAGCAAGTCTCATAGACAAAAACTGTAGCCAAATAAACATTTCCAATCAGCTGAAGGTATTGAAATGCAATAGTGGAAATAAGAAAAAACTCTCACCTTAAGGTGGTTTCACAATGAAGTCTTGCGGAACTTAAATCATTTGTAGACTAATAAATCTTTCATAAATCTTCGTTTCAGGGTCAAATATGTTCTGATGATAGTTGTTACACATTTGGATTTCCAAGATCTGGCGGAAATTCTATTTTTTTCAAGAACTATACTATCATCTCATTCTTGGAAAAAAAATATATTTTCACTGGCTTCAATCTTTACAAAGTTTAAGACGGTCTGATTGAAGCACTTGGGTCGGTTAATTTCCACAAATATCAAGTGGGTACAGAAATAAAATGAAGCACTTGGATCGGTTTAATTTCCACAAATTTCAAGTGGGAACTCATTACAAACTATATGAGCATTCAAATGTTGCAGGTTCTTGGAAACATGACACTTAAAGATGGAGCTGTTAAAAAGTATACGTACAGGAGATTCAATAAATCAACTTCCATTAACAAAGAACTCAAAACGGTATTTTAATACTCACCGGTATAACCCGCATAATGTCTTCACCAATAAATCAACTATACCACAATATTCTGTAACCTGCAACAAATATAATTACTAATTAGATTGAATCACAATAAAAGTGTTCATCTTTTAACTGTAAATACAACATCATCATCATCCTAAAAACTATTATAAAAGTGTTCCTCTTTTGACTGATAAATGCACAATAACATCTCTAAATCAACAAACATCATAAACTAACTAACTCCCATATGCAACTCAATAAAGTATTTTAATCACAACTTAAATATAAGTAAACCTAGCTACCAGGTAAACTCTTTGGTCCCGCCTTCACAGCTCCATTTTCAGCTGGCTCGAGCGAAGAGATGTTGTGCCATTAGATACCCCCAAAAATTAATCACGAAATATATATATATTTTCCACACGAATATTTAATATTTGTCTTCTAACATTTTAATAAAGGAATCATATGAAAACTAACCTGATTACAGAAAGTCAAATTATAGTTCAAAATCACAAAATTTGCGGCTTACCGTTTACCATAAGAAAAAAAGAGAGAAACAATCAAATGTCAAGGGGTAATTGGAATTTTGAAAGATAACAGGGTATTCTTTGTAATTAGCTAAACCCTGACAGAGAGCTTACAAAAGAATTTAAAGAAAATGTTATTCAATATTCAGAGATTTAACGTGGAACCAAAGCCCTGATAGAATACTCTGAAAACGAAAATTTCGAAACCATTAACATTCACAGATAAAGAGTGGGAAAAAAAATGTGATTCAATAATAAATTGTGAGTTTACCTGAATTTTTTGGAGAGTCGTAATTTAAAAGCGAGTTATCTGGAGTAATGAAGTTCGAGGTATCTTCATCTCTGATCCAGGAATGCTGATGAAATCCATCAAAATGCAATGGCTGCTGATATTGATGCTCTCTGTTGTCATTGATTTGAGTCTCGGGCCAGCTTGACTGATCGAACATGCCCGGGTAGCTATTATCAATCAAGGATCCACACTACAAGAGAATAATGATAATGAGGAATCTACATAAAAAATGGCCAGGGACGCATTTTCTTTTAATATTTATTCTAAAATTAATACCAACTGATTGTAGAAATATGTATCGAGCAATTATAAGATTCCTACCTCTTTTCCTCCCAGCACGTGAAACAATAAAAATTAAGAAACGACCCAAGTAGGAAAATATAACGAACCATTTTCGAAAAATGGCAAGAACAATGCATTTTTTAGTCGAATAACAAATCCATGCCTCACTACTTAAATGAAAGCCAGATAATTTGATAATGTGCTATTACATGGAATCTGGGTCAAGAATCACTTAGAATGTTCAAACTTATAGCAGGTTTACACTATAGGGTAATTGTCGTTTAATATAGTTAAGAAGTTTGCATTATAGTCAAGTGCCTCTTTATATCAATGTATGCATCATTTCCTTTCTACTGTTTAAGCTCTTATATATAATACATACTCTAAGTCTCTAACTAACTTATGGATGTTTAGGATAGCTTACTGAAGCTACTTTTTTTATAGAAAAAACCCACAAATAGATCGGAAAAAACACAGCAACAAGCAGAGAGGGATGCTGCAATTGGGCGGTTGGAGCAAAGCAGAATTGTGCTTGCATTGAGATTGCCTCCATGGTAAGAATTGTGCTTCGGAAAAAACTCACTTCTGCAGCAAGGAGCGCATCAACGTTGCAATCAACTCTTGGGTTAACAGCAGCAAGTCTCATAGACAAAAACTGTATCCAAATAAACATTTCCAATTAGCTGAAGGTATTGAAATGCAATAGTGTAAACAAGAAAAAACTCTCACCTTAAGGTGGTTACATAATGAAGTCTTGCGGAACTTAAATCATTTGTAGATTAATAAATCTTTCATAAATCTTCGTTTCAGGGTCAAATATGTACTGATGATAGTTGTTACACATTTGGATTTCCAAGATCTGGCGGAAATTCTATTTTTTCAAGAACTATACTATCATCTCATTCTTGCAACAAAAATTATATTTTTCCTGGCTTAAATCTTTACAAAGTTTAAGAAGGTCTGACTGAAGCACTTGGGTCGGTTCAAATGTTGCAGGTTCTTGGAAACATGACACTTAAAGATGGATCTGTTCAAATGTATACCTGAATTTTTTGGAGAGTCGTAATTTAAAAGCGAGTTATCTGGATCCAGGAATGCTGATGAAATCAATCAAAATGCAATGGCTGCTGATATTGATGCTCTCTGTTGTCATTGATTTGAGCCTCGGGCCAGATTGACGGATCGAACATGCCCGGGTAGCTATTATCAATCGAGGATCCACACTACAAGATAATAATGAGAATGAGGAATCTACATAAAAAATGGCCAGGGATGCATTTTCTTTTAATATTTATTCTAAAATTAATACCAACAGATTGTAGAAATATGTATCGAGCAATTATAAGATTCCTACCTCTTTTCCTCCCAGCACGTGAAACAATAAAAATTAAGAAACAACCCAAGTAGGAAAATATAACGAACCATTTTCGAAAAATGGCAAGAACAATGCATTTTTTAGTCGAATAACATATCCATGCCTCACTACTTAAATGAAAGCCAGATAATTTGATAATGTGCTATTACATGGAATCTGGGTCAAGAATCACTTAGAATGTTCAAACTTATAGCAGGTTTACACTATAGGGTAATTGTCGTTTAATATAGTTAAGAAGTTTGCATTATAGTCAAGTGCCTCTTTATATCAATGTATGCATCATTTCCTTTCTACTGTTTAAGCTTTTATATAAAATACATACTCTAAGTCTCTAACTAATTTATGGATGTTTAGGATAGCTTACTGAAGCTACTTTTTTTATAGAAAAAACCCACAAATAGATCGGAAAAAACACAGCAACGAGCAGAGTGGGATGCTGCAATTGGGCGGTTGGAGCAAAGCAAAATTGTGCTTGCATTGAGATTGCCTCCATGGTAAGAATTGTGCTTCGGAAAAAACTCACTTCTACAGCAAGGAGCGCATCAACGTTGTGAATTCTTTATTTCCAGTAGTGAGTGGACGAGAGGTCGAAGAAAAAGCGTGTTCTAGGGCGGGGTCAGACAGCTACTATGTTATCTTCTGACTGAAAGAGAGATTGAAGGTGCGTAGCATTGACTACTATACAGAGAAAGAGACTCTCATGCTTTCATTCTTCTTTATTTGAGTTATCTTATGTAATTCATCATTCTTTTAGATAGTTCAGACGGTGTCAAGGCCAATCCTGCTACGGTTTCCTCTATGCCGGCCACTTCAGTCCCTTTGACTAATCAGTTCTCTACTCTGCAAGACCTCAAAATCTTCTTTCCAGGAGATGAGAGAGTTGCGCCTTCCTCAGGATTAGCCATATTGGTTGGATAAATGCCCGGGAGAGGCACGTAGCGTAACTTTTTCTCTTATTAAATGCCCTTCATAGTACAAGAGAATAATGAGAATGAGGAATCTACATAAAAAATGGCCAGGGATGCATTTTCTTTTAATATTTATTCTAAAATTAATACCAACAGATTGTAGAAATATGTATCGAGCAATTATAAGATTCCTACCTCTTTTCCTCCCAGCACGTGAAACAATAAAAATTAAGAAACGACCCAAGTAGGAAAATATAACGAACCATTTTCGAAAAATGGCAAGAACAATGCATTTTTTAGTCGAATAACATATCCATGCCTCACTACTTAAATGAAAGCCAGATAATTTGATAATGTGCTATTACATGGAATCTGGGTCAAGAATCACTTAGAATGTTCAAACTTATAGCAGGTTTACACTATAGGGTAATTGTCGTTTAATATAGTTAAGAAGTTTGCATTATAGTCAAGTGCCTCTTTATATCAATGTATGCATCATTTCCTTTCTACTGTTTAAGCTCTTATATATAATACATACTCTAAGTCTCTAACTAATTTATGGATGTTTAGGATAGCTTACTGAAGCTACTTTTTTTATAGAAAAAACCCACAAATAGATCGGAAAAAACACGACGAGCGAGAGAGGATCTTTGCAATTGGGCGGTTGGAGCAAAGCAGAATTGTGCTTGCATTGAGATTGCCTCCATGGTAAGAATTGTGCTTCGGAAAAAACTCACTTCTGCAGCAAGGAGCGCATCAACGTTGCAATCAACTCTTGGGTTAACAGCATCAAGTCTCATAGACAAAAACTGTATCCAAACAAACATTTCCAATCAGCTGAAGGTATTGAAATGTAATAGTGTAAACAAGAAAAAACTCTCACCTTAAGGTGGTTACATAATGAAGTCTTGCGGAACTTAAATCATTTGTAGATTAATAAATCTTTCATAAATCTTCGTTTCAGGGTCAAATATGTACTGATGATAGTTGTTACACATTTGGATTTTCAAGATCTGGCGGAAATTCTATTTTTTCAAGAACTATACTATCATTTCATTCTTGCAACAAAAATTATATTTTTCGTGGCTTAAATCTTTACAAAGTTTAAGAAGGTCTGACTGAAGCACTTGGGTCGGTTCAAATGTTGCAGGTTCTTGGAAACATGACACTTAAAGATGGAGCTGTTCAAATGTATACGTACAGTAGATTCAACAAATCAACTTCCATTAACAAAGAACTCAAAACAGGATTTTATTACTCACCCGTATAACCCGCATAACGTCTTCACCAATAAATCAACTATACCACAATATTCTTTAACCTGCAACAAATATAATTACTGATTAGATTAAATCACAATATTATAAAAGTGTTCCTCTTTTGACTGATAAATGCACAATAACATCTCTAAATCAACAAACATCATAAACTAACTAACTCCCACATACAACTCAATAAAGTATTTTAATCACAACTTAAATATAAGTAGTCTATGAAAATTGATGAGGGTTGTGTAATAAATGTCGAGTCTTAAAGATTGAAGTCATAGGCGTAATTTAATTGCAGGAAACTAATGTAAGGAGGAAGATTAATATCAAGCCCAGCCTATGATTACATCTTGAAGCATTCTGACACCAAACGATTTCAGTTCTATAATATAATTGTTTTAATAGATTATGCAGTTACAACCCAAAAGAATTTTAACCATTTACATCAATAATTGGATTTTTTAAGATTATAAATAACCAGACAAATCCACATCTTTCCTAATCCCTTCGACCACCTCCCAAAAACAACAATCAAATGAAACAAATACCAAGCCCATCTCCACAATAGATCGAAAAATAAAGAAAAACAAATCTTAAATTTCTGAAACAGATCTTAAGCACCCGAGAAGACAAAAAACATCATAGATCTATCAGATTTTAAACTTCTCTTTCATATCCAAAAATATAGAAAGGAATTATAACAAATCTGTTATATCCTATCTTTGTTTCATCGAAATAAACGAAAAACATAAACCAATACCTACCCGATACCTTAGTTGTTACAAGATCTTGAAGCTAAAATTTCTTGAATCCTTCGGAGGTTATAGATGATGCAATTTCTTGAACCCTAAAGCCGATCTGTTTCGATTTGGATTGAGCAGAAAAAGACATCAAGGTAAAAGTACGGTAGTGAGATTGTGTTTGTGATGTTCGATCTGTTATTTGTTCGGCTATGATTGTTGATGGAAACTGATGGAGATGAGATGAGAAGATGATTAGATGAGATTTTCGATTATGTGTTAGGTGAGAGGAGATAAGTGGTAGGCGGTGGGTGAGATCAGGTTATCACTGAGTAGGGTTATCTTTAACTGAGTATGAAATCAAAATTGAAGAAAAAAATGATACAATAAAAATTAAACTCTAAAAAATTGAAAATGAACCAACAAATAAAAATAAAAACTATAAAATCATACAAACTAAATTAAACTCTAACAACAATAATAAAATCGAGTCAAACCAAATCATGATATTACTCGAATTTTCCGTAGATAATATTCTCAATCTACTACAGCCGGCTTTTGAATGTCTTTTTAAATCCACGCCTTTGATTTTGGTGTTTGACCAAGACTCACCAAAATAAATTACTCTTCAAAATATATTTGCTCTGATTTGTTGATTTCAAATAATTTTTTTAATATAATGATACTCTTCATTTGAAAAATAAATTCTTTATTAGATTATCTTATCTCGATAAAGTAGTTAGATTCTGTTTTGTGGTCTGAATTTCGATATTATGTTATTTTGTTCAATTCAGCAAAATATAATTAAGTTTAATTCAGTAAAGTTCGATTCGATTAAATCAATTTGACTTATTATTATTATTATTGAATTTAATATTATCAATAACGTATATAAAATTATTTTAAATATACTGTTATTTAATATTAGTTTAATATTATCTTTATTATTGATATTTATATATTATCGATAATACTATAAATGATTTTCTAATTGTTAATCATATTATTTTTATTATTATTATAGTAGAAGTAGTACTCATATTATTTTCATTGTTGTTATAATGTAAATATTTTTTTTACAATTATTAAATATTCTTAGTATTATTAAAGTACTATAAGAGAGATATATGGAGTGATGAGAACATGTCTAGCAACAAATAGTGATAATATGGAGATTATTCATCACAAAACTTGAGACTATCCACGAAGGTGCAACTTTTATATGAGATTGTTCACATGCAAATTTGATTTGATATTGTTGCATTATCACTGTGATCAATTTTTTTCCCTCTATTTGTTTAAAGGTTCGATTTAGCTATCAACTTTTTCTTATCATATGCAGAATGTAAGGTAACTGCCACCTGCAAGTACGCTGCCTATACCAAAAATTTGAGCTAAAAGTATTTATTACCCGATGTAATTTTAACGCATCGTATTAAGGTGAGCTATATAGTATAAAGACATTTGATGAACCTTTATTGTGTTTTTCGTTTGTTTAAAAGTTAAATCGTATGCATCTACACTTGAACTTCATTTTGAAGACATTCAATTCTCTTTCAAGTTTCAAGTATGCAACTTTTGTCCTATAATATATTTTTAACAATATTTACTATTTTGCAGCTATGCGAGTGCAGCAAGCGCACGAAAGTTTTAGAATTAGGACAATGATATGTAGTTTTTTTACATTTTATAAGGCAAACATCAAGCTTAGTGATTTTGAACCTTGCTTGGAATATCTTTACGTAGTCTAGACTTCAAAAGTTGTCAATTGGGAATGGAACAATATCTAAAATCTAAACCAAATATAAAAATTTGTTGGTGAAGTTATGCATAATATTCAATTGGCGACCCAATTCACTTCCTAAAAGTTTGAAAATAGAAAATTAACATATATTCAGAAAAAGCGGGTCGAAGAGTTGAGATATCCATAGCTTATACAAATAATTTTCATCTTTTTAATTACTATTTGAGCTTACAATCCATCTCTTAATGTTCAAGACTCTAAAACCTAAAAATCATTTTAATTGTTTCACTGAAACTCAATTAAAAGCGATGAAATAACGGCACCAACAATCTCCATCCCGTGATAACAAACACAGATTACAAACTTATTGAACAAAATAAAAAAAATAAAATAAACAACCTAATACATTACATATAACTGATTATATAAAACTTATATTACACACATTAACGCAACCTTGATAAAAAGTATATAAACATCTGCACAAACATTAAGTACAAACATTACGTACAACATGGTGCATCGCATAGGTTCGTAAAGCTAGGTCCTCAGATCCACACGCTTCCTTTAGTTCACTGATGTTATGGTTTTTTTTTTTTTTAAAAAAAAAAATAAGTTCACGATTGTTGGATTCGGAGTTGTTAGATGAAGACGCCATTGATAAAAATAATACCTTTGTTTCTTTTGGTCTATTACATAGCCCTATTTAAAAACGTTTGATGTTCTTTTGTTTTTGTGGTGTTGTATTTAAATTTTTATACAACAAAGTTAAAACAATTCATACAGCATACTAAACAATACTTAAATATACACTCACCAATATACAAAAATAATACACAATTAACAATTAGATTCTCAGCCCGTGCGTAGCACGGGTTCTGCCTACCTCGTTTACTAAACTAATAAGTACTCGTACTAGTGACCATTAAATGCGAAAAAACGTCCGTCTCATTTTTACTTTGGCTTTGCGTTTTTTTTTTAATATTTTAGAATAAAAAAAGATTCCAATTTATTTAGTACTACTATATATGATGTAACATTGTAACCATTCAATGCAACAAAAAGCGGCAGTGTGGGAGGCCAGATCTCGGTGGGAACCTGCGATTGGATTCGGGGGATTCAGCATGGAGCAATCACTTGGGGGACGACTCCTTGTGCGCGGTAGTTGAGGATATTTAAGAACCTGGGAGTCAGATACACATCTCGCGATTTAACTGGTAGCAGTAGTTGAGGATATTTAAGAACCTGAGAGCCAGATACACATCTCACGATTTAACTAGTAGCAGTACTGTGGGGCCGATGCTGTTATCCCGAGGAGTAGTCAGGTGTAAGCTTAGAATCGTAGTATAAAAAAAAAATGCAACAAAAACGTCTTTTCTTTTCTTTTTTACTTTCCACATACGTTTTTTTAGTGTATACTTGAGAAATACAATATTACTAGTATCAATCTGTTTCGTTTGATTACATCTAAACACTAGTACTAGTGACAATAAAAGGTTTGGGTCAAAATTAACAAACCGCGATGCACATCGAACAAATCGTAATGCACAAGGCCCTACAAAACGAGTGTGATTTTGTTCACCCTCCTAAAAAGAGGGTGAACTTACCCTCTATAATTGGAAGGTAATTTTGAGATATAAAAATTAAATTTTTTAATTTTTGTTTTTCTATGTTATTCTATTTGTCGAGATCTTTAATTTGAGTATAATTTTGATACATAATTTTGTAGTTTTTAAAAAATTATTTTCATAAATAAAAAATATTAATTTATCACTCAAAATAAAAAAAATTAAAAAACTACAAAGTTATGTATCAAAATTATACTCAAATTAAAGATCTCGACAAATAGAATAACATAGAAAAAACAAAAATTAAAAAATTTAATTTTTATATCTCAAAATTACCCTCCAATTATGGAGGGTAAGTTCACCCTCTTTTTAGGAGGGTGAACAAAATCACACTCCTACAAAACCCGGGGACCACCGATCTATTAGAAAGTAAAAAATAAATAAAAAGTCTAAAAAGTGTTCTTGGGCTGACAAGTGTCCCCCACCTATTTTATTTAAAAAACTAGATGTTCTCCGGTACGATGCACCGCATAAGATATTCTTTTATTAGAAAATAATTTCTCGATCTCTAAATTTATTTTTGATGATTTTCGACATGAGTATCATATTAGCGTAATATTAATAAAAGACTTATTGAGTGTATTATAAGGTGTAATATAATTCAAGAAAAAGTACCATATTAGTGGAGTGTTAAATCAATTAGTGTTCATTACATGAATAAATTTTCTGGACATACCGAAAAAAAGTAGGAACAAATCTTGGGGACGAAAGTAATATGTGATTAAGTCTTAATATATGTGTGTGTGCAGTGTATGTTTTATTTTTTTTAGTTATTATAATTAAATAAATATCATAATTTATTTTTATGTAAGCAATAAATGAGTTAATAATTTTTTTTTTTTGCATCAATTAATTTTCTAATATTTTTTTTGTGCAATCGGTCATTATTGTAAATCCAACAAATTTATCATATTCATATGGACGTCTAGTTGAAAATTATGAAATAAAAATTAATTTGATATATTTTCATTAAAAATAAACTTGATTTAAAAAATTATAAACATTTAAAATTTTAAGCTTAAAAAATAAAGGAAGGATTTTTTTATTGTCGATGAGTGTAAGTTGTGGAATAAAACTCCCACAATACATATCTAGAATTTTTTTTTGAAAATTTAAGAATACATCTCTATATATAAACTTTGTTTTAAAATAAAAATAAATAAATTACAACGTGACATGTGTCACGACTCTCTTTTAATAGAAGTATAGATATGCATAGGGGCAAAATAGTAAAATTACCCATTTTTGTTTTTCCACCTCAAATTTCAAACGCACATATCTCTTAAACGACAAACTTTTAGAAAAAACCGATTTCACCATAATTTTTAAAATTTAATCCTCTTTAATTTGGTATAATTTTGTTAAAAATTTCAAAACATTTTTTTTTACATACGAAATGGGTGTTAATTTTCTTGATTTTTTGGGCATTTTCGACTTTATTTTGTACCATCATAAATGCCGAATCGTGAAAATTTTAAAACATGAAAGTCGTAGATTGGTTCACCCTTTACCCAGAAATTTGAATCACTCAAATCCAATATGAGATGAGTGAGATATCGTACGTTAAAGATGACGTTTTACTCATATTTGTTGCACACAGCGTGTTTGATGAAATGTTTAGCTTAGATTTTTTGTCTTAAAATCGAGTTAAATGCACTAATTTTTGTACAACAATGTACCTTTAGTCATTTTATTAATGTAAGATTCAAAAAGTTTTTTTTTTCTTATCTGATGAACCTTATTAACTGATTTTTAAAAAAGACATTTTGTTCATCATTTACTTTGGTTCATCAATTTCAGGTTCATCAATTTTTTCAAAGTCATCAATTTCAGGTTCATCAAATTTGATCAAATGTTTGGGTTCATTAATTTTTTCGGGTTCATCAATTTTTTCAGGTTCATCAATTTTCAGGTTTATCAATTTCAGGTTCATCAATTTCAAGTTAGTTAAATTTGATCAAATGTTTGGGTTCATCAAATTGATCACAATTCTTTTCAGGTTCATCAAATTTCAGGTTCATCAATTTTTTCAGGTTCATCAATTTGATCAAATATTTGGGTTCATCAATTCTATTTAACAAAACAAACTGATAGTTTTGTTAAACTGAAAATAACTTGACCAATTAGTGCATTTAAATATATATATTTATATGAAAACTCTTTTAATCATTTTATCAAACACTTTGTGTGCACTGAATATGACTAAGACGTCATCTTTAACGCGCGATATCTCACTCATATCATATCAGATTTGAGTGATTCAAATTTTTGGGTAAAGAATGGCCAAGAAGCTACAACTTTCGTGTTTTAAATTTTGCAAAATTCGGCCTTTAAACTAGACAAAATTAGAGCCGAAAAAGCAAAAAATTTCAAGAAAATCAACACACACTTAAAAAGTTGAAAAAAAAAGTTGTGATTCATATATCATAATGCATACCAAATTAAAGAGAATTGAATTTAAAAAATTATGGTGAAATCGGTTTTACATAAAAGTTTGTCGTTTGAAAGTTATTTACGTTTGAAGTTTTGGGTGGAATAAAAAAAAAGATTAAAAGGACCAAAATACCCCTGGCCGAATCATCTTTATTAAAGAGAGTCGTGTGCGTATCATTTCTACAAGTTTTTGATTTTTATTTTAAAATATAGTTTATATATAGAGATATATCCTTGAATTTCTTAAAAAAAAATTATAAATATTTATTGTGCCAGTTTTATTCCACAACTTACACTCATCTACCAATAAAAAAATCCTTCCTTTATTTTTTTAGCTTAAAAATTTAAGTATTTATAATTTTTTAAATCAAGTTTATTTTTAATAAAAATATAGCAAATTAATTTTTATTTCACAATTTTCAACTAGACATCCATATGAATATAATAAATTTGATGGATTTACAATAATGACCGATTGCACAAAAAAATTATAATAAAAACTATGAATATTTATTTTCAGTAAAATTAATTGATGCAAAATAAAAATATATTAACTCATTTATTGCTTACATAAAAAATAAATTATGATATTTATTTAATTATAATAACTAAAAATAATAAAACATACACTGCACACACACATATATTAAGACTTAATCACATATTACTTTCGTCTCTAAAATTTGTTTCTACTTTTTTTCTGTATGTCCAGGGAATTTGTTCATGTAATGGACATTAATTGACTTAACACTCTGCTACTGTGGTACTCTTTCTTAAATTATATTACACCCCATAATACACTCACGCTAATATAATATTCATGTCGAAGATTATCAAAAATAAATTTAGAGATCGATAAATTATTTTCTAATAAGAGAATATCTTATGCGGTGCATCGCACCTGAGAACATCTAGTTTAATAAGAAAAAAGGGAGGAAATTAGTGGAGGACACTTGTCACTGAGTGGCTTTCTGGCCTTTTTAATTTTGTTTACTTTCTAAAGGATCGCAGCTCTATGGGGAGGTCCGTATAAACTCCCCCTATAAATCATTCAAACACACAAACGGGACCAAATTCTCGTTCTCAAACAGATATAACAAAATTATATATTAAATATCTCAAAATATATACAACATTCTCTCCATTCCTCTTGGGTAACTAACTCATATTTTCTTATTATCTCAGGATAACTTTGTGGAATTTCTTATGGGTGGTGATTTGGCCACCAAATTTTTTTATTCTTCCACCAAAATGTACAAGCAAGTAAAGCTTGATGTGTATAAAATGCAAGTGTCTAAAGCACAATTGAGTGTATGAATCAAAAAGTTTGGTGGCCAAATCATTGCCCATTTCTTATTATCTCTGCTCATCCTCTTGATAGGTTCAAATCAACGATTACGGTTCTTCGTTGCCTCAAAAAAGAATTCATAAGAGTGACTCAGTTATGGTATAGTGTTTAGAGCATTAGCTAAACGCAAACAACATTTATTTGGGCCAAATTTTCATATTTTTTTAAATAGAGATTATATTTCACTCCTCACAAATTAAGGTAATTTGAACACAATAAGTTACATCGAATATAATGGGCAAAATCGAAACCGACTTGCCAAACAAAATACATAAGGTAACAAATTAAGCCAAAACAAGACATACACCATAATAGTTGTGACAGACTACAGCAACACCATACAAGGTAGACACAACCATATGGAGATTTAGCTTGACAAAAGTACACAAAGTACATAAAACATACATAGAAGATAAAACTGAGTATTCTTAAAGGAGCCAGACCTAAACCAAACAGATCTAAAATTGAAACCCAAGGCAGCAACAAGCCATCGATGACTTGAAACTTCACTAGTTTGTATTAAATTTAAATGTAAACCTAATATAAGATTTTTGTGATCTTAACAATGCTCATATAACTAAAAATGTCTATTCCTTTTTTTGACTTTCTCCATGCGCTATTTTTACTGTATAAGTTATAATTTTTTTATTTTTTTTATCTAAGTGTCTCCATTTCAAAATTATGATTCATTTCGTTTTATTAGTCTTGTGATTAATCGGAGAAGAATAAAAAAATAGAAAATAATAACAATTTCGATCCGGTCTGTCTCAACCATTTTTTATTGGTTCGATCCTCTTCAGTTCGCCATCGGGCGGCTTTTGTTAGCTAGCTGAACCGGTGGTGATTCCGATTCACACTAGACTAAGTCGAGTTTCAAAAGTATATATATTATCAACTTGTTAGCATATAAATTTATGGAGCTTTATATCATTTATCAGTTTGGACAATGTGTATAATCACATGCACTTTTCATTTTGAAGGTTTTTTAAAATAACATTAATTGGTATCTTTAGTTAGTTTTTAGTTTATGTTTTAAGTGTAGTAATGCTTAATTTTCATTTTTTATCAATTAATGCAGTAAAAGTGGTTCATACATTATATTTAGTATACATTATATTTAGTGTAGATGTTATACTTTTGACTTTATTACTCGTATTAGTTTAAGACTCGTGTATTACACAGGCTTGCTAAAATTAACGGTGAAATAAAATATGAGTTTTCCGGTTTGTGTGATACAATAGGACATTATTCTTATATAAAATAACGACGTCGTTTTTGTGGTGGGATGGGTCGGGTGTGAGTGGGTTGGGCCAAACGAAGTCCTTTACTGTTTAGGTTAATTTTTGCTAGCATTCTTTCGTAATAGGTACATTAAGGGTCTCCTCATTACTATACCTGGCAAAAGTGGCTCAGGCCTACGGGCTGGTCCAGTCCACCCATGAATAAATGGGTTTTGAGCTTTACATTTTTAGTCCATAAAAACTTGGGCCTTTTACCGCCACTGGCCAACCCACGGCGCCATGAAAAATTTAATAACTAATAAATATTAATTAATTAGGCTAAGGTTAATGGGTATAACCTTACACCGTAACTTATTTCAATTTAAAGTTGATTTTGTTTAGATTTTTATATTGATATTTTGCTATCGAATACAGATAATGGACCAAGTGATGAATACTTTCAAATCACATTGGTTGTAGTGCAAGAATCTAACAGTTTTAATAGTATTGAAATGGATGTTTGAAATTTTTAAAATAGTTGAAAATATATTTCTATCATATTATTTATACTTTTAATATATTTTGGTTAATTAAGTTGGAAGCAAGAAAAAATTTGTAGTCAGTGAAATTCAAACCACGCGTAACCGCGGGCGCCAATATTTAAAAAAATCCTGGCCTTTAATTCAACCCAAAATTGTCACCCATTGTATTGACCGTTTGCCAGGTATACTCATTACGGAACTTATTAGAGAGGGTGCTCACCCAAATAACGCGCGGGGCTAACCCTTTCGGTGAAGAATACTTGGGTTCTTCTGTCTAGCCAAACGTTTCTTTTAAGCATTGACTACACATTCTCCCGAAAGGGCCAGCCACCGACGGAGTCACTCAAATATTCTACTCAAAGGAATGATGATTGTCCGGAGACCTGACAACCAACGGATTGGTATGAACCACTTTATGGTGATGTTGCACCGTTAATTGTTCGGAGACTTCACAACCAACGGATTGAAATGAACCACTTTATGATGACTTTGCACATTTAATTGGCCATAGACTTGGCAACCAACGGATTGGTATAAATCACTTTGAACATTGACTACACAATTCCCCGGAGGTCGCTAGCCTACCGGAGGAGTCGCATTAAAATTATGTTCAGAAACTTGCAATTGTTATAAATGTGGAACCTCATATAGATATCCCTGCATAAAACATGAAAGCTCTTTTGTCTTTTTCCCGTTAGATATGATAAACACAATATTTCACACGTATCAATATAAAAATAGCGTCACAACTGAACCGTAACATAACCGATGGAAATATCATACCACCATACTCCCAATTCAACGGTACTATAGCTTATTAGTATCTTTGTACTCAAATAAAACAAAGTATTAGATAACATAATTAACGATAGATAACAATGCCACAAAACAAAGTATTAGATAACATAATTAACAATTGATAACAATACCACCCATAGATGTTAAATATCAAATATGTGTTGCTTCTCATACCTAACGGGTTACTCACTTTAATGTGAATAAGGATCGTAGATATTTATCACACGTACGATATTTTATAGGTTTTATTAGTTGTCATTTTTGTATTGGATAAAAGGAGGCAAGACGCCAAAAAAATTCTTCTTCTAAACATATTTTTATGATGAGATTAAATGGGTTGTGTGGGATTATGGCACGAACAAGTCTCCGGGCCCAGATGGTTTTACGTCTGATTTCTTCCGTAGATATTGGAGTCTTATAGATCGTGATGTGGTGAACGTTATCACTCAATTTTTTGCCTCGGGTATTTACTCTCGTGGTTGTAATTCCTCATTCATTACTTTAATCCCAAAAATTCAAGATGCTAACGTTGTTAAAGATTTTCGTCCTATTAGTTTAATCCAGGGTTTTAAATAGCGCGCTATAGCGGCGCCATAGCACGATGCGTGACCTCCACGTTACGAAATAAATTAAGGCGTCGTCTCTAGGCGTAGCGTGCAATAAAGCGTGATAAAGCGCGCTATGACGTGATAAAGTGCGCTATAGCAAAGCTTAGCTCCTTTGACAAACAAACAATAAAAATCAAAAAGCTCTTATAGCCCCAAAAAGCTAGAAAAAACTCGGCACCAAATGTAATGTTATGTGTTGTATCCATTGGATCAAATGAATGACCAAGTCATCCTAATGTGTTATTTAAGAATTAAAGTTCCATGTCACAAGCTTTTAATACACAGTCTCTCTTACTCAAAATTATTGTCGGTAAACAAAAATTATATAGTTTAATAAAAGTGAGATCACTTTAATTTTCAACACCAACTAGAAATATTTCCATATTAAATTCTCTAGTTTTTACTCAGTGTTCTAAAAATCGGCGCAGGCGGCCGCTGCGGCCCGGCGTCCGATTATGCTGCAGGCGTTTGTCGCAGGCGGTCGGGTGATTAATCGGCCGCCTGGCGGGCCCAGGCGGCGCCTGGCGGTGGCGGCGCGCCAGGCGGTGCAGCCTGGCGGTGGCGGCGCCTAGGCGGATAAACATTTTTTTATTTTTTATATTAGCGGTCTTATAAATTCCGAATTGAGATCATGGTATGTTATCTTTATGTCAATGTTTAACAATTTAATATATGATCGATTATATGTTTGTTTAAATATTTAAATATTAAATGTTTTTTATTCTTTACATATATATAATTATTTATATATAAAAATAATTATTATAATAATAATAAATAAATCCGCCTAATCCGATTAATCCCCGACTAATTCCCGATCAATCCTCTGGGCGCTAGGCGTTAGCAATCCGAACGCCTAGCGCCTAGCGTTTTTTAGAACCTTGTTTTTACTTAAAAAATAAAGTGGACAATTATTTTGAGACATCTTGAAAGAGATATATGAACTATAATTTTGAGAAGGAAGATAGTATAAAAATAACACACATTATCTTTTTGGTGGGGAAAGGCTTTATCTCACATAAAAACGACTCATGGGGATAACAACCTGGCTTAGCTCAGTTGGTCACTTGGGCTCCTTCTGGAATTTGGGAGAGCTTTTACCCAGGTTTCAATTCTCGCAAAAGACAAAAAATGCAAGTTTTCTTCCTAGTACGAAGCCGTGAGTTTTAAGGTTTTGTTTTCGTGGGTCTCTCATAGTGTTTCGGATCCCGAGGCATGCATATTTGGATGGTTTAACTCGGGGGTCGGATTTCAGTGTGCTGCCGGTCTAAAAAAAAAAAAACTCTTGGTACTTTCCTTTTTCGTGGTTTTCTAATGAGATATGATTTGCACCCTTCATTTTTTTATTGGGACACTCAAGCATATGCATTAAACTGTTTTACCGTGGATGTACACTGATTTAACCGGTTATACATATAAGTGTCTCAATCAAAATATGAAGTTTGCAAATTATCTCTCTTTTCTAATACCCTTGTAAAAGTTAAGACTAAAATACACCGTTGGTCCCTGAACTTTCCGCAAAGTATTGCTACGCACCCTATCTTTCTAAAATCGTCATGTGGCGTCCAAAACATGGGAATTAGAGGCCGAATGCGTCCCTTGACCGCTTTTGTCTAGGTCAACACTCATCTTTTGGTATATTTGCAAGGGCATAATAGGCAAACTACATTTTTCACCACACTATGGTTAAATCAACCATGACATACGACTTTAGGTACCAACTATGTACTATACTCTAATGAATCAACCAAGAGTTTGGTTTTGCTGTTACGAATTTATATAAACAGTGTTTGGTTTGGTTATTTGACTTAGGGAAGTCAAACCGATAAAGGTTACAATTTGTGACATTATGACTCATGGAAGTCATTACTAGGGGTGAAAACGGATCGGATACGGGCGGATAGTGCTCTTCCCGTATCCTAACCCATATTTTTTTCTCGGATTCGGAGTTGGATATGGAAAGGCCGAATACGGATACGAATTCGGAACATTCGGGATACAGACACGGGACGAATACAGGACGAATTCGGATCGAATTCGAATAAATATAATTGGATAGTACGTTTCATACAAAAAATTGCATGGATGTGATTGCAACACATAAAAAAAAACTACCTACACAATATTTCATCAAAGTTCTAATGCAGATTATAATAAGTAATATCTACTAAAAAACTTAAATTTTAGAATCAAGAAAGTACAAAATAAACTTAAAATTCAACATAATGTAATTTCAGAATTCAAAACCGATATAAAGTAGTTTACAAATTTTGAGAACCATAAGTGTCATAATCATACAAAGTTTGACATGACACGATAGCAAATAAAATAACACAATTGTTGAACATCAATGAAGGCCTCAACTCTCAGATCCTCATCAGTCATCATCACTGTCCAATTCTTCTTCATCCTATATTTTTTAATCAACAATTAGTATTTCAAGTTTGCAACTAAGTTGGAAACCTCAAGAAGTAAAAGTGATAAACCTGAAATACCATGTTGGCAACAAGTATTTCCATAACTTCTAGATCACCAACAATGGATGGAATATACTTTTGAGAACCTGAAATTTCAAAAAGACAATATATAAGAGGAATATGTAGTTTTGAGGAACAACTGGAGCTTGTATCCATAAATAAAACTTATATCTGTAGATTAATACTACTGCTTCTATTAATTATTACTACAGTACTACTGCTACTTGCCTTATTACAATGAAAATAAACTTATTATTACTACTGCCTACTTACCTTATTACAATGGAAATAAACTTATTATTACTTTTACTCTCCACAGATTAATATTATATATTATATATATATATGCAGATAAATATATCTGATCTCAATACAGAATAATGGGGAGGGGAAAGGATCAAAGAGATACAGAATAATGCAGAGATCAAAGAGATCAAAAAAGAAAAAAAATGACAAGAAGTTTAAAAAATAACTTTTTCTGGATGCAGCTACCCAATCCTTAGTGCAAACTAATGCTTCTACCATATTAGGATCCAAACGACTACGGAATGGATCTATAACACGACCACTAGTACTGAATGCAGATTCATAAGCAACACTTGACACTTGAATGGCTAACACATCAAGAGCAAGTCGTGAGAGAATAGGGTATGCATGCTGATGAATCTTCCACCACGACAAAATATCAAAATTTTCAGTTTTAGGCACCATTAATGGTGGTTATGCCATGTAGTTCTCCAAGTCGTTTGTTGCACCAGCTCTTTCAACGTGGTATAAGTAACTATCAAGTTTATTGTTGTCTTCCTCCATAAACAAATCACGTGCTTCACAAGTTTCACCACGACTAGTAACAATAGCCATACTATTTGTGACATTCGATGCAGCAGAAGCATATTGTTGATATAGTTGTTTCACAATCTTCATGAACTTTTCCGTTTTAGCTTCATACACGAGCTCACCATGAAACTTCCTCATGTAAAATTCTATGATCTTTTTCTTAAATCTAGGATCAAGAAAACTAGCCACAGCAAGAGCAACATTAGACTTCTTCCAGTACTTATCAAACTTGACAGTCATAGATATTGCCATTGTCTTAATGGTGATATCATCGCTAACACCCCACTCGCCTAGCAGAAGCTTAATCTCACAAAATTTCCGATAAAATAGATTTGCAGTAGGGTACAACGTACCAGACAATAGCTCAGTAATGTCATTGAATTTCTTCAAGCATTTGCAAAGAGATAAAGCATCACCCCATTCTTCATTTGATGGTGCAATGTTCCCATACCTTTTGCGCTCCAGGACAAGAAGCCTATTAATAGCATTCTTGTAATACAAAGCATCCATCAGCATGAGATAAGTGGAGTTCCACCTCGTAGCTACATCCAGCGCAACACCCTTCTTTGTATCCAATTGACATTTAGTCGCACATTTCTTAAACTCCTCCCACTGCAACGGAGAGCTCTTTATAGCTACAACAAAAGCTCGAATATTCTTGATTGTACTTGCAATTGCCGCTATACCATCTCTAGCAACAAGATTGAGTATGTCATTAGCACATCTTACATGAAAAAACAGACCATCACAAACGAGGGGGCATATTTTTCCAAGCCCGGTAATAACCTCCTTAACACAAACTTCATTTGCAGATGCATTGTCAAGAGTTAGAGAAAACAACATCTTCTCAATAAACCATCTCACAACACTAGCAATGAAAGTATCTGACAACTTGGCACCTGTATGTCGTCCTTCTACATGCATGAATTTGATAATTCTCTTCTCAATGTGCCAATCTTCATCAATCCAGTGTACAGTGACACACATATACCCTTTGTTTTGATTTGATGTCCACATGTCCATAGTTGTGCTAAAACGACATTTCACGGTTTTGAAAGATTCATACAACTTTTCTTTTTCTTGTGTAAAAATGTCCATGAATTCTTTCCTAACGGTGATGCGACTCTTCATTGGAAAGCTTGGACGCAAGGACTTGATGAACTCAACAAAATATTCATGCTCGACAATATTAAAAGGGTATTCGTGCATGATTATTGCCAAATGAAATTTTCTCATGCTAGCTTCTTGATCATACCTGTAAGGTTCAACAGTAGTGACACTATTTTTATTTTCAATTTTCAACAGTTGTTGACCCCCGACAATATTATGTCTGCTCTTCAAATGGTTCTAGAACACCTTTGTGCCATTTGAACTTTCTCCTCTAGCTTTGTATTTGCATATGTTGCAATGTGCCCAAAGTATCACTGTCTGCTTACCATTCACCTCAATAGTCTCTTTGTTCTTAGTGAAGTGCATCCAGACCCCTGATGCCGTTCTTTTCTATCTCTTTGTTTCAGGCTCGTCATCCGTTTATTTTGTAACCGCATCAACATCAACAGTTTCTCTAAAAGCACTGTGGGAGAGTAAAATGAAATGACAAGTCAGAATATCAATAAGCATTATTTTTATAGTTCACCAGGGGATTTTGTCCCTCACAGAAAATTAGGATTTCATCATTCCTGCCTCCAGGCATTAAAATCATGACCAAATAAAAAAATGTCTATAAAAAATAAGAGAATTTCATTATACAATAAACAAAATAAGAAATTAAAAAGAGCTCAATTATTTGCAGAAACTAAGAACAGATTCGTTGGATTTGGAGAAACTAAAATCAGATTTCAATTGTAGAAACTAAAAAAATCTGATTTGGAGAAACTAAAATCAGATTTCAATTGTAGAAACTAAGAACAGAATCGTTGGATTTGGAGAAACTAAAAAAATCTGATTTGGAGAAACTAAAATCAGAAACTAAAAAGATCTCAATTATTTGTAGAAACTAAAATCAGATTTCAATTGAAGAAGAAACTAAAAAGATCTCAATTAAAAAAATCAAACTAACCTAATTCGTTGGATTTAGAGGTCGTCACTTGTGTTAGGGATGGGTAGTTCGCCGACGGTGGGATCGAGACTATGGTTGGGTGATTCGCCGGCGGTGGGATGGAGAGGGGAAGGCGACGACGATGCATCATCTTGTTGAGCCATATTATCGGAAAGAGAGAGAGAGAGACTCGGAGAGAGAGAACGGGCTGAACGAGATTAGAGATACTGAGAGAGAGAAAGAATTTTAGGGTTTGTAAATGTAAAGTATTTTTTTGTTTTATTAATTATTAATTAAAATAAAGATATTATAAAAAATAATTAAATAAAATCGGATATCCGGATTTGTAATCCGGGAAATATCCGGTAAAATATGGGAAAATTCGAATACGGGCGGATAGTACATAATCCGAATCCGACCCTGTATCCGAATTTTACTATCCGAATCCGATCCCGTATCCGACCGGATACTAAATTTTCTTCCCGGATTCGAATCCGACCGGATACGGCTCCGGATCGGGCGGGAAATATCCGCTCGAATTTCACCCCTAGTCATTACGGGCGATGATACAACGAAATATTGTTAATAAAGGGGGTGTTTGATTTTGCTGTTATGAATTTATATAAACCGTGTTTGGTTCTCATCATATTATGGGATGTTTGGTTTTTGCCGTTACAAACAACACATAAAAGGGGTGTTTGGTTTGTTATATTCGCTTGTTCCCTCCCACTGTGTTTGTATTTGGTGACATAAAGTGGTGTTTGTTTTTTGTCATAACAACAGTAAACACAATAGGATACAGCAAACAAGATTAAACGAGAAACCATAGAATTATATATGCATAATAGTGGCAAATGGCAATTAGCATACAAGAACATTAAAAGCCTAAAACAAGAACCCAAAAGACCTAATTAACCTACACCTGGAAATACCCTAAATTAAGACCCCGTTACACTAATTATTTTCAGCCATTTTCTTAACAAATCCTTCCGGCATACGAATATTAGCATCAGCTTGACCATACACCTTGATCAAACTTGCAAGTAACTCGATCTCAATGTCTTGGATTATATTTAACGACTCCACACTATCAAGCGCCACACCACGCGGTCCCAAAGCTTCATTCTCCTGAATCAGCTCCCTACGCGTTGGTATCATCCTCTTGAGATGATCAATAGCAGCACGAATAAGGTTTTTAAAAAACATTGCTTCATCACCCTTGATAACATCAAATAACCTTGATATTTAAGTGTCAATTTCCCCTCATATTGAGTCATTTTATCTTATAATTGTCTATTATGTAGTCTTATTGCTTCATATTTTGTTTCAGGACTATTGATGAGGTATGGAGCGACAAATGGATGAAGTTGGACTCAAGACAAGACTTAAGCATATCATTGCAAGAAGACTACGGTGTAACTAAGTAATGAAGTTATGCCGTAATGATATTATGACGTGGAATTATCTATAACTTAAAGCTTACGGCGTAACTAAGTGACGAGGCTACGCCGTAACCCTATGATGACGTGGAATTATCCACATGTTGAAGACTACGTCGTAACTAGTAACAACGCTACGACGTATTGAAGAGTCCGTGGCTAATTTGGAGAACTTATTGAAGAATACGGCGTAGCACTACTCATCATCTACGACGTAATTGTGATTACGACGTAACATTTATTCCAACTACGCCGTAACGATGCTTGCGGATAAGATCAATTGAAGATATCAAGAGCTACGGCGTAACTAGTAATAGCGTTACGCCGTAGCAGTTTCATGGCTTATAAATATCAGCCGATTTTGCTACTTTGAGATCATCTCCCCTTTCCCAAAACCTCTCTAGGGTTTGGGGAGAGCACCACCAGAAGAAGATGACGGAGTTAGGAGCTAGAAGATGGAAGCTCTCGTCTACATTAATCATTTGTATTCGAGTTTGGATTCTCTTATGATTTCCCTTAATCATTTGATGAATACTTATTATTAATTCAAGTTATATTCAGTTATTTGTTCTCTTTTATTGCTTCGTAGAGATATCTTCTTTGTCCATTCACATGAACTAGTTTCGGTAGTATTATATGCTTGTTTGTATCAGTTACGCTAGCTTAAGCTGAATTAAGACCCCAGTTTAGTTAGTAGGCTAGAAGAATTGACTATAGGACACTAGCCTGATGGATTGCAAGGAAATGGGAGGGATGACAACTGACATACTGCCTTCTGTGAGAATTGACCATAGGACCACCTTACAAGCGGAGGTACTTAAGAAGTTAGAGAGATTTAAGATGTCGAAAGGTCGGATCTCTACCGAATGTGATCTATTAGGTTTGGCGCTTAATGACTCAACCAAATATCCAACCTCGGCTTACTACATGGGATACGCCATGGTTCCTGAGGTGATAGGAAGGAAAGATAGACTAGGATGACCTTACCCTGCAATTCTTAGTGATATTTATGCCACTGTACGTTGTTTACGATCTTGAACTATAACCTGGATTACTTGGATTAAAGCTTTATCTCTTCCTTCTTTCTCTTGATTCTATTCTGTGATGTGAATTGTGACAAATGTTATTCAATACTATTACCTCATGATTATCTTTTACCACATAACATGCTTTGATCTCTTTCACAACAGCTCTTAGGGACGACACTCGGATTTACATAGGCTTTACTACATGGGACCGGGTACTCTGCCCGTTAGTATGTGTTTATCCTTGTACGTCTTAGTTTATAAATGTAAAACATGATGAAAATACGCATCAACCCTCTTGACTAAACCAGAGACTCATACGATCATGTAATCGTGGTGAATCAGCCACTTCCATGAGTTCGTTCAACATTGGGAAATCTTCTGCCATCCGGAAATGTGAGGAAAAGCTTGTTGATGGGTTTATTGGGTTACGCGCTAAAGTTAATACCTTCTTAGTGAAGAGACGGTGAAGGGGTTTAATAACAAATTTTATTTCATACTTGGTCCTTAAGGTTGTCTACATTTTCGTAAACGTAGTTACAATTCCCGCCCAAAATGTAGTGATGTGTTCACAACATGCTACATTGAGTTTACAAGTTTAAGGACCTAAGGTGTAATTTGTGAAATTAATTACACCCCATTAAATCCTTACCGATCCCATATGAAACTCTAAAATAATATATTCATCACTAAAAACACTAAACATAAAGACACAAATATAACCATTCGAACTTGCCATTACATTTGGTGACCAACATAGGCATTGTGAGAATTGAAAATGCCAAATAACCTTTACCATTTACACGTTTGACTTCCTAAGTCAAACTTGCCATTACATTTGGTGAGCAAGTAAGTAGCAACATACTTAAACGAAAATAGTTGTCTAAGGGTATTCAACCCATACATAAACTAGAATCAGTAAAAGAAATCTACCCCGGCTGTGGGGGAAGCTCGAGGGAGTTCCAATAGCCTCCTTGCCAAATCCCAGTTCAACCTGATGTTTTCATTCTCATCAGGAGTCAAATTGCACTCACTGATATAAATTCTCTTCAGTAAGGGGGAACATGCAAGTATCAACCGTATTATGGCTATTTCATTCTCTGTTGTAGGGAAAGAACGAAACACCACAGTTTGAAGCTGCCCCGTGGTCATTCTGTTGATGGGTACATCAAATGAATCAATCTCCAAAGGTACATAAGTAACCGTGTATATTGCCTTATTCCCAAAATCGACCCCGTATATCTCAAGAGTATTGAGGGATAGAAAGGCCACACGGACACTTATCTAGGATGTGCCTTCTTCCAACAACTACAAAAGGACGAATTTTCTTTAGTTTCAAAGCAAACATTGCATCAATGTTAGAAATTACTTTAACATTATGTAAGTTGAAGTAGAAAACGAGAAGAATAGGTCTTACATTGCAGTCTTTAAAATCCAAAGTGTGACAACCCGCATTTTCAGGACATTTTTCCAATTTCACTATTCATCTCGGGAAGTTACTATTCATCATTTACTATTCACCGATCACTATTCATCATTTTACTATTCATCGTTTTCGGAGTCGGTTTGAGACTTTGAGAAGTTCTCAAAGATTTTACTATTCATGTGACACTATTCATTTCCGGAAGGAAAACACTATTCATATTCATCATACATCTTCTCGTAAACTGAGTTTACGGGTATTCAAATTCGCGTAACCAGTGTGGTTTAGCTGCGAATTCCCACATCATCAGTAAGGACACTTCATATAGACTGGAATAGTCTACATATCACCAGTAACATCATCAGCACGTTAGATGATGCACGGATATGGATCATTTCAATTTACGTATGCTTAATTTGTAATTAACGTTACCACTCAGTCATTACTACTAACAATATACCCGACACTCCCGACTATGATCCTAATATATTTTCATATTCATTATAATGATATAAAAATTATATTATTAATTTACCCGGTGTTTTCAAATCAACTGCTACATTTTACGTTAGGAGCTTATAACTCCGTCGGTTTGCGTTATTTCAACCCGATAATTATTTTAACATTCGATTCTTGCAAGGAATATGATTTTACAATTTTTACAACTTCGTCATATTTTATTTCAACTCGTCACGATTTATTGTTAGTTAACTCGGTACCCGGTAACACCCAATGTACACTTAAACTAAACTAATACTTCCAACATTTAGATAAGATTATTAATTAGTCCACAAAACCTTCCCACTTTCCCATAAAATCCGCCCAAATGCCCCCCCCCCCCCACACCTACTAATGCACATGTTTTTCTCTTGACAAATATCTACACTTCATTTTCGAGAAAAAAATCAATTTTGGTCCTCTAATGTTACCCCAAATCAAAATTGGTCCTGTAATTATACTTCAATCTATTTTGATCCTGTAATTTCACTTTGTTCCCCTTTTGGTCCTGTCGTCGGATGGTGATACACACGCGCCTAACTCCATCGCCAGAAATTTTTCCGGTCTCTCACATGTTTTTATTTTTAATCCTGTAATGTAGCTTGCAATCAATTTTGGTCCTGTAATTGAGCTCTCAATCGATTTTGGTCCTGTAATTTAACTCTCGGTCGATTTTGGTCCTATTATTTAACTTTCAATCGATTTTGGTCCTATAATTGAGTTCTAAATCGATTTTATCATATAATTTAACTTTCAATCTATTATTGTCATAGAGAAAATTATCAAATTGGTCCCGTATGTGGGACCAATTGGTCAAAAAACTTCATCTGTTTCCGGCGGACCAAAAAACCCAACATCTCTCCCCTGATTTCGCCAATTTAGTCCTCGTCGCCGGCCGGAGTATTTTCCGACCATCGGAGCTGACGTGGCTGACACATGGCAAAAATAGTGGGTCCATGTCAGGCCATGTGGCTGACACGTGGCAAAAAAATTTAAAAAAATGTATTGATAATTAAAAAATTAAAAAATAAATAAATAAAAAATTCTAATATTTTTATATTAATATTACAGAATTAAAATTAATTATCTAAAGTATTAATATAAAAATATTAGAATTTTTTGTTTAAAAATTCAAAAATAAAAAATTAAAAGCATTTGGAATGTATTTATAAACAGTTTTTTATGTAAAGAAAACTCGAATTTTTTTTTTTCTATAAAATAAATAATAAATCTGAATTAACAATTTGATAATTTTTTCAAAATAATTTTTTTTATTTATTTTATAGAAAATGATAATAATATTTTTCTCAATTTGATAATATTTTATTAAAAAAATTGGAACTTTAGATAATTAATTTTAATTCTGGAATATTAATATAAAAATATTAGAATTTTTTATTTTTTTATTTTTTTAATTTTTTAATTATCAAAATATTTTTTTTTTTATTTTTTGCCACGTGTCAGCCACATGGCCTGACATGGACCCGCTATTTTTGCCACGTGTCAGCCACGTCAGCTCCGATGGCCGGAAAATACTCCGGCCGGCGACGAGGACTAAATTGGCGAAATCAGGGGAGAGATGTTGGGCTTTTTGGTCCGCCGGAAATAGATGTATTTTTTTGGCCAATTGATCCCACATACGAGACCAATTTGTTAATTTTTTCTATGACAAAAATAGACTGAAAATTAAATTATATGATAAAATCAATTTAGAACTCAATTATAAGACCAAAATCGATTGAAAGTTAAATTACAGGACCAAAATCGACTGAGAGTTAAATTACAGGACCAAAATCGATTGAGAGCTCAATTACAGGACCAAAATTGATTGCAAACTACATTACAGGACTAAAAATGAAAACGTGTGAGTGACCGGAAAAATTTCTGGCGACGGAGTTAGGCGCGTGTGTATTACCATCCGGCGACAGGACCAAAAGTGGAGACAGTGAAATTACAGGACCAAAACCGATTACAATAATTCTGATTTGCAGAACATTATTTGACCAAAATTGACTTTTTCTCCTTCATTTTCACATCTTTCCTAAAAAGATAAACTAGCCAAAAGCTCTCATCTCTTTCTTTCTCTCTACATGGATCGGCCAAGAACAAGGAACAAGAAGAAATCACTAATTTTTCAAGATCCAAGTGTTTATCAAGTCCTAGTAGTGATCTAGTTTGGGTTTTGAAATAAAAACTACAAAGATTAATTAGGTTTTCATCACCATTTCTTAATAATCATCACAAGTAAGTTACTAATCATTTTCTACTCTTTCAAACTACTATTTGATGTATTTTTATGAGCTAGTTGTTGGAAATTGGTTAATAATATTTATTAAATTAAGTATTATTTAGTTAATCTATTGGTAAAGTGGATTAACAAATTTCTCAAAACCAATTTTTTGGTGTGAGAAATGAAGTGCCAAAGTTAGTTGACAACGGGTAGAGCTACGTTGCTCATACGCACACGCGCACGTGTCGTCAACGCCATCACTGCGGATGAGTCGAGTCGTGCATAATGACTTGTATATAGACAAGTGAATATAAATATATTATATTTATATTATGTGATATTATTGGGCTTATTTTGGACTAAAGCTATTTTGATTTAATCAAGTTAAATTAATATTTTAGTTGATTGAGCCCAAATATAACTCAGTAAGTGTGCAGCTAGCCTTCAGGCATTTTGAAATTGAAAACAAACATTTTCAATTACTGTGGTCAACTTTGCATTGGTTTCAATTGTGAAACCGTAAGACATAATTTGGTTTGTGAAACCGATGGCCTTTTGATGGCTTATAATGGCACATTATTGTGTTTTAATTCCCTACATGTTGAGCTTGCCTATAAATAATGTAATACCCGTAATTTCGATTTCCGATAATTTTCTTTTTTCGGCGTAAGTCCATTTTGACGACTCGCTCATGACCGTTTCGTCATTTAGAGAATGATTAATTCTGCACTTTTTGTCATCCGAGTTCGTTTCGGTATCGTTTTGCTGAGTTCCGAGCTTTTTAGACGCTTTTCCGCACTTGAGTTCGATTCTTGCGAATCTCGTCCAAAACTGTTGTTTCGAGTTTTTCGTAAGTTCATTTAATGTTATTATTCTTGTTGCAAGCTTTGGTTTGGTGTTTCGATCGCGTATCGTGATTTTCGGACGTTTTGGGCCATTTTCGTAATTTCCCAAAGTTTTGGGTAATTACTTCCGTTGTCGGATTCCGAGCCTTCGGGTGGTCAGAATTGTGTGTTCTCTTAGCTCTTAGATTCGTCTTTGCGAGTACGTCGTAACCGTATCATCGATTCGTATTCAGGTTCGGGTTTCGGGGTCGTTCGGGTCGTCGGAGTTGGCCCCGACCGACATGGCCGGGCAATCTGGGCCCAGGCCGGTACTGGCCGAGTCACGGCCGGTAGTGTTCGGCAGCTTCCGGCCGAGCAGGCCGTGCCGTAGGGCCGCGACACACTCTGTGGCATTTTTCGGCCAAACCGACTGAACCGGGTTCCGCGGCACACTGCCGACCACTGGGAGCCATTTTTGGGCTGTCTTGCGGCACACTCGGCCATGGCCGCGGCACCTGTGCGCCTATTTAAGGCCCAGCAGTCGTTTTTTCGCCATTTTTTCTCCTTCTTCTACTTCTCTTCCGCGGCTGGGGTTGTTCCTATCATGGAGAGATGTTGTTGGTCAACAAATCCATGAAGTTCTGGAGTTCATATCATCAATAATCCATCCTATAACATCCTTTGATCGAGCGAATCAGGTCAGATTTTCTAGAAATCTAATTTTGGGGATTTTGGGTATTTTGTTCGATTTCGTCCGTTTAATCCGATTTAACTTAGGATTGTGATGGATTGATGATTATTTGGATGTATTGTATCATTTACCTTGTTAACCCATGGTTGGATCGTATCGATTCGTTATTTTGGTCGAGTTCTTGACCGACGCCTTGAAGGTGTCCGGTAAAATGTCATAGAGGGGTTTTCGGGCGTTCTACGATTATTCTTCCTCGTATGATCTATGATTGATTGAATTTATGTTGTTAGGGTCGAATTCTTGTGAATAACTCGAGTCGGAACCCTTCCGTTCATTGTCTTCTTCGGGGTCCGAGCTTCCCGGTCGAACCGTGTTCTTCGGAGCGTTTGGTAGCGGTTATTAAGGCAAGTATCTTATTATACGACTTGTATCTTGCGACTAGTAATTACGTATGATATGTATGACGATTTTGCCTTCCTCCGTAAGTATGTTCCGTTTGAGTTGGTTGTGTTTTCCAAAATTTGAAGGCTTTGTGATAATAGTCATATATTGGTATACGTGTTCGGCGTTGTGCCATTTGTGCAGGATTGCGATGTACATATGAGATGGTTGTACACGTGGTTGTGCAATGTACTGTGTACCGAATGTGTGTTATGTTGTTTAAGAGCAGTGTTCTAAAAATCCCCGCCTAGGCCGATTAATCCTCCGATTAATCCCTAGAAGGTCATCAGCCGTTCCGATTATGGTCTAGGCGCTTATACTAGGCGTTTGGGTGATGAATCGATCATCTAGGCTAGCTGCGGGTATCTATGAAGGCAATCTACGATACTATGAACTACTTTATACCTATATCAACATTTTAGATTTTCTAGCTATGTGGGCGACTAGGCTGATGCCTAGACAGTTATACTTTTTTTTTTGTTCTAATAGTACTACAAATTCCTAAACTGAGATATTATGGAAAATATGGACTCATTGATATCTATATCAGTATTTTGAATTTAATATATAATTGATTATATATCTATTTAAATGGTTAAATTTTAATTATTTTTAATTATTTTACATATATATAATTTTTTTATATATAAAAATGATTAAAATAATAATAAAGTATAAATCCGCCTAGTCCGATTAATCCCCGATTAATCCCCGAGTAATCCTCTGGGCGCTAGGCGTTAGCAATCCGAACGCCTAACGCCTAGTGTTTTTTAGAACCATGTTTAAGAGTCGTTGTGATGATCATGATATTTGTGTTGTTTTGGTTTACATACTTGATTGTACATTTCGGTGTAATGTGGAATGACTTGACATTTAATGATTATGAGTTGAGTCGTGTCGATGTGTGTGCGTGTGATCCAGGTAGGGTCTGACGAGGCCTCTGGAGTTCGGTACATGATGTGTACGAACAAGGTGTGTGATCCAGGTAGGGTCTGACGAGGCCTCTGGAGTTCGGTACATGATGTGTACGAACAAGGTGTGTGATCCAGGTAGGGTCTGACGAGACCTCTGGAGTTCGGTACATGATGTGTACGAACGATGTGTGTGGCCGGGTAGGGTCCGTTGAGGCCTCCGGAGTTCGGTACATGATGTGTACGAACAGTGTATGTGGTCCGGGTAAGGTCCGTCGAGGCCTCCGGAGTTCGGTACATGATGTGTACGAACAATGATCGTGTAGAAGTGATTGTTTGGGTAACATTTTAAATATGGATCTCGGACTCATAATGATATATTATTTAGTATGCTTTGAAACGATAATCGGGCTAAGGCCCTAATGTTTACGAAAAGGTTTTGTAAATTGGGACTCGAGGTCCAAAAGAATTTCTGCTTTAAAAATCCCGAGATGATGTGTTCCTTTTCAAATATCTCTTACTTGAGTTCGAAATTCTAAAACTTCTAGAACATTTTGATAATTGATTTACGTATTAAATTCGTAGTTGCTATTTGCTTGTTACATTTCATATGGTTTGATACTTGCACTAGTAAAGCGGTGGAGTTTTACTAACCCCAGTATTCGGGGTGGATGTCTGATACTGCGTCCGGTACATGCGAGTTCGGGAGGCGATCACGAGATTAGCACAAGGGGATGACAGTGCGATACTAATCAAGAGTTGAGGTTGGTAGAATTTAGTTGTATTGTTAGAGTTGATTCGAGTCTTTTTGTATTGTATTTCGACCCCTGTGCGGGTAATGTTGTTAGTCGATCCTGTTGATAGAGTTGTATGACCTCATCGGTGTGTGTTTATGTGTAAGTGACCTTAGCAGTGCAGTATTATTATATTGTTTGACCCTGGCCGGGCAAGCATTTGGTTGCTTATGGACGTTTAGCCTGGTAGATCCTTGCGGAAAGGGTTTACGGCGTGTAATATTCCCATACGGTTTTGGGGGTGTTACATTTATGGTATCGGAGCTTAGGTTGCGGAAACCTAGGCTGTTCGGTCGAGTCGATTCGTGATTTGTCGAGTAATGTGTTGTCTTGTCGTTCGAGTCGTCAGGTGACAAGTTGAGTTGTACGTAGTCACAACGCGTTGGATATGTTGGCGGATGAGATTAGTATCGTGGGCGACCGTCGTCTCCGTGCGGCCTGTGGACGTAAGTCTCCTCTTTTATGCATAATAACTGTGTTCATGATTTTATTTATGTGTGATATTTGTGGTGCATAATTTTATTTACACGGTGTTGTGTAATGAAGTTGTATTCGATACTTGGATACGCTGTACGTGTATAGAACTGGATGTATTGATGTTTGGCCCTTGAACCACCACATGGTTGGTATGGTGTGAAAGTTGTGAACCTTGATGGGTTTTACGGTAGAGTTTGTGAGAAACTCCGATGAATGATTTTGCTGTGTGTTTAAACTTGATGCCATGAGATGTATGTGATGGAATTGGCGACCCTGTTTGCCATTTGGGCATGTGGTTTTAATATCGACTATTTTGGATTGTTGTAATTATACCCGCTACGGGTAGCTTTGAAAACGTTTTTCCTTAAAGACTACTGATTTGAGCATTTTTGTGGAAATCAAAATTTTTGGAAAAATCTTGTTTTGCAAAAGCGACCACTAATTTTCGAATTTAAATGTTATGTGTTTGTGTGTTGGGGGCTCTTGTGACAATGCTGATCTGCTGGCTAGATGTTACGGCCGTAAGATGTTTTCCATTACGGCCGTAAGCTCGAGTTGTTACGACCGTAAAGCGCATGTTATTCTGACCGTAAACTTTTGGTGACCCGGTAGAAATTTGTTATTACAGTTGTACCCGTGCCCCATGGTTATTTAATCTCTGTTGATATATCAGTGATGGGTGGCGTGGTAACATGTTGTTACCCCGTATAACGCTAGTAAAGATAATGATATATTGATAAGGTCATTTTGACGATATCGTCTAGCGAAAAGATTGAAGCCTCAATGTGTTGTTTTGCAAATAGCTTCAATCAAAACAGTTTTGATAATGAGATACATGGTTTTAATTAAACGACCGAGGTATTATAAATGTTTTCAAAAATTTCATTTCACCAATTTTTTTTTTTCAAACTTGAGAATTTTAAAATTTTATCATTTGAATAAATACCCCGGAAACATTTTATTTTTGTTGTTAGTGTTTGATCCCTGCGATACGTGTGTGGTTTTGACCGTGTTTGATTTGGTAAAATCCAACATCTCTGTTGATGTATTGTGTGGATTATTTTTTTAATGAAGTTCTAAAATTACGGTGTTAGTTCGTGCACTTGTGTGATGACTTGGAGTTGATGTTTTAACGTCGCTATTTATTGTCTTATCTTGACGTTGTGATATTTGTTTGGATGTGTTATTCTTATTGGTCGTCCGTCCGGTATGCCGAGAGGCCGTGGCGAGGACGTGGTCGTAGTCGTGGTCGTGATCGGCAGCAATCATCCGAGGTAATGTTGATATTGGCGCCGCCACCATCCTTCGTCGGTGGTGGCGGTTGGCGCTTATGAATCGGGCCGTACACCGAGATGGGATTCGGATGAAGATAACGGAGGTGGTAAGTGGTTACGAGATGTGATGAGAATGCACCCGCCCGTTTTGTAGGTTCTTCGGACTCGTTAGGTGGGAGAATTGGCTCTTCCAGTTGGACAGAACATTTGATGTTGTAGCTTGCCCCGATGAGAGAAGAGTGCCTATTGCTCAATACCTACTCGGCAGGAATCTGCGGTGATGGGAGGCCGTAGCGCCTAGTGATCGTACCGCTACTTGGTGAATTCAAAGCGCCATGGAGGCCGAGTATTGTCCGCCGCTGTTAAAGCGTAGGATTGTCGAGTTTTTCTCGGCTACGCCCGAGACGTGTCGATATCCCGGCGATAGTCGATTATAATCGGCACTGTGTTATGTTTGGGATCGGGTGAAAAGTGAGGCGAGATAAGGTTCGTTATTTCGATATGCGTATGAAACCTCGGATTCGGCGAGTGTATGGCTCCTTTTATGTGTACAACCTTGAAGGACTATCGGGATCGAGCCTTGGCGTTTGAGATGGCTATAATGTCTACCGAGTCCGTGTCGGTGGCGAAAAGCGAAGATTTCCGATGACGCATCGGGAAGTAAGGGTGGGATTCCCACACCTCAACCCTCGTATCAGCCGAGTATGGGACCTTCTCGGTCAGTTAGAGAACCCAAAGGACCCAAGTCGGTGTCTTTGAGTTCTGGTAATGCTCCTAGGTGTTTCAATTGTAACGTTCTAGGCCATGAACGCGCGCATTGTAAGAAACCGCCAATGACTTGTTATAATTGTGGACACGAGGGGCATCGAGTTGATCGCGAGATTGTTGCCGAGATGATAAGGGACCGGAATTCTATTCCTATTTCCGGAGGGCCCAGTGATGTCTAGTGATGGTGTTTTTGGTACCCGCTACACGGATTGTTTCGCGTGTAGAGA
The DNA here is from genome assembly GCA_033398695.1 of Orobanche coerulescens. Taxonomy (NCBI): domain Eukaryota; kingdom Viridiplantae; phylum Streptophyta; class Magnoliopsida; order Lamiales; family Orobanchaceae; genus Orobanche; species Orobanche coerulescens. The sequence continues at coordinate 66,267,396 of CM065810.1, forward strand.
TGTTTCTGTGACGCTTTTACATTTGGAACTTGTTGAATGATATTTTGTTTTGTGTAAGTTCCCGTTTAGTTGTTGAACCTACGGAGGCGTGTCAGTGGACCACAAGGTCATGAGCATGGTATTTATTATGTGTCGTTATATTTTGTTTCGTATCACTGTGATAACCTTAGTTTAAGTTTCGGGGCGAAACTTATTTTTTGTGTGATAGAATGTAATATCCGGTATTCTCATTTTCTGTTATCTTGAAATTATTTGTGTTTTGACGTCGGACATTTTCTTGTTTATGAGTATCGGAGTGATTTCTATCGTGTTATTCTATTTGTTTCTTTCGCATAGCCGTTTTAGTCGGGTGCGGCTTGTTGTCGCGTGCATTTCTTTGATTAAATGTGTGCATGTGATGTGACGTTAATTGCTCGTTATTGTTTTGAATCTTAGTCGGTGGCATTGTGTTGGTCGTCGTGGAGCGTGTTTTCACGCCGTATGTCTTTTGGCGTTTGTTGCAGCGTTTCGCCGTTGGGCGCGAGTTTTCAGTTTTTGTGTATCTCGTCGAGTCTTCCCGACAGTGGATATTGCTTCTCCCTACTTGTTTTAAGTTTCGGGACGAAACTTCTTTTAAGGAGGGTAGAATGTAATACCCGTAATTTCGATTTCCGGTAATTTTCTTTTTTCGGCGTAAGTCCGTTTTGACGACTCGCTCATGACCGTTTCGTCATTTCGAGAATGATTAATTTTGCACTTTTTGTCATCCGAGTTCGTTTCGGTATCGTTTCTTGAGTTAGAGCTTTTTAGGCGCTTTTCCGCACTTGAGTTCGATTCTTGCGAATCTCGTCAAAGCTGTTGTTTCGAGTTTCTCGTAAGTTCATTTAATGTTATTATTCTTGTTGCAAGCTTTGGTTTGGTGTTTCGATCGCGTATCGTGATTTTCGGACGTTTTGGGCCATTTCGTAATTTCCCAAAGTTTTGGGTAATAACTTCCGTTGTCTAATTCCGATCCTTTGGGAGGTCTGAAGTTTGTGTTCTCATAGATCCTAGATTCGACTTTGCGAGTACGTCGTAACCGTATCATCGATTCGTATTCGAGTTCGGGTTTCGGGGTCGTTCGGGCCGTCGGAGTTGGCCCGGCCAACATGGCCGGCAATCTCAGGCCCCAGGCAGTCTTGGCGAGTCACGGCGGTAGTGCTCGCGGCTTCCGGCCGGCGAGCCGTGCGGTGGGGCCGCGGCACATGGCGGCCGGGCGGCGGCACACTCTGTGGCATTTTTCGGCCAAACTGATGCAGGGTGCCGCGGCACACGCCGGCCGGCCGCGGCACTGCGCCGACCCAGGAGCCATTTTGGGCACGTGCGGCACACTCCCATGGGCCGCGGCACCTTTGTGCCTATTTAAGGCCCAATGATCGTTTTTCGCCATTTTTTCTCCTTCTTCCACTTCTCTTCCGCGGCTGGGGTTGTTCGTATCATGGAGAGATGTTGTTGGTCAACAAATCCATGAAGTTTTGGAGTTCATATCATCAATCATCCATCCTATAACATCCTTTGATCGAGCGAATCAGGTCAGATTTTCTAGAAATCTAATTTTGGGGATTTTGGGTATTTTGTTCCATTTCGTCCGTTTAATCAGATTTAACTTAGGATTGTGATGGATTGATGATTATTTGGATGTATTGTATCATTTACCTTGTTAACCCATGGTTGGATCGTATCGATTCGTTATTTTGGTCGAGTTCTTGACCGACGCCTTGAAGGTGTCCGGTAAAATGTCATAGAGGGGTTTTCGGGCGTTCTACGATTATTCTTCCTCGTATGATCGATGATTTATTGAATTTATGTTGTTAGAGTCGAATTATTGTGAAGAACTCGAGTCGGAACCCTTCCGTTCATTGTCTTCTTCGGGGTCCGAGCTTCTCGGTCGAACCGTGTTCTTCGGAGCGTTTGGTAGCGGTTATTAAGGCAAGTATCTTATTATACGACTTGTATCTTGCGACTAGTAATTACGTATGATATGTATGACGATTTTGCCTTCCTCCGTAAGTATGTTCCGTTTGAGTTGGTTGTGTTTTCCGAAATTTGAAGGCTTTGTGATAATAGTCATATATTGGTATACGTGTTCGGCGTTGTGCCATTTGTGCAGGATTGCGATGTACATATGAGATGGTTGTACACGTGGTTGTGCAATGTACTGTGTACCGAATGTGTGTTATGTTGTTTAAGAGTCGTTGTGATGATCATGATATTTATGTTGTTTTGGTTTACATACTTGATTGTACATTTCGGTGTAATGTGGAATGGCTTGACATTTAATGATTATGAGTTGAGTCGTGTCGATGTGTGTGCGTGTGATCCAGGTAGGGTCTGACGAGGCCTCTGGAGTTCGGTACATGATGTGTACGAACAAGGTGTGTGATCCAGGTAGGGTCTGACGAGGCCTCTGGAGTTCGGTACATGATGTGTACGAACAAGGTGTGTGATCGGGTAGGGTGCAGCGAGACCTCTGGAGTTCGGTACATGATGTGTACGAACGATGTGTGTGGCCGGGTAGGGTCCGTTGAGGCCTCCGGATTTCGGTACATGATGTGTACGAACAGTATATGTGGTCCGGGTAAGGTCCGTCGAGGCCTCCGGAGTTCGGTACATGATGTGTACGAACAATGATCGTGTAGCAGTGATTGTTCGGGTAACATTTTAAATATGGATCTCGGACTCATAATGATATATTATTTAGTATGCTTTGAAACGAGAATCGGGCTAAAGCCCTAATGTTTACGAAAAGGTTTTGTAAATTGGGACTCGAGGTCCAAAAGAATTTCTGCTTTAAAAATCCACGAGATGATGTGTTCCTTTTCAAATATCTCTTACTTGAGTTCGAAATTCTAAAACTTCTCGAGAACATTTTGATAATTGATTTACGTATTAAATTCGTAGTTGCTATTTGCTTGTTACATTTCGTATGGTTTGATACTTGCACTAGTAAAACAGTGGAGTTTTACTAACCCCCGAGTATTCGGGGGGTGGATGTCTGTTCTGCGTCCAGGTACATGCAGGTTCAGGGGAGCAGTCACAGGATTAGCACAAGGGGATGACGAGCTGCGATACTAATCAAGAGTTGAGAGTTGGTAGAATTTAGTTGTATTGTTAGAGTTGATTCAGTCTTCCGCTGTATTGTATTTCGACCCCTGTGCGGGTAATGTTGTTAGTCAGTCTTGTTGATAGAGTTGTATGACCTCATCGGTCTGTGTGTTTATGTGTAAGTGACCTTAACGGTCTGTATTATTATATTGTTTTACCCTGGCCGGGCAAGCATTTGGTTGCTTATGGACGTTTAGCCTGGTAGATCCTTGCGGAAAGGGTTTACGGCGTGTAATATTCCCATACGGTTTTGGGGGTGTTACAAATAGGGCACCATGCATTGCATCTTCTACGCTTTCAAACATCCTTAGTATCCATATATTGCATACATATCATTTGTTGTGTTGAAGCTCTGTCCTCGCCTCGTTCTAGTTCGTCGGAGCTTGTGGGTTTGTGGTGCTACTACCTTCAAGACGAAGCTGTTTTATCTTTGGAGACGACACGCCTAAACCGAGAGCACTACCGGGGCGTATCTCGTCTTGCGGAAAGAGGCATTCCTCGACTCGGCATTAGTTTACGGTTTTATAATTTATTTTCTTGTATTTTCAATTCTGTCTCGAGTTTTGTATTTTCATTTCCGTACGAGTTTGTAGTCTCTGTTTTGAGTTGTAATTTTTGTATTCCAGTTGTATTTATTTTTCCGCCCAGCAAGTTTGTAACACAGAACATCCAACAATCGCAAGACGAGATACCATACTTGCTGTTGTTACTAAATCACACAACTGGAGATGTCGACTACCGTTGCTGCCACCGACTCCGCCGCCGCCGCTGCTTTTGCCTCCGCGACCGTCGCCTCAATCATGGCGAACTCCATTAGCTCAACCACGTCATCAACTATCGGCTCGACGGTGTTCAACACAAATGCTTCAACGATGTCAACAACAACTGGTTGGGTTTTTAACAACCTATTTCTGACTACCGGTGGGTCCACCTCGAGTGGCACCGTTGGTTCCACTTTTAGTGGTACCGTGGGATCCATGTTAGGATCTAGTGTTGGAGCCTACGGGTTCAACACGAGTGGTTCCTTTTTGGAACAACCTCGGGGCCTAGGATGATGCCTACCATCGAGAAGCCGCCAAAGTTTGGTGGTGCCGACTTTAAAAGGTGTCAACAAAAGATGTTGTTCTATTTAACAACATTGGGGTTTGCTAACTTCCTTAAGGAAGATGCGCCACTTGTGCCAAGTGCTCAAGAGACTAGTTTTACAGTCCGAGCTGCCTATGACAACTGGCACAATGGAGACTATCTTTGTAAAAACTTTATTCTGAATTCTTTAGAAGATAGTTTGTACAATGTTTATTCTGTTGTAAACACATCAAAAGAGATCTGGGAAGCACTTGAAAAGAAGTACCGTAGTGATGATGCAGGTACAAAGAAATTTGTAGTCGCCAAATATTTGGACTACAAGATGGTTGACTCAAAACCAATCATGGAACAAGTGCAAGAGTTCCAACTCATCGTTCATGATGTCAATGCCGAGGGAATGGTCCTACCGGATGCTTTCACTGTTGCAACTGTGATCGAAAAGTTGCCCCCCAGTTGGAAAGACTTCAAGAGCTATCTCAAACACAAAAAGAAAGGAGATGACTCTTGAAGACTTGATTGTGAGACTGCGCATCGAGTCAGACGTGCGCAAAAATGACCACAAACCAAAATGCCTGATAGATGCTAAGGCCAATCTGTTGGAGCATGGCGGTCCCTCCAATAAAAGAGCTCGCCCAAGTGTCCAAAACAAGAGCAAAGGGAAGCAACCAGTCAAGAAGTTTGATGGTGATTGCTTCAACTGTGGCAAACATGGGCATACGGCGAAAAGGCGAAAGCCGAAGGCCAACAAGAAGAAGAAACATGTTGCCAACATCGCCGAGACTAACGGCGGATGGAAAGAGGATGACCTTGCTGCTGTGGTCACCGAAGAAGTCAACCACGTTGAGAACCAAGGTGGTTGGTATGTCGACACCGGTGCGACCGCCCACGTTGGTGCCGATCGGAGTCAGTTTAAGAACTATCAAGTTGTTGAGGGGAGGAAGCTTAACATGGGGAATCCAGCTTCATCTTAGATTATCGGAGTTGGAGAAGTGGACCTCAAACTTACGTCAGGACAGACTCTCACTTTGAAGAATGTGCTTCATGTTCCTGATATGAGGAAGAACTTGATCTCGGTCTCTATACTAGTTAAAAGGGTTTAAACTAGTGTTTGAGTCAGATAGAATTATCATAAAAAAGTTTGATAGGTTTCTTGGTAAGGGTTACCTCACGGAGGGACTCTTTAAACTTAATGCTTTGGCTAAACGCCATGTAACCAAGTCCAGTAATGCTAATGAAAATGCTACTGCTTCCTCTTAATTGACTGAGTGTTCTGATTTATGGCATTGTAGATTAGGTCATGTGAATCTAAATGCTATAAAAAGATTAGTAAACTTAGATTTACTAAAATTAAATGAAGTCAATACTCAAAACAAATGTGAGATTTGTGTTGAAGCAAAAATGACGAAACTTCCATTTCATTCGGTAAAATGAAATACAAAACCCCTTGAATTAATTCACACAGATGTGTGTGATTTAAAGTTTGTGCAAACTAGAGGTGGTAAGAACTACTTTATCACTTTTATCGATGACTGCACAAGATATTGTTATCTTTATCTTTTGAGAAGTAAAGATGAGGCTATTGAAGCTTTTAAGAACTTCAAGAATGAAGCCGAAAATCAATTAGGCTGCCGTATCAAGATGGTTCGAAGCGATAAAGGTGGCGAATATGTAGCCCCGTTTGAGGAATTATGCAACGAAAGCGGTATAATTCATCAAACAACAGCTCCATATGCACCACAATCTAATGGCGTTGCTGAACGTAAGAATCGAACACTTAAAGATATGATGAATGCCTTATTGATTAGTTCAGGGTTGCCCCAGAACATGTGGGGGGAAGCTGTCCTGACAGCCAACCACATATTGAACAAGATTCCACGCAGAGGTAAGGATATTACCCCTTATGAGTTGTGGAAAGGTAGAAAACCTTCATACAAATATCTCAAAGTGTGGGGGTGTTTGGCTAAGGTTGAAGTACCTCTACCTAAACAAGTTAAAATCGGACCTAAGACGGTCGATTGTATCTTTATTGGGTATGCACTAAACAGTAGTGCCTATCGGTTCGTTATCCACAAGTCAGAAGTTCCTGAAATGACTGTGGGAACAACCATTGAATCAAGGAATGCTGTATTCTTTGAAAACATATATCCTTGTAAGGATAATGATAAAGTTGAGAACAATTCTATCAATAGAGTTGAAGATGAAGGAACAAGTTCAAAACCTGTGGATGTAGATCCAAAGTCACGTAAGCGATCGAGATCTAATCTGGAAGATGTAGAACCGAGACGTGGTAGTAGGGTTAGGACACCAAAGACATTTGGACCTGACTACATAGCATTCATGTTGGATGAAGAACCAACGTCGATCAAAGTAGCTTATGCCAGACTAGACGGGTTTCTCTGGAAAGAAGCTGTTCAGAGTGAAATTGACTCAATTTTACAAAACCAAACTTGGGTTTTGGTTGATTTACCTGAAGGTTGTAAGCCCTTAGGATGCAAATGGATCCTTAAAAGAAAGTACAAGGCTGATGGGTCAATTGACAAGTATAAAGCTCGTTTAGTAGTCAAAGGTTTCAAATAGAAGGAAAGTGCGATTTTTCGATACCTATTCACCTGTGAGAATTACATCTATTCGAGTGCTTCTCGATTCTTTGCTTTGCACGATCTTGAGATTCATCAAATGGATGTTAAGACTGCTTTTCTGAACGGTGATCTGGATGAAGAGATCTATATGGAACAACCTGAAGGGTTTGTAGTACCTAGACAAGAGAAAAAGGTATGCAAACTGGTTAAGTCTCTATATGGATTGAAACAAGCTCCACTACAGTGGCACTTGAAATTTGATAATGTAATGTTATCAAATAGTTTTAAAATAAACGAGTGTGATAAATGTGTTTATATTAAGAACACTAATAACAGTTATGTTATTGTGTGTCTTTATATAGATGACATGTTAATCATGGGTAACAATATACAAGTGATTAACGATACTAAGAATATGTTAAAAAGATATTTTGACATGAAAGACATGGGGATAGCCGATGTGATTCTTGGAATGAAAATTTTGAGAAAATCAGATGGAATCATCTTGACACAATCTCACTATGCCGAGAAAGTTCTCAAGAAGTTTAATGCTTTTGATAGCTTGCCGGATAAGACCCCAATAGATTTAGATGATCACTTGAGCAAAAATCGAGGGGACCCCGTTGTACAAGAAGAATATGCACGAGTCATTGGGTGTTTAATGTATCTTACAAATTACACTTGACCCGATTTAGCTTGCGCTGTGAACAAATTGAGTCGTTACACGAGCAATCCAAGCAAGGAGCACTGGAAAGCTCTCGTTAGAGTTTTGAGGTACTTAAAGTATACTGAAAACCTTGGGCTACACTATTCGAGATACCCCCCGGTACTTGAAGGGTACTATGATGCGAATTGGATATCCGATACGAAAAGCTCATTTTCTACAAGTGGTTACGTGTTTACCATTGGGGGTGGAACTGTCTCGTGGAAGTCCGCGAAACAAACGTGTATAGCCCGATCCACCATGGAATCGTAATTCATAGCTTTGGACAAAGCTGGTGAAGAAGCCGAATGGCTCAGAAACTTTCTAGAAGATATTCCATGTTAGTCAAAGCCAGTACCAGCGGTGATGATACACTGCGATAGCCAAGCTGCTATTGGTAGGGCAAGAAGTAACGTGTATAATAGAAAGTCTCGACATATTCGTCGACGCCATAATACCGTGAGACATTTGATCAAAAGTGGGGTTATCTCTATTGACTATGTGAGGTCATTGGATAATCTAGCGGATCCGCTAACCAAAGGGTTAAACCATGATCAAATGAATAAATTGCTAGAGGGAATGGGTTTAAAATCCACAAATTGAGAATTTTCATAGTGGTAACCCAACCAAGATGACTGGAGATCCCAAGAACTTGGTTCAATGGGAGAACTAAGCTATGAGAGTTCGTGTGAAACACTCATCTAAGTTTATTCCCTATAGAGCAATTGAGTGTTGAAAGCTTGCCTAGTGGTGAGGTTAAGTCTATGACTTTTAATGATTCCTAAAGACCTCGAGGAGGTTGAGTATGGAAAGATACTCGGTAAAGAATCACCTATATAAGTGAGAAGTGGGGGCCGCTTCATGAAATACATTTATGAATCCAAAGGGGTGTCCAAGGCCCGCAAAGGACACAAAACGTGAGAATGGATGAGGTTGAGGTGTTCAAGTGTTAGCACCATTGTCTCGGTGCACGTCGTGGGGGAATAGTTCAAAGTATCAAGCCACTAATCCGCCTGTGTACCCGATGGTGTTGACTATGGAAGGTTCAAAGTCACAAACTATCTAACCTTATACTTTAATGCCTCTTGAGGACTGAGCTTGTGTCTGCATACACGTGCATATGGCTTTCTCACTCATGTGGGGGATTGTTGGAAATTGGTTAATAATATTTATTAAATTAAGTATTATTTAGTTAATCTATTGGTAAAGTGGATTAACAAATTTCTCAAAACCAATTTTTTGGTGAGTGAGAAATGAAGTGCCAAAGTTAGTTGACAACGGGTAGAGCTACGTTGCTCATACGCACACGCGCGCGTGTCGTCGACGCCATCACTGCGGATGAGTCGAGTCGTGCATAATGACTTGTATATAGACAAGTGAATATAAATATATTATATTTATATTATGTGATATTATTGGGCTTATTTTGGACTAAAGCTATTTTGATTTAATCAAGTTAAATTAATATTTTAGTTGATTGAGCCTAAATATAACTCAGTAAGTGTGCAGCTAGCCTTCAGGCATTTTGAAATTGAAAACAAACGTTTTCAATTACTGTGGTCAACTTTGCATTGGTTTCAATTGTGAAATCGTAAGACATAATTTAGTTTGTGAAACCGATGGCCTTTTGATGGCTTATAATGGCACATTATTGTGTTTTAATTCCCTACATGTTGAGCTTGCCTATAAATAGGGCACCATGCATTGCATCTTCTACACTTGCAAACACCCTTAGTATCCATATCTTGCATACATATCATTTGTTGTATTGAAGCTCTGTCCTCGCCTCGTTCTAGTTCGTCGGAGCTTGTGGGTTTGTGGTGCTACTACCTTCAAGACGAAGTCGTTTTATCTTTGGAGACGACACGCCTAAACCGAGAGCACTACCGGGACGTATCTCGTCTTGCGGAAAGAGGCATTCCTCGACTCGGCATTAGTTTACGGTTTTATAATTTATTTTCTTGTATTTTCAATTCTGTCTCGAGTTTTGTATTTTCATTTCCGTACGAGTTTGTAGTCTCTGTTTTCGAGTTGTAATTTTTGTATTCCAGTTGTATTTATTTTTCCGCCCAGCAAGTTTGTAACACAGAACATCCAACACTAGTTACAAAACATGCAAGTGTGCATGATCCATACCACTTTATTTGGTTTTTACTACATATAATGGGTTTTTGATTTCCCTATGATTATTCCCATGAAACCCACCAAGGTTGTTGATGTTTAGGACCCCATGACACCCTAAGAAGGTGTATGGTAGGATTGAGTAATTGTGGAGTTGATTTGAAGTAGTTTGGTTAAGTCTTGAACAAGTTAGAACCAAGAAAAATGAGTTTTAACAACAATAGAAAAGGGTCTGTCCATTTTTGTGGAATTGGGAAAACTCAGTAACTCAGGAGATATTCTGGCTTAAAGATTTAGAAAATACACTCAAAAACGAAACCGTGGGCTTTGAAATGAACAAAAACGAGCTTATAACGAAGGAGATATGATTTTTCAAAGTTTAACGACGAAAAACTATTTTCTGAAAATATACTTGCTGTAGCACGAATTTCAACGGACCAAATGAGGCGTTAGACGTGATCTATAGGAGCCGACCTACTGAAAACATGTTAGTATGTTGTCCCACGATTCCGGGGATATAAAGAACATAGAAAACGAGTTTATAACGACCAAGATATACGCGTTTGAAACCCGACAAACTATATATAGTTTTGACAGCACTAATAGAAATATTTTCTATGTATAACAACTAGTGTTTTTACAAGGCATAACATTGATAGTCGATTTTCTATCTAATCAAGACCCGTATCGTCAAAAGTTAAATGATACGACTTCTAGACATCGTTGCAAGGTGTTGTTGCCCAAAATATTTATCCGAAGATTAATACTGCTGGAAGGCGGACAACAAACAACAATTGCGGGAGCACTTCCGAGAGAAGATAAATAATACAAGATTTGCCGGGTTTGTTAGGCCCGGGCTTGAATGCTCTCGCGAGATGATATTAATACAAATATTCGTGGATACAAGTATTAATGAGAGAAATCTAAATACAATGAGTGTAAAAAGACTCTGTTAATCCGGCTCTTGAGCGAAGCTCGGTGTTCTTCGTCCCCACCGATCGTCTTCCTGATGAGAGAGGCCGGGAGAAGTAAGACCAAATGATAACTGTTGCCAAGAGTTGGAGATAGCCAAGTGCTTGATGTTTTGCTTCTGTATTGCGTGAAATCCGAAGGAAGTTGAAGTCGCGATAATGCAGAGAGTGTTTTGTGAGCCAAAATCTCGGTCCCTTGGACAAGTGTGGGGAGCCGTGTATTTATAGTGACAGTCGGGTCTTGTCCTTTGGTGGGCGATCGCCTTCCGGCCATTATAATAATGGGGCGATCGTCCGCCGGCCAATATTATAATGGGGCGATCACCCGGGCTGTCGGGCTAAAGTCCAAGGAAGAGGCAGGCGCCAGCTGGGCGGTCCAATGAGAAGCCAGCTGGGCGGTCCAATGAGGAGCCAGCACGCGTCCGGAGTCACTGTCACATGCGGCCCTGCTGACAGCTTTTGGCGGAATCACTGTCACATGCGGCCATACTGACAACTTTCGGCGGCTTGTCGGTTGGTGGAAAGATTCCGCCAAGCTGTGGTCAATGATCCGAGATTCGCGGATCTTGTCTCGGCTTTTGCACGTGGTGCCAGTCTTGAGGCTCGGCCTTTGCCGACTGGATGGCCATCGGTGCTGATCGACATGAGGCAGTCGTCTCTAGCTGGTCATCAGAGGTCGCCATCGGCCAGTTGCTGAGGGTCGGCATCGGTCGGTCACCAAGGGTCGGTCGGCAGGTTCCGAGAGGGGATCGCCTCCAGTCGGTCGCCAGGAGTTGGTCGCCGAGTACCGAGAGGCGATCGTATTTGATGTCGATCGCTCGGCACCGGGACTTGTCCTGGGACCTTCGGTTTGGCCGATTTAGCTTGTCCGCTGGGTTAAGGCTCGGCCGCCTGGTCGCTGGTCGGCAGTTCTGCCTCGGCTGCTCGGCAGTGACTCGGTCGCCCGATCTCCGAGGCGATCGCCGGTCGGAGAGTGTTAATTCTTGACACAACACAAGGTTTTTAAAAACGCCGAGTTTCATCACTAACACTTAACGTACAATATTTCGCGACTAGTTTTGCGAGGCCATTTTGGTCATATTTTCAAGTTATGAAAAGTGTCATTTTACGACGAAAACACTATATTTGCCGATAGAACACCAAACGAGGATCGTGGAGTACCGTTTCAACATATTTACATGAAAAATGTTTATTAACTTAACAAGACGTCAAAAATGTATTTTTCGACGATAAACATTATTTTCAAATTTCACGAGTGGTATCGATAACATACGTATTTGCATGTGTAGCATCATTTCATTGCTTACCTTAGAACCTATCATTCATATTAGGTTGCGATTAGAGATCGTGCCTCATTTCATTGTATCCACTTTTGTCATCGTAGCTATCGCACCAGGTGAGTTTCATAGCACCCCTCTTTTACCCGTTTTATAAATGTTTTAGGGGGAATACATGCTCAATTACATGTTTTAAACTTTATGCTCGTTTTTACATGAATGCAATACTTGTTTCACTTGAACATGCTACTTGTTGGCTCAAACACTACTTGTCCTAATCAAATGTTTGTGGTTTACTCAAATGCTTTATGTGTTTACATGTTATATACTTCATTATTTTCCCATTGACACTAGTGTTCAAAAACGTAATACTGTGGTTTCCCCACTTGGCTGTGATGTCAAACGTATTGTGGTTTCCTCACTTGGCTGTGATGTCAAACGTAGTATTATGGCTTCCGCCTCATTGTCATCATTGTTTATATGACCTCATTGTCATAATTGTTTATATGGACGTATTGCCAAAAATTGTATATTTAATGGTATTGCTACACTTACCTTTGAATCTTGGTACAAATGTTACTTTCATTTACATAAACCAAATCATATTTGGCAGTGGGTTGTAAACACACAGGTTGCAAGTCTTGTATGGCCGAGGCTTGGAACCGGGTGGATTTACAATGCCTTTGCTGGGAAATCTTCATTCAAATGCTTTATATTACATTCTTTTTCACTAAACTCTATGAACTCACCAACCTCGTGTTGACACTTTAGCATGTATTTTCAGGTATTAAGCAATGGCACGCTACTGGAGGCTTTTGGCAGGGCATGGCATGGTCATAGAAGACTCTGATTATCATTTGGGGACCGTTTTAAACTATATTTTTAAGGGCTTAATTCCGCACTACTTTTAACAATGTAATTCAACACTTTTGTTAAACGATTTTATTATAAATGATTGAAGATGAAAACCGTTCTTTGCACCTGTGTTGTGGTGAGTTGCACCCATGTAAGCTTCCGCTGGACCCGATTTTGGGGATGTGACAGAAAGTAAGGGTCTCAAGTTTAGGAACATTTGACAACTGAAAGATATTGGAAGCTGTTATTGTCATATGATGGTTCCAAATACCAAATGACAAATTTAATGTCTTCAAATTTGATGAGGCGAAAAGTGTACCGCTTTTCGGGGGTCATTTATGTAATATCCGCAATTTTTGATTTCCGGTAATTTCTTTTTTTCAGTGGAAGTTCGTTTTGACGACTCTCTCATGACCGTTTCGTCATTCTGAGAATGATTAATTCTACACTTTTTGTCATCCGAGTTCGTTTCGGTGTTGTTTTGTTGAGTTCCGTGCTTTTTAGCGACTTTTCCGCACTTGAGTTCGATTCTTGCGAATCTCGTCAAGCTATTTCATTTGAGTTTCCGCAAGTCCGTTTAACTTTGTTAGGCGTGTTGTGAACTTCGGTTTTGTTATTCGATCACGTATCGTGATTTAGGCGTTTTGGGCCATTTTGTAATTTCTTGAAAGTTACGGGTATCCATATCTGTAATTGTTGTCTCGACCGTTTCTTGGTCGCGTATGATTAATTATGGTATTATGTTTTCATTTCGGGCCGTTGATGTTGTCCGCGAACTTTTAAATCGTGTTCGTTCCGTGACGTTTTGAAATCGGGTCGTCGAGCCCTAGTGGTCGAATCTTGGCCGGACGGTTGCGAGGCGGCCGGACGATTGCAGGCACCGGCCGACAGATCTGGCGAGAACCGGCGTAGCGCACGCTATCGCCGGAAGAGCTGCGCGCTAACCGGCAGTGTAAGCGCCTGTGCTGGTCGACCAACGACGCCATCGGCCGGACAGTGGGGTTTCAGGGTTACGGAATCGGGAAGGATCGGAAGGTAGCGCACGCTACGCCGGCGTAGCGCGCGCTAGTCGGCAGCGTAAGCGCCTTGTCGGCCGGTTAGCCTACGTTACTGCCAGGCGATTCGATCAGAGGCTCTTGGGCCAGGTCGGCTAGCGCGCGAGCTTGGCCCGTAGCGCACGCTAGCGAGTCGGGCGGACAGTCATGGTCGGCGGGGTGGTCGGTGGTGCCGGGTCATGCGGGCCATGGCCGAGAGTGCTCGGCGTCTTGGCCGATAGCGCACGCTAGTCCGGAAGGCTAGCGCACGCTAGTTCCGACCCGATATATATATGAGACCGACCACTTTTCCCTTCGTTTTTCATTTCCTTCCTTCTCCGTCCGTTTGGCGATTCATGGGTGAAGCCATGTTGTTTAACAACAAATCCAAGAAGTTCAAGACATCAAAACATCAAACAATCATCCGTTAACATCCTTAGATCCAGCGAAACAACGTAATCTTCCTTAGAACCCTAATTCCGTGAATTTGGGGGTTTTTGCATTTTTGTCCGATTCGTTCCGTGTTGTTGATTAATTTATGATGGGTATGATTAATCTTGATAGTATTCTCGTGTTTAACATCATTCAATCCATTGTTCTTCGTCGAATCGAAGTATATTTCTTGATTTCCTTCGAATTGACTTTTCGGGGGATTTGTCCCCGATCTCGTTTTTCATCCGTTTTCGATGGATCGATTATGGTTAAATGATGTTGTTAAACATATCTATGGATTGTATATCCATATTTCAACTTGGAATTCCGTTTTCGGGTTTTGACGGGACGAATCGTGTTCTTGGCCGTTTTGGGGGAAATCCTTGAACCTTCGTCATTTGTTCTTTGAATTCAACGGCTTTAAGTCGTGTTAGGGAATTCATTTCATTGTTGTTATTGTCCTTCGTAGTTTATGAACGCGAGTTGGCGATCGGTGGAGTCGGCGGGTTCGTAGTCGGTTCGTGTCAACCTACTTCGGTCGGTTCTTCGCGTTGTTCTTATTCGAGGCAAGTACCTTGTCCATACATTTCTTGTTTTGTGGATATGATGATTGGTGATCGTCTTGGTATGTGTGTGTGTTTGTTTGAAACGGGTTTTTCAAAAGATTCGACTAGCCTCGTTAAAGGCTCACTTTCAAAGCGCGTGTGTTTTGTAAATTGTGTGGGTTGTAAGTGACTATGTGAATCCTATGGATATGTTTGGTGTTGATGTTGCGCTTGATAACGCGTGTGTGCATATATTATCTCATTTTTGGTGCATTGTGATTTGACGATTATGTCGTGCTTTGTGTTTGTTGCCTTTGGTGGATTGTATGAATATCCTTGTTGTGACATGTTAATTGTGTGAATGTATTTCGCTCACCTCGGGAGGGTCCGACGGGATCACGGAGGAAATTCCAATGGTATAGCCCTGGATTCACGAGTGCGGTTGTTTGTTTTGTGAATGTATTTGCTCACCTCGGGAGGGTTCGACGGGGCCACGGAGGGAATTCCAATGGTATAGCCACGGATTCACGAGTAAAACTTCACGAATTGGTGTATATGATTTCAAAACGCATTATTCTCACCTTGGGAGGGTCCGACGGGGCCACGAAGGGAATCGATGGTATAGCCCTGGATTCACGAGTTGATGTTGTATTTTTGGTGACCAAGGTTTACGTATCTTGGGCGATTATATTGTATTGATGTTATGTCCGCCGAAGACACGTGACATGGGTTTTAACCTTGTGTATTGCTGTTGGTTTTCTAATTGCGAAAACAAAACCTTTGGGCTGTGACCCCGTTGATTTTGGAAAGATAAGGATTCGGTAATCCTAAATTGTTTTCTATTAAAACTCTCGATGGCATTTCAAACTGTTTTATAAATTGTTTCCCTTAATTGTGGTCTTTTGGTTTCGAAATGTTTTACCCAAACTCTTGCCTCGGGAAGTACTTTTCATTATGTTTGGATCTTTGATGATTCCTGGTTATTGTTATTCGTGGAATGTGAATGGTATGGCTCGTATTTTTGCACTTGTACTTGCACTAGCGAAACAGTGGAGTTTTGCTAACCCCCGAGTATTCGGGGGGTGGATGTCTATTTTTGCATTCAGGTTTTGGAGCATAGCACAGGGTCGGCACGAAGGATGATGAAAGATGAACGATACTAATCACACGAGGATCCGTTGATGTCATACTGGTCTAGTTGTACTTTCTTTTCCGCTGCAGTATCTTTTCCCCGTTGTACGGGAGTTTATTGTATTTTGACCCCTGCGAGGGTATGTGTTTGGGTTTGAGTTGTATGTTATTATTGAAAGACCAAATCGGTCGACCGAGTCATTTTAGCCTTAAAGGCGATGTTTAGATGTTTGATTTTAGTTATCAGCCTGGTAGATCCTCGAGGAGAGGGTCTACGGCGTGTAATATCCCTGAGTGGATTGGGGGTGTTACATAAATGGTATCGGAGCTTAGGTTGTGGAAACCTAGGCTGTCGGGTCAGTGGTGTCTATTGAGTTTTGTCTCGTCGGATTTTGTCTGACTGAGTCGTGTCGCGACGCGTCGTCTGAGTTTGTTGGTCGTGATTAGTATCGTGGGGCGATCATCATCTTCGTGCGACCTGTGGCTGCAAGTCTCCCTTCTTTGTGTTGTGCCTCGTGTGACACGAGCTATTTGTTTGATTTTGTGTTAAGTGATGGAACCTTCATGTAGATTCTTGGTTTCGTGATGCGTTCGTGTGATTCTCTTGTTTCGTTTGTATGAGGAGTGTTGTCATTAATTATGTCTTTTTGACTATGATAATTGACTGTTTGCCTTCCCGGTAAAAGACACGTATTGTCCTGACATTGTGCGATTTGAAGCATATATTGTAATATGTTTAAACGAATATTGTTACATGAGTATTTTTGGGCATTCTAGCCCATTGAATTATTTTTGAAAACCTTGAGTATCTTAGAAAATAAATTTCGAGACGTACTTTTAAAATGAATCGTTTTCTCGTGGTATTTCCAAGGTGCCACAATATGTTTCCAAATTCTTCTACCTCGAGGACCAAAATATTTTGAGATATTTTCAATGTTTTAGAAACACTTATACTTAGACCCGAGGGTCGGATATTTCTGAAAGTTTTCACAAAAAGGAAAGTGTCCTCGTTTTATCAAACGCAAGATGGTTTTCAAAGTCTCGACAATGATTTTGTTCAACTTTTTGTAAAATAATACTCAAGATCAACTGGTGTTTCCAAACTGTTTTCATAAGGTGGTTTTCGTTTTTAAAACCCATCATTTCCTGCTTGTGGTCGGGGAAGGTGGGATGACGATCTTTAATGTTGTCATTTCGTGGGGGGCTTGCGTGTTATCGCACCTGTGTGAGTTGTTAAAGCTTGAGTTTGTACGTTTGCGTACATGTGTGATTGTTTCATGATGGTTGTAATTATGTGTTGGTTATCGTTCGGGTCGTTGAGGTCGCCGAACGATACCGTCGTTGTTGTAGTGTTTGTGTGTATTACTTTACGATAGTAATCGTTGTGTATGATATGTGTTATGATTCTTTGTTGCGCCGAGCTGGCATCTCCGGTTTGTTGTTTTGTGGTGTTATGTTCCATTGTACCTAGCATTTGTATTTTCGGTATGCCGAGCCGAGGCATTTCAACCGCGATGTGTCGGGGGAATGTACGTGCATTTTGTCCTTCTCGTCAGTAACACATTTCGAGTGTGGACTCGAGGGACACCGAATTCAGATTTGCGAATTGGCTACCGAGACTTTCGGAGTTCGCGCTTCAGCATAGTTATCAGAATCGTCTTTGAGAAGCCTTCGAGGGATGTTTCTGTCGGTTGCTTGTTGTGTCGTCACCTTGGTTTCATTGTTGTGAGTTTCGGGGACGACACTCCTTTTTGAAGAGGTCGAATATAATACCCGTAATATTTTTGGCTTGCATTCCACATTTCTCAGTCTATCGACTCGCTCGTGTTCGTTGATACCTTGAACTTGTTCGTATTTTAGTTTCATCGTTCGAATGAGCTGTGATCTTGTTTTGGAGTCGATCTGGTATCGTTGTGACTTTTCGAGTTCGGTTCGATTCTTGTGAACCTTGTTCGGAAGTGACATCATTTGGTTCTACTAGTTCTTTTATTCGAAGTGGATCGGATTTTGAACTTCTGTATATTCTACTTTGTCGACTCATTTATGTTTGTTGACATTTGTGAGCTTGTCCTGCTCCTTGCTTTTGTTGATCGAACGAATGTGGTATTGTTTCGGAATAACTCGTTTTTCGTTGTGACTTTTCAATCGCTATTCCCTTTCCTGTGGATCTTATGGGAATGCATGGCTTGTAGTTCTCACCAGATCATCCTGGGAATTGTTGTTTGAATTTTATTATCCTTCGTGTTTCGGACATGATTGTTCGATTTTTGTTGTCTCGATCGTTTGTTTGTTCGGTTTTTGTTCTCATTTCGTGATTGTTGAGCGTTCAGGCTCCTTCCTAATTCCCTCAAGTTCGGGAAATTAGTCTCGTTTTCGATCTTCCAACCCTTGGGCGGTGGAATTCCGTATTTGTTCAGCGGTTGGCTCGCGTTTTGATTGATTTACCGTTGGGTTGGTCAATCATATTGATTTTCGTTTGTTGTGTTTTGTGATTGTCGGATAATTGACTTAGCTATATTATCCGTTTGATGACGCTTGTCATTTGTTGGTTTTATTATATCCCTAACAGGCGACGTTGTGTTGGTCGCCGTAGAGCGTGTTTTCACGCCGTATATTCCTTTGCGTTGTTTGTAACATTTCGCCGTTGGGCGTTAGTTACGCATTCTTGTGTGTCTCGTTGAGTTTTTCCTGGCGGAATATTTCTTCCCCCTACTTGTTTTAAGTTTCGGGACGAAACTTCTTTTAAGGAGGGTAGAATGTAATATCCGCAATTTTCGATTTCCGGTAATTTCTTTTTTTCAGTGGAAGTTCGTTTTGACGACTCTCTCATGACCGTTTCGTCATTCTGAGAATGATTAATTCTACACTTTTTGTCATCCGAGTTCGTTTCGGTGTTGTTTTGTTGAGTTCCGTGCTTTTTAGCGACTTTTCCGCACTTGAGTTCGATTCTTGCGAATCTCGTCCGAAACTGCTGTTTCGAGTTTCCCGCAAGTCCGTTTAACTTTGTTAGACGTGTTGTGAACTTCGGTTTTGTTATTCGATCACGTATCGTGATTTCCGGGCGTTTTGGGCCATTTTGTAATTTCTTGAAAGTTACGGGTATCCATATCTGTAATTGTTGTCTCGACCCGTTTCTTGGTCGCGTATGATTAATTATGGTATTATGTTTTCATTTCGGGCCGTTGATGTTGTCCGCGAACTTTTCGTCGTGTTCGTTCCGTACGTTTTCGGAAATCGGGTCGTCGAGCCCTGGTGGTCGGGTACTGGCCGGACGGTTGCGGGACTGGCCGGACGATTGCGGGCACCGGCCGGACAGATCTGGCGAGCAGCGTGGCGCTGCGCTATCGCCGGAAAGGCTGCGCTAACCGGCAGTGTAGCGCCTGTGCTGGTCGACCAACGCGCTTGCTCGGGCGAGACAGTGGGGTTTCGGGGTTACGGAATCGGGAAGGATCGGCAGTAGCGCACGCTACGCCGGCGTAAGCGCGCGCTAGTCGGCAGCGTAGCGCCTGTCGGCCGGTTAGCGTCGTTACTGCCAGGCGATTCGATCCGAGGCTCGGGCCAGGTCGGCTAGCGCGCGAGCTTCGGCCAGCGCCGCGCTAGCGAGTCGGGCGGGCAGTCATGGTCGGCAGGGTGGTCGGTGGTGCGGGTCATGCGGGCCATGGCGAGAGTGCTCGGCGACATCTTGGCCGATAAGCGCACGCTAGTCCGGGAAAGGCTAGCGACGCTAGTTCCCGATATATATATGACAGACCAGCCACTTTTCCCTTCGTTTTTCATTTCCTTCCTTCTCCGTCCGCGGATGGCGATTCATGGGTGACGAAGCCATGTTGTTTAACAACAAATCCATGAAGTTCTTGAGTTCATAACATCAATCAATCATCCGTTATCGTCCTTTGATCCAGCGAATCAAGGTAATCTTCCTTAGAACCCTAATTCCGTGAATTTGGGGGTTTTTGCATTTTTGTCCGATTCGTTCCGTGTTGTTGATTAATTCATGATGGGTATGATTAATCTTGGTAGTATTCTCGTGTTTAACATCATTCAATCCATTGTTCTCGTCGAATCGAAGTATATTTCTTGATTTCCTTCGAATTGACTTTTCGGGGGATTTGTCCCCGATCTCGTTTTTCATCCGTTTTCGATGGATCTATTATGGTTAAATGATGTTGTTAAACATATCTATGGATTGTATATCCATATTTCAACTTGGAATTCCGTTTGGGTTTTTGGGGACGAATCGTGTTCTTGGCCGTTTTGGGGGAAATCCTTGAACCTTCGTCATTTGTTCTTTGAATTCAACGGCTTTAAGTCGTGTTAGGGAATTCATTTCATTGTTGTTATTGTCCTTCGTAGTTTATGAACGCGAGTTGGCGATCGGTGGAGTCGGCGGGTTCGTAGTCGGTTCGTGTCAACCTACTTCGGTCGGTTCTTCGCGTTGTTCTTATTCGAGGCAAGTACCTTGTCCATACATTTCTTGTTTTGTGGATATGATGATTGGTGATCGTCTTGGTATGTGTGTGTGTTTGTTTGAAACGGGTTTTTTTTCAAAAGATTCGACTAGCCTCGTTAAAGGCTCACTTTCAAAACGCGTGTGTTTTGTAAATTGTGTGGGTTGTAAGTGACTATGTGAATCCACATGGATATGTTTGGTGTTGATGTTGCGCTTGATAACGCGTGTGTGCATATATTATCTCATTTTTGGTGCATTGTGATTTGACGATTATGTCGTGCTTTGTGTTTGTTGCCTTTGGTGGATTGTATGAATATCCTTGTTGTGACATGTTAATTGTGTGAATGTATTTCGCTCACCTCGGGAGGGTCCGACGGGATCACGGAGGAATTCCAATGGTATAGCCACGGATTCACGAGTGCGGTTGTTTGTTTTGTGAATGTATTTGCTCACCTCGGGAGGGTTCGACGGGGCCACGGAGGAATTCCAATGGTATAGCCACGGATTCACGAGTAAAACTTCACGAATTGGTGTATATGATTTCAAAACGCATTCTACTCACCTTGGGAGGGTCCGACGGGGCCACGAAGGGAATCGATGGTATAGCCACGGATTCACGAGTTGATGTTGTATTTTTGGTGACCAAGGTTTACGTATCTTGGGCGATTATATTGTATTGATGTTATGTCCGAAGACACGTGACATGGGTTTTAACCTTGTGTATTGCTGTTGGTTTTCTAATTGCGAAAACAAAACCTTTGGGCTGTGACCCCGTTGATTTTGGAAAGATAAGGATTCGGTAATCCTAAATTGTTTTCTATTAAAACTCTCGATGACATTTCAAACTGTTTTATAAATTGTTTCCCTTAATTGTGGTCTTTCGGTTTCGGAATGTTTTACCCAAACTCTTGCCTCGGGAAGTACTTTTCATTATGTTTGGATCTTTGATGATTCCTGGTTATTGTTATTCGTGGAATGTGGATGGTATGGCTCGTATTTTTGCACTTGTACTTGCACTGGCGAAACAGTGGAGTTTTGCTAACCCCCGAGTATTCGGGGGGTGGATGTCTATTTTTGCATTCAGGTTTTGGAGCATAGCACAGGGTCGGCACGAAGGATGATGAAAGATGAACGATACTAATCACACGAGGATCCGTTGATGTCATACTGGTCTAGTTGTACTTTCTTTTCCGCTGCAGTATCTTTTCCCCGTTGTACGGGAGTTTATTGTATTTTGACCCCTGCGAGGGTATGTGTTTGGGTTTGAGTTGTATGTTATTATTGAAAGACCAAATCGGTCTACCGAGTCATTTTAGCCTTAAAGGCGATGTTTAGATGTTTGATTTTAGTTATCAGCCTGGTAGATCCTCGAGGAGAGGGTCTACGGCGTGTAATATCCCTGAGTGGATTGGGGGTGTTACAATTTAAGCCCTAATTCGTAATTATTTGATCAAATATTGCCTTAAATCGTTCCTTTTGTCATTTTAGGTACTTTGGAGAAGAAATCTGGAAAAGGAAGCATTTTGGACGTTTTTAGAGCATGAAAGTGAAGAAAACGGAAAAGTGTCAAATCTGCTGGAACAGTACCCTGACGGCGTCACGCTTTAGGGGGTGACAGCGTCAGACTAGACAAACAGAGGTGGATATGAAGCTTGGAGCTTGACGCGCCGGAATGGATTTTGGGAACTTAAAGGGGGACGGCGTCACCAGGCCATCACGAAACCCTAACCTCGGCGAGGTGACGGCGTCACATCCCAAAGGGTGACGCCGTCAAGTCTGTATAGCTATATATATTTTCGCAATTTTCATTCATTAGTGTGGAACTTTTTAGAGAGGAACCCTAGCACGATTTTCTGCAGTATTTTCAAGGTTTCAAACCTTGGTATCTTCCATGTTACATTGAAGATAAGTTATCAATTAATCATTCAATATGTCTATGTGTTGTTTGATTATATATTGTTCTTGTATTTTGTTTAACATGCTAGGCTAGGTTTTCTTTGTGTTTGCTTAGATTTAATGAAACCTAACTATTAATTATTGGTTGATGGTGTGTTATTAATTGTATTGGATGATTGTTTATCGATGTTAGGCTTAAGAAAACTGGCTAACCTCCTATATGGTAACTTGTTTGAACTTCTTAAGAAACATGAATCGGATGTGTACTATGATTAATCGGTTGTATTTAATGCATAAGCGAATTCTAGTGATCCCATGTTAGGAGCTAGTTGTCGGCTCGACATAGGAGTGAAGTAGGAGCTTATAGAGTTGGGGAAGATCGTATACACCCCCACGACTAGTATTAAGGAATGCAACCCGTCATCCACGCAATTATAACACACTAATCAACCGGTAAAAGATAGTTAGGGAGTAATGAAATCTAAGTAAACACACTTTTCACCATATAAGTTTCACAACTTTTTAATTTTCAGTTATTTTATTTTATTTGCATTTGTAGTTATTTGGGTTAGTTGACTAACAACTAATTCCACCCACTCCTCCAAACCCAAGATTTTACTTGCTTTCCTCAAAACATAAAAATACAAAAAGAATCTTCCCTCACCCTTAGACCTATTAGAGTAGTTTTCAATCCTAACGACACTATTCCCCTAGAGAACAATCAATCCCCAGGTGCTTGCCAATTCACTATACTACATCGGTCAGGTACACTGCCTGGTGAGGAATGTAAGCCTCTTGAGATCCCTTGAGAGGTAAAACCTTTTGTGTGGTCGCAATCTCACGCATCAAAATTCCTACGAATTGCAGTATCCCATAGTCTCATTTCGTTTGTACTACAGCGATCCAATTTTAGAGACTCAAGCAAGGGACAACCAGCAACTAAGTCCCAAACTGTACCACTATGAAAATTGACATTACATAATTCTAAGTTGAGTAGCTTTGGAAAACCCCTAAAACTTGTCATAGTGGGAAAAGTGCAACAATGAAGTTCTAGAAATATCAACTCTTGACGATAGTGAAGTTAGGTTGGAAAAATAACTGGATCAGCATACCAGTTTCGAATTGTGACCTCCTCAACTCCGACCCGAGCCAAAAACAAAAGCCACACATGAATGTCTTCATAATGCAAGTCGTCTTGTCCAAATAGCGTTTTGGGTTCTACGGAAAACACAAACCTTCTTACTGGCCCAATAAGCTGAAGTAAAAGCCTAGTAATATGCCTCCCATCAAAGGTATTTGTTAAATAGTAAAATAAATCCTCATCAACTATGACACCAGTCAGCAAAGTCCACTTAAACCTCCAGCTTCTGGCTAAACAACCGGTCCTTACCGCATCTTTTAGTGGCAATCGGTTCATAATATTAGTGGTCACGTTATCTGGCATGTCGCTGATATAATCTGCCATATCAGTGATCACATTGTCTCCAAAAGACATTGTAATGTTGGAATTTTAGTTGGGTCTTTGACTTCTGGAAATGGGTATCTGGATAAGGGTGTGTGTTATTATGGTGTGTAAATGTGTTTGGTTTGTGGGTTAATTGGTTTCGCGCGAATTATAACTAGCGTATTAGAAAAGAGAGGCTCAAGTTCCAAAAATCATAGTTCTTAGTTGCTCCCTAAACTATCACTCTTGGTTGATTTAACTATAGTGTGGTGAAAAATATAGTTTGCCTATTATGCCCTTGCAAATATACCAAAAGATGAGCGTTGACCGAGACAAAAGCGGTCAAGAGACGCATTCGGCCTCTAATTCCCATGTTTTGGACGCCACACGACGATTTTAGAAAGATAGGGCGTATGGCGATACTTTGTGAAAAGTTCAGGGACCAACGGTGTATTTTAGGCAAAAGTTAAATATTTTGTATTTGATAACTATTATGCTAAAGTCAATATGCTACAAAGAAAAGATTTGTTATACTTTATGAATTTAAATATGAGTTTTTAATAGTATAACGGTACAACTATAATCCATGACCTACTCGACTACTTCTATCAACCATTTTGTCACACCAATTACCCATAAAGCCATAAAGGAGTCAAAACAAATTTTCAAAAATTACTTAGGAGCAAGGGAATTACGGGAATAGGATTATTTTTATTGCAGGTGCTTTAGATTGTGAAGCAAACACATATGTACCTTGTACCACATGCATGAAAATTTGTATTTTGATTATAAACAAAGCACTTCAAAAAAGATCACGTGTGGCGCAAAATATTTCCATCCCATCGATTAACTTAATTTTCGTGCATATCGGGTTGTACCACGTGCATTTCGCCATGCACCAATCCCATACGGAATGTACTTGATACTGTATCTTAAAAGATAATATTAGGTAATACATTATTTATTTTATTTGACCAACTTTGTTAATACTTTTATACCAAGAATAAAAGGTAAACATAATTTAGATAGGGATGGGTTATAATGACCCCTAGAATTTTATATTGACCCCCCCCCTCCCATTTTTTTTATATATCAAAAAGCTATAAACCTGAAAATGCGGAACATAAAATATAAAGTTTAATAAGTCAAACGCTTAAAACTATCAAAAATACGGAACAGAAACTGACAAAAAACTGTATTGTAAAAAAAAAAAAGGGGACAAAAGGGGGGGGGGGGCAAGTGGGACTGTATGGCAGGCTAGGGGGTAGCCCCCGTTAACATAACACAACCCTTTAGATAAAGGTACACATAAGGGTGTTGGCAACACTTGTGGCACCACACTCCCATCACTCACTCTCAATCAATCTCCTTATGCCATATCATTCACCCACTTTTTCATCACTCACACATATTTTTATTGTAATCACTTGTGGCACCACACCCCCTTCACTCACTTCAATTTTTTATTTTTAAATTTCATTAAATTTAAAAAAAAAAATCCATTTTCTTCTTCCTCTACCACCTCTCGCATAAATCACAGCAAATCCAAAACTCATCTGAAGCATAGCTTTTTGAACAAAACCCCCACACCGTATCACCATGCTCATCATCTTCTTCCTCTTCCACTTCTTCTTCTTCAACCTTACCATATTTCACCGCCTGAGGTTCAGAGCCTCGCTGTTTATATCCCCACAGCAACAAAAACAAAATCATCAAAAAAAAAATCCGTTTAAAGGCTCCAACGGTAAAAAAAAAGCATGCAATGTTCGAATTTTTCAAGCTTTCCGTGCGTGAAAGTTTGCCTTGTGAGAAGGATCCCGTGCGGTACCGCATGACCGGCGGTGATGTTCCCGCACGGGATGGATCCCGTCTGGTGTCTTGCCGTGACCGCTGCCAACACCCCAAGTCTAAAATGGTACTTTTACTATTGTACTATGGTAAACATTACCATAGGGATACACTATCCCAACCCTCTCTACCCCATCACATCATAGCCTTTTGGTCAAACCGTGCAACCCGTGAAGCATACCGTACAACCCTTGGATGCATAGAGAGGGTTAGTATAAAAATCTAGGGAGGGTTAGGATAACTCCACCTTTACCATATGCATCATTTGACTTTTTGACATGCTACCCGCTGCCCACACTGGTTTAACACCAAGGAAAGGGGGGAGTTATTAAGACCCCCCCTATATTACTAATCAAACCCTCCCTAGGAGGGTTTGTCCCCCTTCTTTTTTTTTTTTTTTTTTTTTTTCTTTTTTTTTGATGTGTGTTATGTTTTTTTAGTGTTTATTTGTTATGTGTTTTTTGTGTAATATTTTTTTTAGTGTTTATTTGTTATGTTTTTTTTATTCATCTAATGTATTTTTATTTAATTAAACAACAACAACAATAACACGTTAAACATTAACACATTAAACAACTACAACAACTGTTATTATTCAACTAAACAACAACAACAACGTAGAGAGTTATATTAAATAAAGAAACTTTTCTTACATACCAAAATTCATCCCCATCATCCATCCAAAAAGAAATCAATGGTTGAGATTAAAAGTTTAATATTTCACACATTTTTTATAATTTAAATATCTCTTAAACCGTTAATCGTTAAGCGAAAATAATTACACCATCGCGACGAGCATTTAATTATCTTTCTATAAGCGGGCACTTTGATATACTTTCGACAAAAAAAAATTCATTTTTTTAGTGAAAAAAATCATATGTGATATATCATATATGATATTACATATCACATATGATATATCACATGTGATTTTTTCTACCACGTGAAAAAAGCGGAAAAAACAAAATTTGTCGAAAATATATCAAAGTGCCTATCTATAGAAAGATAATTAAATGCTCGTCAGAATTCAGATATTTTTTGACTTAACGATTAACGGTTTGAAAGATATTGATATTTGAAAAAATGATGAAAATGGGTTTTTAAATTGTTGGGATTAATCTCATCCATTAGATCAAATAAAGATGGAGTGAAGATGGAGGGTGGAGATTAATCTCTTGGTATGTAAAAAAGTTTGGTCTCAAATGATCTTAAATCCAACAACATTAACACATTATTTAAAAACAACACCATCAAATATAGTGCATTTACTATGTTTGTGCTCTTACATAAAAAAAAATATACACATTATAAACTAAAATAAACTTCATTAATTAAAAAACATATTACATAAAAAAACACATTACATTATTTGCCCTGAACCCCAAAATATCCATGCCAAATCCATAATTTTTGATCCGCAACCGCTTCCAACATAAGAGTTGGGTATTTATGATCACGCCTTTTGAATTGAGCATGTAAGGCCTTTGGACAATTTTTCCAATCCCAATGCATACAATCAATACTCCCGAGCATTCCTGGAGTTTATGTTTTTCTTCATGCAATGTATATATTTTTCAATGTCATTGGGAAGTCATGCGCTCCCATTGTGGGTGAGTATTGGGGAGTGGTAAATTTTCATCCAATCACATAAATGTAGTGGCGCGATCGTCGCTTCACGGGCAATCACAAGGGCCACTAATAACAAAACCGATCACTCAGCTATATTTTGCACCCAATCGTTAGTTGCTTTCAGAACCGAACACCGAAAATACATTACAACTTTTATAAAAAATTAATCGAACCATACTGTGACCACCCGTACTAAATATAACAAAAAAGTAATCGAACCAAATAAAAAAAATATTTTTATTTGTTACAATTTTTTTTAAAATAATTTTTTGTTACAACTTTTTTTAAAAAAAAATACTTTTTTGTTACAATTTTTTTTTGTCTTTGAAACTAAAAAAGAAAATATATATATATATATATATATATATTGTAGGGGGGTAGGGATATATATATATATATATAGTAGGGGGGGTAGGGAGGGTTTTCATAGGGGGGGTCTGTATAACAGACCCCCCAAGGAAATGACATGTGTAATCCGTCTAGATTGTACTTTGTGCGTAGTATAAACCAGTGTGTGTACTTATTAGTTATTACCTATTATTACTCTACTATATTACTATGTACTATTTACTATATTACGGAGTAGTTGTAATATTCAGTACAGAGTGACAAGTCAAAAATAAAAGTAACAAAGTAGCCTTGTCCTTTTAAAATATGAATGAGTTTATGTATTTATCTCGTTGTACTGTGCAACAAAGTAACCTTGTCCTTTTAAAATGGGGATTAACAGATAGACCTAATAAACAGGCCTAAAAACAGACCTACCGTACAAGTAATTAATGCGGTAGGACTGTTTTTAGGCATGTTTATTAGGCCCGTATATCATATCTCTTTTAAAATATGAATCAGTCTATGTATTTATCTCCTTGTACAGTGTGCATAGTTTGTTGGAAACCACATCTCAAAACTTGTGCAGGATTTTGAGCTAGTGTGTATTGGTATGCATAATTTTGCTTTTTGTGAGCATAATGTTATTTTTGAAACAAAAAATTCATAAGACGCACCATATCACAGTCTTTTATATCATGTATTTAGCCAAACACTGATGCAAAACTAAATCAACGTTTTTTATGGCATGCTAAGAGTGCAAGGTGTCATAACAACATAACACAAAAGAAATAATATCACCTCATCGATACCTTATCTTTAACATTTTAACACGAACACAAAAAATAACCCTTTATCATAACAACACATAACACTATCTTTTTGGGACCGATTATTATTTTTTTTCCTTTTATTTAAACAAACTAATATTTCATTAATAAACTTAAATAAAAATTACAATACCGAAAATAAAAAAGTTACGAAATAAAAATACAATACGGAAATAAAATACTACTACTCGGGGCGGTGCAATTTATATTTCTATTTGATTTTTTTTCTTGTTAATCTAATACGCATCGTCCTCCAACAACTCCTTCGTGTTAATACAGAGAAATTTAATCTCTTCCAAAAGCATTATCGTATAATCTTTCTCTTTTGCGACCTCGTACGCCGATTGGGCAGCTTGGCATTTGAGACGAAACTCGTATGACATAAACTCCCCAAATTGGCTTGACGAGTTACTTCCCCCAGTGCTCGTTATGGTCTCGGATTTTTATTTTTTTCCGACACATTGTTTGCCGGCCGGACGTGGTCTTGCATCTTCACCAACTAGCTCCGCGTAGCCTTCCCCTTCGGCGCATCCGGTTGCATGGGTTCTCAAAATATCCCATGCCTTCTCTTGACAAAACGTCGTTCCTTTATGCTCGTCACGATACATCGTTCCAGCCGGCCCCATAACATCCAAATCATTTTTTCCACTTTTTCCCAAATGTTTGGTATGTTTGAAAATCACGTTGAACTCTTTGACAATTCCCGTTCGACAAATGCCACTTGCTTGTCAACATGTCCTTGTTGTGTTTTTGAAAATTGTGCCTATTGAACTCTCGCAAAATCTTATACCAAAACGTCTCTCCCATTTGTGAATTTTCGATATTGGGATCCTCGGAAACAACAACGTAACACGAAGCAAGTAACGTTTCCTCGTTTGGTTGCCAACGTAAAGAAACCCCGGTCGGTCACATCGGGTTTTATTCTTTAGAATAGGGTTCGAGATCTTTGAACTTTTTTTCCATCCGCTTACCTTCTCTCTTGACCTTTTCGGATTCCCTATGTGGTTCAAATTGTGATTGTGAGGATTGGGTTTGTGGTTGTGATTGTTGTGGACTTAGCGATTGTTGTTGTTGCCACATTAAAAATGATTGTTGTTGATAAAGTTGCTCGGGTGTCATGCCGAGTAGGTTAGGGAAACCGGATGAGGATGTTGGAGGGTTTGACGAAAAAGAGGCGTTCGGGTTCGTCATACCAAGAAGGTTAAAAAAACTTTCGTTAGGAAATCCCAACATCTTTTATTTAGAAAGGAAGTAATATTCATGTTTGGTTGGCGGCATTCATTTTACAAAACCCACCGACAATGGTTTTTAAAAAATCTTTGCTAGCTGTTAAGGTTTTGGTAAAAAAATGTTTTTTGATTTGTTGCTTTTGAGATTTGGGATAAGACTTAAAGTTAAAAACTTTGTTTGGTGTGATGGTTTAGGTTTTGCATTCAGTACTTACAACCAAATATAAGAGGATTATGGTTGAGCATCGGTCGAAGATTGGACTGGCAAAAATCAGACCGGACGGAGACCGAATTAGACCAAAACCACGGACCGATGACCGGATCGAATGTGTTCGGTTCGGTCCGGGTTGATCTAGCCCGGTCCATCGATCGGTTTGTACGTAAGATCGGACTGGACCGAACTGAACCGCACCGAACCGAACCGAGACCAACATAAGAAAAATGTTTGGACCAAGACCGGACCGTTGGTCCTTCGGTTCGGTCGATTTTTGATCTGCAATGCTCAGCCCTAAGGGGGTGGCAACGGGGGGCGGGTAGGGCGCGGTGAAGGTGTACCCGGGCGGTGAACACCGCCGCCACCCACCCGGGTAAGGATCGGCTACTCACTGAGCGGGTACATTCCCCGCGTGAAGGTAGAGCTAGATGAACTTTCCCTTTCTCTCTCTCCCTCCCAGACTCCCCTCCCCCCCCCCCCCACCCACCCACAACTCCTCCCTCTCTCGACTCCTTCCCTCGCTCCAAACACTCCCACCAACACCCCTCACCAAATCCTTCCCCCATCTCTCTCTCTCTCTC
Source organism: Orobanche coerulescens (assembly GCA_033398695.1). Classification (NCBI taxonomy): domain Eukaryota; kingdom Viridiplantae; phylum Streptophyta; class Magnoliopsida; order Lamiales; family Orobanchaceae; genus Orobanche; species Orobanche coerulescens. The sequence goes on from CM065810.1 coordinate 66,297,701, forward strand.
TCTCCCTCTCCCTCCCCCCTCTCTCGGCCTCCATCTCTCGCTGTTGGGTCGCCCGAATTCGGGTCTCGGAAAGCTGATATATAATATATATATATATATATATATATAGTTATAAGTGTTTCCACCACAGTTGGTGCCTGCAAAATAGGATCTAATTTTTTTTTTTAGTATTATGTAATTTTTTTTTTAAGTGTTTTGTAATTTCCTATTAAGTAAAAATAAAATATTATGTGTTTTTATTAAATTGTTTGATATAATTTTAAATATAAAAAGGTAAAAAAAAAAAAAAAAAGTGGTGAGGGTAGATGAGGCACCATTGCCACTAAAAAATGATGAGTGGGGGTAGAGTGAGGGTAGATTGGGGGTTGGATGAGTTGGAAGAATGTTATTGGTGGGGAGTGGGGGTAGATGAGGGTAAGGGAGGCACGGTTGCCACCACCCTAAAGAAGATAGACAAACTAAAAGTTAATTACTAAGATCGCTTTTTCCTATAAAAGTGTGGACCCTTTTTAATATTTAACCATTCACTTTCTGGTATTTAATTTTTTAAATATAGATGTTTGATACAAATAATTTTAAGTTTATATTTTTATATACTGTCTCTATCCTAAAATAAATGTCCAGTTTTACTTTTTAGATTCAAACTGGTTCAACTTTGACGTCAACTATTTTTCTGGGTGTTATATTATACCTGATGAAAAATATATGAATTGATTGGGTTTTAAGTTTATTTTTCAATGGTATAATTTTTCTATAAAGTATTATATAATACAAAAAAGATATTTAAGGTTAAAGTTGAACCAGTTTGACTCTGAAAAGTCAAACTGGACACTTATTTTGAGATGAAGGGAGTATAATATATCTTTAAATATTATTTTCATTTACTCACCTTACATTCAAATCAAAATCATGAACCAAATTTAAATTAAAATCTAAATACTAATCATAAACTCATCTACAAACCAAACGTGTCCTAAATATATTTTCTTTATCCAAATCATAAACCAAATTCAAATCTTATTCCAATCCACCTATAAACGAAACCGGCTCTGATAATATTTTAAAATTGATTGACAATTCATTCTAAGTTTAGAATGAATTACGAGTTTTTTTAATAGGCAAAAATAGTACTCCCTCCGTCTCAAAATTATTGTCCATATTTCTTTTTTGGGATGTCTCAAAATAATTGTCTATTTTTCTTTTTAAGTAAAAACTAAATAATATATTAGAAGAATATTCTCTTTTAGTGGTTGAAAACTAAAGCGACTACACTTTTATTAAATTATGTGATTTCTCTTTTATAACAATAATTTTGAGACGGAAGTAGTATAAGCTAAAAGAACAAGAATAAAAGAAGCCCTCTAAGCTATAGAGCCCAAAAAATGAATCACGAGTGTTTTGACATACTGATTTTTCATTGCTAACTCTTTTATTCCGAAAAGGTTAAGAACATATTAATTTTTGCAGAATTCACTAAATGGTAACTTTCGGAGGTCTCAGGTTCAAACACCGGGGAGAAAATTAATCACCATGTAGTCACGGTGGTTCATTTGCGATGACTCCAGCTATCCTAAAAAGTAGTCGGCTTGGAATTAATCGACTCGCAATGTCGAGTCAGAACCCAGGTAAAAAAGTAAAAAATAAAAAATAAATAAACTTATTATCGAGGTTCTTGCAATTCCATGTTACAAGTGTCCTTGAACAGCGAGTTCAATCAAAATTTGTTTTACATATTTATTGTTAACGAGTGGGGGCACCCGCGCGTTGCTGCGGGAATGTTGTGTCTAATCAAAACTCAAAATAAAACGATAATTTTTTTTAAGGACTAAATTTGCAAAAGATCGCTAACGGGGGACTAACGGTACAATTTATAGCTAACCTGAGAGACTAAAAGCGAAAATCCTAGCTACAGTATATGTACTATTCCCCACTGCTTTTCACTGTAGCAACCACTGTTTGGCACCGTAGCAACAAATTTTTCAGTTTTAGTCCCTTAACGTGACCTTCTGTTGCAAAGTTAGTCCTTAGGGACTGACGGTGAAAAAGAAGTTAACGTTAGGGGCTGTTTCTGTTTATTATTTGCACAGAAACAGCCCCTTAAGTTACTGGTACGTTGCAAACTTAATCCATGTCTGTTAGTTAACGGTCGTTAAAGACTAACTTCGCAATTGATCATTAACCTCACAGACTAAAATAGACAAACACGAAACTTGCGTGGGTACTATTGCTACAGTACACATCACGCTTTTAGTATATATATAAATTTGACACTCTCTTACATAGCGAAGCTACCTTCTGGCTTCTGATACATAATGGTTACAGTATTATTCTTGATTGTAAACATAGACAAATATTTAGAAGGTACTGTGGAAAACTAGAAGGGGGTTTGAATAGTTTACCGGTTTTTAACTTAATTATCTTTTGAAACTTTCCGTTTAATCAAAGATATAAACATAAAGACAATATGTAAATTGCAAATATAAAGAAAGAAACGATCAAATCACAACACGAGTATTTATCGTGGTTCGGCTACAAGGAACTCTTTATCCTTGCCCTACGTCCACGCCCCGAGTATCCAACTCGAGAGTTTCTTTCACTAGTCAACAAGCTCCTTTCACCGGCGGAGAAAACCTTACACGTCGCTTACAAGATTACCGACACTAAGCTAGATGTTGAGTTATTTTACAAGGGTACAACCACTCCCGTTAGTTCTTTTACAAGGGTACAACAACTCCCGTCACACTATGTATTTTAAGGCCTAAATACTAACCGATCACAACTGAATATACACAATCAAATGAAGTGTTAACTACACGAAGTCAACACATTGCTAAGCTAACAAGTCTTGCAACGTTGTGTTGAATACTTGTAACTTTGTATGTACTTGTGAACTTCTTTGCTACAAAAGAATCTTCACAACAATGAAATGTTAAAGGGTTAGATGAAAGATATGAGTGTGTATGTGTAAAATGGAATGAGAAGTGATAAGAGTTTTCTTGCAAGTTGCTTGCTATTTATAGCCAAACAAAACAGCATCCTGGCGGATCCGGCGGAACCCTAGAATGGGTTCCGCCCGTGTACCCCGAGGGTTCCGCCAGGCCTCTCAGATTAACTTGCAATAAATCTTTCAAACCAAACAATGTCACATCTAGTTTTTACTAGTCAAACATGCATTGAATCAATATGGAATGCTTCCAAAATGTGTAAGAGCTTTATGGAAAGTCAAACACACAAACTTTCCATAAATACACATTGATGAGATGTGACACTTTCTTTATTAAGTAATATGAAAATGTTATGTCTAATATGAAATGTAAATGTAGCAAGAAAAGATTAGTTATGCAAGACTTAAGCTATAATCATGTTTTACTAAAAACTAAAGTTTAGATTTTGTCGTTAACAAAACTTAGCAAAGATCGTAAAATATAAATAACGTTTTTAGGCGATATTTGTATTAGCAATCTCCCCCTTTTTGTTGATAACAAAACATAAACTTTGTGTTTAAGTAAATCACTAATTTTAGTGTTAAGACTTAAAAAGATATATTAAACTTGTTTTACTTAATTGATGAAAATCATTTTAAGCTTATAAGTAAATATATATTTCTCCCCCTTTTTGTCGAAACAAAAAGAAGAGTAGAGTAGCGGAATGATGCAAGTGCTCCCCCTTGGACTATACTCCCCCTAAAAGGAGTGCCAAGTTAGGAAACATGGATTTTGAACCTACAAAAAAATGGTTAGTTGGTGATAATGACACATAATCAAGCATGTAGTCACCACACAATATGAGAATATAAGTAAGCACAATTACACATCATACATGATCAACCAACAATGCAAATAAGATAGTAGAAAAATATGTCATTCCAAGTAAAATTTGACTTTATAAAAGTCAAGGACAAGAAATGAAACATATCCTCCTACTTCTAAAAATAAAATAAAAATTAAAAATAACCAAGAAAGAAAAGAAAACTAAAATCCTACTTCTATAAGTAGAAGTGTTCCAACATTTCCTAAATGGGGCAAAAGGCCTCCAAACATGCTCTAGGGTAGGTTTGGGTGGGAAAGAGCATTCAAACGCTCAAGGATGTGTTGGATAGCAAATCGGGTTTCATCTTGAAATTGGTGAAGAAACATTTTGATGCTTTCACCTATTTTGACCATTTGCTCATATTATGAGCAACCATGGTGATGATTGGGTGGTGATGGGTCATTTGATGATGGTGGTGGTGATGGTGGGATGGTGTTGGTTTCTTGAGTGGAGGATGGGTTTGGAATGGAGTCAAGCAAGGTGGTTTGAAATTCCATTGCTTGATGGAGGTGATTTTCTAGCATGCTTTGAATTTCCTCATAAGAAGGAAACAAAGACTCAAAGGATTGGGATTGGGAATGTGGTGGAGTTGGGTGATCATGGTGTTCAAAGTTAGGTTCTCCATATAGAGGACCATGGATGTCTTTGAAGATAGGGTGAAACAACAATGGTTTTGGGTGGTGGTACTCTTGTTTTGGTGGTTGGTTGTGGTCAGAAGACTCATTTAGCTCAAACAATTCCTTTGGTTTTTCATGTGACAAAGGTGGTGGATTTGTTGATCTTGGTGGAAGATCATTAAGATCTTGTACAAAAGGATGTGGTGATGTTGGTGGAGACGCAAATAGCTCCATTGGTTCAAGTTTATGTGGTAGTGGTGGTGATGGAGTTTTGGATGGTTGGGTTGGTGCACTTGGTGGAGTTGGGTCAATGGGTGATTTTGTTGGTGGTGGAGTGGTGAGCTCATTGGGTCCTTTGGTTGATGGAGATGGAGATGCAAGGTTTAGAAAGTATTCATTTTGGATGGGTGAGGAGAATGCATCCGAAGATGATGAGCTTAGGTTGATTGTGTTGTGGCAACACATTGGTTTGACACTAATCCTAGCGGTTCTCCTAATGGGTTTTGATGGGTGAGAGGTGGTTGTTGACTTTGTCATTGTCAAAATGATTGTTTAGAAGCTTAAGATCAGAGATTGTGATGGTGATGGTGTGATTTGATGTGTTCTAAGATGGTCAAATTTATAGAGTGAGAGAGATGTTGAAAGGGGTGTTTGGATTGGATGTATAACCATACAAAATTTGAGGTTTCTAATGATTTGGGTGAGTTATGAATGTTGTCAAATCAATGGAAGTCAATCCAATGAAGTGGGTGGAGTAGGAAGACAAAGATTTGCACTAAATGCTTAGTGGTCATGTCAAATTGGTTGGAAGTATATGTATCACGGATTGCAAGAAACCTTTGGAAGGGTTCCTTCCTTTATGTGTGAAGGTTCCTTGAGTTGGTTATGGTTTAATTTGATTTTTGGCGGGAAAAGGATTCCTATTGGTTTTAGAGTCTTAGAATGCTCCTAAGGATGATATTCACTAACAAGGAATGAGTTTCTAACATACAAGGTTAATTTGGAGTAGTGTGGTTGTTTAAATTTTGAAGGTCGAATAAAATTTTTCCAGGTGGTCTGGCAGAACCCTCAGAATACACGGGTGGAACCCATTTGAGGGTACCGCCTGTTCCGTTGGGCCATTTCTGGTTGCTCAGATTTTTGCACTGGCGGAACCCTTGTGAAGGTTCCGCCAGATCCACCAGAGGCCAAAAAACACACAGTCCGCATTTTTGAGTGTCGAGACGAAAACTAGTTTTTCAAAAAATTCCTAAAACTTAAAATTTATAGTATATCTGATTAGGAAATGCAAAAATTGGACATGGAAACACTCTTACCGTTGGACTTTGACCGGGGGCTAGCGAATTTCACTATACTTAGTGAAATTTTTCATAAACATGAAAATTTGACAACATGCTAAATGTTGTCATCCTGCACCATTGTTAGTTCATACAAGTTCCAAGTAGTACCAAATATCCTACAAACACATAAATTCATAACACACATCGTTTAAACGACCAAATTGTTCAAATAGCATCTAGTGCCAAACACTCCTACACACCCGCTCTCATTGACGGTCAATTTTCTTCTTGAGCTTTCCAAGTAACCTCCCGAGACATTTGAACATCCCCTTTGTTTGCTTGAACTCTGCCGACTCATTAGGAATATCCGGAAGTTGGGAAAGATATTCAAGAGGTGGAAGCCTAGAGTTGGGTGAGTTATTATCCTCACTCATTGATGAAGAAGATGAGGAAGTAGGAGGATGAGGTCGTTTCCCTTGGGTTTTGTAGACTCTCTTATCACTAAGTGGAACAAATGTGTGTGGGATGAGAGAGTAGTCTAGGCGAAGGCCACTAGGGGTAGGTTAAATTGGAGCAATGTGCCTAAAGAGACGGGTCAAAAGCATTCCATATGGCATAGCCGTTGTGCCTTGCACGGGAATGTCGGCCATTCTTTTGGCCATGTAGTAGGCTAGGTTGAAGGGTTGCCTAACGGACAAAGAGTAGAGCATGTAGGAAAGGCAAACATTGATATGATCCCGGTTTCCTATGGTGCTAATGACATTGGCTCTAAGGAGTTCTTCCCATTTCTTGAATTCGGGCTTGAGTTCATTGAGTTCCATACCATATGGGTCCTTGTTGACCTCATTTCCAGAACGGGTTCTCCTAGTGGTGGTGGTCCTAATGAAAAGGTGGTCATGGAGTACATCCTTGGACACAAGAGGGGTATCATAGGGATGTATGCGGTCAATGACTGTGTCAAGAGTTGAGAGACTATGTTTATCAGTGTAGATGCAAGTACCACGGTTTGGAACACATAGGATTTGAGCAAATTCATTGAGAGTGAAGGAGTATTGATGACCACTAGCCATGAAGTTAATAGACATGCGACCGTACTCATCCGTAGAGAGAGTGACGGATGCATAGAATTCTAAAATGAACCTAGGACAAATAGGCTCGTCGATTTCTAAGAGACAATCAAAGTTGATGGTTGCGAGTTCCGTGGGTAGGTTTGTACCGGCTAGGAAGGATGGGTCAATGGTTCTACCTTCGTGGACATAATGCTTTTCTAAGGCTTTGAAAATGTCGATTTGAGCTTGGGTAAGACCTTTGGTTTTGTGGTGTTTTGGTAGGTACTTAATGGTGTCCTTGTGGTCATAATGAGTTACGGGAGGCATGATGAGTCCTAGAAAAACAAAATTTCACATTTTAGTCCAAGTTAGCGACTATTGCAATGTGGATGTTCTAGTGTGTGCCTATATGAAAACAATGTGGAGATGCGATTATCTTGACTCATTTTGATGCTCAAAACGTTTTGTAATGCAAGTTTTGTTTTAAAACAAAAGATAACCCAAACGCTCCTATTTCAATGTAGCTTCGTTTGAATGTACCCGAAAATACATATTGGTTATGTATTCCCTTTAGCATTCAAGAGACATTATGCAAGTGATGTTTTGAACATAACATTTTTATTTTTTATTCACATTGTGAGACGAAAAAATATTTGTCCTATTTGTGAGAAATTTTTGCAAGAATTTGACATGGGGTGTTTTAGTAAACATGTTAATAGCATATAAGGATGCAACTCCTAACTATGGGAAACATGATTAGTTTTGTTTAACACCTAAGTTTCTACATTAATTTCTCAAGTTTAATGCATAACCCCAAGTTTTTGTTTTTGTGCAAAAATAGAATTCCTAGACTCATATCAGGAGTATGATTATGTTTGAAATACTTACAATGAAGATTGATGAGCAATGAGAATGGAGGAAGGACCAAAATTTCGTGGGTGTGGATGAGTGAATAGTAGCAGTTTGGAAATGGTGGTGTGAAATAATGGGTGTTTGGTTTAATATAAACTAATGTAAAGTTTCTGCAGGTCGGCGGATCCGGCGGAACCAAAGAAAAGGTTCCGCCCGTTGTGGCCGAAGGTTCTGCCGTGTCTGCTGAGAAAAAGGTTTATTGGTTTGTTTTGATTTTTGTGATTTTTGTCTATCGTTTAGAATTACAAGGTAGATTCCATAAGTCCTAAGCAAGTCTAAGAAGGTTGAAGGGTACTCGTTTAAGTGGTTTAGTAAGAATGTCGGCTATGTTGTCTTCGAAAGAAACTTTCTCGATTGAGATGTTTCCTTTTTGGATATTGTCACGAAGAAAATGATGACGGATTTCGATGTGTTTGGTACGGGAATGTTGGATGGTATTCTTACTAAGATCTATGGCTCCTTTGTTGTCGCAAAGAATGGAGATGTCGTTAAGTTGAATTCCATAGTCGACAAGAGCTTGCTTCATTCAAAGGGCTTGTTGACATGCTTTTCCGGCCGATACATATTCGGCTTCCATTGTTGAAATAGCAAGAGCCGTTTGCTTCTTAGAGAACCATGAGGTGAGACAATGTCCAACAAAAGTACAAGTACCACTTGTACTTTTTCTATCAACATAGTCACCGGCATGATCCGAATCGGCATACACTATGGTGTCTACTCCCGTTCCTTTGGGATGCCATAATCCTAAATGTGTAGTACCCTTAATGTATCTAAAAATCCTTTTTATGGCTTCAAGATGAATTGTCTTAGGATCTTCTTGAAAACGAGCACATAGACAAACACTAAACATAATGTTGGGTCTACTAGCCGTTAGGTAAAGTAGACTTCCAATCATACCTCTATATTTAGTGCTATCTACGGATTCACTTTCCTCATCCTTGGTGAGTTTTGTTTCTGTGGACATGGGTGTTTTGATTGGTTTCGAATCTTCTAGATCAAATTTCTTAAGCATATCCTTAATGTATTTGAATTGGTTGAAGAAGATACCATCTTCTAGTTGTTTGATTTGGAGTCCTAGGAAAAAGTTAAGTTCTCCCATCATACTCATTTCAAACTCATCATGCATGATTTTTGAGAAATCATTACATAGTTCTTGACAAGTTGATCCGAATATAATGTCATCAACATAGATTTGGACTATGATAATATGTGAATCTTTCTTCTTAGTGAAGAGAGTATTATCAACTAAGCCCATGGTATACTTATGGTCAACTAGGAAGGTTTTAAGTCGATCATACCATGCTTTTGGAGCTTGCTTAAGTCCGTATAAAGCCTTTTTAAGTTTGTAAACATGATTAGGTTTTTCAAAATCGATGAAGCCCGGTGGTTGAGCAACATACACTTCTTCATTTATAAACCCGTTTAAGAATGCACTTTTAACGTCCATTTGAAAGAGTTTAAAATCGTGTGCACATGCAAATGCAAGTAAAATTCTAATTGACTCGAGCCTAGCAACCGGAGCAAAAGTTTCATCATAGTCAATGCCTACTTGTTGATTGTATCCTTGTACTACTAGCCTAGCTTTGTTTCTAGACACAATACCATTTTCATCCATTTTGTTACGAAAGACCCATTTGTTCCAATTATTGTTTGACTTCTTGGTTGAGGAACTAATGTCCAAACATCATTTCTAACAAATTGGTTTTATTCTTCTTGCATGGCTATTACCCATGACTCATCTTTTATGGCTTCGTTTATGTTTTTTGGTTCAATGGTTGACACGAAACAAAAGTAGTTACTTTCATTTTGGGCCTTAGATCTTAATGTTCTCTCATTAATCTTTCCTATGACATTATCTAATGGATGACTTTTGGATTCTTTAACATTGACAATTTCTTTGTTTAATAGTTCATCTTCCTTGTCATTTTCAAATATCACTTGATTTTCCATAGCTTGACTTTCAACTAAGTCATCATCTACCAAAGGTGATGTCTTAGAGGGAGGTGGACTCTCGTCGAATGTTACGTTCAACGATTCCTCGACTCTTAAGGTTTCTTTGTTTAAAACAATGTAAGCCTTACTATTATGTGAATATCCAAGAAATACACCTTCATAAGACTTTGGGTCAAATTTGGTGAGATAATCCTTGGTGTTAAGAATAAAGCATTTACTCCCAAATACTCTAAAGTATCCTAATGTAGGATTTTTACCTTTATATAGTTCATAAGGAGTTTTATTCAAAAATGGTCTAATTAAGACCCGATTCAAGATGTAAGTTGATGTGTCAATGGCGTTACACCAAAACTTTTGTGGAATATTTTGTTCATTAAGGATTGTTCTACTCATCTCTTGTAAAGTCCGGTTTTTACGTTCTACTACACCATTAGATTGAGGAGTCCGTGGAGCCGAAAAGTTATGAGTAATACCATTTTTATCACAAAAGTTTCCAAATTGAAATTCATTATCAAATTCACGACCATGATCCGTTCTAATAGACACAATGCAAGTTCCTACTTGATTTTAAATTTTCTTACTTAGAATTTCAAATTGATCAAAAGCTTCATTTTACTTTTCAAAATTTTTGTCCAAGTATATCTTGAATAATCATCTACTATGACGAAAGTATAGAAGTTGCCTCCATAACTTTGTATAGCGGATGGACCAAACAAATCCATATGCAAAAGTTCTAGATACTTAGATGTAGAAACCATATTTTTAGCCTTATGGCTATTATGAACTTGTTTACCAACTTTTCAAGCATCACAAAAGTGTTGGTCATATCTCAACTTAGGTAGGTTTCGAACTAAGTCTTTGGAGGAGAGGTTTTGAATAAGACTCATGTTAGCGTGTCCTAAACGTCTATGCCATAAAGCTGAGGATTCATCTAATGAGGTGAGACAAAGTTTGTCTCTCCTTGTTTGATCCATCTTCATGACATACACATTGTTCTTAAGAACACCTTTTGCTATGGTTATGCCATCTTTAAGTATTTTACTTCCATTTTCACTAAAAAGGACGTTATACTTTTTACGCCAAAGTTGACTAATACTAAGGAGATTAAAACCTAGGTTATCAACATGAGCTACATCATCTATAGAGAGAGAGTCATGAGAGATTGTACCTTTTCCAATGAAAAATACACTTAAAACCCAATTCATTCATATATTTTGCACCAAGTATTATATAACACTCGCAAAACAGATAAGATAAAAGTTGATCCAGTTTGACTCTGAAAAGTCAAACTGGACACTTATTTTGGGACGGAGGTAGTATTATACAGCATATATATGTATAAAGCATCTACGTGTTCATTATCCTCCTAATTAACAATCTTAACTGTATTCGTTTCTATGCTTTTTTTATCATTAACATCGTCATAATCTTTTATAATTGCATGTGGCTATCTATACGGATATTGTTTGACTGAAGTAATAAGCGTTGTTTGACTGGAGTCTACACATATATAACGAGCAAATATGACTTTTGAGAACCACCAAACTTTAGTCATTTTGAAACAATCTGATTTTCTTTTATAAATTAAAGACTAAAATACACCGTTGGTCCCTGAACATTCCACAAAGCATCGCTATGCACCCTATCTTTCTAAAATCGTCGTGTGGCATCCAAAACATGGAAATTAGAGGCCGAATGCGTCCCTTGACCGCTTTTGTCTCGGTCAACGCTCATCTTTTGGTATATTTGCAAGGGCATAATAGGCAAACTACATTTTTCACCACACTATGGTTACATCAACCATGACATACGACTTTAGGTACCAACTATGTACTACACTCTAGTTAATCAACCAAGAGTTTGATTTTCCTGTTACGAATTTATATAAACTGTGTTTGGTTTGGTTATTTGACTTAGGGAAGTCAAACCGATAAAGGTTACAATTTGTGACATTAGATAAATAGGGTTGACTCATGGAAGTCATTACGGGCCATAATCAACAAAATATTGTTAATAAAGGGGGTGTTTGATTTTGCTGTTACGAATTTATATGAATTGTGTTTGGTTTTCATCATATTATGGGGTGTTTGGTTTTTGCCGTTACTAACAGTACATAAAAGGGGTGTTTGGTTTGTTATATTTGCTTGTTCTCTCCCACTATGTTTGTATTTGCTGACATAAATGGGTGTTTGTTTTTTGTCATAACAACAGTAAACACAATAGGATACAGCAAACAAGATTAAACGAGAAACCATAGAATTATATATGCATAATAGTGGCAAATGGCAATTAACCTACAAGAACATTAAAAGCCTAAAACAAGAACCCAAAAGACCTAATTAACCTACCCCTGGAAATACCCTAAATTAAGACCCCATTACACTAATTATTTTCAGCCATTTTCTTAACAAATCCTTCCTGCATACGAATATTAGCATCAGCTTGACCATACACCTTGATCAAACTTGCATGTAACTCGATTTCAATGTCTTGGGTTTTATTTAACGACTCCACACAGTCAAGCGCCACCACGCGGTCCCAAAGCTTCATTCTCCTGAATCAGCTCCCTACGCGTTGGTATCATCCTCTTGAGATGATCAATAGCAGCACGAATAAGGTTTTTAAAAAACCTTGCTTCAACACTCTCTTGACTAAACCAGAGGCTCAAACGATCATGTAATCGTGGTGAATCAGCCACTTTCATGAGTTCGTTCAACATTGGGAAATCTTCTGCCATCGGGAAATGTGAGGAAAAGCTTGTTGATGGGTTTATTGGGTTATGCGCTAAAGTTAATACCTTCTTAGTGAAGAGACGGTGAAGAGGTTTAATAACAAATTTTATTTCATACTTGGTCCTTAAGGTTGTCTACATTTTTGTAAACGTAGTTACAATTTCCGCCCAAAATGTAGTGACGTGTTCACAACATGCTACATTGAGTTTACAAGTTTAGGGACCTAAGGTGTAATTTGTGAAATTAATTAATTGCACCCCATTAAATCCTTACCGATCCCATATGAAACTCTAAAACAATATATTCATCACTAAAAACACTAAACATAAAGACACAAATATAACCATTCGAACTTGCCATTACATTTGGTGACCAACATAGGCATTGTGAAAATTTGAAATGCCAAATAACCTTTACCATTTGCACGTTTGACTTCCTAAAGTCAAACTTGCCATTACATTTGGTGAGCAAGTAAGTAGCAACATACTTAAACTAAAATAGTTGTCTAAGGGTATTCAACCCATACATAAACTAGAATTAGTAAAAGAAATCTACCCCGGCTGTGGGGGAAGCTCGAGGGAGTTCCAATAGCCTCCTTGCCAAATCTTAGTTCAACCTGATGTTTTCATTCTCATCATGAGTCAAATTGCACTCATTGATATAAATTCTCTTCAGTAAGGGGGAACATGCAAATATCAACCGTATTATGGCTATTTCATTCTCTGTTGTAGGGAAAGAACGAAACACCACAGTTTGAAGTTGCCCTGTGGTCATTCTGTTGATGGGTACGTCAAATGAATCAATCTCCAAAGGTACATAAGTAACCGTGTATATTGCCTGCAAAATGAGAGAAATATTCATATGCACAACCATTGGAATTTAATAGAATGTCTTTCATACATATGCATTCCACTTACCTTGGTTACAAGCCTTTGCATATTTGGAGACCCATGAATCATTTTAACGATCAATGAAACCATTGTATTATTCCCAAAATCGACCCCGTATATCTCAAGAGTATTGAGGGATAGAAAGGCCACACGGACACTCATCCAGGATGTGCCTTCTTCCAACAACTACAAAAGGACGAATTTTCTTTAGTCTTCAAAGCAAACATTGCATCAATGTTAGAAATTACTTTGACATTATGTAAGTTGAAGTAGAAAACGAGAAGAATAGGTCTTACGTTGCAGTCTTCAAAATCCAAGGTCAGGGTCTCAAGTTTAGGAACATTTGACAACTGAAAGATATTGGAAGTTGTTATTGTCATATGATGGTTCTAAATACCAAATGACAAAGTTAACGTCTTCAAATTCCTAAGAATTGCAATATCCCATAGTCTCATTTCGTTTGTACTATAATGATCCAATTTTAGAGACTCAAGCAAGGGACAACCAGCAGCTAAGTCCCAAACTGTACCACTCTGAAAATTGACATTACACAATTCAAAGTTGAGTAGCTTTGGAAAACCCCTATAACTTGTCATAGTGGGAAAAGTACAACAATGAAGTTCTAGAAATGTCAACTCTTGACGATAGTAAAGTTGGGTTGGCAAAGTAACTGGATCAGCATTCCAGTTTCGAATTGTGACCTCCTCAACTCCGACCCGAGCCAAAAACAAAAGCCCTCATGAATGTCTTCATAATGCAAGTCGTCTTGTCCAAATAGCGTTTTGGGTTCTACGGAAAACACAAACCTTCTTACTGGCCCAATAAGCTGAAGTAAAAGCCTAGTAATATGCCTCCCATCAAAGGTATTTGTTAAATAGTAAAACAAATCCTCATCAACTATGACATCGGTCAGCAAAGTCCACTTAAACCTCCAGCTTTTGGTTTAACAACCGGTCCTTACCACATCTTTTAGTGGCAATCTGTTCATAATATTGGTGGTCACGTTATCTGGCTTGTCGCTGATATAATCTGCCATATCAGTGATCACATTGTCTCTAAAAGACATTGTAATGTTGGAATTTTAGTTGGGACTTTGACTTCTGGAAATGGGTGTCTGGATAAGGTGTGTGTTATTATGGTGTGTAAATGTGTTTGGTTTGTGGGTTAATTGGTTTCGCGCAAATTATAACTAGCGTATTAGAAAAGAGAGGCTCAAGTTCCACAAAGCATAGTTCTTAGTTGCTCCCTAAACTATCACTCTTGGTTGATTTAACCATAGTGTGGTGAAAAATGTTGTTTGCCTATTATGCCTTTCAAATATACCAAAGATGAGCGTTGACCGAGACAAAAGCGGTCAAGGGACGCATTCGGCCTCTAATTCCCATGTTTTGGATGCTACACGACGATTTTAGAAAGATAGGGTGTATGGTGATGCTTTGTGGAAAGTTCAGGGACCAGCGGTGTATTTTAGTCTAAATTAAAGGTTGTTTGTTATTGTCTTCTTTATCAAGCCTTTTTTGGTGTTTATGAAAAATAAATAAGGGTAAAATGCAAAAATGGTCCCTAAACTTTCACGAAATCGCAGAAATGGAACCGAGACAAAAAGTAGCGCAAAAAAGCCACTAACGTTACGCAAATGTGCAAAAATGCCACCGAGAGGCATTTTCCGTTAGTTTTCCCGTTAAGTGCCACGTCCATGAGGGTAGTCTCGTCATTTCATAGTTCTTATCTCCCGCCAACCTTTCGGAGGACTATTTTTGCAAACATCGTAAACTAGATTACTAGAGTTGCTTTTTTAGAGTACATTAATTCCCCAAAACCAACCCAGAACTTCATATCCGTTGTAAAGGTAATCAACCGTCAAACCCTAACATAAAAAAAAAACAAATCGGAACAACGAAACCCAGCTATGGCGAATAATGATAAGAATGATAAGGGAAAGTGTTTGTTGATGGGGGAGGAGTCATCCGAAAAGTCTTGGGGCAAGGTTTTATTAAATGATGAAGTCTTTGAGGATGTTTTGGATGAATTTGGTGATAAAGTTATTGCCAAGTATGGTTCGTATGCAAACATAGGGAAGGAGATGGTTGAAGAAATTCTTCAATGGATGTGGAACAGAACCTTCAACAAACCAAATGTGGGTGCTAGCGGTGCCATATCTATTCCTACCATTGGAAGTGGTAGCGGTTGCTCCAATGAGGTAGTTGCATTTTCAAAAAGAGGGATGGGAAGGCCGGTTGGGAGTGGCAAGAAGAAGAAGGAGAAAGAGGCTGGCAAGAAGACGAAGGAGGGGAGTCCTAATCCGAGTACAATTACAGAAAAAAGGAAGAGGGGAAGGCCTGTTGGGACTGGCAAGAAGAAGAAGGAGGCTGGCAAGAAGAAGAAGGAGGGGAGTCCTAATCCGAGTACAGTTACTGAAAAAAGGAAGAGGGGAAGGCCTGTTGGGACTGACAAGAAGAAGAAGGAGGATGGCAAGAAGAAGAAGGAGGGGAGTCCTAATCCGAGTACAGTTACTGAAAAAAAGGAAGAGGGGAAGGCCTGTTGGGACTGACAAGAAGAAGAAGGAGGATGGCAAGAAGAAGAAGGAGGGGAGTCCTAATCCGAGTACAGTTACTGAAAAAAGGAAGAGGGGAAGGCCTGTTGGGACTGACAAGAAGAAGAAGGAGGATGGCAAGAAGAAGAAGGAGGGGAGTCCTAATCCGAGTACAGTTACTGAAAAAAGGAAGAGGGGAAGGCCTGTTGGGACTGACAAGAAGAAGAAGGAGGATGGCAAGAAGAAGAAGGAGGGGAGTCCTAATCCGAGTACAGTTACTGAAAAAAGGAAGAGGGGAAGGCCTGTTGGGACTGACAAGAAGAAGAAGGAGGATGGCAAGAAGAAGAAGGAGGGGAGTCCTAATCCGAGTACAATTACAGAAAAAAGGAAGAGGGGAAGGCCTGTTGGGACTGGCAAGAAGAAGAAGGAGGCTGGCAAGAAGAAGAAGGAGGGGAGTCCTAATCCGAGTACAGTTACTGAAAAAAGGAAGAGGGGAAGGCCTGTTGGGACTGACAAGAAGAAGAAGGAGGATGGCAAGAAGAAGAAGGAGGGGAGTCCTAATCCGAGTACAGTTACTGAAAAAAGGAAGAGGGGAAGGCCTGTTGGGACTGACAAGAAGAAGAAGGAGGATGGCAAGAAGAAGAAGGAGGGGAGTCCTAATCCGAGTACAGTTACTGAAAAAAGGAATAGGGGAAGGCCTGTTGGGACTGACAAGAAGAAGAAGGAGGATGGCAAGAAGAAGAAGGAGGGGAGTCCTAATCCGAGTACAGTTACTGAAAAAAGGAATAGGGGAAGGCCTGTTGGGACTGGCAAGAAGAGGAAGGTGAAGGAAGAGCATACGGATCTTGGTATGTTAATGTAGTATACTTCATTTGTTTGCCTTT
This sequence comes from Orobanche coerulescens, assembly GCA_033398695.1. Classification (NCBI taxonomy): domain Eukaryota; kingdom Viridiplantae; phylum Streptophyta; class Magnoliopsida; order Lamiales; family Orobanchaceae; genus Orobanche; species Orobanche coerulescens. The sequence continues at coordinate 66,314,361 of CM065810.1, forward strand.
TTAAATTTGTTTATGTAGGCTGCTATGATATGTTTGATAGACTTTTATATGCATCCCCTTTGCTAGGTTTAGGATAAACAGAGTATTATGTTTTTAAGTAGGCTGTTAGAATATCATAAGTGCGAGTGTTTGGCATTACTAAAGTACTGCTATAGAGAGTGTTTGGCATTAGTAAAGTACTGCTACAGTTACTAAGTGTTCACATTGGTTATAAGTAAGTCTTCACTAGGGGTGAAGACGAGCCGAGCCGAGCCCGAGCCTGCCAGAGCTCGAGCTCGGCTCGTTTACATATATAAAGCTCTAGCTCGGGCTCGAGCTCGTTTCGAGCCTTATATTTTAAGCTCGAGCTCGGCTCGTGTAAATTTTCACAAGCTCGAGCTCGGGCTCGGGCTCGACTAATTTATATGAAGTTTTAAAGAAATCAAAGTTCAAATAGAGCTCGGCTCGTTAATTACATAAGGCTCGAGCTCGTTTACTACTTTTAAGCTCCTTTATACGTATAGACAATATATATATATATACGTATATATTTATAGGGCTCGTTTAGGCTCGCGAGCCTACTCGAGCTTTCTGTATAGAGCTCGGGCTCGAGCTCGATTATTAAATGAGCTCAAACTCCGAGCTCGAGCTCGTTTAGGCTCGGCTCGTTCGAGCTTTTTACCGATCCGATCCCGAGCTTTTCACGAGCGGCTCGGCTCGTTTCCACCCCTAGTCTTCACATTGGTTCTAAGTAAGTCTTCACATTGGTTCTAAGTAAGTCTGATTGTGTATCTTGAGTGTCTCAAGAACAAAATAGTTTGGTTTCTATATCACCACATTGACTTATTAACTAAACTACAACTATGTGGTGAGATATACAACACTGCATTGCTCTGCTTCACTTGAGCCTGCATAATTGTTTCATTGACTGCTGCTGCATTGACTTTATGTATACCATTAGTTTCGTAGGTGCTGGTATGTCTTGACAGTGTGTTACTTTAGTTGCCTTTGACGTTTGAATTTAAACGGTGGCAGGTTTCAATTTAAGTGATTATGATGATGAAATTGTGTTCAGAATGCACAATAATGGGTTCTTTGAATTTGCTCCTTTGAGATACGTAGAAGGGAAGGTTTCTTCAATGTGTGCCTTTGACCATGACAAACATATCTTTACCCTTGGTCTGGATGATATGTTATCACGCATTACGGGAGAAAAATGGGCTGTCTTCTTTTGTTTGCCTGGCAAATCATTAGAAGAAGGTTTGAAATTGATTCACACAGACAATGATGTGCATACAATGATCGAACTAGGTTGTCGGGCTGGTTTTGTAGACTCGTTTGTTGCTCACACAAAACAGATGTTATCTCAATACTATTTAAAAAACATTGATTCAGAGGGTGAAGGTGGGGAGGTTGTCAGATGGGTAGAAGAAGATGCTAGCTTGCGGTGCTCTAGTACTTCCAACTCCTTTTAGGAATAGCACTTCAAAACCATATAGGAAAGTGGAAGATGTTGATGCTTCAAAACCTGAATCCGGGAAGCAAAAAAAAGAGGGTGAAGAGGTCTATGGATAAGGGAAAAGGAAAGATGGTTGATGAGGCTGTTGTTGTTACCAGGAACAAACCGGCTGGCATTGTCATTAGAGACGGTGGTTGTATGAAGAACCCAGCAGGTGTTGGTTCAGTGAATGTGGCAGCAAAGGGTGGGGGTATTTTGAGACCAAGAATCACTAATTGCGTGCTGGGTCTACGGGCACCAAGATCAATGGGTAACAATGTGGTGTTATTTTGATTAGGTGAGTCTAATGAATTGTTTAGCAAATATTTTGGATACACTCATTTCATTGCATATTTTGACTATGCAGGTGTAGTTGATCACTTGTTGGTTCATCCAGTAGAAGGTTTTGAAGATTGACATATGTGTTCATCTATTGGGAATATGTAATGTGTAGAAATAAAAACACTTTAATTTGGTTGTATTTACTAATGTAATTTGACTAATGTAACTTGAACAATATTATGTAAATGTTTAGTCAAGCTTGACTGCTTATCAATACTAGGTTTTGTGTTTCTGTTATACTATGTTTGTGTTTTGTTTTGTTTTTTGTGTTATATACTTCTATCAATACTCCTATCAATACTCTGTTTTGGGTTAAATGTTTATTGATGCAGGACTAGCACTTCAATACTCTGTATTGCATCCAATTTCTTATGCACAATATGTTTCTAGTTTGTGTTTGTGTATTATGGTTAGACTTCTGCCAATTTCATGTTTATGTTTGTGATACGAATCGAACATGTATATCTAGAAAATCGGGATCAAACGACCCCTTCCATTCCTACACCATACATTTACAACCTTACGATAGGGGAAACCACAACCCCTATCTACATCTACCTTACAAAAGAAACCACCACTCCACAACTGCCCAACCACCTACATTCATCATACACAACAAAACAACCCACCCCAGCCTCCAGCACCCAACCCCTTCACATGTAAGTTTGCCTCACATCAAACTCAATCTTGGAAACAATGCTGTCGTTGGTTTGCCTAAGCATCCTCATCAACCCCCTCATCTTCCTCATATCAGCTGACTGAATCCTCCTAAGCTTGTTCACATTGACCCTTGCAGTTCTCGAGCCCCTTAAGATTTGGAGCTCCAAAATCAGGTCCCCCCTAATACGGAGCATATTAGACAGCTTTTGGCACCTATTCATCAACTCTTGTGCATGATGAATGTCCTCCTCAACCTCTCGCTGGTAATGGGTTAGCATCATTTCTGATATGACAAACGAGTTACAAGCAATCACGAGATCAAGACAGCGAGACTTGTTACTGGAAAAGGGAATGATTATTTTTTGGTTACGGGTGTGTGTGTTGCTGCTTGTGTGTGTGTGTGTGTGTGTTAATTGTGAAGGCGTTGACAATTTAATATGAAAACCTGAAAATAACTTTGCAAATTAGCCATTGAGGTCATGTCACAATTATAGCAAACAATTGGCGGGATATAAGAAGAACCATGAAATGACGAGACTACCCTCATGGACGTGGCACTTAACGGGAAAACTAACGGAAAATGCCTCTCGGTGGCATTTTTGCACATTTGCGTAACGTTAGTGGCTTTTTTGTGCTACTTTTTGTCTCGGTCCTATTTTTGCGATTTCGTGGAAGTTTAGGGACCATTTTTGCATTTTACCCAATAAATAATTTGATTTGTGCGTTAACATCTTTACTGCACCCATATACATTAACATCTTTAAACACGTTTTCACTTTCATCCACCATAAGATAATGCGTGAAATAATTTCAAATGCACGTATTATTAAGCATTTCTCAAAATGTGAAGTATCTATAATTTTCGGACTCAACATTCATAAAATTTGTATTTCGTCAAATATGCACCAAAAAGTAGAATGATACTCTTTCATTGATTAATGGTATTAAACTATAAAGTGAATTTAGTATGCTATGTTTTAATTTTCTATAACAAAAACAAGCAGTTTATCATAAGAGTTAATTACTTAGAGGGGAAGGTGTAGTGAAGAGCTCTAGCTCTTCATTTGGGGCTCACGGGTGCCACAAAATCTTACATCCTCTTCACAACTAACCCTCTCTCACCAACAACTAACCTCAATTTACTCATTTGGGCCCCACCATTTACAACTTTATTTTTTTATTCATTTCATTAAATAAACTAAATTCATTTCATTATTAATTAAAATAAAATACAACACAATAAATATTACACACAACTAAAAAAAAAAACGATACGAACTAAAACACATCAACTTATAAGGAAACTAATTATCCATATTCCGCTGAATTTCTTCCCATTGATGTTGTTGCCAAACATGCTCGATGAGACATCGTTGAAGCCTCGCGTGTGTGCGTTTATCGTGTAGTTCTTTGGTTTTTCTTCTTTGCACTGCGCACGTTAAACCCATGTCTGTTGCATATTTGTTTGCGGAGGAATATACATTTCGGCAGCTTCGGATATCGTAAATTTTTGATCTTTCAAAATCATGTTATGCATTATGATGCAGGAGTACACGATTCTTCGTAACTTGCCCACAGTAAATTGGCGCGCCGGTTGGGAAATAATATGCCAACGTCCTTGGAGGACACCAAAAGCTTTTTCGATATCTTTTCGAGTACTTTCTTGTTTCGCTTTCCATGCGGGCGTTTCTTGGGTTGCTTGCAACAGTAAAAACGATGCCCACTCTAGGTAAATTCCGCCAGCTAGATAATACCCATGTTTAATAATTTTTCCGTATACTTCAAACGGAACTTGATGGCCGATGTCATCAAGCAAGTCGTCAAATAACGAAGCATTATATAAAACGGTAAGATTGTTATTCGCACCTGCCACACCAAAAAATGCATGCCAAATCCGCAAATCATACGACGCAACAACTTCAAGAATTATAGTTGGATACTTTTTATCACCTCGATGAAATTGCCCTCGCCATTCTTTCGGACAATTCTTCCATTCCTAGTGCATACAATCGATGCTTCCCAACATTCCCGGTATCTTATGAACCATGTTATTTGCGTGGTATAACTTATGAATGTCATTCCCGTCTGGTTTTCTTAAACACTCCCTCCCAAACAACTAGATTATGCACATAGTAAAAAAATATAGACAATCACGTGCACATTGTTTACCTATTTGTAAATACTCATCTAATGCATCAGGTGCTATCCCGTAAGCCAATTGGCGTAGGGCACAAGTGCATTTCATAATCACACTAAAACTCATTACACCCGCAACATTGGGTCGGAATCTAAAGAAATCTAATGCGAAGGAAGAGGATGATGAGTTTCATTGTACGTTTCAATACCTTGGACTATTTCTAAAAATAGTTTACGGCTCATACGATAACGACGTCGAAAACTTTCTTCCGTATATTTTGGTTGGTCACCAAAATAGTCGGCCATTAGACGTGCTTCAGTAACTTCATGTTCACGTCGGACGTATCTACAACGTTCTGAAGGATCGGCTTCTTCATTTTGCAACGATTGCTCGTACTCAAATTCTTGGAGAATCATCTCAAGCTCGGTTATCTCTTCAAAGTCACTAACACTTCAATACGATTCTTCACTCATGTTTCTTACTTTTAATATGTGTAAGTTTTTGAAATATAATGTGCAATTTTGATGGAAATGTGTAAAATAGTTGTGATATTTATAGTGTTGGAAAAATAGCTTAATTAATACCATAATTAACTATGGTAATTAATGACATTAAATCGTATAATTGGAATCTACATTTTGTGTAGATTAATTTAGTGTATTTACTTGTTCAATTTCGTTAAGAAATGAATGAGTAATTAATGCACAAAGTTAAACCATTTAATAGTTGAGAATGTGGTGTGGAATCCCATCCCACATTGTAAAAGCAAGGAAAAGTTGAGCTATTTATAAAGGACTTTCCATCGTAAAGGAGCAATCAAGTGTGCTCCATTATGGTGCACCCTAGTTGGCTTTAATTAATTTTTAAGGCTAAAATCCGAATCCTACGAGGAAGGTGCAAAGCACCTTCTGAGTCCGAGCACGTGCATGTCGCACTTGTCGCAACGGGCGCTTCGTAGGCGTACTTTGTACTTCGCTCGAACGCCTCAGAGCGAGGAGCTATGAGGAGCCTTTCGTTTTGACAAATGAGATAGTGGCTCGGATGACGTGGAAGGTGACTAGGATGACACGTGGCAGTGACATGGCGGGAGTGGAACACGAGCGGCGGTTCAAGGCCGAACTAGTGCAATAGTTCGGACCATTCGATGTAATCTAGACCAGCACAATGGTTTGGTTCTTCTGAACCAATGCAGCCCTTCCCACCGGACCACAAGGTGTCTATCCAGTCAGAAAGACACACCGATTCGGACAGGGTGCTTTACAGGCTATAAATAAGCCCCTGCGGATGATGATTGTTCACACATATAATCAAGATAATAATACACTCATACTAGCCTAAGTTCATACTACAAGTCCCAAATATCCAGTAGTTTGCCCGGAATTCGATTCCTAGTACAAGGTATCGAGTTCGTAGAAAAACCATTGTATCTTGGGGACGTTTGCTGTTCAACCGTGTATACTGTGTGGGGCAATTTCATCTTACGGAGAGAGAGTCTAACTCTTGCCTCGGTTTTGCATCATTTGTCATTTTCTACAGCATCTACATTCAACAATCGTAAGACGAAATTTTCTGTAGAAGATGGCGTCGTCAAGCAACAATGTTCATGCTCCTGCCCATGCCGAAAAACTAGAGAAGTTCTCAGGTACTGATTTCAAACGTTGGCAATCAAAAATGCTGTTCTACTGCACTACTCTCAATCTATGTCGCTTCCTTTCCGAATCTCCTCCTGTTGTGGGGGATGATGAAACTGACACCCAGAAACGCACGGCATTGGATGCATGGCATCATAGCGACTTCTTATGTCAGAACTATATTTTGAATGGGCTGGATGACACACTTTACAGTGTTTATTCCACAATCAAAACGTCCAAAGAGTTGTGGGACTCGTTGGAGACAAAATATAAAACAGAAGATGCCGGTTTGAAAAAGTTCATCGTGGATCGTTTTCTAGATTTCAAAATGGTGGACACCAAAACTATTCTCGAGCAAGTGCAGCAAATACAGTTGATCCTGCACGATATTTTGGCAGAAGGAATGAGCTTGTCTGAATCCTTTCAAGTTGCTGCCATAATCGAGAAGTTGCCCCCGATGTGGAAGGACTTCAAAAACTACCTCAAGCACAAACGCAAGGAAATGGGCCTTGAAGATCTAATTGTGCGACTGAGGATCGAAGAGGACAATCGGAAGACCGATGTCAAGATGAACAAGTCATCTATGGAGGCAAAAACAAATCTCATCGAGTCAAGCAACAACAAAAAGTAGAAATTTAACGGGAAGAAGCAAGACTCGAAGAATCAAAAGAAGATCAAAGGAGAATGCTACAACTGCGGTAAATTCGGGCATATGGCGAAAAATTACCGCAAACCAAAGAAGGACAAGAAGAGAGATCAAGCAAATGTTATCGAAAATAAGTATGTGCCCGTCGATTTTTTCAGTCTTGATCTGTGTGCAGTTGCAGATGAAATCAATATGGTCGGAATCCCAGTCGGATGGTGGGTGGACACCGGCGCTACTAAACATATTTGTGCCGATAAAACCATGTTCTCTGTTGGAACATTTTGTTCCATACATAAATTAAAAGTGTTTTGATGATTAATGTTGATAAGTAAAACAAAACAACGAAGAGGCGAAGCCAAGAATCGAAGAAAACGAAGCTGGAAAATAGTGTTCTGCACAAGCTTAACGTACGTAACTCAGCATGATTAACGTACGTAAATGAAGCAGCCTTACGTACGTAATGGGAGTAATATAACGTACGTAATGTAGTTCAAACCAGATGAACGTTGGAGGAGTCAAAGTCAGAAAAGCATGCAACGGACATATGACGTCGGCGATGGCGTAAGGCTTAACGCACGTAACCAATGAAATGTTAACGTCGTAATCAAAAATGACGAAACTCCTGAATCGATTTGTGAATAGGCTTACGTCGTAACCTATAGAGGTTAACGTACGTAATGGAGCTTACGTACGTAATGGAATGGATATAACGTACGTAAAGAAGGTTCAGCAGCTAACGGCTAGTTTGATGATGAAGCCTATAAATACCATCCCTATGGTATTGTTTGAGCACAACAACCTTGAGCAAATAGTCTATTCTTGTGATATTATTATACACATTCTTGTTGTTGATATTGAGCTTAATTGTAAGTGTTTGAGTGAGAATTCATGAAAACATACACGAGTGGTAAAAGAAAAGATACGAGTGGATTCGGTGTTATTAGGATCAAGGATCCGGCATTATTAGAATCGAAATCGCTATCGAGTGAGGTTTATCTAGTACCCATAGAAAGCTAGAGAGGTTGATTCCTTGTCCTACGAAAAGGAAAACGGTTTAACTTGGACCGACACAAAGACAAGTACGAGTGGTTTATCACGGACCAATAGAAGACGTGATTGTAACGGTTATACCTCGACCGATAGAAGAGAGGCGTAGAGGTTTTTATCTTGATCCTATAGAAAAAGATACCTAGAGAGGACGTAGGCTCGTTTATAGCTGAACCTCTATAAATCCTCGTGTCCTTTATTTTCCGCACTTATATTTACGCTTCCGCAAACGGCGCAAATATCCGACCCCGTACCCAACAATTGGTATCGGAGCGAGGTTCTCCAATACGCGGCTTAACATCCGAGGAGAAAAGATCCAAAAATGGCGTTTCAATTCTCTCCAGTCGAAGGCCTTGCTCTCAACCGACCACCATTCTTTGATGGCTCAAATTATTTGACGTGGAAGAAGAAGATGTCAATATTCATCCGAGCATACGACATCGAGATTTGGAAGATTATTTGCCTTGGCCCAAAAGTTTCAATCAAATCCGACGGTACGCTCAAATCTTTCGAAGAATACGACGATGCCGATTGGAAAAATGACCATCTAAATTGTAAGGCTACTCAACTCTTATTTTGTGCCTTAAATCCGGAAGAGGTCAATCGAATCTCATCGTGTGAGAGTGCGAAAGAAATATGGAAAATTCTAGAAATCACACACGAAGGGACGACTCAAGTAAAGGAGACGAAGATAAATATGCTTCTCCATGACTACGAGTTATTCATGATGAAGGGTGACGAGTCCATCACCAATATGCTCGATCGATTCTCGGTCATCACCAATGGACTAGCTTCGTTTGGCAAACCATTATCTAGTAGTGAAAAAGTCAAGAAAATCTTAAGATCACTACCTAGCGAATGGGACGGCACCGTGACAAAGAATTATGGAATCCAAAGATCTCAACACGCTCGATTTTAGTGCCCTTGTTGGTTCACTAATCAATTATGAGATTGTTTTAAAATCACGAAGTGTCAAGCCGAAGCCGAAGGAACGATCGTTACCCATGAAGGCTAAGATTTCGAGGAAGAAAGAAGAAACCCCGGTGGAGGAAAGCGACGAAGAAGCGGCATATTATGCCAAGAATATTAATAAATTCCAAACATTATTAAACCGGAGGAAGAAGGATATCTCGAGCGAATCTAAGAAATTCGACAACTCTTGTCGATTATGTGGTAAACCAGGCCACTTTGCTAAAAATTGCCGTGTCAAACCCAAGAAGGAGGTTCTCGTAGCAACATGGAGCGATGACGACGAAGATGATGAGTTCATCAATCAAAATAATCTCGCTCTCATGGCCCGGAGTTCGTTCGACGACAGCGACATCGAAAGCCAAGTAAGTACATCCTCCCGTGACGAACTTTTTGATGCCTTTGAGTTATTACATACGGATTTCCAAAATGCTTTATCCGAAATAAAATCCCTTAAGTCTAAAATTAAATCTTTGGAAATTGAAAATTCCAAAATTATCGAAAAGGGAAAATTTGTTGAAATCAATCATTCAAAGTGTATTGAAAATGAAAATATTTTGAAGAATGATCTCGTTAAAATCCAAACCGAGCTTAAATCTTTGACAAAAACAATTTCGTGTGGAAACGAGAAATTTGAACAAATGTTATGTGTTCAAAAATATACTTTAAATAAAGAGAGGTTAGGATTCAAACCACGTTCGAAAAATGAATCCGTTAATTTTAAAATACCCCATTGCGAAAAGTGTTTAAAAATCGGGCATCATATTTCAAGTTGCAAAAGCCCGAGACGGACGATAAAAATTAAGAAAATTTGGGTTCCTAAAGGAACAATCGTTTCAAATACCGTCTATGTTTCCAAACAAAAACCAACTATAGGTTGGATCCCCAAAAATTGATTTTTGTATCTTACTCAGGGGGAGTTTTTTTTAAAAGGGGAGATAATATTTTCAGGGGGAGTTTTTACCCTTTATGCATTTATTTATCATAAATTGATATCGTGCATATTCTACATTTTGGTATCACATATTTCAATTGCTATTTTTTTACTTTTTGATGAAAACAAAAAGGGGGAGAGAAAGGAGGAAAATAAGAAAAATGGGATTTACCCTAAAAGGGGGAGAAACGAAGGAGTTGAAAAATGAAAAGGAGAAGTCGAAAAAATGACAGAAAAAGAAAAATGAGGAGACGTCGATAAGACGATGAAAAATTAATGAAAGTGAGAAAAGAAAAAAAGAAAAGAAAAGAAGGAGTCGAAAAAGAAATGGGAGAAGATTCTAACGAAACGGACAAAGCCGAAAACTTTGGTCTGTACACATATACATATACTTGTATTTTTTCAGGAAAATCCCATTGACGAAGGGTTGTTTTGTAATCATCAAAAAGGGGGAGATTGTTGGAACATTTTGTTCCATACATAAATTAAAAGTGTTTTGATGATTAATGTTGATAAGCAAAACAAAACAACGAAGAGGCGAAGCCAAGAATCGAAGAAAATGAAGCTGGAAAATAGTGTTCTGCACAAGCTTAACGTACATAACTCAGCATGATTAACGTACGTAAATGAAGCAGCCTTACGTACGAAATGGGAGTAATATAACGTACGTAATGTAGTTCAAACCAGATGAACGTTGGAGGAGTCAAAGTCAGAAAAGCATGCAACGGACATATGACGTCAGCAGTGACGTAAGGCTTAACGTACGTAACCAATGAAATGTTAACGTACGTAATCAAAAATGACGAAACTCCCGAATCGATTTGTGAATAGGCTTACGTACGTAACCTATAGAGGTTAACGTACGTAATGGAGCTTACGTACGTAATGGAATGGATATAACGTACGTAAAGAAGGTTCAGCAGCTAACGGCTAGTTTGATGATGAAGCTTATAAATACCATCCCTATGGTATTGTTTGAGCACAACAACCTTGAGCAAATAGTCTATTCTTGTGATATTATTATACACATTCTTGTTGTTGATATTGAGCTTAATTGTAAGTGTTTGAGTGAGAATTCACGAAAACATACACGAGTGGTAAAAGAAAAGATACGAGTGGATTCGGTGTTATTAGGATCAAGGATCCGGCATTATTAGAATCGCAATCGCTATCGAGTGAGGTTTATCTAGTACCCATAGAAAGCTAGAGAGGTTGATTTCTTGTCCTACGAAAAGGAAAACGGTTTAACTTGGACCGACACAAAGACAAGTACGAGTGGTTTATCACGGACCAATAGAAGACGTGATTGTAACGGTTATACCTCGACCGATAGAAGAGAGGCGTAGAGGTTTTTATCTTGATCCTATAGAAAAAGATACCTAGAGAGGACTGATAAGTGGTGATTTTATCACTTATTTCTAGGATTTTATACTAGGTTTTTATCTCGTTTCGTGATTAATGTGCTCGTATTTGGCTTATTTATGATTAGTCGAGCCGTATTACGCGTTTGGGTTGGTTTTAGTGTGTTTGCAGGTTTTTAGAGCCAAAAGGACCCAAAACGAGACAAAGGACCGAGAGTCGAGTCAAACGGACGAAGAAACGGATTTTTGCGAAAGACAGACGAACCTATCGGCCAGTCTATCGGACGATAGGCCCGTCCGAAAGGAGTCCCTGCCCTATCGAGTGAAGAGATCGACGAACCATCTATCGGCCAGCCTATCGGCCGATAGGCGATCCGATAGTCGCCAATGACTCGTGTTTTGACGGATTTTGACTCTTTTGGATAGTTTTTGTTTCCTAGATTAGGGCTAATCGGGATTGTAACCCCCTTAGGCTATATAAACCTCCTTTTAGACCTAGTTTTATCATTCTTTATCATTCTTTCACCATCTTGGATCTTTTTTATCAATCTTTCATCAGCCCTTTTCAATTATTATTATCTTTAGCAGATTTTTACATCTTTTTAGCAAGATTTATTTCTTTGATGCAAGAACTTTTTGGAGGAGAATTATTATTGGTTTTCAGAGATTGAAGACTCGGAGTTCATCCGTAAGGGTTGTAATCTCTCTTTTCATATTAATAATATGCATTCTTCATCTATTTCTTGTTTAATTTCAATTATGTCTGGCTAAATTCATTGATTGATTCTAGGGTTAGTAATTTTAATTGATGATCACATGATATTCCTTTGATTACCTTTTGACCTTTCATCCTAGGCTTGTGTTCAAGTTGTGTTAAATCTCATGTTAGATTAAAGGGCCCTTAATCGATGCATGTTAGCTAATTGATTTTGTCCGGAAGGAGTAATTGATTAGTGGAAATACTTGATGCACAATATGATTTTATCTTGAGACCTAGCGGAGAAAGATAAATCATAGATAAATAAGTTGGTGCTTTTTAAGTGATTTTAATTCTTTGAGCCACATGCGAAAGGGTTTAAATTAACTATCTTTCTAGGTTGCCTTGATCGGAATTCTAGATCGGCTGAGTGATTATTTCTAGGATTGAATTAAAATTTGGGGAAAAGGAATCAAGTGAATGGATTGTGTGAACTCAATTAGATGATACTACCCTAGGATCAATTACCTTTCGACTTGTGATTTTATCTTGCTAATTTGCTTTATTTGCTTGCTTTAGATAATTCATCTTTTATTAATTTTTTATTTTTCGATTTTTAAAGTTAGATAATTAGAATCAAAACAAACTTTCGGATTCCTAAATAGCAGTCAAATTTTGAGTAGAGTTACTTCCTTTATTTTCGACACATCAATTCCCTTGGGTTCGACACCTTGGAAATACTCCGAGGTTTTACAAATTTTAAAATTGATCGGATTTGAAAACCTTACTACGCGAATCCAAGCGATCAATTTTTGGCACCGTTGCCGGAGAAGAGAGGCGTAGAGGTTTTTATCTTGATCCTATAGAAAAAGATACCTAGAGAGGACGTATGCTCGTTTATAGCCGAACCTCTATAAATCCTCGTGTCCTTTATTTTCCGCACTTATATTTACGCTTCCGCAAACGGCGCAAATATCCGACCCCGTACCCAACATTCTCCTCATACGAGCCTGTAACACCCCGAGATATTCGGAATAATTACAGCGCCGTAAACCCTTTAAGTAAGGATTTACAAGGCTAATTAAAAGAAAATGTGATTACAATCCCACAATACTACAGATTTCAAGTTACAAAACCGGTTCCAACTGATCCATTGAGTTAATTAATACAACCATATCGAAATGATAATAATAAGACACGCGTACTCGAGTACTGAAAATGAACCAAGAACACAAATCATAAAAACCACAAACATCAACCACATCACTGAGCCATTTCATCGTCATGCCGGTACTGTGGCTGCCTCCTCGATCCTCGGCTACCTGAACATCAAAACAAATGTCCACCCCCGAAGGGGTTAGCAAAACGATGCTAGTACAAGTATCGCAATACACAAATCATCAATGCATCATAAAACATACAAAACAGACTTCCGTCATCGGAAACCAACGATGTGAATCCTCACGATTCCATCAACACAATACAGGGTAATCCAACGATCCAGCGCCCTTGGTATAGATCCCCATGATGATCCCGTCGTACCAACGCATGGTGGAAAACCCGTCCAACGATCCAGCGCCCTCAGCATAGATCCCCATGATGATCCCGTCGGACCAACGCATGGTGGACATTCGATCCAGCGCCCTCAGCATAGATCTTCATGATCCCCTCGGATCATTTACAACACAAACAATACCATTATGCATACACATATGCAAATCAACACATTCATCGACGTAAATATCATGCCAACTCAAAGAATATAATCTCATGTTCAACAACACGAATAAATCGTACACATGATCAACAATACAATATCAATAAACTTAAAATACGATACTTGCCTCAAAGATGGCAAGAACAAATCACTCCAATGAATCTCAACACACTCGAAGGCCGTCTCCTTCGATCAACGTATCAAGCTCGATCCTTAACAAAAGAAATAATATAGAATTTATCTTATGTCGTACGAATATCTAACAACCCGGTCTACGGCCGAAAGCTCTAAAAATGCAATCTGCCTGAACTACTTAGCGTACGCTACGTACTCTACGTAACGTGCGCTAAGCTCGCCTGTTAGCGTCGTGAACGACGAAGTCTAGCGTCGCTAACTTATGTACCGGCGATCCTCTCGATCACCGGTGACTACTTTGATGACATAACGTTCGTTACGTACCAAACGTAGCGTACGTTATTCATTCCCAATAGTGCACGTTACTATATACATCTTCGCGTGCGCTACCTGTGCATGGCAGTTTACTATTAGGCAGAAAACTGATCTAATGGTGATGAAACTCATGAAATTTTTAGTGATAAAACATGTCATCTCCGTGCATGCTATGTTCATACGGTTTGTGAAAGATCTTTATGGATTAAACGACTTCAAGGTACAAGGATACATATAACCATCACAACATCTTAATTCATCTTGATCTTCAAGAAAATATCTTAAGTTCAATCTATTTCATGTCCCCAAAACGTATGATTCCATTATGTAAAGACTTAAGAACTTGATAATCTCCATATACTGGTCACAATCGGTTTGCAGCTTCATGAATATGCTATGAGTTCAAACACTAAAAGGGTTCAATGGTTTATACGATGAAGAAATACCGAAACATCGAAAATATCCTTCTAACACATGATGGTCGACTACTTACGACTTTAACTGACTAGATAATCCCAAATCATGATCAAAACATCCTTCAGAATACTGCTAATATTGGTGAAGGATCACCTACCTCAAAGTAGCGAGAACACGAAGGAACTTGAAGAAATCCAATACCGAGAGCTTGAACACCAACCTCCAATGATCTACAATCTTCAACTCGGGCTAGGATGATGGTATGAAGGGTTTAGGATGGAGAGAGTGACTCACTATGTCTCAGAATTCGGGTTTGGAAAGTGATGAAAGGTGAAAAATGAAAAAGAGTGCTGTCATATATATAGAAAATGGTTATTAGCGCGCGCTAGTCCATATTCATATCGTGCGCTAACGGCTATAAGAAACTTACTGACTTCACTGTACTCAGCATTTAGCGTGCGCTATCCTCATATCATTAGCGTGCGCTACCGCGTTGACTTGGCTTTTTCCCGAAAGCCGTCCAGGTTCATCCCGACATAATCCGACCATGATCCGCGGCATGATCTCACCTACCAACACGTCTCAATCATGCTGACTACGTATAGCGCGCACTAAGGTTTATATATAACGTGCGCTACTAAACCCAAATTAGCGTACGCTACGCCTAGTCGATAGCGTGCGCTACAAATGCAAAAATCACAATATTGAACACAATCATGCAATCATGCGCTCAACAACACCGGATCATGAAATATGGAGAATAATACTCAGATCAAAATACAACAATACAATATCATAAGGTTCAATTACACATCAAGAATATCGGGTATTACATCCTCTCTCCCTAAAAAGAAGTTTCGTCCCTAAACTTAAGATGAAAACAACTCTGGATATCTAGTCTTCATACTGTCCTCCGTTTTCCAAGTGGCCTCTTCAACTCCGTGTCATGACCATTGTACTTTAACCAAGTGTATTGGTTTATTCCTCAATTGTTTGACCCGACTTTCAAGTATCTCGATTGGTCTCTCTTCGAAGGTGCCGTCATTAGCTATCTCGATCTCATCGAACTCAATGATATGACTGGGATCCGGTACATACTTCTGCAATTGGGATACGTGAAACACATTGTGAACGTGACTCAGCGATGGCGGTAAGGCCAACATGTATGCTAAATCCCCAACTCTCTCGAGGATCTCAAATGGTCCGATGTATCTCGGACTTAGCTTACCTTTCCTCCCAAAATGGAAAATTCCTAGTGTAGGAGATACCTTCAATAGTACGTGGTCCCAAATCTCGAACTCTAGCGGGCGACGACGCACATCAGCATAAGACTTCTGTCGACTCTGGGCAGTCAACAGTCTTTCCCGAATCAAAGCTATCTTCTCTTGAGTCTGAACTATCAATTACGGTTCCGTCCCGATCAAGTTCGAAGAATCATCCCAGCACAAGGGTGATCGACATCTTCTCCCGTACAAAGCTTCAAATGGTGCCATCTTAATAGAAGCATGCCAACTATTGTTTTAGGTGAATTCAATCAATGACAAGTGAACTTCCCAATCAGTTGACCAATCCAAAGCACAAGCTCTAAGCATATCTTCTACTGTTTGTATAGTCCTTTCGGACTGACCGTCCGTTTGAGGATGATAAGTCGTGCTAAAGTTCAGCTTGGTCCCCAGAGCCCTATGAACTGCCTTCCATAAGTGCAACACGAAGCGACCATCTCGATCTGAAATAATGGTCTTCGGCGTCCCATGTAATCTGACTATTTCTACAATAAATACTCGTGCCAATTTCTTGGGTCCCCATGTGTCTTTAATTCCTAGGAAATGAGCCGACTTGGTTAGTCGATCAACTATAACCCAAATCATGTTCATTCCCGTCTTGGTCCTTGGCATACTGGTGATGAAATCCATCGAGATATCCTCCCACTTCCACTCAGGAATCGGAAGCGGTTTTAACATTCCGGCAGGTCGCTCATGTTCAATTTTAACCTGCTGATAAGTCAAACACTTCGAAACGTACTCTGCTACGTCCTTCTTCATATTTCCCCACCAGAAGTTTTGTTTTAGATCCTTATACATCTTACTGCTGCCTGGGTGAATAGAATAGGGAGCGCTGTGAGCTTCCTTCAAGATTGTCCGTCTCAAATCATCATCATCAGGAACGCAAAGTCGACTTTGAAATCTCAGAACTCCATCATCTTGTATCACGAATCCTGGGACCTTTCTTTTCTTTACTTCGTCACATAACCGAAGGATCAGAGAATCGTTCAACTGCTTAGATTTGATTTCCTCGACTAGGGACGAAGTCAGTTCCATCATATATAGTTGCCCTTGGATTCCTGGTGACCATACTTCAATCCCTTCGCGGATCAGTTCTCGTTGAATGCTGGTTTGGGACGTAAGTGCTTCCAACACTCGAAGAGAAACAGGTTTACGGCTCAATGCATCGGCTACTACGTTTGCTTTACCCGGATGATAGAGAATTTCCAAGTCGTAATCCTTGATCAATTCCAGCCACCTTCTTTGCCTCATGTTTAATTCTTTCTGACTGAAAATGTACTTGAGGCTTTTATGATCTGTAAAGATCTGACAATGAGTGCCGTATAAATAATGTCGCCAAATTTTCAAGGCAACGACCACAGCTGCTAACTCCAGATCGTGAGTCGGGTAATTAAATTCGTACGGTTTTAATTGCCGAGAAGCATAGGCAATCACCTTATCCTTTTGCATCAACACACATCCCAGACCCTGATTTGAAGCGTCGCTGTATACCATGAATCCATCAATTCTATCTGGTAATGCTAATATAGGTGCTGTAGTCAGTCTCTTCTTAAGTTCATCAAAACCAGCCTGGCATTTCTCATCCCACGTGAACTTTTGAGTTTTCTGCAACAGCTGGGTGAGTGGACGAGCAATTTTGGAAAATCACTCTACAAAACAGCGATAATATCCAGCAAGTCCTAAGAAGCTTCGGACTTCTTTCACGTTATTAGGAGCTTCCCATTCCAAGATTGCTTCGACTTTCTTCGGGTCCACCTGAACCCCGTCAGCTGATATCACATGCCCAAGGAAGGTTACTTCCCTAAGCCAGAACTCGCATTTGGAAAGCTTCGCATAAAGATGCTCATTTCTAAAGATGCTCAAAACCACACGCAAATGCTCGGCATGCTCCTCTGTGTCTTTCGAATAGATCAAGATGTCATCAATGAAAACGACCACAAACTTGTCTAGGTATTCTAAGAATACCCGATTCATCAATTGCATAAATACCGCAGGAGCATTGGTAAGTCCGAATGGCATTACCATGAATTCATAGTGCCCGTACCGGGATCTGAAAGTAGATTTCGGTATATCCGATTCCTTAATTCTCAACTGATGATATCCTGATCGCAACTCAATCTTCGAGAATACCCTTGCCCCCTGCAGTTGATCAAAAAAGTCGTCGATCCGAGGTATAGGATACTTGTTCTTGATCGTCACCTTGTTTATCTCCCTGTAATCAATACATAATCGGAGTGATCCATCTTTCTTCCGGATAAAGAGAACGGGCGCTCCCCAAGGAGAAACGCTAGATTGAATATAACCCTTCTGCAATAATTCCTCCAGTTGCTTCTTTAGTTCATACATCTCGGTTGGCGCCATGCGGTATGGTGCTCTGGAAATAGGAACGGCTCCAGGCTCTAATTCGATAGTGAACTCCACTTCTCTCTGCGGAGGTAACCCAGGTAGTTCGTCGGGGAATACATCTGAAAATTCATTCACAACTGGAATAGATGAGATTTCTGCTCCTTCTTCTTCCTTCATGGCATAGCACCAAATTCCATGACATCCCTGCTTCAGTAATTTCACTGCTTTCATCGCCTTGATTAATTTTCCCGAGCTTCCCGGTCTCCATCCTCTGAATAAGTGTTCAGATCCATCATCAGCAATGATAGAAATGACCCTATTTCGGTAATTCAGAATAGCTCCATAACGGTTGAGCCAATCATCTCCGAGAATTAAATCGTCACCATAGATGTCAACTACAATAAGATCCGATGGCCAATCTCTCCCTCCTACAGACACTGAAAAATCTCTAGTTTCTAGGGTTCCCACAATTTTCTCTCCGCTCGGTAATCCCACAACATAAGGTTCACAATCATACAAGCACGAGATCTTCAAACGATTTACACAGTTCAAAGATATAAAAGAATGCGTAGCTCCTGAATCGAATAAGACACTAACTGGTTGCAAAAGGATCTGAATCGTACCTGATGCAACAGCCGTGTTCTGATCGTCTGACTTCTTCATCTCGTAAATACGTGGAGGGACGGACCCAACGCTAGATGCTTCTCTTTTCCCAACATTTTGTTGCTGGAAACCGCTTTGCTGCGTCTGGTTTACACTAGTGTCCTTCGGAACCGGTGCAGGAGTGCGAGTACCAAAAGATCGAGTCGCATTTCCACAAAATGTTGCGCGATGCCCTTCCTGTCCACACTCGAAACAGGTCACAAGAAGCGATCCACGTCGAACATGCCCCACTTTGCCACAGTTATAACATTTCTTCCCTGCGTCTAAAACGGTTGGTGCTGCCCGGAACTTCTTTCCACCTCGAGAGGGATGCGGAGGCCTCCTGGATGAATGAAAAGAGGACTAGCCCCTGCGAGGCCCACTACTCTTATTCTCCGTGAAGTTGCCAGACACTTTCTGTTTCTTTGCTTCCGTTGACTTTTCTACTGCCGCCTCTTTCATATCATAGGCCAATGCTTTGTCCTGGTACTGTCGCAAGGTGGTACATTCAAATCCGGACATATATTGCTGAATCTCCGGCTTCATCCGCATGTCAAAATGGAAAATCCTCCCCGCTTCGGTCCTGACCAAGTGGCGCACATAAGTCAACTGGTGATTAAAAGTCTTAATCACGTCGGTCACAGGTGCCTCTGAATTTTGTGGTGAGAAAAACTCCCGGATTCGTGCCTCTCTAACTGGGCGAGGACAATACTGCGCTTCCATCATTAATCTGAACTCCGTCCAGTCAACATTATGCTCCTCAGGTCGAATGGCCTCCCACCAGTCGAAAGCCTCCCCCGTCAGAAGATATTGGGCGACCGGAACCTTTCTGTCATTGGGACAGTTAATCCCTGCAAAGATCTTCTCTAACTCCTTCAGCCAATGATCCCAAGAAAGCATCTCAGCAGAACCGTCAAATTTTGGAGGATGCAATTTGACCACTTCAGTAAGCCATTTGTCTCCCCGGTTATCCTCGTTATGCCGTTGTCCCATCGCCGTCTGCATGCGATCAACAACCTGAGCAAACTGATTTATCTGGGCAACCACTTGTTGAAGAACTCCCGGCACGTTAAGATCTACATCATTATTTGCTGATCCCTGCTGTCCTCCGGAATGGGAATCTGTTCGACTAGCGGTTATTTCTGGGGTAGACACCGAGTCTTCCTGTCTCGCATTTCCGCGTCCGCGTCCACGACCGCGTCCGCGTCCACGACCTCCCCTTAACATACTGTAAACACAAATACTCAATATCCAGGGCAACTTTTCTAAAAGAAAGTCCGTCAATATTCACAAAAAAGAATTAAATAAAACGGTAGTAACTGAGATTAGGAGACTTACAACCGCGGTCCACACGACGATGCTGGCTCAGCAGTGATGTTACGAACGACCCATAAATAGCGTAAACAGACCCAACTAAAACCCGACTGCCAAGATATCCATGAATCTTAGCTCTGATACCATATTCTGTAACACCCCGAGATATTCGGAATAATTACAGCGCCGTAAACCCTTTAAGTAAGGATTTACAAGGCTAATTAAAAGAAAATGTGATTACAATTCCACAATACTACAGATTTCAAGTTACAAAACCGGTTCCAACTGATCCATTGAGTTAATTAATACAACCATATCGAAATGATAATAATAAGACACGCGTACTCGAGTACTGAAAATGAACCAAGAAGACAAATCACAAAAACCACAAACATCAACCACATCACTGAGCCATTTCATCGTCATGCCGGTACTGTGGCTGCCTCCCCGATCCTCGGCTACCTGAACATCAAAACAAATATCCACCCCCGAAGGGGTTAGCAAAACGATGCTAGTACAAGTATCGCAATACACAAATCATCAATGCATCATAAAACATACAAAATAGACTTCCGTCATCAGAAACCAACGATGTGAATCCTCACAATTCCATCAACACAATACAGGGTAATCCAACGATCAGGCGCCCTTGGTATAGATCCCCATGATGATCCCGTCGGACCAACGCATGTTGGAAAACCCGTCCAACAATCCAGCGCCCTCAGCATAGATCCCCATGATGATCCCGTCGGACCAACGCATGGTGGACATTCGATCCAGCGCCCTCAGCATAGATCCTCATGATCCCCTCGGATCATTTACAACACAAACAATACCATTATGCATACACATATGCAAATCAACACATTCATCGACGTAAATATCATGCCAACTCAAAGAATATAATCTCATGTTCAACAACACGAATAAATCGTACACACGATCAACAATACAATATCAATAAACTTAAAATACGATACTTGCCTCAAAGATGGCAAGAACAAATCACTCCAACGAATCTCAACACACTCGAAGGCCGTCTCCTTCGATCAACGTAGCAAGCTCGAACCTTAACAAAAGAAATAATATAGAATTTATCTTATGTCGTACGAATATCTAACAACCCGGTCTACGGCCGAAAGCTCTAAAAATGCAATCTGCCTGAACTACTTAGCGTACGCTACGTACTCTACGTAATGTGCACTAAGCCTGCCCGTTAGCGTCCGTAAACAACGAATTCTAGCATACGCTAACTTATGTACCGACAGTCCTCTCTGATCAGCCGACTGACTCGCCTGATGACATAACGTTCGTTACGTACCAAACGTAGCGTACGTTATTCATTCCCGATAGCGCACGTTACTATATACATCTTAGCGTGCGCTACCTGTGCATGGCAGTTTACTATTAGGCAGAAAACTGATCTAATGGTGATGAAACTCATGAAATTTTTAGTGATAAAACATGTCATCTCCGTGCATGCTATGTTCATATGGATTGTGAAAGATCTTTACGGATTAAACGACTTCAAGGTACAAGGATACATATAACCATCACAACATCTTAATTCATCTTGATCTTCAAGAAAATATCTTAAGTTCAATCCATTTCATGTCCCCAAAACGTATGATTCCATTATGTAAAGACTTAAGAACTTGATAATCTCCATATACTGGTCACAATCGGTTTGAAGCTTCATGAATATGCTATGAGTTCAAACACTAAAAGGGTTCAATGGTTTATACGATGAAGAAATACCGAAACATCGAAAATATCCTTCTAACACATGATGTTCGACTACTTACGACTTTAACTGACTAGATAATCCCAAATCATGATCAAAACATCCTTCAAAATACTGCTAATATTAGTGAAGGATCACCTACCTCAAAGTAGCGAGAACACGAAGGAACTTGAAGAAATCCAACACCGAGAGCTTGAACACCAACCTCCAATGATCTACAATCTTCAACTCGGGCTAGGATGATGGTATGAAGGGTTTAGAATGGAGAGAGTGACTCACGATGTCTCAGAATTCGGGTTTGGAAAGTGATGAAAGCTGAAAAAAATGAAAAAGGGTGCTGTCATATATATAGAAAATGGTTATTAGCGCGCGCTAGTCCATATTCATAGCGTGCGCTAACGGCTATATGAAACTTACTGACTTCACTGTACTCAGCATTTAGCGTGCGCTATCCTCATATCATTAGCATGCGCTACCGCGTTGACTTGGCTTTTTCCCGAAAGCCGTCCAGGTTCATCCCGACATAATCCGATCAAGATCCGCGGCATGATCTCACCTACCAACACGTCTCAATCATGCTGACTACGTATAACGCGCGCTAAGGTTTATATATAACGTGCGCTACTAAACCCAAATTAGCGTACGCTACGCCTAGTCGATAGCTTGCGCTACAAATGCGAAAATTACAATATTGAATACAATCATGCAATCATGCGCTCAACAACATCGGATCATGAAATACGGAGAATAATACTCAGATCAAAATACAACAATACAATATCACAAGGTTCAATTACACATCAGGAATCTCGGGTATTACAGAGCCCATCACCGAAGAAAGAAAGTTGTACATGGGAAACTCCGCTGCCTCAAATGTTGTCGGAACTAGAGAGGTTATACTCAAGATGACATCGGGATTGAAATTGACGCTCAAAAATGTGCTACATGTTCCAGACATCCGTAAGAATCTTGTGTCTGGCTCAGCATTGAGCAAAGCCGGATTTAGGCTAGTGTTTGAAGCGGATAAAGTTGTAATAACTAAAAATGGTCACTTTATCGGAAAAGGCTATATAGATAACGGCCTTTTCAAACTGAATGCTATCAATGTACGTGGTAGAAATGAAATAAACGATAAAGTTGTTTATTTAGTTGAGTCTCCTAATTGATGGCATGATAGATTAGGACATGCAAATCTAAATATACTACGTCGTTTAGTACATTTAGATTTATTGCCAAAAATGACTTTCGATCAACACAAAAGGTGTGAAATATGTGTTGAAGCAAAAATGGCAAAATCTCCTTTTCATTCAGTGGAAAGATCGACAAAACCTCTTGAATTGATTCACACCGATCTGTGCGATTTAAAACTTATGCAAACAAGAGGTGGAAAGAATTATTTTATAACTTTTATAGATGATTGCACAAGATTTTGTTATGTGTATCTTTTGAGAAGCAAAGACGAAGCATTCGAAGTTTTCAAAACATACAAAACAGAAGTTGAAAATCAACTCAACACCAAAATCAAAATGATTTGAAGTGGTCGAGGTGGTGAATATGTTGCACCTTTTGAAGAATATTGTCGTGAAAATGGCATTATTCACCAAACGACTGCACCTTATGCACCCCAATCGAATGGTGTTGCCAAACGAAAGAATAGAACATTGAAGGAAATGATGAATGCTATGTTGATAAGCTCGGGCCTATCACTTAACATGTGGGGAGAAGCTATTCTTTCGGCCAATAAAATTTTGAATAAATTACCCAAAAAGAAGCAAGATAAAACTCCATATGAATTATGGAAAGGAAGGAATCCGTCCTATAAATACTTAAAAGTGTGGGGGTGCTTAGCAAAAGTTGAAGTACCGAAACCCAAGCAAGTAAAAATAGGACCAAAAACGGTTGATTGCATTTTCATAGGATATGCAAATAATAGTAGTGCGTACCGATTTTTGATACACAAATCGGAAGTACCCGATATAAATGAGGGAATGATTATAGAATCAAGAAATGCCATATTTTTTGAAACTATATTCCCTAAGAAAGAAAAGAACGAAATAAGTTCGAAAAAGAGGACTTATGATGAAATCTCGCCAAGTAGTAATGGACCAACACTGGAACCAAGGCGAGGAAAAAGAATAAAAACTGCAAAAACCTTTGGTCCGGATTTTGTAGTCTATTCTTTAGAAGACGGACCAAAGACAATCAAGAAAGCATTGTCTGGTTCTGATGCCGATCTATAGCAAGAAGCTATTAATAGTGAAATCGAGTCAATCTTGAACAATCACACTTGGCACATTGTTGATCTTCCTCCGGGAAATAAACCTTTAGGTTGCAAGTGGATTCTCAAGAAGAAATACAAAGGTGACAAATCTATTAACAAATACAAGGCATGTTTGGTAGCCAAAGGATACAAACAAAAGGAAGGGTATGATTACTTTGATACATACTCACCAGTTACTCGGATTACATCCATTAGAACGCTACTTGCAATAGCAGCATTGTACAATCTTGAGATACACCAAATGGATGTAAAAATGGCCTTTCTAAATGGAGATTTAGAAGATGAAATTTATATGGAACAACCCGAAGGGTTCGTGGTTCCCAGTCAATAAAACAAAGTTTGTAAACTTGTTAAGTCTTTATATGGACTTAAGCAAGCACCCAAATAATGGCATGAGAAATTTGACCAAGTAATGATGTCAAATAGTTTCAAAATCAATGAATGAGATAAATGTGTGTACATCAAAGGTACATCTGACAATTTTGTCATTGTGTGTCTATACGTTGATGATATGCTAATTATGGGTAGCAAAAATAAAATCATCATAGGCGCTAAGGAAATATTAAAGAAGAACTTCGACATGAAGGATATGGGATTAGCCGATGTGATTCTAGGAATCAAGATCTCCAGAACACCCGATGGAATAGTCTTATCACAATCTCACTATGTTGAGAATGTACTTAAGAAATTCAAGGCATACGATCTACCTCCGGCTAAGACACCTGTTGACTTAAGTTTACACTTAGCCAAAAATCGAGGAGAACCCATATCACAAACAGAATATGCTAGGATAATTGGAAGCCTAATGTACTTAGCAAATTGTACAAGGCCGGACATAGCATATTCTATTAGTAAACTGAGTCGGTTTACGAGTAATCCCGAAAAGGATCATTGGACCGCATTGACAAGAGTGTTGAGATACTTAAAACACACTGTCAATCATGGTATACACTATTCGAGATATCCAGCTATTTTGGAAGGATATTGTGATGCCAACTGGATATCCGATACTAAAGACTCTAAATCCACAAGCGGTTATGTATTTACTATTGGTGGATGAGAAATATCATGGAAATCTTCTAAGCAAACATGCATAGCCCGATCTACAATGGAATCGGAGTTTATTGCTTTAGACAAAGCCGGCGAAGAAGCCGAATGGTTAAGAAACTTCTTAGAAGATATTCCCTGTTGGGAAAAACCTTTGCCTCCCGTTATGATACATTGTGATAGCATGGCAGCCATAGGGAGGGCAAAGAACAGTATATATAATGGTAAGTCTCGACATATTCGTCGAAGACACAATACCATTAGACAATTGATCACTACAGGAATAATGTGTATTGACTATGTAAAATCAAAAGACAATATAGCGGATCCGTTTACGAAAGGTGTTAACCGTGATCAATTATATAATGCAGCAAGGGGAATGGGATTGAAATCCATGCATTGAGAATTTTCATAATGGTAACTCAACCAGGATGATTGTAGATCCCAAGAACTTGGTTCAATGAGACAACTAAGTTGTGAAAGTTCAAGTTAAGCACTTGAAAATCCATTCTCGTAGCTGTTCAAGTGCAAGCCTGCACTTTGTGGTAAAGGGTAAGCTTTTTAAAGCTTTTAATGATTCTTATAGCCTTTATATGTGGAGTATGGCAGGATACTCTTCATAGTAGATTACCTATATAAGTGAAGAAGTAAGGCCGCTTCATAAAATTATTAACACTTATGAATCCAAGAAATGGTCCAAGGCCAAAATGGACATAACGTGAGAACGAAAGATATTAGATCTATTATTGTGTGTATGTTATTGTCTTATTTTACATAAAAGTTGACTGGTTCAAGACATCATGACCGCGCTGTCGTGACGCGCCAAAATTAGTTATTTATATTTTTCCTTGGCTCACTTCTACTAACTAGTAGTATCGGCAAGTAAGGGTCGATCCCACGGAGAACGGTAAATCAATTAGACTAACTAAGGATTAAATACTTTTAGCAATTAAAACAAAATAAAAACGAGAGGGGGGGGTTCGATTTCTGACCTTAACTAAAATAAATTGCGTAAAATAAATTAAAATAAAATAAACAAAGGAAATAAAATACGGAAAATCAATTAAACAATAATCTAGTCCTTAGCTCTATTATCCACCGTTTCGAATTAATTCAAGTTTCAACATATATATGGAAAATAACCAAGTGTGCCAACATAAAATTCATTAAAACCTTATAATTAACAATAATTTTAGCACACTATTTTTGTCCTATCAAATCTCCCCAAACTTAAACCAATGCTTGTCCTCAAGCATAATTCGAGTGAAAGAATTTCAAGAAGCATGTATTGAAAAATTCAAGATGATAGCCATATTCAAGGGAGAATAAATAATCATGAACAAGTAAGAAGAAAATTAAAGTACCTCAACAACCTCAACATCTTCATTGGCATCAAGTGAGAGAAAATTTAATGGCCTTACAAGGGGTCACTCTCGCTCAAGTAGATAGGGATTTTTAAGCAATCACTCACGTCAAAACATGATGTGTCATTACAACATACTCGCACAAAAATCAAATCTCCACTACATAGAAGAACTCATGCATATAATCAAAAGGGCTTTTATGGTTGTAACGGGGCTTAGGTATGGGTAGTATAAAAAGGATAAATAAAGAATTCGTTGGCCGAGACTAATCATGAAATTAAATGTATAACAAATCCTACAAACAATGAAGCACAATCCTTTCCTTGAGCACTCTTTTAGGTACATACATGTAATCGCATAGCCACGAAAGATTAGTTAAGGTCAGTGGCTTTAACAACATTCGAGGGGGGTATTTTTACGGTCGCCCCCCTATTATTTTTTTTTTATTTTTTTATTTTTGGTTTCGGCCTTTATTTTTTTCATCTCAATTTCAGCACTTTTTTTTTCACTTCACCACCCACTTTTTGATAATTTCTCGTCCTTCCCTCGACTTGTTATACACCTAATTCACAACCAAATCTTGACCAAGGGTTCAAACGGATGAATTTTCACCAAAAATTAGATAATGGCTAATAAAATGTGATGGATCAAAGAATAAGGCTTAGGTCCAAATGGGCTTGTAATGGTGATTATGTCGAGGTGGGAAAATATAAGCCAAGTGGGTTATTCCTAATTTGCCTTTATCACTTTACTGCATGAGAACACTAACATAGTCTTGACATGAATAATTGATTAAGTTCTAGTATGAACACAATACGTTCGACCCCACAAGAAGAAATAGTGAGCATGTATATGTATAATTATTTATATATGTGTGTATTTTGCTCTACGGCTCAAAACTCACGAATAAAAAGGGCTTGTGCCATGTGTAACACCCCCAAAACCGTATGGGAATATTACACGCCGTAAACCCTTTCCGCAAGGATCTACCAGGCTACACATCCATAAACAACCAAATGCTTGCCCGGCGAGGGTCAAACAATATAATAATACAGACCGTTAAGGTCACTTACACATAAACACACAGACCGATGAGGTCACACAACTCTATCAACAGGACTGACTAACAACATTACCCATACAGGGGTCGAAATACAATACAGCGGAAGACTGAATCAACTCTAACAATACAACTAAACTCTACCAACTCTCAACTCTTGATTAGTATCGCAGCTCGTCATCCCCTTGTGCCAATCCTGTGATCGCTCCCGAACTCGCATGTACAGACGCAGCAGACATCCACCCCGAATACTCGGGGTTAGTAAACTCCACTGTTTTACTAGTGCAAGTATCAAACCATATGAAATGTAACAAGCAAATAGCAACTACGAATTTAATACGCAAATCAATTATCAAAATGTTCCCGAGAAGTTTTAGAATTTCGAACTCAAGTAAGAGATATTTGAAAAGGAACACATCATCTCGGGGATTTTTAAAGCAGAAATTCTTTTGGACCTCGAGTCTCAATTTACAAAACCTTTTCGTAAACATTAGGGCCTTAGCCCGATTCTCGTTTCAAAGCATACTAAATAATATATCATTATGAGTCCGAGATCCATATTTAAAATGTTACCCGAACAATCACTGCTACACGATCATTGTTCGTACACATCATGTACCGAACTCCGGAGGCCTCGACGGACCTTACCAGAACCACTCATGCTCGTACATCATGTACCGAACTCCGAGGCCTCAACGGACCCTACCCGGCCACACACACTGCTCGTACACATCATGTACCGAACTCCGAGGCCTCAACGGACCCTACCCGGCCACAACATCGTTCGTACACATCATGTACCGAACTCCGAGGCCTCGTCGGACCCTACTGGATCACACACCTTGTCCGTACACGTCATGTACCGGACTCCAGAGGCCTCGTCAGACCCTACCTGGATCACACACTTTGTTCGTACACATCATGTACCGAACTCCAGAGGCCTCGTCAGACCCTACCTGGAACACACACACATCGACACGACGCAATTCATAATCATTAAATGTCAAGCCATTCCACATTACACCGAAATGTATAATCAAGTATGTACCAAAACAACACAAACATCATGATCATCACAACGACTCTTAACCAACATAACACACATTCGGTACACAATACATTGAACAACCATGTGTACAACCATCTCATATGTACATCTCAATCCTGCACAAATGGCACAACGCCTAACACGTATACCAATATATCACTATTATCACAAAGCCTTCAAATTTCGGAAAACACAACCAACTCCAACGGAACATATTTACGGAGGCAAGCAAAATCGTTATACATATCATACGTAATTACTAGTCACAAGATACAAGTCGTATAATAAGATACTTGCCTTAATAACCGCTACCAAACGCTCCGAAGAACACGGTTCGACCGGGAAGCTCGAACCCCAAAGAAGGCAACGGAAGGGTTCCGACTCGAGTTCTTCACAAGAATTCGTTCCTAAGTCACAACGATATCAATTCAATCACAATTCTACGAAAACGTATGAAACTTCCCAAGTTCTACCCATTGAAGCATTTTATCGGACACTTTGAAGGCGTAGTCCAATTCAATCGATTATTCAAAGAAATACTCAAATCCGTTCCACAAAACTTCAAGGGTATTGAATGATTACGAGTTTACAATCAAGTTTCATCAGAAATCTGAATCAAAACAAAGAAAATCGGCCAAAACACCAAGAAACCCCAAGAACATCCAAAAACCAAAAGTTTAGGTGTTCTTACCTTCGATCCGGGTGGAAGATGATGTTAATCCATGATTCCAACTTCCAAAACATGTTTATATAAGTTGATTCTACTCAAAACCATCGATCTATGGTGAAAAATCGCGGAAGGAACGAAGAAAAGTGGAAAATGCCGGATATGACTCGGTCCCAGCCTTAAATAGCCGGACATCGCCGGACGCTTACGTACGTAACCGGCCGCCCTTACGCACGTAATCGCCATGGCGAAGTCTGCCGAAATGCGGCATCGTTGCACGTAATCGGCCAGTGGCCTTACGACGTAACCGGCCTTACGTGCGTAGTGCCGGTCACTACCGTCGTTACTCGGCCAGTGGCACGGCCCCTCATGCCCGGCCATGACTCGGCGGGACCAACTCCGACGGCCCGAACGACCCGAAACCCGAACTCGAGTACGAATCGAAGATACGGTTACGAAGTACTCGAAAATACGAATCCGAGCACTAATAGAACACACGATTCCGACTACCCGAAGGCTCGAAATTCGACAACGGAAAGTAATTACCCCAAACTTTGGGAAATTACGAAAATGGCCCAAAACGCCCCAAAATCACGGTACATGATCGAATAACCAAACCGAAGCTTGCAACATGAATAATAACATTAAATGGACTTAGAAACTCGAAACAACAGATTTGGACGAGATTCGCGAGAATAGTACTGATGTGCGGAAATGTCTTTTTTGAACACGAAACTCAACAAAACGATACCGAAACGAACTCGGATGACAAAAAGTGTAGAATTAAATATTCTCAGAATGACGAAACGGTCAAAAGCGAGTCGTCGAAACGGACCTCCGCCGAAAAATGAAAATTACCGGAAATCCGAAATTGCGGATATTACATTCTACCCTCCTTAAAAGAAGTTTCGTCCCGAAACTTAAAACAAGTAGGGAGAGGCAATATCCCGACAGGAAAACTCAACAAGATACCTAAGAAACGCGTAACTTTCGTCCATTGGCGAAACGTTACAAGCAACGCGAAAGAATATACAGCGTGACAACACGCCACACGACGACCATAACAACGCCACCGGCAATGATTCAAAACAATAACGATCAATTAACGACGCATCACATACCACATCATATGCACACATTTAATCAAGGAAATGTACGCGACAACAAGTCGCACCCGATTAAAACGGCTATGCGATAGAAACAAATAGAGTATTACGATAGAAATCATTCCGATTCTCATCAACAAGAAAATGTCCGACGTCATAACACAAACAATTCAAGATAACAGAAAATGAGAATACCGGATATTACATTCTATCATACAAAAAAATAAGTTTCGTCCCGAAACTTAAACTAAGGTTATCACAGTGATACGAAAAAAAATATAACGACACAAAATAAAATACCATGCTCATGACCTCGTGGTCCACTGACACGCCTCCGTAGGTTCAACAACTAAACGGGAACTTACACAAAAATAAATATCATTAAACAAGTTCCAAATGTAAAAGCGTCACAAAAAACATCTCTACACGCGAAACAATCCGTGTAGCGAGTACCAAAAACACCATCACTAGACATCACTGGGCCCTCCGGAAGTAGGAATAGAATTCCGGTCCCTTATCATCTCGGCAATAATATCGCAGTACTGAACTCGATGCCCCTCGTGTCCACAATTATAACAAGTCACTGGCGGTTTCTTACAATGCGCGCGTTCATGGCCTAGAACGTTACAGTTGAAACACCTAGGAGCATTACCAGAACTCAAAGACACCGACTTGGGTCTTTTGGGTTCTCTAACTGACCGAGAAGGTCCCATACTCGGCTGATACGAGGGTTGAGGTGTGGGAATCCCAATTCCCTTACTTCCCGATGCGTCATCGGAAATCTTCTGCTTTTTCGCTACCGATACGGACTCGGTAGACATTATAGCCATCTCAAACGCCAAGGCTCGATCCTGATAGTCCTTCAAGATTGTACACATAAAAGGAGCCATACACTGCCGAATCTGAGGTTTCATACGCATATCGAAATAACGAACCTTATCTGCCTCACTTTTCACCTGATCCCGAACATAACACAGCTGTCGATTATAATCGACTATCGCCTGGGATATCGACACGTCTCGGGGCGTAGCCGAGAAAAACTCGACAATCCTACGCTCTTTAACAGGCGGCGGACAATACTCGGCCTCCATGGCAGTTTTGAATTCAGTCCAAGTAGCGGTACGATCACTAGGCGCTACGGCCTCCCACCACTCTGCAGCTTCCCTGTCGAGTAGGTATTGAGCAATAGGCACTCTTCTCTCATCGGGGCAAGCTACAGCATCAAATGTTCTGTCCAACTGGAAGAGCCAATTCTCCCAGCCTAACGAGTCCGAAGAACCTACAAAACGGGGCGGGTGCATTCTCATCACATCTCGTAACCACTTATCAGCTCCGTTATCTTCATCCGGAATCCCGTCTCGGTGTACGGTCTGATTCATATGCGCCAACCGGTCAGTCACCTGACGAAGGATGGTGGCGGCGTCAATATCAACATTACCTCTGGATGATTGCTGCTGATCACGACCACGACTACGACCACGTCCTCGGCCACGGCCTCTCGGCATACTGGATGGACGACCAATAAGAATAACACATCCAAACAAATATCACAACGTCAAGATAAGACAATAAATAGCAGCACGTTAAAACATCAACTCCAAGTCATCACACAAGTGACGAACTAACACTGTAATTTTAGAACTTCATTAAAAAAATAATCCACACAAATACATCAACAGAGATGTTTGGATTTTACAAAATCAAACACGGTCAAAACCACACACGTATCGCAGGGATCAAACACTAACAACAAAAATAAAATGTTTCCGGGGTATTATTCAAATGATAAAATTTTAAATTCTCAAGTTTGAAAAAAAGGAATTGGTGAAATGAAATTTTTGAAAACACTTATAATACCTCGGTCGTTTAATTAAAACCATGTACCTCATTATCAAACTGTTTTGATTGAAGCTATTTGCAAAACAACACATCGAGGCTTCAATCTTTTCGCTAGACGATATCGTCAAAATGACCTTATCAATATATCATTATCTTTGCTAGCGTTATACGGGGTAACAACATGTTACCACACCATCCATCACTGATATATCAACAGAGATTAAATAATCAAGGGGCACGGTACAATCTGTAATAACAAATTTCTACCGGTCACTAAAAGTTTACGGCCTTAACAACATGCAGTTTACGGCCGTAACAACTCTGTGCTTACGGCCGTAATGGAAAACATCTTACGGCCGTAACATCTAGCTGCAGGACTGCAGAATTGTCATAGTAGCCCCAACACACAAACACATAACATTTAAATTCCGAAAATTAGGGTCGTTATGCAAAACAAGATTTTTCCATAAATTTTGATTTCCATAAAAATGCTCAAATCAGTAGTCTTTAAGGAAAAACGTTTTCAAAGCTACCCGTAGCGGGTATAATTACAACAATCCAAAATAGTCGATATTAAAACCACATGCCCAAATGGCAAACAGGGTCGCCAATTCAATCACATACATCTCATGGCATCAAGTTTAAACACACAACAAAATCATTCATCGGAGTTTCCCACAAACTCTACCGTAAAACCCATCAAGGTTCACAACTTTCACACCATACCAACCCACATGGTGGTTCAAGGGCCAAACATCAATACATCTAGTTCTATACACGTACAGCATATCCAAGTATCGAATAAAACTTCATTACACAACACCGTGTAAATAAAATTATGCACCACAAATATCACACCTAAATGAAATCATGAACACAGATATTATGCATAAAAGAGGAGACTTACGTCCACAGGCCGCACGGAGACGACGGTCGCCCACGATACTAATCTCATCCGACAACATATCCAACGCGTTGTGACTACGCACAACTCAACTTGTCACCTGACGACTCGAACGACAAGACAACACATTACCCAACAAATCACAACTCGACTCGACCCGACAGCCTAGGTTTCCGCAACCTAAGCTCCGATACCATAAATGTAACACCCCCAAAACCGTATGGGAATATTACACGCCGTAAACCCTTTCCGCAAGGATCTACCAGGCTAAACATCCATAAACAACCAAATGCTTGCCCGGCCAGGGTCAAACAATATAATAATACAGACCGTTAAGGTCACTTACACATAAACACACAGACCGATGAGGTCACACAACTCTATCAACAGGACTGACTAACAACATTACCCATACAGGGGTCGAAATACAATACAGCGGAAGACTGAATCAACTCTAACAATACAACTAAACTCTACCAACTCTCAACTCTTGATTAGTATCGCAGCTCGTCATCCCCTTGTGCCAATCCTGTGTTGCTCCCCGAACCTACATGTACTGGACGCAGAACAGACATCCACCCCCCGAATACTCGGGGTTTAGTAAAACTCCTCTTTTTTACTAGTGCAAGTATCAAACCATACGAAATGTAACAAGCATATAGCAACTACGAATTTAATACGCAATCAATTATCAAAATGTTCCCAGAAGTTTTAGAATTTCGAACTCAAGTAAGAGATATTTGAAAAGGAACACATCATCTCGGGATTTTTAAAGCGAAATTCTTTTGGACCTCGAGTCCCAATTTACAAAACCTTTTCGTAAACATTAGGGCCTTAGCCCGATTCTCGTTCAAAGCATACTAAATAATATATCATTATGAGTCCGAGATCCATATTTAAAATGTTACCCGAACAATCACGCTACACGATCATTGTTCGTACACATCATGTACCGAACTCCGGAGGCCTCGACGGACCTTACCGGACCACTCATCGCTCGTACACATCATGTACCGAACTCCGGAGGCCTCAACTGAACCAACCAGGCCACACAAACACTTCGTACACATCATGTACCGAACTCCGCAGGCCTAAACGGACACTACCCGGCCACAACATCGTTCGTACACATCATGTACCGAACTCCGCAGGCCTCGTCGGACCTACCGGATCACACACCTTGTCCGTACACGCCATGTACCGGACTCCAGAGGCCTCGCGGACCCTACCGGATCACACACTTTGTTCGTACACATCATGTACCGAACTCCAGAGGCCTCGTCAGACCCTACCTGGAACACACACACATCGACACGACGCAATTCATAATCATTAAATGTCAAGCCATTCCACATTACACCGAAATGTACAATCAAGTATGTACCAAAACAACACAAACATCATGATCATCACAACGACTCTTAACCAACATAACACACATTCGGTACACAATACATTGAACAACCATGTGTACAACCATCTCATATGTACATCTCAATCCTGCACAAATGGCACAACGCCTAACACGTATACCAATATATCACTATTATCACAAAGCCTTCAAATTTCGGAAAACACAACCAACTCCAACGGAACATATTTACGGAGGCAAGAAAAATCGTTATACATATCATACGTAATTACTAGTCACAAGATACAAGTCGTATAATAAGATACTTGCCTTAATAACCGCTACCAAACGCTCCGAAGAACACGGTTCGACCGGGAAGCTCGAACCCCAAAGAAGGCAACGAACGGAAGGGTTCCGACTCGAGTTCTTCACAAGAATTCGTTCCTAAGTCACAACGATATCAATTCAATCACAATTCTACGAAAACGTATGAAACTTCCCAAGTTCTACCCATTGAAGCATTTTATCGGACACTTTGAAGGCGTAGTCCAATTCAATCGATTATTCAAAGAAATACTCAAATCCGTTCCACAAAACTTCAAGGGTATTGAATGATTACGAGTTTACAATCAAGTTTCATCAGAAATCTGAATCAAAACAAAGAAAATCGGCTAAAACACCAAGAAACCCCAAGAACATCCAAAAACCAAAAGTTTAGGTGTTCTTACCTTCGATCCGGGTGGAAGATGATGTTAATCCATGATTCCAACTTCCAAAACATGTTTATATAAGTTGATTCTACTCAAAACCATCGATCTATGGTGAAAAATCGCGGAAGGAACGAAGAAAAGTGGAAAATGCCGGATATGACTCGGTCAGGCCTTAAATAGCGGACACTGCCGGACGCTTACGTACGTAATCGGCCGGGCCCTTACGCACGTAATCGGCCATGGCGAAGTCTCGCCGAAATGCCGGCATCG
Source organism: Orobanche coerulescens (assembly GCA_033398695.1). Taxonomy (NCBI): domain Eukaryota; kingdom Viridiplantae; phylum Streptophyta; class Magnoliopsida; order Lamiales; family Orobanchaceae; genus Orobanche; species Orobanche coerulescens. Next base: position 66,349,822 of record CM065810.1, read on the forward strand.
TTACGTGCGTAATCGGCCAGTGGCCTTACGTGCGAACCGCCTTACGACGTAGTGCCGGTCACTACCGTGCGTTACTCGGCCGGTGGCTGCCCCAGCATGCCCGGCCATGACTCGGCCGGGACCAACTCCGACGGCCCGAACGACCCCGAAACCCGAACCTGAGTACGAATCGAAGATACAGTTACGAAGTACTCGAAAATACGAATCCGAGCACTAATAGAACACATAATTCCGACTACCCGAAGGCTCGAAATTCGACAACGGAAAGTAATTACCCCAAACTTTGGGAAATTACGAAAATGGCCCAAAACGCCCCAAAATCACGATACATGATCGAATAAGCAAACCGAAGCTTGCAACATGAATAATAACATTAAATGGACTTCCGAGAAACTCGAAACAACAGTTTCGGACGAGATTCGCGAGAATCGAACTCATGTGCGGAAAAGTCATTTAAGAACACGAAACTCAACAAAACGATACCGAAACGAACTCGGATGACAAAAAGTGTAGAATTAAATATTCTCAGAATGACGAAACGGTCAAAAGCGAGTCGTCGAAACGGACCTCCGCCGAAAAATAAAAATTACCGGAAATCCGAAATTGCGGATATTACACCATGAATCCCTCACACTTTTATCCAAATCCAAAATCAAGACTAGTGAAGCACCCTAATTAAAATCAAACTAGTCAATCATATTCATCTCCTATGTCAGGCCATACTTAAATCCTCAATACACGAACTTGATTCAATCACACAAATTTAGCTAAGGACGCAAAATTGAATTCATCACAATTTCCAAATTCAACTAATTATTCCGACTCCAATTTTCCCAAACTTAAAATTCAGCACACGACTCTAAAGAAAGGAAGAAAGAGAAAAAGAAAAAAGATAGTAAAAAGTCTAAATTAGGAATCACCGGGCTAATGGGGGAGAAGGGCTTCCAGCTGCTCGGTTCGGTCCTCCATCCCATGTTTCTTGTGCACCTCCATCGCATTAGCTTCAACATCTTGACGGCGATCTCGAACAGGCGGCGCTTGGGGCTGATGTCGACTGAAAAGAGAGATGGAGAAGTTAGGGGTTGCAGAGTAAAAAGAAGATACCGAGAAAGAGAGAAACAGAGAGAGAGAGAAAAAGAAAAAGAAAGAATGAAGGGAATAAAAATAAAAATAAGGGAAGTGATAGAATAGAAAAAAAATAAAAGGGATAGCATAAAATAAAAAAAATAAAAAAAGGTAGAAATAAAATACGAAATGCAAGAAATAGATTACCACTTAACTAAAATATAATTAGCAGGAAAAATAAATAATAAAAAGAAAATTGGACTAAAAAAATAAAAGAACTAAAAAAAAATTGGGTTGCCTCCCAACAAGCGCTTTTTTTTTACGTCGTTGGCTCGACGAAGAACTTCCCTTTTTAGTGAACACACCAAGGAGATTTTGGTATGGGTCTCAATAGATGTACGACTGATGACTCATCTTCTTGAACCACACCAAACTTTCTCGGAGTGTTTATTGAAAACTTTCCTCCCTTGAGATGCTCATCGAAGGCTAACTCTGGTTCACTTTTTCCATATAATTCCTCGTGTATTGTCTGTAATTTTCTTTGAAGCTCTGGATCTTCCCATTTTTGTGGCAATTTCTTTTGGAATACAGCGGACACATTTTCTCCCATCACCACCTTCCCGTTCCCTTTTAACCTCCGTTTGTTGGTGCATAAGTCTTTAATGAACTTTGCGTATTTTGGAATTTGTTGAACTGCGTCGCGTAAGGGAATGTTGATCTCAACCTTTCGGAATACGTCTAGAATTTGCTTCTCTTTATTCACGATCGCTGCCTTTTTGACCCTAGATGGAAAAGGTAACTCGTTAGTCTCAAAAGGAGCAGTTTTGGACGAATTTACCTTGCTGTCCGGCAGTTCTGCACTGGGTGCTGATTCTGCACTGGGTGTTGATTCTGCACTGGGTGTCCCAGTGTTGATCTGTTCAGTGGATTTTTCCTCCTCGTTTTCAGCTTCCTCCACCTTCTTAAGCTCCTTGAGCTGTTTCCCACTCCTTAGAGTTACAGCACTCACGTTCCTTGGGTTCGGTTCAGGTTGGGATGGCAATTTCCCACTATTTTGGTTCTCCAAACGGCTCACAGTGGTGGCTAGTTGACTCATTTGATTTTCGAGAATTTTGATACTCGATTTAGTGTCATGCTGGAACTGATTCATGCCCTGTTGTAGCTGCATAGTGTTTGCCATAAGGGTCTTCATCATATCCTCCATAGATTGTGTCGAATTTTCCATGGGCTGCTTGTAGAATTGTCCTTTATTTTGTAGGGCCGCCTCTTGCTGATTTCTCCATCGAAAGTTAGGGTGATCCCTCCATCCTGGGTTGTATGTATTTGAGTACGGACCGTTCTTCCTCCCATAAGAATTTTCGGTCCCAATTGCATTGGCGTGCGCCTCAATTTCATCAAGCAAAATCCGACAATTGTCCGTTGTATGCTCCATGGTTTTGTAAATGCGACAAGGTGCGACTGGAGTGCTATTACCTACAGCAAGTTTTCTAACAAAAGTAGTTAGCTTATTCAATTTTTCCTCAAGGGACGAGTCATGCATTTCTTTCACCATCCTGATCGGTGCATCGCGACATCCAAATTGTTGTGAATTGGACGCCATGATGGATATGAGAGCCCTTGCGGCCGTGGAAGTTTTGTCAACTAGAGCCCCTCCACTTGCTGCATCTATCGTGTTTCGCTCCATTGGATTAAGCCCTTCGTAAAAATATTGAATCAGGAGTTGCTCGCTAATTTGATGTTGCGGGCACCGAGATACCAACTGTTTGAATCATTCCAAATATTCATGCAATGTCTCTCCGGTCATTTGCCTTGCACCACATATTTTTTTCCTTAGATTGGACGCTCGAGAGGCTGGAAAATATTTTTGTAGAAATAAGATCTCCATCTCGTTCCACGTTGTGATGGTGACCGACGGTAAATAAAATAACCAATCCTTAGCCGAATCTTTTAAGGAGAATGGGAAGGCTCTAAGCTTGATTTGTTCTTCGGTGACACCGTTTGGCTTCATGCTTGAACAAACGACATGGAATACCTTGAGATGTTTGTGCGGATCCTCTCCTGATAGACCATGGAATGCAGGTAGCAAGTGAATCAACCTCGACTTCAGTTCAAAGGTGTTGTTGTTGTCAATAGCTGGGATCGTGATGCACAGTGGTTGTTGAGGTAGTTCCGGGTTGGCTAATTGCTTCAGCGTCTTTTCAGCGTTAATTGCCATGACTCCAAATTCGTCCTCAGATTCGCTGGGTGATGTTTCGAGGGAAAATGGTAAAGTCCTAAGTGCTTCTTTGGCTTCTTTTGCTTCCCGCCTGAAAACATGATCTCGCTTGGTGATTTCTGAAAAATATTGTAAATTCTTATCTCCACGCGATCTTGTGTTCATGCAAAACTAAAACAAAACAGATTAGTGCACAACTGACAATTAAAATAAATTTTTAGAACTGCCACTGGGTGACCCAGTGTCGAAATTGCAGAAAGTTTTTAAACCCAAAATAAATAAAATTTATTTAACACCGTTCCCCGGCAACGGCGCCAAAATTTTTACCGCGCTGTCGTGACGCGCCAAAATTAGTTATTTATATTTTTCCTTGGCTCACTTCTACTAACTAGTAGTATCGGCAAGTAAGGGTCGATCCCACGGAGAACGGTAAATCAATTAGACTAACTAAGGATTAAATACTTTTAGCAATTAAAACAAAATAAAAACGAGAGGGGGGGGTTCGATTTCTGACCTTAACTAAAATAAATTGCGTAAAATAAATTAAATTAAAATAAACAAAGGAAATAAAATACAGAAATATCAATTAAAGAATAATCTAGTCCTTAGCTTCGTTATCCACCGTTTCGAATTAATTCAAGTTTTAATGCAGCGCTTATCTCTTCTCTAATCTCATGAACTCCTATTCCGAAGCCAACAACAAGCTCTGTTGACCTCAATTATTTCTTAAGTTTATTCAATTAAAACAAGCTCTTTAATCGAACCTATCTATACGGTGGATTCAAAACAAGCTCTTCGAATCTCGCTCGCTAGATGCATTAAAAACCAAAATAATGGAATAGGCAAGATATTAAGTTCATAAGCTCGACTTAAGGGATCTCGATTTTGTGTTACCCAATTAGGAAAAATCAATTGTTTGCTACTTGTGAAATTAAAATTGCAACAATTACGGATTACAACTCAATTTCTAGCATAAGACATAAAACTCCTAATCTAGTTGGCCAAACCAAATCAAGAAATTAAATGACATAGTCGTGAATTCAATAACACAAAAGTAATTCAAGAGAATTCGAGTTGAGAATACGCTGCGGGATTAAAACATGAATAATTCAAATACGGTTTCAAACTTCACTAAGAACTAGAATAGAAAATTAGCCGGACATGTTGGCTTTAGAAAATAGCAAAATAATAATAGACATGAGAAGAAAGAAATTCAAACGGTGTAGTCTTCTTCTTCGCACGTCGGAATCGGCTCGGTTGCTCCGGCGTAAAAATCAGCTCGATCGTTCTCTTTCTCCTTCTGCTCCAGCCGTGAATTGATGTTCCAAAACTGATATTGAGTCCAACCCTCCTCTCCTTTTATATTTATTCCATATATCCTAGTTTCCTTCTTTAATTAGAACTTCTTCCTTCTTGAGTTTTAATTTCCTTGGAGTCTTTCTTCCCAAATCTATTCCAATTTCTTTTTCTAGCATATGGACCAATTTATTACCTTGTGGAACTGATTGGACGATTTTTGAGTCGTTTATTGGGCCCCAAGTAAGATTATTTTCGTAACATGACTGACACTGGGTCAGCGAACTGACACTGGGCCTCCCAGTGTCGCGCGATATTTTCTTCATTTAAGCCCAAATCACCTTGGCTTGGTCCGTTTGATGATTCAAATTATTCCTTAAGCTTAAAAACTCCATCAAACACCTAAATTAAACAACAAATTGCCAAGTGAAGTAAATTGCACCCAAAATATAAATATATGGAAAATAACCAAGTGTGCCAACATAAAATTCATTAAAACCTTATAATTAACAATGGTTTTAGCACACTATTTTTGTCCTATCACATCTCGTTCACCGAGCAACGAGTAAATCCGATAGCATTACACTAAGAAGGTTCAAGGCTAACTACCACCTATCCCGAAGCAATAATAGGTCGTCGGGACTTAGTGCATATTGCATTTGCATTAATCATCATTCATGTGGGGGATTGTTGGAAAAATAGCTTAATTAATACCATAATTAACTATAGTAATTAATGACATTAAATAGTATAATTGAAATCTACATTTTGTGTAGATTAATTTAGTGTATTTACTTGTTCAATTTCGTTAAGAAATGAATGAGTAATTAATGCACAAAGTTAAGCCATTTAATAGTTGAGAATGTGGTGTGGAATCCCATCCCACATTGGAGAAGCAAGGAAAAGTTGAGCTATTTATAAAGGACTTTCCATCATAAAGGAGCAATCAAGTGTGCTCCATTATGGTGCACCCTAGTTGGCTTTAATTAATTTTTAAGGCTAAAATCCGAATCCTACGAGACCTTCCGAGTCCGAGTCCGAGTCCGACTCCGAGTCCGAGCACGTGCACGTCGCACTTGTCGCAACGGCGCTTCATAGGCGTACTTTGAACTTCGCTCGAACGCCTCGGAGCGAGGAGCTATGAGGAGCCTTTCGTTTTGACAACTGAGATAGTGGCTCGGATGACATGGAGGGTGACTAGGATGACACGTGGCAGTGACATGGCGGGAGTGGAACACGAGCGGCGGTTCACGGCCGAACTAGTGCAATGGTTCGGACCATTCGATGTAATCTGGACCAGCACAATGGTTTGGTTCTTCTGAACCAATGCAGCCCTTCCCACCGGACCACAAGGTGTCTATCCAGTCAGAAAGACACACCGATTCGGACAGGGTGCTTTACAGGCTATAAATAAGCCCCTGCGGATGATGATTGTTCACACATATAATCAAGATAATAATACACTTATACTAGCCTAAGTTCATACTACAAGTCCCAAATATCCAGTAGTTCGCCCGGAATTCGATTCCTAGTACAAGGTATCGAGTTCGTAGAAAAACCGTTGTATCTTGGGGACGTTTGCCGTTTAACCGTGTGTACTGTGCGGGGCAATTTTGTCTTACGGAGAGAGAGTCCAACTCTTGCCTCGATTTTGCATCATTTGTCATTTTCTACAGCATCTACAATCAACATATAATGTAATAAGTTAGGTTTTTAAAAAGAAAAGAAAGATAACGTTTAGATTTTAAAACGTTATATAACGTTTAAAATATGAAAAAGCTGACACAAGGTTCAAACCACAACCTCGCCGTGCAGACGACGAGCTGTGGCGAGGGGGCGGTGTGGCGAAGAGGCTCGGCGAGGCAATTTTGTGTCCACGTATGAACGGCGAGGTGTGTGCATCTTGCTTTGACCTTAAAGGCTTTGATCTTCACATTGTATTTGTTCCATAAATCTGTGTATTTCATATTTTGATGGTGTGACAGTCTGACAGATTTCACATTGCATGTTTATTTTGATTCTATATATCATTTCCCGGCAACCAGTAAAATAATAATTTTTCTACAACCCATACTTTTAGTCCATTTCGGTTGTAGTTTGGGCCCATGTTTGTGGCCCGTTTTCTAACGGCTTAATTGAGGCGACATTTCTTTTCCAGATATGTGTATGTTGTTTGATGCTAGTTTTGCAACCTCACAAAAGGTTTTACTTTTTAAGGAATCTTGAGAAACTTGCAATCCTCTAGGTAATGTACTTGACCGATATAGTATAGTGAGTGGTAAGTATTGGGAGATTGATCGTTGTCTAGGAGAATAGTGTCGTTAGGATTGAAGGCTAATCTAACTAGGTCTAAAGGTGAGGGATGATTCTTTTTGTATTTTTATGTTTTATGGAAAGCAAATAAAAATCTCGGGTATTGGAAAAGTGGGCGAAATTAGTTGCTAATCAACTAACCCAAAATTACTATTTAAACAATTAAAATAAAATAACAAGAAAAGTAAAGGTGGTGAACTTCTTATATAGAGAAAAATGTGTTTACTTATATTTCACTACTCCCTAGTTATCTCTTATTGATTAATTGATTTGTTACAATTGTTTTGATGAAGGGTTGCATTCCTTAATACCATTCGTGGGGGCGTGTACGTCCTTCCCAAACTCTATAAGCTTCTATCTCTTCCTATGACGACACGTTTAGTATCCTATCATGGCCTCATCAATAGTCACTTATGCATTAAACACAACAATAAAACCGTAGTACACATCCGATTACGTTTCTTAAAATGTTCAAGCTAATTACCGAATAGGAGGTTAGCCAGTTTTCTTAAGCCTAACGCTAGTCAATCACCCAAAACAATCAATAACAAATCAACAATCAATAATTAACAACTATGTTTCATTAGATCTAAGCAACCACTAAAAAACCTAAGCTAGCATGTTAAAAGAACGACAAGCATACAAGATAATCAAACAACACATAGACATATTGAATGATTAAAGGATAACTTATCTTCAATTGAACATGGAAGAAATAAGGGTTTGAAACCCTTACAATTGCTGTAAAATTCGGCTAGGGTTTTGTTGCACAAAAGTTCCACCATAATGAATGAAAAATCCAAAAAATTATATATAGAGTTACAAGGCTGACGGTGTCAGGTTATAGATCCCGACGCCATCAGATTGCCGTGTTTAGGGTTCTCGGATCGCCTTCAAACACTTCTGACGTCATCGCTTTATAAATTCTTCTGGGCCGTCTCTCTTTGGCATTACACGTGACTACCTACTTCTTTTAACACCTGACGCCGTCAGATGTTAACCCATAAATTCTTCATTAGAGCGTCTAGTGTAAACATATATCCACCTCTTGTGTCTTCAAGTGACAGCGTCACGTTGTGATGTCTGACGCCGGCAGGTACAATTTCCAGCATGGATTCTTGATTTTATCGTTTTCTTCACTTTTAACTCAAAAAACGTCCAAAATGCTCAATTTTTCAGAATTCTAGTCCAAAGTACCTAAAATGACAAAATAAACAATTTGAAGTAATATTTGATCATAAAATCACGATTTAGGGCTTAAATGAACTCCTAAAATCGTAACAAATATTTCCTTATCATTGTTCCACATACTATCCCCCACAAAAAAAATTGACTTTTTCTTCACCGCCCCTGTCTCTCATCCTAATCGGAAGCCGACTGATGAAGAAGGTGACTGGAGGTGCGTATTCTTCTGGATAAAGGCCACACAAAAAAATGCAGTCAAGATCATATCTAATACATAAACAAGATTCTGGGAAGATCAAACATCAAATGATGAGACACGTTTGTGTAATTTGATTCAACCAATATGAGATTATAATTAAGTCTTCAAAATTACTAGTTTATTTGCTTTTGCTAACGACAGACCATGAAGGCCCAGCTTTTGCCAGGTCGTTGAAAAATTGACTCTAACCTGGCGGGGCAACGACCGAACGACATGGTATAAACGGTTATTATGCGACGGTTCTAACAATTGAGGATGCGCTATGTAGCAGCGACAGTTTTCGCGGTTTCGTAAGCGTTCGTGACGCTGAAAATCTTGGCTCATCAGTTACAAAAATTTGAATTTTTAGTATGATAGTTTGTTTTTTGAGTTGAAATTGTTATTTATTTTTTTATCTTATTAATTTTTTTTTTTTTTTTTTGTAAAAGTGTTATCCTTATTGCTTTTTTGTATTATTTGTGTTGAAGTTGGTCACTTTGGTGCTACGAGATTTCTACAAATTTCTCGAATGGGAGTTCCTTCTTCGATAATATGTTCCAGATACTCTGTTGTGACTTATAGAATAGCTTTCTTTGGTAAACTTTTCATTCATATTGTTTATTTGTTAATAGCTTTTTATAAACTTTTCTTTAGATTTGTGTTGTGACTTATAGAATAGGTTTTATGTTGTGTCGTATCTGATTTCATACACTTGATTCGTGGATTAAAGGTTAACGTGTTGGCCAATGATGGATTACAAGGCACATAATGAATCGAGCAATTAAGGTCGTTAACCATAATCTATACTATCATAAGGGTTTTTTTTTTTTTTTTTTCTCGTAACACATATACTAATAAGTTGATTTTTTTAAGATTGTGAACAATAGGATATCGACTGAGCTTTTGGGACACTGAACAACATATCAAAAGGGGGGCATTACAAGAACTGTATGGAAGGTAAATCTGCTATTATTAAATTGATTTTTGGTGTTGTCATCTTACTTCAATATACAGGATATAAACGACGCCTTAGGCTATATTGTTTCTTATAAATTTGTTCATGTTGTAGGTATTAATGAAGCTCCACAAAAGGGTTTTAGCGGTACGCGTGGTAACAATAGAGAATGGCATCCGCAAGTGCCAAACATAGGTCGACCGCAGTTTGTAACACTCAATTGGTAAGGATTCGTCATGTTCATACGATTTCAGGTAAGTCAGAGACACAACACTACATCGACTCTTACAAAATTTGCTCATGCTGTAGGAACTAATGAAGGTTCAGAAAAATCTTCTAGCGGTACGGATGAAACAACTGAGAATTGCAACCTCGGATTCCAAAAGTAAGTCAACCACGGTTTGTAACACTGAGTCGGCTGGGATCTGTCACGTTCATGCGATTCTAGGCTGCAATTGAGAAGAAGAGTCCTCAAGTATGGTAGATTATTTATAATACTTTTATTAATTTAGATTCCTAAACGAGGAGAGATTAAGAGATAACGACAATCAGTCCCTTTCATGCTTCTGAATCATATTAACATCTTCCATAGTTGATGTATCAGCCGTTTGAAGTATGGCTACTGGGCGAACTCGTAGCACTGGTGCAACGTTAATTTTATCATAATTACTAAAAGTTATTGTTTTCATTTTTGTTAGTTTGTTCATGTTGCATATCAAGTGTTATGATAAAATGTTTTAATGGCAGATTACGGAACGGTTGTGTCATTCGAAAGAGATTCGTCGCGGTGTGTGTTCGTTTTATAGGACCCCAGTTTTTAGGATTTGATAGAGGTAAAGAGTTTTTAGTATTTTTTTAAAGATCAAGATTTAAGTTTTGTTTGGTGTATAAGAAGTACTTAAGTCAATCGAGTTTTAGCAGGTTTAAAAGTAATATTGCTAGAAAAAGGGCTGCAAATGAGTCTTGAAATTATAATTACAAAATGTTTGTGTGCCCAGGGTATAGAACAAAAATGTAGAACCGTAATGGGGTGTGTGTGTGTGTGGGTGGGGGGGGGGGGGGGTTTAATACGGTTTCTTAGGTTTTTTGAATGTTTAAAAACTTTAAGCCTCAAAGATCACCAAGTGGTTACACAACAATAATCACAACCACAAACTCAAGCAAAGTATATAAAGCATGTAAAGAGACACCACGATATATACTGATTCGGGATGGGGGGTTTATACCATTCGTACGTCCAGTTGCGAATCCACGACACCGATACTATTACACTAGTATAATCCTTTCGGTGGATTACAAACCGTTACAACTTCACTCCACCGATATGCACAAAGATCGGTGCTCACAAAGAAAGAGCTACTCCCCAACGGTTTTCCGCCCTCGGAAACCACCCAAAAGAATCTCGTGATTCGACTTAACCACAAAGACCACTAAGACTTCCCACCGGAAGTATCAAACCCCAACTAGATCCCCAATGATCTAGGCTTGGTCACCAAGACACAAGACTTCCCTTACAAACAAATTGAAAGAATAAGTGTTTGTTTAATCAACCAAGCCCTAACCTAACCTAGAGAATCGATTGTAGTAGAAAGGGTAAAGATAAGAAGACACTTGACACAATCACAAGAGTGGATTATGTTCTTGTGATTCTTCCCTTGTGGAGAATGTGTTCTTTCAAAGATGATAAATGGAAGATCAAGAACACAAGATGTGTAGACTTAGAGGGTAGAGAGAAAAGAAATTAGAGAGAAAGAATGTTTTTCAAGGGGTGAGGAATACAAGAGCCAAGGTGGGGTATTTATAGACAAAGACCCATCTTGGAAAAAATTTAACGAGACTGGCGCGTCACCCGCGCGTCAACGCGCGGGCAGCGCGCCAGGAGGTCTGTTACTTTTTCCCAAGTTTGGGTGTTTGGCCTTATAAATACCTAACCTTGCTAAACCCCCAATTATACTTCACACTAAACCTTAATATTATTCATCCTCAAGGACAACCAACTCAAATAGTCATTTGTAAAAATCATTTGTGAAGTAAAAGAATGTTGAAGGTGTAAACCAATTATCAAAGAGAGAAAGATAGAAGGGATAATCGGGTAGGGATAGTTTAGGTATTCCTCACATGGCATAGAAAGGAGATAAGAATATGCCATGTGATATTCCTTTGCTTGGAAAGGAAGTGTATGAGAGAAGTTGGGCTAGAATCAAACCATGGTTGGGTAAGAGGAGAAAGCATGGTTGAGTTAGGAAGAGAATATACCAAAGGAATATGCTTTCCTTGGTGAGAAAGGGTGAATGTTAGAGAGTGTTAAAAGTTAACCATGGTTGAGTAAGAAAGGTAACCATGGTTGGGTGAGAAGAGAATATCCAAGGGAATATTCCATCCTTGGGGGGAAAGGGTGAGATGGATGGTTGAGATGAGTTGGTTTGAATTGGATGGTTGAGATGAAGAGGAGCCGATGTGTGGTTTTCAAATAATTCCCTATGTGTGGAAATATAAGTGTTGGAGGGATAAGGTGATGAGTTGTACATGGGTTGTATGTGTAAGAAAGGTTGGGTTAAGTTTGAACCTTGGTTGAGTTGGAAGAGAAGCATGGTTAGGTTAAGAAGGGAATATGCTATAGGATATTCTATTTCTTGGAGAAGAGGGTGAAATAGAAGGTTGAGATGAGTTTGAGTGAATTGAATGGCCAGGATCAAAGGGAGCCTATTAATTGCCATGTGATGAAATGGAGAGGAGAAGATGAGATGTGTGTGAGTTGGCAATGGGTTGGATTGTAAGAAAATATGTAAGATTGGGATGTGATGGGGAGGAGCCTAGTGTGTGTAGAGAATGAGATGGTTGTGAGTAGTGTGTGTATTTTGAATGTAAAGGTGTGTGTATGTGAGTATGTATGTGTAAGGATGTGTGTGTAGAAAGGTGTGTATATGTGTGTATAAGGAAGGTGTATGGAAAGTGTATAAATTGAAGGGAATATTGTGTGGGAGTTTATGAGGAGACAAGAGTACACTTTTGTGTAAGGTGTAAGAGAATATGTAAGAGGATGTTGGTGATAAGATTTTGGGAAAAATTGTGGGAGGTTTGGTGATTTTGGCTTTTGTGAAAATATGTTTAAGAAAAGATTAAGAGATAATCTAATTGTCATTAAGAAGAAAAGGTTTAGACAATTAAGATTATGAGTTGAGAAAATCATAGGTTACATATATATCCAAGTAACACCACGTCGAGAATCCATAGTTTCATAACTCGTGACTTTCCACGACCCGACGTACTCAACTAACACCTTGGTACAAACAAGCCAAGTGCTTTGCCATGATTGTTAGGCGTATTTTTATACGCTTATTTATCATTATTTCATATCCATTTTCAGTCTAAACCTGCACAAATGAGCTTTTAATGCACTATCTTTATATGTTTTGTAGGAAATTGGAGTCCGGAAGCTCGAACGGCAAAAAACGAGCCAAAACGAGAATTTTTGGCCTAGGGCCGCGGCACGAACCAAATGAGCCGCGGCACACGAAGGTGACTAGCAAGCGCCGAGCGAACTGTACCGGGGGCCGCAGCACAGCTTAAGTGAGCCGCGACCCATGAGGAAAAATAAGCGCCTGCATAAAGCGCGAAGGTTAGGGGCCGCGGCACACACTTACTGAGCCGCGGCCCACGGGGCGGTTATGTTAATTTTGCTGCGTTTCTGAGCCGTTTCTGAAGCCCATTTTCGACCCAATCCCCGGACGCGTTTTGGAGGCTAATGATAGTTATAAATAGGGATTTAAGGTCTGAAAAAAGGGGGATGGAAGCATAGAGAGGCATCGGGGAATCAAAGAGAAGAAGAAAAACACCAAGGAGCAGAGCACAGAAGCTAGAGAACGAAGGAATCCGAGTTCTTCGACTGCGTTTGATTTTTATGTTTTCTTTAATTCTTTTTGTATTTTTATTTTCTAGCATGTCAGGCTAGAACACTATTCTAGGATTTTGATGAAACCAAGGTTTTGACGAATTAACTTTTGATTTTGCATTATCAATATAATTCCCTTTTCTTATTGAGTTTGCCCCAATTATTCTTAATGCTTTCAATTGTGTGGTCTATAATTGAATTGTTTTGATTACGCAACTCGAATCGGGAGAGGAGAGTTGGTAGGAAAAATTGGTGAGAACCGTTTTATCTTGTGAGATAGGAATACTCATAGGAATTACGTGGCCTTTCTGGAGATTTCGTACTTTTTGCCTATTGTCGAAATAATTCACCTAGGAATAGAGTGTGTTATTCGCCTTAGAAAATTCTATTGACCTCGGAGAGGCGGTAGAGTATTTTAGCAATCTTCGCCTTCAATAAATTGGGATCGGATAAACCGAGGTGGATTCACAATCCTAGATTAATTCCTTATTTGATTCTTTTTCTTCGAACAATCGTTTTCATTATTTATTCTTTTATTAATTTTCTTTAATTATTCTTGCACCTCCAAATTCGATAGTTCAAATAAAATTAGAATACACATAAATCGGTAATTATTAAGTCAGTCCTCGTGGGAACGATATCTTACTCATCTCTTTATTACTTGTTTACGACAACGTGCACTTGCGTTCACCGAATTTCGCAACAAGTTTTTGGTGCCATTGCCGGAGACTGATTATTTTACTAATATCGATTTCAGTATTTCTAGTCTTAGTTTGAACATTTTTTTTATTTTTGTGTAATTCTTATTATTTGTTTTCCTTTCAGGAATTTCTGGTTAGTGCATGAGAAAATTCGGTAACGAAGGCCTACTACCTTTGGATACTGAACTCGAGCGCACTCTTCGGAAAAACAAGAAGGAAAAGCGCGAGCTACCAGCAAAAGACACCATGGCCGATAACACGGAAAATCACGGAGTAGACAACCCCATTCAGCAAGCTCAACCGGCATTAGCACTCCGTGATTATGCTATGCCACAAATCAATGCAAACTTTTTGGGGATTCGGCATCCAACCATCCAAGCGAACAACTTCGAAATCAAGCCGGCTATTATTCAGATGGTGCAAGCAAGCCATTTTTGTCGACTGGCAAACGATGACCCCAACGCGCACATCGCTTCATTTCTCGAGATATGTGACACCTTCAAGAATAATGGTGTTACCGATGATGCTATTTGTCTGCGGCTTTTCCCTTTCTCTCTCAGGGACAAAGCCAAATTTTGGTTGAATTCATTACCGTCGGGCTCTATCACAACTTGGGCGGAATTAGCACAAGCCTTCCTGGCTAAGTTATTTCCACCATCAAAGACGGCGAGACTTAGGAACGAGATAACCACTTTCGGGCAATTTGATATGGAATCGCTGCACGAAGCTTGGGAGCGATACAAGGATTTATTACGGAGATGCCCACACCATGGCCTACCGGACTGGCTACAAATTCAGACGTTCTATAACGGATTGAGTGCTTCTACACGCACTCTTGTTGATGCAGCCGCTGGAGGAGCGTTGATGGGAAAAACGATGGCCAAATCCCACTCTCTATTGGAGGCGATGGCTGCAAATGCTTATCAGTGGCCTTCCGAACGAGTGATCCCGAAGCGAGTAATGGAAATCTCCAATAATGATCCAATATCTGCACTATCAGCACAAGTCGCAGCACTGACTCAGGAACTTCAAGCCTTTTCACATGCTCCTTCCCCTGTTACCACTAAATCATGTAATTGGTGCAACGGATCTCATCCTAGCGCGGAATGCCAAGTCGGAAACCCTTTCGAGCAACCTCCGATGGAACAAGCTCAGTTCGTGGGGAACGGGAATCGGCAAAATAATCCGTATTCCAACACATATAATCCGGGGTGGCGAAATCACCCAAATTTTTCATGGAAAAATGGACAAAACTCAAACCAACCTCAGTTTTCCCAACACCAACCGCAACCTCCTCCCGCTCCGAAAATCTCTCTAGAGGAGGCAATGGCGAAATTAGCAGCAAATATGAGTCAGTTCATGACCCGTACGGAAGCAACCTTGCAAAACCATTCCGCCTCTATTCGCAACTTGGAAGTCCAATTGGGGCAAATAGCAAATCTGTTAACAGCCCGCCCTGAGGGTACCTTGCCAAGTACAACCGAGACGAACCCCAGAGAGAGTATTAATGCCATTAGTTTGAGAAGCAGGAAGGAATTGTGCGAGCAGCCCAGGCAGGACAAAAAGAGAGGTGATGATGAAGAGAAGAAAAAATTGACGACTGAGGAATCACTAAATTCTAGACCCTCGAAACTGTTTCCTGACAATCCGAAGGCATATGTGCCACTCGTCCCGTTTCCACAGCATTTACAAAAGCAGAAATTGGACAAACAATTCTCCAAGTTTCTTGACGTCTTCAAGAAACTACATATCAACATTCCATTTGCTGATACCTTGGAACAAATGCCGAGCTATGTGAAGTTCATGAAAGAGATCTTATCTAACAAAAGGAAGCTCGAGGAATATGAGACAGTGGCATTGACGGAAGAGTGCAGCGCCATCTTGCAGAAAAAGCTCCCGCCAAAATTGAAGGATCCAGGAAGTTTCAATATACCGTGCACTATAGGAAATCTGTCTTTTGATAGAGCGTTGTGTGATCTCGGCGCCAGCATTAATATTATGCCCCTTTCCATATTTAAGAAGCTAGGCATTGGGGAAGCCAAGCCGACGACAATCTCGCTGCAATTAGATGACCGATCTATCAAGTACCCGAGGGGGGTAATAGAAGATGTTTTAGTCAAGGTAGATAAATTCATATTTCCGGCTGGTTTCATTGTGCTCGATATGGAGGAGGACCAAGACATCCCAATTATTTTGGGAAGACCATTCTTAGCTACCGGCCGAACTCTCATTGATGTGGAAAAAGGGAAACTCACTCTGCGAGTTCAAGATGAGCAAGTCACTTTCCAAGTGTTTCAATCCTTTCCGTGTCCAAGTAGTGTCGAGAAGAGTTCACAAATTGAAAGTGTAGATATCTTTGCGAAAGACGCACACCCGGAGAGTTGTCGGTCGTGTAATACCCGTAATTTCGATTTCCGGTAATTTCTTTTTTCGGAGAAAGTCCGTTTTGACGACTCTCTCATGACCGTTTCGTCATTTCGAGAATGATTAATTCTGCACTTTTTGTCATCCGAGTTCGCTTTATCGCTTTGCCGAGTTCCGAGCTTTTTAGACGCTTTTCCGCACTTGAGTTCGATTCTTGCGAATCTCGTCAAATCCGTTGTTTCGAGTTTCACGTAAGTTCATTTAATGTTATTATTCTTGTTGCAAGCTTTGGTTTGGTGTTTCGATCGCGTATCGTGATTTTCGGACATTTTGGGCCATTTTCGTAATTTCCCAAAGTTTTGGGTAATTACTTCCGTTGTCGAATTCCGAGTCTTCGGGTGGTCGGAATTGTGTGTTCTCTTAGCTCTTAGATTCGTCTTTGCGAGTACGTCGTAACCGTATCATCGATTCGTATTCAAGTTCGGGTTTCGGGGTCGTTCGGACCGAGTTAGGCCCGGCCGACATGGTCAGCAACTGGGCCCAGCCGCCGGCCGAGTCACGGCCGGTAGTGCTCGGAAGCTTCGCCGAGTCACGGCCGGTAGTGCTCGGCAGCCTTCCGGCCGAAAGGTGCCGCATCGTGGGGCCGCAGACATGCCGGCAGGGCCGCGGCACACTCGTGGCATTTTTCGGCCAAACTGATCAGACGGTGCCGCGGCACACCGCCGACCACTGGGAGCCATTTTTGGGCTCGTGCCGCGGCATACTCCCGCTGGCCGCAGACACCGTGCGGCACTCTATTTAAGGCCCAGAATGCTTTTTTCGCCATTTTTCTCCTTCTTCTACTTCTCTTCCGTGACTGGGGTTGTTCCTATCATGGAGAGATGTTGTTGGTCAATAAATACATGAAGTCTTGGAGTTCATATCATCAATCATCCATCCTATAACATCCTTTGATCGAGCGAATCAGGTCAGATTTTCTAGAAATCTAATTTTGGGGATTTTGTTCGATTTCGTCCGTTTAATCCGATTTAACTTAGGAATGTGATGGATTGATGATTGTTTGGATGTATTGTATCATTTCCCTTGTTAACCCATGGTTGGATCGTATCGATTCGTTGTTTTGGTCGAGTTCTTGACCGACGCCTTGAAGGTGTCCGGTAAAATGTCATAGAGGGGTTTTCGGGCGTTCTACGATTATTCTTCCTCGTATGATCGATGATTTATTGAATTTATGTTGTTAGCGTCGAATTCTTGTGAAGAACTCGAGTCGGAACCCTTTCGTTCATTGTCTTCTTCGGGGTCTGAGCTTCCCGGTCGAACCGTGTTCTTCGGAGCGTTTGTATCTTGAGACTAGTAATTACGTATGATATGTATGACGATTTTGCTTGCCTCCGTAAATATGTTCCGTTTGAGTTGGTTGTGTTTTCCGAAATTTGAAGGCTTTGTGATAATAGTCATATATTGGTATACGTGTTCGACGTTGTGCCATTTGTGCAGGATTGCGATGTACATATGAGATGGTTGTACACGTGGTTGTGCAATGTACTGTGTACCGAATGTGTGTTATGTTGGTTAAGAGTCGTTGTGATGATCATGATATTTGTGTTGTTTTGGTTTACATACTTGATTGTACATTTCGGTGTAATGTGGAATGGCTTGACATTTAATGATTATGAGTTGTGTCGTGTCGATGTGTGTGCATGTGATCCAGGTAGGGTCTGACGAGGCCTCTGGAGTTCGGTACATGATGTGTATGAACAAGGTGTGTGATCCAGGTAGGGTCTGACGAGACCTCTGGAGTTCGGTACATGATGTGTACGAACGATGTGTGTGGCCGGGGTGGTCCGTTGAGGCCTCCAAGTTCGGTACATGATGTGTACGAACAGTGTGTGTGGCCGGTAAGGTCCGTCGAGGCCTCCGGAGTTCGGTACATGATGTGTACGAACAAAGGTGTGTGGTCCGGTAAGGTCCGTCGAGGCCTCCGAGTTCGGTACATGATGTGTACGAACAATGATCGTGTAGCAATGATTGTTCGGGTAACATTTTAAATATGGATCTCGGACTCATAATGATATATTATTTAGTATGCTTTGAAACGAGAATCGGGCTAAGGCCCTAATGTTTACGAAAAGGTTTTGTAAATTGGGACTCGAGGTCCAAAAGAATTTCGCTTTAAAAATCCCCGAGATGATGTGTTCCTTTTCAAATATCTCTTACTTGAGTTCGAAATTCTAAAACTTCTAGGAACATTTTGATAATTGATTTACGTATTAAATTCGTAGTTGCTATTTGCTTGTTACATTTCGTATGGTTTGATACTTGCACTAGTAAAACAGTGGCGTTTTACTAACCCCGAGTATTCGGGGTGGATGTCTGTTATGCGTCGGTACATGCAGGTTCGGGGAGCGATCACAGGATTAGGACAAGGGGATGACGAGTGCGATACTAATCAAGAGTTGAGAGTTGGTAGAGTTTAGTTGTATTATTAGAGTTGATTCGGTCTTCCGTCAGATTGTATTTCACCCTGTATGGGTAATGTTGTTAGTCGATCCCGTTGATAGAGTTGTGTGACCTCACTTGGCCTGTGTGTTTATGTGTAAGTGACCTTAGCAGTCGTATTATTATATTGTTTGACTCGCCGGCAAGCATTTGGTTGTTTATGGACGTTTATCCCGTAGATCCATGCGAAAGGGTTTACGGCGTGTAATATTCCCATACGGTTTGGGGGTGTTACATTTATGGTATCGAGCCTAGGTTGCGGAAACCTAGCCGCTGGGTCGAGTCAGTCGTGATTTGTCGATTAATGTGTTGTCTTGTCGCTCGAGCCGCCAGTGACAAGTTGAGTTGTGCGTAGTCACAACGCGTTGGATATGTTGGCGGATGAGATTAGTATCGTGGGCGACCGTCGTCTCCGTGCGGCCCGTGGACGTAAGTCCTCTTGATGCATAATATCTGTGTTCATGATTTCATTTATGTGTGATATTTGTGGTGCATAATTTTATTTACACGGTGTTGTGTAATGAAGTTGTATTCGATACTTGGATACGCTGTACGTGTATAGAACTGGATGTATTGATGTTTGGCCCTTGAACCACCACGTGGTTGGTATGGTGTGAAAGTTGTGAACCTTGATGGGTTTTACGGTAGAGTTTGTGAGAAACTCCGATGAATGATTTTGCTGTGTGTTTAAACTTGATGCCATGAGATGTAAGTGATTGAATTGTCGTAACTTTATGCCATATGGGCATGTGGTTTTAATATCGACTATTTTGGATTGTTGTAATTATACCCGCTACGGGTAGCTTTGAAAACGTTTTTCCTTAAAGACTACTGATTTGAGCATTTTTGTGGAAATCAAAATTTTTGGAAAAATCTTGTTTTGCAAAACGACCCTAATTTTCGGAATTTAAATGTTATGTGTTTGTGTGTTGGGGGCTACTGTGACAATTCTGCAGTCCTGCAGCTAGATGTTACGGCCGTAAGATGTTTTCCATTACGGCCGTAAGCTCAGAGTTGTTACGACCGTAAACTGCATGTTGTTACGGCCGTAAACTTTGATCAATTAGAGAAATTTGTTATTACAGTTGTACCCGTGCCCCATGGTTATTTAATCTCTGTTGATATATCAGTGATGGATGGCGTGGTAACATGTTGTTACCCCGTATAACGCTAGTAAAGATAATGATATATTGATAAGGTCATTTTGACGATATCGTCTAGCGAAAAGATTGAAGCCTCAATGTGTTGTTTTGCAAATAGCTTCAATCAAAACAGTTTTGATAATGAGATACATGGTTTTAATTAAACGACCGAGGTATTATAAGTGTTTTCAAAAATTTCATTTCACCAATTTTTTTTTCAAACTTGAGAATTTTAAAATTTTATCATTTGAATAATACCCCGGAAATATTTTATTTTTGTTGTTAGTGTTTGATCCCTGCGATACGTGTGTGGTTTTGACCGTGTTTGATTTGGTAAAATCCAAACATCTCTGTTGATGTGACTGTGTGGATTATTTTTTTTTAATGAAGTTCTAAAATTACAGTGTTAGTTCGTGCACTTGTGTGATGACTTGGAGTTGATGTTTTAACGTGCTGCTATTTATTGTCTTATCTTGATGTTGTGATACTTGTTTGGATGTGTTATTCTTATTGGTCGTCCGTCCAGTATGCCGAGAGGCCGTGGCCGAGGACGTGGTCGTAGTCGTGGTCGTGATCAGCAGCAATCATCCAGAGGTAATGTTGATATTGGCGCCGCCACCATCCTTCGTCAGGTGACTGACCGGTTGGCGCTTATGAATCAGACCGTACACCGAGACGGATTCCGAATGAAGATAACAGAGCTGGTAAGTGGTTACGAGATGTGATGAGAATGCACCCGCCCCGTTTTGTAGGTTCTTCGGACTCGTTAGGCTGGGAGAATTGGCTCTTCCAGTTGGACAGAACATTTGATGTTGTAGCTTGCCCCGATGAGAGAAGAGTGCCTATTGCTCAATACCTACTCGACAGGGAATCTGCAGACTGGTGGGAGGCCGTAGCGCCTAGTGATCGTACCGCTACTTGGACTGAATTCAAAACTGCCATGGAGGCCGAGTATTGTCCGCCGCCTGTTAAAGAGCGTAGGATTGTCGAGTTTTTCTCGGCTACGCCCCGAGACGTGTCGATATCCCAGTGCGATAGTCGATTATAATCGACACTGTGTTATGTTCGGATCGTGTGAGAAGTGAGGCGTATAAGGTTCGTTATTTCGATATGCGTATGAAACCTCGATTCGGCAGGTGTATGGCTCCTTTTATGTGTACAACCTTGAAGGACTATCAGATCGAGCCTTGGCGTTTGAGATGGCTATAATGTCTACCGAGTCCGTGTCGGTAGCGAAAAAGGTAAGATTTCCGATGACGACGGAAGTAAGGGAATTGGGATTCCCACACCTCAACCCTCGTATCGCCGAGTATGGGACCTTCTCGTCGCTTAGAGAACCCAAAAGACCCAAGTCGGTGTCTTTGAGTTCTGGTAATGCTCCTAGGTGTTTCAATTGTAACGTTCTAGGCCATGAACGCGCGCATTGTAAGAAACCGCTAGTGACTTGTTATAATTGTGGACACGAGGGGCATCGAGTTCAGTACTGCGAGATTGTTGCCGAGATGATAAGGGACCGGAATTCTATTTCTACTTCCGGAGGGCCCAGTGATGTCTAGTGATGGTGTTTTTGGTACCCGCTACACAGATTGTTTCGCGTGTAGAGATGTTTCTGTGACGCTTTTACAGTTGGAACTTGTTGAATGATATTTTGTTTTGTATAAGTTCCCGTTTAGTTGTTGAACCTACGGAGGCGTGTCAGTGGACCACGAGGTCATGAGCATGGTATTTTATTATGTGTCGTTATATTTTGTTTCGTATCACTGTGATAACCTTAGTTTAAGTTTCGGGGCGAAACTTATTTTTTGTGTGATAGAATGTAATATCCGGTATTCTCATTTTCTGTTATCTTGAAATTATTTGTGTTTTGACGTCGGACATTTTCTTGTTGATGAGTATCGGAGTGATTTCTATCGTGTTATTCTATTTGTTTCTTTCGCATAGCCATTTTAGTCGGGTGCGGCTTATTGTCACGTGCGTTTCTTTGATTAAATGTGTGCATGTGATGTGATGTTAATTGCTCGTTATTGTTTTGAATCTTAGTCGGTGGCATTGTGTTGGTCGTCGTGGAGCGTGTTTTCACGCCGTATGTCTTTTGGCGTTTCTTGCAGCGTTTCGCCGTTGGGCGCGAGTATTCGGTTTTTGTGTACCTCGTCGAGTCTTCCTGACAGTGGATATTGCTTCTCCCTACTTGTTTTAAGTTTCGGGACGAAACTTCTTTTAAGGAGGGTAGAATGTAATACCCGTAATTTCGATTTCCGGTAATTTCTTTTTTTCGGAGAAAGTCCGTTTTGATGACTCTCTCATGACCGTTTCGTCATTTCGAGAATGATTAATTCTGCACTTTTTGTCATCCGAGTTTGTTTCGGTATCGTTTTACTGAGTTCCGAGCTTTTTAGACGCTTTTCCGCACTTGAGTTCGATTCTTGCGAATCTCGTCCGAAACTGTTGTTTCGAGTTTCTCGTAAGTTCATTTAATGTTATTATTCTTGTTGCAAGCTTTGGTTTGGTGTTTCGATCGCGTATCGTGCTTTTCGGACGTTTTGGGCCATTTTCGTAATTTCCCAAAGTTTTGGGTAATTACTTCTGTTGTCGAATTCCGAGCCTTCGGGTGGTCAGAATTTTGTGTTCTCTTAACTCTTAGATTCGTCTTTGCGAGTACGTCATAACCGTATCATCGATTCGTATTCAAGTTCGGGTCGGTCGTTCGGCCGTGAGTTGGCCCCGCCGACATGGCCGGGCAACTGGGCCTGTGCCAGATCGCCGAGTCACGGCCAGAGTGCTCGCATCTTCTAGCCGAGTCACGGCCGGTAGTTCTCGGCAGCCTTCCGGCCGAGCAAAGCCAGACTGGGGCCACGGCACATGCGGCAGGCCGCGGCACACTCGTGGCATTTTTCGCCAAACCGATCAGACGGTGCCGCGGCACACGCCGGCCGGCCGCGCACACCGCCGACCACCGGGAGCCATTTTTGGGCTCGTGCCGCGGACACTCATTGGTCATGCACACCGTGCACTTCTATTTAAGGCCCAAAGAAATGCTTTTTTCGCCATTTTTATCCTTCTTCTACTTCTCTTCCGCGACTGGGGTTGTTCCTATCATGGAGAGATATTGTTGGTCAATAAATACATGAAGTCTTGGAGTTCATATCATCAATCATCCATCCTATAACATCCTTTGTTCGATTTCGTCCGTTTAATCCGATTTAACTTAGGATTGTGATGGATTGATGATTATTTGGATGTATTGTATCATTTCCCTTGTTAACCCATGGTTGGATCGTATCGATTCGTTGTTTTGGTCGAGTTCTTGACCGACGCCTTGAAGGTGTCCGGTAAAATGTCATAGAGGGGTTTTCGGGCGTTCTACGATTATTCTTCCTCGTATGATCGATGATTTATTGAATTTATGTTGTTAGGGTCGAATTCTTGTGAAGAACTCGAGTCGGAACCCTTCCGTTCATTGTCTTCTTCGGGGTCCGAGCTTCCCGGTCGAACCGTGTTCTTCGGAGCGTTTGGTAGCGGTTATTAAGGCAAGTATCTTATTATACGACTTGTATCTTGCGACTAGTAATTACGTATGATATGTATGACGATTTTGCTTGCCTCCGTAAATATGTTCCGTTTGAGTTGGTTGTGTTTTCCGAAATTTGAAGGCTTTGTGATAATAGTCATATATTGGTATACGTGTTCGGCGTTGTGCCATTTGTGCAGGATTGCGATGTACATATGAGATGGTTGTACACGTGGTTGTGCAATGTACTGTGTACCGAATGTGTGTTATGTTGGTTAAGAGTCGTTGTGATGATCATGATATTTGTGTTGTTTTGGTTTACATACTTGATTGTACATTTCGGTGTAATGTGGAATGGCTTGACATTTAATGATTATGTGTTGTGTCGTGTCGATGTGTGTGCGTGTGATCCAGGTAGGGTCTGACGAGGCCTCTGGAGTTCGGTACATGATGTGTACGAACAAGGTGTGTGATCTAGGTAGGGTCTGACGAGACCTCTGGAGTTCGGTACATGATGTGTACGAACGATGTGTGTGGCCGGGTAGGGTTCGTTGAGGCCTACGAAGTTCGGTACATGATGTGTACGAACAGTGTGTGTGGCCGGGTAGGGTCCGTTGAGGCCTCTGGAGTTCGGTACATGATGTGTACGAACAGTGTGTGTGGTCCGGGTAAGGTCCGTCGAGGCCTCCGGAGTTCGGTACATGATGTGTACGAACAATGATCGTGTAGCAGTGATTGTTCGGGTAATATTTTAAATATGGATCTCGGACTCATAATGATATATTATTTAGTATGTTTTGAAACGAGAATCGGGCTAAGGCCCTAATGTTTACGAAAAGGTTTTGTAAATTGGGACTCGAGGTCCCAAAGAATTTCTGCTTTAAAAATCCCCGAGATGATGTGTTCCTTTTCAAATATCTCTTACTTGAGTTCGAAATTCTAAAACTTCTCGGGAACATTTTGATAATTGATTTACGTATTAAATTCGTAGTTGCTATTTGCTTGTTACATTTCGTATGGTTTGATACTTGCACTAGTAAAACAGTGGAGTTTTACTAACCCCCGAGTATTCGGGGGGTGGATGTCTGTTATGCGTCCAGGTACATGCAGGTTCAGGGGAGCAGTCACAGGATTAGCACAAGGGGATGACGAGCTGCGATACTAATCAAGAGTTGAGAGTTGGTAGAGTTTAGTTGTATTTGATTCAGTCTTCCGCTGTATTGTATTTCGACCCCTGTGTGGGTAATGTTGTTAGTCAGTCCTGTTGATAGACTTGTGTGACCTCATCGGTCTGTGTGTTTATGTGTAAGTGACCTTAACGGTCTGTATTATTATATTGTTTGACCCTGTCCGGGCAAGCATTTGGTTGTTTATGGATGTTTAGCCTGGTAGATCCTTGCGGAAAGGGTTTACGGCGTGTAATATTCCCATACGGTTTTGGGGGTGTTACAGGTCGAAGTTTTCAGAATCCGTTTCAGCTGCTCCGATGTCTAATAAAAATGAAGAGCGAATCATGTATCTTAAGCAGTTAAATATGTCATCTTCAACATCCGTTCATCCACCATCGAAAAATTCTCATGTTGTCATAAGTTCGCCCGTGGAGTTGAAAATTAAGCCGGATGTCAAACGAGTACCAAGTCAACTGCAAAATGGATGTTTTGGGAGGCTACTATTGTTAAAGCCGTTTCGCAAAGAACGTTGGATATCCAAACCAGAAGTCGAACGGTTAAAATTTAATGGTCAACAATTTAAATCACGTAATAACGGTTCGATGGAATGTGCGGAGTCCAAATGGTCTTTGCGAAATGCGAATTGATTTTCAAAAAGTCCGGCTGAAGACTATAAACTTAGCGCTTCTCGGGAGGCAACCCGAGTATTATTTGTAGATTTTTGTTTTTCAGTATTTTCTTGCATTTTAGGATCTTTATTTTTCGTCATTTTTGCTTTGATATGCTTATCCCTCACGTTCTTGGTGTTTTCTTTTGAAGATTCTGTGCAGGAATATCCCCAGGGGAAATTTAACCCTGGGCCGCGGCACAAGGATAGTGAGCCGCGGCACAAACAAGTAGAAAAAAGGGGGCTAAACTTCCTGTACTCTGTGCCGCGGCACGACCTCACTGGGCCACGGCACACCCGGTCCCTGAGCCGCGGCACATATGCACTGAGCCGCGGCACACCAAATGGCAAAGATACGTCCAGGAAGCTATACTCCGTACCGCGGCACGGATCAAATGAGCCGCGGAACACTAACACTACGAGCCGCGACACCCATATGCTGAGGCGCGGCACATGGCAAAAAGAACAAACACGCCCAGGAGGCTGTACTCTGGGCCGCAGCTCAGTTAAGTTGTGCCGCGGCCCCTGTTGCGAAGATGAACAACCCAGTCTTCCTTTATAACATCGATCGACCGGCACACCAGGTAAGTTTCCATTCCTTTCGGCGCGCGGCACTCGGACGATCCCCCTTCAATTTTTCTTCTTCTTGTATTCTTCAATCCAAGCAAGGTAATTCTCAATCTCTTAATCCTAATTGCAACATAGAATCAAAAGTGAGGTGATGTTCTTTAGTCATGGGTTAATATGTTAGTTTTTTTTTAAAAAAAAAAGTGCCATCAAAGTTGAGTTGAATTATGGTGATCGATTGTTGATGTTAATTGTGATTATCTGTGGATTGTTGATGCTATTTGCGACTATCAATTGTTGTCATCATTGTTGGGGATTTGTATTTAACCATTAAAATTCTTGTTCTTCATTTAAACTTATGCACACTAAGTGTTTGATGAATTGCGTCAATGAAAATTTTTGAACCAAACATTTTTATAACTATATGCAACGAATTATTTTATCGGATTACATTGTACCCAAACCCATACTTCATGTTTAAACTTGAAAGTTCAACATTAATTTCCTCTTACAATGGTGCAAGACGCTATATTCACGTTTCGCGTATCTTAATTCGAAAGTGGTGTTGTTTTCCTTAACGGTTACGTAATTTCCGGTGTTTATCTTTTCAGGAAACTCGCCATGGCTAGAAAAAGGAAGGTTAGCACAAGGGCTAGGACATAATCGTCCCCCACAAGGGGGGAGACTTCACAGAGCCGAGTCGATTTGGAGTTGTTAGGAATATGCCCTCGAATGCCACTCAGAGGATGAGAGAGTGAGAGCAATTGTATTGTAATTATGAATATTATATTTAATAAGGCAATTATTATTTCTATATTATTGTATATCACTGGAATTGTGATTTGGTATATAGAATAATAGTCCTTGCATTTGAGAGTGAACATTCTACTCTATATGGAGATAAGGAGATATGCACTAGAAGTGTTTAGAGCTCGAATGCTTAACTAGTTCGCAAGTCGATAAAACTTAACAGGATATTAAGTTTTAATAAGACTTGTATAACTGATGCTAGGATGTGTGCACGTCTTGATAGCATAGTTATAAGTATATTGGTGGGACCAGTATACTCGAACACGACTCATACTCGATTCAGTCACACGGTATTCACTCTTGGAGAGTCGATGACGAATCGAAAGGTTGTGATAGTATACGTGGACCTTTGACTTGAGGGTTCAGTAGAAGATGTGCCTGTGACGTTTAGTTTGTCATTAGAGTAGTTAGATTCATTTGCTTAATTGCTGAGTCGACCTCGAAGTGCGGACTATACGGGCAGGTAGCGCCTTTTGTTGTACGCCAAGAAAGGATTCTATCTCTGTTAGTGAGCAAAGCGAATGTCCTATACGGTTAATGGCAAATAAGATCATAAGTCTTTGCCAAAGCATTACGATATAGTCGTATTAGATACACTATTAATCGCCGGTCTTGATTTGCATTAACACATGTATAGAGTTTAGTCAACAGTAGGGTTTGACTTTACCGTGACCCGAAGACTTGACCGACATCCGATGAAGGGTCTATACGTATATAGTATTCACGACATAATGGTTCGGAATGATCTGCTCATTCGTTCTCGCCGGTTTACTGATGCGGCCCGCTAGGCTGGCTAAGTGCTGCCCGCACTCATTGGTTCCTCCCAATGCCGACTGAGACGAACCTACAGAGTCGCGCAATATGATCATTGATGGATAAATATGAATTAATAATCTCTCTTATAATATTAGATATTAGATATCTAATTTTGATTTATCGGATAAATCAAATAGCGGTCTTATGAATTGTAAGTAGGTTACTGGGTGATTACTTTAATTCATAAATTATATTTCTTAGAGAAATATATATTTGTGTTTGATTTAATTAATTAATTGGATTAATTAATTAGTCCAAACACATTGGAAATAAAACGGATTCGTTTGACAAACATCCGGTACACGAGGGATTCGTTTTGACGAACATCCAGTACACGAGCCGAGTAAATTCGACCCGTCTTCTTGGAAATTTCCCTTAAGGCCGCCCCCTCCCTCTCTTGTCTCTTTTATACTTATTTTATGTCACTAGGTGACATATGTGAGGTGTATTTGATACCCTCAATCATGTGTTAAAGTTAGACTTTCATTTTTTTATAAATATAAGTCTTTAAAAAGGAGAGAGGACAACTTCTTCTTGCAAGAACTCAAAATCACGAATTTGAGAGAGAGTGTAAGGTTAAAAACTTCATCTTGATCTTAGAGACAAGATATAAGAAGAATACATTGAGAGAGAAAATTCCTACAAGCTTCCCTAGCCGCATTCTTGAAGAAAGGAAGCTTGTCGATTTTTCCATCAAGTTCCGGCGTGTGAAGTAGAGGCATCTTGCTTTAGGTGCTTGGAACGAAGGGCTCTTCATCATCATCATCATCATACGAAGGTTTTTCAGAGACATCATAGGTATGGGACTTTGATTCCTTGATCTTCGTATTTTTCTTTTCGTATATACATTACTTGATCGATCCTCTTAGGGATTCCGTTTATTCTTCCGTTGCGTTTATTTTCTGTGGAATCCCAACAGTGGTATCGGAGCGAGGTCAAATATATCGTATATACGATCATCTTTGCATTTGGAATGTTATTTGATGATGTTTATGATTTAGAATCATAATAGATATAATCGAAGAAATTTAATCGTTCGTAGTAAGTCAAGTTTCGACTATTTTATGTGAATTATAAATCTGAAAAATTTGATTTTTGTTGATTTATAAGTTCTTCATGAAGTTAAGAAACTTTTTCGTTTGGGAAGCGAGTCGAAATAATGTGTAAAACGGGGTTAAACACGAATACCGCACGAAGACGCAGTTGCCGGCAGCAGTTTACTGATCGGCCGCTCGCCGGCCGAGAGTGACTCGGTAGGCTATCAGAGCTGCTCGGACAACTCGCCGGCAAAGTGGCCGAGAGTGACTCGGTCCGGGCGGTTCTCGGGTTTTCGGCCCGATTTTGAATCGGGCCGTGTGGGCCTGATACCGGATTTCCGGACTCCATTTTTGTGTTTATATTTCGTTGTAATAATTTCAAATTTAAATTGGATTTAATTGGATTTAATAAAATATTTGGAATATCTTTTTATTAAGGAAAATTATTAGACGAGAATATTGTTTTGGCCGGATTACTTTGAACGGATTAAAATGACGATTATAAATATTAATTTGATTAATATTGTAGAAATTAAATAGATTAATTTTTATATTAATTGGATTAATATATTAATTGATTATTTAATTTCATTTACCGTTACATGTTGTATGGAATGCCTTATGTGATGGTGATATAGCTCGTGGACTTAGTTGTTGATTTGTTCGATTCGATATGGTTGTAAAGGCCATTTTGAGCCTATTTATTTTTACTAAAAAATATGTATAATAGGACGTATTGTTCAATGATGTAATTATTCATATGGCTATGACGAAGACCGAAGACGACCGACTAGAAGACGAAGAATCAATACTGTATTTTTTCTTTCTTTATTTGGCTTGGCCCAATACTTAGGAAAAAGTCCATGAGCTATATGTTGGTAGTAACTAGGTTGCTATTTATTTTTTTTCATTTTGAATGATTGACAAACCACAAACCGCGCTTATAAACGGATTAATGTGCAAAGTGTAACATTTAATCGCGTTAATACTCCCACTTACAAACACTAAGTTATAAAGGTTACGAGGTTTCCTACCCTCCGTCAAACTCATGGAAAATTGAAATCTAAACCGGAATATTATTCTTCCGAGTATGTCGGGGTAATATTTTTGGGGAAAGTTGATAAATTCCTAGATTGCATTAGATGCCTTTGGTTGTGACAAATCAAACCCCTATAAACCGTATGGGTTGCCGGGTAAGATTCAATTGTCAGACTAATAGGAGTTGACGGTTTAAACTTAGATAGTTCAGCGAGCCATAGAAACCGAATGGGTTGAGGGCAAGTGAACTAGGGGTAAAAGAAGATCGAATCATCCATTAGATGGGTTGGTATTAGACACCACTTTATAAAGAATAATAGAATATAAACCGTATGGGTTGCCCTCTATTAAACTTTGTAAAGAAATCAATCACCACTATGAAGTCACCCAAGACTTCCGGATTTAACATGGGCGTGTGTAAATGCCGATAAAATAGTGGGAGCCGAGTTATGAATAAAGAAAGTCCTTAAATTCTTTACTCGGATCATAATTAAACAATCACTAACGAATCTCAAATTATTCTCTGCAGTTAACAAAACTCTCAATATGACAATGAACCCACTCGCTATACTACTTGAAAGAACATCCTGACTGGTCCGAACTATGTGGACTGGCTTCGGAACTTGAGGATTGTCCTAATTATGGAAATGCTGGGATACGTCTTGGAGACGGACATCCCAGCGGCTCCTGCAAGAACCCGAGCCAATCAGGAAGATGTCGATGCCCATGAGAAATGGGTAAAAGACGACATAAGAGTGCGAGGGTACATGTTAGGCTCAATGACCAATTAGCTTCAACGTGCCCATGAAAAGATGACGTCTTCACGAGCCATCTTAGCGCACCTGGCTGAGCTCTATGGAGAGCATAGCCGAACTGCTAGATATGAGATATCAAAGCAATTATTCGGTGCCAGGATAAAGGAAGGAGAGAGGGTTGGGGACCATGTCCTCAAGATGATCTCGATGATTGAGAGATTGGAAGCTCTTGATTTTCAGATGCATGCATCTCTCCAAACTGACCTTATCCTGCAGTCATTTCCTGAATCCTTTTCCCAATTTGTCATGAACTTCAACTGCAATGAGATTGCATGTAACTTAGCTGGGCTAATGAACAAACTGACGACTGCACAGTCTTAGATGAAGACAAAGGGAAAGGAAGCTGCACTTGTGATTTCTTCTAAGACTTGGAAGTCCAAAAATAAGAAGAAAAATAACAAGAAGCAGTTAGGTCCGATAGCCAATATCGACAAGGGAAGGGGCAAGGCCCCAATGGTTCAAAAGAGCAAAGGGGCCAAGAAAACGGATGTATGCCTCAACTGCGGTGAGCTAGGCCACTGGAAGAGGTATTGTCCAAAGCTTGACTGTAATGCGCCTTCAGGTACGGAACTACTGGTTTTAGAAACAAATTGTTTTGTAACTGTATATTCTACTTCTTGGATACTTGATTCCGGTGCGAGTTCTCACATTTGTACAATGAATCAGGATCTGGAATGAAGTAGGAAGCTGGATTCAGGGGAGGTGATGGTCACCGTCGGAAATGGGCATAGTGTCGAGGCTTCTGATATCGGATCCCTTATGTTGGATTTAGAATATGGTTTTATTCTCACTTTAGATGATGTACTTGTTTTGCCCAAGAGGCACAAGAATATTGTATCAATTCCGGTCATGGACCGAAAGGGATTTCACTTCTTTATTGGAGATGGGTCCTGTCGTATTTATTTCAGAAATAAATTGGTTGGTACTGCTACATTATTAAATGGTTTATACCATTTAAATTTAAAGAATAAGACAACTGTGAACACTATAACTAGGAAGCGTGGTAGGGATGAAACGAACCAAGCACTTAAGTGGCATCTTAGACTTGGTCATATCGGTCAGACCAAGGTTCATAAAATGGAGAAAGATGGGCTTACGGGTCCATTGGGATCAGATCTCTATCCGACTTGTGAATCTTGCCTTCAAGGAAAAATGACTAAGTTACCCTTCGCAGGGACTTTTGAAAGAGCTGCTGAAAAACTTGGATTGATCCATACCGACGTCTGTGGCCCTTTTGAAGTGGCACGAGACGGCTTTGATTTCATTACATTCACTGATGACCATACCAGGTATGGATTCGTGTACTTAATGAAACATAAGTCTGAAGCTTTTGATAAATTCAAGGAATTTAAAGCCCTAGTTGAAAATCAAACAGGTAACCGTGTTAAGACTTTTCGGTCAGACCGGGGTGGTGAGTACATGAGTACCGAATTTGATGAGTTCTTAAAAGAACTAGAAATAGTGTCACAATTCACTCCTCCCGCTACTCCACAATTAAATGGTGTATCATAAAGAAGGAACCGAACCTTGTTGGACATGGTTCGCTCCATGCTTAACTATACTGATCTACCGATTTATCTGTGGGGTTACGCGCTCCTTACTGCTGTGCATATCTTGAACAGATGTCCTTCCAAATCCGTTCCTAAGACTCCCCATGAGATGTGGAGAGGTAGGAAACCAAGTCTTAACCATATTAGGATTTGGGGATGCCCTGCTTATGTCAAGAAGACTAAAGTAGAGAAATTGGAAACTAGGTCTGTGAAAGGTCGTTTCATAGGATATCCAGGGGATTCTATAGGATATCTATTCTGCATGCACGAATATCATAGGATCATCGTTGCTATACAAGCACACTTCCTGGAAGATCAGTTTATTCAGGAAGGAGGGGCAGGTAGAAATATTTCTTTGGAAGAAATAAAAGAAACACCAAATGAGACACCTATGCAAGATATAAGAACCGAACCTTATGAAATACAAATACAACCTCGCAAGTCTAGTAGAATTTCTCAATTACCTGAGAGGTATGGCTATCTGCATTAAGAGGAACTGGGTGTCCATGAGATGACAGAAAGTAGTCAAGAGAATGATCCTTCTACATACGACCAAGCGATGGTAGACGTTGACTCCACCAAGTGGCAAGAAGCTATGGAAGCTGAGATAGACTCAATGCATGCTAATCAGGTCTGGACTTTAGTAGATCGTCCTAAAGGCATAGTGCCTATTGGAAACAAATGGATCTATAAGAGAAAGACTGACGGAGATGGCAAGGTTGATACCTGTAAGGCCAGGCTTGTGGCAAAGGGTTATTCCCAAAGAGAAGGAATCGATTACTTCGAGACCTTCTCGCCTGTAGCTATGATTAAGTCTATTTGCATGATGCTTGCTATATCAGCCCACTTAGATTATGAAATATGGCAAATGGATGTGAAAACGGCATTCCTAAATGGATTCCTCGAGGAGGAGATTTATATGGAACAGCCTAAGGGATTCATATCTCAAACCAATATTCATAAAGTATGCAAACTTCAGCGTGCCATTTATGGACTGAAGCAATCTTCACGGAGTTGGAATCTTCGTTTTAACGAGACAGTCAAAGAGTTTGATTTTGTCCAAAACGAAGAAGAGCCCTGTATTTACAAGAAGGTTAGTGGGAGCAAAATTGCGTTCTTAATACTATATGTAGATGACATTCTACGTATAGCAAACGACGTAGGAATGCTCAGTTCTGTGAAAGCTTGGCTTTGTAAAGAGTTCTCAATGAAAGACTTGGGAGAAGCTACCTATATTCTGGGTATTCGTCTCTACCGGGATAGAGCGAAAAGAATGTTAGGTCTTTCCCAAGCCCTCTACATAGAAAAGATCCTGAAGCGATTTAGGATGGAAGATTCTAAAAGAGGGTTTCTACCTATGCAACATGGTGCAAAACTTTCCTTAGAGATGTGTCCTCAAAGTGAGGAAGATAGAAAGGAAATGAGCAAGGTACCTTATGCTTCGGCAGTAGGTAGCCTTATGTATGCAATGATTTGCACTAGACCGGACATTGCCTATGCTGTGAGCGTAGTAAGTCGGTTTCGGTCAAATCCAGTAAGGTGAACATTGATCATCAGAAAGAACATTCTTAAGTACCTAAGGAGGACTAAAGACTTGGTTCTTACATAGCGGTGGAGAACTAAGAGTGATGGGTTATACACTCAAATTTTTCTGGGGACATGGATGCTCGATGTACACATCGTGGTATATCTTTACTCCGAATGGTGGGGCGCTTGGAGAAGTGCCAAGCAAAGTTCGATTGCTATCTCTACATGTCAAGCCGAATATCAGCAGCCACGGAGGTCGCTAAAGAAGCTTTTTGGATAAAGAAGTTCACCGAGGAACTTCAAGTGGTTCCTAACGCAGAGAAGCCCGTGACACTGCTTTTGTGACAACGACGGAGTCACAGACAGCCAAGGAGCCTAGGGCTCACCACAACACCAAACATATTGTGAGAAAATATCATTTTGTTAGAGAAATGGTTCGGGATGGGAATGTTACACTGCAGAGAGTAGACACAGCAAATAACGTTGCTGATCCGCTTACCAAGCCACTATCTCAGAAGGTCTTAGAGAGACATATGGAGAGTATGGGTATTAAATACCATAGTTTGTGGCATTGAGTGCAAGTGGGAGATTGTTAGGAATATGCCTTCGAATGCCACTCAGAGGATGAGAGAGTGAGAGCAATTGTATTGTAATTATGAATATTATATTTAATAAGGCAATTATTATTTCTGTATTATTGTATATCACTGGCATTGTGATTTGGTATATAGAATAATAGTCCTTGCATTTGAGAGTGAACATTCTACTCCTTATGGAGATAAGGAGATAGGAACTAGAAGTGTTTAGAGCTCGAATGCTTAATTAACTAGTTCGCAAGTCGATAAAACTTAACAGGACATTAAGTTTTAATAAGACTTGTATAACTGATGCTAGGATGTGTGCACGTCTTGATAGCATAGTTATAAGTATATTGGTGGGACCAGTATACTCGAACACGACTCATACTCGATTCAGTCACACGGTATTCACTCTCGGAGGGTCGATGACGAATCGAAAGGTTGTGATAGTATACGTGGACCTTTGAATTGAGGGTTTAGTAGAAGATGTGCCTGTGACGTTTAGTTTGTCATTAGAGTAGTTAGACTCATTTGCTTAATTGCTGAGTCGACCTCGAAGTGCGGATTATATGGGCAGGTAGCGCCTTTGTCGACGCCAAGAAAGGATTCTATCTCTGTTAGTGAGCAAAGCGAATGTCCTATACGGTTAATGGCAAATAAGATCATAAGTCTTTGGCCAAAGCATTCTGATATAGTCGTATTAGATACACTATTAATCAGTCGGTCTTGATTTGCATTAACACATGTATAGAGTTTAGTCAACAGTAGGGTTTGACTTTACCGTGACACGAAGAGTTGACCGGGACATCTGTTGAAGGGTCTATATGTATATAGTATTCACGACATAATGGTTCTGGAATGATTCGTTCATTCGTTCTCAGTCGGGGTTTACAGTGCGGCCTGCTAGGCTGGCTAAGTGCTGCCCGCACTCATTGGTTCCTCCCAATACCTAGTGAGACGAACTCATGAGTCGCGCAATAGTATCATTGATGGATAAATATGAATTAATAATCTCTCTTATAATATTAGATATTAGATATCTAATTTTTATTTATCGGATAAATCAAATAGCGGTCTTATGAATTGTAAGTAGGTTACTGGGTGATTACTTTAATTCATAAATTATATTTCTTAGAGAAATATATATTTGTGTTTGATATAATTAATTAATTGGATTAATTAATTAGTCCAAACACATTGGAAATAAAACGGATTTTTTTGACAAACATCCGGTACACTAGGGATTCGTTTTGACGAACATTCAGTACACGAGCCAAGTAAATTCGACCCGTCTTCTTGGAAATTTCCCTTAAGGCCACCCCCCTCCCTCTCTTGTCTCTTTTATATTTATTTTATGTCACTAGGTGACATATGTGAGGTGTATTTGATACCCTCAATCATGTGTTAAAGGTAGACTTCCATTTTTTTATAAATAAAAGTCTTTAAAAAGGAGAGAGGACAACTTCTTCTTGCAAGAACTCAAAATCACGAATTTGAGAGAGAGTGTAAGGTTGAAAACTTCATCTTGATCTTAGAGACAAGATATAAGAAGAATACATTGAGAGAAAAAATTCCTACAAGCTTCCCTAGCCGCATTCTTGAAGAAAGGAAGCTTGTCGATTTTTCCATCAAGTTCCGGCATGTGAAGTAGAGGCATCTTGCTTTAGGTGCTTGGAACGAAGGGCTCTTCATCATCATCATCATCATACGAAGGTTTTTCAGAGACATCATATGTATGGGACTTTGATTCCTTGATCTTCGTATTTTTCTTTTCGTATATACGTTACTTGATCGATCCTATTAGGGATTCCGTTTATTCTTCCGCTGTGTTTATTTTCTGTGGAATCCCAACAGGAGTCTCATCAATTCTCCGATCCAGAAATTCACAAAATATTCAATGAAAAAATCCGACCTCGACCTATAATTCCGGAGCGGGGATTCACTCCCGCCCCCTAGGACGGTGAGCTTCTGACTATGATTGACGAGATGGGGTGGGCTCGTTTCACTGCGCCTCCTGAGCCGGCTGTGATCTCTATCGTCCAGGAGTTTTATGCTAGCGCTCTGTTGAGACATATTCGGGCAGGGCAGATGATACCGCAATCAGATACTCGGACTCAGGTCGTCATCCGAGGCCATACTGTGGATTTTTCAGTGGCCGCCATTCGGAGACTATTCGAGATGCCAGTGGTGGATGAGACGGCGTATACGCGAGTTATGAGTGGCCTCACGAGGGAGGCTCTGCTTGAGAAACTCACACATCCCGGCTCCGTGTGGGAGACTCGCGCCCCGGGTTCTTCCGCCTTCTATTTTAAGAGATCGCGCCTCAGTCGGCTCGGGCGAGCCTGGTTATACTTCCTCTGCGCACGGGTCGATCCTACCTCGCAGATTCGCTCAGTCTTACTCTCTCGTTCCCGACTGCTATATGCTATCACTTCCGGGCTCAAATTCGATGTGGCCCCTCATTTGGTCCGATCTATCCTTCAGTGCATTCAAGGAGGGGCCAAGACGGGGCTGAAACACCCATCTCTTATTTGCGCTCTATGCCGCCAGTCGGGCATGACTTGGTCGGATGATGAGCCGATGCTAGCACCCCAGGGCCCGGTTGTGTAATATCTGCAATTTTCGATTTTCGGTAAATTTCTTTTTCGGCCGGAGTCCGTTTTGATGACTCGCTCGTGACCGTTTCGTCATTCTGAGAGTATTTAGTTCTGCACTTTTTGTCATCCGAGTTCGTTTCGGTGTCGTTTTGTTGAGTTCCGTCTTCTTAAGTGACTTTCCCGCGCTTGAGTTCGATTCTTGCGAATATCGTTTGAAAATATCGTTTCGGGTTTCTCGTAAGTTCATATAACGTTGTTATACGTGTTGTGAGCTTCGGTTTGGTTATTCGTTGTCGTATCGTGATTTTTCGGACATTTGGGGCTGTTTTGTAATTTCCCAAAGTTGTGGGTATGTCGTCATACCCATTTCTGAGATGTTCTGTTGCTGTCTCTTGGAGTTGTTAGCGCACGCTACGCTTTGTGTCTAGCACGCACTAGGTTGCCGAAGTTAGCGCACGCTAAGTGTTGCCGTTAGAGCGCGCTAACGGGTGGTGCAGAAACAGTCCAGAGGCTACTGGACTGGGTTAGAACGTTGGTTAGCGCACGCTATTTAGTAACATAGCGCGTGCTAGGGTGCTTTGGTAGCGCACACTGGGGGGAGGATAGCGCGCGATGTCCGGTACTTCAGGACAGTCCAGGGGCTACTGGACTGGGTCTGGGGGTCTCGTTAGCGCATATTAACATTTGTAGTTAGCGCGCGCTAACTGTACATTTTGGCAGAACGTTTTGTTCTGATGCTTCGATAGCGCACGCTAATCAGGTAGTATTAACGCACGCTAAGCTGTCCAGTATATAAACTGGACAGCTGTCATTACTCTTCATTTTTCTTCATTTATTCTTCTTCCTCCACGGGTTGAGACGAGGGCGACTAGGGCTTGGGATCCTGGCCGATTTCTACTCCATCCAAGGTGTTTTAGAGTATCCTAGGTGATTATAACATCATCTAATCCATTGTTCTTCACCGAATCAAGGTATTTTTCTTGAATCCCTAGAGTTGACTTTTTGGGAGTTTTGTTCTTGATTTCGTTTTCTATCCATTTTTGACGAACCGATTGTTGTCAAATGATATTGTCAAACATATCCTATGGATTGTATATCCATAGTTCGGTTTGGAATTCCATTTTTCATGTTTTGGTCGGTCGATTTGCGTTCTTGGCCGTTTGGGGAAAACCCTTGAACTTTCGTCGTTTGTTCTTTGAATTCAGCGACTTTGGGTCGTACCTTGGAATTCACTTTCATTGTTGTTATTGTTGTCCGTAGTTTATTGTCGCGGGTTAGCGTTCGGTGGAGTCGGCGGGTTCGTGGTCGGTTCGTGCCAACCTACTTCGGTCGATTCTTAGCATTTGTGATTACTCGAGGCAAGTACCTTGCCCATACAATTCTGGTTTTATGGATACGATAATTAGTGATCGTCTAAATGTGGTTGTTTAGTCGTTTGAATTGAACTTTCAAAAGATTCGATTTAGCCTTGTTAAAGGCTTGCTTTCAAAACGCGTGTGTTTTGTGAATGGTGTGGTTTATGAATGACTATGTGAATTCTATGGATATGTTTGGTGTTGATGTTGCACTTGGTATTGCGTGTGGACGTATATTATTTTATTTCGGTGCATTGTGGTTTGACGTGGTGCTTTGCTAAGTGTTTGATGCCTCTGAGTGAATTGTTTGGATATCTTTGTTGTATTGTGCTATATATGTGATTGTGTGGATGTGGGCGGGGCCTACGGTGGCACATGGCATGTGATCATGTGGCCAGGATGCAACAAGCGATTGATCCAACTGTGAGAGCCTAAGAAAAACTACGGTGGCACATGGCATGTGATCATGTGGCCAGGATGCAACAAGTGATTGATCCAACCGTGAGCGCCAAAGTTAATCTACAGTGGCACATGGCATGCGATCATGTGGCCAGGATGCAACAAGTGATTGATCCAACCGTGAGATGTTGTGATTTGTTTCGCTAGCCAGCTCGGGAGGGTCCTTCAAGGCCTCGAGTGGGATTTGTGGCTTCATCCCGGTCCTAGGCGATGCGCGTGCGCGATTATGTTTTGTTGATTTTATGTCCGTCGAGGACACGTGATGTTGGGCTCTGGCCCTGTGAATTGTTGTCGGTTTTCTATTTGCGAAAACAAAACCTTTGGGCTGTGACCCCTGTTGATTTTTGGAAAGATAAGGATTTGATAATCCTAATTTGTTTTCTATTAAAACTCCCGAGGGTATTTTAAACCATTTTGCAAACCGTTCTCGTTAATTGTGATCTTTCGGATTTGGAAAGTTTTACTCAAACTCTTGCCTCGAGAAGTATTCGTTTCGTTGTATTTTAATCTTTGAGGATTTATGATTATTGTCATTCTTGGAACTTGAATTGTATGGCTCGTATTTTTGCACTTGTACTTGCACTAGCAAAACAGTGGAGTTTTGCTAACCCCCGAGTATTCGGAGGGTGGATGTCTATTTTTGCATTCAGGTTTTGGAGCATAGCACTGGGTCGGCACGAAGGATGATGAAAGATGAACGATACTAATCACACGAGGATACGTTGATGTCGTATTGGTCTAGTTGTATTTTCTTTTCCGCTGCAGTATCCTTTCCCCATTGTACGTGAGTTTATTGTATTTTGACCCCTGCGTGGGTATGTGTTTGGAATTGAGTTGTATGTTATTATTGAAAGACCAAACCGGTCTACTGAGTCATTTTAGCCTTAAAGGCGATGTTTAGATGTTTGATTTTAGTTATCATCCTGGTAGATCCTCGAGGAGAGGGTCTACGGCGTGTAATATCCCTGGGTGGATTGGGGGTGTTACATAAATGGTATCAGAGCTTAGGTTGTGGAAACCTAGGCTGTCGGGTCAAGTCGTATTGTTTGAGTCTTGTTTCGTCGGATTTTATCTGACTGAGTTGTGTCGCGATGCGTCATCTGAGTTTGTTGGTCGTGATTAGTATCATGGGGCAATCGTCATCTTCGTGCGACCTGTGGATGTAAGTCTCCCTTCTTTGTGATTGTGCCTCGTCTGATGCGAGTTACTTGTATGATTATACGTTAATTGATGGAATCCTTTTGTGGATTTTGATTTCGTGATATGTGGTTATTTGACTCTCATATTTCGTTCATATGAGGAGTAATGTTGCTGGATTGTGCATGTTGGACTGTGTTTCTTTTATCCGCTGCGTGAGTTCTTTTGTAATGGCTTTCGGTATTTTACCGAATCAGTTTTATTTCGAAAACCGATTCCCTTAATCGAGTTTTTGGCATTATGGCCTTGATCATTTTGGCGAAATTCTTATGACGGTATTTAGTATTTTGGTAAATGGCTTTCGTGAGTTTTTGAAATATTACCGTCATCGGCCTTTTTGGCGTTTTTGTAAATGGTTTTATCCTGGTGGATTCCGGCGCGGGACCCATGGCGCTATAATGTTCCGTGTAATTATCTGATTTTTTTTTTGGACATTCTATCCCATTGAATTATCTTTGAAAACCTTGAGTATCTTAGAAAATAAATTTCGAGACGTACTTTTAAAATGAATTATTTTCTCGTGGTACATCCAAGGTGCCACAATATGTTTCAAAATTCTTCTACCTCGAGGACCAAAATGTTTTGAGATACTTTCAATGTTTTAGAAACACTTTTACTTATACCCGAGGGTCGAATATTCTGAAAGTTTTTCACTAAAAGGAAAGTGTCCTCATTTTGTTCAAACGCAAGATGATTTTCAAAGTCTCGATAATGGTGTTTGTACTACTTTTTGAAAGGTGATACTCAAGATCAACTAGTGTTTCCAGAATCTTTCTTTTTCAAAGGTGGTTTTCGTTTTTAAAACCTATCATTCATGTTTGCAGTCCAGGAATGTATGTATGATATTCACATTATCGTTAGACTGTTAGCTCCCGAGTATGATGGAATTGGTGGCGTGAATGTTAAGTCGTTTGCCATGCATTTGTTGTGATTAGCCCTCTGTGAGAGGTGAGATGTTGGTATTGAATGTTGTCGCTTTGTGATGATTTGTGTGTTATCGCACTTGTGCGAGCTATTGGAACTGGAGTTTGTATGATTGTGTACATACGTGGTTGTTTCGTGATGTTTTGTAATTGTGCACTGGTCATCGTTCGAGTCGTTGATGTCGCCGAACGATGCCGTCGTTGCTGTGATATTCATGTGTGTGTTGCCTTACGATGGTAATCGTTGTATGTGTTATGTGTTATGATTTTCTGTTGTGCTGAGTGGTTACTTATTAAGTATGCCGAGGGGCCGAGGTCGTGGTCGTGGCGATCGGACGCGTGGTCGAGATCATGCTGCCGGTGATGATATCGGTATCGGTGTCGCTACTATTTTACAGCAGGTAGCCACACAGATGACTCAGTTGACTCAGGCAGTTCAGCGTGTTACAGATGTGACCCAACACACTGGTGCAAATCAGTGGCTTCGAGAAGTGGTTCGTATGAATCCCCCTCATTTCGCTGGTGCTGCAGATGCTTTAGGCTGGGATGGTTGGCTTTTCCAGTTGGAAAAGATATTCGAGATAGTTGATTGTCCAGAAGAACGTAAGGTCCCGGTAGCTCAGTATCTTTTCGACAAAGATGCCGCTAGTGTAATACCCGGTTGTAATTCAGTCATTATCATTCAGTAATTTCATTCGGTGATTGTCACTCAGTGGATTTTCACTCATTTACAATCATTCATCAATCATATTCATTCACCGTGTTCACCGTTCGGAAAAACTTCGAGTTGTGTATCGTTATTGTTCATTGTTTCAACTTTCCTCATATGAGTTCGACTTTGTTAGATCACCATTAATTTTTGGTAACTCCAAAAATTCTAAATCTTTGCAATATTATATAGCATCGAGTTAGCTTTCCAATGGTTCGAACGGTGAGTCAATCGGAGTCCGGACAAGAGAGTTATGGTCGTTTTAGCTCAACCGCTCATTTTTCGCTGGCGATCACGCGAACGAACTCGGCCGTGTCGTCCGACACGGCCCGTGCTGCACTCGTCCGGAAAGTGCCGGAAGGTTCGCCTCAGACCCGACCGTGTCGCTCGCACGGCCGAGTCGAACCCTTCCGGATAAGCGAAGCGATCGCTGACACGCCCGACCGTGTCGCCCGCACGGCCGAAGTCATGCCGAAGTCGCCGCTCGGACGGGTCATCGCCGGAGGCCCTTCGCGCCGCGACCGTGTCATGCGGGACACGGCCGAGTCCTCGGGCCAATCTGCCGGCCAATTGCATGCGACACGACTGCGCCGATCGGCACTGGCCGTGTCCGGCAGTGATCAACTCTCTTAAATTCATTTTTTCAAAGATTTCACCATTTTTTCCTTTTCTTCACCTTCAACCGAGAGAGTAAGCTTGAGGGAAGGTTTTTCCTTCACAAATCATTTGGGTGTTTGATTTTCTTCATCTCCTTTCGATCGTGAAGCTTGGATAATCAATTTAACGCGTATTCTTGATTAAAGTACTTGGATCTTCAAAGGTAATATTCTTCAACACCTCGATGTCGATTCTATGTTGAGATATGATGTTTTGGACGTTATAATCATGTTATATGAAGGGACATGTATATGATTATGAGTTTATATAAGGATTCATTGGATTATTGAGGGATTATTCAAGAACACTTTGAATATCGAGTTGAAATTGGGGGTTTTCGATTAATTGTCGTTATAATCACGTTTTCGGATATTCATTTTGGATTATTGATAGTATTCATGGGGTTTTGTGGGTTTGAATCATTCATTGGAAGTTGGTTTCGGATGTAATTGAGTTTTGGTTGTAAACAATTGGAGATTGTTTACAACGCGTTTGTTTTAATGCCCCAATGAGTTTCGGGTATTGTTGTATCGACTTTTGAGTTGGTTGTGATCATGCTTGATTCGTGTATTAAGAGAATTGTTGGTATTTATGTTGTTCAAGGTTGTTCAAGCGGCCGGTAATTTCATTAAGGACGTTGATCGTGGAAGTACCTTCTCGCCTTCGGTTTGAGGCAAGTTTTATACTTGTACTGGTCAATGAGCTGATGTCATCATGTATGTGTATGAATGTGTTGTATCATTCTGAGACTTAGTCTCTTCATGAATTCATTGATATCAAGAGATCGTTCGATACGATACCTTTCGGCAATTTTGCCAAATGTTATTGTTGTTCGTTAACGGCCGATTCAAGGCATTGTGATACTCATTATTAATGTCATTGTCGATAGCCGGTTCGCGGTATCGATGTATCGATTGTTGTTAA
Organism: Orobanche coerulescens; assembly: GCA_033398695.1. Classification (NCBI taxonomy): domain Eukaryota; kingdom Viridiplantae; phylum Streptophyta; class Magnoliopsida; order Lamiales; family Orobanchaceae; genus Orobanche; species Orobanche coerulescens. The sequence continues at coordinate 66,392,590 of CM065810.1, forward strand.
TATAGATGTCAAGTTAAGATATCGTTGAGATCATTGTTATTCCTGTTCGGATTGTCATTAAAACTGTACAAGCCGATTTAAGGCATTGGCTTATTCATTTCTCATCTTCATCGTCGGTAACCGATTAAAGGTGCCGAGGCATCCTTCATATCATTGTTATCGAATTTCCGTTCTCAGGTAAATCGAAATGTTCAATCATTCATTAAATCATTGTTATCGATTGACCTTTCTAAGGCAATCGAGGTATTCACTCATTCATCGTATCATTGTTATCGATTGGCCGTTCTCAGGCAAATCGAAGTGTTCAATCATTTATGCATCATTGTTGTCGGTTGGCCGTTCTAAGGCAATCGAGGTGTTAATTTGGGACTGTCAAGGACGGTCTATCCGTGTGTTACTATCATCGTGTTGGCCGACTCAAGGCAGCACACTATCATTCATTGTGATACGGCTGGATGCCGTGGCTCCCCTAATTGTGATACGGTGGATGCCGTGGCTTCGCCCTAATTGTGATACGGCCGATGCCGTGGCTTCGCCCTAATTGTGATACTGGCCGATGCCGTGGCTTCGCCCCAATTGTGATACGGCCGATGTCGTGGCCGCCCTAATTGTGATACTGAATGCCGTGGCTTCGCCCTAATTGTGATACTGGTGGATGCCGTGGCTTCGCCCTCATTGTGATACGGCTTCGCGTCGTGGCTTCGCCCTCATTATTACAAATTTCGCTTTTGACTTCAGTGTTTGTGATATTTGTTAATTTCATTTGAATGACTTTCGTGCCTTTATTATTGTCTGGTAATTTCATTGGAGCCTTCGGGCATTGTGATTCATAATTAATTCAGTCCTGGTTTGGTTCATGTCTTGTCATTCATTGTGGTATTCTGTGATTTTGATTCGCCGTCGGGCACTTATGTTCTAACCTCGTCGAACAGGTATTAATAGTATGCCGTGGGCATAGTATTTCACGAATGCTCGGTTCTAACCTTGGTTTGTGAGCATTTCGTATTATTATCATCATTGTACCATTTCATTACGCCTTTGGATGCATATCATGTTATAAAAGTATTTGATGTTCATTATCTGTATGACTGACCCCGTGGGGGCGGACCATGTATTTCATGTTGTAGTTGCTAGCGATGAGAGAGTTGAGACACAGGTGCATGATGATGGAGAAGAGGCAATCAAGCGATACTAGTACGAGTTGTTCATTGTCGGTCGATCGGTTGGAGTGTACTCAGTCTTGTCGATTGTTGTCGTGTTGTATTACAGACGAGATGTTCGTGGATGTTGTTGTATTTCATTTTTGGCCATGTAGGCTACTTTTGTCGTTAAAATTCCTTATCGGAATATTGTGTCGGATATCATGGTAGGGACTATGATTTTCCCTTGTTGTTTTAATTAATGTATTTTTAGTCATGTTCGCCTGGTGGATCTCCTGGCGTGGGGTCCACGGCACTGTAATAACCCAATAGGATTTGGGGGTGTTACAGCTAGATGGTGGGAGGCTGTTAAGCCTCAAGATCGTGTTGTCACATGGGCAGAGTTCCAGAGATTCATGAGAGATGAGTTTTGTCCGGAGCCGATCAGAAATCAAAAGATTAATGAATTCTTTTCGGCGAAACCGCAGGATGTACCACTGTCTCAAGCTATTATTGATTTTAGCAAACAGCTCGGCTATGTGCAGAATCAAGTAAGGACAGAGGAGGACAAGATTTGTCATTTTAATAGGCGGATGAAGCCGGAGATTCATCAGTACATGGCAGGTCTCGCTTGTACTTCCTTGAGAGATTATCAGAATAGAGCGTTAGCCTATGAGCTATCCAAATTATCGACCGAGAGTATGCCTGACTCGAAGAAATAGAAAACCGCTGGGAACTTTTCAGGAAATCAGATGAGTGGGCCCCTTGAGGTTGGGACTTCGTTTCGTCAGCCCAAGATGGTTCCTAGATCGCGTGATCAGAGGAGTAGTACCCCTGCAGTGAGTAATGTGAGCAGCTCGAAGATATGTTATAATTGTAGTCGAGCAGGCCATACTGCGAAGAATTGTCGTTCACCGTTAGTCAGCTGTTTCGAGTGTGGCCAAGTGGGTCACCGAGCCGTACATTGCGAGACGGTAGCTGAGAGATTTGGGGATCGAGGTCGCGTCTCTGCTCCGAAAGGACACGGAGATGCCTAGTGTGGTTTTGAGGATTTCGGCGTAGTCCGAATTGTTTATGATTATCCTTGTGGATCATTTGTGTTTACTCTTTGTTTTCTCGACTGCGTGTGTTTCTTGTAATAGGTACTTTGTGTTTTGTGAATGTTCGGATAATTGACTTGATAATATTATCTGTTTGATGACGCTTGTCACTTGTTGGTTTTATTATGTTTTTACCGGTGGCGTTGTGTTGGTCGTCGTGGAGCGCGTTTTCACGTCGTATATTCCATTGCGTTGCTTGGAACGTTTCGCCGATGGATGAAAGTTACGCATTTCTTGTATATCTCGTTGAGTCTTCTTGGCGGGATGTTGCTCCTCCCTACTTATTTTAAGTTTCGGGACGAAACTTCTTTTAAGGAGGGTAGAATGTAATATCCGCAATTTTCGATTTTCGATAAATTTCTTTTTCGGCCGGAGTCCGTTTTGACGACTCGCTCGTGACCGTTTCGTCATTGTGAGAGTATTTAGTTCTGCACTTTTTGTCATCCGAGTTCGTTTCGGTGTCGTTTTGTTGAGTTCCGTCTTCTTAAGCGACTTTCCCGCGCTTGAGTTCGATTCTTGCGAATCTCGTTCGAAACTATCGTTTCGGGTTTCTCGTAAGTTCATATAATGTTGTTATACGTGTTGTGAGCTTCGGTTTGGTTATTTGTTGTCGTATCATGATTTTTCGGACATTTGGGGCTGTTTTGTAATTTCCCAAAGTTGTGGGTATGTCGTCATACCCATTTCTGAGATGTTCTGTTTCTGTCTCTCGGAGTTGTTAGCGCACGCTACGCTTTGTGGCTAGCGCGCGCTAGGTTGCCGAAGTTAGCGCACGCTAAGTGTTGCCGTTAGCGCATGTTAACGGGTGCTGCAGAAACAGTCCAGAGGCTACTGGACTGGGTTAGAACGTTGGTTAGCGCACGCTATTTAGTAACATAGCGCACGCTAGGGTGCTTTGGTAGCGCACGCTAGGGGGAGGATAGCGCGCGCTGTCCGGTACTTCAGGACAGTCCAGGGGCTACTGGACTGGGTCTTGGGGTCTCGTTAGCGCACGTTAACATTTGTAGTTAGCGCGCGCTAACTGTACATTTTGGCAGAACGTTTTGTTCTGATGCTTCGATAGCGCACGCTAATCAGGTAGTATTAGCGCATGCTAAGTTGTCCAGTATATAAACTGGACAACAGTCATTACTCTTTATTTTTCTTCATTTATTCTTCTTCCTCCGCGGGTTGAGACGAGGGCGACTAGGGCTTGGGCTCCTGGCCGATTTCTACTCCATCCAAGGTGTTTTGGAGTATCCTAGGTGATTATAACATCATCTAATCCATTGTTCTTCACCGAATCAAGGTATTTTTCTTGAATCCCTAGAGTTGACTTTTTGGGATTTCGTTTTCTATCCATTTTTGACGAACCGATTGTTGTCAAATGATATTGTCAAACATATCATATGGATTGTATATCCATATTTCGGTTTGGAATTCTATTTTTCATGTTTTGGTCGGTCGATTTGTGTTCTTGGCCGTTTGGGGGAAACCCTTGAACTTTCGTCGTTTGTTCTTTGAATTCAGCGACTTTGGGTCGTACCTTGGAATTCACTTTCATTGTTGTTATTGTTGTCCGTAGTTTATTGTCGCGGGTTAGCGTTCGGTGGAGCCGGTGGGTTCGTGGTCGGTTCGTGCCAACCTACTTCGGTCGATTCTTCGCATTTGTGATTACTCGAGGCAAGTACCTTGTGCATACAATTCTGGTTTTATGGATACGATAATTAGTGATCGTCTAAATATGGTTGTTTAGTCGTTTGAATTGAACTTTCAAAAGATTCGATTTAGCCTTGTTAAAGGCTTGCTTTCAAAACGCGTGTGTTTTGTGAATGGTGTGGTTTATGAATGACTATGTGAATTCTATGGATATGTTTGGTGTTGATGTTGCACTTGGTATTGCGTGTGGACGTATATTATTTCATTTTGGTGCATTGTGGTTTGACGTGGTACTTTGCTAAGTGTTTGATGCCTCTGAGTGAATTATTTGGATATCTTTGTTGTATTGTGCTATATATGTGATTGTGTGGATGTGGGCGGGGCCTACGGTGGCACATGTCATGTGATCATGTGGCCAGGATGCAACAAGCGATTGATCCAACTGTGAGAGCCTAAGAAAAACTACGGTGGCACATGGCATGTGATCATGTGGCCAGGATGCAACAAGTGATTGATCCAACCGTGAGCGCCAAAGTTAATCTACGGTGGCACATGGCATGCGATCATGTGGCCAGGATGCAACAAGTGATTGATCCAACCGTGAGATGTTGTGATTTGTTTCGCTAGCCATCTCGGGAGGGTCCTTCTAGGCCTCGAGTGGGATTTGTGGCTTCGTCCTGGTCCTAGGCGATGCGCGTGCGCGATTATGTTTTGTTGATTTTATGTCCGTCGATGACACGTGATGTTGGGCTCTGGCCCTGTGAATTGTTGTCGGTTTTATATTTGCGAAAACAAAACCTTTGGGCTGTGGCCCCTGTTGATTTTTGGAAAGATAAGGATTTGATAATTCTAATTTGTTTTCTATTAAAACTCCCGAGGGTATTTTAAACCATTTTGCAAACTGTTCTCGTTAATTGTGATCTTTCGGATTTGGAAAGTTTTACTCAAACTCTTGCCTCGAGAAATATTCGTTTCGTTGTATTTTAATCTTTAAGGATTTCTGATTATTGTCATTCTTGGAACTTGAATTGTATGGCTCGTATTTTTATACTTGTACTTGCACTATCAAAACAGTGGAGTTTTGCTAACCCCCGAGTATTCGGGGGGTGGATGTCTATTTTTGCATTCAGGTTTTGGAGCATAGCACTGGGTCAGCACGAAGGATGATGAAAGAGGAACGATACTAATCACACGAGGATCCGTTGATGTCGTATTGGTCTAGTTGTATTTTCTTTTCCGCTGCAGTAGCTTTTCCCCATTGTACGGGAGTTTATTGTATTTTGACCCTGCGTGGGTATGTGTTTGGAATTGAGTTGTATGTTATTATTGAAAGACCAAATCGGTCTACTGAGTCATTTTAGCCTTAAAGGCGATGTTTAGATGTTTGATTTTAGTTATCAGCCTGGTAGATCCTCGAGGAGAGGGTCTACGACGTGTAATATCCCTGAGTGGATTGGGGGTGTTACAGATTGATCATCGCATTATTTCTCACTTTGACCAGTGGGGTGGAGCGCCGGCACATGCTCGGGGACGAGGATTTCTTCTTGACGAGGCACATGAGCAGTCTCCCGAGCCTCTTCTTCTGACACATGGGCAGGCAGAGTCCAGCCCGCCGCCCGAGAGAGAGCACCTGCAGGCGATGTTCGACGGCCTGAGAGAGGAGATGAGGAGAGAGAGAGAGCCACCTAGCTGCCCTGAGAGAGGAGATGCGGACGGAGAGAGAGATCATCATCGCAGCCGTCCGGGAGGAGATGAGACAGCAGGCCCACCGGGCCAACCGACGTGAGGAGAGGCGCCTGGCAGCGAGAGATGCTTACCACCAGGATTACCTTGCTGCGTGGACGAGCCATGTACTGCACCCGGACGGGCCTTTCATTCCACCAGTTAGGCCAGCCACACCACCCTCCTCGCCGGACGAGGCCGGCACCAGTTCATGAGCGGACATTAGGGGAGTACTTGACCTTTTCTCTTATTGCATATTATTATCTATGTCCATTGAGGTCAATGTACGTCCTAAGTTTGGGGGGGGTTTACTTTCAGTTGCTTTTTATTTATTCGTTTGCATTTTTCATTATTTTTGACGCTAGCCTTGCTTGTCTTAATTTTATTTGCATTCATGAATTTTTTGTGCTTCTCTGTGTAAAACTGATGTTATGATACTGATTTCTCTTTGAAGAAGTGGTTGAATTTTGGTCGAGTTTGCAGTCAGTGATATCTGTTTCCTCTGAGTATTCATTTAAGTCTATGCTTTTCGTTATTGTAAAAATTTTAGCGTATAAGAAAGGAGACATACGTGTTTTCAAATCGCTGCCTATACGTTTGGTTATACTTTTCGCGTAGCTAGTCGTCCAGTAACATGAGTCTTGTTGGCACTTAAATTGAGTTTAGAGTCGGACAGTTTTTCCCAAAAAGTCGAGATATGATGCATGTTTATGATGGGAAGTCTAGTAACCGGGGGTATTCACGTGACCCGTTGTTTACTCTCGCGTAAAACGACAACCCTGAATAGACTAATGGTTTAGAAATATCGTATTACCGATGATGGGAATCCTAGTAACCGGGGGTATTCACGTGACCCGTTGTTTACGCTCGCATAAAACAGCAACCTTGACATGCGGGAATTGCTATTCGAGTTTTTTCTCCGCTGTAGAGGGGGACTTAGTAACTAGAAGCATCCATGTGCCCCATGAGTGTCTTTTACGTCAAACGGTTTCCCAATACATGAGAATGGAAATCCACCCTAGGATTATCCCGATGAAACATCCCGAGATCCGAACCTAGTGGTTAACTCGAGTCTTCATTATGATCATATATAAGGGAATGCTGTCCGAGGTTTATTTTTGACGATGAAACTCTTAAATTTTTTGCCACTAGACTGTGGGACTGGGCGAGTTGGCTTGTTTACTCTAACCCTTTGTATTGGCGGTCGGTTAAATTCACGCCTGTTAATCTTTGAGCTTGATTTTCTTCATAAACGATTGATTAGCACTAAAAATGGGTACTTTATGGAATCAGTGTCCTTGATGTGACTCACTATTACGATACTCGTATTATTCTTTGTGATTTTCAGGGTAATATTGATTAAGTTGAGCACTATGGATTTACACGATCATTCACGATACTTTTTTATTTTGAAATTGATTCTTTTTGCTTGAGGACAAGCAAAGGCTCAAGTTTGGGGGTATTTGTTAGGCGTATTTTTATACGCTTATTTATCATTATTTCATATCCATTTTAAGTCTTAACCTGCATAAATGAGCTTTTAATGCACTATCTTTATATGTTTTGTAGGAAATTGGAGTCCGGAAGCTCGAACGGCGAAAAACGGGCCAAAACGACAATTTTTGGCCTGGGGCTGCAGCACGAACCAAATGGGCTGCGACACACAAAGGTGACTAGCAAGCGCCGAGCGAACTGTACCGGGGGCCTCGGCACAGCTTAAGTGAGCCGCGGCCCATGAAGAAAAATAAGCGCCCATGTATTGGCGCTGAAGGTTAGGGGCCGCGGCACACACTTACTGAGCCGCGGCCCACGGGGCGGTTATGTTAATTTTGCTGCGTTTCTGAGCTGTTTCTGAAGCCCATTTTCGACCCAATCCCCAGACGCGTTTTGGAGGCTAATGATAGTTATAAATAGGGATTTAAGGTCTGAAAAAAGGGGATGGAAGCATAGAGAGGCATCGAGGAATCAAAGAGAAGAAGAAAAACACCAAGGAGCAGAGCGCAGAAGCTAGAGAACGGAGGAATCCGAGTTCTTCAACTGCGTTTGATTTTTATGCTTTCTTTAATTCTTTTTGTATTTTTATTTTCTAGCATGTCAGGCTAGAACCCTATTCTAGGATTTTGATGAAACCAAGATTTTGACGAATTAACTTTTGATTTTGCATTATCAATATAATTCCCTTTTCTTATTGAGTTTGCCCCAATTATTCCTTATGTTTTCAATTGTGTGGCCTATAATTGAATTGTTTTGATTACGCAACTCGAATCGGGAGAAGAGAGTTGGTAGGAAAAAATTGGTGAGAACCGTTTTATCTTGTGAGATAGGAATATACTCATAGGAATTACGTGGCCTTTCTGGAGATTTCGTATTTTTTGCCTATTGTCGAAATAATTCACCTATGAATAGAGTGTGTTATTCGCCTTAGAAAATTCTACTGACCTCGGGAGAGGCGGTAGAGTATTTTAGCAATCTTCGCCTTTAATAAATTGGGAACCCATCAAATTCATATAATCAAGAGTAATTCGGATAAACCGAGGTGGATTCACAATCCTAGATTAATTCCTTATTTGATTCTTTTTCTTCGAAACAATCGTTTTCATTATTTATTCTTTTATTAATTTTCTTTAATTATTCTTGCACCTCCAAATTCGATAGTTCAAATAAAATTAGAATACACATAAATCGGTAATTAGTAAGTCAGTCCTCGTGGGAACGATATCTTACTCATCTCTTTATTACTTGTTTACGACAACGTGCACTTGCGTTCACCGAATTTCGCAACAATGATGTAAATCATAACCCATGCCGGAAAGGATGCGTTTACGCAAAGAGACCTTGGACTTAGTTTGACCAATAAGGAGTAAACCTGTTACGTAATTAGAGAAGACGTAAGCACGAGATATGAGCATATGAATGCTTTCACGTGATGTTACGTGAAATATATAAGCTCCCTAAGTTTAGAAAAGCCTTGGCTAGAGGCGTTTGATAAAACGTTTGAGTTGGCGTTTTGTTAAAAATGAAAGGTCGTGATTTTAAATCTCTCTAAGTCTAAAAACCCGTTTCGAGTGTTCCTAATGAAGCACTTATCATATTCATACCTGTAATGAAAGATCCACATTTGTCGGGTAAGGGGAAAGCCGACTTTCAAAATTCGTCCCGACATTCACAGAGCCCTGGCGTGTCACCCACGCGTTGACGCGTGGGTGGCGCGTCAGCAACAGATATGAATGTTGGGGAATTTTGGCTAACGTTTGTTATTTTATGTGTTTCGTAGGTTTTTTTATCATCATTAAAACATTAGGAGATCTTGATAATGTTGTCTCAACAAAAAAGACAACTCCAACTGAAGGATGGGAAACCGTATTGAACAACCCATTCAGCTACAATGGCCCATCAACACAGTAATGTTTCAGATGAAGATGAAAATTGGGGCGATGTTTTGAATAATAAATGGAGCAAAAGCATTGTAACAGGGAAATTAGCAAGTTTCATGATCTCGCTCTACAGGTATCATCCACGGTGTATTTGATATCAACGTAACTGAATATTCTTATAGTTCCCAGGTAAACAAAAAGAGCAACACATGGAAGATTATAGTTCCCACGTAAAACCCGCGCTAAATCTGCTCCTGTATTTGTTTGATATTGCGGAGGCAGTGGAGAAGTATTTGGGCATGGGGTGGCTTTTTCATTTAAAAAATAAGTGGATTCAGGTCTCGAATGGCGGAAATATGGATCTGAACATGTCCCATGTACTATTACCCATACATTTCATTTCATTTCATCAGGTTATTTTTCTATTTACTTTCATTTCTTTTTTAATACTCATTGAAAAGTTACAATTTTTACCTAATATTAGTATGGAGAATGCTAGACATCTCGCAATATGTGCGAGAAAAGAATCTCGCACCCATGTAGAAGTGGGGCCCATTATTTTAGCTGAACGTTTAATTGCATTTTGCAAAAAAAAAAAATCAAAAGTCTTAAAAGTGGGTCCCTCCATTTACTTTTATTTGTTTTTTATTTATATAATTTTTTTTGGGAGGGGAGGCCACAGCTCCTACCCCATCCCCCTCTCTCACAGTTCCACTGGATACATTCATTTTTTTCTCCATCCCAAAATCAGTCATGCAGCAAGAAACAGAAAAAAAAATGCAGAAAAAAAAATCCAGAACAGAAAAACAATGCAGAAAAATACGTCTCCCCAACCAAAAATTATGCAGAAAAATAATGCAGAAACAGAAATAAAAATGCAGAAAAAAGTTGCAGAAACAGAAACACAATTATGTGCAAAGCTTTGCAGAAACAGAACAAAAAATGCAGGAAAAAAATACAGAAATTGTATTTTCATTTCAGGTTTCAGGTCAAACACGTCTACACCAACACTTAAGCAAAAATTATAAAGTCTCCACAACAAAACCAGTTCAAACTCCCCAACAAAAACACAAGCTATATTCATTCACTCGATCCCGAGGATGACATGGATAGTTGAGACATCATTCCATGAGGTCCCGATGGTTGAGGCATCATTATGTGAGGTCTCGATGGTTGAGGCATCATTCCATAAGGTACGGATGGGTGAGGCATCATTCGATAAGGTCCGGAAGGTGGAGGCATCATTCCATAAGGCCCGGATGGATGAGGCATTATTTCGTATGACCCGAATGGGTGATTGAACGATTGCATGTGTTCACTAAATCCGCATCGAAAGTTCATATTTCCCTGCCTTGATAAATATATTAGAGAAAACTATTCAAATTTCAAGGCATAAGTAATTGAATTCAAATCTGTCAAAACTAAGAAAAATACCATTTCGTAGGGGTTATTTTATGTTGTATTTTGGCTCATAATTACACTTTCCTGTGTTGAAAATACCCCAGGCGGTTGGGAAGGCTCACCAGCGCCATCATTCACCTTTCGGCTACTCTTCTTTGTCTTCTTTGGTTTCTTCGGACATAAAAGTAATTGAATTCAAATTTAAAGGTCAACATAAGAACATAAAGTATTTGAATTCAAATTTCACCTGTGAACTGCCTTCTATGGGTGATTTGAACCTGGTTTCACGCGGACGCCCTTTTGCTCTCTTTCGCTTAAGGTCTTGCACCTTCGGTGGTGCACCTGTTGGACTGTTGTTTGAGAGTTGCAGCAGGGTATTTCTTTAAATACAACTCATTCATTTTACCTTCTAACCACTCCATGACAAGGTTAGAAGAATCTGGATCATCACTTGCTAAGTCCGCCACTTTGTAAAAATGAGAACACATCTCTTTGTACCTTAACATATCAGAAGTGACTGCTCCACTATCATAATTGACTCTAATCCTCGTATGAGACCTCATTATGTCTTTCCTCCATCTGTCAAAGATATACCTGTCCGGAACTTCTTGCACCTTATGCTTGATTAACACAAAGAGTGCATGCTTGCAAAGTATACCCCTAAACTGAAACCGACGACAACTACAAATGACTTCACAGTTGTCTTTTTGAAAAACAACTGTAAAGCGCATTTCTTTCCTAAAATCTGTGTCAATCTGAACATCTTCTGTTATGACAAACTCCATACCCATACCCATGCAACCCTCCCGAATCTCTGTTACGTCACAATAAATAATCCCCAATAGCTCAACTTGAACCTCTCTAAACTTCTTAAGCGTGTAAACCCTCTGAAATTGTTTCTCAATACTATAAGTTGTTGCGAGTCGGATGTTTTGTGAGAATGACTTGAAATCTGACTGGTTCTCCTTATGAATTTTTGCCTTCAATGCATAGCTATATTGTTCTACAAACTGTTTCAGAGTAGTTTTTGAATTGACATACCCATCAAAAAAAGCGTTGATACTTTCGCTCCTCTGAGTAGTCGACATCCCCGCCCAAAAGTGGGTTGTCACAAAATATGGCACCCAATGTTGTCTTTCCTGGTGCAAGCCATTCAACCAAGTATTGTCCTGTAATTCTAAGTTTTATATAAAACAACTCCACTTTTGTTCAAACTCAACTGAGTTTTGTGTATCATATACTACTCTTCCCAAATTATTTTTGATTGAGTTGTATTCACTGTGACTCTCAAACTTTTCAGGCAACTTCTTCATCACATGCCAAAAACACCACCTATGCTTAGTAGTAGGAAACACAATCTCAATTGCATTTTGCATAGCTCGATCTTGATCAGTAATAATTCCCTGAGGAGCAATACTAGACATACAAGTGAGCCATGTCTGAAATAACCACACAAAAGTCTCTGTAGTTTCACTGCAGATTAACCCACAACCCAGCAAAATAGACTCCCCATGATGGTTGACCCAACAAACGGCGCAAAAGGCATATCATACTTATTAGTCAAGTATGTTGTATCGAATGTGACTACATCTCCAAATTCTTTGCAGGCCTCTCTACTTCTAGGATCTGCCCAAAAAATATTTCTTAATGTGCCATCTTCATAGTCCATGCTAAAAAAGAAGTCTGAATTCTGTGTTTGCATCATTAGGAAATAGTTTTGAATTGCAACAGCATCTCCTTCACCAAGTCGTAGTCTCCTTGCCTTTTCAATGTGGTTTCGACAATCCTTTTCTATGAACGTACAATTCTCATGTCCGCCCGCCTCAATAACAAGTTGGTTGTAGTTTTTTTTGGGCCCGATCCCTGCGATATCACCGAATTCTAGTTGCTTTTTCACATGTTCATCAATTTCTCGGTAGCATCTAAACAACCAAGCTTTACTCGGACTCAAGTCATGATTGTGTTCAAGAAGTAACTTGTTGATACGCCATAAACCATCTCGACCAAAACTTGATGTGAGTTTCACCTTGCACCCTGTTTCAGTTGTTGGGTAAGCTAGTACGCCAACAGATTTTGTACTTTTAGGCTTCCCACCTCGACAACATGCAAATGTCAAAGACCTTAAGATCCCATCTTCATTCTTTCTACTTCTCTGCTTCCTTGCTGCAAACCCCTTATATTTTGCAAACTTTTTAAAACATTGAAATATGTCTTCAACACTCTCGAATTTCATACCAATCTCAGGGATAATTATCTCATTTTGAAATATATTTTCCTCCACGATATCAACTCCATCCATTTCAGAACTAGAGTCATTGTCAATTGAATTTGAGGACTCTCCATCCATTCCTACAAATAACAAAGACCAATTGAACAACGCAATATTTAAACTCTGGAAAATTGCTAAATGCAAGAGCTTGAATTTAGCTCAAATACTGAGCAAATCAGTCAGTAATTTTTCTTAAAATTACTACAAATAACAGTCAGTAGCTTAGCACAATTGAATAACCCAATTTGTCTTAAAATTAATAAATTATGAACCTAGGGGCACTTCTCATGAAATGGATTATTTCTAATTGAAATGTACATTCGAGATGTACAAAATGAAATGACGAATTTTGTTTTCTATATATTTTCACTTGAGATTTCATTCCAAAGCCAAATATTTACCTGCTTTTCGCAAAAAAGACATGAAAGACACATGATTCTTGCACGCGCACACAAACAGACACCAAACACTCTATGTGGTGGCTTGCCTGACCTCACGAAGAAGATATCCATAATCTGAATCTAATTTGTCTAAAAATTCCCAAATCGAAATTTAGTGTTTGAAATTAGGGGAAAAAATTTACTTGAGGCAAGACGAGTAGTGGATGACGAGAATGTCTGGGCGGAGCCTCGTCTTTTCCGATGGTGGCAGCGGTCGGCGGCGGTTGGAACCTGACCCTCGTCTTCTCCAGTGGAGCTGTGATAAAATTCACAAGACTCCCGTCTTTGTTCCGTGAATGAAGGGAAAAGTCTTAGAAAATAAATAAAAAACAAATAAAAGTAAATGGAAGAGACCCACTTTTAAGACTTCTGATTTTTTATTGGCAAAATGCAATTCAACGTTTAGCAAAAATAATGGGGCCCCACTTCCACATGGGTGCGTGATTCTTTTCTCACACATATTGCGAGATGTCTAGCATTTTTATATTAGTATTTTAACACATTGAGTTTGCAATTGTCCGAAGGGAGTTATTCCAAGATACAAAATAAGCAGTAGAAACGCGACCACTCCCTACTATGATATGTAACGAACTGTTACGGTACACAATGCGTAGTATGTATAAACCTGTAAAGTATGTTATGCATCATAATGAAGTCCTGTGTTTTCATACTAGAATCCAAATGTCTCAAATTTTTTTGCAAATACCCTCGCCGCAGCGCAGCGGGTTCCTCCCATTGTTCTCTATATACTACTATAGCGCCTACACCGACGGATTATAATATTCGGTAATTCTTGGCCTGTCAATGGGCTTACTGGTCCATAAAACAACCCACTAATTGGCATGTTATCCTTTTCTGCGTTCTGTTTCTTTTCTACCTCGCAAAGGCAAACCACATGAGATGCATCTACCGACATCATTTAACAATTGATGATTTACTAATATTGGCAACTTCTCACAACGTAAACTAAACAAACTAATAAACATATCCATTAATAATAAAACTCATAACTTGCTGTTATAATACATTGACCAACCCAATTGAACTTAACCGGTCATCTTGTTCACATAACTCAATTGACTAAGATCCAAAACCTTGTAAACCCAACCATACAAAATCTCCTCACACACACAAAAAAAAAAAAAAAACCAAAGCCCCTCTCTTTTATCATCATACACCCAGATCTGTGAAAACCAAAACATACAAATTACGCCCAAATCCAACAAAAACAAATCTGATGGTGTTCGTGTTCGTGTTCGTTGGGGTATTGGATACGTTTTCGGATCTAGTGGTGGGTTTTAAGAATTGATCGTGGTGGTGACGGGTTTACAGGAGTTGTTTTATTAGGGTTTGTTTGTGTTGAGGCTTTGAGCAACAAGGACAATTGATCCAAAAGAAACTAGATAAAAAAATATGACGGAAAGTTTAGAGGCAACGGCTGTTTGACGGGTGGTCTAGAAGTGACGGCTCATGGCGGCCTAATAGGTCGCGGGATCGAACCTGCTCTTGATACCATGTTAGAACAATGTAAACCCCGTAGGAGATATGTTTTATTCATACCATATTTATAGAGTACATAGCATAATCAAACCCTAATGGACCTTGAGCCCACAAGCAGAGCCGGATCTATTTTGCCGGGGTCTCGTTGGAAGAAGTCTCCCTACTCTCGGATTTATCCTGCGGTAGGGGTAGGATTTGTTTACATTCTACCTCCCACATACCCTGTCCCGACGGGATTGGGTTTGTTGTTGTTGTTGCCTAAGTTCATCCGATCAAAATGCACCGAAAAACAAAACTCGATTATGCCCATTTATATCAACTTCTATTACCCGCAATGGAAACATAAAGGAAGAAAATAATCAGAACCCCGTTTCTTTTCGATAATTTCGATACTACACAAACAAAGACAAAAAAAAAAAGTCCTAAAAAGCCCGCCGCAGCGAATACCTTGTTAACAACTATATTGGTATTAAAATATTATATTGTGATCGTCGAGTAATATACATTACTTCCCGAGGGTGCCAAAGTTAAATAACATCAACCAAACTATATCTAGCCAAAATAATACATTTATGGTTTAGCGAGCATTTTCTTAAAGGCTGTGTTCAAAGTGAAATTATACTACGAAAGTCTTTATTTTTAACTTTGAACGTAAATCTTTTTATTTGAGTTATATAATACTTGATTAAAAATATATGAATGAATTGAGTTTCAATTGTATTTTCATTGGTATAATATTTATCAAGTATTATATAATACAAATAAAAATATTTAATATCAAAGTTAAACAAAAAAGACTACAAAAAGTCAAACCTGGCATTTATTTTGGGACTGAAGGAGTAGTATATTCACTTGGTTGTAAGTAGTTATTTGTACAAGTGGTTGTTTAATTTTAAGATACAAATAATTATTGCACGTCTAACAATTTAGCCGTAGCTTTTTTAAGTCTATAGAGAGCAAATTCCAATGGACAAATGGACACCTGTTAGCAAATCATTTAATTCGAACTAACAACATATGGGAGCTCACGACACCAGTAAGAAACGGATGAGCGACAATAGGTGAAGAAGAGGAACCAACATATGTATTTGTTATTTTGTCGTAAACCACTCCCGAATGAATATTTGAACTTAAAATACATAAATATTGAATTGCAACGATCCGTCATTTACGCAAATGATTTGTATACAATACTCTTTTGTCTATAAATATTAATAGTAGGCAACTCTTTTTTTTACAAGGACATCGTATTAGTTTTGATATTAATCCACTTCTTATTATGTTTGGTTTTAGGAAATCCACTATGTTAAACGTTATAAAAGTTTCTAATTGATTCATACCTTTAATTCTTAAACATTTTACTTGTATAAACCTATTTTCACTGCATAAAAACTTCTTAAAGCTTTATAAACATCACATATATCTCAATTACATTAAATTGTGAAGTTTAATATATTAGACCTTTTTTTTTTAACTTTCATTAATTAAAAGGAAACTTTACTTTTTTTACAATATCCTGCCTTTTTTTCTTCTACAAAACGTTTAACATATCAATTTAGTTTTAGACATTTAAAAGGATACTCCATATAAAAAAAAAAAAAAGTTTACCTTGATAAAAATGTAAATAAATCACTTACCTCTTCACACGAGAGAGTTTATTGATTTTCTTTTTAGCGTATATAAAAATCTATTAGATGTGGGTTTATATCACCGGCCATGGTTTTGCATCTAACGAATTTATATATTACCTTACACTTAAAATTTTAACATAACAAACATATTTAATTATTTGAAGAGTGTTAGGTATGTTTTGTTGTTCAAGCTATAAACTGTTGTTGTAATTGATAAATGTAAGTATTAAATGACAGCGATGGCTACAAGTTGCGATGTTTTATTTTAGGGTAAATTGCAAAAATGATCCCTAACGTATTATGAAATCGCAAAAAAAGCACCAGAGACATTAAGGCGTGCAAATTTGCCACTAAACCGAGAGCCAATTTCCGTTAGTTTCCTCGTTAAGTGCCATGTCACTGAGGGTATTATAGTCATTTCATTGCTTTAAGGATTAAAATGTCCACGTGTCATATCACTATTGCTTTAGAGACTAAATTTGCAAAGCAACTTTTAGCTTACATTTGACAGCCACCACCACCACCACCACTCTCTACCGCCACACAACCAACACCATCAAAAACTACACCTCTTCACAAAAAATTACGACCATTTAAGTACAATGTACAATAGCTTTTAAGTAAATACAAGTCATAAAACACAAAGCACAAGTATGTAAAGCACAATGATTTTAAGGTCAACAACATATAATTAATACACTAATTAATTCACCCATTCACCAAATATACAATCATTTAACCATAACGTACAAGCTAATCAAGCTACTAAGCCAAGTACTTAAAAATAAAGCCATTAGGCTGGGTACAGTGGTCGGTCGACCGGACCGGTCATCCCTGCCCTGACCGAGTCGCCGCCACTGCAACCACAAGATCGATGAAGGTCATACGTTAATAAAGATGAATCTGTGTGGTTTTATACTTGCGTGTATGTGGAGAAGTGTGACGTGTTTCATTTTTTTGAAGTGAAATGGGATAGAACATAGATGATTATGTTTTTTTTTTGAGATATAGGGACGTATTTTGAATGTGAATGAAATAAGGTGGTGGATTAGGGCTATGGAAGTATTTATATAACCCTAAAAAAATTATGGTTTCATCAAGTGATGGGTAGAGATGTAAATGAGCAGAGTCGAGCCGAGTACTGCCAAGCTCGAGCTCGACTCGATTAGCAAAACTCGAGCTCGTTCGAGCTTTGGGTTTCAAGCTTGAGCTCGGCTCGTCATCTCAAACTCGAGCTCGAAACTCAACTCGAGCTCGATTGTTGCCACATTTAAATCTCGAACTCGATGAAAAATAAGCTCGACTCGACTCGATTTTATGACAATTACGTAAATACATGTATATAAAAGGGTGAATGTGTAATATTATTGAAGCTCGATAAGGGCTCGCGAGCCTAAAAAGCTGAGTATATTCGAGCTCGAACTCGACTCGAAAGTGTACTCGAGTAACTCAAGCTCGAGCTCGAGCTCGACTCGTTTATATCGAGTAGTTTACGAGTCGATCTCGAATAGCTCGCGAGCTGTCTCGGCTCGTTTACACCACTGATGGGCTTTATAACTTGTTGGAATATAGTTGGACTATCCAATCCGAAAATTTGGGCTAATATGGTCAAATAAAACATAATATTAAAAAACAAATTTATTGTATAACATACTAGAGCTAATCTTACTAGAAAATGCTAAAAAATGATATGTAACTATTATTGCTTAAATTTATTTTAATTTAAATTATTATTCATTTGTATGGATGTAATCGAAAAATATTTGCTCGCCACAAAATATAATCACAGGGTACCCGTCGCCGCATCGTGCGGGTACCCTGGTAGCAGGGGCGGAGGGGGGGGGGGGTCCAAGGGGATCCACGGACCCCCCCGGCGGATGGAAGTTTCTTTATAAAATAGGGAAAGATATATATATAGTTTGTCCGATCTCCGTAATTTTTATAGTTCCGGACCCTCCCGAGTAAATACTCTGCTTCCGTCACTGCCTCGTAGTATAAACAAACTAAAAAGAATAATATATTAGGAGGATTATATAGTTTTGGATACATTCATACATAACAAATACATCGAGTGACATGTTAATCTATAGTACTTTATAATACATTTGGGACATGCTATTAATAGAATGCTTAAAAATTCAGATTTAACATCTTACTTATAATGGAAATATTTGTATAAGTTTTCAATTCAGCCAATATGTAACAGTAAAGCATGTTTTCAATGCAGTCAAATAAAACGTGTGAAAATTAATACATACACATGGAAATTAAATGTCTTCAATTCGCTTGTAACAATCCATTTCAATAGATTCTTGCATACACACAAATAATTATTAAAAATGTGTAACTACTAAAGATCATTATTATCAATAATGATCATTAAAAATGTATAACCGCATCTACCGTATAAATCCACACAAACCATTTCATATCTCAGACACAAATGTTTTTTTAATTGTTTGATGAGAATAATTGTTCATCTACAAACCACCATCTCAACGAGCCGAGCACCACTACAAGCCATCCAAACCTAAAGAGTATAAAAACTTAGCACACACTAACAAAAAAAAAATACACCACCATTATTTTTATCTCTCTGTAAAAGTTACATAATCTGTGAATCGCTTGTAACCTACATTAATAAGTGATATGTGACCGAACATTTGGTGATTATAAGAATGTTATGGAATCTTCATCATGAGGGAGAGATAAGACGAGTTGATCTTGCATGTGAATCTTTGGTGGTTATCGGTTAAAGCATGTGAGTATGCGATGAGCGGATTTGTGATGTGTTTGTGGTAGTAGTCACTTATTCATGAGCGGATTTATCTATACTATAGGAAGTTAATTTCCTCCATTAATACCAAATTTTTGTTTGGTTATAGACATTTAATTTTTTGAAAATTGCATATTCAGAAAACATTTATAATCTATTTATGTTTTTAGTACAAGTTTAGTGAAATCTTAATCATCTTGCTAATAAATTCGACTGAAAACAATCATACATGTCAAAGTACAAAAAATTAAGATGATTTATAATGAAAATGTGTAAGTTTTAAATACCTTAATTTATATAAGCAATGTCATATATAGATTATTAATCATATATTGCAACATTTAATTTATACTTCGCTAGATTTACACGTTATTTAATATTGTGACGAATATTACACAAGATCTACTGATTTTCAGCGCTTATTATCACAACCACGTAATACTACTAACTACAGTTTTCGCATCGTAATTGCATCATGATGCATGTACTTGACAATTTAATATGAAATAGTGTGCGACAAAAGTTATTCTATAAAATTATCGCCATACGTAAAGTTATTATAACGAAAAACATGAAAACTACAAATATTCTTTGTCAAAAAGTTTTATTACAGGGTACCCGCTGTAACACCCCCAGATCAAATCGGGAATATTACACGCCGCAGACCCTCTCCGTGAGGATCCACCAGGCTAGACATCAAAACAACACATTACATTACATACCAACGAATCAAAATAACGGACCAATAGACCGATTTGGTCTTTCGTCACTGACTTACAAATCAAAATACATAAACTCATCCAGACTCATACCCACACAAGGGTAAAATACTTGCAACAACGAACAATAAGACAGCGGAAAAGACAATACAATGGACTCCGACTAATCGAACCCAAAGCGGCCTTCGTGTGATTAGTATCATTCGTCTTTCATCATCCCTCGTGCCGATCCCGTGTCTTGCTCCCGAAAACTGCATGTACTGGACACAATATGAGATATCCACCCCGATTACTGGGGGTTAGCAAACTCCTTTGTTTTGCTAGTGCAAGTATAAAGTGCAAATACGAGCCATACACAACACATTCCGAGAATATAACGAAGGACTTCGAGATATATTTAGTTAAAAATAGTTCAAGTCTTGAAAGCGAAAGCGAAGCAAGTAAGCATTTTGAAAACATTTCCAAATCTCGGGAGTTTTGAAAACATCAAAAATTGAAAATGTTCTTAATTCCTCGAAAGCCATTTAGGTCACATGACCCCAAAGTTCATTTTTCAAAATACAAATCCGTTTAACAAAACACGGGGTCCACGACCCAACCATTCCGGTCACAAAACACGGGGTCCACGACCCGATCATCCACTTCAATTCACTTACAAGGACACATTACACATAACACATTAATCTTATGCCAATCTAGTCAAGCACCAATACTCGATATATAATTTCTCTCGACCCATAGAACAAAGCATTGTTATACTAAGGACAATATCACAATCAACGAAAACATCAACATCATCCTCAAGAAGAAAACCACAATCGGTAACCCGCGGCCGTACCCCTTAGTATCGACCCCGGACATCTGTCGGACACTCGGGTGGGAAACCACTTCGCGGCCGTACCCCTTAGTATCGACCCCGGACATCCCGTCGGACACTCCGGTGGAAGTTCATCCACACACGCACCCAAGTCCACTTCCGTGGCCTTACCCCTTAGTATCGACCCCGGACATCCCGTCGGACACTCGGTGGAAGGAACAACACACACACACGTTCCAAAATCACGATTTGCAAACCACAAGCCTCGAAGGTCAATCACGGTATATATAGTCGAGGTACCTTACTAGAATGGCGATTCATCCAACATATACTCACGACCAAGTAATGATACGATTCACAAGGAAGCACAAGATTTCAACAAAGACCGAACGACACAACTAATATCACTCAAACTCACATATTCATCCATAAACACGTGACTCCAAGTACATAATTTGACAAAAGAATTACACTTTACATTTACCAACGACATAATCATACGCAATGACATCACAAGAAAGTAAGGTGATTCTATACTCGACACTAGCTCGCATATTCAACTAAGCACATTAATTCCCGACACACACGGGTCACCTTTACAAAAAGCATGATGGTAAATATTCCGATTCTTTTGAAAAATGGTTATTAATATTTATTTAGCACATATCGACGATTAACAACCATAATATCCACAAAACACGTAATGTATGGGCAAGATACTTGCCTCGACAATCGATACCGGACACTCCTACAATCACGGCTCGGTCGGGACACCTCGAACACCTACGATTCCCGTGAAGGAAAAGAATACACCCACGATCGAGAAGCTTGAAGAAAGCGGCGAGCGGAAGGGTTCACTCGAGTTCTTCACAAGAATTCGACCCTAACAACATATAATCAATAAATCATCGATCATACGAGGAAGAATAATCGTAGAACGCCCGAAAACCCCTCTATGACATTTTAGGACACCTTCAAGGCATCGATCAAGAACTCGACCAAATCGGAATCGATATGATCCGACCATGGAATAATAAAGGAAATGATATAATATATCTAAATTATCATCAATCCATCAAAATCCTAAGTTAAATCGGATTAAACGGACGAAAACGAACAAAATACCCAAAATCCCCAAAATTAGATTTCTAGAAAATCGGCTGATTCGGTAGATCGGAGGATGTTTTAGGATGGATGATTGATGATATGAACTCCAAAACTTCATGGATTGATTGTCCAACAACATCTCTCCATGATTAACCAAGCTCCGGCCGCGGAAGGGAAGAAAGCGAGTGAGAAAAATGGCCAAAATCCGTCTGCGGGGGCCATAAATAGGGCTGCTTGGTGTGCCGCGGCACGAGCCCAAAAATGGCTCCCGGTGGTCGGCGGTGTGCGCGGCTCGGCCGGAGTGTGCCGCGGCACCGTCTGATCGGTTTGGTAGAAAAATGCCACAGTGTCTGGCGGCTCGGCCGGAGTGTCTGCGGCACCGTCTTGCTCGGCGAAGGCTGCCGAAACCGCCGGCCGTGACTCGGCAGAAGGCTGCCGAGCACTACCGGCCGTGACTCGGCGATGCTTGGCACAGGCGTTGCGGGCCATGACTCGGCCGGGGCCAACTCCGACGGCCGAACGACCCGAAACCGAACGAATACGAATCGATGATACGGATTCTGACGTACTCGCAAAGACGAATCTAAGGGCTAAGAGAACACACAATTACGACCACCCGAAGGCTCGGAATTCAACAACGGAAGTAATTACCCAAAACTTTGGGAAATTACGAAAATGGCCCAAACGTCCGAAAATCACGATACGCGATCGAAACACCAAACCAAAGCTCGCAACATGAATAATAACATTAAATGAACTTACGAGAAACTCAAACGCAGCTCGGACGAGATTCGCAAGAATCGCACTCATGCGGAAAAGTCGCTAAAAAGCTCTAACTCAACAAACGGTACCAAACGAACTCGGATGACAAAAAGTGCAGAATTAATCATTCTCGAAATGACGAAACGGTCATGAGCGAGTCGTCAAAATAGACTCCGCTGAAAAAGAAATTTACCGAAAATCGGAAATTGCGATATTACATTCTACCCTCCTTAAAAGAAGTTTCGTCCGAAACTTATAACAAGTAGGAGAAGCAATATCCCGCCAGGAAAACTCAACGAGATACGCAAGGAAACGCGTAACTTATGCCCATCGGCGAAACGTTACAAGCAACGCAAAGGAATATACGGCGTGAAAACACGCTCCACGACGACCAACACAACGCCGCCGTTAGGGATATAATAAAACCAACAAGTGACAAGCGTCATCAACTGGATAATACAATCAAGTCAATTATCCGAACAAACACAAAACATAACGACGAAATCAATACGATTGACCAACCCAACGGTACATCAATCAAAACGCGAGCCAATCGCTGAACAAATACGGAATTCCACCGCCCAAGGGTTGGAAGATCGAAAACGAGACTAATTTTCCGAACTTGAAAAGGTCACAACGATATATAGATCAATTTGGGACAATATCAGAACTCGCTCGAATGACAAAGGTGAGAAACAACACTGTGTCAAGCATCAACGAACACGGTCAGTCGATACGATTGGACGAAACAGAAGAGAAAGAAAGAAAAATGCGGGTATTACATCATATCACCTTTAAAAGAGGTTTCGTCCCGAAACCTAAACAATGAGAACGAAGTTCTGGAATAGCAACCTTCCCGACCATATCCTCTTGGTCCACATCCGATCTTCATGGCCATTAGTATCGTGGTCACGACTGCGTCCTCTGCCCATCGGCATACTAAGCGGATTCCCACTCAATACGATTGCACAACTTCGCAAAATATTATACTAAGGTACCAACTCAGCACGACATATCACATGAGGTAACCAATTACAACTCGAAGAGAAAATCCACGAGGTATCCTTTTAAAGGAAATCTTTTGAAAATCCTTGGATTTGTATATCTATTTAAAATAAACTTTAAAAGTACTTTTGGTACCTCGGGTTGTTTCATCAAAACTTGCAAACAACATACTTTAACCGTCTCATTTGAAATCATTTGAAGTCATCATGCCTCTACGTATCATCATCGCCGTTAACAACTAACAAGTTAACCATGCAAGATCATCAAATCATTCTTACATACTCTAACATTTCCGAATCCGAGTTTGAACTTTACATTGAGTGAGATTTCTCATCTTTCACTATATATTTTTGAAAATAAAAATCGCATTGGTTTTTGAAATAAGATATTTTTATGGTGTGAAAGATTTTGAAAATCATTCACTCGAATTATTTGAAAATGCAACAATACGTGATGGATTCAAATTAAATACTCGCAAGTGTACGAATCGCTCTTTTAGTAAGCGGCAAGTAACTCCGAGGTCGATCTCTCGAGGAATTGGAAACGGTTTAAAATTCGATAATGTTCGGCAAATAGTCGAATGAACAAAGGTAAATTAAATTAAAATACATCATTTGTTGATTATGATTACAATTACTAATGCACAAAATTTAAATTGAACTAAGTGATATCAACACCAATTTGATAGTCGGATAAATGAGAGATAACAATAATGAGATTAATATGGAAATTTAGAGTCACCGACACACACGTAATCAATTATTAGTTCCGATACTCAAATAAATAAGGTTAGGAATTATCGATTGCTCACGATTAAAAGAAATCCGTTTGATGGCGGAAATTCTAAAAATCACGATTGTTCTCAACGAAAATTAAGGGATACTCTTTTGATGGGGATGAAACCCTAGATAACAATCAATTAACCGACTACTTTTGATGAGGTAAATCGTTAAAAGATCGCGCGAAAAAGCTCGAGAACATTCACAATCGTTTCTTTCGGGTCGTTTGATGGCGAACACCGATAAAAACCCTCGATTCGAATAATAATAACAACAATGAAAAAGGTTTGATGATCTAATTCAAAAGTTCTTAAACGAAGAACGAACAAGAGGAACAATCCCAAACTTTATCCGGAAAATCAAAAGGAACTAATAATAAAAAACATGTGTGTGGCTATATCTAAAAACCCATATGAAGTGTTTAGCCACACATGATTAATTCAACAACAATAATGGAAATTGAAGAACAAAACATGGTAAAAACTTCCCTTGTAAATGCCGAAATCGAATTCGAAAAGGTTTGATGATCTTCTTACAAGAACTCACAACAAATTTATACAAGGAATTATTATATCTCACTAAAGTATTTTTCTCACTCCAAGAACACACAAGGAAGATGATGAAAATCTCTCTCTTTCCCACTCTTTTGGTGTTTTTCCTCCCTAATCTTGTGTTTTTCCACAAAATATCTTCTTCACAAGACAAGTACACCTCTCAAGGGGTCACTCCACTTTGTTTTATAGCCAAAAAATCAAGACAAAGGCTTAAAATTGTGCAAAAATGTCAAGGAAAGTGACATGAACCGAAAAGTGGCACGGCCCGTGTCCTGGGACACGGCCGTGTCGCACTGCGCTGAATAACGGAAAGTAGTCTGTCAAGGGGCTCGGTCGTGTCCCGTGACACGGCCGTGCAGCACTATGCGGGAAAGGTGAAATGGCTGAAAGTGACTCGACCGTGTCCCAAAAGGCACGGTCGAGTCCTTCTCATCCGGAAAGTGCAGTTCGCGCTGGAATGAGACCCGGCCGTGTCCCATGGCAAAAATCGACTCATCAAATCCCCCCAAACCTAAACTTTGCTTGTCCCCAAGCAAAAATAAATAAAACACACGACAAAGAAAACGAGAAGGATTGAATAATCAAGTTAATCATCGGGTATACATACAATCAACCGGGGATGTAAAAGTATCGTAAAGTCTCGTAATTCATCATGGAAGCCTAAACTCACAAATGAGTGGAAAGCAATGGCACTAGATCAAACATGCAAGAAAACAAGTCTTAATAATCCCTTACTGAATTATATCGATTCACTCATCTCTCAAGTGTTTAGATAGGTCAATACGCTCAACTCGATTCAAATGGAAAGTTCTACTATATGCTTGCACTTCTTCTCTTCATCAAACGCATCAATATTCACAAAACATGAGTCATAGGGTCTTACTTTTGGTTGTAACAGGGCTGTGGCTCAGGTTGGGAAAATTTGGCTAGTAGTTACAAGTTCAGTCCAAGTAGAGCATATACGATCCTCATATATATGAAATAAAAACTCAAAGCAAGATCGATCATTCTACTTCAATTCTCCCGTATATATATCTCCCTCTTTTTTTCTAGGCCTTGTTAAGTGTAATTCTTATGATATTGGCCTATTTCTCGCAACCCAACGACTTCCCTTTTGTTTTTCTTAGGCTCACTCCTCTCCTCCCCTATTTTTTCTATCCCACTATTATTATTAGGATCACCCCTTTTTTTTTTGTGGGGCTTATTATTTTCAGGGGAACGGGAGAGAAGATTTTTGCCTCTATACACCACAAACTTTGCACACCTTCGTTTTTCAAATATACCCTCTCATGCTCTTACGTGGACCAATACTTGGGTAAGTTATGGCCTTTTGATATGGAGCAATAAGATGCGGGTTTTTCGAACAAAATTACGGCTAAAGGCTCAACGAGGCTAGCAAAGGATATTGATATGAATTGGTGGATATTTTTAGATAAGTAGGTTCAAGACAAAAAATGGGCAGCCCTAATCATTCCTCGTGTATGTAAATATCAACACGTCATCCGACAGAATCATGCAAGTTCTAAAGAATACAATCCATAAGAAGAGAAATCACTCATGAAAGAATTTCACCGCTAAAAGTGAACGGTTTAATTAGGCACAAGGACTCACGGCTTTTGGACTACCATACTCATTCCTTACACGTCAAATCAAGTAACCAAAAACTATACATTCACACGCAAGGTCAAGCAATCAATTAGATTTATTAAACTCTACGAGCCAAACACAAACACGATTAATCATCCATATACCCAACAGTTAACAAGGTTATTGCAATCCAACTACGACATTACGCAAGAAAAAAAAAATAAAGAAAGGAAACAAACATCACACACAAAAAAAAAAAAATCGAAGAAGTTGCACCCCCCCAAACCTAAACCTTTGCTTATCCCCAGGCAGAAAGATTAGGTCAGGAAAAATGCGAAAATGCAAATTAAAAAGAAAGAAAATAAAAATACCGGATTAAGATGTGTGGTTTTCGATCGCGGGGCACCATGATTTTGTGCTCGGGTCTCTACTTTCAATAGGCTAGGTTTCTTCCTCAGATGAATACTTCCTTTATTAGATTACCTACACACGCCACAGACAAAAACAAAATTAATGCAATAATAATAATAATAAAAGCGATAAAAATTAAAACTCCCTTGGGTTGCCTCCCAAGCAGCGCTTTTTTATAGTCTTTAGCTCGACTTCTTCGGATTCTTCTATCCGGGATTAAATGGAAATGTGCTAGGTCCAACCATATAGCTCGTCATTTTTCGCTCGTTTTCCTTTGTAAGGATGTGGAGAGTGGTTCCATGGATTTCCATTGTGAGCGCTTTTGTCACCATTTCAATTTTCAGTATCATCGTCACCATGAAATGTCTTCCTTGAAGAATAAGTGACGTGATTTTTGTTGGTGATGTTTCTTCTATGTTTGGTATCACGAAATCCATCGGGGCTATCACCTCCACCAAATATAGTGGCGAGTATATTGATTTTTGTGTTAAATTAATACTCGCTCATAATTTCACAATGGGAACTTCTTTCTCCACGAAAAGAACTTCCATATCAAAGCTTTCTAGGTCCTTATTTTGATGCATTGAGTTGGTGGTTCGCTCTTATTCTCTTCAATGGCTTCTCGATTGGATCTTTAGATTTGTCCCAAGGAATTCGAGTCTCGCAAGATTGGGTAGTAGTTACTCGGATTTCTTCATCGTTCGACTCATCCTCTTCAATCACCATAGATTTCTCCGATTGACTCGGCAATTCTTCTTTCTCACCGCCTCTCTTTGCTTCGAAATTGTCTCTTTATTTATCACTTTACCACTTCGGATGGTGGTAATAGCTTGAACTTGCTCGGGTTGACTTGGTAGTTTACCCGTTTCTTGTTTGCATGCCTCGGTAGCAAGTTGCCCAATTTGAATCTCCATTTTCTTCATCGAAACTTCTAAAGATTCAAACCTTTTATTGTTCTCCACTCGGTTTTCCTTGCCCTCCTTAATGAATGCCGCAATACTCTCCTCAAGAGAGTTCCTTTGTTGTGGAGGTTGTTCACTTCGCGTTGGTTGTTGGGCTCGGTTTCCTCCGTTGTATTGAGTTTGGACATTTGCGTCGTATGCCATCAGGTGATAAGTATTTGGGAGAGGTGCATTTCTTGCGTTTCCGCCATAATTATTCCTCCTCTCCTCCCACTCGGGCCTTCCCGTGCTTTGTCCCATAGCCCAATTAACTTGTTCGGTTTGTTCTTAGGAAAATATAAGGGCAAGAATTAGCATGATGTCCGGGTCCCCAACAAATTTCGCAAACTCGTGAGCTCGAAGATTTATTTTGCATCTTGAGTTGTCTTAGTTCCTTCATTAACTCATCGATTTTAGATTGCATCTCGTCCTTCTCGCTTACTTGGTTCACAACTCCTCTATGAACACGCATATTTTTTTGTTGAGAATTAGCCCCCAATAATTCAAATACGTCATAAGCTTGTCTCTCCGTTAACCCCCAAAACGAACCACCGGCGGCGTTATCTACCGCTCCTTGGCAATATTGTGTCAACCCATCATAGAAGAATTGATTAAGTAGTTGAAGCGGATAGTGATGGTGTGGGCATTAAATGAGGAGCATCTTGAATCGGTCCCATGCTTCATGAAATGGCTCTCCGTCTTGTTGTCCGAAAGTTGAGATTTGAGTTCTCAATTGCGTCGTTTTTGAATGGGAGAAGTACTTGGTAATGAATTTATCGTAAACTTCATCCCATGTTCTTAGTGATCCGGGCGCCAAAGTCATCAACCATTGTTTCGCCCCGTCCTTGAGTGTATAAGGGAAACACTTCATTCGTAGTTGATCCTCGCTCAACCCATTCAATGGGAAGTTATCAATCGCCACATAGAAATCTCGGATGAATGATAACGGATCCTCTCGTGCTAATCCGTGAAATGAGGGCAATTGCTCGATGTGAAATCCGCTTATGTGGTAGTTCCTTGCGGCCGGTGCTAATTGGATGCATGAAATGGCGGTGTTCACTACGGGCTTTGCATAGTCCCTCATAAGATGTTCGACCGGAGGTTGTTGCGGCATGTTATAGTTCGCCTCCATCCCATATTGAGGTCCGGGATAATAATTCGCTCCATATTGCATTCCAACGGGTGGTTGTCTCGGATAGAAGTATCTCCCTTGTTGAGCTTCGGGCATCCCTTGATTGCGCCCAATATTATCATATCTCGAAACCTTGGTTGACGAATGTTTTCTCTCAAGCAATTGGTGCTCTTCAAGATCCGGGTTATTCTCGCTGCTCGCCATTGATGATTGCGCTATTATTTTTGGTGCTCTAATTCTTTGAACCTCATCTATGGGTGGAAGAATCGGGTTTCCCAATGATCTCCTACCAAGCATAAACAAGAGAAATTAGAGCGAATTTTTAGACTTTATCGAAAATAATGAAAACGGAAAAAATAATCAAGAAAAACAATTCAACTATTATTAAAACAAGATCAAAAATTAAACGCCAATTCCCGACAACGGCGCCAAAAACTTGATGGATTCAAATTAAATACTCGCAAGTGTACGAATCGCTCTTTTAGTAAGCGGCAAGTAACTCCGAGGTCGATCTCTCGAGGAATTGGAAACGGTTTAAAATTCGATAATGTTCGGCAAATAGTCGAATGAACAAAGGTAAATTAAATTAAAATACATCATTTGTTGATTATGATTACAATTACTAATGCACAAAATTTAAATTGAACTAAGTGATATCAACACCAATTTGATAGTCGGATAAATGAGAGATAACAATAATGAGATTAATATGGGAATTTAGAGTCACCGACACACACGTAATCAATTATTAGTTCCGATACTCAAATAAATAAGGTTAGGAATTATCGATTGCTCACGATTAAAAGAAATCCGTTTGATGGCGGAAATTCTAAAAATCACGATTGTTCTCAACGAAAATTAAGGGATACTCTTTTGATGGGGACGAAACCCTAGCTAACAATCAATTAACCGACTAATTTTGATGAGGTAAATCGTTAAAAGATCGCGAAAAAGCTCGAGAACATTCACAATCGTTTCTTTCGGGTCGTTTGATGGCGAACACCGATAAAAACCCTCGATTCGAATAATAATAACAACAATGAAAAAGGTTTGATGATCTAATTCAAAAGTTCTTAAACGAAGAACGAACAAGAGGAACAATCCCAAACTTTATCCGGAAAATCAAAAGGAACTAATAATCAAAAACATGTGTGTGGCTATATCTAAAAACCCATATGAAGTGTTTAGCCACACATGATTAATTCAACAACAATAATGGAAATTGAAGAACAAAACATGGTAAAAACTTCCCTTGTAAATGCCGAAATCGAATTCCCGAAAAAGATTTGATGATCTTCTTACAAGAACTCACAACAAATTTATACAAGGAATTATTATATCTCACTAAAGTATTTTTCTCACTCCAAGAACACACAAGGAAGATGATGAAAATCTCTCTCTTTCCCACTCTTTTGGTGTTTTTCCTCCCTAATCTTGTGTTTTTCCACAAAATATCTTCTTCACAAGACAAGTACACCTCTCAAGGGGTCGCTCCACTTTGTTTTATAGCCAAAAAATCAAGACAAAGGCTTAAAATTGTGCAAAAATGTCAAGGAAAGTGACATGAACCGAAAAGTGGCACGGCCCGTGTCCTGGGACACGGCCGTGTCGCCTTCTGTTGAATAACGGAAAGTAGTCTGTCAAGGGGCTCGGTCGTGTCCCGTGACACGACCGTGCAGCACTATGCGGGAAAGGTGAAATGGCCGAAAGTGACTCGGCCGTGTGCCAAAAGGCACGGTCGAGTCCTTCTCATCCGGAAAGTGCGAGCCGGCTGAATGAGACCGGCCGTGTCCCATGGCACGGCCGAGTTACCCGATCCGCGAGCGCTGTCGCACCCCAATTGAGTTGCTGGTGCAGCCTAGTCCGGTTGCACAGTGCGGCCTAGTCCGCTGGTTCAGTGCGGCTAGTCCGGTTTTTGGTCTTCTTCGGCATGATCCTTCGTTCTTGTATCAATTCACCTCGGATTTTAGCATATGATATACCGTTTCGAAGCTAATTTCACGAGGAATTTATATCAAAGGAGAATACATCTCAATTCGGAGTGGAGATTCTGGTATTTAGGAGATTCGACCGATACTGCTTAAATCTTTCGTCGTTTTAGGCCCCGTTCGCGTTCTTGATCGTCATAAACTCCAACATTGGCCATAAAAGCGCATATTTCACCACAATCTTCGTCCGGATACCTACAAAACAAAAACACAACATACCACGCGTAAAAAGGGCAAAAACACTCGAAAACAAATGAAAGTGCGACTCGATAGAACAGAATGAGACGATCAAAAATCGACTCATCAATACGTTAAAATCATTTTCGAAAATTATCCCAACACTTCACAAACATCAACGACGGTAAAAATTTTCAAAATATTCAAGGTACTTTAAAACAACTCTTTCAAATACCGTCGAGGTTTTATTTGAGAATCCTAGGCCGGCTCGCAAATTTCAAACAATTTCCAAAGTTCATACGAAGCCGCCGGCTAATCGCACTTGCACAAACTTATGAAAGTTTTAGAAAAGCGTGTTCGAACACACTCGAAGCAGACATAATTTATCAATTCATCAAACACAATCAAATATCACCTAGCAATACAAAAAGTCTTAACACACATTCACGCACAACAGTTGTTATCACTAGACACCACGTAGAGAATACAACTACAGGTGATTGGCCGCAAAAGTTAGACCTAACGGCTATAATGCGGTTCCATAGCCTTTGCCCAGACTGACTAACGCTCGCTACAACACTTACTTAGCATGCGCTACCCATGCTGCATTAGCGCGCGCTAGCCTTACACTTAGCGTGCGCTAACGGTTCTATTTTAGCGACATGATTGCGAACATATATACGAAATTACTAGAATCGAAGGTCACAATTAAACAACAACAATATTCGAATCTCAAAGCCATCGATTCACATAATTACAACACATCATGAGCAACCATCAAAAGGCAATTGTCATTCAAAACCGAAAAGTTAAAAGCAAGGATCACGTCTTGAGTATATTTTGTAGAACTCATTTGAGTTCAAAACTCGTGTTTTGAAAACTTATAGTACACAGTGGAAAAGAATTATCAATAATTCGAGTTTTCAGAACTTTCAGCCTTGTGGTCAACATACGAAAATCAACTTTTTCCTCCCTTGGAGGGCATTTTAAAAATTTTACGTGACTCCCCGAAAGGATTCGAAAACTTAAAATTCCAAGGTTTATACTCTTGCAAGAAAAATGATTTATACAAGGATACATTCAGCAATATCATTCTACATTTTAGCGCAAGACGAGAATTGATTGTCCAACAACATCTCTCCATGATTAACCAAGCTCCAGCCGCGGAAGGGAAGAAAACGAGTGAGAAAAATGGCCAAAAACCCGTCTGCAGGGCCATAAATAGGCTGCGCAGTGTGCCGCGGCCCAATGAGTGTGCCGCGGCACGAGCCCAAAAATGGCTCCCTGGTCGGCGGTGTGCCGCGGCTCGGCCGGAGTGCCGCGGCACCAGACATCGGTTTGGCCGAAAAATGCCACAGAGTGTCGCGGCTCGGCCGGAGTGTGCCGCGTACAGATCTTGCTCGACTGGAGCCGCCGAGCACCGCTGCCGGCCGTGACTCGGCGAGCCGCGAGCACTACCGGCCGTGACTCGGCCAGCCGGCCTCGGGGCAGTTGCCGGCCATGACTCGGCCAACTCCGACGCCCGAACGACGAAACCGTAACACGAATACGAATCGATGATACGGTTACGTACTCGCAAAGACGAATCTAAGGGCTAAGAGAACACACAATTCCGACCACCCGAAGGCTCGGAATTCAACAACGGAAGTAATTACCCAAAACTTTGGGAAATTACGAAAATGGCCCAAAACGTCCGAAAATCACGATACGCGATCGAAACACCAAACCAAAGCTCGCAACATGAATAATAACATTAAATGAACTTACGAGAAACTCAAAGCAGCTTCGGACGAGATTCGCAAGAATCGCACTCAAGTGCGGAAAAGTCGCTAAAAATCTCGGAACTCAACAAAACGGTACCGAAACGAACTCGGATGACAAAAAGTGCAGAATTAATCATTCTCGAAATGACGAAACGGTCATGAGCAAGTCGTCAAAACGGACTCCGGCTGAAAAAGAAATTTACCGAAAAATCGGAAATTGCGGATATTACACCCGCCACCGCAACGCGCGGGTACCCTGCTAGTATACCCTTAAAGGGTGAGACAATCACTACTACAAAAACAGCATTTAACTGCGGCATTTTAACAGCGGTTCTCAAAAAACCGCTGTTAAAATGAAAATTGCACATTAACAAATGGCGGTTTCGCGGGCCATTGTTAAATCTGCACATTTAACGCGGTTCGGAAGAACATTGTTAAATTGCACATTTAACGTGGTTATAGGAAAACATTGTTAAATGTACATTTAACAAATGTTCTCTTAGAACCATGTTAAACTTAGATTTTAAATGGTTCTTTCTAGAACCATTGTTAAATGTGCAATATATTGAATATTAAGATATTTTGTTATATATTATTAAAAATTATATTACATTATATATTAAAAATTATAATACATACATATTATTTTATGAATTATATTATATTAAATATGCAATATATTGAATATTAATATATTTTGTTATATATTAATATTAAAAATTATATTACATTATATATTAAAAATTATAATACATACATATTATTTTATGAATTATATTATATCAAATGTGGAATATATTGAATATTAATATATTTTGTTATATATTAATATTAAAAATTATATTACTATATATTAAAAATTATAATATATACATATTATTTTATGAATTATATTATATCAAATATGGAATATATTGAATATTAATATATTTTGTTATAAATTAATATTAAAAATTGTATTACATTATATATTAAAAATTATAATACATACATATTATTTTATGAATTATATTATATCAAATGTGAAATATATTGAATATTAATATATTTTGTTATATATTAATATTAAAAATTATATTACATTATATATTAAAAATTATAATATATACATATTATTTTATGAATTATATTATATCAAATGTGGAATATATTGAATATTAATATATTTTGTTATATATTAATATTAAAAATTATATTACATTATATATTAAAAATTATAATATATACATATTATTTTATGAATTATATTATATCAAATGTGGAATATATTGAATATTAATATATTTTGTTATATATTAATATTAAAAATTATATTACATTATATATTAAAAATTATAATAAATACATATTATTTTATGAATTATATTATATTAAATGTGGAACATATTGAATATTAATATATTTTGTTATATATTAATATTAAAAATTATATTACATTATATATTAAAAATTATAATACATACATATTATTTTATGAATTATATTATATAAAATGTGGAATATATTGAATATTAATATATTTTGTTATATATTAATATTAAAAATTATATTACATTATATATTAAAAATTATAATATATACATATTATTTTATGAATTATATTATATCAAATGTGGAATATATTAAATATTAATATATTTTGTTATATATTAATATTAAAAATTATATTACATTTTATATTAAAAATTATAATATATACATATTATTTTATGAATTATATTATATTAAATGTGGAATATATTGAATATTAATATATTTTGTTATATATTAATATTAAAAATTATATTACATTATATATTAAAAATTATAATATATACATATATATATGGTTTATTGTATACTTATATTGATCATTAGTTATTAAATGTGCAATATAATAAATATTAATATATTTTGAAAATAATTCTGAAAATATTAACAAACATATACATATAATATATATATATTTTATATATATATTTATATACATATATATATATATATATATATATATATATATATATATATATATATATATATGGTTTATTGTATACTTATATAATAGAAATCAATATTAGAACAACAAATGACTTTGGCTCACTGGTTTGATACCCACCTCCATCTCATTGAGGTCATAGGTTCAAATTCCCTGAGTAGCGGAAATGCACATTTATACATATTATGTGCGGGTCGCTGGCGGGCGGGTTGGCGGGCGGGGGTTCAAATCCCCTGAGTAGCGGAAATGCACATTTATACATATTATGTGCGGGTCGCTGGCGGGCGGGGCGGATGCGGATTGGGCGGGAATATATATTTTTTAAAAAAATAATATATTAAAAAAATAATTTCAATTTATTAAAAAAAATATTTAAATAAATAAATAAATTTAACAGCGGTTGTAAATGGAATTTAACAGCGGTTCTTCGACAACCGCTATTAAATTTAACAGCGGGACATTTAACAGCGGTTCCAGAACCGCTGTTAAAAGGGCTCCAGAACCGCTGTTAAATGCTGTTTTTGTAGTAGTGAATTTAGTCATATTGAAACAATCTGATTTTCTTTCATAAACTGAAGGTTGTAATAGTCTTTTTTATCAAGCCGTTTTTCGTGTTTACGAATTGTAAAATAAATAATTTGATTTGTGCGTTAACATCTTTAATGCACCCATATACGTTCACAATTTTAAACACATTTTCACTTTCAATATGCTAGCTTTCGACCATCAAGCTTACATCAACAAATCAACAATAAGTTCGAAGTTCATGTACACGGACTCACATACCCCATGAATGATGAGCTAACGGAAGAGCGATGATGCGCGACTATTTTACCTGGCCGGTGAAATACTCAGATACCTATTTTGAGTGACGATACCTCATGAACAAATTTTCTACAAATGATCGAAAGCAAAAAGCATAGAGCAAGCTATATGGAATGTTAAGCATAATGAAGTTATAAAAGCGAAAGAGGCAAAACATTTTCATGCGAAAAATTGGGTTTGATAATATATAAAGAAAAAAAAGAAAAAAAAAACAATATATAAAGAATCAACTAAAGTAAATAATAGATTAGAAACTTACTTTAAACAATCTTACATAGATACTTTAACATACACCAAATAGCAATTGAAGTAATTATTGTAACACCTATAATAATCATACTTAAGACAATAATATTTACTATAAATAAAACTTTGGATGAAATTGGTTCTGACCAAGCCGTATTATCAAACCCAATTTTTCGCATGAAAATGTTTTGCCTCTTTCGCTTTTATAACTTCATTTAGTTTTAGACATTTAAATTTTAAAAGGAATAGTCCATATTTCAATTCAGTTTACCTTGATAAAAAGGTAAAATCACTAACCTCCTCACACGAGAGAGTTTATTGATTTTCTTTTTAGCGTATATAAAAAAAACCTATTGGATGTGGGTTTCAAATTTAACGAGTTTATGTCACTGGCCATGGTTTCGGATTTAACGAGTTTATATTACCTTACACTTAAAATTTTAACATAACAATCATATTTAATTATTCGAAGAGTGTTAGGTAAATTGATAAATGTAAGTATTAAATGATTGATATGGCTACAAGTTGTGATGTTTTATTTTATAAAAGTACTTGACAAAGTTGTTTTACCTACTAAAACTGAAAAATGAAAAATCATATGAAATGAGTCCTTTTAAAAGGACCTATGCATAATTAGCAACATATAGAAAGCTTAAAATGATTAAATGACTTAATAACACACGAATAATACATACATTATCGAACATGGGTATTTCATACTGACGTAACAAGCTTATTTACATATATAAGCTCAAATCTTTTAGTTTTTTTATTTTTTACTATCACACTATACTTGTGAATACTAAAATGCATTTTTCATTATAAAGTTATAACCCAGTCATTATAATATAAACAAAATAAAAAGAATAATATATTAGGGGGATAATATAGTTTTTGGGATTATGTTGTTTTGGATACATACAAATCCATCGTATAGCGTTTCATTTTTTCACCTTTCTAAACATTTTTCTAATGTAAAAGCTAATGAGTCATAAATCCATAGAACAACTCTTTTAGTGAAAATTTTCTTTTACAAAACAAAAAGTTACTTAGCTCTAAAAAGCTTGCTATCAAACAAGCTCAAAATACATTATGCTTATTATCTTATTGAAGTTGTTTTGGTGAGCTTTAGTATACTCGACATTGATTTTGTTTGATATGCTAATTTGAATCTAAGGTCGTAATAATAATCACAGATTTACAGGTTGATATGGTTGTTAATATTCTACTACTAAGCGAGCACACGTTTGTGTCTTTTGTGTCGGAAATGTCGAAATTTGACCTATTTTATAGAGAATGGTTGATTCTGTTTGTGAAATGAGATAACCAATGATTTTTGCCAATGAGTACAAAGGAATAAAAAATGCCCAAATTGAGTGAAATTGTATTACAGTACATATATAATTGGTTTAATCGCTTGCATTTCATTAACCATTCCCGAATGTACTCATTTTCTATTTTGGCAAAAATCATTGGTTATCTCAGAACTATAAAATGGAATTAGCAGGCAAAGATAAAAAAATTTTGAAAAGCAAGGGTTCGACAATTGCAGAAGTCTAATTAGGGTTTATGGGAGGATCTTTTTAGTCGGCTCTGATACCATATTATAATTGGTTTAATCGCTTGCCTTTCATTAACCATTCACGAATGTATATATATACATAAAGTTCATAAAACTGAATAGGGCTAAAGCACATAATGCAGACATGGGCCATGGGCCCAATATGACTAGACTAATTGTACATAGTAATAAAGTATAAAACCTCACGAGTCACGAACCATTTGGTTGATGCAAATGAGATTATTATAGCAATAATAAAACCTTTAATTTTACATTATTGTAATATTGCCATCTTGATAATTGAGGTACATATAAGCTCTTCATCTGCAAGAAAAAGACAGTTTGTTTTTTGTGCTATTGAAGTACTTCATTTTTTTTTTCCAAAACTATTTTTTATGCTATTGAAGTACTTCATTTTTTTTTCAAAACTATTTTTTATGCTATTGAAGTACTTTTTTTTTCTTCTTTTTCTTTTTCTTTTTCACAAGTTTTTTTACGTTTTCGTCCACTTGTTACCGTTTTGGTACGTTTTCGGCCGTTTTTTTACGTTTTTGTCCGTTTTTAAGATTTCATCCGTTTTTTACGTTTTCGTCTATTTTTTTACGTTTTCGTCTATTTTTTTTACGTTTTCGTCATTTTTTTTACGTTTTTGTCGGTTTTTTTTGTTTCGCCCGTTTTTTTTTATGGTTTTTACGTTTTCGTCTGTTTTTTAACGTTTTCGTCCGTTTTTTATGTCTTCGTTCATTTTTTAAGTTTTCTTCTGTTTTTTTATGTTTTCGCTCGTAAGAAAACAGACTAAAACGTAAAAAAAAGATGAAATGTAATAAAACGGTCACAAACGTTAAAAAACAGATGAAAACGTAAAAAAAAAGACAAAAATAGATGAAGACGTAAAAGAAAGACGAAACGTAAAAAAAGGACGAAAATATAAAAAATCAGACGAAAACGTAAAAAAAAGGTCGAAAACGTAAAAAAAACAGAAGAAAACATAAAAAAACGGACGAAAACGTAAAAAAAATAGACGAAAAAGTAAAAAGCGGGCAAAAACGTAAAATAAGGCGAAAACATAAAAAACGGACGAAAACGTAAAATAACAGACGAAAACGTAAAAAATCGGATGAAAACAAAAAAACAGACGTTAAGATAAAAAAACAGACGAAAACGTAAAAAAACGGGCGAAAACGTAAAAAAATGGACGAAAACGTAAAAAAACGGACGATTACGTAAAAAAACAAATGAAAACGTAAAAAAACGGATATTGAGAGAGAGATGTAGGGTTTGTGAATGAAGAGGTAAGAAGTGAAAGAATAGGTAATACGAGAAAGGAGATGTCTAAATATTGGAAGAGAAAAGAAGAGGATAGAAGCTCTTTTGTCTGAAAAAAAACAAACATGTTCCTCTGCGGCCCCGCAGAGGAAAGAAGTGAAAAGAGGCAATAAGAGCTTATTTTGAAAAAACAAACAAGGCTTAAACATGGGTTCTTATAAAGTACTAGTACCATATTACTCTAAATCAAATGGTTTATTCAACGAAACATGACAATGTGTTTCCCGGTTGATAAAAACTTGCGTCATGGTCGGCCAATTAGGGAAGTCTTTGGGAAAGCGAGGGTTTCTCTAAAAGATGAAAATTACTCCATCGGATAAATGAGTACCGTTCAGTGTTTGTATCTTTTTTTTATGACGATTAGCAAACTTAAGGGACAATCTATTGAACAAGTGAGATTTTATTTGCCACATTGTGTCTTCAAAGATGGCTAACTATAAGTGGCCGTGTCTCACATTAAGAGAGAAACAAAAGATTTAAGATAGTTAAATGTGACGAATATGACAATCTCATGAATAACACAACAAACGTTGTCTTCTTAGAAGTGCTACAAAATCTATGATCTCACAATCCAAACTCGCTCAACTTTTATATATATACACTATTATTTTAAGATCAAACTTATATTTACTTATAGAGTTTCTAAACCTAATATATGTCTATCAAATAATGGACACGAACTTTATGTATCTAATTGATGATTAAAACATCAACTCTAAGTCATCAAAAACATATCTCGGCCCTCCCATGTTTTTTCAGGAAAAATTTTGTTTCGGCCCTCTCACAAAAAATTTTCTAGCTCCGCCATTGATCTGCACCCATCTTTTTCACAAAAATTGTATTATTTTATCTATTTTTCCTTGTAAATCTATTATAACAACTCCTTAAATACCATAATAAGTATAAAAAATAAAAAATAAAATAGAAAAAGGTTTTACCCATTGCTTGCAACAAACTGAAAGAATAATAATCGAAAACCAAAAAGAATACCGAAATGCTCTTATTCAGAGAATAAACTGACAAATAATACAATTAAAAAATATAATATAAACAAAAACATAAATATATAAGGTTGAAAATTTAAATTTGGTGTTAGGGGTGGGGTGTAAGTAAGCCAAGTCGAGCCGAGTATTGCCAAGCTCGAACCCGACTCGATTACAAAAACTCGAGTTCGGTCGAGCTTGGATTTCAAACTCGAGCTCGTCTCATCATCTCAAAACACGAACTCGAAACTCGACTCGAGCTCGATTATTTTCACATTTATAGATCGAACTCAATGAAAAATGGGCATATCAAGCTCGAATCGACTTGATTTTATGACAATTACGTAACTACATGTATATTATAATAGGGTAAAAATGTAATATTATTGAAGCTTGATAAGGGCTCGCGAGCCTCACAAGCCGAGTATTTTCGAGCTCAAACTCGACTCGAAAGTGTATTCGAGTAGCTCGAGCTCGAATAGTTTATATTGAGTCGATTCGAGTAGTTTACACCAGAGGGTTTGTTGTTGTTATGGGGTGGGGTGGACGGACACAAGTCTTCGATAAAACTTTAAACCCAAAATGTGCTAGATTGAATGGCGCATAAACATTATATAACTGTTTCCATTGTTTGGCATAGGGACGGACCCACTTGGGAACCGGGTGTGGCACGGGCCACGCCCGATTTTGTGTCACGAAGTGTAAATTCTTTGAAAAATGTCGTATTTTTAGTATGTGCAACCCCCGATAATACTTAGTGCTACTTCACTTTATGCCAAATCTTCTTTATGTTTCAAATTTTAGTACTTATGATCGAAAATTTTTGAGCAAAACTTCTCTTAGAAAATTTGTGCAACACCCATCCAAAATTCCTGGGTCCGTCTATGGTTTGGCATCTAGCTTTTTGCTCCTTATTTACTTTTGGCCTCTTTTTTGGCCCCTATTTTCTAGAATATCCAATTCTCATTTTGCCAACAAAGTTATTCAACTTTGACCCGGTTTATGCAAAATTGCAAATTGGTAAATTGGTAATAGGAGATGTCATATGTTAACTTACATTATACAAACTAGTTTTGAAATCATGTATATGCACATTAATTTCACATTATTGTAGTTGCTACAGACACACAATCATATCCTATAATTGTTTTTCTTACTTTCGTAGTTTTATGCTATAGTTTAAAAGCGTAACAAGTTGATGGCTTTGTTATGCTTTTTTGATTGTGGAATTGGTGGTGAAAAGAGAAGCCGATGTGATTTGGAGGTAGTGAATGTGGTTGCTATTACATTTATACTAGCATTTTCTGTCATTGAAAAATACTTTCACCCACATTCCACCTCACCTTTCAATTGAATACGCACTATATACAAAATATATCCAATAAAATATCCCACAAACCTAATAAATACTAGTAACCAATGATGAGAAGCTCACTATTGTGAGCTGATTTTGGCCAAAGTCACGCACTATTATTGACACCTCATATTTTTGTATAAACTTTCATCTCCAGTGATATAAACTTCATCATGTCCACCAACATATCATGTAATTTGTTTATGATGACATACTCTCGGCTAAAATTCTAGTTGGACCCACTCAATTCAATTTTCTCTCCATAGTTCATACACATAAACTTGTACTTATCTTTCAGCTATAAACTTATAGCTCCAATGCATGTTCATGTGCATAAACTCCACATCACTTCCATGTCACCATGGACATGATGGTCTATGGACCTTCAGTGAATATGCTCTTAAAGCATCTCCTGTACAAGAAGTGATTAAATTTTTCTACCTATTCGTTAACCAAATCTCAATCTATATCATCACTAATATACCAAAATATCAATAGGTTAACCAATATATTGAGCAACCTCAGCCTAATGCTAAAGTAAATTAGCTTTAAGATTATTCCAATGCATTAATCCATATTTAACTCATTTTTTATTGGCATTCCATTGAAAATGCTCTAAGAGCACTGGGTGCAGACATGCAGTGACTTGTCACCCTCGCCAATCCAACGTGGCTCTCGCCATTTGGCTAGCCACGGCACCATGAGTGCACCTCGCCAAAAGCCAAGCCACTCGAGTGGCATACCCGAGATTGGAAGAAATCACTCTTTTATTTTATTTTTAATTTTTGATTTTATTAAAAAAAAGGTTGTGTGTTTTGTGTTGCGGTTCTTATTTTGTGTGTTTTTGTGCTTGCGTGCGTAATGCAAATGTTTTAACTTAAAAATATTGAATTTATAATTTATACATCTAAAGTTTGAAAACTCATTATAACTAGTTTAAATTATGAAATAAATTGCAAAATTAATCTTAATCAATGTAACTTTTATATTTTTAGCTAACATATTTTTATATAAATGTAATATTTAATTTTAATGAATGAAAAATTAGTTGGTTTGAAAAAAATGAAAAAAAATAATAAAATTGTAGGTACTAAAAATGATGTTTTGGCTTAAGTTATTGAGGATGATGTTTTTTTGTGTGCGAGTGAGATGTAAGTGAAAAAAATAAACTATGTTTTGTCTTGTAACCCAGTGCTCTAAGTCTTATAATACTTTCCAAAAGTATTTTCATTAATTAACTTTCAACGAGTAAGAATGAGGCTTATTTAAACGCATTTTGTATAGTTTTTCTTGTTACGACACATTTCTACCATTATTATTATTGGGAATGGATCCACTGAGAAGAGAAAATAAAATAAGAAGAATAAGAAATGTTTGTAGCCACATATTTCAAATGAAGAAGGAGAATTTCATGGGAGATGCATCTTATTTTGTAGGTGCATCTGAAATGTGTGGTTATGATTACTTCTCATTCTTCTGATTGTACTTTTATTTCTCATTTGATCCTTACTCATTATTATTACTTATAAGTAGTATGTTGTACTATTATCTAACGAAATTTAAGTTTTCTAAATTTATCAAACGCAGTTAGAAATGCCTAATATATAGATCTTGAGGTTGAGCAAAGTAACAATGTTATATCTTAGATTAGTGGTAGGTATGTTGCACTTTAGGATGCTTAGACATTGG
The DNA here is from genome assembly GCA_033398695.1 of Orobanche coerulescens. Taxonomy (NCBI): domain Eukaryota; kingdom Viridiplantae; phylum Streptophyta; class Magnoliopsida; order Lamiales; family Orobanchaceae; genus Orobanche; species Orobanche coerulescens. Next base: position 66,435,281 of record CM065810.1, read on the forward strand.
TCCAAGTCTTGAGTAGCATCATTATAAGAAGGCAAGGAGCAAGACCAAAACTCCGTATATGTACATAATCATAAATATCATAAGGCAAGTGTAATATCCAAAATTTCTACTACTATTGTTTAATATTATTTTATCCGAGTTATGTTGTGCAGCGTAGAATCTGTACAGTATGGATAAAATAAACGAAGGACTGAGATGTCAGTATTGGTATAATTGTCGTATTTGGTCGACAATTGTAATTGAGGATATAATGTGTTGAGTATATGTATTCAGTATTCCGTATATTCGTATTCTGTATGTTGAGACATTGGACAAGAGTAGCTGAAAATGGCTAAGTGTAACATTATTAGCGCACGCTAATATACATGCCTAGCGCACGCTATCGTTCTGGTTTAGCGCACGCTAGAGGCAAAAGATAACACACGCTAGTACGGACCAGATCGGAAGGAATTTGCGTGTGGACCAGGCCACTTTCGGCGCACGTTCTGATAAGTCAACGGATGTTTGTATTGTAGTACTAGCACACACTAAACCCTAAAGGTTAGCGCACGCTAATGGTATATTGGACAAAAAGGAATCTTATCCTCGTCAGCACTTTCGGCGTGTGGACCAGTTTCGGAGCATACAGACAAACGATTCAACTGATATTAGTGCACGCTAAACGCAAGGACTTGTGTACGCTAGAGAGTGTAAATTACGTACGCTAATGCATGGGCATTACGTACGTAAGCGCATGTACGAAGCCAGACAGTAGCCCCTGGACTGCGATAGCGCACGCTAACAAAGTCAGTAAGCGCATGCTAAAGTCGTAGCGCACGCTAAACATGAGATGTTAGCGTACGCTAGTAATGTATTCTATATAAAGGGACAGAAGGGTGTTATGAAGCATTTCGTCCATTCTCTTCTTGCAACCGATAGAGAGAACCTTGGGAGGACTTTTGGAGTTCCTAAACACTGAGGGATCATCCTCTTTAACAAGATTAAAGATGGAAATCATGGATTAAAGCCTTGTTCTTTAAATCATTGGCGATTCTTGGAAATGGATTCAAACTTGGGATTCAATCCATTCCTTCAAAAAGGTAATCACTCTTCATCTTTGAATTTCGTTTTGATTTGAATGTTGATGTTCTAGAGTTGATGATTATTACATAAACAAGTTGACAAGCATGATTATGAGATGGATTACCGGATTATGATGATGTTATTGTTGATAAGAAGATATTGATATGATTCTTGTGGTTTGAATTGTGTTGTTCATTTTCTTGAGATAAGTGGATTAATCCTTCTCCTCAGTTTCGGATGTTTATGTTATTGTTGAAGATTACTCTCTGTAATGGAAGATTAAGGAAGTGTTGTTACGTTCTTGATGTTTCATGCATTGATATTTAAGGAAGAAGATATATGGATATAAAACTTGGATTATAAGTTGGATGATTATTTATATGTTAAAGGATATCGGATTTCGTTGTTTTGATAGCTATGAATATGGTTTAGAATCACTTAGTGTTCTTGATAATCATCATATGTTGATCGGTATCTGAAAAGCATGCATCTGTACAGCATTAGCGCACGCTAAGCTTACTGCCAAGCGCGCGCTAACGGGAGCAACTTAGCGCACGCTACGTTAAGTGATTAACATGCAGAAAGTGCAGTATTTTCGTGTTGTTGTTCTGAATTCGTGCTGGTTTGAGTTGGTTTGATCAGACTTGTGATTAACCAAGATATTGATGAGCCATTGGGTTTGTGAATTGGTTTTATCGATTGTTGATTGTTGTCGAACTTGTTGTTTATCGATTACTGTAATAGGTTGAGAATATTGATCGGTGTTTATAACCGTATGCTGCGGTCGTGTTCGAGGATGTTCGTGAATTGCTTTGGTTGAGACCGAGGAACTTGTAGATGACGACAATAGATTTGGTAACAGCTTTCTCGTCGTTGTATCGGTATCGACGTAAGTTATTACTTGCTCAATTTATAATATTTAATGAATGGTTTCTGTTTCATTCATTTATAATTCGTATAGCAATGTTTATAATCGTAATCACAGGAGATTTGGGATTATAAATCGTATTCGAGTTTTGAGAATCTAAATCATAATGTATATGATTTACTTTTGTTATTGGTATACTTATCGAGGATATATTGTGATAAAGACGAAGATATGAATTATCAACAATCCGTGATACTATGGACTGTCGAGTATTGAGGATAATGGTTCGTGATGGTTTAGACATTGAGATTGTTCTCGAAGGACTCAGGGCAAGTACTCTAATCATTTTTATCATTTGTGTCGATCATGTCGTGATACATTCGTGTATCGTTGTTGTCATGCATTTGTGCATTGTTGTTGTTGTGTATTGTGTACTGTTGTTTTGTGCAGTTGTGCATTGTTGTCATATGTCCACCATGTGTTGGTCCGACGGAATCATCATGGGAATCTATAGCTGTGTGCGCTGGATCGTTGGATTACCATGTGTTTGATACTTGTCTTTGATGGATAATCGATTATCGTATTGGAATTGTCGACGTTATCCGATGGACTGAATTGGCCAGAGTTGGTATAATTTCCGTATCGCGAGTTATGATAATGTTTTGAGAACCTTGGGTCTTGTTGAGATACCGTACAGATATTTCGGTATTATCTTATTGTGTTGTTAAGGATACAAATCGTGGATTTTCGTAAAGTTACGACGGCAAGATTACATTGGTCATATTCTTACTTACTATTTCCATTGATATGTAATTATTGACGTGATGTGATGGTTATCATTGTTGGATATATGGCTGACCCCGTCATGGGCTTTCTTTTTAGGTTCTTGGATTATCAAGCTTGTAGCGGTCGTGAAAGAGATGAGCTTCCCGGAGGATACTGGCTAGGACATGTATTTGTGTATTGAGGTTCCCGATTAGTTCTTGTATTCCGCTGCTAGAGTATTTTCGTTGTTTGTCTTTTTCCGCTGCGTGAGTATTTTTAATGGCCTTTTGGTATCTGGTAACTTAGGTCACTTTGGCAATCGTTTTCTAAATCTATTCTGTCGGTACATGTAAGCGATAGCTTAACGTATATTTTTAATACTGTTGAGTTTTGGCGTTCCGGGCCTTGTGGTTTCAAATGAGATTTTACGAAGTTTCGATAAACAGATTTTATTAAGTCTTCGAATGTTTTTAAAAGATAGTACCGTCGTTAGTCTCTTGGGCTTTTGTAAATGTTTGCAAAAATTTCTTTTAGCCTTATGGGTTCTATCTCGGGGCCCACGGCGCTGTAATATTTCCGGTTAAATATGGGGGTGTTACAGAATATGGTATCGGAGCTTAGGTTGTGAAAATCTAGGCAGTCGGGTCGAGTTGTGTCGTGTTTTTGTCGCGTCATTCGAGTTGTCGATTTGACAAATAGTAGAGCCGTGAGTTTTTGTTGTTCACTCGGGCTTGTGCATTATGTGATTTACCAGTGTAGTACTGGGTTGTTGTAAACTTTTCCAAATGGTGTTAACGTGTTTCTTCGGATAGATCCGTGTTGCGTTCTCGAGTTGATCTGAGTTTGCAAAACGTGTGTTTTGAAAATATATATGTGTCGAGTATTTTATAGAGTCGAGACATGTGCCAGTATCATGGGGAATCATCGGCTTCACGATCTGTAAGTATTTGGGTTTTTGAATTGCATTGAGATTTATCGCCGTTCTAAGTTGATATGCTTTGAGATTCAGCAGAATATTATGCATTACAGTATAAAGTGACCGAGTTGGGACAAGATTGATGATCTTGAGAAGTTATGATTTTGGAAATCAATATGTCAGTTAATTTTTAGAACGGAATTGTGCATTTGGGAGAATGTGGTGAATTGTTGAGGAGAACATGTAGTCATGTTAGTTCATTTTGTGATATATGAATTGTTTTTGAGCAATTGGGAATGATACTTTTCAAAATGAATATTTTACGGATGTTTTGTGGAAAATGATTTTTGGGCCGAGACCCAATCGATTTTGAAATGATTTTATAACTCAGGACTTGGGGTCCGAAAAAGGGTTTTCTATTTTTTTAAATTTCTTGTAATGCGGAACAAGATACGGGCTGAGACCCTAATGTTTCAAAAGAAAGCTTTTCTGTTTTCTAAAACTCCCGAGAATTGTAAAACACTTTATCAATCTTTATCGATTTCGTTTCTGCCTTTCGCGGTTTTAGTTTACTTGTTCAAGCGAAACTCCTCGGGAAGTCTTTCGCTGTGTTGATTTGTTTCAATGTCTTGTCATAGCATAACTAAGATGACCCAAGATGGGTTAATGATTGGCGTTGCGAGTCATATGTGGAAAAGGAGTTTTTGGTCGGAGTTTATATACTGAGATTTTGGAACTCGATCATGTGGTTTTCCGATGGAATATCAGTGGATATTGGTGACGAACCGGATTGGTATACAGGAGTATGGATGTAGTCGAGCATTTGCATACTTTTCATTTTATAACTTCGAAATCGTGTGGATTCGAAGGAAACTGTTATCAAATATTTGGCACCAGCGAGCCGATTTAATTTTTTTGAAAATTGATTTTGTGGTCTTACCAAAATTTATGTTCTGAGCTTTGAAATTTTTGAAAGAACTTTCGAAAATTTGTCTTCTTGACAAGATTACATGATTTCAAACTGGTTTGAAAATGTGACTGATATACATATGCATTTAGTGCATAGTGCATATCGTGGTGAAGTTATGAGTGTGGCTCACGAACTAGATAAGACATCAGTCTGGAACGATGAATAGAAATTCGAACTTCAGTATGGTAGCTTGGTTATCCAGGGATGATCGGTTGATCGATCAGATAAGAAGAATATGCTGCGTATTGTTGATTCGGGTACAGAATATGATTTTGGAACTTTGGATTTTGTGAAACCAGGACATATGTACTATGTGATTCCATTGGTATGGTAGTAGTACGATTTTACCATAGTGATTTTTGAATGATTCCTTAGTAAGTGTAGAATTGAGGGTGGTGACCCCAGGATGATTGTTTTGGATATTGATTGGTCATTCCCACTCCATGTATGATTTGGTATGTTCGCCGATTTGCGATTGGTTGTTCGTATGCCGAGGGGTATGTTCACCAATCGGTTGTGTTTCGTTGAGATCCACTGTATGTGATTTGTTTAATGTTTTGAGAATTTTGTTCTTTCATATATCGGTTTCTGTGGTTCTATATTGATCGTGTTGGAGCTTACCATGCGATGGTATTTTCGGTTCTTGTTGATCCTTCATTGGTAGTATTGAAGTTTACCACGTTGATGATATTTTCGATTGTGTTTTGACCTCTGCCTGATCATATTGGAGTTTATCACGTTGATGATATTCTCGGTTAATTTGTTGGTTGATCATTGTTAATGATCATATGAGCATTCGAATTTCATGTCGATGTTTCGGGATTTGTGTCGTTGTGTTGGGCAAATGTTTCTCAGATGTATTCTGCATTATTGATTGTATCTGAATTGTGACTTGATTGTGCGATCAGGCAGACAAGATTTGACACGAATAGATTATTTCATCCGAAGATAATATATTTTGTTGAGACTCAAGGAATTATGATTGTAAGCGTATTGAGACTATACAGTGAGGTCACTTGCTAGTATCTCAAGAGATCGTCGACTTGGCGCATATGTAAGTATGGTATTTTGGTTATTCGGTAATAATGATGATTGATCGTTGTCGTGATGGTTTAGGAATATTTTGGTTGAACGGTTTGTTTGTTTTCTATGACGAATTGCAAGTTTCGAGAACGAAACTTATTTTAAGTGGTGCAGTATGTAATATCCGAAATTTCTACTACTATTGTTTAATGTTATTTTATCCGAGTTATGTTATACAGCGTGGAATCTATACAGTATGGATAAAATAAACGAAGGACTGAGATGTCAGTATTGGTATAATTGTCGTATTTGGTCGACAATTGTAATTGAGGATATAATGTGTTGAGTATATGTATTCAGTATGCCGTATGTTCATATTCTATATGATGAGACGTTGGACAAGAGTAGCTGAAAATGGCTAAGTGTAACATTATTAGCGCACGCTAATATACATGCCTAGCGCACGCTATCGTTCTGGTTTAGCGCATGCTAGAGGCAAAAGATAACGCACGCTAGTACAGACCAGATCGGAAGGAATCTGCGTGTGGACCAGGCCACTTTCGGCGCACGTTCTGATAAGTCAACGGATGTTTGTATTGTAGTACTAGCGCACGCTAAACCCTAAAGGTTAGCGCACGCTAATGGTATATTGGACAAAAAGGAATCTTATCCTCGTCAGCACTTTCAGCGTGTGGACCAGTTTCGGAGCATACAGACAAACGAGTGAACTGATATTAGCGCACGCTAAACGCAAGGACTTGCATACGCTAGAGAGTGTAAATTACGTACGCTAATGCATGGGCATTACGTACGTAAGCGCATGTATGAAGCCAGACAGTAGCCCCTGGACTGCGATAGCGCACGCTAACAAAGTCAGTTAGCACACGCTAAACATGAGATGTTAGCGCATGCTAGTAATGTATTCTATATAAAGGGATAGAAGGGTGTTATGAAGCATTTCGTCCATTCTCTTCTTGCAACCGATAGAGAGAACCTTGGGAGGACTTTTGGAGTTCCTAATGTAATATCCGCAATTTTCAATTTTCGGTAAATTTCTTTTTTTCGGCGGAAGTCCGTTTTGACGACTCGCTCATGACCGTTTCGTCATTCCGAGAATGATTAATTCCGAACTTTTTGTCATCCGAGCTCGTTTCAGTGTCGTTTTGTTGAGTTCCGTGCTTTTTAGCGGTTTTTCCGCACTTGAGTTCGATTCTTGCGAATCTCATCCGAAACTGTTGTTTCGACTTTCTCGTAAGTTCATTTAATGTTATTATTCATGTTGCGAGCTTTGGCTTGGCGTTTCGATCACGTATCGTGATTTTCGGGCGTTTTGGGCCATTTTCGTAATTTCCCAAAGTTTGGGGTAATTACTTTCCGTTGTCAAATTTCGAGCCTTCGGGTGGTCGGAATCGTGTGTTCTCTTAGTGCTCGGATTCATCTTTGCGAGTACTTCGTAACCGTACCTTCAATTCGTACTCAGGTTCGGGTTTCGGGGTCGTTCGGGCCGTCGGAGTTGGTCCCGGCCGAGTCATGGCCGGGCATCTTTGGGCCGAGCCACCGGCCGAGTAACGACGGTAGTGATCGGCGATTCGACGTAAGGCCGGTTACGACGTAAGGCCCTGTCTGGTAACGCATGCGCTCCGGCATTTCAGGCGGTGAGTTCGGCCATGGCCGGATTCGTCGTAAGCCATGGCCGTAACGTGTAACGCACGTGATCGGCCTATTTAAGGCCTGGCGTATTTCTACCATTTCTCACTCGTTCTTCTTCTCTTCCGAGGCTGAGGTTGTGTTAATCATGGAGGAGTGTTGTTATACAATTAATCCATGAAGTTTTGAGGTTCATATAATCAATCATCCATCCAATAACATCCTCCGATCTACCGAATCAGGTCAGATTTCCTAGAAATCTAGTTTTGGGGAATTTGGGTATTTTGGTTGTTTTCGTCCGATTAATCCGATTTAACTTAGGATTATGATGGATTGATGATTATTTAGATGTTTTATATCTTTTCCCTTGTTATTCTATGGTTGGATCGTATCGATTCGTTGTTTTGGTCGAGTTCTTGGTCGACGCCTTGAAGGTGTCCGGTAGAATGTCATAGAGGGGTTTTCGGTCGTTATACGATTATCCTTCCTCGTATGATTGTTGATTTATGGATTATATGTTGTTAGGGTCGAGTTTCTTGTGAAGAAACCAAGTTGAACCCTTCCGTTCGTTGTCGTTTTCCTTTTCGAAAACATCGGGCGTTTCGAAGCTTTCCGGTTGAGCCGTGTTCGTCGGGATACTTGCGTGCCGATTTTGAGGCAAGTACCTTGTCCATATAATTCTTGTTTTGTGGATATGATAATTGGTGATCGTCTAAATGTGTTTGTGTGGTCGTTTGAATTGAACTTTCAAAAGATTTGATTAGCCTTGTTAAAGGCCCTCTTTCAAAACGCGTGTGTTTTGTGAATGGTGTGGTTTGTGAACTATGTGAATTCTTTGGATATGTTTGGTGTTGATGTTGCACTTGGTATTGCGTGTGGACGTATATGGTTTCTTTTCGGTGCGTTACGGTTTGACGTGGTGTTTTGCTAAGTGTTGTTAGCATTAACTCATGATTTGACATATTTGTGATTGTGGCAAATGTGAAACCCTTGTCGTTGTGAACTCTATGCATTGATGATTCGACCACAAGGTTATCAATTCGGGTAGGTCTGGAGAGGGCTCCGAGAATCGTCACTTGCGAGTGCGATGTCACGATAACTTGTAGGTACATTCGATTGATGTTTACCGGGTAGGGACCCGTGAGGCCTCCGGCGGCGCGTTACTTGCGAGTACAGCCATTTGATATGATTTGACCATAAGGTTATCTAATCGGGTAGGTCTGGAGAGGGCTCCGAGAATCGGTACTTGCGAGTACGATGTCAAGATAACTTATGGTTGTGATATGTTGTGATTTGTTTCGCTAGCCAGCTCGGGAGGGTCCTTCGAGGCCTCGGGTGGGATATCTGTGGTGGCGTCCCGGTCCTAGGCGATGCGCATGCGTGATTACGTTTCGTTGATTTTATGTCCGTTGAGGACACGTGATGTTGGGTTCTGACCCTGTAAATTGTTATCGGTTTTTCTATTTGCGAAAACAAAACCTTTGGGCTGTGACCCTGTTGATTTTTGGAAATAGAAGGATTCGATAATCCTAAAGTTGTTTTCTATTAAAACTCTCGATGGCATTTTAAACGGTTTTATAAATTGTTTCCCTTGATTTATGATCTATCGGTTTTGGAGTGTTTTACCCAAACTCATGCCTCGGGAAGTACTTTTCGTTACGTTTGAATCTTTGGGGATTTCCTGGTTATTGTTATTTGTGGAATGTGAATTGTATGGCTCGTATTTTTTGCACTTGTACTTGCACTAGCAAAACAGTGGAGTTTTGCTAACCCCAGTATTCGGGGTGGATGTCTATTTTGCATTCGTGTTTTGGAGCATAGCACAGGGTCGGCACGAAGGATGATGAAAGATGAACGATACTAATCACACGAGGATCCGTTGATGTCGTATTGGTCTAGTTGTATTTTCTTTTCTGCTGCAGTATCTTTTCCCCGTTGTACGGGAGTTTATTGTATTTTGACCCCTGCGTGGGTATGTGTTTGGAATTGAGTTGTATGTTATTATTGAAAGACCAAATCGGTCTACTGAGTCATTTTAGCCTTAAAGGCGATGTTTAGATGTTTGATTTTAGTTATCAGCCTGGTAGATCCTCGAGGAGAGGGTCTACGGTGTGTAATATCCCTGAGTAGATTGGGGGTGTTACATAAATGGTATCGGAGCTTAGGTTGTGGAAACCTAGGTTGTCGGGTCAGTGGTGTCTGTTGAGTTTTGTCTCGTCGGATTTTATCTGACTGAGTCGTGTCGCGACGCGTCGTCTGAGTTGGTTGGTCGTGATTAGTATCGTGGGCGATCATCATCTTCGTGCGACCTGTGGATGTAAGTCTCCCTTCTTTGTGTTGTGCCTCGTGTGACACGAGCTATTTTTATGATTATGAGTTAATTGACGGAATCCTCTTATGGATTTTGATTTCGTGATATGTGATTATTTGACTCCCATTTTTCATTCATATGAGGAGTAGTGTTGCTGTCTTGTGCATGTTTGACTTTATTTCTTTTATCCGCTGCGTGAGTTCTTTTGTAATGGCTTTTGGTATTTTACCGACTGAGTTTTATTTCGAAAACCGATTCCTTAACCGAGTTTTTGGCATTACGGCCTTGATCGTTTTGGCGAAAGTCTTATGACGGTATTTATTATTTTCTAAATGGCTTTTGTGAGTTTTTGAAATATTACAGTCATCGGCCTTTTTGGCGTTTTTGTAAATGGTTTTTAGCCTGCTGGGTTCCGGCGCGGGACACACGGCGCTATAATGTTCCGTGTAAGTACCTAAACTTTTTGGGCATTCTAGCCCATTGAATTATTTTTGAAAACCTTGAGTATCTTAGAAAACTAAAATTCGAGACGTACTTTTAACACGAATTATTTTCTTGCGGTGTTTTCAAGGTGTTTTCTAATGCCGCAATACATTTCAAAAATTTTCCGGTTGAGGAACAAAAATATTTTGAGATATTTTCAAATGCAGTTGCTTAGACGCAAGGGTCGAATATTTTTGAAAGTTTTTCACTTAAAGAAAGGTGTCCTCATTTTTGTTCAAACGCAAGATGATTTTCAAAGTCTCGATAATGGTGTTTGTACTACTTTTTGTAAAATGATACTCAAGATCAACTGTTGTTTCCAAACTGTTTTCAAAAGGTGGTTTTCATTTTTAAAACCTATCATTCCTGTTTGCGGACCGGAAATGCGTGTATGGTTTTTGAACTTTCTTTACGGTGTTAACCCCGAATTGTGATTGAATTGGTGGCGTGAAAGTCGAGTCGTTCGCCACGCATATATTTTGTTAGCCCTTGTGGGAGGTGTGATGACGATCCTTAATGTTGTCATTTCGTGGTGGCTTGCGTGTTATCGCACCTGTGTGAGCTGTTAAAGCTTGGGTTTGTACGTTTGTGTACATATGTGCTTGTTTCATAATGTTTGTAATTATGTGCTGGTTATTGTTCGGGCCGGTGAGGTCGCCGAACGATACCGTCGTTGCTGTAGTGTTTGTGTGTATTATTTTACGATGATAATCATTGTATATGATATGTATTATGATTCCTTGTTGTGCTGAGTTGGCATCTCCGCTATGTTGTTTTGCGACGTTATGCCCCATTGTATCTAGCATTTGTATTTTCGGTATGCCGAGCCGAGGCGTTTCAACCGTGATGTGCCGGGGCATGCACGTGTAAATTGTCCTTCTCGTCAGTAACACATTTCAAGTGTGGACTCGAGGGACACCGAATTCAGTTTTGCAAATTGACTACCAAGACTTTCGGAGTTCGCGCTTCAGCACAGTTATCAGAATCGACTTTGAGAGGCCTTCGAAGGATGTTTCTATCGGTTGCTTGTTGTGTTGTCACATTGATTTCGTTGTTGTGAGTTTTGGGGACGACACTTCTTTTAGAAGAGGTCGAATATAATACCCGTATTATTTTTGGCTCCTGCATTTTCTCTTTCTCAATTTTATCGGCTCGCTCGTGTTCGTTGATACTTTCTGAACTTGTTCTGTATTTCGGTTTCATCATTCAAACGAGCTGTGATCTTGTTTTGGGTCGATCTGGTTATCGCTGTAACTTTTCTGAGTTCGGTTCGATTCTTGTGAACCTTGTTCGGAAGTAACATCCTTTGGTTCTACTAATTCTTTTATTCGAAGTGGATCGGATTTGGAACACTTGTGTTTTCGACTCTGTCGACTCGTTTATGTTCGTTGACATTTTTGAGCTTGTCCTGCCCCTTGCTTTTGTTGATCGAACGAGTGTGGTATTATTTCGGAATAACTCGATTGTCGTTGTGACTTTTCTATTGCTATTCCCTTTCCTGTGGATCTTATATGAATGCACATTCTGTTGTTTTCACCGGATCATATATTGTCTCGAGTCGAGATGTGAACCTTGGAGTTGTTGTTTGAATTTTATTGTTCTTCGTGATTCGAACATGATTGTTCGATTTTTGTTGTCTCGACCGTTGTGGTTCGATCGTTTGATTGTTCGGTTTTTGTTGATCTCATTTCGTGATTGTTGAGCGTTCAGACTCCTTCCTAATTTCCTTATATTCGGGAAATTTGTCTCGTTTTCGATCTTCCAACCCTTGTGCGGTGGAATTCCGTATTTCTTCAGCGATTGGCTCGCGTTTTGATTGATGTACCGTTGGGTGGTCAATCATATTGATTTTCGTTCGTTGTGTTTTGTGATTGTTCAGATAATCGACTTGGTTGTATTATCTGTTTGATGACGCTTGTCACTTGTTGGTTTTATTATGTCTCTATCGGTGGCGCTGTGTTAGTCGTCGTAGAGCGTGTTTTCACGCCGTATGTTCCTTTGCGTTTCTTGCAGTGTTTCGCCGTCGGGCGCGAGTTTTCGGTTTTTGGGTATCTCGTCGAGTTTTCCTGACATTGGATATTGCTTCTCCCTACTTGTTTTAAGTTTCGGGACGAAACTTCTTTTAAGGAGGGTAGAATGTAATATCCGCAATTTTCAATTTTCGGTAAATTTCTTTTTTTCGGCAGAAGTCCATTTTGACGACTCGCTCATGACCGTTTCGTCATTCCGAGAATGATTAATTACGCACTTTTTGTCATCCGAGCTCGTTTCGGTGTCGTTTTGTTGAGTTCCGTGCTTTTTAGCAGTTTTTCCGCACTTGAGTTCGATTCTTGCGAATCTCGTCCGAAACTGTTGTTTCGACTTTCTCGTAAGTTCATTTAATGTTATTATTCATGTTGCGAGCTTTGGCTTGGCGTTTCGATCACGTATCGTGATTTTCGGGCGTTTTGGGCCATTTTCGTAATTTCCCAAAGTTTGGGGTAATTACTTTCCGTTGTTTAATTTCGAGCCTTTGGGTGGTCGGAATCGTGTGTTCTCTTAGTGCTCGGATTCGTCTTTGCGAGTACTTCGTAACCGTATCTTCGATTCGTATTCAGGTTCGGGTTTCGGGGTCGTTCGGGCCGTCGGAGTTGGTCCCGGCCGAGTCATGGCCGGGCATCCGGGCCACGCCACGGCCGAGTAACGTCACGGTAGTGATCGGCGATACGTCGTAAGGCCGATTACGTACGTAAGGCCCCGGCCGGTAACGCACGTAACGCTCCGGTATTTCCAGGCGGTGAGTTCGGCCATGGCCGATTCGTCGTAAGCCATGGCCGATTCGACGTAACCGGCCAATCGGCCTATTTAAGGCCTGGCAGCGTATTTCTCAGCCATTTCTCACTCGTTCTTCTTCTCTTCCGAGGCTGAGGTTGTGTTAATCATGGAGGAGTGTTGTTATACAATTAATCTATGAAGTTTTGAGGTTCATATCATCAATCATCCATCCAATAACATCCTCCGATCTACCGAATCAGGTCAGATTTCCTAGAAATCTAGTTTTGGGGAATTTGGGTATTTTGGTTGTTTTCGTCCGATTTATCCGATTTAACTTAGGATTATGATGGATTGATGATTATTTAGATGTTTTATATCTTTTCCCTTGTTATTCCATGGTTGGATCGTATCGATTCGTTGTTTTGGTCGAGTTCTTGGTCGACGCCTTGAAGGTGTCCGGTAGAATGTCATAGAGGGGTTTCCGGGCGTTATACGATTATCCTTCCTCGTATGATTGTTGATTTATGGATTATATGTTGTTAGGGTCGAGTTTCTTGCGAAGAAACCAAGATGAACCCTTCCGTTCGTTGTCGTTTTCCTTTTCGAAAACATCGGGCGTTTCGAAGCTTTCCGGTTGAGCCGTGTTCGTCGGGATACTTGCGTGCCGATTTTGAGGCAAGTACCTTGTCCATATAATTCTTGTTTTGTGCATATGATAATTGGTGATCGTCTAAATGTGTTTGTGTGGTCGTTTGAATTGAACTTTCAAAAGATTTGATTAGCCCTGTTAAAGGCCCTCTTTCAAAACGCGTGTGTTTTGTGAATGGTGTGGTTTGTGAACTATGTGAATTCTATGGATATGTTTGGTGTTGATGTTGCACTTGGTATTGCGTGTGGACGTATATGGTTTCTTTTCGGTGCGTTACGGTTTGACGTGGTGTTTTGCTAAGTGTTGTTGGCATTAACTCATGATTTGACATATTTGTGATTGTGGCAAATGTGAAACCCTTGTCGTTGTGACCTCTATGCATTGATGATTCGACCACAAGGTTATCAATTCGGGTAGGTCTGGAGAGGGCTCCGAGAATCGTCACTTGCGAGTGCGATGTCACGATAACTTGTGGGTATATTCGATTGATGTTTACCAGGTAGGGACCCGTGAGGCCTCCGGCGGCGCGTTACTTGCGAGTACAGCCATTTGATATGATTTGACCATAAGGTTATCTAATCGGGTAGGTCTGGAGAGGGCTCCGAGAATCGGTACTTGCGAGTACGATGTCAAGATAACTTATGGTTGTGATATGTTGTGATTTGTTTCGCTAGCCAGCTCGGGAGGGTCCTTCGAGGCCTCGGGTGGGATGTCTGTGGTGGCGTCCCGGTCCTAGGCGATGCGCGTGCGTGATTACGTTTCGTTGATTTTATGTCCGTTGAGGACACGTGATGTTGGGTTCTGACCCTGTAAATTGTTATCGGTTTTTCTATTTGCGAAAATAAAACTTTTGGGCTGTGACCCTGTTGATTTTTGGAAATAGAAGGATTCGATAATCCTAAAGTTGTTTTCTATTAAAACTCTCGATGGCATTTTAAACGGTTTTATAAATTGTTTCCCTTGATTTATGATATATCGGTTTTGGAGTGTTTTACCCAAACTCATGCCTCGGGAAGTACTTTTCGTTACGTTTGAATCTTTCGGGATTTCCTGGTTATTGTTATTCGTGGAATGTGAATTGTATGGCTCGTATTTTTTGCACTTGTAGTTGCACTAGCAAAACAGTGGAGTTTTGCTAACCCCCGAGTATTCGGGGGGTGGATGTCTATTTTTGCATTCAGGTTTTGGAGCATAGCACAGGGTCGGCACGAAGGATGATGAAAGATGAACGATACTAATCACACGAGGATCCATTGATGTCGTATTGGTCTAGTTGTATTTTCTTTTTTGCTGCAGTATCTTTTCCCCGTTGTACGGGAGTTTATTGTATTTTGACCCCTGCGTGGGTATGTGTTTGGAATTGAGTTGTATGTTATTATTGAAAGACCAAATCGGTCTACTGAGTCATTTTAGCCTTAAAGGCGATGTTTAGATGTTTGATTTTAGTTATCAGCCTGGTAGATCCTCGAGGAGAGGGTCTACGACGTGTAATATCCCTGAGTGGATTGGGGGTGTTACACCTAAACACTGAGGGATGATCCTCTTTAACAAGATTAAAGATGGAAATCATGGATTAAAGCCTTGTTCTTTAAATCATTGGCGATTCTTGGAAATGGATTCAAACTTGGGATTCAATCCATTCCTTCAAAAAGGTAATCACTCTTCATCTTTGGATTTCGTTTTGATTTGAATGTTGATGTTCTAGACTTGATGATTATTACATAAACAAGTTGACAAGCATGATTATGAGATGGATTACCGGATTATGATGATGTTATTGTTGATATGAAGATATTGATATGATTCTTGTGGTTTGAATTGTGTTGTTCATTTTCTTGAGATAAGTGAATTAATCCTTCTCCTTAGTTTTGGATGTTGATGTTATTGTCGAAGATTACTCTCTGTAATGGAAGATTAAGGAAGTGTTGTTACGTTCTTGATGTTTCATGTATTGATATTAAGGAAGAAGATATATGGACATAAAACTTGGATTATAAGTTGGATGATTGTTTATATGTTAAAGGATATCGGATTTCGTTGTTTTGATAGCTATGAACATGGTTTAGAATCACTTAATATTCTTGATAATCGTCATATGTTGATCGGTATCTGAAAAGCATGCATCTGTACAGCATTAGCGCACGCTAAGCTTACTGCCTAGCATGCGCTAACGGGAGCAACTTAGCGCACGCTACGTTAAGTGATTAACGTGCGCTAAGAAGGCAGAAAGTGTAGTATTTTCATGTTGTTGTTCTGAATTCGTGCTGGTTTGAGTTGGTTTGATCAGACTTGTGGTTAATCAAGATAATGCTGAGCCATTGGGTTTGTGAATTGGTTTTATCGATTGTTGATTGTTGTCGAACTTGTTGTTTATCGATTACTGTAATAGGTTGAGAATATTGATCGGTGTTTATAACCGTATGCTGCGTTCGTGTTCGAGGATGTTCGTGAATTGCTTTGGTCGGGACCGAGGAACTTGTAGATGAAGACAATGGATTTGGTAACAGCTTCCTCGTCGTTGTATCGGTATCGAGGTAAGTTATTACTTGCTCAGTTTATAATATTTAATGAATGGTTTCTGTTTCATTCGTTTATAATTCGTATAGCAATGTTTATAATCGTAATCACAAGAGATTTGGGATTATAAATCGTATTCGAGTTTTGAGAATCTAAATCATAATGTATATGATTTACTTTTGTTATTGGTATACTTGTATATCGAGGATATATTGTGATAAAGACGAAGATATGAATTATTAGCAATCCGTGATACTATGGACTGTCGAGTATTGAGGATAATGGTTCGTGATGGTTTAGATATTGAGATTGTTCTCGAAGGACTCGGGGCAAGTACTCTAATCATTTTTATCATTTGTGTCGATCATGTCGTGATACATTCGTGTATCGTTGTTGTCATGCATTTGTGCATTATTGTTATCGTGTATTGTGTACTGTTGTTTTGTGCAGTTGTGCATTGTTGTCATATGTCCACCATGTGTTGGTCCGACGGGATCATCATGGGAATCTATAGCTGTGTGCGCTGGATCGCTGGACAGGTAATGCCACCATGTGTTTGTAACACCCCAAACTAGGCGGATATTACAGTGCCGTGAATCCCCGACTAGGACCCACCAGGCGAATGAAAATGATGAATTAAATAACATAATTGTAGTACCGAACCACATTATATTACCAAATACTCCGATGAGGAGTTTAAGTACAACACACCAGGACAATACCGAATACTAGTATATTTTATATGAAGATAAAATACACCACCCTGAATAAATAAACATCTCAAACGGAATTTGCAGCGGAAAATACAAATGACGGAAATGACTGAAATGACTGAAATGACTGAAACAAATGGAATGACTGGGCCCCCCTACTAGTATCACTGGGACTCCTCGCCGTCAACATGCTCTTCCCGTGTCTTTGCCTTGCCGTGACCTGAAAACAATATTCCCTAACGGGATCAGTTACACAGAACAACAATCCTCAAGGGTTGAAAATACACAAACATGATAAATCTGAAGTTATGAATTATCCTTAGTTCTGAATTACGCTGAAGAGGAGTATCATAGTACGCCCGTAATGTTCTGTGCAAGTGTACAAGATGGATGACCGGACACACCCGTCCTTGTACCTAATTAGTCTCACGGAGTTAATCTTTACCGTGTGCACTGCCCCATGTATCACTCCCAATACATGGCCATCACGTGCCCGACTAAAAATTCCACACATCCGCACCCGGCCACGCAATATGAACCCAGAAGGTCATATGAACGAGAATGACCACAATGAATATCAATGAATAATAATAATAATCTGACAAAGTCACGAATGACTCACCGAGATGAAAGTCATAATGAAGTGATTGATAGTTTCAATGAAATGATTGGAACCGCCGTTCCTCGTTAATGAAGTGATTCTTCGACATTTAAAAGTCTCAATATGATTAATACAATGATGAATGAGTTATGATTATGAATGATCAACAACAAAAGGAAATAAATCCTTTTAACCGAGTAAGAATTAACTTACACAACACCGGTGACAATTATCCTTCCACGAACAACGTCCTAATTGAGATATCGGTCGCTCGAACAACCTTGAATAAATACAATTACCAACAATCCGTTCAATATACGAATCAAACACGAATATAACGAACTCAAAACGTCGATACGATTAAACCAAGTTCATTGGGGCATTATATCGAACACTTTGTGGCCAACTTCAATTGATTACAACCAAACCTCAATAATACCAACATTAAATCCCCAAGAAGTGTTTCAAACCAACAAAACATCTTCAATACGATCAATAATCCGTTATGAATATCCAAAATCGTGATTACAACGACAATTAATCGAAAACCCCCAAATCTAACTCAAAATTCAAAGTGTTCTTGAATAATCCTTCAATAATCCAATGAATAATCAAACATATCCATAATCATGTGTATATCACTTCATACAACATGACCTTAACATCCAAAACATCATATCTCGACACAAATCGAAAATCCAAGAGGTTTGATGAAAGTTACCTTTGAAGATCCAAGCACTATGATCCGGAGAAATACGCGATAGATCGATGATCCGCGCTTCACAACCGAAAGAAGATGAAGAAAATCCAACCCTCAAGTGATGGATGAAGAAAAATTCTCCCCTCAAGCTCTCTCTCCCGGATGAAGGTGAAGAAAAGAAGAAATGAGCTGATTCTCGCTCAAAAAACACAATTATAGGGTTGACTGCCCTGTGTGCCGCGGCTCAGCCGAAGTGTGCCGCGACACAGGGCCAAAAATATGCGCCCAGGGATCGGCAGTGTGCCGCGGCCCTTCCGGCATGTGCCGCGGCACAAAGTACAGAAAGTTTGGCCGATAAGTGCCACACGAGTGTGCTGCGGCAGTGACTCGGCAGTGTGCCGCGGCCCTGCCGGCATGTGCCGCGGCACAAAGTACAGAATGGTCGGCCAAAAACTGGTAGATGTGTGTGCCGCGGCGCACACTCCTTGTGCCGCGGCCCACACCCCCTTGGGTCCTAAAATGATGAAAAATGACCGGGGAAGGGGATAAAGCAATAGGAATCGATAATAGGGAACCAATAACACGAAATGGAAGTTCGGAAACTCCAAAACGGAGGTTCCAAGTAATGATTACAATGGTTCATCCAACAAGAACACGATACGAACAATGAGGAGATTAGAAATGACATGAATTCCGACGACAACATCGACTAATGAATTAATTACAACGATCAAGATAATACTCTTGTCTCGATTCCCGAATAAGGTTGAAACAATGAACAATATCGATACACAACTCGAAGTTATTCCGAACGGTGAAACCGAACGAATGATTATTAACAAGTGAAAAAGTACATACCGACAATTACCATGAAATTACTGAATGATCATGACTGAATTACAACCGGGTATTACATACACCCCCCTTAAAAGAGTTTCATCCCCGAAACTAAGGGTCAAACAACTCGGGATAACTCTCCCGCATACTATCCTCGGTTTCCCAAGTAGCCTCTTCGACTCCGTGCCTGGACCACTGAATTTTAACCAAAGGGATCGCCTTATTCCTCAACTGTTTGATTCGCCGCTCTAAGACTCGTATGGGAGGCTCCTCATGCGAATGATCATCAGCGATCTCGATTTCGTCGAATTGAAGTATGTGACTCGGGTCAGCAACGTACTTCCGCAACTGCGAGACGTGAAACACATTATGAATTCGGCTCAACTCCGGAGGTAAGGCCAAACGATAAGCTAGTTCGCCTATTCGTTCCAACATCTCAAACGGTCCAATAAATCTCGGACTCAACTTCCCCCGTTTTCCGAAACGGAAAATACCTCGACTCAGTGATACCTTGACCAAAACGTGGTCACCTGTCTCGAACTCTAGTGGTCGACGACGATTGTCTGCATAAGATTTCTGTCGACTCTGAGCGGTCAACAAACGACTCCTGATCAAAGCTACCTTCTCACGGGCGGCTATAAGCATATCAGGCTCGGTGCCGATTGATTCTGATAAGTCGTCCCAACACAAAGGAGATCGACAACGACGACCGTACAAGGCCTCGTAAGGCGCCATCTTTATCGAAGCATGCCAACTATTATTATACGTGAACTCGATCAATGGTAGTTGGGCTTCCCAATCGTCTTTCCAATCGAGGACGCATTGCCTCAACATGTCCTCTAATGTCTGAATGGTTCTCTCTGATTGTCCGTCGGACTGAGGATGAAAAGCGGTACTGAGATTAAGCTGAGTTCCCATAGCACGATGAACTGATTTCCAAAAATGAGACACAAACCGTCCGTCACGATCGGAAACGATATTTTTAGGAGTACCGTGCAGTCTCACTATCTCTTTGATGAATAACTGGGCAAGTCTCTCGGGACCCCAAGTATCCTTAATCTCGAGAAAGTGGGCTGACTTAGTTAAGCAGTCCACGATCACCCAGATCGTATTCATGCCACGACGACTCGTCGGCAAACTCGTGATGAAATCCATTGAAATATCCTCCCATTTCCACTCCGGAATAGGGAGCGGTTTCAGCATACCCGCCGGTCGCTGATGTTCAATCTTGACTTGTTGACAGGTTAAACATCTCGAAACAAATTCCACGACTTCTCGCTTCATATTACTCCACCAGTAATTTTGTTTCAAGTCTTTATACATCTTGCTAGATCCCGGATGAACAGAATAAGGGGTAGCATGAGCTTCTCTCAAAATCGAGTTTTTCAACTCGTCATTCGCCGGTACGCACAACCGATTCTTAAATCTCAAAAGTCCATCCTCATGGACCACGAATCCAGGGGCTTTCCCCTGAGCCACATCCTCACGGATGCGTAACAATGATGGGTCTGAACCCTGATTCTCTCTGATTGCCTCCTCAAGTGGTGATGAAATCTCTAACATGCAAAGTTGCCCTTGCACTTGCTGAAGCCAGACCTCGATCTCGAGTCTAAGGAATTCCTGTTGAAGTTCCTTCTGAACTGTTAAACGAGCAAGCATCTGCTCCTGAACGGACTTACGACTCAAGGCGTCGGCGACAACGTTCACCTTGCCCGGGTGGTAAAGGATCTCGATATCGTAATCTTTGATTAATTCCAACCACCGTCTCTGTCGCATATTTAACTCCTTCTGAGTAAATATATACTTCAAACTCTTGTGATCGGTGAAAATCTGACAGGTGACACCATAAAGGTAATGACGCCAGATTTTCAAAGCGAACACCACGGCTGCTAGCTCCAGGTCGTGGGTCGGATAATTAACCTCGTAAGGTCTCAATTGCCGTGAAGCATAGGCAATAACCTTCCCATTCTGCATGAGCACACATCCGAGACCCTGTCCGGACGCATCACTATAAACCACAAATCCTTCCATCCCTTGCGGCAAGGAATGTACAGGTGCTGAAATTAACCGGCTCTTGAGTTCCTCAAAACTCTGTTGACACGCGTCGGACCACGTGTATTTCTTATCCTTTCGCAAAAGGTTCGTCAATGGTTGAGCGATTTTAGAAAATCCTTCCACAAACAACCGATAATAACCGGCTAATCCGAGAAAGCTTCGGATTTCCTTAACATTTTTCGGAGGTAACCAATCTTGGATAGCCTCCGTCTTCTGAGGATCAACACGCACTCCATCTGATGAAATTACATGCCCGAGAAAAGTCACTTCGGACATCCAGAACTCGCATTTGGAAAACTTTTCATAAAGTTGCTCTCGTCTCAACACGTCGAGAACCTGATGAAGGTGAACCTCGTGTTCCTCTCGGTTACGAGAATAAATCAAAATGTCATCGATGAAGACAACAACAAACTGATCCAAAAAGTCGATGAAAACCCAATTCATTAACTCCATGAATACCGCAGGTGCATTAGTCAATCCAAACGGCATAACCACAAACTCATAATGACCATAGCGTGTTCGAAACGCCGTCCTCGCGATATCCGACTCTCGAATCCGCAACTGATGATATCCAGATCTTAAGTCGATCTTGGAAAATACTGAAGCTCCCTGAAGTTGATCCAAAAGATCATCAATACGGGGTAAGGGATACTTATTCTTGATTGTCACCCTGTTCAACTCCCGATAATCAATACACAAGCAAAAAGAACCATCCTTCTTCTTGACAAACAACACCGGTGCTCCCCACGGGGATACACTCGGTCGGATATAACCTTTCTCGAACAATTCCTCAAGTTGATTCTTTAATTCCTGCATTTCGGTCGGGGCCATCCGGTATGGTGCCTTCGATATCGGGGACGTACCGGGCTCCAACTCAATCGTGAATTCCACATCTCTCTGTGGAGGCAAACCAGGTAACTCGTCTGGAAAAACATCGGCATACTCCCTCACTACCGGGATATCCGTCAACATTACTGATGATTTCTCGGTTTTGGTCATATAGCACCAATAACCAACACACCCCTGATTGAGTAATCTCACTGCTTTCATCAAATTAATGACCTTACCAGAACAGCCGGGATTACCTCCCTGAAACACACATTCGACCCCATCATCTGAAATGATAGTGACCATACGCTTACGGACACTAATGATGGCATCGTGACGATCCATCCAATCAATACCCAAGATGACGTAGTCTCTCGGCAAATCTACTACGATTAGGTCCGCTGGCCATACACGATCATCAAGCTGAATCGGACAATTCTGAATCTCACGATTACCGATAATTCGTCTACCATCGGGTTGACCAATGATATAAGGCTCACAACTAGTAGCACTACCCAGACGTAGTCTACTCAAATATGACTCGGAAATGAATGAATGCGATGCACTAGTATCAAAAAGGGTACACACAGGTTTAGATAGAATATCGAGTGTACCTGAGATCATTCGGGCCTCTGGATCCTCGGTCTTCTTCATCTCATAAATCCGGGGTTTGCTAGTCCCGGCACCGGACGCTCCCGTCTGCTGGCTATAGGCTCCACCTTTTGTCGCTCCTATCGTTTTAAACGACACTGATTGAGTGGCCTGATTCTGAACGACTGACTGCTTAGGGGCCTGAGATGACGCCTGAGTAGGTTTGGAGTCCCTACGGCAAAAACGGGCCTTATGCCCAACAATTCCACAGTTATGACACGTGACAGACTGTCTCGGACACTTGGTGCTGACATGACCAAGATCCCCACATTTATAACAGGTGATGGCCGAATTGGCCGCTCGTGACTGAGATTCCGCGGGTTTAGATGTCACAGGAGGTCGCTCAGAAAAAGCAGAGCCCGCACGAGGTTTCTTGAAAGTGGCCTGACTCCCGTCAGACTGATTACGGTTCTTGGACTTCTTGCTAGCAGATGAAGGTTGCTGCTTAGCAATCTCCTTAGCTGTAAGCTCATAGGTAAGAGCTTTCTCAATGAATTCGGCCAACGTGGTGCAATTATGATTAAGCAACTGTAATCTCATACGGGGTTTCAGCCTCTTGCTGAAATACTTGATTTTATCCGCCTCTGAATGAATGATGGATGAGGCAAAAGGGAGAAGTTCCTGAAATTTCTCGGCAATGGCGAGAACATCCTCGTCTGCTGAGGGGTCGGGTGTGAGTAATTCTGACAGCTTGGCCTCTCTGAGTGGGGCCGGATAATACCTCTCCATCATGAGAGTCTTGAACTGATCCCAAGTACGTGATCCTTCGGTGGGCTTCAACGACAACCACCAAGAATGAGCGCTCTTACCCAGGTAGTAAGCCGCAACTGAAACTTTGTGTCCTTCGGGACACTCTACCATCGCAAATAACTTCTCGAAGTGTTCGAGCCAATGAACAATATCCGCCGGCTCAGATGAGCCTTCAAAAGTAGGTGGCCTTTGGCGAGAAATGTCGCCGATGATACTGCTCACATTCCTCTCCTGTCTCTGAGGTGGCGGCGGAGGAGCCTGTTGATTTTGATTGACTGAGTTATGCATCGTCTCCATCAGCTGTGCCATCTGGGTCATTTGGGCCATCATGCCCTGCATAAAAGCGAGTGGGTCAACCCGGACACCTTCTGACTGAGCCGTGTCCCGGGTATGACTCCCCGATAGTGACTAATCACGTCCAGGTGAATGAGTGGCAGCGTCGCTGCTCGAAGAATTAGCATTATTCCTCGCATTCGCATGCGTATTCACACGATATCTCGGGATTCGGCCCACACCACGGCCTCGTCCTCCTCGTCCTCTTCTTGCTCTCTCCATACTGAAGTAGGAAAGTCACATGCTGATTATATTTTCCGTATGAATAACACGTTATGATTATGACATGAGATGATGAAAATGAGCATACGCTCTAACACAGTGATTACATGAATGGTCAACTGAGGTGACATGATTATCTCATGAAATTATTGAAATGATTATCTTGTACAAGTTAACAAGATTAATGATATGATCTCCCTGATCAACAACTGAGTAATGAAATGAATTGAGTGATTAACGAGTTAACATGACCGTCCTGGTCAAAACGAAAATGATGATTGAGGATTGTTAACTGATGAATTATGAATGAATGATTCTTATGCTAGAAATTATACCGTGGCGTTATAAATCTTACTGTTCTTTCGGTCTGATTGGCTCGGCATCTGCACAGGTCACATGTGACGCAAAAGTCCAATGATACTAGTCCGATGACGATGATTTCAAATGAGACATGACTCGGAAGGTAGTATTCAAAACCACGCTCCGATACCAACTCTGTAACACCCCAAACTAGGCAGATAATACAGTGCCATGAATCCCCGACTGGGACCCACCAGGCGAATGAAAATGATGAATTAAATAACATAATTATAGTACCGAACCACATTATATTACCAAATACTCCGATGAGGAGTTTAAGTACAACACACCAGGACAATACCGAATACTAGTATATTTTATATGAAGATAAAATACACCACCCTGAATAAATAAACATCTCAAACGGAATTTGCAGCGGAAAATACAAATGACTGAAATGACTGAAACAAACGGAATGACTGGGGCCTCCTACTAGTATCACTGGGACTCCTCGCCGTCAACATGCTCTTCCCGTGCCTTTGCCTTACCGTGACCTGAAAACAATATTCCCTAACGGGGTCAGTTACACAGAACAACAATCATCAAGGGTTGAAAATACACAAACATGATAAATCTGAAGTTATTAATTATCCTTAGTTCTGTAACACCCCGAGATA
Source organism: Orobanche coerulescens (assembly GCA_033398695.1). Lineage (NCBI taxonomy): Eukaryota > Viridiplantae > Streptophyta > Magnoliopsida > Lamiales > Orobanchaceae > Orobanche > Orobanche coerulescens. The sequence goes on from CM065810.1 coordinate 66,459,913, forward strand.
TTCGGAATAATTACAGCGCCGTAAACCCTTTAGATAAGGATTTACAAGGCTAATTTTAAAAGAAGTGTAAAAATAAACCAATCGAACACTGGAATTCACATACAGATTTGAAACAAACGATCAAATGTGCTGACTTATACAACCATATCGAAAAGACTTTATTAATACAGACATACTCGATTACTAAACGAACCAAGAAGACAAATCACAATAATAAGAACATCAACCACATCACTGAGCCATCTCATCGTCACAGCCGTCTGTGTTGCCCTCCCGCTCCTCGACTACCTGAACATCAAAAACAATGTCCACCCCCGAAGGGGTTAGCAAAACAATGCTAGTACAAGTATCGTCATAGAATAAATCATTAATACATCATAAAACATGCAAACGGACTTCCGCCACCAGAATCCAACGATGCGAATCCTCACGATTCCATCTACACAATACATGGTAATCCAGCGATCCAGCGCCCTTGGTATAGATCCCCATGATGATCCCGTCGGACCAACGCATGGTGGAAAACCCGTCCAGCGATCCAGCGCCCTCAGCATAGATCCCCATGATGATCCCGTCGGACCAACGCATGGTGGACATTCGATCCAGCGCCCTCAGCATAGATCCTCATGATCCCCTCGGATCATTTATACCATAACCAATCAACTATGCATACACATATGCATTTTAATATGTTCATCAATACGAACAAATAATCAATATCATGAGAATTTTCAGAAATACATCTCATATTCAACAATATGAACAAAACCACAAGCATGATCAAAGATTCAATATAAATCGAACTCGACATATGATACTTGCCTCGAAAATGGCAAGACGAAATACTTCAATGTTCTCGACACGCTCGAAGGCCGCCTCCTTCGATCAACGTAACAAGCTCGAACCTTAACAAAAGGAACGATATACAAATCATCTCAAGTCGAACGATGGCCTAACAATTCGGTCTACGGCCGAAAAGCTTAAAATAACCAATCTGCCTGGACTGCTTAGCGCGCGCTACGTACTCTACGTAACGTGCGCTAAGACGGACTGTTAGCGTACGCTATCGTATAATACTAGCGTGCGCTAGCCACGGTCTGGCAGTCTGACTCGGCTGGTCTCATAACGTACGCTACGTACGTTTCGGGCGTTATCTGACCCCGATAGCGCACGTTAACTCACACGTGTTAGCGTGCGCTAATATTGCATGGCAGAATCGCAAGCCAAAATGGGTTGAATGGTGAGGAACTCATGAATCCTACCGTGATAATACAAGTTATCCTCGGGCAAATCATGCTAATAAGGTTTGTGGAAGATTTATGATCGTGAAATACAAATATACGGATAGCCAACTCAACATCATAATTCATCTACGATCTCCAAGAAATAATCTAAGTTCCATTTGTTCTACGTTCCAAAACACATGATTCCATCGTGTAAGCGTATCAACCGGGTAAATATCCGATTATTGATCATAACTCGATTTGAACATGCTTAGAGTCCTTATAATAAGATGGTTCAAAGGTTCATACGATATATAATGCCGATACGTCAAAAGTATCCTTCTAACATGTGATGACCGATTATAAACGAAATACTTGCTATCAAAACATGATTCAAACTTCCTTAGGAACATTACTAACATCAGTGAAGAATCACCTACCTCAAAGTAGTGAAGAATACGGAGGAAAATGAAGCGATCCAACACCGAAGGCAGACACCAATCTCCAATGATATACGATCTTCAATCTCGAACTAGGAGGTTGATATGAAGTGTTTAGGACGAAGGGAGTTATGATCTAAGTGTAAGAGTTCGGGTTATGGGAGGAGAAAAACTGGAATCTCGAATAGGATGATGTCCTATTTATAATAAATGGCTATTAGTGCGCGCTAGACCCTGTTCGTAGCGTGCGCTAACGGCTCACAGTCTAAACTGTACTCGGCACTTAGCGTGCGCTACGCATATACCTGTAGCGTGTGCTAAGGCGTTGACTCGGCTTTTCCCGAAAGCCGTCCAGGTATATCCGACACGATCCGACAGGGGTCCCCCGGCCAGATCTCACCTACCGCACGTCCCAATCAATTTGACCACGCATAGCGTGCGCTAATTACATTCTGTAGCGTGCGCTATGAAACCATGTTAGCGTACGCTACCCTTAGCCTGTAGCGTGCGCTACATGCACAGAATTTCAACCTTACAAATCACAACCATGAAATTAAACGCTCGGCAACATCGGATTATGAAATACGGAGAATAATACTCCGACAAAAGTACAATCATTACAATATCACAAGTTCCAATTACATAACAGAAATCTCGGGCATTACATCCTTCCTCCCTAAAAAGAAGTTTCGTCCCGAAACTTATGATGAAAACAACTCCGGATATTTAGCCTTCATACCGTCCTCCGTTTCCCAAGTGGCCTCTTCGACTCCATGTCGTGACCATTGTACTTTAACCAAGTGTATTGGTTTATTTCTCAACTGTTTGATCCGGCTCTCAAGTATCTTGATTGGTCTCTCTTCGAAGGTGCCATCATTAGCTATCTCGATCTCGTCGAAATCAATGACGTGACTGGGGTCCGGTACATACTTCCGCAGTTGGGATACGTGAAACACATTGTGAACATGACTCAGCGATGGCGGTAAGGCCAACCGGTATGCTAAATCTCCCACTCTCTCGAGGATCTCGAAGGGTCCGATATATCTCGGACTAAGTTTGCCTCTTCTCCCAAAACGGAAAATCCCTTGTGTAGGAGACACCTTCAATAGTACGTGGTCTCCAGCGTCGAACTCTAGAGGGCGACGACGTACATCGGCATAAGACTTCGACTGCAGGCGTCAGCAGTCTCTCTCTAATCAAGGTTATGTTATCTTGAGTCTGAATAATCAATTCGGTTCCGTCCGATCAAATCCGAAGAATCATCCCAAGACAGGGCGATCGGCTTCTTCTCACGTATAATGCTTCTTATGGGGCCATCTTAATTGAAGATTGCCAACTGTTATTATAGGTGTACTCGATCAAGGGCAAGTGAACTTCCCAATCGACCAATCTAATGCACAAGCTCTAAGCATGTCCTCTCTATCGAATAGTCCTTTGGATCGACCGTCCGTTGGGGATGATAAGTGTACTAAAGTTTAGCTCGGTCCCCAAATCCCCGTGAATCGCTTTCGAAGTGTGACACGAAACGACCATCTCGATCCGAAATAATGGTCTTCGCGTCCGTGCAATCGACTATCTCCGCAATAAATATTCGTGCCAATCTCTCGGGTCCCCATGTATCTTTAATTCCCAGAAATGAGCCGACTTGGTTAGTCGATCAACTACAACCCAAATCATGTTCATTCCGTTCTAGTCCTTGGCATACTAGTAATGAAGTCCATCGAGATATCCTCCCACTTCCACTCGAGGATCTAAGCGGTCTTAACATTCCGGCAGTCGTTGATGTTCAATCTTAACCTCGACAAGTCAAACACTTTGAAACGTACTCGCTACGTCCTTCTTCATATTCCCCACCAAGTTTTGCTTTAAATCTTTATACATCTTCCGCTTTGCCGGGTGAATAGAATAGGCGTACTGTGAGCTTCCTTGAGAATAGTCCTTCTCAAATCATCATCATCGGGAACGCAAAGTCGACTCAAATCTCGAAATCCATCATCTTGTATCACGAATCCGGGCTTTTCCTTTCTTTACTTCGTCACATAATCGAAGGATCGAGAATCGCTCAATTGTTTAGACTTGATCTCCTCGACTAGTGATGAAGTCGGCCCATCACATAAAGTTGCCCTTGGATTCTGGTGCCCATACTTCAATCCCTCGTGGATCAGTTCCGTTGAATCTTGGTTTGGGACGTAAGTGCTTCCAACACTCGAAGGGAAACAGTTTACGGCTCAAAGCATCGGCTACTACATTTGCTTTCCCGGATGATAAAGAATCTCCAAGTCGTAATCCTTGATCAATTCCACCACCTTCTACGCCTCATGTTTAACTCTTTTCGATCAAAATGTACTTGAGGCTCTTATGGTCTGTAAAGATCGACAATGAGTGCCGCATAAATAATGTCGCTGGTTTTCAAGGCAAAGACCACATTTGCTAGCTCTAGATCATGAGTCGGATAATTAACCCGTACGGTTTCAATTGCCGAGAAGCATAAGCAATCACTTTATCCTTCGCATCAACACACAAACCAAACCCACGATTTGAAGCATCGCGTATACCATAAATCCGTCGGTTCCTTCGCGGCGCTAATATAGGTGTCGTCGGCCTCCTCTTAAGTTCGTCAAAACTAGCCTTTGACACTCCTCATTCCACATGAACTTTTGAGTTTTACGTAATGGTGAGTGAGCGGACGAGCAATTTTGGAAAATCCCTCTACAAAGCGGCGATAATATCCAGCAAGTCCTAAGAAGCTTCGGACTTCTTTCACGTTTTTAGGAGCTTCCCACTCCAAGATTGCTTCGACTTTCTTCGGGTCCACCTGAACTCCGTCGAATGATATCACATGCCCAAGGAAGGTTACTTCCTTAAGCCAAAATTCGCATTTAGAAAGCTTAGCATACAGTTGTTCCTTTCTCAAGATGCTCAAAACCACACGTAAATGTTCAGCATGTTCCTTTGCGTCCCTCGAATATATCAAGATGTCGTCAATGAAAACGACCACAAATTTATCCAAGTACTCCAAGAATACCCGATTCATCAATTGCATGAATACCGCAGGAGCATTGGTAAGTCCAAATGGCATCACTACAAATTCATAATGCCCGCATCGATCTCGAAGCGATTTCGTATATCCGATTCCTTAATTCTCAACTGATGGTATCCCGTTCGCAAGTCAATCTTCGAGAATACCCTTGCCCCTTGCAGTTGATCAAACAAGTCGTCGATCCGAGGTATAGGATACTTGTTCTTGATTGTCATCTTATTGAGTTCCCTGTAATCAATACACAGTCGGAGGGATCCGTCTTTCTTCCGGACAAAGAGAACGGGCGCTCCCCAAGGAGAAATGCTTGGTTGAATATAACCCTTCTGCAACAATTCCTCCAGTTGTTTCTTGAGTTCATACATCTCGGTTGGCGCCATGCGATATGGTGCTCTGGAAATAGGAGCCGCTCCAGGCTCTAATTCGATAGTGAATTCCACTTCTTTCGCGGAGGTAATCCGTAGTTCGTCAGGAAAAACATCCGAGAACTCATTCACAATCGAAATAGATGAGAGCTCTACTCCTTCCTCTTTCCTCATGGCATAGCACCAAAGTCCGTGACATCCTTGCTTGATAATTTCACACTTTCATTGCCTTGATCAATTTCCCGAGCTTCCCGGTCTCCATCCTCGGAATAAGTGTTCGAATCCGTCATCGCAATGATGGAAATGACTCTCTCTCAGTAATTCAAAGACTCCATAACGGTTGATCCAATCATCTCCGAGAATTAAATCGTCACCGCAGATGTCAACCACAATAAGATTCGATGGCCAATCTCTTCCTTCTATAGATACTGGGAAATCCTTAGCTTCTAAGGTTCCCACGATTTTCTCTCCGCTCGGTAATCCCACAACATAAGGTTCACATTTATACAAGCACGAGATGTTCAAACGATTAACACAGTTCAAAGATATAAAAGAATGCGTGGCTCCTGAATCGAACAAGACACTAACTGGTTGCAAAAGGATCTGAATCGTACCTGATGCAACAGCTGTATTCTGATCATCAGATTTCCTCATCTCGTACAGGCGTGGAGGAACGGACCCAGCACTGGATGCCTCTCTCTTCCCGTTAGCTGCTGAAATCCACTTTCTTGCGTCTGGTTCACACTCGTCTCCTTCGGACTGAGCCGAGCGCGAGTACCAAAAGATCGGGTCGCATTCCCACAAAATGTTGCGCGATGTCCTTCTGTCCACACTCAAACAGTCACAGCGCGAAACAATCACGCCGAACATGTCCCGCCTTGCCACGGTTGTAACACTTCTTCCCCGTGTCGAGAAGCTTGATCGGTCTGCCGAACTTCTTTCCTCCTCGACTAGGATGCGGAGGTCTCTGGATGAGTGAAAAGAGGACCGAGCGGGGCCCGCTATTCTTATTCTCCGCGGTTGCCCGACACCTTGTTTCTTTGCTTCCGTCGATTTCTCTCTTGCTTCCTTCATATCGTAGCCAACGCCTTGTCCCGAGCATCGCCTCAAGGTGGTACAATCAAATCCGGACATATATTGTGAATTTCCTTCATTCGCATGTCAAAATGGAAAATCCTCTCCGCCTCGGTCCCGACTGTGGCGCACATAAGTCACCGGTGATTAAAAGTCTTAATCACTTCCGTCAGATTGCTTCGAATTTTGCGGTGAGAAAAACTCCCGAACTCGGGCCTCTCTAAGGCGAGGACAATCGTGCCTCCATCATCAACTTGAATTCTGTCCACCAAGATTATGCTCCTCTGGCCGAATGGCCTCCCACCCCGAAAGCCTCCCGGTCAAAAGATCTTGGCGACGGAACCTTCCTATCGTTGGGACAGTTAATCCCCGCAAAGATCTTCTCTAATTCCTTCAGCCAATGATCCCACGAAAGCGTCTCAGTGGAACCGTCAAATTTCGGAGGGTGCAATTTGACCACCTCGGTAAGCCATTTATCTCCCCGATTATCCACGTTATTCTGCTGTCCCATCGCCGTCTGCATGCGATCCACAACTTGAGCAAAGCTGGTTTATCTGGGCAACCACTGTGAAGCACTCCGGCACGTTAGGATGCATTATTATTTGCCGATCCTGCGTCCCCTAATGTGAATCCGTTCGACTAGCGGTTATCTCTGGGGTAGATACCGACTCTTCTTGCCTCGCATTACCACGTCCGCGTCCACGACCGCGTCCGCGTCCACGACCTCCTCTCAACATACTGTAAACATAAATACTCAATATCCAGGGCAAACTTTCTAAAAGTACATCCATCAATGTTTACAAGACATGAATTAAATAAAACAGTAGTATTCGAGATTAGGAAACTTACAACCACAGTCCACTTGACGATTCTGGCTCAGCAGTGATGTTACGAACTGTAACACCCCAAACTAGGCGGATATTACAGTGCCGTGGACCCCCGACTGGGACCCACCAGGCGAATGAAAAAGGATGATTTACACAGGGTAAATGTAGTACCGAACCACATTACAACATCAATTACTCCGATTAGGAGTTTCATACAACACACCCAGGATAAAATAGAATACATGTGTATCTTATGTGACGATAAAATACACAACACTGAATGAAACGAGTATTCAAACGGAATGTCTGCAGCGGAATAAATAAAGGAAACATAAATGACTGAATAAGTGACTGAACAGACTGGGGCCCCTTTCTAGTATCACTGGGACTCCTCGACGTCAGCATGTTCTCCCCGAGCCTTTGCCTTGCCAAGACCAGAAAAACAAAATCCCCAAACGGGGTCAGTTATACAGAACAACAATCCTCAAGAGTTGAAAATACACAATCATGATTATATCTGAAATTATGAAATATCCTGTCGAAACATACGCAATCAAACATGCTATATGAATCAACTAACAGTACGGCTCAAAGGGTGGCGCCACACTACGCCCGGGATGGAAATGTGTCCGTGCACAAGCCACCAACGAGTATCGATCGAATACACGTGTGGTCTTGTACCTAATCAGTCTCACGAAACAATCGATCTCGTGTGCACAGTCCAATGTGAGGCCATCAACCAACACACGACTATAATGTGCCCGACATGAAAACCCTACACATACCAACCGGCACGCCAGTATGACCCGGAATGCCACGATAACAAAAGTGACATCGAAAATGAATAATGACTCACCGAGTTGGAATGGTAATGAAATAAATGACAGCTCAATGAAAAGGTTGGAACCGACGTTCCTTATGACTGAAATGATTAATTGATAACAACAAGTTTTGATACGGTTAATATAATTATGAATGAGTTATGATTATGAATGAACAACAACAAGAGGGATGAATATCCTTTTAACCGAGTAAGAATTAACTTACACAACACCGATGAAGAATGTCCGTCCACGAACAACGTCCTAAATGAAGTGTCGGTCGCACGAACAACCTTAATTCAATACAATTACCGACAATCCGATCAATATACGAATTAAACACGAATATAACGAACTCAAAACGTCGATACGATTAAACTAAGTTCATTGGGGCATTATATCGAATACGTTGTATCCAAACTCCGATTGTTTACAATCAAACCTCGATATCCCAATATCAAAATCCCCAAGAAGTGATTCAAACCAACAAAACATCTCCAATACGATCAATAATCCGTTATGAATATCCAAAATGTGATTATAACAACAATTAGTCGAAAATCCCCAATTCCAACTCGATATTCAAAGTTTTCTTGAATAAACCCTCAATAATCCAATGAATCCTTATACAAACTCATAATCATATACATATCCCTTCATATATCATGATTATAACGTCCAAAACATCCTATTTCAACACAAAATCGAAGTCCAAAGTGTTGAAGGAATTACCTCTTGATGATCCAAGTGCTTTAATCAGAAGAACACGCGTTAGATTGATTATCCTAACTTCACGATCGAAAGGAGATGAAAAAAATCAAACACCCAAATGATTTGTGAAGGAAAACCCTCCCTCAAGCCTTATCTCTCGGTTGAAGGTGAAGAAAAGGAAGAAAAATGGGTGAAATCGAAAAAATGAATTTATAGGAGTCGATTGCTGCCGACACGGCCGTGCCGATCGGCACGGTCGTGTCGCATGGTGGCCGGCGATTGGCGACAGCGATGACTCGACCGTGTCCTCGCCGACACGGTCGCGGCGCGGAGGGCCTCCCGACGATGACCCGTCCGACGGCGACTCGGCATGACTCGGCCGTGCAGCGACACGGTCGGGCGTCTGGCGATCGGTTCGCTTATCCGGAAGGTGCGACTCGGCCGCGCTGCAGCGACACGGTCGGGTCTGAGGCGTACACTTCGGCACTTTCCGACGAGTACGGCACGGGCCGTGTCGGACGACACGGCCGAGTTCGTTCGGCAAAGGATCGCCAATGAGCGGTTGAGCTAAAACGACCATAACTCTCTCGTCCGACTCGATTGACTCACCGTTTGAACCATTGGAAAGCTAACTCGATGCTCTATAATATTGCAAAGATTTAGAATTTTTGGAGTTACCAAAAATTAATGGTGATCTAACCAAGTCGAACTCATATGAGGAAAGTTGAAACAATGAACAATAACGATACACCACTCGAAGTTTTTTCGAGCGGTGAACACGGTGAATGAATATGATTGGTGAATGATTATAATCGAGTGAATATACACCGGGTGACAATCACCGAATGAAATTCTTGAATGATAATGATGAATTACAACCGGGTATTACATACACCCCTTAAAAGAGTTTCGTCCCGAAACTAAGGGTCAAACAACTCGGGATAACACTCCCGCATAATCTCCTCGGTTTCCCAAGTGGCCTCTTCGACTCCGTGTCTAGACCACCGAATCTTGACCAAAGGGATCGTCTTGTTCCTCAACTGTTTGATTCGCCGCTCTAACACTCGTACAGACGCTCCTCGCACGAATGATCATCCGCGATCTCGATTTCGTCGGCCGAAGTATGTGACTCGGGTCGGCAACATACTTCCGAAACTGAGAGACGTGAAACACATTATGAATCCTGCTCAAAGCCGGAGGTAACGCCAATCGATAAGCTAACTCGCCTACTCGATCCAAAATTTCAAACGGTCCAATGAATCTTGGGCTCAACTTCCCCCGTTTTCCGAAACGGAAAAATACCTCGACTCGGGGATATCTTAACCAAAACATGGTCACCCATCTCGAACTCTAGTGGTCGACGACGATTATCCGCATACGATTTACGCCGACTCGAAATGTCAACATACGACTCTTGATCAAAGCTACCTTCTCCCGGACGGCTATAAGCATATCGGGCTCGGTGCCGATTGATTCTAACAAGTCATCCTAACACAAAGGAGATCGACAAAGACGACCGCACAAGGCCTCGTAAGGTGCCATCTTAATGGAGGCATGCCAACTATCTTGTACGTGGACTTAAACAACGATAATTGGGCTTCCCCATCGTCTACTAATCGAGGACGCATGCCCTCAACATGTCCTCTAATGTCCGAATAGTCCTCTCGATTGTCCGTCTGACCGAGGATGAAAGGCGAGATCGAGATTAAGCCGAGTTCCCATAGCACGATGAACTGATTTCCAAAAATGGGAAACAATTCGTCTGTCACGATCGGAAACGATACTCTTAGGAGTACCGTGCGCCTCACTATCTCCTTGATGAACAACTGATCCAGTCTCTCGGGACCCCACGTATCCTTGATCTCAAGGAAATGAGCTGATTTAGTTGAGCGGTCCACAATCACCCAGATCGCATTCATGCCACGACGACTCGTCGGTAAACTCGTGATGAAATCCATAGAAATGTCTTCCCACTTCTATTAGGAATAGGGAGCGGTATCGGCATACTCGCCGGTCGCCGAGGTTCCATCTTGACTTGTTGACAGGTTAAGCATCTCGAAACAAATTCTGCGACTTCTCGCTTCATATTACTCCACCGGTAATTTTGTTTCAAGTCCTTGTAAATCTTGCTGGACCGGATGAACAGAATAAGGGGTAGCATGAGCTTCTCTCAAAATAGAATTTTTCAACTCGTCATTCACGACGCACAACCGGTTCTTAAACCTCAAAAGTCCATCCTCGTGGACCACGAATCCGTGGGCTTTCCCGAGCCACATCTTCACGAATGCGCAACAATGCCGGGTCCGAACCCCGATTCTCCCCGATTGCATCCTCGAGAGATGATGAAATCTCTAACATACAAAGTCGTCTCGAACTCGCCAAGCTGGACCTCGATCTCGGGTCTAAGGAATTCTGTTGAAGCTCCTTCGAATCTGTTAAACGAGCATGCATCTGCTCCGAACGGACTTACGACTCAAGGCGTCGGCGGCAACGCTCGCCTTGCCCGGTGGTAAAGGATCTCGATATCAAAATCTTTGATTAGTTCCAACCACCGTCCTGTCGCATATTTAACTCCTTGTGAGTAAATATATAGTTCAACTCTTGTGATTGGTGAAGATCGACAAGTGATTCCATAAAGGTAACGACGCCAAAATTCCAACGCGAAAACCACGGTTACTAGCTCCGCCGTGGGTTGGATAATTAACCACCTAATCCGAGGAAACATCGGATTTACTTAATATCTTACGGAGGTTGCAAATCTCGGATAGCCTCCGTCTTCGAGGGTCGACAAGAACTCGGCGAGATGAAATTACATGCCCGAGAAAGTCATTTCGGACCTCGTAACTCACATTTGGAAAACTTTCCATAAAGTTGCTCTCGTCTCAACACGTCGAGAACTTGAAGAAAATGAACCTCGTGTTCCTCTCGGCTAAGAGAATAAATTAAAATGTCGTCGATGAAGACAACAACAAGCGATCTAAAAAGTCGATGAAAACCCGATTCATTAACTCCATGAATACCACAGTGCAATAGTTAGCCCGAACGGCATAACTACGAGCTCACAATGACCATAGCGTGTATGAAACGCTGTCCTTGCGATATCCGACTCTCGAATCCGCAAATGGAAAAATCCAGATCTAAAGTCGATCTTGGAAAATACTGAATCTCCCTGAAGATGATCTAAAAGATCATCAATACTAGGTAAAGGCTACTACTCTTGATAATCGCACTGTTCAACTCTTGGTAATTAATACACACACGAGACGAGCCATCCTTCTCCTTGACAGATCACACTGGTGCTCCTCACGGGGACGCAATCGGTCGGAGATGACCTTTCTCGAACTACTCCTCAAGTTGAATCTTCAACTCCTGCATTCTGGTCGGGGCCATCCGATACGGTGCCTTCGATAAAGGGGACGTACCGGCTCCAACTCACTCTTGAATTCCCTTACTCTATGTGAAGGCAACTAGATAACTCGCCTGGAAATACATCGTCAATCGATGACAATGATACCACGAATGATTGAACATTTCGATTGCCCTAGAATGGTCAATTGATAAAAAGAGATACAAATAATGATTGAACAACTCGATTGCCTTAGAAAGGCCAATCGATGAAGATGATACAATGAATGTTTGAATAACTCGATTGCCTTTGAAAGGACAATCGACGAAAATAATACAATGAATGATTGAATAACTCGATTGCCTTAGAAAGGCCAATCGATGAAAATGATACAATGAATGATTGAATGACTCGATTGTCTTAGAAAAGCCAATCGATGGAAATGATATAAGGAATGACTGAATAACTCGATTGCCTTAGAAAGGCCAATCGATGAAAATGATATAATGAATGATTGAATAGTTCGATTGCGGAATTTCTCTGCTTCCGCCATAATAAAAATTCTCTGGAACAACGGGATTACTTCCTGAAGCACACATTCGACAACCAACGACGGAAGATAGCGACTAAACGCTAACAAACACTGAGGATAGTATCGAGACGATCAAACCAACTAATACCGAAAATTACATCGTCCTAAGATAAATTCACCACGATTAGATCCATCAACCAATCGCGGTCATTAAGTAGGACTATACCGAAATAAGTCTATTCAAGCATGATTCGAAAATGAATGAATGCGGTGTACCAAAGATCAAAAGGTACACACAAGTTGAAATAAAATTACGAGTATACAAATCGTTCGGACCACCGGATCGTCGATCCTCCTCATCATATGAATCGGGACTTGCTGGTCCCGAACCGACGCTCCCGTCGATAAATACGAGCTCCAACTCTATTTGCTTCCATTGTCTTAAACGACGATGACAAGGCGATCGATTAAAGCTGGTTGCTTGGGGCACGAGATGCCGCCGGAGCCGACTTGGAGTCCTTTCGGCAAAACGGGCCTTATGCCCAGAATTCCCACAATTATGACACGTGATAGACGGCGTCGTACACCTAGTCTTGAAATGGCCCGGCGCCCCACGGTTGAAACAGATGATGGCCGAATCGGCTGCCGGGATCGAGATCCCGTAGGATTAGGCGCCGTAGGAGATCGCTCAGAAACGATAAGACTCACACGAGGCTTCTTGAAGGTTGACTGACCGCCTTCGGATAGATTACGCTTCGTTGATTTCCTGTTGACATATGCAGGTTGCTGCTCAGCAATTTCCTTAGCAGCTGGCTCGTACGGGAGAGTTCGCTCGATTAATCCGGCCAGAGTGGCGCAATGATTATTGAGCAACTGCACATGGGTCATCATGGCACATAAAAGTGAGTGGATCAACCCGTACATCTTCCGATCGAACCGAGTCCCGGGCACGATTTCCCGGCACAGTGATTATTTCTCGGGTTTCGGTTCGCACCGCGGCCTCTCCCCATGCATCCCTTGTGATTCTCTCCATCTCGGAGTAGGAAGGTCGCATAATGATTATATTTCCCGCATGATTAGCACGTTATGATTATGTCATGAGATGATGAAAATGAGTATACATGCTCTAACTTAGTGATTATATGAATGATTTACTGAAGTTACATGATTATCTGATGAAATTCTTGAAATGATTATCTTGAATAACTTAACAAGATTGATAATATGATCATCCGTTGACAATCTGGATAATGAAATGAATTGAGTAATTAATGAGTTAACATGATCGTCGATTATTAATCGAGTAATGAAATGAATTAAGTGATTAATGAGTTAACATGATCGTTCTAATCACAATGAATGATGATGTTTGAGGATTGTTAATTGATGAATGATGAATGAATGACTATTGCCGTAAATTATACCATGGCGTTAGAAATCTTACAGTTCTTCCTATTCGATTGGCTCGGCATTTGCACAGTCACACGTGACGCGAAAGTCCAATGATACTAGTCCGATGACGATGATTTCAAATGAGACATGACTCGGAAGGTAGTATTCAAAACCACGCTCCGATACCAACTCTATAACACCCCAAACTAGGCGGATATTACAGTGCCGTGGACCCCGAATGGGACCCACCGTGCGAATGAAAAGGATGATTTACACAGGGTAAATGTAGTACCGAACCACATTACAACATCAATTACTCCGATTAGGAGTTTCATACAACACACCTGTGATAAAATAGAATACATGTGTATCTTATGTGACGATAAAATACACAACACCGAATGAAACGAGTATTCAAACGGAATGTCTGCAGCGGAATAAATAAAGGAAACATAAATGATGAATAAGTGACTGAACAATGGGGCCCCTTTCTAGTATCACTGGGACTCCTCGACGTCGCATGTTCTCCCGTGCCTTTGCCTTGCCAAGACACGAAAAACAAAATCCCCAAACGGGGTCGATTATACAGAACAACAATCCTCAAGAGTTGAAAATACACAATCATGATTATATACGAAATTATGAAATATCCAGTCGAAACATACGCAATCAAACATGCTATATGAATCAACTAACATGCGGCTCAAAGGTGGCGCCACACTACGCCCGGGATGGAAATGTGTCCGTGCACAAGCCACCAACGAGTATCGATCGAATACACGTGTGGTCTTGTACCTAATCGCCTCACGAAACAATCAATCTCGTGTGCATACCCAATGTGAGGCCATCAACCAACACACGACTATAATGTGCCCGACATGAAAACCCTACACATACCAACCGCACGCCAAGATGACCCTAATGCCACGATAACAAAAGTGACATCGAAAATGAATAATGACTCACCGAGTTGGAATGGTAATGAAATAAATGACAGCTCAATGAAAAGGTTGGAACCGACGTTCCTTATGACTGAAATGATTAATTGATAACAACAAGTTTTGATACGGTTAATATAATTATGAATGAGTTATGATTATGAATGAACAACAACAAGAGGGATGAATATCCTTTTAACCGAGTAAGAATTAACTTACACAACACCGATGAAGAATGTCCGTCCACGAACAACGTCCTAAATGAAGTGTCGGTCGCACGAACAACCTTAATTCAATATAATTACCGACAATCCGATCAATATACGAATTAAACACGAATATAACGAACTCAAAACGTCGATACGATTAAACTAAGTTCATTGGGGCATTATATCGAATACGTTGTATCCAAACTCCGATTGTTTACAATCAAACCTCGATATCCCAATATCAAAATCCCCAAGAAGTGATTCAAACCAACAAAACATCTCCAATACGATCAATAATCCGTTATGAATATCCAAAAATGTGATTATAACAACAATTAGTCGAAAATCCCCAATTCCAACTCGATATTCAAAGTTTTCTTGAATAAACCCTCAATAATCCAATGAATCCTTATACAAACTCATAATCATATACATATCCCTTCATATATCATGATTATAACGTCCAAAACATCCTATTTCAACACAAAATCGAAGTCCAAAGTGTTGAAGGAATTACCTCTTGATGATCCAAGTGCTTTAATCCGAAGAACACGCGTTAGATTGATTATCCGGGCTTCACGATCGAAAGGAGATGAAAAAAAATCAAACACCCAAATGATTTGTGAAGGAAAAACCCTCCCTCAAGCCTTATCTCTCGGTTGAAGGTGAAGAAAAGGAAGAAAAATGGGTGAAATCCGAAAAAATGAATTTATAGGAGTTGATGCT
Organism: Orobanche coerulescens; assembly: GCA_033398695.1. Classification (NCBI taxonomy): domain Eukaryota; kingdom Viridiplantae; phylum Streptophyta; class Magnoliopsida; order Lamiales; family Orobanchaceae; genus Orobanche; species Orobanche coerulescens. Next base: position 66,475,554 of record CM065810.1, read on the forward strand.
GCCGGACACGGCCCGTGCCGATCGGCACGGTCGTGTCGCATACCGGCCGACATTTGGCGGCGATGACTCGGCCGTGTCACCGCCGACACGGTCGCGGCGAGGGCCTCCCGATGACCCGTCCGGCAATGACTCGGCATGACTCGGCCGTGCCGGGCGACACGGTCGGGCGTCTTTGGCGATCGGTTCGCTTATCCGGAAGGTGCGACTCGGCCGTGCTGCGACACGGTCGGGTCTGAGGCGAACACTTCGGCACTTTCCGGACGAGTAATGCACGGGCCGTGTCGGACGACACGGCCGAGTTCGTTCGGCGGTGATCGGCCAATGAGCAGTTGAGCTAAAGCGACCATAACTCTCTCGTCCGGACTCCGATTGACTCACCGTTTGAACCATTGGAAAGCTAACTCGATGCTCTATAATATTGCAAAGATTTAGAATTTTTGGAGTTACAAAAAATTAATGGTGATCTAACAAAGTCGAACTCATATGAGGAAAGTTGAAACAATGAACAATAACGATACACCACTCGAAGTTTTTTCGAACGGTGAACACGGTGAATGAATATGATTGGTGAATGATTATAATCGAGTGAATATACACTGGGTGACAATCACCGAATGAAATTACTGAATGATAATGAATGAATTACAACCGGGTATTACACGAACGACCAATAATCAATAACGTAAACAGACCCAACTAACCCGACTGCCAAGATATCCATAAATCTTAGCTCCGATACCATATTCTGTAACACCCCGAGATATTCGGAATAATTACAGCGCCGTAAACCCTTTAGATAAGGATTTACAAGGCTAATTTTAAAAGAAGTGTAAAAATAAACCAATCGAACACTGGAATTCACATACAGATTTGAAACAAACGATCAAATGTGCTGACTTATACAACCATATCGAAAAGACTTTATTAATACAGACATACTCGATTACTAAACGAACCAACAAGACAAATCACAATAATAAGAACATCAACCACATCACTGAGCCATCTCATCGTCTCCCGTTTGCGTGGCTGCCCTCCCGCTCCTCGACTACCTGAACATAAAAAACAATGTCCACCCCCGAAGGGGTTAGCAAAACAATGCTAGTACAAGTATCGTCATAGAATAAATCATTAATACATCATAAAACATGCAAACGGACTTCCGCCACCGGAATCCAACGATGCGAATCCTCACGATTCCATCTACACAATACAGGGTAATCCAGCGATCCAGCGCCCTTGGTATAGATCCCCATGATGATCCCGTCGGACCAACGCATGGTGGAAAACCCGTCCAGCGATCCAGCGCCCTCAGCATAGATCCCTATGATGATCCCGTCGGACCAACGCATGGTGGACATTCGATCCAGCGCCCTCAGCATAGATCCTCATGATCCCCTCGGATCATTTATACCATAACCAATCAACTATGCATACACATATGCATTTTAATATGTTCATCAATACGAACAAATAATCAATATCATGAGAATTTTCAGAAATACATCTCATATTCAACAATATGAACAAAACCACAAGCATGATCAAAGATTCAATATAAATCGAACTCGACATATGATACTTGCCTCGAAAATGGCAAGACGAAATACTTCAATGTTCTCGACACGCTCGAAGGCCGCCTCCTTCGATCAACGTAACAAGCTCGAACCTTAACAAAAGGAACGATATACAAATCATCTCAAGTCGAACGATGGCCTAACAATTCGGTCTACGGCCGAAAAGCTTAAAATAACCAATCTGCCTGGACTGCTTAGCGCGCGCTACGTACTCTACGTAACGTGCGCTAAGACGGACTGTTAGCGTACGCTATCGTATAAGACTAGCGTGCGCTATCCACGGTCTGGCGATCGGCTCGGCTGGTCTCATAACGTACGCTACGTACGTTTCGGGCGTTATCTAACCCCGATAGCGCACGTTAACTCACACGTGTTAGCGTGCGCTAATATTGCATGGCAGAATACTGCAAGCCGAAAACTGGGTTGAATGGTGAGGAACTCATGAATCCTACCGTGATAATACAAGTTATCCTCGGGCAAATCATGCTAATAAGGTTTGTGGAAGATTTATGATCGTGAAATACAAATATACGGATAGCCAACTCAACATCATAATTCATCTACGATCTCCAAGAAATAATCTAAGTTCCATTTGTTCTACGTTCCAAAACACATGATTCCATCGTGTAAAACGTATCAACTGGGTAAATATCGGATTATTGATCATAACTCGATTTGAACATGCTTAGGAGTCCTTATAATAAGATGGTTCAAAGGTTCATACGATATATAATGCCGATACGTCAAAAGTATCCTTCTAACATGTGATGACCGATTATAAACGAAATACTTGCTATCAAAACATGATTCAAACTTCCTTAGGAACATTACTAACATCAGTGAAGAATCACCTACCTCAAAGTAGTGAAGAATACGGAGGAAAATGAAGCGATCCAACACCGAAGGCTTGAACACCAATCTCCAATGATATACGATCTTCAATCTCGAACTAGGAGGTTGATATGAAGTGTTTAGGACGAAGGGAGTTATGATCTAAGTGTAAGAGTTCGGGTTATGGGAGGAGAAAAACTGGAATCTCGAACAGGATGATGTCCTATTTATAATAAATGGCTATTAGCGCGCGCTAGACCCTGTTCGTAGCGTGCGCTAACGGCTCACAGTCTAAACTGTACTCGGCACTTAGCGTGCGCTACGCATATACCTGTAGCGTGCGCTAAGGCGTTGACTCGGCTTTTCCCGAAAGCCGTCCAGGTACATCCGACACGATCCGACAGGGGTCCCCCGGCCAGATCTCACCTACCGCACGTCCCAATCAATTTGACCACGCATAGCGTGCGCTAATTACATTCTGTAGCGTGCGCTATGAAACCATGTTAGCGTACGCTACCCTTAGCCTGTAGCGTGCGCTACATGCACAGAATTTCAACCTTACAAATCACAACCATGAAATTAAACGCTCGGCAACATCGGATTATGAAATACGGAGAATAATACTCCGACAAAAGTACAATCATTACAATATCACAAGTTCCAATTACATAACAGAAATCTCGGGCATTACAAGTTCTGAATTACGCTGAAGAGGAGTATCATAGTACGCCCGTAATGTTCTGTGCAAATGTACAAGACGGATGACCGGACACACCCGTCCTTGTACCTAATTAGTCTCACGGAGTTAATCTTTACCGTGTGCACTGCCCCATGTATCACTCCCAATACATGGCCATCACGTGCCCGACTAAAAATTCCACACATCCGCACCCGGCCACGCAATATGAACCCAGAAGGTCATATGAACGAGAATGACCACAATGAATATCAATGAATAATAATAATCTGACAAAGTCACGAATGACTCACCGAGATGAAAGTCATAATGAAGTGATTGATAGTTTCAATGAAATGATTGGAACCGCCGTTCCTCGTTAATGAAGTGATTCTTCGACATTTAAAAGTCTCAATATGATTAATACAATGATGAATGAGTTATGAGTATGAATGATCAACAACAAAAGGAATGAAATCCTTTTAACCGAGTAAGAATTAACTTACACAACACTGGTGACAATTATCCTTCCACGAACAACGTCCTAATTGAGATATCGGTCGCTCGAACAACCTTGAATAAATACAATTACCAACAATCCGTTCAATATACGAATCAAACACGAATATAACGAACTCAAAACGTTGATACGATTAAACCAAGTTCATTGGGGCATTATATCGAACACTTTGTGGCCAACTTCGATTGATTACAACTAAACCTCAATAATACCAACATTAAATCCCCAAGAAGTGTTTCAAACCAACAAAACATCTTCAATACGATCAATAATCCATTATGAATATCTAAAATCGTGATTACAACGACAATTAATCGAAAACCCCCAAATCTAACTCAAAATTCAAAGTGTTCTTGAATAATTCTTCAATAATCCAATGAATAATCAAACATATCCATAATCATGTGTATATCACTTCATACAACATGATCTTAACATCCAAAACATCATATCTCGACACAAATCGAAAATCCAAGAGGTTTGATGAAAGTTACCTTTGAAGATCCAAGCACTATGATCCGGAGAAATACGCGATAGATCGATGATCCGAGCTTCACAACCGAAAGAAGGTGAAGAAAATCCAACCATCTAGTGATGGATGAAGAAAAATTCTCCCCTCAAGCTCTCTCTCCTGGATGAAGGTGAAGAAAAGAAGAAATGAGCTGATTCTCGCTCAAAAAACACAATTATAGGGTTGACTGCCCTGTGTGCCGTGGCTCAGCCGAAGTGTGCCGCAGCACAGGGCCAAAAATATGCGCCCAGGGATCGGCAGTGTGCCGCGGCCCTTACGACATGTGCCGCGGCACAAAGTACAAAAAGTTTGGCCGATAAGTGCCACACGAGTGTGCCGCGGCCCGGACAGGTGTGCCGCGGCACAAAGTACAGAATGGTCGGCCAAAAACTGGTAGATGTGTGTGCCGCGGCGCACACTCCTTGTGCCGCGGCCCACACCCCCTTGGGTCCTAAAATAACGAAAAATGACCCGGGAAGGGGATAAAGCAATAGGAATCGATAATAGGGAACCAATAACACGAAATGGAAATTCGGAAACCCCAAAACAGAGGTTCCAAGTAATGATTACAATTGTTCATCCAACAAGAACACGATACGAACAATAAAGAGATTAGAAATGACATGAATTCCAACGACAACATCGACTAATGAATCAATTACAACGATCAAGATAATACTCTTGTCTCGATTCCCGAATAAGGTTGAAACAATGAACAATATCGATACACAACTCGAAGTTATTGCGAACGGTGAACACGGACGAATGATTATTAACAAGTGAGAAAGTACATACCAACAATTACCGAATGAAATTACTGAATGATCATGACTGAATTACAACCGGGTATTACAGTGTTGGTCCAACGGGATCATCATGGGAATCTATAGCTGTGTGCGCTGGATCGTTGGATTACCATGTGTTGTTGTTGTGCATATGTATATTATGGGCTTGCCATAAGTATACATTATCGTTATTGTTGTGATCATATTGACATTGTCATATGAGTATGAATTTGTAGGTCTTGTGTTAGGACCATGTCCGTATGTTGTGTTGATCTGATCTCGGATTAGACTGACGTGATGGTAATGGTATTTCGTATCTTGAGGTATGTTCCGTATTTCCTTGATACTTGTCTTTGATAGACAATCGATTATCGTATTGGAATTGTCGACGTTATCCGATGGATTGAATTGGCCAGAGTTGGTATAATTTTCGTATCGCGAGTTATGATAATGTTTTGAGAACCTTGGGTATTGTTGAGATACCGTACAGATATTTTGGTATTATCTTATTGTGTTGTTAAGGATACGAATCGTGGATTTTCGTAAAGTTACTATGGCAAGATTACATTGGTCGTATTCTTACTTACTATTTCCATTGATATGTAATTATTGACGTGATGTGATGGTTATCATTGTTGGATATTATGGCTGACCCCGTCGTGGGCTTTTTTTTTGGTTCTTGGATTATCAAGCTTGCAGCGGTCGTGAAAGAGATGAGCTTCCCGGAGGATACTGGCTAGGACATGTATTTGTGTATTGAGGTTCCCGATTAGTTCTTGTATTCCGCTGCTAGAGTATTTTAGTTGTTTGTCTTTTTCCGCTGCGTGAGTATTTTTAAATGGCCTTTTGGTATCTGGTAACTTAGGTCACTTTGGCAATCGTTTTCTAAATCTATTCTGCCGGTACGTGTAAGCGATAGCTTAACGTATGTTTTTAAAACTGTTGAGTTTTGGCGTTTCGGGCCTTGTGGTTTCAAATGAGATTTTACGACAGTTTCGATAAACAGATTTTATTAAGTCTTTGAATGTTTTTAAAAGATAGTACCGTCGTTAGCCTCTTGGGCTTTTGTAAATGTTTGCAAAAATTTCTTTTAGCCTTGTGGGTTCCATCTCGGGGCCCACGGCGCTGTAATATTTCCGGTTAAATCTGGGGGTGTTACAGAATATGGTATCGGAGCTTAGGTTGTGAAAACCTAGGCAGTCGGGTCGAGTTGGGTCGTGTTTTTGTCGCGTCATTCGAGTTGTCGATTTGACAAATAGTAGAGCCGTGAGTTTTTGTTGTTCACTCGGGCTTGTGCATTATGTGATTTACCAGTGTAGTACTGGGGTTGTTGTAAACTTTTCCAAATGGTGTTAACGTGTTTCTTCGGATAGAGCCGTGTTGCGTTCTCGAGTTGATCTGAGTTTGCAAAATGTGTGTTTTGAAAATATATATGTCGAGTATTTTCTAGAGTCGAGACATGTGCCAGTATCATGGGGAATCATCGGCTTCACGATTTGTAAGTATTTGGATTTTTGAATTGCATTGAGATTTATCGCCGTTCTAAGTTGATATGCTTTGAGATTCAGCAGAATATTATGCATTACAGTATAAAGTGACCGAGTTGGGACAGGATTGATGATCTTGAGAAGTTATGATTTTGGAAATCAATATGTCAGTTAATTTTTAGAACGGAATTCTGCATTTGGGATAATGTCGTGGATTGTTGAGGAGAACATGTAGTCATGTTAGTTCATTTTGTGATATATGAATTGTTTTTGAGCAATTGGGAATGATACTTTTCAAAATGAATGTTTTACGGATGTTTTGTGGTAAATGATTTTTGGGCCGAGACCCAATCGATTTTGAAATGGTTTTATAACTCAGTACTTGGGGTCCGAAAAAGGGTTTTCTATTTTTTTAAACTTCTTGTAATGCGGAACAAGATACAGAATGAGACCTTAATGTTTCAAAAGAAAGCTTTTCTTTTTTCTAAAACTCCCGAGAATTGTAAAACAATTTATCAATCTTTATCGATTTCGTTTCTGCCTTTCGCGGTTTTAGTTTACTTGTTCAAACGAAACTCCTCGGGAAGTCTTTCGCTGTGTTGATTTGTTTCAATGTCTTGTCATAGCATAACTGAGATGACCCAAGATGGGTTAATGATTGGTGTTGCGAGTCATATGTGGAAAAGGAGTTTTTGGTCGGAGTTTATATACTGAGATTTTGGAACTCGATCGTGTGGTTTCTCGATGGAATATCAGTGGATATTGGTGACGAACCGGATTGGTATACAGGGGTATGGATGTAGTCGAGCATTTGCATACTTTTCATTTTAAAACAAATAAATCGTGTGGATTCGAAGGAAACTGTTATCAAATATATGGCACCAGCGAGCCGATTTAATTTTTTTGAAAATTGATTTTGTGGTCTTACCAAAATTTATGTTCTGAGCTTTGAAATTTTTGAAAGAACTTTTGAAAATTTGTCTTCTTGAAAAGATTACATGATTTCAAACTGGTTTGAAAATGTGACTGATATACATATGCATTTAGTGCATAGTGCATATCGTGGTGAAGTTATGAGTGTGGCTCACGAACTGGATAAGACATCAGTCTGGAACGATGAATAGAGATTCGAATTTCAGTATGGTAGTTTGGTTATCCATGGATGATCGGTTAATCGATCAGATAAGAAGAATATGCTGCGTATTGTAGATTCGGGTACAGAATATGATTTTGGAACTTTGGATTTTTTGAAACCAGGACATATGTACTATGTGATTCCATTGGTATGGTAGTAGTACGATTTTACCATAGTGATTTTTGAATGACTCCTTAGTAAGTGTAGAATTGAGGGTGGTGACCCCAGGATGATTGTTTTGGATATTGATTGGTCATTCCCACTCCATGTATGATTTGGTATGTTCGCCGATTTGCGATTGGTTGTTCGTATGCCGAGGGGTATGTTCACCAATCGGTTGTGTTTCGTTGAGATCCACTATATGTGATTTGTTTAACGTTTTGAGAATTTTGTTCTTTCATATATCGGTTTATGTGGTTCTGTATTGATCGTGTTGGAGCTTACCATGCGATGGTATTTTCGGTTCTTGTTGATCCTTCGTTGGTAGTATTGAAGTTTATCATGTTGATGATATTTTGTTGAGACTCAAGGAACTGTGATTGTAAGCGTATTGAGACTATACAGTGAGGTCACTTGCTAGTATCTCAAGAGATCGTCGACTTGGCGCATATGTAAGTATGCTATTTTGGTTATTCGGTAATAATGATGATTGATCATTGTCGTGATGGTTTAGGGATATTTTGGTTGAACGGTTTGTTTTCTATGACGGATTGCAAGTTTCGAGGACGAAACTTATTTTAAGTGGTGTAGTATGTAATATCCGAAATTTCTACTACTGTTGTTTAATGTTATTTTATCCTAGTTATGTTGTACAGCGTGGAATCTGTACAGTATGGATAAAATAAACGAAGGACTGAGATGTCAGTATTGGTATAATTGTCGTATTTGGTCGACAATTGTAATTGAGGATATAATGTGTTGAGTATATGTATTCAGTATGCCGTATGTTTGTATTCTGTATGTTGAGACGTTGGACAAGAGTAGCTGAAAATGGCTAAGTGTAACATTATTAGCGCACGCTAACATACATGCCTAGCGCACGCTAGAGGCAAAAGATAACGCACGCTAGTACAGACCAGATCGGAAGGAATCTGCGTGTGGACCAGGCCACTTTCGTCGCACGTTCTGATAAGTCAACGGATGTTTGTATTGTAGTACTAGCGCACGCTAAACCCTAAAGGTTAGCACACGCTAATGGTATATTGGACAAAAAGGAATCTTATCCTCGTCAGCACTTTCGGCGTGTGGACCAATTTCGGAGCATACAGACAAACGAGTCAACTGATTAGCGCACGCTAAACGCAAGGACTTGCGTACGCTAGAGACTGTAAATTATGTACGCTAATGCATGGGCATTACGTACGTAAGCGCATGTACGAAGCCAGACAGTAGCCCCTGGACTGTGATAGCGCACGCTAACAAAGTCAGTTAGCGCACGCTAAAGTCGTAGCGCACGCTAAACATGAGATGTTAGCGCACGCTAGTAATGTATTGTAATACCACCAGTATTACATGCTTTCTACTTTGGGCACTCACGTCTATTTTTCCTGTTTGATAAATAAATGTACTCCATTGCAATAGAACATATTCTGTATAATATGGTTGTACGGCATCGTATCTATTATTCGTGTATTGTGATGGCATGATGATTGACGCACTTTCAGTGACATACCTCGATGTCGTTAGGTAATTATCGGTGCGAATATGACGGTGGCCAACGTCTTGTTCCCCGAGAGATTTCCGGACAACATGGAGAGGGAGTCGTGTCATAATAAATTAATGAGATGATAATTTGACAAACAAAACTATCCTTTACGTACGTTATACTCCGACCCGTTACGTACGCTATGTCTGAGCCATTACGTACGTTATATGTTGGCCTTACGTACGTAACAACGGTCTTCGGTCTTGGACAGAATCTTCGTCCGGTAGTACGCGTGCCGACCAACTTTCGGCGTGATTGCGACAGGCAAGTCAACGAGGTGTTACGACGTAAACCCGCTGCTACGCACGTAACGATGTGGGTGAATCGTTCGGTGAGTTCCTTACGACGTTAAGTATTTTGCCATAACGCACGAAAGCCTCTTACGACGTAATGCGTGAGGCATAACGCATTTAAGGGCAACTTAAGTTTATAAAAGAACACCTTGCCTTTCATTTCTCCGTCCCAAACATCATCCCTCTTCCTTGTACACTACTCTCCACCATCATTGAACCAATTCTAGCCTCCCAATTCAAGTGCTATCCTATTAGAGTGCGTTAATCAAGCTTCGGGGAAGGTCTTGAAGGTGTTATCTTCTCGTTCTCCTTCGTCCACCGTCGTTATTCATCATCTTTTGTCAATTAAGGTAAGTTTATTCAATCTTGAACTCATTTCAGTATTGTTTAGTAAGTTTTAGTAAACCTCGGATGCCTTGGGTAGCTTAGAACCCTCCGTAATAATCGAACCGGTATATAGCTATCGCAATTGTTAATCGATATCCATCAAAGCTTGAAATTGGAATGAATAATGGTAGAACTCATAATCATATTGCTAATCACAAACTTCTCGGAATCATCTTGAAGGATTTCATATATACCATACTATCATGTTGAATAAAACCGTCAATGAATCCTTGATGAAGTTACCAACAATTTCTAGCTAAATAGATACCGAAACATGTTTAAATGATGGATTAATCGTTCTAGACTTGCATATTAAGACAACGATGAAATATTGGTGATTGTCGGTTATAATTAACTAGGAATGTTGTGTTAAAACACTATTGTTTAGCGGACGGATAACTTATAGAGAATGTTGCCGAACCTAAGAACTTAATGGCACGCATTATGGATAAAAAATGGAGAAATTCGATTCCGACATCATAAACAACTAGGATAGGGTTTTAACATACGGGAGGGGGAGGAACGTCGTGATCATTATTAATATCACGAGATGTTAATCGACAAACATATAATAGGTCGGATTTCCAAGTGCGATCGTTCAAGCCGTTGCCTTGTCCGGAGATAACTCGCGTCGGATTTGAGGCAAGTGAATCTTGCTCAGACTTTACGTCTTATAATTTTAGACATAGTAAATGTTACTATTGTGGAATGGTGCTATTACGATTATTTTGTCCGGAGTATTCCCGAGTAGATACTACCGTGACCCTTGGCCGCGGCCTTGGGAGTTTTCTTGTTGGACCGTGTTGCGGGATAAAACCTGAATGGTACCCACGTCCGGAGTATTCCTGTGTAGATACTTCCGTGACCCTTGGTTGCGACCTTGGGAGTTTATGTGCTGATAAAAAGGAATAACATGAAACATTCGGTGATAACTTTATTCCTGGAAATTATTAGATTTTACTTTTGAGTTAGGTTGGGATTGTTTCGACGAGTTACTGCACGACATGTCGTGCTGTAAATTTGTTGAATTTGTGCAGACACCCCGAAGGTTACGCCAGCGTGAGTCGTGTTGGAAGAAGGCCTGTTAATTTCTTAAATAAATTTGAACATTCCACGTTGTGTAATAACCGTATGTACGGACACTATTTGCATTTGTACCCTTGAGATGCACGAATACTTTCTTAATTACTTCCGTATATTACCACTTTTAAATAAAATATTTTAGAAACTTGCCTTGTGGGTCCCTCATGGGATCTACAGACCGTGGCGTCCGGTTCATTTTGGGGCGCGAGAAAATGGTATCAGAGCCTAAACACTCACGTGGAAAGTTTTACCAAAAATATTTTGAAAACGTTTTGCCTTCAAAATCCAACACTCCTGACGACCGTAACTCCTCGAGGGATGTCGGGGTAGAATACATGTAAATTCTTATGGATCAAGTATGATGTTTGATTCATGAAGGACTCAAAGAATGTTTGCATTAAACTAACTCGTTAGATTGAACGAACATCACCAATGGCACGTCGAGGAGCTAGAAGAAACGTAAATGACGCACAAGGTTCCGCTATGAACCAAAGAGGAGACAAAACACCTGAGAGACTAACCTCAAATGGAAATCAACCTCCACTGTTAATCGTAACGAACAGAAGCGGAAAACCGTAACAACGGGGATTTGATCCACCTTTGTTCGACTCCGCCTGTGCCATTGCTATGGGAATCGCCAGTCAACAGGCGTAATGTACTACCATTAACATAGAAGAAAACACCGGAAGGACCGTTATCGGGAGAAATGTTGAAGGCCGACCGCCATTATTCGACGGGTCGGGGATAAGCACGTAGACGATTGGATCTCGGAAATGGAGACCGCCGAGGTGATCGGCTGCCCAGAAATCGGAAAGTGCCACTCGGAATCAACCACTCCGTGACACCGCAGCCCGATGGTGGAGGACCTATAAGCCGAGGACAGGATAGTCGGATGGCCCGAGTTTTCCAAACTATTGAGAGACGAGTACCGCCCCGATCGGGCCCAGATCGCACGAGCACGAGCTTCTTCACAAGCAGACCTCGAATTTGCCAAGACTGCAAATCATTCGGGCATACAGACCGAGCTAAGCTATGTCGCATGATGGTTCCATCCGAAGACCAATTTGTCACCTTGCTCAACGGTTGCCGGAGGATGTTCAACGCTACGCGGCGGGGTTTCATTGCACCACGTTGAGGGCATATGAGGACGTGGTCACAAGATACGCCAGACGGTTGTCGATTCGGATGCCGGCACAACCAAAAGAAGCGTAAGATAGCAAATCAGTCCGGAGCACCAAAGCAGAGTGAATTTGGGAATCGGGTTTCCTCCAAATCATCGCCTTCGTCCCCAACGAAAGGAACATCCGACGGGCCTTCTCGCCGGAGTCTGTTTCAATTGTGGCATAGCAGGGCATACCATGAGTCGGTCGTAAAGCATCGACAAAGTGTTTTCATGCGGAAGAGGCGGGCACATGTCTCGCCATCGCTCTCGGATCAAACCTACTCCAAACCCGGCTCCTCGTAGTCAACAAGGTTCGACAGACATCCAGAGCGTCCGCCATGTCCGACTACCGATCTCCACCTCACCGCCTCCTCTACACGGTGCCTAAGAGGGCGTGGTCGCGGGGAGGTACCGCACCCTCCTCGGGGATGCCGCCGTCCCGCATGTTCGAACTAAGGGCTACCGACGACCCGACCACTCCCGCTGTCTCGTACTCTCCTTATTAAATCTCACTGCTCATGTCTTCGCTTTGATACCGGAGCAACCCACTCATTTATATCCGTAGAATGTGTTAACCGCTTACATCTCCCTTGTGTACCCCGTGAGTCCTTTATCGTTAAGCTACCCGAGGGCGCAGGTGGAGGGTAACTTGGAAGTTCGAAATCGTCCGATTCGTATCAATAATTTGGGCCGATGACCAATCTCATGGTCTTTCCACTCCAAAACGAAGATGTGATCTTAGGTATGGATGGATGACGAAACACAAGACGATATCGATACCTATCGCCCGACCGCTTCTATCACGACCCATGACGGTGCCACTCACACGATTAGAGGCCGAGAGCACTTCAAAGACAAAAGGGTCCTCGCCTCCTTTCAGCAGTAGCACCTCGTGATGATCGAGGAGCGACATCGGTGCTATATTCTTCAGAGGGCACGTCACAATTGTCGGTTGCTAATATTCCTGTAGTGAATGAATTTCCGGACATATTCCCGACGAACTACCCGGATTGCCACCACATAGGGAGGTCGATCTCTCAATCGAACTTGAGCCAGAACGACGCCTATCTCCAAGGCACCATACAGATGGCACCACCAAATGAAGGAATCAAGTCACAACTCGAAGAATTGCTAAGGAAGGGGCTCATTCGTCCGAGTACTTCGCCATGGGGTGCGCCATTCTTTTTGTGAAGAAAAGGACCGCTCTCTGCGCTGTATCGATTACAGGGAACTTAATAAGGTCACTATTAAGAACCGTTACCCACTTCCAAGGATTGATGATTTCTTGGACCAACTGCAAGGGGCGACCGTGTTTTCAAAGATCGACTTACGTTCGGGATATCACCAATTAAGAATTCGAGAGGAGGATATTCCTAAGACCGCATTTCGATCGAGATATGGACACTACGAGTACATGGTGGTGTCGTTTGGCCTGACTAATGCTCCACTGCTTTTATGGAATTAATGAACAGTGGTTCGGCTGCACTTCTCGATAAATGTGTGGTGGTTTTCATTGACGATATTTTAATCTATTCCCGAAGCCGATGGGAACATGAGGAACACTTGAGGCAGGTGTTAAGCGTTTTAAGGCAACATCAACTGTATGCTAAACTTTCTAAGTGCGAGTTCTGGATGCCGGAGGTGACCTTTTTGGGACATGTGATTTCAGCAGGATACGTTAAAGTAGACCCCCAGAAGATCGAGACAGTTATGAATTGGGAACCACCTAGGAATGTCAAAGAGGTGAGAAGTTTCCTGGGATTGGCGGGATATTATCGACGGTTTGTCGAGGCCTTCTCCTGTGTCGCTCAGCCATTAACAAATCTGCTTAGGAAGGACACCAAGTTTGTTTGGACGACGGATTGTCAGGAGAGCTTCGACAAGCTGAAGAGGAAGCTTACTACTGCCCCAGTGTTGGTACTACCGCAGGGTACGGAGGGATTCGTAATATGCACTGATGCGTCTAAGCACGGGTTAGGATGTGTGTTCATGCAGAACGACAGGGTTATCGCTTACGCCTCTCGTCAACTTAAACCTTATGAGGTGAACTACCCGACACATGACTTGGAACTAGCCGCAGTGGTCCACGCTCTTAAGATCTGGAGACATTACCTATATGGAGTTACCTGTAAGATCTTTACGGACCACAAGAGTTTAAAGTATATTTTCACGCAGAAAGAGTTAAATATGAGACAGAGGCGTTGGTTGGAGCTAATCAAGGATTACGATGTGGAGATTCTATATCACCCTGGTAAGGCCAACGTCGTAGCGCACGACCGAGTCGAAAAATGCGCAGGAGGTGACACTATCTCGGTTTGACAAGCATACCGGAGTTGCAGCAAGATCTCCGGAGAAATGACATTGAAGTGTGGATACAACACCGCCAGTGTGACAGCTTGAGCTCGATTGATATTCGCCGTCCTTGCCGGACGAGATACGCCTAGCAGATGGAGGATCCAGACCGTGCGATCGGCGCAAAGGCCGAAGGAGGAGTTATTTCAGACTACAGGATCCAAGGGGGCTTAGTTAGATTCAAGAACCGGATTTGCATCCCACCTAATGACGAGCTTAAGCAAACTATACTTAAGGAAGCTCATTCTACTCCCTATTCGATACATCCCGGGGCGAGCAAAATGTACAAGGACCTGCGAAAGAGTTTCTGGTGGAAGAATATGAAGCAAGAGGTAGCAAGGTTTGTCGCTCGATGTATGGTATGTCAACAGGTGAAGATTGAACACCGTAGACCGACCGGAATCATGCAGCCCTTACCCATTCCGAAATGGAAATGGGAGAGCATATCAATGGACTTTGTCACCAAGTTACCAGTGACGGCGGGGGGAAAAGACACGATATGGGTTATTGTAGACCGACTGACAAAGTCGGCACACTTCATTCCAATTCAGGAGGTCATCGGAACAGAACAGCTGGCTACCATCTTTGTTCGGGAAATCGTGAGATTACATGGCGTTCCCTCGGGGATTATTTCGGATAGAGACACTAGATATGTGTCCCGCTTCTGGAAGGTCAGTCCCACTGTGCCATGGGTACTCAATCGCATTTCAAGACCGCCTATCATCCTCAAACAGATGGACAAACAGTAACGCACTACATGCACTCGGAGGATATGTTGAGAGCATGTGTACTCGATTGGGGCAAGGATCAAGCTAAACACCTCGCCAGCTAGCATTTTCGTACAACAACAATGGGCATGCAAGCATAGGCATGGCCCCTTTGAGGCCCCGTATGGAAGAAAGTGCAAGTCTCCCTATGTTGGGACGATGCATCCGATGTCATCGCCACCGAGTTGGATCTAATCCAGAATCCATTAAGAAGATAACCATTGTTCGAAAACACATGTCAAAGACAGCAGTCGCCAAAAGTCTTACGCTATGGACCGACGGACCGTTGGAATTTATGGTTGGGGATCATGTTTGGGTTAAAGTATCGCCAATGCGGGCATTCGACGCTTCGCCAAAAGGGCAAGCTAAGCCCGAGATTTATTGCCTGCTCGAAATCTTGGACCGAGTCGGTAAACTCGCTTATCGGCTAGCATTACCGCCATCGTTAGACGGAGTGCATAATGTCTTCCACGTCTCCCACCGAGAAAGTACGTGTACGATCCTAGCCACAAGATCAACTTCGAGGAAGTAGAGATTTCCAATGATGCTACCTTTAGGGAAGTTCCAAATGATTTTGGATCGACGCGTAAAGACACTAAGGAACAAGAACATACCCCTTGTGAAGGTTCAGTGGTCGCACCACGGTACGGAAGAAGCGACTTGGGAGACCGAGGCGAGCATGAGAGAGAATCATCCCGAGTTATTTTCTTAGTTTCGGGACGAAACTATTTTAAGGGGGGTGGTATGTAATACCACCAGTATTACATGCTTTCTACTTTGGGCACTCACGTCTATTTTTCCTGTTTGATAAATAAATGTACTCCATTGCAATAGAACATATTCTGTATAATATGGTTGTACGGCATCGTATCTATTATTCGTGTATTGTGATGGCATGATGATTGACGCACTTTCAGTGACATACCTCGATGTCGTTAGGTAATTATCGGTGCGAATATGACGGTGGCCAACGTCTTGTTCCCCGAGAGATTTCCGGACAACATGGAGAGGGAGTCGTGTCATAATAAATTAATGAGATGATAATTTGACAAACAAAACTATCCTTTACGACGTTATACTCCGACTGCTACGTACGCTATGTCCGAGCCATTACGACGTTATATGTTGGCCTTACGACGTAACAACGGTCTTCGGTCTTCGGACAGAATCTTCGTCCAGAGTACGCGTGCCGACCAACTTTCGGCGTGATTGCGACAGCAAGTCAACGAGGTGTTACGACGTAAACCCGCTGCTACGCATTTAACGATGTGGGTGAATCGTTCGGTGAGTTCCTTACGACGTTAAGTATTTTGCCATAACGCACGTAAAGCCTCTTACGCACGTAATGCGTGAGGCATAACGACGTAAGGGCAACTTAAGTTTATAAAAGAACACCTTGCCTTTCATTTCTCCCGTCCCAAACATCATCCCTCTTCCTTGTACACTACTCTCCACCATCATTGAACCAATTCTAGCCTCCCAATTCAAGTGCTATCCTATTAGAGTGCGTTAATCAAGCTTCGGGAAGGTCTTGAAGGTGTTATCTTCTCGCTCTCCTTCGTCCACCGTCGTTATTCATCATCTTTTGTCAATTAAGGTAAGTTTATTCAATCTTGAACTCATTTCGTATTGTTTAGTAAGTTTTAGTAAACCTCGGATGCCTTGGGTAGCTTAGAACCCTCCGTAATAATCGAACCGGTATATAGCTATCGCAATTGTTAATCGATATCCATCAAAGCTTGAAATTGGAATGAATAATGGTAGAACTCATAATCATATTGCTAATCACAAACTTCTCGGAATCATCTTGAAGGATTTCATATATACCATACTATCATGTTGAATAAAACCGTCAATGAATCCTTGATGAAGTTACCAACAATTTCTAGCTAAATAGATACCGAAACATGTTTAAATGATGGATTAATCGTTCTAGACTTGCATATTAAGACAACGATGAAATATTGGTGATTGTCGGTTATAATTAACTAGGAATGTTGTGTTAAAACACTATTGTTTAGCGGACGGATAACTTATAGAGAATGTTGCCGAACCTAAGAACTTAATGGCACGCATTATGGATAAAAAAATGGAGAAATTCGATTCCGACATCATAAACAACTAGGATAGGGTTTTAACATACGGGAGGGGGAGGAACGTCGTGATCATTATTAATATCACGAGATGTTAATCGACAAACATATAATAGGTCGGATTTAAGTGCGATCGCTCAAGCCGTTGCCTTGTCCTAGAGATAACTCGCGTCGGATTTGAGGCAAGTGAATCTTGCTCGACTTTACGCCTTATAATTTTAGACATAGTAAATGTTACTATTGTGGAATGGTGCTATTACGATTATTTTGTTCGGAGTATTCCGAGTAGATACTACCGTGACTCGCCGCGGCCTCGGGAGTTTTCTTGTTGGACCGTGTTGCGGGATAAAACCTGAATGGTACCCACGTCCGGAGTATTCCTGTGTAGATACTTCCGTGACCCTTGGTTGCGACCTTGGGAGTTTATGTGCTGATAAAAAGGAATAACATGAAACATTCGGTGATAACTTTATTCCTCGAAATTATTAGATTTTACTTTTGAGTTAGGTTGGGATTGTTTCTGACCTAGGTTACTGGCACGACATGTCGTGCCAGGTAAATTTGTTGAATTTGTGCAGGACACCCCCGAAGGTTACGGCCAGGCGTGAGCTGTGTTGGAAGAAGGCCTGTTAATTTCTTAAATAAATTTGAACATTCCACGTTGTGTAATAACCGTATGTACGGACACTATTTGCATTTGTACCCTTGAGATGCACGAATACTTTCTTAATTACTTCCGTATATTACCACTTTTAAATAAAATATTTTATAAACTTACCTTGTGGGTCCCTCATGGGATCTACGGCACTGTGGCGTCCCGGTTCATTTTGGGGGCGTTACATGTATTCTATATAAAGGGACAGAAGGGTGTTATGAAGCAATTTGTACATTCTCTTCTTGCAACCGATAGAGAGAACCTGGGGAGGACTTTTGGAGTTCCTAAACACTGAGGGATGATCCTCTTTAACAAGATTAAAGATGGAAATCATGGATTATAGCCTTGTTCTTTAAATCATTGGCGATTCTTGGAAATGGATTCAAACTTGGGATTCAATCCATTCCTTCAAAAAGGTAATCACTCTTCATCTTTGGATTTCGTTTTGATTTGAATGTTGATGTTCTAGAGTTGATGATTATTACATAAACAAGTTGACAAGCATGATTATGAGATAGATTACCGGATTATGATGATGTTATTGTTGATATGAAGATATTGATATGATTCTTGTGGTTTGAATTGTGTTGTTCATTTTCTTGAGATAAGTGGATTAATCCATCTCCTCAGTTTCGGATGTTGATGTTATTGTCGAAGATTACTCTCTGTAACGGAAGATTAAGGAAGTGTTGTTACGTTCTTAATGTTTCATGTATTGATATTAAGGAAGAAGATATATGGATATAAAACTTAGATTATAAGTTGGATGATTGTTTATATGTTAAAGGATATCGGATTTTGTTGTTTTGATAGCTATGAACATGGTTTAGAATCACTTAGTGTTCTTGATAATCGTCATATGTTGATCGGTATCTGAAAAGCATGCATCTGTACAGCATTAGCGCATGCTAAGCTTACTGCCTAGCGCGCGCTAACGGGAGCAACTTAGCGCACGCTACGTTAAGTGATTAACGTGCACTAAGAAGGCAGAAAGTGCAGTATTTTTGTGTTGTTGTTCTGAATTCGTGCTGGTTTGAGTTGGTTTGATCAGACTTGTGGTTAACCAAGATATTGCTGAGCCATTGGGTTTGTGAATTGGTTTTATCGATTGTTGATTGTTGTCGAACTTGTTGTTTATCGATTACTATAATAGGTTGAGAATATTGATCGGTGTTTATAACCGTATGCTGCGGTCGTGTTTGAGGATGTTCGTGAATTACTTTGGTCGGGACCGAGGAACTTGTAGATGACGACAATAGATTTGGTAACAGCTTCCTCGTCGTTGTATCGGTATCGAGGTAAGTTATTACTTGCTCAGTTTATAATATTTAATGAATGGTTTCCGTTTCATTCGTTTATAATTCGTATAGCAATGTTTATAATCGTAATCACAGGAGATTTGGGATTATAAATCGTATTCGAGTTTTGAGAATCTAAATCATAATGTATATGATTTACTTTTGTTATTGGTATACTTGTATATCGAGGATATATTGTGATAAAGACGAAGATATGAATTATCAGCAATCCGTGATACTATGGACTGTCGAGTATTGAGGATAATAGTTCGTGATGGTTTAGACATTGAGATTGTTCTCGAAGGACTCGAGGCAAGTACTCTAATCATTTTTATCATTTGTGTCGATCATGTCGTGATACATTCGTGTATCGTTGTTGTCATGCATTTGTGCATTGTTGTTGTCGTGTATTGTGTACTGTTGTTTTGTGCAGTTGTGCATTGTTGTCATATGTCCACCATGTGTTGGTCCGACGGGATCATCATGGGAATCTATAGCTGTGTGCGCTGGATCGCTAGACAGGTAATGCCACCATGCGTTGGTCCGACGGGATCATCATGGGAATCTATAGCTGTGTGCGCTGGATCGTTGGATTACCATATGTTGTTGTTGTTGTGCATATGTATATTATGGGCTTGCCATAAGTATACATCGTCGTTATTGTTGTGATCATATTGACGTTGTCATATGAGTATGTATTTGTAGGTCTTGTGTTAGGACCATGTCCGTATGTTGTGTTGATCTGATCTCGGATTAGACTGACGTGATGGTAATGGTATTTCATATCTTGAGGTATGTTCCGTATTTCCTTGATACTTGTCTTTGATGGACAATCGATTATCGTATTGGAATTATCGACGTTATTCGATGGATTGAATTGGCCAGAGTTGGTATAATTTCCGTATCGCGAGTTATGATAATGTTTTGAGAACCTTGGGTATTGTTGAGATACCGTACATATATTTCGGTATTGTCTTATTGTGTTGTTAAGGATACGAATCGTGGATTTTCGTAAAGTTACGACGGCAAGATTACATTGGTCGTATTCTTACTTACTATTTCCATTGATATGTAATTATTGACGTGATGTGATGGTTATCATTGTTGGATATTATGGGTGACCCCATCGTGGGCTTTCTTTTTAGGTTCTTGGATTATCAAGCTTGTAGCGGTCGTGAAAGAGATGAGCTTCCCGGAGGATACTGGCTAGGACATGTATTTGTGTATTGAGGTTCCCGATTAGTTCTTGTATTCCGCTGCTAGAGTATTTTAGTTGTTTGTCTTTTTCCGCTGCGTGAGTATTTTTAAATGGCCTTTTGGTATCTGGTAACTTAGGTCACTTTGGTAATCGTTTTCTAAATCTATTCTGTCGGTACGTGTAAGCGATATCTTAACGTATGTTTTTAAAACTGTTGAGTTTTGGCGTTTCGGGCCTTGTGGTTTCAAATGAGATTTTACGACGGTTTCGATAAACAGATTTTATTAAGTCTTCGAATGTTTTTAAAAGATAGTACCGTCGTTATCCTCTTGGGCTTTTGTAAATGTTTGCAAAAATTTCTTTTAGCCTTGTGGGTTCCATCTCGGGGCCCACGGCGCTGTAATATTTCCGGTTAAATCTGGGGGTGTTACAGCAAGCACGGGTTATCATGATATGAAAATGAATAAACGAGACTATACATATAACAACGACTCATGTAGAATATTATATAGTAATTTTTTTTATTTAAACTTGTTACATATGTGGATATTAGGTTTATTAGTTTATAGGAACGACTTTTACATGAGTTTATAATGCAGCGACTCATGATAACTATTCTTTGTCTTGTTTTTAAACTTTAAGTTAGAACAAACAAATCAATAAACATAGATAAAACGAGCATTGTTTGTAAATATTTTTTTTTATATAAAAATACAACATATCAAAAATTTGACTGTACATACAGGGACTGAACATCCACAATGCAATAAGTTTTTGAAACACCATGCATACACGGGACTGAACATCAACAATGCAATAAGTTTTGAAATGCTTCATTTTTTCCAGCTCATCTTAACACTATCGTATGCATAAATGTAAAAGTTTGTAAAGGTTTTGTTTTGTGTTTTAAATTTTTAAGTATTGAAATATCTAAATGGTGTGAGAACATTTGCTCAAGTCATACATACGCCAGTTACTTGAGGAAGCTCATTGCTCAAAAGAAGCTTTTACCCCAATGGTGAAAAACTTTGCAATAACTACTAATTTGAGTTAAAAATAATAATAATAATAAAAATAAATCTTTTATATAATAAAACAAAACCTCTATTGGGAATTTTTCATTTCAAAAAAATTGGAACCATACCTTATTTAGTAATAATTTTATTTAAAAAAAAAAGATTATTTTCTTATTATGTAACATTTTATATTTATCCATAACACAAGTAGAAGATAAATACAAAAAATATAGATAAGATATTTTAAAAAAAATATTATTTTCTTATTAGGTAACATTTAATATTTATCCATAACACAAGTAGAAAAGATAAATACAAAAAATATAGATAAGATGCAATTAACAATAGGATTAAAATTTTTAAATAATTATTTCAAAAAATTAAAAAAAAAACGCGCGTGCGCGGGCATTATAACTAGTAAATAAATAAAAAAATTGCTTTATGGCCTAACAAGTTAAAATAATAGGAAAAACAAAAATGACAGATGAGAAAAGTTAACCGAGTAAAAGTAATGGAAAGAGGATAAACGTGACCATTGAAGATGAAATGGTGAACTCTTTCTCGACCTCCTTCCATTCAGATCAGATAATATTTTTCAAGAGATGTTATAGCTTTATAGTTGTTTTAACTAGAATTGTTGATTTGCGACCTAGTTCGTTAAAGATTTTTGGATCGTTTTGTTTGTCTATTCATTTAATGTTGTCATAATCGTCGTAAACTATTAGGGTCATTCACTACTACAAAATTGAGCCTTTAACAGCGGTTCTGGAGCCACATTAACAGCGGTTCCGGAACCGCTGTTAAAGGTGGTGCTGTTAATTTAACAATGTTGGCGAAACCGCTGTTAATTTTTGCGATGTAAATTTAATGACAATTTTACGGAACCTTGTTAAGCTGGAACATTGTTAAATGTCGATTTAACATGATTCCCGTAGAAACCGCTGTTAAATTTACACTGCAAAATTAACAGCGGTTTCTCCTAAGAACCGCTGTTATTTTTTTTTTTAAGATACCAAGTTTTTTTTATTTTATTTTCAACCTGCTACACATACACATAAAACAGCATCCTAAACACCAAAAACAGCATCCAACCACAAAACATCAAATAAAACATAAACAACAACTTTATTTCATCCATTCACCAATACAACTAAACAAATTTTATCCAACCATCAAATACAATAACATTCTATCCAATACAAAAAAAATACAACACAATTCAAGTACAGCGGCAACAAACAACAAGCAAAATCAAGCACAAGTAAAAGGAGAAAAGGAAGAAGAAGAACACAACAACGAATACAATGCAGATCGACGTGAAGATCGTCCAAAATAATCTAGAATACCTACACCAAATCCAATCCCACGAACACGACCAGGGTGCTCTGATCTCCCAATGGCCTCGACCAATATATCATGTCGTCCCTCGGGAGTGAAGTTGCCCTGTGTACACTGTGCCTCCAACTCATCCTACAAAAGAACATTTTTTCGTAAGTGTAACACAAATGTGAAGCACATAAATGAACAGTTAATATTTTTGTTGTAAGGATGAAAAAAACTTTGTTTCATAAGTGAAACATAAAAGTGAACTCTTAAAATTTTATTAAAATTTTATTCACAACATTTAAATATTTCAAATTAAATATTACGACTTTTTATTTTTTTTCAACAACAAAATTTTAAGTTATAGAATTTAATTGCAAAACAAAAATTTCCAGAATCAACTTTTGAAAAGATAAGAAAACTAAGTTTATTTAATTTTAAGTACATTGTCAAATATTAAATGATTTTTTAAACTTACGATCTTAGTAATAAACTTAGAAGCATGCTCATAACATATCTAGAAACATGAACTCAAGTCTAGAACAACATCAACATACCTTATACGGAGGTAAATGATGAAAACGATCAGTAGAACTCAGCACCGGAAGCTTGAACACTTATCCAAGATGCCTACGATCTTCAAGAATCAAGTTGAGAGGCTAATATAAGGGTTTTGTAAGGCTAGAAGGACTTTTAAAGGGGCAGAGCTATGACAAGATAAATGAAATAAATGAAAGGGGGTTGGTGTCTTTAAATAGGATATTATACCTTGCGTATGCTATCGGCTGGAGTTAACGTACGCTACTTAACGCACGCAAATGCACAAAGATTGCGCACACTAGTGATCTTCATATCTCACTGTATCATTATGTCCTTGTCTTTGTGTACGTTTCCAAGTCGAGTTATGTACGATAAATGTTGATTTACCGCACATTATTTACATCATTTAACGCTTAATAGTCAACTTATCTTTTCAAAAGTTGTCCAGTTGCATGCGATAAAATCTGATAAGATCCGACATATGGCTCCACACGCCGACCACGCCTTATATGATCTTCACTACCTCTTACGTATGTTAGGTAGCTGTCTTAACGTACATTAGCTCTGACCATTAGCATATGATAGTTACATCAGTTAGCATTTGGACCGAAACAGAAGAAACAGAAGAGCAAGTTCCCTTAGACAAAAATGAATAATTTTGGTTTACCACTAATCTTGGTTCTAACAAAGAAACAGAAGAACAAGTTCCCTCAGACAAAAATGAATAATTGAGAAAGTGTTGAAAGCTTCAAATACTATACACTAAAAACAAACCGGGAGTTGCGCCTTGGGGTATGAAGGATTCATTTTGGAAAGCAGAGTGCCAGTTCTGAATCTCAGACTTAGCATCTTCAAGTTTCGTCTATATTAAGCAAACCAAAAATTTACCATTTAAAATAATATCACCATTGGACAAATCTATATTACCAAATTATGGACACAAGACTTCCATATAACTCTTCAGTTAATTTGGCTTAAACAGCATTTCCTATGCAAATATGAAAAAAATGCCAGAAAGTAAATTCGTATAAAGATAAAATCGGAAAAAAATAATGAGACTGGAGATATTATATACCTGGCATCTTGAGAGTTCATCTTGACAGTTCTTTAAACTACAAAAGAAAGCAGAGAAACAAAAAGGGCCCAAAAGAAAGTTTCCTTCTCTCCCAAAAGAAAGTTTGGTCTGGGACCAAACTTATAGGAATATTGCTGCTGGGCATCACATCAAAGTTTCTATGGCAGACATAGCAACAGTAAGCGGTATCAAGAAACTCAACAATTCCAATTGTAATACCTGGAGCATTCGGATGCAGTTTTATATGCTTGGACAAGACTTGTGGGATATCATTAGCAATGGAAACACTACACCACCTGTTAATCCCGAGGAGTTGAAGAAATGGAAGGTGAAAGCAGGAAAGGCCATGTGTGTTCTATCATTAATAATTGAAGCTGAGTTATTGCAGCATATTAAAGATGAAAAAACTCTCAAGGAGGCCTGGAACAATTTGGCATCATAGTTCGCAAGAACAAACGATGCAAAGCTTTAGCGGTTGGAAAATGAGCTCTTATCAGTCTCGCAACAAGACATGTTGATGAGTCAATATTTCAATAAAGTTAAAACTATTTGTGATGAATTTTCTAAATTAGATCAACCAAATGCAATCACCGATACTAGAAAAAAGAGAATTATAATCCATGGGCTTAGACCTGAATTCAACGGTATTATTACGGCCACCCGTGGATGGGCAAAAGAGCCAATTTTAACTGAGCTAGAAAATATTTTAGCCAATTAAAAGGCTTTAGAAAAACAAATGTCTATCGTATCTATAAAAGATGATGAAACAGCACTACTGAGCAACGAAAGGTTTGATGGACGAAACAGAAGAGCTGTGAAGCCATAATCCAGAAACTTAAAAGAAGGCCAACAAAAGAGGACAGAAGGGAACTTTCAACAAGGGGACTCATCTAAATACCTAGCATTAAATTTTGGTTTTTTTATCATTAATAAGTACTTTGTATTAAATGGACTCATCTAAATCCAAAGAAGATAAAAGGGCCATAATTTACTAATAAACAATACCTCTCACGAAGAGATAGAATCATCCCAGTTGCCACTCCTGGAGCAGTTTCCTCTACTTTCTGGTTAACCTCAAGTGTCGAGACAAAAGAGTCAATTAAATATATAAAACCATATACTAGTAGAAGCAAGGGCAAAAATGCCTGAACAAATGAACAAATAAGAAAACTCAAGCATTCAATCATCATCATCAACAACAATTGCACCTTAATCCCAGCTATGTTGGGGTCGGTGGCATGGATATTATAGTGCCAATTAATTGTCTAAAATTACTTAAAACAATAATTCATGCAAAAAAATATAGTGGCAAAGTTTTACGCCGGATGCCCTTCTTTCATACAAAGAAAAAATGAGATAAAATTCCAAGACCGTCAACATCATAGGTTTTTTCCAGTTACATGGAAAATATCATAAAATGTTGATGAGTCGAGACTAAATAATGCCCCGTTATTTTCTTATGTTTCAACATAATAGGGTTACAAGGATATGCACACAGTCTCAGAACATGAATCTTACCATAAATTGCAATAGCAATTAGCAACTAAAATACCAAGCTACGACAATAACTAAGGAATTATGGGCAGATTTTGCAGATAATCAAATTCTTTAAGTGAAAAGCTGATGTCTTAAGCTAGAAAGAAGAGGTCGGTGCAGAAAACACATCATAACAAATCAAATACAAGAGATGATGATGTAAAATATCTTGAACTTCTAAAGCAGTAACAAAAGTACATGGAACCATTTTCGACTCAAAAATATCATCTTCATCATCGTCAAGATCTCCAAAGCTTTTCTTGTTACCTAAGAATCAAAACCACATTCTCAACAACAAGAATAGCATCAAGCGAAAATTAGCTACATATAAATTAACTCAATTAATCTCGTAAGTTTAAAAAACCTGAACGTCTTCCAGCATTTCCTCCCGCAAAATCGCCCCCCGAATACATCTGGTTGCGATTATGGTCCTCCTCCACTCACTATATCTAGCCTCCTTTATCCGCCACCGATCGAAAATTAAGCCCTGCACTGCTTCGATACTGTTAGAGTGAGAGAGCGTTGATTTATACCTAGGTTAATTAGGGATTTAGAGGAAAAAGAGAGTAGTTTATCGAGAGAGGCAGAGGAAAAAAAATAAAACCGTGAAGTGTTGTATGTTTTTAATGATCAAACAACAGCGGTTGTTAAGCAACAACCGCTGTTAAATGTATGTGCAAACAACATCAGTTTTTCAAACCGCTGTTGACAGTGTTTCTTTAATAGCGGTTATCACCTAAAACCGCTGTTAAATATAGTTTTATTTTTTTTAGAAAAAAATTAACAGCGGTTATCGTTTAAACCGCTGTTAATTATACTTATTTAACATCGATTTTCCTTAAAAACCGATGTTAAATTGCAAGTTCATTTTTTTTAATTTTTCGGGATAAATCTAACATCGGTTATTATAAAACCGATGTTAAGTTGCTATTTTAACATCGGTTATTTAAATAACCGCTGTTAACTTATTGCACACTATTTACAAGTATGCCACCGCGTCATTTTAACAGCGGTTTTCGAACAACCGCTGTTAAAAGGACGCTGTTAAAGGCTAGTTTTGTAGTAGTGATTGCCGTCAAAATTATCGACTAGTGTCCTAGCTTTAGTAGTTTTAATCCAACGTACTCCATAATCATTAAGTTTACAAAATGTTGGTCTAGTTTTTCTGTTACCCAATTCCACTAGACTGTTTATTTGGCCGCTTCAACTTGTTTTTACTCAAGTCCCCGTCACGAGTTTTAAGCTCCATGCAGTAAAGAAAAACCGACAGCACAAGACAAACAAATCCAACAACCAAGCAAAAGTATGTAATGCACGAAAAAACTTCATGATCCGAAAAGTATAATCCTAATAGAAATCATTGTTGGAAATTAACGGATCATTATAGTGAATTTCTAATGATTTGAGAGAAAAATATTTGTTCTATTATCACTCAAGAATAGATACAAACTCACAAAATAAAAAACTCTCAAACTCACTCAATCTCAACTTGGATTGTTATTCACTCTTTGAACTCACTCTTGGAGATGGGATGGTTACAAATGCTACAAACAAGTCTTATTTATAGGTAGTAAACATGGTGTGAAACCATGGTGTGAAAGGATCAACCATGATGGGGTGTTGTGAAGTTTCCCATCCTTTTCTTGTCAAACTTGCCAACTAATTGTTCAAAGGTAGATGGTTTCACATGTTTAATTACTTAGCCTCCATTCTAGAAGGGTTTGAATTCTAACACTCCCCCTCAAACCCGACTTTGCATTCCGAGTAATTTTCGAAACTCATAAATCTTTGTTGCGGATAAGCTCTTCGTAAATATGTCTGCAACTTGATCTTCTGTATTGACTGGTTTCATGTCAATATCTCCTTGGAGTACCTTCTCTCGTAAGAAATGATCATGTACTTCGACATGTTTGGTCCGAGCATAAAATACTGGATTCTCAGCCAAACGAACTGCTGACAGATTGTCACAGTGTAATGCAACTCCATCTTCTATTGGTTGGTTCAAATCCTTCATGAGTTGAGTCAAGCAAGCACACTCTTGTGCTGCCATCGCCCCTGCTCTATATTCCGCTTCAGTAGTTGAAAGA
This sequence comes from Orobanche coerulescens, assembly GCA_033398695.1. Lineage (NCBI taxonomy): Eukaryota > Viridiplantae > Streptophyta > Magnoliopsida > Lamiales > Orobanchaceae > Orobanche > Orobanche coerulescens. The sequence goes on from CM065810.1 coordinate 66,503,646, forward strand.
GAAACGGTAGGTTGTCTCTTACTGCACCATGATATAGCTCCCGAACCAAGATTGAATATATATCCTGTAGTCGATCTCCTGGTATCATAGTCTCCGGCATAGTCAGCATCACAATAGCCGCTGACCTTGCTTTGTACTCCCTTCTTGTAGAAAAGTCCCCAATTAATTGTGCCTTTAACATATCTCAGGATCCTTTTGACTGCTTCGAGATGTGGCTTCTTAGGTTTCTGCATGAACTTGCTAGTAACACCTACAGCGAATGCTATATCAGGTCTGGAAAGAGTTAGATAGATAAGACTACCTACTATCTGTCGGTACATTCTTGTGTCCTTCAAGTCTTTCCCATCGTAGGCACACAGCTTCAAGTTTGGCTCCATTGGGGTAGATATTGGCTTGCAGTCAGTTAGCCTAAACTTCTCGATTAAATCCTTTGCATATTTCTGCTGACCAAGAAATATACCATCATCTGTTCTTTCGACTTCCAATCCTAGGAAGTGTTTCAGTTCACCAAGTTCCTTCATTTGAAATCGGACTGACAAGTTTGCCCTTGTTTGTTGAATCTCGTCTTCGTCATCGCCAGTGATGATTAGATCATCCACATATACAAGGACTACTGCTAGCTTGCCTCCTTGAGTTTTCACGAACAAGCTTGAATCTGCTGGGGCAACATGATAACCACTTTGGATTAGAAACTCAGCAATTTTCCCGTACCATGCTCGGGGTGCCTGTTTCAAGCCATACAACGCCTTTTTCAACTTGCACACGTACTCAGGCTTTTCATGATTCACAAATCCTTTGGGTTGATCAATATAGATATCACGATCAAGTTCCCCATGTAAAAACGCATTCTTCACATCCATTTGCCATAATTTCCAAGACTTACTTGCTGCTAAGGCTAGTAAGACACGAACTGTAGTAATCTTTGCAACTGGACTAAACGTCTCGTCATAGTCTATGCCATACTCTTGAGAGAATCCACGAACAACTAATCGAGCCTTGTACCGCTCAATTGTACCATTTGGACGAATCTTCAACTTGTAAACCCATTTGCAGGATATGGGTCTAACACCTTCAGGTTTTGGCACTAAATTCCAAGTTTGATTTTGTTTTAATGCCAAAATCTCTTCTTCCATGGCCTTTCTCCACTCTGGACTATTTGATGCTTCTTCAAATGTACTTGGCTCTTTGACTTCAGCATAAGCAGCATCTACATACTTTGGATTTGGCCGTCTTTCTCTGGTTGACCTTCGCACTTGAGGTTGTGAAGGTTCCTGCTCTTCCGGTTGACTAGTCTGTACTTCATCTGGTGTTTCATGTACACCTGTTCTCCAAGGGCTTCTTGATTTGGACCGTACCTCAACTTGATCCGACGGGGATCTTGTTTCTTCTATGTCATTATTGTTTTGAGAGGAATGTAGCTGCAACTTGCTTTGTAGCTTTCCTTGCAGCTCATGTGTATCTGGTAATGCCACCTTGTTTGCCCACCATGAAGATGCCTCATCGAATACAACATTTCGTGAGATATAAATCTTGTTTGTATTTGGATCGCAGCATCTCCAACCTTTCTTTTGTTCATCATATCCAACGAATATGCAGCGGACAGCTTTCTTGTCGAACTTGGTGCGATCTTCATCTGTAATAAACACATAACATACACAACCAAACACTCGAAAATAATTCACTGTTGGTTTTACATTATACAATTTTTGAAATGGTGAAATAAATTCCAGCCTTGGTTGTGGTAGCCTGTTGGTGATAGAGACTACTGTCTTCATGCATTCTGCCCAAAATCTTGTATCAACATTCTTTGCATGTAGAAGACTTCTACATGTCTCTGCTAGGTGACAGTTCTTCCTCTCCGCTACTCCATTTTGCTGTGGAGTTTTTGCACAAGTTAGTTGCCTTCGGATGTTGCACTCCTTGAGGTAGTTGTTGAATTCATTAGAAGTGTATTCTCCTCCATTATCAGTACGGAGGCACTTGATCTTCCTTCCAAACTCACATTCTACCGTATCTTTGAATTTCCTGAATTTTTCAAAAGCCTCATCTTTATGCTTCAAGAAATATACCCATACATACCTTGAGAAATCATCAATAAAGGTTATCAGATATTGATAACCGCTTGTTGACTTTTGTTTGATCTTCCCAAGCACATCTGAGTGGACCAATTCCAACGGCTCCCTTGCTTTGAACTTTGACTCTTTGTAAGGCAGTTGATGTGCCTTACCATATTGACATCCAGCACATACAGTGTCATATTGGATCTCGAGTTGAGGAAGTCCCCTCAGCATGGACTTCTTCATCATAATTTTCAGTTTGCCATAATTGACATGCCCAAGTCGTGCATGCCATAGGTCTCCAGTGTCACTTCTCCTAGCCTTCTCAACATAGGCTTCTTCAGCTGACATCACATAGATAGCCTTCATTTTTGGTCCTTCCACAAACGGTGTACCTATGACTTTCAATTCACGATACACTTTCACATCGTTCGGTCTAAACAACACATAATTACCTGAAGCAGTTAATTGTGGTACTGACAACAGGTTCTTCTTCATCCCTGGGACATGATAGACATTGTCGAGTTGTACTTCTTCATGTCCGTACCTTTGTGGCAGTTGTGTCTTGCCAACATGGGCTATTGGTAATTGTGTGTTATCACCGTCATAACTCGATCTCCGTTGTACTTGGTCATACTTACAAGTTTCAACTCATCTCCGGTCATATGATTGGAACAACCAGAGTCAACGATCCAATCATTCTTGTAATCGACTAACTTCTCACATACCGCAGTAAGTGCGAATTCTTCTCTTGGGCCTTTCCCTCGTGTATCGGTAGTATCTACCTCCTCGGCATAGAAGGAAGTCTCGAAATCCCAATCTTCTTCTCCTGGAGCCTCGTCCTTAGATGTTGTTGCTGCATTTCCTTCAACTCTCTTGGACCAAAGAATTTTTGCATAATGTCCTTTCTTGCCGCAATTAAAACATTCGTCACTTTGACGATCCTTTTGTTGCCACCGGTTCTGACCATTTCGATTATGTTGAGCTCCTCGAGATCCCCCTGACTGGAAACCTCTATCTTGGTTTCCTCGAACATCTCTTTCTTGACTATTGAATCTCCCGAAACCACGTCCTCGTCCTCGACCACGACCGCGTCCTCGTCCGCGTCCTTGATTGTCTCTTCTATTAGTGAAAAGGGCTGTCTCTTCACTATTGGTTGCTCGACTAGACGTGGGTTTATCTAGATCCTCTTCATTAATGAGCAAATTCTCCAGATTCGCTAAAGTAGGCTCGGTGGCCCACCGAGTTGCCGTGATAATACTCTTATACTCGCTTCAATCCGTGGATGATAATTCTTTTCATCTGGTTTGTGTAATGCCATTTTCAGATCTAGTTTAGAAATCTCATCACAAAGAGATTTCACCTTTGAGAAATATTGACTCACGCATATTTCTCTGGGAGATCGACAAAGCTCATTTTCAAGCCTTTGTAATTTTGCATCATTTTTCTTCGAAAATAGCCGCTAATGTATCCCAAGCTTCCTTCTGTTCGGACATCTTTGATCCGCTGGAGAAATTCATCTTCTACGCCTACGCTTAAGGCATACATAGCTTTGCCTCGCCTTTAACCTTCCATTTCTTTAAAGCATCGTGGTCGATACCGGCCTTTGATGTGCGATCCGGTCGCACTGGTGTTGAGGTTGAGATGTCGGAGGTTGTATCTGTGCTTTTGGCCTCCCTTGGTGGTGTTGTCTCAGCTCCGTTCACGATATCCCATAAATTTTGCCCGAGCAGGTAAAACTTCATACGGGTACTCCATGACCCATAATTATTGTTATTGAGCTTCTCAATAGAGGTCCTAAAATCAACCATTATTTTAACAAAGCTTCTGGGACCAAAAGTACAGTTTTTGAATTTTTGGGGTCAAAATAAAAAATTTCGGAAATTTAGGGACTGAAATAAAAAAATTTCGAAAGCTCAGGGACCAGTATGTAATTTCTGGAAAACTTATTTGCAGAAATTAGTGTTCATCATCTTTAACCTTGAGACTATTCTTTCGGCAGCCCGTACGGCTTCGTCTGACGTCGGTTTTGTATTCCGAAAATACCTCCGAACTCGTCTCGACGCAAGGAATCTAACGATATCCTCAAAACTGAGTTTCGACCACCTTTGTAAAACTCGAAATTTTCAGCCCTCTACCACTTCCGATTAGCACTCCAAACCTTTCTCCGATACCACTTATTGGAAATTAACGGATCATTATAGTGAATTTCTAATGATTTGAGAGAAAAATATTTGTTCTATTATCACTCAAGAATAGAACTCTGCCTGTGGGTGTCTTCTTGACATCCATTGCCGGTCCCAATCCCGGATAAAAGAGGAGGGTTGCGGTAGGTTAGTGGCAGCCAGCGTAAAACTCGTCACATTCCATGGACATGAATCAAACATTGAAAATCGTTGGGGCGTCTCCTCAGAAGCGACGCGCTGAATTTCATAGGCCCGGGTGCAGTGATAAGTATGCGAGGGTTGCTAGGTCGTCGCCCAGAAGCGGCGCGCCACCTTTACATCTGAGGGTGGTGTCAAATGAGCAAGGATGCGCTACACTTCATAGGCCCGGGTGTAGTGGAAAATATGCAAGGGTTGCTAGGTCGTCGCCCGGAAGCGGCGCGCCACCTCGAAGTATGGGTGTGGTGTCAAATGTGCAAGAATCCTTGCAGCGTGGACGGGGACAGACAGAGAAGTTAGTTCTTGCGGCTAGTAAGGGTAGTAAGGTGCGGTTTGGAACTTGGAACGTTGGCTCTTTGACGGGGAGATTAGCGTATGGGGGAGGTTATGAAAAGGAGGAGAATTCACATAATGTGTCTACAAGAGACTAAGTGGGTTGGCGAGAAGGCAAGAGTGTTAGCTCCTTGGGGTTACAAGCTTTGGTACTGGAAAGGATAGAAGTAGAAATGGAGTGGGTATCATCATTGATAAAGAATTCATTGATGATGTGGTGGAAGTGTCAAGAAAGAGCGATAGAATAATGAGTATTAAGCTTGTGATAGGGGATGAGTTTCTAACTATCATAAGTGCTTATTCACCACAAGTAGGATTGGATGCATCGATCAAACAAGAATTTTGGGAAGATTTGGAAGAGGTTGTCGAACGAATTCCTATGGGTGAGAAATTGATCATTGGTGGTGACCTCAATGGGCATGTCGGTGTTAGCAGAGATGGCTTTGAGAGCATTCATGGTGGCTTTGGTTTTGGGGACAGAATGAAGCAGAAATGATATATCGATTTCGCATTAGCTCATGACTGGGTATTATGAACACTATGTTCGAGAAAAGGGACTCACATTTGGTGACATATAGAAACGGAGGTAATGCAAGTCAGATTGATTTCTTATTAGTAAGGAATGATTGGAGGAAAAGAATTACAAAATGCAAGGTAATACCCGCTGAGAGTGCACCAACACACCATAGGATTGAGGTGCTTGACTTTCGAGGTAAGATGCACTTAAGAAAGAGAAGAACACAAGTTGACCTCGAATTAAGTGGTGGAAGCTCCAAGGAGAGTCGACATACTTTTGTGGCTAAGATTGCTGATAGTGGTATTTGGTCTGATTGCACGGAGATGGATATAGATTCGATGTGGAACTTGTTGGAACACAACATAAAGGAAGTTGCAAAAGAAGTCCTAGGAGAATCTAAAGGAAACATACCATCAAGTAAGGACACATCTTGGTGGAATGATGAAGTTAAGCAAGCGATAAAGACCAAACGTGAATGTTATAAGGTACTGGGTAAATGCTCGAGCGATGAGAATTATGAGAAGTACAAGAAAGCTCGAACAGAAGCTAAAAAGGCAGTGCGAAATGCCCGATCAAAGGTCAATCAAGAATTATATGCAAGATTAGATACTAAAGAAGGGGAAAAAGATATCTATAAACTTGCTCGAATGAGAGAGAAGAAGACGCGAGATATTGGAAAAGTTAAATGTGTAAAAGATACTGACCAAAAAGTTTTGGTTCAAGATAAAGAGATAAAAGAGAGATGGAGGTCATACTTTGATACCCTATTCAATGGCCATCAAGAACAAGATATTAGGAATTTAAACATCCCCTCAAGTATGGTTAACCGAGAGTTTAAGAGAAGAATCCGAAAGGGTGAAGTGACAATTGCATTGAAGAAGATGGGGTCAAAGAAAGCAGAAGGACCAGATGGTATACCTATTGAAATTTGGAGGTGTTTGGGGGAGAGAGGGATCGAATGGGTAACTATGCTTTTCAATAAGATTTGGAGAAGCAATAAGATGCCATCAGCATGGAGGAAAAGTATTCTCGTCCCTTTGTATAAGAACAAAGGTGATGTTCAAGATTGTTCTAATTATCGCGGAATTAAACTAATGAGTCATACCATGAAGTTGTGGGAACGAGTGATTGAACAAAGGCTCAGGAAATGTGTGAAGATAGCAGAAAATCAGTTTGGATTTATGCCTGGAAGATCGACCATGGAAGCAATTTATCTTATCCTGATTGATGGAACATTATCGAGATAAAAAGAAAGATCTGCATATGGTTTTTATTGATTTAGAGAAGGCATATGATAAAGTACCAAGAGAAGTACTTTGGTGGGCCTTAGCAAAGAAGGGTGTATCGCAGAAATATATTGACATTATAAAGGACATGTATGAGGGAGCTAGTACAAGTGTACGTACTAATGTTGGGAGGACAGAATTCCCTATTACGATTGGGGTGCATCAAGGATCTGCTCTTAGTCCTTTTCTCTTTGCCATAGTCATGGACGAATTGACAAGAGAAATTCAAAATGACGTGCCGTGGTGTATGATGTTCGCAGATGATATTGTGTTGATTGATGAAACGAAGGTTGGAGTGCAACGAATTGGAACTTTGGAGGATACTTTGGAAGCTCGAGGCTTTAGGCTGAGCAGAAGTAAGACTGAATATATGGAGTGTAGGTTTAGCGAAAACAGTGATAGAGAGGCGGGGATGATCACATTTGATGGGAAAGTTGTTCATGGATCCACTTTCTTTCGGTATCTTGGATCTATTATCCAAAAGGATGGAGAGCTAGATGGCGATGTGGCTCACAGAATAAAGGCAGGGTGGTTGAAGTGGAAGAGTGCCACAAGGGTTTTATGTGATACCGGCATGCCTCATAGATTAAAGGGTAAATTTTACCGCACGGCAATTAGGCCTGCGCTGTTATATGGCATCGAGTGTTGGGCTGTAAAACAGTGTCACGTTCAAAAGATGAATGTGGCAGAGATGCGTATGCTACGATGGATGTGTGGTCATACAAAAAAGGATCGGCTCAGAAATGAGGTGATCAGAGAGAAGGTAAGAGTTGCGTCTATAGAAGACAAGATGATGGAGAATCGATTACGATGGTTTGGTCATGTGAGAAGAAGACCTATTGATGCCCCAGTGAGGAGGCTAGAAAGTTGGGGAGCAAGTAATGTTGTGAAAGGTAGAGGAAGACCCAAGAAAACTTGGATAAAGATGATTGAAAATGATATGCGGTTTCTTGGAATTGGAGAAAGTATGGCGATGGAGAGGCAAATGTGGCGGGAAAGAATACGGATGGTGGATGGAGTCTGATTCTTTTTTTTTTTTTTAATTCCTATTTTCTTTTATTTCATGTTATCTTTTTTTCTTTTTTTTTTCTTTTTTTTTTTCATTCATTCTCTTTTTTTATTTGCTTTTTTCTCTACTTTTTCCCTCGTTTTTCCCTTTATGTTATTTATGTAACGATTATTGACGGTTTCAAAGTTTGATTCATGTTAGCCGACCCCAAATCATTTTGGGACTAAGGCTTAAATGTTGTTGTTGTTGTATCACTCAAGAATAGATACAAACTCACAAAATAAAAAACTCTCAAACTCACTCAATCTCAACTTGGATTGTTATTCACTCTTTCAACTCACTCTTGGAGATGGGATGGTTACAAATGCTACAAACAAGTCTTATTTATAGGTAGTAAACATGGTGTGAAACCATGGTGTGAAAGGATCAACCATGATGGGGTGTTGTGAAGTTTCCCATCATTTTCTTGTCAAACTTGCCAACTAATTGTTCAAAGGTAGATGGTTTCACATGTTTAATTACTTAGCCTCCATTCTAGAAGGGTTTGAATTCTAACAATCATTACTTAACTAGTCACAACGTATAAAAAAAAATAACGATGAAACCTGTACAAAGCATTACGCATGAGTTCTCAGAGGGGACGATGCATGTCAAACTTAAAACCATACATCTTCTTTCTGTACACTTTCTCCTCCAGATACCTTAACCATTTAGTAACTACCTATTCCTGTCTTAGTCTTAGCCGGTATCGGACACATTTAACTGCCATAACCATCACCATTCAACACCGCCTTGTAACGTATCCTCTGTACCACCACTGCCTAAACCTGATAATAAACTATTCACAACTTATATACGAGTTTTGTACTTAAGAAAGATGAAAAGACCCTTGGCCTTCTGTTATTGCATATAAGAGCTTTTCCTTCATGATTTGCTGCAAAAAAAGGACATTTATGTATAATAAGTTAACAATAATCTTTAAGATGTGAAAGTCGTAACAAATTAAGCTAAAAAAAGGATAATGGTTTTAACCTTTGAAGAGTATGGAGGCAGTTTGATATAATTAGCACATGTCATCACACTCGTCGGGAGGTCCGCATCCACAAATTTATCACAATGCTATTGAGAAACAAACACTTAAGTAACAATCAAAGAATAAGAAATTGTTGGAAAAATAGCTTAATTAATACCATAATTAATTATGGTAATTAATGACATTAAATAGTATATTTGGAATCTACATTTTGTGTAGATTAATTTAGTGTATTTACTTGTTCAATTTCGTTAAGAAATGAATGAGTAATTAATGCTGTGAAGTTAAGCGAATTTAATAGTTGGGGAGGTGGTGTAATCCCATCCCACATTGGAGAAGTAAGGAAAAGTTGAAATTTATTTATAAAGCGACTTTCCATCTTAAAGGAAAGAATCAGTGTGCTCCATTATGGTGCACCCTAGTTGGCTTTAATTAATTTTTAAGGCTAAAATCTGAATCCTACGAGGAAGGTGCAAAGCACCTTCCGAGTCCGAGTCCGTGCACGTCGCACTTGTCGCAACGGGCGCTTCGTAGGCGCACTTTGCACTTCGACCAGCACAATGGTTCAGCTATTCTGAACCAATGCAGCCCTTCCCACCGGACCACGCCTAAGTTCATACTACAAAGTCCCAAATATCCAGTAGTTCGCCCGGAATTCGATTCCTAGTACATGGTATCGAGTTCGTTGAAAAAACCGTTGTATCTTGGGGACGTTTGCCGTTCAACCGTGTGTACTGTGCGGGGCAATTTCGTCTTACGGAGAGAGAGTCCAACTCTTGCCTCGGTTTACCATCATTTGTCATTTTCTACAGCATTATATTCAACAGAAATTATCGATACCAACAAAAGAAAATTACAATACAGACCTTGCGTACGATTGTTAGTTTTGGATTGAGTGATGCCAAACCACCAAGAGGAAGCCCGTCACAAATTTCACAAAAGCTTTTTGCTGCTCGTAGTCAAATTCTTGTATGACCTCCAGAAACTGCATTATTTTCAAAAATAACATCAGGGTCTTTAAGTAATTAAACAAATAAATAACACCCGTATATATACATAAGGAAAGAGTACTACTAACATGTAAAATGCGAGGACTGCTAGAGGTATATCCATGATCAAACTTAACGAGTTCTAGAAGTTGATTCGGCTGCCAAAAGAGCAAAACATTAACATATGCAGATAGTAATCTTAGTTTGGCCAAGTGGACTAAAACTTACATTCCATGTTTCACTTTCACCACATAAAAGACGTTCTAGTTCCTCATCAGTGAATATCTGAAGATGGACTATCGGAAAAACCTGAAAATACGTAAAATTCATATGGTTCAAGCACGTTGTTGCTATTAAAAGAACTTCGAGAGCATTTAACATCTCCATTTCCTAGCTTGATTAATTTCATATATAACCAATATACAACAATCGAATGCATAAATGTACAATGTTTTTAAAGCATGTTTATGTAAATATAATATTTTTAAACTTTTGGAAGGGAAGATATGAATTGCTCCGAAGAACTTCATACAACTAGTTAACTACTTATTAGCAAACAAAATATATGTCAAACCTGATTAAACCCTGATTTAAATGCTTCCATTTGTTTCGAAATTCCAGATTTTATTGTGGCATCAACCACAAGTTCAATATATTCCCCCAAATTCGTAGTATTCACCTGAAAATTTGAAGAAAACATGCTTTTAGTTCAACGGATCATAACCAAAAAAAAAAAAAAACAGTAATAACAATAATTTACTAACCATTTCTTTATTAGGCCCGGAACCAAGAATGAAATCAGGATAGCCGGGAAGAGTAAAATCCAAGTGTAAGTCCTCGATTTTTGTATCTCGAAAGCACAGATCAAGATTAACAGCTGAATTTTCTCCAACTGATTGCAGATACTTTTCTTCTTTCGACAAGAGCCTGAAACTCTATAAGAGTCTTGCCTAGAACTGGGTCAAATGATTGGATGTCATACACAGTAAGTTCCTGAAGTCACACCGTTAGTTAATTCAGTTAAAAAGGAAGTAACATGAGATCAATAATTAATAACCGGTTCGGACCCGTTTTTGTGCTCAGATGAGAACCATACCTGTCCAAGTACTAATTTATAGAAAGCTTTGGTGAAGGGAAGATCCAAAACCCGACCATCATAAAGAGCCTTCGCCACAAAAGAACAAACTTTTTTCTGACTTCTGAAAAATCTTTACACCTAACGGAAGGACACCACGGGCCAGGAAAGAGCCCAAACGGAGATCCACCAATAACAGAATCCGGGTTTCCTAAGCTTTGTACTCGACAGCAAATTGTCTCCTCGCCGCCACAGACCAAGACCCGGTTTTTGAAATTCATTACTAACAAGTATAAAAAACTCCAATGTCGGGCCAAGACCCGTACCAACTTCATCATCATCATACTTCACTTCAAGTACGACTTTTTGACTGGCATGAAGATTCATCATTTTGGTCAAGAACCCTATCTCTATAAACAAGAAACTTTTTCCGACTCCTTGGAGACTCGTTTTCGCTATCCGAATTTGCCCGTGATATAGCCTGACGTTGACCTTGATGCTTACCTAATGCTGACAGCTTAAAGTACTTGCATCTTGCTTCGAAACTAAACAAGAACGGACATGATGCCATTAATTGTGCACACCATGACGGCATGCCGCCTGTAGAGGTAGCTAACGTGTCCCGCATCTAGTTTTTCGGTCAACCTAGTATTCACAAACTCGTTCTTCAAAATACCCCCACTTGTTGGTTTAATTCACTAATTCTACCTTCAGCATATATACTCGCATATTCTTCCACGAGACATGATTTGAAACTTGAATCTGTTCACATCTTCCAATATTCTCAACAAAAAGAGTTGACTTTTTGACTGATGAACGAAAATCAGATAACAGACACGTGTGGCAACCACAAACTGGAACCTTCAATGGCTAACGACAGAATAATTAATACAAGCGGATTAAACAAATATAACTATTACAATTATATTCAATGGGAAAGGAATTAAAGATTACAGGCCAACTAATTAACCTATAAAATAATATAATTATTGAAATAAATCCCAAAACAAGCTGACCCCCAAAAAAAAAGAAATTCGATCGTCCAGAACCAATCTGTAAATCACAAAGATACGATTAAGTTAGCCGAGATAACGATAATACCGATCTAAATACACCAAGTAATATGAATGCAGTATATATAGTTATATATATAACAGATATATATACTATATATGTATATGGTATAAATCCGAATGATACAGGAACTAATCCCCCTCAGAAAACACAGGAACTAATCCCGGTCACCCTCAATGATATCATAACAGAAATATCACTCTTTTCACTTCGGATTCTCAAGGCACAAGACGAATTTTTCTCTCGGTGTTCCAAACTCCGTCCCCAGCCGCGATTTATATACACACAAGGATGGAATCGGTCACGGGATTCCATTGTGATATTCAATCGCTCACGGGGGAGAGGAGGTAGTGAGAATCGAGAGCAAAAAATCGCAGCAGGTGGAGTTTGACCAGGGTAGGTAAGCTCACGGGAGAGGAGAGGAAAAAGAGGGAGACGACACAGTGAAAAAGGGAAGTGAGTGAGTAGGGTTTATGGTTAGGCTTATATAAGGGGAGTCGGACGGTCCAGATCAAGAGTAGATATTAAGTCTGGATCGGACGGCTCCAATTAAAGGGCTGCCAGGGGCTGGGCCAGCACTGCATGGACCAGATGGAGATATATAATTCTGGGCCAAGTTGGGCAAAAATAATAACATTTCTCCACCTTTTGGGCCAACCAGTCAAATTGCATTTTTGGGTTTCGGAGAAGACTCATCATCGCCTATCTCCGGGTTTACCTGCACATACACAAAGTAAATAAGGTAAAAGAATTCACAAAGAAGACTAACTCACAAAGAGATCCCCTAAAGAACAAAAGTTCAAAAAAATTTTCAAGATAGATTATACGTTTAGCAACAACATCTCGTATGAAATGGAAACGAACATCAATATTTTTCGTTCTATCATGAAAAACTGGATTCTTGCACAGTTGAATACCGGATTGACTATCCGAAAAAACTTCGACTTTATCCTTTAGAAAACCGATTTCTGATAATAGTCCTTTTAACCATATAGCTTCTTTTAATGCTTCAGTTATAGCAACATACTCAGATTCTGTAGTAAATAAAGCAACTATAAGTTGTAATTGAGACTTCCAACTGATAGGTGTGCCACACAAAGTAAACACATATGAAGTAGTAGACTTACGGTTATCACGATTAGCAGCGTAATTAGAATCCACGTATCTGTAACACCCCAAACTAGGCGGATATTACAGTGCCGTGAATCCCCGACTGGGACCCACCAGGCAAATGAAAATGATGAATTAAATAATATAATTGTAGTACCGAACCACATTATATTACCAAGTACTCCGATGAGGAGTTCAAGTACAACACACCAGACAATATGAATACTAGTGTATTTTATATGAAGATAAAATACACCACTCGAATAATTAAACATCTCAAACGGAAGTTGCAGCGGAAATACACTTGACGGAAATAATCGACATGACCGAAATGATGAAATAAACGGAAAGACTGGGCCCCCTACTAGTATCACTGGGACTCCTCGACGTCAGCGTGTTCTCCCGTGCCTTTGCCTTGCCAAGACACAAATACAAAATCCCCAAACGGGCCGCATACGTAACAACAATCCTCAAGGGTTGAAAATACACAATCATGATATATCTGAAATTATGAATTATCCTGTCGAAACATACGCAATCAAACATGCTATATGAATCGACTAACAGTACGGCTCAAAGGGTGGCGCCACACTACGCCCGGGATGGAAATGTGTCCGTGCACAAGCCACCAACGATCGAACACGCGTGGTCTTGTACCTAATCAGTCTCACGAGACACATTGACTCGTGTGCACAGTCCAATGTGAGGCCAACAACTAATACACGACATAAATGTGCCCGACATGAAAATCCTACACATACCAACCGGCACGCCAGTATGACCCGGAATGCCACAATATGACAAAAGTGACAACGAAAATGAATAATGACTCACCAAGATTAAATGAGGGTGAAATGAATGATAGCTCAATGAAATGATCGGAACCGTCGTTCCTTATGACTGAGGTGATTAATTGACAATGACAAGTTTTGATACGATTAATACAATGATGAATGAGTTACGATTATGAATGAACAACAACAAAAGGAATGAATATCCTTTTAACCGAGTAAGAATTAGCTTACTCAATACAGATGAAGAATGTCCGTCCACGAACAACGTCCTAAATGAAATGTCGGTCGCTCGAACAACCTTGAATAACAATAATTACCAACAACCGCTCAATACAAGTATCAAACAACAAAACACGACTAACCCAAAGGTCGAAACAACGATAATCAAACTCATAGGGGCATTCTAACGAACATGTAGCCAACCACACGACTTCGAAAATATCCAAACCCGAATATGTCGAAACCAACACCAAAATGAGTATTACAAACCATCAAAACACTTCCAATGATATCAATAATCCACTAGGAATCCGTAATTCAAGTTTACAACCACGTCAATCGGAAAATCCCCAATTAACCAAAGTCAACCCCAAAGGGTTCTTGAAATAATTCCGAAAATAACCATTAAATCCGTAGAAATATATATATACAAGGTAGATAATCCATATCCAACATATTCCGATGATAATCCAAGCTTACACGAAGAAATCGGAAGGAAAAACCCAAAAATCCGAAATTCAAGATCCAAGAAATTAATACCTTTGATTTGATGTATCGAGATGATTAAGTTATGATATTCCAACTCAATGTCTTGTAGTTGATGATTGATGATTACACCTTGAATAATAATCTCAAACTCGCCCAAATCGCCAAGAACCGACGAGAGAAAGAGATTAGGATGATAAATGACGAACTCGACCAAACTGCCCAATTTATAGCTATCCGTGTTAGCGTGCGCTAGCCCTTATGAATAGCGTGCGCTAACGAGTAGTTTGGGTAGTCCAGTACCCACTGTCCGAACACGGTAGCGCGCGCTACGTACCTTTTGTAGCGTGCGCTACGACCATACTACTAGCGTACGTTAAAGCCCATAGTTAGCGTGCGCTAACGAATAATTTGATGCCCGATCGGAGTCCAGAAACTGCCTGTTCTCTGATCTGACCTCGATAGCGTGCGCTACAACCATTATTTAGCGTGCGCTACTACAACTCACTAGCGCGCGCTACTTACCATTCGTAGCGTGCGCTACTTATAACTCACCTGCAGTCCAGTACCTTCTGGTGCGGCAGGTGGTAACCTTAGCGTGCGCTAATGCTGAGTGGTAGCGTGCGCTACCTATACCCAATTAGCGTACGCTAAAATGAGTACGTAGCGTGCGCTACTCCTCAAGCACAGCTCGCAACGAAAATGACTATGACAATAAACACGGCACGAAACTCCAATCAGATTAGTGATGAATGACGATTGATACACGATATAATTACTCGAATGATGAATACCATGACCGAATCGAGTGACAAATGATTAATAATGAGTGAAAATTCGAGTATCAATTCTTGAATGATAAATCTTGAATGATAATTCGACTTACAACCGGGTATTACATACACCCCTTAAAAGAGTTTCGTCCCGAAACTAAGGGTAAACAACTCGGGATATGAACTATCCCTCACGATCTGCAAACAATAAAGTCCAAAAAGTTCTCGGGACCAATTCAATTGCACGCCCAAGTCCCCAAGTCTTGACGTCTCGGATCACAGTGAACGATCTCCCGAATATCACGAAGTCTCGGTACGAAACCAAAAGGAATGCATCAAACGATCTCAAAATCTCAAGGTTCTCAAATACGATCATTATAAGATAGATCAACAATAAATGATCCACAACCACGACACATTATTACGGATTAAGTTATATAGTCATCTGAAAGACAAGGCTATATATCAAATGTACCCAACATCGATATCCTCCAAATCATCGATCTCCTCGATCCCAACGATTCAACGAAGACCCAAATCTGAACTCACTGCTTAAAACGACCCCGAAAGGTTACCAAAACGAGAGTGACTAAGATGAATGATAAATGATTAGAAATCCGACAAGGATCAAGAATAACTCGCCGAGGTGAACTAATAACGAAATGAGTGATAACTCAAATGAATTTATTGGAATCATTATTCCCCGAGAAGTGAATGATTGGTTGATAAATATAAGTCTTAACGTGATTGATATATGATGAATGACCTATGCGAACAATTGAACGACGATGAAATGAATGATTATCCTATTACCGAGCAAGAATTAACTTGCTCAACACCGGTGATGAATGTCTGTTGTATCACCGTTTAAGCAAACAATCGAACTCGTAAATCTGAGATGAAGATGCTCTCCCAGCATGAATACGACTAGAAACGATCTCTTGGACGTCTGAGTCCAATATCCTCCGAACTCTTTCCATACCGAGGCAGGAAAGTCACGTGATAATTACAGATCTCGTATGAAGATTGCACTATGATTACGAGACGGAATGATAACAATGAGCATACATGCTCTAACAAAATGGATGCATTAATAATGCAATAAAACGATCGTCGACATGACGCCGTAATATGAGAAGATCGCATGAAAAATCAAGTGAGGTGACAAGCCTATCTGATGAAATTCCTGAAATGATTACCTTGAACAAGTTCACAAGATTGAAAAATTTGATTCACAAGATCAACAACTGAACCGTGAGATGGACTGGATGGTTAATAAATTAATCGAACAATGAGATTGACTCCGTGATGAATGAATTAATTGAACAATGAGATTAACTGAGTGATGAATGAATTGACTGAACAATGAGATTGACTGAGTGATGAATGAATTGACTGAACAATGAGATTGACTGAGTGATGAATGAATTAATTGAACAATGAGATTAACTGAGTGATGAATGAATTGACTGAACAATGAGATTGACTGAGTGATGAATGAATTGACTGAACAATGAGATTGACTGAGTGATGAATGAATTAATTGAACAATGAGGTTAACTGAGTGATTAATGAATTAATTGAACAATGAGGTTAACTGAGTGATGAATGAATTGACTGAACAATTTTTAGAAAATCCTTCCACAAACCGCCGATAATAGCCGGCTAATCCGAGAAAGCTTCGGATTTGCTTAACATTCTTCGAAGGTGACCAATCTTGGATAGCCTTCGTCTTCTGAGGATCAACACGCACTCCATCTGATGAAATTACAGGTCCGAGAAAAGTCACTTCGGACATCCAGCACTCACCTTTGGAAAACTTCCCATAAAGTTGCTCTCGTCTTAACACGTCGGAAACCTGATGAAAATGAACCTCGTGTTCCTCCCGGTCACGAGAATAATCAAAATGTCATCGATGAAGACAACAACAAAACTGATCCAAAAGTCGATGAAAACCTGATTCATTAACTCCATGAATACCGCAGGTGCAATAATCAACCCAACCGGCATAACCGCAAACTCATAATGACCATAGCGTGTTCGAAAAGCCGTCCTCGTGATATCCGACTCTCGAATCCGCATCGATGATATCCAGATCTTAAGTCGATCTTGGAAAATATCAAGCTCCTCGAAGTTGATCCAAAAGATCGCCGATACGGATAGAGGACACTAATCTTGATCCTCACCTGTTCAACTCCCGATAATAATACACACACGAACGAACCATACCTCTCCTTGACAGATAACACCGGTGCTCCCCACGGGACACACTCGGTCGGAGATAACCTTTCTCGAACTAATCCTCAAGTTGAATCTTCAACTCCCGCATTTGGTCGGGGCCATCCGATACGGTGTCTTCGATAATGGGGACGCACTGCCCAACTCACTCCCGAATTCCACTACTCTATGAGAAAGCAACCAGATAACTCGTTCGGAATACATCACAAACGATGACAATGATACCACGAATGATTGAACATTTCGATTGCCCGAGAATGGTCAATCGATAAAAAGTGATACAATGAATTATTGAACATCTCGATTGCCTTAGAAATGCCAATCGATGAAAATGATGCAATGAATGATTGAATAACTCGATTGCCTTAGAAAGGCCAATCGATGAAAATGATACAATGAATGATTGAATAGCTCGATTGCCTTAGAAAGGCCAATCGATGAAAATGATACAATGAATGATTGAATAGCTCGATTGCCTTAGAAAGGCCAATCGATGAAAATGATACAATGAATGATTAAATAGCTCGATTGCCTTAGAAAGGCCAATCGATGAAAATGATACAATGAATGATTAAATAGCTCGATTGCCTTAGAAAGGCCAATCGATGAAAATGATACAATGAATGATTGAATAACTCGATTGCCTTAGAAAGGCCAATCGATGAAAATGATACAATGAATGATTAAATAGCTCGATTGCCTTAGAAAGGCCAATCGATGAAAATGATACAATGAATGATGAACAACTCGCTTGGAATTTCTCTGCTTCCATCATAATAGTAATCCTTCTGGGACAACGGGGATTACCTCCCTGAAGTACACATTCGACGACCAACGACGAAAATGATAGTGACCATGCGTTTACGAACATTGAGAACGGCATCATGACAATCCATCTAATTAACACTCAATATTACATCGTCCTTAGATAAATTCACCACGATTAGGTCCACTAACCAATTGCGGTCATTAAGCTTACCTTGGTATGATTTCCGAAAATCTTCTATCGTCAGTACACCGATGGTATGAGGTCCACAAGCAATAGGACTATCCAAATTAAGTTTATTCAATCATGACTTGAAAATGAATGAATGCGGTGCACCAAGATCAAAAGGTACACACGGGTTGAAATAAAATTACGAGTATACCGAGATCGTTCGGGCCTACGGATCGCCGATCCTCTTCATCACATGAATCCGGACCCGCCGGCCCCGAACCGGACGCTCCGTCCTGATACATATGAGCTCCACCTTTGTTTGCTTCCATTGTCTTAAACGACGACAAAGCGCTTTGATTCGAATCGCCGATTGTTTCGAGGCTCGAGATGCCGCCGAGCCGACTGAGTCCTTTCGGCAAAACGGGCCTTATGCCCAAAATTCCCACAATTATAGCACGTGACAGATCGTCTCGACACTTGGTACCGACATGACCAAGGTCCCCGCAGCTTATAACAGTGATGGCAAAATTGGCCGCTCGGGAATGAGATTCCGCACGATTATGCGCCGAAGGAGGTCGCTCAGAACCGATAGAACTCACACGAGGCTTCTTGAAGGTTGACTGACCGCCTTCGGATTGATTACGCTTCGTTGATTTCTTGCTGACGAGTGAAGGTTGTTGTTCAGCACTTTCCTTAGCAGCTGGCTCATACGGGAGAGTCCTCTCGATTAATCCGGTCAGAGTGGCGCAATGATGATTGAGCAACTGCACATGAGTCATCATGGCCTGCATAAAAGTGAGTGGATCAACCCGAACATCTTCTGATCGAGCCGAGCCATGGGCACGATTTCCCGGCAGCGAGTGATTAATTCTCAGGTTTCGGTCCGCACCGCGGCCTCGTCCTCCACGTCCTCTGCCAGCCCTTTCCATACTGAAGTGGAAAGTCATATGATGATTATATATCTCGCATGAGTATCACATTATGATTATATTATAAAATGATGAAAATGAGCATACGCGCTCAAATACAGCGATTACATGAATGATTAATTGACGTGACATGATTTCTGATGAAATTACTGAAATGATTATCTTGAACAATTTAACAAGACTGATGATATGATCTTCAAGATCAACAACTGAGTAATGAAATGAATTGAGTGATTAATGAGTTAACATTATCGACTTGATCACAATTGAAATTGATGAATGAGGATTGTTAACTAATGAATATGAATGAATGATTATTGCGTAAATTATACCATGGCATCAAATCTTACGCTTCTTGGTCTGATTGGCTCGGCATTTGCACAGGTCACACGTGACGCGAAAGTCCAATGATACTAGTCCGATGACGATGATTTCAAATGAGACATGACTTGGAGGGTAGTATTCAAAACCACGCTCCGATACCAACTCTGTAACACCCCAAACTAGGCGGATATTACAGTGCCGTGAATCCCCGACTGGGACCCACCAGGCAAATGAAAATGATGAATTAAATAATATAATTGTAGTACCGAACCACATTATATTACCAAGTACTCCGATGAGGAGTTCAAGTACAACACACCAGGACAATATCAATACTAGTGTATTTTATATGAAGATAAAATACACCACTCAATAATTAAACATCTCAAACGGAAGTTGCGGTGGAAATACACTTGACTAAATAATCGACATGACCGAAATGACCGAAATAAACGGAAAGACTGGGCCCCTACTAGTATCACGGGACTCCTCGACGTCGCGTGTTCTCCCGTGCCTTTGCCTTGCCAAGACTCAAATACAAAATCCCCAAACGGGTCGCCATACGTAACAACAATCCTCAAGGGTTGAAAATACACAATCATGATATATCCGAAATTATGAATTATCCGTCGAAACATACGCAATCAAACATGCTATATGAATCGACTAACAAGACGGCTCAAAGGGTGGCGCCACACTACGCCCGGATGGAAATGTGTCCGTGCACAAGCCACCAACGATCGAACACGCGTGGTCTTGTACCTAATCGCCTCACGAGACACATTGACTCGTGTGCACACCCAATGTCGTGCCAACAACCAACACACGACATAAATGTGCCCGACATGAAAATCCTACACATACCAACTGCAAGACGCCAAGATGACCCTAATGCCACAATATGACAAAAGTGACAACGAAAATGAATAATGACTCACCAAGATTAAATGAGGGTGAAATGAATGATAGCTCAATGAAATGATCGGAACCGCTGCTCCTTATGACCGAGGTGATTAATTGACAATGACAAGTTTTGATACGATTAATACAATGATGAATGAGTTACGATTATGAATGAACAACAACAAAAGGAATGAATATCCTTTTAACCGAGTAAGAATTAGCTTACTCAATACGATGAAGAATGTCCGTCCACGAACAACGCCCTAAATGAAATGTGGCCGCTCGAACAACCTTGAATAACAATAATTACCAACAACCGCTCAATACAAGTATCAAACAACAAAACACGACTAACCCAAAGGTCGAAACAACGATAATCAAACTCATAGGGGCATTCTAACGAACATGTAGCCAACCACACGACTTGAAAATATCCAAACCCGAATATGTCGAAACCAACACCAAAATGAGTATTACAAACCATCAAAACACTTCCAATGATATCAATAATCCACTAGAACTGTAATTCAAGTTTACAACCACGTCAATCGGAAAATCCCCAATTAACCAAAGTCAACCCCAAAGGGTTCTTGAAATAATTAGAAAATAACCATTAAATCCGTAGAAATATATATATACAAGGTAGATAATCCATATCCAACATATTCCGATGATAATCCAAGCTTACACGAAGAAATCGGAAGGAAAAACCCAAAAATCCAAATTCAAGATCCAAGAAATTAATACCTTTGATTTGATGTATCGAGATGATGAAGTGATGATAATCCAACTCAAAGACTTGAAGATGATGATTGATGATTACACCTTGAAGAATACTCTCAAAATCGCCCAAATCGCCAAGAACCGATTTAGAGAAAGAGATTAGGATGATAAATGACGAACTCGACCAAACCGTCCAATTTATAGCGGCCTGTGTTAGCGTGCGCTAGCCCTTATGAATAGCGTGCGCTAACGAGTAGTTTGGGTAGTCCAAGACTCCACCGTCCGAACACGGTAGCGCGCTACGTACCTTTTGTAGCGTGCGCTACGACCATACTACTAGCGTACGTTAAAGCCCATAGTTAGCGTGCGCTAACGAATAATTTGATGCCCAGTACTGGAGTCCAGAAACTGCCTGTTCTCTGATCTGACCTCGATAGCGTGCGCTACAACCATTATTTAGCGTGCGCTACTACAACTCACTAGCGCGCGCTACTTACCATTCGTAGCGTGCGCTACTTATAACTCACCTGCAGTCCGCACCTTCCGGATCGCAAATGGTAACCTTAGCGTGCGCTAATGCTGAGTGGTAGCGTGCGCTACCTATACCCAATTAGCGTACGCTAAAATGAGTACGTAGCGTGCGCTACTCCTCAAGCACAACTCGCAACGAAAATGACTATGACGATAAACACGGCACGAAACTCCAATCAGATTAGTGATGAATGACGATTGATACACGATATAATTACTCTGAATGATGAATACCATGACTGAATCTGAGTGACAAATGATTAATAATGAGTGAAAATTACTGAGTATCAATTACTGAATGATAAATACTGAATGATAATTACTGACTTACAACCGGGTATTACAGTATCCAACCAATTTTACACCTTGTGGGTGTCGAGAAAATTTAAGACCATACCTGGTTGAGCCCTTCAAATACCTTAAGAACCACTTAACGGCTTGCCAATGGTAAACCCCTGGGTTAGCCATATAACGACTAAGACAACTCACAGCATAAGCTATGTCAGGTCTTGTGCTGACCATTAGGTACATGACCGAACCAATGGCATTTGAGTAAGGTACTTTTTTCATATAATTGATATCATCCTCAGTTTTCGGAGATTGATCCTTACTTAACAGGAAATGACCAGCTAGAGGCACAGAGGTTGATTTAGACTGACTCATAGAAAATTTGGATATAATTTTCTGCACATAGGAATCTTGGTTTAAAACAATGGTGGAATTTTTTCTATCACGAAAGATATTCATCCCAAGAATACGCTTAGCATCACCAAGGTGCTTCATGTCAAACTTCGCACTTAAGCATTTAATGACATGATCAACTGCATTCACACAAGGACTCACTAAGAGCATATCATCAACATATATGAGTTAGAAAACAAGATTTTTGGAATCAGTTTTGAAATACAAGCAATGATCATAATTGCTCCTTGAAAATTTAAGTGAGAGCATGTACTCATCGAACTTCTTATTCCATTGCATATGTGATTGTTTTAAACCATAAATCGATTTCTTAAGCAAGCAAACATGATTAGGGAACTTAGGATCATTAAAGCCTTTAGGTTGACTCATATAAAGCTTTTCTTCAAGTTCACCATGTAAAAAAGCAGTTTTGACATCTAATTGTTTTAATTCCCAATTAAATTGAGCAACTAGAGCAAGCATGATACGCACAGTAGTGAACTTAACAACCGGAGCAAAGATTTCTGTGTAGTCAATACCTTCTTTCTGGGTGAAACCCTTAGCAACGAGTCCAGCTTTGAATCTGACTGACTCATTTTCTTCCTTAACTTTGAAAAGCCATTTACAGTCAACCACCGAACAGTTGGGCGGACGGGGCACAAGAGCCCAAGTTTCATTTGAGTGCAATGAAGTCATTTCTTCATTCATTGCAAAAAGCCATTGTTCTGAGTGTTCAGATTTCAAAGCTTCATCATATGTTTTGGGTTCACAATTATCAATAGATTCAAACATATTGAATGCATATGATGCCATATGATAATCATTCAAGTGAGAAGGTCTTCTAATTTCTCTCCTAGGCCTATCTCGAGCAAGTTGATAATCATGCAAATTATCTTCAAGAACTTCTTCTGTTTCATCATGCACATCAGCATTATCAAGATTATCAAGAATAGTTTCTGTTTGCACATTATCCATATTATCCAAAGAAATGTGCAGCTCCACCTCATTAGCAGCAGGGGGTTTTCCGGATCCGGTAAAAGGCAAGGAAATTCATTTTCGTTGAAAACAATATCACGACTAATAATGGTTTTGAAACCGGGTTGGCCTTTAAGCCAAACCCTATATCCTTTTACCCCTTCCGGGTATCCCAGAAACACACATCTCACAGAACGAGGCTCAAGCTTATCATTTTTCTGATGCACATAAGCAGAGCAGTCAAATACACGAAGATTTGAATAATCAATAGATCGACCAGACCAAACACATTCAGGATAATTACCATTCAACGGCACAGAGGGAGATCTATTTATCAAATAAGCAGCAGTAAGTAAAGCCTCACCCCAAAACTTTTTCGAGAGCCCAGACATAACCAACATGCTTCTGACCCTTTCTAGCAAAGTTCTATTCATGCGTTCAACCACCCCATTCTATTGGGGTGAATAAGGGACAGACTTATGTCTCTGAATACCAGATTGAGCACAAAGCTCATCAAACATTTGATTGCGAATCTCAAGGCCATTGTCGGTCCTTAAGATTTTAATTTTCTTCCCAGTTTGATTTTCAATCAACGTTTTCCAATTTTTGAATTTCTCAAAAACATCAGATTTGTTTTTCATAAGGAACACAAAGACCTTACAGGAATAATCATCAATCACAGATAGGAAATATCTATTTCCACCGTGTGTGGGTTCACTAGATGGCCCCCACACATCAGCATGCAAATAATGCAAAGTGTCATAAGTTGTAGGAGTTCTAGGGGGATAGGAATTTGGAAACTTAACACGATGTTGTTTACCTACCACACAGGAGTCGCAAAACGGCACAGAGGACAATTTATCTTTCCCAAACACCCCTTGTTTTTGCAAAATTTCCAGACCCTTATCACAGATGTGGCCTAGACGTTTATGCCACAGATCTGTTGAGTCACTTTGGAAAGCATTCACAACAGAATCATATTTTGCAATTTTCACATAGAGGTTATTCCATTTTATTGCTTTGAAAACACACAAGTTTCCTTTAAAGATTTTCATAATCCCATTACCCCACTTGCCTTCATACCCCTCCTCATCAAGGGTACCACAAGAAACAAGATTGTGACACAAATCAGGAACATGCCTCACGTTCTTTAAAGTTAACAAATAACCAGAGTCACATCTTATCTGAATATCTCCTAAACCATGAACTTGACACTTTTTCTCATTAGCCATAGAGACAGACCAATTTGTCACTTCTCTATATTCAGAAAATAGCCTTTTGAAAGGCGACATATGAAACGTACCAGCAGAATCAACAAGCCACTCATTTTCACACAAAGTGAGAGTATGCACTGTATTAGCTTGTTCATAAATTTCAGAAAACATGAAAACTTCATCTTCACGGCCATTTTCAGCCACAAGGTTGGCATTATCATTTTGATAATTTTTCTTAGGTTTAGTGCACTCATGAATGTAATGACCAGATTCACCACAATTATAGCACTTACGGTTCTTAGGTCGAGACTTTGACCTACTCTTCCATTTGCCCTTCTTCTTTTCAGAAAAATTACTCTGTAGATTTTGACTTGATAAAGGTTTTAGTTTTAGAAAGCGGTTTTGAGGTCTTCCCCTCACAAAATTAACCTCATCTAGAGATTTATTCCCCTTATTGTTTTTCAAATCCAATTCTTTGCTTTTCAAACCGTTTATAACAGTATCAAGAGTTACTTTATCTCTGTCGTACTTAATAGCAGACTTGACATCACTGTAAGAATCAGGAATGGCATTTAAAAGAACAATAGGGGTGTATTCATCAATATTTTTATCACCGGTTTGTTTGATATCCTGGATTAATTTTGTAAAAGTGTCCAGGTTATCATTTATATCTTTTGAAATATCAAGTTTGAACCGGAAAAATTTTTCAAGTAAAAACAGTTTGTTAGGCAAGGAAGTTTCAGTATAAGTCTCTTCCAATTTTTCCCATAAAGCCTGAGCTGTATCATGAATACGCAAACTCATCTGCCTCGACCTTTTTATCGGCAGCAGTGTTGTCAGAAAAAGATTGATCAATAGCTTTGAAAACTTTTTGTTGAATCAAAATACCCTTCATTTTTTGTTGCCAAATTTGAAAATCTCCTTTACCATCAAAAGGTGCAATGTTAAAAACAGAGAAAGAACCCATTGAAACACACAGTATAAGGTAATCACAAAGACAACCGCAAATCACACATAAATGAAACCACACAGCTGATGAGAATAAAAAATCAGGGACTCGTTTTGATTTTTGAGATTAAAACCCGTTTAAATTAAAACCGGGATCCTCAAGCTCTTGACAAAGATCCGAGGGATACTTTCGGTCCTGGCAGCGCAAGATTAGTGCTGTTTTGGATTTTAAGGTTTTAATTCGTTTGAGTTTTAATTAATAAGGAAACAAGAGTCGCCCGAAAACTGAATCCAACCAGATAACACAGAAATAGGGCGCGGCAAGCAATCCGATAAGAAACAGTTTCAAAGACAGCAATTTGACAATAGAACCGAAACTATAAGCAATAATAAAAGAGAGGTTCAAGTCGATATACCTGAGCGGAAACCCGAATGGGTAATTCTGTATCACCGCGAAGCCAAAGAACCCGACACCCGACAAAACGGGCTCTGATACCACTGTTGGGTATCGGGTCGTACAATGGCTAAAGACAGGATCGTTAATACAAGCGAATTAAACAAATATAACTATTACAATTATATTCAACGGGAAAAGGATTAAGGATTACAGGCCAACTAATGAACCTATAAAACAATATAATTATTGAAATAAATCCCAAAACAAGCTGACCCCCCCCAAAAAAAGGAATTCGATCGTCCAGAACCAATCTGTAAATCACAAAGATACGATTAAGTTAGCCGAGATAACGATAATACCGATCTAAATACACCAAGTAATATGAATGCAGTATATATAGTTATATATATAACAGATATATATACTATATATGTATATGGTATAAATCCGAATCTGCAGTATATATATATATATATAAATATATATAACATATATATATAATAATATATATATATATAGATAAATATGAAACTGCAATATATATATATAGATATATATATATATATATAACAAATATATATATATATATAGATATATATAGATAAATACTAGAAACTACAGAATATATATATATATATATATATATATATATATATATATATATATATATATATATATATATATATATATATATATATATACGGGAAAACTAAGGGAAAATAAGTGACAAGAAACCCCCTTTGAGAAAGAGTTCTTTAGGCTCAGATCTTCCGAACCCTTTGCAATTTGACACCAAGAATGTTCGATTCCACGAAGGACGAACGTCGATCCACCGCCGGCCGGCACACAGCCCCGGTAGCACCTTTCTAACCCAGAAAACCCCCTCAGAAAACACATGAACTAATCCCGGTCACCCTCAATGATATCACAACAGAAATATCACTCTTTTAACTTCGGATTCTCAAGGCACAAGACGAATTTTTCTCTCGGTGTTCCAAACTCCATCCCCAGCCGCGATTTATATACACACAAGGATGGAATCGGTCACGGGATTCCATTGTGATATTCAATCGCTCACGGGGGAGAGGAGGTAGTGAGAATCGGGAGCAAAAAATCGCAGTAGGGTGGAGTTTGACCAGGGTAAGTAAGCTCACGGGAGAGGAGAGGAAAAAGAGGGAGACAGCGCAGTGAAAAAGGGAAGTGAGTGAGTAGAGTTTAGGGTTAGGCTTATATAAAGGGAGTCGGACGGTCCAGATCAAGAGTAGATATTAAGTCTGGATCGGACGGCTCCAATTAAAGGGCTGCCACGGGCTGGGCCAGCACTGCATGGGTCAGATGGAGATATATAATTCTGTGCCAAGTTGGGCCAAAATAATAACACTGGAGAGCTACTTTTATCAAATATTGACGATTTCTTGTAGGTTATTTCATGTATCTGATTCCACAATGTTGAGTGGGTGATTGTGTCGTATTCTTCTTTGTGGTGTTTAAGAATAGCTTGATATGCGGTCAATCTGCTTTCCTTCAAGGTAAAAGGATAGCTGACAGTTTGTGCTAATGTAACTATCATTTTGTGTAGCAGTCAGTTCATAGTCCATAGGGTCGGTCCTGAAACAAGAACACCAACTCAATATAAAAAATAAAGAAGTATAAGTGGTGCTTTTATATTCATTTTGAAACCGTTGATGTAATATTAAGGGGGTGTTGCAAGCTTAAGCTTAATAGCTTGTGCATTTTCAAAAAAGTTCTAAATTTAAGGGTTTTATATTAAATAGGTTACCCAACTTTGCGTTTTTGTGCACCTAAGTTAGCCAACTATTTTTTTGTGCAAATGGGTTTCTAGACTATCATTACCGGGTAAAATAGTGACCCAACTATCAAAAACTTGTTATAACCTACATCTCCCGGTTTTATATCAAATAGGTTTAATTTAATATATATATATATATAAATCTGGAATAAAATTTTTTATTGAAAATTTATTTTTCTAAAAATATGGAATAAAAATTTAAATAAAAATTTTCGAATTTTATTTTATATTTTCGACCTAATTTTATTTTTTATTTTCGAACTTTAAATAAAAAATTTTTATTTTTATTTTTTATTTTCGAAATTTAAATAATTTTTTTTTTATTTTTATTTTTTATTTTCGAACTAATTTATTTTTTATTTTCGAATTTTAAATAAAATTTTTTGATTTTTATTTTTATTTCGAAATTTAAATAAAAATTTTCGATTTTTAGTTTTTATTTTCGAACTAATTTTATTTTTTATTTTCGAAATTTAAATAAAATTTTTCGATTTTTATTTTTTATTTTCGAACTAATTTTATTTTTTATTTTCGAACTTTAAATAAAAATTTTTGATTTTTATTTTTTATTTTCGAAATTTAAATAAAAAAATTCGATTTTTATTTTTTATTTTCGAACTAATTTGAATGGGGCCCACAAAAATCTGACGTGGACAAAGTATTACCTACATCTCCCGATTATCAGTCATTGGGGTAATCTGAATGAATATGTTTCTGGTTTTGAGTAACCTACATGCCAAACACGTATAGTCTAGTAACCCATTTGCACAAAAAAATAGTTGGGTAACTTAGGTGCACAAAAATACGAAATTAGTTAACCTATTTGATATAAAACCCCTAAATTTAAAGCGCACACTCTCTTAGTCCTTCAAAACATAATGAATTTGGTACAACATGCAAAAAAAAAAAAAAAAAAAAAAAATCTCAATCCCACTAGCTGACTCAGCTGATGTTTGTCCAAGATTTTGTTGACTTGTATCAGACGATGATTGACCGTTAGACCCAGTTTCATCAACCCCTTTATTATCGCTAGAACAAACTTTAGGCCACAAGTATTTTTCCAATGCATCAAAATCAGAAAAAGGGTCCACATTTTGAGCATCACCCGAGTAGTCAATCAAAGTCAACTCTCCTTCACCTTTCTCAAACAAAACTTTCAAACACGGGTATGTCGTGTAGAGCTGTTATCGGATCGGTTCGGACCGGTTTTCTCCAGATCCGGATCCAGTCCGATAGGTTACCGGTAGATCCGGTCTGGACCGATAAGGATTCCGGTTCAATGTTTAGAACTCGAATCCGAACTCGTTAGTTTCCGGGTGAGTTTCGGTCCCAAGTATTTCGGTCCGGCCACCGGGTTTCGGTTCACTCGGACTAATGCCTATGTGGGATGGATCTTTACTAGGAAACTGAAGGAAGAGCAGCAAAATAAATCACATAAATGGGGGTTTCATGATTCGAACTCCACACCTTTTGTTCAAAAGTACATCGTCTTAACTACTTGACCAGCATGCTATTTATGTTTAAAACACGCAAAACGTATTAATAATATATGTATAAAATATATAAATTATAAAATACATATAAATTTTTTTTTAATTTATTACCGGGTTTCTTTTCGGTTTTATCGGTCCGGGTCTTATCGGTTTCGGTTCAATGTTTAAAACTCGAACCGAACTCATTAGTTTTCGAGTGAGTTTCGATCCCGGGTATTTCAATCCGGTTCATGACCGAGTTTTGGGTTCACTTGGACCGCTAACAGCCCTAATGTCGCGGCATGCCTGCCTATTTGGAACAGTAGCATATGAACTTCTATGCACCGTTCAAGAAAACCGGAAAATCTTCAACCGACGATAACGCGCTTTGTAGTTTCGAAATAAAAGACGCAAGGGAAAACTTTGACCAAAATAACCTCCCAAATGTCTCCAATCGAAATGCAGGGTTGACTTTTTGACCCACTGCTGACTGACTTTGACTTTCTAGAACATTCACCGGGAGATACGTAATTAAATAAAGACTCGGTAATTCCACTTTCAACAAATTCAAAAGTCGAAATAACATCTCCCCCTCGATTCAAGACCTGATCATACTCATCTTCAACCATTCCATCACAGAAGATAATTCAACAGATAAAGTTTTCAAGAATATTAGTTGTTCCATTTGCTGATGTGGACGAATTCAAGTCAAAGTAGTATGTTCTTACGTGTTTTGCAAGTGTTTGAACACTATCTTTATCCAACTTACAACTCTCTGATTGTGATTCTGAAGACGGGATGACGTTGAAAGAATAACATAAGCACTGTTTATGGCTTGAAGGGTTTGATAAGTGAATATCATTGAACATTGAGAACATGAACTGTGAACCCTTTTCTGGAGATATAAGTGGCGAAAAGAACTCCTTCCTTTATAAAGGGTCCCATGAAAATATCGCCGTACGTCCTTTTTAAGGATGGTGTCTGATATATTAAGGGCTAGCATTAGTACATGCTGGTCCTTCCTAGTGAACACTCCCTCCAGCCAAAAACCTGCAACATAACCCATATTAACTTTTAGGTCGGTCAGGGTCGAGAGGAGTAATCCAAATTCGAGGTAGAATATTTTGAGGTTAAAGATTATTATACCTTGAAATGTTTGTTTGCTTAAACAAATTGAGAAGCGTATCAGAGCTGATGTAATAAAGTAACTTGTCAATAACAGAGAGACATCCATAACAATAGATAGTGTTGGTGTCCAGCCAATTATGGTCAATGGATGTGGCTATCAACATAAGAAAAATTCAAAGGCAAATTGGAATTGCCAAGCCAAGTCAAAGCAGTCAAGGAAGAGGAAGAAAAGTTGGAATGAAACTTGTCGATTCACACGTAATGGTTTGCTATAAATAGATGGCATGGCTCATTTGATGAATTCATTCCCAGTGAATCAAAGGCAGAGGCACAACCAAGAGAAAAATATATAGTGAGAGAAAAATAGAGAGTGAGTAAGCCCTGAGAGTGGGAAAAATACACTTGGGTAGATATCATTTCTATTATTCCTTTAATATTGCTAGTTGACAATATTTGGATAGGAGTGGGTCTCACGGGAAATACTATATTGTATTTTTTGAGGGTTTCAAGAGAGTAAAGAATATTGTAATTATTCTTTGATATAGTGGAATATTTTTCGGAGTTTGTCCCGTGGTTTTTCCCTCGGTGTTAGAGGGTTTTCCACGTTAAATACCGGTGTTCTTTCTGTGTGTTCATCCAAACTTGTTTCCGCATAAAGGTTCTGCTGGAGGAAAATTATTTGTTGTTTTATAATAACTGACGTCGATTTTCCCAACAACTGGTATCGGAGCTCGGATAACCGGGTTCTGACAACAAAAATTCTTTGCGGTTAGTGGAGAAATATTTTTTTGTGGAAAAGATGCAGACCTTGAAGTTTGGAATTGAAAAGTTCGATGGGAAGATGAATTTTGGCTTGTGGCAAATACAAGTCGAGGATATCTTGATCCAATCAGGATTGCACAAGGTATTGAAAGGTAAACCAGCCTCTGTTTTGGAGAAAGATTCCAGCAAAGATTCTGATAAAGGAACCAGCACACCTAGTATGAGCAATGAAGATTGAGAGAAAATGGATCTGAAAGCAGCAAATGCCATTCGGCTATGCTTGGCCAAAAATGTTCTTGCAAACGTGCAGGGAAATTTGACGACCAAGGAGCTTTGGGAGAAGCTGGAGGAGATGTACCAGACGAAAAGTGTCTCTAACCGAGTGTATCTAAAAGAACAGTTTCATACACTACGGATGAGTGAAGGTACATCAATCTCAAATCATTTAAGTATTCTCAATGGGATTGTCTCTGAACTGGAAACATTGGGAGTTCAAATAGATGATGAAGACAAGGCTTTGAGGCTTATCTGGTCTATTCCATCGTCATATGAACATATGAAGCCGATCTTAATTCATGGGAAGGAGAAGATATTCTTTTCTGAAGTTACCGGAAAACTCCTTTCGGAGGAGAAAAGGTTGAGTGAAAGAAACAATTTCACACCTAAAAGCTCAGTTTTGGTAACTGGAAATTGGAAGAAGAAGAAGAATTCAACAAAGGAAAGTCTTGAATGCTGGAGGTGCGAGCAACCTGGGCACCTTAAAAGAAATTGCCCAAAAGGGGGAGTGGGTTCAGCAAATGACTCCAAAGGTGACGCAAATAGTGTTTCTCTCGCTTTTGCGGGATATGAAGATGATGATGTCATATGATGCCTGTTAAAGGCATGTACATCCTCTGGTATGGCGCAGATACCAGGACAAATGATGTGTTCAATTTGCGGGTCCATAATTACGAATAGGGCACTGGTTTCACAGATGTGCAGGGTGCGTGGTGGAAAAGTATGTCGATGGCAGATGGAACTTCCGGAAAAGTGAAACATGGAAGTTGCACCATAAGTTTTCTGCAGGTTTTTCGACATGTGCCGAAAGAAGAAAATCTTGCAATGTGTTTGTTTCAAGTGGTTATGTTCTTTATGGTGGAACATGGTAATTCTCGGATGTGAGAGTTATGACTGTTGGTGTAAGCAGTGTTGACTTATGTTCTTTTGTAGAGCATGATAATTCTTGATTTTGAGAATTATATCTATCGATGTAGACGTGGATGGACAAAGATGGTTCAAGTGTGACTTCTACTTGAGGGGGAGAATTGTTCTCTCCGAAGCTGATTCGGGGATAGTTTCTAATTGACTGGAGGGGGAGTTTGTTGGTGTCCAGCCAATTATAGTCAATGAATGTGGCTATCAACATAAGAAAAATTCAAAGGCAAATTGGAATTACCAAGCCAAGTCAAAGCAGTCAAGGAAGAGGAAGAAAATTTGGAATGAAACTTGTCCATTCACACGTAATGGTTTGCTATAAATAGATGGCATGGCTCATTTGATGAATTCATTCCTTGTGAATCAAAGGCAGAGGCACAACCAAGAGAAAAATATATAGTGAGAGAATAATAGAGAGTGAGTAAGCCCTGAGAGTGTGGGAAAAATACACTTGGGCAGATATCATTTCTATTATTCCTTTAATATTGCTAGTTGACAATATTTGGATAGGGATGGGTCTCACAGGAAATACTATATTGTATTTTTTGAGGGTTTCAAGAGAGGAAAAAATATTGTAATTATTCTTTGACATAGTGGAATATTTTTCGGAGTTTGTCCCGTGGTTTTTCCCTCGGTGTTAGAGGGTTTTCCACGTTAAATATCGGTGTTCTTTCTGTGTGTTCATCCAAACTTGTTTCTGCATAATGGTTCTACTGGAGGAAAATTATTTGTTGTTTTATAACAACTGACGTCGATTTTCCCAACAACTGGTATCAGAGCTCGGGTAACTGGGTTCTGACAACAAAAATTCTTTGCGGTTAGTGGAGAAATATTTATTTGTGGAAAAGATGCAGACCTTGAAGTTTGGAATTGAAAAGTTCGATGGAAAGATGAATTTTGGCTTGTGGCAAATACAAGTCCAGGATATCTTGATCCAATCAGGATTGCAAAAGGTATTGAAAGGTAAACCAGCCTCTGTTTTGGAGAAAGATTCCAGCAAAGATTCTGACAAAGGAACCAGCACACCTAGTATGAGCAATGAAGATTGGGAGGAAATAGATCTGAAAGCAGCAAGTGCCATTCGGCTATGCTTGGCCAAAAATGTTCTTGCAAACGCGCAGGGAAATTTGACGACCAAGGAGCTTTGGGAGAAGCTGGAGGAGATGTACCAGACGAAAAGTGTCTCTAACCGAGTGTATCTAAAAGAACAGTTTCATACACTACAGATGAGTGAAGGTACATCAATCTCAGATCATTTAAGTATTCTCAATGGGATTGTCTCTGAACTGGAAACATTGGGAGTTCAAATAGATGATGAAGACAAGGCTTTGAGGCTTATCTGGTCTATTCCATCGTCCTATGAACATATGAAGCCGATCTTAATTCATGGGAAGGAGAATGAAGTTACCGGAAAACTCCTTTCAGAGGAGAAAAGGTTGAGTGAAAGAAACAATTTCACACCTGAAAGCTCA
Source organism: Orobanche coerulescens (assembly GCA_033398695.1). Classification (NCBI taxonomy): domain Eukaryota; kingdom Viridiplantae; phylum Streptophyta; class Magnoliopsida; order Lamiales; family Orobanchaceae; genus Orobanche; species Orobanche coerulescens. Next base: position 66,537,423 of record CM065810.1, read on the forward strand.
GCTTTGTAGCTGAAATTGGAAGAAGAAGAAGAATTCAACAAAGGAAAGTCTTGAATCCGGAGGTGCGAGCAACCCAGGCACCTTAAAAGAAATTGCCCAAAAGGGGAGCGGGTTCGCAAATGGCTCCAAAGGTGACGCAAATAGTGTTTCTCTCGCTTTGCGGGATATGAAGATGATGATGTCATATGATGCCTGTTAAAGGCATGTACATCCTCCGGTATGGCGCAGATACAGTGACAAATGATGTGTTCAATTTGCGGGTCCATAATTGCGACATGTGGCACCGGGTTTCACGGATGTGCAGGGTGCGTGGTGGAAAAGTATGTCGATGGCGAGATGGAACTTAGGAAAAGTGAAACATGGAAGTTGCACCATAAGTTTTCTGCAGGTTTTTCGACATGTGCCGAAAGAAGAAAATCTTGAAATGTGTTTGTTTCAAGTGGTTATGTTCTTTATGGTGGAACATGGTAATTCTCGGATGTGAGAGTTATGACTATTGGTGTAAGCAGTGTTGGCATATGTTCTTTTGTAGAGCATGATAATTCTTGATTTTGAGAATTATATCTAACGATGTAGACGTGGATGGACAAAGATGGTTCACGTGTGACTTCTACTTGAGGAGGAGATTTGTTCTCTCGGCGATTCGGGGATAGTTTCTAATTGACTAGAGGGGGAGTTTGTTGGTGTCCAGCCAATTATAGTCAATGAATGTGGCTATCAACATAAGAAAAATTCAAAGGCAAATTGGAATTGCCAAGCCAAGTCAAAGCAGTCAGGGAAGAGGAAGAAAAGTTGGAATGAAACTTGTCCATTCACACGTAATGGTTTGCTATAAATAGATGGCATGGCTCATTTGATGAATTCATTCCTAGTGAATCAAAGGCAGAGGCACAACCAAGAGAAAAATATATAGTGAGAGAAAAATAGAGAGTGAGTAAGCCCTGAGAGTGTGGGAAAAATACACTTGGGTAGATATCATTTCTATTATTCCTTTAATATTGCTAGTTGGCAATATTTGGATAGGAGTGGGTCTCATGAGAAATACTATATTGTAATTTTTGAGGGTTTCAATAGAGGAAAGAATATTGTAATTATTCTTTGATATAGTGGAATATTTTTCGGAGTTTGTCCCGTGGTTTTTCCCTCGGTGTTAGAGGGTTTTCCACGTTAAATACCGGTGTTCTTTCTGTGTGTTCATCCAAACTTGTTTCCGCATAAAGGTTCTGCTGGAGGAAAATTATTTGTTGTTTTATAACAACCGACGCCGATTTTCCCAACAACCGGTATCGGAGTTCGGGTAACTGTGTTCGACAACAAAAATTATTTGCGGTTAGTGCAGACCTTGAAGTTTGGAATTGAAAAGTTCGATGGGAAGATGAATTTTGGCTTGTGGCAAATACAAGTCGAGGATATCTTGATCCAATCAGGATTGCACAAGGTATTGAAAGGTAAACCAGCCTCTGTTTTGGAGAAAGATTCGGCAAAGATTCTGACAAAGGAACCAGTACACCTAGTATGAGCAATGAAGATTGGGAGGAAATGGATCTGAAAGCAGCAAGTGCCATTCGGCTATGCTTGGCCAAAAATGTTCTTGCAAACGTGCAGGGAAATTTGACGACCAAGGAGCTTTGGGAGAAGCTGGAGGAGATGTACCAGACGAAAAGTGTCTCTAACCGAGTGTATCTAAAAGAACAGTTTCATACACTACGGATGAGTGAAGGTACATCAATCTCAGATCATTTAAGTATTCTCAATGGGATTGTCTCTGAACTGGAAACATTGGGAGTTCAAATAGATGATGAAGACAAGGCTTTGAGGCTTATCTGGTCTATTCCATCGTCCTATGAACATATGAAGCCGATCTTAATTCATGGGAAGGAGAATGAAGTTACCGGAAAACTCCTTTCAGAGGAGAAAAGGTTGAGTGAAAGAAACAATTTCACACCTGAAAGCTCAGTTTTGGTAACTGGAAATTGGAAGAAGAAGAAGAATTCAACAAAGGAAAGTCTTGAATGCTGGAGGTGCGAGCAACCTGGGCACCTTAAAAGAAATTGCCCAAAAGGGGGAGCGGGTTCGGCAAATGGCTCCAAAGGTGACGCAAATAGTGTTTCTCTCGCTTTTGCGGGATATGAAGATGATGATGTCATATGATGCCTGTTAAAGGCATGTACATCCTCTGGTATGGCGCAGATACCAGGACAAATGATGTGTTCAATTTGCGGGTCCATAATTGCGCACAGGGCACTGGTTTCACAGATGTGCAGGGTGCGTGGTGGAAAAGTATGTCGATGGCAGATGGAACTTCCGGAAAAGTGAAACATGGAAGTTGCACCATAAGTTTTCTGCAGGTTTTTCGACATGTGCCGAAAGAAGAAAATCTTGAAATGTGTTTGTTTCAAGTGGTTATGTTCTTTATGGTGGAACATGGTAATTCTCGGATGTGAGAGTTATGACTATTGGTGTAAGCAGTGTTGGCATATGTTCTTTTGTAGAGCATGATAATTCTTGATTTTGAGAATTATATCTAACGATGTAGACGTGGATGGACAAAGATGGTTCACGTGTGACTTCTACTTGAGGAGGAGATTTGTTCTCTCCGAAGCTGATTCGGGGATAGTTTCTAATTGACTAGAGGGGGAGTTTGTTGGTGTCCAGCCAATTATAGTCAATGAATGTGGCTATCAACATAAGAAAAATTCAAAGGCAAATTGGAATTGCCAAGCCAAGTCAAAGCAGTCAGGGAAGAGGAAGAAAAGTTGGAATGAAACTTGTCCATTCACACGTAATGGTTTGCTATAAATAGATGGCATGGCTCATTTGATGAATTCATTCCTAGTGAATCAAAGGCAGAGGCACAACCAAGAGAAAAATATATAGTGAGAGAAAAATAGAGAGTGAGTAAGCCCTGAGAGTGTGGGAAAAATACACTTGGGTAGATATCATTTCTATTATTCCTTTAATATTGCTAGTTGGCAATATTTGGATAGGAGTGGGTCTCATGAGAAATACTATATTGTAATTTTTGAGGGTTTCAATAGAGGAAAGAATATTGTAATTATTCTTTGATATAGTGGAATATTTTTCGGAGTTTGTCCCGTGGTTTTTCCCTCGGTGTTAGAGGGTTTTCCACGTTAAATACCGGTGTTCTTTCTGTGTGTTCATCCAAACTTGTTTCCGCATAAAGGTTCTGCTGGAGGAAAATTATTTGTTGTTTTATAACAACTGACGTCGATTTTCCCAACAACTGGTATCGGAGCTCGGGTAACCAGGTTCTGACAACAAAAATTATTTGCGGTTAGTGCAGACCTTGAAGTTTGGAATTGAAAAGTTCGATGGGAAGATGAATTTTGGCTTGTGGCAAATACAAGTCGAGGATATCTTGATCCAATCAGGATTGCACAAGGTATTGAAAGGTAAACCAGCCTCTGTTTTGGAGAAAGATTCCAGCAAAGATTCTGACAAAGGAACCAGCACACCTAGTATGAGCAATGAAGATTGGGAGGAAATGGATCTGAAAGCAGCAAGTGCCATTCGGCTATGCTTGGCCAAAAATGTTCTTGCAAACGTGCAGGGAAATTTGACGACCAAGGAGCTTTGGGAGAAGCTGGAGGAGATGTACCAGACGAAAAGTGTCTCTAACCGAGTGTATCTAAAAGAACAGTTTCATACACTACGGATGAGTGAAGGTACATCAATCTCAGATCATTTAAGTATTCTCAATGGGATTGTCTCTGAACTGGAAACATTGGGAGTTCAAATAGATGATGAAGACAAGGCTTTGAGGCTTATCTGGTCTATTCCATCGTCCTATGAACATATGAAGCCGATCTTAATTCATGGGAAGGAGAAGATATTCTTTTCTGAAGTTACCGGAAAACTCCTTTCGGAGGAGAAAAGGTTGAGTGAAAGAAACAATTTCACACCTGAAAGCTCAGTTTTGGTAACTGGAAATTGGAAGAAGAAGAAGAATTCAACAAAGGAAAGTCTTGAATGCTGGAGGTGCGAGCAACCTGGACACCTTAAAAGAAATTGCCCAAAAGGGGGAGCAGGTTCGGAAAATGGCTCCAAAGGTGACGTAAATAGTGTTTCTCTCGCTTTTGCGGGATATGAAGATGATGATGTCATATGATGCCTGTTAAAGGCATGTACATCCTCTGGTATGGCGCAAATACCAGGACAAACGATGTGTTCAATTTGCGGGTCCATAATTGCGCATAGGGCACTGGTTTCACAGATGTGCAGGGTGCGTGGTGGAAAAGTATGTCGATGGCAGATGGAACTTCCGAAAAAGTGAAACATGGAAGTTGCACCATAAGTTTTCTGCAGGTTTTTCGACATGTGCCGAAAGAAGAAAATCTTGAAATGTGTTTGTTTCAAGTGGTTATGTTCTTTATGGTGGAACATGGTAATTCTCGGATGTGAGAGTTATGACTGTTATGTTGATGTTGGCATATGTTCTTTTGTATAGCATGATAATTCTTGATTTTGAGAATTATATCTATAGATGTAGACGTGGATGGACAAAGATGGTTCAAGTGTGACTTCTACTTGAGGGGGAGAATTGTTCTCTCCAAAGCTGATTCGGGGATAGTTTCTAATTGACTGGAGGGGGAGTTTGTTTGTGTCCAGCCAATTATAGTCAATGAATGTGGCTATCAACATAAGAAAAATTCAAAGGCAAATTGGAATTGCCAAGCCAAGTCAAAGCAGTCAAGGAAGAGGAAGAAAAGTTGGAATGAAACTTGTCCATTCACACGTAATGGTTTGCTATAAATAGATGGCATGTCTCATTTGATGAATTCATTCATAGTGAATCAAAGGCAGAGGCACAACCAAGAGAAAAATATATAGTGAGAGAAAAATAGAGAGTGAGTAAGCCCTGAGAGTGTGGGAAAAATACACTTGGGTAGATATTATTTCTATTATTCCTTTAATATTGCTAGTTGACAATATTTGGATAGGAGTGGGTCTCACGAGAAATACTATATTGTGTTTTTTGAGGGTTTCAAGAGAGGAAAGAATATTGCAATTATTCTTTGATATAGTGGAATATTTTTCGGAGTTTGTCCCGTAGTTTTTCCCTCGGTGTTAGAGGGTTTTCCACGTTAAATACCGGTGTTCTTTCTGTGTGTTCATCCAAACTTGTTTCCGCATAAAGGTTCTGCTGGAGGAAAATTATTTGTTGTTTTATAACAACTGACGTCGATTTTCCCAACAACTGATATCGGAGCTCGGGTAACCGGGTTCTGACAACAAAAATTATTTGCGGTTAGTGGAGAAATATTTTTTTGTGGAAAAGATGCAGACCTTGAAGTTTGGAATTGAAAAGTTCGATGGGAAGATGAATTTTGGCTTGTGGCAAATACAAGTCGAGGATATCTTGATCCAATCAGGATTGCACAAGGTATTGAAAGGTAAACCAGCCTCTGTTTTGGAGAAAGATTCCAGCAAAGATTCTGACAAAGGAACCAGCACACCTAGTATGAGCAATGAAGATTGGGAGGAAATGGATCTGAAAGCAGCAAGTGCCATTCGGCTATGCTTGGCCAAAAATGTTCTTGCAAACGTGCAGGGAAATTTGACGACCAAGGAGATTTGGGAGAAGGTGGAGGAGATGTACCAGACGAAAAGTGTCTCTAACCGAGTGTATCTAAAAGAACAGTTTCATACACTACGGATGAGTGAAGGTACATCAATCTCAAATCATTTAAGTATTCTCAATGGGATTGTCTCTGAACTGGAAATATTGGGAGTTCAAATAGATGATGAAGACAAGGCTTTGAGGCTTATCTGGTCTATTCCATCGTCCTATGAACATATGAAGCCGATCTTAATTCATGGGAAGGAGAAGATATTCTTTTCTGAAGTTACCGGAAAACTCCTTTCGGAGGAGAAAAGGTTGAGTGAAAGAAACAATTTCACACCTGAAAGCTCAGTTTTGGTAACTGGAAATTGGAAGAAGAAGAAGAATTCAACAAAGGAAAGTCTTGAATGCTGGAGGTGCGAGCAACCTGGGCCCCTTAAAAGAAATTGCCCAAAAGGGGGAGTGGGTTCGGCAAATGACTCCAAAGGTTACGCAAATAGTGTTTCTCTCGCTTTTGCGGGATATGAAGATGATGATGTCATATGATGCCTGTTAAAGGCATGTACATCCTCTGGTATGGCGCAGATACCAGGACAAATGATGTGTTCAATTTGCGGGTCCATAATTGCGAATAGGGCACTGGTTTCACAGATGTGCAGGGTGCGTGGTGGAAAAGTATGTCGATGGCAGATGGAACTTCCGGAAAAGTGAAACATGGAAGTTGCACCATAAGTTTTCTGCAGGTTTTTCGACATGTGCCGAAAGAAGAAAATCTTGAAATGTGTTTGTTTCAAGTGGTTATGTTCTTTATGGTGGAACATGGTAATTCTCGGATGTGAGAGTTATGACTGTTGGTGTAAGCAGTGTTGACTTATGTTCTTTTGTAGAGCATGATAATTCTTGATTTTGAGAATTATATCTATCGATGTAGACGTGGATGGACAAAGATGGTTCAAGTGTGACTTCTACTTGAGGGGGAGAATTGTTCTCTCCGAAGCTGATTCGGGGATAGTTTCTAATTGACTGGAGGGGGAGTTTGTTGGTGTCCAGCCAATTATAGTCAATGAATGTGGCTATCAACATAAGAAAAATTCAAAGGCAAATTGGAATTACCAAGCCAAGTCAAGGCAGTCAAGGAAGAGGAAGAAAAGTTGGAATGAAACTTGTCCATTCACACGTAATGGTTTGCTATAAATAGATGGCATGGCTCATTTGATGAATTCATTCCTTGTGAATCAAAGGCAGAGGCACAACCAAGAGAAAAATATATAGTGAGAGAATAATAGAGAGTGAGTAAGCCCTGAGAGTGTGGGAAAAATACACTTGGGTAGATATCATTTCTATTATTCCTTTAATATTGCTAGTTGACAATATTTGGATAGGGATGGGTCTCACAGGAAATACTATATTGTATTTTTTGAGGGTTTCAAGAGGAAAAAATATTGCAATTATTCTTTGACATAGTGGAATATTTTTCGGAGTTTGTCCCGTGGTTTTTCCCTCGATGTTAGAGGGTTTTCCACGTTAAATATCGGTGTTCTTTCTGTGTGTTCATCCAAACTTGTTTCTGCATAATGGTTCTGCTGGAGGAAAATTATTTGTTGTTTTATAACAACTGACGTCGATTTTCCCAACAACTGGTATCAGAGCTCGGGTAACTGGGTTCCGACAACAAAAATTCTTTGCGGTTAGTGGAGAAATATTTTTTTGTGGAAAAGATGCAGACCTTGAAGTTTGGAATTGAAAAGTTCGATGGGAAGATGAATTTTGGCTAGTGGCAAATACAAGTCGAGGATATCTTGATCCAATCAGGATTGCAAAAGGTATTGAAAGGTAAACCACTGCTTTGAGAAAGATTCCAAAGAAAGATTCTGACAAAGGAACCAGCACACCTAGTATGAGCAATGAAGATTGGGAGGAAATAGATCTGAAAGCAGCAAGTGCCATTCGGCTATGCTTGGCCAAAAATGTTCTTGCAAACGTGCAGGGAAATTTGACGACCAAGGAGCTTTGGGAGAAGCTGGAGGAGATGTACTGCATTTAAAGTGTCTCTAACCGAGTGTATCTAAAAGAACAGTTTCATACACTACAGATGAGTGAAGGTACATCAATCTCAGATCATTTAAGTATTCTCAATGGGATTGTCTCTGAACTGGAAACATTGGGAGTTCAAATAGATGATGAAGACAAGGCTTTGAGGCTTATCTGGTCTATTCCATCGTCCTATGAACATATGAAGCCGATCTTAATTCATGGGAAGGAGAAGATATTCTTTTCTGAAGTTACCGGAAAACTCCTTTTAGAGGAGAAAAGGTTGAGTGAAAGAAACAATTTCACACCTGAAAGCTCAGTTTTGGTAACTGGAAATTGGAAGAAGAAGAAGAATTCAACAAAGGAAAGTCTTGAATGCTGGAGGTGCGAGCAACCTAGGCACCTTAAAAGAAATTGCCCAAAAGGGGGAGCGGGTTCGGCAAATGGCTCCAAAGGTGACGCAAATAGTGTTTCTCTCGCTTTTGCGGGATATGAAGATGATGATGTCATATGATGCCTGTTCAAGGCATGTACATCCTCTGGTATGGCGCAGATACCAGGACAAATGATGTGTTCAATTTGCGGGTCCATAATTGCGCACAGGGCACTGGTTTCACAGATGTGCAGGGTGCGTGGTGGAAAAGTATGTCGATGGCAGATGGAACTTCCGGAAAAGTGAAACATGGAAGTTGCACCATAAGTTTTCTGCAGGTTTTTCGACATGTGCCGAAAGAAGAAAATCTTGAAATGTGTTTGTTTCAAGTGGTTATGTTCTTTATGGTGGAACATGGTAATTCTCGGATGTGAGAGTTATGACTATTGGTGTAAGCAGTGTTGGCATATGTTCTTTTGTAGAGCATGATAATTCTTGATTTTGAGAATTATATCTAACGATGTAGACGTGGATGGACAAAGATGGTGCAGGTGTGACTTCTACTTGAGGAGGAGTTTTGTTCTCTCCGAAGCTGATTCGGGGATAGTTTCTAATTGACTATAGGGGGAGTTTGTTGGTGTCCAGCCAATTATAGTCAATGAATGTGGCTATCAACATAAGAAAAATTCAAAGGCAAATTGGAATTGCCAAGCCAAGTCAAAGCAGTCAGGGAAGAGGAAGAAAAGTTGGAATGAAACTTGTCCATTCACACGTAATGGTTTGCTATAAATAGATGGCATGGCTCATTTGATGAATTCATTCCTAGTGAATCAAAGGCAGAGGCACAACCAAGAGAAAAATATATAGTGAGAGAAAAATAGAGAGTGAGTAAGCCCTGAGAGTGTGGGAAAAATACACTTGGGTAGGTATCATTTCTATTATTCCTTTAATATTGCTAGTTGACAATATTTGGATAGGAGTGGGTCTCACGGGAAATACTATATTGTATTTTTTGAGGGTTTCAAGAGAGGAAAGAATATTGTAATTATTCTTTGATATAATGGAATATTTTTCGGAGTTTGTCCCGTGGTTTTTCCCTCGGTGTTAGAGGGTTTTCCACGTTAAATACCGGTGTTCTTTCTGTATGTTCATCCAAACTTGTTTCCGCATAATGGTTCTGCTGGAGGAAAATTATTTGTTGTTTAATAATAATTGACGTCGATTTTCCCAACAACTGGTATCGGAGCTCGGGTAACCGGGTTCTGACAACAAAAATTCTTTGCGGTTAGTGGAGAAATATTTTTTTGTGGAAAAGATGCAGACCTTGAAGTTTGGAATTGAAAAGTTCGATGGGAAGATGAATTTTGGCTTGTGGCAAATACAAGTCGAGGATATCTTGATCCAATCAGGATTGCACAAGGTATTGAAAGGTAAACCAGCCTCTGTTTTGGAGAAAGATTCCAGCAAAGATTCTGACAAAGGAACCAGCACACCTAGTATGAGCAATGAAGATTGGGAGGAAATGGATCTGAAAGCAGCAAGTGCCATTCGGCTATGCTTGGCCAAAAATGTTCTTGCAAACGTGCAGGGAAATTTGACGACCAAGGAGATTTGGGAGAAGCTGGAGGAGATGTACCAGACGAAAAGTGTCTCTAACCGAGTGTATCTAAAAGAACAGTTTCATACACTACGGATGAGTGAAGGTACATGAATCTCAGATCATTTAAGTATTCTCAATGGGTGAACTGGAAACATTGGGAGTTCAAATAGATGATGAAGACAAGGCTTTGAGGCTTATCTGGTCTATTCCATCGTCCTATGAACATATGAAGCCGATCTTAATTAATGGGAAGGAGAAGATATTCTTTTCTGAAGTTACCGGAAAACTCCTTTCGGAGGAGAAAAGGTTCAGTGAAAGAAACAATTTCACACCTGAAAGCTCAGTTTTGGTAACTGGAAATTGGAAGAAGAAGAAGAATTCAACAAAGGAAAGTCTTGAATGCTGGAGGTGCGAGCAACCTGGACACCTTAAAAGAAATTGCCCAAAAGGGGGAGCGGGTTCGGTAAATGGCTCCAAAGGTGACGCAAATAGTGTTTCTCTCACTTTTGCGGGATATGAAGATGATGATGTCATATGATGCCTGTTAAAGGCATGTACATCCTCTGGTATGGCGCAGATAGCAGGACAAACGATGTGTTCAATTTATGGTCCATAATTGTGCATGTGGCAATCGGGTTTCATAGATGTGCAGGGTGCGTGGTGGAAAAGTATGTCAATGGCAGATGGAACTTCCGAAAAAGTGAAACATGGAAGTTGCACCATAAGTTTTCTGCAGGTTTTTCGACATGTGCCGAAAGAAGAAAATCTTGAAATGTGTTTGTTTCAAGTGGTTATGTTCTTTATGGTGGAACATGGTAATTCTCGGATGTGAGTTAGTTGTTGGTGTAAGCAGTGTTGGCATATGTTCTTTTGTAGAACATGATAATTCTTGATTTTTAGAATTATATCTATCGATGTAGACGTGGATGGACAAAGATGGTTCAAGTGTGACTTCTACTTGAGGGGGAGAATTGTTCTCTCCGAAGCTGATTCGGGGATAGTTTCTAATTGAGTGAAGGGGGAGTTTGTTGGTGTCCATCCAATTATGGTCAATGAATGTGGCTATCAACATAAGAAACATTCAAATGCAAATTGAATTTCCAAGCCAAGTCAAAGCGATCAAGGAAGAGGAAGAAAAGTTGGAATGAAACTTGTCCATTTACACGTAATGGTTTGCTATAAATAGATGGCATGGCTCATTTGATGAATTCATTCCTAGTGAATCAAAGGCAGAGGCACAACCAAGAGAAAAATATATAGTGAGAGAAAAATAGAGAGTGAGTAAGCCCTGAGAGTGTGGGAAAAATACACTTGGGTAGATATCATTCCTATTATTCCTTTAATATTGCTAGTTGACAATATTTGTATAGGAGTGGGTCTCACGGGAAATACTATATCAGATTTTTGAGGGTTTCAAGAGAGGAAAGAATATTGTAATTATTCTTTGATATAGTGGAATATTTTTCTGAGTTTGTCCGTGGTTTTTCTCGGTGTTAGAGGGTTTTCCACGTTAAATACTGGTGTTCTTTCTGTGTGTTCATCCAAACTTGTTTCCGCATAAAGGTTCTGCTGGAGGAAAATTATTTGTTGTTTTATAACAACTGACGTCGATTTTCCCAACAACTGATATCGGAGCTCGGGTAACCAGGTTCTGACAACAAAAATTATTTGCGGTTAGTGCAGACCTTGAAGTTTGGAATTGAAAAGTTCGATGGGAAGATGAATTTTGGCTTATGGCAAATACAAGTCGAGGATATCTTGATCCAATCAGGATTGCACAAGGTATTGAAAGGTAAACCAAATCTGCTTGAGAAAGATTCCAGCAAAGATTCTGACAAAGGAAACAGCACACCTAATATGAGCAATGAAGATTGGGAGGAAATGGATCTGAAAGCAGCAAGTGCCATTCGGCTATGCTTGGCCAAAAATGTTCTTGCAAACGTGCAGGGAAATTTGACGACCAAGGAGCTTTGGGAGAAGCTGGAGGAGATGTACTGCATTTAAAAGTGTCTCTAACCGAGTGTATCTAAAAGAACAGTTTCATACACTACGGATGAGTGAAGGTACATCAATCTCAGATCATTTAAGTATTCTCAATGGGATTGTCTCTGAACTGGAAACATTGGGAGTTCAAATAGATGATGAAGACAAGGCTTTGAGGCTTATCTGGTCTATTCCATCGTCCTATGAACATATGAAGCCGATCTTAATTCATGGGAAGGAGAAGATATTCTTTTCTGAAGTTACCGGAAAACTCCTTTCGGAGGAGAAAAGGTTGAGTGAAAGAAACAATTTCACACCTGAAAGCTCAGTTTTGGTAACTGAAAATTGGAAGAAGAAGAAGAATTCAACAAAGGAAAGTCTTGAATGCTGGAGGTGCGAGCAACCTGGACACCTTAAAAGAAATTGCCCAAAAGGGGGAGCAGGTTCGGAAAATGGCTCCAAAGGTGACGCAAATAGTGTTTCTCTCGCTTTTGCGGGATATGAAGATGATGATGTCATATGATGCCTGTTAAAGGCATGTACATCCTCTGGTATGGCGCAGATACCAGGACAAACGATGTGTTCAATTTGCGGGTCCATAATTGCGCATAGGGCACTGGTTTCACAGATGTGCAGGGTGCGTGGTGGAAAAGTATGTCGATGGCAGATGGAACTTCCGAAAAAGTGAAACATGGAAGTTGCACCATAAGTTTTCTGCAGGTTTTTCGACATGTGCCGAAAGAAGAAAATCTTGAAATGTCTTTGTTTCAAGTGGTTATGTTCTTTATGGTGGAACATGGTAATTCTCGGATGTGAGAGTTATGACTGTTGGCGTAAGCAGTGTTGGAATATGTTCTTTTGTAGAGCATGATAATTCTTGATTTTGAGAATTATATCTATCGATGTAGACGTGGATGGACAAAGATGGTTCAAGTGTGACTTCTACTTGAGGGGGAGAATTGTTCTCTCCGAAGCTGATTCAGGGATAGTTTCTAATTGACTGAAGGGGGAGTTTGTTGGTGTCCAACCAATTATGGTCAATTAATGTGGCTATCAACATAAGAAACATTCAAAGGCAAATTGGAATTTCCAAGCCAAGTCAAAGCAGTCAAGGAAGAGGAAGAAAAGTTGGAATGAAACTTGTCCATTTACTCGTAATGGTTTGCTATAATAGATGGCATGGCTCATTTGATGAATTCATTCCGAGTGAATCAAAGGCAGAGGCACAACCAAGAGAAAAATAGAGAGTGAGTAATCCCTGAGAGTGTGGGAAAAATACACTTGGGTAGATATCATTTCTATTATTCCTTTAATATTGCTAGTTGACAATACTTGTATAGGAGTGGGTCTCACGGGAAATACTATATTGTATTTTTTGAGGGTTTCAAGAGAGGAAAGAATATTGTAATTATTCTTTGATATAGTGGAATATTTTTCGGAGTTTGTCCCGTGGTTTTTCCCTCGGTGTTAGAGGGTTTTCCACGTTAAATACCGGTGTTCTTTCTGTGTGTTCATCCAAACTTGTTTCCGCATAAAGGTTCTGCTGGAGGAAAATTATTTGTTGTTTTATAACAATTGACGTCGATTTTCCCAACAACTGGTATCGGAGCTCGGGTAACCGGGTTCTGACAACAAAAATTCTTTGCGGTTAGTGGAGAAATATTTTTTTGTGGAAAAGATGCAGACCTTGAAGTTTGGAATTGAAAAGTTCGATAGAAGATGAATTTTGGCTTGTGGCAAATACATGTCGAGGATATCTTGATCCAATCGATCGCACAAGGTATTGAAAGGTAAACCAAATCTGCTTTGGAGAAAGATTCCAAAGAAAGATTCTCGACAAAGGAACCAAAGACACCTAGTATGAGCAATGAAGATCGGGAGGAAATGGATCTCGAAAGCAAGTGCCATTCGGCTATGCTTGGCCAAAAATGTTCTTGCAAACGCAGGGAAATTTGACGACCAAGGAGCTTTGGGAGAAGTCGAGGAGACGTACTGCATTTAAAAGTGTCTCTAACCGAGTGTATCTAAAAGAACAGTTTCATACACTACGGATGAGTGAAGGTACATCAATCTCAGATCATTTAAGTATTCTCAATGGGATTGTCTCTGAACTAGAAACATTGGGAGTTCAAATAGATGATGAACACAAGGCTTTGAGGCTTATCTGGTCTATTCCATCGTCCTATGAACATATGAAGCCGATCTTAATTAATGGGAAGGAGAAGATATTCTTTTCTGAAGTTACCGGAAAACTCCTTTCGGAGGAGAAAAGGTTCAGTGAAAGAAACAATTTCACACCTGAAAGCTCAGTTTTGGTAACTGGAAATTGGAAGAAGAAGAAGAATTCAACAAAGGAAAGTCTTGAATGCTGGAGGTGCGAGCAACCTGGACACCTTAAAAGAAATTGCCCAAAAGGGGGAGCGGGTTCGGTAAATGTCTCCAAAGGTGACGCAAATAGTGTTTCTCTCACTTTTGCGGGATATGAAGATGATGATGTCATATGATGCCTGTTAAAGGCATGTACATCCTCTGGTATGGCGCAGATAGCAGGACAAACGATGTGTTCAATTTGCGGGTCCATAATTGTGCACAGGGCACTGGTTTCATAGATGTGCAGGGTGCGTGGTGGAAAAGTATGTCAATGGCAGATGGAACTTCCGAAAAAGTGAAACATGGAAGTTGCACCATAAGTTTTCTGCAGGTTTTTCGACATGTGCCGAAAGAAGAAAATCTTGAAATGTGTTTGTTTCAAGTGGTTATGTTCTTTATGGTGGAACATGGTAATTCTCGGATGTGAGAGTTATGACTGTTGGTGTAAGCAGTGTTGGCATATGTTCTTTTGTAGAACATGATAATTCTTGATTTTTAGAATTATATCTATCGATGTAGACGTGGATGGACAAAGATGGTTCAAGTGTGACTTCTACTTGAGGGGGAGAATTGTTCTCTCCGAAGCTGATTCGGGGATAGTTTCTAATTGAGTGAAGGGGGAGTTTGTTGGTGTCCATCCAATTATGGTCAATGAATGTGGCTATCAACATAAGAAACATTCAAAGGCAAATTGGAATTTCCAAGCCAAGTCAAAGCAGTCAAGGAAGAGGAAGAAAAGTTGGAATGAAACTTGTCCATTTACACGTAATGGTTTGCTATAAATAGATGGCATGGCTCATTTGATGAATTCATTCCTAGTGAATCAAAGGCAGAGGCACAACCAAGAGAAAAATATATAGTGAGAGAAAAATAGAGAGTGAGTAAGCCCTGAGAGTGTGGGAAAAATACACTTGGGTAGATATCATTCCTATTATTCCTTTAATATTGCTAGTTGACAATATTTGTATAGGAGTGGGTCTCACGGGAAATACTATATTGTATTTTTTGAGGGTTTCAAGAGAGGAAAGAATATTGTAATTATTCTTTGATATAGTGGAATATTTTTCGGAGTTTGTCCCGTGGTTTTTCCCTCGGTGTTAGAGGGTTTTCCACGTTAAATACTGGTGTTCTTTCTGTGTGTTCATCCAAACTTGTTTCCGCATAAAGGTTCTGCTGGAGGAAAATTATTTGTTGTTTTATAACAACTGACGTCGATTTTCCCAACAACTGATATCGGAGCTCGGGTAACCAGGTTCTGACAACAAAAATTATTTGCGGTTAGTGCAGACCTTGAAGTTTGGAATTGAAAAGTTCGATGGGAAGATGAATTTTGGCTTATGGCAAATACAAGTCGAGGATATCTTGATCCAATCAGGATTGCACAAGGTATTGAAAGGTAAACCAGCCTCTGTTTTGGAGAAAGATTCCAGCAAAGATTCTGACAAAGGAAACAGCACACCTAATATGAGCAATGAAGATTGGGAGGAAATGGATCTGAAAGCAGCAAGTGCCATTCGGCTATGCTTGGCCAAAAATGTTCTTGCAAACGTGCAGGGAAATTTGACGACCAAGGAGCTTTGGGAGAAGCTGGAGGAGATGTACTGCATTTAAAAGTGTCTCTAACCGAGTGTATCTAAAAGAACAGTTTCATACACTACGGATGAGTGAAGGTACATCAATCTCAGATCATTTAAGTATTCTCAATGGGATTGTCTCTGAACTGGAAACATTGGGAGTTCAAATAGATGATGAAGACAAGGCTTTGAGGCTTATCTGGTCTATTCCATCGTCCTATGAACATATGAAGCCGATCTTAATTCATGGGAAGGAGAAGATATTCTTTTCTGAAGTTACCGGAAAACTCCTTTCGGAGGAGAAAAGGTTGAGTGAAAGAAACAATTTCACACCTGAAAGCTCAGTTTTGGTAACTGAAAATTGGAAGAAGAAGAAGAATTCAACAAAGGAAAGTCTTGAATGCTGGAGGTGCGAGCAACCTGGACACCTTAAAAGAAATTGCCCAAAAGGGGGAGCAGTTCGAAAATGGCTCCAAAGGTGACGCAAATAGTGTTTCTCTCGCTTATGGATATGAAGATGATGATGTCATATGATGCCCGTAAAGGCATGTACATCCTCCGTATGGCGCAGATACCAGACAAACGATGTGTTCAATTTGCGGGTCCATAATTGCGCATAGTGGCACCGGGTTTCACAGATGTGCAGTGGTGCGTGGTGGAAAAGTATGTCGATGGCGATGGAACTTAGAAAAAGTGAAACATGGAAGTTGCACCATAAGTTTTCTGCAGTTTTTCGACATGTGCCGAAAGAAGAAAATCTTGAAATGTCTTTGTTTCAAGTGGTTATGTTCTTTATGGTGGAACATGGTAATTCTCGGATGTGAGAGTTATGACCATTGGCAAGCAAAGTGTTGGAATATGTTCTTTTGTAGAGCATGATAATTCTTGATTTTGAGAATTATATCTATCGATGTAGACGTGGATGGACAAAGATGGTTCAAGTGTGACTTCTACTTGAGGGGGAGAATTGTTCTCTCCGAAGCTGATTCGGGGATAGTTTCTAATTGACTGAAGGGGGAGTTTGTTGGTGTCCAACCAATTATGGTCAATTAATGTGGCTATCAACATAAGAAACATTCAAAGGCAAATTGGAATTTCCAAGCCAAGTCAAAGCAGTCAAGGAAGAGGAAGAAAAGTTGGAATGAAACTTGTCCATTTACTCGTAATGGTTTGCTATAATAGATGGCATGGCTCATTTGATGAATTCATTCCGAGTGAATCAAAGGCAGAGGCACAACCAAGAGAAAAATAGAGAGTCAGTAAGCCCTGAGAGTGTGGGAAAAATACACTTGGGTAGATATCATTTCTATTATTCCTTTAATATTGCTAGTTGACAATACTTGTATAGGAGTGGGTCTCACGGGAAATACTATATTGTATTTTTTGAGGGTTTCAAGAGAGGAAAGAATATTGTAATTATTCTTTGATATAGTGGAATATTTTTCGGAGTTTGTCCCGTGGTTTTTCCCTCGGTGTTAGAGGGTTTTCCACGTTAAATACCGGTGTTCTTTCTGTGTGTTCATCCAAACTTGTTTCCGCATAAAGGTTCTCACTGAGGAAAATTATTTGTTGTTTTATAACAATTGACGTCGATTTTCCCAACAACTGGTATCGGAGCTCGGTAACCGGTTCGACAACAAAAATTCTTTGCGGTTAGTGGAGAAATATTTTTGTGGAAAAGATGCGACCTTGAAGTTTGGAATTGAAAAGTTCGATAGAAGATGAATTTTGGCTTGTGGCAAATACATGTCGAGGATATCTTGATCCAATCGATTGCACAAGGTATTGAAAGGTAAACCAAATCTGCTTTGGAGAAAGATTCCAGCAAAGATTCTGACAAAGGAACCAGCACACCTAGTATGAGCAATGAAGATTGGGAGGAAATGGATCTGAAAGCAGCAAGTGCCATTCGGCTATGCTTGGCCAAAAATGTTCTTGCAAACGTGCAGGGAAATTTGACGACCAAGGAGCTTTGGGAGAAGCTGGAGGAGACGTACCAGACGAAAAGTGTCTCTAACCGAGTGTATCTAAAAGAACAGTTTCATACACTACGGATGAGTGAAGGTACATCAATCTCAGATCATATAAGTATTCTCAATGGGATTGTCTCTGAACTAGAAACATTGGGAGTTCAAATAGATGATGAACACAAGGCTTTGAGGCTTATCTGGTCTATTCCATCGTCCTATGAACATATGAAGCCGATCTTAATTCATGGGAAGGAGAAGATATTCTTTTCTGAAGTTATCGGAAAACTCCTTTCGGAGGAGAAAAGGTTGAGTGAAAGAAATAATTTCACACCTGAAAGCTCAGTTTTGGTAACTGGAAATTGGAAGAAGAAGAAGAATTCAACAAAGAAAAGTCTTGAATGCTGGAGGTGCGAGCAACCTGGGCATCTTAAAAGAAATTGCCCAAAAGGGGGAGTGGGTTCGGCAAATGGCTCCAAAGGTGGCGCAAATAGTGTTTCTCTCACTTTTGCGGGATATGAAGATGATGATGTCATATGATGCCTGTTAAAGGCATGTACATCCTCTGGTATGGCGCAGATACTAGGACAAACGATGTGTTCAATTTGCGGGTCCATAATTGCGCACAGGGCACTGGTTTCACAGATGTGCAGGGTGCGTGGTGGAAAAGTATGTCGATGGCAGATGGAACTTCCGGAAAAGTGAAACATGGAAGTTGCACCATAAGTTTTCTGCAGGTTTTTCGACATGTGCCGAAAGAAGAAAATCTTGAAATGTGTTTGTTTCAAGTGGTTATGTTCTTTATGGTGGAACATGGTAATTCTCGGATGTGAGAGTTATGACTGTTGGTGTAAGCAGTGTTGGCATATGTTCTTTTGTATAGCATGATAATTCTTGATTTTGAGAATTATATCTATAGATGTAGACGTGGATGGACAAAGATGGTTCAAGTGTGACTTCTACTTGAGGGGGAGAATTGTTCTCTCCAAAGCTGATTCGGGGATAGTTTCTAATTGACTGGAGGGGGAGTTTGTTGGTGCCCAGCCAATTATAGTCAATGAATGTGGCTATCAACATAAGAAAAATTCAAAGGCAAATTGGAATTGCCAAGCCAAGTCAAAGCAGTCAAGGAAGAGGAAGAAAAGTTGGAATGAAACTTGTCCATTCACACGTAATGGTTTGCTATAAATAGATGGCATGGCTCATTTGATGAATTCATTCATAGTGAATCAAAGGCAGAGGCACAACCAAGAGAAAAATATATAGTGAGAGAAAAATAGAGAGTGAGTAAGCCCTGAGAGTGTGGGAAAAATACACTTGGGTAGATATTATTTCTATTATTCCTTTAATATTGCTAGTTGACAATATTTGGATAGGAGTGGTTCTCACGAGAAATACTATATTGTATTTTTTGAGGGTTTCAAGAGAGGAAAGAATATTGCAATTATTCTTTGATATAGTGGAATATTTTTCGGAGTTTGTCCCGTGGTTTTTCCCTCGGTGTTAGAGGGTTTTCCACGTTAAATACCGGTGTTCTTTCCGTGTGTTCATCCAAACTTGTTTCCGCATAAAGGTTCTGCTGGAGGAAAATTATTTGTTGTTTCATAACAACCGACGTCGATTTTCCCAACAACTGATATCGGAGCTCGGGTAACCGGGTTCTGACAACAAAAATTATTTGCGGTTAGTGGAGAAATATTTTTTTGTGGAAAAGATGCAGACCTTGAAGTTTGGAATTGAAAAGTTCGATGGGAAGATGAATTTTGGCTTGTGGCAAATACAAGTCGAAGATATCTTGATCCAATCAGGATTGCACAAGGTATTGAAAGGTAAACCAGCCTCTGTTTTGGAGAAAGATTCCAAAGAAAGATTCGACAAAGGAACCAAAGACACCTAGTATGAGCAATGAAGATTGGGAGGAAATGGATCCGAAAGCGGAAGTGCCATTCGGCTATGCTTGGCCAAAAATGTTCTTGCAAACGTGCAGGAAATTTGACGACCAAGGAGCTTTGGGAGAAGTCGGAGGAGATGTATCGATTTAAAAGTGTCTCTAACCGAGTGTATCTAAAAGAAGCTTCATACACTACGGATGAGTGAAGGTACATGAATCTCAGATCATTTAAGTATTCTCAATGGGATTGTCTCTGAACTGGAAACATTGGGAGTTCAAATAGATGATGAAGACAAGGCTTTGAGGCTTATCTGGTCTATTCCATCGTCCTATGAACATATGAAGCCGATCTTAATTAATGGGAAGGAGAAGATATTCTTTTGTGAAGTTACCGGAAAACTCCTTTCGGAGGAGAAAAGGTTCAGTGAAAGAAACAATTTCACACCTGAAAGCTCAGTTTTGGTAACTGGAAATTGGAAGAAGAAGAAGAATTCAACAAAGAAAAGTCTTGAATGCTGGAGGTGCGAGCAACCTGGACACCTTAAAAGAAATTGCCCAAAAGGGGGAGCGGGTTCGGCAAATGGCTCCAAAGGTGACACAAATAGGGTTTCTCTCGCATTTGCGGGATATGAAGATGATGATGTCATATGATGCCTGTTAAAGGCATCTACATCCTCTGGTATGGCGCAGATAGCAGGACAAACATGTGTTCAATTTGCGGGTCCATAATTGTGCACAGGGCACTGGTTTCATAGATGTGCAGGGTGCGTGGTGGAAAAGTATGTCGATGGCAGATGGAACTTCCGAAAAAGTGAAACATGGAAGTTGCACCATAAGATTTCTGCCGGTTTTTCGACATGTGCCGAAAGAAGAAAATCTTGAAATGTGTTTGTTTCAAGTGGTTATGTTCTTTATGGTGGAACATGGTAATTCTCGGATGTGAGAGTTATGACTGTTGGTGTAAGCAGTGTTGGCATATGTTCTTTTGTAGAACATGATAATTCTTGATTTTTAGAATTATATCTATCGATGTAGACGTGGATGGACAAAGATGGTTCAAGTGTGACTTCTACTTGAGGGGGAGAATTGTTCTCTCCGAAGCTGATTCGGGGATAGTTTCTAATTGACTGGAGGGGGAGTTTGTTGGTGTCCAGCCAATTATGGTCAATGAATGTGGCTATCAACATAAGAAAAATTAAAAGGCAAATTGGAATTGCCAAGCCAAGTCAAAGCAGTCAAGGAAGAGAAAGAAAAGTTGGAATGAAACTTGTCCATTCACACGTAATGGTTTGCTATAAATAGATGGCATGGCTCATTTGATGAATTCATTCCTAGTGAATCAAAGGCAGAGGCACAACCAAGAGAAAAATATATAGTGAGAGAAAAATAGAGAGTGAGTAAGCCCTGAGAGTGTGGGAAAAATACACTTGGGTAGGTATCATTTCTATTATTCCTTTAATATTGCTAGTTTACAATATTTGGATAGGAGTGGGTCTCACGGGAAATACTATATTGTATTTTTTGAGGGTTTCAAGAGAGGAAAGAATATTGTAATTATTCTTTGATATAGTGGAATATTTTCGAGTTTGTCCCGTGGTTTTTCCCTGTTAGAGGGTTTTCCACATTAAATACCGGTGTTCTTTCTGTGTTCATCCAAACTTGTTTCCGCATAAAGGTTCTACTGAGGAAAATTATTTGTTGTTTTATAATAATTGACGTCGATTTTCCCAAAGAATCGGTATCTGAGCTCGGGTAACCGGGTTCGACAACAAAAATTCTTTGCGATTAGTGGAGAAATATTTTTGTGGAAAAGATGCAGACTTGAAGTTTGGAATTGAAAAGTTCGATGGGAAGATGAATTTTGGCTTGTGGCAAATACAAGTCGAGGATATCTTGATCCAATCAGGATTGCACAAGGTATTGAAAGGTAAACCAAATTCTGCTTTAGAGAAAGATTCCAAAGAAAGATTCGACAAAGGAACCAAAGACACCTAGTATGAGCAATGAAGATTGGGAGGAAATGGATCTGAAAGCAGCAAGTGCCATTCGGCTATGCTTGGCCAAAAATGTTCTTGCAAACGTGCAGGGAAATTTGACGACCAAGGAGCTTTGGGAGAAGCTGGAGGAGATGTACAGATTTAAAAGTGTCTCTAACCGAGTGTATCTAAAAGAACAGCTTTCATACACTACGTATGAGTGAAGGTACATCAATCTCGATCTTAAGTATTCTTAATGGGATTGTCTCTGAACTGGAAACATTGGGAGTTCAAATAGATGATGAAGACAAGGCTTTGAGGCTTATCTCGTCTATTCCATCGTCCTATGAACATATGAAGCCGATCTTAATTAATGGGAAGAAGAAGATATTCTTTTCAAGTTCTGGAAAACTCCTTTCTGAGGAGAAAAGGTTGAGTGAAAGAAACAATTTCACACTGAAAGCTCGCTTTGGTAATCGGAAATTGGAAGAAGAAGAAGAATTCAACAAAGGAAAGTCTTGAATGCCGGAGGTGCGAGCAACCCGGCATCTTAAAAGAAATTGCCCAAAAGGGGGAGCGGAGTTCGCAAATGGCTCCAAAGGTGACGCCAATAGTGTTTCTCTCGCTTTATGCGGGACATGAAGATGATGATGTCATATGATGCCCGTTAAAGGCATGTACATCCTCCGTATGGCGCAGATACTAGACAAACGATGTGTTCAATTTGCGGGTCCATAATTGCGCATGTGGCACCGGTTTCACAGATGTGCAGGTGGTGCGTGGTGGAAAATATGTCGATGGCGATGGAACTTCCGAAAAGTGAAACATGGAAGTTGCACCATAAGTTTTCGCAGGTTTTTCGACATGTGCCGAAATAAGAAAATCTTGAAATGTGTTTGTTTCAAGTGGTTATGTTCTTTATGGTGGAACATGGTAATTCTCGGATGTGAGAGTTATGACTATCGTGTAAGCAGTGTTGGCATATGTTCTTTTGTAGAGCATGATAATTCTTGATTTTGAGAATTATATATCTATCGATGTAGACGTGGATGGACAAAGATGCTTCAAGTGTGACTTCTACTTGAGGGGTAGAATTGTTCTCTCCGAAGCTGATTCGGGGATAGTTTCTAATTGACTGGAGGGGGAATTTGTTGGTGTCCAGCCAATTATGGTCAATGAATGTGGCTATCAACATAAGAAAAATTCAAAGACAAATTGGAATTGCCAAGCCAAGTCAAAGCAGTCAAGGAAGAGGAAGAAAAGTTGGAATGAAACTTGTCCATTCACACGTAATGGTTTGCTATAAATAGATGGCATGGCTCATTTGATGAATTCATTCCTAGTGAATCAAAGACAGAGGCACAACCAAGAAAAAGATATATAGTGAGAGAAAAATAGAGAATGAGTAAGCCCTGAGAGTGTGGGAAAAATACACTTGGGTAGATATTATTTCTATTATTCCTTTAATATTGCTAGTTGACAATATTTGGATAGGAGTGGTCTCACGGGAAATACTATATTGTATTTTTTGAGGGTTTCAAGAGAGGAAAGAATATTGCAATTATTCTTTGATATAGTGGAATATTTTTCGGAGTTTGTCCCGTGGTTTTTCCCTCGGTGTTAGAGGGTTTTCCACGTTAAATACCGGTGTTCTTTCTGTGTGTTCATCCAAACTTGTTTCAGCATAAAGGTTCTGTTGGAGGAAAATTATTTGTTGTTTTATAACAACTGACGTCGATTTTCCCAATAACTGATATCGGAGCTCGTAATCGGTTCGACAACAAAAATTAATTGCGGGTAGTGGAGAAATATTTTTGTGGAAAAGATGCACCTTGAAGTTTGGAATTGAAAAGTTCGATGGGAAGATGAATTTTGGCTTGTGGCAAATACAAGTCGAGGATATCTTGATCCAATCAGATCGCACAAGGTATTGAAAGGTAAACCAGCCTCTGTTTTGGAGAAAGATTCCAGCAAAGATTCTGACAAAGGAACCAGCACACCTAGTATGAGCAATGAAGATTGGGAGGAAATGGATCTGAAAGCAGCAAGTGCCATTCGGCTATGCTTGGCCAAAAATGTTCTTGCAAACGTGCAGGGAAATTTGACGACCAAGGAGCTTTGGGAGAAGCTGGAGGAGATGTACCAGACGAAAAGTGTCTCTAACCGAGTGTATCTAAAAGAACAGTTTCATACACTACGGATGAGTGAAGGTACATGAATCTCAGATCATTTAAGTATTCTCAATGGGATTGTCTCTGAACTGGAAACATTGGGAGTTCAAATAGATGATGAAGACAAGGCTTTGAGGCTTATCTGGTCTATTCCATCGTCCTATGAACATATGAAGACGATCTTAATTAATGGGAAGGAGAAGATATTCTTTTCTGAAGTTACTGGAAAACTCCTTTTGGAGGAGAAAAAGTTCAGTGAAAGAAACAATTTCACACCTGAAAGCTCAGTTTTGGTAACTGGAAATTGGAAGAAGAAGAAGAATTCAACAAAGGAAAGTCTTGAATGCTGGAGGTGAGAGCAACCTGGACACCTTAAAAGAAATTGCCCAAAAGGGGGAGCGGGTTCGGCAAATGGCTCCAACGGTGACGCAAATAGTGCTTCTCTCGCTTTTGCGGGATATGAAGATGATGATGTCATATGATGCCTGTTAAAGGCATGTACATCCTCTGGTATGGCGCAGATAGCAGGACAAACGATGTGTTCAATTTGCGGGTCCATAATTGCGCATAGGGCACTGGTTTCACAGATGTGCAGGGTGCGTGGTGGAAAAGTATGTCGATGGCAGATGGAACTTCCGAAAAAGTGAAACATGGAAGTTGCACCATAAGTTTTCTGCAGGTTTTTCGACATGTGCCGAAAGAAGAAAATCTTGAAATGTGTTTGTTTCAAGAGGTTATGTTCTTTATGGTGGAACATGGTAATTCTCGGATGTGAGAGTTATGACTGTTGGTGTAAGCAGTGTTGGAATATGTTCTTTTGTAGAGCATGATAATTCTTGATTTTGAGAATTATATCTATCGATGTAGACGTGGATGGACAAAGATGGTTCAAGTGTGACTTCTACTTGAGGGGGAGAATTGTTCTCTCCGAAGCTGATTCGGGGATAGTTTCTAATTGACTTAAGGGGGAGTTTGTTGGTGTCCAACCAATTATGGTCAATGAATGTGGCTATCAACATAAGAAACATTGAAAGGCAAATTGGAATTTCCAAGCCAAGTCAAAGCAGTCAAGGAAGAGGAAGAAAAGTTGGAATGAAACTTGTCCATTTACACGTAATGGTTTGCTATAAATAGATGGCATGGCTCATTTGATGAATTCATTCCGAGTGAATCAAAGGCAGAGGCACAACCAAGAGAAAAATATATAGTGAGAGAAAAATAGAGAGTGAGTAAACCCTGAGAGTGTGGGAAAAATACACTTGGGTAGATATCATTTCTATTATTCCTTTAATATTGCTAGTTGACAATATTTGTATAGGAGTGGGTCTCACGGGAAATACTATATTGTATTTTTTGAGGGTTTCAAGAGAGGAAAGAATATTGTAATTATTCTTTGATATAGTGGAATATTTTTCGGAGTTTGTCCCGTGGTTTTTCCCTCGGTGTTAGAGGGTTTTCCACGTTAAATACCGGTGTTCTTTCTGTGTGTTCATCCAAACTTGTTTCCGCATAAAGGTTCTGCTGGAGGAAAATTATTTGTTGTTTTATAACAATTGACGTCGATTTTCCCAACAACTGGTATCGGAGCTCGGGTAACCGGGTTCTGACAACAAAAATTCTTTGCGGTTAGTGGAGAAATATTTTTTTGTGGAAAAGATGCAGACCTTGAAGTTTGGAATTGAAAAGTTCGATAGGAAGATGAATTTTGGCTTGTGGCAAATACATGTCGAGGATATCTTGATCCAATCAGGATTGCACAAGGTATTGAAAGGTAAACCAGCCTCTGTTTTGGAGAAAGATTCCAGCAAAGATTCTGACAAAGGAACCAGCACACCTAGTATGAGCAATGAAGATTGGGAGGAAATGGATCTGAAAGCAGCAAGTGCCATTCGGCTATGCTTGGCCAAAAATGTTCTTGCAAACGTGCAGGGAAATTTGACGACCAAGGAGCTTTGGGAGAAGCTGGAGGAGATGTACCAGACGAAAAGTGTCTCTAACCGAGTGTATCTAAAAGAACAGTTTCATACACTACGGATGAGTGAAGGTACATCAATCTCAGATCATTTAAGTATTCTCAATGGGATTGTCTCTGAACTGGAAACATTGGGAGTTCAAATAGATGATGAAGACAAGGCTTTGAGGCTTATCTGGTCTATTCCATCGTCCTATGAACATATGAAACCGATCTTAATTCATGAGAAGGAGAAGATATTCTTTTCTGAAGTTATCGGAAAACTCCTTTCGGAGGAGAAAAGGTTGAGTGAAAGAAATAATTTCACACCTGAAAGCTCAGTTTTGGTAACTGGAAATTGGAAGAAGAAGAATTCAACAAAGAAAAGTCTTGAATGCTGGAGGTGCGAGCAACGTGGGCATCTTAAAAGAAATTGCCCAAAAGGGGGAGTGGGTTCGGCAAATGGCTCCAAAGGTGGCGCAAATAGTGTTTCTCTCACTTTTGCGGGATATGAAGATGATGATGTCATATGATGCCTGTTAAAGGCATGTACATCCTCTGGTATGGCGCAGATACTAGGACAAACGATGTGTTCAATTTGCGGGTCCATAATTGCGCACAGGGCACTGGTTTCACAGATGTGCAGGGTGCGTGGTGGAAAAGTATGTCGATGGCAGATGGAACTTCCGTAAAAGTGAAACATGGAAGTTGCACCATAAGTTTTCTGCAGGTTTTTCGACATGTGCCGAAAGAAGAAAATCTTGAAATGTGTTTGTTTCAAGTGGTTATGTTCTTTATGGTGGAACATGGTAATTCTCGGATGTGAGAGTTATGACTGTTGGTGTAAGCAGTGTTGGCATATGTTCTTTTGTATAGCATGATAATTCTTGATTTTGAGAATTATATCTATAGATGTAGACGTGGATGGACAAAGATGGTTCAAGTGTGACTTCTACTTGAGGGGGAGAATTGTTCTCTCCAAAGCTGATTCGGGGATAGTTTCTAGTTGACTGGAGGGGGAGTTTGTTGGTGCCCAGCCAATTATAGTCAATGAATGTGGCTATCAACATAAGAAAAATTCAAAGGCAAATTAGAATTGCCAAGCCAAGTCAAAGCAGTCAAGGAAGAGGAAGAAAAGTTGGAATGAAACTTGTCCATTCACACGTAATGGTTTGCTATAAATAGATGGCATGGCTCATTTGATGAATTCATTCATAGTGAATCAAAGGCAGAGGCACAACCAAGAGAAAAATATATAGTGAGAGAAAAATAGAGAGTGAGTAAGCCCTGAGAGTGTGGGAAAAATACACTTGGGTAGATATTATTTCTATTATTCCTTTAATATTGCTAGTTGACAATATTTGGATAGGAGTGGGTCTCACGAGAAATACTATATTGTATTTTTTGAGGGTTTCAAGAGAGGAAAGAATATTGCAATTATTCTTTGATATAGTGGAATATTTTTCGGAGTTTGTCCCGTGGTTTTTCCCTCGGTGTTAGAGGGTTTTCCACGTTAAATACCGGTGTTCTTTCCGTGTGTTCATCCAAACTTGTTTCCGCATAAAGGTTCTGTTGGAGGAAAATTATTTGTTGTTTTATAACAACTGACGTCGATTTTCCCAACAACTGATATCGGAGCTCGGGTAACCGGGTTCTGACAACAAAAATTATTTGCGGTTAGTGGAGAAATATTTTTTTGTGGAAAAGATGCAGACCTTGAAGTTTGGAATTGAAAAGTTCGATGGGAAGATGAATTTTGGCTTGTGGCAAATACAAGTCGAGGATATCTTGATCCAATCAGGATTGCACAAGGTATTGAAAGGTAAACCAAATCTGCTTTGAGAAAGATTCCAAAGAAAGATTCTGACAAAGGAACCAGCACACCTAGTATGAGCAATGAAGATTGGGAGGAAATGGATCTGAAAGCAGCAAGTGCCATTCGGCTATGCTTGGCCAAAAATGTTCTTGCAAACGTGCAGGGAAATTTGACGACCAAGGAGCTTTGGGAGAAGCTGGAGGAGATGTACTGCATTTAAAAGTGTCTCTAACCGAGTGTATCTAAAAGAACAGTTTCATACACTACGGATGAGTGAAGGTACATGAATCTCAGATCATTTAAGTATTCTCAATGGGATTGTCTCTGAACTGGAAACATTGGGAGTTCAAATAGATGATGAAGACAAGGCTTTGAGGCTTATCTGGTCTATTCCATCGTCCTATGAACATATGAAGCCAATCTTAATTAATGGGAAGGAGAAGATATTCTTTTCTGAAGTTACCGGAAAACTCCTTTCGGAGGAGAAAAGGTTCAGTGAAAGAAACAATTTCACACCTGAAAGCTCAGTTTTGGTAACTGGAAATTGGAAGAAGAAGAAGAATTCAACAAAGGAAAGTCTTAAATGCTGGAGGTGCGAGCAACCTGGACACCTTAAAAGAAATTGCCCAAAAGGGGGAGCGGGTTCGGCAAATGGCTCCAAAGGTGACACAAATAGTGTTTCTCTCGCTTTTGCGGGATATGAAGATGATGATGTCATATGATGCCTGTTAAAGGCATGTACATCCTCTGGTATGGTGCAGATAGCAGGACAAACGATGTGTTCAATTTGCGGGTCCATAATTGTGCACAGGGCACTGGTTTCATAGATGTGCAGGGTGCGTGGTGGAAAAGTATGTCGATGGCAGATGGAACTTCCGAAAAAGTGAAACATGGAAGTTGCACCATAAGTTTTCTGCAGGTTTTTCGACATGTGCCGAAAGAAGAAAATCTTGAAATGTGTTTGTTTCAAGTGGTTATGTTCTTTATGGTGGAACATGGTAATTCTCGGATGTGAGAGTTATGAAATGGTGTAAGTGTTGGCATATGTTCTTTTGTAGAACATGATAATTCTTGATTTTAGAATTATATCTATCGATGTAGACGTGGATGGACAAAGATGGTTCAAGTGTGACTTCTACTTGAGGGGGAGAATTGTTCTCTCCGGTGATTCGGGGATAGTTTCTAATCGATTGGAGGAGTTTGTTGGTGTCCAGCCAATTATGGTCAATGAATGTGGCTATCAACATAAGAAAAATTAAAAGGCAAATTGGAATTGCCAAGCCAAGTCAAAGCAGTCAAGGAAGAGAAAGAAAAGTTGGAATGAAACTTGTCCATTCACACGTAATGGTTTGCTATAAATAGATGGCATGGCTCATTTGATGAATTCATTCCTAGTGAATCAAAGGCAGAGGCACAACCAAGAGAAAAATATATAGTGAGAGAAAAATAGAGAGTGAGTAAGCCCTGAGAGTGTGGGAAAAATACACTTGGGTAGGTATCATTTCTATTATTCCTTTAATATTGCTAGTTGACAATATTTGGATAGGAGTGGGTCTCACGGGAAATACTATATTGTATTTTTTGAGGGTTTCAAGAGAGAAAAGAATATTGTAATTATTCTTTGATATAGTGGAATATTTTTCGGAGTTTGTCCCGTGGTTTTTCCCTCGGTGTTAGAGGGTTTTCCACGTTAAATACCGGTGTTCTTTCTGTGTGTTCATCCAAACTTGTTTCCGCATAAAGGTTCTGCTGGAGGAAAATTATTTGTTGTTTTATAATAATTGACGTCGATTTTCCCAACAACTGGTATCGGAGCTCGGGTAACCGGGTTCTGACAACAAAAATTCTTTGCGGTTAGTGGAGAAATATTTTTTTGTGGAAAAGATGCAGACCTTGAAGTTTGGAATTGAAAAGTTCGATGGGAAGATGAATTTTGGCTTGTGGCAAATACAAGTCGAGGATATCTTGATCCAATCAGATTGCACAAGGTATTGAAAGGTAAACCAAATTGCTTGGAGAAAGATTCCAGCAAAGATTCTGACAAAGGAACCAGCACACCTAGTATGAGCAATGAAGATTGGGAGGAAATAGATCTGAAAGCAGCAAGTGCCATTCGGCTATGCTTGGCCAAAAATGTTCTTGCAAACGTGCAGGGAAATTTGACGACCAAGGAGCTTTGGGAGAAGCTGGAGGAGATGTACCAGCATTTAAAAGTGTCTCTAACCGAGTGTATCTAAAAGAACAGTTTCATACACTACAGATGAGTGAAGGTACATCAATCTCAGATCATTTAAGTATTCTCAATGGGATTGTCTCTGAACTGGAAACATTGGGAGTTCAAATAGATGATGAAGACAAGGCTTTGAGGCTTATCTCGTCTATTCCATCGTCTTATGAACATATGAAGCTGATCTTAATTAATGGGAAGAAGAAGATATTCTTTTCTGAAGTTACCGGAAAACTCCTTTCGGAGGAGAAAAGGTTGAGTGAAAGAAACAATTTCACACCTGAAAGCTCAGTTTTGGTAACTGGAAATTGGAAGAAGAAGAAGAATTCAACAAAGGAAAGTCTTGAATGCTGGAGGTGCGAGCAACCTGGGCATCTTAAAAGAAATTGCCCAAAAGGGGGAGCGGGTTCGGCAAATGGCTCCAAAGGTGACGCAAATAGTGTTTCTCTCGCTTTTGCGGGACATGAAGATGATGATGTCATATGATGCCTGTTAAAGGCATGTACATCCTCTGGTATGGCGCAGATACTAGGACAAACGATGTGTTCAATTTGCGGGTCCATAATTGCGCACAGGGCACTGGTTTCACAGATGTGCAGGGTGCGTGGTGGAAAATATGTCGATGGCAGATGGAACTTCCGAAAAATTGAAACATGGAAGTTGCACCATAAGTTTTCTGCAGGTTTTTCGACATGTGCCGAAATAAGAAAATCTTGAAATGTGTTTGTTTCAAGTGGTTATGTTCTTTATGGTGGAACATGGTAATTCTCGGATGTGAGAGTTATGACTATTGGTGTAAGCAGTGTTGGCATATGTTCTTTTGTAGAGCATCATAATTCTTGATTTTGAGAATTATATATCTATCGATGTAGACGTGGATGGACAAAGATGCTTCAAGTGTGACTTCTACTTGAGGGGGAGAATTGTTCTCTCCGAAGCTGATTCGGGGATAGTTTCTAATTGACTGGAGGGGGAATTTGTTGGTGTCCAGCCAATTATGGTCAATGAATGTGGCTATCAACATAAGAAAAATTCAAAGACAAGTTGGAATTGCCAAGCCAAGTCAAAGCAGTCAAGGAAGAGGAAGAAAAGTTGGAATGAAACTTGTCCATTCACACGTAATGGTTTGCTATAAATAGATGGCATGGCTCATTTGATGAATTCATTCCTAGTGAATCAAAGACAGAGGCACAACCAAGAAAAAAATATATAGTGAGAGAAAAATAGAGAGTGAGTAAGCCCTGAGAGTGTGGGAAAAATAAACTTGGGTAGATATTATTTCTATTATTCCTTTAATATTGCTAGTTGACAATATTTGGATAGGAGTGGTCTCACGGGAAATACTATATTGTATTTTTTGAGGGTTTCAAGAGAGGAAAGAATATTGCAATTATTCTTTGATATAGTGGAATATTTTTCGGAGTTTGTCCCGTGGTTTTTCCCTCGGAGTTAGAGGGTTTTCCACGTTAAATACCGGTGTTCTTTCTGTGTGTTCATCCAAACTTGTTTCCGCATAAAGGTTCTGCTGGAGGAAAATTATTTGTTGTTTTATAACAACTGACGTCGATTTTCCCAACAACTGATATCGGAGCTCGGGTAACCGGGTTCTGACAACAAAAATTATTTGCGGTTAGTGGAGAAATATTTTTTTGTGGAAAAGATGCAGACCTTGAAGTTTGGAATTGAAAAGTTCGATGGGAAGATGAATTTTGGCTTGTGGCAAATACAAGTCAAGGATATCTTGATCCAATCAGGATTGCACAAGGTATTGAAAGGTAAACCACCTCTGTTTGGAGAAAGATTCCAAAGAAAGATTCGACAAAGGAACCAAAGACACCTAGTATGAGCAATGAAGATTGGGAGGAAATGGATCCAAAGCGAAGTGCAATCGGCTATGCTTGCCAAAAATGTTCTTGCAAACGTGCAGGAAATTTGACGACCAAGGAGATTTGGGAGAAGCCGGAGGAGATGTACTGCATTTAAAAGTGTCTCTAACCGAGTGTATCTAAAAGAACAGTTTCATACACTACGGATGAGTGAAGGTACATGAATCTCAGATCATTTAAGTATTCTCAATGGGATTGTCTCTGAACTGGAAACATTGGGAGTTCAAATAGATGATGAAGACAAGGCTTTGAGGCTTATCTGGTCTATTCGATCGTCCTATGAACATATGAAGCCGATCTTAATTAATGGGAAGGAGAAGATATTCTTTTCTGAAGTTACCGGAAAACTCCTTTCGGAGGAGAAAAGGTTCAGTGAAAGAAACAATTTCACACCTGAAAGCTCAGTTTTGATAACTGGAAATTGGAACAAGAAGAAGAATTCAACAAAGGAAAGTCTTGAATGCTGGAGGTGCGAGCAACCTAGACACCTTAAAAGAAATTGCCCAAAAGGGGGAGCGGGTTCGGCAAATGGCTCCAAAGGTGACACAAATAGTGTTTCTCTCGCTTTTGCGGGATATGAAGATGATGATGTCATATGATGCCTGTTAAAGGCATGTACATCCTCTGGTATGGCGCAGATAGCAGGACAAACGATGTGTTCAATTTGCGGGTCCATAATTGTGCACAGGGCACTGGTTTCATAGATGTGCAGGGTGCGTGGTGGAAAAGTATGTCGATGGCAGATGGAACTTCCGAAAAAGTGAAACATGGAAGTTGCACCATAAGTTTTCTGCAGGTTTTTCGACATGTGCCGAAAGAAGAAAATCTTGAAATGTGTTTGTTTCAAGTGGTTATGTTCTTTATGGTGGAACATGGTAATTCTCGGATGTGAGAGTTATGACTGTTGGTGTAAGCAGTGTTGGCATATGTTCTTTTGTAGAACATGATAATTCGTGATTTTTAGAATTATATCTATCGATGTAGACGTGGATGGACAAAGATGGTTCAAGTGTGACTTCTACTTGAGGGGGAGAATTGTTCTCTCCGGTCGATTCGGGGATAGTTTCTAATTGACTGGAGGGGGAGTTTGTTGGTGTCCAACCAATTATGGTCAATGAATGTGGCTATCAACATAAGAAAAATTAAAAGGCAAATTGGAATTGCCAAGCCAAGTCAAAGCTGTCAAGGAAGAGAAAGAAAAGTTGGAATGAAACTTGTCCATTCACACGTAATGGTTTGCTATAAATAGATGGCATGGCTCATTTGATGAATTCATTCCTAGTGAATCAAAGGCAGAGGCACAACCAAGAGAAAAATATATAGTGAGAGAAAAATAGAGAGTGAGTAAGCCCTGAGAGTGTGGGAAAAATACACTTGGGTAGGTATCATTTCTATTATTCCTTTAATATTGCTAGTTGACAATATTTGGATAGGAGTGGGTCTCACGGGAAATACTATATTGTATTTTTTGAGGGTTTCAAGAGAGGAAAGAATATTGTAATTATTCTTTGATATAATGGAATATTTTTCGGAGTTTGTCCCGTGGTTTTTCCCTCGGTGTTAGAGGGTTTTCCACGTTAAATACCGGTGTTCTTTCTGTGTGTTCATCCAAACTTGTTTCCGCATAAAGGTTCTGCTGGAGGAAAATTATTTGTTGTTTAATAATAATTGACGTCGATTTTCCCAACAACTGGTATCGGAGCTCGGGTAACCGGGTTCTGACAACAAAAATTCTTTGCGGTTAGTGGAGAAATATTTTTTTGTGGAAAAGATGCAGACCTTGAAGTTTGGAATTGAAAAGTTCGATGGGAAGATGAATTTTGGCTTGTGGCAAATACAAGTCGAGGATATCTTGATCCAATCAGGATTGCACAAGGTATTGAAAGGTAAACCAGCCTCTGTTTTGGAGAAAGATTCCAGCAAAGATTCTGACAAAGGAACCAGCACACCTAGTATGAGCAATGAAGATTGGGAGAAAATAGATCTGAAAGCAGCAAGTGCCATTCGGCTATGCTTGGCCAAAAATGTTCTTGCAAACGTGCAGGGAAATTTGACGACCAAGGAGCTTTGGGAGAAGCTGGAGGAGATATACCAGATGAAAAGTGTCTCTAACCGAGTGTATCTAAAATAACAGTTTCATACACTACAGATGAGTGAAGGTACATCAATCTCAGATCATTTAAGTATTCTCAATGGGATTGTCTCTGAACTGGAAACATTGGGAGTTCAAATAGATGATGAAGACAAGGCTTTGAGGCTTATCTCGTCTATTCCATCGTCCTATGAACATATGAAGCCGATCTTAATTAATGGGAAGAAGAAGATATTCTTTTCTGAAATTACCGGAAAACTCCTTTCGGAGGAGAAAAGGTTGAGTGAAAGAAACAATTTCACACCTGAAAGCTCAGTTTTGGTAACTGGAAATTGGAAGAAGAAGAAGAATTCAACAAAGGAAAGCCTTGAATGCTGGAGGTGCGAGCAACCTGGGCATCTTAAAAGAAATTGCCCAAAAGGGGGAGCGGGTTCGACAAATAGCTCCAAAGGTGACGCAAATAGTGTTTCTCTCGCTTTTGCGGGACATGAAGATGATGATGTCATATGATGCGTGTTAAAGGCATGTACATCCTCTGGTATGGCGCAGATACTAGGACAAACGATGTGTTCAATTTGCGGGTCCATAATTGCGCACAGGGCACTGGTTTCACAGATGTGCAGGGTGCGTGGTGGAAAATATGTCGATGGCAGATGGAACTTCCGAAAAAGTGAAACATGGAAGTTGCACCATAAGTTTTCTGCAGGTTTTTCGACATGTGCCGAAATAAGAAAATCTTGAAATGTGTTTGTTTCAAGTGGTTATGTTCTTTATGGTGGAACATGGTAATTCTCGGATGTGAGAGTTATGACTATTGGTGTAACCAGTGTTGGCATATGTTCTTTTGTAGAGCATGATAATTCTTGATTTTGAGAATTATATATCTATCGATGTAGACGTGGATGGACAAAGATGCTTCAAGTGTGACTTCTACTTGAGGGGGAGAATTGTTCTCTCCGAAGCTGATTCGGGGATAGTTTCTAATTGACTGGAGGGGGAATTTGTTGGTGTCCAGCCAATTATGGTCAATGAATGTGGCTATCAACATAAGAAAAATTCAAAGACAAATTGGAATTGCCAAGCCAAGTCAAAGCAGTCAAGGAAGAGGAAGAAAAGTTGGAATGAAACTTGTCCATTCACACGTAATGGTTTGCTATAAATAGATGGCATGGCTCATTTGATGAATTCATTCCTAGTGAATCAAAGACAGAGGCACAACCAAGAAAAAAATATATAGTGAGAGAAAAATAGAGAGTGAGTAAGCCCTCAGAGTGTGGGAAAAATACACTTGGGTAGATATTATTTCTATTATTCCTTTAATATTGCTAGTTGACAATATTTGGATAGGAGTGGTCTCACGGGAAATACTATATTGTATTTTTGAGGGTTTCAAGAGAGGAAGGAATATTGCAATTATTCTTTGATATAGTGGAATATTTTTCGGAGTTTGTCCCGTGGTTTTTCCCTCGGTGTTAGAGGGTTTTCCACGTTGAATACCGGTGTTCTTTCTGTGTGTTCATCCAAACTTGTTTCCGCATAAAGGTTCTGCTGGAGGAAAATTATTTGTTGTTTTATAACAACTGACGTCGATTTTCCCAACAACTGATATCGGAGCTCGGGTAGCAGGTTACGACAACAAAAATTATTTGCGGTTAGTGGAGAAATATTTTTTTGTGGAAAAGATGCAGACCTTGAAGTTTGGAATTGAAAAGTTCGATGGGAAGATGAATTTTGGCTTGTGGCAAATACAAGTCGAGGATATCTTGATCTAATCAGGATTGCACAAGGTATTGAAAGGTAAACCACCTGCTTTTGGAGAAAGATTCCAAAGAAAGATTCCGACAAAGGAACCAAAGACACCTAGTATGAGCAATGAAGATTGGGAGGAAATGGATCTGAAGCAAGTGCCATTCGGCTATGCTTGGCAAAAATGTTCTTGCAAACGCGTGCGGAAATTTGACGACCAAGGAGATTTGGGAGAAGCCGGAGGAGATGTACTGCAGAAAAGTGTCTCTAACCGAGTGTATCTAAAAGAACAGTTTCATACACTACGGATGAGTGAAGGTACATGAATCTCAGATCATTTAAGTATTCTCAATGGGATTGTCTCTGAACTAGAAACATTGGGAGTTCAAATAGATGATGAAGACAAGGCTTTGAGGCTTATCTGGTCTATTCCATCGTCCTATGAACATATGAAGACGATCTTAATTAATGGGAAGGAGAAGATATTCTTTTCTGAAGTTACCGGAAAACTCCTTTCGGAGGAGAAAAAGTTCAGTGAAAGAAACAATTTCACACCTGAAAGCTCAGTTTTGGTAACTGGAAATTGGAAGAAGAAGAAGAATTCAACAAAGGAAAGTCTTGAATGCTGG
Organism: Orobanche coerulescens; assembly: GCA_033398695.1. Classification (NCBI taxonomy): domain Eukaryota; kingdom Viridiplantae; phylum Streptophyta; class Magnoliopsida; order Lamiales; family Orobanchaceae; genus Orobanche; species Orobanche coerulescens. Next base: position 66,573,290 of record CM065810.1, read on the forward strand.
AGGTGCGAGCAACCTGGACACCTTAAAAAAAATTGCCCAAAAGGGGGAGCGGGTTCGGCAAAATGGCTCCAAAGGTGACGCAAATAGTGTTTCTCTCGCTTTTGCGGGATATGAAGATGATGATGTCATATGATGCCTGTTAAAGGCATGTACATCCTCTGGTATGGCGCAGATAGCAGGACAAACAATGTGTTAAATTTGCGGGTCCATAATTGTGCACAGGGCACTGGTTTCATAGATGTGCAGGGTGCGTGGTGGAAAAGTATGTCGATGGCAGATGGAACTTCCGAAAAAGTGAAACATGGAAGTTGCACCATAAGTTTTCTGCAGGTTTTTCGACATGTGCCGAAAGAAGAAAATCTTGAAATGTGTTTGTTTCAAGTGGTTATGTTCTTTATGGTGGAACATGGTAATTCTCGGATGTGAGAGTTATGACTGTTGGTGTAAGCAGTGTTGGCATATGTTCTTTTGTAGAACATGATAATTCTTGATTTTTAGAATTATATCTATCTATGTAGACGTGGATGGACAAAGATGGTTCAAGTGTGACTTCTACTTGAGGGGGAGAATTGTTCTCTCCGAAGGTGATTCGGGGTTAGTTTCTAATTGACTGGAGGGGAAGTTTGTTGGTGTCCAGCCAATTATGGTCAATGAATGTGGCTATCAACATAAGAAAAATTCAAAGGCAAATTGGAATTGCCAAGCCAAGTCAAAGCAGTCAAGGGAGAGAAAGAAAAGTTGGAATGAAACTTGTCCATTCACACGTAATGGTTTGGTATAAATAGATGGCATGGCTCATTTGATGAATTCATTCCTAGTGAATCAAAGGCAGAGGCACAACCAAGAGAAAAATATATAGTGAGAGAAAAATAGAGAGTGAGTAAGCCCTGAGAGTGTGGGAAAAATACACTTGGGTAGGTATCATTTCTATTATTCCTTTAATATTGCTAGTTGACAATATTTGGATAGGAGTGGGTCTCACGGGAAATACTATATTGTATTTTTTGAGGGTTTCAAGAGAGGAAAGAATATTGTAATGATTCTTTGATATAGTGGAATATTTTTCGGAGTTTGTCCCGTGGTTTTCCCTCGGTGTTAGAGGGTTTTCCACGTTAAATACCGGTGTTCTTTCTGTGTGTTCATCCAAACTTGTTTCCGCATAAAGGTTCTGCTGGAGGAAAATTATTTGTTGTTTTATAATAATTGACGTCGATTTTCCCAACAACTGGTATCGGAGCTCGGGTAACCGGGTTCTGACAACAAAAATTCTTTGCGGTTAGTGGAGAAATATTTTTTTGTGGAAAAGATGCAGACCTTGAAGTTTGGAATTGAAAAGTTCGATGGGAAGATGAATTTTGGCTTGTGGCAAATACAAGTCGAGGATATCTTGATCCAATCAGGATTGCACAAGGTATTGAAAGGTAAACCAGCCTTTGTTTTGGAGAAAGATTCCAAAGAAAGATTCTCGACGAAGGAACCAAAGACACCTAGTATGAGCAATGAAGATTGGGAGGAAATGGATCCAAAGCGCAAGTGCCATTCGGCTATGCTTGGCCAAAAATGTTCTTGCAAACGCAGGGAAATTTGACGACCAAGGAGCTTTGGGAGAAGCCGGAGGAGATGTACTGCATTTAAAAAGTGTCTCTAACCGAGTGTATCTAAAAGAATGCTTTCATACACTACAGATGAGTGAAGGTACATCAATCTCAGATCATTTAAGTATTCTCAATGGGATTGTCTCTGAACTGGAAACATTGGGAGTTCAAATAGATGATGAAGACAAGGCTTTGAGGCTTATCTCGTCTATTCCATCGTCCTATGAACATATGAAGCCGATCTTAATTAATGGGAAGAAGAAGATATTCTTTTCTGAAGTTACCGGAAAACTCCTTTCGGAGGAGAAAAGGTTGAGTGAAAGAAACAATTTCACACCTGAAAGCTCAGTTTTGGTAACTGGAAATTGGAAGAAGAAGAAGAATTCAACAAAGGAAAGTCTTGAATGCTGGAGGTGCGAGCAACCTGGGCACCTTAAAAGAAATTGCCCAAAAGGGGGAGCGGGTTCGGCAAATGGCTCCAAAGGTGACGCAAATAGTGTTTCTCTCGCTTTTGCGGGACATGAAGATGATGATGTCATATGATGCCTGTTAAAGGCATGTACATCCTCTGGTATGGCGCAGATACCAGGACAAACGATGTGTTCAATTCGCGGGTCCATAATTGCGCACAGGGCACTGGTTTCACAGATGTGCAGGGTGCGTGGTGGAAAATATGTCGATGGCAGATGGAACTTCCGAAAAAGTGAAACATGGAAGTTGCACCATAAGTTTTCTGCAGGTTTTTCGACATGTGCCGAAATAAGAAAATCTTGAAATGTGTTTGTTTCAAGTGGTTATGTTCTTTTTGGTGGAACATGGTAATTCTCGGATGTGAGAGTTATGACTATTGGTGTAAGCAGTGTTGGCATATGTTCTTTTGTAGAGCATGATAATTCTTGATTTTGAGAATTATATATCTATCGATGTAGACGTGGATGGACAAAGATGCTTCAAGTGTGACTTCTACTTGAGGGGGAGAATTGTTCTCTCCGAAGCTGATTCGGGGATAGTTTCTAATTGACTGGAGGGGGAGTTTGTTGGTGTCCAGCCAATTATGGTGAATGAATGTGGCTATCAACATAAGAAAAATTCAAAAACAAATTGGAATTGCCAAGCCAAGTCAAAGCAGTCAAGGAAGAGGAAGAAAAGTTGGAATGAAACTTGTCCATTCACACGTAATGGTTTGCTATAAATAGATGGCATGACTCATTTGATGAATTCATTCCTAGTGAATCAAAGACAGAGGCACAACCAAGAGAAAAATATATAGTGAGAGAAAAATAGAGAGTGAGTAAGTCCTGAGAGTGTGGGAAAAATACACTTGGGTAGATATCATTCCTATTATTCCTTTAATATTGCTAGTTGACAATATTTGGATAGGAGTGGGTCTCACGGGAAATACTATATTGTATTTTTTGAGGGTTTCAAGAGAGGAAAGAATATTGTAATTATTCTTTGATATAGTGGAATATTTTTCGGATTTTGTCCCGTGGTTTTTCCCTCGGTGTTAGAGGGTTTTCCACGTTAAATACCGGTGTTCTTTGTGTGTGTTCATCCAAACTTGTTTCCGCATAAAGGTTCTGCTGGAGGAAAATTATTTGTTGTTTTATAATAATTGACGTCGATTTTCCCAACAACTGGTATCGGAAGTCGGGTAACCGGGTTCTGACAACAAAAATTCTTTGCGGTTAGTGGAGAAATATTTTTTTGTGGAAAAGATGCAGACCTTGAAGTTTGGAATTGAAAAGTTCGATGGGAAGATGAATTTTGGCTTGTGGCAAATACAAGTCGAGGATATCTTGATCCAATCAGGATTGCACAAGGTATTGAAAGGTAAACCAGCCTCTGTTTTGGAGAAAGATTCCAGCAAAGATTCGGACAAAGGAACCAGCACACCTAGTATGAGCAATGAAGATTGGGAGGAAATGGATCTGAAAGCAGCAAGTGCCATTCGGCTATGCTTGGCCAAAAATGTTCTTGCAAACGTGCAGAGAAATTTGACGACCAAGGAGCTTTGGGAGAAGCTGGAGGAGATGTACCATACGAAAAGTGTCTCTAACCGAGTGTATCTAAAAGAACAGTTTCATACACTACGGATGAGTGAAGGTACATCAATCTCAGATCATTTAAGTATTCTCAATGGGATTGTCTCTGAACTGGAAACATTGGGAGTTCAAATAGATGATGAAGACAAGGCTTTGAGGCTTATCCGGTCTATTCCATCGTCCTATGAACATATGAAGCCGATCTTAATTAATGGGAAAGAGAAGATATTCTTTTCTGAAGGTACCGGAAAACTCCTTTCGGAGGAGAAAAGGTTGAGTGAAAGAAACAATTTCACACCTGAAAGCTCAGTTTTGGTAACTGGAAATTGGAAGAAGAAGAAGAATTCAACAAAGGAAAGTCTTGAATGCTGGAGGTGCGAGCAACCTGGGCACCTTAAAAGAAATTGCCCAAAAGGGGGAGCGGGTTCGGCAAATGGCTCCAAAGGTGACGCAAATAGTGTTTCTCTCGCTTTTGCGGGACATGAAGATGATGATGTCATATGATGCCTGTTAAAGGCATGTACATCCTCTGTATGGCGCAGATACCAGGACAAACGATGTGTTCAATTTGCGGGTCCATAATTGCGCACAGGGCACTGGTTTCACAGATGTGCAGGGTGCGTGGTGGAAAAGTATGTCGATGGCAGATGGAACTTCCGAAAAAGTGAAACATGGAAGTTGCACCATAAGTTTTCTGCAGGTTTTTCGACATGTGCCGAAATAAGAAAATCTTGAAATGTGTTTGTTTCAAGTGGTTATGTTCTTTATGGTGGAACATGGTATTTCTCGGATGTGAGAGTTATGACTATTGGTGTAAGCAGTGTTGGCATATGTTCTTTTGTAGAGCATGATAATTCTTGATTTTGAGAATTATATATCTATCGATGTAGACGTGGATGGACAAAGATGGTTCAAGTGTGACTTCTACTTGAGGGGGAGAATTGTTCTCTCCGAAGCTGATTCGGGGATAGTTTCTAATTGACTGGAGGGGGAGTTTGTTGGTGTCCAGCCAATTATGGTCAATGAATGTGGCTATCAACATAAGAAAAATTCAAAGGCAAATTGGAATTGCCAAGCCAAGTCAATGCAGTCAAGGAAGAGGAAGAAAAGTTGGAATGAAACTTGTCCATTCACACGTAATGGTTTGCTATAAATAGATGGCATGGCTCATTTGATGAATTCATTCCTAGTGAATCAAAGACAGAGGCACAACCAAGAGAAAAATATATAGTGAGAGAAAAATAGAGAGTGAGTAAGCCTTGAGAGTGTGGGAAAAATACACTTGGGTAGATATCATTTCTATTATTCTTTTAATATTGCTAGTTGACAATATTTGGATAGGAGTGGGTCTCACGAGAAATACTATATTGTATTTTTTGAGGGTTTCAAGAGAAGAAAGAATATTGTAATTATTCTTTGATATAGTGGAATATTTTTCGGAGTTTGTCCCGTGGTTTTTCCCTCGGTGTTAGAGGGTTTTCCACGTTAAATACCGGTGTTCTTTCTGTGTGTTCATCCAAACTTGTTTCCGCATAAAAGTTCTGCTGGAGGAAAATTATTTGTTGTTTTATAACAACTGACTTCGATTTTCCCAACAGATAGATCAACAACCTGCTTGATAATATAAATAGTAAGAAAATAAAAAATATGCATTATATTTTACAAAAATCAGTCCACACTAGACCGACAAATCCGAAGAACAGTATTAGCAACAAACCTGGATCAAGACAGGTAACATAACATTCCCAACGTACGCAATCGACGGGGATTAGTCTTCAAAAAGCGCCTTTTCTTACGCTAATCGAACATTGTCATTTACGTTACTACAGCACAAGCCTGGATCAACAACTTCAAAACTTCATGCACGACCAAAAATAACACATACGTCACTTACAAGCAACTACAAATATATAAAACTAGCTTATAGAAATACGCATGTTTTTTGACCTGGTTGCCTTGACCATCAAATGCCCGAGGGGAAGGCATTAATTCCATGTGAAATATCGTATGTTGATAAAATATCCTTCAAATATTAAGATCAAAAAGTGCCTCTACAGCTATCATTGAACCAGAAGCAAGTTTAACAAGTAGCCCAATTAGTCCCTGCATATAAATTCAGTTAATAAGTTTATGCTAAAAAGTAAAAAAGTTATGAAAACAAAAAAAAATAATTAAAATACATACAGTATGAACAGACTGAGATAAAGTGGTGCGGCTTTTCAAGTCGATGAGATGAGCGACTTGATGAATCAACTCGTGTTTTGAAAGTTCATCGAGCATGTTGGGACGTTGATGTACTTGTTCCGTTATTTTGATTAGGCAATTGGCAACATGTTCAACAAGCTGGAAAAACAAAAATATGTCATAAAATCATCAACAGAAACGCTCAAACACAATTATTTATCTGATTGCATACTTTTAGCTTGTGCTTATGGTTTCTAAGCATTTGCCTGTGTGCTGATTTGGAGGGGTTTATTTTCATATAAGCATGCATGAGCAAGTAAGCACTAAATAATCCAAACATTTCAAAGTGTTCTATTATTTTCAAAATATGCAGTAAGCCAGTTAACCCTTGATATATAAGATCCCAAACACCCTCTAGAAGTATATACCTGATTATCTTCGTATTGCAGCAGTTTGCACAATGATGGAACCGCATCCATATAAGACGAAGAACCTTCAGATGGAAGCTTCTTACATATGTGTTTACCACCGTCCATAGTGCAACCCTCTTTTTTTCATTTCAAGAAAAAAAAATGGATCAATCTCAAATAGTTAACTTTATAAATATGATCAAAAACAAAAAAAAGTTATTTAATCCTATAGTCTCACCTGAATACTAGTCGAAAAGAAATCAATATAAGTAAGAACCGCCGTAATCGCACCCGACCGTAAACACGCAAGTGGCTGTTCACGCGATATTTTCTCTAATGCTAGCAAACACTATATATCAAAAAACAAAAACCGTGTATTAAAACCAAAAGAAGAATAATGTGGCATTTGGTTTGCACTAAAGTAGGGTTTCGCGTTTCCATACATACTTGTTCAGCGACATCCTCGTACTCGATAGCCAACAACCTCTGACAAAGCACCGAAACACCATCATGTCTAGCGATAAAAGCCGCTGAACGAGGATAAATATCACATAAATAAGTTATCGCTCTGATGGACAACAACATTATCTCAGGGTTACTTCAATTTAATAAGAATCGGAGACAATGTATCAGCTATCAAACTTGACAAAGTACTATCCAAAGAAAACGATAATAGTTCACAAAGTTCATGAAGAGCTGCCTGTTGCATAGATCCGTCACTTTTTTCATTCAGGTTTTTAAATACGTTTTTGAATTCTTCGATGCATCACCGGACCTTTGTCTTTGGATCTCACATAATGCTTCCCTTTGTCGTCTATGCTCTCCATCACCCATTTCATCAGAGTCACACGACCCGTATGTTGAATCTCTGTCTTCGTGGGACCCACCTGAGCCAGAAGCAGATGAAGATGTTTCCATATCGTGCTCTTGTGTGTGGTTTGTGGAAGTGGTCGGGGTTTCGATTTGTGACACCGATGAAGAAGAACTTGGTCTGAATTCTAATGAACTGCAAGTTCTTTTATCGGCTGGTAATTCGTCAATTGTTTCTGATCTTTTTTGCCCCCGATTTTCCATCAAACTTTCACAAAAGAATTAAGTATCATTAATAAATAAGTCACTAAACTGAACTTTACAGTGAATAAGCAATTCTCCAAACAAACTTGGGATTGCTTTTTTGTTTAAAACTATCTGATTATTGTTGCGTATGCAAAACACTATATGGAAAATAATATTAAAAAAAACGTGATAAAAAACACATAATCTCACAATGTTTTGCAAACACATAATTCGTTTCGCAAACGCAATCCCAAACACCCCCTTTTATTCAGTCTAACTGCATCAAAAGCAACTTATTCACAAATACACTGATCCCTACTCATACAACATATCTTAAAAAAGTATTTAATCATCATTAAACGAAGCACGATACATTTAATCAAAACTTTACCACCAGAATCAGAAAAAAACTACTTAACCATAAAATTAATTCACTTTCATAACATCAAAATAACCACTATAATCATCAATCTTCATATAAAAATTAACACTCACTTAAATATCATAAAACAGTTGCACAAGAATCATCTAAACAATAAAAAAGTAACCAATTTTCATAATTTAAAACCTTAATACACTATGATCATACTTGCACAAGCATCATTTATAAAATAAAAACTAACCCATTAATTAAAATCGATTAAAAAGATATTTATATAAAAATCACAGTGAAGCTTGATACCGACATAAAATAAATAAATTAATAAATAAATAAACTGATGATACGTATTGCAGAAAAAACATATAACAACTTTAAATAATTTGACTAAGATTACTTACTAACACAAACAATATTAATATTAATCTTAAAAAACATGATGATGATGATGATGATGATGAAAATTATTATACCTTTGTGTGTGTGTGATTAATATTTATGTTTGATGATGGAAATATATAATGAAAAAGATGGGTTGGGCTTTTTTTCTTTTCTTAAATCTTAATTTACAGTTCAGAAAAAACAGGGATTTTATTTTGATTTTTGATTTTGGTTTTTGGAGATGATCATGAAACAGAAGATATACTCCGTAGTAAGGAGTCTAAATATATTTTTTTGTTTATTTATCGATGGGGTTAAATAATCTGATTAATTATTATTAGTTTATTAAAAGGTTTAACTTTTTCTGATTTTTTTTCTATTATTAGTTTGTAACTTTTTTTTATTTTAATTTTAATTTAAATATATACATTTTTCTCAAGAAATGTACTATTCAAAAAACAGTGCATTTTTTTTTTTCACTTTTTGAAATTTAGGGTGTGTTTGGTAAATACTTCTATGAGTCACAATTGGTATGATTTTGGTTATAAAGTTAATAGTTTCCATAAGAGGCAATTAGGTGGGATATGGAGTATGCTTTATATTTGAGTATTTTAGCAAATTTTTGGATTCAAAGTAGTAAAACAAACATCTGAAAGATGCAAAAATAAGAGGCAAATTTTTACAACACCACGTAATATTTGATATAGGAACCTCTGAAAGATGCAAAAATAAAAGAGGAATGTTATGTCCACAAAAAATTTATAAAAAAAAGTTTCACACAATGATGTGGTAAGACTATTTATCCAATCAAAACACTTTTAAAAAAGAGCAATGCTAGTCTCACACAAATTCACACACACACATGTATGTGAGGTGTACAAGTTAGGTTCTAAAGTTTTCTCTTCCTTATTTCTCACTCTCATGAGGTAATTATCAATTGAATCGAGAATGTAGCCTTCTTCTTTGCACAAACACGGAAATGATTGGCGGTTGAATTTAAGATAACAGATCCAAAACTTGGACGTCAATAAGAATGCATTTGCAAACATTTTTATAGTGTGGGTGTCAACTAAACATATGTTATATATGTAATGAGAATTGATTGGCACACTCTCATTTAGGGCTGTTATCGGACCGGTCCGGCCCGGTTTTTGACAGACCCGGAACCGGTCCGGTAAGGTACCGGATAGACCCGGTCCGAACCGGTAAGAAAATTGGGTCATATTTAAGATCCGGAACCGGTCCGAAATAGGTACCGGGTAGACCCGGTCCGAATCCGAAACCCAAATCTGGAACTCGGAAACCCGAATCCAGAAATGAGAGAGTAGTGGAAGGGAGGAGGCATATTTATAGTTGATACCAAGGCTTTTAGATGGTTTATCCCACCAATGTGGGATGAAAGCTTAAGCAAAATGGTGATGGAACTCAAGGTGAACCAAGGTTCAAGCCATGCTCAAGTTCAAGCCAATAAAGCTTAGACCATCGGGTTCAAGCTGGAAGACTCAAACCACAAGGAACTAAAAAAAGAACTCGTTATGAACCGAAAGCCGCAAGGCAAGGCTCAAGCCAATGGGCTTGAACCACCATTGATGACTTAAGGTTTGATGTGTTAAAAAATGAAAGGGTGAGCCCCTATTTATAGCAGTGGATGGGAGCTAGATTTGTTGCTCCAAGCAATGTGGGATGGGAAAAAAATCCCAATTTCCTAATGGTTTTAAACAAGCGAATTATTTTGTTATTAATTATTTTGTTATTAATTATTTTGTATTAATTAGATCTATTATTATCAAGTTATTAATTAATTTTTTATTACTATAATTAATAAATATAATAACAAGTAATAAAAATTTTATATACCAAAGGCCTTAGGCCTTGTTTGGTGTGTGTGTGTGTGTGTGTGTGTGTGTGAGTGTATATATATATTACCGGGTCTTTTTCCGGTTTTCTCGGTCCGGGTCTTATCGGTTTCGGTTCAATATTTAGAACTCGAATCCGAACTCGTTAATTGTCAGGTGAGTTTCGGTCCTGGGTTTTTCGGTCCGATTCTTGACCGGGTTTCGGGTTCACTCGGACCGCTAACAACCCTATCTCATTTGTTATTTGAACAGTCAAATATACAAATCGGTAGTGTAGCATAAAATAAACCACTAGTACAAATATCTCCTTTACTAACACTAAAATAGTGTCAGTAATTATTTTTACTGACACTTTATAATTGTGTCAGTAATGCTAAAGCCAGAAAATACTGACACTAATTTTTAGTGTTAGTAATACAAGTGTCAGTAAATACTGACACTAAAATAGTATCAGTAATTATTTTTACTGACACTAAAATAGTGTTAGTAATTATTTTTACTGGCACTAAACATTAGTGTCAGTATGTTCTGGCTTTAGCATTACTGACACTAATATAAAGTGTCAGTAAAAATAATTACTGACACTATTTTAGTGTCGGTATATGTTCAGATTTGTGAAAAAAAATCTATTTTTATCTCAATTCTATTTTTATCTTAACTACATTTTTTTGTTTAATTACATGAAAAAAATTACCATAAATTAAAATTGTCAAACAGACAATTCATTTGTAAAATATTCCAAATGCATTGTTAAATTGAATAATCAACATTAGTCGATGACGTTTTAGTCTAAAAAAAAAAAGAGCAGATCTAGAGCAAATCTGAATCTATAAATTTCATTAACTTGGATGATAAGGAAATCAAATAAATATGGAAGCAGGAAGAAAATGATTGAAAATGAGAACTTCGGGAAACTCATAAACTTGAGAAGTTCACTCCTAAAATCATTTATCATAATACCTATCAGATTTTAAACAAAAATGCCCTTGCTTTCACTAATCTTCTTCTCCTTGCTCGGCTCGTGATCAACTGATAGCTGCTCAGCCACACCTCTTTTGCTTATGACAGCTCGAGAATCTCCTAAATTTGCAACAAAAAGTTTTTGACCATTGATTGGCAGTAACTACAGTGGAACCTCCTTTCCCCAAGTGAAGAGATTGTTCAAGTAAATCGTTATCAGTTGTTCCATAAGCCCTCTTAATTGCACTCTCAGTATCAGTCCAAAAGTCCAGCTGTTTCATGTGAATTATACAGAGTATAAGGTGAACATAATCACAAAGGATGACAAATGTTTTCAGAGTTCAAACAAAAAACATTCCAATGAAATAATGTTGTGCAATGGCGTTCTAGTAGTAATCTTGAAATAGAGAAATTTTAAGGGCACACTACCTCTTTCAAGATGTCGCCTAACAGGTGCTTCCGTAAGTAACTGGAAACATCATGCCCATTAGAGATTGCAAGCAGACCCAACTCATTGTCATCCTGTCGCTTGAACTAAGGAAACCAAATAATCCTCCATTGCAAAATAAATGATTTTCACTTAAATCCCTGGGAACAAAACACAAAAGTGCACACAATTTTTAAGCTTTTTAGACATACTGAATTCACTCTAGTAACAAAATATTTAATAAGAACATGCATTACTTACCGGACAGCAAGGGCTTGCATTAGACCAATCACCTCAGGAATATTTCCAGTTAACATATTCCCTTGTAACGATCTGTCCAAAAGAAACCATCCTATGGCAAAAACAATTCCCTTCCTCAACACTTAAAGAATATTAAGCTAAAACATTTTTGGAGTTGTAAATGCAAATATATTAGGCTGTTTGCAAGACTTGGTTCACCATACACATTCATGCGTTGATTAAACCATTGATAAAGTGACTTACAGAGCTACTTGTAAGACGCCAATATTATATGGTATCTCCCCAGTTATCTGGTTGTAAGAAATATCCGTGAAACCAAAATGTTCATATTTTAGAGCTGAATTGTGAAGAAAAAAAGGTGTACCTAAATGACTTACAATATCTCAAAGCACTGCGATTTCCAATGTTATGCAGTATAGTTCAAGTAAGGTTATTTCTCCTAACATCACTGCAGAGCAAAATTAGAGAGAATATAAAGCTTGCCCGATTGGATTCACTGTTAAAAAAAGAGTCGAGTTACACAGAAGAAACAAGCAAGATCACTTACCAAAGGCCAGTCAGTTGGCACATATCGGGGGACAGTGTTCTTGTTAACATATTTCCTTGTAGACCACTGCAGGATGGGAAATATGATAAATGCACCGACATGTTATTAAAGTAAGAAATGACAAGGATTTTTGTTACTAATTACCATATATTGGCAATTTAATGAATTTGTTTCACTCAGATATTGTAGGACTTCATTCCAGTATAACAGTCTAGGTATCTCCTCTATAAGCTGGTTTCGAGCAAGATCACATGGAGCCATAAACAAGAAACCAAAAGTTACATTAGTATAAGACCAACCGACTCAACTTGTATTAGTAAATAAATCATAAATCATAATAATAATAATAATGCAGAATCGGAGCTACAGAGTCTTCAGGTTTGGAATTTGTGTTAGTGTAGAAGGGATCGGACTAATCAGGTGGTTGTTCTTCAAGTTCCTGATGGAACATTATCAACACATCAGTTAAAATTCTCTAGAATTTTTGAGGGGGCTAAAGTAAATATTAAATAATACTACTACAATTACGACCTACAATAGTTCAAGCTGCTTAAGCATGGAGATAGAGAAGGGTATGTCTCTCTCAAACATATTATCAGACAAATCACGAAATACAACAAACATCAACCTCTGTCGCGCAAATAATAACACCAAAACCACCTCAAATGGCTTGAGCGGAGCTCGTCAAACTAGACTGCCTGGAGCTCATACCGACACGGTATCAACTTCCTGTGTGGAAAAATAGCTTCCTCATATCAGCCCTTTCATTTTCTCCCTTCTCTCTGAAACTCATCTTTCTTTCTCTTTCTCAATTAAATAAAAAAAATGCAAACTCAGATTACAAAAAAATGATTCTGATGATGACAGTGAAAATCTCGTGTATATATCAATGAAAACCTCACAAATCATCATATATCAATGAAAATTTCAGAAAAAAACAATAGATTTCATGACTACAAGGAACACTTTATCAAACTCTGCATAAAAAAATATGATTAATGGAAAAAAAATATTCAGCTTTCTCATAAACACCATCACATGTCAACTATTGTCTATATTTTAGCCATCAGAAATCACTTTGCATATTTACGTGATGAGACTCTATATAACTCTTTGGAGAACAATGGTCAAGTAGATGCAGGGAAATATAGCATACCTTAGAGATGCCATCACTTCTTCGTATTTGGATGTCCAATGGCTTTGGAGACTTCGGCCGGTGGTGGCCCAGAACTGGGCGGCGGACCAAATCCGGTAGCTCAGTGGGGTTAGCCATGACAAGCCAAATTAAACTCCTAAAAACACACAACCACAAAGACTACAAATCAGTTATGAAACTGACGACGAACCCTATTTTCAGTGGAAATAAAAAAACACAAAATTCACAACAGTAAATCGAAAATAAAATGAGGGGAAAGTGACGCGGGACTCCCAGTAGTCTCCAGAGAGGTGCCGCTCACTTAGACAGGCACCGGAGGGCAGGCAACCTGACTTCCGTTCGAAAATACCGCGAGCGAAAAAAATTAGAAACTACGAGGTGAAGGTCTTCTTCGGCTTGGTGTAGGTCTTCTTCTTACGCTTCTTAGCGCCACCGCGAAGGCGAAGAATGAGGTGGAGAGTCGACTTCTTATGGATGTTGTAGTCGGCGAGCTGAAATGAGTGCTGAAAAGGAAATGAGACTACCAGGATGAGGTGCAGAATCGACTACTAGGGTTTGGATGTGTAAGGAATGAAATGAGACGGTCTTTTTTAGTTTCAAATCATGATTTAGCGTTTTTTTTTAATTTTTGATATTAAAATATTAGTAATTTTGATATTTAAATTACTGATACTTTAGTGTCAGTGAATTTTGACACATTTATATTAAAGTCAAAAAATAGATTAAATGTCGGAAGTTACTGACACTTTTGGTAAAGTGTCAGAACAAAAGTGTCAGTAAAAGGTGTTTTTGTAGTAGTGAACATACAACTGCTGAATGCACATATTAGAGTATGCAAATAAGAAATTGGAGTATGCAAATCATTAGCCATATATAATAAGCTTATGCACATTAATGTAAACTGAGGTAATGATAACACTACTTTACTTCCAAATCCACAACAAGAATTCTAAGTAGGCCAAAACTCACAAATTTAACTTCTATTTAAACTAATATTCACAACTTATATGCCTGATGTTCTCTGTAGTGAGCGTTGCAAGAGCTTATTATCGTTTCATCGCGTCTTTCAATAAATGAAAATTTCATGTTATATACTTCTTAAGAAGCTTTAAAACGTCATTACTTTGATCATTTTACGAGGTTTGTATTTAGCTGGAGTCATGGTACTTGTACATAATACTTAGAGTAAAATACATCGTTGGTCCCTGAACTTGTCCAAAAACATCACGTTGGGAAAAACTTGGGCCTTTTGGTTGTCTGAGGTCCTTTTATCAAGTTTTTAGTATCAATGAGGTCCCTTGACCCGTTATTCTTTGGTCAACCCCGTTCCTTTCCGTTAGATTTAGTTTTTAGTTAAGGGCATTATCATCATTTTGTATTTTCGCTACCGAATCTGTATTATTTCTACATGTCATCCCTCTTCCCGCCCCATATACACCTATAACACTTAAACTACCTCTTTTTTTCATCCCCAAACTTTCTTTACAAGAGTTATCAGAAACCCTAAATGCATGTCACAAAACCAGTTCCATATTATTCAGAATTCTAAAACATGGATTTCACTTAATGGAAAGTAAATAGTTTTTCAGTTGATGATATCGTTCTGTACAACTCTGCTAAGAAGAAATACGTTTTTTTTAATCATTAGAATGTCTAATAGGGATAAATTTTTTTGCAGGTAAGGTTTGATAATGTGCTTTTTTTTTTTGTTTTAGGTGGTAGATCTAATATGTTTAGCATGATGGTTCATCACAATGGTGTTTTTTAAATACTGGCCTGGTAGAATATACGATGGAGGTATGGAAACCATAGTTGATTTGGTTGATGTTGATACTGTGTCAGTTGAAGAGTTGGATGTTCTTATGTATGAATTGGGTTACAAGCTAGGAAAAAAATTACTACTCCCTCCGTCCCAAAATATAAATCCATTTTAACTTATTAAAAGTCTTTTTCTTGCAACTTTGACTTTACTTATTTTTTTCGTGTTATATAATACTTGATGCGAAATATATAAATAGATTTGTGTTTTAAATGCATTTTCATTGGTATACTTCTCATCAAATATTATATAACACGAAAAACAATAATTAAGGTCAAAGTGAAAAAGAAAATACTCGAAAAAATAAAAAATAGACTTATATTTTGTGACGGAGGGGGTATTACTTTGTTAATCCTTGTAGTAATTTAAATAATGGTTTGCATAGCTTAAGTGAGAATTAGAATTTAAAAATATTGAAGATCTTGTTGATGACCATAAGATGATAGAAGTTTATGTTGAAAATGGTAAGAAAAGATTGTATCTTAGTGAAATGTCACCAAAGTCAATTAGGAAAGTTATTGCTGACGTCGATGTAGTAAAGAAGAAGGCAACTCTTGTTATTGTTCCATATTGCTCAAAAAAATTATTCTTAGAAAACATTGTTAATAAGCCATTGGTAGAGGATTTAAGCCAAGTTACACAACTGTTGGGAATAAAATAGTTACCACGGCTGCTTGTGGATAACCACTGCTGGAGAATACACTAGCAGTGGTAACTCATTACCACTGCTAGTACATAATATTTCCACTGCTAATGTGATGACTATTATGTAACCGTATATTGATAAGTATAGAATAGATTGTGTGTATATTCTGTTTAGTAGAGTTTATACTTATCTTGTAAAGGACTCCTTACTCGTATGAAAGGATATCCTAGGTTAAGGTTTATGTACACGTATTATTCCTAGAGCTTCAAGGTGTAACCCTAGTGATAGCTAAGATCACTCAGTATTATTATTCTTAATAATATTGAAGCTAATCGTTTTGTTTAAACCTTTGTGTTCATCATAAAACTGTCTTTACATAATCACAACATACAATACATATCTTCTAAGTGCTAACAAGTAAATTCCGCGTGCTTGTTAGTATTACTCAAAGTATCTAACTAAACACAAGGAGTGTGTTTAACTCGGTTCAACAAGTGGTATCAGAGACAGGCTTTGATACTTTGAACTAGAAGATCCAAAGAAGAAACTCTCTAACAACATCAGATCCAATGGAGATGGAAAACAACCAATCAAACTCTGGACCAAGGCTTCCAAAACTTAAACTCAATGAGTTTGAGATGTGGAGAATTATGATTGAACAGTACTTTCTTGTTCAAGACTATGCCTTATGGGAAATCATGTGATTCTTTCAAGCCTGATCCAAAGATTGAAAAAGTTGGTGACAAAGAAGTAATAACAATTGTTGGGCCTTCTACTAATGATGAAAGAACACAGAAGAAGAATGACTTGAAGGTTAGAAGTTTGCTACTTTTGACTCTTCCCAAAGATCAGATCATTGCCTTTACCAAATACAAAACAGCAAAAGAGCTGTTTGAAGAGATCTGCTCAGTTTTTGGTGGTAATGATGCTACCAAGAAAACACAAAAGACATTGTTGAAGCAGAGTTATGAAAATTTCTCTGCATAAAGCAATGAATCTCTTGATAGCATTTTTACTAAACTTCAGAAGCTTGTGACACAGTTGACTGTGTTTGGGATTGAGGTAGATAAGGTAGACCATAACTTGAAGTTCTTAAGAAGCTTGCCTTCAGAGTTTCATACAAATGTTACTGTCTGGGAAAACAAACCAGAGATTGAAACTATGAAACTAAATGATCTCTACAACAATTTCAAACTAATAGAACAGAGATTAAAGAAGGCAGGGAAGTTGAGTACAAGTTCTGGAAGTGTGGCTTTACTATCGACCTATGTAGATGATGATTCTGATGCAGATAGTGATGATGATATTTCCACTGCTATCCCTTCTGTTGCCACTGGTAGTACACAAGTTACCACTTGTAGTTCCAAGAAGAAGATTGCTGGACTTGGAGATCCTACATTCTATGCTTTCATCTCAACCCAAGTCAATGGTTCACAATTAACACATGAAGACTTGGAGCAAGTAGATGATGATGATCTTGAAGAGATGGATATCAAGTGGCAGGTTGCACTCCTAAGCTTAAAGGCTAAAAAGTTCTACCAAAGGACTGGAAGGCCTATTACTATTAACGGTAATGAGACTGCCGACTTTGACAAGAAGAAAGTAGAATGTTTTAACTGTCACAAGATGGGACATTTTGCTAGAGAATGCAGAAGACCTAGGAAGGCAAGGGATGCTACTTGGTACAAGCAGGATAAGAAAAAGGAGCCTACAAGTAAAGAACCAAAGGCTATGTTAGCCATTGATGGAGTCAGTTATGACTGGAGCTTCATGGCAGATGAAGAGGAAGAACCTTCAGATGATGCTGCTCTAATAGCCACTGAGATTGCTTTAATGGCACACTCTGACTCTGAGGTATAAACTTATGAATGTTGTTCTAAATCATGTAGGGCTCACTACAAAAAAAACAGTTTTTACCGACGCCAAAATGGCGTTGGTAAAACAGAAAATGGCGTTGGTAAAAAAATTACCGACGCCATTACCGACAGCAATCCGCCGTTGGAAAAACGCTCGACGGTAATTTTTTACCGACGCCATTTTCCGACGCCGCCTTTTACCGACGCCAATTTTGGCGTCGTTAAATTAAAAAAAAAAAAATTAAAAAAGTCAGGTCAGGACTCAGACGGGGCTCAGGCGGGTTAGGTCCGGGCTCGGGCGGGAGGTTCGGTCGAGTCCAGTCGGGAGTCCGGGGCGGGTCGGGTGCGGTCGGGCGGATCAGGTTCGGGCTCCATTCAATTTCAAATGGTTGAGAAGGATTTTGGTTTATAAACCACCAAAAACATTGATGTTTTTTCGATGTGGGATTGTGTTAAAAAATTACCGACGCCGAAATGGCGTCGGTAATGGCGTAAACGGCGTCGGTAAATTAAAAAAAAAAAATTACCAACGCCAAAATGGCGTCGGTAATGGCGTCGGTAAATGGCGTCGGTAAACGGTGTCGTTAATTGTAAAAAAAATAAGTCTGCGAACCGGTCGTCGGCAATGGCGTCGGTAAATGGCGTCGGTAAATTATAAGTTTAACAACGGCGGTACGGGCGTCGGTAAATGGCGTCGGTAAATTATAAGTTTAACAACGGCGGTGCTGGCGTCGGTAAATGGCGTCGGTAAAAACTGTTTTTTTTGTAGTGGCTGCTAGAGAATGTGAAAGGCTAAATGAATTGTTTAAAAATCAAAGAACAGAGTTGTTTGCTGCTAACTATAACTTGTCAAATCATAAAAGAGGCATATATGTGTTAGAAAAACAACTAGAGCATTACAGAGATAATGAGTCTAAGTACAATGATGATATGATAATTTTAAGGAGAGAACTAGATCATAAGATAGCTGTAAATGAGGCACTTAAAGAAGAGCTTGAGAAACTTAGAAAGATAAATGAGAATGTTAACTTGTCTGTTGACACCTTATATTATCAGTCTAAATCAATTGATAAAATTTGGGAAGCTCAAATAATTAACAAAGCTAAGTCTGGTTTAGGTTACAACACAGTTCCTCCACCTCTAAGAGGTGTTCCAACACCTCGAGGTATTGATTTAGCACATACTAGTTTACCAGAATTTCAAGAACCTACACTTGAGTATGGCTCCAAAACTGTTAAGAGTGCTAGTAAAGAAGAGGTTAAAAATGATAATGATGTGTTTGAGAGTGCTAGTGATTCATCTATGATAGATGAATGTGTTAAAGTTAATGTTGAAACTTCTGTCCCTGAAGTTGTCAAAGACAATATAGAAGTACCTAGGACAAATGAGAAACAACCTAGGCAATCTATCAAGTATGCTGAAATGTATAGAAAAAGCTCACCATCTCCTAGGGGCAACCAAAGGAGTTAGAATCATTTAAAGTCTAGACAACTTGGTAGTGATTTTGTTATGAATAATAAAGCATGTCATATTTGTGGTAGCTTTGATCATTTGCATGCTAATTGTAACTACCATATGGGCAGAAGGGAAATAAATGAGAATAAAAGGGTGAACACAAACAAATTTCAACGCAACTCACACCCTAACTCACACAGCAACATGATTCCTAGAGCAGTCCAATTAAGAAGTAATGTAAAATCTGTTTCAACTGCTCAAAATGTTAACACTGCTCATGCTAAGAAAAACTGGATAGTGTTGTTACAAACTGGAATAAAAAATGCTTACCCAAGGTCACCTGTTAAAAGTGCAAAGCCAAACACAACTTTTTCAAAATCAGCACAAACAGGAAAAAGGATTTTTTTATGAAAAGAAAGTTGTTTACAAACAACAGTGGGTTCCAAAAGTAAATGTTTCCAAGCCAGCAATTTCCACTACCAGGCCAAAAATTCCCACTGCTAGGTCTGTAAACAAAAACAGGGGTAACATGGGAAATGCTGTGAAGGCCTCAACACGTTGGGAATGGAAACCTAAAGGAAATGTCACATCAACCAATCCCAATGGTGTATCAATGACCTTTGATAGATTTAACTATATTGATACACAAGGCAGATCCAAGTCAATAATGGCTTGGGTCTCCAAAAGAAACTAACTCCTTTATCTTATGTGCAGGGACATCCAAAGACTAAAAGATCAGATCAAGGCTACACAGATAGTGGATGTTCAAGGCACATGACTGGCAACAAGTCCTATCTCTCAAATTTTGAACCTTATGATGGACAATTTTCAGCTTTGGAGGTGGAGTTGGTGGAAGAGTTACTGGTAAAGGTGTTATTAAAACTGGTAACTTGGATTTTGAACCTGTGTACTATGTAAAAGAGCTTAAGTACAATCTCTTTAGTGTGTCACAGATGTGTGACAAGAAAAACAATGTTCTTTTTACTGAAGATATGTGCTTTGTTCTTTCTAAGGATTTTAAGATGCCTGATGAAAGTCAGATACTACTTAAAATTCCTAGAAAAGGCAACTTATATAGCTTTGATATGAATAACATTGTTGCTAAAGATGATTTTGCTTGCTTGATTGCAAAGGCCACAGTGGATGAATCCATGCTTTGGCATAGAAGACTTGGTCATATAAATTTTAAAACCATAAATAAGATTGTTAAAGATGGTTTGGTAAGAGGTTTACCTCAGAAAAGATTTGAAAATGATCAAACCTGTGTTGCATGTCTCAAAGGCAAGCAACACAGAGCTTCTTGCAAATCAAAGGCTGTTAACTCTATTACTCACGCACTTTATATGTTGCATATGGACTTGTTTGGTCCTACATCTGTGAGTAGTATAAATCATAAAAGATACTGTCTTGTTGTAACTGATGACTTTAGTAGGTTTACTTGGGTTTTCTTTCTTAGAACTAAGAATGAAACTACTGATATCCTTAAGACCTTTATCACTGAAGTATAAAACCAAATTGATAAGAAAGTCAAAGTTATCAGGTGTGACAATGGGACAGAGTTTAAGAATAGAGTTATGGATGAATTTTGCAGGGTCAAAGGTATTAAAAGAGAATTTAGTGTAGCTAGAACTCCTCAACAAAATGGTGTAGCTGAAAGGAGAAATAGAACACTAATAGAGGCTGCTAGAACTATGTTGGCAGATTCAAAATTGCCAATTACTTTTTGGGCTGAAGCAGTTAACACTGCTTGTTATGTGCAAAACAGGGTTTTAGTAGTTCAATCTAAGAACAAGACACCTTATGAGTTATTTAGAGGTAGGACACCTGCCTTAGACTTCATGAGACCATTTGCATGTCATGTTACTATTCTCAATACCATAGATCACCTGGGTAAATTTGAAGAAAAAGCAGATGAAGGTTACTTTCTTGGATATTCTATGGTTAGTAAAGCCTTTAGAGTATATACAGAAGAACAAGAAAGATGGAGGAAAATTTGCATGTTGAGTTCTTAGAAAATCTGCCTAATGTAGCAGGCACAGGTCCTTCAGAGTTATTTGATCTTGATTCTCTAACTCATACCATGAATTATGTACCTATCTCTGCAGGTACAAGTACTAATGATTTTGCAGGTTCAGAAGAATACATTGATGAAGATGAACCAAGCATGAATCAAGAGGATGATCAAGATCACATCATTTTACCTTTTTGGGACTCTGATGTTACTCCACCTTCAAAAGATGCTGGAAAAAGTAGTAATGATGAAGTGTTCCAAGCTCAAGATGTGGACACTCAATAAAGAGATATTCCTGAAAGCAGTGGTAATTCAGATGCCACTGCTATGCCTGAAGTTTCCACTGCTGGACCAAATGTGGAACCTACAACCTCTGTTACTCAGGAAGAGCAAGCCAGTGATGAATAAATAACCAACATGCCTATTGAGATTGAAGTTCCTACAACTCCCCACACTACAGTGCACAAGTCTTATCCACTTGAGAATGTGATAGGAGTTGTTCATTCACCAGTGAAGACTAGAAGACAATCACAAGCACAAATAGCTGACATTAATGGCTTTATCAGTGAAATCTATGACTCCAAGAATCATGAAGGCAAGAATGAATGTTTGTTTGTGTGCTTTCTATCACAAATAGAACCTAAAAGTTGTAGGAGGAACAACTGTGATTGGAACTATCTCATCTTCTTCCAGTCTATTCAATCTCTTGGCCTCCATGAAACTTATAATATCTAACTCATCTTGTCTTTTCTTCTTTGCAACTTCATCTTCTATCATTTTTCTTCCAACTTCAGCATCATAATCTATCTGAGCTTGTTCTCTTGCTGAGACCTTTCTTGTTTGCTCAACTTCTTCAACAGCTACAGATTTACCCTTGTCTTTCCTTCTTCTTTCAAGTTCAACATCAGCAGTGGAAACTTCTACCTCTGCAGTGGTAAAAACTTGAGCAGTGGGAATTTCGAATTGAGTTTGAGGTTGAGGTTGACTATAAGCAACTTCTTCTGCTGGTTCAAAATAGCCCAAATCTTCAACTCCAAAGTCTAACTTACTCCCTGAGTCTCAGCATCTGTTTTCCTCCCCTGTTTGGGAGAATTACCCAAGTAAGCATCAAACTCCTCAGAAGGTGAAGAAAGAACTATTTGAGCAGTCCTTTTCCTAGTCAACCCATGCATTTCATCCTTCAAAGATGTAATCTCATTCTGCAAAGCTTGAATGTCACTGCATGTTGCTTCTTAGTTTGTGCCAATTCTTTCTCCAGTGAAGCAACCTGCTTAGTAAGTTTGGTACAAGTTTCCATCAATTCTTTTAGTGTCACACTACCCTCATCACTTCCAGCTGTGTAACCTGCTGAGAGAGGTGAATCATGGGGTGTTGGTTCAACATTCACCCTAGTTAGACTAGGTGGAAGTCTAGAACCACCACTACTTGTGCCTAGACCAAAGGAGTCACGGACATGAAGTGTTGTGATCTGAGGAGGTGGCTGTTTTTGCCTCCTCACATAAGTGTGAGTAATTTGTGGGGTATGTTGGATAGATGGAACTGTGATAGTGGGTGTGTGATGGGATACAACTGGGATTGTTGCATCTTCACCCTGTACCTGTGCAATCTTTGCTAGCATTTGAGGAAAGAGATGTTTAAATTCCACATTCAAACCCTTATCTAAATTTTGAAAAACTTTTTGCTTCAGACAAGGAGTTTTATAAATTCGTTTATGTGAAGGCAGTGGAAATTCATTTAACACTGCTTGCACAAACCTTGGATACATTAAAAAATTTTTTGAACTCTTTACATTGCCAACCATACTATTGAAAATAAGTTTTGAAAAGTTAAAAGTCCTGTCTGTGGCTAATGTAACACCCCCAATCCACTCAGGGATATTACACGCCGTAGACCCTCTCCTCGAAGATCTACCAGGCTGGTAGAAACATTTAACATCTCGACAATGCCTTCAAGGCTAAATGACTCAGTAGACCGATTTGGTCTTTCAATAAAAATATACAACTCAATTACAACATATACCCACGCAGGGGTCAAAATACAATAAACTCCCGTACAACGGGGAAAAGATACTGCAGTGGAAAAGAAAATACAACTAGACCAATACGACATCAACGGATCCTCGTGTGATTAGTATCGTTCATCTTTCATCATCCTTCGTGCCGACCTTGTGTTATGCTCCAAAACCTGAATGCAAAAATAGACATCCACCCCCCGAATACTCGGGGGTTAGCAAAACTCCACTGTTTTGCTAGTGCAAATACAAAGTGCAAATACGAGCCATACAATTCACATTCCACGAATAACAATAACCAGGAATCCTCAAAGATCCAAACGAAACGAAAAGTACTTCTCGAGGCAAGGGTTTGACAAAAACCTTTAAAAATCGAAATACCATAAATCAATGGAAATAATTTATAAGACGGTTTAGAATGCCATCGAGAGTTTTAATAGAAAACCATTTAGGATTATCAAATCCTACTTTTCAAAATCCACAAGACAAAAGGGGTCACCGCCCCAAATCTTTACTTTCCGAAAAATGACATTTACCAAACCGTTGGGATTTTAGCCCCAAATCCATAAAACGACTTTTACAAAACCATTGGGATTTTAGCCCCAAATCTCATCAACTCACAGTACACAAGAACGACCACAAGGCTCATCTCCCAACATCAAAATCCACAAATAAAGGATTTAAAACAAACAACAAAATACTCTAGTGCCATCCTAGCCAAGTAAGCCAAACGAACAACTTACCTCTTACACACTTAGTCGATGCATGCAATCATGAAAACCGTTCAAAAGCGCTCATTTCCGGAAATGCCATAAATAAGTCACATTTGCAAAATGCACCACAATTAACCGCGGACCCACAGCTTCGTGGATCCCTGTCGAGACCCCGTCGGATCTAACCCACAGTGGTTAAAAGCAAGCTCGCGGTTCCACAGCTTCGTGGAGCCCTACCGAGACCCCGTCGGATCTAACCCGCAGTGAGCATACACACACACACGTTACTCATGCAATACTAACATGCTAAGAATGTAAGTTCATTAAGAATACTCACTAGAGATGGCCATTAACTCGACACCATTACCAAACTCTTCAAAAATACAATAACAAGATTAAATACGGAATGCACGATTCCATAAATTTAAACAATAGGAGTATCATCATAAAATCCTTCAACTTTCAAAATAATCAAATCATAATCAATTCTCAAAACACCGTTCACAAAACACACGCGTTTTGAAAGAAAGCCTTTAACGAGGCCAACCGAAATCCTTTGAAACTTCATTTCAAATAACCAAACAAACACATCAAGGCGACCACCGATCATCATATCCATAAAATGAGAAAAGTATGGGCAAGGTACTTGCCTCGATATCACGAGAAATGGAAAAGTGAACGGATACGGCGGGTAGCCCTCAAATTCCCGAACACTATCTAGAAACGTGATAAAGACCGAAATTACTACGGGAAAACACCATATGAATCATCAACACCAACGGAATTCAACATCGGAATCATCGAGCACCTATAATCCTCCGTAGGAATAATAAAACATGATTACGACGAGAATCAAGGCCAAAACAACGGAAATCCCAACAAACTATCAAAGGGAACTCATTCGAACATTTAATCGAACATTAAATGTTCAAGACCCTTCAAGAACAAAGAAATCACCTCTCGGGTCGAGCAGACCAAAGATACGAGTATCGATCCGTAGAACAAGTTCAAAACAACGTTTATACAACAACTAATTGATCAAAACGGATTGGAATCGAAATCAAAAAGGAAAATCCCCAAATCTACAAAAACAAGGGTTCAAGCCACAATACCTTGATTTGGATGAAGGATTCAAGTAGAGGTCGAAAATCTTCAACAAGACTTGAGGAGGATAATCTCTACAAGTTTTGGAGCACTCAAATCGCCCAAAATCGCCATCAAATCGCCTAAGATGAAGGAGGAAGAAGAGAGGAGAAAAAAATGAAGTTTTCTCCTCGCAAATCTTAAAAAGCGAGAAAAAGCCGTGTGCGCGGCACAGGATGAGTGTGCCGCGGCCCAGGGCCACCAAAAATGCCCAGGAATTAGCTTAGTGCCGCGGCACGGCTGAGTGTGCCGCGGCTGCAGTGCGACCTCCTTCAACACCAAAAAGGCACACCGTGCAGTCTTCGCTATTTCGAACATAACTCCTTCGTCTGGACTCCGATTGACTCACCGTTTGAACCATTGGAAAGCTAACTTGATTATCTATAACTTTGCAAAGATTCAGAATTTTTGGAGTTTCCAAGAATTAATGGAGACTTTACAAAGTCGAACTCCCACGTGAAAAAGTCGATTAAGGACACGGAACTCAACCAAACGACACAAACGAACTCGGATGACAAAAAGTGCGAATTAATCATTCTCGTAATGACGAAAGCGGTCATGATAGAGTTGTCAAAACGAACTTCCTCGAAAAAGAAAATTACCGAAATTCAAAATTGCGGATATTACATTCTACCCTCCTTAAAGAAGTTTCGTCCGAAACTTAAAACAAGTAGGGAGCAATATACCCGCCAGAAAACTCGACGAGATACACAAAAATAGAAAACTCGCGCCAACGGCGAAACGGCGCAAGAAATGCGAAGAGACATACGGCGTGAAAACACGCTCCACGACGACCAACACAACGTCGCCGTTAGGGATACAATAAAACCAACAAATGACAAGCGTCATCAAGCGGATAATATAGCCAAGCCAATTATCCAACAATCACAAAACACAACGAACGAAAGTCGGTATGATTGGCCAACCCAACGGTACATCAATCGAAGCGAGCCAATCGGCCGAACTAATACGAATTCCACCGCCCGAGGTTGGAAGATCGAAAGCGAGACTAATTTCCCAAACTTAAGGGAATTAGGAATGAGCCCGAATGCTCAACGATCACGAAACGAGGACAAAAACCGAACAAACAAACGGCCGAACCACAGCGGTCGAGACAACAAAAGCGAACAATCATGTTCGAATCACGAAGAACAATAAAATTCAAACAACAACTCCAAGGTTCACGTCTCGACTCGAGACAATATATGATCCGGTGAAAACAACAACGTATGCATTCACATAAGATCCACATGGAAGGGAATAGAAATTGAAAAGTCACAACGACAAACGAGTTATTCCGAAATGATGCCACACTCGTTCGATAAATAAAAACAAGGGGCAGGACAAGCTCAGAAATGTCAATGAACATAAATGAGTCGACAAAGTAGAATATACAGAAGTTCAAAATCCGATCCCTTCGAATAAAAGGACTAGTAGAACCAAATGATGTTACTCCCGAACAAGGTTCACAAGAATCGAACCGAACTCGAAAAAAAAGTCACATCGATAACCAGATCGGCCCACAACAAGATCACAGTTCGTTCGGACGATGAAACCGAAATACAGAACAATTTCATAAAGTATCAACGAACATGAGCGAATCGAAAGAATGGAGAAAGAGAAAATATAGAAGTCAAAATAGTACGGGCATTACCTCCGACCCCGTCCACGAAATTCACAAAAACGGGAGCAAGAAAACAAGACATTAAACAACCGACACATAACGGAACGATCACCGATGCACACGGCCATACCAACCCAAGATCTAACAGCTCGCACATGCGCGACAACGCAGAAATCACCACGAGGCGACAATATTCAACACCAACATCCCACCTCTCACAAGGGGCTAACACAACAAATGTGTGGAAAACGACTCAACGCTCACACCGATTCGGTCATACTCGGGAGCAAACATCAAAATGACAACGCGAACATCATACATATATACCCACCCTCAACCGGGAATGGATAGGTTTTAAAAACGAAAACCTCATTTTGAAAATAATTTAGAAGAACACCGATTGATCTTGAGTATCACCTTTCAAAAAGTACAAACGTGAACATCGAGACTTTGGAGAACCGTTTCGCATTTGATAAAAAAAATGAGGACACTTTCTCTTAGTGAAAACTTTCAGAATATTCGACCCTCGGGTCTAAATAAAAGTGTTTCTAAAACATTGAAAATGTCTCAAAACATTTTGGTCCTCGAGGCAGAAAATTTTTGAAATATATTGTGGCACCTGGATGTACCACAAGAAAATAACTCATTTGAAAAAAAATATGTCTCGAAATTTATTTCTAGGATACTCAAGTTTTCGAAAATAATTCAATGCCAAAAAGGACGATGCCAAAAAGGCTAGAATGCCCAAAAATTTCATGTAATCACACGGAACATCATAGCGCTGTGGGTCCCGCGTCGGAACCCCAGGCTAAAAACCATTTACAAAAATGCCAAAATGGCCGATGACGGTAATATTTCAAAACTCACAAAAGCCATTAAAAAAAATACTAAATACCGTCATAAGAATTTCGTCAAAGCGGTCAAGGCCATAATGCCAAAAACTCGGTTAAGGGAAGCGGTTATCGAAATAAAACTCGGTCGGTAAAATACCGAAAGTCATTACAAACGAACTCACGCAGCGGATAAAAGAATACAGTTCAACATGCACAATCCAAAGAACACTACTCCTCATAAGAACAAAATATTAGAGTCAAATAACCACATTCGTAACAAAACCACTGGCCCCATTCGAGGCCTCTAAAGACCCTACCGCACTGGCTAGTGAACAAGTCGAACGTGTATAAGCACAAAGCTTCCACAAGAGAACTTGTAAAGCGTGCAAATCGATTCGAAAATCATCGAATGACAAAAACAACAATAACAAGACATCACAAGCGACACTCCTCGTATAAATCAAATACGAGAGTCGATTAAATACATATCGTGAAATCAAAATCCACATAAGGATTCCATCACTTAACAGAAAATCAAAAAAAAAGCTCGTGTAACACCAGGCACGACACAAACAAGCGAGACTTACTACCACCGGACGCACGAAGATCATGATCGCCCCACGATACTAACCACAACCAACAACTCAAACGACGCGTCGCGACACGACTCGGTCGGACTAAATCCGACGAGACAAAACTCAATAGACACCATCGACCCGACGGCTGGGTTTCCACAACCTAAGCTCCGATACCATTTATGTAACACCCCAATCCACTCGGGGATATTACACGCCGTAGACCCTCTCCTCGAAGATCTACCATTTGGTAGAAACATTTAACATCTCGACAATGCCTTGAGGCTAAATGACTCGATGGACCGATTTGGTCTTTCATAAAAATATACAACTCAATTACAACATATACCCACGCGCGAGGTCAAAATCTGATAAACTCCGTCTGGCGGGGAAAAGATCTTGCGGCGGAAAAGAAAATACAACTAGACCAATACGACATCAACGGATCCTCGTGTGATTAGTATCGTTCATCTTTCATCATCCTTCGTGCCGACCACGTGTTATGCTCCAAACACGAATGCAAAATAGACATCCACCCCGAATACTCGGGGTTAGCAAACTCCACTGTTTTGCTAGTGCAAATACAAAGTGCAAATACGAGCCATACAATTCACATTCCACGAATAACAATAACCAGGAATCCTCAAAGATCCAAACGAAACGAAAAGTACTTCTCGAGGCAAGGGTTTGAGAAAAACCTTTAAAAATCGAAATACCATAAATCAATGGAAATAATTTATAAGACGGTTTAGAATGCCATCGAGAGTTTTAATAGAAAACCATTTAGGATTATCAAATCCTACTTTTCAAAATCCACAAGACAAAAGGGGTCACCGCCCAAATCTTTACTTTCCGAAAAATGACATTTAAAAAACCGTTGGTATTTTAGCCACAAATACATAAAACGACTTTTACAAAACCATTGGTATTTTAGACACAAATCTCATAAACTCAAAGTACACAAGAACGACCACATGGATCGTCTCCAAACATCAAAATCCACAAATAAAGGATTTAAAACAAACAACAAAATACTCTAGTGCCATCCTAGCCAAGTAAGCCAAACGAACAACTTACCTCTTACACACTTAGTCGATGCATGCAATCATGAAAACCGCTCAAAAGCGCTCATTTCCTAAATGCCATAAATAAGTCACATTTGCAAAATGCACCACAATTAACCGCGGACCCACGGCTTCGTGGATCCTGCCGAGACCCCGTCGGATCTAACCCACGGTGGTTAAAAGCAAGCTCGCGGTTCCACGGCTTCGTGGAGCCCTACCGAGACCCCGTCGGATCTAACCCGCAGTGAGCATACACACACACACGTTACTCATGCAATACTAACATGCTAAGAATGTAAGATCATTAAGAATACTCTCTAGAGATGGCCAGTAACTCTACACCATTACCAAACTCTTCAAAAATACAATCACAAGATTAACTACGGAATGCGATTCCATAAATTTAAACAATAGGAGTATCATCATAAAATCCTTCAACTTTCAAAATAATCAAATCATAATCAATTCTCAAAGCACGTTCACAAAACACACGCGTTTTGAAAGAAAGCCTTTAACGAGGCCAAGCGAAATCCTTTGAAACTTCATTTCAAATAACCAAACAAACACATCAAGACGACCACCGATCATCATATCCATAAAACGAGAAAAGTATGGGCAAGGTACTTGCCTCGATATCACGAGAAATGGAAAAGTGAACGGATACGGCCGGGTAGCCCTCAAATTCCCGAACACTATCTAGAACGTGATAAAGACCGAAATTACTACGGGAAAACACCATATGAATCATCAACACCAACGGAATTCAACATCGGAATCATCGAGCACCTATAATCCTCCGTAGAGAATAATAAAACATGATTACGACGAGAATCAAGGCCAAAAACAACGGAAATCCCAACAAACTATCAAAGGGAACTCATTCGAACATTTAATCGAACATTAAATGTTCAAGACCCTTCAAGAACAAAGAAATCACCTCTCGGGTCGAGCAGACCAAAGATACGAGTATCCATCCGTAGAACAAGTTCAAAACAACGTTTATACAACAACTAATTGATCAAAAGCGGTTGGAATCGAAATCAAAAAGGAAAATCCCCAAATCTACAAAAACAAGGGTTCAAGCCACAATACCTTGATTTGGATGAAGGATTCAAGTAGAGGTCGAAAATCTTCAACAAGACTTGAGGAGGATAATCTCTACAAGTTTTGGAGCACTCAAATCGCCCAAAATCGCCATCAAATCGCCTAAGATGAAGGAGGAAGAAGAGAGGAGAAAAAATGAAGTTTTCTCCTCGCAAATCTATAAAAAGCGAAAAAGCCGTGTGCCGCGGCACAGGATGAGTGTGCCGCGGCCCGGGGCCACCAAAAATGCCCAGGAATTAGCTTAGTGCGCGGCACGGCTGAGTGTGCCGCGGCACTGCAGTGCTGACCTCCTTGACACCAAAAAGGCACACCGTGCGATCTTCGCTATTTCGAACATAACTCCTTAAATGCGGACTCCGATTGACTCACCGTTTGAACCATTGGAAAGCTAACTTGATTATCTATAACTTTGCAAAGATTCAGAATTTTTGGAGTTTCCAAGAATTAATGGAGACTTTACAAAGTCGAACTCCCACGTGAAAAAGTCGATTAAGGACACGGAACTCAACCAAACGACACCGAAACGAACTCGGATGACAAAAAGTGCAGAATTAATCATTCTCGTAATGACGAAACGGTCATGATAGAGTTGTCAAAACGAACTTCCTCCGAAAAAAGAAAATTAACGAAATTCAAAATTGCGGATATTACATTCTACCCTCCTTAAAAGAAGTTTCGTCCCGAAACTTAAAACAAGTAGGGGGAGCAATATACCCGCCAGGAAAACTCGACGAGATACACAAAAATAGAAAACTCGCGCCCAACGGCGAAACGCTGCAAGAAATGCAAAGAGACATACGGCGTGAAAACACGCTCCACGACGACCAACACAACGTCGCCGTTAGGGATACAATAAAACCAACAAATGACAAGCGTCATCAAACGGATAATATAGCCAAGCCAATTATCCAACAATCACAAAACACAACGAACGAAAGTCAGTATGATTGGCCAACCCAACGGTACATCAATCGAAACGCGAGCCAATCGCTGAACTAATACGGAATTCCACCGCGAGGTTGGAAGATCGAAAACGAGACTAATTTCCCAAACTTAAGGGAATTAGGAATGAGCCTGAATGCTCAACGATCACGAAACGAGGACAAAAACCGAACAAACAAACGACCGAACCACAACGGTCGAGACAACAAAAAGCGAACAATCATGTTCGAATCACGAAGAACAATAAAATTCAAACAACAACTCCAAGGTTCACGTCTCGACTCGAGACAATATATGATCGGTGAAAACAACAACGTATGCATTCACATAAGATCCACATGGAAGGGAATAGAAATTGAAAAGTCACAACGACAAACGAGTTATTCAAATGATGCCACACTCGTTCGATAAATAAAAACAAGGGACAAGCTCGAAATGTCAATGAACATAAATGAGTCGACAAAGTAGAATATACTGAAGTTCAAAATCCGATCCCTTCGAATAAAAGGACTAGTAGAACCAAATGATGTTACTCCCGAACAAGGTTCACAAGAATCGAACCGAACTCGAAAAAAGTCACATCGATAACCAGATCGGCCCACAACAAGATCACGATTCGTTCGGACGATGAAACCGAAATACGTAACAATTTCATAAAGTATCAACGAACATGAGCGAATCGAAAGAATGGAGAAAGAGAAAATATAGAAGTCAAAATAGTACGGGCATTACCTCCGACCCGTCCCACGAAATTCACAAAAACGGGAGCAAGGAAACAAGACATTAAACAACCGACACATAACGGAACGATCACCGATGCACACGGCCATACCAACCCAAGATCTAACAGCTCGCACATGCGCGACAACGCAGAAATCACCACGAGGCGACAATATTCAACACCAACATCCCACCTCTCACAAGGGGCTAACACAACAAATGTGTGGAAAACGACTCAACGCTCACACCGCCAATTCGGTCATACTGGAGCAAACATCAAAATGACAACGCGAACATCATACATATATACCCGGCCCTCAAACGGAATGGATAGGTTTTAAAAACGAAAACCTCATTTTGAAAATAATTTAGAAGAACACCGATTGATCTTGAGTATCACCTTTCAAAAAGTACAAACGTGAACATCGAGACTTTGGAGAACCGTTTCGCATTTGATAAAAAAAATGAGGACACTTTCTCTTAGTGAAAACTTTGAATATTCGACTCGGGTCTAAATAAAAGTGTTTCTAAAACATTGAAAATGTCTCAAAACATTTTGGTCCTCGAGGCGTAAAAATTTTGAAATATATTGTGGCACTGGATGTACCACAAGAAAATAACTCATTTGAAAAAAATATGTCTCAAATTTATTTCTAGGATACTCAAGTTTTCGAAAATAATTCAATGCCAAAAAGACGATGCCAAAAAGGCTAGAATGCCCAAAAATTTCATGTAATCACACGGAACATCATAGCCGCTGGTCCCGCGTGGAACCCTGTGCTAAAAACCATTTACAAAAATGCCAAAATGGCCGATGACGGTAATATTTCAAAACTCACAAAAGCCATTAAAAAAATACTAAATACCGTCATAAGAATTTCACAAAGCGGTCAAGGCCATAATGCCAAAACTCGGTTAAGGAAGCGGTTATCGAAATAAAACTCGGTCGGTAAAATACCGAAAGTCATTACAAACGAACTCACGCAATGGGATAAAAGAATACATTCAACATGCACAATCCAAAGAACACTACTCCTCATAAGAACAAAATATTAGAGTCAAATAACCACATTCGAACAAAACCACTGGCCCCATTCGAGGCCTCTAAAGACCCTACCGCATCGGCTAGTGAACAAGTCGAACGTGTATAAGCACAAAGCTTCCACAAGAGAACTTGTAAAGCGTGCAAATCGATTCGAAAATCATCGAATGCACAAAACAACAATAACAAGACATCACAAGCGATTTACACTCCTCGTATAAATCAAATACGAGAGTCGATTAAATACATATCGTGAAATCAAAATCCACATAAGGATTCCATCACTTAATGAAAATCATAAAAATAGCTCGTGTCACACGAGGCACGACACAAAGAAGGGAGACTTACTTCCACCGGCCGCACGAAGATGATGATCGCCCACGATACTAACCACAACCAACAACTCAAACGACGCGTCGCGACACGACTCGGACTAAATCCGACGAGACAAAACTCAATAGACACCATCGACCCGACACCTAGGTTTCCACAACCTAAGCTCCGATACCATTTATGTAACACCCCTATGTTGCACAGTGGGGGCGGAGTGCGAGTGCGGGATACGGGTGCGGATACGGTTTTTGAAAATGTTAGGGTGCGATACGGCAAGGATACGTCTATTTATTTTATATTTTATTATATATAACACTTGTTAAATATAAAAACAACAATTCAAATATCACCATAAAATCAATTCAAATATATAAAACAAGTCATACAAAAAACAATTCAAAATGGCTTTGAGCAGCGAATCTTTCGAATGTTGTCCGTGAATACTGCTAAAGGTAAAAGTAATTACTTATTAAATGATTTACTTTTTGTATTTTAATTTTTTTTATTTAATTTTTAAAAATTATAAAAAAAACTAAAAAAAAAAAAAGAAAAAAAAATCCTGACTACCGTATCCTGGCACAGGATACGCGTATCCTGTACCAGGATACGCGAGTCCGATTTTTTTTTTGCACGGATTCGCCACGTGGCGAATCCCGTGCGAATCCCACGCGAATCGCACCCGCACCCGCACCCATGCAGTATCCGATACTGCATACTGCCCAATTTTGAAGAATCCGTGCATTATAGAACACCCCCAATCCACTCAGGGATATTACACGCCGTAGACCCTCTCCTCGAAGATCTACCAGGCTGGTAGAAACATTTAACATCTCGACAATGCCTTCAAGGCTAAATGACTCAGTAGACCGATTTGGTCTTTCAATAAAAATATACAACTCAATTACAACATATACCCACGCAGGGGTCAAAATACAATAAACTCCCGTACAACGGGGAAAAGATACTGCAGCGGAAAAGAAAATACAACTAGACCAATACGACATCAACGGATCCTCGTGTGATTAGTATCGTTCATCTTTCATCATCCTTCGTGCCGACCCTGTGTTATGCTCCAAAACCTGAATGCAAAAATAGACATCCACCCCCCGAATACTCGGGGGTTAGCAAAACTCCACTGTTTTGCTAGTGCAAATACAAAGTGCAAATACGAGCCATACAATTCACATTCCACGAATAACAATAACCAGGAATCCTCAAATATCCAAACGAAACGAAAAGTACTTCTCGAGGCAAGGGTTTGACAAAAACCTTTAAAAATCGAAATACCATAAATCAATGGAAATAATTTATAAGACGGTTTAGAATGCCATCGAGAGTTTTAATAGAAAACCATTTAGGATTATCAAATCCTACTTTTCAAAATCCACAAGACAAAAGGGGTCACCGCCCCAAATCTTTACTTTCCGAAAAATGACATTTACCAAACCGTTGGGATTTTAGCCCCAAATCCATAAAACGACTTTTACAAAACCATTGGGATTTTAGCCCCAAATCTCATCAACTCACAGTACACAAGAACGACCACAAGGCTCATCTCCCAACATCAAAATCCACAAATAAAGGATTTAAAACAAACAACAAAATACTCTAGTGCCATCCTAGCCAAGTAAGCCAAACGAACAACTTACCTCTTACACACTTAGTCGATGCATGCAATCATGAAAACCGTTCAAAAGCGCTCATTTCCGGAAATGCCATAAATAAGTCACATTTGCAAAATGCACCACAATTAACCGCGGACCCACAGCTTCGTGGATCCCTGTCGAGACCCCGTCGGATCTAACCCACAGTGGTTAAAAGCAAGCTCGCGGTTCCACAGCTTCGTGGAGCCCTACCGAGACCCCGTCGGATCTAACCCGCAGTGAGCATACACACACACACGTTACTCATGCAATACTAACATGCTAAGAATGTAAGTTCATTAAGAATACTCACTAGAGATGGCCATTAACTCGACACCATTACCAAACTCTTCAAAAATACAATAACAAGATTAAATACGGAATGCACGATTCCATAAATTTAAACAATAGGAGTATCATCATAAAATCCTTCAACTTTCAAAATAATCAAATCATAATCAATTCTCAAAGCACCGTTCACAAAACACACGCGTTTTGAAAGAAAGCCTTTAACGAGGCCAAAGCGAAATCCTTTGAAACTTCATTTCAAATAACCAAACAAACACATCAAGACGACCACCGATCATCATATCCATAAAATGAGAAAAGTATGGGCAAGGTACTTGCCTCGATATCACGAGAAATGGAAAAGTGAACGGATACGGCCGGGTAGCCCTCAAATTCCCGAACACTATCTAGAACGTGATAAAGACCGAAATTACTACGGAAAACACCATATGAATCATCAACACCAACTAATTCAACATCGGAATCATCGAGCACCTATAATCCTCCGTAGGGAATAATAAAACATGATTACGACGAGAATCAAGGCCAAAAACAACGGAAATCCCAACAAACTATCAAAGGGAACTCATTCGAACATTTAATCGAACATTAAATGTTCAAGACCCTTCAAGAACAAAGAAATCACCTCTCCGGTCGAACGAACCAAACATACGAGTATCCAATCCGGAGAACAAGTACAAAACACCGTATATCCAACAACTAATTGATCAAAACGGATTGGAATCGAAATCAAAAAGGAAAATCCCCAAATCTACAAAAACAAGGGTTCAAGCCACAATACCTTGATTTGGATGAAGGATTCAAGTAGAGGTCGAAAATCTTCAACAAGACTTGAGGAGGATAATCTCTACAAGTTTTGGAGCACTCAAATCGCCCAAAATCGCCATCAAATCGCCTAAGATGAAGGAGGTAGAAGAGAGGAGAAAAATGAAGTTTTTCTCTCGCAAATCCGCTAAAAACGCAGAAAAAGCCGTGTGCAGCGGCACAGGGATGAGTGTGCCGCGCCCGGGGCCACCAAAAATGCCCAGAATTAGCTTAGTGCCGCGGCAGGCTCGAGTGTGCCGCGGCACACTGACACCTCCTTCAACACCAAAAAGGCACACCGTGCAGTCTTCGCTATTTCGAACATAACTCCTTCGTCTGGACTCCGATTGACTCACCGTTTGAACCATTGGAAAGCTAACTTGATTATCTATAACTTTGCAAAGATTCAGAATTTTTGGAGTTTCCAAGAATTAATGGTGACTTTACAAAGTCGAACTCCCACGTGAAAAAGTCGATTAAGGACACGGAACTCAACCAAACGACACCGAAACGAACTCGGATGACAAAAAGTGCAGAATTAATCATTCTCGGAATGACGAAACGGTCATGATAGAGTTGTCAAAACGAACTTCCTCTGAAAAAAGAAAATTACCGAAATTCAAAATTGCGGATATTACAACTAAACAAACCAAAGGATAAGCCATAGTTGAACTAAATTGTTCATAAGAAGTTTTCTTAGGACTTCGTCAATGTAATAGAGTGTGAATCAAAAATATCCATTGGGGACAAAAACAACCCTTTTTAAAAGTAAGCTTTTTATCAGTTGTATCATATCCCATATTAGAGAGATTTTCTAGTATTTCTGGAATGGGTAATGTGATGAGACCATTGAGATCATCCAATTGGAGAATTCTCCTCAAGGATGACTCAGTAACATCAATAGTTACCCCATCTACTGTTGCTCTTAGAGTATCCACAGTTTCATGTGTGTCTCCATCTTCAATAGTTATGGATTCTACAGAGGTCCAAAACTGCTTGATTTGAGAGACATAGATTGTGGGGTTTAAAAGTAAAGCATACCTTATGTGAGTGGTATTGAGAAAATCCACAATCTGATGAAAAACAGGGCCAATCTTTTCATTCGACTTCTGCAAGTGAGCCACTTGGTTGTGTTCCTTAACAAAATCTAAAGTAACCATGATGAAGAATTTATAAAAATTATGTTGTGAAAGTGTGAAGTTTATGTAGTACTAGCCAATTGAGATGAAAAGTGATACTGTTAGGGTTTGAGAATGAGACGCAAGAGGATTTATCTTAATAAAATATTTATCCTTAGTAAAGAATAAATATAAAAAGGAAAGTGGATAATTCTCTTAAAATAACCCCTATAAGTATGGAGAAAAACACGGTTATTTTCAACGGCTAGTATAAAGTAATTACTGACACAACAGTTGTAACAGCTAGTTCAACAATGGTAAAATTTACACTGGCAGTGGTAACTGTGAACTAGCAGTGGTAATTTTCACAAAAAAATTTCAAGAGCAGTGGTAAAATAGTTTATGAATTATACTGCTCTTTGTATAGTTTTTAGCAAACTACCAGCTATCAACGGATTTGATATGTCTTTACCATGAGCCGTTTGCTATAGACTAGCCAACTCTTTATCATAAGAAGATGGTGAGTTGATAACCATATAGTTTTTGGTAAACTATCAACCATAAACGGATTTGAGAAGTGTTTACCAGTCGCCGTTTGCTCTGGACTAGTTGATTCGTATGTGTGTTAGACATGGTGAATCAATAACAATTTGTTGTGTATCTTAGTTATACACCTTGTATGATCATCTCTCAGTAAAAGAATGTGTTAGTAACCTGCATGTGTTAGTATAAACTAAAGCATATACATAACCAAATTGTTTTAACCAAAGTTACTTTTTAACCAAGCCACTATTCAAAAATATCTTCACAAAGTCAACCCGATAATATCTATATTTACTCCTCAACCTACCAAAACAAGTAAGAGTAAATATTCCTTTTAATTAACCCTAGGGATTGACTTTGCCTATAAAAAGGGCTCGGATCACCAATTCTTCTCATCAAACACATATTATATCTTTATCAACAACCTAAAATCCACGGAGCCCTTCCAGTCCCAGCGTCTGGAAGGGTGTTATTATACCAGCGCCTACGTGGCGCTGATGTGGCGCCTAGTAGGCGCTGATGTGGTATATTTTAATATAAAAAAATAGTAGGGGTGATACAAAAACACCCCTACTATCTACACCATGCTTTGTAGGGGTTGTACCGGATGCTGTATATGTAGTAAGGTTTTGATAGTAGGGGTGTTTTTGTATCACCCCTACTATTTTTTTATATTAAAATATACCACATCAGCGCCTACTAGGCGCCACATCAGCGCCACGTAGGCGCTGGTATAATACCACCCTTCCAGACGCTGGGACTGGAAGGGTGCCGCTAAAATCCATCATGAGTCACTTTCCAATAATTTACATCTCCTCTGATTCTTCATCTGATGATGAAATTGAATACATGACTGACTCTTCTTCAGAGACATCTGCAGGGTGGACTAACTACTTTCCACCTTGTGCTTCAAGTTCTTCATCAGTGAAGCCTAAGAGAAAGAATATGGAACCTGCTCCTTCTTTGGAATTCTACTCAAGCTCTTGAGATGATGATGAGACTTACACCCTCTCCAAGGAGTTTCCAAGAGCTATTGATCAAGCTTTGGAGACAGCTATATCTAATTTGAAGAAGATACCTGTTCCAATGAAGCCTGCAAGACTCCCAAAGCCTCCCAAACAAGTGCTTGGTCTTGCCTGTAAGAAGAAGTGGCCAACCTCTGAGAAACCCAAGAAGTGTTCCAAAGGCCAATCACAACTACCAGGGCAAGGGCAAGAAGCCAATGGAGTAGATGTTTTAGGGTGTAGGTGTCTAGGTTCTTATGTTTCTGTGTTTAGATGATGAATGTGGTAGTGTCTTTTGATTTGTAATGAAACTTGGACTAATGAATAAAATATCTCTGTTTATCCTGTTTCCACTGTGACTACAAAGTTTATCACTGCTTGCATTATTGTTTCCACTGTTGTCTTGATTTACTGCATAAAGGTTAGTGGACAAACAAAATACAAACATAGACAAGCATATACAAGATTATACAACAAGTAACAGTACAAAAATCCTCCCCTCAACACCAAAGACCATTAGACATCAAAGTTTATGGATTAAGCATTCCAATACCTGTTACCAGATACTGAAACCTTCCCACATCAAGTCCTTTTGTTAATAAATCAGCATAGTTATCATCAGTGTGAATTTTGACAACTTGAATTAGCTTTTTCTCATAACAATCTCTTATAAAATGATGTCTAATTTCAATATGTTTAGTTTTAGTGTGTTGAACAGGATTTTTAATGATGCAAATTGTACTGCTATTGTCAATATAAATAATGGTGTTCATGAAATTGCACCCATAGTCCAAAAGTTAGTTTTGAAGCCATAGAACTTGAACACAACAACTTGCAGCAGCCACATATTCTGCTTCAGTTGATGAATTTGCCACTGTTGTTTGTTTCTTGTACTGCCATGAGACCAATCTACATCCAAGAAATTGACATCCACCTGTTGTTGATTTTCTATCCATACTAGCACCAGCATAATCACTATCTAAGTAGGTAACCAATTCCATAGGAGATTCCTTAGGATACCATAATCCTAGTGATGGATATGCTTTAAGATATTTGAATATCTTCTTCACCACATTCAAGTGAGATGTCTTGGGAGAGACCTAAAACCTTGCACAAGCACAAACTGCAAACATGATATCTGGTCTTGATGATGTGAGATACATCAAAGAACCAATCATAGATCTGTACATATGTACATCAACTGCTTCTCCACTTTGATCTTTTAGAGTCAAATGAGTGTCTTTATCTGCAGGTGTGCTAGAAGATTTAGCATCAGTGAACTTGAACTTCCTAAGTATCTCAGCCACATATTTGTCTTGATTTATGAAAATACCATCTGGCCTTTGTTGTACTTGAAGTCCCAAAAAGAATGTAAGTTCACCCATAGAGCTCATCTTGAACTCTTCTTTCATCAGCTTCTCAAATTCTTTGCACATCTCTGGTTTAGTAGACCCAAAAATGATATCATCAACATACATTTGAACCAACAAGATATCATTCTTGTCTTTCTTGATGAACAAAGTTTGA
Organism: Orobanche coerulescens; assembly: GCA_033398695.1. NCBI lineage: Eukaryota > Viridiplantae > Streptophyta > Magnoliopsida > Lamiales > Orobanchaceae > Orobanche > Orobanche coerulescens. The sequence continues at coordinate 66,613,386 of CM065810.1, forward strand.
TCTACTCTGCCTCTATGAAACCCATTTGTGATAAGATAAGTGGCAAGGGTTTCATACCATTTCCTATGGGCTTGATGTAAGCTATAGAGAGCCTTAACAACTCTGTATACCTTGTCTGGATGCTCAGGGTCTTCAAAACCTAGAGGTTGTGAAACATACACTTCTTCATCTATTTGCCCATATAGAAAAGCACTTTTAACATCCATTTGATAGACTGTGAAGCCCATAAAGGATGCATAGGCCAAAAATAGCCTAATAGCTTCAATTCTTGCAACTGGAGCAAATACTTCTTCATAATCAATACCCTCTTGCTGAGTGTATCCTTGAGCCAAAAGCCTTGCCTTATTCCTAATAATAATTCCTCTTTCATCTTTCTTATTTCTGAACACCCACTTGGTACCTATCTGTTGGAGAGTAAAACGCAGCGGAAGCGAAGTTTGGGAAGAATGATAATAGCGTTTTACGCATCTACGAGCATTAGATCTATTTAGGCATGCTAATTAATTAATTACTAAGACTAACAAGCAATTTAAATATTATTTATTATTTATTAATTAAATATGTTGATTAATTAAAATATCCTAATCTAGATCCAAGATCATAGGATATTACCTTTTGAAGCGCGTTGGTTACTTCCTTCTTGATCGCCTTGTATTTCTACCTTCAGATCTTCTAGAGTATGATCCGCCTTGAACCGGACGTTGTGTGGGCAACGAGCTACCGGATCTTGCTTGGACACCTTATGGATCGGCCGAATTCTTATGCCTCACTACTCTCGATTTTCTTTTCTTCAAGTAATTCCGATATGTAGCAAGAATTAAAGTGTTCTCTCAATTGTGGAATCAAAGACACAAGTCAAGATCCACAATTAAACACTTAGAAGAAAAAAATCGAAATTCCTTGTGTATGAAGAAGCATTAAAATCGGCCATCAACCATAATGTCCTATTTATAGGCTCTTGGACTACTACTAGGGATCTAGAGGAGGATTATGGAAGGACTCCCAATTAATTCATCTTACCTTATTAGGACTCTTCCTAATATATGATGAATTAATTAATATCAACGTAGTCCACTAAAAAGTTTGATATTGCACTTCCTACCAAAATCCCAAATTACGAAATTGGGCTCCTTATTAAATATATTATTTCCCGTGTTTAAGATATCGAATGTCCATTAATTAATTATAAGCTACCATGTACTTTAATTAATTAATATCTTATCGAGGGTAGTACCACTCGAACCTTATTATTATATCGGAATTAAATCCACTGCAGGTTTAATATAATAATCATTATCGAGCTCCTCAAGGGGACATCATCAACCCGCACGAGTCGGGACACGATTTCTAGTAATAATAATAATTGTCGTATAAACAATATTATTGCCCAAGATACGAGGCTTATTGAGTCGATCATTTTGACTCTCACCTATGGTAAATCAAAGAATAATTATTATAAATACACAATTAAATATTATATACTTAGAATTAAGAAATAATAATTATCCGAGATTTACGTTCTTCTTACAGTCAGTACAGAAGATACTATCTCACCTCGATCCTGTTCAACGTATGCAAATACGCTAATGTATGTTAATAGTCAAGACCAACTATTTTCAAGCATACACTACAACCCTTTATATAATTTTTTTAATAATTATATAGGTTGTGAACTATTATATTATTTTATAAGGCACCGATAATGTGATCTTCCGTGTGACACCAACACACCACATTATCTACAATATAAAATACTTAGACATTTCATTTGCATAACCATAACGTGAATTAATATGCAAAACATGTGATTAAATATAATTAATATCCTCATAGGTAGTAAATGGAAAATTAGGTAATACAAGCATAAAGTATGCTTTGCAGTATACAATCTCCCACTTATACTCAAAGCATGCTTTTAAGTATACTACTCTATTACATAGTCTCTCATTTCTCCCACTTATACTCAAAGCAATGCTGCCATACACCGTAATCCCATTCCTTCCACATGCCTTTCAAAAAATTTTGAAGGTAGGCCTTTTGTGAAAGGGTCAGCAAGATTATCTTCCGATGCAACCCTGGCTACAACTACGTCTCATTCCTTCACGAAGTGTCGTATGATGTGATACTTGCGGTTGATATGTTTACTTGCCTGATGGGCTCGTGGTTCCCTTGAATTTGCGATTGCACCAGTATTATCACAATAAAGTGTAATACCCTCTGGCAAATCGGGAATCTCATCTAAGTCCTGCAGGAAGTACTTGAGCCACACTGCCTCCTTGGCTGCCTCAGAGGCTGCCACGTACTCGGCATCCATGGTGGAGTCCGAGATGCATTTCTGCTTCACACTCCTCCAACTAATGGCTCCACCTCCCAGGCTAAACACATAACCCGAAGTAGACTTGGACTTTTCTTTGTCCGATGAAAAATCTGAGTCAGTGTAACCCACCGGAAACAGGTCGTCTGATTGATATACAAGCATGTACTCCCTAGTCCTTCTCAGGTACTTGAGTATGTGCTTGACAGCAATCCAGTGTCCTGGGTTTGACTGATATCTAGCAGCCATGCCCACTGCATGACAGATATCTGGTCTAGTGCAAAGCATAGCATACATGAGACTTCCCACAGCAGATGCATAAGGGACCATCTTCATGTCATCTATCTCCTTTTGTGTCTTAGGACACATGTTCTTATATAGTTGAATTCCATGTCTGTAAGGTAGAAAACCTTTCTTAGAATTCTCCATGCTAAACCGCTTCAGCACTGTATCGATATAGGATGCCTGGGATAAGCACAACATCCTTTTCTTCCGATCACGAAAGATCATGATTCCAAGGATGTGTCCTGATTCTCCTAGATCCTTCATATCGAACTGCTCAGATAGCCATACCCGTACGTCCGACAATTCCTTCACGTTGTTTCCAATCAGAAGGATATCGTCTACATACAGTACAGGAAACACCAACATGTTTCCATCGCATTTCTTATACACACAACTCTCACTCGGACATTGAACGAATCCATATGACTGGACAACTTCGTCAAAACGAGTGTTCCAAGATCTAGATGCTTGCTTAAGTCCATAAATGGATTTCTTAAGTTTGCACACCAAGTGCTCTTCTCCTTTAGCAATGAATCCCTCTGCTTGGCGCATATAGATTTCCTTGTCTAGACTCCCATTCAAGAATGCAGTCTTGACATCCATCTGCCAAATCTCCAGATCCAAGTGCGCAGCTATAGCTAAAAGAATCCGAATTGACTTAAGCATGGCTACCGGCGAAAAAGTTTCATCATAATCGATACCTTCTTTCTGAGTGTAACCTTTTGCAACAAGCCTCGCTTTGAAGGTTTCAACCTTCCCGTCACGTCCTTTCTTTCGCTTGTAGACCCATTTACTCCCAATGGATTGTACACCATCAGGTAGCTCTACTAGCTCCCACACTTGATTGGAATCCATAGATCCCATTTCTGATTCCATTGCTTCTTGCCAGGAGTCAGCATCTTTATCTTGGATTGCCTCCTTATAGGTCCAGGGAACTGATTCATCTTCGTCTGGGATTGAGTTCGAAGACTTTCCCATGCCTATGAATCGTTCGGGCTGACGAACAACCCTCCTACTACGACGAGGCAAATCCTGAGTTGGTGTAAAAGTTTCAGAATCGATACGTGGTGCAGTGTTAGTTGGCGCTTGTACGATTGGTATAGACGGAGTCTCGCCCCTTAGCTCTTCCATAATTACCTCGCTCATGGGCTTGTGACTAATTATATAATCCTCTTCCAGAAATCGGGCATTGGTGCTAACAATGACCTTCTGATCCTGGGGACTATAGAACAAGCCACCCTTCGTTCCCTTAGGGTATCCTACAAACACTCGCACTTCTGTACGAGATGCCAATTTATCAGCTTCCTTATTCAGCACATGTGCTGGAGTACCCCAAATCCGAACATGTCCTAGACTGGGCTTACGCCCACTCCATAGTTCTGTGGGTGTTTTTGAACCGATTTCAAGGCACCAGTTTAGAATGTACGCCATTGCTTTCTAAGGCGTATCCCCAAAACGAAATAGGTAAATCAATAACTCATCATTGATCTAACCATTTCTAAAAGAGTCCTATTCCTTCTTTCACCACACCATTTTGTTGTGGAGTTCTGTGGTGAGTGGGACGAAATCCCTCATTCGCCAAGAAATCCATAAACTTTCCACTAAGGTATTCGCCACCACGATCGGATCGTAGCGACTTGATACTCTTCCCATGACGCTTCTCCGTTTCACCTTGAAGTCTCGAACTTGTCAAAGGCTTAGGACTTACGTCGCATCAAATAGATGTATCCATATCTCGAATAATCATCTATAAACGTGATGAAGTATTCGAAACCACCCCTAGCCTGGATATTCATTGGACCACATACATCCGTATGAACCAATTCCAACACATCCTGAGCACGGTTTCCCTTGGTTTTAAAAACTCTTTTGGTCATCTTACCTTCCAAACAGGATTCACAAATCGGAGATCATCCAATGGACCATCATCTACCAATCTTTGAATCCTTCTAAGGTTTACATGTCCTAACCGTAAATGCCACAGATATGTTTGGTTTATGCTTGAAGGTTCTTTTCTCTTTTTAGGTTTAGACAAAGAGTTAAGTGATTTATGCATAGGAGTTTGTGCAGTATTAACAATATATAGTCCATCATTAAAAGTACCTCTGCAAATATATTCACCGCTTCTTTTCTTAATAATGGCATCATCATCAAAAGAAACTGAATAACCATCGCATTTTAATTTAGAAACCGAAATTAAATTCATTCTAAAATCTGGTACTAATAATACATTATTGAGAACTAATAATTTATCATTAATCTTCAACCGCACGACTCCCACCGCAATGACCATAAGCCCGGAATAATCGCCTGATTGATGGTAATCTCGCCCGCACTAAGCCGCTTGGTTACACGAAAACCATGCGAGTCAAAGCAAACATGATCGGTGGAGCTGAATCAACTATCCACGAAGTGGAAGAACAAGCTGCCAAACATGTTTTGACTACTAGTGCACGAGACATACCTTTCTTAAGAGCAGGGCAGTCCGCTTTAAAATGTCCTTTCTGACCGCACTTGTAGCACTTTCCCTTTGGCTTTTTGTTCGCATCGGGGTGAGGAGCCTTGCTTTTCACCTTGAGGGTTGCCACTTGCTTCTGGCCAACCTGCTTCTTCTTCTTTCCCCATTTGGGTTTGGAAGAAGTAGCACCGGTTGCCGCAAGAATCTGATGATAACCTTGTTTGAAGAGACCTTCAGCAGACTGAAGCTCTGTCAGAAGTTCCGCCAAACTATATGTCCTACGGTTCATATTGTAGTTAAGGCGGAACTGCTCAAAGCTTCTAGGTAAGCTGCCTAAGATAATATCGACCTGTGTTTCCGCATTGATAGTGGCCCCCAGTATGCTCAGTTCGTTCAAATGAGACATCATTTTTAGAACATGATCCCTCACTGGAGTCCCTTCAGACATTTGGGTTGTCATCAATACCCTCATAGCATTTTGTCTAGCCGCCCGGTTCTGATGACCAAACATCTCGGTGAGACTTTTCATCATTTCCGCGGCCGAACCCATCGTCGATGCCGATGCCGCAATACATTTGTCGGTGAAGCCAAAATGTAACAATGAGCCATCTCATCGACTTTTCCATTTTCGAATTGACCAACTCATCGGGAGTGGAATCCGGTTCTGGATCTAGAGGGCTCTACTCGAATAAGACAAACTTATACCCCTCGTGATCGGGACAATGTCAAGATTTCTTTTCCAATCGGCAAAGTTAGTGCCATCTAGTTTATTTTCTTTGAGAATAACAACTAGTGGATTGAAAGACATCTGAGAATAAAAATTAAAAAACATCCATCACATAATGCATAGCAAAATATATCGAAAAACCTCAAAACACAATATATATGCTAGCAACCAACACCTCAAAAAATCTGCACATGCAAGCCACGATCGTATGGACGTTTACACACATATTTTTCAAGTAGAGTTTTACGTCTTTAATTTTACTATCTAGTCAAATTACGTTATGACAAGTAAAATTAATAGTTGGTTCCTCTTGGCCATGTATTAATTAACATAGACTCCGATGGGGAGCTTATTAATTAATACACCTAAGTGAACACCATAATTTAACATCCTTAAAATATTATCTTTTAAATAATAGTCCTACAGATGGAGAGGTCCTATCATAAAAAGTAATATTTACCTTATGTTATCATTTTGAAATTTAAAACTAGTGAACCTATAATTAGCACATCCGATATGGAGGAAGACTCTAATGTCAACTCGCATGCTAATTACTTCACAATTTAAATTAATTATGGAGGCCAATTTGATTTTAATTAAAAAAAATTAAATCAATTTAATCACTTAGTTATTTTAGCCTTAAGGTTTTTAATTTTCTCGTCCTAACATGCAAGGAAACATATCACGCATACATCCATACATGCCATACATCAAAACAATAAAACCAAAAATAAAGCATGGATAATTAATTATCCAATTATCATGGTCTTCTTCCTTGAGTTGAATCCGAGAAAATCTTCGACTCGATCTCTCCCACTGAATCAAGCATCTCGTCGCTTCTCCCAGTACGCCGTGGATTTTCAAAATTAAAATTGTACTTTTATGCAAAATTAATTACATAAAAAAATTTAATTTTAAATCCCGACTTCAATGGACGCAAATTAACGGCGACAGGCCGGACCAAATCGACCGGGCCGACCGGCCCGAACCAACCCAGCTTGCCGGACAGCTACTCAGCGGCGGCCGTGTCTTTCAGCGGCCCTATTCTTGTCGGCCGCGGCAGCTTGCCAGCCGATCCCGGCGATCTGATTCGCTCTATTTCTTCGCGATCCGTCTTTTCCGAATTGATTACAATTTTATACAAGATAAAATACATCGAAATTACATCAAGATTTACACGAAAAAATAAAAACACCTAGAACTACCCGCGGATTTTCTCACGGAAAAACCATTACATCCCTCAAAACGGCCAAACCAACAATTGCATAATTAATAAAAATAAATAAATAAATACACCATTCATATAAACCATGATAATTGGATCATATCACCTGCAAGAACACATCTAGCAAAATATTCCAACATCAAAATATATGAATATTTAAATTGCTATCAATTAATCACTAAAATTAATTAAAATAGCAAAAGCCTAAAAATCCGGCTCCGATACCAATTGTTGGAGAGTAAAACGCAGCGGAAGCGAAGTTTGGGAAGAATGATAATAGCGTTTTACGCATCTACGAGCATTAGATCTATTTAGGCATGCTAATTAATTAATTACTAAGACTAACAAGCAATTTAAATATTATTTATTATTTATTAATTAAATATGTTGATTAATTAAAATATCCTAATCTAGATCCAAGATCATAGGATATTACCGTTTGAAGTGCGTTGGTTACTTCCTTCTTGATCGCCTTGTATTTCTACCTTCAGATCTTCTAGAATATGATCCGCCTTGAACCGGACGTTGTGTGGGCAACGAACTACCGGATCTTGCTTGGACACCTTATGGATCGGCCGAATTCTTATGCCTCACTACTCTCGATTTTCTTTTCTTCAAGTAATTCCGATATGTAGCAAGAATTAAAGTGTTCTCTCAATTGTGGAATCAAAGACACAAGTCAAGATCCACAATTAAACACTTAGAAGAAAAAAATCGAAATTCCTTGTGTATGAAGAATCATTAAAATCGGCCATCAACCATAATGTCCTATTTATAGGCTCTTGGAATACTACTAGGGATCTAGAGGAGGATTATGGAAGGACTCCCAATTAATTCATCTTACCTTATTAGGACTCTTCCTAATATATGATGAATTAATTAATATCAACTTAGTCCACTAAAAAGTTTGATATTGCACTTCCTACCAAAATCCCAAATTACGAAATTGTGCTCCTTATTAAATATATTATTTCCCGTGTTTAAGATATTGAATGTCCATTAATTAATTATAAGCTACTGACAGGTGTAATTAATTAATATCTTATCCAAGAGTAGTACCACTCGAACCTTATTATTATATCGGAATTAAATCCACCTGCTGGGTTTAATATAATAATCATTATCGAGCTCCTCAAGGGGACATCATCAACCTGCACAAGTCGGGACACGATTTCTAGTAATAATAATAATTGTCGTATAAATAATATTATTGCCCAAGATACGAGGCTTATTGAGTCGATCATTTTGACTCTCACCTATGGTAAATCAAAGCAATAGTTATTATAAATACACAATTAAATATTATATACTTAGAATTAAGAAATAATAATTATCCGAGATTTACGTTCTTCTTACAGTCAGTACAGAAGATACTATCTCACCTCGATCCTGTTCAACGTATGCAAATACGCTAATATATGTTAATAGTCAAGAACAACTATTTTCAAGCATACACTACAACCCTTTATATAATTTGTCTAATAATTGTATAGGTTGTGAACTATTATATTATTTTATAAGGCACCGATAATGTGATCTTCCGTGTGACACCAACACACTACATTATCTACAATATAAAATAATTAGACATTTCATTTGCATAACCATAACGTGAATTAATATGCAAAACATGTGATTAAATATAATTAATATCCTCATAGGTAGTAAATGGGAAATTAGGTAATACAAGCATAAAGTATGCTTTGCAGTATACAATCCTAACACTATCACCCTCATGCCAGCAGGCAAGTCACAAAGCACCCAAACCTTTTGAAGTTTGAAGTGAAGCAACTCTTCTTGCATTGCTTCTACCCAGCTTTCATTTTCAAGTGCTTTATATACATTTTTAGGTTCTATTTGTGATAGAAAGCACACAAACAAACATTCATTCTTGCCTTCATGATTCTTGGAGTCATAGATTTCACTGATAAAGCCATGAATGTCAGCTATTTGTGCTTGTGATTGTCTTCTAGTCTTCACTGGTGAATGAACACCTCCTATCACATTCTCAAGTGGATGAGACTTGTGCACTGTAGTGTGGGGAGTTGTAGGAACTTCAATCTCAATAGGCATGTTGGTTATTTCTTCATCACTAGCTTGCTCTTCCTGAGTAACAGAGGTTGTAGGTTCCACATTTGGTCGAGCAGTGGAAACTTCAGGCATAGCAGTGGCATCTGAATTACCACTGCTTTCAGGAATATCTCTATATTGAATGTCCACATATTGAGCTTGGAACACTACATCATTACTACTTTTTCCAGCATCTTTTGAAGGTTGAGTAACATCAGAGTCCCAAAAAGGTAAAATGATGTGATTTTGATCATCCTCTTGATTCATGCTTGGTTCATCTTCATCAATGTATTCTTCTGAACCTGCAAAATCATTAGTACTTGTACCTGCAGAGATAGGTACATAATTCATGGTATGGGTTAGAGAATCAAGATCAAATAACTCTGGAGGACCTGTGCCTGCTACATTAGGCAGATTTTCTAAGAACTCAACATGCAAATTTTCCTCCATCTTTCTTGTTCTTCTGTTATATACTCCTAAGGCTTTACTAACCATAGAGTATCCAAGAAAGTAACCTTCATCTGCTTTTTCTTCAAATTTACCCAGGTGATCTATGGTATTGAGAATAGTAACATGACATCCAAATGGTCTCATGAAGTCTAAGGCAGGTGTCCTACCTCTAAATAACTCATAAGGTGTCTTGTTCTTAGATTGAACTACTAAAACCCTATTTTGCACATAATAAGCAGTGTTAACTGCTTCAGCCCAAAAAGTAATTGGCAATTTTGAATCTGCCAACATAGTTCTAGCAGCCTCTATTAGTGTTCTATTTCTCCTTTCAGCTACACCATTTTGTTGAGGAGTTCTAGCTACACTAAATTCTCTTTTAATACCTTTGACCCTGCAAAATTCATCCATAACTCTATTCTTAAACTCTGTTCCATTGTCACACCTGATAACTTTGACTTTCTTATCAATTTGGTTTTCTACTTCAGTGATAAAGGTCTTAAGGATATCAATAGTTTTATCCTTAGTTCTAAGAAAGAAAACCCAATTAAACCTACTAAAGTCATCAGTTACAACAAGACAGTATCTTTTATGATTTATACTACTCACAGATATAGGACCAAACAAGTCCATATGTAACAATAGAGTCGCTAAGATGGACTTCTGCCAAAAAAATATTCAACACTTTGAATATTGAGTTGGATTTGGGGGTTTTCGATTAATGGCTGTTGAAATCACGAATTTAGATATTCATGTTGAATTATTGATCGTATTGAAGATGTTTTGTTGGTTTGAAACACTTCTTGGGGGTTTGATATTGATATTATTGAGGTTTGGTTGTAAACAATCGAAGTTTGGCCTCAACGTGTTCGATATAATGCCCCAATGAACTTGGTTTAGTCGTATCGACGTTTTGAGTTAGTTATATTCGTGTTTGATTCGTATGTTGAACGGATTGTTGGTAATTGTGTTATTCAAGGTTGTTCGAGCGACCGGTAGTTTCCTTAGGACGTTGTTCGAGAGAGATCGTATCATCACCGGTGTTAAGGTAAGTTAATTCTTACTCAGTTAAAGGGATATTCATTCCTTTCGTTGTTCATTCATAATCATAATTCATTCATATTGTATTAACCGTATCGAGACTTGTCATTGTCAATTTATCACTTCAGTCACGAGGAACGACGGTTCCAATCATTTCATTGAGCTATCATTCATTTCACTATCATTTCATCTCGGTGAGTCATTATTGATTTCGATGTCACTTTTGTTATCTCGTGGCATTCCGGGTCATACTAGCGTGCCGGTTGGTATGTGTAGGATTTTCATGTCGGGCACATATTAAGTCGTGTGTTGGTTGTTGGCCTCACATTGGACTGTGCACACGAGAAGATCACTTCGTGAGACTGATTAGGTACAAGACCACACTTGTATTCGATCGATACTCGATGGTGGCTTGTGCACGGACACATTTCCATCCCGGGCGTAGTGTGGCGCCACCCTTTGAGCCGTACCGTTAGTTGATTCATACAGCATGTTTGATTGCGTATGTTTTCTAGGCCTGGGACTTTTCGGTTTCTGGGAGAAAAATACAGGAACCGGAACCGAACCGCATAGTTTTTTCGCGGTTCGGTTTTTCCAGTTTTTTTTGTCCAAACCGCACAGGAACCGAGCCGCTCAGGAACCGAACCGAACCGGAACCGATTTTGTATGGTTTGGACGAAATATATTATATTATATTTTATTTTATTAAGAATATATTATATTATTTTATATTATATTAATTATGTTTAATAAGAATATATTATATTATATTATATTCAGAGGGTCGGTTTCCCGGTTCGGTGCGGTTCGGACGGTTCCTTGCGGTTCAGATCGGTTCCTCTTTAAAATAGACAGGAACCGCGAACCAAACCGAACCGAATACTAACGATCTAACGTAACCGAAAAAAAAATTGTTGCTAGAACCGAACCAACCGCTTGGCCCGATGCGGTTCGGATCGGTTCTGCGTTTCCCGGTTCCAAAAGTCCCAGCCCTAATGTTTTCAACAAGATTGGGTTATAATCTAACCGATTCATTTTTGATCGAACTTGTGGTTTATACAGCATATATATGATTGTGTTTATTCAACTCTTGAGGATTGTTGTTCTGTGCAACTGACCCCGTTGGGGGATTTTGTTTTTCAGGTCGTGGCAAGGCTAAGGCACGGGAAGAGAACGTTGACGGCAAGGAGTCCCAGTGATACTAGTAGGGGGCCCCAGTCCTTTCATTCAACGTGTTTCCTTATTTTATTTCCGCTGCAAATTTCCGTTTAGATTTTGAGTTCATTTAGTGTTGTATATTTTATCTCCATATAAAATGTACTTGTATTCGGTCATTTCCTTGGGTGTGTTGTAATAAAACTTCTCATCGGAGTAATTAATGATGTAATGTGGTTCGGTACTACATTTACCCTGTGTATTTCATTCATTTTCACTCGCCTGGTGGGTCCTAGTCGGGGGTCCACGGCACTGTAATATCCGCCTAGTTTGGGGTGTTACAGAGTTGGTATCGGAGCGTGGTTTTGAATACTACCTTCCGAGTCATGTCTCATTTGAAATCATCGTTCATCAGACTAGTATCATTGGACTTTCGCGTCACGTGTGACTTGTGCAAGAGCCGAGCCCTTCAGACCAAAGAATAGTAAGATTTCCTCAATTATCATTTTCATTTGTAATCATGTTGATCATGTTAACTCATTAATCACTCAATTCATTTCATCACTCAGTTGTTAATCTTGAGGATCATATCATTAATCTTGTTAACTTGTTCAAGATAACCATTTTAAGAATATCATCAGATAATCATGTCACCTTAGTTAATCATTCATGTAATCACTGTGTTAGAGCGTGTATGCTCATTTTCATTATTTCATGACGTAAATCGTAACGCGGTACTCATACGATATCTATGATTATCATGCGACCTTCCCACTTCAGTATGGAGAGGGCTGTCAGGGGATGCACGGGGAGAGGCCGCGGTGCGGGCCGAAATCCAGGAAATAATCACTCACTGCCAGGAAGTAGTACCCAGGACTCAGCTCGATCGGAAGATGTTCAGGTTAATCCACTCACTTTTATGCAGGTCATGATGACCCATATGCAATTACTCAATCATCATTGCGCCACTCTGGCCGATTTAATCGAGAGAAGTCTCTCGTGTGAGCCTGCTGCTAAGGAAATTGCTGAGCAACAACCTTCATCTGTCAGCAGGAAATCAACGAAGCGTAATCAGTCCGAAGGCGGCCAGTTTATCTTCAAGAAGCCTCGTGCGGGCCCTAACGTTTCTGAGCGACCTCCTACGGCGCATAATCGTGCGGGATCTTAGTCCCGAACGGCCAGTTCGGCTATCACCTGTTTCAACTGTGGAGCGCCGGGTCATTACAACACTAAGTGTCTGAAACCGTCTATCACGTGCCATAATTGTGGGATTTTTGGGCATAAGGCCCGTTTTTGCCGAAGGGACCCCAAGCATACTTCGGTGGCATCTCAGGCCCCGAATCTGTTAGCGGTTCAGAATCAGGCCACTCAGTCCGTACTGTTTAAGACGATGGGAACAACTAAAGGTGGAGCTCATACTTATCAGATAGGAGCGTCCGGTTCGGGGGCCGGCAAGTCCTGGATTCACGAGATGAAGAGGACCGATGATTCGGAGGTCCGAACGATCTCAGGTATATTCGTAATTTTATCTCAACCTGTGTGTACCCTTTTTGATACTGGTGCATCACATTCTTTTATTTCCGAATCATGCTTGAGTAGACTACGTCTGGGTAGTGCTACTAGTTGTGAGCCTTATGTCATCGGTCTACTTGATGGTAGAAGAATTATCGGGAATCGTGAGATTAAGGATTGTCCGATTCAGCTTCATGGCCGTGATTGGTTAGCAGACCTAATCGTGGTAGATTTGCCGAGAGACGACGTCATTCTGGGTATTGATTGGATGGAGCGTCACGATGCCGTCATTAGTGTCCGTAAGCGTTTGGTCACTATCATTTCAGACGATGGGGTCGAATATGTTTTTCAGGGAAGTAATCCCAACTGTTCCGGGAGAGTCATCAACTTGATGAAAGTAGTGAAATTACTCAATCAGGGGTGTGTCGGTTATTGGTGCTATATGACTAAGACCGAGAAATCATCAGTAATATTGGAGGATATTCCGGTAGTGAGAGATTATGCCGATGTCTTTCCAGACGAGTTACCTGGTTTGCCTCCACAGAGAGAGGTGGAATTCACGATTGAGTTGGAGCCTGGTACGTCCCCAATATCGAAGGCACCGTATCGGATGGCCCCCACCGAAATGCTGGAACTAAAGAATCAATTGGAGGATTTGATCGAGAAGGGTTATATTCGGCCGAGTGCGTCTCCGTGGGGAGCGCCGGTATTATTTGTCAAGAAAAAGGACGGTTCTTTCTGTTTATGTATTGATTACCGAGAGCTGAACAGGATGACAATCAAGAATAAATATCCCCTACCCCGTATTGATGATCTTTTGGATCAACTTCAGGGAGCTTCAGTATTTTCCAATATCGATTTAAGATCTGGGTATCATCAGTTGCGAATCCGAGAGTCGGATATTGCTAGGACGACATTCCGAACACGCTATGGTCATTATGAGTTTGTGGTAATGCCGTTTGGGTTAACTAATGCACCTGCGGTATTCATGGAGTTAATGAATCGGGTTTTCATCGACTATTTAGATCGTTTCGTGGTTGTCTTCATTGATGACATTTTAATTTATTCTCGTAACCGGGAGGAGCATGAGTTTCACCTTCATCAGGTGCTCGACGTGTTGAGACGAGAGCAACTTTATGGGAAGTTTTCCAAATGTGAATTCTGGATGTCCGAAGTGACGTTTCTTGGACATGTAATTTCATCAAACAGAGTTCGTGTTGACCCTCAGAAGACGTAGGCTACCCAAGATTGGTTACCTCCGAAGAATGTTAAGGAAATCCGAAGTTTCCTCGGATTAGCTGGTTATTATCGGCGGTTTGTGGAAGAATTTTCTAAAATCGCTCAACCCATGCCGAACCTTTTACGGAAGGATAAGAAATACATGTGGTCCGACGCGTGTCAACAGAGTTTTGAGGAACTCAAGATCCGGTTAATTTCAGCACCTGTCCTTTCTTTACCACAAGGGACGGAAGGATTTGTGGTTTATAGTGATGCGTCCGGACAGGGTCTCGGATGTGTACTCATGCAGAACGGGAAAGTTATTGCTTATGCTTCATGGCAATTGAGATCTTACGAGGTTAATTATCCACCCACGACCTGGAGCTAGCAGCCGTGGTGTTCGCATTGAAGATTTGGCGTCATTATCTTTATGGCGTTACCTGTCAGATATTCACCGATCATAAGAGTTTAAAGTATATATTTACTCAGAAGGAGTTAAATATGCGGCAGAGACGGTGGTTGGAAATTATCAAAGATTATGATATCGAGATCCTGTACCACCCGGGTAAGGCAAACGTGGTTGCCGATGCCTTGAATCGTAAGTCAGTCCAGGAGCAAATGCTTGCTCATTTGAGAGTCCAGAAGGAGTTTCAGCAGGAATTTCTTAGACCCGAGATTAAGGTATGGCTTCAGCGAGTGCAAGGGCAACTTCGCATGTTAGAGATTTCATCGCCACTTGAGGAGGCAATCAGAGCGAATCAGAGTTCAGACCCATCATTGTTGCGCATCCGTGAGGATGTGGCTCAGGGGAAGCCCCTGAATTTGTGATCCACGAGAATGGACTATTGCGATTTAAGAATCGGTTAGGTGTAACGGCGAATGACGAGTTGAAAAAATTGATTTTGGGAGAAGCTCATGCTACCCCTTACTCCATTCATCCGGGGTCTAGCAAGATGTACCAAGACTTGAAACAAAATTACTGGTGGAGTAATATGAAGCGAGAAGTCGCGGAGTTTATTTCGAGATGTCTCACCTGTCAACAAGTCAAGATAGAACATCAGCGACCGGTGGGTATGCTGAAACCGCTCCCTATTCCGGAGTGGAAGTGGGAGGATATTTCAATAGACTTCATCACAAGTTTGCCGACGAGTCCTCTTGGTATGAATACAATCTGGGTAATTGTGGATCGTCTAACTAAGTAAGCTCATTTTCTCGAGATTAAGGATACTTGGGGTCCCGAGAGACTTGCCCAGTTGTTCATCAAAGAAATAGTGAGATTGCACGGTACTCCTAAGAGTATCGTTTCTGATCGTGACGGGCGATTCGTGTCTCATTTTCGGAAATTAGTTCATCGTGCTATGGGAACTCAGCTTAATTTCAGCACATCTTTTCATCCTCAGTCCGACGGACAATCAGAGAGGACTATTCAAACATTGGAGGACATGTTGAGGGCATGCGTCCTCGATTGGAAAGACGATTGGGAAGCCCAACTACCATTGATCGAGTTCACGTATAATAATAGTTGGCATGCTTCGATTAAGATGGCACCTTACGTGGCCTTGTACGGTCGTCGTTGTCGATCTCCTTTGTGGTGGGATGATTCATCAGAATCAATCGTCACCGAGCCCGATATGCTTATAGCCGCCCGTGAGAAGGTAGTTTTGATCAGGAGTCGTTTGTTAACCGCTCAGAGTCAACAGAAATCTTATGCAGATCATCGTCGTCGACCATTAGAGTTCGAGACAGGTGACCATGTTTTGGTCAAGGTATCCCCGAGTCGTGGTGTCTTCCGTTTTGGGAAGAGGGGAAAGTTGAGTCCAAGATTCATTGGACCGTTTGAGATTTTGGATCGAGTAGGTGAGCTAGCTTATCGATTAGCCCTACCTCCGGCGTTGCACCGAATTCATTATGTGTTTCACGTATCTCAGTTGCGGAAGTATATTGCCGACCCTAGCCACATACTTCAGTTTTATGAAATCGAGATAAGATGATCATACGTATGAGGAGCATCCCGTACGAATCTTAGTACGGCGAATCAAACAGTTGAGGAACAAGACGATCCCTTGGTTAAATTCAGTAGTCGAGTCACGAAGTCGAAGAGGCTACTTGGAAAATCGAGGATAGTATGCGGAAGAGTTATTCTGATTTGTTTCACCCTTAGTTTCGAGGACGAAACTATATTTAAGGGGGGGAGTATGTAATATCCGCAATTTGGATTTCCGGTAATTTTATTTTTTTGGCGGAAGTCCATCTTAGCGACTCTATTGTTACCTTTTATTCATTCCTAGAATGATTAATTCTACACTTTTTGTCATCCGAGTTCGTCTCGGTGTCGTTCTGTTGAGTTCCGTGTTCTTAAGCGACTTTTCCACGTATGAGTTCGACTTTGTAAAATCACCATTAATTTCTGGAAATTCCAAAAATTCTGAATATTTTCAATATTATAGAGCATCAAATTAGATTTCCAATGGTTCAAACGGTGAGTCAATCGGAGTCCGGACGAGGGAGTTATGGTCGAAATAGCTAAGACACACACATGTTGCAGTTTTGGCCGACCCGCCTGTACCGGGGCCCGCGGCTCCTGCCGGCAGGGCCGCGGCACACTGCTGAGTCACTGCCTCGGCACACTCGGCCGGTCCGCAGCACACTGCCGAGCACTGGGGGCAGATTTCGGCCCTGTGCCGCGGCACACTCGGCCGGGCCGCGGCACACAGTGCAGTCTGCACTATAATTACGTTTTTTGAGAGGATCAAGCTCATTTTTCATCCTATATCCGAGAGAGAGGGTTTGTGGGAGAAAGTTTCATCATCAATCACTTGAATACTCGATTCTTCATTATTTTCATTCGGTTGTGAAGCTCGGATCGTCGATCTAACGCGTATTCATCGAATCAAAGTGTTTGGATCTTCAAAGGTAATATTCTCAAACCTCTTGGATTTCGATATTTGTTGAGATATGATGTTTTGGACGTTATAATCATGTTGTATGAAGAGATATACATATGATTATGAGTATGTATGAATATTCATCGGATTATTGAAAGGTTATTCAAGAACACTTTGAATATTGAGTTGGATTTGGGGGTTTTCGATTAATTGTTGTTGAAATCATGAATTTGGATATTCATGTTGAATTATTGATCGTATTGAAGATGTTTTGTTGGTTTGAAACACTTCTTGGGGATTTGATATTGGTATTATTGAGGTTTGGTTGTAAACAATCGAAGTTTGGCCTCAACGTGTTCGATATAATGCCCCAATGAACTTGGTTTAGTCGTATCGACGTTTTGAGTTAGTTATATTCGTGTTTGATTCGTATGTTGAACGGATTGTTGGTAATTGTGTTATTCAAGGTTGTTCGAGCGACCATTAGTTTCCTTAGGACGTTGTTCGAGAGAGATCGTATCATCACCGGTGTTAAGGTAAGTTAATTCTTACTCAGTTAAAGGAATATTCATTCCTTTCGTTGTTGTTCATTCATAATCATAATTCATTCATATTGTATTAACCGTATCGAGACTTGTCATTGTCAATTAATCACTTCAGTCACGAGGAACGACGGTTCCAATCATTTCATTGAGCTATCATTCATTTCACTATCATTTCATCTCGGTGAGTCAATATTGATTTCGATGTCACTTTTGTTATCTCGTGGCATTCCGGGTCATACTGGTGTGCCGGTTGGTATGTGTAGGATTTTCATGTCGGGCACATATTAAGTCGTGTGTTGGTTGTTGGCCTCACATTGGACTGTGCACACGAGAAGATCACTTCGTGAGACTGATTAGATACAAGACCACACGTGTATTCGATCGATACTCGATGGTGGCTTGTGCACAGACACATTTCCATCCCGGGCGTAGTGTAGCGCCACCCTTTGAGCCGTACCGTTAGTTGATTCATACAGCAGGTTTGATTGCGTATGTTTTCAACAAGATTGGGTTATAATCTAACTGATTCATTTTTGATCGAACTTGTGGTTTATACAGCATATATATGATTGTGTTTATTCAACTCTTGAGGATTGTTGTTACGTATCGATTTCGTTGGGGATTTTGTTTTTCAGGTCGTGGCAACGCTAAGGCACGGGAAGAGAACGTTGACGGTG
Organism: Orobanche coerulescens; assembly: GCA_033398695.1. NCBI lineage: Eukaryota > Viridiplantae > Streptophyta > Magnoliopsida > Lamiales > Orobanchaceae > Orobanche > Orobanche coerulescens. The sequence continues at coordinate 66,631,945 of CM065810.1, forward strand.
AGGAGTCCCAGTGATACTAGTAGGGGGCCCCAGTCCTTTCATTCACCATGTTTCCTTATTTTATTTCCGCTGCAGATTTCCGTCTGGATTTTGAGTTCATTCAGTGTTGTATATTTTATCTCCATATAAAATATACTTGTATTCGGTCATTTCCTTGGGTGTGTTGTAATAAAACTCCTCATCGGAGTAATTAATAATGTAATGTGGTTCGGTACTACATTTACCCTGTGTATTTGATTCATTTTCACTCGCCTGGTGGGTCCCAGTCAGGGGTCCACGGCACTGTAATATCTGCCTAGTTTGGGGTGTTACACATATAAAGCGGGTGAGTAAGAGAGTTAACAGCCTTTGATTTGCAAGAAACTCTGTGCTGCTTGCCTTTGAGACATGCAACACAGGTTTGATCATTTTCAAATCTTTTCTGAGGTAAACCTCTTACCAAACCATCTTTAACAATCTTATTTATGGTTTTAAAATTTATATGACCAAGTCTTGTATGCCAAAGCATGGATTCATCCACTGTGGCCTTTGCAATCAAGCAAGCAAAATCATCTTTAGCAACAATGTTATTCATATCAAAGCTATATAAGTTGCCTTTTCTAGGAATTTTAAGTAGTATCTGACTTTCATCAGGCATCTTAAAATCCTTAGAAAGAACAAAGCACATATCTTCAGTAAAAAGAACATTGTTTTTCTTGTCACACATCTGTGACACACTAAAGAGATTGTACTTAAGCTCTTTTACATAGTACACAGGTTCAAAATCCAAGTTACCAGTTTTAATAACACCTTTACCAGTAACTCTTCCACCAACTACACCTCCAAAGCTGACAAATTGTCCATCATAAGGTTCAAAATTTGAGAGATAGGACTTGTTGCCAGTCATGTGCCTTGAACATCCACTATCTGTGTAGCCTTGATCTGATCTTTTAGTTTTTGGATGTCCGTGCACATAAGATAAAGGAGTTAGATTCTTTTGGAGACCCAAGCCATTATTGACTTGGATCTGCCTTGTGTATCAATATAGTTAAATCTATCAAAGGTCATTGATACACCATTGGGATTGGTTGATGTGACATTTCCTTTAGGTTTCCATTCCCAACGTGCTGAGGCCTTCACAGCATTTCCCATGTTACCCCTATTTTTGTTTATAGACCTAGCAGTGGGAATTTTTGGCCTAGCAGTGGAAATTGCTGGCTTGGAAACATTTACTTTTGGAACCCACTGTTGTTTGTAAATAACTTTCTTTTCATAAAAAATCATTTTTCCTGTTTGTGTTGATTTTGAAAAAGTTGTGTTTGGCTTTGCACTTTTAACAGGTGACCTTGGGTAAGCATTTTTTATTCCAGTTTGTAGGTTCCATATTTGGTCCAGCAGTGGAAACTTCAGGCATAGCAGTGGCATCTGAATTACCCCTGCTTTCAGGAATATCTCTGTATTGAGTGTCCACATCTTGAGCTTGGAACACTTCATCATTACTACTTTTTCCAGCATCTTTTGAAGGTTGAGTAACATCAGAGTCCCAAAAAGGTAAAATGATGTGATCTTGATCATCCTCTTGATTCATGCTTGGTTCATCTTCATCAATGTATTCTTCTGAACCTGCAAAATCATTAGTACTTGTACCTGCAGAGATAGGTACATAATTCATGGTATGGGTTAGATAATCAAGATCAAATAACTCTGGAGGACCTATGCCTGCTACATTAGGCAGATTTTCTAAGAACTCAACATGCAAATTTTCCTCCATCTTTCTTGTTCTTCTGTTATATACTCGAAAGGCTTTACTAACCATAGAATATCCAAGAAAGTAACCTTCATCTTCTTTTTCTTCAAATTTACCCAGGTGATATATGGTATTGAGAATAGTAACATGACATCCAAATGGTCTCATGAAGTCTAAGGCAGGTGTCCTACCTCTAAATAACTCATAAGGTGTCTTGTTCTTAGATTGAACTACTAAAGCCCTGTTTTGCACATAACAAGCAGTGTTAACTGCTTCAGCCCAAAAAGTAATTGGCAATTTTAAATCTGCCAACATAGTTCTAGCAGCCTCTATTAGTGTTCTATTTCTTCTTTCAGCTACACCATTTTGTTGAGGAGTTTTAGCTACACTAAATTCTCTTTTAATACCTTTGACCCTGCAAAATTCATCCATAACTCTATTCTTAAACTCTGTCCCATTGTCACACCTGATAACTTTGACTTTCTTATCAATTTGGTTTTCTACTTCAATGATAAAGGTCTTGAGGATATTAGTAGTTTCATTCTTAGTTCTAAGAAAGAAAACCCAAGTAAACCTACTAAAGTCATCAGTTACAACAAGACAGTATCTTTTATGATTTATACTACTCACAGATGTAGGACCAAACAAGTCCATATGCAACATATAAAGTGGGTGAGTAATAGAGTTAACAGCCTTTGATTTGCAGGAAGCTCTGTGTTGCTTGCCTTTGAGACATTCAACACAGGTTTGATCATTTTCAAATCTTTTCTGAGGTAAACCTCTTACCAAACCATCTTTAACAATCTTATTTATGGTTTTAAAATTTATATGACCAAGTCTTCTATGCCAAAGCATGGATTCATCCACTGTGGCCTTTGCAATCAAGCAAGCAAAATCATCTTTAGCAACAATGTTATTCATATCAAAGCTATATAAGTTGCCTTTTCTAGGAATTTTAAGTAGTATCTGACTTTCATCAGGCATCTTAAAATCCTTAGAAAGAACAAAGCACATATCTTCAGTAAAAAGAACATTGTTTTTCTTGTCACACATCTGTGACACACTAAAGAGGTTGTACTTAAGCTCTTTTACATAGTACACAGGTTCAAAATCCAAGTTACCAGTTTTAATAACACCTTTACCAGTAACTCTTCCACCAACTACACCTCCAAAGCTGACAATTGTCCATCATAAGGTTCAAAATTTGAGAGATAGGACTTGTTGCCAGTCATGTGCCTTGAACATCCACTATCTGTGTAGCCTTGATCTGATCTTTTAGTCTTTGGATGTCCCTGCACATAAGATAAAGGAGTTAGTTTCTTTTGGAGACCCAAGCCATTATTGACTTGGATCTGCCTTGTGTATCAATATAGTTAAATCTATCAAAGGTCATTGATACACCATTGGGATTGGTTGATATGACATTTCCTTTAGGTTTCCATTCCCAACGTGTTGAGGCCTTCACAGCATTTCCCATGTTACCCCTGTTTTTGTTTACAGACCTAGCAGTGGGAATTTTTCGCCTGGCAGTGGAAATTACTGGCTTGGAAACTTTTACTTTTGGAACCCACTGTTGTTTGTAAACAACTTTCTTTTCATAAAAAATCCTTTTTCCTGTTTGTGCTGATTTTGAAAAAGCTGTGTTTGGCTTTGCACTTTTAACAGGTGACCTTGGGTAAGCATTTTTTATTCCAGTTTGTAACAACACTGTCCAGTTTTTCTTAGCATGAGCAGTGTTAACATTTTGAGCAGTTGAAACAGATTTTACATTACTTCTGAATTGGACTGCTCTAGGAATCATGTTGCTGTGTGAGTTAGGGTGTGAGTTGCTTTGAAATTTGTTTGTGTTCACCCTTTTATTCTCATTTATTTCCCTTCTGCCCATATGGTAGTTACAATTAGCATGCAAATGATCAAAGCTACCACAAATATGACATGCTTTATTATTCATAACAAAATCACTACCAAGTTGTCTAGACTTTAAATGATTCCAACTCCTTTGGTTGCCCCTAGGAGATGGTGACCTTTTTCTATACATTTCAGCATACTTGATAGATTGCCTAGGTTGTTTCTCATTTGTCCTAGGTAGTTCTATATTGTCTTTGACAACTTCAGGGACAAAAGTTTCAACATTAACTTTAACACATTCATCTATCATAGCTGAATCACTAGCACTCTCAAACACATCATTATCATTTTTAACCTCTTCTTTACTAGCACTCTTAACAGATTTAGAGCCATACTCAAGTGTAGGTTCTTGAAATTCTGGTTAACCAGCATGTGCTAAATCAATACCTGGAGGTGCTGGAACACCTCTTAAAGGTGAAGGAACTATGTTGTAACCTAAACCAGACTTAGCTTTGTTAATTATTTGAGCTTCCCAAATTTTATCAATTGATTTAGACTGATAATATAAGGTGTCATCAAACAAGTTAACATTCTCATTTATCTTTCTAAGTTTCTCAAGCTCTTCTTTAAGTGCCTCATTTACAGCTATCTTATGATCTAGTTCTCTCCTTAAAATTATCATATCATCATTGTACTTAGACTCATTATCTCTGTAATGCTCTAGTTGTTTTTCTAACACAGATATGCCTCTTTTATGATTTGACAAGTTATAGTTAGCAGCAAACAACTCTGTTCTTTGATTTTTAAACAATTCATTTAGCCTTTCACATTCTCTAGCAGCCCTACATGATTTAGAACAACATTTATAAGTTTGTACCTCAGAGTCAGAGTGTGCCATTAGAGCAATCTCAGTGGCCATTAGAGCATCATCATCTGAAGGTTCTTTCTCTTCATCTGCCATAAAGCTCCAGTCATAACTGACTCCATCAATGGCTAACATAGCCTTTGGTTCTTCACTTGTAGGCTCCTTTTTCTTATCCTGCTTGTACCAAGTAGCATCCCTTGCCTTCCTAGGTCTTCTGAATTCTCTAGCAAAATCTCCCATCTTGTGACAGTTAAAACATTCTACTTTCTTCTTGTCAAAGCCTGCAGTCTCATTACCGTTAATAGTAATAGGCCTTCCAGTCCTTTGGTAGAACTTTTCAGCCTTTAAGCTTAGGAGTGCAACCTGCCACTTGATATCCATCTCTTCAAGATCATCATCATCTACTTGCTCCAAGTCTTCATGTGTTAATTGTGAACCATTGACTTGGGTTGAGATGAAAGCATAGAATGTAGGATCTCCAAGTCCAGCAATCTTCTTCTTGGAACTACCAGTGGTAACTTGTGTACTACCAGTGGCAACAGAAGGGATAGCAGTGGAAATATCATCATCACTATCTGCATCAGAATCATCATCTACATAGGTTGATAGTAAAGCCACACTTCCAGAACTTGTACTCAACTTCCCTGCCTTCTTTAATATCTGTTCTATTAGTTTGAAATTGTTGTAGAGATCATTTAGTTTCATAGTTTCAATCTCTGGTTTGTTTTCCCAGATAGTAACATTTGTATGAAACTCTGAAGGCAAGATCCTTAAGAACTTCAAGTTGAGGTCTTCCTTATCTACCTTAATCCCAAACACAGTCAACTGTGTCACAAGCTTCTGAAGTTTAGTAAAAATGCTATCAAGAGATTCATTGCTTGATGCAGAGAAATTTTCATAACTCTGCTTCAATAATGTCTTTTGTGTTTTCTTGGTAGCATCATTACCACCAAAAACTAAGCAGATCTCTTCAAACAGCTCTTTTGCTGTTTTGTATTTGGTAAAGGCAATGATCTGATCTTTGGGAAGAGTCAAAAGCAGCAAACTTCTAGCCTTCAAGTCATTCTTCTTCTGTGTTCTTTCATCATTAGTATAAGGCCCAGCAATTGTTATTACTTCTTTGTCACCAACTTTTTCAATCTTTGGATCAGGCTTGAAAGAATCACCAGTCAAGATGATTTCCCATAAAACATAGTCTTGAACAAAAAAGTACTGTTCAATCATAATTCTCCACATCTCAAACTCATTGAGTTTAAGTTTTGCAAGCCTTGGTACAAAGTTTGATTGGTTGTTTTCCATCTCCATTGGATCTGATGTTGTTAGAGAGTTTTTTCTTTGGATCTTCTAGTTCAAAGTATCAAAGCCTGTCTCTGATACCACTTGTTGAACTGAGTTAAACACACTCCTTGTGTTTAGTTAGATACTTTGAGTAATACTAACAAGCACGCGGAATTTACTTGTTAGCACTTAGAAGATGTGTATTGTATGTTGTGATTATGTAAAGACAGTTGTATGATGAACACAAAGGTTTAAACAAAACGATTAGCTTCAATATTATTAAGAATAATAATACGAGTGATCTTAGCTATCACTAGGGTTACACCTTGAAGCTCTAGGAATAATACGTGTACATAAACCTTAACCTAGGTGTTGCTACCAAAAATATTATCCGAAGATAGATATTGCTGGAATGGATGGATAGCAAACAAATGCGAGAACATTTCTGTGGGAAAAGTAAATAACACAAGAATTGCCGGGGTTGTTAGTCCCGAGCTTGAATGCTCTCGCGAGATATTATTAATACAAATATTCGGGGATATAAGTATTAATATAAGAGTATAATTACAATGAGTGTAACGACCCTTGTTATCTTAGCTGGTGAGCGTGTAGATTGCCGGAAGAACCAGATATGATGCTCTGTGAGTTCTTGTAACAACGTTGATGAGCGGTGACAACCGTGAGAAATCGAAAGTCTCTCACGGTGTGTAGCTGTTGAAGGTTTGAGCTCCTGGGCTCGTGAGCTTCTGTGAATCTGTATTGTGGGGACTTCTTATCTCTGCCGACCGACTTCTAGTTGAGAGGTGTTGAGAGAGAAGTCCTGAGGTAGATTCGGGGGATGAAGCCAAGAGCTTGAAAGTAAGTATGTTTGTCTGTATTTCCGTGAATGAATTCAGAACTTTCTCTGTTATGAATGCTACTGAGAGGAACCTTTTTCCAGTTGCTGGATGATCCCTATTTATAGGACTGGGAGAGGTTGGGCAATCGCCTTTGCTGTATTATAATAAGAGGGCGATCGTATTTTACACATGGGCTGGCCCCCATAAAGTCTGCAGGAGTTGATAGCAGCCAGCTGTGCGGTCCAATGATAAGCCTGCATGCGTTCGAGTCGCTGTCACGGCTGGTCCCACCTTGTACCTTTCGGCGGGCTTGTCGGTAGGTGAGAAGGTGGTGACAGGCTATGGTCAACGATCCATGAAACGCGGCGCCTGTCGCGGATCTGCACATGGGCGCTGCTTTGAGATCCAGTCTTCGTGGACTTTGACGGACGATGGTCTCTGTCTAGGGCAAAGGACGATCGTCTTAAGTCGGGCACCAGAGTCGATCGCTAGGCGCCAAGGGGTGATCGCCTTTGGAATCGATCGCAAGATACTCGAAGGTGGTTTGGTATCTTCGGTTAGGCGAGTCCGCCATAGTTTGATTGGTTGTGGACTCGGTCGCTCGGCCTTGTAGTCGATCGCCTGTCGAGGTGAATATATCTCGACACAACAATTGCCCCCCATCTCGCTCCTATGTTGGAAACGTGGGTTGAGGTGGTTCTACCGATGATCGCTGAATTTTGACGAGTGACTCTGCATTTTACTGAACTGGCGATCGTCTTTGAGCTGATTGATTCTGAATTTGGACGACCTGATAGGTCGCTGAAAAGAGCGGGAAATGGCAGCGGATGCGGAAAAGTCTCTGGGGCACGTGTCGGGTTCCTGTTAGGGGAGGCCGACGGTCCTTTATGACTCTTCGTCTGACGCGTCCTTGAAAAGATGCGTACGCGGGTTTCAAGGGGGTCAATAAATGGGACGGTTGCACTTCAGCCCCTGAGACTCTCCTTAATTGCATTGAAGTCCCTGCCATCTCCTATAAAAAGGTGCAGGGTTGCAGCATTCATTCTTACGCATTTTTATCGGAGAAAGAAGGATAATACCACTGAAGAAATTTCTCAAGAAAAGACTGCCGATCGTCTATCTACTCGATCCTTGGTAAGAAACACTCCTCTTCTCCTCATCTTGTATTTCGGGAATGTCTGGAACATCTTCTTCATTGGGAATGGGCACTTCCTCCGCCGCTGGGACTTCTAATGTCCGGGGAGGATCCTCCGCAGGTTTCCATCTGGAGACGGCCGCTGAGGCTATTCGAGCCGGTATTGACCCTACGGAAGTTGAAGCGTTGTTCAATGAAGCCGACGTGGCTAAGGAGGTGGCCGTTGAGCACAGACGCTTGCAGACGGAGAGAGATCTGGCGGTGAGAGCCTATTGGGAATGGCATAGTGCCTTTGGCCAGGCCTATGTGGCCTTCGCTGAGATTATGGAGAGGTTAGCCGGTCCATCTCCAAGATTCGATTTCCGGGAGTATTCGATCGCTCACCCTTACCAGTTTGCTAAACAGTCGCTGTTTCGGGCTGCACAGCAATCTCTGTGGTCTCTTAGCCAAATCAGGAGTTCAGCGACCAGGAAAGACCTGGCCGTCTGGAGGACGAGGTACCATGTTCCTTCCGATGTGGATCTATTTGCGCTGGCGGAGAATGAGCGAGCCGACTAACCCCCTACGGGTATGGTCACCATGAGCAAGGCGATTATGGAGGCCGGGCTGCGATTTCCTTTGTCTTTTGCTGTCTCCCACCTGCTGGCTGCTTGGAACGTGGCGCCACTCCAGCTGACGCCGAATGCCTGGCTCCAGATTATCTGCACTCTCACCTTGTTCGGCGGTTACCGACTGTACCGCCTCCCTTCGCCGTCGGAGATGAACCACTGCCTGCCGACGGCTCGAAGGGTCGGTCGGAGGCTATCATATTCAAGGCCGATCCGGTCGGGTGATCCTTGGAGTCCCGAACAAGGTGCGAGGCGACCCGGCGAAGTGGTTCTGGGTTGCCGGTGCGTGGAGGGCTTCTGCGAGCGACAATCCCACGGGCGAGCTGGAGATCCCCACTAGCTTTCGGGAGAGGAATCCCGGTAAGGGTTCAGACTCTCCCTTTGTTCGGATATGTTCTGAACTGATCTAATTTGATTTCGTTTTTGCAGGTTTCCATATTCCGGCGATCGAAGAGCTTCTTTTTGATTTTCTGGTCGTCTGGGAGCGGATACGGAGTTTGCCAGACGATGACTTAGACGCTCAACGGATCAACAGAGAGAGTCGTTGGTTGTCCACTCGGCTATTCCGTTTCCCGAGACATCTCTCGGTCTCAGGTACAGATTTCTACGATCTACATTTGTTGGGCGATCGTCCTGTTGGAGGAATAGGTCTAACTATTGTTTGATTGTTCTTTGTTGCAGAAGTCCGCTTTCCTCGCTTTTTGGAACCCCCACTGGAGATAGCTATGTCGAACCCTGGAGTTTTGGGTCACCTCCGCCAGAAGAAGTCACGGGCTCCTCCTGTGGCGTTACCTATCATTCCAGAGGTGGAGCCTCGCGTGGAGCCGATCATGGCTGAGGAGGAAGTTCCTGAGGAGGGGCTTCGAACTAACCGCAAACGGCAGAGGTCGGGAGAAACTCCAGTTTCTGCCCCTGTCAGTGAGGTGCCGATCGCCGTGCCTTCGATCACCGTTGTTCCTCCGGAGAATGAGCCTACTCCCTCCGCGGATTTCTTACGGGAGATGGCGATCGCTGAAGCTGAGACCCCTCGTGGGAAACCATACTTTGGCCGCGATCCCGAGAAAGCCGAGAAGTAAACTTTGCTTGCTGAGTTGAAACTAGTCATTCGCGTAGGAAATGTGTTAACTTTTTTGTTTTGATGCAGGATCCGTAGCACAGATCCATCCTGTCCGCCGATGGTGCGGGATTTTCTGGCGAGCCGATCTCCTCGCCAGGCCGGCGATGTCCCGCTATACGTCAACCGGGCCGTTTCCGCTTTACCGAAGGCCTGGACGACCGATCTAGATGCGATTGCTCGTCAACGATTTGGGAGTACAATGCAGTCTGCTTTTGCCCTTTCTCTCCAGGCGGCGACCATGGCTGCCCAGGCTGTGTAGGAGTTTGAGGGGCGTCCTTCCACTATTTGCCTGCAGGCGGATCTCGAGGTGGCCCGGAAAGAGAACGCCGAGTTCGCCGACAGGATTGTGGCAATGGAGAAGGACTCCCTGGATGCAGCTAAGCGGGAGAGTCATGAACTTGAGCTGGCGAGGAAGGATGCCGAGGAAGCCCAGGCTACGGTCGACCGATTTCGGGACCGGATGAAAGATGTCGTACGCTCGCAGACGGCCGCTGAGAAGGAGGCCGATCGACTGAAGGTGACTATCGCTCGGCTGACTAGCGAGCTGGTGGAGTCGAGGGAAAAAACAGCTGCAAGGGAGGCCGAGCTCCAGGGCACGCAACAGGTGATGGCGGAGCTGAAAGGGGAGGTACAGGCGACCAAGACCGATCCCTTTCTCAACTTAGAGTTTGTCAGCGAGTTTGCCTATTATATGGCGTTCGCTGACTCGATCCGAGCTGCTAAGAAGGGAGGGTTGGAGGTCGGCCCTCTTGCTGAGAACTTCAAGGCGTATGCGTTGGAGCATCCTCTCCATCCTGCTTTCTCCTTGCCGATCTTGGATCTTGCGGATATCGGTGTGGACTTGAGCTGGTATCCGACTCTGGCGAACCTTGTTCATCCTGATGCTCCGGAGGACGGGGAGGCCGCTCCGGAGGCTGAAGGCGAAGGCCAGGCAGGGGCCTGAGGCACTTCGTTTTTGTTAGTTTTAGCTTTTCTTGCCTTGTAATTTTGTAGCTTTTCCTTGTAGTACTTAGACCTTCGGGCGATCGTGTATGTACCTTTGAGACTTCAACTAATGTAATGAATGTTTGGTTCTTCAATTTATCACTTGAATGATTGCTATATTTTAGTCTTTTGCTTGACTTTCTACAAATATGTGAGGAGAGATTGTTGCGTGCGTAAGTCTAATTGAATTGATAAACTCAAATCGATAACTTTTACAACAAATTCGATCGCTGCACAAACATCTGCTAATTGCCGATCTCCGTATGTGATTGGATAGGGACGATCATCGTATAGGTAGTCCGCAACTCTTCCCCCTTGTTTTTGTTCACTTAGTGAAAGTAAGGGGATGAAAATAAATCATTGAGTGAGCGGTCTTTAATTTTGTCGAATCCTCGAGGAAGGCCATCCATCTCGGTCTTGAGGAGCCGTGCACGATCGCAGAGTTCGATGGACCAATCTCCATGATCATGTCTTGTGCGCGAGCGACATTGTCTGTCTCGTGACTCATTTTATTGTGAGGGTCCTCCGTTAGGCTGCGCCTCGCCTCGTATTTAAACGAAGGGCGGGCGGTCTTGGTCTGGAGAAGTCCTTGCGCGGGGCTTTGTCGGATTAATCGACTCCACGTCCGTGGCTTGTTAGCTCTTTTCTACCTTGGATCGTCATGTTAGATGGCAATCCTCGACGGTATATGTTGAGATGGGGTTAGGGATGCATCGCATTGTCCGTGAAGGATCCACCAAGCTAAGTGACGGACCTTCGAGGGCGGGCGATCGTGTCCACTGATTTGTTTGGAGGGTCCTTCGACTACGCCGGACTCGTATTTAAACGAAGGGCGAGCGATCTCAGCCCAAAGGAACCTTGCATGGACTAAGCAGTCGGTTCCATCGACCATCAGGACCATGGCTGCACTCTTCCACCTCGGATCGTCATGTTAAATGCCGACCTTCGACGGTGTACGTTGTGCGGGGGAGGCGACCTCGTGCCTTAGTACAACATGTTAGATGATGAACTGTAGATGGCGAGCGAGTCCTCTAGTTTCTCGAAGCATTAGCTCAGGCAGTAGCCTTTGTTCAATGAGGTGGGAAATCAGGGAGAGACTTCCGAAGTTCCCTTCTCTTGATTGAAGCATGTGGATACGGTCGCCGACGTTGATCGAGGGGTCGGCTCGTATGAGCTTTCCAACCTGTTCGCGTTCGACTCGGACGATCGTGTTGGGAGATTGGTAGGGGCTCCGGATAAGCCAATAAGCTGTACAACTTGCCTTCCTCGAACAATCTCCAGAGTTGTCTGAGGAGGTCGCGGCATTGGTTGGTGATGTGGCCGGGACTCTTATGGTAGGCACAATATTGATTGTGGTCCAGGTGACCGTGGTCCCTTATATCCTTTGGCTTGTTCAGCGGTTCGTGCCCCTTGATGGCGTGGAAAATGTGGGCCGGAGTTCGGTTGAACGTATGGAGGAGATAGGCTTCCATGTCCTCGAGGGCCTTGGGATCTCCGGGTGGCTTGGCGACTACCTTCTTGGTTTTGGCGATCGCCATCTTTCGGACAGGAGGTGGGGTTTCCTCGCCTAGGCGGAGGGTGAGCAGCTTCTACCTGGCCAGAAAGTCGGAAGCCTTAGCGCAGAAAATCGCATATGTTGGGGGGATGTCCTTCGTCAGATGTCTAACCATGGGTGAGTGACCGTAGAATCCCCCCACGACTGAATAGAGAGCGAGCTCGTCGCTAATGGGCTCGCCGGTGAGGACGATTTCATCCACCCAGTCGATATAATCTGCATCGGATTCGTCTTCCCCGTGCCTGATTTTCATCATGCGGTGGGGCCTTCTGGTCTGGCGACCTTGGTGACGAAGTATGACGTGAAGTTATTCGCCAGTTTGTAAAAGGAGATGATCGATCGTGGTGGTAGTGAAACGTACCACCTGGGCCAGTTCGCCCAATGTTAACGGGAAGATTCGGCATTTGGTTGCATCTGATGCCCCACACCCGGTCATGTAGATCCGGAACTTGCTTAGGTGGGTCTCGGAGTCCGATCTCCCTTCATATAGAGCTGTTTTGGGAGGAGCGATCATTGGTTTCACGGGGGCGAGCTCGATGTGGGCCGCGAGTGGCTCGGTCGGCCCGATGATCTTTCTGCTGGTGCTTGCCCCAGTGTCCAAGAGTGCTTTCATCTCGTCGAGCTGGCGTTGCATAGCGGCCATCGCCGTGGCCTGACTGCTCACGGCTAGGCGCTTGGAGCGGGAGCCAAACGGTAGATTGGTGTTCGGCTAGGAGTCGGGTATGCGGAACTCTTGGTGACGGATTCGGATTCCGTCGTCTCGTGGATGGGGCCAGAATGCCCCGCTCGCCATGATGGGTCGCTTCCCAAGCGACTGAATACGGAACCGTCTGGCCGAGTAAGAGCCTTTTCTCGCGAATCGGGGCTTTCTGATGATCTCTCGCCCAGTAGCCCATTAAATTTCCGTTTGCCCATGCGGCGGATGGCCGAGGGAGTTAATGCGGGCGACGCACATGCTCTCTGTCGCTCCTTTAGGATGGCCATAGCCTCCTCGGTTTGGAATTGATCGAGTGAGAGGTTGGGGCCACCCTTCGGGTGTGGGATCGAGAGTCTCGCATTTCCGTAGCTTCCCCCGGCCGTCGGCTGGGGTTCGGATTGAGCCGGGATATGGTGTCCGGTGGTTCGGAGAGCGGCCCTCTTCGATGTGGAGGCAGAAGTCATGATTCTGAAAGCTTTCTTTGAAGTGCAGTGAGTGTCACTTCAAGTATATGCCCCGAGAACAGTGAGTGTTCTTCGGGACGGTAAGAATAAAAATGAAGGTAAAGATGCCCCTCCTTCTAGCGCCAATTGTTGCTAGCCAAAATATTATCCGAAGATAGATATTGTTAGAATGGATGGATAGCAAAGAAATGCGAGAACACTTCCGTGGGAAAAGTAAATAACATAAGATTTGCCGGGGTTGTTAGTCCCGGGCTTGAATGCTCTCGCGAGATATTATTAATACAAATATTCAGGGATACAAGTATTAATGTAAGAGTACAATTACAATGAGTGTAACGACCCTTGTTATCTTAGCTGGTGAGCGTGTAGATTGCCGGAAGAACCAGATATGATGCTTTGTGAGTTCTTGTAACAACGTTGATGAGCTGTGACAACCGTGAGAAATCGACAGTCTCTCACGGTGTTTAGCTATTGAAGGTTTGAGCTCCTGGGCTCGTGAGCTTCTGTGAATCTGTACTGTGGGGACTTCTTATCTGTGCCGACCGACTTCTAGTTGAGAGGTGTTGAGAGAGAAGTCCTGAGGTAGATTCGGGGGATGAAGCCAAGAGCTTGAAAGTAAGTATGTTTGTATGTATTTCCGTGAATGAATTCGAAACTTTCTCTGTTATGAATGCTACTGAGAGGAACCTTTTTCCAGTTGCTGGATGATCCCTATTTATAGGACTGGGAGAGGTTGGGCGATCGCCTTTGCTGTATTATAATAAGCGGGCAATCGTCTTTTAGCACATGGGCTGGTCCCCCTAAAGTCTGCAGGAGTTCTTTGGCGGCCGGTATGCGGTCGATGAGAAGCCTGCACGCGTTCGAGTCGCTGTCACGGCCGGTCACACCTTGTACCTTTCGGCGGGCTTGTCGGTAGGTGATAAGGTGGTGACAGGCTGTGGTCAACGATCCATTAAATGCGGCGCCTGTCGCGGATCTGCACATGGGCGCTGCTTTGAGATCCAGTCTTCGTGGACTTTGACGGACGATGGTCTCTGTCTGTGGCAAAGGACGATCGTCTTAAGTCGGGCACCAGAGTCGATCGCTAGGCGCCAAGGGGTGATCGCCTTTGGAATCGATCGCAAGATACCCGAAGGTGGTTTGGTATCTTCGGTTAGGCGAGTCCGCCATAGTTTGATTGGTTGTGGACTCGGTCGCTCGGCCTTGTAGTCGATCGCCTGTCGAGGTGAATAAATCTCGACACAACACTAGGATCTCCTTTTATACGAGTAAGGAGTCCTTTACAAGATAAGTATAAACTCTACTAAACAGAATATACACACAATCTATTCTATACTTATCAATATACGGTTACATAATAGCCATCACATTAGCAGTGGCAATAATATGTACTAGCAGTGGTAATGAGTTACCACTGCTAGTGTATTCTCCAGCAGTGGTTATCCACAAGCAGCTGTGGTAACTATTTTATTCCCAACAATCCTCCCCTAAACTTATGATTTCTGTGCAAATCAATAAGTTTCTTTAACTAGTTAACTTCTTTGAGGATATGGGAATTCTTCCAAACACTTTACTTCCTTCTTGATGAAGCTAATTCTCTACTACACTGATCATGAATTCTTTGTAACAAATCATTCACCACTGGTGTTCTTTCTTCACATCTGAGCTGAGTAACTGTTAACACAACTAAAACTCCAGCTCTGAGAGGATACTCCTTTTCAGCTAAAATGAAGACATCCACTCCTGCTTGTGTTGCAATATGATGAATGTTGCTAGACTCATAGAATTTCCAAATTGTTTCCATATCTTGGGCTTGAAATTTCCAAAATCTATCACTTGGATCAGGTGCATATAATCTTCTGAATTGTACCCATAGCTCCATTTCTTTAACACTTTCAGGATCTGTGTCTTTAAACTTATCTTGTACCATGCTCCACAAATTATCCAAATCAGCTCTGTTACAACTTCTAACTAGATCTTCTAAATCTCTGTATACTTCTGTATCACCACAAACTCTAACAATTTTCCAAGCTTCTCCTTGTTCATCTTTATGGATCTCTCAATCTGCTATTGGGTGTCTTGATTGCAGTGGTTCCACAAAAAGTATATCAGTGTCAATCATTACCATGGAAGCAAGTTGTTCTTCAGTTAGCCTTTTTGGTTCTTCAATCTTTTGCCTTTTAGCTTTACAACATGCCATGTGTTCCGCATGTCTTTTAATCAATACATCTTCCTTTTCTGAGCCAATAGGTGCAAAACTTTTATCTCTTCTACATTCCCTATAGTAGATGCCTTCAATTTCTTCATATGATTTCCCTGTGAACTGAGACATCTTCCAATTTCCAACATTACAACAAAACCTTTTCATTTCAGCAATCACTGAAGCTTTGGTTGGTTGCCTTGGATTTTTCTGATTCTTCTTGACTAAAGTAATTACTTTTTGAAGTGACTTTTCATTCTGTATCATTATAAAATCAGTCAATCGAGCTGTAACTTGATCTGGAGTCAAACTTTGATCTGCAAGGAGCTCAATTGCTTTCTTCTTTACAACTGGATTGTTGGCAATCCACCATGAAATTTCATCTTCATCAGGTACATAAGTGAAATCAGCAGCCTTTTCTTTGAAAGTTGTAGGAGGAACAACTGTGATTGGAACTATCTCATCTTCTTCCAGTCTATTCAATCTCTTGGCCTCCATGAAACTCATAATATCTAACTCATCTTGTCTTTTCTTCTTTGCAGCTTCATCTTCCATCATTTTTCTTCCAACTTCAGCATCATAATCTATCTGAGCTTGTTCTTTTGCTGAGATCTTTCTTGTTTGCTCAACTTCTTCAACAGCTACAGATTTACCCTTGTTTTTCCTTCTTCTTTCAAGTTCAACATCAGCAGTGGAAACTTCTACCTCTGCAGTGGTAAAAACTTGAGCAGTGGGAATTTCGAATTGAGTTTGAGGTTGAGGTTGACTATCAGCAACTTCTTCTGCTGGTTCAAAATAGCCCAAATCTTCAACTCCAAAGTCTAACTTCCTCCCCTGAGTCTCAGCATCTGTTTTCCTCCCCTGTTTGGGAGAATTACCCAAGTAAGCATCAAACTCCTCAGAAGGTGAAGAAAAAACTGTTTGAGCAGTCCTTTTCCTAGTCAACCCATGCATTTCATCCTTCAAAGATGTAATCTCATTCTACAAAGCTTGAATTTCAATGGCATGTTGCTTCTTAGTTTGTGCCAATTCTTTCTCCAGTGAAGCAACCTGCTTAGTAAGTTTGGTACAAGTTTCCATCAATTCTTTTAGTGTGACACTACCCTCATCACTTCTAGCTGTGTAACCTGCTGAGAGAGGTGAATCATGGGGTCTTGGTTCAACATTCACCCTAGTTGGACTAGGTGGAAGTCTAGAACCACCACTACTTGTGCCTAGACCATAACCCATGAAGCTTGACTTATCACCCATAACCTATTGCATGACATCATGCATGACTTTATAATGGATAAAGCATATGACCCATGACCCAAAGTCCATAACCCATGATCCAAAGTCCATAACCCATGACACAAGATGTCTTTTGCATCATTCATGACATCACATGACCCATGGACCTTAACCCAAAACCCAGAATTGTAACCCAAAGTCCGGAATGGTACTACCAGATAGCCGGATCCCTGGGTTTGCACTTACCGGATCCCTTTAGGAAAGGATCAGCCGGATCCGGGTGAACAGTGCTCAGAATTGCCTATAAATAGTGAGCCATTCTTCTCTTGTTTCTCACCCCCATTTAGATATATCTTCTCTCTAGATTCTAAGTTCTCTAACCTCATATCAAAAGATCATTCTTGTAGCTTTCTTTCTCTTATGTTCTCAAGGTTCTTGTTACAAGATGAGATCATGCTTTCTAGCATACGAGCCATTCTTATCTTCAAGTTGCTCGAACTCTTCATCACCTCAAGACCACTGAGTTGTCTCTTGTTGTTGATACTTCTTCTTATATTCTCAAAGTTGTTGTGTTAGTTGTGTTGTTGTGTTGGAATGGTCTTCTGTGTAAAGAACTCGGTATTTAGCTTTGTACCGAAAAAAGTGTAAGCGAAGTTGTGAGGTTTCTCCACCGGTTGAAGGAGCTTATTGACATAGTGTTTACGAACTCTTGAGTTGGGTGCTCGGGGAGTGGAGTAGGGCAAGGAAGGTGTCCTTGTAGCCAACCCACTATAAACCATTGTGTCTCGCTTCTATCCTTTTATCACTTTACTTTCATCGTACTTGTTTTCTTTTCAAGCAACTTGCATTATATCTATCTCAACATCCAAAGGTTTCACATACTATCAATCTGAAGTTTTATAATCTAAACTTAAATCGGTAAAAACTATTCAACCCCCTTCTAGTTTTCTACAATTGGCATCAAGAGTAGGTTTTATAAAAAGTTCTTAAGTAAATTGTATTTCAAAACTTTTCGATCAAATGGATTTCGAAAACTACAAAGATGGGAAATCTATGCAAAGACCACTACTCTTTGAAGCTAATGGTTTCATATATTGGAAAAATAGATTTGAAGCGTATGTGAAATCTAAAGATATATGTGCGGGTATTTGAGAATATCTCTACCGACAAAATGAGATGGGTCCTCGGTTTTAAAAGATGAAAAAAAAATAGCTTCTAAAAATAATGAGGCAAAAATGGTTTTAAACAATGCCTTACCTAAAAAGGAATATGAAAGAATTTTTATGCATAAAACATCTAAAGATATTTGGAATTGTTTGGAGATTACTCATCAAGGAAACAAACAAGTGCAAAATAATAAAATCGATTTATTTGTTCAACAATATGAGCAATACTCAGTATCGGATGATGAAAGTATTGATAATGCATTTGCTATATTTAATACTATTATTACTTCACTAATAGCACTTGACAAAACCTTTTCCAAGCATAATCATGTCAGGAAATTCTTAAGAGCACTTCCGGCTAAATGGAGACCGAAGGTAACGGCAATAGAAGAATTGAAGGATTTAACAATCCTTTCTCTCTACGAGCTCATTGGGAACCTCAAAGTTTATGAGGTAGTATTGGCAAAAGACTCCGAGGCCTCAAAACAAAAGAAGGAGAAATACAAGTCACTAGCTCTAAAAGCCAAAAAGTAGTTTAGTGATGAAGATACTTCATCCTCGGATAGCGATGATGAAGAATATGCCATGGCCATAAGGGACTTCAAGAAGTTCTCTAGAAGAAGAGGAAGGTACGTGAAACAACCATACGATGACAAGAAAGGCTTCCAAAAATTCAAGGAAGAAAAGAAGATTAAAGATGAGCGAATGTGTTTTAGATGCGGTGATCCAAATCACTCCATAAGTGATTGTCCCAAACAATCAAATGGTGAGCAAAAGGCGTTCGTTAGCGGCTCTTAGTATCCTAGTGAAGTGGAGAAAGATGAAATTTGTCTCATGGCCAAAGGCTCTAATGAGGTACGTTCTGACTCTCTTTATAGTAGCTCATTCGTAGATGATGAATCTCTAAGCTTAGAATATAACAAACTTTGCCAAATTAGCCTTAAAGTTATTAACAAAAGCAAACTTCTAAAAGATAAAAATGAACTCTTAGAAAATGAAGTTTTTGAGCTAAAAGGAAAATTAAAAGACTTGAAAAAGGAAAAGTAACAAGTGTAGAATGTATACTGTGTGTAAGTCTTCAAACGATAATTGATCACCAAGATTATAAAAGTGCTAGACTTACTACACAATGCTTAGAAAATATAATAGATACACAAAAAATTAAAAACAATAAAGATGGGTTGGGTTTTACAAATTGTATGCCTTCGACTAGCAAAGAGAAACCAACGAAATTTGTTTAATCTGCTGTACCATTTTCTTTTGAGGTGGCGGATCTGGTAGGTCCCTTAAAAGGGATCCGACTAGGGACAACCAAAGGATCCGGCCATCTGGAGCAGTAAAGTCTAAATTTAATTCGTCGAAATCATCTAGAAAAGAGTTTGTAATAATAACTAAAAAGAAAACACCTAATATTTCTAATAAAAATGTTAATGTACCACATCATGGTAAGGAAATTCTAAGAAAGCCAAATATTCGACCGGACACCCACAACACCAGCTAGGAGACCTAAAGCACCCTACCCAAAAAGTAATTTTGATCAAGTAGGATGGAACAATGGTTTTCAAAATCGTTAATAAAATACCAAATTTTGGACCTTGGAACTATCTTCCTTTTGTAAACCAAGTAAACGGTTTATTTAACACTAATGGACCTATGAGATATTGGAGACCAAACGCTTGAGTTTCTTTGTGTTTATAGATCTGTCTAAAGGTTGATCTAGAACCAAATGAATGGATAAAATATAGCTGATACACAAGGCACATGACGGGAAATAAAAGCCTATTCTCATCTTACAAAGCTTGTGATGGAGGTAACATAGTATTTGGTAATGGTAAAAGCAAGATCATCGGCAAAGGTACGATATCACATAACTCTTTAACCATTACTGATGTGTGTCACGTAGATAACCCAGGATTTAATCTTCTAAGTATTAGTCAAACAGTTGATAAAAAGTGTGAAGTTCTATTTAGTTAAACCGGAAGTAAAATACTTAAAAATGGAATCACCATAAGTAAAGAGATTAGGAAAAACGCTCTTTTCGTAATGAAAATCGGTAACTCACCTAAAGATAAACTTTGTCTAACTTCAATGGATGATGCTTCGACTCTTTGGCATCGACGATTGGGTCACGCCAATATGCGACTTATACAATCGCTATCATCTAAAGAGCTTGTAAGAAAATTACCAAAATTAAAATTCGAGCAACATTTTTGTGATGCTTGTAACATAGGAAAACAAGTTCATGCTAGTCATAAAGCTAAAAATATGGTTTAAACTACTAAGTGTATAGAACTTTTACACATGGATTTATTTGGTCCATCGGCTATTCAAAGTTACGGAGGAAACTTCTATACTTTAGTAATAGTTGATGACTACTCAAGGTATACAGTAAAACCTCTATAAATTAATATTCGATAAATTAATAAACTCGATAAAATTAATAATTTGTCCAGTCCCAACTTGGGACCAGTACAAATTTGGACTCCAATCGATAAAATAATAAGATAATATTTTTTTTGAAACCCCAATGTATATATATTAGTCCCAACGAAACTATAAATTAATAATTACTAAAAATTCCATATATATGTATATGTGTGTGTGAGAGAGATACGCTTCAAAATCCTAAGATTGTTTAGTAAAAAATGAATTCATTGTCACTTGTTATTTTTTGTTGAACTTAAAATCTATATTGAGTTTATCTCAAAATCTCCTTATTCCACTAAAGTGTTGGTGTGTTGTCTTCTAGTATTGCAACACAAAGTGTTAATTTTATTTTCATAAAGTGTGAATATGAATTCATAAAATTTTAATTGGAATTTATTTTTTAAATTTATTTTTCGTCTCAGACGGTATACATTGTAATTAGTATATTACACTTGAAAAATTTAAGGTTATATGTAAGACCTCTTTAAATTAATAAATTATTAATTTATCGATATAATAATATCTCGTTAAATTAATAAAATATCCCGGTCCCAACACTATTTAGAGGTTTTACTGTACATGGACTATATTTTTGAAAAACAAAACCAAAGCTTTTGATCATTTTGAAATATTAAGTAAGAAAATTCAAAAACAACTAGGTTAATCAATAGTGTCAAATCATAAAGATAATGGTCGGGAGTTTAACAACGAAGTACAATTCAGAGCTTTTTGTGATAGTAATAGAATTACTCACAATTTCTCGGCTCCACGTACTCCACAATCAAACGAGGTAGTTGAACGTAAAAATTGTACATTACAAGAAATGAGTCGAACCATGTTAAATGAACAATCCACACCACAAAAATTTTGGTGTAACGCTGTTAACACATCCACATATATCTTAAATAGAATCTTAATTCGACCATTCTTAGGTATGACTCCTTATGAGCTACTTAGAGGTAAAAAGCCATCCCTCGATCACTTCAAAGTCTTTGGAAGCAAATGCTTTATTCTTAACACAAAAGACTATCTCGCAAAATTCGTCCCTAAATCTACCAAATGAATTTTCTTAGGATACTGACCAAATAGTAAAGCATACATAGTTTTAAATAAAGAAACTATGAAAGTAGAAAAGTCATTAAATGTCAAGTTCGGTGGAAATCTCAACCTCTCATAGATGATGATATAATAGAAAGTCAAATCATTGAAGATAAAGTTAAATAACAAGGAAGATGAACTATTAAATAAAGAAATAGTTAACATTAAAGAGTCTA
Source organism: Orobanche coerulescens (assembly GCA_033398695.1). NCBI lineage: Eukaryota > Viridiplantae > Streptophyta > Magnoliopsida > Lamiales > Orobanchaceae > Orobanche > Orobanche coerulescens. Next base: position 66,653,358 of record CM065810.1, read on the forward strand.
AAAACCATCCTTTGGAAATAGTCATAGGTAAATCAAATGAAAGAAATTTACGTTCTCAGGCTCAAAATCAAAGTAATTCTTTTTGTTTTGTGTCTTCTCTAGAACCTAAAAACGTTAACGAAGTTATTAAAGACGAAAGTTGGATAATGGCTATGCATGAAGAGTTAAATCAATTTGTAACTAATGATGTTTGGAACCTCGTTCCACCTCCTAAAAATCAAACAATAATTGGTACAAAATGGGTTTTCCAAAAATAAATTAGACGAAAATGAGATAGTATCCCGCAACGAAACCAGACTTGTTGCACAAGGATATAACCAACAAGAAGGAATAGATTTTGATTAGACCTATGCTCCCGTAGCTAGATTAGAATTTATAAGAATCCTTTTAGCTTATGCTTGTGCTAAAAACTTGAAGCTTTACTAAATGGATGTTAAAAGTGCTTTTCTAAACGGGTTCAAAAATGAAGAAGTGTAAGTGTCTCAACCTCCCGGTTTTGTGGATTTTGAAAAACCAGAATATGTATACAAACTCAAGAAAGCTCTCTATGGTCTTAAGCAAGCTCCTAAAGCTTGGTGTGATAGACTTAAAACCTTTCTTATAGATAAAATATACAATGGGTCTAGTAGATAATACATTGTTACCAAGAATAACGAATCACATATTATCATTGTTCAAATTTACGTAGATAATATTATATTCGGATATACTTGTCAAGAATTGTGTGATGATTTTTCTAAAATCATGCACGACGATTTTGAAATGAGTATGATGGGAGAATTGAATTTCTTTCTCAGTCTATAAATTAAAAAATTAGAAGATGGTATCTTCTTTAACCAATCTAAATATATTAAAGAAATGTTAAAGAAATTTGGACTAAAAGATTCAAAACCAATGAAAACACTAATGTCATCCGACACTAAACTTACCAAAGATGAAGACGGTGAACCCGGGCTGATACCAAATACCGAGGTATGAAAGGTAGTCTACTATATCTTATGGCTAGTCAGCGGGATATTATGTTTAGTGTGTATGTGTGCTTGCTTCCAAGAAGATCATAAATCTTCACATCTTGAAGCAGTCAAAAGAATCTTCAGGTATATAAAAGTTACATCTCAATTGGGGTTATGGTATCCAAAAGGTATGGGGGTCGAAACTATTTTCTATGCAGATTCTGACCATGCAGGTGATTATGTTGATCGCAAAAGCACAAGTGGTGTTTGTACATTCATGGGATGTTGCTTAACATCATGGTTTTCCAAGAAACAAACCGCACTAGCCATTTCTACCACCAAAGCAGAATATATGTCCGCAGGCAAAGCATGCCAACAAGCATTATGGATGAAATAAGCTCTTGTCGACTATGATATTCATCTAAGCAACATTGCCATCCTCTGCGACAACAAAGGTGCCATTGACCTTAGCAAGAATCTAGTTTTGCATTCCCGCACCAAACATATAGAAATACGCCATCACTTTCATAGAAATAATGTCCAAAAAGGAAACATCTATATTGAGAAAGTTTATTCCGAAGACAACATTGCCGACATTCTCACTAAGCCATTGAAATGTGAACCCTTCAACCTACTTCGATTAGGTCTCGGCCTTAGAGAACAAACGCCTTAATTCTCCTCTCTAACTTCTCTTTCTATAAGGTATGTATTTCTAATCTTCTCTTCTGATTCTAGGATATTCATTTCTTACACATATCTCAAACACTCAGACTAAAGGGGTTTATATTTACACGTACATACTTCTCCTCACATCAAACTTTCTACGAAATAATCTTTTCAAAAAAAAAAAATCCAACACTTTTAAGTTAAAATCTTCTCACGTCTAGCCTGTAATACCCCGATATATTCGGAATAATTACAGCGCCGTAAACCCTTTAAGAAAGGATTTACAAGGCTAAATAAAAGAAATGTAAATATAAGATGTCGATACCACGGAATTTCAAGTTTACAAACCGATTCAACTGGTTCAACGAGTAATTAATACAAACATATCGAAAAGATATTAATAATACATTCGTACTCGAGTACTGAAATGAATCAAGAAGACAATCAAAAGCAACGACAAACATCACTGAACCCCTTCATCGTCACATCGGTACTGTGGCTGTTTCCCCGCTCCTCGGCTACCTGAACATCAAAACAAATGTCCACCCCCGAAGGGGTTAGCAAAACGATGCTAGTACAAGTATCATATTTAAACAAATCGAATATGCATCAACAATACATAACAAGATACACCACACGGACTTCCGCTACCGGAATCCGACAATGCGAATCCAAAAGATTCCATTACACAACAAGGGTATTCCAATGATCCAGCGCCCTCAGCATAGATCCCAAGATGATCCCGTCGGACCAACACGAGGTGGAAATAACCCGTCCAATGATCCAGCGCCCTCAGCCTAGATCCCAAGATGATCCCGTCGGACCAACACGAGGTGGACATCCGATCCAGCGCCCTCAGCATAGATCGCACAACAAACACAAACATAACTCATGCATACATATATGCCAAATCGTCATGTCCATCAACATGAACATACAAACACTAGATAACGAATATCATGACAATTCAACGAAGTAAATCTCATGTCCAACAACATGAATAATCACACGCATGCTCAAAATACCAATATTAACATATTACGATACTTGCCTCGAAGATGGCAAGAACGAAACACTTCAATGATCTCAACACACTCGAAGGCCGCCTCATTCGATCAACATAGCAAGCTCGAACCTTAACAAAAGAAATGATATACAAATCATCTCAAGTCGAACGATTGCCTAACAATTCGGTCTACGGCCCAAAGGCGCAAAATATGCAATCTGCCTAAACCACTTAGCGTACGCTACGTACTCTATGTAACGTGCGCTAAGCCTGCCTGTTAGCGTACGCTATCGTCTAAGCCTAGCGTACGCTAGCCATGGACTGACAGTTCTCACTGATCAGCCGACTAACTCGGCTGGTATCATAATGTACGTTACGTACCAAACGTAGCGTGCATTAACTTATCCCCGATAGCGCACGTTAACTTACATATGTTAGCGTGCGCTAACCGTGCATGGCAGATTACTACTGGTAGAAAACTGGATCTAATGGTGATGAACTCATGAATTCTATGGTGATAATACATGTCATCCCCGTGCACATTATGCTCGTAAGGAGTTTGAACGATCTCTACGGATTAAACGACTACACGATACAAGGGTACGTATTATCATCAAAATTCATCTTGATCTCGAAAAAGTATCCTAAGTTCCTTTCGTCCTATGTTCCAAAACGCATGATTCCAATGTGTAAAACATAACAACTTGGTAATTTCCATCTACTGGTCACAAATTGGTTTGAAGCTTCAGAATATGCTAGGGGTTTCAACACAAAAAGGTTCCATGGAATTATACGATGAATAAGTACCGAAACATCGAAATTATCTTCCTAACACATGATGCTCGACTACAACGAATTTAACCAACTAGGTAAACCCAAGACATGATCAAAACGTCCTTCATAATAGTACTTAATATTGGTAAAGAATCACCTACCTCAAAGTAGTGAAGAACAAGGAGGAATTTGAAGCAACCCAATGCCGAAGGCTTGAACACCAATCCCCCAATGGTCTATGATCTTCAACACGAGCTAGGATGTTGATATGAAGTGTTTAGAATGAAGAGAGTAATACTTTAAGTATAAGGATTCGGATGTGGGAAGAGAAAAGACTGAAAATACGAAAAGGATGTTGTCCTATTTATAGAAAATGGTTATTAGCGTGCGCTAGTCCATACTCGTAGCGTGCGCTAACGGCTTACTGACTTCACTGTACTCAGAACTTAGCGTGCGCTATTCTCATATCAGTAGCGTGCGCTAAGGCGTTGACTTGGCTTTTCCAGAAATCCATCCAGGTTCATCCCGACACAATTCGACCAAGATCCCCGACCTGATCTCACCTACCACACGTCTCAATCATGCTGACTACGTATAGCGCGCGCTAAGGTCATGCACTGCGTGCGCTATGGATCCAACTTAGCGTACACTATACATAGTCGATAGCATGCGCTACATGCGCAGAATCACAATTTTCATTACATTCATGAAATCATACGCTCAACAACATCGGATTATGAAACACGGAGAATAATACTCAGATAAAAGTGCAACAATAACAATGTCACAAGTTCTAAATACATAACAGAAATCTCGGGTATTACATCCTTCCTCCCTAAAAAGAAGTTTCGTCCCGAAACTTAAGATAAAAACAACTCTGGATATCTAGTCTTCATACTGTCCTCTGTTTCCCAAGTGGCCTCTTCAACTCCGTGTCGCGACCATTGTACTTTAACCAAGTGTATTGGTTTATTCCTCAATTGTTTGATCCGACTCTCAAGTATCTTGATTGGTCTCTCTTCGAAGGTACCATCATTAGCTATCTCGATCTCGTCGAAATCAATGACGTGACTGGGGTCCAGTACATACTTCCGCAATAGGGATACGTGAAACACATTGTGAACGTGACTCAGCGATGGCGGTAAGGCCAGCCTGTATACTAAATCTCCAACTCTCTCTAGGATCTCGAATGGTCCGATATATCTTGGACTAAACTTGCCTCTCCTCCCGAAACGGAAGATCCCTCGTGTAGGAGACACCTTCAATAGTACGTGGTCCCCAATGTCGAACTCTAGAGGGCGACGACGTACATCTGCATAAGACTTCTGTCGACTCTGGGCAGTCAACAGTCTTTCCCGAATCAAAGCTATCTTCTCTTGAGTCTGAACTATCAATTCCGGTTCCGTCCCGATCAAGTCCAAAGAATCATTCCAGCACAAGGGTGATCAGCATCTTCTCCCATACAAAGCTTCAAATGGTGCCATTTTAATAGAAGCATGCCAACTATTGTTATAGGTGAACTCGATCAAGGGCAAGTGAACTTCCCAATCAGTTGACCAATCCAATGCAGAAGCTCTAAGCATGTCTTATATGGTTTGAATAGTCCTTTCGGACTGACCGTCCGTTTGGGGATGATAAGCTGTACTAAAGTTTAGCTCGGTCCCCAAAGCCCTGTGAACTGCCTTCCAGAAGTGCGACACGAAGCGACCATCTCGATCTGAAATAATGGTCTTCGGCGTCCCGTGCAATCTAACTATCTCCGCAATAAATACTCGCGCCAATCTCTCGGGTCCCCATGTATCTTTAATTCCTAGGAAATGAGCCGACTTGGTTAGTCGATCAACTATAACCCAAATCATGTTCATTCCCGTTCTAGTCCTTGGCATACTGGTGATGAAATCCATCGAGATATCCTCCCACTTCCACTCAGGGATCGGAAGCGGCTTTAACATTCCGGCAGGTCGCTAATGTTCAATCTTAACCTGCTGACAATTCAAACACTTCGAAACGTACTCTGCTACGTCCTTCTTCATATTCCCCCACCAGAAGTTTTGTTTAAGATCTTTGTACATCTTACTGCTGCCCGGGTGGATAGAATAAGGTGCACTATGAGCTTCTTTCAGAATTGCCCGTCTCAAATTGCCATCATCGGGAACGCAAAGTCGACTCTGAAACCTCAGAACTCCATCATCTTGTATCACGAATCCTGGGGCTTTTCCCTTCTTTACTTCGTCACATAACCGAAGGATCAGAGAATCGTCCAACTTCTTAGATTTGATCTCCTCGACTAGTGATGAAGTCAGTTCCATCACATATAGTTGCCCTTGGATTCCTGGTGCCCATACTTCAATCCCTTCGCGGATCAGTTCCCGCTGAATTCTGGTTTGGGACGTAAGTGCTTCCAACACTCGAAGAGAAACAGGTTTACGGCTCAAAGCATCGGCTACTACGTTTGCTTTCCCCGGAAGATAGAGAATCTCCAAGTCGTAATCCTTGATCAATTCCAGCCACCTTCTCTGCCTCATGTTTAATTCTTTACATTCGAAAATGTACTTGAGGCTCTTATGATCTGTAAAGATCTGACAATGAGTGCCGTACAAATAATGTCTCCAAATTTTCAATGCAAAGACTACAGCTACTAGCTCCAGATCATGAGTCGGGTAATTAACCTCGTATGGTTTCAACTGCCGAGAAGCATAGGCAATCACCTTATCTCTTTGCATCAACACACATCCTGCACTCGATTTGAAGCATCGTTGTACACCATGAATCCATCAGTTCCATCTGGTAATGCTAATATAGGTGCTGTCGTCAGTCTCTTCTTAAGTTCATCAAAACCAGCCTGGCATTTCGCATCCCACGTGAACTTTTGAGTTTTCTGTAACAGCTGAGTGAGCGGACGAGCAATTTTGGAAAATCCCTCTACAAAGCGGCGATAATATCCAGCAAGTCCTAAGAAACTCCGGACTTCTTTCACGTTATTAGGAGCTTCCCATTCCAAGATTGCTTCGACATTCTTCGGGTCCACTGAACTCCGTCACCGATATCACATGCCCAAGGAAAGTTACCTCCCTGAGCCAGAACTCGCATTTTGAAAGCTTTGCATACAGCTGTTCCTTCCTCAAGGTGCTCAAAACCACACGCAAATGTTCGGCATGCTCCTATGCGTCCTTCGAATATATCAAGATGTCATCAATGAAGACGACCACAAATTTATCCAAGTATTCCAAGAATACCCGATTCATCAATTGCATGAATACCGCATGAGCATTGGTAAGTCCAAATGGCATCACTACAAATTCATAATGCCCGTACCGGGATCTGAAAGCAGATTTCGGTATATCCGATTCCTTAATTCTCAACTGATGGTATCCTGATCGCAAGTCAATCTTCGAGAATACCCTTTCCCTTGCGAGTTGATCAAACAAGTCGTCGATCCGAGGTATAGGATACTTATTCTTGATCGTCATCTTGTTGAGCTCCCCGTAATCAATACACAATCGGAGGGATCCGTCTTTCTTAGGACAAAGAACAGGCGCTCCCCAAGGAGAAACGCTAGGTTGAATATAGCCCTTCTGTAACAATTCCTCCAGTTGCTTCTTGAGTTCATACATCTCGGTTGGCGCCATGCGGTATGGTGCTCTGGAAATAGGAGCTGCTCCAGGCTCTAATTCGATAGTGAATTCCACTTCTCTCTGCGGAGGTAACCCAGGTAGTTCGTCAGGAAATACATCTGAGAACTCATTCACAACTGAAATAGACGAGAGCTCTACTCCTTCCTCTTTTCTCATGGCATAGCACCAAAGTCCATGACATCCTTGCTTCAGTAATTTCACGGCTTTCATTGCTTTGATCAATTTTCCCGAGCTTCCCGGTCTCCATCCTCGGAATAAGTGTTCAGATCCGTCATCAGCAATGATAGAAATGACTCTTTCTCGGTAATTCAGAATAGCTCCATAACGGTTGAGCCAATCGTCTCCGAGAATTAAATCGTCACCGTAGATGTCAACTACAATAAGATTCGATGGCCAATCTCTCCCTCCTATAGACACTGGAAAATCTCTAGCCTCTAGGGTTCCCACAATTCTCTCTCCACTCGGCAAACCCACAACATATGGTTCACAATCAAATAAGCACGAGATTTTTAAACGATTTACACAGTTCAATGATATGAAAGAATGTGTAGCTCCGGAATCAAATAAGACACTAACTGGTTGCAAAAGGATCTGATTTCAAAAGGATCTGAATCGTACCTGATGCAACAGCAGTGTTCTGATCGTCAGATTTCCTCATCTCGTACAGGCGCGGAGGAACGGACCCAGCACTGGATGTCTCTCTCTTCCCAACGTTCTGCTGTTGAAATCCACTCTGCTGCGTCTGGTTCACACTTATCTCCTTCGGAACTGGCGCTGGAGTGCGAGTACCAAAAGATTTAGTAGCAACTCTACAGAAAGCCGCACGGTGCCCTTCTTGCCCACAATCGTAACAAGTCACAGAAGATGAGGGGCAATCCCGTCGAATATGCCCTGCTCGACCACAATTGTAGCATTTCTTTGATGCGTCCGAAACTGCTGATGTAGTCCGGAACTTCTTTCCACCTCTAGAAGGATGTGGAGGTTTCCTAGCCGAATAAATGGAAGACTGGCCCTTGCGGCCCACCACTCTTGTTTTCTCGAGAAGTTGCTTGGTCATTTTTGCTTCTTTGCCTCCACCGATTTTTCCACCGCCGCCTCTTTCATGTCGTAGGCCGCTTTGTCTTGATATTGTCACAATGTAGTGCACTCGAATCCGACATGTATCTTGAATCTCCGCTTCATCCGCATATCGAAATGAAAAATCTTTTACGCCTCCGTTCGACCAAGTGTCGCACACAAGTCACCGATGATTAAAAGTTTTGATTACATCATCACAGATGCTTCGAACTCGTGGTGAGAAAAACTCTCGGATCTTTGCCTCTCTAATCGGACGAGGACAATCCGTGCCTCCATCATTAGTTTGAATTCCGTCCCAATCCGCATTATGATTCTCGGGTCGAATAGCTTCCCACCAATCAAAGGCCTCCTACTCGGAAAATCTTGGGCAATGGAACCTTCCGGTCCTCGGGACAGCTTAAGACCCGCGAATATCTTCTCTAACTCCTTAAGCCAATGATCCCAAGTAAGTGCCTCACAGATCCACAAATTTTGGCGGTGCAATTTGACCACCTCAAGAAGCCATCTGTCTCCTGGTTATCCTCGTGGTGCCGCTGTCCCATCGCCGTCGCATGCGGTCAACTACTCGGGCGAATCGGTTTATCTCGCGCCACCACTGTTGAAGCACTCCCGCATGTTAGGATTTGCGGCGTCATTCGCCGATCCTTGCCGCCTCCGTAATGGGAATCGGTTCGACTAGCCGATAATGCAGGGTAGTCGCGGAATCCTCTGTCTCATGTTACCCCGTCGCAAGGCCCACGACCGCGTCCGCGTCCACGTCCTCCTCTCAACATACTGTAAACACAATTCCTCAATATCCAGGACAAAGTTTTCGAAATAAAGCCCGTCAATACTCACAAAACAGTAATTAAGTAAAACGGTAGTATAAGAGATTAGGAGACTTACAACCACGGTCCTCATGACGACTTTGGCTGAACAGTGACGTTACGAACGACCCGTAAATCAAATAACGTAAACAGACCCAACTAAAACCCGACTGCCAAGATATCCATGAATCTTAGCTCCGATACCATATTCTGTAACACCCCGAGATATTCAGAATAATTACAGCGCCGTAAACCCTTTAAGAAAGGATTTACAAGGCTAAATAAAAGAAATGTAAATATAAGACGTCGATACCACGGAATTTCAAGTTTAAAAACCGATTCAACTGGTTCAACGAGTAATTAATACAACCATATCGAAAAGATATTAATAATACATTCGTACTCGAGTACTGAAATGAATCAAGAAGACAATCAAAAGCAACGACAAACATCACTGAACCCCTTCGTCGTCACATCGGTCGTGGTTGTTTCCCGCTCCTCGGCTACCTGAACATCAAAAAAAATGTCCACCCCCGAAGGGGTTAGCAAAACGATGCTAGTACAAGTATCATATTTAAACAAATCGAATATGCATCAACAATACATAACAAGATACACTACACGGACTTCCGCTACCGGAATCCGACAATGCGAATCCAAAAGATTCCATTACACAACAACGGTATTCCAATGATCCAGCGCCCTCAGCATAGATCCCAAGATGATCCCGTCGGACCAACACGAGGTAGAAATAACCCGTCCAATAATCCAGCGCCCTCAGCCTAGATCCCAAGATGATCCCTTCGGACCAACACGAGGTGGACATCCGATCCAGCGCCCTCAGCATAGATCGCACAACAAACACAAACATAACTCATGCATACATATATGCCAAATCGTCATGTCCATCAACATGAACATACAAACACTAGATAACGAATATCATGACAATTCAACGAAGTAAATCTCATGTCCAACAACATGAATAATCACACGCATGCTCAAAATACCAATATTAACATATTACGATACTTGCCTCGAAGATGGCAAGAACGAAACACTTCAATGATCTCAACACACTCGAAGGCCGCCTCCTTCGATCAACGTAGCAAGCTCGAACCTTAACAAAAGAAATGATATACAAATCATCTCAAGTCGAACGATTGCCTAACAATTACGTCTACGACCCAAAGGCTCAAAATATGCAATCTGCCTAAACCACTTAGCGTACGCTACGTACTCTACGTAACGTGCGCTAAGCCTGCCTGTTAGCGTATGCTATCGTCTAAGCCTAGCGTACGCTAGCCATGGACTGACAGTTCTCACTGATCAGCCGACTGACTCGGCTGGTATCATAACGTACGTTACGTACCAAACGTAGCGTGCGTTAACTTATCCCCGATAGCGCACGTTAACTTACATATGTTAGCGTGCGCTAACCGTGCATGGCAGATTACTACTGGAAGAAAACTGGATCTAATGGTGATGAACTCATGAATTCTATGGTGATAATACATGTCATCCCCGTGCACATCATGCTTGTAAGGAGTGTGAACGATCTCTACGGATTAAATGACTACACGATACAAGGGTACGTATTATCATCAAAATTCATCTTGATCTCGAGAAAGTATCCTAAGTTCCTTTCGTCCTACGTTCCAAAACGCATGATTCCAATGTGTAAAACATAACAACTTGGTAATTTCCATCTACTGGTCACAAATTGGTTTGAAGCTTCAGAATATGCTAGGAGTTTCAACACAAAAAGGTTCCATGGAATTATACGATGAATAATAACCGAAACATCGAAATTATCTTCCTAACACATGATGCTCGACTACAACGAATTTAACCAACTAGGTAAACCCAAGACATGATCAAAACGTCCTTCATAATAGTACTTAATATTGGTGAAGAATCACCTACCTCAAAGTAGTGAAGAACAAGGAGGAATTTGAAGCAACCCAACGCCGAAGGCTTGAACACCAATCCCCCAATGGTCTACGATCTTCAACACGAGCTAGGATGTTGATATGAAGTGTTTAGAATGAAGAGAGTAATACTCTAAGTATAAGGATTCAGATGTGGGAAGAGAAAAGACTGAAAATACGAAAAGGATGCTGTCCTATTTATAGAAAATGGTTATTAGTACGCGCTAGTCCATACTCGTAGCGTGCGCTAACGGCTTACTGACTTCACTGTACTCAGCACTTAGCGTGCGCTATTCTCATATCAGTAGCGTGCGCTAAGGCGTTGACTTGGCTTTTCCCGAAAGCCGTCCAGGTTCATCCCGACACAATCCGACCAAGATCCCCGGCCTGATCTCACCTACCACACGTCTCAATCATGCTGACTACGTATAGCGTGCGCTAAGGTCATGCACAGCGTGCGCTATGGATCCAACTTAGCGTACGCTACACATAGTCGATAGCGTGCGCTACATGCGCAGAATCACAATTTTCATCACATTCATGAAATCATACGCTCAACAACATCGGATTATGAAACACGGAGAATAATACTCAGATAAAAGTGCAACAATAACAATGTCACAATTTCTAAATACATAACAGAAATCTCGGGTATTACATAGCCGTCTAGGACACTCGTGTTTTCTCTACATAGTTAATATAACGTACAAACCTTTTCTCATACATCATATCATGTGCCTCTTGAATGCTAAAGGGAATACATAACCAATATATATTTTCGGGTACATTCAAACATAGCAACATTACAATTAAGGAGTCTTTGGGTTATCTCACGTATATACGTATGTATTCTAAACTTCTATCTTTATTTTTCTTATAGGGTCGAGATAACTGTAGTTCCAGATAGTTTACATATAGGTACACACTAGTCCTAAAATGTTTTATACACAAAAACTGCAGTCTGTGTGCATCAGATACCCGGACCTCTGCATTTGCGCAGGCCGGATCCCTTTTGGGATGGATTCGGGGGATCCAGTTGCACAGAAGGCAGTTTTGCCAATCATTTGACAAAATCTACTTTAATTCTCTTATCTTTTCTATTTTCTACTCAATATCTATTGAGTTTAAGTCTTAGTAGTTAAAGTCTTATCATTACTTGCATTCAATTAATATCTAATCATAGATTTTGGACTCTTTTGTGGTTTTAGCATTCATTGCAGTGCATGATTTCTATCTATAAATAAGGTCCTAAGATGCTTTCTTCTCCATCATCCCACAATCTCAGAAACCATGGCTTTCAAAAGACCACAATCCTCTCAAAACCGTGACGATTTAGTCAAATAAATCAACAATCTACAAAACATTGCCAACACCTTTGAACATCACATCCAAGAAACCATCCAAGCTCAAAACACAAAGTTTACTCTACCAACCTCCAACATTCCTCCACCGCCAAAAGCAAGAAAAACCGCATGCATTAGTGTGAAACCTTGTTGTTATGTCAAACCTCTATCCAACAATTCATCACCTCCTAGCAACTTCTCACCCCCCACCGACTATCAAAAGGCACCACCTTCTTCATCACCTCCTAACAACCTTCCTTTCTTCACCTCATTAAAGAACTCTTTAAGACACCAACACCAACTTCAACTCCGCCACCCGCTCCAACTCAACCACCGAAATCCACACCTCCTATCTTACCCAACATTAACCCCAAAAAGCTAGTTTACTCTACACATCCTACCTCACCAAATGCTCTCTTGAATGACCTTGAAGAATTAGCACCTCTACCATCCATCAACTCCCTAAAACACCTTGCAAATCAACCTCCACCAATCCCCGACATCGTGGATGTTGACTCCACTATTCCAACCTTTCCACCATCTCTTCCGCAATCAAATCAACCAACTTGGATGAATGAGTCCTCACCACCTCTCCCACATTATCTATTTTGTGAACATTGCCAAAGCTCTAGGAAAGTAGCCATAGAAATTAGGGACGAAATGTGATTCATTCTAAACCATATCCTTGAATGCATCAACATCATCACCTACTGAAACTTCCAAATCTAAACCATATGCAAGCATCAAACGATCAATAATATATTTTCTTATTTTTGTCTTTATTTTCTTTTTCTTTTGCTTTGTTATAAGAACACTTCCTTGTTCTTATTTTTACAAATGTCTGTGGTTTATATATCACTACATTTTTGTTCATTTTATTACAAGGATTAGTTCTACATACCTTGTCTCTTCTTCCTTAAACTTTCGTCTATCGACATGCATTTATTTCTTTTACTTCTTGATCTTGTCACTAACATTATATCTTGTAGGTTTTCAACTCCATTTTCTCACTTGACGCCCTCACCAAGGGGGAGCAATCGTCAAAGGACTTTGGGATCAAATCCCGCCATACTTTCTCTTCGACAAAAAGAGGGAGAAGAGAGTAAAACTTTAAAACCTTTTCTAAAACTTGAAACATCTAATATTTAAATTTTACTCACCATAATATTATGTTTTGTCATCAACAAAAATGGGGAGATTGTTAATACAAATAAACCGTAAAAACGTTTATTAATATTTATCAATCTCTTTAAGTGTTGTCGATAATAAACATAAGATTATGTAAAAGTATAAACCTAAACATTACATGTTTTACATTTACCATTTACATTAGATGTTTTATATATCACTACATTTTTGTTCATTTTATTACAAGGATTAGTTCTACATACCTTGTCTCTTCTTCCTTAAACTTTCGTCTAGCGACATGCATTTATTTCTTTTACTTCTTGATCTTGTCACTAACATTCTATCTTGTAGGTTTTCAACTCTATTTTCTCACTTGACGCCCTCACCAAGGAGGAGCAATCGTCAAAGGACTTTGGGATCAAATCCCCCCATACTTTCTCTTCGACAAAAAGAGGGAGAAGAGAGTAAAACTTTAAAACCTTTTCTAAAACTTGAAACATCTAATATTTAAATTTTACTCAACATAATATTATGTTTTGTCATTAACAAAAATGGGGAGATTGTTAATATAAATAAACCGTAAAAACGTTTATTAATATTTATCAATCTCTTTAAGTGTTGTCGATAACAAACATAAGATTATGTAAAAGTATAAACCTAAACATTACATGTTTTACATTTACCATTTACATTAGATGTTTTACATTTACCATTTCCATTTACATACAAATATACTTACTTGTATTAAAAGAAATGCATGAAAAAGAGTTGGGTAATCCATAACCCATAACTCATGGAGCTTGACCCATCACCCATGACTCATTGCATGACATCATGCATGACTTCATAATGGGTAAAACCTATGACTCATGACCCAAAGTCCATAACCCAGGACCCCAAGATGTCTTTGACATCATCCATAACATCACATGACCCATGCACCTTAACCCATAACCCAAAACCAGAAATTGTAACCCAAACTCTATAATGGTACTACCAGATAGCCGGATCCCTGGGTTTGCACTAACCGGATCCCTTTGGGAAGGGATCCGCCGGATCTGGGTGAACAGCGCTCAGAATTACCTATAAATAGTGATCCATTCTTTGTAATACCCGGTTGTAATTCAGTCATTATCATTCAGTATTTATCATTCAGTAATTGCCACTCAGTATTTTTCACTCATTAATGATCATTTGTCACTCATATTCAATCATTGTATTCATCATTCAGAGTAATTGTATCGTGTATCAATCGTCATTCATCATCAATCTAGTTGGAGAATCGTGCGGTGTTTACCATCATTGTCATTTCATAGTGTGCTGTGTGTGAGGAGTAGCGCACGCTACGTACTCTCTTTTGCATGAGCTAATTGAGTACGGGTAGCGCACGCTAGTATGTTTCAAGCAGGCGGTCCAGAAGGCACTGGACTGCAGTTGGGTTATAAGTAGCGCACGCTATAAATGGTAAGTAGCGCGCGCTAATAGGATGGAGTAGCGCACGCTATGCAGACAGTATAGCACGCGCTAAGGTCGGATCAGGTTGAGTCCAGTGGCTACTGGACTGCATTGGATTAATTCATAGCGCACGCTATGAGTGGTTTTTAGCGTATGCAAACGATGTTGTAGCGCACGCTAAATATTGTTTGTAGGGCACGCTACCGCGATCAGATCAGAGGACATAAGGTTCTGGACTCCAGTACTGGGCATCAGATAATTCGTTAGCGCACGCTAACATTTTGGGGTTTGCGCACGCTAAGTGTTCAGCCGTAGCGCACGCTACAAGAAGGCACGTAGCGCGCGCTACTGTTTTCGGACAGTGAGTACTGGACTAACCAAAACACCCGTTAGCGCACGCTAAGAGCTGGGGCTAGCGCGCGCTAAACTGGAATTTCTATAAATTGGACAGTGTAGCCCAGATTTCGGCATTTGTCATTTCTTCTCATTCTCTCATCGGTTACGGGTGATTTGGAGAGATTTGGAGAGTATTCTTCGAGGTGTAATCATCAATCATCATCTTCAAGTCTTTGAGTTGGATTAATCATCACTTCATCATCTCCAAAATATCAAATCAAAGGTATTAATCTCTTGGATCTATAATTTCGGATTTTTGGGGTTTTCCTTCCGATTTCTTCGTGTAAGCTTGGATTGTTGTTGGAATATGTTAGATATGGATTATCTACCTTGGATAAATATATTCCTACGGGTTTAATGGCTATTTTGGGGATTTATTTCAAGAACCCTTGGGGTTGACTTCGGTTAATTTGTGGATTTCCGATTGATGTTGTTGTAATCGTGAATTGTGGATTCCTATTGGATTATTGATGCCATTGATATTGTTTTGCTGGTTTGAATCAATCATTTGAAGTTGGTTTCGATAATTTGGGTTTGGTTATAACCAACGGGAATGATATTTTCAACGTATCCGTTAGAGTGCATCTACGAGTTGGGATATTGTTGTATCGACGTTTTGAGTTAGTTATATTCGTGTTTGATTCGTATGTTGAACGGATTGTTGGTAATTGTGTTATTCAAGGTTCGAGCGACCGGTAGTTTCCTTAGGACGCTGTTCGAGAGAGATTGTATCATCACTGGTGTTAAGGTAAGTTAATTCTTACTCAGTTAAAGGGATATTCATTCCTTTCGTTGTTGTTCATTCATAATCATAACTCATTCATATTGTATTAACCGTATCGAGACTTGTCATTGTCAATTAATCACTTCGGTTACGAGGAACGATGGTTCCAATTATTTCATTGAGCTATCATTCATTTCACTGTCATTTCATCTCGGTGAGTCATTATTGATTTCGATGTCACTTTTGTTATCTCGTGGCATTCCGGGTCATACTGGCGTGCCGGTTGATATGTGTAGAATTTTCATGTCGGGCACATATTAAGTCGCGTGTTGGTTGTTGGCCTCACATTGGACTGTGCACACGAGAAGATCACTTCGTGAGACTGATTAGGTACAAGACCACACGTGTATTCGATCGATACTCGATGGTGGCTTGTGAAAGGACACATTTCCATCCCGGGCGTAGTGTGGCGCCACCGTTTGAGCCGTACCGTTAGTTGATTCATACAGCATGTTTGATTGCGTATGTTTTCAACAAGATTGGGTTATAATCTAACCGATTCATTTTTGATCGAACTTGTGGTTTATACAGCATATATATGATTGTGTTTATTCAACTCTTGAGGATTGTTGTTCTGTGTAACTGACCCCGTTGGGGATATTATTTTTCAGGTCATGGCAAGGCAAAAGCACGGGGAGAGCACGTTGACGGCGAGGAGTCCCAATGATACTAGTAGGGGGCCCCAGTCTTTTCAGTCATTTATGCTTCCTTCATTTTATTCCGCTGCAGACATTCTATTTGAATACTCATTTTACTCAGTGTTTTATATTTTATCTCCATATAAAATATACATGTATTCTGTATTATTTTGGGTGTGTTGTATGAAACTCCTCATCGGAGTAATTAATGTTGTAATATGGTTCGGTACTACATTTACCCTGTGTAATTCATTCATTTTCATTCGCCTGGTGGGTCCCAGTCGGGGGTCCACGGCACTGTAATATCCGCCTAGTTTAGGGTGTTACATTCTTCTCTTGTTTCTCACCCCATTTAGATATATCTTCTCTCTAGATTCTAAGTTAGAAAACCTCATATCAAAAGATCATTCTTGTAGCTTTCTTTCTCTTATGTTCTCAAGGTTCTTGTTACAAGATGAGATCACGCTTTCTAGCATACGAGCCATTCTTCTCTTCAAGTTGCTCGAACTCTTCATCACCTGAAGACTACTGAGTTGTCTCTTGTTGTTATACTTCTTGTATTCTCAAAGTTGTTGTGTTAGTTGCGTTGCTGTGTTGGATTGGTCTTCCGTGTAAAGGACTCAGTATTTAGCTTTGTACTGGAAAAAGTGTAAGCGACGTTATGGGGTTTCTCCACCGGTTGAAGGAGCTTGTTGACATAGTGTTTACGAACTCTCGAGTTGGGTACTCGGGGAGTGGAGTAGGGCAAGGAAGGTGTCCTTGTAGCCAAACCACTATAAACCATTGTGTCTCGCTTCTATCCTTTTATTTCTTTACTTTCATCGTACTTATTTTCTTTTCAAGCAACTTGCATTATCCATATCTCAACATCTAAAGGTTTCACATACTATCAATCTAAAGTTTTATAATCTAAATTTAAATTGGTAAAAACTATTCAACCCCCTTTCAGTTTTCTATACCTTGTTTTCATCTGTAGATGTCTATCAAACTAAAGATGTTTTAGGTGATTGTAATGAGCAAATAGATAAACCTGTTGACCATATCCAAATAGATAGTCCTGTAGAGGTATGTGAAACTGAACAATATTTAGGTCATCAAGACGAGGAAATAGATACACATGTTGGTCATATGCAAAAAAGGTAAATCTATAGAGGTCTGTGACATTGATGAAGAGTTAGGTGATGACAATTTGAGTGAAACAGATAGTAATGAGTGTGATGACAGTGTTATTGAGAACATTTAAGATCGAAACATAGTTTTTAATGAGGAGAATACTTTTGAGGAGCCTGATGTTGATGTTACTCTGTTCAAATTGAGTGAGACTACACATTTACCCGATATAGGTAGCTCTAGCAAGATACCATATATTTTTTTGTGTAAAATGAGTTAGATCTCGTAGATAGAGTTTGCAAGTGGTTCTGAGAATGAGGATGATTATATAATTAGGAAGAAAAGATGAGGGCATACAAGAAACAAAAGTTATGTGAGGCAGAACAAATAGACGACGAAATATTCTTTTTCTATGGTCAAACTTTCCTAACTACAAAAGAAATCAAAGATAAGATCAACCTACATTCAATACAAACTAGGAGCAAATTGAAATTCATTAAGAATGACTTAGGTCTAGGTGTATGGGAACAATACTAGTTTGTGGTGCAAGTGAAAGTGTTGGGCTGGGTACAGCCCCCAAAGAAAAAAAAACTAGTCCTTTAACCAGATCCCTTAGAAAGGATGTAGCTTTTCGAGCACGCAATGAACGACCAAAAGATTTCCCATGGTTGTTGTATGTAGCAAAAGATAAAGCTAAAGATTTATGGAGTGTTAGAACTTTCAAGGATAAACACAATTGTTTGCAATCAAGAGAGATCAAAGTTTGTGACTACAAGTTTCTCTCAAAGCAAATACTTGACAAAGTTCAAGTCAATCCTGTTGATATAAATAATGCATAAAAATGTTATTTATATTTTTCGATATCTCAATGTTTTGACGATCATAATATGTAAAAACATTAAACGTAAAATTATTACGTAAACAAGTATTTAGTTACAAATATCATATCATCCAACAATATCACTTAAGAATAAACATATGTCTAATACATTGTATGATCAAAGAAATTTCTATTTAAACATTACAAAGTTTATAAAATTATATAAACATCTTATATATCTTTGAAAAATATTTTTGGTAATAAAGGAAAATGTTTTATTCATAATAAATATATAAATTCAAATTTTAACCAAAATCAGTTATTTTTTCACCAAATAAACTTTTTCCCAGTAAAAGACAAAATTTTAGGCCGTTAAAGGAGGGCGGCCCCCTTAATTATAAGGGGTGGCCCCCTTAATTTTAAGGGGGCGACCACCAATTAAGGGGGCCAGCACGCTCCTGTTGTCAGAAACTTTTGCCTATAAATACTGGTACATTCCTGGTATTTTTCCTCACCTTTTGCAATAAAATTTTCAGTCCCAATCCTCTCTAAATATCATTCTAAATCCTTTGATCATAAGATTATTAGTCTTTGTTTCAAGTGATCCATCCCTCATCATTCAAAGTGCAAGAGAAGAATACTCCCTCAACATATAGTTAATAAGTATTGTAGATTTGTGAATATAGTTTTGTAGTTGTGTAAAATATTTGTAAAGAGTAGATTTAGGTGTGCTAGTAGTGAATATAAGTTGTGAAGTAGTAGTAGTGTTGTGATAAGGCGAAAATTGTAACGCTTTTCGGGGGTCATTTAAGCCCGAATTCGTATTTATTTGATCAAATATTGCCCTAAATCGTTCCTTTTGTCATTTTAGGTACTTTGGAGAAGAAATCTGAAAAAGGAAGCATTTTGGACGTTTTTGGAGCATAAAAGTGAAGAATTCGACAAAGTGCCAAAAATCTGCTGGAATAGTACCTTTGACGGCGTCAAGCTGGATGTGACGCCGTCAAGCCTTGATAAGCCAGAATGATTTTTGGAGGTTTAAAGAGGGACAGCGTCAAGAGGCAATCCGGGAAACCCTAAGCACGGCGAGGTGACGGCGTCAAGGCTATAACGAGATGCCGTCAGATCTGTTTTTCTATATATATTCTCATAATTTTTAGTCATTAGTGTGGAACTTTTAGGAGATAAACCCTAGACGATTTTTAGCAGCTTTTTCAAGGTTTTTCACCTTGAGATCTTCCATGTTACATTGAAGATAAGTTATCAATTAATCATTCAATATGTCTATGTGTTGTTTGATTCTATCTTGTTCTTCTCTTTTGTTTAACATGCTAGGCTAGGTTTTCTTTGTGTTTGCTTAGATCTAATGAAACCTAACTATTAATTATTGGTTGATGGTGTGTTATTAATTGTATTGGATGAATGTTTATTGATGTTAGGCTTAAGAAAACTGGCTGACCTCCTATACGGTAACTTGCTTGAACGTTTTAAGAAACATGAACCAAGGTGTACTAAGGTTAATTGGTTGTATTTAATGCATGAGCGAATTCTAGTGATCCCATGTTAGGAGCTTCTTAGCCGGCTCGACATAGGAGTGAAGTAGGAACTTGTAGAGTTGGGGAAGTTTGTACACACCCCCACGAATGGTATTAAGGAATACAACCTGTCATCCACGCAATTATAACACACTAATCAACCGGTAAAAGATAGTTAGGGAGTAGTGAAGTCTAAGTAAACACACTTCTTGTAACACCCCAAACCCGGCGGTTATTACAGTGCCGTGAATCCCTAACCGGGACCCACCAGGCGATATCCAAAAACAGATTAAATAAGTATTACTTGTGATACCGAACCACAATAAATAGTCATTACTCCGATTAGGAGTTTATTAAAATATGGCCAATGGCCTTATGATACACAGGATCCGAAAATATAAGTATAAACCATATGGAGATGGAATATACTTAAAAATACCAATACAACCAGATAGTAATTTAAATGAAACAGAAATAAGGTAACATTACACGGTTTAACATAACCGGTCAACAAAACGATTTGGGGGCCCCGAACTAGTATCCTTCGAACCCTTCGCCGTCAACATGCTCTTTCCGTGCCTTGCCTTTGCCTCGACCTAAAATACAATACAAGTATTTCGCCCAAAACACAGGGTCAAATATAAATGATAATTAATTCTTCCGACATTATACAATTCACATATATAGATCTCAAGGAAATCATTCCGACTATTAATCATACCCCTCGGGCGTATGAAACAATCAGTCACAAACCGTCAAACACATCCAATCACACATGGACTATGAACGATTAATAATATGGCTCAAGATGGACATCACAGTACGCCTAATCTGGAAATGTGTCCGTGTACATGTCCGCTCCGTATACGGAATCCAGAATATACGTGAGACAATGTACCTAATTAGCCTCATGAAACTACGTCTCGTGTGCACAGTCCAATGCGGAAATAATATCCACGCATGACTATATATGTGCCTGGCTAAAAATCCTACACAATGACCAATCGGAACGCAGATATGATTCTGGATATGTCACGATACAACATGACAACGAATTCAATAAATCACATATCCGATTAAGGATCAAGAAAACTCACCGAAGTGAAAATAAAGACCAACGAAATAAATGATTCAAAGCGATGTATTTGGGAATGCAACCCCATGACGAAAACGGAATAACGTCAAGGACAATGTCAAATCACGACAAACATTACATAAACAGTTCATACACATGAAACGTATAACCATCACAAGAATCTAATCATCATTATAACCAAGCAAGATAACTTGCCTCAATACGGAGGCGGGAATAATCCTCTTCTTGTCGAAACGAACGAACGAACGAATGAACGAACGGCCCTCGACTAATATCGTTTACTCGAACAATCAACCTTAAACGAAATACATTTTACTCAATAACATATTCGTACAATTATCAATATAGGATTAGTAAGACGGCACCCTATAATCCTTAGAATAGTTTGCTATCTCAACATATCGAAGCCTTATGCCAAGAGTTCTTTTTACATCATTACAACCATAAAAATCGGTTTACAATACTTTTACCGAATGTTCACATGATTCATCATAAATAAGAATTCTATCAAGGGCATGTTGAATAACCAATTATGATGTTAAGATCATCTTATGATGATTAAACTTTCCAAAACATTAAAATGTTGAAAGGTAAAATCTGCACCATTGTGATCATTCTCCTCTCATCTTAGTTGAATATTAAGCTTACAACAAGGTTATTAGTTATGAGATTACACCATATTCATGAAGGTTATCAAAATCTTTCTTTACAAGGCTGGAAGATCCATTAACATCATGATGAATTCACCATCTATCTAGTATGATGATAAAAACATTCTAAGTTCTCAACACATTAGATTAATGAAAAGTTGTTGTTTTCACAAATATCCTTAACCATTCAAAATCTTGCTGAGCTAAAACATAAGGAGAATATGATTCTTAAGAAATTTGATCAAGAAGACATCCTTCTACTTCTAACATGGCCAAGTTCTTCCCAAGGTAAGTGAAAACTTAAAATGGTGTTTAATCACTTTATGATAACAACACTATTAGTTAAATCTAACTATGGTGAAGTTAACTGATTCAAAGGTATTCTACTGAGCTAAATTCGTCCAGTAAGATGAGCATGATAGTTACAACATGGTTAAAATCACTATATCATCAAGAACACATCCATCTCAAACCCTTATTTATCATATTCATCAAAAGTGTTAAAAAGGTTGGATTAAAACTATGTTTTACTTGATTAATCTAACTATAGGTGAAGTATAATTCATTACTAACATCAACATATGAAAACAATACAGAGAGGAAAGTACACCTATCTCTAGAAACGAAGAACAACCTCAATGCTATGAGAAAATATACTCCAAGCTCAAGAACACCTCCTAATCTCCAAGGAAATGAGCTTCACTCTAATATTTAAGGCTTAGAAGCAAGTTGGGGGAGGTTGATATCGGTTTGGGAGTGCAGAGGGATGATATATGGTGAGAGAATCGGTTTGGAGTTGTGAAGAAATGAAAAACAGGCTGGTCCTATAAATAGACTGTGCAGACTTAGCACACGCTATCGGGATAATTTAACGTACGCTAACACACTTACGTACGCTAACCGGTCGATATTACGTACGTAAGCGGCTTACAGTGGCTACTGTCTTGGATCCGCAGGCCATTAGCGCACGCTAATAAAAAGGGGTTACGCACGCTAATAAAAGTTGATTCTGTCGACACGACAGCTCAGACACCACCCACATGCATGCCAACGGATAACAAGTTCACGTGCTGAAGTCAACTGATGCCAGATTCCCTATTAGCGTACGCAACAGAGGAAACATTACGCACGTTAAGGCACAAGATTAACGTATGTTAATCATGCTACGTAGCGTACGCTACATCAACAGAAAAGTTCAAAAAAATGCAGCTCTCTAACTAACATCGAATCATCGAGTATGAAATAACAACGATATGAAGTTCAAATTTATAATACCTCAACATAATACTAAATGCAATGACTTACGATAATCAATTTATCCAAATATATAATGATGGATAAAAATGAAAATTACAGTCGGATATTACATTCTCCCCCCTTAAAAGATCTAACTGCAACTCTCTCTGTGCTGTCCAACGGCTCAGCATGTGCTCCTGCACTGTCTTACGGCTCAAAACGTCGGCAACCACATTCGCTTTGCCCGGATGATAAAGGATCTCGATATCATAGTCCTTGATTAATTCTAGCCACCTTATCTGCCTCATGTTCAACTCCTTCTGAGTAAAAATGTACTTTAGGCTCTTGTGGTCAGTAAAGATCTGACAGGTAACTCCATACAGATAGTGACGCCAGATTTTTAAAGCAAACACCACAGCTGCTAACTCCAAGTCATGGGTTGGATAGTTAACTTCATAGGGTCTCAATTGTCTCGATGCATAGGCAATCACTTTCCCTTCCTGCATGAGTACACATCTAAGGCCCTGTCTCGAAGCGTCACTATACACCACAAATCCTTCTGTTCCTTTTGGTAGGACCAAAACAGGTGCCGAAATCAATCGACTCTTGAGCTCATCAAAACTTTGCTGACATGCTTCTGACCACAAATACTTCTTATCTTTCCGCAGTAAGTTAGTCATTGGTTGCGCAATTTTAGAAAATCCTTCTACGAACCGTCGGTAGTAACCTGCTAGGCCGAGGAAACTACGAACTTCCTTCACGTTCTTTGGTGGTAGACAATCTCGAATGGCTTCTGTCTTTTGTGGGTCCACTCTCACCCCTTCGGCTGATATCACATGCCCGAGAAAGATAACCTCAGGCATCCAGAATTCACACTTAGAAAATTTCCCATAAAGTTGTTCCCGCCTCAATGTATCGAGAACTTGGTGTAGGTGGCGCTCGTGCTCTTCGTGGTCACGAGAGTAAATCAGAATGTCGTCAATAAAAACGACTACAAAGCGATCCAGATAGTTAATAAAAACTCGATTCATCAAGTCCATGAATACCGTTGGTGCATTAGTCAGTCCAAATGGCATCACCACGAACTCATAATGCCCATAGCGAGTACGGAAGGCTATCTTTGAAATGTCAGACTCTCGAATCCTCAACTGATGATAACCAGATCTCAAGTCGATCTTAGAAAACACGACATCTCCCTGAAGTTGATCCAATAAATCATCAATACGAGGTAAAGGATACTTGTTCTCGATGGTTACCTTGTTCAGCTCACGGTAATCAATACATAAACGCAGAGATCCATCTTTCTTCCGTACAAATAACATTGGTGCTCCCCAAGGGGATGCACTAGGTCGAATATAGCCGTTTTCAGTCAACTCCTCAAGCTGGTTCTTCAATTCCTACATCTCAGTCGGAGCCATACGATACGGTGCTTTTGAAAGCGGGGATGTACCTGGCTCTAACTCAATAATAAACTCCACGTCACGATGAGGTGGTAAGCCTGGCAACTCCTCTGGAAATACGTCTGGGTAGTCTCGGACTACCGTAATGTCGGCCAATTCAACTGGTCGATCAGCTGTTTTGGTCATGTAGCACCAATAACCAATACACCCTTGATTAAGCAGTTTCACTGCTTTCATAGCGCTGATGACTCTCCCAGATGGGATTATCACCTCGAAAAATACACTCGAAGCCATCATCAGAAGTGACAGTTACCATTCGCTTGCGGACACTAAGTATGGCATCAAGACGATCCATCTAATCGATACCCAAGATTATATCATCCTTAGGTAAGTCGACTACAATCAGATTTGACAACCACTCACGGTCGTTCATGCGAATCAGACAATTCTGGACTTCACGATTCCCAATAATTCTTCTACCATCGGGTAGACCAATTACGTAAGGTTCACAATTGATAACATGGTCTAGAGGCAAACAACTTAAACAAGAAGAAGATATAAAGGAGTGTGAAGCACCGGTATCAAAAAAAACACACACAGGCTAGGAGTGGATCTCAAGTATACCTGAAATCATGCTGGCCTCGGGATCGTCAGCTTTCTTCATCTCGTAAATCCTTGGTTTCGCAGCTCCAGCACTAGGTGTACCACTTTGATTCCCACGGCCCATTCCCCTATTCGCCCCAGTGGTCTGATAGGAAGCGGACGGAGGCGCCCAGTTCTGGACAGAGGACTGAACTGGGGCATGAGATGCTACTGGTTCAGGTCCGGGCCCACTTTTGCAAAAACGAGCACGGTGACCATTCTTACCACAAGTATGGCATGTGATGGCAGGCTTTGGGCATTTGAAGTGGATATACCCCTGGTCTCCACAGTTATGACACACCACGGACTAGGGAACCGCTCGAGAGTGCGATCCGGCTGGCTTCGACACCATTGGTGGTCGATCAGAATGGTTTGGCAATGACTGGGGCTTCCTGAATGTCCACCGATTACTCTCAGTCTGGTTCTGGTTCCTGGATCTTTTGTTGTTGGACTGTGGTTGTTTCTTGGAAATCTCCTTGTAATACCTCCGGTATTCCATGCTTGATTACTTTGTATTGTGTGAATATTTGGTAATGTGACGTCATTTCTATTTATGTATTCCATTGAGTGCTATATAATTGTACGATGTGAATGAAACGGGGGTGACACACCTTGACGCCGTGGGACGATCTTCGGTGCGAATATGACGGTGGCCAACATCTTGTTCCCCGATAATTGTTGACGAGTGGAAGGGATGGTCACCCCAAGATGGTTAGAATGTGGTTTGAGGCTAAAAGGGGTTGTCTAACGCGCGCTATAACCCATGCCTAACGTACGCTATATTTTGATCGTTACGTACGTTAAGGCAGCTACATTACGTACGTAACGGGTGGGTCGGTCTTCCGACCAAAATCTTTCTTTTGACACGGACAGGGCTACTTTCGGCGGGCTAGAGGACAAACGAGTCAACTGTTCGTTACGTACGTTATGTCCCAAATTTAACGTACGTAACACTTGGGCACATTTCGGACAGCGAGTTCTTTACGACGTTGTCGACAATCGCTACGTACGTAATACACCTTACGTACGTAACACCCTTATCGTTAACGTACGTTATCAAAACCAAGTTTTATAAAATGATAGTTCACTTCTTCATTTGCACGACCCAACATCACAAACTACCACCCTTGGAGAAATTCCTAGCCCTATACCCGGTTCTTAAGCCTATTAAACACTTGAATTAACATTGAGGAGGTGGATTCTTGAGCTTCGGTGAAGATTATCCAAGTCGTTCAAGTCACTTCTCGTTTTCCTCGTAGTTCTTGTGAATCCTTCAACCATCTTCATTATTCTTCTTCCAATAAGGTAAGTCACCAATCCCTGGAGTTATATCTTCGATGTTTTCTTATTTATACTTATTATATTGCGGGTATTGGGTAGATTTTGCTAAACTTCGTATACAATCTTGTCGGATGAAATTGTAGTAACCGGAAATTTCGTTTCTCTTATGTTTCGTTTCGTGCAAATGAAATTTCACTTCAAATCATCACTAGGAATGTAAAATTTGACGAATCAATTGTGGGGAAATTCGTAGTAATCCGTCACCATATATTCCATTGTCCGTAGCCACCCTTACCTTGTGATTTTTGACACTTAGCAAACTAAGGATATAATTCGATAGTATAATCAATATTGGTTGCCAAACCACCGAAGTTGTTGTGCAATAAAATCCGTCGATTGTAGTATTCGGGATATAGAATTGTATTAGAAAGCATAAGATTCGATTTCGCCATAACAATTCGTTGACACCGAAGAATAATAGGATTATCTTCTTGAGTATATCGATATACCTAATGTTAACTATAAGATTGAACGAGATAATGATACACAACACTTGAAAACTTAGAAACGATACTCATACCGACAATTAAAACTACACTAGGGATCCGGTTAGGAAAGGGAGACTAGTTTATTCATTATAATCCGTATGAGGTGTTAATCGGATGTTTCGTGGCTAGGTTAAGTTCGAGCGGGCGTGGGGACTTCGTTATCATAAAGCACCTACTACCGGATCACGAGCAAGTGAAATCTTGCTCGTGAATTTTCTAATATCAATGTTATACCGTATGTGTGTACGTGCCATTTTGATAAAAGCCGACGTTTGTCTTTCTC
The DNA here is from genome assembly GCA_033398695.1 of Orobanche coerulescens. Lineage (NCBI taxonomy): Eukaryota > Viridiplantae > Streptophyta > Magnoliopsida > Lamiales > Orobanchaceae > Orobanche > Orobanche coerulescens. The sequence continues at coordinate 66,680,551 of CM065810.1, forward strand.
TAAAGATGTTATAAATGGGCCGATGTGTTGGGGATAAAACCCGTATGGTACCCGTGTGGAAATGTGTTAGGGGTAAGACCCGAATTGGGCACCTATGTTCCGAGGTATTCCGTGTGGATACTTCCGTGACCCTTGGTTGCGACCTTGGGGGCTTATGTGTTAAAGAGAAAGACTCGTCGGTTAAGTGATGAAATATTCCTGTGATTACTAGGTACTATGATTGTAAAGATGTCGTATATCATTGTTAGTAGTTGTTATTTGGTATGCATTCTTCGACTGGTTACCCGGTATGACTCGTCGTACTGTAAAATTGTTCATCATGTGCGTGACATTCCCGAGGGGTCCTATTGACTTGAGCGGTGTTGGAATTATCTCTAGCCGCTGTTTTAATTGGAATAAATTGTTTTCTTTGAGAAAACCTTTGTTGTGTAATAATTGGACTTCAAATTACATTTCCCTTAAATCATTCGATTCACGTTATGTAATCCTTGAATTTAAGGTTTTATCGTGATTTTCTTAAAATGCCTATTTTTCTAACTAGCCTTGTGGGTCCCACGTGGGATTCATGGCACTGTAATACCTCGGGATATTTTGGGGGTGTTACAGAAAATGGTATCGGAGCCCAAACTCCTGGTTTGAATAAAACTTTCTCCTATATTTTTTTTCTTTCTCTCAAAATCCAACACCCCAAGCGATCGAAGCTCCTCGTGGGAATGCAAGTAAGTGATATGTGTGTGTTTCTATTTTTGTACAACATTTAATTGAAAATCATGCGTGAATCGGCTTTAGATTGATACTGTTATTGATGGCACGCCGAGGAGCTATAAGGGTGGTGAATGACGCTCGTGGTTCCGCCACAACCACAATGAGGACGGGAACACCGCCGAGACCCATCCTGCTGGGGGCCAGCCGCCACCAGTTAACCAAAACGATCAGGAGGCGGGACGCCAAAATAACAACCCTGGAGGCATGGATCCAGCTTTTGTTCACGCCCTTGCCCAGGCTATCGCCATGGGAATTGCTCAGGTCAATCAGGCAGAACGGATACCGGTCATCAATGTGGAAGAAAACGCAGGAAGAGATCGATGGTTGGGAGAGATGCTGAAGGCTAGGCCTCCATTATTTGACGGGACAGGAGAGAAACACGTGGACGACTGGATTTCGGAAATGGAGACTGCCTTCGAAGTAATCGGATGCCCAGAAAACAGAAAGGTGCCGCTCGGAATTAATAAACTCCGTGACACTACTGCACGTTGGTGGAGGACTTATAGGCCATAGGACCGAGTGGTCGGGTGGACCCAATTTGCCCGACTGCTACGGAGCGAGTACTGTCCCAGATCAGCCCGAACCGCTCGCGCACGAGACTTTTTCAGTGCCGGCCCTCAGAACATGCCAGTACCAGAGATCATTCGGGCCTACCGAACCGAGCTAAGTTACATCTCCCAGATGGTTCCATCAGAAGATCCACGAATATGCCATCTTGCGCAGAGGTTACCGGAGGATGTACAACGCTATGCCGCCGGATTTCACTGCACGACCCTGAGAGCATACGAATACGTAGTCACAGCATATGCCGGTACAGTTGTTAATACCGACATCGGGCATAACTCGAAGAAGCAGAAGACATCAGTTCAGCCTGGGAGCAACAACAAAATGAGTTCGGGGCCCGCATCTTCTTTTAAGCCGGCGGTTTCGTACCAACAGAAGGGTGTATCTGATCGGCCTTACCGTAGGGACTGTTTCAATTGTGGCATGACCGGGCATACTAAGGATCGGTGTCAGAAGACGGCTACCAAATGTTTCACTTGCGGAAGGGGTGGACACATGTCTCGCTACTGCTGGCGGGCCAATTCCACTCAGAGCCCAGCTTCGCAACTAAGTCAACAAGGCTCTGTGCAATCCCCTAGGCCGCCTGCTGTTTCCAACTACCGAGCTCCATCCCACCAGAGCCAACCGCCACTGCATGGTGCCGGACGAGGCCGTGGGCGCGGCGGAGGTACCTCGTCCTTTTCGGAGTCAGTACCGTCTCGTGTATTTGAGCTGAGGGCTACGGATGGTCAGCCTGCGCCAGCTATCTCAGGTACTCTTCTTGTTAACTCTCACCAAGGCATGTACTATTTGATACCGGAGCCACCCATTCGTTTATATCTGTGGAATGTGTTGAACGCTTAAATCTTGTTTGTGTACCTTGTGAGCCCTTTACTGTTAAACTACCCGAGGGTAGTAGATTAAGCGGCGATCAAAAGGTTCGAGACTCCGGATCAAAGATCGACGATCATAGTTGGACCGCTAGTCTTATGGTCTTCCCACCTGAATGAAGATATCATATTAGGAATGGACTGGATGCCATTGCACGTAACAATCTTGGATACCTACCACCGACTATTTCTATTTCGGCTCATGACGGTACCACATATGTCATCACGGACGTGAACACTTTAGTAAAAAGGATCTCTCAAAGATTATCGCATCCGAAGCCTCCCGCACTCTCGAAATGAATACTACTGGTGTTATGTTCTTCGAGAGGACACTTCAAAACTTGCAATCACAAACATTCCGTGGTGAATGAGTTTCAGACGTTTTCCCGATGAACTACTGTACGCCACCGCACCGAGAAGTTGACCTTTCCATTGAACTCGAACCGGGACGAGACCTATTTCCAAAGCTCCTGCGTAATGGCACCGCCGAGATGAAGGAATTAAAGATACACTGAAAATCATGGAAAAAGGGTTGATCCGCCCAAGCACCTCACCGTGGGGCGCGCCGGTACTTTTCGTTAAGAAGAAAGATAACTCTCTACGCTTGTGCATCGACTACAGGGAGCTGAATAAGGTTACTATCAAGAATCGTTATCCACTACCAAGGATTGATGACCTCTTAGATCGCCATAAGGGGCAGTCGTGTTTTCAAAGATCGATTTACGGTCCGGATATCACCAATTGAGGATTCGGGAGGAAGATATACCCAAGACTGCATTTCGGTCGAGGTATGGGCATTACGAATATATCGTGGTATCATTCGGGTTGACTAATGCCCCAGCCGTTTTCATGGAACTAATGAATAGAGTTTTGATTGATTTCTCCGATAAATGCGTGGTGGTTTTTATCGACGACATCCTGATATATTCTCGAAGCCGACAGGAACATGAGGAACATTTGAGGCAAGTACTGGGCGTGTTAAGACAACACCAACTTTATGCGAAACTGTCCAAGTGCGAATTCTGGATGCCGGAGGTAATTTTTCTCGGACATGTTGTCTCGGCAAAAGGTGTCAAGGTCGACCCACAAAAGATCGAGACAATAACGAGTTGGGAACCTCCAAAGAATGTCAAAGAGGTTAGGAGCTTCCTAGATCAAGGTTACTATCGAAGATTCGCCGAGGCTTTTTCCCGTATCGCCCGACCGTTAACGAACCTACCGAGAAAGAGCACCAAATTTGTATGGATGCAGATCGCCAAGAGCTTTGACGAGCTCAAGAGTAGGCACCATCGCCTCAAGACTAGTGTTACCACAGGTGTAATGATTCATTATATACACGGATGCATCCAAGCATGGACTAGGTGTGTCTTCATGCGTAATGGCGTAGTCGTTGCATACGCATCCCGACAATCAAGCCGCACAAGTAAATTACCCGACACATGACTTGGAGCTAGCCGCGGTGGTGCATGCCCTCAAGATTTGGAGGCACTATCTTTACGGAGTTACTTGCAAAGTTTTCACGGATCACAAGAGCTTGAAATATATTTTCACGCAGAGAGAATTAAACATGAGACAGAGGCGATGGCTGGAGCTAATCAAGGACTACGATGTGGAAATTTCTTATCATCCCGGAAAAGCCAACGTGGTAGCTGATGCTCTTAGTCGGAAAACTACACAAGAGGTGATGGTATCCAAAGATAAGCTTCAGCCCAAATCGCAAAGAAGAGATCGTGAGAAGCAACACCAAGTATGGGTGCAACGAGGCAAGGACGATTATGCTCAATCAATGTACTTTCGTCCTTACTAGACGAGATACGTCCTAGCATGATGGAAGATCCCGAATTACGTGCGATTGGTGAAAGAATCGAGAAAGGAGATGTTTCCGACTATAAGATTCAGTGGTGATTTGGTGAGGTTCAAGAACAGATATGTATTCCACCGAATGACGGATCAAGCAGACTATATGAAGGAGGCGCACTCCACTCCCTATTCTATTCACCTGAGCAAGCAAGATGTACAAGGATTTGCGACAGAGTTTTTGGTGAAAGAACATGAAGTGGGAAGTTGCTAGGTTCGTCGCCCGATGTATGACATGCCAACAAGTGAAAATCGAACACCGCAGACCAGCCGGAATTATGCAACCCCTACACATCCCGGAGTGGAAATGGGAGAGCATATCAATGGACTTTGTCACTAAGCTACCTACGGCGGTGGGAGGAAAGGATACGATTTGGGTCATTGTTGATCGATTGACAAAATCAGCACATTTCATTCCTATTCAAGAGACAACCGGGACAGAGCAGCAGGCCGTCATTTTCATCAGAGAGATCGTCAGGCTACATGGTGTTCCCTCATCCATCATTTCGGATAGGGACACCAGATATGTGTCTCGTTTTTGGAAAGCCGTCCATAAAGCTATGGGGACACAAATACACTTTAGAACGGCTTATCATCCTCAGACAGATGGACAGACCGAGCGTACGATTCAAACCTTGGAAGATATGTTGAGGGCGTGCGTGCTCGATTGGGGAAAGGATTGGGCTAGACATTTGGGATTAGTGGAGTTCTCGTACAACAACAGCTGGCATGCAAGCATAGGCATGGCACCGTTTGAGGCCCTGTATGGGCGAAGGTGCAAGTCACCGTTATGCTGGGATGATGCCTCCGACACCGCGGTTACCGAGTTGGATCTTATCCAGGAGTCCATTAAGAAGATCTCTATAGTTCGGAAGCACATGCTGGCCGCACAGAGCCGGCAGAAATCTTATGCCGAAAACCGACAGCGACCGTTAGAATTTACGGTCGGGGATCATGTTTGGGTCAAAGTATCACCTATGCGAGGTATTCGGCGTTTCGGCCAGAAGGGCAAGTTAAGCCCGAGATTCATAGGTCCGTTTGAGATATTGGACCGGGTAGGGAAGCTCGCGTATCGATTAGCTCTACCGCCGCATCTGGATGGAGTGCATAATGTTTTTCACGTCTCCCAGTTAAGGAAGTATGTCTATGACCCGAGTCACAAGCTCAATTTCTAAGAAGTGGAAATTTCCGATGACGCTACCTTTAGGGAGGTACCGACCGCCATTCTGGACCGGCGTGTGAAGATGTTAAGAAATAAAGTCATACCCTTCGTGAAGATTCAGTGGTCGCACCACGGCACGGAAGAGGCGACTTGGGAAACCGAGTCGAGCATGAAGGAGAGTCATCTCGAGTTATTTTCTTAAGTTTCGTGACGAAACTATTTTAAGAGGGGTGATATGTAATACCTCCGGTATTCCATGCTTGATTACTTTGTACTGTGTGAATGTTTGGTAATGTGACGTCATTTCTATTTATGTATTCCATTGAGTGCTATATAATTGTACGATGTGAATGAAACGGGGGTGACACACCTTGACGCCGTGGGACGATCTTCGGTGCGAATAAGACGGTGGCCAACATCTTGTTCCCCGATAATTGTTGACGAGTGGAAGGGATGGTCACCCCAAGATGGTTAGAATGTGGTTTGAGGCTAAAAGGGTTTGTCTAACGCGCGCTATAACCCATGCCTAACATACGCTATATTTCGATCGTTACGTACGTTAAGGCAGCTACATTACGTACGTAACGGGTGGGTCGGTCTTCCGACCAGAATCTTTCTTTTGACACGGACAGGGCTACTTTCGGCGGGCTAGAGGACAAACGAGTAAACTGTTCGTTACGTACGTTATGTCCCAAATTTAACATACGTAACACTTGGGCACATTTCGGACAGCGAGTTCTTTACGTACGTTGTCAGCACACTACACTGCTACGTACGTAATACACCTTACGTACGTAACACCCTTATCGTTAACGTACGTTATCAAAACCAAGTTTTATAAAATGATAGTTCCCTTCTTCATTTGCACGACCCAACATCACAAACTACCACCCTTGGAGAAATTCCTAGCCCTATACCCGGTTCTTAAGCCTCTTAAACACTTGAATTAACATTGAGGAGGTGGATTCTTGAGCTTCGGTGAAGATTATCCAAGTCGTTCAAGTCACTTCTCGTTTTCCTCGTAGTTCTTGTGAATCCTTCAACCATCTTCATTATTCTTATCCCAATAAGGTAAGTCACCAATCCCTGGAGTTATATCTTCGATGTTTTCTTATTTATACTTATTATATTTCGGGTATTGGGTAGATTTTGCTAAACTTCGTATACAATCTTGTCGGATGAAATTGTAGTAACCGAAAATTTCGTTTCTCTTATGTTTCGTTTCGTGCAAATGAAATTTCACTTCAAATCATCACTAGGAATGTAAAATTTGACGAATCAATTGTGGGGAAATTCGTAGTAATCCGTCATCGTATATTCCATTGTCCGTAGCCACCGTTACCTTGTGATTTTTGACACTTAGCAAACTAAGGAAATAATTCGATAGTATAATCAATATTGGTTGCCAAACCACCGAAGTTGTTGTGCAATAAAATCCGTCGATTGTAGTATTCGGGATATAGAATTGTATTAGAAAGCATAAGATTCAATTTCGCCATAACAATTCATTGACACCGAAGAATAATAGGATTATCTTCTTGAGTATATCGATATACCTAATGTTAACTATAAGATTGAACGAGATAATGATACACAACACTTGAAAACTTAGAAACGATACTCATACCGACAATTAAAACTACACTAGGGATCCGGTTAGGAAAGGGAGACTAGTTTATTCATTATAATCCGTATGAGGTGTTAATCGGATGTTTCGTGGCTAGGTTAAGTTCGAGCGTGGGGACTTCGTTATCATAAAGCACCTACTACCGGATCACAAAAAGTGAAATCTTGCTCGTGAATTTTCTAATATCAATGTTATACCGTATGTGTGTACGTGCCATTTTGATAAAAGCCGACGTTTGTCTTTCTCTAAAGATGTTATAAATGGGCCGATGTGTTGGGGATAAAACTCGTATGGTACCCGTGTGGAAATGTGTTAGGGGTAAGACCCGAATGGGCACCTATGTTCGGGGTATTCCGTGTGGATACTTCCGTGACCCTTGGTTGCGACCTTGGGGCTTATGTGTTAAAGAGAAAGACTCGCTTGCTAAGTGATGAAATATTCCCGTGATTACTAGGTACTTTGATTGTAAAGATGTCGTATATCATTGTTAGTAGTTGTTATTTGGTATGCATTCTTCGACTCGGTTACCTGGTATGACTCGTCGTACCAGGTAAAATTGTTCATCATGTGCAGGACATTCCCGAGGGGTCCGGTCAGACTTGAGCGGTGTTGGAATTATCTCTAGCCGCTGTTTTAATTGGAATAAATTGTTTTCTTTGAGAAAACCTTTGTTGTGTAATAATTGGACTTCAAATTACATTTCCCTTAAATCTTTCGATTCACGTTATGTAATCCTTGAATTTAAGGTTTTATCGTGATTTTCTTAAAATGCCTATTTTTCTAACTAGCCTTGTGGGTTCCACGTGGGATTCATGGCACTGTAATACCTCGGGATATTTTGGGGGTGTTACACTCCTTCACGGTGAGTTCGTACTCCAGTGCTTTCTCGATGAACTCTGATAGGGTATACAGTGGTGATTTAACAACTTCATTCTCATTCGGGGTTTAAGCCTCTTGAAGAAGTATTTGATCTTATCAGCCTCTGTTCGTATAATTGTCGTGGCGAAAGGAAGGAGTGCCTGGAATTTTTCGGCAACAGATAACACATCATCGTCTTCAGAGGGGTTTGGGTTCAGCAGTTCTGACAGTTTGGCCTCACGGAGTGGCCCTGGATAGTAACGGTCTAGCATGAGGTTTTTAAATTCCTCCCAAGTATAAACACCATCAGTTGGACTCACTGAAAGCCACCAGGTATGGGCGCTTTTGCTAAGATAGTACGTGGCTACCGAGACGCGGTTCTCTTCCGGGCAGTCCACCATCTCAAAAAGTTTTTTCAAAATGCTTGATCCAATGCACAATGTCAGCAGGCTCAGAGGAGCCTTCAAAGGTCGGAGGTCACTGGCGAGAGATGTCGCTGATAATCCGACTCACGGGTCCGCCAGGCACAGGAGGAGGATGAGGCCCCTGTTGCTGGCCAGTAGTGGCCCTCTGCATAGCTTCCATTAGTTGACCCATCTGGGTCATCTGCGTCATCATGCCCTGCATCACAACGTAAGGATCGACACGTGCATCCCCACGCCCACTGTGGAGCGATTGATCCCTAGAAGGTGAACCACTATCTGTGGAACTATGATCCACATTCGCGCGTCTGTTGGCTCGAGGTATCGGGATTCGGCCCCTTCCGCAGCCTCGTCCCCCTCTGCCACGACCTCTTAGATTTCTTTCCATACTGAAAGAATCAATCATAATGATAACCGTAAGTACAATTCAAGATACTATCTAAAATTCACGCTAAGTTAATAGCAACAAGGAATCACATATTCAAGGAAACGGTTCACAATTAATTATCGATACCAAGAACGTCGCACCGAATATTATATCGATGTCAAGTCGAACAATTTCAATCATATAATCAATCCAGCATTTATCTCGAATTATTAATCAGATAAATCCTGCCACAAATCCTCGAAATAACAAGATCAACAAAGAGATCCATTCCGATATCAATATCATGCCAGTAAATAAATCATAGCTCGTAAAGTACATACCGTATTTGGCTCGTAGGGTCAGGCGCTTGCACAGGTCACACGTGACGCGAAGGTCTCTTGATACTAGTTCATTTCACAATGACTCATAAAAAAAAACACCTCTCTGATACCATCTTCTGTAACACCCCAAACCCGGCGGTTATTACAGTGCCGTGAATCCCCAACTGGGACCCACCAGGTGATATCCAAAAACAGATTAAATAAGTATTACTTGTGATACCTAACCACAATAAATAGTCATTACTCCGATTAGGAGTTTATTAAAATATGGCCAACGGCCTTATGATACACAGGATCCGAAAATATAAGTATAAACCATATGGAGATGGAATATACTTCAAAATACCAATACTACCAGATAGAAATTTAAATGAAACAGAAATAAGGTAACATTACACGGTTTAACATAACCGGTCAACAAAAAGATTTGGGGCCCCCGAACTAGTATCCTTCGAACCCTTCACCGTCAACATGCTCTTCCCGTGCCTTGGCTTTGCCTCGACCTAAAATACAATACAAGTATTTCGCCCAAAACACAGGGTCAGATATACATGATAATCAATTCTTCCAACAATATACAATTCACATATATAGATCTCAAGGAAATCATTCCGACTATTAATCATACCCCTCGGGCGTATGAAACAATCAGTCACAAACCGTCGAACACATCCAATCACACATGGAGTATGAACGATTAATAATATGGCTCAAGATGGACATCACAGTACGCCCGATCCAGAAATGTATCGGTGTACATGTCCGCCCCGTATACGGAATCCAGAATATATGGGGTCAATGTACCTAATTAGCCCCACGAAACTATGTCTCGTGTGCACAGTCCAATGCGGAAATAATATCCACGCATGACTATATATGTGCCTCGATAAAAATCCTACACAATGACCAATCGGAACGCAGATATGATTCCGGATATGTCACGATACAACATGACAACGAATTCAATAAATCACATATCCGATTAAGGATCAAGAAAACTCACCGAAGTGAAAATAAAGACCAACAAGATAAATGATTCAAAGCGATGTATTTGGGAATGCAACCCCATGACGAAAACGGAATAACGTCAAGGACAATGTCAAATCACGACAAACATTACATAAACAGTTCATACACATGAAACGTATAACCATCACAAGAATCTAATCATCATTATAACCAAGCAAGATAACTTGCCTCAATACGGATGCGGGAATAATCCTCTTCTTGTCGAAACGAACGAACGAACGAACGAACGGCCCTCGACTAATATCGTTTACTCGAACAATCAACCTTAAACGAAATACATTTTACTCAATAACATATTCGTGCAATTATCAATATAGGATTAGTAAGACGGCACCCTATAATCCTTAGAATAGTTTGCTATCTCAACATATCGAAGCCTTATGCCAAGAGTTCTTTTTACATCATTACAACCATAAAAATCGGTTTATAATACTTTTACCGAATGTTCACATGATTCATCATAAATAAGAATTCTATCAAGGGCATGTTGAATAACCAATTATGATGTTAAGATCATCTAATGATGATTAAACTTTCCAAAACATTAAAATGTTGAAAGGTAAAATCTGCACCATTGTGATCATTCTCCTCTCATCTCAGTTGAATATTAAGCTTACAACAAGGTTATTAGTTATGAGATTACACCATATTCATGAAGGCTATCAAAATCTTTCTTTACAATGCTGGAAGATCCATTAACATCATGATGAATTCACCATCTATCTAGTATGATGATCAAAGCATTCTAAGTTCTCAACACATTAGATTAATGAAAAGTTGTTGTTTTCATAAATATCCTTAACCATTCAAAATCTTGCTGAGCTAAAACATAAGGAGAATATGATTCTTAAGAAATCTGAGCAAGAAGACATCCTTCTACTTCTAACATGGCCAAGTTCTTCCCAAGGTAAGTGAAAACTTAAAATGGTGTTTAATCACTTTATGATAACAACTCTATTAGTTAAATCCAACTATGGTGAAGTTAACTGATTCAAAGGTATTCTACTGAGCTAAATTCGTCCAGTAAGATGAGCATGATAGTTACAACATGGTTAAAATCACTATATCATCAAGAACACATCCATCTCAAACCCTTATTTATCATATTCATCAAAAGTGTTAAAAAGGTTGGATTAAACCTATGTTTTACTTGATTAATCTAACTCTAGGTGAAGTATAATTAGTTACTAACATCAACATATGAAAACAATACAGAGAGGAAAGTACACCTACCTCCAGAAACGAAGAACAACCTCAATGCTATGAGAAAATATACTCCAAGCTCAAGAACACCTCCTAATCTCCAAGGAAATGAGCTCCAGTCCAAGATTTAAAGCTTAGAAGCAAGTTGGGGGAGGTTGATATCAGTTTGGGAGTGCAGAGGGACGATATATGGAGAGAGAATCGGTTTGGAGTTGTGAAGAAATGAAAAATAGGCTGGTCCTATAAATAGACTGTGCAGACTTAGTGCACGCTATCGGGACAATTTAACGTACGCTAACACACTTACGTATGCTAACCGGTCGATATTATGTACGTAAGCGGCTTACAGTGGCTACTGTCTTGGATCCGCAGGCCATTAGCGCACGCTAATAAAAAGGGGTTACGCACGCTAATAAAAGTTGACTCTGTCGACACGACAGCTCAGACACCACCCATATGCATGCCAACGGATAACAAGTTCACGTGCTGAAGTCAACTGATGCCAGATTCCCTCTTAGCGTACGCAACAGAGGAAACATTACGCACGTTAAGGCACAAGATTAACGTACGTTAATCATGCTACGTAGCGTACGCTACATCAACAGAAAAGTTCAAAAAAATGCAACTCTCTAACTAACATCGAATCATCGAGTATGAAATAACAACGATATGAAGTTCAAATTTATAATACCTCAACATAATACTAAATGCAATGACTTACGATAATCAATTTATCCAAATATATAATGACGGATAAAAATGAAAATTACAGTCGGATATTACATTCTCCCCCCTTAAAAAGAGTTTCGTCCTCGAAACTAAGGGGTAAACAACTCGGGGTATCTCACTCGTATACTATCCTCGGTCTCCCACGTAGCCTCCTCGACTCCGTGTCATGACCACTGAACCTTCAGTAGGGGAATCGTCTTGTTCTGCAATTGCTTGATCCTCCTCTCAAGTATCCGCACAGGACGCTCCTCGTATGAATGATCCTCCGCTAATTCAATCTCTTCAAACTGAAGTACATGGCTCGGATTAGCAACATATTTCCTCAACTGGGAGACATGAAACACGTTGTAAATCCTACTCAAAGCCGGTGGCAAAGCTAGTCGATAGGCCAGATCACCTACACACTCCAAAACCTCAAACGGCCCAATGTACCTCGGGCTCAGCTTGCCCCTCTTCCCAAAACGAAAAACACCTCGGGTAGGAGACACCTTCATTAACACATGGTCGCCAACCTCGAACTCAAGCGGTCGCCGATGATGGTCAGCATAGGACTTATGTCGACTTTGATCCGTTAACAACCGACTCCTAATCAAAATGATCTTCTCACGGGCTGCTAATAATATATCGGGTTCCGTACCCAGAGATTCTGATAGTTCGTCCCAACACAAAGGGGACCTACAACGACGGCCATACAATGCCTCATACGGTGCCATCTGAATCGAAGCGTGCTAACTATTATTATAAGTGAATTCCACCAAAGGTAGCTGGGCTTCCCAATCGTCCTTCCAATCAAGAGCACATGCTCTCAACATATCCTCTAGAGTCTGGATGGTTCTCTCCGACTGACCATCGGTCTGCGGATGAAAAGCCGTATTGAAATTAAACTGCGTGCCCATCGCGCGATGAACTGCCTTCCAGAAGTGCAACACGAATCGCCCGTCACGGTCTGATACAATACTTTTGGGGCTACCATGTAATCTCACAATTTCCTTAATAAATAACTGGGCCAATCTCTCGGGCCCCACGTGTCCTTAATCTCCAAGAAGTGGGCTGATTTGGTCACACGGTCCACAATCACCCAAATCGTATTCATTACTCGACGACTCGTCGGCAAGCTAGTGATAAAATCCATCGATATATCCTCCCATTTCCACTCGGGAATCAGGAGCGGTTTCAGCATTCCTGCGGGTCGCTGGTGCTCAATCTTAACCTGCTGACAGGTTAAACATCTCGAAACGAATTCGGCAACATCACGTTTCATATTCCCCCACCAATAATTTTGCTTCAAATCCTTATACATCTTGCTAGATCCCGGGTGAATAGAGTATGGGGTAGTGTGGGCTTCTCTCATGATAGAGTTCCTCAACTCTTCGTCTGCAGGTACACAAACTCGATTTCTATAGCGTATCAATCCATCCTCGTGGATCACGAATCCAGGGGCTTTCCCTTGAGTTACCTCATCCCGAACTCGAGATAAGAATGGGTCCGTAATTTACTTCGATTTGATCATATCGTCAAGAGACGAAGAAATCTCAAGCGTGCAAAGTTGTCCCTGAACACGTTGTAACCAAACTTCAATCTCTAGCCTCATAAGATCTAACTGCAACTCTCTTTGTGCTGTCAAACGGCTCAGCATCTGCTCCTGCACTGTCTTACGGCTCAAAGCGTCGGCAACCACATTCGCTTTGCCCGGATGATAAAGGATCTCGATATCATAGTCCTTTATTAATTCTAGCCACCTTCTCTGCCTCATGTTCAACTCCTTCTGAGTAAAAATATACTTTAGGCTCTTGTAGTCAGTAAAGATCTGGCAGGTAACTCCATACAGATAGTGACGCCAGATTTTTAAAGCAAACACCACAGCTGCTAACTCCAAGTCATGGGTCGGATAGTTAACTTCATAGGGTCTCAATTGTCTCGATGCATAGGCAATCACTTTCCCTTCCTGCATGAGTACACATCCAAGGCCCTGTCTCGACGCGTCACTATACACCACAAATCCTTTTGTTCATTTTGGTAGGACCAAAACAGGTGCCGAAATCAATCGACTCTTGTGCTCATCAAAACTTTGCTGACATGCTCCTGACCACAAATACTTCTTATCTTTCCGCAGTAAGTTAGTCATTGGTTGCGCAATTTTAGAAAATCCTTCTACGAACCATCGGTAGTAACCTGCTAGGCCGAGGAAACAACGAACTTTCTTCACGTTCTTCGGTGGTAGCCAATCTCGAATGGCTTCCGACTTTTGTGGGTCCACTCTCACCCCTTAGGCTGATATCACATGCCCGAGAGAGATAACCTCAGGCATCCAGAATTCACAGTTAGAAAATTTCCCATAAAGCTGTTCCCGCCTCAATGTATCGAGAACTTGGTGGAGGTGGCGCTCGTGCTCTTCGTGGTCACGAGAGTAAATCAGAATGTCGTTAATAAAAACGACTACAAAACGATCCAGATAGTTAATAAAAACTCGATTCATCAACTCCATGAATACCGTCGGTGCATTAGTCAGTCCAAATTGCATCACCACGAACTCATAATGCCCATAGAGAGTACGGAAGGCTGTCTTTGAAATGTCAGACTCTCGAATCCTCAACTGATGATAACCAGATCTCAAATCGATCTTAGAAAACACGGCAGCTCCCTGAAGTTGATCCAATAAATCATCAATACGAGGCAAAGGATACTTGTTCTTGATGGTTACCCTGTTCAGCTCACGGTAATCAATACATAAACGCAGAGATCCATCTTTCTTCCGTACAAATAACACTGGTGCTCCCCAAGGGGACGCACTAGGTCGAATATAACCCTTTTCAGTCAACTCCTCAAGCTGGTTCTTCAATTCCTGCATCTCAGTCGGAGCCATACGATACGGTGCTTTTGAAAAAGGGGATGTACCTGGCTCTAACTCAATAATAAACTCCACATCACGATGAGGTGGTAAGCATGGCAACTCCTCTGGAAATACGTCTGGGTAGTCTCGGACTACCGGAATGTCGGCCAATTCAACTGGTCGATCAGCTGTTTTGGTCATATAGCACCAATAACCAATACACCCTTGATTAAGCAGTTTCACTGCTTTCATAGCGCTGATGACTCTCCCGGAACGGCTGGGATTATCACCTCGAAAAATACATTCGAAGCCATCATCAGAAGTGACAGTTACCATTCGCTTGTGGACACTAAGTATGACATCATGACGATCCATCCAATATATACCCAAGATTATATCATCCTTAGGTAAGTCGACTACAATCAGATTTGACAATCACTCACGGTCGTTCAAGCGAATTGGATAGTTCTGGACTTCACGATTCCCAAGAATTCTTCTACCATCGGGTAGACCAATTACGTAAGGTTCACAATTGATAACATGGTCTAGATGCAAACAACTTAAACAAGAAGAAGATATAAAGGAGTGTGAAGCACCGGTATCAAAAAGAACACACACGGGCTGGGAGTGAATCTCAAGTATGCCTGAAATCATGTTGGCCTCGGGATCGTCTGCTTTCTTCATCACGTAAATCCTTGGTTTCGCAGCTCCAGCACCAGGTGTACCACTTTGATTCCCACGGCCCATTCCCCTATTCGCCCCGGTGGTCTGATAGGAAGCGGACGGAGGCGCCCAGTTCTGGACAGAGGACTGAACTGGGGCATGAGATGCTACTGGTTCAGGTCGGGGCCCATTTTTGCAAAAACGAGCACGGTTACCATTCTCACCACAAGTATGGCATGTGATGGCAGGCTTTGGGCATTTGAATTTGATATGCCCCTGGTCTCCACAGTTATGACACACCACGGACTAGGAAACCGCTCGAGAGTGCGATCCGGCTGGCTTCGACGCCATGGGTGGTCGATCAGAATGGTTTGGCAATGACTGGGGCTTCCTGAATGTCCCCCGATTACTCTCACCTGCCTGCCCCTGGATCTTTTGTTGTTGGACTGTGGTTGTTTCTTGGAAATCTTCTTCGCGGTGAGTTCGTACTCCAGAGCTTTCTTGATGAACTCTGGTAGGGTAGTACAGTGGTGATTTAACAACTTCATTCTCATTCGGGGTTTAAGCCTCTTGAAGAAGTATTTGATCTTATGAGCCTCTGTTCGGATAATTGTCGTGGCGAAAGGAAGGAGTGCCTAGAATTTCTCGGCAACAAATAACACATCATCGTCTTCAGACGGGTCTGGGTTCAGCAGTTCTGACAGTTTGGCCTCACGGAGTGGCCCTGGATAGTAACGGTCTAGCATGAGGTTTTTAAATTCCTCCCAAGTATAAACACCATCAGCTGGACACACTGAAATCCACCAGGTATGGGCGCTTTTGCTAAGATAGTACGCGGCTACCGAGACACGGTTCTCTTCCGGGCAGTCCACCATCTCAAAAAGTTTTTCAAAATGCTCGATCCAATGCACAATGTCAGCAGGCTCAGAGGAGCCTTCAAAGGTCGGAGGTCGCTGGTGAGAGATGTCGCTGATAATACGACTCACGGGTCCGCCAGGCACAGGAGGAGGATGAGGCCCCTGTTGCTGGCCAGTAGCGGCCCTCTGCATAGCTTCCATTAGTTGACCCATCTGGGTCATCTGCATCATCATGCCCTACATCACAACGTAAGGATCGACACGCGCATCCCCACGCCCACTGTGGTGTGATTGATCCCTAGAAGGTGAACCACTGTCTGCGGAACTATGATCTACATTCGCGCGTCTGTTGGCTCGAGGTATCGGGATTCAGCCCCTTCCGCGGCCTCGTCCCCCTCTGCCACGACCTCTCAGATTTCTTTCCATACTGAAAAAATCAATCATAATGATAACAGTAAGTACAATTCAAGATATTATCCAAAATTCACGCTAAGTTAATAGCAACAAGGAATCACATATTCAAGGAAACGGTTCACAATTAATTATCGATACCACGAACGTCGCACCGAATATTATATCGACGTCAAGTCGAACAATTTCAATCATATAATCAATCCAGCATTTATCTTGAATTATTAATCAGATAAATCCTGCCATAAATCCTTAAAATAACAAGATCAACAAAGAGATCCATTCCGATATCAATATCATGCCAGTAAATAAATCATGGCTCGTAAAGTACATACCGTATTTGGCTCGTAGGGTCAGGCGCTTGCACAGGTCACACGTGACACGAAGGTCTCTTTATACTAGTTCATTTCACAATGACTCATAAAAAAGATACAACTCTCTGATACCATCTTCTGTAACACCCCAAATCCGACGGTTAGTACAGTGCCGTGAATCCCCAACTGGGACCCACCAGGCGATATCCAAAAACAGATTAAATAAGTATTACTTGTGATACCGAACCACAATAAATAGTCATTACTCCGATTAGGAGTTTATTAAAATATGGCCAACGGCCTTATGATACACAGGATCCGAAAATATAAGTATAAACCATATGGAGATGGAATATACTTCAAAATACCAATACAACCAGATAGTAATTTAAATGAAACAGAAATAAGGTAACATTTCACGGTTTAACATAACCGGTCAACAAAAAGATTTGGGGGCCCCAAACTAGTATCCTTCGAACCCTTCGCCGTCAACATGCTCTTCCCGTGCCTTGCCTTTGCCTCGACCTAAAATACAATACAAGTATTTCGCCCAAAACACAGGGTCAGATATACATGATAATTAATTCTTCCGACATTATACAATTCACATATATAGATCTCAAGGAAATCATTCCGACTATTAATCATACCCCTCGGGCGTATGAAACAATCAGTCACAAACCGTTGAACACATCCAATCACACATGGACTATGAACGATTAATAATATGGCTCAAGATGGACATCACAGTACGCCCGATCCGGAAATGTGTCCGTGTACATGTCCACCCCGTATACGGAATCCAGAATATACATGGGACAATGTACCTAATTAGCCCCACGAAACTGCGTCTCGTGTGCACAGTCCAATGCAGAAATAATATCCACGCATGACTATATATGTGCCTGGCTAAAAATCCTACACAATGACCAATCGGAACGCAGATATGATTCCGGATATGTCACGATACAACATGACAACGAATTCAATAAATCACATATCCGATTAAGGATCAAGAAAGCTCACCGAAGTGAAAATAAAGAACAACAAGATAAATGATTCAAAGCGATGTATTTGGGAATGCAACCCCATGACGAAAACGGAATAACATCAAGGATAATGTCAAATCACGACAAACATTACATAAACAGTTCATACACATGAAACGTATAACCATCACAAGAATCTAATCATCATTATAACCAAGCAAGATAACTTGCCTCAATACGGAGGCGGGAATAATTCTCTTTTTGTCGAAACGAACGAACGAACGAACGACCCTCGACTAATATCGTTTACTCGAACAATCAACCTTAAACGAAATACATTTTACACAATAACATATTCGTACAATTATCAATATATGATTAGTAAGACGGCACCCTATAATCCTTAGAATAGTTTGCTATCTCAACATATCGATGCCTTATGCCAAGAGTTCTTTTTATATCATTACAACCATAAAAATCGGTTTACAATACTTTTACTGAATGTTCACATGATTCATCATAAATAAGAATTCTATCAAGGGCATGTTGAATAACCAATTATGATGTTATGATCATCTTATGATGATTAAACTTTCCAAAACATTAAAATGTTGAAAGGTAAAATCTGCACCATTGTAATCATTCTCCTCTCATCTCAGTTGAATATTAAGCTTACAACAAGGTTATTAGTTATGAGATTACACCATATTCATGAAGGTTATCAAAATCATTCTTTACAAGGCTGGAAGATCCATTAACATCATGATGAATTCACCATCTATCTAGTATGATGATCAAAGCATTCTAAGTTCTCAACACATTAGATTAATGAAAAGTTGTTGTTTTCACAAATATCCTTAACCATTCAAAATCTTGCTGAGCTAAAACATAAGGAGAATATGATTCTTAAGAAATCTGAGCAAGAAGACATCCTTCTACTTCTAACATGGCCAAGTTCTTCCCAAGGTAAGTGAAAACTTAAAATGGTGTTTAATCACTTTATGATAACAACTCTATTAGTTAAATCCAACTATGGTGAAGTTAACTGATTCAAAGGTATTCTACTGAGCTAAATTCGTCCAGCAAGACGAGCATGATAGTTACAACATGGTTAAAATCACTATATCATCAAGAACACATCCATCTCAAACCCTTATTTATCATATTCATCAAAAGTGTTAAAAAGGTTGGATTAAACCTATGTTTTACTTGATTAATCTAACTCTAGGTGAAGTATAATTCGTTACTAACATCAACATATGAAAACAATACAGAGAGGAAAGTACACCTACCTCCAGAAATGAAGAACAACCTCAATGCTATGAGAAAATATACTCCAAGCTCAAGAACACCTCCTAATCTCCAAGGAAATGAGCTCCACTCCAAGATTTAAGGATTAGAAGCAAGTTGGGGGAGGTTGATATCGGTTTGGGAGTGCAGAGGGACGATATATGGAGAGAGAATCGATTTGGAGTTGTGAAGAAATGAAAAACAGGTTGGTCCTATAAATAGACTGTGCAGACTTAGCGCACGCTATCGGGACAATTTAACGTACGCTAACACACTTACGTACGCCAACCGGTCGATATTACGTATGTAAGCGGCTTACAGTAGCTACTGTCTTGGATCCGCAGGCCATTAGCGCACGCTAATAAAAAGGAGTTACGCACGCTAATAAAAGTTGACTCTGTCGACAAGACAGCTCAGACACCACCCACCTGCATGCCAACGGATAACAAGTTCACGTGCTGAAGTCAACTAATGCCAGATTTCCTCTTAGCGTACGCAACAGAGGAAACATTACGCACGTTAAGGCATAAGATTAACGTACGTTAATCATGCTACGTAGCGTACGCTACATCAACAGAAAAGTTCAAAAAAATGCAACTCTCTAACTAACATCGAATCATCGAGTATGAAATAACAACGATATGAAGTTCAAATTTATAATACCTCAACATAATACTAAATGCAATGACTTACGATAATCAATTTATCCAAATATATAATGATGGATAAAAATGAAAATTACAGTCAGATATTACATTCCCCCCCCCCCCCCCCCCCCGCCTTAAAAAGAGTTTCGCCCTCGAAGCTAAGGGGTAAACAACTTGGGGTATCTCACTCGTATACTATCCTAGGTCTCCCACGTAGCCTACTCGACTCTGTGTCGTGACCACTGAACCTTCAGTAGGGGAATCCTCTTATTCCGCAATTGCTTGATCCTCCTCTCAAGTATCCGCACAGGACGCTCCTCGTGCGAATGATCCTCCGCTAATTCAATCTCTTCGAACTGAAGTACATGGCTCGGATCAGCAACATATTTCCTCAACTGGGAGACATGAAACACGTTGTGAATCCTACTCAAAGCCGGTGGCAAAGCTAGTCGATAGGCCAGATCACCTACACGCTCCAAAACCTCAAACGGCCCAATGTACCTCGGGCTCAGCTTGCCCCTCTTCCCGAAACGAAAAACACCTCGGCTAGGAGACACCTTCATTAACACATGGTCGCCAACCTCGAACTCAAGCGGTCGCCGACGATGGTCAGCATAGGACTTCTGTCGACTTTGAGCCGTTAACAACCGACTCCTAATCAAAATGATCTTCTCATGGGCTGCTAATAATATATCGGGTTCCGTACCCAGAGATTCTGATAGTTCGTCCCAACACAAAGGGGACCTACAACGATGGCCATATAATGCCTCATACGGTGCCATCTGAATCGAAGCGTGCCAACTATTATTATAAGTGAAGTCCACCAAAGGTAGCTGGGCTTCCCAATCGTCCTTCCAATAAAGAGCACATGCTCTCAACATATCCTCTAGAGTCTGGATGGTTCTCTCAGACTGACCATCGGTCTGCGGATGAAAAACCGTACTAAAATTCAACTGCGTGCCCATCACGCAATGAACTGCCTTCCAGGAGTGCAACACGAATCGCCCGTCACGGTCTGATACAATACTCTCGGGGGTACCATGTAATCTCATGATTTCCTTAATAAATAACTGGGCCAATCTCTCGGGACCCCATGTCTCCTTAATCTCCAAGAAGTGGGCTGATTTGGTCAGACGGTCCACAATCACCCAAATCATATTCATTCCTCGACGACTCGTCGGCAAGCTAGTGATAAAATCCATCGATATATCCTCCCATTTCCACTCGGGAATCGGGAGCGGTTTCAGCATTCCTGCGGGTCGCTGGTGCTCAATCCTAACCTGCTGACAGGTTAAACATCTCAAAACGAATTCGGCAACCTCACGTTTCATATTCCCCCACCAATAATTTTGCTTCAAATCCTTATACATCTTGCTAGATCCCGGGTGAATAGAGTACGGGGTAGCGTGGGCTTCTCTCATGGTAGAGTTCCTCAACTCTTCGTCTGCGGGAACTCGATTTCTAAAGCGTATCAATCCATCCTCGTGGATCATGAATCCAGGGGCTTTCCCTTGAGTTACCTCATCCCGAACTCGAGATAAGAATGGGTCCGTAATTTGCTTCGATTTGATCATATCGTCAAGAGACGAAGAAATCTCAAGCGTGCAAAGTTGTCCGTGAACACGTTGTAACCAAACTTCAATCTCTGGCCTCATAAGATCTAACTGCAACTCTCTCTGTGCTGTCAAACGGCTCAGCATCTGATCCTGCACTGTCTTACGGCTCAAAGCGTCGGCAACCACATTCGCTTTGCCCGGATGATAAAGGATCTCGATATCATAGTCCTTGATTAATTCTAGCCACCTTATCTGCCTCATGTTGAACTCCTTCTGAGTAAAAATGTACTTTAGGCTCTTGTGGTCAGTAAATATCTGGCAGGTAACTCCATACAGATAGTGACGCCAGATTTTTAAATCAAACACCACAACTGCTAACTCCAAGTCATGGGTCGGATAGTTAACTTCATAGGGTCTCAATTGTCTCGATGCATAGGCAATCACTTTCCCTTCCTGCATAAGTACACATCCAAGGCCCTGTCTCGACGCGTCACTATACACCACAAATCTTTCTGTTCCTTTTGGTAGGACCAAAACAGGTGCCGAAATCAATCGACTCTTGAGCTCATCAAAGCTTTGCTGACATGCTTCTGACCACAAATACTTCTTATCTTTCTGCAGTAAGTTAGTCATTGGTTGCGCAATTTTAGAAAATCCTTCTACGAACCGTCGGTAGTAACCTGCTAGGCCGAGGAAACTACGAACTTCCTTCACGTTCTTCGGTGGTAGCCAATCTCGAATGGCTTCCGTCTTTTATGGGTCCACTCTCACCCCTTCGGCTGATATCACATGCCCGAGAAAGATAACCTCAGGCATCCAGAATTCACACTTAGTAAATTTCCCATAAAGCTATTCCCGCCTCAATGTATCGAGAACTTGGTGGAGGTGGCGCTCGTGCTCTTCGTGGTCACGAGAGTAAATCAGAATGTTGTCAATAAAAACGACCACAAAGCGATCCAGATAGTTAATAAAAACTCGATTCATCAACTCCATGAATACCGCCGGTGCATTAGTCAGTCCAAATGGCATCACCACGAACTCATAATGCCCATAGCGAGTACGGAAGGCTATCTTTGAAATGTCAGACTCTCGAATCCTCAACTGATGATAACCAGATCTCAAGTCGATCTTAGAAAACACGGCATCTCCCTGAAGTTGATCCAATAAATCATCAATACGAGGTAAAGGATACTTGTTCTTGATGGTTACCTTGTTCAGCTCACGGTAATCAATACATAAACGCAGAGATCCATCTTTCTTCCGTACAAATAACACTGGCGCTTCCCAAGGGGACGCACTAGGTCGAATATAGCCCTTTTCAGTCAACTCCTCAAGCTGGTTCTTCAATTCCTGCATCTCAGTCGGAGCCATACGATACGGTGCTTTTGAAAGTGGGGATGTACCTGGCTCTAACTCAATAATAAACTCCACATCACGATGAGGTTGTAAGCCTGGCAACTCCTCTGGAAATACGTCTGGGTAGTCTCGGACTACCGGAATGTCGGCCAATTAAACTGGTCGATCAGCTGTTTTGGTCATGTAGCACCAATAACCAATACACCATTGATTAAGCAGTTTCACTACTTTTATAGCGCCGATGACTCTCCCGGGACGGCTGGGATTATCACCTCGAAAAATACACTCGAAGCCATCATCAGAAGTGACAGTTACCATTCACTTGCGGACACTAAGTATGGCATCATGACGATCCATCCAATCGATACTCAAGATTATATCATCCTTAGGTAAGTCGACTACAATCATATTTGACAACCACTCACGGTCGTTCATGCGAATCGGACAGTTCTGGACTTCACGATTCCCAATATTTCTTCTACCATCGGGTAGACCAATTACGTAAGGTTAACAATTGATAACATGGTTTAGAGGCAAACAACTTAAACAAGAAGAAGATATAAAGGAGTGTGAAGCACCGGTATCAAAAAGAACACACACAGGCTGGGAGTGGATCTCAAGTATACCTGAAA
Source organism: Orobanche coerulescens (assembly GCA_033398695.1). Lineage (NCBI taxonomy): Eukaryota > Viridiplantae > Streptophyta > Magnoliopsida > Lamiales > Orobanchaceae > Orobanche > Orobanche coerulescens. The sequence goes on from CM065810.1 coordinate 66,703,889, forward strand.
TCATGCTAGCCTTGGGATCGTCAACTTTCTTCATCTCGTAAATCCCTAGTTTCGCAGCTCCGGAACCAGGTGTACCGCTTTGATTCCCACGGCCCATTCCCCTATTCTCCCCGGTGGTCTGATAGGAAGCGGACGGAGGCGCCCGGTTCTGACAGAGGACTGAACTAGGGCATGAGATGCTACTGGTTCAGGTCCGGGCCCACTTTTGCAAAAACGAGCACGGTGACCATTCTTACCACAAGTATGGCATGTGATGGCAGGCTTTGGGCATTTGAAGTTGATATGCCCCTGGTCTCCACAGTTATGACACACCACGGACGAGGGAACCGCTCGAGAGTGCGATCCGGCTGGCTTCGACGCCATGGGTGGTCGATCAGAAGGGTTTGGCAATGACTGGGGCTTCGTGAATGTCCCCCGATTACTCTCAGTCTGGTTCTGGTTCTTGGATCTTTTGTTGTTGGACTGTGGTTGTTTCTTGGAAATCTCCTTCGCGGTGAGTTCGTACTCCAGAGCTTTCTCGATGAACTCTGCTAGGGTAGTACAGTGGTGATTTAACAACTGCATTCTCATTCGGGGTTTAAGCCTCTTGAGGAAGTATTTGATCTTAACATGATCAACATGATTACAAATGAAAATGATAAATGAGGAAATCTTACTATTCTTTGGTCTGAGGGGCTCGGCTCTTTCACAGATCACACGTGACGCGAAAGTCCAATGATACTAGTCTGATGAATGATGATTTCAAATGAGACATGACTCGGAAGGTAGTATTCAAAACCACGCTCCGATACCAACTCTGTAACACCCCAAACTAGGCGGATATTACAGTGCCGTGGACCCCCGACTGGGACCCACCAGGCGAGTGAAAATGAATGAAATACACAGGGTAAATATATTACCGAACCACATTACATCATTAATTACTCCGATGAGAGTTTCATACAACACACCCAAGATAATATAGAATACGTGTATATTTTATATGAAGATAAAACATATGACACTGAATAAAATGAGTATTCAAATGGAAGTCTGCAGCGGAAATAAAATAAAGAAAAAACGAGTGAATGAAAAGGACTGGGGCCCCCTACTAGTATCACTGGGACTCCTCGCCGTCAACGTTATATTCCCGTGCTTTTGCCTTCCCATGACCTGAAAACAAAATCCCCCAATGGGGTCAGTTACACAGAACAACAATCCTCAAGAGTTGAATAAACATAATCATATATGTTGTATAAACCACAAGTTCGATCAAAGTCTCAAAACGTCGAATACATGCGATCAAAAGTGAACCGGTCAGATTATAACCCAATCCTGTTGAAAACATACGCAATCAAACATGCTGTATGAATCAACTAACGGTACGGCTCAAAGGGTGGCGCCACACTACGCCCGGGATGGAAATGTGTCCGTGCACAAGCCACCATCGAGTATCGATCGAATACATGTGTGGTCTTGTACCTAATCAGTCTCACGAAGTGATCTTCTCGTGTGCACAGTCCAATGTGACGCCAACAACCAACACATGACTTAATAGTGCCCGACATGAAAATCCTACACATACCAACCGGCACACCAGTATGACCCGGAATGCCACGAGATAACAAAAGTGACATTGAAATCAATAATGACTCACCAAGATGAAATGACAGTGAAATGAATGATAGCTCAATGAAATGATTGGAATCGTCGTTCCTTGTGACTGAAGTGATTAATTGACAATTACAAGTCTCAATACGGTTAATACATTATGAACGAACTATAATTATGAATGAACAACAACGAAAGGAATGAATATCCTTTTAACCGAGTAAGAATTAACTTACACAACGCCGATGAAGAATGTCCTTCCACGAACAACGTCCTAAATGAGATGTCGGTCGCTCGAACAATCTTGAATAACACAATTACCACGTGTATTTCTTATCCTTTCACAAAAGGTTTGTCACTGGTTGAGCGATCTTAGAAAATCCTTCCACAAACTGCCGATAATAACCAGCTAATCTGAGAAAGCTTCGGATTTCCTTAACATTCTTTGGAGATAACCAACCTTGGATAGCCTCCATCTTTTGAGGGTCGACACAAACTCCGCCTGATGAAATTTTATGCCCGAGAAACGTAACTTCGGACATCCAGAACTCACATTTGGAAAACTTCCCAAAAAGTTGCTCTCGTCTCAACACGCCGAGCACTTGATGAAGGTGAAACTCGTGCTCCTCCCAGTCACGAGAATAAATTAAAATTTCATCAATAAAGACAACCACGAACTGATCCAAATAGTCGATGAAACCCCGATTCATTAACTCCATGAATACCGCAGGTGCATTAGTTAACCCAAACGGTATTACCACGAACTCATAATGACCATAGCATGTTCGAAACGTCGTCCTCGCGATAGCCGACTCTCGAATCCACAACTGATGATATCCGGATCTTAAGTCGATCTTGGAAAATAATGAAGCTCCCTGAAGTTGATCCAAAAGATCATCGATATGGGGTAGGGGATACTTATTCTTGATCGTCACCCTGTTCAACTCCCGATAATTAATATACACATGAAACGAACCATCCTTCTTCTTGACAAACAACACTGGTGCTCCCCACGGGGACGCACTCAGTCGGATATAACCCTTCTTGGTCAAATCCTTTAATTGATTCTTTAATTCCTACATTTCGGTCGGGGCCATCCGGTACGGTGCCTTCGATAATGGGGACGTACCAGGCTCCAACTCTATCGTGAATTCCATATCCCTCGGTGGAGGTAAAACAGGAAGCTCGTCTGGGAGTACATCGTCAAACGATAACAATGATACCACGAATGGTTGAACACCTCGATTGTCTTAGAACGGCCAATCGATGGAAATGACACAATGAATGATTGAACACCTCGATTGCCTTATAATGGCCAATCGACGACAATGATATAAGGAATGATGGAACATCTCGATCGCCTTAGAATGGTCAATCGATGACAATGATATAAGGAATGATGGAACATCTCGATCGCCTTAGAATGGTCAATCGATGACAATGATATATAATGAATGATTGAACATCCCTGGTTGAGTAATTTACTGCTTTCATCATATTAATGATTTTTCCGGAACAACGGGGATCACCTTCCTAAAATACACACTCAACTCCAACGACGGAAATGATAGTGGCCATACACTTACGAACATTGAGAATGGTATCATGATGATCCATCCCACTAATACCCAATATTACATCGTCCTTAGGTAAATCCACCACGATTAGGTCCACCAACCACTCGCGGTCATTAATCTTAATTCGGTTAGTTCTTAACCTCATGATTTCCGGAAATTCTTCTACCGTCAGGTAGACCAATGATATAAGGTCCACAATTATTAGGACTGTCTAAGTGAAGTTTATTCAAACATGATTCAGAAATGAATGAATGCGGTGCACCAGTATCAAAAAGGGTACACATGGGTTTAGATAAAATTACGAGTATACCTGACATCGTTCGGGCCTCCGGATCATCAATCCTCTTCATCTCATGAATTCGGGACTTGCCAGCCCCCGAATCGGATGCTCTAGTCTAATAAATATGAGCTCCGCCTTTATTCGCTTCCGTCATCTTAAATGACGCTGACAGAGCAGTCTGATTCTCTATCACTGATTGCTTCGGGGCCTGAGACGCTGCCGGAGTTGGCTTGGAGTCCCTTCGGCAAAAACGGATCTTATGCCCAACAATCCCACAATTATGGCACGTGATAGACGGTTTCAGACACTTAGTGCTGTAATGACCCGGTGCTCCACAGTTGAAACAGGTGATGGACGAACTGGCCGCTCGGGACTGAGATCCCACACGATTATGCATTGTAGGAGGTCGCTCAGAAACATTAGGGACCACACGAGGCTTCTTGGAGGTTGACTGACCGCCTTCGGACTGATTACGCTTTGTTGATTTCTTGCTGACAAATGAAGGTTGTTGCTCAGCAATTTCCTTAGCAGCAGGCTCATACGGGAGAGTTCTCTCAATTAAATCGGCCAGAGTGGCGCAATGATGATTAAGCAATTGCATATGGGTCATCATGACTGCATAAAAGTGAGTGGATCAACCCGAACATCTTCCCGACAGTGAGATTATTCTCTGGGTTTCGGCCTGCACCGCGGCCTCTCCCCGTGCATCCCCTGATAGCTCTCTCCATACTGAAGTAGGAAGGTCGCATGATAATCATAGATCTCGTATGAGTACTGCATCATAATTTACGTCATGACATGATGAAAATGAGCATACACGCTCTAACACAGTGATTACATGAATGATTAACTAAGGTGACATGATTATCTGATGATATTCTTGAAATGGTTATCTTGAAAAAGTTAACAAGATTAATGATATGATCCTCAAGATTAACAATTGAGTGATGAAATGAATTGAGTGATTAATGAGTTAACATGATCAACATGATTACAAATGAAAATGATAAATGAGGAAATCTTACTATTCTTTGGTCTGAAGGGCTCGGCTCTTGCACAGGTCACACGTGACGCGAAAGTCCAATGATACTAGTCTGATGAACGATGATTTCAAATGAGACATGACTCGGAAGGTGTAACACCCCAAATTAGGCGGATATTACAGTGCCGTGGATCCCCGACTGGGACCCACCAGGCGAATGAAAACTGATGAATTAAATAATATAATTGTAGTACCGAACCACATTATATTACCAACTACTCCGATGAAAAGTTTAAGTACAACACACCACGACAATACCGAATACTAGTATTTTATATGAAGATAAAATACACAATGCTGAATGAAACAGAGTATCCAAATGAAAATCTGCAGCGGAAAATAAATGACAACATGAATGACTGAAAAGATTGGGTCCCCCTACTAGTATCACTGGGACTCCTCGCCGTCAATGTTCTATTCCCGTGCTTTTGCCTTGCCATGACCTGAAAACAAAATCCCCAACCGGGGTCAGTTACACAGAACAACAATTCTCAAGGGTTGAAAATACACAATCATGATATATCTTTAGTTATGAAAATATCCTTAGTTATGAATTACGCTGAAGAGGAGTATCATAGTACGCCCGTAATGTTCTGTGCAAGTGTACAAGACGGATGACCGAACACACTCGTCCTTGTACCTAATTAGTCTCACAGAGGTAATCGTTACCGTGTGCACAGTCCAATGTATCGATCCCAATACATGACCATCGCGTGCTCGACTAAAAATTCCACACATCCGCACGCGGCCACGCAATATGAACCCATAAGGTCATATGAACGAGAATGACCAAAATGAATATCAATGAATAATAATCCGACAAGGTCAAGAATGACTCACCGAGATGAAAATGATAGTGAAGTGAATGATAGTTCAATGAAATGATTGGAACCGCCGTTCCTCGTGAATGAAGTGATTATTCGACAATTACAAGTCTCAATACGAGTAATACAATGATGAATGAGTTATGATTATGAATGAACAACAACAAAAGGTATGAATATCCTTTTAACCGAGTAAGAATTAACTTACACAATACCGATGAAGAATGTCCTTCCACGAACAAACGTCCTAAATGAAATGTCGGTCGCTCGAACAACCTTGAATAACACAATTACCAACAATCCGCTCAATATACGAATCAAACACGATTATAACGAACTCAAAACGTCAATACGACTAGACCAAGTTCATTGGGGCATTATATCGAATACGTTGCGGCCAATCTTCGATTGTTAACAACTAAACCTCAATTATACCAATATCAAAACCCCAAGAAGCGTTTCAAACCAACAAAACATCTTCCAAATGATCAATAATCCAAAATGAATATCCAAATTCGTGATTACAACAACAATTAATCGAAAACCCCCAAATCCAACTCAATATTCAAAGTGTTCTTGAATAATCCTTCAATAATCCATTGAATCTATATATAAACTCATAATCATATGCATATCCCTCCATATAACATGATTATAACGTCCAAAACATCATATCCCAATACAAAATCAAAATCCAAGATGTTGAAGAAATTACCTCTTGAAGATCCAACCAATTCGATCTCATAAACACGAGTTAACTCGAGTATCCAAGCTTCCCAAATGAATGAAGATGATGAAAATCCAACACTCAAGTGATTGATGATGGAAAATCCCTCCCTCAAGTTCTCTCTCTCGGAACAAAGTGAAGAAAATGATGAAAATGATGAAAAAGTCCCGGCCAACTCCTTATAAACTGCCGGAAGTTACGGTCGTAACTCGGCCTTGTTACGGCCGTAACATCCCAGGTCAACGGCCTTACGGCCAGAATCGCCAACTCAGACGGCCAGAACCCGGCTTCGCCCGTAAACTGCCGACATCCTTACGGCCGTATCCGCCTCGACTTACGGCGTAACTCGCCCTCGTCTTAAACACTGCCGACATCCTTATAGCCGCATTCGCATACACCTTACGGGCGTAACTGACGACACGCGTATTCGGCCAAACATACGGCGTAAGCCCTTCACAAAAATGACCAGCACCCGCTCAGTAACGTACGGCCGTATCCGGCCAAGCCTTACGGCCGTACCTTCCTCGTCTTACGGCCGTATGCCGCAACCCTTACGGCCGTAAGTCCCTCCCGTCCGACAAAACCTGAAATATATGAATACCACTTACGGCCGTATCCTACCCTTCTTACGGCCGTAACTCACCTTCGGCCAAAAAATGCCTGGCACTGCTGACACGACGGCCAGAATCGCCAAGCCTTACGGCCGTACCTGCTCAACTTACGGCCGTATTCCGAAACCTTACGGCCGTAAGTCCCGTTCGTCCAAAATGGCCTGAAATCAACGAACACTTGTTACGGCCGTAACCTACAATCCTTACGGCCATAACTTGTTGCTGGACAAGGTGAAAAATCTGATAACTCTGATTCCTCGCTACGACTGATGAAAGATCCGACATATCATATGAATGTGAAAATGAACAAGTCCAACACATGCCAAAGATGATACTCCCAGTACAAGACTACCAATCACGATGAAAATGATAATACTCCTGTCTCGATCTATAAACGGAGATGAAATGACGATCGGTAACTGATATACGGTTACAACATGCCAGCTGTGAACGCAAATGAATGAATCATGAATGATGAGTGATTATTAATGAGTGAAAATTACTGAGTGACAATTACAGACTGATCATTACTGAATGATAATGAATGAATTACAACCAGGTATTACATACTCCCCCCCTTAAAAAGAGTTTCGTCCCCGAAACTAAGGGTCAAACAACTCGGGATAACTCTCCCGCATACTCTCCTCGGTATCCCAAGTAGCCTTTTCGACTCCGTGTCTAGACCACTGAATCTTGACCAAAGGAATCATCTTGTTCCTCAACTGTTTGATTCGCCGCTCTAAAACTCGTATAGGACGCTCCTCATATGAATGATCATCCGCGATCTCGATTTCGTCGAACTGAAGTATGTGGCTCGGGTCGGCAACATACTTCCGCAATTGAGAGACATGAAACACATTATGAATCCGGCTCAACGCCGGAGGTAAAGCCAATCGATAAGCTAACTCACCTACTCGATCCCAAATCTCAAATGGTCCAATGAATCTCGGACTCAACTTCCCCCGTTTTCCGAAACGGAAAATACCTCGACTGAGGGATACCTTGACCAAAACGTGGTCACCCGTCTTGAACTCTAGTGGTCGACGACGATTATCTGCATATGATTTTTGTCGACTCTGAGCTGTTAACATACGACTCCTGATCAAAGCTACCTCCTCCCGGGCGGCTATAAGCATAACGGGCTCAGTTCCGATTGATTCTGATAGGTCGTCCCAACACAACGGAGATCGACAATGACGACCGTACAAGGCCTCGTAAGGTGCCATCTTAATCGAAGCATGCCAACTATTATTGTACGTGAACTCAATCAACGGTAATTGGGCTTCCCAATCGTCTTTCCGATCGACGCATACCCTCAACATGTCCTCCAATGTCTGAATAGTCCTCTCTGATTGTCCGTCGGACTGAGGATGAAAAGCGGTACTGAGATTAAGCTGAGTTCCCATAGCACGATGAACTGATTTCCAAAAATGAGACACAAATTGTCCGTCACGATCGGAAATGATACTCTTAGGAGTACCGTGCAGTCTCACTATCTCCTTGACGAACAACTGGGCCAGTCTCTCGGGACCCCACGTATCCTTAATCTCAAGGAACTGAGCCGATTTAGTCAAACGGTCCACAATTACCCAGATTGTATTCATTCCACGACGACTCGTCGGCAAACTCGTGATGAAATCCATCGAAATGTCTTCCCAGTTCCACTCTGGAATAGGGAGAGGTTTCAGCATACCCGCCAGTCGCTGATGTTCAATCTTGACTTGCTGACAGGTTAAGCATCTCGAAACAAATTCTGCGACTTCTCGCTTCATATTACTCCACCAGTAATTTTGTTTCAAGTCCTTGTACATCTTGCTTGACCCCGGATGAATGGAATAAGGTGTAGCATGAGCTTCTCTCAAAATCGAGTTTTTCAACTCGTCGCTCGCCGGCATGCACAACCGATTCTTAAATCTCAAAAGTCCATCCTCGTGGACCACGAATCCAGGGGCTTTCCCCTGAGCCACATCCTCACGGATGCGCAACAATGATGGGTCTGAACCCTGATTCTCTCTGATTGCCTCCTCAAGTGGCAATGAAATCTCTAACATGCAAAGTTGCCCTTGCACTCGCTGAAGCCAGACCTTGATCTCGGGTCTAAGGAATTCCTGCTGAAGCTCCTTCTGAACTGTTAAACGAGCAAGCATTTTCTCCTGAACGGACTTACGACTCAAGGCATCGGCAACCACGTTCGCCTTACCCGGGTGTTACAGGATCTCGATATCATAATCTTTGATTAGTTCTAACCACCGCATCTGTCGCATATTTCACTTCTTCTGAGTAAATGTATACTTCAAACTCTTGTGATCGGTGAAAATCTGACAGGTGACGCCATAAAGGTAATGACGCCAAATCTTCAACGCGAAGACCACAGATGCTAGCTCCAGGTCGTGGGTCGGATAATTAACCTCGTAAGGTCACAATTGTCGTGAAGCATAGGCAATAACCTTCCCATTCTGCATTAATACACATCCGAGACCGTGTCCGAACGCATCACTATAAACCACAAATCCTTCCATCCCTTGTGGCAAGGAAAGTACAGGTGCTGAAATTAACCGGATCTTGAGTTCCTCAAAACTCCGCGGACACGCGTCGGACCACGTGTATTTCTTATCCTTTCGCAAAAGGTTCGTCATTGGTTGAGCGATTTTAGAAAATCCTTCCACAAACCGCCTATAATAACCGGCTAATCCGAAAAAGCTTCGGATTTCCTTAACATTCTTCGGAGGCAACCAATCTTGAATAGCCTCCGTCTTCTGAGGATCAACACGCACTCCGTTTGATGAAATTACATGTCCGAGAAACGACACTTCGGACATCCAGAACTCACATTTGGAAAACTTTACCTAGAGTTGCTCTCTTCTCAAGACGTCGAGAACCTGATGAAGGTGAAACTCGTGTTCTTCCTGGTCACGATGATAAATTAAAATATCATCACTGAAGACAACCAGAAACTGGTCCCAAAAGTCGATGAAAGCCCGATTCATTGATTCCATGAATACCGCAGATGCATTAGGTAATCCAAACGGCATTACCACGAACTCATAATGACCATAGCATGTTTGAAACACCGTCCTCGCGATATCCGACTCTCAATTTCGCAACTGATGATATCCAGATCTTAAGTCGATCTTGGAAAAATACTGAAGTTCCCTAAAGTTGATTAAAGAGATCATCAATACGGGGTAGATGATACTAATCTTGATCATCACCCTGTTCAACTCCTGATAATTAATACACACACGAGACGAACCATCCTTCTCCTTGACAGATCACACTGGTGCTCCCCACGGGGGCGCACTCGGTCGGAGATAACCTTTCTCGAACTATTTCTCAAGTTGAATCTTCAACTCCTGCATTTCAGTCGGGGCCATATGATACGGTGCCTTCGATAACGGGGACGTACCAGGCTCCAACTCACTCCTGAATTCCACATCTCTCTGTGGAGGCAAACCAGGTAACTCGTCTGGGAATACATCGTCAATCGATGACAATGATACCACGAATGATTGAACATCTCGATTGCCCTAGAACAGTCAATCGATGAAAATGATACAATAAATGGTTGAAACAACTCGATTGCCTTAGAACGGCCAATCGATGAAAATGATACAATGAATGATTGAACAACTCGATTGCCTTAGAACGGCCAATCGATGAAAATGATACAATGAATGGTTGAACAACTCGATTGCCTTAGAATGGCCAATCGATGAAAATGATACAATGAATGATTGAACAACTCGATTGCCTTAGAACGGCCAATCGATGAAAATGATACAATGAATGATTGAACAACTCGATTGCCTTAGAACGGCTAATCGATGAAAATGATACAATGAATGATTGAACAACTCGATTGCCTTAGAACGGCCAATCGATGAAAATGATACAATGAATGATTGAACACCTCTATTGAGAAATTTCTCTGCTCCCATCATATTAATAATTCTTCTGGTACAACGGGGATTACCTCCCTGAAATACCTACTCGTCTCCAACGACTGAAATGATAGTGACCAAACGCTTACGATCACTGAGGATGGTATCATGACGATCCATCTAATTAACACCCAATATTACATCATCCTTAGGTAAGTCCACCACGATTAGGTCCACCAACCAATCACGGTCATTAAGCTTAATTCGGTATGATTTCCGAAAATTCCTCCATCGTCAGGTAGACCGATGGTATGAGGTCCACAAGCAATAGGACTATCCAAATTAAGTCTATTCAAACATGATTCGGAAATGAATGAATGCGATGCACCAGTATCAAAAAGGGTACACACAGGTTGAGATAAAATGCGAGTATACCTGAGGTCATTCGGGCCACCGGATCGTCGGTCCTCGTCATCACGTGATTCTGGGACTTGCCGGCCCCCGAACCGGACGCTCCCGTCTGATAAATATGAGCTCCACCTTTATTCGCTTCCATCGTCTTAAACGATGCTGACAGAGTAGTCTGATTCTGAATCGCTGATTGCTTCGGGGCCTAAGATGCCGCCGGAGCCGACTTGGAGTCCTTTCGGCAAAAATGGGCCTTATGCCCAAAAATCCCACAATTATGGCACGTGATAGACGGTTTCAGACACTTAGTGCTGAAATGACCCGGCGCTCCACAGTTGAAACAGGTGATGCCCGAACTGGCCGCTCGGGACTGAGATCCCGCATAATTATGCGCCGTAGGAGGTCGCTCAGAAATGTTAGGGCCCACACGAGGCTTCTTGAAAGTTGAGTGACCGCCTTCGAACTGATTACGCTTCGTTGATTTCTTGCTGACAAATAAAGGTTATTGCTCAGCAATTTCCTTAGCAGCAGGCTTATACGGGAGAGTTCTCTCAATTAATTCGGCCAGAGTGGCGCAATGATGATTAAGCAATTGCATATGGGTCATCATGACCTGCATAAAAGGGAGTGGATCAACCCTAACATCTTCCGATCGAGCGGAGTCCTGGGTACGGTTTCCCAACAGTGAGTGATTATTCCCCGAGTTCCGGACCGCACCGCGGCCTCTCCCCGTGCATCCCCCGACAGCTCTCTCCATACTGAAGTAGGAAGGTCGCATGATAATCATAGATCTCGTATGAGTACCGCATTATGATTTACGTCATGAAATGATGAAAATGAGCATACGCGCTCTAACACAGTGATTACATGAATGATTAACTGAGGTAACATGATTATCTGATGAAATTCTTGAAATGATTATCTTGAACAAATTAACAAGATTAATGATATGATCTTCCAGATCAACAAGTGAGTAATGAAATGAATCGAGTGATTAATGAGTTAACATGATCGTCCTGATCATAATGCATGATGATGTTTGAGGATTGTTAACTGATGAATGATGAATGAATGATTATTGCTAGAAATTATACCATGGCGTTAGAAGTCTTACAGTTCTTTCGGTCTGATTGGCTCGGCATTTGCACAGGTCACACGTGACGCGAAAGTCCAATGATACTAGTCTGATGACGATGATTTCAAATGAGACATGACTCGGGAGGTAGTATTCAAAACCACGCTCTGATACCAACTATGTAACACCCCAAATTAGCCGAGACATAAAGGCCGTGGATCCCCGACTGGGACCCACCAGGCGAATGAAAACTGATGAATTAAATAATATAATTGTAGTACCGAACCACATTATATTACCAACTACTCCGATGAGGAGTTTAAGTACAACACACCAGGACAATACCGAATACTAGTATATTTTATATGAAGATAAAATACACAACGCTGAATGAAACAGAGTATCCAAATGAAAATCTGCAGCGGAAAATAAATGACAACAACATGAATGACTGAAAATATCGGGGGCCCCTACTAGTATCCCGTGCTTTTGCCTTGCCATGACCTGAAAACAAAATCCCCAACCGGGGTCAGTTACACAGAACAACAATCCTCAAGGGTTGAAAATACACAATCATGATATATCTTTAGTTATGAAAATATCCTTAGTTATGAATTACGCTGAAGAGGAGTATCATAGTACGCCCGTAATGTTCTGTGCAAGTGTACAAGACGGATGACCGGTCACACCCGTCCCTGTACCTAATTAGTCTCACGGAGGTAATCATTACCGTGTGCACAATCCGATGTATCGATCCCAATACATGACCATCGCGTGCTCGACTAAAAATTCCACACATCCGCACGCGGCCACGGAATATGAACCCAGAAAGTCATATGAACGAGAATGACCAAAATGAATATCAATGAATAATAATCCGACAAGGTCAAGAATGACTCACCGAGATGAAAATGATAGTGAAGTGAATGATAGTTCAATGAAATGATTGGAACCGCCGTTCCTCGTGAATGAAGTGATTATTCGACAATCACAAGTCTCAATATGATTAATACAATGATAAATAAGTTATGATTATGAATGAACAACAAAAGGAATGAATATCCTTTTAACCGAGTAAGAATTAACTTACACAATACCGATGAAGAATGTCCTTCCACGAACAAACGTCCTAAATGAAATGTCGGTCGCTCGAACAACCTTGAATAACAAATTTACAAACAATCCGCTCAATATACGAATCAAACACGATTATAACGAACTCAAAACATCAATACGACTAAACCAAGTTCATTGGGATATTATATCGAATACGTTGCGGCCAATCTTCGATTGTTAACAACCATACCTCAATTATACCAATATCAAAACCCCAAGAAGTGTTTCAAACCAACAAAACATCTTCCAAATGATCAATAATCCAAAATGAATATCCAAATTCGTGATTACAACAACAATTAATCAAAAACCCCCAAATCCAACTCAATATTCAAAGTGTTCTTGAATAATCCTTCAATAATCCATTGAATCTATATACAAACTCATAATCATATGCATATCCCTCCATATAACATGATTATAACATCCAGAACATCATATCCCAATACAAAATCGAAATCCAAGATGTTGAAGAAATTACCTCTTGGAGATCCAACCACTTCGATCCGGTAAACACGAGTTAAATCGAGTATCCAAGCTTCCCAAATGAATGAAGATGATGAAAATCCAACACTCAAGTGATTGATGATGGAAAATCCCTCCCTCAAGTTCTCTCTCTCGGAACAATGTGAAGAAAAGGATGAAAATGATGAAAAAGTCCCGGCCAACTCCTTATAAACTGCCGGAAGTTACGGCCGTAACTCGGCCGTAACATCCCAGGTCAACGGCCTTACATACCAGAATCGCCAACTCAGACGGCCGTAATCGCTTCGCCCGTAAACCTACCGACAGCCTTACGGTCGTATCCGCTCCTGACTTACGGGCGTAACTCGCCCTCGTCTTAAACACCTGCCGACATCCTTACGGCCGTACCCGTACACCTTACAGGCGTAACTCGGGCGATACGGCCGTATCCGGCCAAACATACGGGCGTAGGCCCCCTTCGTCAAAAATGACCAGACACCCTGCCTGTAACGTACGGCCGTATCCGGCCAAGCCTTACGGCCGTACCTTCCTCGTCTTACGACCGTATGCCGCAACCCTTACGACCGTAAGTCCCTCCCGTCCGAAAAAACCTGAAATATTCGAATACCACTTATGGCCGTATCCTACCCTTCTTATGGCCGTAACTCACATTCGGCCAAAAAATGCCTGGGCAGCCTGCTGGACACGTACGGTCGTAACCGGCCAAGACTTACGGCCGTACCTGCTCAACTTACGGCCGTATTCCGAAATCTTGGGGCCGTAAGTCCCGTTCGTCCAAAATGGCCTGAAATCAACGAACACTTGTTACGGCCGTAACCTACAATCCTTACGGCCGTAACTCGTTGCTGGACAAGGTGAAAAATCCGATAACTCCGATTCCTCGCTACGACTGATGAATGATCAGACCTATCATACGAATGTGAAAGTGAACAAGTCCAACACATGCCAAAGATGATACTCCCAGTACAAGACTACCAATCACGATGAAAATGATAATACTCCCGTGTCGATCTATAAACGGAGATGAAATGACGATCGGTAACTGATATACGGTTACAACATGCCAACAGTGAACGCAAATGAATGAATCATGAATGATGAGTGATTATTAATGAGTGAAAATTACTGAGTGATAATTACAGACTGATAATTACTGAATGATAATGAATGAATTACAACCGGGTATTACAGAAGGTAGTATTCAAAACCACGCTCCGATACCAACTCTGTAACACCCCAAACTAGGCGGATATTACAGTGTCGTGGACCCCCGACTGGGACCCACCAGGCGAGTGAAAATGAATGAAATACACAGGGTAAATGTAGTACCGAACCACATTACATCATTAATTACTCCGATGAGGAGTTTCATACAACACACCCAAGATAATATAGAATACGTGTATATTTTATATGAAGATAAAACATATGACACTGAATAAAATGAGTATTCAAACGGAAGTCTGCAGCGGAAATAAAATAAAGAAAACACGAGTGAATGAAAAGGACTGGGGCCCCCTACTAGTATCACTGGGACTCCTCACCGTCAACGTTATATTTCCGTGCTTTTGCCTTGCCATGACCTGAAAACAAAATCCCCCAAAGGGGTTAGTTACACAGAACAACAATCTTCAAGAGTTGAATAAACATAATCATATATACTGTATAAACCACAAGTTCGATCAAAGTCTCAAAACGTCGAACACATGCGATCAAAAGTGAATCGGTCAGATTATAACCCAATCCTGTTGAAAACATACGCAATCAAACATGCTGTATGAATCAACTAACGGTACGGCTCAAAGGGCACTACGCCCGGGATGGAAATGTGTCCGTGCACAAGCCACCATCGAGTATCGATCGAATACACGTGTGGTCTTGTACTTAATCAGTCTCACGAAGTGATGTTCTCGTGTGCACAGTCCAATGTGAGGCCAACAACCAACACATGACTTAATATGTGCCCGACATGAAAATCCTACACATACCAACCGGTACGCCAGTATGACCCGGAATGCCACGAGATAACAAAAGTGACATCGAAATCAATAATGACTCACCGAGATGAAATGACAGTGAAATGAATGATAGCTTAATGAAATGATTGGAACCGTCATTCCTTGTGACTAAAGTGATTAATTGACAATTACAAGTCTCAATACGGTTAATACATTATGAACGAACTATAATTATGAATGAACAACAACGAAAGGAATGAATATCCTTTCAACCGATTAAGAATTAACTTACACAACGCCGATAAAGAAAGTCCTTCCACGAACAACGTCCTAAATGAGATGTCGGTCGCTCGAACAACCTTGAATAACACAATTACCAATAATACGGTTCAACACATGAATCAAACACGAGTATAACTAACTCAAATGTCGATACGACTAAACCAAGTTCATTGGGGCATTATATCGAACACGTTGTGGCCAATCTTTGATTGTTTACAACCAAACCTCAATAATACCAATATCAAATCCCCAAGAAGTGTTTCAAACGAACAAATAATCTTCAATACGATCAATAATCCAATATGAATATCCAAAATCATGATTTCAGCAACAATTAATCGAAAACCCCCAAATCCAACTCAATATTCAAAGTGTTCTTGAATAACCTTTCAATAATCCGATGAATATTCATACATACTCATAATCATATGTATATCTCTTCATATAACATGATTATAACATTCAAAACATCATATCTCAACACAAATCGAAATCCAAGAGGTTTGAGAATATTACCTTTGAAGATCCAAACACTTTGATTCGATGAACACGCATTAGATCGACGATCCGAGCTTCACAACCGAATGAAAATGATGAAAAATCGAGTATTCAAGTGATTGAAGATGAAAATTTCTCCCACAAACCCTCTCTCTCAGAAGTAGGATGAAGAAATGAGTTTTTCTTCTCAAAAAACGAAATTATAGTGCAGCCTGCACTGTGTGCTGTGGCCCGGCCGAGTGTGCCGCGGCACAGGGCCAAAATCTACCCCAAGTGCTCGGCAGTGTGCCGTGACCCGACCGAGTGTGCCGCGGCAGTGACTCGGCAGTGTGCCGCGGCCCTGCCGGTAGGATCAGCGGCCCCCGGTACAGGCTGGTCGGCCAAAACTGCAAACATGTGTGTGCCGCGGCGCACACTCCCTTGTACCGCGGCCCACACCCCTTGGTTCCTAAAATGATGAAAAATGACCCGGGAAGAGAATAAAATCAATAGGAATCAATATTTGGGAAACAATAACACGAAATGGAAGTGCGGAAACCCCAAAACGGTGGTTCCAAGCAATGATTACAAGGGTTCGCCCAACAAAAACACAATTTGAACAATGAGGAGATTTGAAATGACATGAACTCCAACGTCAACATCGACTAATGAATCAATTACAACAATTAAGATAATACTCTTGTCTCGATTCCCAAGCAAGGTTGAAACAATGAACAATATCGATACATGACTCGAAGTTATTCCGAACGGTGAACATAGATGAATGAATGTGGATGATGAATGATTATTAACAAGTGAAAAATTACATAGTGACAATTACTGAATGAAATTACTGAATGATAATAACTGGATTACAACCGGGTATTACATGGAACTCCCCGAATAAGCTTTTGCGAACTACGCATCCTCGCGTACCGACGGAGTGGGAGACAAGTGGTATACTTTCAAACCCGAGCCAAACCCTTATGGTGATTCATACAACCCCTCATGGAGAAATCCCCCAAACCTTAGGTGGAAGCAAAACCAAAACATGCCCCAAACCAATTCTTCCAACCCACCAAATCGTTTCCAATCAAGCGGTTCATCCTCAAACCGTACTTTCAATAACAATCCTTCCAACAACTATGGTAGTACCAATAACTTTGAAGGATTGATGTCCAATTTTATGTCATCTCAAGAAGCTCGTTTAGCGAAGTTTGAAGCCGATTTCAAACAAAAACAAAGCGAGATGACAAATAAGATTGACACCTTGTTGAAAGTTCTCAATGACCGAGACATGGGAGCACTCCCTAGCAACACGGTCAAGAACCCGAAACTAAACGTTAACGCCATTTCATCGGTTTCGTCTCCTAGTTCTTGTCCACAATACTATTCGGTCAATTCCATGAGCACGTGTTTCAAACAAAACCAAGTCATTCAAAAAGACCAACAAGATAAGATATCCAACACTAAATTGGTCAACAACATAGTCGAAACACCCCCCACTCAAAACCTTGACGAGGAATTCAAGGAGCTCCACCTTGAACGTCCGGTTATTGATGTGTTAGCACGAGCCCCCTACTATAATGCTCTCTTGGAAAAATATGAGACGAAGCTCAAGTTAGGTGACAAAGGGACCGCCTTCGTTCAAAACAAACTACCTAAGAAATTAGATGATCCAGGCTTATTTGTCCTACCATGCAAGATCGGTAATTTGGAGGCTTATGATACATTAGCCGATCTTGGATCAAGCCTTAACTTACTCCCATTACCTCTCTACACCTCTCTCAAACTAGGAAAACTTGAAGAAACCGAGGTAATAATAGGCTTAGCGGATGGAAGTGTTGCTTACCCGGTTGGAGTAGTGAAAGACGTGTTAGTTCACATAGGAAAGCAAACAATTTTAGCCGATTTCCACGTCCTTGATATGGTTAGCGACCCCACATGCCCTTTGTTGATAGGAAGAGGATTTTTAGCAACCGCTAGTGCTATGATTGATTGTAAGGAATCTAAGATAGCGGTAGGAGAAGGTGAAACTTGGTCGGTCTATGATGTTAAGAAGCATGCCTATGATACTAGTGAGGAACCAACGCCTCAATGGTTAGATTTGATTAGGAAACCATCTAGATACGGACCTTGGACTGATAGAGACTTCATAGGACCCTAATGCCCATTTTACCTAGAAAAGGACTTTGTAAACCGAACACATACGGTAGAACAACTCTTGGCTAGGGACATTGAAGTATACCCATTTGAAGACCCTCTAGTTTTTAGGAAGATGATTGATTTTCTAGGAGTTTTACCAATTAACCTAGGAATGAATAGGTGGACATGCGAAGATGATGATCATAGATGGGATTGGAACAAACCACCTAAAGATGGAGATGGGTCATGGCATATTAAGATGACATTATATGACCCAGATGGAGAGAAGTTTGAAAAGATATACCGTACCGAGCGAACCAATAGGAAACTTCAATCCAAGCTTAACCCTAAAGATGTCCTTGATGACAATCTCACTTACATAGGGTAGAAAGGCTTTTAGTCTAGATACAAGACTCGTTAATAAAGAAAAGTGCTTCTTGGGAGGCAACCCAAGCTTTGTTTTGTGTGTTTATTTGTTTTGTGTGTTTGATTTCATTTGTTTCCGTATGTATGTTTATTTTTATTGTTATTGATTCATGGTTCAAACTAAATTGTGAAAATGCTTTATTTTCTTTTTAACTTCGTCTTAACTACATATGAAGGTATTTTGCAAAAGATAAGTGTAAGGGAAATCTAAATCGGTTTAATAGAACAAATGAACATGAATCATAACAATATTAAATTGACATGCATATTAGTAATTGTTTGAGTCAAATGCTTGTATCGAGTCATAATGATATTTTGCAGGATTTCCAGGAATTAAGAATTGAGTTTTTCCAGAAATTTTTCGGAAACTTAACATGAAAAATCTGTCAGATCACTTCTGACGGCGTCAAGCTCCAGGCTGACGGCGTCAGGCTTAGTTTTCTAAAATTTTTGAAAGTTTTGCTCTTCTTCCGGAATCATAAAAAGTTTTTATTAAATCTCTAACTTATAAACTCAAGGAATCAGCAAAATAGTCATTCCACAAGCATTATATCCTTATACAGATTTATCCCGCCGATGTTATGCAGGTTTTCGTGTTTGTTTTCTGAGGTTTAACAGGTTATTTTGGACAAGGAGATGTATATTGGAATCAAGCTTTTGGTGATGCTTTAATCTTGGAGCTAATACATTCTCTTGGAAGAAGATCTAACCATGTTACCACATTATCCACCGAGCGAATCAGAGGAGTATTTGATTTTATTCTTTTACCTTATTCACTTTTACATCTTTATATTTGAACATTGGGGACAATGTTCATCCTAAGTGTAAGGGGGGGTAAATTACAATTCCTTAGAGAATGTAATTACGCTTGATTTTTGTTTTGTTTAATGGTAGATGTGTAATAAAACTGAGATAAATACCTGTTAGGGCAATTTCAGTGCCAATTTAAACTTTTTTTACAACATATAGGAGTGAAACTTTGGTCTTAATGAGCGTCTCATGGATAAGATTTATATGACTAGCACAAAACCGTACCACTAAAAAAAATTTTCCACCCCAAATATGTGAGGTTCGCCCCTAGAATTGGTAGGAAAAGCATTTATATGCTATGATGTGTGTACCGGTAGCACTTAGATTCTAGAACTTGCATTAGGACCATACCAAATCCACAAGTGAGACTATATTCGTGTAGTTAGATTTACTACATGATAAGAGGCATTAGGATTAACCCATTGTTTTACACCTGTGTTTTTGTTATAATTACTTTGGCTACATTGGTCAAGTAATTCTCCCACACCCTTGTGTTGTACCCATTTTTGGTACATGATACCCCAAGTACACCCTCCAAAGCCTATCTTTTTCGTTTCTAACTTTAAGCATTTTACTTAAAGGAAGAATTTGTTACACCCCACTTAAATGTACACCCAAATCGCCTTAGCCTACCTTGTATGCACTCACCTTTAGTGCATTATTGTGATAACATTTGTTTAAACCCTTAGTTAATTATCTAATTGATTACATGGTTGCTAAGTCGAGTCATATCCTGTACATAGTGTTTTGGGACGATTGAGACTCATGGGTAAAGTACTAGTGTAATGGAGTAATGGGGAAGAACAACATTATTACCCCCATATGTGCAAAATATTTTAAAAGTACTCCAAGTGTTTCGATTATCTTAATTTGAGTCATTAGAATAGTTATTTGTAAAGTATGTAAAAGTTCAAGTGTAAGGGGAGAACCGAGACCCCTATGATGTATTATTTTGGATGGTAGGGCAAAAGTTTATGCAAAAAGAAAAAAAATGAGAAAAATAAAAGTAGAAAAAACATACGGACTACCATCCCGTTTCTTTCTTTGTTTATTTTATATTTTTTAGTTTTTGATTAGCTTAAGTCAAGTCTAGTCTTGGCTTAGCAACGCCATATTGTACATGTAATTAATCAAGATCTTTAACTCGCCACCAGTAAAATATCCCTTATCCAACAAAACCGTGTTTATCATATCCCTACACCTCATTACAACCCTTTTTGTAAAGCCCTCTTTGATAGTTTATCTTAGGTGCTTATGCCTAGTGGAGAAGGTTTTTGATCTTTTCCCAAGCCTATGGTAATCTATTTGCTATGATAGGTAGTGAGAGATATTATTCATTTTCATTGTGAGATTTATTTTTATGACACCTGAGAGATGTGAGTATCTAAACACTACTTGTGAGGTGCTAGTATGTAATCTCCGTGCTTATTATGATTAAAGGGGAACGAATATTTGTTGTAATTACTTTTATATTAGTGTTAAATGACCCCTAACTTGTATTTTGATTAGAATAAAAGCTCATTTGCTTGAGGACAACCAAATCTCAAGTGTAAGGGTATTTGATAAGGCGAAAAGTGTACCGCTTTTCGGGGGTCATTTAAGCCCAAATTCGTATTTATTTGATCAAATATTACACTAAATCGTTCCTTTTGTCAGTTTAGGTACTTTGGAGAAGAAATCTGAAAAAGGAAGCATTTTGGACGTTTTTGGAGCATAAAAGTGAAGAATTCGACAAAGTGCCAAAAATCTGCTGGAATAGTACCTTTGACGGCGTCAAGATGGATGTGACGCCGTCAAGCCCTGATAAGCCAGAATGATTTTTGGAGGTTTAAAGAGGTACGGCGTCAAGAGGCCATCCGGGAAACCCTAAGCACGGCGAGGTGATGGCGTCAAGGCTATAACGAGATGCCGTCAGATCTGTTTTTCTATATATATTCTCATAATTTTTAGTCATTAGTGTGGAACTTTTGGGAGGTAAACCCTAGACGATTTTTAGCAGCTTTTTCAAGGTTTTTCACCTTGAGATCTTCCATGTTACATTGAAGATAAGTTATCAATTAATCATTCAATATGTCTATGTGTTGTTTGGTTCTATCTTTTTCTTCTCTTTTGTTTAACATGCTAGGCTAGGTTTTCTTTGTGTTTGCTTAGATTGTAATACCCGGTTGTAATTCATTCATTATCATTCAGTAATTATCAGTCTGTAATTGTCACTCAATAATTTTCACTCATTATTAATCACTCATCATTCATAATTCATTCATTTGCGTTCACTGTTGGCATGTTGTAACTGTATATCAGTTACCGATCGTCATTTCATCTCCGTTTATAGATCGAGACAGGAGTATTATCATTTTCATCGTGATTGGTAGTCTTGTACTGGGAGTATCACCTTTGGCATGTGTTGGACTTGTTCACTTTCACATTCGTATGATATGTCGGGTCATTCATCAGTCGTAGCGAGGAATCGAAGTTATCGGATTTTTCACCCTGTCCAGCAACGAGTTACGGCCGTAAGGATTGTAGGTTACGGCCGTAACAAGTGTTCGTTGTTTTCAGGCCATTTTGGACGAATGGGACTTACGGCCGTAAGGTTTCGGAATACGGCCGTAAGTTGAGCAGGTACGGCCGTAAGGCTTGGCCGGTTACGGCCGTACGTGTCCAGCAGGCTGCCCAGGCATTTTTGGCCGAAGGCGAGTTACGGCCGTAAGAAGGGTAGGATACGGCCGTAAGTGGTATTCGTATATTTCAGGTTTTGTCGGACGGGAGGGACTTACGGCCGTAAGGGTTGCGGCATACGGCCGTAAGACGAGGAAGGTACGGCCGTAAGGCTTGGCCGGATACGGCCGTACGCTACAGGCAGGGTGCCTGGTCATTTTCGACGAAGAGGGCTTACGCCCGTAATTTAACACCCCCAAAACCGACCGGGAATATTACAGCGCCGTGGGCCCCATATTGGAACCCACAAGGCTAAAATCATTTTCGCAAACGTTTAAAAATGCAAAAAGGCCCTTTGAAAGTACTCACACACACGCAGCGGATAAAACACAGTTCAAAGAATACCGAAAGCCATTTTGAAATATACCACACAGCGGATGAAACATAATTAAATACATTTGCAGCGAAATTATAAAAACCAGAAAGAACACTCGAATCCCAACAACTACGCCATAGCTAGTATCACCGGAAAGCTCATCCCTTCACGACCGCTACTAGCTCGAACTCCGAGTACCTAAAAGATAAAGCCCACGACGGGGTCAGCCATAATACTCAACAATGATAACGATCACATCACAAAAACAATTACATATCAATGTAATCTACAGAGTAAGAACATTTCCAATATGATCTCACCGAAGTAACCTTACCAACCTGCCACAACCATAACAATCAAATCTTACCATATCCCACGCCTCGTGTCCTTAAGTAATGAACGAACTCAAAAGTAACCACCTGTACTGTAACCGAAACGATAGCAAAATTCCCAAACTTATCATATCTCAATTATAGAATGATCTGGCCAAGACTAACTCTGTCGGCTGGGTCGCACAATCGAATCCCAATCCTGATATAACCGATATCACATGGCACACCTGCAATCCAACTGTTCCGAGACAATAGCAAGTCCCGAATATCAATGCAAAACACGAATGTTGACACAGTCAATAATGATAAACAATTAATGCATCACAACGGAAATATCAATGACATGATATTTCCACACAAGATCGACAAAGGATCAACCACGAACGAGAATGCCATGGTATGGTAACTCCAACAAGACCAAGGAAGAATCCATAACCGAGAATACCGACGACACGGTAAGGATTAATGAATAATCAATAACAAGATCAAAAGAGTCGACAACCAGAAATACCAACGGTACGATAAACTCCAATAAGATCAATAAAGGGTCAACAACTGAGGATACTGACGACACAGTAAACTCTAGCAAGATCAATAAGGACCAACAATCGAGAATACCAACGATATGGTAAACTCCAACAAGAGCAATAAGGAATCGACAACCGAGAATACTTACGACATGGTAAACTCCAATAACATCAATCAAGGACTAATAACCAAGAATACCAACGGTGAGACAACTCCCAAACGGAATCAATAAGGATCAATAACGAACGAGATTACTAATGACAAGGTGAACTCCAAACGAGATTTATAAAGGATCGATATCAATGAGTTGACCATCGATATGGTAACTCCGAGCGAGATTAGTAATGGTTCAACGGCGACAGATACACGAGAGAATAAAATCGTCAACCATATGCAAATCATGTATACGGGGTTTCAAAGACAACCCGAATATCGAACAGACCCAATTATACATGGACTGTGAACGACCAATCAATAAGACTCAAGATGGACGTCACGATACACTCGATCCGGACATGTGTCCGTGTACAAGCCAACCACGGGTATTGATCAATACACGCCTGGTCTCGTACCTAATCAGCCTCACGAAGTACGTCTCGTGTGCACGGTTCAATATGAGGTCGAAACCAACACATGCTACACGTGCCCGTCCCGAAAATCCTACACATGAACGATCAGAACGTATCTGACTCCAGATATGCCACGATACAACATGACAACAGATCTCGAAGAAACGCATATCCAACAAGGATCAGAAGATTTTCCAAGAGGGCAACAATAACTCGATCATGAAAGACCGACACGACCACAATGTCGTATTCCGTCAGACAATAGTCCACAGCATGCTCAACAATGCATATAATAATAACACATAAACTCCCAAGGGCAGCAGCCAAGGGTCACTAAGCATCTACTCAGAATACTCCGGACAATATCACATAAACTCCCAAGGCAACAGCCGAGGGTCACGGAAGCATCTACTCAGGAATACTCCGGACATAGGTGCCATTTAGGTCTTATCCCCTAACACATTTCCATTCGGGTACCATACAGGTTTTATCCCCAACACATCGGCCCCACAGATTACGGCTCAAGAAAGAGCACTTCACAAAACGTAACAAACAATGGTGCACATTCACCGCATGGAATATCAACACACACATGCAATAATGCAACATGATGATTATCATAATCTAACAACATTAATTTACCTCAAGCTGGAGACGCCAACCTTTCCACGACCAACCGTCCTGAACAAATACACGGTTTATCCAATAATCCAAAATGAAGTACAGTCCATAACTAATACCAGACCACCGTCCCGAGTTCAACATCGACACGATAACTAACCTTGATATCCAACTCCTCATACAATAGACCAATTTATAATTCACGTTCCCATTTCCATTAGACATCCTTAAAATCATACACATTATGATTTATCTTACATACCACCATTCCGACAATTCATATTTTCCATATTACCATTGCTATATGAATCATAAATGAAATGAAAACGAAATCATTTATTAACATTATGAACTGAGCAAGCATAACTTGCCTTGATACCAATTCGACGAAGCCACTATCAATCCCGTCGTCTTCGTCTACAAGCTCCGCAGCACAACGGTTAATATCAACGATCATCTAATGCAACCTAATACAATAATCAATCAACAACCGGTATAATTAACCAATCAAACTCAACAGTATCTCGATCGTACGAAACCAAACCGTATCAACTCTTAACAATACGAACACAAGCCGAAATTCGGTGTTCAATAGTCCTAACAATGTCTTCAACATATATACTTCCCATAACATCACGAATCGCAACAAACTACCAAGAACATCGAGAATATTACGATTCCATAATCATAACAACATAATCGAATCATTTGATCACCAATTCATTATCTTCCCTTAACAAAATTCTCGTAAATACCAAGAATCATCACAACAATATCAATTCAACCATCATTCATACGAAAACGTATAGAATTTCCCAAGTTCAACTCATTGAGGCATTTCATCGAACACTTTGAAGGCATAATCCAATTTAATCATTTTAACGAAGAAATACTCGAATTTGTTCCACAAAACTTCAAGAGTATTGAATGATTACGAGTATACAATCAAGTTCTATCAATAATCTGAATCAAAACGAAACAAATCGGCCAAAACACCAAGAAACCTCAAGAACATCCAAAAACCAAAAGTTCATGTGTTCTTACCTTCGATCCGGGTGGAGGATGATGTTAATCCATGATTCCAACTTCCAAAACATGTTGTTATAAGTTGATTCTACTCAAAACCATCAACTTTGCTGAAGAAATCGCAAAAGGGACGGAGAAAATGGAAAATGATAAGGGTGACTCGTCCAAGCCTTATATAGCCGAGACTGCCGCCGCCACGACGTAATCGGCGGATCCTTACGCACGAGGCCGGCCGCGCCTAACCTTCTCGTCAGCCTGCTCGGCACTTACGTACGTAATCGGCAGCCTTACGTACGTAATCGCCATTACGGCCAGAATCGCCACCGCTACGTACGTAATCGCCACCCTAGCCCCTGGCCGAGTCACCGCCGACCATGCTCGGCCATCCTAACGAGTCACGTCCGGCCATGCTCGCCATCCCAACGAGTCACGTCCGGCCATGCTCGCCATCCAGTCATCTCGCCACGACTCGGCCGCCTGTAACGTACGTAACACTTGTTCCGTTGCGTACGTAATACGTACGTTGACTTGCTACAGTACAATGGTCGTGTTACGTACGTAACACGTCTTGTATAACGTACGTAACACGTATGTTGACTCACCTGTCAACATCCTCCGCCGAAAGTTGCCGACGCAGGGTCCCACCTGCCGACCACGACTCGATCGTCTGATTCCCATGTTACGTACGTAATGTCTCGGCCATAACGTACGTAACTCTACCAATCTAACGTACGTAAGCTTCAACACATAACGTACGTAATGGCTTCCATACTTAGCCATTTCCAGCAATTCCTGTCCAACGTCTCGACATAACAAATATGAACATACGACATACTGAACACATATACGAAATCCCGAAAGTATTCTCATACGGTACGTCTGATGCACGATATCCTCAATTACAACTGTCGACCAAGTACGGAAATCAAACAAATACTCATACGGTATATCCGACATCGAAAACACAACAAGCATGTAATATCCTAGAATCAAAATACCCTCGATAGACATACTGGCACGATCACACGGTTTCCAAAATTATCCACTCATATCGTGTCGGTCCCACTGCATAAAGACATCCCGTATAAAATAATGCGAAAAATTCATAGTGAAATTCTAGGATATTACATATCTACCCACTTAAATAAGTTTCGTCCTCGAAACTCAAAATCCTATCACAATTAGTATCTCAATCCCGAAATATCTCAGAATCACGACACCATACTCAAATAGTCATCATCAAAACTGAAATAACTGAAAGAACACACTTACAGGTCCGTGAAGTCGATGATCTTCCGTGATACCAGCATACGACTCCCATAAAAAGTCTCAACACACAGGCATCGAAAATACAATAATTTGAAAATATTTCAAAAATTTTGAAACCTACAAAATCGGTTTGACTTAAAAGTCAGAAAATCATTTTCAAAAGTCACGCTACTACCGCACCGGTAGAGCCACATAACACACACGCCCGGGTTTTACGAAACCCAAGCTCTGATACCATTTTCTGTAACACCCCCAAAACCGACCGAATATTATGCGCCGTGGCCCCATATTGGAACCCACAAGGCTAAAATTATTTTCGCAAACGTTTAAAAATGCAAAAAGGCCCTTTGAAAGTACTCACACACACGCAATGGGATAAAACACGGTTCAAAGAATACCGAAAGCCATTTTGAAATATACCACACAATGGATGAAACATAATTAAATACATTTGCAAATAAATTATAAAAACCAGAAAGAACACTCGAATCCCAACAACTACGCCATAGCCGTATCACCGGAAAGCTCATCCCTTCACGACCGCTACTAGCTCGAACTCCGAGTACCTAAAAGATAAAGCCCACGACGGGGTCAGCCATAATACTCAACAATGATAACGATCACATCACAAAAACAATTACATATCAATGTAATCTACAGAGTAAGAACATTTCCAATATGATCTCACCGAAGTAACCTTACCAACCTGCCACAACCATAACAATCAAATCTTACCATATCCCACGCCTCGTGTCCTTAAGTAATGAACGAACTCAAAAGTAACCAATTGCATCAGAATCAAACGATACCAAAATTCCCAAACTTATCATATCTCAATTATAGAATGATCTGGCCAAGACTAACTATGCCGGCTGGGTCGCACAATCGAATCCCAATCCTGATAAAACCGATATCACATGGCACACATGCAATCCAACTGTTCCGAGACAATAGCAAGTCCCGAATATCAATGCAAAACACGAATGTTGACACAGTCAATAATGATAAACAATTAATGCATCACAACGGAAATATCAATGACATGATATTTCCACACAAGATCGACAAAGGATCAACCACGAACGAGAATGCCATGGTATGGTAACTCCAACAAGACCAAGGAAGAATCCATAACCGAGAATACCGACGACACGGTAAGGATTAATGAATAATCAATAACAAGATCAAAAGAGTCGACAACCAGAAATACCAATGGTACGATAAACTCCAATAAGATCAATAAAGGGTCAACAACTGAGGATACTGACGACACAGTAAACTCTAGCAAGATAAATAAGGACCAACAATCGAGAATACCAACGATATGGTAAACTCCAACAAGAGCAATAAGGAATCGACAACCGAGAATACTTACGACACGGTAAACTCCAGTAACATCAATCAAGGACTAATAACCAAGAATACCAACGGTGAGACAACTCCCAAACGGAATCAATAAGGATCAATAACGAACGAGATTACCAATGACAGGGTGAACTCCAAACGAGATTTATAAAGGATCGATATCAATGAGTTGACCATCGATATGGTAACTCCGAGCGAGATTAGTAAAGGTTCAACGGCGACAGATACACGAGAGAATAAAATCGTCAACCATATACAAATCATATATACGGGGTTTCAAAGACAACCCGAATATCGAATGCACTCCAATTATACATGGACTATGAACGACCAATCAATAAGACTCAAGATGGACGTCACGATACGCTCGATCCGGACATGTGTCCGTGTACAAGCCAACCACGGGTATTGATCAATACACGCCTGGTCTCGTACCTAATCAGCCTCACGAAGTACGTCTCGTGTGCACGGTTCAATATGAGGTCGAAACCAACACATGCTACACGTGCCCGTCCCGAAAATCCTACACATGAACGATCGTCACGTATCGACTCGGATATGCCACGATACAACATGACAACAGATCTCGAAGAAACGCATATCCAACAAGGATCAGAAGATTTTCCAAGAGGGCAACAATAACTCAATCATGAAAGACCGACACGACCACAATGTCGTATTCCGTCAGACAATAGTCCACAGCATGCTCAACAATGCATATAATAATAACACATAAACTCCCAAGGCAGCAGCCAAGGGTCACGGAAGCATCTACTCAGGAATACTCCGGACAATATCACATAAACTCCCAAGGCAACAGCCGAGGGTCACGGAAGCATCTACTCAGGAATACTCCGGACATAGGTGCCATTTAGGTCTTATCCCCTAACACATTTCCATTTGGGTACCATACAGGTTTTATCCCCAACACATCGGCCCCACAGATTACGGCTCAAGAAAGAGCACTTCACAAAACGTAACAAACAATGGTGCACATTCACCGCATGGAATATCAACACACACATGCAATAATGCAACATGATGATTATCATAATCTAACAACATTAATTTACCTCAAGCTGGAGACGCTAACCTTTCCACGACCAACCGTCCTGAACAAATACACGGTTTATCCAACAATCCAAAATGAAGTAGAGTCCATAACTAATACCAGACCACCGTCCCGAGTTCAACATCGACACGATAACTAACCTTGATATCCAACTCCTCATACAATAGACCAAATTATAATTTACGTTCCCATTTCCATTAGACATCCTTAAAATCATACACATTATGATTTATCTTACATACCACCATTCCGACAATTCATATTTTCCATATTACCATTGCTATATGAATCATAAATGAAATGAAAACGAAATCATTTATTAACATTATGAACTGAGCAAGCATAACTTGCCTTGATACCAATTCGACGAAGCCACTATCAATCCCGCCGTCTTCGTCTACAAGCTCCGCAGCACAACGGTTAATATCAATGATCATCTAATGCAACCTAATACAATAATCAATCAACAACCGGTATAATCAACCAATCAAACTCAACAGTATATCGATCGTACGAAACCAAACCGTATCAACTCTTAACAATACGAACACAAGCCGAAATTCGGTGTTCAATAGTCCTAACAATGTCTTCAACATATATACTTCCCATAACATCACGAATCGCAACAAACTACCAAGAACATCGAGAATATTACGATTCCATAATCATAACAACATAATTGAATCATTTGATCACCAATTCATTATCTTCCCTTAACAAAATTCTCGTAAATACCAAGAATCATCACAAAAATATCAATTCAACCATCATTCATACGAAAACGTATAGAATTTCCCAAGTTCAACTCATTGAGGCATTTCATCGAACACTTTGAAGGCATAATCCAATTTAATCATTTTAACGAAGAAATACTCGAATTTGTTCCACAAAACTTCAAGAGTATTGAATGATTACGAGTATACAATCAAGTTCTATCAATAATCTGAATCAAAACGAAGCAAATCGGCCAAAACACCAAGAAACCTCAAGAACATCCAAAAACCAAAAGTTCATGTGTTCTTACCTTCGATCCGGTTGGAGGATGATGTTAATCCATGATTCCAACTTCCAAAACATGTTGTTATAAGTTGATTCTACTCAAAACCATCAACTTTGCTGAAGAAATCGCAAAAGGGACGGAGAAAAATGGAAAATGATAAGGGTGACTCGGTCTGTGCCTTATATGCCGAGACTGCCGGGCGATTACGTACGAACCGGCGGGTCCTTACGCACGTAGCCGGCCGCGCCTAACCTTGTCCGATTCGTTCGGCACCCTTACGTACGTAATCGGCAGCGCCTTACGACGTAATCGCCATTACGGCCGTAATCGCCACCGCTACGTACGTAATCGGCCAGTCCTAGCCCCCAGCGAGTCACTGCCGACCATGCTCGGCCATCCCAACGAGTCACGTCCGGCCATGCTCGGCCATCCCAACGAGTCACATCCGGCCATGCTCGGCCATCCAGGTCATCTCGGCCACGACTCGGCCAGTCGCCCTGTAACGTACGTAACACTTGTTCCGTTGCGTACGTAATACGTACGTTGACTTGCTACAGTACAATGGTCGTGTTACGTACGTAACACGTCCTGTATAACGTACGTAACACGTACGTTGACTCACCTATCAACATCCTCCACCGAAAGTTGTCGACGCAGGGTCCCACCTGCCGACCACGACTCGATCGTCTGATTCCCATGTTACGTACGTAATGTCTCGGCCATAACATACGTAACTCTACCAATCTAACGCACGTAAGCTTCAACACAACGTACGTAATGGCTTCCATACTTAGCCATTTCCAGCAATTCCTGTCCAACGACTCGACATAACAAATATGAACATACGACATACTGAACACATATACGAAATCCCGAAAGTATTCTCATAGGGTACGTCTGATGCACGATATCCTCAATTACAACTGTCGACCAAGTACGGAAGTCAAATAAATACTCATACGGTATATCCGACATCGAAAACACAACAAGCATGTAATATCCTAGAATCAAAATACCCTCGATAGACATACTGGCACGACTGTCACGGTTTCCAAAATTATCCACTCATATCGTGTCGGTCCCACTCTGTACAGTATATCCCAGATAAAATAATGCGAAAAATTCATAGTGAAATTCTAGGATATTACACGTAAGTTTGGCCGGATACGGCCGTATCATCCGAGTTACGCCCGTAAGTCAGGAGCGGATACGGCCGTAAGGCTGTCGGCAGGTTTTTGGACGAAGCCGAGTTATGGCCGTATGAGTTGGCCGGTTTCGGCCGTAAGGCCGTTGACCTGGGATGCTACGGCCGTAGCTTCCGGCAGTATATAAGGACCCGGCCGGGACTTTTTCTTCATTTTCACCCTTTTCTTCCATCTTGTTCGAGAGAGAGAGCTTGAGGGGAGAACTTTTCTTCATCCATCACTTGACGGTTGGATTTTCATCATCTTCTTTCGGTTGTGAAGCCCGGATCATCGATCTAACGCGATTTCTTCGGATCATAGTGCTTGGATCTTCAAAGGTAATCTTCATCAAACCTCTTGGATTTTCGATTTGTGTTGAGATATGATGTTTTGGATGTTAAGATCATGTTGTGTGAAGTGATATACGCATGATTATGGATATGTTCGATTATTCATTGGATTATTGAAGGATTATTCAAGAACACTTTGAATATTGAGTTAGATTTGGGGGTTTTCGATTAATCGTTGTTGTAATCACGAATTTGTTAATTCATATTGGATTATTGATCGTTTTGAAGATGTTTTGTTGGTTTGAAACACTTCTTGGGGATTTGATGTTGGTATTATTGAGGTTTGGTTGTAATCAATCGAAGTTGGCCACAAAGTGTTCGATATAATGCCCCAATGAACTTGGTTTAATCGTATCGACGTTTTGAGTTCGTCATATTCATGTTTGATTCATTTATTAAACGTATTGTTGGTAATTGTATTTATTCAAGGTTGTTCGAGCGACCGATATCTCAATTAGGACGTTCGTGGAAGGATAATTGTCACCGGTGTTGTGTAAGTTAATTCTTACTCGGTTAAAAGGATATTCATTCCTTTTTGTTGTTGATCATTCATAATCATAACACATTCATCATTGTATTAATCATATTGAGACTTGTAATTGTCAAATAGTCACTTCATTAACGAGGAACGGCGGTTCCAATCATTTCATTGAAACTATCAATCACTTCATTATTACTTTCATCTCGGTGAGTCATTCTTGACCTTGTCGAATTATTATCCATTGATATTCATTGTGGCCATTCTCGTTCATATGACCTTCTGGGTTCATATTGCGTGTTCGGGTGCGGATGTGTGGAATTTTTAGTCGGGCACGTGATGGCCATGTATTGGGAGTAATACATCGACTGCACACCAGAAAGATTAACTCCGTGAGACTAATTAGGTACAAGGATGGGTGTGTCCGGTCATCCGTCTTGTACACTTGCACAGAATAATACGGGCGTACTATGATACTCCTCTTCAGCGTAATTCATAACTAAGGATATTTCATAACTTCAGTTAAATCATGATTGTGTATTTTCGACCCTTGAGGATTGTTGTTCTGTGTAACTGACCCCGGCTGGGGATTTTGTTTTTCAGGTCATGGCAAGGCAAAAGCACGGGAATAGCATGTTGACGTCGAGAAGTCCCAGTGATACTAGTAGGGGGACCCGATCTTTCAGTTATTCATGTTGTTGTCCTTTAATTTCCGTTGCAGACTTTCATTTGGATACTCCGTTTCATTCAGTGTTGTGTATTTTATCTTCATATAAAATATACTAGTATTCGGTATTGTCCTGGTGTGTTATACTTAAACTCCTCATCGGAGTATTTGGTAATATAATGTGGTTCGGTACTACAATTATATTATTTAATTCATCATTTTCATTTGCCTGGTGGGTCCCAGTCGGGGATTCACGGCACTGTAATATCGGCCAAATTTGGGGTGTTACAGAGTTGGTATCAGAGCGTGGTTTTGAATACTACCTTCCGAGTCATATCTCATTTGAAATCATCGTCATCAGACTAGTATCATTGGACTTTCGCGTCACATGTGACCTGTGCAAATGCCGAGCCAATCAGACCGAAAGAACTGTAAGATTTCTAACGCCATGGTATAATTTCTGGCAATAGTCATTCATTCATCATTCATCAATTAACAATCCTCAAACATCATCATTCATTATGATTAGGACGATCATGTTAACTCATTAATCACTTAATTCATTTCATTACTCAGTTGTCGATCTGGATGATCATATTATTAATCTTGTTAAATTGTTCAAGATAATCATCTCAAGAATTTCATCAGATAATCATGTCACTTCAGTAAATCATTCATGTAATCACTAAGTTAGAGCATGTATGCTCATTTTCATAATCTCATGACATAATCATTACGTGATATTCATGCGGGAAATATAATCATTATGCGACCTTCCTACTTCAGTATGGAGAGAGCTGTCAGGAGATGCATGGGGAGAGGCCGCGGTGCGGGCCGAAACCCGGGAAATAATCACTCGATGTCGGGAAATCATACCCAGGACTCGGCTCGATCAGAAGATATGCGGGTTGATCCACTCACTTTTATGCAGGTCATGATGACCCATATGCAATTGCTCAATCATCATTGCGCCACTCTGGCCGGATTAATCGAGAGAACTCTCCCGTATGAGCCTACTGCTAAGGAAATTGCTGAACAACAACCTTTATCTGTCAGCAAGAAATCAACGAAGTGTAATCAATCCGAAGGCGGTCAGTCAACCTTCAAGAAGCCTCGTGTGAGTCCTATCGTTTCTGAGCGACCTCCGACGGCGCATAATCGTGCGGGATCTCAGTCCCGAGCGGCTAGTTCGGCCATCACCTGTTTCAACTGTGGAGCGCCGGGTCATTACAGCACTAAGTGTCTGAAACCGTCTATCACGTGCCATAATTGTGGGAATTTTGGGCATAAGGCCTATTTTTTCCGAAAGGACTCCAAGTCGGCTCCGGCGGCATCTCAGGCCCCGAAGCACCGATCTGTAATCGATCGCTCACAACGCTGCTTTAAGACAATGGAAGCAAATAAAGTTGGAGCTCATATTTATCAGACGGGAGCGTACGGTTCGGGGGCCGGCAAGTCCCGGATATATGTGATGAAGAGGATCGACGATCCGGTGGCCCGAATGATCTCAGGTATACTCGTAATTTTATTTCATCCTGTGTGTACCTTTTGATACTGGTACACCGCATTCATTCATTTTCGAATCACGTTTGAATAGACTTATTTTGGGATAGTTCTATTGCTTGTGAACCTCATACCATTGGTCTACCTGACGATGGAAGAATTTTCGGAAATCATACCGTAGTAAGCTTAATGACCGCGATTGGTCGGTGAACCTAATCGTGGTGAATTTATCTAAGGGCGATGTAATATTGGGTATTAGTTGGATGGATCGTCATGATACTATCCTTAGTGCTGTAAGCGTTTGGTCACTATCATTCCGTCGTTGGTTGTTGAATGTGTGCCTCATGGAGGTAATCCCCATTGTTCTAGAAGAATTATTATTATGATGGAAGCAGAGAAATTCCTCAATCGAGTTGTTCAATCATTCATTGTATCATTTTCATCGATTGGCCGTTCTAAGGCAATCGAGTTGTTCAATCATTCATTGTATCATTTTCATCGATTGGCCGTTTTAAGGCAATAGAGTTGTTCAATCATTCATTGTATCATTTTCATCGATTGACCGTTCTAGGGCAATCGAAATGTTCAATCATTCGTGGTATCATTGTCAATGATTGACGATGTATTCCCAAACGAGTTACCTGGTTGCCTTCACATAGAGTTGTGGAATTCACGAGTGAGTTGGAGCCCGGTATGTCCTCGTTATCGAAGGCACCATACCGGATGGCCCCGACCGAAATGCAGGAGTTGAAGATTCAACTAGAGGAATTGTTCGAGAAAGGTTATCTCCAACCGAGTGCGTACCCGTGAGGAGCACCAGTGTTGTTTGTCAAGAGGAATGATGGTTCGTTCCGTTTGTGTATTAATTATCGGGAGTCGAATAGATTGGCGATCAAGAATAAGTATCCCTTACCCCGTATTGATGATCTTTTAGATCAACTTCAGGGAACTTCAGTATTTTCCAAGATCGACTTAAGACCTGGATATCATAAGTTGCGAATTCGAGAGTCGGGTATCGCAAGGACAGCATTACGTACATGCTATGGTCATTATGAGTTCGTAGTTATGCCGTTCGGGCTAACTAATGCACCTGCGGTATTCATGGAGTTAATGAATCAGGTTTTCATCGATTTTTTGGACCAATTTGTTGTTGTCTTCATCGATGACATTTTGATTTATTCTCGTAACCGAGAGGAACACGAGGTTCACCTTCTTCAGGTCCTCGACGTGTTGAGACGCGAGCAACTTTATGGAATGTTTTCTAAATGTGAGTTCTGGATGTCCGAAGTGACTTTTTTCGGGCATGTAATTTCATCAGATAGAGTTCGTGTCGACCCTCAGAAGACGGAGGCTATCCGAGATTGGCAACCTCCGAATAATGTTAAGGAAATCTGAAGTTTCCTCGGATTAGCTGGTTAATTATCCGACCCACGACCTGGAGCTGGCAGCCGTGGTTTTCGCGTTGGAAATTTGGCGTCACCTGTCAGATCTTCACTGATCACAAGAGTTGAAGTATATATACTCAGAAGGAGTTAAATATGCGACAATGACGGTGGTTGGAACTAATCAGAGATTACGATATCGAGATCCTTTACCACCCGGGCAAGGCGAACGTTGTCGCCGACGCCTTGAGTCGTAAGTCCGTTCAGGAGCACATGCTTGCTCATTTAACAGTTCAGAAGGAACTTCAGCAGGAATTTCTGAGAACCGATATCGAGGTCTGGTTACAGCGAGTACAAGGGCAACTTTGTACGTTAGAAATTTCATCATCACTTGAGGAGGCGATCCGGGAGAATTAGGGTTCAGACCCAGCATTGTTGCACATCTGTGAGGATGTGGCTCAGGGAAAAGCCCCTGGATTCGTGGTCCACGAGGATGGACCTTTGAGATTTAAGAATCGGTTGTGCGTACCGGCGAATGACGAGTTAAAAAACTCGATTTTGAGAGAAGCTCATGCTACCCCTTATTCGGTTCATCCGGGGTCTAGCAAGATGTACAAGGACTTGAAACAAAATTACTGGTGCAGTAATATGAAGCGATAAGTCGCGGAATTTGTTTCGAGATGTTTAACCTGTCAGCAAGTCAAGATTGAACATCAGCAACTGGCGGGTATGCTGAAACCTCTCCCTATTCCAGAATGGAAGTGGGAAGACATTTCTATGGATTTTATCACGAGTTTGCCGACGAGTCATCGCGGCATGAATACGATCTGGGTGATTGTGGACTGCTTGTCTAGATCAGCTCATTTTCTTTAGATTAAGGATTCGTGGGGTCCCTAGAGACTTACCCAGTTATTCATCAAAGAGATAGTGAGACTGCACGGTACTCCTAAGAGTATCGTTTCTGATCGTGACGGGCGATTCGTGTCTCATTTTTGGAAATCAACTCAGCTTAATCTCAGTACCTCTTTTCATCCTCAGTCCGACGGACAATCCGAGAGGACTATTCAGACATTAGAGGACATGTTGAGGGCATGCGTCCTCGATTGGAAAGACGATTGGGAAGCCCAACTACCATTGATCGAGTTCACGTATAATAATAGTTGGCATGCTTCGATCAAGATGGCACCTTACGAGGCCTTGTACGGTCGTCGTTGTCGATCTCCGTTGTGTTGGGACGACCTATCAGAATCAATCAGCACCGAGCCCGATATGCTTATAGCCGCCTGGGAGAAGGTAGCTTTGATCAAGAGTCGTATGTTGACAGCTCAGAGTCGACAGAAATCATATACAGATAATCGTCATCAACCACTAGAGTTTGAGATGGGTGACCACGTTTTGGTCAAGGTATCCCCGAGTCGAGGTATTTTCCATTTCGGAAAACGGGGGAAGTTGAGTCCGAGATTCATTAGACCGTTTGAGATTTTAGATCGAGTAGGCGAGTTAGCTTATCGTTTGGCTTTACCTCCGGCGTTGAGCCGAATTCATAATGTGTTTCACGTCTCTCAATTGCGGAAGTATGTTGCCGACCCGCGCCACATACTTCAGTTCGACGAAATCGAGATTGCGGATGATCATTCGTATGAGGAGCGTCCTATACGAGTTTTAGAGCGGCGAATCAAACAGTTGAGGAACAACACGATTCCTTTGGCCAAGATTCAGTGGTCTAGACACGGAGTCGAAGAGGCTACTTGGGAGACCGAGGAGAGTATGCGGGAGAGTTATCCCGAGTTGTTTGACCCTTAGCTTCGGGGACCAAACTCTTTTTAAGGGGGGGAGTATGTAATACCCGGTTGTAATTCATTCATTATCATTCAGTAATTATTAGTCTGTAATTGTCACTCAGTAATTTTCACTCATTATTAATCACTCATCATTCATAATTCATTCATTTGCGTTCACTGTTGGCATGTTGTAACTGTATATCAGTTACCGATCGTCATTTCATCTCCGTTTATAGATCGAGAAGGGAGTATTATCATTTTCATCGTCATTGGTAGTCTTGTACTGGGAGTATCACCTTTGGCATGTGTTGGACTTGTTCACTTTCACATTCGTATGATATGTCGGGTCATTCATCAGTCGTAGCGAGGAATCGAAGTTATCGGATTTTTCACCCTGTCCAGCAACGAGTTACGGCCGTAAGGATTGTAGGTTACGGCCGTAACAAGTGTTTTTTATTTTCAGGCCATTTTAGACGAATGGGACTTACGGCCGTAAGGTTTCGGAATACGGCCGTAAGTTGAGCAGGTACGGCGGTAAGGCTTGGCCGGTTACGGCCGTACGTGTCCAGCAGGCTGCCCAGGCATTTTTGGCCAAAGGCGAGTTACGGCCGTAAGAAGTGTAGGATACGGCCGTAAGTGGTATTCGTATATTTCAGGTTTTGTCGGACGGGAGGGACTTACAGCCGTAAGGGTTGCGGCATACGGCCGTAAGACGAGGAAGGTACGGCCGTAAGGCTTGGCCGGATATGGCCGTACGCTACAGGCAGGGTGCCTGGTTATTTCCAACGAAGAGGGCTTACGCCCGTAAGTTTGGCCGGATACGGCCGTATCATCCGAGTTACGCCCATAAGTCAGGAGCGGATACGGCCGTAAGGCTGTCGGCAGGTTTTTGGACGAAGCCGAGTTACGGCCGTACGAGTTGGCCGGTTACGGCCGTAAGGCCGTTGACCTGGGATGTTATGGCCGTAATAAGGCCGAGTTACGGCTGTAACTTCCGGCAGTATATAAGGACCCGGCCGGGACTTTTTCTTCATTTTCACCCTTTTCTTCCATCTTGTCCGAGAGAGAGAGCTTGAGGGGAGAACTTTTCTTCATCCATCACTTGAGGGTTGGATTTTCATCATCTTCTTTCGGTTGTGAAGCCCGGATCATCGATCTAACGCGATTTTTTCGGATCATAGTGCTTGGATCTTCAAAGGTAATCTTCATCAAACCTCTTGGATTTTCGATTTGTGTTGAGATATGATGTTTTGGATGTTAAGATCATGTTGTGTGAAGTGATATACGCATGATTATGGATATGTTCGATTATTCATTGGATTATTAAAGGATTATTCAAGAACACTTTGAATATTGAGTTAGATTTGGGGGTTTTTGATCAATCGTTGTTGTAATCACGAATTTGTATATTCATATTGGATTATTGATCGTTTTGAAGATGTTTTGTTGGTTTGAAACACTTCTTGCGGATCTGATGTTGGTATTATTGAGGTTTGGTTGTAATCAATCGAAGTTGGCCACAAAGTGTTCGATATAATGCCCCAATGAACTTGGTTTAATCGTATCGACGTTTTGAGTTCGTCATATTCGTGTTTGATTCATATATTGAACGTATTGTTGGTAATTGTATTTATTCAAGGTTGTTCGAGCGACCGATATCTCAATTAGGACGTTGTTCGTGGAAGGATAATTGTCACCGGTGTTGTGTAAGTTAATTCTTACTCGGTTAAAAGGATATTCATTCCTTTTTGTTGTTGATCATTCATAATCATAACACATTCATCATTGTATTAATCATATTGAGACTTGTAATTATCGAATAGTCACTTCATTAACGAGGAACGGCGGTTCCAATCATTTCATTGAAACTATCAATCACTTCATTACTACTTTCATCTTGGTGAGTCATTCTTGACCTTGTCGAATTATTATCCATTGATATTCATTGTGGTCATTCTCGTTCATATGACCTTCTGGGTTCATATTGCGTGGCCGGGTGCGGATGTGTGGAATTTTTAGTCGGGCACGTGATGGCCATGTATTGGGAGTAATACATTGGATTGTGCACACGGTAAAGATTAACTCCGTGAGACTAATTAGGTACAAGGACGGGTGTGTCCGGTCATCCGTCTTGTACACTTGCACAGAACACTACGGGCGTACTATGATACTCCTCTTCAGCATAATTCATAACTAAGGATATTTCATAACTTCAGTTAAATCATGATTATGTATTTTCAACCCTTTAGGATTGTTGTTTTTCAGGTCATGGCAAGGCAAAAGCACGGGAATAGCATGTTGACGTCGAGAAGTCCCAGTGATACTAGTAGGGGGCCCCGATCTTTCAGTTATTCATGTTGTTGTCCTTTAATTTCCGCTGCAGACTTTCATTTGGATACTCCGTTTCATTCAGTGTTGTGTATTTTATCTTCATATAAAATATACTAGTATTCGGTATTGTCCTGGTGTGTTGTACTTAAACTCCTCATCGGAGTATTTGGTAATATAATGTGGTTCGGTACTACAATTATATTATTTAATTCATCATTTTCATTTGCCTGGTGGGTCCCAGTCGGGGATTCACGGCACTGTAATATCCGCCTAGCTCGGGGTGTTACATAGATCTAATGAAACCTAATTATTAATTATTGGTTGATGGTGTGTTATTAATTGTATTGGATGAATGTTTATCGATGTTAGGCTTAAGAAAACTGGCTAACCTCCTATACGGTAACTTGATTGAACGTCTTAAGAAACATGAACCAAGGTGTACTAAGGTTAATTGGTTATATTTAATGCATGAGCGAATTCTAGTGATCCCATGTTAGGAGCTTCTTAGCCGGCTCGACATAGGAGTGAAGTAGGAGCTTGTAGAGTTGGGGAAGTTTGTACACACCCCCACGAATGGTATTAAGGAATACAACCCGTCATCCATGCAATTATAACACACTAATCAACCGGTAAAAGATAGTTAGGGAGTAGTGAAGTCTAAGTAAATACACTTCTCTCCATATTAGTTTTCACAACTTTTATTTTCTTGTTATTTTATTTTATTTGCATTTGTAGTTTTTGGGTTAGTTGACTAGCAACTAATTCCGTCCACTTCTTCAAACCCGAGATATTTTAATTGCTTTCCTAAAAATATAAAATTACAAAAAGAATCTTTCCTCACCCTTAGACCTATTAGAGTAGCTTTTCAATCCTAACAACACTATTCCCCTAGAGAACGATCAATCCCCCGGTACTTGCCACTACACTATACTACATCGGTCAGGTACACTGCCTGGTGGGGATTGCAAGCTTGTCAAGATCCCTTGAGAAGTAAAACCTGTTGTAAGGTCGCAAAACCATGCATCATGTTGTGAAGAAGAAGTAGTGCTGTGAAGATCTAGAGCTAAGTAGTGAAGAAGTAGTGTAGTGAAGAAGTTGTGAAGAAGTAGTGTAGTGACAAGTGGTGTGAGATTGGTTCTAACTAGGATTAGAACTCGAAATTTAACTTTGTTTCATTAAATTGGTGTAAGTGAAAGTTGTGTAAGGTTTTCTCCGCCATAAGGGAGCTTGTTGACATAGTGAAGAAAACTCTCGAGTTAGGTGCTCGGGGAATGGAGTAGGACGAAGAGGAGATTCGTAGCCGAACCACTATAAATCATTTGTCTCGCGGTTCACTCTTTTCATCTCTATCTCTTTACTTATGTGTTTATATTCTTATTACTTACTTCGTAGATATTAGTGTTTATAAGTGTGCAAGTATTGATCTCAAATAAAACTAGAATCGAAGTTTATAAAAAAAGTTTTTGTAAAATTAAAAAGGCTAAAACTATTCAACCCCCCTCCCCCTTCTAGTTTTCCACAATTGGTATCAAGAGCCACGCCAAACAAATTTTTTAAAATATATTGTATTTTAAAACTTGAAATCGATATATGGAATCGGAAAAATATTTAGAAGGGAACTTCATTTTTAAACCACCATATTTTGAAAATATAAGCTTTCTTGAATGGAAAAATCGATTCGAAAGTTATGTGAAATCAATAGATTATAATCTTTGGCATGTCATTTCAATTGGTAATTTTCAACCAATAAAAACTATTTTTGAAGAACAAAATAACTTGGCTAAACTAATTATATACAAAGCTCTACCAAGAGTTGAGTATGAAAGAATATTTTTTTGTCAAACGGCAAACGACATGTGGAAAAGTCTTTTAAACTTTCACCAAGAGGAGTGTCAAGCCAAAGAAAATCGTGCATACAAAATAGTAGTAAATGAAAGTATAGTAGATAAATATTTAGTTGAAATGAGTACAAGTGCTACTAGTTCAAATCTTTCATGTGAAGGTAATGATGCCGAAACTTCCATAAGTCATGATGAGAGTAAACAATAAGGTTGTATAGAGATAATGATCGAGAAGGAACTAAGTGATGATGACGGTTCTAGTTCCGAAAGTGAAGACGAAGAATATGCAAAAGTTGTTAAAGAACTCAAGAGTATTATCAAAAAGCAGCAAAGAGCACAAGATAAAAGAAAAACAAACCGAAGGAGAAGATTTAGTGACGAAGACATAAAGGCTAAACACCAATGTTTCGTTGCTCAAGCATCCGATGAGATATGCTTAGGAATAGATTTGGAGCCCGATGAATGGGTAAAGGATAGTGGATGCTCAAGACACATGACAGGGAATCGCAAGCTATTCTCTACAAACAAAGCATATAATGGAGGTAATGTTATTTTTGGTAGTGATCGTCGTGGAAAAATCATAGGCAAAGGTACGATATCTCAAGACTCTCTAACTATTGATAATGTTGAACATATAGATAATTTAACATATAACTTGCTTAGTATAGGACAAATATGTGATAATAAGTGTAGGGTTACCTTTACCGATAAAACTAGTGAAATAATTAAGGATGAAAAAGTCATAGGTAGAGGAATTAGGAAAGGAGGTGTATACATTATAAAATTAGGAAACAAACCAGAAGATAGGATATGTGTAATGTAATATCCGGATTTATTACGGTGTACTTCATCTGTATTCAAATCCTGTATTATTTGGATTGGTGGTTTTGATTATTGGAGTATGATATTTCTTGCATTGATATCTTTGTACATAAGTATAACAACATGCAAAATTTCTCATGCAAACTCGTGATAGAGCACGCTAAGAATGTAGCTTAACGCGCACTATCGGGCTACTACTAGCGCACGCTATGCATGTAGGAGTTGCGTGCGCTAAGAACTCAATTATTGAACTGGACGGCTAGAACATGCGCCAGCCGGGACATGGGTCCGGATAAAATTCCCGCGGACGAACCCGGACAGTTTTGAAGTCAACTCTTATTAGCGCGCGCTAAGGAAAGCTTAGTAGCATGCGCTAATTAGTTAAAGTGCAGAATATTATAAATGGGACAACAACCCATTTTGGCTTACATTTCATTCGTCTACTCTTCATTATTGAGAGGCCAGAGAGCTATAATAATCCTTCTACACACTTAAAACACATCTTATTGATCCTTGTATATTGGTTACCACTTGTGAGTGATCACTGAAGTGGAATAGCACCTTGGAGTGGCATACAACCAACCGGAGTCGGATTCTACCTTACGGTTCAGTGATTTTCATCATATTAAGTTATGTTCAACCTATCTCCAGACTTAGAGTTGGATTCTAAATAATTAGATGATCATGTTAACAAGATATTGATTTTTCATTAGTGAATTATTCAACATGCATCATATTTGGAATATAGAGAT
This sequence comes from Orobanche coerulescens, assembly GCA_033398695.1. Lineage (NCBI taxonomy): Eukaryota > Viridiplantae > Streptophyta > Magnoliopsida > Lamiales > Orobanchaceae > Orobanche > Orobanche coerulescens. The sequence continues at coordinate 66,747,511 of CM065810.1, forward strand.
GGTTATGCCTCAAGTACCTTGATTATGAACATCATGATTCGAATCTTATTACAATGAACAAGTAGTGGAAGCTACTATCATTGGTAATCCAAATCTAGTAGATGACTTCATAGCAATCATGGACTTGACTTTAACATCATTATTGTTAGATGAATCTAAGGGATTGATCATGGAAGGATTTATCTAGTATAGATGGAATGTTAAACAATTACAGTATGATAATTTTGGTTGATATGAAGGTGTCGATATCAACCGTTAAGCCTTTTGAATTGTCATATGAAGATTGTAGTCGAAATGGAAGATGGTTTCATAATAGTATACATATCCTTGAACCCGAAGTTGTTGTTATCCGTTAGATCATTCATAGCCGTATGAACATGATATTCATGGAAGTAACATGAACTAACACGGAGGATTTCATTTGGTTTAATCATGTTGAGGTCGGGCCATCGCCCGGAAGAAACGCCATGCAGAGTTAGCGCACGCTAAGCTATGTAGATTAACGTGCGCTATCGAGCACGAGTTAGCGTACGCTACGTTTGGTACGTAACGTACGCTAGGCCACCAGACGAGCTACCGATCGATCGCTGAAGTAATCGACCATGCATAGTTAGCGACGTTAGGCTTTGTTGTTTGCGCGGCGCTATCGAAAGCGTAATTAACGCACGCTACACAGTACTTAGCGTGCGCTAAGCAACAGTGCATTACATTTTATGAGCTTTTGGCCGTAAATCAAATTGTTAGACATTCGTACGATGTGAGATAAATCCTATATTATTTCTTTTGTTAAGGTTTGAGCTTGTTACGTGATTGATTGAGGGGGACGACCTTCGAGTGTTCGTTTTCGTGGAAGTATTGTTCTTGTCTTCAAATCGAGGCAAGTACCTTATTTGTTTTATGTATTGATGTTATACATATTGTCGTGCATATATGTCGTTGTTGTATGTCCACCTCGTGTTGGTCCGACGGGATCATCGGGGGATCTATGCTAGCATGCGCTGGATCATCGGACGGGTTTTTCCACCACGGGTTGGTCTGACGGGATCATCGTGTAACACCCCGAGATATTCGGAATATGTTACAGCGCCGTAGACCCCTACATGGGACCTACCAGGCTACAATAGAAAAAACTCCACTCGACTAACCATCTTGGTTAGCGAGGATACACAATTAAATAATATGACATATAAAGATACGCCCGGAGCAACCGGCAAAATAAGCATCAACCAACAACGTGACAATTTAAGGCAATACAATACGGAGTTTGAAACAAAAAGGCCTAAGTACTCGCGAGTACAATCTATAAGTTTAAAACTGTGGGAACAACCATATCGAAATGGACAAAGGAAATAAGTAGCCCCAAATGCACATGTCAACGACCCTGGCCAACATCCTCGTACTGTCCTGGTGCTCGCTCGTCCGGATAAGCATAACCTGAAATCCATAACAAGAATTTCCCCAAAACGGGTCCCCAAAGGGGTTAGCAATTACGCTAGTACAAGTAATCAAGGCAAACCAATCGCTTACACATTTCATAGTACATGCATCAATATCATTTCAAAAACCAAAACTAGACATGTCTTTTCCGGAAAATATACAGTCCACAATTAGCCTTGAGAACAGGCAAAGATACATTCTCACTCGAGGCCTCATAGGGACCCTACCGAGTTGGCTACAATTACAGAAAAACAAAACCACGCACACGCTATGCCGTGAGAACAGGGCGGCAGCATACATTCTCACTCGAGGCCTCACAAGGACCCTAACGAGTTGGCTAGCGGTACGAAACTCGTGAAATCCAGGGCGGCAGCATAGATTTCCCTCCTTGACCCCGTCGGGCCAACACAAGGTGAGCAAATTACACACAATATACATTACCATTTCACGTTAAGCATAAAGGTTTCCAAAAATACTTGCCTCGATTAATAGACGGTGACGCGAACGGAACGGAAGAATCAAGCACGACCGTGAGGAACCGACGAATGAACCTAACGATTCGAATAACACAATCACAACCAACTCTAGACGATTACGGAAATGGAATACACCCGGAAACCCGCCTACGATTCATGTATATTCATACCAAAATAACAACGAGGGCGGACCACAACCAAACCCTCCCGATTCCGTAAAAATCCACAAAATATCCATGAATCCATAGGAAAACTAAAGATACTAACAATATTAATCGTATACATCATGAATCCACCAACAAAACGGAACGAATCGGAAGAAAAACCCGAAACCCCCAAATTAATCGAAAATAGGGTTTTAGAATATTACCTTAGGAGATTCAAGTACCAAGATCCGTAGAACACGCGTTAGATTGATTGCCCAAGCTTCACTACCAAGAAAAATGGTGAAAATCGACCCCCAAAGGATAAGGATGAAGAACTCTTCCCTCTCTCTCTCACTCTCTCTCGCTACGCAGTGAAAATGAGGAAAAGACGGCCGATTTCGTCTATTAAAGACGAAAGGCGCAGCTTGACCGCCGTGTCAGCGGCACCGGCAAGTGTGCCGCGGCACAGCCGAAAATTTACTCCTGTGTTTTGGCATTGTGCCGCAAGACAACAAGGCAGCCGCGCACTGGTACACTTGGGGTTTTGGTCGCAGAAGACACACGAGTGTGCCGCGGCACCGACGTGTGCCGCGGCACTGCTCGCACCGTGCCGCGGCATCGGATGGGTGTGCCGCGCACACGACAGCTTCGCCCAACCAACAATCGAAGGGATTTGTGCCGCGGCGCACACACCTTGTGCCGCGCCCACACCCCTTATGGGTTCCAAAATGATAAGAATGATCCTAAAGAGAATGAAACGATAGGAATCAATATTTGGGGACTAATAACACGAAATGGATCCACGGCAACCCCGAAATGGCGGTTTCGCACAACAATAACAAGAATACAGTTCAACAGTTTGACAGGAAGGACACGCTGAAAAGTACACGAGGGTCACTATGACCGAGAAATATACCAAAATGAAAATACAAGGGAAAGAAAAATACCGGATATTACATTCTACCCCTCTAAAAATAAGTTTCGTCCCGAAACTTAAGAAACAAACAACTCAGGGTACCTAGCACGCATGCTATCCTCGGTTTCCCAAGTTGCTTCCTCGACACCGTGTCTCGACCACTGCACTTTGACCAAAGGGATGGTCTTATGCCTCGCCTGCTTCTCACGATGCTCCAAAATCTTCAAAGGACGCTCCTCAAAAGTAATATCTTCAAGAATATCAATCTCGCCATAATCGATGACGTGACTAGATCTCGGAACATATTTCCTCACCGGGAAACATGAAAATGCTATGAACGTGACTCAAGTCCGGGGTAACGCCAAACGGTATGCTAACCCACCGATCCGCCGAGAATCTCGAAGGGTCCAATAAATCTCGGACTCATCTTCCCTTCTTCCCGAAACGGAAAACCCTCTCTCGTCGGCGACACCTTCACAGTAACGTGGTCTCCCACCTCGAATTCTAAAGGTCGACGACGGACATCGGCATATGACTGCCGACTCGGGCCAACATCCGTTCCCGAATTAATTCTATCTTACGCCTCGTCTCTAAAACGACATCCGGCTCGGTCCCGACCAAATCGGACGCCTCATTCCAACAAATCGGCGATCGACATCGCCGCCATAAAGTGCCTCATACGGTGCCATCCGACCGACGCGTGCCAACCGTTGTTGTACGTGAATTCGATCAATGGCAATTGCTCTTCCTGCCGCTACTCCAATCGAGGGCACAAGCACGCAACATGTCCTCGAATGTCTGGATAGTGCGTTCCGACTGTCCATCTGATTGGGGATGAAAAGAGGTACTCAAGTGCAAACGGGTACCTAACGCCTTATGCACCGCCTGCCAAAAGTGCGATACAAAACGGCCACCACGATCCGAAACAATAGACTTCGGAGTACCGTGAAGTCTCACAATCTGCGCGATAAACACACGAGCCAATTTCTCCGGGCCCCAAGTGTCCTTGATGCCCAGAAAATGTGCCGACTTGGTCAGACGATCAATAATCACCCAAACCATATTCATGCCCGATCTCGATCTCGGCAAACTCGTAATGAAATCCATCGATATATCCTCCCATTTCCATTCTGGAACGGAAGTGATCGCAATAACCCAAATGCCGGCCGATGCTCGATTTTGACTTGTTGGCAAGTCAAACATCTCGCCACAACCGTGCGACCTCCTCCTTCATATCATTCCACCAGAAGTTCCTCCTCGTGTCCTTGTACATCTTACTCGAACCCGGATGAACGGAATAGGGTGTGGAATGGGCCTCACGCAAAATACTGTCGCAACTCGGGATCGCTCGCACACAAAGCCGACTCTGGAATCTCAAAACACCATCCTCGTGAATCACAAACCCAGGAGACTTTCCCTTAAGAACGTTCTCTCGGATTTGAGTAATCATCGGATCCTCTGATTGCTTCAGCTTAATTTCATCGATCAAAGATGATGAAATCTCTAAAGCACGAAGTTGCCCGATAGCTCCCGGCAACGAGATCTCAACGTCTAACTCGATCAAAGCCCTCCGAAGCTCAGACTGAGACGTAAGGATCTCAAGCGTTCGCAACGCAATCGCTCGACTCAAGGCGTCGGCCACGACGTTCGCCTTACCCGGATGATAAAGGATTTCGAGGTCATAATCCTTAATCAACTCTAACCACCTCCTCTGCCTCATATTCAACTCTCGCTGAGTAAATATGTATTTCAGACTTTTATGATCGGTAAAAATCTGACATGCAGAGCCGAAAAGATAGTGACGCCAAATCTTGAGCGCAAAAACGACTGCCGCTAACTCCAAATCATGAGTAGGGTAGTTAAGCTCATACGGTCTCAACTGTCTCGACGCATAGGCAATGGTCTTGCCGTGCTGCATCAATACGCACCCAAGACCCTGGCCCGAAGCATCGCTATAAACGGCGAATCCCTCGTTGCCACACGGCAACGCCAAAACCGGGGCTGAAGTCAAACGCTTCTTTAGCTCCTAGAAACTCGATCGCTCTCATCGGTCCGCATTTAACTTCTCGGATTTCGAGCAATCGTGTAAGTGGCCGAGCTAGTTTTGAGAAACTCGACGAACCTACGGTAGTAACCACCAAACCCAAGAAACTACGGACCTCCTTCACATTTGTGGGCGATGCCCAATCCAACACCGCCTCAATCTTCTCGCGGATCCACTCGAACTCCCTACCGAAATCACGTGACCTTAAACATCACTTCCTTCAAATTAACTCACATTTCGAGAACTTCACATAGAGTTGCTCGGCCCTCAAAATGTCTAACACTATCCGCAAATGATGGGCATGCTCTTCCTCATTCTTCGAATAGATAAGAATATCGTCAATGAAGACGATTTACACACTTATCCAAATACTCGATAAAGACTTTGTTCATCAATTGCATGAACACCGCCGGCGCATTAGTTAACCCGAAAGGCATAACTACAAACTCGTAATGTCCGTATCTCGTCCGAAAAGCTATTTTCAGACGCTTGACTCTCTCACCCGAGTCGATAGTACCCCGATTTCAAATCAATCTTCGAGAATACCGCAGCCTCCGCAATCGATCGAACAAGTCATCAATCCTCGGCAAAGGATACTTGTTCTTGATGGTCACTTTGTTTAATTCGCGATAATCGATACACAAACGTAGTGAACCATCCTTCTTTCGCACAAACAGACCGGTGCACCCCAAGGCGAGGCGCTCGGTCGAACATACCCCGACTCAAGAAGCTCACTCAACCGCTTCTTCAACTCGACATCTCTCGAAGGTGCCATGCGATACGGCGCCTTTGAAATCGGAGCCGCGCCCGCTCTAATTCTATAACAAACTCAACCTCACGATCCGGTGGCAATCCCGTAACTCGTCAGAAATACATCAGAAACTCACTAACGACCGGAATCGACGAAAACTCGACTCCACCATTCTCCGCCTTCAAGGCGTAGCACCAATAACCAAGACACCCTTTCGCAGAGTTTCACCGCCTTCAAGGCGTTAATAACAAACTGGTTTCTCTTCGCCCGCGAAAGAGTGTTCAAGATCCGCCCTCGGCTAACATAGTAATAATCCTCGTGCGGTAGTTCATGATCGCACCATGCCGCTCGAGCCAATCATTCCCGAGAATTAAATCCTCGCCCTCGATACCCACAACAATAAGATTAGAGAGCCACGCCTCTCACAAATGATCACGTATCAGCCTCGACTTCTCGATCACCGACAATTCTATCACCGCTAGAAGTTTAACGATGAAAGGCTCGCAAGGTGACAAGCAATGAGACTCAAACGGCGTACACACTCTAGAGAAATGAATGAATGCGTAGCACCCGAATCAAAAAGCACACCGACAGATGGAAATGAATATGAACGGTACTGCCGCCACAAGAGTCGCCGGATCATCGGCTCTCCTCATCTCATAGATACGCGGCCGAGCAGAGCCGACATCGGAAACTCCACCCTAGCGGGCTGACCCCGACCCTTACCTCGGCCGGCACTCGGTGGAGGCGGCGGAGCAAATGAGCCCCGGTTCACACTCGGCCCAACGGGCCGGTTGAGAAGAACGGCGCCGCGGCCGCTTTGATCCGCTCACAAAAGGGGCCTTGTGGCCTAGTTGTCCACAAGTATGACAGTAAGCTTGACGAGAACATTGCCGGCTCCTATGGCCCCGCACACCACGCTTAAAACATGTGGGTTCACGAGCGGAGGTTCCGGCGGCACCCGAAAGCTCCCAGAGAAACGAGCCGAACCGCCTTGAAGTATTTGCAGCCTTGAGATTTCGCCGCCTCCACTCTGGGACCGTAAAATCTCCGACCGACTCGCTTCTTGCTCTCACGAGCCAAATCGCTAGCCGTCACCGACATATCATAAGCGAGAGCTCGACTGATAGTCCTTCAAGGTAGTACAGACGAGCCTGCACATATAGTCCCGAATGGGCGCCTTCATCCTCCCGGAAAATGAAAATTTTGTCGCCTCGCCGACAACTTGGGTCTTCACATAACCCAACTCCTTGTTAAAGTCGGCAATGGCTCGAGATACGGGATATCCCGTGGTTGAGCATCATAGAAAGCATGCACTCGAGCCTCGTCCGACCGGCCACGGACAATATTCGGTCTCCATCAATTCTTGGAATTCGGCCCACGAAGCAACGTGATCTTTGGGACCAACGGCCTCCCACCAATCTGTAGCATCTCCCGTGAGAAAATATTGAGCAACAGGGACCTTACGGTCCTCGGGCGCTTGGTAGCAGTGAATACTTTGGATATCTCCTTGATCCACCCTTCCCACCCGATCGGGTCCGAAGCTCCCGAACCGAGGAGGATGCATCTTGATGACATCCCGAAGCCGCCGATCCGCTCCGCCCGATTAGCATGGGCCTGGTTGGGGTTCTGACCACCCGAGCTATAGCCGCCATTTGGTTAACCATTTGATGCATAATGCCGCAATACCAAGATCGGCGCGCTCCCGAGAAGAAGCATGATCGTGGCGGTCACCGCACGCGGCTCCCGAAGAATGCGACGTGGCCGCCCCACCGCCGCCCCCACGCCCCCGGCCGCGTCCCACGACCACGACCACGACCACGACCACGGTTTCCTCCGGCATCCATACCGATGTTGAGAGATAATGTATATATCGATGATGAGTAAGGAGGAAAAGCAACTACGATTCAAAAGTGGAAATACAATGCAAGAAACAAAAGAGCCGAATAAGAAAACTTACGAGCATTGGAAGTACTGGGATCGATAATGTGTGACAATGTGCAAAACAAAACACGACTAGACCCAAATAACCAACAAGCCTAGGTATCCATAAACCTAGAGCTCGATACCATTTTCTCGTAACACCCCGAGATATTCGGAATATGTTACAGCCGTAGACCCCTACATGGGACCTACCAGTGCTACAATAGAAAAACTCCACTCGACTAACCATCTTGGTTAGCGAGGATACACAATTAAATAATATGACATATAAAGATACGCCTGAGCAACCGCAAAATAAGCATCAACCAACAACGTGACAATTTAAGGCAATACAATACGGAGTTTGAAACAAAAAGGCCTAAGTACTCGCGAGTACAATCTATAAGTTTAAAATTGTGGGAACAACCATATCGAAATGGACACAGGAAATAAGTAGCCCCAAATGCACATGTCAACGACTGCCAACATCCTCGCATCGTCCCGGTGCTCGCTCGTCCGGATAAGCATAACCTGAAATCCATAACAAGAATTTCCCCAAAACGGGTCCCCAAAGGGGTTAGCAATTACGCTAGTACAAGTAATCAAGGCAAACCAATCGCTTACACATTTCATAGTACATGCATCAATATCATTTCAAAAACCAAAACTAGACATGTCTTTTCCTAAAATATACACCCACAATTAGCCTTGAGAACAGGGCGGCAGCATACATTCTCACTCGAGGCCTCATAGGGACCCTACCGAGTTGGCTACAATTACATAAAAACAAAACCACGCACACGCTATGCCGTGAGAACAGGGCGGCAGCATACATTCTCACTTGAAGCCTCACAAGGACCCTAACGAGTTGGCTAGCGGTACGAAACTCATGAAATCCAGTATGGCAAAGATAGATTTCTCCTTGACCCCGTCGGGCCAACACAAGGTGAGCAAATTACACACAATATACATTACCATTTCACGTTAAGCATAAAGGTTTCCAAAAATACTTGCCTCGATTAATAGACGGTGACGCGAACGGAACGGAAGAATCAAGCACGACCGTGAGGAACCGACGAATGAACCTAACGATTCGAATAACACAATCACAACCAACTCTAGACGATTACGGAAATGGAATACACCCGGAAACCCGCCTACGATTCATGTATATTCATACCAAAATAACAACGAGGGCGACCACAACCAAACCCTCCCGATTCCGTAAAATCCACAAAATATCCATGAATCCGTAGGAAAACTAAAGATACTAACAATATTAATCGTATACATCATGAATCCACCAACAAAACGGAACGAATCGGAAGAAAACCCGAAACCCCCAAATTAATCGAAAATAGGGTTTTAGAATATTACCTTAGGAGATTCAAGTACCAAGATCCGTAGAACACGCGTTAGATTGATTGCCCGGCTTCACTACCAAGAAAATGGTGAAAATCGACCCCAAAGGATAAGGATGAAGAACTCTTCCCTCTCTCTCACTCTCTCTCGCTGCAGTGAAAATGAGGAAGAAGACGGCCGATTTCGCCTATTAAAGACGAGTTGCGCTTGACCGCCAGTGCCGCGCACAGCCTGGCGTGTGCCGCGCACAGCCGAAAATTTACTCCTGTGTTTTGGCATTGTGCCGCAAGATACCGCGTAGCCGCGGCACCGCAGATACTGGGTTTTGGCCAGAAGACACACGAGTGTGCCGCGGCACCGACAGTGTGCCGCGCACTGCTCGCGCCGTGCCGCGCACGGATGGGTGTGCCGCGGCACACAGATGCGCTGCCTAACTAACAATCAAGGGATTTGTGTGCCGCGGCGCACACACCTTGTGCCGCGGCCCACACCCCCTTATGGGTTCCAAAATAATAAGAATGATCCGGAAAGAGAATGAAACGATAGGAATCAATATTTGGGGACTAATAACACGAAATGGATCCACGGGAACCCCGAAACGGCGGTTTCGCACAACAATAACAAGAATACAGTTCAACAGTTTGACAGGAAGGACACGCTGAAAAGTACACGAGGGTCACTATGACCGAGAAATATACCAAAAATGAAAATACAAGGGAAAGAAAAATACCGGATATTACACATCGTGGGTTCTAGGCAGTGAACGCTGGATCGACGGAATTACCATGTGTATGTTATGATATCATGTTGTGATTATCAGTTGTGTATGTCATTTATGAGTTTCTCGTAGGAGAAGACTCGTTGGTATTTTTGTCGTTTACGTTATTATTCTTCGTGAGATATGAATAATATGTTGTGGTACTTGTACTAGCATCGTTGTGCTAACCCCTTTGGAGTGAACATTTTGTTTATGTTCAGGATCCAGGAGAGCGGGAAAACAACCACTGGAGCTGCATGACGACGAGGGTGCAGAGTGATGTTTCGGCCGGGTTTATTTGTCTGTTGCTTATTGGTTATTTCAATAAGTACTCGAGTATGAAGTCATTTATGATGAATTTGAATTTGGTGATGTATTATTAAGTTCCTGTTGAACAATTGTACTTTCAGTATTTGGTCAGAACTGTTGTATCTTAATTCCGTTATTTCCATTCGTTAGTACCTTTTAATGTCTGTTCAATTCTTCAGCCTTGTAAATCCTTATGTAAAGGATTTAAGGCGCTGTAATATTCCTGAATATATCGGGGGTGTTACAGAATATGGTATCGGAGCTAAGATTATGGATATCTTGGTCGTTGGGTTAAAATAGGGGTCATTTATGTCTTTTGAGGTAACCGGCCGTGAATGACATCACTGCACTGCCTACGTCTTCATGCGAACGGTGGTTGTAAGTTCCTAAACTCTATCTCGTTCTTTACATGTTATGTTCCTTTATACTCGAATATTAGAATGATGTTGTTTCCTGTATATTGAGTATTTATGCTTACAGTATGTTGAGAGGCGGACGTGGACGTGGTCGCGGTCGTGGACGCGGACGAAGAAATGCTGAAAGGGAAGCGTCGCCTTCTAATCAAAGCTACCATAGCTCAAAGTAGCCGCAAAAATCTATTAATAACGAATCGAACTCATTGTACTGCAGATCCTTCGTCAAGTGGTGAACCAGATGACTCAATTCGCCCAAGTCGTGGACCGAATGCAAGTGGCGGTGGGACTACAGCAGGGAGAGAGACAGCAAGGGATCCCAGACATGGGAAATCGAGATGACCGGTGGCTGCAAGAGGTGGCGAAGATGCAACCACTCAAATTCGAAGGTATTTCTGAGACTCCCACCTGGGACCATTGGTTGAAGGAACTGGAGAAAATCTTTGCCGGAATTAACTGCCCAGACGACCGGAGAGCCTCTATCGCTCAATACTTTCTGATAGGAGAAGCGTCCGAATGGTGGGAAGCCATCCGGCCTGTAGACCATGATGCTAATTGGACAGAGTTTAGATTGATGATGGAAGCTCAGTATTGCCCTCGTCCTATGAGGGAAGCCAAAGTTCGGGAGTTTTTCTCCGCTCAGCCTTCAGATGTGCCGATCCTGCAATTAAGACGTTTAACCAAGAGGCCGGCATTTGTTCGACATCCGGTCGTAATGCATGCGTAAATGATGATCCATTTCGATATGAGGATGAAACCAGAAATCCAGAGGTACATGTCCGGTTTTGAATGTACCACACTCCGTCAATACCAGGATAAGGCGTTGGCGTATGAGATCAAGGAAGCAGCTATGGAGAAATTTTCCGAATCTAAGAAACAGAAAGTCTCTAGTACTTTTACAGAGCACAAGAACAGCGGGCCCCGTAAGGCACAGTCATCCTTTCACTCTTTCAAGAAACCTCCGCACCCAATTAGGAGCGGAAAGAACTTCAGAGCGATATCAACTATTACTGATGTTACCAAGAATGCTTTAATCACTGTGACGGGCACTATCGACTTAATTGCCCCCTACCCGCCGTGACTTGTTTTGATTGTGGACGAGAGGGACATCGGGCGTTGTTTTGTGAAGAGACCGCAAAGTCTTTTAGAGCCCGTACACCACAAATACCCGTAAGGAAGCCAGTATCCAACAGACACAGCAAAGTGTTCAGATGCCTCAGAATTTTGGCCGCGGACGAGGCAGAGGACAATGGGACCGAAAGGGGACATCGAGTGCCGGATCTGCTCCCCCACGTTTGTAAGAGATGAGGAGGACAGACGATCAGGATGTTGCTGTCGCATCAGGTACTGTCCAGATCCTTTCCCAGCCAGTTAGTGTTTTATTCGATACATGAGCTACGCATTCTTTTATATCTTTGTCTTGTGTAAATCGTTTGAATATTTCCGGTTTTCATACTTGTGAACCTTATGTTGTTGGTTTACCGAGTGGAGAGAGGATTGTCGGGAACTTAGAAACTAGAAATTTCCCAGTATCATTTGGAGGCAGAGAGTGGCTCTCAAATTTGATTGTAATAGAAATGCAAGGAGACGACCTGATACTCGGAGACGATTGGCTTAATCGATATGGAGCAATTGTAAACTACCGAAGGAGGAATATCTCGCTGATTGCTGACGATGGTTCCGAAATATTGTTCGAGGGGTGGAAATCGGGAAGCTCAGGAAAATTGATCAAGGCAATGAAAGCCGTCAAATTTTTGAAACGGGGCTGTACCGGATATTGGTGTTATGCAATGAAGAAAGAAGACAAAATTACAGAACTTTCATCCATTCCTGTTGTGAATGAATTTCCAGATGTATTTCCTGACAAGTTACCTGGACTACCTCCACGAAGAGATGTAGAATTTACCATTGAGCTGGAACCCAGAGCTACACCAATTTCTAAGGCGCCGTATCGTATGGCACCTACCGATATGTACGAACTGAAAAATCTGCTGGAGGAGTTACTGGACAAAGGCTATATTCAGCCAAGCGTTTCGCCCTGGGGAGCGCCAGTTCTTTTTGTCCGCAGGAAGGATGGATCGCTTCGACTGTGTATTGACTATCGAGAGCTGAACAAAATGACAATTAAGAACAAGTATCCGTTGCCACGGATTGATGATCTGTTTGACCAGTTGCAAGGGGCAATAGTATTCTCTAAAATCGATCTGAGATCAGGATATCATCAGCTGCGGATTAAGGAATCTGATGTTCCGAAATCAGCGTTCAGAACTCGCTACGGACATTATGAGTTTGTAGTGATGCCGTTTGGTCTCACTAACGCACCTGCTGTATTTATGCAATTGATGAACCGAGTGTTCATCGAATTTTTGGATAAATTTGTGGTCGTGTTCATTGATGACATTCTGGTATATTCTAAGAGCCCGGAAGAACATGCGCAGCATTTGCGGATTGTATTGGAACTTTTGAGAAGCGAACAATTGTACGTCAAACTTTCTAAGTGTGAATTCTGGCTAAAGGAAGTAATGTTCCTCGGCCATGTGGTGTCAGCTAAAGGAGTCCGAGTAGATCCTCAGAAGATCGAAGCAATTATGGATTGGAAGCCTCCAAAGAACATGAAAGAAGTCTGAAGTTTCTTAGGACTTGCTGGGTATTATCGTCGGTTCGTGGAAGGGTTTTCCAAAATCTCCCGCCCACTTACTCGACTCCTGTAGAAAACTCAAAAGTTTGAGTGGAACGAGTCGTGTCAGACTAGTTTTGATGAATTAAAGAAGAGATTGACAACGGCACCAATTCTATCACTTCCACAGGGGACTGGAGGATTCATAGTTTACAGTGATGCTTCGAACCAAGGACTCGGATGCGTATTGATGCAGAATGACAAGGTGATCGCTTATGCTTCACGACAGCTGAAACCTTATGAAGTGAATTACCCAACACATGATTTGGAGCTAGCAGCAGTAGTTTTTGCTTTGAAGATCTGGAGGCATTATCTCAGACGGACTCACCGCGATCTTTACGGATCACAAGAGTCTCAAGTACATATTCAGTCAGAAAGAGTTGAATATGCGGCAAAGAAGATGGTTAGAGCTGATTAAGGACTATGACTTGGAGATTTTGTATCATCTAGGCAAAGAAAATGTAGTGGCCGATGCACTCAGCCGCAAGCCTGTTTCTATTCAGATGCTGGAGACTCTGACCTCGCAACTTAGCCTTCAACGAGAGATGATTCGAGAAGGAATTGAAGTGTGGTTACAAAGAGTCCAAGGACAACTGTGCGTGATGGAAATAACTTCATCATTAACCGAAGAAATCAAATCTAGACAGGCAGATGATCCTCTGATGATTCGGTTACGTGATGAAGTGATCAAAGGAAAGGCCCCCGGATTCATAATTCATGATGATGGATTTTTGAGATTTCAGAACCGACTCGCATTCCCGATGTTGATGTTCAAATGCATAATTATGAAGGAAGCTCACGTCGCCCTATTCTATCCACCTGTGCACCAAGAAGATGTATAAGGACTTGAAGCACTTCGTGGGGCAACATGAAGAAAGATGTAGCGAACTATGTTTCGAAATGCTTGACTTGTCAGCAGGTTAAGATCGAGCATCAACGGCCTGCCGGAATGTTGAAGCCACTCCCGATTCCTGAATGGAAGTGGTAGGACATATCGATGGACTTTATCTCTAATATGCCGAGAACCAGGACAGGAATGAACATGATTTGGGTGATAGTTGATCATTTAACCAAATCAGCTCATTTTCTAGGCATTAAGGACACGTGGGGACCAGAGAGGTTGGCACGAGTATTTATTTCGGAGATAGTTCGATTGCATGGTACGCCGAAGACCATTGTTTCTGATCGAGACGGCCGTTTTGTGTCTCACTTTTGGAAAGCAGTTCATAAGGCCTTGGGGACCGAATTGAACTTCAGCACAGCTTATCACCCACAGACTGACGGACAATCCGAGAGGACTATTCAAACGGTGGAAGATATGCTAAGGGCCTGTGCCTTAGATTGGTCAAACGATTGGGAAGTTCATCTACCATTGATTGAATTTACCTACAACAATAGTTAGCATGCTTCCATTAAGATGGCACCGTTTCAGGCATTATACGGGAGGAGATGTAGATCGCCCCTATGTTGGGATGATTCGTCAGACTTGATCTAACAGTAACTGAGTTGATCGTGCAGACTCGAGAAAAGATAGCCTTGATTCGTGAAAGGCTGTTGACCGCCCAGAGTCGCCAGAAATCTTACGCAGACGTACGCCGTCGCCCATTGGAGTTCAGTGCTGGAGACCACGTACTTTTGAAGGTTTCTCCTACTCGGGGAATCTTTCGTTTCGGAAGGAAAGGAAAGCTGAGTCCGAGATATATCGGACCATTTGAGATCCTTGAAAGAGTTGCGGAGTTGGCATACAGATTGGCATTGCCGCCGTCATTGTGCCATGTTCATAACATGTTCCACGTATCCCAGTTACGTAGGTATATACCAGATCCCAGTCATATCATTGATTTCAGCGAGATCGAAGTCGCGCAGGATGGGACGTTTGAAGAAAGACCGGTCAAAATACTCGAGAGTCGAGTTAAGCAGCTGAGGAACAAACCAATCATTTTGGTCAAAGTTCAATGGTCACGTCACGGAATGGAAGAAGCCACATGGGAAACGGAAGCTGATATGAAGTCCAGATATCCCGAGTTATTTTCGTCTTGAGTTTCGGGACGAAACTCCTTTTTAGTAGGAGAGTATGTAATATCCGAATTTATTACGGTGTACTTCATCTGTATTCAAACCCTGTATTATTCGGATTGGTGGTTTTGATTATTGGAGTATGATATTTCTTGCATTGATATCTTTGTACATAAGTATAACAACATGCAAAATTTCTAATGCAAACTCGTGATAGCGCACGCTAAGAATGTAGCTTAACGCGCGCTATCGGGCTACTACTAGCGCACGCTATGCATGTAGGAGTTGCGTGCGCTAAGAACTCAATTATTGAACTGGATGTCTAGCACATGCGCCAGCCGGGACATGGGTCCGGATAATATTCCCGCGGACGAACCTGGACAGTTTTGAAGTCAACTCTTATTAGCGCGCGCTAAGGAAAGCTTAGTAGCGTGCGCTAATTAGTTAAAATGCAGAATATTATAAATGGGACAAAAACCCGTTTTGGCTTACATTTCATTCGTCCACTCTTCATTCTTGAGAGGCCAGAGAGCTATAATAATCCTTCTACACACTTAGAACACATCTTATTGATCCTTGTATATTGGTTACCACTTGTGAGTGATCATTGAAGTGGAATAGCACCTTGGAGTGGCATACAACCAACCGGAGTCGGATTCTACCTTACGGTTCAGTGATTTTCGTCATATTAAGGTATGTTCAACCTATCTCCAGACTTAGAGTTGGATTCTAAAGAATTAGATGATCATGTTAACAAGATATTGATTTTTCATTAGTGAATTATTCAACATGCATCATGTTTGGAATATAGAGATGGTTATGCCTCAAGTACCTTGATTATGAACGTCATGATTCGAATCTTTTTACAATGAACAAGTAGAGGAAGCTTCTATCATTGGTAATCCAAATCTAGTAGATGACTTCATAGCAATCATGGACTTGACTTTAACATCATTATTGTTAGATGAATCTAAGGGATTGATCATGGAAGGATTTATCTAGTATAGATGGAATGTTAAACAATTACAGTATGATAATTTTGATTGATATGAAGGTGTTGATATCAACCGTTAAGCCTTTCGAATTGTCGTATGAAGATTGTAGTTGAAATGGAAGATGGTTTCATAATAGTATACATATCCTTGAACCCGAAGTTGTTGTTATCCGTTAGATCATTCATAGCCGTATGAACATGATATTCATGGAAGTAACATGAACTAACATGGAGGATTTCATTTGGTTTAATCATGTTGAGGTCAGTCTACTGCCCAGCAATAAACTGCCATGCAGAGTTAGCGCACGCTAAGCTATGTAGATTAACGTGCGCTATTGAGCACGAGTTAGCGTACGCTACGTTTGGTACGTAACGTACGCTAGGCCACCAGATGAGCCAGTCGACTGATCAGTGAAGTACTAACCATGCATAGTTAGCGTACGCTAGGCTTTGTTGTTTGCGTGCGCTATCGAGCAGAATTAACGCACACTACACAGAGTACTTAACGTGCGCTAAGCAGTTCAGGCAGATTACATTTTATGAGCTTTTGGCCATAAATCGAATTGTTAGACATTCGTACGATGTGAGATAAATCCTATATTATTTCTTTTGTTAAGGTTTGAGCTTGTTACGTGATTGATTGAGGGGGACGACCTTCGAGTGTTCGTTTTCGTGGAAGTATTGTTCTTGTCTTCAAATCGAGGCAAGTACCTTATTTGTTTTATGTATTGATGTTATACATATTGTCGTGCATATATGTCGTTGTTGTATGTCCACCTCGTGTTGGTCCGACGGGATCATCGGGGGATCTATGCTAGCATGCGTTGGATCATCAGACGGGTTTTTCCACCACGGGTTGGTCTGACGGGATCATCGTGGGTTCTAGGCAGTGAACGCTGGATCGACGGAATTACCATGTATATGTTATGATATCATGTTGTGATTATCAGTTGTGTATGTCATTTATGAGTTTCTCGTAGGAGAAGACTCGTTGGTATTTTTGTCGTTTACGTTATTATTCTTCGTGAGATATGAATAATATGTTGTGGTACTTGTACTAGCATCGTTGTGCTAACCCCTTTGGGGGTGAACATTTTGTTTATGTTCAGGATCCAGGAGAGCGGGAAATTAACCACTGGAGCTGCATGATGACGAGGGTGCAGAGTGATGTTTCGGCCGGGTTTATTTGTCTGTTGCTTATTGGTTATTTCAATAAGTACTCAAGTACGAAGTCATTTATGATGAATTTGAATTTGGTGATGTATTATTAAGTTCCTGTTGAACAATTGTACTTTCAGTATTTGGTCAGAACTGTTGTATCTTAATTCCGTTATTTCCATTCGTTAGTACCTTTAATGTCTGTTCAATTTTTCATCCTTGTAAATCCTTATGTAAAGGATTTACGGTGCTGTAATATTCCTGAATATATCGGGGGTGTTACATGTAACACCCCAACCCGACACGGGTCAAAATGCCACATTATGGTGTCACTCAGAACATACGACGCAAGCGAAAGACTTATAAAACATACAAGTTACAAAGGAAATACTAGGGAAATACGGAAATACTAATTCTATACAAAGGGAAAACCAAAACCAAATACAAAATCAAACTAAGTCTAAATGAAGCCAAATCCAACTAATCTAGATGCAAAAGGGTATCTATCGTCAGGGTAGTCCACTAAGAGCTCCTATGCACTCTTCTCTCAACCCAGCTTCCAACCTAAAACCTGCCGCAGGAAAAGAAATGCGGTTGAGCTTAAAAAGCCCAGTGAACAGATATATAACAAAACCGATAATCGAAACGTATATAAGTAATAACAAAGGAAATTATACGCTCCTGCTGAAAAGAATATCATCTGTCAAATGCATAAGAGATCAACGATAACTGAACAAATATCATAAGTCAACAGAATAAAGAACATGAAGAAGCGAATGGTTATAATCAAACGAAGTGAGAAGGATCATAAGCATCAGTACAAAGTATCATAAGTCAAACGAATGAAGCATAATAGAGATATCAAATGTAAGCATAATCAGATAGTAATCAGAATCAAAGAGCATGTATCAACAAAGGTGCATCTAACGAGATACTCGAATAGACATAAGAAACATAGGAAAACCACGATCCGACCTAACGAGATACTTGAATAGGTCTCAAATCACATAATCACATATCCGTCAAATCATAAGTTGTACAAGGAGCTGCAGACTCCATGTACCAGACGTGAAAGGGGTACAAGGCACGTACAGCCAGTCACCAAACCAAATCATATCATATCATATCATATCAAAGCCTAGGATGCATCCATACGCCCCCCACAAACAAATCATATACAAAGTGGCCAAGAGATCTCATATCATATCATAAACAGGCGGGGACGCCGGGGACTAATCACACCGCCCCATATAGTGTCATGCCATTGGTGCCTCAATGACACGCCCATGGTACCTCCATGAGTAGACTAAAAACTCGGGCACCAGAACAGAATATATATCAAAGCATATGAGACAAAGATATCCACAACAGAATGCTCCCAGAGCATAACAGAATAGAATGCTCCCAGAGCATAATATAACAGGATCTCATAAGAGATAGTAATCATATAATTCAAGTCCAAAGGGGATAGCCAAACAGAATCAAATCAGAGGTATCATAGCAAAGGCTCATATCAAAAAGATCATATCTACGAATCATATCAAATAGATCATATCAATCATATCAATGGGGAACATAGCAATGGCATAACTGAAGGGAATCATAGCAGTGTCACGGATCGAAAGAAAGTCATGAGAAGTCCCTACTGAAAAGGGATAGAATATATGTACCTCAAACCGCAAATGCATAACAACCAGAAAAACACAAGAGACAAGGGCTACTTCTTCTTCGGCGAATCTACACGAATTAATAATCAAGTATTACTTATAAGCTCGTTTTAAATTAGATTACTCATTTTAGGTTCCTTTCTACTTTTAAAAACTTTCCATTTTTAGTAACTTGCCATATCTAGTAACTTTCATTATTAAGTAACTTTCTACTTTTAGTAGGGTTCCCGAATTATTGATTTAATAGTTTAAGGTTATAATTGTCAATTAAATGTATTTAAGAGTGAAAATGACCAATATAATTGTTTAGGGTTAAATATGTCAATTTAGTAAAGTTTAGGGTCAAAATTATAAATTATCAAAATTAAATATTAAAAATGGCAAATAAAATTATTTTAAGGGTTATGCTATAATTTTATATTAAGATGATAATTTTAGACCCCATCATTCATAATTTATTAACGTACCCTCGACATTAACTTTAGACCGCGACGACCAAGATATGTTATATATATGCATACGTGTACACACCGCTTCATGTCATTTGATTTTCATATAATGTAACCATGCACACCATAAAATCTTCTATTCCCATACGTCAATAAACACATATATACCTAGGTTCATTTTATCCAAAGATATACAAACCCCATTATACACAAGACACAACTTGTTTAACATGTGAATGAGACAAATTATAAACCTCATGTATCTTAAACTCACGCATGTAATATCAAACCGTAATGCCCAACGCCTACCCCTTTTCTTATGTCTTTTGCTAACAAAAACAAACCCAAACGACTCGATGCTTTGACCAGCCCAAGACCACCCCACTTATCCCTTTTCAAACAGTTAGTACATTCGTTAAATGACTAGTTAGAACCATTCAGAAATACACACAACAAGCACTCTATATAATGCCCATTTAACAAGACCCACACATGAAATAATTAGGCAAAACATAACGAGACCCCACACACAGGTTTACTTCACTTGTATTATGCATGCATGTTCATCTTATTTCTTTAAGTATCTTTCCAAGTTCTCGTACATGTTTAGAGATTATGTGAGTGTTTAATGACCAGATACAAGTGCGCATGAGTGATCCAAATGACGAAACAGAAAACAAAGTCGACTTATATATATATTTTATCTCTATGATTCTATGTGACAATTATCCATTCATATACTCACCTTGTTAACGAGACAAACAAGTCATCGCGAGACCAGATTTAAATCACGAGCCCTTGCGAGACTAACACAAGTATTAACGAGACACAATTAGACCAGTCTTACACATATAAGCTTACATGTTTACCATTTCATGTGACTTAATTATTTCATACGTATTCTGAGTTTATCAATTATATAACCATATAGCTTAAGTTCTCATTGTTTCGAACGTACGTTTTAGCTCACATGTCGACTTCAAGTAAAATACAAGGACGATTAGGAATACCTCAAGGACGAACGAAATCAAGAGACACAGAACCAAAACCCAAAACCTTCGAACCCACAGCACACGATATCACCAATGAATACCACGACTTGAACTCCTTTCGAGACACAAAAATACCCACGATCAAACCTTGACTAAACACCCTTGGTACCTTCTTCTTCTTGGGAGAATAAGAGCTGCTTTCTTGTATGTTTTATTAGGGTTTTATGTGTATTTTGTTGGTGTCATACGGTTGTAGAATAATGAGGAGAGGTAGGAGATATGAGGGGAACTTAGAGCCGATTATGTGGGAGGGTCAAATGACCAAATCTTCATCCATTGTTTTCAAATATATTAGTCTTTAGGTTGTGAACAAATTTTTAAATATAATTTGGTCCCTCAGTATAATATGAGACGTCTGAGTTTTGATATTCAACAAATATTTTCTCAACTTTAAATACGTGCACATATTTCATGATCAATTACATCAAAATGAAATATATTTGTTCCTTTTTCCAACTTGTTAAACGTGTGATGTATTAGCTTAGGCTCAAATGTTGTGTTGAATTGTTTCATATCATAGCTTAAGTAATAGGTTCAAGATGAAATGGTACCAAGTTTAGGAAAAATTTAAATTGTATGGGAATTTAAGAGAAACAGATTTTCGGGTTTTACAATTCTCCCCCCCTAAAAAGAAAATTTTCGTCCTCGAAAATTGGAATCGCTCAAGTTAGACGGAGACGTAGCAATCACAAAAGAACGTCACAATTTACCTCACGCTCGGGGAGGTCCTTCCAACAGAATCTTCACAAACAGAAATTTTCTCATGACTCGATCCCGACAACAAGAATAGCCTCAGGCTCTCCACAAAACATAAATCGTAACAAATCTGATTCCAGTGAATATGAAACAAATGCTTAGCAGATGACAGATGATAATTGAAATCTCACAAAGAGATACATGAAACACATATACCTACGAGGCAAGCACATAGATAGTACTAACTGATAAAACTTCATCAACTCCTACCAAATTCTGAACGAACAAAGAAACTTGCCAAAATCGGAGGAGCACAAATCGAATCATCAAACGTATCAAGAGTCTCATAAAGAGATGGATAGTATATTCGTACTGACAATCAAAATCACAAATCAGAGTATCAAAATGTATCAGAAGGCATAACAGAATAGGTAGAATAATCGTACGGATAAGAAAGAATCCAAGATCTAACGTGTCGCAAACTAAAGCTTCCTCAAATGCCAAGACGTCTAACTCTTCTGTACCTCTTTTGGAAGCGTGCTGCAAAACGCGATTCTCTGTCATGATCACTGTAGGTGCGCCATGTAGATTGAATGATCTTCTGCCGAAAGAAATCTCTGCCGATCTTCCAAGCAAGTCGTCCCAGTCAATGCTCCACTATAACGCCACTAGTGTTGTCCTTCCCACTTGTTTCCACGCTAAATGCTTCGCTATCAATGTAGTCACCGCCGTCTTCACGCCACCCCGTCCAACTCCAGCCAGCTACTTCTCTCGTCCTTCATCCCGCAACAGTTACTCTTTGAGAATGTCATAGGGGCTTCTTCGAACGTAGAATGTCAACACAAAATACAAAGATGATACTCGTGTTTCTCTTTCGTCTCTAAATATACTAAAATTTCATACAATGACAATTTGTCCAAGTATTTCATGAAAGACACGATCAACTAAATCCATAGGAATAGTCGGAAAGGTAACCAATATAATTGGCATCACACACACAAGTACGAATAGAAATACTAAGAGTATCACGTTCCTCACACAAAATAAAACACGATTCAGCTTCCAACAATAATTACCATCATCATTCTCCTCCACAAATAAAACAAAAACACACAAAGATACACAGCGAACGTTACAAACAAATCGAATATTTCTCGAGGCGAGTTTCATCAGAGAAGTATCTTCACAGCAGTGGGGAAATCAACGCACGAGTTTCAGAACAAGGTGATCATAAACGATTATCAAGTTATGAATCATGGTGTAGAATATGAACTTCACAAAACGTCAAAGGTGACAAACATAAAATGACAATCGTCATCATCATAATACTCGGGCAACAAATCAAAATCCAGAATAACATCGAATCGAACATCTCCAATGTAAAAAAAATTAGCACAACAAAATCGTCTCCAAATATCTCCAGAATGCATCAGACAATCGAATATACATGATGAAAAATCACAAAACGTTCATAGGGGTGGAACAGGTAAGGTAAAAAAAAATCTGCAATGAAGAAAGAATCAAAAGTAGGGAGAAGTCATAGAATGTGTCGAACATGTAGGATTCATACATGCGCGAATCTCCGAACGAACAAAAGGCATCTAAACGAATGTCAAACGAATCAAGAATTGAAGTTCAAAAGAAAGTGATAACTCCAGGAAATGAAACTTATAAGACATACTACAAAGTCTAAAGGCATCCTAAACACATGTCGCGAATCCTGATAAGTCTTCTAAGTCTCCGAAATGAATGATCTTGCAAGAGCTTAACGAAAAGCAAAGGCATAAATCAGAGTAAAGCGGAAGCAAGAAAACCAACGTCTGATCATATATCTACCCAATCCTCACCGGTCATACTAAAGCTCTTAAGGGGAGAAACTTAAGGCAAAACCTTCCAAAGTTATTCCTAAAGCTTCTAAGGTGCAAACCTAAGGGTCCAAATCTTCACAGGCCATAACTTATGTACTATAAGTAGCAACCTGAGCTCTGATACCATAATTGTAACACCCCAACCCGACACGGGTCAAAATGCCACATTATGGTGTCACTCAGAACATACGACGCAAGCGGAAGACTTATAAAACATACAAGTTACAAAGGAAATACTAGGGAAATACAAAAATACTAATTCTATACAAAGGGAAAATCAAAACCAAATACAAAATCAAACTAAGTCTAAATGAAGCCAAATCCAACTAATCCAGATGTAAAAGGGTATCTATGGTCAGGGTAGTCCACTAAGAGCTCCTATGCACTCTTCATTCAACCCAGCTTCCAACCTAAAACCTGCCGCAGGAAAAGAAATGCGGCTGAGCTTAAAAAGCCCAGTGAACAGATATATAACAAAACTGATAATCGAAACGTATATAAGTAATAACAAAGGAAATTATAAGCTCCTGCTGAAAAGAATATCATCTGTCAAATGCATAAGAGATCAACGATAACTGAACAAATATCATAAGTCAACAGAATAAAGAACATGAAGAAGCAAATGATTATAATCAAACGAAGTGAGAAGGATCATAAGCATTAGTACAAAGTATCATAAGTCAAACGAATGAAGTATAATAGAGATATCAAATGTAAGCATAATCAGATAGTAATCAGAATCAAAGAGCATGTATCAACAAAGGTGCGTCTAACGAGATACTCGAATAGACATAAGAAACATAGGAAAACCACGAGCCGACCTAACGAGATACTCGAATAGGTCTCAAATCACATAATCACATATCCGTCAAATCGTAAGTTGTACAATGAGCTGCAGACTCCATGTACCAGACGTGAAAGGGGTACAAGGCACGTACAGCCAGTCACCAAACCAAATCATATCATATCATATCATATCAAAGCCTAGGATGCATCCATACGCCTCCCACAAACAAATCATATACAAAGTGGCCAAGAGATCTCATATCATATCATAAACAGACGGGGACGCCGGGGACTTGTAATACCCAGTTGTAATTCAGTCATTATCATTCAGTAATTTCATTCGGTGATTGTCACTCAGTGTATTTTCACTCGATTATAATCATTCATCAATCATGTTCATTCACCGTGTTCACCGTTCGGAAAAACTTCGAGTTGTGTATCGTTATTGTTCATTGTTTCAACTTTCCTCATATGAGTTCGACTTTGTTAGATCACCATTAATTTTTGGTAACTCCAAAAATTCTAAATCTTTGCAATATTATAGAGCATCGAGTTAGCTTTCCAATGGTTCAAACGGTGAGTCAATCGGAGTCCGAACGAGAGAGTTATGGTCGTTTTAGCTCAACCGCTCATTTTTCAGTTATTGGCCGATCACTGCCGAACGAACTCGGCCGTGTCGTCCGACACGGCCCGTGCCGTACTCGTCCGGAAATGCCGAAGTCTCTGCCTCAGGACCCGACCGTGTCGTGCAGCGCACGGCCGGTCGAACTCTTCGGATAAGCCGAACCGATCGCCGACACGCCGACCGTGTTCCGTGACACGGCCGAGTCATGCCGAGTCGCTGTCGGACGGGTCACTATCGGAAGGCCCTCCGCGCCGCGACCGTGTCAAGCAGGACACGGTCGAGTCCCTGTCGGCCAGCTGTGCGACACGACCGTGCCGATCGGCACGGGCCGTGTCCGGCAGGGCAGTCAACCCCTTTAAATTCGTTTTTTCAGCATTTCAGCCCATTTCTCTCCCTTTTCTTCACCTTCAACCGAGAGAGAAAGCTTGAGGGAGGGTTTTTCCTTCACAAATCATTTGGGTGTTTGATTTTCTTCATCTCCTTTCGATCGTGAAGCCCGGATAATCAATCTAACGCGTGTTCTTCGGATTAAAGTACTTGGATCTTCAAAAGTAATTTTCTTCAACACCTTGGATTTCGATTTTTGTGTTGAGATACGATGTTTTGGACGCTATAATCATGATATATGAAGGGATATGTATATGATTATGAGTTTGTATAAGGATTCATTGGATTATTGAGGAATTATTCAAGAACACCTTGAAAATTGAGTTGGAATTGGGGATTTTCGACTAATTGTTGTTATAATCACGATTTTGGATATTCATAATGGATTATTGATCATATTGGAGATGTTTTGTTGGCTTGAAACACTTCTTGGGGGAATTAATAGTGGCTTATTGAGATTTGATTGTAAACAACCGGAGTTTGGCCACAACGTATTCGATATTATGCCCCAATGAACTTAGTTTAATCGTATCGACGTTTCGAGTTCGTTATATTCGTGTTTGATTCGTATATTAAGCGAATTGTGGGTGCTTGTGTAATTCAAGGTTGCTCGAGTGGCCGGTATTCCCTATTAAGGACGTTGTTCGTGGAAGGACTTCCTCGCCTTCGGTTTGAGGCAAGTTTTATACTTGTACTAGTCAATGAGATTAATGTCATCATATATGTGTATAAATGTGTTGCATCATTCCGAGACTTAGTCTCTTCATGAATTCATTGATATTAAGAGATCGTTCGATACGATACCTTTCGGCAATTTTGCCAAATATTTATTGTTGTTCGTTAACGGCCGATTCTAGGCATTGTGATACTCATTATTAATGTCATTGTCGATAGCCAGTTCGCGGGGTCGATGTATCGATTGTTGTTAACATAGATGTCAATTTAAGACATTGTTGAGATCATTGTTATTCCTTTTTGGATTGTCATTAAAACTGTACACGCCGATTAAAGGCATTGGCTTATTCATTTCTCACCTTCGTCGTCGGTAACCGATTAAAGGTGCCGAGGCATCCTTCATATCATTGTTATCGAATTGCCGTTCGCAGGCAAATCGAAGTGTTCAATCATTCATCATATCGTTCACATCGATTAGCCATTATAAGGAAATCGAAGCGCTCAAGCATTCATGGAATCATCTGCTCCATCATTGTCATCGGTTAGCCGTTCTAAGGCAATCGAGGTGTTGAGTTGGGACTGTAGAGGATGGTGCTGGCCGACTCAAGACAGCATACCATCCCTAATTGTGATACGGCTTTCATGCCGTGGCTTCGGCCCTAATTGTGATACGGCTTTCATGCCGTGGCTTCGGCCCTAATTGTGATACGGCTTTCATGCCGTGGCTTCGGCCCTAATTGTGATACGGCTTTCATGCCGTGGCTTCGGCCCTAATTGTGATACGGCTTTCATGCCGTGGCTTCGGCCCTAATTGTGATACGGCTTTCATGCCGTGGCTTCGGCCCTATTTGTGATACGGCTTTCATGCCGTGGCTTCGGCCCTAATTGTGATACGGCTTTCATGCCGTGGATTTGGCCTTAATTGTGATACGGCTTCGTGCCGTGGCTTCGGCCCTAATCAATAACAGCTTCAGGCTGTTTCGGCTTCATGTGATTATGATATTTGACAGTTTCGGCTGAGTGGTTTTTAGGCCTTGTGATTGTCTTGTTAATTTCATTGGAGCCTCCGAGCATTGTGATTCATATTTAATCCTGTTCTGGTTTGGTTCATGTCGTGTAATTCATTGTGGTATTCTGTGATTATGATTCGCCGTTGGGCACTTATGTTCTAACCTGTCGAACAGGTATTAATAGTATGCCATGGGCATAGTATTTCACGAATGCTCGGTTCTTACCTTGGTTTGTGAGCATCTCGTATTATTATCATCATTATACCGTTTCATTCTGCCTTTGGATGCATATCATGTTATACATGTATTTGATGTTCATTATCTGGATGACTGACCCCGTGGGGGCGGAACATGTTTTCATGTTTTAGGTGCCTGCGAGGAGAGAGTTGAGTCACAGGGGCATGACGATGGCGACGAGGCATACGAGCGATACTAGTCCGAGTTGTTCATTGTTGGTCAGTCAGTTGGAGTGTACTCCAGTCTTGTCAGTTGTTGTCGTATTGTATTACCCGAATAGATGTTCGTGGATGCTGTTGTATTTCATTTTGGCCATGTAGGCCACTTTTGTCGTTGAAATTCCTTATCGGAATATTGTGTCGGATATCATGGTAGGGACTATGATTTTCCCTTGTTGTTTAATTTAATGTATTTTAGTCATGTCCGCCTGGTGGATCTCCTGGCGTGGGGTCCACGGCACTGTAATAACCCAATAGGATTTGGGGGTGTTACAGAAATGGTATCAGAGCTTTGGGTTGTGAAATACCCTGAGATGTGAGTTATGTGGTCCTACCGACTCGGTAGTAGTGGGATTGTCAGGTTATGACAATCTAGTCAGTCAGGTTTTGTGAGTCGTAATATTAGTGCGACTGCACGAGTCATTCATTCATCGAGTCGTCGTCAGTGAAGACTAGTATCGCGAGACCTCGAAGCTTCGTATGACCTGTGTAAGGACTCGATTCTCTTTGTGTTCATACATCCATCATGTCATTAATCGTTCATACTTTGCTGAAACCTATATGTGATATTAGTGTTATGATTGATTCATGACTAATTGTTTTGGAGCACGTGTGACTTGTGTAAGCATTAAGGATCAACTCATTTATCAGTTAATAATTCTCAATCATCATTTTGATCTCATCACTCGGTTAATTCATTCATCACTCACCAATAATATCACTCGAGATAATTCATTCATCACTCGCTTAATTCATTCATCACTCACCAATATCATCACTCGATAATTCATCCATCACTCAGTTAATTCATTCCTCACTACCAATATCATCACTCCGATAATTCATTCATCACCGCTTAATTCATTCATCACTCACCAATATCATCACTCACATAATTCATTCATCACTCACCAATCTCATCGCTCGCTTAATTCATTCATCACTCGGTTGATCTCATTATTGATTAATTCATTAATCATTCAGCCCATCTCACGGTTCAGTTGTTGATCTTGAGGATCGAATTTTCAACCTTGTTAACTTGTTCAAGGTAATCATTTCAGGAATTTCATCAGGCAATCATGTTACCTCATTTGATGTTTCATACGATCTTATCATACTCTGACGTAATGTCGACGATCATTTCATTAAATCATTAATGCATTCATTGTGCGAGAGCGTGTATGCTCATTATTGTCACTCTGTAACGTAATCATAATGCGATATTCATGCAGAATCTATAATCATCATGTGATTTTCCTACTTCAGTATGGATAGAGCTGTCAGAGGATGCAGGGGAGGAGGCCGCGGTATGGGCCGAAACCCGGGATCTCGTGTGCATGCCCGTGTGAATGCAAGTGGTATCATTAATTCATCAAATAGTGAGGCTACTCATTCATCAGCAGATAATCAGTCGCCGTCAGGGAGTCGTACCCGAGAGGCATCTCACTCGGAAGGTGCTCGGGTTGACCCATTCATATTTATGTAGGGCATGATGGCCCAGATGACTCAGATGACGCGGATGATGGAGACCATTCAGACCTCGATGGTTCGTGGTCCACCGCAACAGGAATTCCAGGAGCCGTTTAATGGACAGACTGGGAGAGTGAATCAGATTGTTGGCGATATCTCTCGTCAGAGGCCGCCTACTTTTGAGGGTTCGTCGGAACCAGCTGATATTGTTCATTGGCTTGAGCATTTTGATAAACTCTTCGACATGGTTCAGTGTCCGGAGGAGAGTAAAGTGGCGGTAGCGGCTTACTACTTGAGTAAGGGTGCTTATTCTTGGTGGCTTTCTGTGAAACCCACCGATCGAGATTGTGTTTGGGGCGAATTCAAGACTCTCATGATAGAGAGGTATTATCCGGCCCCACTGAGGGAAGCCAAGTTATCGAGGTTTTGAACTCGAACTGGCCGAGGACGAGGGTGTTATTGTCATTGCCGAGAAGTTTCAGGGACTACTTGATTTGCTTCATCGCTTATCCGTATCAAGCGGATAAGATCAAGTATTTTAGCAAGAGGCTAAATCCGCAGTTGAGGATGCAGTTGTTCAACCACAATTGTAATTCACTTAGTGAGTTCATCGGGAAGGCTCTTGGAGCAGAGCTTTTGATCAAGGAGCTTACTCGGAAATATCCTTCAGTTCGTTCGGGTGAGAGGACTAGGATGCTGATTCGTCCAGAGGGACATCGGGCTCCGACGTCCAAGAGGTCATTTTCCAGTCGTCTTCGTGCTGAGAAGGCTTCTTCCTCTCAGACGACGAGTTCGACTGTTGTTTGCTTTAACTGTGAATCAGCAGGACACGTTAATACTCGGTGTACGGTGCCAGCTATTGTTTGTTTTCTGTGTGGGAACCCGGGACACCTTCAGAAATACTGCAGGAGTTCTGGTGCCGCTAGATCTCGAGAGGGCTCACAAGCCTCGAGGGATTTTGTTACTCCAGTCCGTACTTCATCCAAGGGGTCCTATCAGGCTTCGAGAACCCGAGGTAAGGACATTCATCACCGGTTTTGAACAAGTTAATTCTTGCTCGGTAGTAGGACAATCATTCATTTCATTATCGTTCACTCATTCATCTAATTCATTCATCATATATATCAATCATGTTGGGACTCATAATTATCGATTAATCATTCAATTCACGAGGAACGGCGGTTCCAATCACTTCAGAGAGCTATCACTCATGACGTTATTAATTCACCTTGGTGAGTCATTCCAAATCCTTGTCGGATTTGTAGTCATTTATCATTCATCATTCATTTTAGTCACTTTCATTCTCATGACCTTCCGAGATCATATTTAGCGGCGAGTTCATCTGCGGATATACCTTAAATCGTTGAGAAAGAGGAGATCGATGACATGGAAGGATAACGATGTTGACTACATTTGAGATGTAACCTTGTTTTTGGATGACTGTGTAACTTAATGCGTAGTAATGTATCGTGACTATGGATCATTCATTCTTGATCTATTTTATTATGATCATATTTGAGAATCTTGAGATTTAGATCAACTGTTGGGAGTTCACCCCTTCGGCGTTGTGCTCAAGATTTCTTGATAATTTGAGAAATCATTCACTGAGATTCGAGACGTCAAGTCTTGGGGACTTGGGCGTGCGATTGATTTGGTCCCGAGGACTAGATGTGCATTATTGTTTTCAGATCTTGATGGATAGTTCATATCCCGAGTTGTTTACCCTGAGTTTCGAGGACGAAACTCCTTTTAAGGGGGGGTGTATGTAATACCCGGTTGTAATTCAGTCATTATCATTCAGTAATTTCATTCGGTGATTGTCACTCAGTGTATTTTCACTCGATTATAATCATTCATCAATCATGTTCATTCACCGTGTTCACCGTTCGGAAAAACTTCGAGTTGTGTATCGTTATTGTTCATTGTTTCAACTTTCCTCATATGAGTTCGACTTTGTTAGATCACCATTAATTTTTGGTAACTCCAAAAATTCTAAATCTTTGCAATATTATAGATCATCGAGTTAGCTTTCCAATGGTTCAAACGGTGAGTCAATCAAAGTCCGGACGAGAGAGTTATGGTCGTTTTAGCTCAACCGCTCATTTTTCAGTTATTGGCCGATCACTGCCGAACGAACTCGGCCGTGTCGTCCGACACGGCCCGTGCCGTACTCGTCCGGAAAAGCCGAAGTCTCAGCCTCAGGACCCGACCGAGTCGCCTGCAGCACGGCCGAGTCGAACTCTTCCGGATAAGCTGAACCGATCGCTGACACGCCCGACCGTGTTCCAGGACACGGTCGAGTCATGCCGAGTCGTTGTCGGACGGGTCACTATCGGAAGGCCCTCCGCGCCGCGACCATGTCAAGCAGGACACGGTCGAGTCCCTGTCGGCCAGCTGTGCGACACGACCGTGCCGATCGGCACGGGCCGTGTCCGGCAGGGCAGTCAACTCCTCTAAATTCGTTTTTTCAGCATTTCAGCCCATTTCTCTCCCTTTTCTTCACCTTCAACCGAGAGAGAAAGCTTGAGGGAGGGTTTTTCCTTCACAAATCATTTGGGTGTTTGATTTTCTTCATCTCCTTTCGATCGTGAAGCCCGGATAATCAATCTAATGCGTGTTCTACGGATTAAAGTACTTGGATCTTCAAAGGTAATATTCTTCAACACCTTGGATTTCGATTTTTGTGTTGAGATACGATGTTTTGGACGTTATAATCATGATATATGAAGGGATATGTATATGATTATGAGTTTGTATAAGGATTCATTGGATTATTGAGGAATTATTCAAGAACACCTTGAAAATCGAGTTGGAATTGGGGATTTTCGACTAATTGTTGTTATAATCACGATTTTGGATATTCATAATGGATTATTGATCATATTGAAGATGTTTTGTTGGTTTGAAACACTTCTTGGGGGAACTAATAGTGGCTTATTGAGATTTGATTGTAAACAACCGGAGTTTGGCCACAACGTATTCGATATTATGCCCCAATGAACTTAGTTTAATCGTATCGACGTTTCGAGTTCGTTATATTCGTGTTTGATTCCTATATTAAGCGAATTGTGGGTGCTTGTGTAATTCAAGGTTGTTCGAGTGGTCGGTATTCCCTATTAAGGACGTTGTTCGTGGAAGGACTTCCTCGCCTTCGGTTTGAGGCAAGTTTTATACTTGTACTAGTCAATGAGATTAATGTCATCATATATGTGTATAAATGTGTTGTATCATTCCGAGACTTAGTCTCTTCATGAATTCATTGATATTAAGAGACCGTTCGATACGATACCTTTCGGCAATTTTGCCAAATATTTATTGTTGTTCGTTAACGGCCGATTCTAGGCATTGTGATACTCATTATTAATGTCATTGTCGATAGCCGGTTCGCGGGGTCGATGTATCGATTGTTGTTAACATAGATGTCAATTTAAGACATTGTTGAGATCATTGTTATTCCTTTTGGATTGTCATTAAAAGCATACGCCGATTAAAGGCATTGGCTTATTCATTTCTCACCTTCGTCGTCGGTAACCGATTAAAGGTGCCGAGGCATCCTTCATATCATTGTTATCGAATTGCCGTTCGCAGGCAAATCGAAGTGTTCAATCATTCATCATATCGTTCACATCGATTAGCCATTATAATGAAATCGAAGCGCTCAAGCATTCATGGAATCATCTGCTGCATCATTGTCATCGATTAGCCGTTCTAAGGCAATCGAGGTGTTGAGTTGGGACTGTCGAAAATGGTGCTGGCCGACTCAAGACAGCATACCATCCCTAATTGTGATACGGCTTTCATGCCGTGGCTTCGGCCCTAATTGTGATATGGCTTTCATGCCGTGGCTTCGGCCCTAATTGTGATACGACTTTCATGCCGTGGCTTCGGCCCTAATTGTGATACGGCTTTCATGCCGTGGCTTCGGCCCTAATTGTGATACGGCTTTCATGTCGTGGCTTCGGCCCTAATTGTGATACGGCTTTCATGCCGTGGCTTCGGCCCTAATTGTGATATGGCTTTCATGCCGTGGCTTCGGCCCTAATTGTGATACGGCTTTCATGCCGTGGCTTTGGCCCTAATTGTGATACGGCTTCGTGCCGTGGCTTCGGCCCTAATCAATAACAGCTTCAGGCTGTTTTGGCTTCATGTGATTGTGATATTTGTGCTTTACCGAGTGGTTTTTAGGCCTTGTGATTGTCTTGTTAATTTCATTGGAGCCTCCGAGCATTGTGATTCATATTTAATCCTGTTCTGGTTTGGTTCATGTCGTATAATTCATTGTGGTATTCTGTGATTATGATTCGCCGTTGGGCACTTATGTTCTAACCTGTCGAACAGGTATTAATAGTATGCCGTGGGCATAGTATTTCACGAATGCTCGGTTCTTACCTTGGTTTGTGAGCATCTCGTATTATTATCATCATTATACCGTTTCATTATGCCTTAGGATGCATATAAAGTTATACATGTATTTGATGTTCATTATCTGGATGATCGACCCGTGGGGCGGAACATGTTTTCATGTTTTAGGTGCTTGCGAGGAGAGAGTTGAGGCACAGGGGCATGACGATGGCGACGAGGCATACGAGCGATACTAGTCCGAGTTGTTCATTGTTGGTCAGTCAGTTGGAGTGTACTCCAGTCTTGTCAGTTGTTGTCGTGTTGTATTACCCGAACAGATGTTCGTGGATGCTGTTGTATTTCATTTTGGCCATGTAGGCCACTTTTGTCGTTGAAATTCCTTATCGGAATATTGTGTCGGATATCATGGTAGGGACTATGATTTTCCCTTGTTGTTTAATTTAATGTATTTTAGTCATGTCCGCCTGGTGGATCTCCTGGCGTGGGGTCCACGGCACTGTAATAACCCAATATGATTTGGGGGTGTTACAGGACTAATCACACCGCCCCATATACTGTCATGCCATTGGTGCCTCAATGACACGCCCATGGTACCTCCATGAGTAGACTAAAAACTCGGGCATCAGAACAGAATATATATCAAAGCCTATGAAACAAAGATATCCATAACAGAATTCTCCCAGAGCATAACAGAACAGAATGCTCCCAGAGCATAATATAACAGGATCTCATAAGAGATAGTAATCATATAAATCAAGTCCAAAGGGGATAGCCAAACAGAATCAAATCAGAGGTATCATAGCAAAGGCTCATATCAAAAAGATCATATCAACGAATCATATCAAATAGATCATATCAATCATATCAATGGGGAACATAGTAATGGCATAACTGAAGGGAATCATAGCAGTGTCACGGATCGAAAGAAAGTCATGAGAAGTCCCTACTGAAAAGGGATAGAATATATGTACCTCAAACCGCAAATGCATAACAACCAGAAAAACACAAGAGACAAGGGCTACTTCTTCTTCGGCGAATCTACACGAATTAATAATCAAGTATTACTTATAAGCTCGTTTTAAATTAGATTACTCATTTTAGGTTCCTTTCTACTTTTAAAAACTTTCCATTTTTAGTAACTTGCCATATCTAGTAACTTTCATTATTAAGTAACTTTCTACTTTTAGTAGGTTTCCCAAATTAATGATTTAATAGTTTAAGGTTATAATTGTCAATTAAATGTATTTAAGAGTGAAAATGACCAATATAATTGTTTAGGGTTAAATATGTCAATTTAGTAAAGTTTAGGGTCAAAATTATAAATTATCAAAATTAAATATTAAAAATGGCAAATAAAATTATTTTAAGGGTTATGCTATAATTTTATATTAAGATGATAATTTTAGACCCCATCATTCATAATTTATTAACGTACCCTCGACATTAACTTTAGACCGCGACGACCAAGATATGTTATATATATGCATACGTGTACACACCGCTTCATGTCATTTGATTTTCATATAATGTAACCATGTACACCATAAAATCTTCTATTCCCATACGTCAATAAACACATATGTACCTAGGTTAATTTTATCCAAAGATATACAAACCCCATTATACACAAGACACAACTTGTTTAACATGTGAATGAGACAAATTATAAACCTCATGTATCTTAAACTCACGCATGTAATACTGAAACCAGAACAGCCAACGCCTACCCCTTTTCTTATGTCTTTTGCTAACAAAAACAAACCCAAACGACTCGATGCTTTGACCAGCCCAAGACCACCCCACTTATCCCTTTTCAAACAGTTAGTACATTCGTTAAATGACTAGTTAGAACCATTCAGAAATACACACAACAAGCACTCTATATAATGCCCATTTAACAAGACCTACACATGAAATAATTAGGCAAAACATAATGAGACCCCACACACATGTTTACTTCACTTGTATTATGCATGCATGTTCATCTTATTTTTTAAGTTTCTTTCCAAGTTCTCGTACATGTTTAGAGATTATGTGAGTGTTTAATGACCAGATACAAGTGCGCATGACTGATCCAAATGACGAAACAGAAAACAAAGTCGACTTATATATATATTGTATCTCTATGATTCTATGTGACAATTATCCATTCATATACTCACCTTGTTAACGAGACAAACAAGTCATCGCGAGACCAGATTTAAATCACGAGCCCTTGCGAGACTAACACAAGTATTAACGAGACACAATTAGACCAGTCTTACACATATAAGCTTACATGTTTACCATTTCATGTGACTTAATTATTTCATACGTATTCTGAGTTTATCAATTATACAACCATATAGCTTAAGTTCTCATTGTTTCGAACGTACGTTTTAGCTCACATGTCGACTTCAAGTAAAATACAAGGACGATTAGGAATACCTCAAGGACGAACGAAATCAAGAGACACAGAACCAAAACCCAAAACCTTCGAACCCACAGCACATGATATCACCAATGAATACCACGACTTGAACTCCTTTCGAGACACAAAAATACCCACGATCAAACCTTGACTAAACACCCTTGGTACCTCCTTCTTCTTGGGAGAATAAGAGCTGCTTTCTTGTATGTTTTATTAGGGTTTTATGTGTGTTTTGTTGGTGTCATACGGTTGTAGAATAATGAGGAGAGGTAGGAGATATGAGGGGAACTTAGAGCCGATTATGTGGGAGGGTCAAATGACCAAATCTTCATCCATTGTTTTCAAATATATTAGTCTTTAGGTTGTGAACAAATTTTTAAATATAATTTGGTCCCTCAGTATAATATGAGACGTCTGAGTTTTGATATTCAACAAATATTTTCTCAACTTTAAATACGTGTACATATTTCATGATCAATTACTTCAAAATGAAATATATTTGGTCCTTTTTCCAACTTGTTAAACGTGTGATGTATTAGCTTAGGCTCAAATGTTGTGTTGAATTCTTTCATATCATAGCTTAAGTAATAGGTTCAAGATGAAATGGTACCAAGTTTAGGAAAAATTTAAATTGTATGGGAATTTAAGAGAAATAGATTTTCGGGTTTTACAATTCTCCCCCCTAAAAAGAAAATTTTCGTCCTCGAAAATTGGAATCGCTCAAGTTAGACGGAGACGTAGCAATCACAAAAGAACGTCACAATTTACCTCACGCTCGGGGAGGTCCTTCCAACAGAATCATCACAAACAGAAATTTTCTCATGACTCGATCCCGACAACAAGAATAGCCTCGGGCTCTCCACAAAACATAAATCATAACAAATCTGATTCTAGTGAATACGAAACAAATGCTTAGCAGATGACAGATGATAATTGAAATCTCACAAAGAGATACATGAAACACATATACCTACGAGGCAAGCACATAGATAGTACTAACCGATAAAACTTCATCAACTCCTACCAAATTCTGAACGAACAAAGAAACTTGCCAAACTCGGAGGAGCACAAATCGAATCATCAAACGTATCAAGAGTCTCATAAAGAGATGGATAGTATATTCGTACTGACAATCAAAATCACAAATCAGAGTATCAAAACGTATCAGAAGGCATAACAGAATAGGTAGAATAATCGTACGGATAAGAAAGAATCCAAGATCTAACGTGTCGCGAACTAAAGCTTCCTCAAATGCCAAGACGTCTAACTCTTCTGTACCTCTTTTGGAAGCGTGCTGCAAAACGCGATTCTCTGTCATGATCACTGTAGGTGCGCCATGTAGATTGAATGATCTTCTGCCGAAAGAAATCTCTGCCGATCTTCCAAGCAAGTCGTCCCAGTCAATGCTCCACTATAACGCCACTAGTGTTGTCCTTCCCACTTGTTTCCACGCTAAATGCTTCGCTATCAATGTAGTCACCGCCGTCTTCACGCCACCCCGTCCAACTCCAGCCAGCTGCTTCTCTCGTCCTTCATCCCGCAATAGTTACTCTTTGAGAATGTCATAGGGGCTTCTTCGAACGTAGAATGTCAACACAAAATACAAAGATGATACTCGTGTTTCTCTTTCGTCTCTAAATATACTAAAATTTCATACAATGACAATTTGTCCAAGTATTTCATGAAAGACACGATCAACTAAATCCATAGGAATAGTCGGAAAGGTAACCAATATAATTGGCATCACACACACAAGTACGAATAGAAATACTAAGAGTATCACGTTCCTCACACAAAATAAAACATGATTCAGCTTCCAACAATAATTACCATCATCATTCTCCTCCACAAATAAAACAAAAACACACAAAGCTACACAGCGAACGTTCCAAACAAATCGAATATTTATCGAGGCAAGTTTCATCAGAGAAGTATCTTCACAGCAGTGGGGAAATCAACGCACGAGTTTCAGAACAAGGTGATCTTAAACGATTATCAAGTTATGAATCATGGTGTAGAATATGAACTTCACAAAACGTCAAATGTGACAAACATAAAATGACAATCGTCATCATCATAATACTCGGGCAACAAATCAAAATCCAGAATAACATCGAATCGAACATCTCCAATGTTTAAAAAATTAGCACAACAAAATTGTCTCCAAATATCTCCAGAACGCATCAGACAATCGAATATATACATGATGAAAAATCACAAAACGTTCATAGGGGTGGAACAGGTAAGGTAAAAAAAAATCTGCAATGAAGAAAGAATCAAAAGTAGGGAGAAGTCATAGAATGTGTCGAACACGTAGGATTCATACATGCGCGAATCTCCGAACGAACAAAAGGCATCTAAACGAATGTCAAACGAATCAAGAATTGAAGTTCAAAAGAAAGTGATAACTCCAGGAAATGAAACTTATAAGACATACTACAAAGTCTAAAGGCATCCTAAACACATGTCGTGAATCCTGATAAGTCTTCTAAGTCTCCGAAACGAATGATCTTGCAAGAGCTTAACGAAAAGCAAAGGCATAAATCAGAGTAAAGCGGAAGCAAGAAAATCAACGTCTGATCATATATCTACCCAATCCTCACCGGTCATACTAAAGCTCTTAAGGGGAGAAACTTAAGGCAAAACCTTCCAAAGTTATTCCTAAAGCTTCTAAGGTGCAAACCTAAGGGTCCAAATCTTCACAGGCCATAACTTATGTACTACAAGTCGCAACCTGAGCTCTGATACCATAATTGTAACACCCAAACCCGACACGGGTCAAAATGCCACATTATGGTGTCACTCAGAACATACGACGCAAGCGGAAGACTTATAAAACATACAAGTTACAAAGGAAATACTAGGGAAATACAGAAATACTAATTCTATACAAAGGGAAAATCAAAACCAAATACAAAATCAAACTAAGTCTAAATGAAGCCAAATCCAACTAATCCAGATGTAAAAGGGTATCTATGGTCAGGGTAGTCCACTAAGAGCTCCTATGCACTCTTCACTCAACCCAGCTTCCAACCTAAAACCTGCCGCAGGAAAAGAAATGCGGCTGAGCTTAAAAAGCCCAGTGAACAGATATATAACAAAACTAATAATCGAAACGTATATAAGTAATAACAAAGGAAATTATAAGCTCCTGCTGAAAAGAATATCATCTGTCAAATGCATAAGAGATCAACGATAACTGAACAAATATCATAAGTCAACAGAATAAAGAACATGAAGAAGCAAATGATTATTATCAAACGAAGTGAGAAGGATCATAAGCATTAGTACAAAGTATCATAAGTCAAACGAATGAAGCATAATAGAGATATCAAATGTAAGCATAATCAGATAGTAATCAGAATCAAAGAGCATGTATCAACAAAGGTGCGTCTAACGAGATTCTCGAATAGACATAAGAAACATAGGAAAACCACGAGCCGACCTAACGAGATACTCGAATAGGTCTCAAATCACATAATCACATATCCGTCAAATCGTAAGTTGTACAATGAGCTGCAGACTCAATGTACCAGACGTGAAAGGGGTACAAGGCACGTACAGCCAGTCACCCAACCAAATCATATCATATCATATCAAAGCCTAGGATGCATCCATACGCCCCCCACAAACAAATCATATACAAAGTGGCCAAGAGATCTCATATCATATCATAAACACACGGGGACGCCGGGGACTAATCACACCGCCCCATATAGTGTCATGCCATTGGTGCCTCAATGACACGCCCATGGTACCTCCATGAGTAGACTAAAAACTCGGGCATCAGAACAGAATATATATCAAAGCATATGAAACAAAGATATCCATAGCAGAATGCTCCCAGAGCATAACAGAACAGAATGCTCCCAGAGCATAATATAACAGGATCTCATAAGAGATAGTAATCATATAAATCAAGTCCAAAGGGGATAGCCGAACAGAATCAAATCAGAGGTATCATAGCAAAGGCTCATATCAAAAAGATCATATCAACGAATCATATCAAATAGATCATATCAATCATATCAATGGGGAACATAGCAATGGCATAACTGAAGGGAATCATAGCAGTGTCACGGATCGAAAGAAAGTCATGAGAAGTCCCTACTGAAAAGGGATAGAATATATGTACCTCAAACCGCAAATGCATAACAACCAGAAAAACACAAGAGACAAGGGCTACTTCTTCTTCGGCGAATCTACACGAATTAATAATCAAGTATTACTTATAAGCTCGTTTTAAATTAGATTACTCATTTTAGGTTCCTTTCTACTTTTAAAAACTTTCCATTTTTAGTAACTTGCCATATCTAGTAACTTTCATTATTAAGTAACTTTCTACTTTTAGTAGGTTTCCCAAATTAATGATTTAATAGTTTAAGGTTATAATTGTCAATTAAATGTATTTAAGAGTGAAAATGACCAATATAATTGTTTAGGGTTAAATATGTCAATTTAGTAAAGTTTAGGGTCAAAATTATAAATTATCAAAATTAAATATTAAAAATGGCAAATAAAATTATTTTAAGGGTTATGCTATAATTTTATATTAAGATGATAATTTTAGACCCCATCATTCATAATTTATTAACGTACCCTCGACATTAACTTTAGACCGCGACGACCAAGATATGTTATATATATGCATACGTGTACACACCGCTTCATGTCATTTGATTTTCATATAATGTAACCATGCACACCATAAAATCTTCTATTCCCATACGTCAATAAACACATATGTACCTAGGTTCATTTTATCCAAAGATATACAAACCCCATTATACACAAGACACAACTTGTTTAACATGTGAATGAGACAAATTATAAACCTCATGTATCTTAAACTCACGCATGTAATACTGAAACCAGAACAGCCAACGCCTACCCCTTTTCTTATGTCTTTTGCTAACAAAAACAAACCCAAACGACTCGA
Organism: Orobanche coerulescens; assembly: GCA_033398695.1. Taxonomy (NCBI): domain Eukaryota; kingdom Viridiplantae; phylum Streptophyta; class Magnoliopsida; order Lamiales; family Orobanchaceae; genus Orobanche; species Orobanche coerulescens. Next base: position 66,787,741 of record CM065810.1, read on the forward strand.
TGCTTTGACCAGCCCAAGACCACCCCACTTATCCCTTTTCAAACAGTTAGTACATTCGTTAAATGACTAGTTAGAACCATTCAGAAATACACACAACAAGCACTCTATATAATGCCCATTTAACAAGACCCACACATGAAATAATTAGGCAAAACATAACGAGACCCCACACACATGTTTACTTCACTTGTATTATGCATGCATGTTCATCTTATTTCTTTAAGTTTCTTTCCAAGTTCTCGTACATGTTTAGAGATTATGTGAGTGTTTAATGACCAGATACAAGTGCGCATTACTGATCCAAATGACGAAACAGAAAACAAAGTCGACTTATATATATATATTGTATCTCTATGATTCTATGTGACAATTATCCATTCATATACTCACCTTGTTAACGAGACAAACAAGTCATCGCGAGACCAGATTTAAATCACGAGCCCTTGCGAGACTAACACAAGTATTAACGAGACGCAATTAGACCAGTCTTACACATATAAGCTTACATGTTTACCATTTCATGTGACTTAATTATTTCATACGTATTCTGAGTTTATCAATTATACAACCATATAGCTTAAGTTCTCATTGTTTCGAACGTACGTTTTAGCTCACATGTCGACTTCAAGTAAAATACAAGGACGATTAGGAATACCTCAAGGACGAACGAAATCAAGAGACACAGAACCAAAACCCAAAACCTTCGAACCCACAGCACACGATATCACCAATGAATACCACGACTTGAACTCCTTTCGAGACACAAAAATACCCACGATCAAACCTTGACTAAACACCCTTGGTACCTCCTTCTTCTTGGGAGAATAAGAGCTGCTTTCTTGTATGTTTTATTAGGGTTTTATGTGTGTTTTGTTGGTGTCATACGGTTGTAGAATAATGAGGAGAGGTAGGAGATATGAGGGGAACTTAGAGCCGATTATGTGGGAGGGTCAAATGACCAAATCTTCATCCATTGTTTTCAAATATATTAGTCTTTAGGTTGTGAACAAATTTTTAAATATAATTTGGTCCCTCAGTATAATATGAGACGTCTGAGTTTTGATATTCAACAAATATTTTCTCAACTTTAAATACGTGTACATATTTCATGATCAATTACATCAAAATGAAATATATTTGGTCCTTTTTCCAACTTGTTAAACGTGTGATGTATTAGCTTAGGCTCAAATGTTGTGTTGAATTCTTTCATATCATAGCTTAAGTAATAGGTTCAAGATGAAATGGTACCAAGTTTAGAAAAAATTTAAATTGTATGGGAATTTAAGAGAAACAGATTTTCGGGTTTTACAATTCTCCCCCCCTAAAAGGAAAATTTTCGTCCTCGAAAATTGGAATCGCTCAAGTTAGATGGAGACGTAGCAATCACAAAAGAACGTCACAATTTACCTCACGCTCGGGGAGGTCCTTCCAACAGAATCTTCACAAACAGAAATTTTCTCATGACTCGATCCCGACAACAAGAATAGCCTCAGGCTCTCCACAAAACATAAATCGTAACAAATCTGATTCCAGTTAATACGAAACAAATGCTTAGCAGATGACAGATGATAATTGAAATCTCACAAAGAGATACATGAAACACATATACCTACGAGGCAAGCACATAGATAGTACTAACCGATAAAACTTCATCAACTCCTACCAAATTCTGAACGAACAAAGAAACTTGCCAAACTCGGAGGAGCACAAATCGAATCATCAAACGTATCAAGAGTCTCATAAAGAGATGGATAGTATATTCGTACTGACAATCAAAATCACAAATCAGAGTATCAAAACGTATCAGAAGGCATAACAGAATAGGTAGAATAATCGTACGGATAAGAAAGAATCCAAGATCTAACGTGTCGCGAACTAAAGCTTCCTCAAATGCCAAGACGTCTAACTCTTCTGTACCTCTTTTGGAAGCGTCCGCAAAACGCGATTCTCTGTCATGATCACCGTAGGTGCGCCATGTAGATTGAATGATCTTCTGCCGAAAGAAATCTCTGCCGATCTTCCAAGCAAGTCGTCCCGATCAATGCTCCACTATAACGCCACTAGTGTTGTCCTTCCCACTTGTTTCCACGCTAAATGCTTCGCTATCAATGTAGTCACCGCCGTCTTCACGCCACCCCGTCCAACTCCAGCCAGCTGCTTCTCTCGTCCTTCATCCCGCAATAGTTACTCTTTGAGAATGTCATAGGGGCTTCTTCGAACGTAGAATGTCAACACAAAATACAAAGATGATACTCGTGTTTCTCTTTCGTCTCTAAATATACTAAAATTTCATACAATGACAATTTGTCCAAGTATTTCATGAAAGACACGATCAACTAAATCCATAGGAATAGTCGGAAAGGTAACCAATATAATTGGCATCACACACACAAGTACGAATAGAAATACTAAGAGTATCACGTTCCTCACACAAAATAAAACACGATTCAGCTTCCAACAATAATTACCATCATCATTCTCCTCCACAAATAAAACAAAAACACACAAAGATACACAGCGAACGTTCCAACCAAATCGAATATTTCTCGAGGCGAGTTTCATCAGAGAAGTATCTTCACAGCAGTGGGGAAATCAACGCACGAGTTTCAGAACAAGGTGATCATAAACGATTATCAAGTTATGAATCATGGTGTAGAATATGAACTTCACAAAACGTCAAAGGTGACAAACATAAAATCACAATCGTCATCATCATAATACTCGGGCAACAAATCAAAATCCAGAATAACATTGAATCGAACATCTCCAATGTAAAAAAAATTAGCACAACAAAATCGTCTCCAAATATCTCCAGAACGCATCAGACAATCGAATATATACATGATGAAAAATCACAAAACGTTCATAGGGGTGGAACAGGTAAGGTAAAAAAAAAATCTGCAATGAAGAAAGAATCAAAAGTAGGGAGAAGTCATAGAATGTGTCGAACACGTAGGATTCATACATGCGCGAATCTCCGAACGAACAAAAGGCATCTAAACGAATATCAAACGAATCAAGAATTGAAGTTCAAAAGAAAGTGATAACTCCAGGAAATGAAACTTATAAGACATACTACAAAGCCTAAAGGCATCCTAAACACATGTCGCGAATCCTGATAAGTCTTCTAAGTCTCCGAAACGAATGATCTTGCAAGAGCTTAACGAAAAGCAAAGGCATAAATCAGAGTAAAGCGGAAGCAAGAAAACCAACGTCTGATCATATATCTACCCAATCCTCACCGGTCATACTAAAGCTCTTAAGGGGAGAAACTTAAGGCAAAACCTTCCAAAGTTATTCCTAAAGCTTCTAAGGTGCAAACCTAAGGGTCCAAATCTTCACAGGCCATAACTTATGTACTACAAGTCGCAACCTGAGCTCTGATACCATAATTGTAACACCCCAACCCGACACGGGTCAAAATGCCACATTATGGTGTCACTCAGAACATACGACGCAAGCGGAAGACTTATAAAACATACAAGTTACAAAGGAAATACTAGGGAAATACAGAAATACTAATTCTATACAAAGGGAAAATCAAAACCAAATACAAAATCAAACTAAGTCTAAATGAAGCCAAATCCAACTAATCCAGATGTAAAATGGTATCTATGGTCAGGGTAGTCCACTAAGAGCTCCTATGCACTCTTCACTCAACCCAGCTTCCAACCTAAAACCTGCCGCAGGAAAAGAAATGCGGCTGAGCTTAAAAAGCCCAGTGAACAGATATATAACAAAACTGATAATCGAAACGTATATAAGTAATAACAAAGGAAATTATAAGCTCCTGCTGAAAAGAATATCATCTGTCAAATGCATAAGAGATCAACGATAACTGAACAAATATCATAAGTCAACAGAATAAAGAACATGAAGAAGCAAATGATTATAATCAAACGAAGTGAGAAGGATCATAAGCATTAGTACAAAGTATCATAAGTCAAACGAATGAAGCATAATAGAGATATCAAATGTAAGCATAATCAGATAGTAATCAGAATCAAAGAGCATGTATCAACAAAGGTGCGTCTAACTAGATACTCGAATAGACATAAGAAACATAGGAAAACCACGAGCCGACCTAACGAGATACTCGAATAGGTCTCAAATCACATAATCACATATCCGTCAAATCGTAAGTTGTACAAGGAGCTGCAGACTCCATGTACCAGACGTGAAAGGGGTACAAGGCACGTACAGCCAGTCACCAAACCAAATCATATCATATCATATCATATCAAAGCCTAGGATGCATCCATACGCCCCCCACAAACAAATCATATACAAAGTGGCCAAGAGATCTCATATCATATCATAAACAGACGGGGACGCCGGGGACTAATCACACCGCCCCAGATAGTGTCATGCCATTGGTGCCTCAATGACACGCCCATGGTACCTCCATGAGTAGACTAAAAACTCGGGCATCAGAACAGAATATATATCAAAGCATATGAGACAACGCTATCCATAACAGAATGCTCCCAGAGCATAACAGAACAGAATGCTCCCAGAGCATAATATAACAGGATCTCATAAGAGATAGTAATCACATAAATCAAGTCCAAAGGGGATAGCCAAACAGAATCAAATCAGAGGTATCATAGCAAAGGCTCATATCAAAAAGATGATATCAACGAATCATATCAAATAGATCATATCAATCATATCAATGGGGAACATAGCAATGTGATTAATGTGATTACTATCTGTTATAACAACGTTTGTCTATGAAGCACCTCTTAATACACAACGTTTGTTAAGATGACAACCATAATTTATTTGTTAAACTCGATTTAGCAAATACTCTCCATAGGCTTCGGCAGCTGTATAACCATATAGATTTAGCCTAATCACATGACCTTTACTATAACAATAAAAACTTGGACTTTGACACTTAACAACATCTTTTACAAAACATTTTACGACACTTTGGGGGTTAAACCTTGATTTGAGGTAGGTACTAATACTAAGCTCCTAAATGCATTAATACTGTAGGATACTCATAACATAACACGTATGGTTCTTGTGATTTATATGGATTGAATAGCAAGTAAACTAGAGATAGAAAGTAGAGAGAGGTGGGAGCCTTTTAGTGAGAGAAAGTAAATGATATTAGATTGAAAGTATGAAAGGTCCATCCCTCACCCTTGCTAGGTGAGGGGTATTTATACTACAAGATAATAGTTGCCTCTAATAGGCTGTGGATCGAGCTGACAGTGGGTAAAGACCCGACCCGACTCCACAAATACTAACTAATTCTAAACTACGTACTAAGTAATATGATAAATACGACGAGCTACATAATGCAAAACAATAGTCGGGGTAAATGAAAAACGTATTCCTAAAAATCTCCCCCTAAGGGAGGTCATCTCGGAAATTAAGCTTTGAACTCTAGCATCTAAATCTTTGTCGATATCTTTGTAGCTCGTAGCCTTTGATTCTTCATTGTCATGAGCTTTGCGCTTTTGGCAGTGGACTCTAGATGACTTGTTTAATGTGTTGGATGATCTTGTTGAAATAATTTGAAAACAATTAATTGAAAATAACAGAAAATAAATAAATATATATATATTCGATATATGCATATATATAGTATAAGCCCTGCAAAAAATTGTTAGCAAAACGAAATTCGCCGATCCCGTACGTGAAACGAAAGTTTCGCTGTTGAGTCCAGATACTCTGTCTCCTTAAAGCAAATTCGTCCTCACCACGGTGTATGACGTCTGGCCCCCAGGATAAAACAACAGCTCGATGTAGCGAATCTGTGATCCGCTGCACCCTCAACGAACTAGAACAAAATCTGTCTACTATCACCGACCGCAGAAGAAAGAAAAACGAAGAAAATATTTGGTTGTGTAGGCTTTGAAATTCGTACGCAAAAAATAATAGTGAAATTGAGCCCCCTCAGCCGGGCATTTATAGGTGAAGACTGGAGGAGGTTGTGTGCTGGAAGAACTCTATACCGATCGAAATTGGTATCTGGAGGAACTCTAAACCGATCGAAATTGGTTTCTGTAGGAACTCTAGATCGATCGAAATACTTATCCAGATTCGATTTTATCCGGATCCGAAAAATTCGGAATTTATTAATTGAGGTATTTTCGGTAAAATTTTTACCGAATAAAATTGCAGTAAAAAGATAACTTCGAGACGCCGAGACATTTCGCCCAAATCGCCCTTCGACCGAGACCGAGCCGAGCTGAGCCGAGCCGAGCCGGCCGGGCGGACGGACGGATGGCGGCGGCGGCGCGCGCGTGTGTGTGTGTGCGCGAGGGGCGCCTAGTCACACATCCACGCATGTCTCATTTTGAACATGCCTTTGTCCACATCTCCTTATATACTCATAATTTCTCCCTTCTTTTTCCAATGTAGGATAGCATCCCAAATTTATTTTTAAAGGGTTCACTTTGGAACATTATATCTCATTCATACCTCAATCATTTTGAGTGTTCTTATATGTTTTGGAAACCTCGTACGGAGTACTACATATTCCAACTAAGTCCCGACTTTAACTCGTAGTCGAGCCCACTCAAAATTTCCTCTCAAATGGGCTGCTCAAAATAGCCCATTTCCTCCATTTTATCTTATATTTCCAACAATCCCCCACATGAATGAGATTGATGGTCCAGCAGCACACGTCAGACATGGAGTTGACTTGGTGATAGTTACTATGGTTAGGCATTGCATAGGATAGGTAGAGTATGCTCCTTGAACCTTCCCTCGAAAAGATATATTCTCCTTACTGGCTAGACAGTGTGACTAAATGCCTTTGAACTGTCCGACTGCTTGTGTAAGTGATCATATATCCTTCACAAGTGCCTTTCCTGATTTGTTTTGTTCTCATTATTGTGCCCATTTTGGTCGTGGACACCGTCCTGGTTCTGCGAGAGTTTCTAAAGAATTGTGCCTTAGCAATTCTCCTTTGAAGCGGCCCCTCTTCTCTCTAACATAGGTGATTCTCTTTAAGTGTTTTGAGTAAACCCGTATTTTACGCCACCCGACTATACGTTGTCGACTTAATAATCATTAAAAGCATAAGCTTAACCTCTCCCTACGGGTATCACTGTTTTCATCCTAGGAATGGTCGGTTCGGGGTAACCCCCACAGTGATCGTGCCCAGTTTTATGAATTGGTTGTCCTATTGAACCTAGATCTTGGGATCTCCAGTCAGCTTAGGTTGGGTATCCTCCATAAAACCATTAGCTCAAGGCAATAGACCCATTTCTCTTGATGATTTATCAACAAGGTCTCTTGATAACCCTTTGGTTAGCGGATCCGCAATGTTATCCTTTGATGACACATAATCAATAGTGATAACTCCTATTGATATCAATTGTCTAATGGTATTATGTCTCCTCCTTATGTGACGAGACTTACCATTGTACATTACGCTCTGTGCCCTGCCAATCGCAGATTGACTATCGTAATGAATACATATTGCGGTCACAGGCTTTGCCCATCTTGGAATATCTTCTAGAAAATGGTGTAGTCATTCTCCCTCTTCTACACATTTATCTAAGGCTATAAACTCGGATTCCATCGTTGACCGAGATATAAGTGTCTGTTTCGAAGATTTCCATGCCACTGCTGCACCGGCTAGTGCAGCCCATACTCTCGAGTACCCCTTAAGTATCTTAGTACCCTTATGATCGCCTTCCAGTGATCCTTTCCGGGGTTGCTCGTGTATCTACTTAGTTTACTAACTGAGTAGGCTATGTATGGTCTTGTACAGCTCATCAAGTACATCAGACTTCCTATTATGCGTGAGTATTCGAGTTGAGATACTCCTTCACCCTTATTCTTGGATAGTCTCAACGTCATATCCACCGGGGTTTTGGCTCTGCCCGAGTCATCTTTATTAAATCTTTCAAGGATTTTATCCACATAGTGGGCTTGACTCAGCATGAGACCTTCTGACGTTCGTGTGATTTTAATCCCTAAAATTACATTTGCGAGTCCCATATCCTTCATATCAAATCTCGACCTCCGCATGTCTTTGGTCGATTTGATTATTCTTTCATCACTGCCGGTAATGAGTAAGTCATCTACATATAGACACAAAATGACGTAGCCATTTTCTGTGTCTTTCACATATACACATTTGTCGGATTCATTAATTTTGAAGCCACCGCTTATCATGACATGATCAAATTTTTCATGCCACTGTTTTGGTGCCTGCTTCAATCTGTACAATGATTTTACGAGCTTGCAGACTTTCCTTTCTTGTCCAGGAGCAGAGAACCCCTCGGGTTGTTCCATGTAGATCTCCTCTTCTAAGTCCCCATTAAGAAAGGCAGTCTTTACATCCATTTGATGAACTTCTAAGCCTCGTAATGCTGCGATGGCAAGTATCATCCTGATGGAAGTTATTCTTGTCACAGGAGAGTAAGTATCAAAATAGTCTAGGCCTTCACGTTGGTTATATCCCTTCGCTACGAGCCTAGCCTTATATTTATCAACTGCTCCATCTTTCGATTTCTTCTTGAAAATCCACTTATTTCCTAATGGTTTACACTTAGGAGGTAATTCCACTAGTTCCCAAGTATGATTCTGTAATATAGAATCAATCTCTTCTTTGATAGCCTCCTTCCATAGAGGTCCATCCGTCGATCTTACAGCTTCTTTGTAAGTCTGAGGAGCCTTTTCGAGCAAGTAGGTGATGAAATCTGGTCTGTAAGATTTCTCTGTCCTTTGTCGCTTGCTCCTTCTAGGTTCGTACTCATTATCCATTATTTGGTCTTCATTATCTTCATCCATTAGTTCAGAAGTCCGTTCGGATGAGATAAGGGGTTCACTTGTAGTCTTGCAAGGAAAGATATTCTCAAAGAATGACGCATTCCTTGATTCCATAATCGTATTCTTGTGAATCTCAGGCACTTTGGATTCATGCACAAGAAATCGGTAAGCATTGCTGTTGTGTGCATATCCAATGAAAATGCAGTCAACCGTTTTTGGGCCTATTTTAAATTTCTTAGGAGTAGGTATCAGCACCTTTACTAGACACCCCCACACTTTCATGTAATTGTAGGAAGGCTTGACTCCTTTCCACAATTCATAAGGAGTTTTATCTTCGTTCTTACGGCATATCTTGTTTAAAAGATCATTCGTCGTTAAGATGGCTTCTCCCCACATATTTTGCGGCAGCCCTGAATTTAGTAATATCGCATTCATCATCTCTTTCAGAGTGCGATTCTTACGTTCCGCCATGCCATTTGACTGTGGTGCATATGGGGAAGTGACTTCATGAATAATTCCATGTTGCGAGCAAAATTCGCCAAATGGTTCCACATATTCACCTCCACGGTCACTCCTCAAGATTTTTATCTTAGCATTCAATTGATTCTCAACTTCTGTTTTATAGAGAACAAATTTCTCTATGGCTTCATCTTTGCTTTTAAGTAAGTATACATAGCAATATTTAGTACAATCATCCACGAAAGTAATAAAATATTTGTTTCCACCTCTAGTTTGAACAAACTTCAAATCACATAGGTCGCTATGTATTAATTCTAAAGGTTTGGTGTTTCTATCCACTTGTTGGAATGGAGATCGAGTTAATTTTGCCTCTACACAAGTTTCACACTTGTGGTTTAAATCAATTTTAAACTTTGGTATGTGTTGTAATGCAATTAGTCTACGCATTGTATTAAAATTAACATGTCCTAATCTAGCATGCCATAAATTAGGAGACTCAAGCAAGTAAGCAGAAGAATTCTTCATTTCATTATTTTTTATAGTCATTACATTGAGCTTAACTAGCCCATCACATTCATATCCCTTGCCTATAAACACACTATTTTTCGACAAAATAACTTTATCGGACTCGAAAACTGTTCTAAAGCCATGCTTCATCAACAAGGTACCCGAAATAAGGTTCCTTCGAATATCAGGCACATATAACACGTGTTTAAGTGTCACTTCCTTTCCAGACGTCATCTTTAAGATCACCGTGCCTTTGCCCAAGATAGTTGAGGTTGCAGAATTTCCCATATACAGTATATCACCGGCATCCTTTTCTTCCAATGAGGAGAACATAGTCTTGTTGGCACATATATACCTAGTTGCTCTAGTGTCAATCCACCACTCTTTGGTGTTTGAGCCAACTAGGTTCACTTCGAAGATCATAGCACATAAGTCAAGATGTTCCACTTGTTCGGTAATCAGATGTGCTGTATTACCCTCCTTTTTCTTTGGTTTCTTTGGCAGCCTGCAGTCGGCCGCCCTATGACCCATCTTTTCACAGTTGTAGCATTTTCCAAGGAATTTTTCTTTCTTTTTCCCAATTCCTCCTTTAGGTCCCAGCTTGGTTCCCTTTCCATTGTTGCCTTTCTTTGATGTCTGTCCAGTTTCCACAACATTGGCCTTTGCCACAGCAATATTTACTTTCTTATCTGATCCTCGGTTGTCTTCCTCTATGCGAAGTCTAACGATCAGATCTTCCATGCTCATTTCCTTGCGCTTGTGCTTTAGATAATTCTTGAAATCTTTCCAAGTCGGGGGCAATTTTTCGATCACAGCAGCCACTTGGAAGGATTCGCTAATGACCCTTCCTTCAGCATGGACTTCGTGAATGATCACTTGCAGCTCTTGTACTTGACTCACTACCGCCTTGGAGTCCATCATCTTGTAATCGAGAAACCGTCCAACAATCCACTTTTTGGCACCGGCATCCTCGATTTTGTATTTATGGTATAGTGAGTCCCATAACACCTTAGCTGATTTAGCACTGCTGTACACGTTGTACAGTGAATCGGCAAGGCCATTCATCACATAATTCCGACACAGATAGTCGGAAGTTTTCCAAGCGTCAATGGCCATCAGAGTTTGTTGGTCACTGTCCTCGTCATATTTTGGCGCATCCTCCTTGAGGAATCGAGACAAGCCTAGAGTGGTCAGATAGAACATCATCTTCTGCTGCCATCTCTTGAAATTCTGCCCGTTGAATTTCTCTGGTTTGTCCGCATGGTTTACCGGAACCGAAACCGAAGTAGTTATCGGAATCGAAGTTGTACCCGATCCAGTTATTAGAGGCGCACCTCCAGTCGCTTAACCCGATCCGATTTTCTGAGGCGCACCTCCCGAAACGTCCATAGACAGTGTTTGGTTTTGAGAATCCATACTGATTAGCTTTACGAAAATAGATCTGTTTTAATCAAGTAAAAGAAATTTGCTTTAAGATTGTTGAAATAATTTGAAAACAATTACTTGAAAATAACAGAAAATAAATAAATAAATATATATATATATATATATATTCGATATATGTATATATATATATATATATAGTATAAGCCCTGCAGAAAATTGTTAGCAAAATGAAATTCGCCGATCCCGTACGTGAAACGAAAGTTTCGCTGTTGAGTCCAGATACTCTGTCTCCTTAAAGCAAATTCGTCCTCACCACGGTGTATGACGTCTGCCTCCCAGGATAAAACAACAGCTCGATGTAACGAATCTGTGATCCGCTGCACCCTCAACGAACTAGAGCCGAGCCGGCCGGCCGGACGGACGGACGGCGGCGGCGGCGGCGCGCGCGTGTGTGTGTGTGTGCGCGAGGGGCGCCTAGTCACACATCCACACATGTCTCATTTTGAACATGCCTTTGTCCACATATCCTTATATACTCATAATTTCTCTCTTCTTTTTCCAATGTGGGATAGCATCCCAAATTCATTTTTAAAGGGTTCACTTTAGAACATTATATCTCATTCATACCTCAATCATTTTGAGTGTTCTTACTGTAATATCCGCAATTTTTGATTTTCGGTAAATTTCTTTTTTCGATCGGAGTCCGTTTTGACGGCTCGCCCATGACCGTTTCGTCATTCTGAGAATGATTAATTCTACACTTTTTGACATCCGAGTTTGTTTCGGTGTCGTTTTGTTGAGTTCCGTGCTTTTTAGCAATTTTTCCGCGCTTGAGTTCGATTCTTGCGAATCTCGTTCGAAACTGCTGTTTCGAGTTTCCCGTAAGTCCGTTTAACTTTGTTAGACGTGTTGTGAACTTCGGTTTGGTTATTCGATCACGTATCGTGATTTCCGGGCGTTTTGGGCCATTTTGTAATTTCTTGAAAGTTACGGGTATCCGTATCTGTAATTGTTGTCTCGACCCGTTTCTTGGTCGCGTATGACTAATTATGGTATTACGTTTTCATTTCGAGTCGTTTATGTCGTCCGTGAACTTTTCGTCGTGTTCGTTCCGTGCGTTTTCGGTAATCGGGTCGTCGAGCCCTGACGGTTGCGGGACTGGCCGGACGGTGGCGGGACTGGCCGGACGATTGCGGGCACCGGCCGGACGGGTGCGGCAGGAACCGGCGTAGCGCACGCTACGGCCGGAAGGCTGCGCGCGCTAACCGGCAGGTGTAGCGCACGCTGCCGGGTGGCCTAGCGTACGCTATCGGGCCTGGGCAGTGGGGTTTCTGAGGTTCTGGACTCGGTCAGGATCGGCAGGTAGCGCACGCTACGCCGAGCGTAGCGCGCGCTAGTCGGCAGGCGTAGCGCACGCTGCCGGCCGACTAGCGTACGTTACCTGGCCGGGCAGTTCAGTCCAGTGGCTACTGGACAGGTCGGCTAGCGCGCGCAGGCTTCCGGCCGTAGCGCACGCTAGCGGGAGTCGGGTCGACAGGTTTGGTCGGCAGGGTTGGTCGGTGATGCCGGGTCGTGTGGGCCCTGGCCGAGGGTACTCGGCCGATACCGGCCGATAGCGCACGCTAGTCCGGGAAGGCTAGCGCACGCTAGTTTGGATATAAATATGGTGGCAGTCACATTTCACTTCCGTTTTTCATTTCCTTCCTTCTCCGTCGCGAATGGAGATTCATGGGTGTCGAAGCCATGTTGTTGAAGAACATATCGTTGATGTCCTTGAGTGCATAACAAAAATCGATCGTCCGTTATAACCTTTTGATCCAGCGAATCAAGGTAATCTTCCTTAGAACCCTAATTTCGTGAATTTGGGGATTTTTGAATTTTCGTCCGATTCGTTCCGTGTTGTTGATTAATTCATGATGGGTATGATTAATCTTGATAGTATTCTTGTGTTTAACATCATTTAATCCATTGTTATTCGTCGAATCGAAGTATATTTCTTGATTTCCTTCGAATTGACTTTTCGGGGGATTTGTCCCCGATCTCGTTTTTCATCCGTTTTCGATGGATCGATTATGGTTAAATGATGTTGTTAAACATATTCTATGGATTGTATATCCATATTTCAACTTGGAATTCCGTTTTCGCGATTTGACGGAACGAATCGTGTTCTTGGCCGTTTTGGGGGAAATCCGTGAACTTTCGTCATTCGTTCTTTGAATTCAACGGCTTTGAGTCATGTTATGGAATTAATTTCATTGTTATTATTTGTCCTTCGTAGTTTGTGAACGTGAGTTGGCGTTCGGTGGAGTCGGCGGGTTCGTAGTCGGTTCGGGCCAACCTACTTCGGTCGATTCTCCACGTTGTTCTTATTCGAGGCAAGTACCTTGCCCATACTTTTCTCGTTTTATGGATATGATGATCGGTGGTCGTCTTGATGTGTTTGTTTGGTTATTTGAAATGAAGTTTCAAAGGATTTCGGTTTGGCCTCGTTAAAGGCTTTCTTTCAAAACGAGTGTGATTTGTGAACGGTGTTTTGAGAATTGATTATGGTTTGGTTATTTTGAACGTTGAAGGATTTTATGATGATACTCCTATTGTTTATGTTATGGAATCGTGTATTCCGTATTTAATCTTGTTATTGTATTTTTGAAAAGTTTGATAATGGTGTCGAGTTAATGGCCATCTCTAGTGAGTATTCTTAATGAACTTACATTCTTAGCATGTTAGTATTGCATGAGTAACGTGTGTGTGTATGCTCACTGCGGGTTAGATCCGACGGGGTCTCGGTAGGGTTCCACGAAGCTGTGGGACCGCGAGCTTGCTTTTAACCACTGTGGGTTAGATCCGACGGGGTCTCGGCAGGGATCCACGAAGCTGTGGGTCCGCGGTTAATTGTGGTGCATTTTACAATGTGATTTGGATTATTGGCATTTCCGGAAATGAGTGCTTTCGAACGGTTTTTCATTTGCATGCATTGACTAAGTGTGTAAGAGGTAAGTTGTTCGTTTGGCTTACTTGGCTAGGATGGCACTGGAGTATTTTGTTGTTTGTTATAAATCCTTTATTTGTGGATTTTGATGTTGGGAAACGAACCTTGTGGTCGTTCTTGTGTATTGTGAGTTGATGAGATTTGGGGCTAAAATCCCAATGGTTTTGTAAAACTTATTTTACCGGTTTGGGGCTAAAATCCCAACGGGTTGGTAAATGTCATTTTTCGGAAAGTAAACCTTTGGGGCGGTGACCCCTTTTGTCTTTTGGATTTTGAAAAGTAGGATTTGATAATCCTAAACTGTTTTCTATTAAAACTCTCGATGGCATTCTAAACCGTTTTATAAATTACTTCCATTGATTTATGATATTTCGATTTTGAAATGTTTTCTCAAACCCTTGCCTCGGGAAGTACTTTTCGTTTCGTTTGGATCTTTGAGGATCCTCGGTTATTATTCGTGGAATGTGAATTGTATGGCTCGTATTTGCACTTTGTTCTTGCACTAGAAAAACGGTGGAGTTTTGCTAACCCCAGTATTCGGGGGTGGATGTCTGTTTTGCATTCAGGTTTTGGAGCATAACACAGGGTCGGCACGAAGGATGATGAAAGATGATCGATACTAATCACATGAGGAACCGTACATCGTGTGTTGGTTCAGTTGTACTTTATTTTCCGCTGCTATATTGTTCCCGTTGTACGGGTGTGGATGTATTTTGTCCCCTGCGTGGGCATGAGTTGTATTTGAGTTATATGTATTTGTGGAAAGACCAAATCGGTCTACTGAGTCAGTGTAGCCTTGAAGGCATTGTCGAGATGTTAAATGTTGTTACCAGCCTGGTAGATCCTCGAGGAGAGGGTCTACGGCGTGTAATATCCCTGAGTGGATTGGGGGTGTTACATAAATGGTATCGGAACTTAGGTTGAGGAAAACCTAGGCTGTCGGGTCAAGTCGTGTTGTTTGAGTCTTGTTTCGTCGGATTTTATCTAACTGAGTCGTGTCGCGACGCGTCGTTTGAGTTTGTTGGTCGTGATTAGTATCGTGGGGCGATCATCATCTTCGTGCGGCCTGTGGAAGTAAGTCTCCCTTCTTTGTGTTGTGCCTCGTGTGATACGAGCTATTTTTTTTATGATTATTTGTTAAGTGGTGGAATCCTTATGTGGATTTTGATTTCACGATATGTATTTAGTCGACTCTCGTATTTGATTCATACGAGGAGTGTCGTCGCTTGTGATGTCTTTTTATTATTGTTTTTATCCGTTGCTGATGATTTTCGAATCGATTTGCACGTTTTACAAGTTTTGTTGTGGAATCTTTGTGCTTATACGCGTTCGACTTGTTCACTAGTCAGTGTGGGAGAGTATTTTATCAGTGGTTTTGTTCTGAATGTGGTATTTTATCGTTTATTTCCGTTTAAAGACATATATTGTCTTCATTTTAAACGTTTTGGTGCGTGTGCTAGGAGTTGTTTTAGTGAACATCGATATGTGTGAGTTTTGGGCATTACGGCTATTGAATTTTGAAAACCTAGAGTATCTTAGAAAAACAAATTTCGAGACATACTTTTCAAATGAGTTATTTTCTTGTGGTACATCCTAGATGCCACAATATATTTCAAAAATTTTCTACCTCGAGGACCAAAATGTTTTGAGATATTTTCAACACTTTTATTTAGACCCGAGGGTCGAATATTCTGAAAGTTTTCACTAAGAGAAAGTGTCCTCATTTTTATCAAATGCGAAATGGTTTTCCCAAAGTCTCGATAACGACGTTTCACGTTTGTACTATTTGAAAGGTGATACTCAAGATCAACCAGTATTCTTCAAATTATTTTCAAAATGAGGTTTTCATTTTTTTTAAAACCTATCCATTCCCGTTTAAGGGCTGGGTATGTATGTGTGACGTTCGCGTTTTCATTTTGATACTTTCTACCGAGTATGATCGAATTGACGGTGTGAGCATTGAGTCGCTTTCCACACATTGGTTGTGCTAGCCCCCTGTGAGAGGCGGAATGTTGGTATTGAATGTTGTCGCCTCGTGGCGATTTCTGCGTTGTCGAGGATGTGCGAGCTGTTAGAGCTTGGTATGGTATGACCGTGTGCATCGGTGATCGTTCCGTTATGTGTCGGTTGTTTAATGTCTTGTTACCTTGCCCCCGTTTTTGTGAATTTCGTGGACGAGGTCGGAGGTAATGCCCGTATTATTTTGACTCCTGTATTTTCTCTTTCTCCAGTCTATCGATTCGCTCATGTTCGTTGGCACTTTATGAACTTGTTCTGTATTTCGATTTCATCGTCCGAGCAACCGTGATCTTGTCTTGAGTTGATCTGGTTATCGGTGTGACTTTTTCGGGTTCAGTTCGATTCTTGTGAACCTTGTTCGGGAGTGACATCATCTGGTTCTATTAGTTCTTTTATTCGAAGTGGATCGGATTTGGAACTCTTATGTTTTCGACTCTGTCGACTCATTTACGTTTGTTGACATTTCTGAGCTTGTCCTGCCCCTTGTTTTTGTTTATCGAACGAGTGTGGTATTGTTTCGGAATAACTCGTTTGTCGTTGTGACTTTTTAATTGCTATTCCCTTTCCTGTGGATCTTATGTGAATGCACATCCTGTTGTTTTCACCGGATCATATATTGTCTCGAGTCGAGATGTGAACCTTGGAGTTGTTGTTTGAATTTTATTATCCTTCGTGTTTCGGACATGATTGTTCGATTTTTGTTGTCTCGATCGTTTGTTTGTTCGGTTTTTGTTCTCGTTTCGTGATTGTTGAACGTTCAGTCTCCTTTGTAATTCCCTTAAGTTCGGGAAATTAGTCTCGTTTTCGATCTTCAAACCCTTAGGCGGTGGAATTCCGTATTTGTTCAGCGTTTGGCTCGCGTTTTGATCAATGTACCGTTAGGTTGGTCAATCGTATCGATTTTCGTTCGTTGTGTTTTGTGATTGTCGGATAATTGACTTGGCTATATTATCCGTTTGATGACGCTTGTCGTTTGTTGGTTCTATTATATCCCTAACGGCGACGTCGTGTTGGTCGCCGTGGAGCGTGTTTACACGCCGTATATTCCTTCGCGTTGTTTGTAACATTTCGCCGTTGGGCGTTAGTTGCGCATTCTTGTGTATCTCGTTGAGTTTTTCCTGGCGGAATATTTCTTCTCCCTACTTGTTTTAAGTTTCGGGACGAAACTTCTTTTAAGGAGGGTAGAATGTAATATCCTCAATTTTCGATTTTCGGTAAATTTCTTTTTTCGATTGGAGTCCGTTTTGACGGCTCGCCCATGACCGTTTCGTCATTCTGAGAATGATTAATTCTACACTTTTTGACATCCGAGTTCGTTTCGGTGTCGTTTTGTTGAGTTCCGTGCTTTTTAGCAATTTTTCCGCGCTTGAGTTCGATTCTTGCGAATCTCGTTCGAAACTGCTGTTTCGAGTTTCCCATAAGTCCGTTTAACTTTGTTAGACGTGTTGTGAACTTCGGTTTGGTTATTCGATCACGTATCGTGATTTCCGGGCGTTTTGGGCCATTTTGTAATTTCTTGAAAGTTACGGGTATCCGTATCTGTAATTGTTGTCTCGACCCGTTTCTTGGTCGCGTATGACTAATTATGGTATTACGTTTTCATTTCGAGTCGTTTATGTCGTCCGTGAACTTTTCGTCGTGTTCGCCTGCGTGCGTTTTCGAATCGGGTCGCCGAGCCTGACGGCTATGGGATGGCCGACGGTGGCGGGATGGCCGGATGATTGCGGGCACCGGCCGGACGGGTGCGGCAGAACCGGTAAGCGCACGCTACGGCCGGAAGGTCGCGCGCTAACCGGCGGTGTAGCGACGCCGCCGGTGGCTCAGCACGCTATTCGGCACGGGCGGTGGGGTTTCGAGGTTGGACTCGGTCAGATCGCGGGTAGCGCACGCTATGCCGGCGAAGCGCGCTAGTCGGCGGCGTAGCGCACGCTGCCGCCCGACTAGCGACGTTACTGCCGGGCGATTCGATCCAGTGGCTACTAGGCAGTCGGCTAGCGCGCGAGCTTCCGGCCGTAGCGCACGCTAGCGGGAGTCGGCCGACAGGTTTTGGTCGGCAGGGTTGGTGATGCCGGGTCGTGTGGGCCCTGGCCGAGGGTACTCGGCCGATACCGGCCGATAGCGCACGCTAGTCCGGGAAGGCTAGCGCACGCTAGTCTGGCCCAGTATAAATATGGCTGAGCAGTCACATTTCACTTCGTTTTTCATTTCCTTCCTTCTCCGTCCGCGAATGGAGATTCATGGGTGACGAAGCCATGTTGTTTAACAACAAATCCATGAAGTCCTTGAGTTCATAACATCAATCGATCGTCCGTTATCAACCTTTGATCCAGCGAATCAAGGTAATCTTCCTTAGAACCCTAATTTCGTGAATTTGGGGATTTTTGCATTTTCGTCCGATTCGTTCCGTGTTGTTGATTAATTCATGATGGGTATGATTAATCTTGATAGTATTCTTGTGTTTAACATCATTTAATCCATTGTTATTCGTCGAATCGAAGTATATTTCTTGATTTCCTTCGAATTGACTTTTCGGGGGATTTGTCCCCGATCTCGTTTTTCATCCGTTTTCGATGGATCGATTATGGTTAAATGATGTTGTTAAACATATTCTATAGATTGTATATCCATATTTCAACTTGGAATTCCGTTTTCGCGATTTGACGGAACGAATCGTGTTCTTGGCCGTTTTGGGGGAAATGCGTGAACTTTCGTCATTCGTTCCTTGAATTCAACGGCTTTGAGTCGTGTTATGGAATTAATTTCATTGTTATTATTTGTCCTTCGTAGTTTGTGAACGTGAGTTGGCGTTCGGTGGAGTCGGCGGGTTCGTAGTCGGTTCGGGCCAACCTACTTCGGTCGATTCTCCACGTTGTTCTTATTCGAGGCAAGTACCTTGCCCATACTTTTCTCGTTTTATGGATATGATGATCGGTGGTCGTCTTGATGTGTTTGTTTGGTTATTTGAAATGAAGTTTCAAAGGATTTCGGTTTGGCCTCGTTAAAGGCTTTCTTTCAAAACGAGTGTGATTTGTGAACGGTGTTTTGAGAATTGATTATGATTTGGTTATTTTGAACGTTGAAGGATTTTATGATGATACTCCTATTGTTTATGTTATGGAATCGTGTATTCCGTATTTAATCTTGTTATTGTATTTTTGAAAAGTTTGATAATGGTGTCGAGTTAATGGCCATCTCTAGTGAGTATTCTTAATGAACTTACATCTTAGCATGTTAGTATTGCATGAGTAACGTGTGTGTGTGTATGCTCACTGCGGGTTAGATCCGACGGGGTCTCGGTAGGGTTCCACGAAGCTGTGGGACCGCGAGCTTGCTTTTAACCACTGTGGGTTAGATCCGACGGGGTCTCGGCAGGGATCCACGAAGCTGTGGGTCCGCGGTTAATTGTGGTGCATTTTACAATGTGATTTGGATTATTGGCATTTCCGGAAATGAGTGCTTTCGAACGGTTTTTCATTTGCATGCATTGACTAAGTGTGTAAGAGGTAAGTTGTTCGTTTGGCTTACTTGGCTAGGATGGCACTGGAGTATTTTGTTGTTTGTTTTAAATCCTTTATTTGTGGATTTTGATGTTGGGAAACGAACCTTGTGGTCGTTCTTGTGTATTGTGAGTTGATGAGATTTGGGGCTAAAATCCCAATGGTTTTGTAAAACTTATTTTACCGGTTTGGGGCTAAAATCCCAACGGGTTGGTAAATGTCATTTTTCGGAAAGTAAACCTTTGGGGCGGTGACCCCTTTTGTCTTTTGGATTTTGAAAAGTAGGATTTGATAATCCTAAGCTTTCTATTAAAACTCTCGATGGCATTCTAAACCGTTTTATAAATTACTTCCATTGATTTATGATATTTCGATTTTGAAATGTTTTCTCAAACCCTTGCCTCGGGAAGTACTTTTCGTTTCGTTTGGATCTTTGAGGATCCTCGGTTATTGTTATTCGTGGAATGTGAATTGTATGGCTCGTATTTGCACTTTGTTCTTGCACTAGCAAAACAGTGGAGTTTGCTAACCCCGAGTATTCGGGGTGGATGTCTGTTTTGCATTCGGGTTTTGGAGCATAACACAGGGTCGTAACGAAGGATGATGAAAGATGATCGATACTAAAAAAATGAGGAAACGAACATCGTGTGTTGGTTCAGTTGTACTTTATTTTCCGCTGCTATATTGTTCCCGTTGTACGGGTGTGGATGTATTTTGTCCCCTGCGTGGGCATGAGTTGTATTTGAGTTATATGTATTTGTGGAAAGACCAAATCGGTCTACTGAGTCAGTGTAGCCTTGAAGGCATTGTCGAGATGTTAAATGTTGTTACCAGCCTGGTAGATCCTCGAGGAGAGGGTCTACGGCGTGTAATATCCCTGAGTGGATTGGGGGTGTTACACTTACATATTTTGGAAACCTCGTACGGAGTACTACGTATTCTAACTAAGTCCCGACTTTAACTCGTAGTCGAGCCCACTCAAAATTTCTTCTCAAATGAGCTGCTCAAAATAGCCCATTTCCTCCATTTTATCTTATATTTCCAACAGATCTTTGACATTACTTCGAGTTCATAATCCAAATGAGTATCTTTAAGCCATCTTTGAGTAGTATCTTCTCCATGTGAATTGAACATCTTTGTGTTGGCATGCTCACACTTTTCAGGATCATGATCTTCTTTATCAGACTTCTGGAAGCATAGTTGAAGCCCATACAATGATCATGATTATCAGACTTCTCAAACCCTTGCCTCGGGAAGTACTTTTCGTTTCGTTTGGATCTTTGAGGATCCTCGGTTATTGTTATTCGTGGAATGTGAATTGTATGGCTCGTATTTGCACTTTGTTCTTGCACTAGCAAAACAGTGGAGTTTTGCTAACCCCCGAGTATTCGGGGGGTGGATGTCTGTTTTTGCATTCAGGTTTTGGAGCATAACACAGGGTCGGCACGAAGGATGATGAAAGATGATCGATACTAATCACATGAGGAACCGTACATCGTGTGTTGGTTGATTGTACTTTATTTTCATTGCTATATTGTTCCGTTATGCGGTGTGGATGTATTTTGTCCCCTGCGTGGGCATGAGTTGTATTTGAGTTATATGTATTTGTGGAAAGACCAAATCGGTCTACTGAGTCAGTGTAGCCTTGAAGGCATTGTCGAGATGTTAAATGTTGTTACCAGCCTGGTAGATCCTCGAGGAGAGGGTCTACGGCGTGTAATATCCCTGAGTGGATTGGGGGTGTTACACTTACATATTTTGGAAACCTCGTACGGAGTACTACGTATTCTAACTAAGTCCCGACTTTAACTCGTAGTCGAGCCCACTCAAAATTTCTTCTCAAATGAGCTGCTCAAAATAGCCCATTTCCTCCATTTTATCTTATATTTCCAACAGATCTTTGACATTACTTCGAGTTCATCATCCAAATGAGTATCTTTAAGCCATCTTTGAGTAGTATCTTCTCCATGTGAATTGAACATCTTTGTGTTGGCATGCTCACACTTTTCAGGATCATGATCTTCTTTATCAGACTTCTGGAAGCATAGTTGAAGCCCATACAATGATCATGATTACTTAGAATTTGATGTTGAAGTGTGAGCATGAG
Organism: Orobanche coerulescens; assembly: GCA_033398695.1. Taxonomy (NCBI): domain Eukaryota; kingdom Viridiplantae; phylum Streptophyta; class Magnoliopsida; order Lamiales; family Orobanchaceae; genus Orobanche; species Orobanche coerulescens. The sequence goes on from CM065810.1 coordinate 66,809,447, forward strand.
GTGATGGATCGGCATCTTTTCTGCACTCAGCAACAATCGCCAAAAGTTCCTGCATAAGACAGTTAGCAACAAAACGTCCGGTACTTACAGGTTCCACTAGTAGAAAAATACCATTTCACATCGAATATTTTAGATCGGTTCTATAATAACCGATTTAGAAAGTGACGCAGCCATTTTCTAAATTGGTTCTAAAATAACCGATCTAGAAAGTCCACTTTCTAGATCGGTTCTAAAATAACTGATCTAGAAAGTGACATGACCATTTTCTAAATCGGTTGTTTTAAAACCGATCTAGAAAGTGGACTTTCTAAATCGGTTATTTCAGAACCGATCTAGAAAGTGCACTTTCTAAATCGGTTGTTTCAGAACCGATCTAGAAAGTGGACTTTCTAAATCGGTTGTTTTAAAACCGATCTAGAAAGTGGACTTTCTAAATCGGTTATTTTAGAACCGATTTAAAACCAACTCGAGAAATTATATTTAAATTTAATATAAATATAAATTTTTCAAACAACTCAATTTAGCCTAGTGGTTGGGACTTCACTCCCCAACCACAAGGTCAAGGGTTCAAACCCTCATGGCAACAAATTGAAATATATTGATATTTCAAGACTGGGTCGGGCCTGGTCTCAAGTTGGGTCCCGGACCGAGCCGGTTGTGGTCGGATCGGGGCTGGGCTGTGGTCGGGTCGGACTCGAGCTGGGTTAGGGTCATTTTTTTTGGAAAAAAAATAAGACTTTCTAGATCGGTCGAATTAGACATTCTAGATCGGTTAAATAACCGATGTCGTCTTTGTATTCTTCGATAATAGTTGTAAAAACTTGTGTATAAACAGGACCATAAGTTGGAGTAGAAAGGTTGACAAGTTTGTGCGCACTTAATGAGTAGACATTCACAAACTCCTTTATCTCCTCGAAACACAACTAGGTCCCTATGGATAGCTCAGTTGGTTTAGCATAGTTGTACTTAAGCTTAGCTTAAGTTTAGTGAGGAGAATTACCAAACTAGCCATTCAATTCCAAGTGTTATTCCACAAACACTTGGTATAATTCTTTGTTAATTGCAAATAGAATTAAACGTTTTAAAATCTTTGTGTCATCTTACTTTTACGTTTATCTTTTAACAAAGCATTTTATTTACATTATTTTACCGTGGTACACCATTAGTTTAACTTGTAGTTAACACTAATCGTGTAAGGGAACAACAATATTTAAAAAGAAATGTAAGCTTAGAGAGAAAGATGAGGGTTGAATGAATTATATATAAAAACAAATATATTAACTAGTTAGTGCATTTCAAGAATAATGTATGACACCCAGAGGGGGAAAAATACTTAAAAATGATTGTGTTGCATTTTTAATTGTTGGATTTATGGATTAATTTTGACTTATAATTGTTGGATTTATAGATTAATTGTGTTGTTGTCTACTATTTTTGTTTTAAAAAATTAATTTTAGCATTTTAGAATTGATTATTTCAGTTTTTTCGGATAAAAAAAAAAAAGAAAAATAGTTTTTAAGGTTAACCGAACGAGAACCATATATAATCGGTGTGGCTCCGGTTAACCGAAATTTAAAATGGTATGGTTAGTAGTTTCTATTTTGGGGCGTTTATGGTTCCGGTTAACTAAAAATTATGGTTCGATTAACCGGAACCGAACCACTCGACACCCCTAATATCGAGTAGCGCAAGCTCTTGTACTACATTAAAAACAGCGGGCAGTGTAGTCCCGTGTGGCAGTTCGTGAATAGTAATTCTACTTGTTCTATTTACCTCCATTTTTTGCTCAACTACAATTAGTTTATAGAAACTTTATTTTTTATTGATTAAAATTAGTTTCACTTATTCAAATAAATTTTTATTGATTATTAGTATATTATATTTTATTTCTATTGATTAGAATTGAAGTTTATTGATTGAAATTAATTTTTACTTATTGCAAACAGTTACACATCAAAATTATTTTTTTACCGACTAAATTATTTTTACAGAATATTACTCCTTCACCCCAATGAAGCGGCCGTATGGATAAATATACAACATTTATTGATATAAGGTATAATACACAAAAAAAGTTTTGTTACCATATTTTTTATTTTATCTTCATTTGTTAGTTGAGAGAATAAATTTTTGAACACATAATCATATAAGTACGAATACGAGAAATAAATTTTTACAAAATTATATTTTTAAAAATACCATCTTTAAGAGCAGGGTAAGAGGGCTAAGTGGATTTTCTCTTTCTAAAATGTTTTTTCAACTATTATTTTTGTTCTTTAATTTAATAATATTAACTTTTAGAATTTAGGTTCTGATTGTCAACGTCAATCCGTTAGCTTATAGAATATAGTTTACAGTGTATGAAATATTGATAAGTGTTTGACAATGATAGCTTATAGCGTTTTTCAGTAGCTTATAACATTTTTTTGAAACACTACTTGAAGTAGCGTTTAAGCTTATTGCTTATAGTGTTTCAGTTTTTCCTCTTGATTATACTCTCGTTACTTTAATTAAATTCATCATTTATCCTCCATTTAATGAATTTCTCTCTTATTTTTAAGCATTAATTACAAATGTCTAATTACGTAATTTTATTTTATAGCTAATTCAACCGATAGTTTTACCAAACACTTTAAACTTAATCAACCAACTTATTCACTATTCACTACTTCATCCGCTATAAGCCAGCGTATCCATTATCCGCTATTTTTTTACCGAACAGAGCCTCAGACATGAAAATTTGTAGTGCTGCATTCATTCGAAACTTTAAATTTTTAAGGCTTTTGAAGTATGATTCTTCTTTGGGAAGTTTACACATACATACAAGAAATATAAAGTAATCACATAAATCACACAATAAAAAGTAAATTATAAAACTAGCCTATGGTCAACCCACATTCTTTAAAAACAGCAATGGTGGTAATTTGTTGTTTTTTTATAACAACACTTTAATCTATTTATTATTATATAGCATTTAGAGATGAATATAATTTTCATATTAAAATATCTTGAATATTTATCAATTGGAAATTATAAAAAACTATGGATACATGCAATTAATATTCTGATTACTTAAATATTTCATTTGAATATTTAGTTATTCATATTCATTAATGGGTAAAAAAAGATGATTGGTTATAACACCCCAAGATGTTCAGGCTGTTTTTAATAGTTAAATAATAAAAAAATATATTATGTGTTATTTAACATTTATAAACGAAAAGTTGTTTCGGGAAAAGTAGTAAAGAAACAATATAAAGCAAAAGATCTAAAAGCAAATTGTCTTGATAACACTGATAGAGGAGCCTTTATATAGACTTTACACTAAGACTCATTCCATACATAGGATTTCTTATAAAGAAAGACATAAAGTAAAATCCTACTACCTCTAAAAGGATCTAGAAACCCTACCATTTATGATACATATTTAATCAGTATTAGGTAAGACATATCACAAGAATAATAATTTACGAAACAAAAGTAAAATAATTAATAATTTGTTATTTATTTGGAGTGTCTGTTAAGTAAAGAGTTTAATGATTACTTAATTATTAAAAGTGTGATAGTAATGATATGTCTAATTATTATGGGTGTTTATTTAGTAAAAATGATGCTGAATTGCCAAATAAACACATTTATCAAAAAGTCAAAATTAGGAGTGTATATTTAGTAAATTGGGGTGTGTATTTAGCAAATCCCAATTGGAGTATTAGGATTAAAAATAAAATCTTTACCTATGCTGCAACTATTCTGTGTGGTAAAAAGTTTGGTTGCGCCGTGCACAGAATTCCCAAAATAACATCAATGGTAAGCTGAAAACATGAATCTAGATTTAAGATCAGCTCCTTAAATGAGCTTTGGAACTCTAAAGACGATCGAAAAAATTGCATTGAATGACATTATACACAAAATATGATAAGATTTGTGTATTGTTTCAAACCTGCTTTATACAACGACACACCAACTTCTAAAACAAAAAATTGCATTGAATGACATTAATTAACACTTATAAAATCAGCAGTTATGACCACAACTTATACGTAGTGTATAAATCAGCACTTATGACCACATATCTGACTTTAAATGATATCAAGAAGCACTTATTTTATACAGCCAAAAAATAGTTTGTAGCAATTAAGAAATCAAAAGTTACGACCACAACTTATATACAATTGATAAAATCAACACTTATGACCACATATCAGGCTTTAAAGGATATCACGAAGCACTTACGGCCATAGATTATACAAAGTGTATAATATCAGCACGCATGACCAGATATCAGACTACGAAAGATATTAGAAAGCTTAAATAAATGCAAGCACACTTCCAGAAATCCATTAATACCATACAATCTAAAAAAATAAAAATTGAAAAAACGGCAAATAAAACACAACTTGTAGCACACCATATAAAATCAGAACTTATGATCACATATCATACTTATCAGAAAGCTTAAACTAACACAAACATATATCCACTAGTCCACTAATAGCATACAAATTAAAAGAGAATACCGAAATACCATATGTTAACCAATTAGATGGCAATCATACTTCTATCTCGATCTCATAACCACTGAAACACTAAACGAGAGAGAGAGAGAGAGAGATGGGTTGCATGTATATTGATACCATGAGCATCTGACATAGAGTCGAGGGTTTAGCCATGTATGTGTCGAAGTAGACACGCATCAGCGTGAACTGCCTAGTTTATAACGAAAACGGATCAAGAAAAATTTGATAACCCAATTACAACCCAAAAATAAAAATGGCCCAACAAACTACAAACGACAAACAACAAAATGACATGCCGTAGAACAAAACGACGTCGTTTTGTTTTTACACCCAAAACGACGTCGTTTTGTTTTTTACACCCAAAACGACGTCGTGCGCACGCTTAATATATAATAAAGTAATTTGCCACTTTTTTTAGTTGTCTATATCTAACTTTCCTTTTGGTATTATACCCTAACTTTTAAGTTTCGACATATGTTTGCATTTTGTGATCATTTAACCTCAATAGTTTTTAACTACCCTTTTAACATCGAATGGTAGAATTCTCAATGCAAGTGAAAAAGTTTGAGTATATTATAGCAAATAAGAAAGTTAGCTACACATTAGCTACACGCCTCAAGAAAGTGACAATTTAGTTACACATTCAAGTAATTATTCCTTACATACATTAATAATTTTATAGTAATTATTCCTTACATACATTAATAATTTTAAATGGCAATGAGTGTAATGTTTTGTTCTTGAAACATCTGCTGGACAGTCAGCAGAGTACTTGCAGTTCTCACTACGTAGTTTTATCGATTTAAGCACATATGTCTGTAAAATAATCGAGTTATCAGTTATATATGATGTAGTTACGTAACATGTTAGAGATGATAATATTCTCATTTTATCTTTCATGTGTATTTTCACATTTTTTTAAAATACTTAGGGTCTGTTTGGTTTGTAGATGGGTTTATGATTAGGATTATGATTAGGATTTAGATTTGGGTTAGGATTTGGAGAGAGAAAATATATTTTTTAAATATTTTTTATAATAATAGTATTATTAAAGATATAATATATAAAGTAAATGAATAGAAAGCAAATAATAATATGAGGTTGAAATGAGTACATGTATTTATTTGGGTAAATTGCAAAAATGGTCACTCACGTATCGTGAAAATGCAAAAAAGACACCGAGTCATAAAGGCATGCAAAAATGCCACTAACATTTCGGATAAGTGCAAAATAGCCACCGAGAGCTAAATTCCGTTAGTTTCCTTGTTAAGTGTCATGTCACTGAGGGTATTATAGTCATTTCGTTGCTTTAAGGATTAAAATGTCCACGTGTCATATCACTATTGCTTTAGGGACTAAATTTGCAAAGTAATTTTTATCTTTTATTTCACACCACCACCACCACTCTCTACCGCCACCACCACCACCACCATCTACCGCCACCACCACCCTCTACCACCACCACCACACTTCCTACACACTATTCATCATCTCCCCATAGAAAAGGTCAATAAATGTTAAGATCACGTTTCACCGTTATATCAAGTCTCCGTCATTTGTAATAATTATAGGTTGCTAAGTAATGTTTATTTATAATGTTTAAGTTAGAAGCTTGGTTTATTAGGCCCAAAAGGCCTCCAAGCCCACGTATGAAAGAAAGGAAGGAGAAGGGAGTGTTGCCCTAGCTCCTTGCCTATAAATGCTATGCTTATGTAACTTGAATATTTGTTGGTTATTTCATTATCTAAAGGAAACTCTTGCACTTTTATTCTTATTCTTCATATTGAAATAATCATCCAATCCTTATATCTATTTCATTCTTATCAAATCAATACTTGTGTATTCACAATATGGTGACCTAACAAGTGGTATCAATCGCTAGAAGAAGGTATCTTTTTTTGTTTTTGAACTCGTGCGCACCATAAACTTGCTTTTAATCTCGTTATTTTTTGGAAAAGATTGCATTTTTTTGTTTGTTTCTTGGTTTCTATCACATCTTTGCTTACAAACTTGTGTTACAAATCATTCCAAACAAAAAGATTCAAACTTTTCATCAAAAAATACAAGATTCGAATAAATTGTACTTGTTTTCGAGAATCTCAAAATTTTTGAAAATCAAGTAAAGTTTGCAACTTTCCTTAAGATCTCATCATTTTAAGGGTAGTTGTACAAGAATCTTGGATTAAAAACTCATTTTTGGTGTGCTTTATTCAAAAACAAAAATCTGCCAGATTTTGTACTTGTTTTCGAGAATACCGTGAGTATCGAGAACCCAATACCCTAAACTATCGAGAATCCTCCCTATTCTTCCAGGAGCATGTAACACCCCAAACTAGGCGGACATTACAGTGTTGTGGACCCCCGACTGGGACCCACTAGGCGGATGAAAATGAATGAATTACACATGGTAAATGTAGTACCGAACCACATTACAACAATAATTACTCCGATGAGGAGTTTCATACAACACATCCAGGATAATACAGAATACATTTATATTTTATATGAAGATAAAATATACAACACTGAGTGAAATGAGTATTCAAACGGAATGTCTGCAGCGGAATAAATGAAGGAAACATAAATGACTGAAAAGACTGGGGGGCCCTTCCAGTATCATTGGGACTCCTCGCCGTCAACGTGCTCTCCCCGTGCTTTCGCCTTGCCATGACCTGAAAAACAATATCCCCCAACGGGGTCAGTTACACATAACAACAATCCTCAAGAGTTGAATAAACACAATCATATATATGCTGTACAAACCATAAGTTCGATCAAAAATGAATCGGTTATATTATAACCCAATCTTGTTGAAAACATACGCAATCAAACATGCTGTATGAATCAACTAACAGTACGGCTCAAAGGGTGGCGCCACACTACGCCCGGGATGGAAATGTGTCCGTGCACAAGCCACTAACGAGTATCGATCGAATACACGTGTGGTCTTGTACCTAATCAGTCTCACGAAGCAATCGACTCGTGTGCACAGTCCAATGTGAGGCCAACAACCAACACACGACTTAAATGTGCCCGACATGAAAATCCTACACATACCAACCGGCACGCCAGTATGACCCGGAATGCCACGAGATAACAAGGTGACATCTAAATCAATAATGACTCACCGAGATGAAATGATAGTGAAATGAATGACAGCTCAATGAAATGATTGGAACCGTCGTTCCTTGTGACTGAAGTGATTAATTGACAATGACAAGTTTTGATACGGTTAATACAATGATGAATGAGTTATGATTATGAATGAACAACAACAAAAGGAATTAATATCCTTTTAACCGAGTAAGAATTAACTTACTCAACACCGGTGATAATTATCCTTCCGCGAACAACGTCCTAATTGAGATATCGGTCGCTCGAACAACCTTGAATAATACAATTACCAGCAATCCGTTCAATATACGAATCAAACACGAATATAACGAACTCAAAACGTCGATACGATTAAACCAAGTTCATTGGGGCATTATATCGAACACTTTGTGGCCAAACTTCGATTGTTTATAACCAAACCTCAATAATACCAACATCAAATCCCCAAGAAGTGTTTCAAACCAACAAAACATCTTCAATACGATCAATAATCCATTATGAATATCCAAAATCATGATTTCAGCAACAATTAATCGAAAACCCCCAAATCCAACACAATATTCAAAGTGTTCTTGAATAATCCTTCAATAATCCAATGAATAATCAAACATGTCCATAATCATGTGTATATCACTTCATACAACATGATCTTAACATCCAAAACATCATATCTCAATACAAAATCGAAATCCAAGAGGTTTGATGAATATTACCTTTGAAGATCCAAGTACTTTAATCCGATGAAATCGCGTTAGATCCACAATCCGAGCTTCACAACCGAATGAAAATGATGAAAAATTAATACTCAAGTGATTGATGATGAAGATTCTCTCCCACAAACCCTCTCTCTCGGACCAAGGTTGAAGGAATGGGAAAAATGAGCTGAAATCGCTCAAAAAAACGCAATTATAGTGCTGACTGCACTGTGTGCCGCGGCCCGGCCGAAGTGTGCCACGGCACAGGGCCAAAATTGCCCCCAGTGATCGGCAGCGTGCCGCGACCCGGATGAATGTGCCGCGGCAGTGACTCGGCAGTGTGCCGTGGCCCTGTTGGCATGAGCCGCGGCTCACAGTACAGAGGGGTCGGCCAAAAAATTGCAACACGAGTGTGCCGCGGCCCGGACGGGTGTGCCACGGCAGTGACTCGGCAGTGTGCCGCGGCAGTGACTCGGCAGTGTGCCGCGGCCTTGTCGGCATGAGCCGTGGCTCACAGTACAGGCTGCTCGGCCAAAAATTGGAAAAATGTGTGTGCCGCGGTGCACACTCCTTGTGCCGCGGCCCACACCCTCCTTGGGTCCTAAAATTAAGAAAAATGACCCGGAAAGGGAAAGAAGCAATAGGAATCAATATTTGGGAAACAATAACACGAAATGGAAGTGCGAAAACCCCAAAACGGTGGTTCCAAGCAATGATTACAAGGGTTCGTCCAACAAAAGCACGATTTGAACAATGAAGAGATTTGAAATGACATGAATTCCAACGTCAACATCGACTAATGAATCAATTACAACAATCAAGATAATACTCTTGTCTCGATTCCCGAACAAGGTAGATACACTGAACAATATCGATACACAACTCGAAGTTATTCCGAACGGTAAACATGGATAAATGATTATTAACAAGTAAAAAATTACATAGTGACAATTACCGAATGAAATTACTGAATGATAAAGACTGAATTACAACCGGGTATTACATACACCCCCCCTTAAAAGAGTTTTGTCCCCGAAACTAAGGGTCAAACAACTCGGGATAACTCTCCCGCATACTATCCTCGGTTTCCCATGTAGCCTCTTCGACTCCCTGTCTAGACCACTGAATTTTAACCAAAGGAATCGTCTTATTCCTCAACTGTTTGATTCGCCGTTCTAACACTCGTATGGGACGCTCCTCATACGAATGATCATCCGCGATCTCCATTTCGTCGAACTGAAGTATGTGACTCGGGTCGGCAACATACTTCCGTAGCTGAGAGACGTGAAATACATTATGAATTCGGCTCAATGCCGGAGGTAAGGCCAAACGATAAGCTAGCTCGCCTACTCGTTCCAAAATCTCAAACGGTCCAATAAATCTTGGACTCAACTTTCCCCGCTTCCCGAAATGGAAGATACCTCGACTCGGGGATACCTTGACCAACACATGGTCACCTATCTCAAACTCTAATGGTCGACGACGATTATCTGCATATGATTTCTATCGACTCTGAGCGGTCAACAAACGACTCCTGATCAAAGATACCTTCTCACGGGCGGCTATAAGCATATCGGGCTCGGTGTCGATTGATTCTGATAAGTCATCCCAACACAAAGGAGATCGACAACGACGACCGTACAAGGCCTCGTAAGGTGCCATCTTAATCGAAGAATGCCAACTATTATTGTACGTGAACTCGATCAACGGTAGTTGGGCTTCCCAATCATCTTTCCAATCGAGGACGCATGCCCTCAACATGTCCTCTAATGTCTGAATAGTTCTCTCTGATTGTCCGTCGGACTGAGGGTGAAAAGATGTGCTGAAATTAAGCTGAGTTCCCATGGCACGATGAACTGATTTCCAAAAATGAGACACGAATCGCCCGTCACGATCAGAAACGATACTTTTAGGAGTACCGTGCAATCTCACTATCTCTTTGATAAATAACTGGGCAAGTCTCTCGGGACCCCACGTATCCTTAATCTCAAGGAAATGAGCTGATTTAGTTAAGCGGTCTGTTGTGTCAAGATTTAACACCTTCCGACCGGCGATCGCCTCCGAGGCCGAGCGACCGACTTACTGCCGAGCGACCAAGGCAAGTCTGCCGACCAGCAACCAGGCGACCGAGCCTTAACCTAGCGGACATGCTAGACTGGCCAACCGAAGGTCCCAGGACGAATCCCGGTGCCGAGCGATCGACATCAAGACGATCGCCTCTCGGTACTCGGCGACCGACCCTTGGCGACCGACCGTCTCTCGGCACCTGGCGACCTACCCTTGGTGACCGACCATTGGCGACCTACCCTTGGTGACCGACCATTGGCGACCTCCATCCACTGGCCGATGGCGACCTCGGATGATCAGCTAGAGACGACCGCTCATGTCGATCACCACCGACGGACATCCAGTCGGCGAAGGCCGAGCCTCAAGACTGGCACCACGTGCAAGGACCGAGACAAGATCCGCGAATCTCGGGCCATTGACCACAGTCTGGCATATTCTCTCCACCAGCCGACAAGCCGCCGAAAGCTTGTCAGTAGGGCCGCATGTTGACTGGCTCCGGACACGTGATGGCTCCTTATTGGACCGCCCAGCTGTGGCAGCCTCTTCCTTGGACTTTAGCCCGACAGCCAGCATCTTTCTTGGACTTTAGCCCGACAGCCCAGGAGATTGCCCCGTTAAAGTATTGGTCGGCAGGCGATCGGCAGATTATTTTAATGGCCGGCAGGCGATCGGCCACTAAAGGACAGACCGCTGTTCTATATAAGCAAGGCACCCTGCACTTGGACACTTCTTCTGCAACCTCACGATTTGAGCATACAACACAGAAACAATATACAGCACTTGGCTAATCTCCAACTCTTGGCAACAGCTATCATTCGGTCTTACTTCTCCCGGCCTATCTCATCCAGCAGATTATCGGCGGGGCGAAGAACACCAAGCTTCGCTCAAGAGCCGGATTAACAGAGTCTTTTTACACTCATTGTATTTAGATTTCTCTCATTAATACTTGTATCCACGAATATTCGTATTAATAACATCTCGCGAGAGCATTCAAGCCCGGGCCTAACAAACCCGGCAAATCTTGTATTATTTATCTTCTCTCGGAAGTGCTCCCGCAATTGTTGTTTGTTGTCCGTCTTCCAGCAGTATTAATCTTCGGATAAATATTTTGGGCAACAACAATTGGCGCTAGAGGAAGGGCGCGTCCAACCCTCGAATTTTTACACCTACCGTCCCGAAGAACACTCACTGTTCTCGGGGCAGATACTTGAAGTGACACTTACTGCACTTCAAAGGAATCCTTCAGAAATCATGTCTTCCGCCTCCGCGTCGAAGAAAGCCGATGACCAGCCGGCCAAACCCCCTGTTCCGTCCCAGTCCGAGCCACAGCCGATGGTGGAAGGTAGCCGCCGCGGTCAGAGACGCTCGATCCGCCTCGGATCGCGGCCTGCCTCTCGCTCGACGGTTCGAACCAAGGAACAGATCGAAGGCCCCGGCCGTCCCACAGAGCGACGGAGTGCTCAACGCGCTCCTGCTATCGCCCCTCGGCCGTCCGCCGGAAGTCCAAGCGAAGCTCAAGGCGTCGCTGGCCGAGCGACGCTGTGAGGCTCCGTCCGCAGAAGAGGCGCTCGCCCGGGCACCTCGTCTTCGATCGCACGGGCGGTGACCCGACAGCTACCGGGGCGGTCCGGCCCCAGCTACGAGACGACGGAGTTTGAGTCCGTCACCAGGAGCTCGGCCTACCCGACTCCCAGAAGGCAGCCTAGCCGTCTGGCTCCCCCTCGCCGAATTGCCGAGGCCGGCGGCAGCGGAGCCCGGAGATCGGTGCACGATCGCCTCGGCTCCTGCTCCCAAAGCCGATCTGCAAGCGACCAAGCCACGGCGATGGCTGCGATGCAACGTCAACTCAACGACATGAAGGCGCTCCTAGAATCCAGGGCAGGCGCCAAGAAGACGATCACCGGGCCAAGCGAGCCGCTCAAGATCGACATTGAGCTCGCCCCCGTGCAGCACAAGATCGCTCCCCCGCAAACACCCGTGTACGAGGGGCGATCGGACCCCCAGGTGCACCTGAGGAAGTTCAACATCTACATGACCGGGTGTGGGGCATCTGACGCGACCAGGTGCCGAATGTTCCCTCTGACGCTGGACGACCTCGCCCACCGGTGGTACACTTCATTGCCACCTCGGTCCATTGGCTCCTTTAACGAGCTGGCGCACGTCTTCACGGAGTACTTCGCCACCAGGGTCGTCCGGCCCGAAGGTCCCCTCCGCATGATGCAAATCAAGCAGGGAGAAGAAGAGTCCGACTCGGACTACATCGACCGGGTAGACGTAATCATCCTCAATGGCGAGCCCATAAGCGATGAGACCGCCCTCTACGCGGTCCTAGGAGGATTTCAGGGTTTTTCGCCTATGTTCAGGCATCTCACGAAGACCCAACCTACAACCTACGCAGCCTTCCGGGCTAGAGCCGCAAATTTTCTGGCCAGGCAAAGGTTCCTTCATAGCCTGTGAGCAGCGCGATCGGCGCCCGGACGACGATCTCCCGCCCGATCGCCGACATCAACCTACGAATAAAGCGATCGGCAGTCGAGCGACGATCGCCACTCTTCCAGCCCGATCGCCGATCATCACGCTACATCATCAGCAACCCGGTGGACACGATCGCCATCTACAGTCCAGCATATAACATGACGGACTAAGGCATAAGATCGCCTCCACCGCACTTCATAAAGCCATGGTCCTGGCAGTCGATGGAACCGGCTGCTTCGGCCATGCAAGGTCCCTTTCGGCCGAGATCGCCCGCCCTTCGTTTAAATACGAGGCCGGCGTAGTCTGAGGGCTCTCCAACATTAATCAGTGGACACATGCCACAACCCCGTCTCAACGTACACTGTCGAGGTCGGCCATCTCCATGGCTGGCCGAGGTGGAAGCAGAGCTAACAAGCCGCGGGCGTGGAGTTGATTCATCCGACGCTGCCCCGCGCAAGGACTCCTCTAGACCGAGACCGCACGCCCTTCGTTTAAATACGAGGCGAGGCGCAGCCTAACAGAGGACCCTCATAATAAAGTGAGTCACGGGACACTCAATGTCTTCGCGCACCAAGACACGGTCATGGAGTCGGTCCATCGATCTCCGCGACCGTGCACGATTCCTCAAACAAAGCGAAACCACCAAGTTTCCATGGGGGATCGGCCAATGTTGTTTTTGCAGGTACAAGACCGAAAGATAGCTAAAGCCAATCGACCATGATAGCCCAAGTCCGAAATCATAAGTCAGCTCAGCAAGATCGCCCATCCTCATCCTTACACGATCGCCAGCAAGAACCACCTCGCCCCATGTCTTCAACATAGGAGCAAGCTGGGGGGCAATTGTTGTGTCAAGATTTAACACCTTCCGACCGGCGATCGCCTCCGAGGCCGAGCGACCGACTTACTGCCGAGCGACCAAGGCAAGTCTGCCGACCAGCGACTGTGCGACCGAGCCTTAACCTGGGACATGCTAGATCGCAACCGAAGGTCCTGGACGAATCCGGTGCCGAGCGATCGACATCAAGACGATCGCCTCTGTGTCGGCGACCGACCCTTGGCGACCGACCGTCTCTCGGCACCTGGCGACCTACCCTTGGTGACCGACCATTGGCGACCTACCCTTGGTGACCGACCATTGGCGACCTCCATCCACTGGCCGATGGCGACCTCGGATGATCAGCTAGAGACGACCGCTCATGTCGATCACCACCGACGGACATCCAGTCGGCGAAGGCCGAGCCTCAAGACTGGCACCACGTGCAAGGACCGAGACAAGATCCGCGAATCTCGGGCCATTGACCACAGTCTGGCAGATTCTCTCCACCAGCCGACAAGCCGCCGAAAGCTTGTCAGTAGGGCCGCATGTTGACTGGCTCCGGACACGTGATGGCTCCTTATTGGACCGCCCAGCTGTGGCAGCCTCTTCCTTGGACTTTAGCCCGACAGCCAGCATCTTTCTTGGACTTTAGCCCGACAGCCCAGGAGATTGCCCCATTAAAGTATTGGTCGGCAGGCGATCGGCAGATTATTTTAATGGCCGGCAGGCGATCGGCCACTAAAGGACAGGACCCGGTTGCCCCTATATAAGCAAGGCACCCTGCACTTGGACACTTCTTCTGCAACCTCACGATTTGAGCATACAACACAGAAACAATATACAGCACTTGGCTAATCTCCAACTCTTGGCAACAGCTATCATTCGGTCTTACTTCTCCCGGCCTATCTCATCCAGCAGATTATCGGCGGGGCGAAGAACACCAAGCTTCGCTCAAGAGCCGGATTAACAGAGTCTTTTTACACTCATTGTATTTAGATTTCTCTCATTAATACTTGTATCCACGAATATTCGTATTAATAACATCTCGCGAGAGCATTCAAGCCCGGGCCTAACAAACCCGGCAAATCTTGTATTATTTATCTTCTCTCGGAAGTGCTCCCGCAATTGTTGTTTGTTGTCCGTCTTCCAGCAGTATTAATCTTCGGATAAATATTTTGGGCAACAACACGGTCCACAATCACCCAGATCGTATTCATGCCACGATGACTCTTCGGCAAACTCGTGATGAAGTCCATTGAAATATCCTCCCACTTCCATTCTGGAATAGGGAGAGGTTTCAGCATATCCGCCGGTCGCTGATGTTCTATCTTGACTTGCTGACATGTTAAGCATCTCGAAACAAATTCCGCGACTTCTCGCTTCATATTACTCCACCAGTAATTTTGTTTCAAGTCTTTATACATCTTGCTAGACCCCGGGTGAACGGAATAAGGGGTAGCATGAGCTTCTCTCAAAATCGAGTTTTTCAACTCGTCATTCGCCGGTACGCACAACCGATTCTTAAAACACAAAAGTCCATCCTCATGGACCACAAATCCGGGGGCTTTCCCCTGAGTCACATCCTCTCGAATGCGTAACAAAAATGGGTCCGAACCCTGATTCTCCCTGATCGCCTCCTCAAGTGGCGATGAAATTTCCAACATATAAAGTTGCCCTTGTACTCGCTGTAACCAGACCTCGATCTCGGGTCTCAGAAATTCCTACTGAAGCTCCTTCTGAACTATTAAACGAGCAAGCATCTGCTCCTGAACAGACTTACGACTCAAGGCGTCGGCGACAATGTTCGCCTTGCCCGGGTGGTAAAGGATCTCGATATCATAATCTTTGATTAGTTCCAACCACCGTCTCTGTCGCATATTTAACTCCTTTTGAGTAAATATATACTTTAAACTCTTATGATCGGTGAATATCTGACCGGTAACGCCATAAAGATAATGACGCCAAATCTTCAATGCAAAAACCACGGATGCTAACTCCAGGTCGTGGGTCGGATAATTAACCTCGTAAGGTCTCCATTGCCGTGAAGCATAAGCAATAACCTTCCCATTCTGCATGAGTACACATCCGAGACCCTGTCCGGATGCATCACTATAAACCACAAATCCTTCCGTCCCTTGCGGTAAAGAAAGGATAGGTGCTGAAGTTAACCAGCTCTTGAGTTCCTCAAAACTCTTTTGACACGCGTCGGACCACGTGTATTTCTTATCCTTTCGCAAAAGGTTCGTCAAGGGTTGAGCGATTTTAGAAAATCCTTCCACAAACCGCTGATAATAACCGGCTAATCCGAGAAAGCTTTGGATTTCCTTAAAATTCTTTGGAGGTAACCAATCTTGGATAGCCTCCGTCTTCTGAGGATCAACACGCACTCCATCTGATTAAATTACATGCCCGAGGAAAGTCACTTCGGACATCCAGAACTCACATTTGGAAAACTTTCCATAAAGTTGCTCTCGTCTTAACACGTCGAGAACCTGATGAAAATGAACCTCGTGTTCCTCTCGGTTACGAGAATAAATCAAAATATCATCGATGAAGACAACAACAAACTGATCCAAAAAGTCGATGAAAACCCGATTCATTAACTCCATGAATACCGCAGGTGCATTAGTCAATCCAAACGGCATAACCACAAACTCATAATGACCATAGCGTGTTCGAAACGCCGTCCTCGTGATATCCGAATCTCGAATCCGCAACTGATGATATCCAGATCTTAAGTCGATCTTGGAAAATACTGAAGCTCCCTGAAGTTGATCTAAGAGATCATCAATACGGGGTAAGGGATACTTATTCTTGATCGTCACCCGGTTCAATTCCCGGTAATCAGTACACAAGCGGAACGAACCATCCTTCTTCTTGATAAACAACACTGGTGCTCCCCACGGGGACGCACTCGGACGGATATAACCTTTCTCGAACAACTCCTCAAGTTGGTTCTTTAATTCCTGCATTTCGGTCGGGGCCATCCGGTACGGTGCCTTCGATATCGGGGACGTACCGGGCTCCAACTCAATCGTGAATTCCACATCTCTCTGTGGAGGCAAACCAGGTAACTCGTCTGGAAAAACATCGGTATATTCCCTCACTACCAGAATATCCGTCAACATTACTGATGATTCCTCGTTTTGGTCATATAGCACCAATAACCAACACATCCCTGACTGCGTAATCTCACTGCTTTCATCAAATTAATAACTCTTCCCGAACAGCTGGGATTACCTCCCTGAAACACACATTCGACCCCATCGCGTGAAATGATAGTGACCATACGCTTGCGGACACTAATGATGGCATCGTGACGATCCATCTAATCAATAACCAAAATGACGTCGTCTCTCGGTAAATCTACCACGATTAGGTCTGCTAGCCATACACGGCCCTGAAGCTGAATCGGACAATTCTGAATCTCACGATTTCCGATAATTCATCTACCATCAGATAGACCAATGACTTAAGGCTCACAACTAGTAGCACTACCCAGACGTAGTCTACTCAAACATGACTCGGAAATGAATGAATGCGATGCACCAGTTTCAAAAAGGGTACACACATGTTGAGATAGAATATCGAGTGTACCTGAGATCATTCGGGCCTCTGGATCATCGTTCTTCTTCATCTCATAAATTCGGGGCTTGCCGGCCCCCGAAACAGACGCTCCCATCTGATAGCTCTTGGATCCGCCTTTGTTAGCTCCTGTCGTCTTGAAAGACGCTGACTGAGTGGCCTGATTCTGCACCGCTGAATGTCCTGGGGCCTGAGATGACGCCGGAGTGGGTTTAGAGTCCCTTCGGCAAAAACGGGCCCTATGCCCAGCAATTCCACAGTTATGGCACGTGACAGACTGTTTTGGACATTTGGTGCTGAAATGACCCTGTTCTTCACAGTTGAAACAGGTGACAGCCGAACTGGCCGCTCGTGACTGAGATTCCGCGGGTTTAGGCGCCATAGGAGGTCGCTCCAAAAAGGTAGAGCCCGCACGTAGTTTCTTGAAAGTGGCCTATGTAATACCCGGTCGTAATTCAGTCACTATCATTCAGTAATTTCATTCGGTAATTGTCTCTATGTAATTTTTCAGTTGCTAATAATCATTCATCCGTGGTCACCGTTCGGAATAACTTCGAGTTGTGTATCGATATTGTTCATTGTTTCAACCTTATTCGGGAAACGAAACAAGAGTATTATCTTGATCGTGGTAATTGATTCATTAGTCGTTGTTGATGTTGGAGTTCATGTCATTTTTAATCTCCTCATTGTTCGAATTGTGTTTTGTTGGGCGAATCCTTGTAATCATGGTTTGGAAACACCGTTTTGGTGTTTACGTACTTCCATTTCGTGTTATTGTTTCCCAAATATTGATTCTTATTGCTTTAATTCTCCTCCCGGATCATTTTTCATCATTTTAGGACTCAAGGGGGGTGTGGGCTGCGGCACAAGGAGTGTGCGCTGCGCCACACACATATTCTAATTTTTGGCCAAGCAGCTTGTACTGTGCGCCGCAGCACATGCCGGCAGGGCCGCGGCACACTCGTCTGGGCCGCGGCACACTCGTGTTGCAACTTATCGGCCAACCTCTCTGTACCGTGGACCGCGGCACATGCCGACGAGGCTGCGGCACACTGCCGAGTCCCTGCCGCGGCACACTCGTCCAGGCTTCGGCACGCTGCCGATCGCTGGGGGCTATTTTTGGCCCTGTGCCGCGGCACACTTCAGCCGGGCCGCGGCACACAGTGCAGTCAGCACTATAATTGTGTTTTTTCAGCGAGTTCAACCCATTTTTCTCATTTCATCCACCTTGTTCTGAGAGAGAAGGCTTGAGGGAGAGGATTTTCATCATTTATCACTTGAGTATTCATTTTTCATCATTTTCATTCGTTTGTGAAGCTCGGATTGTGGATCTAACGCGATTTCATTGGATTAAAGTACTTGGATCTTCAAAGGTAATATTCATCAAACCCCTTGGATTTCGATTTTGTATTGAGATATGATGTTTTGGATGTTAAGATCATGTTGTATGAAGTGATATACACATAATTATGGACATGTTTGATTATTCATTGGATTATTGAAGGATTATTCAAGAACACTTTGAATATTGTGTTGGATTTGGGGGTTTTCGATTAATTGTTGTTGAAATCACGATTTTGGATATTCATAATGGATTATTGATCGTATTGAAGATGTTTTTTTGGTTTGAAACACTTCTTGGGGATTTGATGTTGGTATTATTGAGGTTTGGTTATAAACAATCGAAGTTTGGCCACAAAGTGTTCGATATAATGCCCCAATGAACTTGGTTTAAATGTATCGACGTTTTGAGTTCGTTATATTCGTGTTTGATTCGTATACTGAACGGATTGTTGGTAATTGTATTATTCAAGGTTGTTCGAGCGACCGATATCTCAATTAGGACGTTGCTCATGGAAGGATAATTGTCACCGGTGTTATGTAAGTTAATTCTTACTCGGTTAAAAGGATATTCATTCCTTTTGTTGTTGTTCATTCATAATCATAACTCATTCATCATTGTATTAACCGTATCAATACTTGTCATTGTCAATTAATTACTTCATTCACGAGGAACGACGGTTCCAATCATTTCATTGAGCTGTCATTCATTTCACCATCATTTCATCTTGGTGAGTCATTATTTATTTTCGATGTCACTTTTGTTATACCGTGGCATTCCGGGTCATACTGGCGTGCCGGTTGGTATGTCTAGGATTTTCATGTTGGGCACATTTAAGTTGTGTGTTGGTTGGTGGCCTCACATTGGACTGTGCACACGAGTTGATGGCTTCGTGAGACTGATTAGGTACAAGACCACACGTGTATTCGATCGATACTCGTTAGTGGCTTGTGCACGGACACATTTCCATCTCGGACGTAGTGTGACGCCATTCCTTTGAGCCGTACTGTTAGTTGATTCATATAGCATGTTTGATTGCGTATGTTTCGACAGGATATTTCATAACTGCAGATATATCATGATTGTGTATTTTCAACCCTTGAGGATTGTTGTTCTGTGTAACTGACCCCGTTGGGGGATATTGTTTTTCAGGTCATGGCAAGGCAAAAACACGGGGAGAGCACGTTGACGGCGAGGAGTCCCAATGATACTAGAAGGGGGGCCCAGTCTTTTCAGTCATTTATGTTTCCTTCATTTATTCCGCTGCAGACATTCCGTTTGAATACTCATTTCACTCAGTGTTGTATATTTTATCTCCATATAAAATATACATGTATTCTGTATTATCCTGGATGTGTTGTATGAAACTCCTCATCGGAGTAATTATTGTTGTAATGTGGTTCGGTACTACATTTACCCTGTGTAATTCATTCATTTTCATTCGCTTAGTGGGTCCCAGTCGGGGGTCCACGGCACTGTAATATCCGCCTAGTTTGGGGTGTTACAGAGTTGGTATCGGAGCGTGGTTTTGAATACTGCCTTCCGAGTCGTGTCTCATTTGAAATCATCATCATCGGACTAGTATCATTGTACTTTCGCGTCACGTGTGACCTGTGCAAATGCCGAGCCAACCAGATCAAGAACTGTAAGATTTTTAAAGCCATGGTATAATTTCTGGCAATAATCATTCATCATAATTCATCAGTTAACAATCCTCAATCATCATTTTCATTTTGACCAGGACGGTCATGTTAACTCAATTCAATTCATTACTCGGTTGTTGATCTGGAAGATCATATCATTAATCTTGTTAACTTGTTCAAGATAATCATTTCAATAATTTCATCAGGTAATCATGTCACCTCAGTTAATTATTCATGTAATCACTGTGTTAGAGCGTGTATGCTCATTTTCATCATCTCATGTCATAATCATAACGTGATATTCATGTGGGAAATATAATTATCATGTGACTTTCCTACTTCAGTATGGAGAGAGCAAGAAGAGGACGTGGAGCACGAGGCCGCAGTGTGGGCCGAATCCCGAGAGCTCGTGTGAATACACATGCAAACGCGAGAAATAATGCTAACTCATCGAACAGTGATGCTGCCACTCATTCACCTGGGCGTAATCATTCACTATTAGGGAGTCGTACCCGGGACACAGCTCAGTCAGATGGTGTTCGGGTTGACCCACTCGCTTGTATGCAGGGCATGATGGCCCAGATGACTCCGATGGCACAACTAATAGAGACGATGCATAACTCCACTACTCAAAATCAAAAGGCTCCTCCGCCGCCACCTCAGAGGCAAGAGAGGGGTGTAAGTGATATCATTGGCGATATCTCTCGCCAGCGACCACCTACCTTCGAGGGCTCATCTGAGCCGGCGGATATTGTTCATTGGCTTGAGCATTTCGAGAAGTTATTTGCTATGGTGGATTGCCCGGAAGGGCTTAAAGTTTCAGTTGCGGCCTACTATCTTGGTAAGAGCGCTCATTCTTTGTGGTTATCGTTGAAGCCCACCGATGGATCATGTACTTGGGATCAGTTCAAAACTCTCATGATGGAGAGGTATTATCCAGCCCCACTCAGGGAGGCTAAGTTGTCGGAATTACTCACTCCCGACCTCTCAGCGGACGATGATGTCCTTGCCGTCGCCGAAAAATTTCAGGAACTTCTTCTGTTCGCCTCATCTATCATTCACTCTGAGGCGGACAAGATCAAGTATTTCAGCAAGAGGCTGAAACCTCGTATGCGGCTACAGTTGCTTAATCATAGTTGCACCACTCTGGCTGAATTCATCGAGAAAGCTCTTACTTACGATCTTACTGCTAAGGAGATTGCTAAGCAACAACCTTCATCTGCTGGCAAGAAATCTAAGAACCGTAATCAGTCTGACGGCAGTCAGGCCACTTTCAAGAAACCACGTGCGGGCTCTACCTTTTCTGAGCGACCTTCTATGGCGCTTAAACCCGCGGAATCTCAGTCACGAGCGGCCAGTTCGGCCGTCACCTGTTTCAACTGTGAAGAACAGGGTCATTTCAGCACCAAATGTCCGAAACAGTCTGTCACGTGCCATAACTGTGGAATTGCTGGGCATAGGGCCCGTTTTTGCTGAAGGGACTCTAAACCCACTCCGGCATCATCTCAGGCCCCAGGACATTCAGCGGTGCAGAATCAGGCCACTCAGTCAGCGTCGTTCAAGACGACAGGAGCTAACAAAGGCGGAGCCAAGAGCTATCAGACGGGAGCGTCTGGTTTAGGGTCCGACAAGCCCTGAATTTACGAGATGAAGAAGAACGACGATCCAGAGGCCCGAATGATCTCAGGTACACTCGATATTCTATGTCAACCTGTGTGTACCCTTTTTGATACTGGTGCATCGCATTCATTCATTTTCGAGTCATGTTTGAGTAGACTACGTCTGGGTAGTGCTACTAGTTGTGAGCCTTATGTCATTGGTCTACCTGATGGTAGACGAATTATCGGAAATCGTGAGGTTCAGAATTGTCCGATTCAGCTTCAGTGCCGTGTATGGCTAGCAGACCTAATCATGGTAGATTTACCGAGAGACGATGTCATTTTGGGTATTTATTGGATGGATCGTCACGATGCCATCATTAGTGTCCGTAAGCGGATGGTCACTATCATTTCAGACGATGGGGTTGAATGTGTTTTTCAGGGAGGTAATCCCGGCTGTTCTGGTAAGGTCATTAACTTGATGAAAGCAGTGAAATTACTCAGTCAGGGGTGTGTTGGTTATTGGTGCTATATGACCAAAACCGAGAAATCATCAGTAATGTTGACGGATATTCCGGTAGTGAGGGAATATGCCGATGTTTTTCCAGACGAGTTACCTAGTTTGCCTCCACAGAGAGATGTGGAGTTCACGATTGAGTTGGAGCCCGGTACGTCCCCGATATCGAAGGCACCGTACCGGATGGCCCCGATCAAAATGCAGGAATTAAAGAACCAACTTGAGGAGTTGTTCGAGAAAGGTTATATCCATCCGAGTGCGTCCCCGTGGGGAGCACCAGTGTTGTTTGTCAAGAAGAAGGATGGTTCGTTCCGCTTGTGTATTGATTACCGGGAATTGAACCAGGTGACGATCAAGAATAAGTATCCTTTACCCCGTATCGATGATCTTTTGGATCAACTTTAGGGAGATTCAGTATTTTTCAAGATCGACTTAAGATCTGGATATCATCAGTTGTGGATTCGAGAGTCGGATATCGCGAGGATGGTGTTTCGAATACGCTATGGTCATTATGAGTTTGTGGTTATGCCGTTTGGATTGACTAACGCACTTGCGGTATTCATAGAGTTAATGAATCGGGTTTTCATCGAATTTTTGGATCAGTTTGTTGTTGTCTTCATCGATGACATTTTGATTTATTCTCGTAACCGAGAGGAACACGAGGTTCATCTTCATCAGGTTCTCGACGTGTTAAGACGAGAGCAACTTTATGGAAAGTTTTCCAAATGTGAGTTCTGGATGTCCGAAGTGACTTTTCTCGGGCATGTAATTTCATCAGATGGAGTGCGTGTTGATCCTCAGAAGACGGAGGCTATCCAAGATTGGTTACCTCCGAAGAATGTTAAGGAAATCCAAAGCTTTCTCGGATTAGCCGGTTATTATCGGCGGTTTGTGGAAGGATTTTCTAAAATCGCTCAACCCTTGACGAACCTTTTGCGAAAGGATAAGAAATACACGTGGTCCGATGCGTGTCAACAGAGTTTTGAGGAACTCAAGAGCCGGTTAACTTCAGCACCTGTCCTTTCTTTACTGCAAGGGACGGAAGGATTTGTAGTTTATAGTGATGCGTCCGGGCAGGGTCTCGGATGTGTACTCATACAGAATGGGAAGGTTATTGCTTATGCTTCACGGCAATTGAGACCTTACGAGGTTAATTATCCGACCCATGACCTGGAGTTAGCAGCCGTGGTTTTTGCATTGAAGATTTGGCGCTATTATCTTTATGGCGTTACCTGTCATATATTCACCGATCATAAGAGTTTAAAGTATATATTTACTCAGAAGGAGTTAAATATGCGACAGAGACGGTGGTTGGAACTAATCAAAGATTATGATATTGAGATCCTTTACCACCCGTACAAGGCGAACGTTGTCGCCGACGCCTTGAGTCGTAAGTCCGTTCAGGAGCAGATGCTTGCTCGTTTAACAGTTCAGAAGGAGCTTCAGCAGGAATTTCTGAGACCCGAGATCGAGGTCTGGTTACAGCAAGTACAAGGGCAACTTTGTATGTTGGAAATTTCATCGCCACTGGAGGAGGCGATCAGGGAGAATCAGGGTTCGGACCCATTTTTGTTACGCATTCGAGAGGATGTGACTCAGGGGAAAGCCCCCGGATTTGTGGTCCATGAGGATGGAATTTTGCATTTTAAGAATCGGTTGTGCGTACCGGCGAATGACGAGTTGAAAAACTCGATTTTGAGAGAAGCTCATGCTACCCCTTATTTCGTTCACCCGGGGTCTAGCAAGATGTATAAAGACTTGAAACAAAATTACTGGTGGAGTAATATGAAGCGAGAAGTCGCGGAATTTGTTTCGAGATGCTTAACCTGTCAGCAAGTCAAGATAGAACATCAGCGACCGGCGGGTATGCTGAAACCTCTCCCTATTCCAGAATGGAAGTGGGAGGATATTTCAATGGACTTCATCACGAATTTGCCGACGAGTCATCGTGGCATGAATACGATCTGGGTGATTATGGACCGCTTAACTAAATCAGCTCATTTCCTTGAGATTAAGGATACGTGGGGTCCCGAGAGACTTGCCCAATTATTTATCAAAGAGATAGTGAGATTGCACGGTACTCCTAAAAGTATCGTTTCCGATCGTGACGGACGATTCGTGTCTCATTTTTGGAAATCAGTTCATCGTGCTATGGGAACTCAGCTTAATCTCAGTACAGCTTTTCATCCTCAGTCCGACGGACAATCAGAGAGGACTATTCAGACTTTGGAGGACATGTTGAGGGCATGTGTCCTCGATTGGAAAGATGATTGGGAAGCCCAACTATTGTTGATCGAGTTCACGTACAATAATAGTTGGCATTCTTCGATTAAGATGGCACCTTACGAGGCCTTGTACGGTCGTCGTTTTTGATCTCCTTTGTGTTGGGATGACTTATCAGAATCAATCGGCACCGAGCCCGATATGCTTATAGCCGCCCGTGAGAAGGTATCTTTGATCAGGAGTCGTTTGTTGACCGCTCAGAGTCGACAGAAATCATATACAGATAATCGTCGTCGACCATTAGAGTTCGAGACAGGTGACCACGTGTTGGTCAAGGTATCCCCGAGTCGAGGTATCTTCCGTTTCGGGAAGCGGGGAAAGTTGAGTCCAAGATTTATTGGACCGTTTGAGATTTTGGAACGAGTAGGCGAGCTAGCTTATCGTTTGGCCTTACCTCCGGCGTTGAGCCGAATTCATAATGTGTTTCACGTCTCTCAGTTGCGGAAATATGTTGCCGACCCGAGTCACATTCAGTTCGACGAAATCGAGATCGTAGATGATCATTCGTATGAGGAGCGTCCCATACGAGTGTTAGAACGGCGAATCAAACAGTTGAGAAATAAGATGATTCCTTTGGCTAAAATTCAGTGGTCTAGACACGCAGTCGAAGAGGCTACTTGGGAAACCGAGGATAGTATGCGGAGGAGTTATCCCGAGTTGTTTGACCCTTAGTTTCGGGGACGAAACTCTTTTAAGGGGGGTGTATGTAATACCCGGTCGTAATTCAGTCACTATCATTCAGTAATTTCATTCGGTAATTGTCTCTATGTAATTTTTCATTTGTTAATAATCATTCATCCATGTTCACCGTTCGGAATAACTTCAAGTTGTGTATCGATATTGTTCATTGTTTCAACCTTATTCGGGAAACAAAACAAGAGTATTATCTTGATCGTGGTAATTGATTCATTAGTCGTTGTTGACATTGGAGTTCATGTCATTTCTAATCTCCTCATTGTTCGAATTGTGTTTTGTTGGGCGAATCCTTGTAATCATGGTTTGGAACCACCGTTTTGGGGTTTACGTACTTCCATTTCGTGTTATTGTTTCCCAAATATTGCGGCACACACATGTTCCAGTTTTTGGCCGAGCAGCCTGTACTGTGCGCCGCGGCACATGCCGGCAGGGCCGCGGCACACTGCCGCGGCACACTCGTCCGGGCCGCGGCACACTCGTGTTGCAACTTATGGGCCAACCTCTCTGTAACGTGGACCGCGGCACACTGCCGAGTCCCTGCCGCGGCACACTCGACCGGGCCGCGGCATGCTGCCGATCACTGAGGGCTGTTTTTGGCCCTGTGCCGCGGCACACTTCGGCCGGGCCGCGGCACACAGTGCAGTCAGCACTATAATTGTGTTTTTTCAGCGAGTTCAACCCATTTTTCTCATTTCATCCACCTTGTTCCGAGAGAGAAGGCTTGAGGGAGAGGATTTTCATCATCTATCACTTAAGTGTTCGTTTTTCATCATTTTCATTCGGTTGTGAATCTCGGATTGTGGATCTAACGCGATTTCATCGGATTAAAGTACTTGGATCTTCAAAGGTAATATTCATCAAACCCCTTGGATTTCGATTTCGTATTGAGATATGATGTTTTGGATGTTAAGATCAAGTTGTATGAAGTGATATACACATGATTATGGACATGTTTGATTATTCATTGGATTATTGAAGGATTATTCAAGAACACTTTGAATATTGTGTTGGATTTGGGGTTTTTCGATTAATTGTTGTTGAAATCACGATTTTGGATATTCATAATGGATTATTGATCGTATTGAAGATGTTTTGTTGGTTTGAAACACTTCTTGGGGATTTGATGTTAGTATTATTGAGGTTTGGTTATAAACAATCGAAGTTTGGCCACAATGTGTTCGATATAATGCCCCAATGAACTTGGTTTAATCATATCGACGTTTTGAGTTTGTTATATTCGTGTTTGATTCATATACTGAACGGATTGTTGGTAATTGTATTATTCAAGGTTGTTCGAGCGACCGATATCTCAATTAGGACGTTGCTCGTGGAAGGATAATTGTCACCGGTGTTGTGTAAGTTAATTCTTACTCGGTTAAAAGGATATTCATTCCTTTTGTTGTTGTTCATTCATAATCATAACTCATTCATCATTTTATTAACCGTATCAATACTTGTCATTGTCAATTAATTACTTCATTCACGAGGAACGACGGTTCCAATCATTTCATTGAGTTGTCATTCATTTCACCATCATTTCATCTTGGTGAGTCATTATTCATTTTCGATGTCACTTTTATTATATCGTGGCATTCCGGGTTATACTGGCGTGCCGGTTGGTATGTGTAGGATTTTCATGTCGGGCACATTTAAGTCGTGTGTTGGCTGGTGGCCTCACATTGGACTGTGCACACGAGTTGATGGCTTCGTGAGACTGATTAGGTACAAGACCACACGTGTATTCGATCGATACTCGTTGGTGGCTTGTGCACAGATACATTTCCATCCCGGACGTAGTGTGGCGCCATTCCTTTGAGTCGTATTGTTAGTTGATTCGTATAGCATGTTTGATTGCATATGTTTCGACAGGATATTTCATAACTTCAGATATATCATGATTGTGTATTTTCAACCCTTGAGGATTGTTGTTACGTATGGCCCGGCCCGTTGGGATATTTTTTCAGGTCATGGCAAGGCGAAAGCACGGGGAGAGCACGTTGACGGCGAGGAGTCCCAATGATACTAGAAGGGGCCCCCAGTCTTTTCAGTCATTTATGTTTCCTTCATTTATTCCGCTGCAGACATTCTGTTTGAATACTCATTTCACTCAGTGTTGTATATTTTATCTCCATATAAAATATACATGTATTCTGTATTATCCTGGATGTGTTGTATGAAACTCCTCATCGGAGTAATTATTGTTGTAATGTGGTTCGGTACTACATTTACCCTGTGTAATTCATTCATTTTCATTCGCCTAGTGGGTCCCAGTCGGGGGTCCACGGCACTGTAATATCCACCTAGTTTGGGGTGTTACAGCCTGACTGCCGTCAGACTGATTATGGTTCTTAGACTTCTTTCCAGCAGATGAAGGTTGTTGCTTAGCAATCTCTTTAGCAGTAAGCTCGTAAGTAAGAGCTTTCTCGATGAATTCGGCCAGAGTGGTGCAATTATGATTAAGCAACTGTAGCCGCATACGAGGTTTCAACCTCTTGCTGAAATACTTGATCTTGTCCGCCTCAGAGTGAATGATAGATGAGGCAAAGGGAAGAAGTTCGTGAAATTTTTCGGCGATGGCAAGAACATCGTCATCCGTTGAGAGGTCGGGAGTGAGTAACTCCGACAATTTAGCCTCCCTGAGTGGGGCTGGATAATACCTCTCCATCATGAGAGTTTTGAACTGATCCCAAGTACATGATCCGTCGGCGGGCATCAACGATAACCACCATGAATGAGTGCTCTTACCAAGATAGTAGGCCGCAACTGAAACTTTATGCCCTTCAGGGCAATCCACCATAGCAAATAACTTCTCGAAATGCTCAAGCCAATGAACAATATCCGCCGGCTCAGATGAGCCCTCGAAGGTAGGTGGTCGCTGGCGAGATATGTCACCAATGATACTGCTTACACCTTTCTCTTGCCTCTGAGGTGGCGGCGGAGGAGCCTGTTGATTCTGAGTAGTTGAGTTATGCATTGTCTCCATTAGTTGAGCCATCTGAGTCATTTGTGCCATCATGCCCTGCATAAAAGCGAGTGGGTCCACCCGAACACCTTCTGACTGAGCTGTATCCCGGGTACGACTCCCCGATAGTGAATGATCACGTCCAGGTGAATGAGTGGCAGCGTCGCTGCTCGATGAATTAGCATTATTTCTCGCGTTCGCACGTGTATTCACACGAGCTCTCGGAATTCGGCCCGCACCGCGGCCTCGTCCTCCGCATCCTCTTCTTGCTCTCTCCATACTGAAGTAGGAAAGTCACATGATGATTATATTCCCCGCATGAATATCACGTTATGATTATGTCATGAGATGATGAAAATGAGCATACACGCTCTAACACAGTGATTACATGAATGATTAACTGAGGTGACATGATTATCTGATGAAATTCTCGAAATGATTATCTTGAACAAGTTAACAAGATTAATGATATGATCTTCCAGATCAACAACTGAGTAATGAAATGAATTGAGTGATTAATGAGTTAACATGACCGTCCTGGTCAAAATGAAAATGGTGATTGAGGATTGTTAACTGATGAATTATGAATGAATGATTATTGCTAGAAATTATACCATGGCGTTAGAAATCTTACAGTTCTTGGTCTGATTCGATCGGAATTTGCACAGGTCACACGTGATGCGAAAGTCCAATGATACTAGTCCGATGAAGATGATTTCAAATGAGACATGACTCGGAAGGTAGTATTCAAAACCACGCTCCGATACCAACTCTATAACACCCCAAACTAGGCGGGCATTACAGTGCTGTGGACCCCCAACTGGGACCCACTAGGCGGATG
Source organism: Orobanche coerulescens (assembly GCA_033398695.1). Classification (NCBI taxonomy): domain Eukaryota; kingdom Viridiplantae; phylum Streptophyta; class Magnoliopsida; order Lamiales; family Orobanchaceae; genus Orobanche; species Orobanche coerulescens. The sequence goes on from CM065810.1 coordinate 66,838,599, forward strand.
AAAATGAATGAATTACACAGGGTAAATGTAGTACCGAACCACATTACAACAATAATTACTCCGATGAGGAGTTTCATACAACACGTCCAGGAAAATACAGAATACATGTATGTTTTATATGAAGATAAAATATATAACACTGAGTGAAATGAGTATTCAAACGGAATGTCTGCAGCGGAATAAATGAAGGAAACATAAATGACTGAAAAGACTGGGCCCCCGTTCCAGTATCATTGGGACTCCTCGCCGTCAACGTGCTCTCCCCGTGCTTTCGCCTTGCCATGACCTGAAAAACAATATCCCCCAATGGGGTCAGTTACACAAAACAACAATCCTCAAGAGTTGAATAGACACAATCATATATATGCTGTACAAACCACAAGTTCGATCAAAAATGAATCGGTTAGATTATAACCCAATCTTGCTGAAAACATACGCAATCAAACATGCTGTATGAATCAACTAACAGTACGGCTCAAAGGGTGGCGCCACACTACGCCCGGGATGGAAATGTGTCCGTGCACAAGCCACCAACGAGTATCGATCGAATACACGTGTGGTCTTGTACCTAATTAGTCTCACGAAGCAATCGACTCGTGTGCACAGTCCATTGTGAGGCCAACAACCAACACACGACTTAAATGTGCCCGACATGAAAATCCTACACATACCAACCGGCACGCCAGTATGACCCGGAATGCCACTAGATAACAAAGTGACATCGAAATCAATAATGACTCATCGAGATGAAATGGTAGTGAAATGAATGACAGCTCAATGAAATGATTGGAACCGTCGTTCCTTGTGACTGAAGTGATTAATTGACAATGACAAGTTTTAATACGGTTAATACAATGATGAATGAGTTATGATTATGAATGAACAACAACAAAAGGAATGAATATCCTTTTAACTGAGTAAGAATTAACTTACTCAACACTGGTGACAATTATCCTTCCACGAACAACGTCCTAATTGAGATATCGGTCGCTCGAACAACCTTGAATAATACAATTACCAACAATCCGTTCAATATACGAATCAAACACGAATATAACGAACTCAAAACATCGATACGATTAAACCAAGTTCATTGGGGCATTATATCGAACACTTTGTGGCCAAACTTCGATTGTTTATAACCAAACCTCAATAATACCAACATCAAATCCCCAAGAAGTGTTTCAAACCAACAAAGCATCTTCAATACGATCAATAATCCATTATGAATATCCAAAATCGTGATTTCAACAACAATTAATCGAAAACCCCCAAATCCAACACAATATTCAAAGTGTTCTTGAATAATCCTTCAATAATCCAATGAATAATCAAACATGTCCATAATCATGTGTATATCACTTCATACAACATGATCTTAACATCCAAAACATCATATCTCAATACAAAATTGAAATCCAAGAGGTTTGATGAATATTACCTTTGAAGATCCAAGTACTTTAATCCGATGAAATCGCGTTAGATCCACAATCCGAGCTTCACAACCGAATGAAAATGATGAAAAATGAATACTCAACTGATTGATGATGAAGATTCTCTCCCACAAACCCTCTCTCTTGGACCAAGGTTGAAGGAATGGGAAAAATGAGCTGAACTCGCTCAAAAAACGCAATTATAGTGCTGACTGCACTGTGTGCCGCGGCCCGGCCGAAGTGTGCCGCGGCACAGGGCCAAAATTGCCCCCAGTGATCAGCAGCGTGCCGCGGCCCGAATGAATGTGCCGCGGCAGTGACTCGGCAGTGTGCCGCGGCCCTGTCGGCATGAGCCGCGGCTCACAATACAGAGGAGTTGGCCAAAAAATTGCAACACGAGTGTGCCGCGGCCCGGACGGGTGTGCCGTGGCCCGGACGGGTGTGCCGCGGCAGTGACTCGGCAGTGTGTCACGGCCCTGTCGGCATGAGCCGCGGCTCACAGTACAGGCTGCTCGGCCAAAAATTGGAAAAATGTGTGTGCCACGGCGCACACTCCTTGTGATGCGGCCCACACCCCCCTTGGGTCCTAAAATGAAGAAAAATGACCCGGGAAGGGAAAGAAGCAATAGGAATCAATATTTGGGAAACAATAACTCGAAATGGAAGTGCGAAAACCCCAAAACGGTGGTTCCAAGCAATGATTACAAGGGTTCGTCCAACAAAAACACGATTTGAACAATGAAGAGATTTGAAATGACATGAATTCCAATGTCAACATTGACTAATGAATCAATTACAACAATCAAGATAATACTCTTGTCTCAATTCCCGAATAAGGTAGATACACTGAACAATATCGATACACAACTCGAAGTTATTCTGAACGGTGAACACGGATGAATGATTATTAACAAGTGAAAAATTACATAGTGACAATTACCGAATGAAATTACTGAATGATAAAGACCGAATTACAACCGGGTATTACAGAGCATTACCGTTGATTACTCAGTGTTATTCTCTCTTGTATAAGAAAGAAAACACTTCGACTTGTTGGATAACTTTTGAAATTATATAATTTCGAAAGTTTAGGTTTATTTTTTCGAAAATTTGAACTTTTCGAGAATACATCTAACTTTTCGAAAACTTCTCAAGGTTCTCGATAAGTTTAGTAGTTTCGAAATCCTATTCAAATTTTTCGAGAACTCTTCAGTGTTAGTGGATATCATAATTCTCGATAACTGGCCCTTGTATTCTGGATAATCTCCTACAATCCTCGATAACATTGCATTCTCGATTATTCCCAATTTATTGAGAACACTTCACTGTTACAATTTTTCGAGAATTTTTCTGGATTTACAAGTTTTGGGAGAACTCTTATACCTTCTACAATATCCATTACTACACAAGTCTTCAATCATGTCTCAACCTCTGTAATACAACCTTTATCAACAACAACCGTATCATCAAACACAATAGTATCGTCAACAACAATAGAATCTGCATCAACAACCTTATCAACCTTATCAACAACCATATCAACAAAATCATCAAACGTTTTCTCAACAACATATCATGATGCACCAACATCAACATCAACCTTTTCCCATGCAACAAATCACACCACCGACAAAACAAACACATTAGTTTGATCAAATGTGTGAAGTCATCACTATTCAACAATCAAGGCATGAAGTAGGTTCACTCGACACACCCCCTATGCTCACACCCGGTAACTACGTTCAATGGGCAAGTCGATTCCTAAGGTTTATTGAACTCAAGAAACCCCATGGCAAGTACATGAGAAGAGTAATCATTGAAGGTCCCTTTGAAACACCTACTCAAACTGTAGCAGGTGATCTGAATGCTAATCCACCAAGACCTGAATCAATAGCCCCTGTCCCAGACAATCAACTCACTGCTGAACAACTACTTCACCAATAAGCGGATGAATATGCCATGATTTACATTCTTCAGGGAATACCAAATCCGATGTTTTGAAGTGTTGATGCTCAAAAGACAGCGAAGGCTATGTGGGAACACGTTCATCTCTTAATGGAAGGCACTCAATTGAATCAAGAGGACATGGAATCTAAGCTTTATATGGAGTATACTCATTTCATAATTGAACCAGGGGAATCACTAGAGTCGTATTACCATCGCTTCACAAACATCATTAATGACCTTGACAGACACAATATAGTCTTGCCAAAGATTGCTATTAACACTAAGTTTCTAGGATGTCTTGGTCCTGATTGGCAGAAGTATGTGACGTTTGTTCGGCAAGCAAAAAATCTTCACGAAACACCATATGGTTTGTTGTATGACTACTTGAAGCACCACCAGCACAAAGTGGACAAAGACCGAGCTCTTCGTGGAAATTTCACACCGCCTCCAACTCCAAACTCTTTGGCACTCGTTGCTCAATCACATGTTGCTCCTCCACCATTGTCAAACCATGCTTATCCTTAAGAACATAACTATCTTAATTACCTTCATTAGAACACATCTACTCTATACTCTTCTTATGATTCACCAATGCAACAACATGCAAATCAATTTGCCTCTTATGACAACAATGACTCCTTGTACAACAACAACATTGCTAATGATGATGATGATGATGATGATGAGGAGGAGGAGGAGGACTTAAACAATCTGAATCAAGGAATTGCACTCATTGCTCGTGCTTTCAGCAAATTTTCAAACAAGTCCAATAATCGTCTTCGCTCATCTTCAAACACAAGGAATCAAGCTGTTATTAATGATGGTCGGGTTGAAATACATAATCATAACAGTGGCAGATTTGGTTCAGGTGGTTATATGGGTAAATCAAATACTGGACAAAGGTTTAACAACAATGGGGGATTTAGGAACAATATGGGTGCTCCTCAGAAAAAGGCTGAAATTGTTGAAACTGGGGACAATGAATCTGGGAACACAGTCATTAGATGCTACAACTGCAATGGAATAGGTCACTTGGCTAGTGCATGTCCATCACCGCGAACTCAAGGCAGTAAGTACCACAAGCAAGCATTGCTTCTAGCTCTTAAAGATGAGGCACGTGGAAATGTTACTGCTAAGGATAATAGCTTCATGGCCAATGCACATTCTGGTGATGACATGGAAGATCTCGAAGCTAATGCTGCTGTCATGCTCAAGGCCAACATGCAGGAACTTCATTTGAGTGATTCGGGCCCAGTGTATGACACTGACGGCGTGTCTCAGGTATCTGATCTTAACTCATGCCTGATACATGCAATTGCTTCGCCTTCTGCATCAGACAAGGAACAAGTTGTTCAAAATGACTCATTGTTATCTACACAAGAGAATGATCAACTGAGCACAGTGGTTACATTTGACGATTATGATCAAATTGACCCCGTTGTTACATTTGATGATTCAATTGCCCAAATGGCTTATGATAACAATGATCAAATTGAATAGCAATAACCTATGACTGATCTAGATTCAGAACTTAGGACCTTACTTATGACTAGTCAATCCCAGAACATTAAATGTCAAGAGCTAAACGCTAGATTAAAAGAAAAGAATGCATTATTAACTAGGGATCTTGAGTGCTTGAAAATACAACTCACAAATCTTGAAAAAAGAGAAAATTAGGAAAAAAGTTTGGAAGTTGCTTTTTAACAGTCTTATCTAAAAGAAAAAGATTTAGAACATCAAATTCGATTGTCAACTGAATCTAATAACAACTTGACTTTAAAATTGGAACAACGAGCGTTTGAACACAAGAAACAAATTGATCATCTCAATGAAGTTATTTTAAATACTAAAACTGAGTTGTCCACTTGTCAAGCTGTTTTCAAAGAACATAAACAAAGGTCAAGAGAAAAAGTTAAGTCATATTAATTGTTGAATTGGAACGACAAATAATAGATTTTAAAAAGGTGGTTTATAAAACTGGTATTTCGGTCACTTCGATTCAAAAGTTCACCATTAAACGAACAAACACTGGATATGGCTTTGCCATAGGTAGTGACTCACCATGTTTTTTAAAAACAGCACTCACAGAGATTCCGAAGTTAAATGGTGCAGAACAATTATTTGATGATGAAATTGTGCGTACTGTTGTATATGATTGTGAGGAAGAAGAGGAACAAGAGGAATAGAGTCGATCAAAAATGGAAAATGTTGAATATAATAAAACTTTTGACTACTCCAAAATGCCTTCTGTACATGAAACATTTGTTCCTCAAAAAGAGAAAACTGAACTACCATGGTTTATAATGAAAGTTCATGACTCTACTTTCGACGTTGGTCCTGTTAAACCAGTGGTGCAAATAAATGGTCCTTTACCAAGTGATGAAAAACTTAAACCTCTTCCTACACGTTGAATGGTACTTCGGTATTTTGACACGTTCAAGGAAGATATTGAATTTTTAGAATAAGCAGTTGAACGAAACTCAAAAATAACAGTTTTCACTTTTCTTTCTCCTTATGAGAAAGAAAAGAGGGAAGTGTTTCAAAAACAATTTTTGCCACACGTTCAACACTTGCGTTTATGTGCTAACCTCTGGGAAAAGGAAGTTCAGAAAGAAGTTAAATCTATGATGGATGTTTTTGAAGCAACTGAACAATCGATTTCAAAACATAAACGTCGAAACAAAGTTTTACAGAAAGAATCCAATCGACTCTTGGAATATGTTCTTAATGCTGATATACTATCTGTTATTATGAATTCTCTTTATGAATCTGGTACTTCTATAATTGTTGATGAACACTGTGATGATATTGAATTGTTGTCTAAACAAATTGAGACATTAAAGAATGAAAATGAGATAATTGTGAAACACAGTGATGATGTGCAAAATAAACTTTCAAAAGAGATTTTTCAATTGAACAAAAAGCTTGAGTGATGTCAAAACCAAAGTCTTGATTTCGAATTGCAATTGCAAAGTCTTAAATCTTCAACATCTTTTCATAATGAAAATGCGGAGTTCCAAAGTCTAATTTCAAAATATGAAAAGGATATTGCTAAATTGCAAGAAGAAACTGTTTATTGGAAACAAAGTCGTGACAAAATTTCTCATCTTAATGGTCAACTTGAATCTCAAATCCAAGATAAGAAGCACATCATCATTGAGTTGAAAGAGAAAATAAAAATACTTGAAAAAGGAAAGTTTGTAGACATAAATGTAGTTGCACCAGGAATGTACAAATTAGACATAACCACTACAGACACACACACTCAGAATTCTAATTTGGATCCTTCCACTTCTACAGGAATAGCTGCCACTACTAGCGTTAGCAGATCCAAGCGTAAAAGTAACAAATCAAAGAATGGAATTTTGCAACGTAGAAGATCCCAACTAGAAGCCTCTGAAGTAGAAGACCACCTTAGGACTTTGAATAATACTCATGTTGCACTAGATTTATATTTTTATTTGGCAAATTGTAGTCCTAATCTTTATGTAACGAATGATGAACCTTTAAATGCTTTGAATGTTAATGCTTCATGTGTGTTTTGTCGTAAAAGTATGTTATATGGTGATCATGCTAAATGTGTTGAGAACTCTCTTTTATCCTGTCATAAGAAACGTACATCTGGCAGAAAATCTAAGCCCACTAATGCTTCTAAATCTGTGCTAGGAATTAAGCCAAGTGTAGTTTCTAACAATGAGGTAGTCACCCCTGTAGTTGCGAAAAATACTCCTAGGAACATGCTGTCACTTAGCGAATTGGCTAAGAAGAAAGCGAAAACTAGTTGGAATTGGCAACGTTGGTTACAAAGGACACATAACTTTAAATGGATTCCTAAAATTATTAATATGTGTACTTCTAACCTAACGGAAGCCACAACTTCTTTGGGTTCCACCCTTACCATTGTTCCATCGTCGTCTCCTTCGTGTGATGGAGGTGGTTCAAATTGTTCTTTAGATTGTTGATAGCGTATGCACCCGAAACATCACAGGCTGTAACACCCCCAAAGCCTATTGGGTTATTACAGTGCCGTGGACCCCACGCCAGGAGATCCACCAGGCGAACGTGACTAAAATACATTAAATTAAACAATAAGGGAAAATCACTGTCCCTACCATGATATCCGACACAATATTCCGATAAGAAATTTCAACGACAACGATGGGCCTACATGGCCAAAAGTAAAACATACAACAATATCCACGAGCATCCGCTCGGGTAATACATAATGACAAAGACTGACAAACTGGAGAACACTCCAACTAACTGACCAACATGAACAACTCGGACTAGTATCGCTCGAATGCCTCGTCGCCATCATCATGCCCCTGTGTCTCAACTCTCTCCTCGCAAGCACCTAAAACATGAAAACATGTTCCGCCCCCATGGGGTCAGTCATCCAGATAATGAACATCAAATACATGTATAACATGATATGCATCCAAAGGCAGAATGAAACGGTACAATGATGATAATAATACGAGATGCTCACAACCCAATGTAAGAACCAAGCATTCGTGAAACACTATTCCCACGGCATACTATTAATACATGTTCGACAGGTTAGAACATAAGTGCCCAACGGCGAATCATAATCACAAAATACCACAATGAATTACACGACATGAACCAACCCAGAACTGAATTAAATATGAATCACAATGCCCGAAGGCTCCAATGAAATTATCAAGACAATCACAACGGCATGAAAGCCACTCAGCCGATGCTGTCAACTATCACAATCACATGAAGCCAAAACAGCCCGAAGCTGTATCGATTATGGCCGAAGCCACGGCACGAAGCCGTATCACCATTAGGGCCGAAGCCACGGCACGAAGCCGTATCACCATTAGGGCCGAAGACACGGCACGAAGCCGTATCACAATTAGGGCCGAAGCCACAGCACGAAGCCGTATCACCATTAGGGTCGAAGCCACAGCACGAAGCCATATCACAATTAGGCCATCGAATGGTCGTGACCTACTGAATTGTAGGTGTTGGAAACCCAACCGTGAAGGTTCAAGCCCCAAACTTACCCATAATGAGCACTAGCCAAGACTAGCCTCCAAAATATAATTAATCACAAACGGCAATGATCCAAAGATTACCGAATTCACGAGAGTGACAGTGTGCTGCCTTGAGTCGGCCGACACGATAATGATGACTCACGGATGGGTACCGTCTTCGGCTATCCCAATTCAATACCTCGATCACCTTAGAATGGTCAATCGATAACAACGACACAACGGATGGGAACTATCCTTGACAGCCCCAATTCAATACCTCGATTGCCTTAGAATGGACAACCGAAAACAATGATGCAGCGGATGATTCAATATCTCGATTGCCTTAAAACGGCCAATCGATAACAATGATTCAACGAATGATTGAGCACCTCGATTGCTTTAGAACGGATACTCGATGACAATGATACAATGAATGGTTGAGCACCTCGATTGCCTTAGAACGGCTAATCGATGACAATGATATAATGAATGATTGAGCACCTCGATTGCCTTAGAACGGCTAATTGATGACAATGATACAATGAATAATTGAACTCCTCGATTGCCTTAGAACGGCTAATCGATGACAATGATACAATGAATGATTGAACTCCTCGATTGCCTTAGAACGGCTAATCGATAACAATGATACAATGAATGCCTCGGCACCTTTAATCGGCTATTGATGACGAAGATGAGAATGAATATGACAATGCCTTCAATCGGCCAATACAACATGAATGACAGGACGCCAACATTAATAACAATGATTACAACAACGTCTTAGATCGACATCAATATTAACAACAACAATCGATACATCGATACCGCGAACCGGTGATCGATAATAACATTAACAACGAATATCTCAATGCCTTACCGGCCATTAATGAATGATAAGGAACATTTAGCATAATTGTCGGAGAGTATCGTATCGAACGATCCCTTAATATCAATGAACTTATGAAGAGACTGAGTCTCAGAATGATACAACACATTCATACACATATATGATAACATTAATCTCATTGACTAGTACAAGTATAAAACTTGCCTCAAAATCGGCACGCAAGTATCCCGACGAACACGGCTCAACCGAAAAGCTTCGAAACGCCCGATGCTATCGAAAAGAAAGACGACAACGAATGGAAGGGCTCAACTCGGTTTCTTCACAAGAAACTCGACCTTAACAACATATAATTAATAAATCAATGATCATACGAGGAAGAAGAATCGTAGAACGCCCAAATCCCCCTTTAAGACCTTCTACCGGACACCTTCAAGGCGTCGATCAAGAACTCGACCAAAACAACGAATCGATACGATCCAACCATGGAATAACAAGGGAAATGATATAATACATCTAAATAATCAATAATCCATCAATAATCTGAGTTATTACGGCTCAAACGGACGAAATCCAACAAAAACCCCAATTTCCCCAAAACTAGATTATCAAGAAATCTAACCTTGATTCGGTAGATCGGAGGAGGTTATGGGATGATTGATTGATGTTAAAAACTCAAGAACTTCGTGGATATGTTGTTCAACAACATGGCTTCGACCTCTCCAAGCTTCCGGCCGCGGAAGGAGAAGAATGAAATGAAAAACGGGCGAAGAAGTAGTCTGCCCGACCATATATACTGCCGAGCGACGCACGAGCAGGCACGCACGAGCGGCCGGTCATGCGCTGGGTCGTGCGCGCCATCGCCGCCAATCGCCGACGCACGAGCACCGGGCACGAGCACTCGCCAGGCGTATGCGCCGTGGCCGCACGAGCATCGGATCGCGGCGCGCAGCTCGTGCGCCACGCTGCGCGCGCTTGCAGTGTCCTCGCGCACGTGGCGGCCAAAGGTTTAGCCGCCAAGACTCGACGACTCGAATTCCCGGAAACGCACGAAACGAACACGACGAAATGCTCTCGGACAACAACATCGATCCGAAAAGAAATACCATGCAACAATTTATCGTATGCGACCATGAAAAAGGTCAAAACAATAAATACGAATGCGGATACCCATAACTTTGGGTAAATTATAAAATGGCCCAAAACGCCCGAAAATCACGATACGTGATCGAATAACCAAACCGAAGTTCACAACACGTCTAACAAAGTTAAACGGACTTACGGGAAACTCGAAACAGCAATTTCAAACGAGATTCGCAAGAATCGAAAAAAGGTATGGAACTCAACAAAACGACACCGAAACGAGATCGGATGACAAAAAGTGCATAATTAAATATTCTCGGAATGACGAAACGGTCACAACGGAGTCGCTAAGATGGACTTCCGCCAAAAAAAAGAAAATTACCGGAAAATCGAAATTGCGGATATTACATACTACCCCCCCTTAAAAGAAGTTTCGTCCCGAAACTTAAAACAAGTAGGGAGAAGCAATATCCCGCCAAGAAAAATCGACGAGATAGTTACAAACAAGAATGACCACAATGAATGATAATGAATCGAAATCCAACAAGGATCAAGAATGACTCACCGGTGTGAAATGATAACGTAATGAGTGACAGCTCAAATGAAATGATTGGAACCATAGTTCCCCGTGAAGTGAATGATTAGTTTGATAATTATAAGTCTCAACGTGATTGATATATGATGAATGACTTATATGAATGAATGAACGACAAATGAAATGAATGATTATCCTATTACCGAACAAGAATTAACTTGCTCAAAACCGGTGATGAATGTCCTGTTGTATCACAGTTAAAGCAACAACAGTCGAACTCGTCGTCTGAGATGAAGTTGCTCTCCCAGCACGAAGACGACTAGAAAATGATCTCTTGGACGTCGGAGTCCGATGTCCCTCTGACAGCTCTTCCATTACCGAGGCAGGAAAGTCACGTGATAATTACAGATCTCGTACGAAGATTGCATTATGATTACGAGACGGAATGATAACAGTGAGAATACACGCTCTAACACAATGAATGCATTAATAATGCAATGAAATGATCGTCGAGATGACGCCGGAATATGATAAGATCGCATGAAAGATCAAGTGAGGTAACATGATTATCTAATGAAATTCCTGAAATTGATTACCTTGAACAAGTTAACAAGGTTGAAAATTCGATCCAAAAGATCAACAACTGAACCGTGAGATGGACTGGATGATTAATGAATTGACTGGGTAATGAGATTGAGTGAGTGATGAATGAACTAACTGAGTAATGAGATTGACTGGGTGATGAATGAATTAACTGAGTGATGAATGAATTAACTGAGTAATGATATTGACCGGGTGATGAATGAATTAACTGAGTGATGAATGAATTAACTGAGTAATGATATTAACCGGGTGATGAATGAATTAACTGAGTGATGAATGAATTAACTGAGTAATGATATTGATCGGGTGATGAATGAATTAACTGAGTAATCATATTGATCGGGTGATGAATGAATTAACTGAACAATGAGATTAACCGAGTGATGAATGAATTAACTGAACAATAAGGTTAACTGAGTGATGAATGAATTAACTGAATAATGAGGTTGACTGAGTGATGAATGAATTAACTGAACAATGAGATTGACTGAGTGATGAATGAATTAACTGAACAATGAGATTGACTGAGTGATGAATGAATTAACTGAACAATGAGATTAACCGAGTGATGAATGAATTAACTGAACGATGAGATTGACTGAGTGATGAATGAATTAACTGAACGATGAGATTAACTGAGCGATGAATGAATTAACTGAACGATGAGATTGACTGAGTGATGAATGAATTAACTGAACGATGAGATCAAAATGATGATTGATGACTATTAACTGATGAATGAGTTGATCCTTAACGCTTACACAAGTCACACGTGTTCCAAAACAATTAGTCATGAATCAATCATAACACTAATATCACATATAGGTTTCAACAAAGTATGAACAATTAATGACATGATGAATGTATGAACATAAAGAGAATCGAGTCCTTACATAGGTCATACGAAGCTTCGCGGTCTCGCGATACTAGTCTCAACTGACGACGACTCGATGAATGAATGACTCGTGCAGTCGTACTAATATTACGACTCACAAAACCCGACTGACTAGATTGTCATAACCTGACACTCCCGCTACTACCGCGTCGGTAGAGCCACATAACTCACATATCAGGGTATCTCACAACCCAAAATCTTTGATACCATCTTCTGTAACACCCCCAAATCCTATTGGGTTATTACAGTGCCGTGGACACCACGCCAGGAGATCCACCAGGCGAACGTGACTAAAATACATTAAATTAAACAATAAGGGAAAATCACAGTCCCTACAATGATATCCGAAACAATATTCCGATAAGGAATTTCAACGACAATGATGGGCCTACATGGCCAAAAGTAAAAATACAACAATATCCACGAGCATCCACTCGGGTAATACATAATGACAAAGACTGACAAACTGGAGAACACTCCAAGTAACTGACCAACATGAACAACTCGGACTAGTATCGCTCGAATGCCTCGTCGCAATCATCATGCCCCTGTGTCTCAACTCTCTCCTCGCAAGCACCAAAAACATGAAAACATGTTCCGCCCCCACGGGGTCAGTCATCCAGATAATGAACATCAAATACATGTATAACATGATATGCATCCAAAGGCAGAATGAAACGGTACAATGATGATAATAATACGAGATGCTCACAACCCAATGTAAGAACCGAGCATTCGTGAAACACTATGCCCAAGGCATACTATTAATACCTATTCGACAGGTTAGAACATAAGTGCCCAACGGCGAATCATAATCACAGAATACCACAATGAATTACACGACATGAACCAACCCAGAACTGAATGAAATATGGATCACAATGCCCGAAGGCTCCAATGAAATTATCAAGACAATCACAATGGCATGAAAGCCACTCAGCCGATGTTGTCAACTATCACAATCACATGAAGCCAAAACAGCCCGAAGCTGTATCGATTAGGGCCGAAGCCACGGCACGAAGCCGTATCACCATTAGGGCCGAAGCCACGGCACGAAGCCGTATCACCATTAGGGCCGAAGCCATGGCACGAAGCCGTATCACAATTAGGGTCGAAGCCACGGCACGAAGCCGTATCACCATTAGGGTCGAAGCCACGGCACGAAGCTGTATCACCATTAGGCCATCCAATGGCCGTGACCTACTGAATTGTAGGTGTTGGAAACCCAATGGTGAAGGTTCAAGCCCCAATCTTACCCATAATGAGCACTAGCCAAGACTAGCCTCCAAAATATAATTAATCACAAACGGCAACGATCCAAAGATTACCAAATTCACGAGAGTGACAGTGTGCTGCCTTGAGCCGGCCGACACGATAATGATGACTCACGGATGGGTACCGTCCTCGGCGGTCCCAATTCAATACCTCGATCACCTTAGAATGGTCAATCGATAACAACGACACAACGGATGGGAACTATCCTCGACAGCCCCAATTCAATACCTCGATTGCCTTAGAATGGCCAACCGAAAATAATGATGCAGCGGATGATTCAATATCTCGATTGCCTTAAAACGGCCAATCGATAACAATGATACAACGAATGATTGAGCACCTCGATTGCCTTAGAACGGCTAATCGATGACAATGATACAATGAATGATTGAGCACCTCGATTGCCTTAGAACGGCTAATCGATGACAATGATACAATGAATGATTGAGCACCTCGATTGCCTTAGAACGGCTAATCGATGACAATGATACAATGAATAATTGAACTCCTCGATTGCCTTAGAACGGCTAATCGATAACAATGATACAATGAATGATTAAACTCCTCGATTGCCTTAGAACGGCTAATCGATAACAATGATACAATGAATGCCTCGGCACCTTTAATCGGCTACCGATGACGAAGATGAGAACGAATACTACAATGCCTTCAATCGGCCAATACAACATGAATGACAGGACGCCAACATTAATAACAATGATTACAACAACGTCTTAGATCGACATCAATATTAACAACAACAATCGATACATAGATACCACGAACCGGTGATCGATAATAACATTAACAACGAATATCTCAATGCCTTACCGGCCATTAATGAATGATAATGAACATTTGGCATAATTATCGGAGAGTATCGTATCGAACGATCCCCTAATATCAATAAACTTATGAAGAGACTGAGTCTCGGAATGATACAACACATTCATACGCATATATGATAACATTAATCTCATTGACTAGTACAAGTATAAAACTTGCCTCAAAATCGGGACGCAAGTATCCCGACGAACACGGCTCAACCGGAAAGCTTCGAAACGCCCGATGCTATTGAAAAGGAAGACGACAACGAACGCCCGATGCTATTGAAAAGGAAGACGACAACTCAGTTTCTTCGCAAGAAACTCGACCCTAACAACATATAATTAATAAATCAATGATCATACGAGGAAGAATAATCGTAGAACGCCCGAATCCCCCTCTAAGACCTTCTACCGGACACCTTCAAGGCGTCGATCAAGAACTCGACCAAAACAACGAATCGATACGATCCAACCATGGAATAACAAGGGAAATGATATAATACATCTAAATAATCAATAATCCATCAATAATATGAGTTATTACGGCTTAAACGGACGAAATCCAACAAAAACCCCAATTTCCCCAAAACTAGATTATCAAGAAATCTAACCTTGATTCGGTAGATCGGAGGAGGTTATGGGATGATTGATTGATGTTAGAAACTCAAGAACTTCGTGGATATGTTGTTCAACAACATGGCTTCGACCTCTCCAAGCTTCAATCCACGGAAAGAGAAGAATGAAATGAAAAACGGGTGAAGAAGTAGTCTGCCCGACCATATATACTGCCCAGCGACGCACGAGCGGCCGGTCGTGCGCCGGGTCGTGCGCGCCCACTGTCAGCCAACTGCCGGGACGCACGAGCACTGGGCACGAGCACTCGCTCGTGCGTGTGCAGTCAGGGCCGCACGAGCACCGGATCGTGCGCGCAGCTCGTGCGCCACGCTCGTGCGCGCCTGGCAGGTCCCTGCCGCACGTGGCCGGCCAGTGCCTAGCCGCCAAGACTCGACGACTCGAATTCCCGGAAACGCACGAAACGAACACGACGAAATGCTCTCGGACAACAACATCGATCCGAAAAGAAATACCATGCAACAATTTATCGTACGCGACCATGAAAAAGGTCAAAACAACAAATACGAATGCGGATACCCACAACTTTGGGTAAATTACAAAATGACCCAAAATGCCCGAAAATCACGATACGTGATCGAATAACCAAACCGAAGTTCACAACACGTCTAACAAATTTAAACGGAATTACGGGAAACTCGAAACAGCAGTTTCAAATGAGATTCGCAAGAATCGAACTCAAGTGCGGCAAAGTCGCCAAAAGGTACGGAACTCAACAAAATGACACCGAAACGAGCTCGGGTGAGAAAAAGTGCAGAATTAAATATTCTCGGAATGATGAAACGGTCACAACGGAGTTGCTAAGATGGACTTTCACCAAAAAAAAATTACCAGAAAATCGAAATTGCGGATATTACACACGCAATCTCAAACTGTTAAGAAACTTTGTCTCAAAGTTCATTGGTACTGTCAGATTCGGGAATTATAGGATACGGGGACTATGTTACTGGGAATATCGAAATTAGTCGTGTTTATTATGTCGAAGGTCTCGTACACAATCTATTCTCAGTCGGTCAATTTTGTGATGGGGATTTGGAAGTCGCATAACTTGCTTCGTTCGCGATCTACAAGGAAATGATCTTATGACAGGCAAACGTGGAAACAGTCTTTACACAATCTCTATGTCAGACATGATTGCTTCTTCTACCATATGTCTACTTTCCAGAGCTGAATCGACAAAATCATGGTTATGGCACAAACGAATGTCTCATCTTAACTTCAAAACTATGACAAATCTTGCTCGCCA
The DNA here is from genome assembly GCA_033398695.1 of Orobanche coerulescens. NCBI lineage: Eukaryota > Viridiplantae > Streptophyta > Magnoliopsida > Lamiales > Orobanchaceae > Orobanche > Orobanche coerulescens. The sequence goes on from CM065810.1 coordinate 66,854,926, forward strand.
CAAACTAGTAGACGGTCTTCCTAGATTCCGATACTCCAAAGATCACTTATGTCCCGCTTGTGAACAAGGTAAGAGCAAACGTGCACACTTCAGTTCTAAAACCGAACCCAGTACTGATCATGTTCTTCAACTTCTACATATGAATTTGTGTGGACCAATGCGCGTACAAACGATCAATGGAAAACGTTATATTCTTGTAATAGTTGATGACTTCTCCAAATGGACTTGGGTCTACTTTATTCGAAGCAAAGATCAAGCTCCTTCAATGATAGTCAACTTTCTCACTAAAATTCAGGTTCAACTCCAAAACACAGTCAGAATTGTAAGAACGGATAATGGAACTGAATTCAAGAATCAGACTCTTCGCAGTTACTTTGAGAAAGTGGGAATTGAACATCAAACATCGATTGCACGAACCCCCAAATTGTAACACCCCCAAATTTATGATTTAGCAGCGAAAAAATAATTTGGATGTTACGGGGAGGATCGAAGTCATATTCACATAAAACGGCTTAAAAGAGTCGTTTTAAAAGTTATTTGTCATTCAAATAATACTTTTGATAAATGATGAAACATTTGCTTTAAAAATCTCTTTAAAAGCTAGAAAGGTTTGTAAGAATGACATATTTGATTTTTACACCATTTTAATTTATCAGAGTAATATATGCCCGCTCCGTGTCTTGTCCGTTAATTAGCTGAGATACACATGCTTAAAAGTGTCAACACAAAGGTTGGTGAGTTCATAGAGTTTAATAGAAAACTATTCATTTCAATGGATTCAGGTGTATTTAGTAATATTTGAAATAAATACTAACAGTGATAAAACAAGTATTGAGTGTTGTTGATTATAATCATAGATAAATCATATATGTATTCAATCAAATTCAAGTATTGGATAATAATCCTAACATGAGATGGAAACTCATGATATTAATGTAGTGAGATTTATAATTCAAATCTGGTCAATTACCTATATAGCTGTATCTAGATATATGTTTGAAAACATATATTTTCTTATAGATATTGTCCCAAGCCTCATGACACGCAAAACGTTAACAAAATACCGTAAAAATGGAGGTGATTATCAAGTAAATGATAATATTATAGTGTATCACGACTAATACGACTAGCCACAAAGGCATTCCGTCAAGTATTTAGTGGGATAGGATGTCAAGCCTCAACAGGTTTCGAAGTTGTTCACTATATTCGCGCTCACAACAAGTGATTAATGGCTCATGATAGAGGGACTTTATGGCGTTAAGGTAACTTAGGCAATATCATGGTAATAGTGAAACTAGAGTATTGATGCTCTTCCTAGCATGTATTTCCGTTGAAACATAGAATTATCATATAAAGATAAAGGAATCATTCAGGATATTACAGTAAAATCAAATATCATATTACAATAATCAGTTTGGAAACATTATCATCTGATTTCAGTATTCTAATTAAGCAATTTTCCAGTAATATATATATATATATATATATCACATTTTAAGTCATAAACCATATCAGATAATCATTAATTAGGAAATTGATTTGAATCATGTAAGTTATTCATATACTTATATTATCAAAGTATATGTAAGCATGTATCTCCCCCAAAGAGTTAAAACGAGTATTAGAAATGGGGCTATGACTCACCTTGAACGATACTGAAAATGATGAAAAGTAAATTCGGGTGAGATTATGGGAACTATTATGGAAAACATCTTCAATACGGAACCTGATTATAAGGAGGGTCTAAGATTTTGACTTAATACTAATGATGGAAATGATAATGAGAACGAATAACGATATGATCGTTTGAGTAAGAATATGATATGCTTTAAATGCTTGAAGTTCAAGAACAATGTTTTTCATAAATTTTATCTTGTTTTTACCTCTTTGAAACCAATATATCATTTCCTCGAAAGTAGGGAAACGATTCGTTAAGTTAAATTGTTTAAAACGGTTTATGTATATAACGAAGGTTACTTATTAACTAAACGAATTATACAAAAAATGCTTATGACGTGATGGGATGTCGTAAAATGGAAAATATAATAATAATGTCAAATATAATATGTTGGTCCTTGTCCTTTTCCAGATTTTACACTTTTTACCCTAACGGCGTAAGCGTTACACCGTTAGTCCTTTTTATATATAATTTAAATTTTTAGTCCTCTATTTGTCCAATATTACAATCTGAGCTTGGAAATTAATAATATGTCATTTTACATCCTATAGATTCTGTATTTACAGTTTCAGTCCTTATATTTAACAATTTGACAGTTTTAGTCCTTCTAGGTGTTGTCGCGTTAAATTTTTAGTCCAAATGTACAAAAATTATGGGAAAAATTATGTTAATTCGAAGCTTATTTAAGTTCATTAGAGCTTATTTCAACTGCTTATTTGCTAAAAGAGCTTATTTTTCACTAAATGGGCTTTAACGCATACTAACGAGGCCCGTTAAGAATTTTAGAGGCGAGGGCATGAAAATAGTTTTGGGCTTGGACTTGGGCTATCTTATGATTCTAAAAATGTTTCATATGGGCCCAGTAGGCTTATGGACCGTTATCTCTTGTTGGGCTCGAAATAAGCCTAACCGAATAACTTAATTAAAATTTCTGAAAATTTATAATCTTATAACTAGCGAGAGGCAGTTTGGTTTGAGCTTTTTCGAACGTCTAAACGAGCTTATCTTTACTAATTGTAAACATGAAACATGTAGCTTGCTAGGTCGTTAATCATGTCGAGTAAAAATATTAGGTTGTTGTATGTACAAATCGAAGCATATTAATTCGTGAGTTGGCTTGGTCGCAAATTTTAAAACTGAAAAACTCCCATATTTTCCAAGTGTTGGTGGTATATATGAGTTGGTCGATTCACTTTGGTCATTTTAGAGGGTCGAGACGTGATCATTTTTACAAGTTTTCTATATGAAAGTTGTAGCTAGTTATGGCGTCTATGAGTTCATGTAAAAATATAGATGATCACACTTTAGCCGGCGACTTAAAGTGGTCGGCTAAACCCCAAAGTCGTCGGCTAATCACGCCATCCGTCGGCTAAAAAACCGTCGGATGATATTCGTCGGCCAAGGTTTAGCCGACGACTTTTTCGGTAGTGGTCGGCTAAAGTTCAAAGTTTAGCCGACGACCTTATCGAGTCGGTCGGCTAAAACCTGTTGGATTAAAAAAAAGTTTAGCCGACGACCTTATATAGTCGGTCGGCTAAAACCTGTTGAAAAAAATAAAAAAAAATAAAAAAATTTAGCCAACGACCTTATCGGTCGGCTAAAACCTGATCAGTAAAAAATAAAAAAAAAAAAAAAACTTTAGCTGACGACTTATCAAGTCGGTCGGCTAAAACCTGATTATTAAAAAAATAAAAAAAACTTTAGCCGACGACCTTTACATATGTCGTCGGCTAATCACGCCTGTTTAAAAAAAAATTACACTTTAGCCGACGACCGTCTTATATGTCGTCGGGTAAACCTTTTTTTTAAAAAAAAATAAATTACTTTAGCCGACGACCTTTGGAAAGTCGTCGGCTAAAACCTAATATAAAAAAAAATTCATATTTTGGGATCCCAAAACCTGTATTTTTTGCACCTGCAATTTTTATACACAAGCTCTCATTATCAACAACAATCAACACGCAACACATTCAAGAACATTAATTTAATCAACATATTAGTAGCGTCAACAAAATCACTTACACAATTGTAACACAAATATAAATATACATGAGTACTACAACAACACAACTACAATCCACTACCAAAATCATCTAAATGTCGAAATGTAGTAGTAGAAGGATTACCACCATCCCCTAGATCCTCGTCACGAGGCTGTGAAGATGGGGTCTGTCCGAAGAGAGAAGGCGGTGGAGCAGGTGCATGCAGTCCAGCCTGAGTAATGGTCTGAGTGAGCGTCATCATATAGTCCATCATGGCCTGCTGCTGTCTCTGGAAACTCTCTAACCGCGACTCAGTCCTCTGCTCGCTCTCATGTAACCGTGTCTGAGTCCTCCTTTCATTCTCAGCTCGGAGCTCCCTCTCTGCCCTCAACTGCTCCTCGAGATAGGCAGTCCGTGCATCCTGTCCGCGAGGGCGCTGGAAGCCGGGGGTATCTTTCAATACATAGTGACCCTCGGCTCCCATCATCTTAGTGCGGTACCGACTACCTCTAGGAGGGTAGACGGTATCTCACGCCCTAGCGCGAACATAAGGATCGGCCTGATCGATCTGTCCAATGGCAGAATCGAGGTCGGTCTCCGCTAAGTCCGGATACTGCTCCCGAGCAATCTCAGCAAGTATCCTCTGAGACTCCTCCCGCACACGCTCCTAAGTTAATATGAAAATAAATATTTCAATATCAATAAAAGTATGATACAAAGGCATTTATTTTATTACCAAAATAAAATAAAAAAAGACTTACATGCTCCTCGGGACGGTTCGGATATGCTTTTTGAGTCACGTAGGCAAATGCGTCCAACGAATCAGAAGAAATGGCCTCGTGCACAACTCTGGCTAACGACCGGGAACCCAGACTGTGATGGTCAGTCAGACCAGCACGATTGGTCGTGTTTTGGTCAAGCTAGTCGCCTTCAAAAAAATATTATTTAGAATCGAGTTTATATTTAGAATTCAAAAAAAATAAAAACTGAAATATTATTTTTTTTATTAAATACTAGCAGTGTTTTTAATAAATAAAATACAATATTTTTTAATATTAATAATATTCCAGAATTTAAAAAAAAAATACCTGAAGTTCCGATTTTTTATAATTTAATAAAATCGGAACTTCAAGTATTTTTTAAATTCTGAAACATTAATTTAAAAAAATTGAGTTTATATTTAGAATTCAAAAAAATAAAAACTGAAAGAGAAAGAATGAAATGAGGGTATTTTAGTCATACCATGAACTTCGGGTCGCGAAAATGGGCGCGTAGCCACTTCTACTCGTACTCCCGGAACTTGAATTCTTCCGGGGTAGCCTCTCGGGTATCACCCCAGGCTGTCCAGAACATGTGCATCTCATTAGGCCGTAAATTAATTTATCCAATAAATCAATTTAGACATCCAATATCCCAAAATCAATTAGACATCCAATGTCCAATAAATTAGATATCCAATATCTAATATTTATAATGAGAGAACAAGCTCGATTCATTCCGTCGTCAATCCTAATGCGCGACTCGGTAGGTCCGTCTCAGTCAGCAATGGGAGGAACCAAAGAGTAGTAGCACCACCTAGCCGATCGGTGGCCTACATCACTTCGATCGAGAACGAATGATTGGGATCATTCAAGAACCATTCTGTCGTGAATACCAGTAAACGTATAAACCCTTCTTTCAAATGTCCCGATCAAGTTATAGGGTCACAGTCAGTCAAACCCCATCTGTACTTGACGATATACATGCGTTAATGCAAATCGAGATAATCGAGCTCTCGTGTATCTAATACAGCCAGCTCCAATGCTTTGGCCAAAGACTTATGATCTCATCTGCCAATAACCACATAGGACATATAACCCGATCACTAATAGGAGAAAGAATTCTATCTTGGTATTCAGTAGGACCTGCTACTTTCCCATCAAGATGCACGTCGAGGTTGACCCCCGCCTTCCGGTTTATAGGGTCGAACTACTCTAATGAAAATCTTGACGTCACAAGCACATCCCTACTAAATCCTCAAGTCGAAGGTTCACGAATACCTATCACAACCTTTCGATTCCATCATTGACTGTCCCGGAGTGAAATTCGTGTGACGAATCGAGGGTGAGTCGGTTCGAGTATACTAATCCAATTAGCATACCTATAACGTGTGCTCCCACTAACCATTAGTGTTCGACAGGCACTCTCCTTGTCAAAGAACACGTCATACAAGTCTTCACATAAACTTAACGCCCAGTCAAGTTTCATCGACTTGCGAAAGATTAAGTATTTGAGCTATAAACCTTTTCAGTGCCGACCCCCTTATTCAATAAGGAGTGGAACGTTTTGCTCTCAAATACACGGACTAGTTTCTATATATATATTTACGAGTTAGGAATGCCAGTAACTACCAGTAAATAAAGAAAACATCCATTGCCTTATATTGATGATTTACATAATAACAAGTACAATGCCCTCACTCAACATCCTCTGAGTGGCATTCGAGGGCATAATCCTAACAATCTCCCACTTGTACTCAATGCCACACACTATAGTATCTAATACCCATGTTCTCCAGATGACGCTCCAAGCTAGTCTGAGAAAGTGGCTTGGTCAGTGGATCGGCGACGTTGTCGGCCGAGTCTACTCTGTGCAGCACAATGTATCCCTTGCGAAAAAATTCTCTTACGAGATGATACTTCCTCTCAATATGTTTGGTGCTGTTGTGAAACCTCGGCTCCTTGGCTGCGCTCTGACTCCGTCGTTGTCGCAAAGATGCAGTAGACAGATTTCAAAGACATGGTATCACTTGAAGTTCTCCGAAACTTCTTAATCCGTAACCCTTCCTTGGAAGCCTCCGAGGCCGCTTGATACTCGGCTGACAGTGGAACCAAGATCGCGCTTTGCTTGGCGCTACGCCAAGATACTGCTCCTCCATTAAGAGTAAATATGTAGCCAGAAGTAGACATCGAGTCGTCCTTCAGTCCTTGGAAGTCCGAATCAGTGAATCCCACCACATCCAATTCTCCACCGCCATACATCAGAACCATATCTCTAGTCCTTCTCAAATACTTGAGAACGTTCTTTACGGCAGTCCAATGTTCCCTACCTGGGTTTGCCTAAAACCTACTCACCACGCTTACAGCATGCGCGATGTCAGGTCTTGTACACAACATAGCATACATAAGGCTACCCACGGCCGAAGCATATGGTATATTACTCATTTCCTTTCATTGTTCCTCACTTTGAGGACACATCTTCAAGGAGAGTTTTATTCCATGTTGCATCGGTAGGAACCCTCTTTTAGAATCATCCATCTTAAATCGCTTTAAGATCTTATCTATATAGAGGGCTTGGGAAAGGCCTATTGTTCTCTTCACTCTATCCCGGTAGAGTCGAATTCCAAGAATATAGGTTGCTTCTCCCAAGTCTTTCATGGAGAAATTACTCGAAAGCCAAGCTTTTACAGAACTGAGCATTCCCACATCATTTCCTATTAGTAAAATATCATCCACATATAGTACTAAGAATGCGATCTTGCTCCCACTAACCCTCTTGTATACACAAGGTTCCTCTTCATTTTGCACGAAGTCAAACTCTTTGACCGCCTCGTCAAAACGAAGGTTCCAACTATGCGACGCTTGCTTCAGTCCATAAATGGAACGCTGAAGCTTGCACACTTTCTGAATATCGACTTCGGACACAAAGCCTTTAGGCTGCTCCATATATATTTCTTCCTCGAGGAATCCATTAAGGAAAGCCGTCTTTACGTCCATTTGCCATATCTCATAATCGTGGTAGGCAGCTATAGCAAGCATCATGCGAATAGACTTGATCATGGCTACGGGCGAGAATGTATCGTGGTAATCGATCCCTTCCTTTTGGTATAACCCTTTGCCACAAGCCTGGTCTTATAGGCGTCAAGCTTGCCATCACCATCAGTCTTTCTCTTGTAGATCCACTTGTTCCCAATAGGCACTATGCCCTTGGGGCGGTCTACTAGAGTCCAGACCTGGTTGACATGCATCGAGTCTATCTCAGCTTCCATAGCTTCACGTCATTTCACGGAGTCTACATCCACCATCGCTTGGTCATAGGTCGTCGGGTCGGTCTCTTGGCTATCACTTGGAACCTCATGGAGACCCAGCTCCTCCAAGTATACAAGCCCATACCTCTCAAATAAATGAGACACCCTACTAGACCTACGAGGTGGTTGTACTTGTGTTTCAGAAAGTTCGGTTCCAGTTTCTTGCACAGGTGTCTCCCGAGGAGTTTCATTGTATTTTTCTAAAGAAATATTTCTACCTACTCCGCCTTCCTGAATGAACTCATCTTCCAGGAAGTGTGCTTGTAAAGCAACAACGATCTTTCGATCTTCGGGCATGTAGAATAGATATCCCATCGTCCCAGACTGGAATCCAATGAAACGTCCCTTCGCAGACCTAGCTTCCAACTTTTCCACCTTAGTCTTCTTGACATAGGCGGGACATCCCCAAATCCTAATATGATTAAGACTTGGTTTCCTTTCCTCCCACATCTCATGTGGAGTTTTAGGAACGGATTTGGAAGGACATCTGTTTAGGATATAAGCGGCAGTCAGGAGTGTATACCCCACAGGTAAATTGGTAAGTCAGTATAGCCCAGCATGGAACGGACCATGTTTAACAAGGTCCGGTTCCTTCTTTTTGACACACCATTTAACTGAGGAGTACCTGGAGGTGTTAGTTGTGAAACTATTCCATGTTCCTTAAGGAACTCGTCAAACTCCGTACTCATATACTCACCACCTCGGTCCGACCGAAGTGCTTTGATATGATTACCAGTTTGTTTCTCGACTAGGGCCTTGAATTCCTGGAATTTCTCAAAGGCCTCGGATTTATGTTTCATTAAGTATACATAACCATACCTAGTATGATCATCTGTAAACGTAATGAAATATTGATATCCGTCACGTGCTGCTTTCAAAGCACCACAGACGTTGGTATGGATTAATCCTAGTTTATCAGCGGCTCTTTCAAATGTCCCTGTGAAGGGGGACTTAGTCATTTTGCCTTTAAGGCAAGATTCACAAGTAGGAAAGGGATCTGATCCCAATTGACCCATAAGTCCATCTTTTTCCATCTTGTAAACCTTGGTCTAACCAACATGACCAAGTATAAGATGCCATTTCAAAACTTGATTAGTTTCATCCCTACCACGTTTTCTAGTCATAGTATTCACAACTACTTTGTTGCTGAGATTTAGATGATACAATCCATTCAACAATGTAGCAGTACCCACTAGTTTATTTCTAAAATAAATTTTGCAGGAACCATCACAATGAAAAATGAAAAGCCTTTTCGGTCCATGACCGGAATGGATATAATGTTTTTGTGCCCCTTGGGCAAAACAAGTACATCTTCTAAAGTCAAAACAAAGCCGGATTCTAAACCCAAAAGAAGTGATCCTATGTCGGTCGCTTCGACACTATGCCCACTTTCGACTGTGATCATAGCTTCTCCAGCTCCAAGCTTCCTACTTTGTTCCAGATCCTGATTCACCGTACAAATATGAGAACTAGCACCAGAATCCAGTATCCAGGAAGTAGAAAATACATTAGCAGAACAATTTGTTTCCAAAACTAAAAGTTCTGTACCTGAAGTGCAATGAAGAATCGGACAGTCTCTAGCCCAGTGGCCCAGATCACCGCACTTAAGACAAGCATCCTTCTTCTTTTTGTTCTTTGGAACCATCGGGGCCTTGCCCTTACCCTTAAGGTCCTTAACTTGTGGTCCAGTTTGCTTCTTGGTCTTTTTCTTCTTGTTCTTAGACCTCCGAGGTCTAGAAGAAATCACAAGAGCAGACTCCTTCATCCGCAGAGTCTTCATCTGAGACTGAGCGGTCACAAGTTTGTTCATTAGCCCAGATAAATTACATACAATCTCATTGCACTTGAAGTTCATAACAAACTGTGAGAAGGAATCAGGGAGAGACTGTAGGATAAGGTCGGTTTGGAGAGAAGTATCCATTTTAAAATCAAGAGCCTCCAATCTCTCGATCATGGATATCATTTTGAGGATGTGTTCCCCAACCTTCTCACCTTCCTTCATCCTTGCACGAGCGATTGCTTGGATATCTCATATCTAGCAGTTCTGCTATGCTCACCATAAAGCTCGGTTAAGTGAGATAGAATCTGCCTAGCAGAAGTCATTTTCTCATGAGCTCTCTGAAGCTCATTAGACATAGAAGCCATTATATAAGCACGGACTTTCACGTCATCCTTAACCCACTTTTCGTGGTTTTCAATCTCTTCCTGATTGGCTCGGGTCCGCACAGGAGGCGCCGGAATGTCCGTCTCCAAGACGTATCCCAGTGCCACTATACTGAGGACAATCATCAGATTGCGGAGCCAATCCACAAAGTTAGGTCCCATTAAGGTGTTCTGTTCGGCGAGTGCGAGTGGATTCATTGTCATATTGAGATTTGAGTCTGCATTAATTACGATAGATTAATTAGTGACTCATTCAATTATGTTTTGAGTATAGAATTAAGGTCTTTTCTATTCTTGTTACCCAGCTCCCACTATTTTTATTGGAATAACACACTCCCATGTGAAATCCGGAAGTATCGTCGCTCTACTTCATAGTGGTGATCGAGTTCTTTATAAATCTTAATAGAGGGCAACCGAACAGGTTTCTAGTCTATTAATTTTCATAAAGTGGTGTCCAACACCAACCCATCTAATGGATGATTCGATCTTCTTTTTCCCCTTGTTCACTCCCCTCAACCTATACGGTTTCTATGGTTCGTGAACAACTTAAGTTTATACCATCGACGAAAATCAGTTTCACAATTGAATCTTATCCGGCAACCTATCAGGTTTCTAGGGATAAAATTTACTTCAATCGAATGCATCCAATGCGCTCCCGGTAATTTATCCGTCTTCCCCGAACGACTACCCCGATAACTCGGAAGCATAACACATCCGGTTTGGATTTCAATTTCTCGAAAATTCGATAGAGGGAAGGAAAAACTTGAAACCTTATAAACTTAATAATTTATCGTGGGAGAATTTTCGCGATTAACGTTACACTTTGCACATTAATCGTTTAAGCGCGTTTGTGGCATTCATACAATATGAAACAACCATTCACAACCTAGTTGCTACCAACATGTGGTTCATTGACCGTTCCTAGAAAACAAAAACTCCGTAATCTAATGACAAGTCTTCGTCTTGAATCTTCGTCTTCTCGAAATGGATCTTCCTCCGGTCTTCGTCATTACATATAAATTTTACATTGAAAATTGCATCCTAGATACAAATTTTTCTAGTAAAATAAATAGGCTCAAAACGGCCTTTACAACCCAATCGAATAAAACGAACGATTCAAAAACTAAGTCCACGAACCACATCACCATTCAAAAGCATTCATCCAATAAATACTAAATAAATAGAAAGCGTAGAGATACATTGATCCAATCAACAATACGAACCGATCAAATCGATTCACACAATCGGTAATATGAAAACGTTCAAAATAATTCGGTCGATCACAAGTATTCCAATAAATCAATTTTTTCTTATGAAATGAAATACCATAAATTATTTTAATCATATTAAATCCAATTTAAAATGAGGGAAATCATTTTTAGGAATACACGAAGCAAACAAGCCCGAAACGGGTCCGAAATAGGCCGAACCGCGGCCGAAAACGCCACCAGGCAGCATGCAGGGCTGCCCAGCGGCCCTGGGCCGCGGCCCCTTGAGCCTGGGCCGCGGCCCCCAAGGTCTGGCCTTTGCCGGGCCGCAACAGCCACAGGCCATGGCCCCCGAGCCCTGGGCCGCGGCCCCCTGCTTCCGGACCACCCTCGGACCGTCCAACGGCAATTCGGGGCTAGTTTTTTCGACCGGATATCCAATATCTATATTCTCCAATATTCATATCTTCAATATAAATCATATTTCCAAGAAATTAAGATTTATATTTAGACATAAACTTACGAAAAATATAACTACAACGAACGTAAAAACATATACCACGATTATGACTAAAATGATTCCAAATCATTCACCATCTAATCAAGCATTCCAAATGCCAATATCGTATATACGATCGCAAGACCTACTCTCCGATACCACTGTTGGGATTCGGTGCCTAAAACGAAGGCCCAGCGGAAGCGGTAAAACGAAAATTAATTCGATCCGAATCCCTACGAGGATCGATCGAGCTACGTATATACGAATATCAAAAATGAATTCACAAGAGATATAGAAACTCACCCTTGTAGTCCGTTGATTAGATGGATAACCTTCTCTTGAGCTATTCCCCAAGCTTTTATTGATCTCTACGAATCCAATCCGCTCCAAGCTCTTGAACGATCCAACGTCGAAAGCACCGCGTCTCTACTTGCCACGGGCCGGAAAAAATGATCAGAACAACAACACTCGATTAACCTCTAAGGTTACGGCTAGAATCAAGTGATGAAGCTTTTTATTATAACACTCTAAGTGTATAATATATATCTCTCAATTAATGTCTTAATATTTCTCCAAGAGAATTCAAGATAAATGAAGAAGTAAACACTTGTAAAAACTAATTTTCCTTCTCACTCTCAATCAATACTCACGGTTGGTGCAAGTAGTTTTTCTTGAGAGTTGAGATTTTCTACTCCTTTTATTCATCTTCCACAAGACAAAATCAACACCTTTAAGATCACATGAGATATGTGTTCCCTCCAAAGTCTTTGGTCTTCCAATTATAAAATTGGAGATAAAGACCAAGGATGAGGTTGGTGAGATGAGGCAGACATCTAGAAGAACCGGGATGAGTTCGGTCCGTTTCGGACACACGTGAGTCCAAACAGATAAACTCCGATTCCGTTCTGATGTATTTATATCAATTAATTAATCCAATTAATTAATCATATCAAATACATTATAACATAATTAATTTCTTCAAGAAATAATTATATTCATGAATTAAATTAATCACCCAGTAATATATTTAATTCATTAGGCCGATAAATCAATTTAGACATCCAATGTCCCAAAATCAATTAGACATCCAATGTCCAATAAATTAGATATCCAATATCTAATATTTATAATGAGAGAACAAGCTCGATTCATTCCGTCGTCAATCCTAATGCGCGACTCGGTAGGTCCGTCTCAGTCAGCAATGGGAGGAACCAAAGAGTAGTAGCACCACCTAGCCAGTCTGGTGGCCTACACTGTACCCCGACTGAGAACGAATGATTGGGATCATTCAAGAACCATTACATCGTGAATACCGATGGCGTATAAACCCTTCTTTCAAATGTCCCGATCAAGTTATAGGGTCACGGTTAGTCAAACCCCATCTGTAATTGACGCTATGCATGCGTTAATGCAAATCGAGATCATCGAGCTCTCGTGTATCTAATACAGCCAGCTCCAATGCTTTGGCCAAAGACTTATGATCTCATCTGCCAATAACCGCATAGGACATATAACCCGTTCACTAACAGGAGAAAGAATTCTATCTTGGTATTCAGTAGGACCTGCTACTTTCCCATCAAGATGCACGTTGAGGTTGACCCCCGCCTTCCAGTTTATAGGGTCGAACTACTCTAATGAAAATCTTGACGTCACAAGCACATTCCTACTAAATCTTCAAGTCGAAGGTTCACGAATACCTATCACAATCTTTCGATTCCATCATTGACTGTCCCGGAGTGAAATTCGTGTGACGAATCGAGGGTGAGTCGGTTCGAGTATACTAATCCAATTAGCATACCTATAACGTGTGCTCCCACTAACCATTAGTGTTCGACAGGCACTCTCCTTGTCAAAGAACAAGTCATACAAGTCTTCACATAAACTTAACGCCCAGTCAAGTTTCATCGACTTGCGAATGATTAAGTATTTGAGCTATAAACCTTTCCAGTGCCGACCACCTTATTCAATAAGGAGTGGAACTTTTTGCTCTCAAATACACGGACTAGTTTCTATATGTATATTTATGAGTTAGGAATGCCAGTAACTACCAGTAAATAAAGAAAACATCCATTGCCTTATATTGATGATTTACATAATAACAAGTACAATGCCCTCACTCAACATCCTCTGAGTGGCATTCGAGGGCATACTCCTAACAATCTCCCACTTGCACTCAATGCCACACACTATAGTATCTAATACCCATGTTCTCCAGATGACGCTCCAAGCTAGTCTGAGAAAGTGGCTTGGTCAGTGGATCGGCGACGTTGTCGGCCGAGTCTACTCTGTGCAGCACAATGTATCCCCTGCGAAAAAATTCTCTTACGAGATGATACTTCCTATCAATATGTTTGGTGCTGTTGTGAAACCTCGGCTCCTTGGCCTACGCTACAGCTCCGTCGTTGTCGCGATGCAGTAGACAGAATGTACTCGGACATGGTATCACTTGAAGTTCTCCCAGAAACTTCTTAATCCAGAACCCTTCCTTGGAAGCCTCCGAGGCTGCTTGATACTCAGCCTGACAGGTGGAATCAGCAGTCGCGCTTTGCTTGGCGCTACGCCAAGATACTTCTCCTCCATTAAGAGTAAATATGTATCCAGAAGTAGACATCGAGTCGTCCTTCAGTCCTTGGAAGTCCGAATCAGTGAATCCCACCACATCCAATTCTCCACCGCCATACATCAGAACCATATCTCTAGTCCTTCTCAAGTACTTGAGAATGTTCTTTACGACAGTCCAATGTTCCCTACCTGGGTTTGCCTGAAACCTACTCACCATGCTTACAGCATTCGCGATGTCAGGTCTTGTACACAACATAGCATACATAAGGCTACCCACGGCCGAAGCATATGGTATATTACTCATTTCCATACGTTGTTCCTCACTTTGAGAACACATCTTCAAGGAGAGTTTTATTCCATGTTGCATCGGTAGGAACCCTCTTTTAGAATCATCCATCTTAAATCGCTTTAAGATCTTATCTATATAGAGGGATTGGGAAAGGCCTATTGTTCTCTTCACTCTATCCCGGTAGAGTCGAATTCCAAGAATATAGGTTGCTTCTCCCAAGTCTTTCATGGAGAAATTACTCGAAAGCCAAGCTTTTATAGAACTGAGCATTCCCACATCATTTCCTATTAGTAGAATATCATCCACATATAGTACTAAGAATGCGATCTTGCTCCCACTAACCCTCTTGTATACACAAGGTTCCTCTTCATTTTGCACGAAGTCAAACTCTTTGACCGCCTCATCAAAACGAAGGTTCCAACTATGCGACGCTTGCTTCAGTCCATAAATGGAACGTTGAAGCTTGCACACTTTCTGAATATCGACTTCGGACACAAAGCCTTTAGGCTGTTCCATATAGATTTCTTCCTCGAGGAATCCATTAAGGAAAGCCGTCTTTACGTCCATTTGCCATATCTCATAATCGTGGTAGGCAGCTATAGCAAGCATCATGCAAATAGACTTGATCATGGCTACGGGCGAGAAGGTATCGTGGTAATCGATCCCTTCCTTTTGGGTATAACCCTTTGCCACAAGCCTGGTCTTATAGGCGTCAACCTTGCCATCACCATCAGTCTTTCTCTTGTAGATCCACTTGTTCCCAATAGGCACTATGCCCCTGGGGCGGTCTACTAGAGTCCAGACCTGATTGACATGCATTGAGTCTATCTCAGCTTCCATAGCTTCATGCCATTTCGCGGAGTCTACATCCACCATCGCTTGGTCATAGGTCGTCGGGTCGGTCTCTTGGCTATCACTTGGAACCTCATGGAGACCCAGCTCCTCCAAGTGCACAAGCCAATACCTCTCAGGTAAATGAGGCACCCTACTAGACCTACGAGGTGGTTGTACTTGTGTTTCAGAAAGTTCGGTTCCAGTTTCTTGCACAGGTGTCTCCCGAGGAGTTTCATTGTATTCTTCTAAAGAAATACTTCTACCTACTCCGCCTTCCTGAATGAACTCATCTTCCAGGAATTGTGCTTGTAAAGCAACAACGATCTTTCGATCTTCGGGCATGTAGAATAGATATCCCATCGTCCCAGACTGGAATCCAATGAAACGTCCCTTCGCAGACCTAGCTTCCAACTTTTCCACCTTAGTCTTCTTGACATAGGCGGGACATCCCCAAATCCTAATATGATTAAGACTTGGTTTCCTTCCCTCCCACATCTCATGTGGAGTTTTAGGAACGGATTTGGAAGGACATCTGTTTAAGATATAAGCGGCGATCAGTGCATACCCCACGAGTAAATTGGTAAGTCAGTATAGCCCAGCATGGAATGGACCATGTTTAACAAGGTCCGGTTCCTTCTTTCTGACACACCATTTAACTGAGGAGTACCTGGAGGTGTTAGTTGTGAAACTATTCCATGTTCCTTAAGGAACTCGTCAAACTCCATACTCATATACTCGCCACCTCGGTCCGACCGAAATGCTTTGAAATGATTACCAGTTTGTTTCGCGACTAGGGCCTTGAATTCCTGGAATTTCTCAAAGGCCTCGGATTTATTTTTCATTAAGTATACATAACCATACCTAGTATGATCATCTGTAAACGTAATGAAATATTTATATCCATCACGTGCTGCTTCCAAAGCACCACATACATCAGTATGGATTAATCCCAGTTTATCAGCGGCTCTTTCAAATGTCCCTGTGAAGGGGGACTTAGTCATTTTGCCTTTAAGGCAAGATTCACAAGTAGGAAAGGGATCTGATCCCAATTGACCCATAAGTCCATCTTTTTCCATCTTGGTAAACCTTGGTCTTTTTCTTCTTGTTCTTAGACCTCCGAGGTCCAAAAGAAATCACAAGAGCAGACTCCTTCATCCGCAGAGTCTTCATCTGAGACTGAGCGGTCACAAGTTTGTTCATTATCCCGGCTAAATTACATACAATCTCATTGCAGTTGAAGTTCATAACAAACTGTGAGAAGAAATCAGGGAGAGACTGTAGGATAAGGTCGGTTTGGAGAGAAGTATCCATTTTAAAATCAAGAGCCTCAAATCTCTCGATCATGGATATCATTTTGAGGATGTGTTCCCCAACCTTCTCACCTTCCTTCATCCTTGCACCGAACAGTTGCTTGGATATCTCATATCTAGCAGTTCTGCTATGCTCACCATAAAGCTCGGTCAAGTGAGATAGAATCTGCCTAGCAAAAGTCATTTTCTCATGAGCTTTCTGAATCTCATTAGACATGGAAGCCATCATATAAGCACGGACTTTCACGTCATCCTTACCCATTTTTCGTGGTTTTCAATCTCTTCCTGATTGGCTCGGGTCCGCACAGGAGGCGCCGGAATGTCCGTCTCCAAGACGTATCTCAGTGCCTCTATACTGAGGACAATCATCAGATTGCGGAGCCAATCCACAAAGTTAGGTCCCATTAAGGTGTTCTTTTCGAGCAGAATTGCGAGTGGATTCATTGTCATATTGAGATTTGAGTCTGTATTAAGTACGATAGATTAATTAGTGACTCATTCAATTATGTTTTGAGTATAGAATTAAGGTCTTTTCTATTCTTGTTACCCAGCTCCCACTATTTTTATTGGAATAACACACTCCCATGTGAAATCCAGAAGTATCGTCGCTCTACTTCATAGTGGTGATCGAGTTCTTTATAAATCTTAATAGAGGGCAACCGAACAGGTTTCTAGTCTATTAATTTTCATAAAGTGGTGTCCAACACCAACCCATCTAATGGATGATTCGATCTTCTTTTTCCCCTTGTTCACTCCCCTCAACCTATACGGTTTCTATGGTTTGTGAACAAGTTAAGTTTATACCATCGACGCAAATCAGTTTCACAATTGAATCTTATCCGGCAACCTATCAGGTTTCTAGGGATAAAATTTGCTTCAACCGAAGGCATCCAATGCGCTCCCGATAATTTATACGTCTTCCCCGAACGACTACCCCGATAACTCGGAAGCATAGCACATCCGGTTTGGATTTCAATTTCCCGAAAACTCGATGGAGGGAAAGAAAAACTTGAAACCTTATAAACTTAATAATTTATCGTGGGAGAATTTTTGCGATTAACGTTACACTTTGCACATTAATCGTTTAAGCGCGTTTGTGGCATTCATACAATATGAAACAACCATTCACAACCTAGTTGCTACCAACATGTGGTTCATGGACCGTTCTTAGAAAACAAAAACTCCGTAATCTAATGACAAGTCTTCGTCTTGAATCTTCGTCTTCTCGAAATGGATCTTCCTCCAGTCTTCGTCATTACATATAAATTTTACATTGAAAATTGCATCCTAGATACAAATTTTTCTAGTAAAATAAATAGGCTCAAAACGGCCTTTACAACCCAATCGAATAAAACGAACGATTCAAAAACTAAGTCCACGAACCACATCACCATTCAAAATCATTCATCCAATAAATACTAAATAAATGAAAAGCGTAGAGATACATTGATCCAATCAATAATACGAACCGATCAAATCGATTCACACAATCGGTAATATGAAAACGCTCAAAATAATTCGGTCGATCACAAGTATTCCAATAAATCAATTTTCCCTTATAAAATGAAATACCATAAATCATTTTAATCATATTAAATCCAATTTAAAATGAGGGGAATTATTTTTAGGAATACACGAAGCAAACAAGCCCGAAACGGGTCCGAAATAGGCCGAACCGCGGCCGAAAACGCCACCAGGCAGCATGCAGGGCTGCCCAACGGCCCTGGGCCGCATCCCCCGAGCCCTGGGCCGCGGCCCCCTTCTTCCGGAGCACCCCCGGACCGTCCAACGGCAATTCGGGGCTAGTTTTTCGACCGGATATTCAATATCTATATTCTCCAACATTTCATATCTTCAATATAAATCATATTTCCAAGAAATTAAGATTTATATTTAGACATAAGCTTACGAAAAATATAACTACAACGAACGTAAAAATATATACCACGATTATGACTAAAATGATTCCAAATCATTCACCATCTAATCAAGTATTCCAAATGCCAATATCGTATATACGATCGCAAGACCTACTCTCCGATACCACTGTTGGATTCGATGCCTAAAACGAAGGCCCAGCGGAAGCGGTAAAACGAAAATTAATTCGATCTGAATCCCTACGAGGATCGATCGAGCTACGTATATACTAATATCAAAAATGAATTCACAAGAGATATAGAAACTCACCCTTGTAGTCCGTTGATTAGATGGATAACCTTCTCTTGAGCTATTCCCCAAGCTTTGATTGATCTCTACGAATCCAATCCGCTCCAAGCTCTTGAACGATCCAACGTCGAAAGCACCGCGTCTCTACTTTCCACGCGCCGGAAAAAATGATCGGAACAACAACACTCGATTAACCTCTAAGGTTACGGCTAGAATCAAGTGATGAAGCTTTTTATTATTACATTTTAAGTGTATAATATATATCTCTCCATTAATGTCTTAATATTTCTCCAAGATAATTCAAGATAAATGAAGAAGAAGTAAACACTTGGAAAAACTAATTTTCCTTCTCACTCTCAATCAATACTCACGGTTGGTGCAAGTAGTTTTTCTTGAGAGTTGAGATTTTCTACTGCTTTTATTTATCTTCCACAAGACAAAATCAACACCTTTAAGATCACATGAGATATGTGTTCCCTCCAAAGTCTTTGGTCTTCCAATTATAAAATTGGAAATAGAGACCAAGGATGAGGTTGGTGAGATGAGGCAGCCATCTAGAAAAACTGGGATGAGTTCGGTCCGTTTCGGACTCACGTGAGTCCAAACAGATAAACTCCGATTCCGTTCCGATGTATTTATATCAATTAATTAATCCAATTAATTAATCATATCAAATACATTATAACATAATTAATTTCTCCAAGAAATAATTATATTCGTAAATTAAATTAATCACCCAGTAATATATTTAATTCATTAGGCCGTAAATTAATTTATCCAATAAATCAATTTAGACATCCAATATCCCAAAATCAATTAGACATCCAATGTCCAATAAATTAGATATCCAATATCTAATATTTATAATGAGAGAACAAGCTCGATTCATTCCGTCGTCAATCCTAATGCGCGACTCGGTAGGTCCGTATCAGTCAGCAATGGGAGGAACCAAAGAGTAGTAGCGCCACCTAGCCATCCTGGTGGCCTACACTGTACCCCGACTGAGAACGAATGATTGGGATCATTCAAGAACCATTCTATCGTGAATACCAGTAAACGTATAAACCTTTCTTTCAAATGTCCCGATCAAGTTATAGGGTCACGATCAGTCAAACCCCATCTGTACTTGACGTTATGCATGCGTTAATGCAAATCGAGATCATCGAGCTCTCGTGTATCTAATACAGCCAGCTCCAATGCTTTGGCCAAAGACTTATGATCTCATCTGCCAATAACCGCATAGGACATATAACCCGTTCACTAACAGGAGAAAGAATTCTATCTTGGTATTCAGTAGGACCTGCTACTTTCCCATCAAGAGGCACGTCAAGGTTGACCCCCATCTTCCGGTTTATAGGGTCGAACTACTCTAATGAAAATCTTGACGTCACAAGCACATCCCTACTAAATCCTCAAGTCGAAGGTTTACGAATACCTATCACAACCTTTCGATTCCATCATTGACTGTCCCGGAGTGAAATCCGTGTGATGAATCGAGGGTGAGTTGGTTCGAGTATACTAATCCAATTAGCATACCTATAACGTGTGCTCCCACTAACCATTAGTGTTCGACAGGCACTCTCCTTGTCAAAGAACACGTCATACAAGTCTTCACATAAATTTAACGCCCAATCAAGTTTCATCGACTTGCGAACGATTAAGTATTTGAGCTATAAACCTTTCCAGTGCCGACCCCCTTATTCAATAAGGAGTGAAACGTTTTGCTCTCAAATACACGGACTAGTTTCTATATGTATATTTACGAGTTAGGAATACCAGTAACTACCAGTTAATAAAGAAAACATCCATTGCCTTATATTGATGATTTACATAATAACAAGTACAATGCCCTCACTCAACATCCTCTGAGTGGCATTCGAGGGCATACTCCTAACACTTCTCCCTCTCTATCTCCTTGTACAGTTTCGTCTTCGAAACCCGACAACTCCGCCAACACATGTTGTCTGGCCAAGACTCGTAGACGTACGCCTCGTCAGGGCTAATCAATCGAACGGGAACTCGGACTCCCGTCTCATCGACCTCTGGAATAGTCGGAACCATCGGAGGCATGAATAGAGTCGGCGGCGGACCGTGGGGCACCGCGGACGAGGAACTCCGTACATCTCCTGATGTGTGAGGGCTAGATGTGGGTCGGTGGATGGGAGGCATACGAGTCTCCGGCTACGAGGGGGTCGGCCGTGGTGTCTGAAAGGATAAACGCCGCGCTAGTGAAGTGGGATCATCTGTCGCCCTAAAAAAATCATCAACGTTCATGCCGGTAGCTTCTAGTATCTGGTGGGCACGAACGCTGCTCTGAGATATGTATAGTGTAGAGGGATCCGCCTTACTAGAGGCTGCCGAACTCCCCCACGAATCGGGAGTGGTCGACTTTGTCGACTTCTGTTGGTCCCAGGAATGATGAAGACTATTCTCACTGTACCAACACGAGTCTTTTCTAGCGCGCTTTGTCCTCACTCACGCGCACCTGGGAAACTTCCCAGGGGGTCACCCATCCCATAACTACTCCAGGCCAAGCACGCTTAACTTTAGAGTTTCTATGAGATGGCTACCAGAAAAGAAGATGCATCTTGTTGGTATGAGTAGTCCAAATCAATTCATTTAACCACTTTCTAGTGCAGATCTAACAGGTCAAATCGCAAGCCGCGCCTCGCGCATTTTTAAGCCCATGCAGGCAGGATGCTGGACCGAAGCCCAACAACTTCTTCCCCAACGCTTTCTTTATTCTCTCCATAATCTAAACAAATAAATCAAATTCACAACTCAACACAACAGTAATTATCAATGCCATACCACATTAATCTTTCGATTAACGCCGGCTATAAAATTCCTTTCTCCTCAAACAAATTCATCAAATATTTCATCAAAACTCATTACACAATTTACCTAATTCAGCAAATAATCTAAACAAATTCATCAAATTCACAACTCAACACAACAGTAATTATCAATGCCATACCACGTTAATCTTTCGATTAACACCGGCTATACAATCCCTTCCTCCTCAAATAAATTCATCAAATTCACAACTCATTAAACACAAAATATTGAAAATACTAAATTCATCAAATATTGCATCACAACTCATTAAACAATTTATCTAATTCATCACATAATCTAAACAAATTCATCAAACAAATACAATAAATTCAACAAACAAAATAAAAAAAATAAGAAAAAGGGTTACATGTCGGGAGGCGGTCGGACGACAGACGGAGGGCGTCGGGCGGGCGGGCGGCGACGGGACCGCGGGCAGCGGGACTGGGGCTCGTACAGGCGGTGGGATGGCGGCCGGGCGGGCGACGGTTGGGTGACGGGTGTTGGGGGCTGGGTGACGATCGGCGGGACGGGGGTTAGGTGACGGGCGGTTGGGGGCTAGGTGACGATCGGCGGGCGACGACTACCTGAAGGGCGATCGGGGTGGGTGAGGGAAGGAGAAAATAATAAGTTGGGAAGGAGAAAACGTATAAAATGTAGGGGGTTTAGCCGACGACGGCTAAAGTTTTTAAAAAAAAAAATATTTTACTTTAGCCGACGACTATCAAAATGTCGTCGGCTAAACCCCAACAATGACCCGACCGTGTAATCTAACACGGTCGGGTCAGGCATACATCGTGTTTTCACTTTCTGGGTAGGTGCGACACAGACCGTGTCATTTGACACGGTCGGCAGTTTAGCCGACGACATAAATAGAGTCGTCGGCTAAAGTATAACCTTTTTTTTTTAAAACTATAGTCGACCGTGTCAGCAGATACGGGCCGTGTCGCACGTGCCCAGAAAATAAAAACACATTGTATGCCTGACCCGACCGTGTTAGAATACACGGTCGGGTCATTGTTGGGGTTTAGCCGACGACTATCCGAATATCGTCGGCTAAAGTAAAATATTTTTTTTAAAAAACTTTAGCCGACGACGTAGATCTTGTCGTCGGCTAAACTCCCCGATTTTTTTTTAATAATATTATTAATATTATATTAATGTTATGATTATTATTATTACTATTTTTTTAATTATATTTAACATATGAAAATATACATCTACTAAATTTATGGCTCATAGTTTGAGTCATCACTACAGTCTGTCTCATTATCTGAGTTGATATCCGGCAACATATGCCTCAAGTCGTCCACATTATCGTCATCAGAATTGTCAAGTAATTCGTTTGTATCAACGTCAACGTACCCGCGAGCATCACCACGGAGTCGGACGACTCGTCCTTCAGGAACATTATTCATTGTAATTGTCGTTGATGGTGGAATATTTGCTGTATTTGGCTCTTGATAAGCATCATCGTCATCAGTACCTGTTGTTTCTCCCAGTGTAGCAGCACTATAAATATTCCTCGTTGTCACAACGTTCACTATCTTCCATGTGCCTTTCTTCACCAAGTCATCCAAATAATACACCGACTTTGCTGATGTAGCAAATACAAAAGGATCACTTTCATACCATGAAGTGGAAGTGTTAACAGATAACAGCCCGTAGTCGTCTTGCATATCGGTTCCAAGACTGGTGTTGTACCTTCGACACTTAAACAAGTAAATTGTCATGCCTTCCCCGTAAATTAGTTCTACCACTTCCAAAAGAAACCGTAATATCCACCATCTATCATAACCCCAGAATTTTGACATCTTCTTTTTTGGTCTCTCTCAAGGCATACGAATGTGACACCGTTGACTTTGGCCATCGAATAAATTCTTGACATAACCGGCTTCATAGAAAGAAGCATAAGTTCACGCGACCAGTTAGGGTGTCCGTCATCTTGTATGTGTGTCATCTGTCGTAAATAAACTTTTTATGTAAAAAAATATCTTAAGTCCAAAATCAATAGCAACTGAATGTATACGTACCCATTCTCCAAAATAGTCGGCAAAAGTGTCATTGTGGAATCTATTATCACCTCGCACCATATCGCATGACAAGTGGATGTCTTTCCAGTACTGAACTTCTGGACAATTGAGCAATATCCACTAATGTGCAATTCGTGACTCGTACGGATCTAATTGTCTTCCTGGCAACCTCCCATTGACGTCAACCTCAGTGGATATGATAGAAAGATTGAATTGTATTTTATATGCTGGAATAGAGCGGGAAGGGGGCTCGAAGGTGCCCAAATACAACTTGATATGCGTAATACACTCCGACGCAAGGTAAGATTCTGCAATGCATCCTTCTGGTGCAGACTTATTGGCCATGGAGTCTTTGTAATCACCGAGTTGCCTGTAATATTGTCATTGTGTTAGAAATCATACTTAATTTGACAATATATATATATATATATCATACAAAATTATGTTACCTTTCAACCGGGTACATCCATGTGTAGTGCCTTTGGACCGGTGACCAATAAGCGTCGGGAAGGTGGATCATGAGGTGAGGCATGAGGTCAAAAAAGTTTGGAGGAAATATTCGCTCAAACTTGCACAAGATATAGATGATCTCATCTTGCATTTTACGCAAATCAGATCTCTTCACTTCTCTCGTACATAATTTCTGGAAAAATCTTGACAATGCAACACACGGCTCGACCACCTGTTTTGGTAAGTACGGTCGAATAAATACCGGAAATAGGCGTTGGAGTAGGATATGACAATCATGACTCTTCAAACCAGCTTAACTTGTTCTCCACGAAATTAACACATCTTCCTATATTTCCAGATACCGGTAGGATACCTAGCGATCTTTATCGGCAAAATATCTCGGCTCTACCTTTCGCGGTGATGGTGTAAGCTGCCTTAGGCATTTTTTGTTTTTCCTTGACAGTTTTCAACCACAAATGTTTTCTTATGCTCATGTCTTCCAAACCTTTGCGTGCTTTTGGCCCGTCTTTGGTCTTTTCATCCCAACCTAAGGTTGTCCCAACCACACTTTCGCAAACATTCTTTTCAATGTGCATGATATCCAAGAAGTTCCTTATCAGTAACTTGGACCAGTAAGGCAATTCCCAGAATATACTTTTGTGCGACCAATACTTATACCTATCGGGTCTTTCAGGGGTTGCTGCAATCACATCAGGATGGTTGCTAAGCTGACCAAAATCGTACTCATTAAGAATCGATAGTATTTCATCACCTGTCCACTGTCGTGGTGGCTCGCCCATTTCTACAGTGCCATCAAATGCTGCAGCATCCATACGCCACTCATGTTCCCTCTCAAGCCATATCCGATGACGCATTCGGATAACTTTCCTACAGTGGTACCTAGCACAATCTGCATCCAAACACACTGGACAACCTCTATATCCGCTAATAACAGATCCAGACAGCATTCCATATGCAGGAAAATCACTAATAGTGCCGATACACATGGCGTGTAAGTAGAACGTCTCGGACGAATAACTGTCGTACGTGGGATGACCTTGCTCCCACAACAATTTCAGCTCCTCTATCAAAGGTCTTATATACACATCGATACACTTTCCCGGATATCCCGGCCCCGGGACTAACAAGGTCAACATATTATACTCCTTCCGCATACACATCCACGGAGGAAGATTGTAAGGAATCACTACAACAGGCCATATGGTATATGAAAGACTCATGTTACCAAAAGGGTTGAAACTATCAGATGCAATCCCGAGCCTCACATTTCGGATATTTGTAGAAAAATTCGGATACTCCCTATCTATATGCTTCCACGCCTCTCCATCCGAAGGGTGTATCATAGTATCCCTGTCATTAGTGCGCGGCTCGGCATGCCATCTCATTGCTTTTGCCGTGTGAGGAGACATAAAAAGCCGTTCCAACCTGTCCTTCAGTGGAAAATACCAAAGTACCTTCACCGGTTTCTCTTTTCCAGAAGGAGTGATCCTATATCTCTCTGTATCACATACATGACATCTCGTGAGGTCTTCATTAGGATGCCCTCAGAATAGAACACAATCATACATGCAGATGTGGATCTTAATGTAGTAAAGACCAAGATCTTTCAAAATTCGTCTCATTTTTGTATATATATTAGGAAGATGATGACCCTGTGGAAGCATATTACTCGTAAGCTCCAAGTAATCATCTATAGACTTGATGGATGATCTGTTTTCCACCTTTAATCTCATCATTTCCATGACACAATCAAGAACAGTCATCTTACACCCTGGGTATAGAGGGGTCTGTTGGAGTTGACTTAGCTTGTTGTACCTGTCAAGCCCGGCAGTATTGCAAGGCAACGGTCTACGAGGTCGTGGGATTGGCTCAGTTGGTACAAACGTCTCGGAAAAACCAAACACATCATCAATCAACCTCCTCTTCGGATCGGTGAACACGTTGTTACCACTAAATTGTCCGTGATCATACGGAATAACAGAATTCGGTGCTTCACCGTGGTATATCCAACATGTATATTTACTCCAAAAATCATTCTTCTTTAAGTGTTCCCAGACCTCATCAAATGGAAAACGAAACATATCACTACGACATCTACATTTATTACACGGACAGTAGTGCAACGTATTACCACTGTCATGCTCTTTTACAAATCTCATAAACTGCTTCATCCCATCCATTACACTTGGATCCCATTTTCGTAACCCAATCCAACTCTTGTCCATCCTGAAAATGTATAAATTTTCTAATATTAATCCAACTAACTAATATTGTTCAAATTATAAATGAAATCACAACAAATAATTAATCATAATGATTATCATCATAAAAATTAATCGTTATACATAAAAGCTTTCGAATGTACAACATGAATAATATAAAGTTTCGAAATCACAATAAAAATTACAATAAAATACGTACCATAATCGAAATGGTGATTATAACAACTGGTAGAAACCTTCGTCACTCCAGCTAGCACAACTCAAAGTAGCAACTCACAAGCTTTTTTTGGGAATAACTGACAGGATCGGTAATAGAAATGTGCTCTTTAGGGGGGGAGGGGCAAGATTGGGTTGGTGTTCCGTGAACTATATATAATTTTCACTTGGAGGTTTAGCCGACGACTTGATCTAGGTCGTCGGCTAAACCCCATTTTTTTTTCCGGAAGCTACTTTGAAAAAAAAAACATTTTAGCCGACGACTTTATATCTGTCGTCTGCTAAAACATTTCAAAAAAAAAAAGGCTTTAGCCGACGGCCTAGATCTTGCCGTCGCTAAAATGTGATTTTTTTGAGGAAAGGGTTTTAAGCGACTTGATCCGGGTCGTCGGCTAAAACCTTTTTTTTTTAAAAGGTTTAGCCGACGACCGAGATCAAGTCGTCGGCTAAAACATTTTTTTTTTCGGTCGGCTAAACATTATCTAGGTCGTCGGCTACACCTTTTTACTATAGCCGACGACTATTTAGTACTTTAGCCGACGACCTAGATCAAGTCGTCGGCTAAAACCCTTTAGCCGACGGCAACCGGAGTCGTCGGCTAAAGTGTACAGTTTAGCCGACGACACTTAAAAGTCGTCGGCCGTTTTTTTCGGGTCATCGGCTAAAGTACTTTTTTTGGTAGTGTCAGAGAGATTCCGAAGTTAAATGGTGCAGAACAATTATTTGATGATGAAATTGTGCGTACTGTTGTATATGATTGTGAGGAAGAAGAGGAACAAGAGGAAGAGAGTCGATCAAAAATGGAAAATGTTGAATATAATAAACCTTTTGACTACTCCAAAATGCCTTCTATACATGAGACATTTGTTCCTCAAAAATAGAAAACTGAACTACCATGGTTTATAATGAAAGTTCATGACTCTACTGCCGACGTTGGTCCTGTTAAACCAGTGGTGCAAATAAACGGTCCTTTACCAAGTGATGAAAAACTTAAACCTCTTCCTACACGCTGAATGGTACTTCGGTATTTTGACACGTTCAAGGAAGATATTGAATTTTTAGAACAAGCAGTTGAACGAAACTCAAAAATAACAGTTTTCACTTTTCTTTCTCCTTATGAGAAAGAAAAGAGGTAAGTGTTTCAAAAACAATTTTTGCCACACGTTCAACACTTGCGTTTATGTGCTAACCTCTGGGAAAAGGAACTTCAGAAAGAAGTTAAATCTATGATGGATGTTTTTGAAGCAACTGAACAATCGATTTCAAAACATAAACGTCGAAACAAAGTTTTACAGAAAGAATCCAATCGACTCTTGGAATATGTTCTTAATGCTGATATACTATCTGTTATTATGAATTCTCTTTATGAATCTGGTACTTCTATGATTGTTGATGAACACTGTGATGATATTTAATTGTTGTCTAAACAAATTGAGACATTAAAGAATGAAATGAGATAATTGTGAAACACAGTGATGATGTGCAAAATAAACTTTCAAAAGAGATTTTTCAATTGAACAAAAAGCTTGAGTGATGTCAAAACCAAAGTCTTGATTTCGAATTGCAATTGCAAAGTCTTAAATCTTCAACATTCATACTGAAAATGCGGAGTTCCAAAGTCTAATTTCAAAATATGAAAAGGATATTTCTGAGTTGCAAGAAGAAACTGTTTATTGGAAACAAAGTCGTGACAAAATTTCTCATCTTAATGGTCAACTTGAATCTCAAATCCAAGGTAAGAAGCACATCATCATTGAGTTGAAAGAGAAAATAAAAATACTTGAAAAAGGAAAGTTTGTAGACACAAATGTAGTTGCACCAGGAATGTACAAATTAGACATAACCACTACAGACACACACACTCAGAATTCTAATTTGGATCCTTCCACTTCTACAGGAATAGTTGCCACTACTAGCGTTAGCAGATCCAAGCGTAAAAGTAACAAATCAAATAATAGGATTTTTCAACGTAGAAGAGCCCAACTAGAAGCCTCTGAAGTAGAAGACCACCTTAGGACTTTGAATAATACTCATGTTGCACTAGATTTAGATTTTGATTTGGCAAATTGTAGTCCTAATCTTTATATAACGAATGATGAACCTTTAAATGCTTTGAATGTTAATGCTTCATGTGTGTTTTGTCGTAAAAGTATGTTATATGGTGATCATGCTAAATGTGTTGAGAACTCTCTTTTATCTCGTCATAAGAAACGTACATCTGGCAGAAAATCTAGGCCCACTAATGCTTCTAAATCTGTGCTAGGAATTAAGCCAAGTGTAGTTTCTAAGAATGAGGTAGTCACCCCTGTAGTTGCGAAAAATACTCCTAGGAACATGCTGTCACTTAGCGAATTCGCTAAGAAGAAAGCGAAAACTAGTTGGAATTGGCAACGTTGGTTACAAAGGACACATAACTTTAAATGGATTCCTAAAATTATTAATATGTGTACTTCTAACCCAACGGAACCCACAACTTCTTTGGGTTCCACCCTTACCATTGTTCCATCGTCGTCTCTTTCGTGTGATGCAGGTGGTTCAAATTGTTCTTTAGATTGTTGATAGCGGATGCACCCGACACATCACAGGCAATCTTAAACTGTTAAGAAACTTTGTCTCAAAGTTCATTGGTACTGTCAGATTCGGGAATTATAGGATACGGGGACTATGTTACTGGGAATATCGAAATTAGTCGTGTTTATTATGTCGAAGGTCTCGTACACAATCTATTCTCAGTCGGTCAATTTTGTGATGGGGATTTGGAAGTCGCATTTAGGGTGAAAACTTGCTTCGTTCGCGATCTACAAGGAAATGATCTTATGACAGGCACACGTGGAAACAGTCTTTACACAATCTCTATGTCAGACGTGATTGCTTCTTCTCCCATATGTCTACTTTCCAAAGCTGAATCGACAAAATCATGGTTATGGCACAAACGAATGTCTCATCTTAACTTCAAAACTATGACAGATCTTGCTCGCCACAAACTAGTAGACGGTCTTCCTAGATTCCGATACTCCAAAGATCACTTATGTCCCGCTTGTGAACAAGGTAAGAGCAAACGTGCACACTTCAGTTCTAAAACCGAACCAAGTACTGATCATGTTCTTCAACTTCTACATATGAATTTGTGTGGACCAATGCGCGTACAAACGATCAATGGAAAACATTATATTCTTGTAATAGTTGATGATTTCTCCAAATGGACTTGGGTCTACTTTATTCGAAGCAAAGATCAAACTCCTTCAATGATAGTCACCTTTCTCACTAAAATTCAGGTTCAACTCCGAAACACAGTCAGAATTGTAAGAACGGATAATGGAACTGAATTCAAAAATCAGACTCTTCGCAGTTACTTTGAGAAAGTGGGAATTGAACATCAAACATCGATTGCACGAACCCCCGAATTGTAACACCCCCAAATTTATGATTTAGCAGCGGAAAAGTAATTTGGGTGTTACAGGGAGGATCGAAGTCATATTCACATAAAACGGCTTAAAAGAGTCGTTTTAAAAGTTATTTGTCATTCAAATAATACTTTTGATAAATGATGAAACATTTGCTTTAAAAATCTCTTTAAAAGCTAGAAAGGTTTGTAAGAATGACATATTTGATTTTTACACCATTTTAATTTATCAGAGTAATATATGCCCGCTCCGTGTCTTGTCCTGCTCCGTTAATTACCTGAGATACACATGCTTAAAAGTGTCAACACAAAGGTTGGTGAGTTCATAGAGTTTAATAGAAAACTATTTATTTCAATGGATTCAGGTGTATTTAGTAATATTTGAAATAAATACTAACAGTAATAAAACAAGTATTGAGTGTTGTTGATTATAATCATAGATAAATCATATATGTATTCAATCAAATTCAAGTATTGGATAATAATCCTAACATGAGATGGAAACTCATGATATTAATGTAGTGAGATTTATAATTCAAATCTGGTCAATTACCTATACAGCTGTATCTAGATATATGTTTGAAAACATATATTTTCTTATAGATATTGTCCCAAGCCTCATGACACGCAAAACGTTAACAAAATACCGTAAAAACGGAGGTGATTATCAAGTAAATGATAATATTGCCCTCGTATAATAAGTGATTTGCCAAATCCTATTTGTACTCAAATATAGTGTATCACGACTAATACGACTAGCCACAAAGGCATTCCGTCAAGTATTTAGTGGGATAGGATGTCAAGCCTCAACAGGTTTCGAAGCTGTTCACTATATTCGCGCTCACAACAAGTAATTAATGGCTCATGATAGAGGGACTTTATGGCGTTAAGGTAACTTAGGCAATATCATGGTAATAGTGAAACTAGAGTATTGATGCTCTTCCTAGCATGTATTTCCGTTGAAACATAGAATTATCATATAAAGATAAAGGAATCATTCAGGATATTACAGTAAAATCAAATATCATATTACAATAATCAGTTTGGAAACATTATCATCTGATTTCAGTATTCTAATTAAGCAATTTGCCAGTAATATATATATATATATATATATCACATTTTAAGTCATAAACCATATCAGATAATCATTAATTAGGAAATTGATCTGAATCATGTAAGTTATTCATATACTTATAAAATTATCAAAGTATATGTAAGCATGTATCTCCCCCAAAGAGTTAAAACAAGTATTAGAAATGGGGCTATGACTCACCTTG
Organism: Orobanche coerulescens; assembly: GCA_033398695.1. Lineage (NCBI taxonomy): Eukaryota > Viridiplantae > Streptophyta > Magnoliopsida > Lamiales > Orobanchaceae > Orobanche > Orobanche coerulescens. The sequence goes on from CM065810.1 coordinate 66,886,143, forward strand.
AACGATACTAGAAATGATGAAAAGTAAATTCGGGTGAGATTATGGGAACGATTATGGAAAACATCTTCAATACGGAACCTGATTATAAGGAAAGTCTAAGATTTTGACTTAATATTAATGATGGAAATGATAATGAGAACGAATAACGATATGATCGTTTGAGTGAGAATATGATATGCTTTAAATGCTTGAAGTTCAAGAACAATGTTTTTCATAAATTTTATCTTGTTTTTATCTCTTTGAAACCAATATATCATTTCCTCGAAAGTAGGGAAACGATTCGTTAAGTTAAATTGTTTAAAACGGTTTATGTATATAGCGAAGGTTACTTATTAACTAAACAAATTATACCAAAAATGCTTATGACGTGATGGGATGTCGTAAAATGGAAAATAAAATAATAATGTCAAATATAATATATTCGTCCTTGTCCTTTTTATATATAATTTAAAATTTTAGTCCCCTATTTGTCCAATATTACAATCTGAGCTTGGAAATTAATAATATGTCATTTTACATCCTATAGATTCTGTATTTACAGTTTCAGTCTTTATATTTAACAGTTTGACAGTTTTGGTCCTTCTAGGTGTTGTCGCGTTAAATTTTTAGTCCAAATGTACAAAAATTATGGGAAAAATTATGTTAAAATTTTCAAAGCTTATTTAAGTTCATTAGAGCTTATTTCAACTGCTTATTTGCTAAAAGAGCTTATTTTTCACTAAATGGGCTTTAACGCATACTAACGAGGCCCGTTAAGAATTTTAGAGGCGAGGGCATGAAAATAGTTTTGGGCTTGGACTTGGGCTATTTTTATGATTCTAAAAATGTTTCATATGGGCCCAGTAGGCTTATGGACCGTTATCTCTTGTTGGGCTCGAAATAAGCCCAACCGAATAACTTAACTAAAATTTCTGAAAATTTATAATCTTATAACTAGCGTTTTGGTTTGAGCTTTTTCGAACGTCTAAACGAGCTTATCTTTACGAATTGTAAACATGAAACATGTAGCTTGCTAGGTCGTTAATCATGTCGAGTAAAAATATTAGGTTGTTGTATGTACAAATCGAAGCATATTAATTCGTGAGTTGGCTTGGTCACAAATTTTAAAACTGAAAAACTCCCATATTTTCCAAGTGTTGGTGGTATATATGAGTTGGTCGATTCACTTTGGTCATTTTAGAGGGTCGAGACGTGATCATTTTTACAAGTTTTCTATATGAAAGTTGTAGCTAGTTATGGCGTCTATGAGTTCATGTAAAAATATAGATGGGTCGTTAAATGAATTTGAGTTTTACAAAGCCATTGGTATAGCGACTTGGGACACATTCTAAAAGAAAAACACTTGACAAATTTTATGGTTTTGCATGTTTTTAACGTGTGATTCATGGTTCAAAATGGGTTCGTAAAATGCATGTAACATAAAAATAAAAGTGAAATGAGTGTGTATCGTGACTCATAGGCCTTCCAAAATAGAGGCTAGCCACGTTTGTGTTTCTATAACTTTATACGTATGTATGTATGTACATATATATAACTGGATATGTTTGGCATGAAAACAAACGTGATGCATGGAACGTATAAAATGAAATAAAAAGAGCTCTAAGAAACTTACAACACTTCTAAGGATGGTAGGGAGTCGAGTGAAATAATTTGAAACTCAAGAAAAATTCCCACGTTAACATATAACCCAAATAACGATGTACTTGTTTTCTTCCTAACTTTCGAATGGATTGTTCCTGGTCCTTCAACGATTGTTTTGAGGGTATAATAGAGTTATTTTTGGGTGTATCGAATGAAGGAAACAGGAGAATAGAAGAAAAGCATATATAGTGAGAATTTTTGACACATACTAGTTCTAAAAATCTAGAAAACGTTTGTAACTATGCATGTCAGTGAATGAGGGACAATTGAGATAGATTTCTGACATATTATGACTTTAGAAGGATTGTGCGAGAGTATGAAAGTTGGTTTTTGACTTGGGGACTCAAATGTATGTCGACTTGCATTTTATCAAGTATACGATTTGTAAAAATCGTATAACACATGAATTTTGATGGTAAATCTTGACTTCAAACATATAACTATGATAGAAATGATTTTAAAATCACGTAGAAACAACCCGTAGTCAAAACGGTTAAGTTTTGGATTTATTACTTTGTCGAGTTAGGTTGTGTTTGGCCAAACGGATTGTCCTTCGAAAACGTAGAAATACTCGACCTTATAATCTGAAACTTGGCATGGTGAGAGTCGGCTAGGTGAGCAAAGAGGTAGTGCAAAAATATAGATATGTCGAAAGAACGATGGACGTTTTGTATGCTCCAAATCGAATACATAAGAAAATAAAAGAATTAAAATTGGGCTTGTGTTGGGCCGATGAATAGTAACCGACTGTTTGGGCTTAGAAATTAATTAAGGGTCCGGTTTAGTGGTGATTATGGATTAAGGAATATTAATTTAGGATTAGTGAAATTTTTATATTTCGTTAAACGTGTCGAGACTTGTTTCGTCATTTGGTGAATTTTGTGAAATCGTAATCATGATCATTTGTTGATAGGTCTTGACTTGGAGCCAGGATCGAGTTGTGGGTCTTTAGTTGGAAGTGGTCTTTGTAGTTGAGGCGCCGAGATTGGATTGTCTCGGTTAGCTTTGACCTAGAGCATGACATTTTTACATTTATTGTATATTTTATCCTATTGCTTTTTGCGTGTGGTGTATTTTTGACAGGGAGCTGTGCGCGGAGTCAACCTCTCTTCTGTTGGAGCAGCGTTCATCGAGAGTGAAGTAGCCAAATTCCTCTTAGGTAAGTCCCATGTGGATTAAGCCATGGGCTCAGGTATGGTATTGAGTTTTTTCGTATCATATGCTTCCCTTTCTATTTTTCACTCAATATGTTGTGCACTAAGCTGAAGGTCTTCACGGAAACAGCCTCCCTACCGTAATAAGTAGAGACATTGTCTACGTACATTTTGCCCTCCCCAGAGAGCGGGATATACTGGGTATGTTTGGTTTGGTTTGGTTTTGTGAGATCGTAATCATGACCATTTAATATATTCAGAAAAATTTCAAATTTTTCCGTAAAAAGGGTGATTAAAATAATGACAAAGATTAATATACAATTAACCGTTGTTTATTTATATGGATTTTTATCCACCGGTCACTTGAATTTCGTCCCGAAATTCAAATTTAACGTGTTTACTTCCGTAGGTTTTGGACCGCCTACCTTTTGAACCTTTCGGACCTTGCCCTTTCCTTTTTGCACCCCTTTCTTGGGTTTGTACTGCTCGTAGGTCTTTTTCTTCTTGTTAGGAGGTCCAGAAGAAATCACAAGAGCAGCCTCTCTCGGTTTAGTCTTCATGTTAGACTGTGCCGTCACCAGTTTATTCATTAGCCCAGCTAATGTGCATGTAATTTCATTACAGTTGAAATTCATTACAAACTGCGTGAAAGAATCAGGGAGAGATTGAAGGATGAGATCAACTTGAAGGGATAAATCCATATTAAAGTTGAGCACCTCGAGCCTCTCAATCATAGAGATCATCTTGAGGACGTGGTCTCCCACTTTCTCCCCTTCTTTCATCCTAGCACTGAACAACTGCTTCGATATCTCATATCTAGCAGTCCTACTGTGCTCTCCATAAAGTTCGGTCAAGTGTGCGAGAATCTGCCAGCAGTCATTTTCGTGCGCTCTGCAGCTCATTAGTCATTGAGCCCATCATAAAGCCACGGACTAGCACGTCATCCTTGACCCATTTTTCATGGACGCCAATGTCTTCCTGATTACCCCTAGTCCGGATTGGAGTCGGTGGAATGTCCGCCTCCAAGACGTATCCCAGAGACTCCATACTGAGTACAATCATCAGATTCCGCAACCAGTCAACAAAGTTAGGGCCAGTTAGGAGATTCTTTTCAAGTAGTATTGCAAGTGGGTTTATTAGCCATTTTAGAGAGATTCAATTTTGTTTTCTGCAAAGATTTAGACAAGATTAAATTAGTGACTTGTTTAATTATGACCGAGTATAGAACTTAAGGGCTAGTATAATTCTTGTCTCGGCTCCCACTAATTATACACTCCCATGTTATAATCCCAAAATCATGGTTAGATCGACTTCTTAGTGGTGATCAAGTTCTTTACAAATTTTAACAGAAAGAGTAGAGAATTATGAACAGAGGTTGTCGAGAGATTTTTATTCCAAAAATTAAGGAAACATGATTCAGTTAGATTTATCTTTTAAGACTTTGTCGTTTTCTTCACTTTATGCTCCAAAAACGTCCAAAATGATGTGTTTTCCAGAATTCTTCTCAAAAGTACCTAAAATGACAAAAGGAACGATTTAAGGCAATATTTGACCATAAAATCACGAATTAGGGCTTAAATGACCCCCTAAAAGCGGTACACTTTTCACCTCATCAAATACCCTTACACTTGAAATTTGCTTGTCCTCAAGCAAATACGCTTTTATTCCAATCAAAATATGAGCTAGGGGTCATTTAACACGAATATAATATAAAAGTAATTACAACCAATAGTAACTCAACCCTAGTCATAACAAGCACGGAAATCATACACTAGCACCTCACAAGTAGTGTTTAGATACTCACACCTCTCAGGTGTCATAAAATATATCTCACAAATGAAAATGAATAATCTCTCTCACTACCTGTCATAGCAAATAGATTACCATAGGCTTGGGAAAGGATCAAAAACCTTCTTCACTAGGCGTAAGCACCTAAGATAAACTATCAAAGAGGGCTTTCCAAAGGATTGTAACATGAGGTGTAGGGATATGATAAACACGGTTTTGTTGGAATAAAGGGTATTTTACTGGTGGCAAGTTAATTATCATGATCAAATACATGTACAATGCGGCGTTGCTAAGCCAAGACTCGACTCAACTTAAGCTAAAAACAAAATAACAAAAACATAAAAGAAACGGGATGGTAGTCCGTATGTTTTTTCTACTTTTCTTTCTCATTGTTTTTCTTTTTCTTGATTTTTTCAATTTTTTTTTTTTTTTTTTGCATACACTCTTGCCCTACCATCCAAAATAATACATCATAGGGGCCTCAATTCTCCCCTTACACTTGAACTTTTACATAACTTTACAATTAACTATTCTAATAACTCGAATTAAGATAATCGAAACACTTGGAGTACTTTTAAAATATTTAACACATATGGGGGTAATAATGATGTTCTTCCCCATTACTCGATTACACTAGTACTTTACCCATGAGTCCCAATCGTCCCAAAACAATATGTACAGGATATGACTCGACTTAGCAACCATGTAAGTGATTAGATAATTAACAAAGGGTTTAACAAATGTTGTCACAATAATGCACTAAAGATGAGTGCATACAAGGTAGGCTAAGGCGATTTGGGTGTACATTTAAGTGGGGTGTAACAAATTCTTCCTTTAAGTAGAATGCTTAAAGTTAGAAACGAAAAAGATAGGCTCTGGAGGGTGTACTAGGGGTATCGTGTACCAAAAATGGGTACAACGCAAGGGTGTGGGAGAATCACTTGACCAATGTAGTCAAAGTAATTATAACAAAAACACGGGTGTAAAACAATGGGTTAATCCTAATGCCTCTTATCATGTAGTAGATCTAACAACACGAATATAGTCCCACTTGTGGATTTGGGATGGTCCCAACGCAAGTTCTAGAATCTAAGTACTACCGGTACACACATCATAGCATATAGATGCTTTTCCTACCAATTCTAGGGGCGAACCTCACATATTTGGGGTGGAAAAAAATTTTAGTGGTACGGTTTTGTGCTAGTCATACAATTTCCTATCCATGAGACGCTCATTAAGACCAAAATTTCACTCATGTATGTTGTAAAAAATTTTAAATTGGCGCTAAAATTGCCCAAACAAATATTTCTCTCGGTTTTATTACACATCTACTATCAAACAAACAAAAATCAAGTGCAATTGCATTCTCTAAGGTGTCTTCATTTATCCCCCCTTACACTTAAGCTGAACATTGTCCCCAATGTTCAATTAAAGGGAATATAAGCAAAGTAAATGAAAGAATAAAATAAATACTCCCCTGATTCGTTTGGTATGGATAGTGCGGTAACATGGTTAGATCTTCTTCCAAGAAAATGAACGCTCAAAGCTTCCCTTCCGAAATATAAATGATCTTCTTGTCCAAAATAACCTGTTAACTTGAAAAACAATAAAGGCAAACCTCGCGTAAAATCGGCGGCAAAATCTATAATAGGATATAATGCTTGTGGAATGAATATTTTTGCAGAATTCCTGGAGCTTATAAGTTAAAGATTTAACAAAACATTTTATGACTCCGGAAGAAAAACAAAACTGTCAAAACTTTCAGAAAATTACTGCCTGACGCCGTCAGGTTGTAAAGCAAAGCCTGACGCCGTCAGAAATGATCTTACAGAAATCTCATATTAAGTTTCCGGAAAATTTTCTGGAAAAACTATACCTTACTTCCTGGAATTCCTGCAAAATATCATTATGACTCGATACAAGCATTTGACTCAAACAAATACTAATATGTATGTTAATTTAACATTGTTATGATTCATGTTCAATTCGTTCTTATAAACCGATTTAGATTTCCCTTACACTTAACTTTTGCAAAATACCTTTATATGTAGTTAAGACGAAGTTAAAAACAAAATAAAGCATTTTCACAAGTTAACCTAAAGCATGAATCAATAACAAGAAAAATAAAACATACAGACGGAAGCAAATAAAATCAAACAAACAAACACACAAAGCTTGGGTTGCCTCCCAAGAAGCGCTTTTCTTTATTAACGAGTCTTGTAGCTAGACTCAAAGTCACGGTCTACCTAGTATCACTAATGCTCACGTACCCAAGTGTGAGCCATCTACTTGTTGCCTCATCTCTCTTATAGTCATCACCAAGCTCTAAACATCCGCGATAATATCGCTTATTCTTTTCGTGGGGATATTTAAGCCCTTTTCTCATATCGTTCTCACTTAATATGATATGAGGTGGAAGCCTATTACATGCCTCAGCAGAGAAATTCTTAAATCTAGGGTGTGCACGGGGCATTTGATATATGAATTCTTCATCCCCGTCCGAAAATGTAATTAACCCTTCCATTAGTTTTTCATCTAAGTTGGTTAGCCTTTTGAAGGGCTTCCCAAATACAACTTGGGTTAGATTACTATCAACAAATTCTCCTAGATTCTCCATCACCATAAACTCAACTATATAAACAAAGCTTCCAACAAACACATGCATCGTTTTCGTCCTAGCAACAATATTGTCTCCTTGGTAATCTAACTCATTAACCATGATCTTATTATATTCAGCACGCGAAATTACGTTCATTGGTAAAGATGAGTTAAGGTATGCATCAAAGCTCCTAAATCCAATCTTACACGGGAATTGCATGTTAAAGAGGCTGTCTTTTTCGATTTTTGTTCTAGGGTTAACATACTAAAGGGGATCAGCCTCTTCTTCTCTCCTAACATCGTTAAGGATAGGAAGGAGTGGGAGTGTTGCCCTAGCTCCTTGCCTATAAATAGAAAGCTCATGTAACATTACATTTTGTTGGTTATTTCATTATCTTAAGGAAACTCTTGCACTTTTATCTTTCATATTGAAATAATCATTCAATCCTTATATCTATCTCATTCTTATCATATCAATACTTGTGTATTCACAATATGGTGACCTAACAGGATATTCGCAACACTTGTAGACAGCTACGATCTGCCTCTTTTCAAACCGTGGCAAGATCTTTGTACCTTACAGATTGCTTCGCATAGATGCCTTGTTGTCTGAGGTGGTATGTTCTTCACCTAATAAAAAACGCATGAAGTCATCAAAAAGAAGCGTTTAATATTAATATGATCTCAATATGTAAACATAATCAGTGCACTAACTTGGTTTAGCAACCTTCTTCGTGACGTGACTCATGTAAAGAGTAAGAGGAACCCACAGCCTACCACCACCACCCGCCTCTATCTAACCTGTTTGTATTCCACCACCACTACCCGTCCCTGTCAACAAACCAAACCACATCGAAGCAGTTACCATTTAGTCAAATTTCATGAAAAAGCACAAAGTTCCAAAACCATGAATCAAGATCATAGATCCTTCTTTTAAGGTCAAAGCCAACAGGAAAAACTCAATAGCTGTGTTCATCAAACACGATAAGCCAAGCATCTAAATCCATGTATCTAAATATGTATTTTTGTAGTGTGCGATTTATTAAACTAAACTTATCTTCTCATCATTAACTGGATATATAGTTGAATGTTTAAAAGTCAAATGTTATTGGTTTCAAGGTAGCTTTCCAAAACAGAGAAGTGTTGCGAATATCCTATGTGCTCATTAAGACTTGTTAACCAACTTGCCACTTAAGAAGCTGGTGTTTTCTGAGCTTTTGATACCAAAGGAACCAACACATTTATAAAAGGTAAGAAATTCATGCCAACGGAAGATTCCTTATAAGCATGGTTGACCTCAACATCAATGGACTCCTTCTTTAACCCCATAATTTGATAAAAAGCATTCCTTTGATCACCTGCTACAACCATTTTCCAAACCGAATATTAAAAAACCGAAAAAAAATTATAAAAGTCACTTATTTGTGTTGACGAATTCGATAATATATGAGTACTCTAAAAAACATCATACAAACAAAATCTTAATCTACACTTATATAATCCATTTATTCATTTCATTATACAATTAGCTGTCAATTTTCTCATATGTTTATTGTACCTAGAGTAAGATAAGCAAAGATTCATACCTTAACAATTGAAGTTTACATTTCTCTTGCATCCATTCATTCACAGCTACAACATCAAAGGTGTCTTGTTTAGCCTATAAACACAACAAATGCATACGGGTCTAAGAAAGCAACACACAGTAAAAAAAAATTACCAAAGAAAATGAAAAAATAAAAAAACTTGATACCTCAAATTGAAGAACTATAACCCCTTATGCATCCACCTCCACCATCTCATACCGCCTTGATACTGGATAAGAAAACATGATAAAAACCCAAGCCGGTGGGTGTGTGATTATCATGTGTTCTGGAAAGTGGGGAGACAGAGCCGATAAGGTGAATACTTCGTCAATTTTTTTTTTGATCGTTAGACATGGCAAGATTAAAGATCGATCTTCCTTTCATGTCGCTTGTGAATTAGGTTTATGTGTGTAAAGGCGGTGAAGAGAGCTCTGGTAGATTCTCGAGGCGATGAAGATTATTATGTAACCAGAAGTTTGGATCCAAGCTGGGCCTAGGGAGCAAATGGGCTACGAAATTATATGGGCTGCAGAAGGTGGGCCTCGGATTACTATAGATGGTGCGACATCGTTTTGGATGCCATAATATATATAGTAATACCAACCCCACACACTCTTTTGTCAAAACTGCAAAACAAAAAACTAGGCCTCGGCATGGGACGGGATGGGACCATTTTAGGTAATCCTGATTCCGTCCCATTTGAAAATTATGGGACGAGATGGGACGAGATTGCACTTTTGAAAAATTGATCCTGACTGTCCCGATCCCGAATGGGATCGAGACGAGATCGGGACACGAACGGGACGAAAAATGGTCCCGTTGACCAATGTTGACTCTAAAATGAATATAATATTTGAACTTGTTACATGACAATAAATTTAAGTTTTTTTTAAACCAATCTATTTATCAAATATCGTTGTGAGTCATTTGTTAATTCTTGAACAAATGGTTCATAGAACTCTGAATGCTTTCTTATTTCACCCGAAGTAATATATATAAAGAACATTACAACATGATCGAATCTCACTGATCTCTACTTCTATACACAAGTTCTTCATGGTTAAGTTCCGTTCCCCGAAAGAAGTAAATGAGATAAGTTAGAAATGTTAGATGATAAGACTGCTTTGGGCTTGGTAGTCAGATAAATTTAGTAACTAGACATTATTACGGGATGAGACGGGATCTCATCGGGATTTGACATTTGGGCTCGCAGCCCGTCCCAAGTTTTTAAAATGGGACGGGACGGAACGGGCCCTGAGTTTTAAAATTTTGGTCTCGTCTCGTCATGGTGCGGGACGAGACGGGCCCGAGACGGGCCCAAGCCTTCGGGATTAGTTGCCCAGGCCTACAAAAAACCAACACCTACTACAAGAAAGTACAAACATTTGGAAAAAGAAAAAAGAAATTTATTTTTTAACATCGCTTTTCACAATCACAATTAGAGGTGCCCAAAACGACCCAACCCGTCGGATCGACCCACCGGCCGGACCAGGTGACCGTGCGGGACTCGGACCGGTGACCGTGCGACCGTCGACCGGACCGTGGTATACACGGGTGGGTTTGGTCGAGCTTCTCCTACCGGCGACCGTCGGGTCCGACCGTCGACCACGGTCCGACCCGTCGACAGTGAAATGTAAAAAAAAAAAAATTGAAAAATGGCCGTTGGACCGTGAGTGGACCGTGACCGTGAGGTCTAACGGCTAGTCCAGTTTTTAAAAAAAAAAATAAAAAATCCTATCTATAAATACCTCCCTCCCCAACACATTTTTTTCACACCTTCAATACTATCTATCTCTTAAGCTCTCATTGCTAATTGCTATAATACTTAATCTCTCTCTTTTTTTTCGCATTTAATCATTATGTATAACCATGCCTCGGTCCACGGAGAACAAAAGTCACAAAGTCAACTCAACTTCCAACCTTCTAGTGGAGTCGGGCCAGTCGGCAATCAAGGTATGTCTGAATCTCAACTTTATGTCCACGAGAATCTTTACCTTTTAATTTTGCGGATAGTACGGGTTGGGAATACATGATGCAAAATGCCTATAATCCTGCTATTAAAAGAATTCCACGTACCACAATGACTAGACAAGTAGTATACTTAGCCAAACAACATAAACTTACACTACGAGCTTATTTTAGATCTATAAATCATAGAGTTTCTTTAGCTGCAGATACTTGGGCAGATTTTAAACAAAAAAATGATTATATGGGAATAACTATACACTGGATTGATGAAAATTGGAACTTAAACAAAAGATTACTTGCGTTTAAAAAATTTAATTGTGCACATAGTACAGATAATATAGCTAGAGCAATTATTAAAATTTTAACTTTTTATTGCTTAAAAGATAAAATTTTCACAATTGGTTTTGATAATGCTAGTTCTAATACTGCAAGTGTACCAGCTTTAATACAAGCTTGCAATCCTGTTTTAGCGGGTCGATTATTTCATACTAGATGTATATGTTATATTCTAAATTTATGTGTACAAGATGCATTAAAATTTGTAGATGAGGCAATAGAACCAATTAGAAAATGTGTCTTGTTTTTACATAATCGCACTAAGTTAGCTAGACAATGGGTAAAATTTTTAAAGTCAAAACAAATGCAACTCAAATTTTTTACTCCAGACGTAAAACATAGATGGAACTCAACTTATGAGATGTTAAATTCAACTAATGAATATAAAGAATTATTGTGTGAATTTTTTGATACGTATTTTCGCGTAGGAGGATTTTATTTATTGCCAACGTATTGGGATGAAACTAAATATTTAACAAAATTTGAAAATGCAACTAAAGATTTAAGTGGTTGTTATTATCCCACGTCTCCTAAAGTTTTATTTCATTGTTGTTTTATTGTATCTGAAATGGATGCTTGTAGTAAATCTGAAAGATTATCGAATGCTATTTACAATATGTGTTTAAAATGGCTAAAATACTTTAATCGTATTCATGATGTTTTCTTGATTAGTGGAGTTTTATCTCCCGATTTGAATTTAGCTCAAGTAGAATAATTACTTGAAATATATTATAATATTCTTAAAAATTTGGGTTTTTCCAATATTGTGGATAGTGTTGAAAGTCAAACTTTATTTGAAAATATTCCTGACGTTGAACAAGTAAAAATTGATTTGAAAAATAGTTTAGAAACTATTTTTTTCTGAATATTCTTCTAAATATGGTGATAAGATTCAAACTCAAAAAACAAGAACTAAGACTACAAATACATTTAACATGGAATTCGACAGAACTCCCACTAACCCATTTCAACAACAACTCTATAATATAACAAGAAATAGGGGTGGTAGTAATGTCGGTCAAAGAAATGACCTTAGTAGATATTATGCAACTAGTTTTGTGCCGGATGATGACAATGCAGGTACCTTTGATTTGTTGGATTGGTGGAAGAGAAGGGGAACCGAATTTCCCATACTTTCCATTATGGCACAAGAAATTCTTGCAGTGCCCACATCCACAGTCCCCTTTGAGAGTGCTTTTAGTGAAGGAGGCTATATGTTGGACGAGCGGAGATCCCGAATGACGCCAAAAAATCTCGAGGCTCAAATGATACTTAAAGACGCAACAAAATCCGAGTTACGAGATCAAGAAAATAAATGGAATGACCTATTAGCGGACCAAGATGCCTATCAAGAAGGCACTACTGAAGGAGAGTGTAGTCAAATGAATCAAACCGATGATCAAGACGACGACGTCGACTTCGACTAAAGGTAAGTAAGGTAAGTCAGGTAAGTAAATAACTACGTATGGCTTACGTAGGCAATTTAATTTTAAGTGAAAACTTAAAATTAAATACAAGCCCATTTTTTTTTAACTCTTCTCAAGTAAAAGAACTACGTGGAGCTTTGATTCCTCACTGGGATACGTAGGCAATTTAATTTTAAGTAAAAACTTAAAATTAAATACAAGCTAATTTTTTCAAATGATTTCCTTTTTCACTTATAGTTATTTTTCGGGTATAAAATGATAACAAATAAAAGTTTTATATACTAAAAAAAAAATTGAGACGGGTCGGACCCGTGACCCGGCGGGTCGAACCCGGATCCGGACCCGTGGCCGACCCGCCAACCCGTACATTTCATATGTACGAGTGGGGTCCGGGTCCTGTCCTGCCGACCCGGCGACCCGGCGGGTCCGACCCGGACCCAGATCCGGACCCGGCGTTGGACACCTCTAATCACAATGCCATTGTTAGGGTCTGTTTGTTTATAGGATATGGAATAAAGGAATATAATCAGTCTTTGCTAGATATATTTGCTTTACATTAGTGTATGACAGTGGGAATAAAAAGATGCAAGCAAACCCATAGAGTCATTTAACCCATAGAGTCATTTCTTATGTTGGAAGTATCTTTTGCTGCTTAACTTTTTTCAGTCACATCTAAATTGAAATCCTGTTAATGTTCCGGGGAAAACATAGCTACATTACAATGTAGCCAATTGGCTACATTTCCTTTGAAAAAAAGGGAGGGGAACGGGGAAAAATATGTGTCAGTGACTTACCTCAGGGACTGGACTGGACTGTACATTATTAAAACTTTTTTCAAAAGAAATGTAGCCAATTGGCTACATTTGTAATGTAGCTATGTTTTCCTAATGTTCCTCTATAATTTTAACAATCTTGTTCTTTCCATCAAATTGATATGACATTTAAGATCTTAAAAGTAGAAATCAATTACATTAATTAGGAGTTATTGCAAATTTTTCCTTGAGCATCTACAACCCATAATAACCCATTTAATGACTTACGGGCTTTGCAATAGCTTTGAGTTTGTCAAGTCTTTTATAATAACTCTTAAAAAGCTATTGTAAAACCTTATACTACCATGCAAAAAAACTCTTACAAAGACTTGATAGAATAGGAAAAAGCTTTTGATTATTTTACCCATTGTGGATGCTCAACTTGCATGTGCAAGTTCTTGAATTTTATTTCTCTTTCTTTTTATATAAATGAGGATGACTAATGATTTATATGACAAGTATATCATTTTCGACGTGCATAAAGTGATTGTTAATTTAACTTTTCTTGACATATTTTGAATGAGGGTAAAAAAATACCTACTATTTCTTATTATTTTAGTAAATTGCTTGATGTAAGGATGAATATGATATATGTTGTCATTAATATCAGAAAGGGAGGACGAAACTAATATGAAAAGTCGAAAAAACCCTTTTTCGTATATTCTTTTCTCTTTAGCAAATTTTGATAACAATAATGAAGGCATTATTGCATAAAATATGATACCCATATGTTATGAATCAATCAAAACAACATAGATGAGAATGATATATTCATTATCATTCCACCTTAGAGGGAAGGGTACCACCACTTGCCAGCGTCGCCATTCACACGTGGTGGAGCAAACGGCACGTCGTTTGCTCGTTACCGCACCACCACCACCACCTTGCACCATTTCAAATACGACTAAACTCACACTCGTCAAATGCATACCTTTTTCAAATATTTTGACTGTTTGAGCCGTATAATGGCTAGTTTTTCATATATATTTAATAAATAAATAAAAACTATACCACTCTATATAAACCCAAATATGAAACTAATTTTACACACAATTACTTACTTTCCATCTTAATTCTCTCTATCACAAGACACATTCTCTAAACCAAATTAATTCTGATGAAGAATATGTTAACTTTTCTGATATTGACGATGAAACTGATATTTTCTTTTCTACGCAAGCTTATCAGTATCATCAATCGTTGCAAACTCAAGCTCAAACTTCATATACGCCGCCAATATACCGTGAAGTGAAGTTGTTGAAGAACATTTGTAGGACGACTATTTTGGTGATAGTCCAACCGGAGTATTATTTTAAGCGCCGCTGTCGTATAAGCAGTAAACTATTTTTAAAAATAGTAAAGGGTATTGAAACTTATATTGAAGCTCACGATCATCTTCCTGATCATTTTGATTTCTTTGTAGTCAGACCCGATGCTACGGGTCTATTGGGTTTTAATGTAATTATGAAATGCACTTTCGCCATATGTCAATTGGTGTACGACACAACACCCAATACATTTGATGAATATTTAGAAATGGGTCAATATTGTGCACACAATTGTCTAATTATTTTACTAAGTGCATTATTGATTTATACATGCCTGAGTATTTAAGAAAACCAGACTACAATGACATTCAAAATATATATGCATGTCATGAGAGAGTTTATGGGTTTCTTGGTATGCTTGAAAGCATTGATTGTATGCATCGGGAGTGAAAAAAATGCCCAAAATTTATTGCACGATCAATTTAACTAAGGTGATAAAAAATCCAACTATAATGCTTGAAGCTGTTCCCTCTTGGCATGCATTGTTTTGGGTAGCAGGTTCGAATAATGATATTAACTGTAACACCCCCAAAATTTGGTTTAGCAGAAGCATACATTTTTGGTGCTACTAAAATGGTATCACAACACAAAGTACAAAGAACGGTTTTATCTCAACCGTTTAAAAGAAATTTTATATTCAAAAGTATTTCGTTTACAGCGTTCCAAAAACAGTGTGGAAGTATAAGCCCATGAAAAAAATAAAGCGGTCCCCAAATACATCAGAGTCATCTATGACCATGCCATGCCATGCCAAAACCTCCAACAGTAAGCTATCGCTTTAAACCTGAAAATACATGCTAAAGTGTCAACACGAGGTTGGTGAGTTCATAAGTTTAAGTTTATAACAATATAGTTGGACCACAAGGTTTCCGCGTGTGAAAAATTGATTCACATACAAATCAAATTCAGTTCTAGTGACCTTCGCTTCACTTGCAGTGACAGGAGAAAATCAGTCAAATTCGGCTTACCCAAGTAGGTGTCTAACCGAGCACCCAAGTAGTATGCGTCCGTTTGCCTAACCGGACAAACCGCACAGAGAGTAGGTGTCTAACCGATCACCCAAGTAGTATGCGTCCGTTTGCCTAATCGGACAAACCGCACAAAGAGTAGGTGTCTAACCGATCACCCAAGTGGTATGCGTAAAAGTAGTATTGCACACGAGCAACTGTTCATAAAGTGGGTTGCATAACAACAGTTGCATGTTTCTCACCCAAAGCTTTATAAAACAGTAATTATAAGAAAATGGGGCTATAAACTCACATATACATTTCAAGCACTTATGTCCATAGTATAATAATCCAGATTGTAACGTTAAATCAAGTCATGCGGTTGAATAACCGAACAAGTAATTTAGCAAGCACATAAAGTTTTTGAGTAAACAATTCAATGTTTAAGTAATGCAAATACTGGATTTAGTAAAACGAGCATGTAATCTCCCCCAAAACAATTATATATATATATATATATATAACAAGAGGCGTTACACGTAAATGCCACCTCATTGCCCAGTAATTCATTATCAGCCACACATTGTGGCCATGTAAGCAATATTTTTAATTTATTTTATTTGCATTTTTTTAATTAAAATTTCGGATGTTTAATTAAAATTTCGGATTTATTTTTCAAAAAAGTGACACTTACAAGATTTGAACCTAGGTCTTGGCGTCCACACACAAGCGTGTCAACCAGTGTAAGTTAATGTGATTTGATAATTGAAAACAACTAGTATAACACCCCTGTAATTATAGGGGAACGCAAAAAGACCTCTTATATAAATATATAATACGTAAATCATTCATTATAAATTTTATAATACTTCTTTATAAACTACACTGTTTGTTCTGTTCGTGATTATGCTATTCTCATTGCAACAAAAGATTAATCTTTCTTGATCTTCACTCTTGATATGGCTACATAAAGCCAACCATGACCGAATACGGTTCTTGGAAGAACATACCGAGATGAGAGAGCGTTTGACCTTGACTCTTAAATATAGTCATGTCAAAGCTCATAATAAGTGGGAACTGACGTACTTGAAATTTAAATGGTAATTTGCTATCTAACGGGCTTAATATCAATTGTGGAATAAATACTTTACTCTCAAAATTATTCCCTGAATTTTTTTGTTCAATAATATGGTTACAAATTTGAATAATTATTAATAATATGACATTGCACAATCCTCCATATTTTGAATTGGCATAATTTAAACTCTAACTTACGATTTCAAGATGTGATTTGGAATTCTATAACACCTGATGTTATTCAAAAAAATCCATTTGATATACTCGATTTTGACTTTTAGAGGTCGCACAGATTTTGCAGATACTATCAGAACTGAGATATATCCACTTATCTTTTGAAATTATAGACATCACGTAATCGTTTACTATCTCCACAACGTCGTTTGTTGGCGCCATGATTGCTCTTTCTTCAAAAAATTACTTTATGGAAAGTTACTTATAAGTGAATGATAGTGCTTTCAACAATGACTGCAATATGATTCTTGGCATTCCGGATCAGTAATATCAAGAATATCAATCAAGATTTCTCTATCGAGTTCTTCACCCAGCTCACCATCTATAATTTTGAAGATTTATTCGGATAAGTCCTTAATTTCTTGTAGATGGTGAGATAACATTGTCTGTCCAACAATTAATCTCAGTCTTATGAGTTTGCAATGATGCCAAAGTGAATAAGAGCTTATAATTGAATAAACGATATATGCATTGTCCTTTAGTACAACTTCATATGTAGAATTATATTAAATAATTGTGGCAAGGGTAATTTTAGTAATATTTGAAATTTAAAAAGCTTTTGGAAATACATAAGAGAGTTTGACTTATAACTTAAAATTAAGCACTTCTCAAGTCGCAATAAAAAATATAATAATAGTATATATAATTTAATTACTTGTATGACTTATTATAAATATACCTATTAATTTAGAAAACTACATCCAAGTCCTAGCCTTGAAATTACCAAGAAATTTAATAATTTAGATTGTAATATAAGAATAGCTTGGATAAGTTAAAAAATATACATCATAATTTTATCCTAATTACAAACGACCTTAAAATTTTAGAAAATTACAAAAGAAAAAACTCAATTGATTTGATTGAAGTGAAACGGCATATTTATGCTTACATAATATTTTTTCAAATATTTAGCTTCATATTTAAGAGTATTATAGTCTACCCATTTTGCATTAAAAAAATAGAAAAAGAGTTGAAATACTTTTTGTAATTTCTGAAACTTGTATTACAAAAATTTCGACGGCATTTAGTTGAAGTGAAACTACATATATATATATTGGAATAGGGTTTGAAATTACAAAATAAGGAGATTATGACTTATAACTTAAAATTAATTACTTCCCAATTTACCGAAAAAAAAACAGCATCATCGTAGTATATATATATAAGTGAATTACTTGTATGACTTATTGTAAATATACTAATTGCGGGTTAACTAAGAAACCTGCATCCACATCATAGCCTAATTAAAATTATCCCTATTTTTTAAAAGTAAAAAAATGTCCAATTTTGTTTGTAATATAAAATGAGCCGAGAAAAGTTATAGGGTACTTTTCAGGCATTGAACTTTATATTTAAAAGTACTAAATTCAAGAAATTTACATTCAAAAGAAGAGAAAAATAATTAGAGTATTTTTAATAATTTGTGAAACTTGTGTTACAAAAAAAACTAAGTGACATTTGGTTCAGTTGAAAATTTATATTATTTTATATGACATTATTTTCAAACAATTAACTCAATATATAGTAGTATTAAAGTTGGTACATTTTACATTCAAGAGAACACATAAATAGTTGGTTCTTTTTTTGCCAAAATGGTCCAAATCGTTAAGCATTAACCGATTTCTGTTAAATGACCAAAAATGAGATGATTTAACTTATATTTGAAAAAAATTACATAAATTATTTGGATATAGTTTAAAATACAAAAGCAAATCCAAAAGTTCCAAAAATATATATTTGATTTCAAATTAGATAAATTAATATATTTTTTAAAAATAAAAAAATAAAAAATCACTTAAAAATTACTTAAAACGATCAAATTTTATTTTATGGAATTCTCTTTGTACAAAGATTAATCTACTGATTAATATATTATTATTAAATTTAATTTCTTATATATTTGGAAATATCTCTTTGAAAATTCCTAAAATCAGTAATTATATAAGTTAGTAAATATGAGTTTTTTTTTATTTTATTATTTTATTTTAATTAAATAAGATTTAAAACTAAAATAGACTAATTGATTTATTCCACGATTTCTTTGATTTATTTATAAATAATAATTACAACCATTGTTTCTACACTTTCAATAATATTTTTTTAATAAGATTATTTCGATTTATTTATTAATTAGGACTTCGAGTACCTTTTTAATTATATATATTCAATACTTCTTTTGCAATACTTCCAAGCATCATTCATTTGAGTTGATATTTTATTTATTGATATACCCAATTATATTGACTCACTAATATAAACTAATTAGGTAGTGAAAATATATAATATTTTCGCGAGATTTTAGGTTTAAGTTTTTAATATATAGTGCACACTACTATATTAAATTTCTCTTTGTTTGGGATTTATAGTTTTTTAATAATGAAAACTTGAATATTTATGTAAATCAATTCCTATTTATCCGTAATTCACATTCCTTAATTCGTAAAAATTAATAAGGTAGGTACGAGTTATTTGAGGTATAATTATAATGTAATTAATACAATGACGATTAGGTCAGTATTTGATTATGTGTCAATTTGAAGCAGAGAGGTGACACATAAGACCTGAAAGATAAGACATGTGGCGGTAGAGCATGAGAAGCTGTCACTTAGGCTCAGCGTATTCTGCATTAGTATATAGGGGAGATTATGTCATGCTTTACTAACTAGCAGTGGCGGAGGGAGTGGGGGTCCAAGGGGGTCCACGACCCCCCCGGCGGATGAAAATTCCCTTATAAAATAGAGGAAGCTATATATATAGTTGTCCGACCTCCGTAATTTTTATAGCTCCGGATGCTCCTGAGTAAATGCTCATATAGAGCATATATAGCCCAATATAGAATTATATCCTTTTTTTTTTTTTTTACTCAGAATCCTAATGTCTACTTTCTCTCTTTTTTCTCAAAACCCTATTTTGTTTTTTACAGATCACAGGAAAAAGGTATGTCTCTTTTCCCTCCAAACCCTAATGATGAAACTTTGTTACCGTGTATGCATATGTTGGTTTGTTTGCAACTTTTTGTAGGTTAGACGTCATCTTTGCAGGTTAGTCGTCTTCTACGAACACATGTCCATCTCTATTGATGCATGCTAATATATGGTATATACTGATGAGAATTGGACTGACATCTTTATTAATGGGAATCAATAAGATATGTAAGTTTCATGGTGGTCGCACCTCTATATTTATAATCATATATATATATATATATATCTGAGAATAAATTATTATTAATGTTAATATACTCACCTCTCACAAAACATAACAAATCAATTATTAATGTTACGCTGGTGGATTTGAAATATACTTATATTTCAACCTGAGCTGAGTGTATGGTAAATAACTTTCTAGAAAATGAGGTAAACATACTTCCAGTGCTATTCTAATAATGAAAGTAACAATCACTAAAGCAAGTTCTTCAACAACGTTGACCGATTAAACCTGCAAATACATTTTATCAATATCTAAACTATGATTTGACCCACGAGACTAAACTGTTTAACTTCATATCTGTTAAGTAGTTAAGTTTAACTAAATATTTAAGCAAGCTATTTCCTTTATATATTGTGATGTCCAGTTATTAGTACGTAATTTTATTCTTTTTGACCAACCTTTGTTCCATTGAAATTGCTATTGTGATGTATTTTAAGTTGTTTTGCAGGTGTTGCATTACTTACTAAATTCTCACAAGCACACAAAAGAGGTACGTGTGCATAACTATGTTGTATTTCTCCACCCATTTATGCAACTCACCCCAATCGGTAATTTTATTTATTTATTTATTTTATTTCATTTCTGGTCTCATAGTAGGATATTTTAGAGAAAGCAGATGATATATTTGGCCCAAAAAGCAAGAATCTTTATACTATATTTGAGGGGTTAATTAGCCATAATATTCATCTAAAAGTATTTCTCCATAATTTTTAATTTACATGGCGGGCAATGAAGTCATAATGTGCATGACCAAACTTTTAATCTCAAAGTGTAAGAAAAGAGAAAAACACCACGGTAAATAAATTTGCAGATACATTTAGGTTACTATATACAACACATATAGGTTGAGACCTATAACATATAGGAGTGCAGTTGACTGAAAGAAGAAGAGAATGCGACGGGGAATGTTGGATGGAAAACGTTCTTAGATTATGACATCATCTCAGAAGGATTATGCTTTTTCGGTTTGACCATCATATTGGTTTTACGGGTCTTCAGGCAGCAGCAGCGAGTTATTGGCTTTGCTGATTCAATTTCCAATGCTCCAATGGTCTTGTTTGACTCCAATCCAATTGGACGAATCCCGACAAGGGTAAGAGTTCATTGACCGGAGTTAGTCTCCTATACACTTGCAACGTGTTTGCAAACTTATCTGTTGTTCATGCAGGGCCTCATCTGATCAGAGTGTAATTGATTTTGACATACCTTTTTCGATTGCATATGTGATTGCACACCCTGATGTGAAGATGGTGTCAAAAGAAGAACAGCACACAGAAGTCGCCAATGGGAACCGCTAATCTTAATGTGAATGGTGCAGTAAACAGTAGTTTAACTATAGGAGAAATTTGACTCCTCAAAACTTGAAAACTAACATGGATATGAGGCCAAGCGGGGGGACGGATATGTAAGCTGTGACACAAATTTCTTTTCTTAATCTAAAATAAGAACATAAGCATAAGAATGGCACAACTACTTTAAAATAAATAAGCAGTTAAGCAGAAACGCATAAGAAACTTAAAAGTAGGTGCTCCACTAAACAGTGTTTACATCAAGTTGTCAATCTTATGTGGTTGTCAGGTTTGGTTATATATGTTGTGTGTGGATAATTATTTGCAAGCATTATTTAAACTTTGTTTTGAACAATACAATAACATGCATTTTTATGTGTCCTGTTGACTACAACCACTATTTTAATGTAATTAGTCAGTTTTGTGTACTCTAATTAATTTATATTATTAGTGACTTATTAACAAGCTGTATCAGGAATGCAGTTTATTGAACTTGCTAGTTTATTAATCGCCCATCAAACGTGTCCTTAACACATGGAAGCAAATGAATGGTGTTACCATCAGTGACGACATCGCCATAGATAAATCTATTCATAAAGCCCCATCAATGCCTGGTCATCAGTTCTACAAGTACCCTAAAATTTCAATATTTTCCATCCCTGAATGGTTTTTAATTCGATATTACCTTTACTTTTAAAACATATAAAACTCTTACTACTGAGCATTTAAGTATGGTTATGTTTGAGGTGATGGATCCTAATTTTATGTTTGATGTTAACTTATTTTTCCATAATTTACAGGGAATTGAAATGCTTTCTCTTGGTTCATTCAAAAAGTGTGGCATTCTATTGGTGAGGATTTCTTTTCGGTCTTTCCATTTTTTCAAACACAGGATTTTTTAATGATAACATGATCTAATATGCAAGTTGGACTTTTTTCCTATGATATGTTATGGGTGTTTTTCTTACACCAGTAATGGTCAGTTTCGCCAAATCTTTTGATGCTCCTATTATTAAGGTAGTGTATGAATGTTTCTTTAAAATGGGCTGTTCATGTACCATATTTTGAGATTGCTGTCAGTCTCACACAATGTTTTTTAATCCATATCCAGCTTATTTTCCCAACAAGAGTTGTTGCACGTCCATATTCTATGCTTGGTTTAGGCGACTTTGTAATTCCAGGTATGGCATTCTTAGTGGGCAAGATACACCCTATTACTACTTCAGTGATTGTGTTTTGGCCGTTTATAAGGAAATTTTATCAATTTTTGTAAGTTGTATTTACATATATTTATGTTGGCCAACAGGAATTTTTGTAGCTTTGGCACTGAGGTTTGATGTATCAAAAGGGAGTAAGAGCAATCATTTTAAAAGTGCTTTTTCCGGATATGCAGTTGGTGTTTTGCTATTGGACACGAGCGTATGAGTAAGCTTTTTGATGAGCAGTAGGTGCCTCACCCAGATGTGTATGTTGTGACTACACCACTCAACTAAAGTAGGTTTTACATGTGCCGATTGAGTATTTCACGTAACTTGACTGTTACACATGCAACTAACTGTTTATGAGCTTTAAAATTCTGGCTAATCTTTTAGTATATATATTTTCACTTTATAATGGCTGACTTCTGTAACAAGTAAAAAATTAAGTTCGCGTACTTTGTTGTTTTCTGCGTAAGATGCATCCAAAAATGGCTAAATAAGTAGATCGAAACATCCCATGATTGCCCCTTAATGCCTATTTATTTGTTGGTTCAGGGGCAAATGAAAGATTTCAACCCAGGAATGACTATGCTACCTCATGAACAAGTTACTTCAAGTTATTAACAGCTACAAAGAAGGTCTGCAATTAAAAGTATGTCTCAATGTCATTAATGGCTTTATTAGCAGAGATGATATAGCACTTAATGTTAATGAGAGTAACCAGGAAGGCACCCGGCACGTAAGGTAAAGTCAAATGATGCTAATATAATCATGTCACTTTGGTTTATCTCAGTTTTCAAAACCTCATATGGCCAGTTTCTTTTCACCGTACAAGCTTATCAAAATTTGACCGATGTACACAAACTATAAGTTGAGGTCAAAAAATACGCACACTGACTAAAGTGGGCTTATGAGAAAGCTGATCCAAACACCCTCATGATATATTAAAGAAGTGGAGCTTTAGGTTCGAAAAGATGTAAGTCTAAAGTTTATAGATAACAAATTTGTATCTCGCTATAGACTATTTATTTAGATTATATTAGTATGCTTAAGTGGGTTACAGTCAACCTACAGAGCTCAAATGAGGCATAGGCGACCCATACACAGGTATATCTTCAAGTGGGAACTTCTTTGTTGTCATAGAGTAGATCAGATGTCTTATGCTTTTCTCGCTTTTAACTTTTTGCAGGCATTAGCAACGCACTCTTCTGTGGCTAATGGGATGAAAGTGCCATTAAGACAATGTCACCAAAGAATAAGGTGATATCCTCATAGCATTATATTAGTATATTGATTTACTTGAATGAATTTTTACAACATAACAAACATAATATAATAGATGAAAGAGTGCGACTACAAAAATACTTCTACTTATAGATGTCTTTAAAAAATTAAGTCTAAAATAAAGATACTTGGTTCATTTTATAATAGCAAATGCATAATATAGTTGCATTAGTCTTTATGGTTTTGTATGGGATTATTTTCAAGAAACGTAGTAGACATAGGAGTGGTTATGCTATTTCAGTCAATACCACAAAGAATCCAACTTTGTGATTATGTAAATCTCACACTTTAGTTGCATAATAGCTTATTCCAACTTAGGAAAAAAAAAAAGGCTATTGATTATTCTAAAAGAGTCTGGGCAAGCTTTATTTTAAAAGGATTATAGCTTTTTTGGAAGGAACTAAGCTAGAAGCTTTAATCTATTGTATTTAGGATTATTTAGAATATATAAGCTTACTTCATAAAGAAGGTTGTCAATGGTGCTTTTATCAGTATGCTTATTTATAAGTCATGATGTATTATGATCAGGGTAAACCCCATGACATCTTTTTTTAGTACAAATCATAGTTTGTGATGAAACTTTAATGGTTCTTGCTATAATGATTTTAGTATCCATGCCTAAGATATGAAGTGGTTATGGTATATTTATAGAGTGCCTCTATAAATATATTGAAATTTATACATATACACTTGTGCGGACATCGTTGTACACTCTGCAACATATAGCTTATCAAATCTATATTTCTTCACAAATTAGATACTCCAATGTAATACACTGCATAATGTGTTGCACTTTTGGAGCAGTGGTAATATCATTATTGTTGGTATGGCTTGTACGACACAATAGATTGGCAGGTAGTTTTTTTTATTTTTTTTTTATTTTCCTTGACAACATTTTCGTTGCAGGATCTTGAGAATAACTTTCAGAAAACTCAACGGACGCAGGATCTTGGTCCAAGACTCAATAAAGAATCTTTGACTTACAACAGGTGATGAAGCTGCTCAAATGTTAAAATTTAGTTCTTTGCTTAATCATGGTAAGGGTAACATGTTTCACTTTTTAATAGTACAGAGCAACTACCCAGGCTCGCAAGAAATTCTCAAATGAAGCATGGTTTGCCTAATTATGCGAAGTTACGTCCTATGAACAATCTTACAAGTAATTCGGATGGGACACACCATGGGGATGCCTCTCAAGAAGTAGTTGATGCTTCGGTGAAGCAGGTACCATCCCTTTATTTTTTAAGCACCCCATTTTATAGATCTTCTACTTGAGTGATTATGTGACGGGGTTTGAGCAAGCTACTTTATCCACTATTACATCTAGGCAAAATGGGCGGGTTGGGAAATATATCAAAATGAGTTGGGTTAAAGGGCACTCATCTAATTCGCCCAACACGAGTACCTTCTGAATATGATCTAGGCTAGGTGTTGTCAGGCAAAGCAAGTTAATAAGCCAAATCCCCAGTATTTTGAAAATTTAGCTATGAAAATAAAAGTAAAGGTCCAATGCAATCTTGGTCAGGCTTGGTTGGTCATACCAGTGACACATAATTGAAGACATAATGCTTAGATTTTCTTATGTTGTATCAAAGTGCAAATATGCCATTTTGCAAAACTTTTATTCATCCAGAAGCTAAACAACAAAGGCATCTTTGAAAATCATTATTTAACGGAGGTTATGAGATTCATTAATGTGTTTTTCGTAACAATTGTTATAACCATGAATGTATTTTTCAAACGCATATAAGTGTGGACACGAGTCAGAATCGATGAAGATGTTGAGATGGCTATTCAAATCATGAAGATAAGTATGCCCCACTTACATCATTTTCACGGTTTCAGTGGTTCTTAACTTTAATATTAAGCTTGCACGTCTTAATTGAAAAATCCTACCAATATTACAACTTAAAAATGCTCTTTTATTGCAGATTTTCTAGACGTATGTCATTTTACTCGGTTTTCAGCTTAACTAGCATGTCACGATTTACGGGGCTGAGCTTTTAGGCAACCTTTCAAGTAACAACTTCTGTTCTTCACGGGCTGTTTTTGTTCGTTTCGCTTCAAGATGAAGCTGGAAGTTTTGTAAGTAATTCCATTACAAGTTACAATACATAAATAATTGTCTTATCGTTTGGCATATACCCGCATGTTGGTTATGTTAGATTTTACACTACGATATTCCAATTCTTAGATGGCTGCCATCTTTGTTTTATTAATATAACACTAATTGCACTGAACATCAACCAAATTTAACTTTATTGCAAAGTTGGGAGCCAAATACTATTGATGCTATATAGGCCCATAAACCAGCTTAATAAGCTCATGTACAAAATGTATTTACCCTTTTATACTTTGATTGAAAGCTTTTAGTTTGGTTAATAAACTTAGTGCTTAGGTGGTGTTTGTTCATTTGGTATCACAATTTGCTCATGGTCACACACCGTTCTCAAAGTATCCACCAATGAAAGTAATTGATATCGATTTTTTCATCTGACCATTGTGTTAAGAAATGTTTTTACTGTAATACAAGATAATATTTTTTCCGTTTAAGACATGCACCACCGTAGGGGTGTGTGGAGAAAGAATACACAAGGAAAAGACGTTATTTTGGTTTTATTCGGTTCTCAATATTTAAGAGTTTATTATGGATTCAACTGATGCAATATGTCGTTGTCTCAAGGGTCAAGAGCAGGAAGAGTTTGAAGATTCTGTGCTGTGATAGAGATGGTAAAAACAGAAATTCAACAACGCACATTGTGTATAAAGAATCTTTATTTCGTATTTGAACTAAAAGCATATACTTTGTAATGACACATAATTTATTAAGTTTTATTTCGTGTTATCGGATTACCATTCATTTTTATGTTCTTTATTCACTATATAAATATGTTACTATGTTCGTATTTCATTAACCGTTGCTTAATTGATTACTTTGAGTTACGATTTAGCCCGATTTAAGTTACGATATATATATATATATATATCCGATAACAATTTTTGGTCAAAAAGTCAAAGTTGAAAAACTCTCTATTGGGCTCGGTCTACTGTTCACCGAACACCCATTTTGGGCTCAAAATATCCACTTGGCCCAAAATTAATTTTAGTGCTTATAATTTAGTGACAAATTAAAATTAATCGTAATTAACACTTATAATTAAGTTGTTTATCTCAAAAGTCAACTTTTGGTCAAATCTCATCCTATTCGACCCAATATAAATATTTTTGGCCAAAAACATATTAATCACCAAAAATTGTATTTTCACTAATTAATTATAATTAGTTACGATTAATTCGACATATGCTCTAATATAATACTTCAAGTAAAAATTCCACCATTTCACCACTTGAGCCAAAATTTTATGTTTTTCAAAACCCCAATAATTTCATAATTATTTGTGTTAGCCGATTTATGTATATACACTTAAAAGTGTATATTTCGTCTTAAACTCACGTAATTAGCATAATTCACATTTGTATCATCAAATTAGTACCACAAGCAACAAGATTTACCACACAAGCAAGAAATATTCATATGAACATGTAGCATTTATTGTGGTTCGATTTACATGCATGCAACATAAACTATATATATTTTTCATCTTGACAAAATATATACATTTAGCACTTGGTAACCTCATTTAACATCACAAGAACATGTTTTAAACAAGATTAGAAAAGTTTTGATGATTACTTACAAAGGGTGTGTTTTAACGTGGCTAGTAAGAACAAGAAAAGACCCAAATGCTTCAAGTTTATGTTAGTCGTATTTTTATGCGCTTATTTATCATTAGTTTATATCCATTTTGAGCCTAAAAATGTATAAATGAGCTTTTAATGCACTATTCTTATATGTTTTGCAGGAAATTGGAGTCCGGAAGCTTGAACGACGAAAAACGGCGAAATGCAATTTTGGCACAGGGCAGCCTGAGAAAGTGAGCCGCGGCACACGCAGGTGACCAGCAAGCGCCGAACCCACTGTACCGTGAGCCGCGGCACAAGGAAGCTGAGCCGCGGCTCAGGAGGAAAAACAAGCGCCCAGGTATAGGCGCTGAACAACGTGAGCCGCGGCACAGCTTAAGTGAGTCGCGGCCCACGAGGCGGTTTTGAGGTGTTGGCCGCGATTCTGGGCCATTTTTGGAGCCTGTTCCCAACCTAATTCCCGGACGCATTTTGGAGGCTGAGGAGAGCTATAAATAAACACTGAAGGTCAGAAGAATCTGGGGGAGATCGATCAGGAAGATATCGCGGGACGGGATCGAAGAACACAAGGAGGAGATTTGTGGGCGACGACAAGACCACGGATCCCTTACGGTTTTTCTGAATTTTCCGCATCCTATTTTCTAGATCTTATTCGAGTAGGATTGTGATTGTAGCCGATTACATGACGGTTTGATTTATTTATTTTTATTTCAATTTACTCGTTATTCATATTGAGTTGGATTTTTCTCATTGTTCTTAATGCTTTTTAATTGTCTGGTCAACAGTTGAATTGTTTTGAATGTCTTTATGGATTCGGGAGATGAAATTTAGGCATAGTTCTTGTGAGAAAAATCATGATTGTCGTGAGATAGGGATATACTCATGGGAATTGTGAAGCCTATTTATTGTGGAGATTCATGAACTGTTTTAGCTATTAATTATCTAATTCGAATAGGGATATATCGAGTTAATAATTCTTAGTATTTTCTATCGACCTTGGGAAAGGCTTTAGAATAATTTAGGAATTCCTGGCTTACAATCAATTGAATAAAAGTGAATTGAATTAAATAAAAATTATTCCTGATTGTTTGAGGTGAAAATCATAATCCTACACCCTTAATATTATTTTTATTTTTTTTTATTATTATTATTTTCTATTTATTTTTCTCCAATTAGTTTAGAAAATAAATTCTATATAATTGTTCTTCAAATAAAATTACGAATTGACTATATTTTGGTACTTCGTGAAATCAGTCCTCGAGGGAACGATATCTTATTCATCACTTTATTACTTGTTGACACCATGCACTTGCGGCATAGTGTGAGGGATTTCCTCACAACAGTTTAACCCAAATCACCTCCTAATTACCCAAAACTCTTGAATTTAATACCAAAATCAACTTGATCTTCAAACATTTCTTGAGAACTTGTGTGTGTGTGTGTTCGGCTAGAGAGGAGCCAAGGAGAAGATAAGATGAGGATTGTGAGTGGGGTAAATGTTTATTAGGTATTAGATTTGGTTAATAAGGTGTTTATTGGGTAAAAGAGTGTTTTGTGGGTAAAAGAGTATTTTGCATGTGTTGCTTAATGGGAAAGGGTTGGTGGCCGGTTCTAAGGGTATCCAAGGGGATCAAATAAGCTTTTGTTCCAGCATCGTGTGTCGGTTTAAGATTAAACGTAACCGAAATGTCTTGGTTTGACGTTTTTGGACACGTATACATAAAATAAAGTTTTTAGCCACGATATTGTCAGAAATGTAATAAAATGTCATTACTGACTCAAAAATATATTTACTTGACTTTTACCATAGGTACTGTGGTGTCGGTTCGCGTGCGGCTTTGTTTTTCAGAAAAATGTGAGAAAGCTCTCAGTAAATTACGAAACTTGTCAGTAACTATCCGAAATGGATAAATTTATGTTTACTGACAAAAATAGACCATTAAAATGACGACTGTAAGCTACAGCGTGCAGGACAGCTCCCGAAAATGTTCAGAAATGCTCAAAATTATCCATTTATGCATAGAAATGCCCAAATTAGCTATAATAAATAATTATTTATTATTAAAATTAGTCTGGAAAATCCCGGTTTGTTACATTAACGTTTTAAATAATTATCCATTATATCGATGACCTTCTTGAAGACAGAGCCCTGTTGCTTCGTTTGAAGTAAATGAAGTTACATATGAAAAAGAGTATTATCTAGCGGACGGGATTTACGCAACATGGGCCACTTTTGTCAAATCATTTACGATGGCACTAGACGAGAAACATGAACACTTTAAAAGGCGACAAGAAGGTGCACGAAATGATGAACGAGCCCTTGGTGTCCTCCAAGGACGTTGGAGAATTATACAACAACCGACACATGCTTGGACTATGAACAAGCTGTGAAGACTGAAGACTCATGTACACGTGCATTATACACATAGTATGATTTTGAAAGATCAAAAGTATGCGATAAGTAAATTCAATGAGTTGTATGTTAGTCCATAGTCACATACACAACGAGAATAGCTCGAGAGATGCGAAGTGCAACGGAAAAAAGCCAAAGAATTGATGCTATTTTTATATGAAATAAGTTATCCAACATAAAAATCTCGCTATCTGTAAAGCTATTATAACGAAAAATGATAACACAAAAAATTGTTCGCCGGAATTTTTGATTGTTGGGTACTCGCCGCCACAACGCGCGGGTACCCTGCTTTTTTTAAATCGTATATCATATAAATTTTAATATCCAATAGTTTCAATCGTAAAAGTATCATATACTTTCTACAGCATGGTCCTTTTTTGAAAACTATAATCATATATGTATCATTTAATTTGAAGGGAAAAGTGAAGAAGAAGAAACCATCCATTTTGTTAATTTTCTCTTTTGGTGTAAATGAAACTTTGAATTCACCTATAGTCACGGGATTGTGTATGAAAACAAAATAAATACTAGTAATATTTTTTTTCCGACAATAGTCTACATTTATGCTTCAAAAGAAACGCTCGCTCCATGAAATCATCCCATCATCATTTGACACTAAACAAAAGACCAAACACATATATATTACAACTCTTCCTCCTCCAGCATTTTTTGATAATCACTATATATACAAATAAACAATCTTAGGCCTCAAAGCAAGAGAAAAGACGATACGTACGAACATGTCTACAAAGAAAACCACGCTAACCACCGTCCCTCCAGCCACTGCCACAACCTATGCCGCCTTTATCTACCCTCAAGTCAACAACCATAACCAGATTCCATATCATGATCTCCCTTATTTTTCTTACATCTTCCGCCAAAACTTTTCACCATCTCAATGTATTTATCACGATTCATTATCCCTCTTAAATATTCAGTCATAGCCTATGATGCACGGATTCTTCAAAATTGGGCAGTATGCAGTATCGGATACTGCATGAGTGCGGGTGCGGGTGCGATTCGCGTGGGATTCGCACGGGATTCGCCACGTGGCGAATCCTTGCAAAAAAAAAAAAAAAATCGGACTCGCGTATCCTGGCAGAGGATACGCGTGTCCTGGCAGAGGATACGCGTATCTTGTGCCAGGATACGCGAGTCCGATTTTTTTTTTTTTTAGTTTTTTTTGTAATTTTTAAAAACTAAATCAAATAAATTAAAATACAAAAAGTAAATCATTTAATAAGTAATTTCTTTTACCTTTAAGTATTCACTGACGACATTAGAAAGCTTCACGTCAAAAAGCCATTTGAATTGTTTTTGTATGACTTGTTTTATGTATTTGAATTGATTTTATGGTGATATTTGAATTGTTGTTTTTATATTTAACAAGTGTTATATATAATAAAATATAAAATAAACAGACGTATCATTGCCGTATCGCACCCTAACATTTTCAAAAAACCATATCCCCGCACCCGTATCTGCCCGCCCCCGCCCCCCCGCACCTGTGCAACATAGGTCATAGCCTATAATAATATAAGTTCTTAGGGGTGAGGGAGTGGTCACCTAATACCCTAGGTGCCACCTCACCTCTATCCAATAAAAACCCTCCAACTCAAAACTACCCAATTCTACCCTAACACTACCCTAAGTGGAGGGAGTGGTCACCTATACTACCCGATTTTTTTTTATATTTTTAATACATAAAATCACATACAATATTAAAATAAAAACATACCATTTCATTAAAAATACATAATACTTAAAAAAATATTACATAAAAACATACCCGATTTTTTTTTTCATACATGAAATCACATACAATATTAAAATAAAAACATACCATTTCATTAAAAATAAAAACATTACATAATACTTAAAAAAAACATTACATAAAAACATACCATTTCATTAAAAATAAAAATATTACATAATACTTAAAAAAAGAAACATAACATAATACTTAAAAATAACTAGATTAAAATAAAAAACCCACTAATCATCGAGATGCGGCAAGTATTGACGTGCTACGTGCTCCGTGAGATCATATCGAAGTCGGTCATGGAGAACTTCGTTTAGTAACTCCGCTATCACATTGTCGTCGAACACTGCTGGACCGGCTCATCCATTATATGAACCGGTGAGATTGCCCTCCCTTCGCGTTTTATAACCATATTGTGCAAAATAACACACGCATGAACCTGATTGGCAATCTTCGCTTTGGTCATAGCTCGGAGAGGCCGATCGAGAATTTTCCATTTTCCTTTGAGAGCACCAAAAGCTCGCTCGACATCCTTTCTCGCCCCCTCTTGTAACTTCTTAAATCTCTTTTCCTTTGGGTCGGTTGGATACGGGTATGCTTTAACAAATGTGGACCACTTAGGATAGATTCCATCTGTCAAATAGTAGCCGCGTTTGTAAAAGCGTCCATTCACGTTGAATGAACTGTTCATCGCCGTTCCATTTCGATCTGTAAGATACAAGTCAGACTGATTCAATACGTTGATATCGTTGTTTGACCCTGGTGGACCAAAAAAAGCATGCCAAATCCACATATCTTGTGACGCGGTGACTTCAAGCATAATAGTGGGAACACCATAGTCACCTCTCGTATATTGCCCTCTCAATTGTCTAGGACAATTTTTCCATTTGACGTGTGTACAGTCGATGCTACCAAGGATGTGATGCTTCGCCTCATGGGCCTGCAAAATGCGAGCAAGGTCGTGTGCTGTCGGCCTACGTAGGTACTCTCGACCGTACAACTCAATGATGGCCTCACAAAAATAATTAAGAGTTTCACGTGACGTTCTTGCAGCCATGCATAAATATTCATCATACTCATCGGGGGGATTGCCGGTTGTGAGTTGCCTAACGGCCGAAGTGATTTTTTGTTTCGCCGTGAAACTTTTTTTCGAACGCGCATCGTAGCCTTCTTGAAAATATGGGTATCTCGCTTCAATGTCGCCCACTATTTGCAAAAACATGCTTTTCTCCATTCGAAATTTTTTTTAAAGTACTCTTCGTTGTACTTTGGTGTTTCAACGAACCAATCATTCTCCAACGTTTGAAGACCTATTTCCCGTTGACGATTTACGCTAGTTCGGCTAGAGCTTGCCGTGTCTTCAAGGTACTGAGCCGCTTGAAGCATAAGTTGCAACGAGCTACCCGTGGATATCTCGTCGGACGAAGACGGAATAATGCATTCGAATTCGGAAGAATCGGAAGACATTTTAGTAATTATTTTTTGTTTTGGAGAGATTAGTGTGTTTTTATTTTGAAAAAATGAGTTGAAAAGGTTGGATTTTTTAGGGAATTTTTTTTTTTTTTTTTTTTTTATTCAACTAGCCGTTGCAACGGCTAGTATATTGAAACCCACCCCCCCCCCCAACCGATCGGCTTCCGAAGCCGCAAGGTAACACCGCCCGCCTTACCCGATGTCGCGGCGGCGGTGTTACCGCTCGGGTAAGGGTACCCGATCCCCTTACCCGAGCCCCACTCCCTCCCCCCTTAATGCTGTATTTATTATTGTATTGCTGGAAGGAAAAAGAGGCTCGACAGACATGGAGGGAGGGTTTTGGCAAAAGATTTCATTGTGCTTTGTGTTTTATGAATTTGTGATGGGGTGTATTAATTGTATGTATGTAAGAAATTAATATTGTTGAGCCTTAAAATCATTGTGCTTTACATGCTTATGCTTTGTGTTTGATGACTTGTATTTACTTAATAAAATATATATATATAAGGAAATCTTAATAGGAAAGAGTGTCTAATATATATTATCATCAGACCAAAAGCCCCCTTTATAAACATATACAAATTTTGAAGTGAAGTGTTCCTACTTCCTAGGAAATGGAAAATATGAAAATCTTGAAATGGAAAGAAGGTAATTAAAGAATCCAATATGATACTATTGGTCCAATCCAGGATGACTTTGCACTCACTCTTTTCGTGACAAACAAAATACTTAGTCCCACACGAACGATCGCACGGGGATCAGATCATGCGATGCGTACTTACACAGTTACACCTACTCAATCTCCTAACTCTCACTCCCAAGCTACTCTACAACCTCCTCCCGGGCCCGGCCCACTCAACAATCCACCATCACCAAATTACTTTTTTATAAAAATCAACGGTTATCCTCACTTATCTTACCATGCACACACATACATCATTTGGTTCTTCAGTAAAACACATTCTTACTTAGGGTGTCAGTGTTGCCTTTGAATTTAAGCTTCTTAAATTATTGCCATTGGCCAATGCTATGTTGTTTATACTTAAAGGTTATTTTTTTATATAATATATATGTTCTAGTTTCAAAGTACATTATTAACTAGACTTATAATTTGTTTTCTTTTTTGTTTGTGCTTGTAATGTATTATGTGATTCAGGAATGGTTACTTTAGGGTTTTGAAGTGCGATATGTTGATCAGGTACGGTGTTCGACTTGTTCATATATATATATATATATATATATCTTATCTTTGAATATTGTTGCTTCAAAATTTGCATTACTCAACTTTAAGCTGTTATGGCAAGGAACATAACAGGCGTAGATCTAAGCTTTTTTATTTGGAGAAATCACCTGGAAGATGGATGAAGACTCTAAAAAAGTCATCAAAAAATCAAAATATCCTAAAGCAAATGATGAGGTAATTAAACCGAGCTCATAACTTTTTGCCTGTATAGTCATATTTTGACTGATGTTAGTTATTAACTAAAAAAGAAATTAAAAAGCCAGGTGGTGTAAGCTGAAACTGCAAAAACTTATTCCAGTCTCAGTTCAACACATTTGGGCCGGTGAGTTGAGTCCTAATACTTACTCTATTAATATAGCTGAAGAAAAGAGATTCCAAAGAAGTAACAGTATCAGAATGGGAATCCAAACCTGTCCTTAAAGGAGTGGCGGGAAAATCGAAGATATCCTACTATCTGAGATAGTTCACAAGATGAAGTAAGAACATCAGTGCCCGAAAACCAATAGAAGTGAATACGCAAAATGATTCTGATAGGAATTCTAGAGTAGCAAGCTAGCAATGAATTAAAGTTTTCTTACATACATCTTTTTCTTTTATAATTTAAAAAACTCAAAGGCATTATAAGATTGCAAGACCTGGTGAGAAGACAAGCTATTTCAACTTTATACTGTATGTTCCAAATTGTCAAATTCCAAGCACTTGCTCGTGGTAGAAAGATTAGACATTCTGATATCGGAGTTGAAGTACAAAAAAGATGCACTAGGGTAAACCATCCGATAACCGATCAAAGTTTGTTCATTCTATGTATTGATATTGATTAATGGAAACAAGGTGTTATGTGTAGGTTGTGTTATGTTTTCTGTTGGAGTCGTCACCTCATCTATGCAAATATTTAAACTATCATCAAATGGTTTTGCGCGTAAGTAATAATCCCTGCATTACTTATGCACGTGTTTTAATGCTTCCGTTATTCAGTTATTTGCTTCAGATCATTTCTTCATCTACTACTGCAATACCTCTGTACTTCCAATACAAATCCTATGATACGAACTCAGTTTTATGCTGGCTAGAGCGATGGTCTGCATCATACTGTTGGAAATCATCGCTTCTGAATTTGATAAGCCCATACGGAGTATGAGGAAGGTCTCATTAAATGAACCTGCAAACTTTGTCGAGGAGGAGAACCCTCTGAACTTTGTACTCGAGAGGGTCAAACGTAGCTTAAGAAAAGTAAACAAACCTGTCTCAGAAAACACTGTTCAAACAGATTCCGAAATTAAGCAGAGCGCTTCTGATATAACACTCAGAAAATAACAACAGTGCTCTCTGAACCAGAAAGAACCCGTGAAGCAGAAACAATAATAACAAGTGTTCATGAGGCGGAGCCAATAAGCGAAGAAAATAAGAAACCGAGAAGAAAAGTTTCTCTTCGGGTGAACTAAGAGCACACTGAGAATAATGAACCACCGCAGACAAAGCGCTCGTTGCCAAGTTACATGGCTGCAACAGTATCAGCTAAAGCAAAACTAAGAAACCAAGATTTCCCTGAGACTACTACTTTATATTCTCTGCCTGCTTCTACTACGTACTAATACCAAAATTTCACTTTCACCAAGGGTTCAAACTGGGAGACTTAAACATGATATATAGATCTCTTCAATTGTCAAGGGATGGTAGTGGTACGTTACTTATCTCGATATTGTTCTTGGTGTTACTATTGTTC
Organism: Orobanche coerulescens; assembly: GCA_033398695.1. Classification (NCBI taxonomy): domain Eukaryota; kingdom Viridiplantae; phylum Streptophyta; class Magnoliopsida; order Lamiales; family Orobanchaceae; genus Orobanche; species Orobanche coerulescens. The sequence continues at coordinate 66,922,337 of CM065810.1, forward strand.
TACTGTTTTCACACATTTGGTCTACTTTTTATGTAAATTCAGTGAAGAGAAACCAAGTGGAGTGGCGGCTTTGACACTGTGGTAACTGGTTCAGAGATTACATAATTGAACCAAAGATCTTGAGTTAATGATACAGATATTTGTCTTTAGTATGGTGTGTGTTTTGTTATATATGTCAATTTATAAAAGTAGATGTGTGGGGTGCTAATAAGAGTGATATCCACTTCTAGGCTTGTTTCGCTATTTCATATATATATATATATATATATTTTTTCTTTTTGGGAGGTTGAGGAGAACAAACCCACTGTAGAGACAGGTTTTGTAACTTGATTTCTGCGGTGTGATCCATTTGGGGTTTAACAGTAGCTTAAGGCTTGTTTATTTTGCATGCTTGTTTACCATCTGTCAATAAATTTTCAGCTAAAAAAAAAAAAAAAAAAAAAATTTTATTACATTTTTTTTTAAACAGTATGTCACATATTAATCATCTGTTTGAGGTGATTTTCTATAAAATTTCTTGGCTGTAGAAGAGGATCTCACATATTAATTGCTTGTCAACTTTATGAAAAAATTGTGGTCAGTCAAGCAGTCTCAATGTTACTATCATTTCATTACATGATTTCCAAATTCACAAAGGTTTCGAGAACCATATGAAATTTTCTATATGCTTATTTAGATCCTCAGAAACTGATGGTATATTTCATGAGGAGGGTCGTTAGCCCTGTCTTTGTAAGTAGCATATGATTCACACAGAGAAATTGTGCAACATGTAAATGTTAAGCATATGCACTAGATTCACATGGTATGCTATGGATAGTATCATATAGTTTCTCACATGGCAGAATTGTGCATGCTTCATTTCCCAACAAAGAGTTTGGCTTCTAAACCTCAAGGACTTACCTAAATGTTAGATCATTTTGGTCCTCTATATCATCTCCTATATGAGTTCCAAACTTGCATTCTAGTTCTGTCTAAAAAACACATGTAAACTTTCTGCAGATACACATTTTCGCTCCAAATGTCCTCATTGTCATGGTATGTCGATATTCTTGATTAAGGGAAACGTATACTGATCTTTCATTTTCTGTAACACCCTTCGAAAGATCATGTGCATGTGTCTTTTTGGTGTATATGAGTTTTGAGTTACAAATAATTATAACTTCAAGAACAAATAATTAACGGGGAAGAACACAAGAGTATGTTTCTCCATTCACTTTTATAATGAGCAAATTACTAATAAGTAGTACACATGAAAATATGTTATTCAAAACGATACATTTAGATTAGTAAGTTATTCATGATGATCAGCCCTTTACCATTTTATATACAGTACTATGAAAATAAAGGTAATACTTGGATTATTATATGCATTTACGTGTACTTCATGAAACCAATTCTAGAAAAGACCTTACGTATGACCTTCAAATGATTGCAGAGTAATACATAAACGTTAAAACCCAATAAAAAAAAAATAGTAATAATAATTAGACGTGCTGCCGGGCCAGAACCGCCGGTTTCGGGCCTCGAACCGGCGGTCCTCGGTCCCCAAAACAAGGGACCGAGCCCGGCCCGTAAACTTGCCCGGCCTCCCGTGCCGGGCTAGAAACCCGCCGGTCCAGAGCCGGGCTAAAACCGGCGGTCCCGGGCCGGGCCGCCAGTTTTTTTTTTTTTTAAATTTTATTATTATTTTTTTATTTTATTCTTGTATATTTATTACTTTTATGAATAGAAAATGATAATTCTTAATGTTTTGATTTTTTTTTTAAATATTTAAAAACTCATTAAATTGTTGAAAAATGAATAAGGAAAATTATAACAAATAAGTTTGCATTAAGAAAGAGGAAAATTACAAATGAATAAGGACACAATAATTTTGCAAATAAATAAGGACAATAATTTTGCATTAAAAATGAGGAAAAGTACAACAAATAAGTGAAGCACAATTTAAGAAGTTTTACACTTGAATTCTTGAAATGAAAAAATAATAATAATAAAGGACTTGAGCTCTCTACTCCACATCCGATCAATCCGTCTCGGTGAAGGCTTCATCTTCGCTCTCATTTGCATCGTCCCATTCCGGTTCTTGAGCTCTAAGGTCGGCCCTACACCAATCGTCGAGCAACATGGTAGCTTCAATGTTCGCCGGCTTCATCCTTGATCTTCTTTGATCTAGCATAAGTCCTCCGATGCTAAAGGCTTGTTCTACGGACACGGTAGATGCCGGGACGGCAAATAACTCCTTTGCAATGATGGAGAGTATTGGGTACTCCTCTCTCTTCGACCACCACTTTAACACATCGATCGACGGACCACTATCTTCAACACCAAATACAAAACGAGTTTGCAAGAACATATCTAATTCACTATTACCTTGCCCCATTGGAAGTTCATTGCTTCTATTTTGCATCATTCCATGCATTTGTTGAACTAAAGGATCACTTTCATTCATCTCAAAAGGAAAATCACATGAAGGCATCATAGATGAAGGCATTGTAGAAGAAGGAAACTCACTACCATGTTTTAATCTATATTCTTGAAAAATAGATCTCAAACTCCTATCAAGATCTATCTTGATTTGTGGCACGGAAGGAAGATCAAAGAAGACCCCTTCACCATCAATTACAACATCACTCAAGTCCATTTGAGCAAAAGCATCATAATAAATACCAAGCATTTGACAAACACCATCATACTTCCATTTAGGATCTAAGCACTTAGCAAGTAAGAAAACCATAGGAATCTCCCTAAAATACTTGAGCCATTTTTGAACCATAAAATAAATCACACCTTGCATGTTTGGCCTACTAAAACAACTCTTAAAAGACAAGGCAATATACATGCAATGTTCCAACACTTTAACTTAAGTACAATAATAAACACCCGATAATTGTTTAGTAGCATTATGAAAAACTTTTAACAAACGATACAAATCCATACATGAATCCCAATGACTCTCATTAAGAACTAATTGCATGTTTGAGAACTCTTTCCTAAAAAAATCGCATAAATAACTCTTATACTCTAGTGTACTATTAATCATCTCATAAGTAGAGTTCCAACGATGAGATACATCTAATTTGAAACAAGTATAAACAATACCCTTTGCACGACAATATTTTTGCCATTTTTTCCCCAATGTTTTTGATTTGTGCAAATACTTAACGGCATTTTTAATAGGAACAACGGAATCTTGAAAAATACTAAGCGCATCTTGAACACATAAATTTAAAATATGACAAATGCATCTAGAATGAAAATATTTTCCTTCAAATGATGGTGCACATGCTTCAACAAGTTCCGGAATACTAGCGGTGTTCGCCGATGCATTATCAAAACCAACGAAAAATACCTTGTTAACCGAACAATACTCATTTAAAACCGTAATAATAATTAAAGCAATATTTTGAGCCGTGTGAGGCTCTTCAAACTCCCTAAAGGCAATCAAACGTTTTTGCATAATCCATTTTGCATCAATCCAATGACAAGTAATTCTCATGTAACTATTTTTATTATAAGCATCGGTCCAAACATCGGCACAAATAGAAACTTTTTGAGACAAACGAACTAAATATTTCATTAAATCTTGTTTTTTGTCAAAGCATTGTCTCCTAATTCTCTTAAGCATTTGAGTTCTAGCTACCTTGCTAACATTAGGCCCCAAACCATCTTTATAAGAAGCTTCATACGTTATTCTATCCGCATAATTAAAAGGTTGTTTTTCCATGGCACAATATCTAGCACAAGCATCTTCATATCGATTTTTTTCAAATTTAAATAAAGCGGAAGAAGACATACCCGTCGCCGAATTTGAACTAGTAGTACCTCGAATTTGCGTTTGAGTAGTAGATATTCCATACTCGAATGGATGAAACTCCTCCATGTGCCTTTGTAGTGTTCCGTAGCCTCCCTTCTCGATCCATTTGTAGTGCTTTGTGCAATAGTTGCAATAAGCAATGAATCTCTTTCGACCATCGGATAAAGGAGGTTCTCCTTCGTTGATAGGAGCTAATTCTCTTTTAAAATGTTTAACGAAGATTTCGGACTTGAGAGGCTTAGGCTTACTTGTTGGCGGAGGAGGAGGTTGGTTTTGTTCGTCTTCTTCGTGCTCTTCGTCCTCTTCATGTTCATCATCATTTGTTGATCCACGAAATTCGTATCCCGTGCTCTCCATCGTATGAACCATTTCTTCAAATCGGGCATCTTCTTCGGCTTGAATTCGTTCGGCGACTTGTCTAGAAATTTCCTCCGCCAAATCGGCCCTTCTAGGCCTTTGAGTTTGAGGTTGAAAATTTCCTCCTCCACTTCGTTGGCCAAGTTCAATGGCCTTGCCCTTGCCCTTGTTAGTGTTATTCTTTGAGGTAGACATAGAGATAGTAAATAGAGAGTATAGTAGAGAGAGTAGAGATTGAATTTTTAGAGAGAATTAGAGTGTGATTATTGGTGAATTTTGAGTTAGGAAGATGTAGTATTTATAGTGGGGATGGGTAGGGAAAGGGGGGATTAATGGGGAAGTTTGGGGGTGGGGAAGGGGCGCCAACGGCTAAAAAGGACATAGCCGTTGTGATTAGCGTGATCACTCACCGGATCTTTGCCATTTTTTCTCGAATTAGCCGTTAGGCCGTCGGTCGGCCACGGCCCGGCCGATGCAAACCGACGGGCCTTTTAGACCGGGCCTGAACCGCCGGTCCGCGGTTCCAATTCCCCCGACCCTAGCCCGGCCCTAGATTTTCGGTCCCGGTCCGGTTCGGGCCCGTTGACCGGCGGTCCCGGGCTAAAACCGTTGACTTAGGGCCGGATTAGGGCCAAAACCGGCGGGCCTGAAAGCCCAGGTACGTCTAAGCCCACATAATCATTTTCATATAGAAAGACCACCTGGACAAGAAATAAATGCAAACAAAAATGATTCTCGACTCTTCCTTATGCTTCGGTCTGCTGCTCCACCTTTCATCGGAAACAACTAAGTTTAGCGGTCGATCGATCTTAATGAAGTCTAACGGACAACGAACTTGATCTACATGTTTGGACTTTAGAGTTTTGCATTCAACTTAAGTTTAATAATAAAATCTATGATTCTCTTAGAGAACCTAACTGACTATATAACATATAAAGATACTAACAACAGTAACCGATACTCTATTCCATTACATATTCCTTGGTTCGAAAACCATCATCAAACACTTAACATAATCATAACATAATGTGCATCAAGGCTGGAAAGAATTAGCATTCTGTTAATGAACAATAAGAACTAGATAGTGTATCTTATACCACTGGAAATCCACTGAAGTCTAGTTTCATGTCCATTTTATAGATCACAAAATATTAAATGTGGAGAAAGTTATGGCCGTTTCCGTGAAGTGTAATGAAACTGCCAATATCCGACGAACATGGGAAAACATCATATTAACCTAGAGCTCGTTTCTAGCAACGAAAACCCTAAAAATGTAAACTCTAATCATGCATATCACACTTATAACACATATAGGAGTCGACATACAAGCATGCTTCTCGATATTACAACTCCATTTCATAATCTTTTCTTTTGAAAACATAACTACTTACTCATTTTTATTTCCCAACATTAAACCTTCAAACATCACTAATATCAAGTATCATCAAGCATCAATTGTTTCCAACATCAAGCAACAAACTTAACATACACTCATGTTGATAATTAAAGTCTTGGTCCTAACATACAAATGACCTAAACATGACTTTGAAATCCTCAATACATAACATGTTCCTTAACCACATCAAATATTACCAACACATCTTCCAACTTCATAAATCTAACTTCATGCCCTTGTTTTCAAATAAATTTTCAAAAACATTTTATAAAAATCTAACAAAAACATATCATGTACTTCTTTCATACATCATCACAATTATCAAGTCACTTTGAACATACAACAACATATCAAGAACTAAGCATGATTCTTCCTTACTTTCAAAACACCAAACATTTTATAAAAATCCCATAAATTCAATATAGCATCATATCATCATATAGCAACATATTGTGTAATAAAATCATAAGAAAAACAACACATGATTTGGTTATAAAACCCTAAAATTTTCGGCCAAGACATGAAAATGAAAACATGATTAAAACTTGTTCTAAACACTTTCAAGAACCTTAAAATCAACTTAGAGACAATATACAAAATATTATAACATTAAACCTAAACTCTTCATATATATTTTCCAAATTTTAAAGTGGCCAAAACCTATTTTTACTTGGGTAGAAATGAAGAGAATTAGGTAATTTACTTGAATATGAACTTGGATTCAAGTTAGGCCCACAAAATAAGCTTGTAACTTGAGTTCTTAATGAAGAACAATGGTGTTCTTCATTTCCAAGATGGGGGCGGCGGCTAAAGTGGGAAATGAAGAGGAGGAAGATGAAATGAAGAGGAGAAAATGAAAGGGAGGTGATGTCCCTTTATATACTAGGTTAACCCTAGACGTCATCATAAAGCGGTCGAATAATATACTACGTTTTGCTCCTCCACATATAAAATTACTCGGGTATTAAATGTATGACATGTACTTAAATTATAGTATCGCACTTACAGCTTAAAGTCGGAGAAAAGTTTTGCAATTTACGTAATGCGAATTATCCAAGAAAACGACTCGACATATAATATACCCGAAAATTCAAAAAGTAAACTTTTGAAAATCGTACTCGTAACGTAAAAGTGGTGTATATAGAAGTCGACGGAATCACGTTTTTGTCTATCGAAACATAAAAATCAAATTTGGGAGGTAAACCCAACCAAATAATCGAACATCCGATTTCTGAATTTAAAACGTGTAAATAGTTCTAAACTTACTCCATTAGTCAGAATTTTATTATTTGTGAATGCAAAACCCTAATGTCTCACTTGTTCATACATATAAAAGACCGGGGCATTACATCCTACCCCTCTAACAAGAAATTTCGTCCCGAAATTTACATACCTTATCAAAAAGTTCTGGGTATTTATCCCTCATCTTGCTTTCGAGTTCCCACGTAGCTTCTTCCTGACCGTGGTGACTCCATAATACTTTTACCAAAGGAATCGACTTATTCCTCAGTTCTTGAACTTTCTGGTCTAGAATAGCTTCAGGCCTCTCTACATAACTCGTATCGTGACTAAGAACTATGTCACTCTGATGAATCATATGCTTGGGATCAAATACATACTCCCTCAACTGAGAAACATGGAAAACATTGTGAACATTCCCAAGACTAGGTGGCAGAGCCAACCTATAATCAACTGGGCCGATCCTCTCAAGAATCTCATATGGCCCTATAAAACGTGGCCTAAGCTTGCCTTTAATGCCAAACCTGATTATTCCCTTAGAATGGGAAACCTTGAGGAAAACCTTATCCCCACTCTCGAAATGTAATTCAGTTCGGCGTGTATCAGCGTATGACTTCTGTCGAGTCTGGGCCTCTTGTATTCTATGTCGCACCCTGCGGATAATCTCGATCATCTCGCTGACTGTGTCTGGACCTAAAATATTTTTCTCACCCACTTCATCCCAATAAAGTGGTGACCTGCATTTTCTGTTATATAAGGCCTCATAAGGCGCCATACCTATCGTTGTCTGATGACTGTTGTTGTAAGCAAATTCGATTAATGGCAAAACATGCTCCCAATTCGCACCTTGATCCAGCACTACAGTTCTTAACATTTCTTCTAGTGTTTGAATCGTCCTTTCCGATTGTCCATCGGTCTGCGAGTGGAAAGCGGTACTAAAGTTCAGGTCTGTACCCAATTCCTTCTGTAGACTTGTCCAAAATCTAGAGGTAAATTTTGGATCTCGATATGACGTGATTGATATCGACACTCCATGCAAACGTTCAATTTCACGGACATATAATTGTGCCAACTTCTCAGATCCGTAAGTGATCGGGATAGGCAAAAAGTGAGCTGATTTTGTGAGTCTGTCTACTATAACCCATATAGCAGTATTTCCTCGTTTGGTCCTCGGCAAACTAGTCACAAAATCCATAGCTATTCCTTCCCACTTCCATTCTGGAATGGTCAATGGCTGTAACTTTCCATACGGTCGTTGGTGTAGTGCTTTCACTTGCTGACAAGCTAAACACCGCTCGACAAATGAAGCTACATCCTGTTTCATACCGTCCCACCAGAAATTTCTCTTCAGGTCTTGGTACATCTTGGTACTTCTGGGGTGAGCGGTATAGGGAGTATCATGAGCCTCACTCATAATCTCATTCCTTAATTCGTCATCATGTGGAACACATAATCTCTCTTCGAACATAATTGCGTTATCAGCCGCTTCGCGATAACTTCCTGGGTTATCAGATCTGATTCTCATACGTAGTTTCTCGAATGCTTCATCTCTCCTCTGCGCATTCACTATCCGTCCTCTCAGATCTGGTGTCTTCACTAACATCGCGACACGACCCATTATCGTTTCCGGTGGATGATCCACCTCTAAACTCATTCCTTCAAAATCTATGATTAGATCCCCTTCTGAGGTAAGTAGGTATCCTAATTGCGATTGAGTCTTACGACTCAAGGCATCTGCTACCACATTAGCCTTGCCGGGGTGATAGTTAATACCACAATCATAATCCTTTGCCAATTCAAGCCATCTTCTCTGTCTCATGTTCAAGTCCTTCTGCTCGAAAAAGTACTTTAAACTCTTGTGGTCAGTGAAAATTTCACATCTTACCCCATAAAGGTGATGCCTGTAATACCCGATTGTAATTCATTCATTATCATTCAGTAATTATCAATCAGTAATGGTCACTCAGTAATTTTCACTCATTAATAATCACTCATCATTCATGATTCATTCATTTGTATTCATCGTTGGCATTTTGTAACCGTGTATCAGTTACCGATCGTCATTCATCTCCGATTGAGAGTCAAGACGAGAGTATTATCATAATCATCGTGAATATAGTCTTGTGTTGGAAGTATCATCTATCACGTGTTATGGGACTTAATTACAATCATACAAGTATTGTACGTCGAATCATTCACCGTTTGTAGCGAGTAGACGGAGTTGTTGGATTTTTGTCACTTCCAGCAGCGAGTTACGGCCGTAACTAGTCAGGCATTATGGCCGTAACATGCATTTGTTGGCTCAGGGTTGTTTTGGAAGAAGGTGAGTTATGGCCGTAAGGATTGTCGGATATGGCCGTAACATGCGTTCGTTGTTTTCAGGACAGTTCAGACGAATAGGACTTATGGCCGTAAGGGTTGCGGCATACGGCCGTAAGATGAGGCTGGTACGGCCGTAAGGCTTGGCCGGTTGCAGCCGTACGACTCGGACAGGGGGCCCAGGCAGTTTCGATGAAGGCTTCATACGCCCGTAAGTTTGGCCGGTACGGCCGTATCGGTCGAGTTACGCCCGTAAGGCATGTGCGGGTATGGCCGTATGACTGTCGGCAGGTGTTTGGACGAGGGCGAGTTATGCCCGTATGAGGTAGCTGGTTACGGCCGTAAGGCCGTTGACTTGGGATGTTACAGCTGTAAGTAGGCCGAGTTACGGCCGTAACCATGGCAGTATTTAAAGGACTTGGACGGGACTTTGAGCTCATTTCTATCATTTCTTCACCTTGTTCCGAGAGAGAGAGAGAGAGAGAGCTTGAGGGAGAGATTTTTCATCATCAATCACTTGGGTGTTCGGTTTTCATCATCTTCATTTGTTTGTGAAGCTTGGATAGTCGATTTAACACAATTTCATCGGATCAAAGTATTTGGATCTTCAAAGATAATATTCCTCAACATCTTGGATTTCTATTTTGTGTTGAGGTATGATGTTTTGAACGTTATAATCATGTTGTATGAAGAGATATACGTATGATTATGAGTGTGTATGAATATTCATTGGATTATTGAAGAGTTATCCAAGAACACTTTGAATATGGAGTTGGATTTGGGGGTTTTCGATTAGTTGTTGTTGTAATCACGAATTTGGATATTCATATGGTATTATTGATTGTACTGAAGATGTTTTGTTGGTTTGGAACACTCCTTGGGGATTTGATATTGGTATAGTTAAGGATCGGTTGTAAATAATCGAAGACTGGTCACAACGTGTTTGATATTATGCCCCAATTAACTTGGTTTAGTCGTATCGATGTTTTGTGTTAGTTATCATTGTGTTTGATTCGGATGTTGAATGGATTGTTGGTAATTGTGTTATTCAAGGTTGTTCGAGCAACCGACATCTCATTTAGGACATTTGTTCGTGGAAGGACATTTTTCACCGGTGTTGAGTAAGTTAATTCTTACTCGGTTAAATGGATATTCATTCCTTTCGTTGTTGTTCATTCATAAATCATAATCATTCACAGTGTACTAATCATGTTGAGACGTGTAATTATCAAAATAATCATTTCATTCATGAGGAACGACGGTTCCAATCATTTCAAAGAGCTATCATTAATTTCACTATTATTTCATCTCGGTGAGTTATTCTTGACCCTTGTCGGGTTGTTATTCATTAATAATCATCATGGTCATTTTTGATCGTGTGACCTTCTGGGTTCATATTGCGTGGCCGGGTGCGGATGTGTGGAATTTTTAGTCGGGCACATGATAGTCATGTGTTGGGTTCACCGATATATTGTACTGTGACACGGTAACGCTTACCTCCGTGAGACTAATTATGTACAAGGACGGGTGTGTCCGGGCACTCGTCTTGTGCACTCGCACAGAACATTACGGGCATACTATGATGCTCCTCTTCAGCTTAAATTCATAACTAAAGGATATTTCATGATTGTGTTTATTCAACTCTTGAGGATTGTTGTTCTGTGTAACTGACCCCGTTGGGGGATATTGTTTTCAGGTCATGGCAAGGCAAAAGCACGGGAAGAGAACGTTAACGGCGAGGAGTCCCAGTGATACTAGTAGGGGGGCCCAATCCTTTTAGTCATTCATGTTGTCGTCATTTTATTTTCCGCTGCAGATTTCCATTTGGATACTCCATTTCATTCAGTGTTGTATATTTTATCTTCATATAAAATATACATGTATTCTATATTATCTTGGGTGTGTTGTACTTGAAACTCCTTATCGGAGTGATGGATGATATAATGTGGTTTGGTACTGGGATTATGTTATCTAAGTCATCAATTTTCATTCGCCTGGTGGGTCCCAGTCGGGGGTCTACGGCACTGTAATAGTCGCCTAGTTTTGGGTGTTATAGAGTTGGTATCGGAGCGTGGTTTTGAATACTATCTTCCGAGTCATGTCTCATTTGAAATCATCGTCATCGGATTAGTATCATTGGACTTTCGAGTCACGTGTGACCTGTGCAAATGCTGAGCCCCTCAGACCGAAAGAACTGTAAGATTTCTGATGCCATGGTATAATTTCTGGCAATAGGAATCATTCATTCATCATTCATCAGTTAACAATCCTCATCATCATTCATTTTGATCATGTTGATCATGTTAACTCATTAATCACTCAGTTCATTTCACTGTTCAGTTGTTGATCTTGAGGATCATATCATTAATCTTGTTAACTTGTTCAAGATAATCATTTCAAGAATATCATCAAATATTCATGTCACCTCAGTTAATCATTCATGTAATCAATGTGTTAGAGCGCGTATGCTCATTTTCATCATTTCATGACGTAATCATAATGTGATATTCATATGAGAAGCTATAATTATCATGTGACTTCCCTACTTCAGTATGGACAGAGCAGGCAGAGGACGTGGGGGACGAGGCCGCAGTGCGGGCCGAAACCCGAGAGCTCGTGTGAATACACGTGCGAACGCGAGGAATAATGCTAATTCATCGAGCAGTGACGCTGCCACTCATTCACCTGGACGTAATCATTCACTATCAGGGAGTCGTACCCGGGACACAACTCAGTCAGAAAGTGTTCGGGTTGATCCACTCGCTTTTATGTAGGGCATGATGGCCCAAATGACTCAAATGGCACAACTGATGGAGACGATGCATAACTCAGCTACTCAAAATCAACAGGCTCCTCCGCCGCCACCTCAGAGGCAAGAGAGGAGTGTGAGCAGTATCATTGGCGACATCTCTCGCCAAAGGCCACCTACTTTTGAGGGTTCATCTGAACCGGCGGATATTGTTCACTGGCTCGAGCATTTTGAGAAGTTATTTGCTATGGTAGAGTGTCCCAAAGGACACAAAGTTTAAGTTGCGGCTTACTATCTGGGTAAGAGCGCTCATTCATGGTGGTTACCATTGAAACCCACCGATGGATCATGTACTTGGGATCAATTCAAGACTCTCATGATGGAGAGGTATTATCCGGCCCCACTCAGAGAGGCCAAGTTATCAGAATTACTCACTCCCGACCACTCAGTGGATGATGATGTTCTCGCCATCGCCGAGAAATTTCAGTAACTTCTTCCTTTCGCCTCATCTATCATTCACTCCGAGGCGAATAAGATTAAGTATTTCAGCAAGAGGTTGAAACCCCGTATGCAGATGCAGTTGCTTAATCATAATTACACAACTCTGGCCGAATTCATCGAGAAAGCTCTTACTTATGAGCTTACTGCTAAGGAGATTACTAAGCAGCAACCTTCATCTACTAGCAAGAAGTCAAAGAATCGTAATCAGTCTGAAGGCGGTTAGACAACCTTCAAGAAGCCTTGTGCGGGCTCTACTTTCTCTGAGCGACCTCCTATGGCGCCCAGACCGGCGGAATCGCAGTCCCGAGTGGCCAGTTCAGCCATCACCTATTTCAATTGTGGAGAACTTGGTCATGTCAGCACCAAGTGTCCGAGGCAGACTATCACATGCCATAACTGTGAGATTGCTGGGCATAAGGCCCATTTTTGCCGAAGGGACTCCAAACCTACTCCGGCGTCATCTCAGGCCCCGAAGCAGTCAGCTGTTCATAATCAGGCCACTCAGTCTATGTCGTTCAAGACGACAGGAGCGAATAAAGGTGGAGCCTATAGTCATCAGACGGGGGCGTCCGGTACTGGGGCTAGCAAGCCCCGAATTTATGAGATGAAGGGGACCGACGATCCGGAGGCCCGGATGATCTCAAGTACACTCGATATTTTATCTCAACCTGTGTGTACCCTTTTTGATACTGGTGCATCACATTCATTCATTTCCGAATCATGTTTGAGTAGACTACGTCTGGGTAGTGCTGCTAGTTGTGAGACGTATGTCATTAGCCTACCTGATGGTAGACGAATTATCGAAAATCGTGAGATTAAGAATTGTCTGATTCAACTTCATGGCCGTGATTGGTTAGCAAACCTAATCGTGGTAGATTTACCGAGAGACGACGTCATTTTGGGTATTGATTGGATGGATCGACATGATGCCATTATTAGTGTCCGTAAGCATATGGTCACTATCATTTCAGACGATGGGGTCGAATGTATTTTTCAGGGAGGTAATCCCGGCTGTTCTGGTAAGGTCATTAATTTGATGAAAGCAGTGAAATTACTCAGTCAGGGGTGTGTTGGTTATTGGTGATTTATGACCAAAACCGAGAAATCACCAATAATGTTGGCGGATATTCCGGTAGTGAGAGAATATGCCGATGTGTTTCCAGATGAGTTACCTGGTTTACCTCCACATAGAGATGTGGAATTCACGATTGAGTTGGAGCCCGGCACGTCTCCAATATCGAAGGCACCATATCGGATGGCCCCGACCGAAATGCAGGAGTTGAAGAATAAACTTGAGGAGTTGTTCGAGAAAGGTTATATCCGACCGAGTGCGTCCCCGTCGGGAGCACCAGTGTTGTTTGTCAAGAAGCAGGATGGTTCGTCTCGCTTGTGTATTGATTATAGGGAGTTGAATAGGGTGACGATCAAGAATAAGTATCCTCTACCCCGTATTTATGATCTCTTAGATCAACTTCAGGGAGCTTCAGTATTTTCCAAGATCGACTTAAGATCTGGATATCATCAGTTGCGAATTCGAGAGTCGGATATTGTGAGGACGGCGTTTCGAACACGCTATGGTCATTATGAGTTCGTGGTAATGCCATTTGGGTTAACTAATGCACCTGCGGTATTCATGGAGTTAATGAATCGGGTTTTCATCGACTTTTTGGATCAGTTTTTGGTTGTCTTCATTGATGACATTTTAATTTATTCTCGTGACCGGGAGGAGCACGAGTTTCACCTTCATCAGGTGCTCGACGTGTTGAGACGAGAGCAACTTTATGGAAAGTTTTCCAAATGTGAGTTCTGGATGTCCGAAGTGACGTTTCTCGGACATGTAATTTCATCAGACGGTGTGCGTGTTGATTCTCAGAAGACGGAGGCTATCCGAGATTGGTTACCTCCGAAGAATGTTAACGAAATCTAAAGCTTTCTCGGATTAGCCGGTTATTATCGGCAGTTTGTGGAAGGATTTTCTAAAATCGCTCAACCAATGACGAACCTTTTGCGAAAGGATAAGAAATAGACGTGGTCCGACGCGTGTCAGCGGAGTTTTGATGAACTCAAGAGCCGGTTAATTTCAACACCTGTCCTTTCCTTGCCACAAGGGACGGAAGGATTTGTGGTTTATAGTGACGCATCCGGACATGGTCTAGGATGTGTATTAATGCAGAATGGGAAGGTTATTGCCTATGCTTCACAACAATTGAGACCTTACGAGGTTAATTATCCGACCCACGACATGGAGCTAGCAGCCGTGGTTTTCGCGTTGAAGATTTGGCGTCATTACCTTTATGGCGTCACCTGTCAGATATTCACCAATCATAAGAGTTTGAAGTATATATTTACTCAGAAGGAGTTAAATATGCGACAAATGTGGTCATTGGAACTTATCAAAGATTATGATATCGAGATCCTGTACCACCCAGGTAAGGCAAACGTGGTTGCCGATGCCTTGAGTCGTAAGTCCGTTCAGGAGCAAATGCTTGCTCATTTGATAGTTTAGAAGGAGCTTCAGCAGGAATTTCTTAGACCCGAGATCGAGGTCTGGCTTCAGCGAGTGCAAGGGCAACTTTGCATGTTAGAGATTTCATCGCCTCTTGAAGAGGCAATCCGAGTGAATCAGGGTTCGGACCCATCATTGTTGCGCATCCGTGAGGATGTGGCTCAGGAAAGCCCCTGGATTTGTGGTCCACGAGGATGGACTTTTGCGATTTAAGAATCGGTTATGCGTACCGGCGAATGACGAGTTGAAAAACTCGATTTTGAGAGAAGCTCATGCTATCCCTTATTCCATTCATCCGGGGTCTAGCAAGATGTACAAGGACTTGAAGCAAAATTACTGGTGGAGTAATATGAAGCGAGAAGTCACAGAATTTGTTTCGAGATGTTTAACCTGTCAGCAAGTCAAGATAGAACATCAACAACCGGCAGGTATGCTGAAACCGCTCCCTATTCCAGAGTGGAAGTGGGAAGATATTTCTATGGACTTCATCACGAGTTTGCCGACGAGTCGTCGTGGCATGAATACAATTTGGATAGTTGTGGACCATTTAACTAAGTCAGCTCATTTCCTTGAGATTAAGGATACGTGGGGTCCCGAGAGACTTGCCCAGTTGTTCATCAAAGAGATAGTGAGATTGCATGGTACTCCTAAGAGTATCGTTTCCAATCATGACGGACGATTCGTGTCATATTTTTGGAAATCAGTTCATCGTGCTATGGGAACTCAGCTTAATCTCAGCACCGCTTTTCATCCTCAGTCCAACGGACAATCAGAGAGGACTATTCAGACATTGGAGGACATGTTGAGGGCATGCGTCCTCGATTGGAAAGACGATTGGAAAGTCCAACTACCATTGATTGAGTTCACGTACAATAATAGTTGGCATGCTTTGATTAAGATGGCATCTTACGAGGCCTTGTACGGTCGTCGTTGTCAATCTCCTTTGTGTTGGGACGACTTATCAAAATCAATCGGCACCGAGCCCGATATGCTTATAGCCGCCAGTGAGAAGGTAGCTTTGATCAGGATTCGTTTGTTGACCGCTCAGATTCGACAGAAATCATATGCAGATAATCGTCGTCGACCACTAGAGTTCGAGATAGGTGACCACGTGTTGGTCAAGGTATTCCCGAGTCGAGGTATTTTCCGATTCGGAAAACGGGGGAAGTTGAGTTCGAGATTCATCGGACCGTTTGAGATTTTGGATCGAGTGGGCAGTCTGGCTTATCGATTGGCTTTACCTACGGCGTTGAGCTGAATTCATAATGTGTTTCACGTCTCTCAATTGCGGAAGTATGTTGCCGACCCGAGTCACATACTTCAGTTCGACGAAATCGAGATCGCGGATGATCATTCGTATGAGGAGCGTCCTATACGAGTTTTAGAGCGGCGAATCAAACAGTTGAGGAACAAGACGATTCCTTTAGTCAAGATTCAGTGGTCTAGACATGGAGTCGAAGAGGCTACTTGGGAAACCGAGGATAGTATGTGGGAGAGTTATCCTGAGTTGTTTGACCCTTAGTTTCGAGGACGGAACACTTTTTAAGGGGAGGAGTATGTAATACCCGGTTGTAATTCATTCATTATCATTCAGTAATTATCAATCAGTAATGGTCACTCAGTAATTTTCACTCATTAATAATCACTCATCATTCATGATTCATTCATTTGTATTCATCGTTGGCATTTTGTAACTGTGTATCAGTTACCGATCGTCATTCATCTCCGATTCAGAGTCGAGACGAGAGTATTATCATAATCATCGTGAATATAGTCTTGTGTTGGAAGTATCATCTATCACGTGTTATTGGACTTAATTACAATCATACAAGTATTATACGTCGGATCATTCACCGTTTCTAGCGAGTAGACGGAGTTGTTGGATTTTTGTCACTTCCAGTAGCGAGTTACGGCCGTAACTAGTCAGGCATTACGGCCGTAACATGCATTCGTTGGCTCAGGGTTGTTTTGGATGAAGGTGAGTTACAGCCGTAAGGATTGTTGGATACGGCCGTAACATGCATTCGTTGTTTTCAGGACAGTTCGGACGAATAGGACTTACGGCCGTAAGAGTTGCGGCATACGGCCGTAAGATGAGGCTGGTACGGCCGTAAGGCTTGGCCAGTTATGGCCGTACGATTCGGGCATGGGGCCCAGGCAGTTTCGACGAAGGCTTCATACGCCCGTAAGTTTGGCCGGGTACGGCCGTATCGGTCGAGTTACGCCCGTAAGGCATGTGCGGGTACGGCCGTATGACTATCGGCAGGTGTTTGTATGAGGGCGAGTTATGCCCGTATGAGGTGGCTGGTTACGGCCGTAAGGCCGTTGACTTGGGATGTTACGGCCGTAAGTAGGCCGAGTTACGACCGTAACCATGGCAGTATTTAAAGGACTTGGACGGGACTTTGAGCTCATTTCTATCATTTCTTCACCTTGTTCCGAGAGAGAGAGCTTGAGGGAGAGATTTTTCATCATCAATCACTTGGGTGTTCGGTTTTCATCATCTTCATTTGTTTGTGAAGCTTGGATAGTTGATTTAACACGATTTCATTGGATCAAAGTGTTTGGATCTTCAAAGGTAATATTCCTCAACATCTTGGATTTCGATTTTGTGTTGAGGTATGATGTTTTGAACATTATAATCATGTTGTATGAAGAGATATACATATGATTATGAGTGTGTATGAATATTCATTAGATTATTGAAGGGTTATCCAAGAACACTTTGAATATGGAGTTGGATTTGGGGGTTTTCGATTAGTTGTTGTAATCACGAATTTGGATATTCATATTGGATTATTGATTGTATTGAAGATGTTTTGTTGGTTTGGAACACTCCTTGGGGATTTGATATTGGTATAGTTAAGGATCAGTTGTAAACAATCGAAGACTGGTTACAACGTGTTTGATATTATGCCCCAATGAACTTGGTTTAGTCGTATCGACATTTTGTGTTAGTTATCATTGTGTTTGATTCGTATGTTGAATGGATTGTTGGTAATTGTGTTATTCAAGGTTGTTCGAGCGACCGACATCTCATTTAGGATGTTTGTTCGTGGAAGGACATTTTTCACCGGTCTTGAGTAAGTTAATTGCTACTCGGTTAAAAGGATATTCATTCCTTTCGTTGTTGTTCATTCATAAATCATAATCATTCAGAGTGTACGAATCATGTTGAGACGTGTAATTATCAAAATAATCATTTCATTCACGAGGAACGACAGTTCCAATCATTTCAAAGAGCTATCATTCATTTCACTATTATTTCATCTCGGTGAGTTATTATTGACCCTTGTCGGGTTGTTATTCATTAATAATCATCATGGTCACTTTTGATCGTGTGACCTTCTGGGGTCATATTGCGTGGTCGGGTGCGGATGTGTGGAATTTTTAGTCGGGCACACGATAGTCATGTGTTGGGTTCACCGATACATTGGACTGTGCACACGGTAACGCTTACCTCCGTGAGACTAATTAGGTACAAGGACGGGTGTGTCCGGGCACTCGTCTTGTGCACTCACACAGAACATTACGGGCGTACTATGATGCTCCTCTTCAGCTTAAATTCATAACTAAAGGATATTTCATGATTGTGTTTATTCAACTCTTGAGGATTGTTGTTCTGTGTAACTGACCCCGTTGGGGGATATTGTTTTCAGGTCATGGCAAGGCAAAAGCACGGGAAGAGAACGTTGACAGCGAGGAGGCCCAGTGATACTAGTAGGAGGCCCCAATCCTTTCAGTCATTCATGTTGTCGTCATTTTATTTTCCGCTGCAGATTTCCATTTGGATACTCCATTTCATTCAGTGTTGTATATTTTAGCTTCATATAAAATATACATGTATTCTGTATTATCTAGGGTGTGTTGTACTTGAAACTCCTTATCGGAGTGATGGATGATATAATGTGGTTCGATACTGTGATTATGTTATCTAAGTCATCAATTTTCATTCGCTTGGAGGGTCCCAGTGGGGGTCCACAACACTGTAATAGTCACCAAGTTTGGGGTGTTACAATGGCTCCATATCTTCAACGAGTGCACAACTGCAGCTAGTTACAAATCATGCGTAGGATAATTATCCTCATGCGGCCTAAGTTGTCTTGATGCGTAAGCTATCACTTTCCCATCTTGCATCAATAAACAACCTAGCCCATTCTTAGAAGTATCCGTGTAAACCACATACTCCTTGTTCGCTTCTGGTACTGCTAAAACTGGCGCAGTAGTCAACCTTCTCTTGAGTTCCTGAAAAATCTCATCACATTCATCTGTCCATAAATATTTAATTCCTTTCTGCAACAGTTGTCATTGGTCTAGCAATCTTGGAAAATCCTTCAATAAACCTTAGGTAGTACCCTGCTAGACCCAAGAAACTCCTAATCTCATTAGGGTTGGTTGGTGACTTCCAATCACGTACTACTTCCACTTTAGCTGGGTCCACCTTAATACCATATGTTGACACAATGTGCCCAAGAAACATCACTTCTTTCAACCAAAACTCGCACTTACTGAATTTGGCAAAGAGTTTCTCCGCTTTTAGTGTTTCCAACACTATCCTGAGATGTTCTTCATGCTCTTTCTCATTTCTAGAGTAGATGAGAATATCGTCTATGAACACCAAGACAAACTTATCCAAGTACGAGTGGAAACTCTGTTCATAAGATCCATGAATACTGCGGCGGCATTAGTTAATCCGAATGGCATGACTATAAACTCATAGTGTCCATATCTTGTTCGAAAAGCTGTCTTGGGTATATCCTCTGGTCGAATCTTCAACTGATGATACCCAGACCTAAGGTCTATCTGAGAAAACACAGTTGTTCCCTTAAGTTGGTCAAACAAGTCATCTATCCTTGGCAGAGGATACTTGTTCTTGAGTGTGAGCTTGTTCATCTCCCTTTAACCTATACACATTCTCAGTGTACCATCCTTCTTTTTCACAAAAAGTACAGGTGCTCCCCATGGAGAAACACTCGGTCTAATGAAACCTAAATCCAATAGCTCTTGCAGTTGGATCTTGAGTTCTTGCAGTTCCTTCGGTGCCATCCTATATGGTGGTTTCGACACTGGGGCTGACCCTGGCTCCAGGTCGATGTTGAAATCCACTTGTCAATCTGGTGGTAAACCCGGTAACACTTCTGGGAATACATCCTCAAATTCTTGCACAATGGGCACATCACCTATCGTCTGCTCTTCTCCAGCTTCTCCATTAAGGTAAACAAGGAAAGCCGGACAATCCTTATTTCTCATCATTTTCTTGGCTTGGAGAGCAGAGATAACGGGTGATCCTCTACCCATTCTTATGCCATGAAAGTCTGTGGGCTCCTTTCCCGGTGGTCTGAAGGAAAGTTTCCTCTCATAACAAAGATTTGTGGCATAATTCTCAGCTAACCATTCCATTCCTAGGATTATATCAACATCCCACATCGTCATGACATTCAGATTATTAGTTACCACTTTAAGATTCCCTAGTTCTAATTCCAGATTAGAACAAACATGCGTGGTAGTTGAAATTCCTCCTAGTGGTAAAGATACTCTCATGACATGACTAGCACGTTTCGGTATAATACTAAGATTATCCACACATGCTCTAGCAATAAATGAATGCGATTCTCCAGTATCAAACAAAACAATTACAGGTAGGTTAAAAAGTTTGCCCATACCTGCCAAGTTACCCTTATCCTTCTCGGGTTGCTTCTGATTGATGGCATACGACCTAGCATTCTGATTCTGCTGCTTAGGTGGTGGCGGCAGTTGCGGCTGTCCTTGTATTGCTCTCAGTGGCTGGGGTTGACCCTGGTGGTTTGGTCTCTCTCCCTGATGCTGCTTAGGACAATTCCTCATAATATGGCCTTTCTGACCACAAGTGTAACAACTTTCAGTGCCCAACAGATAGGCACCATGATGGTGCTTGTTACACTTGGGACATACGGGGTTCGCAACTCGCCCCTGATTATTGCCTCCCTGAGCAGGAACCATCTGCCGTCCCTAATTGTTGCCTCCTTGAGCCTGAGGCTATCCATGAGATATATTTCCCTGCCATGGCTTCCTGTTAGCTTGGTTGTTCCCATTGCCACCATTGTTTCGTTCTTCCCACTTACGCTTCCCTTTATATTCGTGGGAATTTGTCTGAGTGGGTGGTGGTGTAACTGTGGGCGTTCGCTTCTCTTCTGGCATTGCTGCCTCAATATACAGAGCTCTGTTCAGCGATTCAATGTAGCTCAGCCTTCCATGGCTAGCTAGAGACATGCCTATCTCATGCCTCAGTCCTGATATAAATTTTCCTGCCATCTTCTCATCCGTATCAACTCGGCCTGGAGCATACCTTGATAACTCACAAAACATTCTATCATACTCGGTCACTGACATCCTTCCTTGCTTCAGATTATAGAACTCAGTTTCCTTCTTGACCTTGAAGGTTTTTGGAACATACTTGTCATACAGTGACTCCTTGAATTCCTCCCAAGAGTAGTTTTCCAGTTACTCAGCTGTCAGGATCTTCCGGCGCGCTTCCCACCAGAAGTCTGCAGATCCAGTGAGTTGGAAGACCACACAAGAAAGACGTTCTTGGTTCGTACACCTTAGGAAATTAAAATTTCGTTCCATAGCTCTAACCCAAAGCTCAGCATCACTCGGGTTCCTGACCCATTGAAGGTAGGGGGATTCTGCTTGAGGAAAAGCTCTTCAATAGCCCATTGGGGTGGATGAGGAGGTGGTGTAGGGGTGCGTTCATGTCCTTCTCTCCTTCTTTCTCGTCTGGGTGGCATTATGTGGTGCACATAATCATCATTAGTTCATTCTCAGTGGTCCGTAATTATCATCATACTGGATCATAGAAAGGAGTTCGCGACTACATAATCATAACACATCGACACATACTCATAGATAACTCTCGTGGCAAGGTCGAGAAGAGATCAGAAATAACAACATCATACTCATGAGAAGAAAAGCCCATGAAGGGTCAATATATATATATATATATCATATGCATCATAATAGTACAATTGCCTTCAACGAGGTCTTACTAACTATCAATACAAGCTGATCTAAGCTACCTGCCTACACATATGCCAAAATGCGGGATGCTCTAACAAATAGCATTGCCGTCTATAATATAAGAAACTGCAAGACATCGGAACAACACGTATAAGCAAAAGAAGTGACGTTCCGCATATAAAATACAAAATAAATGGCTAGCACCATACTGAGCTATCTCAAGTCATTCTCGACTCGGCGGTCGAGCTGTCCTCCTCGGAGAACTCCTCTGGAACCTCTTCCGGATCTTCTTCTGACTCCTCGTCTAAAGTTGGAGAGACTGCAATAGGGTCTTCAGTGACTCTCGCTTCTTCAGGAGAAATAGATGAGCATCATCCGCGATTAGTCATGGATGGACTGGATCGATGACTGGCATAGGTCGAAGTGGCAGAGACGTCCTCCTGAGAATAAAAGGCTCGGTCCTCATGTCCCTGCGGCGAGGTTCTGATGTCCCTGCCTCCATGTATAACCCATCCTGAGCATGAGATGGTGCAACAAGAACCACCTAGCTCGGTACAGGTATAGCTAGCCTCTCCGGCAAAAATCCCCTAGCATAAGGTCAGTACACGCAAGCTCTAGGGGGAGGTGCACGGTGCTGGAGGTACTGAGTGGTGATGCGGATAGCAAAGGCCACGAAATCTCCGGATGGTACTAAAGTGGACTCACATAAAAAGATATAGTACCATGAGACTGCAGCAACCCACTCCCTCCACTCGATCGGAAGGAGGTCAATAAGGTGCTGAATGCCCTCGTAGTCTGAGACACCATGAAGAGCAGCTAAGCGCCATGTATCCTCTAGGTCTGCCACGCACTGGCCCATGGTGGCACCTGTGCCTCGATACGTGTTGCGTAAAGCCTCCATAAGGTCGCACGGTGTACGCCTTCTCCTCGTTGACTTACGCGGCGGCGTCTTCATGGTCGCCATCTTATGAAGAAGGTATACATATAATACATCAATGTCTCAACATAATAGAACAACTCTACAATAGGGTTCTCAGAAGAAGGATATAAATCTCGTCCCAAGTTCTCGACTCGAACTCTGGACCCTGAGAAACACCTAACATAAAAATAATAATATACTCCCTCACGGGGTATGTTATGAAAGTTATTCGGGTTCCGCCATAAATGGACATCCCGATATAAATAACCATACTCGTATAACTCATACGTACGTGATACTCATTGGAGACATCACTGCATCGTCGATCCTCGTTATTACATCGTCATTGTTCGTCCTTAATATTCGTACACGTGCTGGAATACTTAAGGCGCATAAGTTCCCGTTCGCGAAATAGAAGACACTAAAGAAGTTTCTAGGTTCTCGTCTTTCATGTTTCTTCATCATCAACAATTCATGCGTAAATCGTATAATAAAAATTCATATAGTACATGCTTCGTCATATATATATCGTTCCATATATGTTCATAATTAACATTTCATAAAAGCTCGTAAATAGATACATTTTCATGGCAAAAGAAGTTTGAATAATAAAGACAAGTAAATCTTTTATCTTACTCTTCAGTTGAGCATGACGTGACGGGGTGTTGAGTTGACAATTGATTCTTAAATCAGTTTAGGGAATCCAACTAAACTTCGCTTGAAAGAACATAGACTCAGAGCGAACGAACCGCTCCGATACCATTCTGTCACGACCCCTTATCCCTAAGGACGGCTCAGCCAGGGCATGACCCGGGATAGGAATTAAGAAGCGGGGAAGAAAGGGGGAGGCATACGTTTCATAATAAATAGGGGTGAATTTCCATGAATAACCTATCAAGGCATCATGAAGGGGAGTCAATCCCGAGGGAATGACTTAGAATCCAAAGTAGGATACATAGTTATAATATTAGCCTTGAAGTTTAGAAAAAGGCTTCATAGCATATTACAATCAACATAACTTAGAAAGTAAAATCATAAAGAGTGTTTGCAGCGGAAAAACATGGTTGGTTACATATATGAAGATATGTAACCGGGGATTAACATTGATCGTAAACAAAAGACTTCCACTCAACACCCTTCGTCACATCCCTTGCTCAACCTGCACATTTTTAAAACATATACAGGGCTGAGTACAACGTACTCCGTGAACATATTGCCAAAACATAAAACATGCTTTCGTATTTGTCATCATGCATATAAGCAGTAACACATGGGGGTTTTAGGAAAAAGCCCATGTTTACTAAATCATTTCATTTCATAGCATATATCATCAGATTCACCATATCTATAATTTACACCGGGGAAGATGGCCACCTCCCGCGAATGTTACTTTTCGAGATCGGCCACTCCAAAGAGAGCTCACAATCCCGAGTGTTGTGTGCACTAACCCTGACCAGCGACCTTTGTCTAGATCAGGATCCGATCATTTCATAGGTTGGCAAGCCAACAGTGATAGGTTCATAAGAATCCACATAAAAGTTTTTATGCATCATAATCATTTGAAATCATAATTTTCTTGTAAAACATTTCATCAAGATAGTGCAAAGCTCAAATCATTTTCGTATGGAAAGCCCACAGAATCATTTTCGTATAAAAAGCCCACATAATCATTTTCGTATAGAAAGCCCACATAATTATTTTCATATAGAAAGCCCACCTGGACAAGAAATAAATGCAAGCAAAAATGATTCTCGACTCTTCCTTATGCTTCAGTCTGCTGCTCCACCTTTCATCGGAAACAACTAAGTTTAGCGGTCAATCGATCTTAACGAAGTCTAACGGACAACGGACTCGATCTACATGTTTGGACTTTAGAGTTTTGCATTCGACTTAAGTTTAATGATAAAAGCTATGATTCTCTTAGAGAACCTAACTGACCATATAATATATAAAGATACTAACAACGGTAACCGATACTCTATTCCATTATACATTCCTTGGTTCGAAAACTATCATCAAACACTTAACATAATCATAACATAATGTGCATTAAGGCTGGAAAGAATTAGAATTCTGTTAATGCACAATAAGAACTAGATAGTGTATCTTATACCACTAGAAAGTCACTGAAGTCTAGTTTCATATCCATTTTACAGATCTCAAAAATATTAAAGGTGGAGAAAGTTATGGCCGTTTCTGTGAAGTGTAATGAAACTGCCAATATCCGACGAACATGGGAAAAACATCATATTAACCTAGAGCTCGTTTCTAGCAATGAAAGCCCTAAAAATGTAAACTCTAATCATGCATATCATACTTATAATACATATAGGAGTCGACATACAAGCATGCTTCTCGATATTACAACTCCATTTCATAATCTTTCTTTTGAAAACATAACTACTTACTCATTTTTATTTCCCAACATTAAACCTTCAAACATCATTAATATCAAGTATCATCAAGCATCAATTGTTTCCAACATCAAGCAAAAAACTTAACATACACTCATGTTGATAATTAAAGTCTTGGTCCTAACATACAAATGACCTAAACATGACATTAAAATCCTCAATATATAACATGTTCCTTAACCACATCAAATATTACCAACACATCTTCCAACTTCATAAATCTAACTTCATGCTCTTGTCTTCAAATAAATTTTCAAAAACATTTTATAAAAATCTAACAAAAACATATCATGTACTTCTTTCATACATCATCACAATTATCAAGTCACTTTTGAACATACAACAACATATCAAGAACTAAGCATGATCCTTCCTTGCTTTCAAAACACCAAACATTTTATAAAAATCTCATAAATTCAACATAGCATCATATCATCATATAGCAACATATTGTGTAAGAAAATCATAAGAAAAATAATAAATGATTTGGTTATACAACCCTAAAATTTTCAGGCCAAGACATGAAAATGAAAACATGATTAAAACTTGTTCTAAACACTTTTAAGAACCTTAAAATCAACTTAGAGACAACATACAAAATATTATAACATTAAACCTAAACTCTTCATATATTTTTCCAAGTTTTAGAGTGGCCAAAACCTATTTTTACTTGGGTAGAAATGAAGAGAATGAGGTAACTTACTTGAATATGAACTTGGATTCAAGTTTGGCACACAAAATAAGCTTGTAACTTGAGTTCTTAATGAAGAACAATGGTGTTCTTCATTTACAAGAGGGGGGGGGGGGGAGGGGGCTAAAGTGAGAAATTAAGAGGAGGAAGATGAAGTGAAGAGGAAAAAATGAAAGGGAGGTGGTGTCCCTTTATATACTAGGTTAACCCTAGACGTCATCATAAAGCGGTCGAATAATATCTTACGTTTCGCTTCTCCACAGATAAAATTAATCGTGTATTAAATGTATGACATATACTTAAATTATAGTACAGCTTAAAGTCGGAGAACGGTTTCGCGATTTACGTAACGCGAATTATCTGAGAAAACGACTCGACATATAATATACTCGAAAATTCAAAAAGTAAACTTTTAAAAATCGTACTCGTAACGTAAAAGTGGTGTATATAGAAGTCGACGGAATCACGATTTTTTCTATCGAAACATAAAAATCAAATTTGGGAGGTAAACCCAACCAAATAATCGAACATCCGATTTATGAATTTAAAACGTGTAAATAGTTCTAAACTTAGTCCATTAGTCAGAATTTTATTATTTGTGAATGCAAAACCCTAATGTCGCACTTGAGGTCATAATAATTCATGCATATAAAAGACCGGGGCATTACAAAAGTGGTGGTATGAATGCTGAGTCATTCGGTAGGCACTCTTCGAGATAGTTCTCTTGACCGAGAGGTGGAGACTCGGTCTGGAATATTATTTAACTTCTGATGGTTATCTGTGAAATGTGATAATGATGTGAAATGTTAGTCTTCGGATTTACATGTTGTTGTTTATTTGTAATCTCCAGTCTAATACCGTTGATGGGTGATTAGGAATGTGTTACCAAACTTGCACAACTAGAGCACATCATCTTTTGTTGTGGAACACGCTTTCTAGTTGAGCAAAAGTTTGGGGAGTGCATTTTTTCCGTCAGGCCTAACTTTTGCAGTCGATCATCTATGAGTGGATTCCACGTGTGTTGTAATAGTTGTTGTGTGTGTGGTTATGTGATTTTCGTTGCGTTAGGTTGTTGCTTGTTAATATGCCGAGGGACAGAGGTCGTGGTCGTAACCGTGGTACGAATGGCCACGGGGATCAGATGCGTGATTGAGAGAATATTGTCGGGAATGATATTAGCTTGGGTGTTGCTACTATATCGCAACAAGTAGCGACTCAGATGACTCAGTTGACCCAGGTGGTTCAACATAGTTCGTATGAATCCCACTTCGATTCGCCGGTGCTGTGGATGCATTGGGCTGGGATGGTTGGATTTTCCAGTTGGGAAAGATATTCGAGGTTGTTGATTGTCCCGAAGAGCGGAAGGTGCCTATTGCTCA
The DNA here is from genome assembly GCA_033398695.1 of Orobanche coerulescens. NCBI lineage: Eukaryota > Viridiplantae > Streptophyta > Magnoliopsida > Lamiales > Orobanchaceae > Orobanche > Orobanche coerulescens. Next base: position 66,949,617 of record CM065810.1, read on the forward strand.
GTACCTACTTGACAAAGATGCCGATAATTGGTGGGAAGCTATTAAGCCTCGTGATCGTGATGTCATATGGGCGGAGTTCCAGGCATTTATGGAAGCTGAGTTCTATCCGAAACTGATTAGAGAGCAGAGGATTCATGAATTTTATTTGGCATAACCGCAAGATATTTCAGTGTCACAGGCTATCATCGACTATAGCAAACAACTAAGTTATGTGCGAGATTGGGTGAGAACCGAGGAAGAGAAGATCTTTCACTTTGACAGACGGATGAAGCCATAGATTCGCGTGTACATGTCGGGACTCACTTGCACTTCGTTGAGGGACTATCAAGATCGAGCCTTAGCCCGTGAACTAGCCTCGTTATCGTCGGGGCGTGTGCCCGAGTCGAAGAAGAAGAGGAAATCCGATGACCTTGTGGACAGTGCAGGAGTTGGTGTTTCTAGTTTGCAACGTTGTAGTCTTTCCGCTGTGAAGCTCCGTCGCTCGATGCGTGGGACTGAGAGTTCCAAGTCGTCTGCTTTAACTCCTGGCAAGGCCAGTAGGTGTTTTAACTGCAATGTGTCGGGACAAGTTCGTGCACATTGTCCTTCTCCTCCAGTAACGTGTTACAAGTGCGGGCTCGAGGGACACCAGATTCAGTTTTGCGAGTTGGTCACCGAGCCTTCCGAAGCACGGACTTGAACACTGATATCAGGACCGACTCCGAGGAGTCCCTGAGGGGCATGGTCTATCAGTTTTATGTTATGTTATTTCCTTACTTTGTTGTTTTAAATTTCGGAGATTGCGTTCTTTATTGGAAGTGGATCGAATTTTGAACTTCTGTATTTTCGACTCTGTCGACTCGTTTATGTTCGTTGATATATTCTGAACTTGTCCTGTCCCTTGCTTTTGTTGATCGAACGAGTGTGGTATTTTTTCGGAATAACTCGTTTCTCATTGTGACTTTTCAATTGCTATTCCTTTTCCTGTAGATCTTATGTGAATGCACATCTTGTTGTTTTCACCGGATCATATATTATCTCGAGTCGAGATGTGAACTTTGGGGTTGTTGTTTGAGTTTTATTATTCGTCATGATTCGAACATGATTGTTCGATTGTTGTAGTCTCGATCGTTGTGGTTCGATCGTTTGATTGCTCGGTTTTTGTTGATCTCGTTTCGTGATTGTTGAGCGTTCCGACTCCTTCGTAGTTTCCTTAAGTTCGGAAAATTAGTCTCGTTTTCGATCTTCCAACCCTTGGGCTGTGGAATTCCGTATTGTTCAGCGATTAGCTCGCGTTTTGATTGATGTACTGTTGGGTTGGTCAATTGTATTGATTTTCATTCGTTGTGTTTTATTATTGTTCGGGTGTAGCGATTTGGATGGTAGCAGCTGCGCGCTGCATGTGAGTCATCGCGGGTTGTCGGCAACGGATATCGTGTATTGTCTGAGTTTGTTTTGCATTGTTCGTTCTATGTTTCAAGTTTCGGGGACGAAACTTGTTTTAAGAGGGGTAGAATGTAATACCCGAGATTTCTGTTCTGGTTACTTCGAATTATTCATCGGTTGTGCCGGTCATTTTGCTTCGTTGAGGATTATTCAGGAATTTCCCTATGTTGTGTACCACATTGTTGTTAGGAATATGCCCTCAAATGCCACTCAGAGGATGAGAGAGTGAGAGCAATTGTATTGTAATTATGAATATTATATTTAATAAGGCAGTTATTATTTCTATATTATTGTATATCACTGGCATTGTGATTTAGTATATAGAATAATAGTCCTTGCATTTGAGAGCGAACATTCTACTCCATATTGAGATAAGGAGATAGGCACTAGAAGTGTTTAGAGCTCGAATGCTTAACTAGTTCGCAAGTCGATAAAACTTAACTGGGCATTAAGTTTAGACAAGACTTGTATAATGTGTACTTTGACATGTAGAGTACATGTTTTCACTAACAGTTAGTGGGAGCACACGTTATAGGTATGCTAATGGGATTAGTATACTCGAACACGACTCACCTCGATTCGGTCACATGGATATCACTCAGGGATTGTCAATGACTGGATCGAAAGGTTGTGATAGGTATAGGTGGACCTTTGACTTGAGGTTTCAGTAGGATATGTGCTTGTGACATTAAGTTAGTCATTAGAGTAGTTCGATCCAATCGCCGGTTGGTGTGGCCAACCTCGAAATGCAACTTAGTGGGCAAGTAGCAGTCTCTACTGAATACCAAGATAGGATTCTTTCTCCTGTTAGTGAGCAGGTAAATGTCCTATGCGGTTAATGGCAAATGAGATCATAAGTCTTTGGCCAAAGCAGTTAGAGCTAGTTGTATTTGATACACGAGAGCTCGATGATCTCAATTTGTATTAACAAATGCATAGAGTCAAGATACAATAGGGTTTGACTTTACCGTGACCCTATTACTTGACCGGGACATCTGATTGAAGGGTTTATACGTATACGGTATTCACGACATAATGGTTTTGGAATGATCCTATCATTCGTTCTTAGTTAGGTTACGGTGTGGGCCACGAGACCGGCTAAGTGGTGCTAACACTCATTGGATCCTCCCAATGCTAACTAAGACGAACCTACAGAGTCGCGGCACAGGAATTGACGACGGATTATATTTAGCTTATTCTCTCTTAGTTAATATTGGACATTGGATGTCTAATTCAATTTATTGGATAAATTAAATCGGTCTCGTGAATTAAATAAATTACTGGGTAATTAATTTATTCATATTATTTCTTAGAGAATTTATTTTTAATATAATTAATTAATTAGATTAATTAATTATATTAATATTGAAACATACCAAGGTTTATCTATCGGATTAGATACGCGAGGGTCCGTTTCACGGACCGAAACGAACCAATTTCTTTTTCTCCTTCCTTAGCCGCCACCCCACTTCCATCAATTGACTTGGTGATTTTTTTATAAATGTGGGGACTTAATAATACATTTGATGTATTATTACTTCATTATTTATTCTTGAAATAATTGATGAGGTGTGTGTTTTGTATATAAAACAAAGACCATCTCCCTCATTTAAAAAGTGGATCAACCGTGAGTTGATGAAAAGGAGTGAGAGAAAATTTTCTAAGTTTATACATTTTGAGTTCTAAGTGTATTTTGAGAGAAAACAATTTTTATAAAATACTTAGAGTATTTATAAAGATATATATAAGCTAATTCTATCAATTTCTAGCCGTATACTTGGAGTATAAATTGATAGAAATATTTTTCGGTCATCTTCCGACGCGTGATACGTAGAGGCACGGTGCTTTCGGTGCTCGGGAATTTCCAAAAGCTCATTCGATTGGATTCGTATTCGTGCTCGGAATCAAGAAAATATTATCAAAGGTCAACGAGGGTAAGAAATCTTAATTTCATCTACGTCCTTTTATATTCGTTTGTACGATGCTTGATCGATCCGTTTTGGGATTTGGTTTTTATCCGGTTTGACCAGTTTATTTTCCGCTGCGTTACTCGTTTTTTTATCACCGAAACTCAATAGTGGTATCAGAGCTTGGTCTATGCGATCGGATATTCGATATTTGCATTTGGAATGCTTGTTTATTTTTTATGATTTAGAATCATAATTGTATTAATTGTTGATGTTTAATTGTTCATCTAAAAATTATTTTTCATGATTTTATGTTACAATATAAATCTATTTTTCTTTTGAAAAACTGATTTAATTGTGTAACATAAAAATTAGAAAAATATTAATTTTGGATTCGGGACAACAAAAAATGGCGCCAGGATGAAGGAAGGAGAGAGGGTTGGGGACCATGTCCTCAAGATGATCTCGATGTTTGAGAGATTGGAAGCTCTTGATTTTCAGATGCATGCATCTTTCCAAACTGACCTTATCCTGCAGTCACTTCCTGACTCCTTTTCACAATTTGTCATGAACTTCAACTGCAATGAGATTGTATGTAATTTAGTCAAGCTAATGAACAACCGACGACCGCCCGCCTCCTCGATGAAGACAAAGGGAAAGGAAGCTGCACTTGTGATTTCTTCTGGGACTTGGAAGTCCAAGAATAAGAAGAAAAAGAACAAGAAGCAGTTAGGTCCAATAGCCAAGATCGACTAGGGAAAGGGCAAGGCCCCAATAGTTCAAAAGAGCAAGGGGCCAAGAAAACGGATGTATGCCTCAACTGCGGTGAGCTAGGCCACTGGAAGAGGTACTGTCCAAAGCCCGACCGTAATGCGCCGTCAGGTACGGAACTACTAGTTTTAGAAACAAATTGTTCTGTAACTGTATATTCTACTTCTTGGATACTTGATTCCTGTGCGAGTTTTCACATTTGTACAATGAATCAGGATCTGGAACGAAGTAGGAAGCTGTATTCAAGGGAGGTGATGGTCACCGTCGGAAGTGGGCATAGTTTCGAGGCTTCTGATATCGGATCCCTTATGTTGGATTTAGAATCTGGTTTTATTCTTACTTTAGAAGATGTACTTGTTTTGCCCAAGGGGCACAAGAATATTGTATCAATTCCGGTCATGGACCGAAAGGGATTTCACTTGTTTATTGGAGATGGGTCCTGTCGTATTTATTTCAAAAATAAATTGGTTGGTACTGCTATATTATTAAATGGTTTATACCATTTAAATCTAAAGAATAAAACAACTGTGAACACTATAACTAGGAAGTGTGGTAGGGATGAAACGAACCAAGCACTTAAGTGGCATCTTAGACTTGGTCATATTGGTCAGACCAAGGTTCATAAAATGGAGAAAGATGGGCTTACGGGTCCATTGGGATCAGATCCCTATCCAACTTGTGAATCTTGCCTTCAAGGCAAAATGACTAAGTTACCCTTCGCAGGGAGTTTTGAAAGAGCTGCTGAAAAACTTGGATTGATCCATACCGATGTCTGTGGCCCTTTTGAAATGGCACGGGATGGATTTTAGTATTTCATTACATTCACTGATGACCATACCAGGTATGGATTCGTGTACTTAATGAAACATAAATCTGAAGCTTTTGATAAATTCAAAGAATTTAAAGCCCTAGTTGAAAATCAAACAGGTAACCGTGTTAAAACTCTTTGGTCAGACCGAGGTGGTGAGTACATGAGTACCGAATTTGATGAGTTCTTAAAAGAACTAGGAATAGTGTCACAATTCACTCCTCCAGCTACTCCACAATTAAATGGTGTATTAGAAAGAAGGAACCAAACCTTGTTAGACATGGTTCGCTCCATGCTTAACTATACTGATCTACCGATTTATCTGTGGGGTTATGCGCTCCTTACTGCTGTACATATCTTGAACAGATGTCCTTCCAAATCCATTCCTAAGACTCCACATGAGATGTGGAGAGGTAGGAAACCAAGTCTTAAACACATTAGGATTTGGGGATGCCCTACTTATGTCAAGAAGAATAAAGTAGAGAAATTGGAAGCTAGGTCTGTGAAAGGTCGTTTCATAGGATATCCAGGGGATTCCATGGGATATCTATTCTAAATGCATGAAGATCATAGGATCATCGTTGCTATACAAGTACACTTCCTGGAAGATCAGTTTATTCATGAAGGAGGGGCAGGTAGAAATATTTCTTTGGAAGAAATAAAAGAAACACCAAATGAGACACCTATGCAAGATATTAGAACCCAACCTTCTGAAATACAAACACAACCTCGCAAGTCTAGTAGAATTTATCAATTACTTGAGAGGTATGACTATCTGCATCAAGAGGAACTGGGTGTCCATGAGATGACAGAAAGTAGTCAAGAGAATGATCCTTCTACATACGACCAAGCGATGGTAGATGTTGACTCCACCAAGTGGCAAGAAGCTATGGAAGCTGAGATAGACTCAATGCATGCTAATCAGGTCTGGACTTTAGTAGGTCGTCCTAAAGGCATAGTGCCTATTGTAAATAAATGGATCTATGAAAGAAAGACTGGTGGAGATGGCAAGGTTGATACCTATAAGGCCAGGCTTGTGGCAAAGGGTTATTCCCAAAGAGAAGGAATCGATTACTTGGAGACCTTCTCGCCTGTAGCTATGATTAAGTCTATTCGCATGATCCTTGCCATAGCAGCCTACTTAGATTATGAAATATGGCAAATGGATGTGAAAACGGCATTCCTAAATGGATTCCTCGAGGAGGAGATTTACGTGGAACAGCCTAAGGGATTCATATCTCAAATCAATATTCATAAAGTATGCAAACTTCAGCGTGCCATTTATGGACTGAAGCAAGCATCGCGGAGTTGGAATCTTCGTTTTAACGAGACAGTCAAAGAGTTTGATTTTGTCCAAAATGAATAGGAGCCCTGTATTTACAAGAAGGTTAGTCAGAGCAAAATTGCGTTCTTAATACTATACGTAGATGACATTCTACTTATAGGAAACGACGTAGGAATGCTCAGTTCTGTGAAAGCCTGGCTTTCTAAAGAGTTCTCAATGAAAGACTTGGGAGAAGCTACCTATATTATGGGTATTCATCTCTACAGGGATAGAGCGAAAAGAATGTTAGGTCTTTCCCAAGCCCTATACATAGAAAATATCCTGAAGTGCTTTAGGATGGAAGATTCTAAAAGAGGTTTTCTACCGATGCAACATGGTGAAAAACTTTCCTTAGAGATGTGTCCTCAAAGTGAGGAAGATAGAAAGGAAATGAGCAAAGTACCTTATGCTTAGGCGGTAGGTAGCCTTATTTATGCAATGATTTGCACTAGACCGGCATTGCCTATGCTGTGAGCGTAGTAAGTCGGTTTGACCAAATCCAGACAGAACATTGATTGTCAGAAAGAACATTCTTAAGTACCTAAGGAGGACTAAAGACTTGATTCTTACATATGGCGGTGGAGAACTAAGAGTGATGGGTTATACAGACTCAGATTTTTCGGGGGACATGGATGCTCAGATGTCCACATCAGGGTATATCTTTACTCTGAATGGTGGGGCAGTTTCTTGGAGAAGTGCCAAGCAAAGTTCGACTGCTATCTCTACATGTCAAGCCGAATATCAGGCAGCCATGGAGGCTGCTAAAGAAGCTTTTTGGATAAAGAAGTTCACTGAGGAACTTCAAGTGGTTCCTAATGCTGAGAAGCCCGTGACACTATTTTGTGACAACGACGGAGCTATTGCACAGGCTAAAGAGCCTAGGGCTCACCACAATACCAAACATATTGCGAGAAAATATCATTTTGTTAGAGAAATGGTTCGAGATGGGAATGTTTTACTGCAGAGAGTAGACACAGCAAATAACGTTGCTGATCCTTTTACCAAGCCACTATCTCAGAAGGTCTTAGAAAGACATCTGGAGAGTATGGGTATTAGATACCATTGTTTGTGGCATTGAGTGCAAGTGGGAGATTGTTAGGAATATGCCCTCAAATGCCACTCAGAGGATGAGAGAGTGAGAGCAATTGTATTGTAATTATGAATATTATATTTAATAAGGCAGTTATTATTTCTATATTATTGTATATCACTGGCATTGTGATTTAGTATATAGAATAATAGTCCTTGCATTTGAGAGTGAACATTCTACTCCATATTGAGATAAGGAGATAGGCACTAGAAGTGTTTAGAGCTCGAATGCATAACTAGTTCGCAAGTCGATAAAATTTAACTGGGCAGTAAGTTTAGACAAGACTTGTATAACGTGTACTTTGACATGTAGAGTACATGTTTTCACTAAGAGTTAGTGGGAGCACACGTTATAGGTATGCTAATGGGATTAGTATACTCGAACACGACTCACCTCGATTCGGTCACATGGATATCACTCAGGGATTGTCAATGACTGGATCGAAAGGTTGTGATAGGTATACGTGGACCTTTGACTTGAGGTTTCTGTAGGAGATGTGCTTGTGACATTAAGTTAGTCATTAGAGTAGTTCGATCTAATCGCCGGTTGGTGTGGTCAACCTCGAAATGCAACTTAGTGGGCAAGTAGCAGTCTCTACTGAATACCAAGATAGGATTCTTTCTCCTGTTAGTGAGCAGGTAAATGTCCTATGCGGTTAATGGCAAATGAGATCATAAGTCTTTGGCCAAAGCAGTTAGAGCTAGTTGTATTTGATACACGAGAGCTCGATGATCTCAATTTGTATTAACAAATGCATAGAGTCAAGATACAATAGGGCTTGACTTTACCGTGACCCTAATACTTGATCGGGACATATGATTGAAGGGTTTATACGTATACGGTATTCACGACATAATGGTTTTGGAATGATCCTATCATTCGTTCTTAGTTAGGTTACGGTGTGGGCCAGGAGACTGGCTAAGTGGTGCTAACACTCATTGGATCCTCCCAATGCTAACTAAGACGAACCTACAGAGTCGCGGCACAGGAATTGACGACGGATTATATTTAGCTTATTCTCTCTTGGTTAATATTGGACATTGGATGTCTAATTCAATTTATTGGATAAATTAAATCGGTCTCGTGAATTAAATAAATTACTGGGTAATTAATTTATTTATATTATTTCTTAGAGAATTTATTTTTAATATAATTAATTAGATTAATTAATTATATTAATATTGAAACATACCAAGGTTTATCTATCAAATTAGATACACGAGGGTCTGTTTCACGGACCGAAACGAACCAACTTCTTTTTCTCCTCCCTTAGCCGCCACCCCACTTTCATCAATTGACTTGGTGATTTTTTTATAAATGTGTGGACTTAATAATACATTTGATGTATTATTACTTCATTATTTATTCTTGAAATAATTGATGAGGTGTGTGTTTTGTTTATAAAACAAACACCATATCCCTTATTTAAAAAGTGGATCAGCCGTGACTTGATGAAAAGGAGTGAGAGAAAATTTTCTAAGTTTATACATTTTGAGTTCTAAGTGTATTTTGAGAGAAAACAATTTTTATAAAATACTTAGAGTATTTATAAAAATATATTTAAGCTAATTCTATCAATTTCTAGCCGTATACTTGGAGTATAAATTGATAGAAATATTTTCCGGTCATCTTCCGACGCGTGATACGTAGAGGCACGGTACTTTCGGTGCTCGGGAATTTCCAAAAGCTCGTTCGATTGGATTCATGTTCGTGCTCGGAATCAAGAAGATATTATCAAAGGTCAACGAGGGTAAGAAATCTTAATTTCATCTTCGTCCTTTTATATTCGTTTATACGATGCTTGATCGATCCGTTTTGGGATTTAGTTTTTATCCGGTTTGACCGGTTTATTTTTCGCTGCGTTACTCGTTTTTTATCACCGAAACCCAACAGTTGTGGCATTCGTCGGGTATAACTTGTTGTTGTGTAAATCGGGCAGATCGTGTGTATGCATGCGTGACTTGGCATATTGTCTTCCATTGTCGTTTTGTCTCTTGGAGGTCGTTGCGAGACCTTGTTTTGTTCCCTTTCGAGTTGGTTATATCCTAGGTACCTTCGGGGCCGTGTCGGCCTCGATATTGGCCTCATATTGTAACACACGAGCAGGACACACGAGCACGTGGTCGTGCGTGGCGCTCGTGCGCAATCCAGCATTCGGCAGTGAGCCCTAGGGACGCACGAGCGGGACACACGAGGAACTTCTCATGTGCGGTGCTCGTGCGTGGTGTCAGTAGCTGGGCAGTGGCCTAAAGCATGAGCACTTGGTCGTTCGTGATGGTCGTGCGTCGCTGGTGTATATAAGGGGACATACGGGTTTCTCACCCCATTTCCTCCCCTTTTTCTCTTTTCTTCGCGGCTGTCGGACGGGTGAGGCTAGGGTTCGAGTTCTTGGTCGGTTCTACTCAACTCCAAGGTGTTTTGGAGATATCTAGGTGATTGTAACATCATCTAACCCCTTGTTATTCGTTGGATTGAGGTAATTCTTGATTTTTCTTCGAGTTGACTTTCTTGGAAATTTGTTCTTGATTTCGATTCTAGTCCGATTTTGGTGCATCGGTTGGTGTAGTATGATGTTATTAATCATTTTTCGTGGATTGTATATCCATATATCGAGTTTGTTTAACTCGATTGACGATTCGAGTGTTCTTGGGAATTTTTGAACATTTAATGTTCGATTAAATGTACCATTGAGTTTTCCTTCAATAGTTTGATGGGTTTTTCGTTGTTCTTGGTCTTGGTTCTCATTGTGATAGTGTTTTCGTTGTGTCTTCCGGAAGTTGTAGGTTTTCGGAGTGTCCCGGTCGAGCCGTGTTCATCGGAGTACTTGCGTGCCGATTTCAAGGCAAGTATCTTGCCCATACGTTTCATGTTTTGTAGGCTTAATTGTTGGTAAATGATTTTATGTAAAATCCGGATGTTTAATGAATGTTAAAAAGTATTGGTATGTTCTCGATAAATGTTGTCTTTCAACGATAACTCAGATGCTTCGCGAATAAGGGTGTTTTTGGACTATGTGTGTTAACTTCATTTGTTGAAAGACTTATGATCACATTTAGTGAATGTAATAAACCGTAATCATTCACCGAGGATTACGTGTTGTTATGTGTGCTTGTTCAACGAATATGCGACGGGTGATATTGGTTGTTACTCCTTTGAAAGGAGGTTGTGATGTTTAGTGCTGCTTGGCTTGATGTTTTGCTTATTGTTATGTGATTGTTGAAAGTGACGTGCCTCCGGGTAAGATAGATGAATCTCCGGGATCCATACTTGCTAGTATGGGTTGGGCGTGATCGTAGGGTTATCCAATCCGGGTATGTCTTGCGGGGACTCCGAGGTTCGGGGCTTGCTAGCCCGATGCCGGGATAACTTGTGGGGTTATCCAATTCGGGTATGTCTTGCGGGGACTCCAAGGTTCGTGGCTTATTAGCGCGATGCCGGGATAACTTATGGTTGTGGTTTGTAATGGTTCTGTGATTGTTGTCACAAGGATATGTGAATATGGTTTTCTATGGGGTTATTCACTCAGGTATGTTCTGCGGGAGCATCTGAGGTTCGTGGCTTGTTAGCACGGGACACGAATAATCCTTAGGAATATGTGTTTGATGATTTGGGTCGTGGACACTGTGGTTTATGATTTGGGCCGTGGACCCTGTGGTTTATGATTCGGGTTGTGGACCCTATGTTTCGTGATTTGGGTCTTGGAACCCGTGTTTTGTGAATTGGGTTGTGAACCCGTGTTTTATTATCGGAATTGTATTTTGGGAAAGATGATTTTGGGCCGCGTCCCTAAGCGTTTTCGAAAGACTTGAGAATTCTTTAATCCCAACTGTTTTCAAAACTCCCGAGATCGTAAAATATTTTGTAAGATGTATATTGGTTTTATTCCCACCTTTCTCGATTTGAACACTTTTGATCAAATGATTTATCTCGGGAAGTATGTTCATGATTATTATATTCTTGGAGTATGTTGTGTATGGTGTTGGGATTCGGTGCCTAAAACGAAGGCCCAGCAGAAGCGGTAAAACGAAAATTAATTCGATCTGATCCGAGGATCGATCGAGCTACGTATATACGAATATATAAAACGAAACACAAGAGATACGGAAAAACATACCCTCGTAGTTGATTAAATGGTATCCTTCTCTTGAGCTATTCCCCAAGCTTTGCTTGATCTCATTAAGGTGTTCTTTTCGAGTAGAATTGCAAGTGGATTCATTGTCATATTGAGATTTGAGTCTGCATTAAGTACGATAGATTAATTAGTGACTCATTCAATTATGTTCTGAGTATAGAATTAAGGTCTTTTCTATTCTTGTTACCCAGCTCCCACTTCTTTATAAATTTTAATAGAGGGCAACCGAACAGGTTTCTAATCTATTAATTTTCATAAAGTGGTGTCCAACACCAATCCATCTTGGATGATTCGATCTTCTTTTTCCCCTTGTTCACTCTCCTCAACCTATACGGTTTCTATGGTTTGTGAACAAGTTAAGTTTATACCATCGACGCAAATCAGTTTCACAATTGAATCTTATCCGGCAACCTATCAGGTTTCTAGGGATAAAATTTGCTCCAACCGAAGGCATCCAATGCGCTCCCGGTAATTTATCCGTCCTCCCCAAACGACTAACCCGATAACTCGGAAGCATAGCACATCCGGTTTGGATTTCAATTTCCCGAAAACTCGATGAAGGGAAGGAAAACCTTGAAACCTTATATACTTAATAATTTATCGTGGTAAAATTTTCGCGATTAACGTTACACTTTGCACATTAATCATTTTAGCGCGTTTGTGGTATTCATACAATATGAAAAAACCATTCACAAACTAGTTGCTACCAACATGTGGTTCATGGACCGTTCCTAGAAAACAAAAACTCCGTAACCTAATTACAAGTCTTCGTCTTGAATCTTCGTCTTCTTGAAACGGATCTTCCTTCGGTCTTCGTCATTACATATAAATTTTACATTGAAAATTGCATCCTAGATACAAATATTTCTAGTAAAATAAATAGGCTCAAAACGGCCTTTACAACCCAATCGAATAAAACCGAACGATTCAAAAATTAGGTCCACGAACCACATCACCATTAAAAAATAATGCATCCAACACATTAAATAAATGGCATTCATAATGAATCTGAATCAATATAAAACAATCCATCCAAAACGAATTAATCCAATTAATTCAAACAACCGTCAATTTTAACTTGTTCCTGACGAGAAAATATTTCATTAAATTAATTCCCCTAAGAATAAAATTACTATAATTAAATCTTAGTCAAATTAAATCTAATTTAATTTGTGGGAAATTAATTATTGAACGAAATATAAAAAACGGAGTCAAAAAACATGGCCGAGCCAAGCAGGACATCAGGCCGCCGAAAGGTGGCCTCGCACAGGTGCCGAACACGGCGAAGCTCGCCGACCAGACTCGCTCTCGCTGCACCGCGGTCCATACAGTGCATCATGAGGCAAGGCTCCGGCTCCAAGCCGCCGGTCCATTTACGTTGCCTGCTTCGCCCCGATTCCAAAAATAATATTTTTCTAATCTTTATATTACTCATTTAAATCAGTTTTTCAAAAGAAAAATAGATTTATATTGTAACATAAAATGATGAAAAATTAATTTTTAGATGAACAATAGAAAATCAACGATTAATACGATTATGATTCCAAATCATACACCATCTAATCAAGCATTCCAAATGCTAATATCGTATATACGATCGCAAGACCTACGCTCCGATACCACTGTTGGGATTCTGTGCCTAAAACGAAGGCCCAGCGGAAGCGGTAAAACGAAAATTAATTCGATCTGAATCCCTATGAGGATCGATCGAGCTACATTTATAGGAATATATAAAACGAAACACAAGAGATACGGAAAAACATACCCTCGTAGTCCCTTGATTAAATGGTATCCTTCTCTTGAGCTATTCCCCAAGCTTTGCTTGATCTCTACGAATCCAATCTGTTCCAAGTTCTTGGATGATGCAACGCCGAAAATACCGCGTCTCTACTTGCCACGCGTCGGAGAAACGACCGGGATGACTAAACCTCGTTATCCTCCAAGAATACGGCTAGAACAAGGTTATAGAATCTTGTTATTGTGATTATAACACTCCAAGTGTATAACTCACTATCTCTCTTTGATTTCTTGATTTTTTTCCAAGAACAACCAAGAACAAAAGAAGAAGAAGATGAAGACTAAAGAGAAAACAATTTTTTCTCTCTCTCAAACTCAAACTCACGTAGGAAATCACACAAGGAATCAAAAGGTGCATGTGATATGAGATGTCTTCTTCTCTTTTTTCAACTCTCACTTCAATAATACAAATCATGCCACATGATATTAAAACCCCACAATGTCATGTTCTTTCATATAAAATGTAAGCAACAAGACAAGAGGAAAGTGAGTGGAAACAAAGGGGGGGGCTACTATGCAAAAACAGATGAGTTCGGTTCATTCCGGACTCCCGTGAGTCCAAACAGATAAACTACGATTCCGTTCTGATGTATTTGTATCGATTAATTAATCCAATTAATTAAACATATCAAATACAAAATAACATAATTAATTTCTCCAAGAAATAATTATATTCATGAATTAAATTAATCACCCAGTGATATATTTAATTCATTAAGCCGTAAATCAATTTATCCGATAAATCGATTTAAACATCCAATGTCCCAAATTTAGATATCCAATATCTAATATTCATAATGAGAGAATTAGCTTGATTCATTCCGTCGTCAATCCTATTGCACGACTCGGTAGGTCCGTCTCAGTCAGCAATGGGAGGAACCAAAGAGTAGTAGCACCACCTAGCCAGCCTAGCGGCCTACACCGTACCCCAACTGAGAACGAATGATTGGGATCATTCAAGAACCATTCTGTCGTGAATACCAGTATACATATAAACCCTTCTTTCAAATGTCCCGATCAAGTTATAGGGTCACGGTCAGTCAAACCCTACCTGTACATGACGCTATGCATGCGTTAATGCAAATCGAGATCATTGAGCTCTCGTGTATCCAATACAACTAGCTCCAATGCTTTGGCTAAAGACTTATGATCTCATCTGTCAATAACCGCATAAGACATATAACCCGCTCACTAATGGGAGAAAGAATTCTATCTTGGTATTCAGTAGGACCTGCTACTTGCCCGTTAAGATGCACGTCGAGGTTGACCCCCACCTCCCGGTTTATAGGGTCGAACTACTCTAATGAAAATCTTAACGTCACAAGCACATCCCTACTAAATCCTCAAGTCTAAGGTTCACGAATACCTATCACAACCTTTCGATTCCGTCATTGACTGTCCCGGAGTGAAATTCGTGTGACGAATCGAGGGTGAGTCGGTTCGAGTATACTAATCCAATTAGCATACCTATAATGTGTGCTCCCACTAACCATTAGCGTTCGATAGGCACTCTCCATGTCAAAGAACACGTCATACAAGTCTTCACATAAACTTAACGCCCAGTCAAGTTTCATCGACTTGCGAACGATTAAGTATTTGAGCTATAAACCTTTCCAGTGTCGACCCCTTTATCAAATAAGGAGTGGAACGTTTTGCTCTTAGATACATGGACTAGTTTCTATATGTATATTTACGAGTTAGGAATGCCAGTAACTGCGAGTAAATAAAGAAACATCCATTGCCTTATATTAATGATTTACATAATTACAAGTACAATGCCCTCACTCAACATCCTCTGAGTGGCATTCGAGGGCATACTCCTAACAATCTCCCACTTGCACTCAATGCCACACACTATGGTATCTAATACCCATGTTCTCCAGATGACGCTCCAAGCTAGTCTGAGAAACTGGCTTGGTCAGTGGATCGGCGACGTTGTCGGCTGAGTCTACTCTGTGCAGCACAATGTATCCCTTGCGAATAAATTCTCTTACGAGATGATACTTCCTCTCAATATTTTGGTGCTGTTGTGAAACCTCGGCTCCTTGGCCTGAGCTACAGCTCCGTCGTTGTCGCGATGCAGTGAACAGCGACTCAAAGACATGGTATCACTTGAAGTTCTCCCAGAAACTTCTTAATCCAGAACCCTTCCTTGGAAGCCTCCGAGGCTGCTTGATACTCAGCCTGACAGGTGGAATCAGCAGTCACGCTTTGCTTGGCGCAACGCCAAGATACTGCTCCTCCATTAAGAGTAAATATGTAGCCAGAAGTAGAAATCGAGTCGTCCTTCAGTCCTTGGAAGTCCGAATCAGTGTATCCCACCACATCCAATTCTCCACCGCCATACATCATAACCATATCTCTAGTCCTTCTCAAGTACTTGAGAACGTTCTTTATGGTAGTCCAATGTTCCCTACCTGGGTTTGCCTGAAACCTACTCACCACGCTTACAGCATGCGCAATGTCAGGTCTCGTACACAACATAGCATACATAAGGCTACCTACGGCCGAAGCATATGGTATGTTACTCATTTCCTTTCGTTATTCCTCACTTTGAGGACACATCTTCAAGGAGAGTTTTATTCCATGTCGCATCGGTAGGAACCCTCTTTTAGAATCATCCATCTTAAATCGCTTTAAGATTTTATCTATATAGAGGGCTTGGGAAAGACCTATTGTTCTCTTCGTTCTATCCCGATAGAGCCGAATACCTAGAATATAGGTAGCTTCTCCCAAGTCTTTCATGGAGAAATTACTCGAAAGCTAAGCTTTCACAGAACTGAGCATTCCCACACCATTTCCTAGTAGTAGAATGTCATCAACATATAGTACCAAGAATGCGATCTTGCTCCCACTAACCCTCTTGTATACAAAATGTTCCTCTTCATTTTGCACGAAGTCAAACTCTTTGACCGCCTCGTCAAAACGAAGGTTCCAACTACGCGATGCTTGCTTCAGTCCATAAATGGAACGCTGAAGTTTGCACACTTTCTGAATATTGACTTCGGACACAAAAGCTTTAGGCTGCTCCATATAGATTTCCTCCTCGAGGAATCCATTAAGGAAAGCCGTTTTTACGTCCATTTGCCATATCTCATAATCGTGGTAGGCAGCTATAGCAAGTATCATGCGAATAGATTTGATCATGGCTACGGGCGAGAAGGTATCGTGGTAATCGATCCCTTCCTTATGGGTATAACCCTTTGCCACAAGCCTGGCCTTATAGGCGTCAACCTTGCCATCACCATCAGTATTTCTCTTGTAGATCCACTTGTTCCCAATAAGCACTATGCCTTTGGGGCGGTCTACTAGAGTCCAGACCTAATTGACATGCATCGAGTCTATCTCAGCTTCCATAGCTTCACGCCATTTCGCGGAGTCTACATCCATCATCGCTTGGTCATAGGTTGTTGGGTCGGTCTCTTGGCTATCACTTGGAACCTCATGGAGATCCATCTCCTCTAAGTGCACAAGCCAATACCTCTCAGGTAAATGAGACACCCTACTAGACCTACGAGGTGGTTGTACTTGTGTTTCAGAAGGTTCGGTTCCAGTTTCTTGCACAGGTGTCTCCCGAGGAGTTCCATTGTATTCTTCTAAATAAATACTTCTACCTGCTCCGCCTTCCTGAATGAACTCATCTTCCAGGAAGTGTGCTTGTAAAGTAACAACGATCTTTCGATTTTCGGGCATGTAGAATAGATATCCCATCGTCCCAGATGGGAATCCAATGAAACGTCCCTTCGCAGACCTAGCTTCCAACTTCTCCACCTTAGTCTTCTTGACATAGGCGGGACATCCCCAAATCCTAATGTGATTAAGACTTGGTTTCCTGCCCTCCCACATCTCATGTGGAGTTTTAGGAACGGATTTGGAAGGACATCTGTTCAAGATGTAAGCGGCAATCAGGAGTGTATACCCCCACAGGTAAATCGGTAAGTCAGTATAGCCCAGCATGGAACGGACCATGTTCAACAAGGTCCGGTTCCTTCTTTCTGACACACCATTTAACTGAGGAGTACCTGGAGGTGTTAGTTGTGAAACTATTCCATGTTCCTTAAGGAACTCGTCAAACTCCGTACTCATATACTCGCCACCTCGGTCCGACCGAAGTGCTTTGATATGATTACCAGTTTGTTTCTCGACTAGGGCCTTGAATTCCTGGAATTTCTCAAAAGCCTCGGATTTATGTTTCATTAAGTATACATAACCATACCTAGTATGATCATCCGTAAATGCAATAAAACATTGATATCCGTCACGTGATGCTTCCAAAGCACCACATACGTCAGTATGGATTAATCCCAGTTTATCAGCGGCTCTTTCAAAAATCCCTGTGAAGGGGGACTTAGTCATTTTGCCTTTAAGGCAAGATTCACAAGTAGGAAAGGGATCTGATCCCAATGGACCCATAAGTCCATCCTTTTCCATCTTGTAAACCTTGGTCTGACCAACATGACCAAGTCTAAGATGCCATTTCAAAACTTGATTGGTTTCATCCCTACCACGTTTTCTAGTCATAGTATTCACAACTACTTTGTTGCTGAGATTTAGATGATACAATCTATTTAACAATGTAGCAGTACCCACTAGTTTATTTCTGAAATAAATTTTGCAGGAACCATCACCAATGAAAAATGAAAAACCTTTTCGGTCCATGACCGGAATGGATACAATGTTTTTGTGCCCCTTGGGCAAAACAAGTACATCTTCTAAAGTTAAAACAAAGCCGGATTCTAAACCTAAAAGAAGTGATCCTATGTCGGTCGCCTCGACACTATGCCCACTTCTGACTGTGATCATAACTTCTCCAGCTCCAAGCTTCCTACTTTGTTCCAGATCCTGATTCACGGTACAAATATGAGAACTAGCACCTGTAATATCCGGATTTATTACTGTGTATTTCATCTGTATTCGAACCCTGTTTTATTCGTATTTGTGATCTTGATAATTGGAGTATGATATTTCGTACATTGGTATCTTTGTGCATAAGTATAACAACATGCAAAATTTCTCATGCAAACTCGTGATAGCGCACGCTAAGAATGTAGCTTAACGCGTGCTATCGGCTACTACTAGCGCACGCTACGTATGTAGGAGTTGCGTGCGCTAGGCACTCAATTATTGAGCTGGGTGGCTAGCACATGCGCCAGCCGGGACATGGGTCTGGATAAGATTCCCGCGGATGAACCTGGACAGTTTTGGAGTCAACCCTTATTAGCGCGCGCTAAGGATGCTTAGTATCATGCGCTAATCTGCTTTGTGCAGAAAGTTTATATATGGGCCAGCACTCCATTTTATTCCCATTTCCTTCGTTCATTCTTCAGAGACCAGAGAGCAATAATTATCCTCCTAACACACTTAGAACACATCTACTTGATCCTTGAACATTGGATATTACTTGTGAGTGATCATTGAAGAGAAGTAACTCCTTGGAGTGGCATATAACCAACCGGAGTCAAATTCTACCTTGTGGTTCAGTGATTTCGTCATATTAAGGTATGTTGATTCTATCTTCAACTCTAGATTCGTGTTATGGACAATAAGATGGTCATGTTAGCAAATATTGATCTTCTTGTGTGAATTATCCAAAGCACACCATGTTTGGAATATTGAGATGATTATGCCTTAAGTACCTTGATTATGAACATCATGATTCGAATATTATTACATTGAACAAGTAGAGGAAGCTTCTATCGTTGGTAAATCCGAATCTAGTAAGTGTCTTCATAGCAATCATGAACTTGACTTTAACATCATTATTGTTAGACGAATCTAAAGGATTGATCATGGAAGGATTTATCTTGTAAAGATAGAACCTTATTCAAACTTCATAATGATAGTTTTGATTGATACATAGGTGTTGATATCGACCGTTAAGCCTTCTGAATTATCGCATGAAGAATTGTAATTGAAATGGAATATGGTTTTATAATAGTATACATATTCTTGAATCCGAAGTTGTTATTATCCATAATATCATTCATAACCGTATGAACATGATATTCATGGAGGTAACATGAATTAACACAGAAGATTTCATTGGTTTGATCATGATGAGATCAGTCTAATGCCCAGTAGTGAACTGCCATGCACAGTTAGCGCACGCTAAGCTATGTAGATTAACGTGTGCTATCGAGCATGAGTTAGCGTACGCTATGTTTGGTACGTAACGTACGTTAGGCCATCAGACGAGTCAGTCGGCTGATCAGTGAGGTACTGACCATGCATAGTTAGCGTACGCTAGGCTTTGTTGTTTGCGTGCGCTATCGAGCAGCCTTAACGCACGCTACACAAAATACTTAGCGTACGCTAAGAAGTTCAGGCAGATTGCATTTTATGAACTTTCGGCCATAAATTGAATTGGTAGACATTCATACGACGTGAGATAAATTCTTTATTATTTCTTTTGTTAAGGTTCGAGCTTGTTACGTGATTGATCGAAGGGGACGACCTTCGAGTATTTTGATATTCATGGAAGTTTTATTTTTGTCAACGAACCGAGGCAAGTACTCTAATTAGAATTGTGTATATTATGACAGTTATGATGTGATTGTATTGTGTAAATGTGTTGTGATTATATGTCCACCATGCGTTGATCCGACGGGAATCATCATGGGAATCTATAGCTGTGTGCGTTGGATCATTAGACAGGTAGTTCCACCATGTGTTGGTCCGACGGGATCATCATGGGAATCTATAGCTGTGTGCGCTGGATCGTTGGAATAATATCAGTATGTTGGAAACTGTTATGATATGATATGTGTTGTTTATATTTCTCATTGGAGAAACTTGTTATGATATAATTGTTGATTATATCACTGTTGTATGATTATTGTACTTGTTCTAGCATCGTTTTGCTAACCCCTGCGGGGGTGAACAGTTGTTTATGTTCAGGATCTAGGAGAGCGGGAAAACATCCACTGGAGCTGCATGACGACGAGGGTGCAGAGTGATGTTCCGGTCGGGTTTACTGTCTGTTGTTTGTTGGTTATTTCAATAAGTACTCGAGTACGTCATCAATTTATGATGTTTGGATTTTGGTGATGTATTAATAACTCTTCATTGGATAGTTGTATTCTAGGTATTGAACCAGACGGTTGTATTTTATTTCAGTGATTTCATAAGTTGGTATCTGTTATTGTCATTTCATTTATTCAGCCTTGTAAATTCTTATGTAAAGGATTTACGGCGCTGTAATATTCCTCAATATATCGGGGGTGTTACAGAATATGGTATCAGAGCTAAAATTATGGATATCTTGGCCATTGGGTTAAAATAGGGGTCATTTACGTCTTTTGGGGTAACCGGCCGTGAATGACATCACTGTACTGCCTACGTCTTCATGCGAACGGTGGTTGTAAGTTCCTAAACTCTATCTCGTTCTTTACATGTTGTATCTCTTTATACTTGAACATTAGAATGATGTTGTTTCCTGTATATTGAGTATTTATGATTACAGTATGTTGAGAGGCAGACGTGGATGTGGTCGCGGTCGTGGACGCGGACGAAGAAATGCTGAAAGGGAAGCGTCGCCTTCTAATCAGGCCAGTCATAGCTCAGGAGAGCCACAACGATCCATCAATAACGAACCGGAACCTGCTGTACCAGAAATCCTTCGTCAAGTGGTGAACCAGATGACTCAGTTCGCTCAGGTCGTGGACCGAATGCAGGTGGCGGTGGGATTTCAGCAGGGAGATGGACAGCAAAGGATCCCAGAAATGGGAAATCGAGGTGACCGATGGTTGCAAGAGGTAGCGAAGATGCAACCACCCAAATTTGACGGCTTTTCCGAGACTCCCACTTGGGATCATTGGTTGAAGGAATTGGAGAAAATTTTTGCTGGAATTAATTGCCCAGACGACAGGAGAGCTCCTATTGCTCAGTACTTTCTGATAGGGGAAGCATCCAAGTGGTGGGAAGCTATCCGATCTGCAGATCATGATGCTGATTGGACATAATTTAAAATGATGATGGAAGCTCAGTACTGCCCTCGTCCTGTGAGGGAAGCCAAAGGTCGGGAGTTTTTCTCCGCTCAGCCATCAGACGAACCCGTATCCCAGACAATTAAGACGTTTAACTAGTAGCTAGCATTTGTTCGACATCTGGTCAGAATAGATGCAGAGATGATGATTCATTTTGATTTGAGTATGAAACCAGAAATCCAGAGGTACATGTCTGGTTTTGAATGTACCACTCTCCGTCAATACCAGGATAAGGCGTTGGTGTACAAAATAAAAGAAGCGGCAATGGAGAAGTTTATGGAGTCGAAGAAGTAGAAGGTCTCTGGTACTTTTACAGAGCACAAGAACAACGTGTAATACCCGGTTGTAATTCATTCATTATCATTCAGTAATTATCAGTCTGTAATTATCACTCAGTAATTTTCACTCATTAATGATCGCTCATCATTCATGATTCATTCATTTGCGTTCATTTGGCATGTTGTAACCGTGTATCAGTTACCGATCGTCATTTCATCTCCGTTTGAGTGTCAGAGCGGGAGTATTATCATTATCATCGTGATTGGTAGTCTTGTGCTGGAAATATCATTTTTGGCATGTGTTGGACTTGTTCGCGTTCACAAAAGTTTGGTATGTCGAATCATTCATCAATGGTAGCGAGAAATCGGAGTTGTCGGAATTTCATCTTGTCCAGCAACGAGTTACGGCCGTAAGGAGTGTCGGATACGGCCGTAATAGACGTTCGGTGTTTTCAGGCCATTTCGGACGAGCGGGACTTACGGCCGTAAGGATTTCGGCATACGGCCGTAAGTTGGGCAGTACGGCCGTAAGGCTTGGCCGGATACGGCCGTACGTGTCGAGCAGGGTGCCCAGACGTTTTTGGCTGAAGGCGACTTACGGCCGTAAGGGTTGCGGCATACGGCCGTAAGGCGAGGGATATACGGCCGTAAGGCTTGGCCGGATACGGCCAGACGCTGCGTGTGGTACTGGTCATTTTCGAAGGGGGCTTACGCCGTAAGATTGGCCGGATACGGCCGTATCGTCCGAGTTACGCCCGTAAGATGTGCGGAGTACGGCCGTAAGGATGTCGGCAGTGTTTTAGACGAGGCGAGTTACGCCGTAAGTCGAGTCGAATACGACCATAAGGTCAGCCGAGATGATTGGACGAAGCCGAGTTACGGCCGTACGAGTTGGCTGGTTACGGCCGTAAGGCCGTTGACCTGGGATGTTACGGCCGTAAGAAGGCCGAGTTACGGCCGTAACTTCCGGCAGTTTATATAGGGCTGGCCGGGACTTTTTCTTCATTTTCACTTTCTTCTTCCATCTTGTCTGAGAGAGAGCTTGGGGGGAAGGGATTTTCCTTCATCAACACTTGAGTACTTGATTTTCTTCATTTCCATTCGATCGTATAGATCGGATACTCGATTTAACTCGTATTCATCGGATCGAAGTGGTTGGATCTTCAAGAGGTAATTTCTTCAACATCGTGGATTTCGATTTTGTGTTGAGATATGATGTTTTGGACGTTATAATCATGTTATATGAATGGATATGTATATGATTATGAGTTTGTATAAAGATTCATTGGATTATTGAGGGATTATTCAAGAACACTTTGAATATCAAGTTGGATTTGGGAGTTTTCGATTAATTGTTGTTATAATCACGTATTTGGATATTCATAACGGATTATTGATCGTATTGAAGATGTTTTGTTGGTTTGAAACACTTCTTAGGGATTTGGTGTTGGTATTATTGAGGTTTGGTTGTAATCAATCGGAGTTGGCCACAAAGTGTTCGATATAATGCCCCAATGAACTTGAATTAATCGTATCGACGTTTTGAGTTCGTTATATTCGTGTTTGATTCGTATATTGAACGGATTGTTGGTAATTGTATTTATTCAAGGTTGTTCGAGCGACCGATATATCAATTAGGACGTTGTTCGTGGAAGGATAATTGTCACCGGTGTTGTGTAAGTTAATTCTTACTCGGTTAAAAGGATATTCATTCCTTTTGTTGTTGTTCATTCATAATTATAACTCATTCATCTTTGTATTAACCGTATCAAAACTTGTTATTGTCAATTAATCACTTCAGTCACAAGGAACGACGGTTCCAATCATTTCATTGAGCTATCATTCATTTCACTATCATTTCATCTCGGTGAGTCATTATTCGTTTCCGATGTCACTTTTGTTATATCGTGGCATTCCGGGTCATACTGGCGTGCCGGTTGGTATGTGTTGGATTTTCATGTCGGGCATGTTTAAGTCGTGTGTTGGTTGTTGGCCTCACATTGGACTGTGCACACGAGTCATATGCCTCGTGAGACTGATTAGGTACAAGACCACACGTGTATTCGATCGATACTCGTTGGTGGCTTGTGCACGAACACATTTCCATCCCGGGCGTAGTGTGGCGCCACCCTTTGAGCCGTACTGTTAGTTGATTCATATAGCATGTTTGATTGCGTATGTTTCGACAGGATATTTCATAACTTCAGATATAATCATGATTGTGTATTTTCAACCCTTGAGGATTGTTGTTCTGTGTAACTGACCCCGGCTGGGGATTTTGTTTTTCAGGTTATGGCAAGGCAAAAGCACGGGAATAACATGTTGACGTCGAGGAGTCCCAATGATACTAGTAGGGGGCTCCGATCTTTCAGTTATTCATGTCGTTGTCCTTTAATTTCCGCTGCAGACTTTCATTTGGATACTCCATTTCATTCAGTGTTGTGTATTTTATCTTCATATAAAATATACTAGTATTTGGTATTGTCCTGGTGTGTTGTACTTAAACTCCTCATCGGAGTATTTGGTAATATAATGTGGTTCGGTACTACAATTATATTATTTAATTCATCATTTTCATTCGCCTAGTGGGTCCCAGTCGGGGATTCACGGCACTGTAATATGCGCCTAGTTTGGGGTGTGACAGAGTTGGTATCGGAGCGTGGTTTTGAATACTACCTTCCGAGTCATGTCTCATTTGAAATCATCGTCATCAGACTAGTATCATTGGACTTTCGCGTCACGTGTGACCTGTGCAAATGCCGAGCCAATCAGACCGAAAGAACTGTAATATTTCTAAAGCCATGGTATAATTTCTGGCAATAGTCATTCATTCATCATTCATCAATTAACAATCCTCAAACATCATCATTCATTGTGATTAAGACGATCATGTTAACTCATTAATCACTTAATTCATTTCATTACTCAGTTAATGATCAGGACGATCATGTTAACTCATTAATTACTCAATTCATTTCATTACTCAGTTGTCGATCGGGATGATCATATTATTAATCTTGTTAAGCTGTTCAAGATAATCATTTCAAGAATTTCATCATATAATCATGTCACTTCAGTAAATCATTCATATAATCACTAAGTTAGAGCATGTATACTCATTTTCATCATCTCATGACATAATCATAACGTAATAATCATTCGGGAAATATAATCGCTATGCGACCTTCCTACTTCAGTATGGGGAGAGCTGTCAGGGGATGCACGGGGAGAGGCCGCGGTGCGGGCCGAAACCCGGGAAATGATCACTCGCTGCCGGGAAATCGTACCCAGGACTCGGCTCGATCAGAAGATGTTCGGGTTGATCCACTCACTTTTATGCAGGCCATGGTGACCCATGTGCAATTGCTCCATCACCATTGCGCCACACTGGCCGGATTAATCGAGAGAACTCTCCCGTATGAGCCTGCTGCTAAGGAAATTTCTGAACAACAACCTCCATCTCTCAGCAAGAAATCAACGAAGCGTAATCAATCCGAAGGCGGTCAGTCAACCTTCAAGAAGCCTCGTGCGGGTCCTATCGTTTCTGAGCGACCTCCTACGGCGCATAATCGTGCGGGATCTCAATCCGGCGGCGATTCGGCCATCACTGTTTCAGCTGAAGAAACGAGTCATTTCAGTGCTAAGTGTCCGAGGCAGACTGTCACATGCCATAACTGTGGAATTGCGGGGCATAGGGCCCGTTTTTGCCAAAGGGACTCCAAACCCACTCCGGCGACATCTCAGACCCCAAGCAAATCAGCAGTTCCGAATCAGGCCACTCAGTCCGCGTCGTTTAAAACGACAGGAGCTAACAAAGTTGGAGCTCATATTTATCAGACGGGAGCGTCTGGTTCGGGGGCCGGCAAGTCCCGGATTCATGTGATGAAGAGGATCGACGATCCGGTGGCCCGAATGATCTCAGGTATACTCGCAATTTTATTTCAACCTGTGTGTACCTTTTGATACTGGTACACCACATTCATTCATGTTTTAATCATGTTGAATAGACTTATTTTGGGATAGTCCTATTGCTTGTGGACCTCATACCATCGGTCTACCTGACGATGGAAGAATTTTCGGAAATCATACCGAATTAAGCTTAATGACCGCGATTGGTTGGTGGACCTAATCGTGGTGGACTTACCTAAGGACGATGTAATATTGGGTGTTAATTAGATGGATCGTCACGATACCATCCTTAGTGATCGTAAGCGTTTGGTCACTATCATTTCAGTCGTTGGAGACGAGTGTGTATTTCAGGGAAGTAATCCCCGTTGTTCCAGAAGAATTATTATTATGACGGAAGCAGGGAAATTCCTCAATCGAGATGTTCAATCATTCATTGTATCATTTTCATCGATTGGTCTTTCTAAGGCAATCGAGATGTTCAATCATTCATTGTATCACTTTTTATCGATTGACCATTCTAGGGCAATCGAAATGTTCAATCATTCGTGGTATCATTGTCATCGATTTACGATGTGCTTCCAGACGAGTTATCTGGTTTCCTTCACATAGATTAGTGGAATTTAGGAGTGAGTTGGAGCCCGGTACGTCCCCGTTATCGAAGGCACCGTATCGGATGGCCCCGACCGAAATGCAGGAGTTGAAGATTCAACTTGAAGAATAGTTCGAGAAAGGTTATCTCCAACCGAGTGCGTCCCCGTGGGGAGCACCAGTGTGATCTGTCAAGGAGAAGGATGGTTCGTTTCGTGTGTGTATTAATTATCAGGAGTTGAACAGGGTGATGATCGAGATTAGTATCCTCTACCCCGTATTGATGATCTCTTAGATCAACTTCAGGGAACTTCAATATTTTTCCTAGATCGACTTAAGATCTGGATATTATCAGCTGCGAATTCAAGAGTCGGGTATCGCAAGGACGGCGTTTCGTACATGCTATGGTCATTACGAGTTCGTAGTTATGCCATTCGGGCTAACTAATGTACCTGCGGTATTCATGGAGTTAATGAATCGGGTTTTCATCGACTTTTTGGATCAGTTTGTTGTTGTCTTCATCGATGATATTTTGACTTATTCTCGTGATCGAGAGGAAAACGAGGTACATCTTCATCAGGTTCTCGATGTGTTGAGACGCGAGCAACTTCATGGAAAGTTTTCTAATTGTGAGTTCTGGATGTCCGAAGTGACTTTTCTCGGGCATGTAATTTCATCTGACAGAGTTCGTGTCGACCCTCAGAAGACGGAGGCTATCCGAGATTGGCAACCTCCGAAAGATGTTAAGTAAATCCGAAGTTTCCTCGGATTAGCTAGTTAATTATCCGACCCACGGCCGGAGCTAGCAACCGTGGTTTTCGCGTTGGAAATTTGGCGTCATTACCTTTATGGCGTCACCTGTCGGTTATTCACCAATCACAAGAGTTGAAGTATATATTTACTCAGAAGTATTTAAATATGCGACAGAGGCGGTGGTTGGAACTAATCAAAGATTATGATATTGATATACTTTACCACCCGGGCAAGGCGAACGTTGTCGCCGACGCCTTGAGTCGTAAGTCTGGTCAGGAGCATATGCTTGCTCGTTTAACAGTTCAAAAGGAGCTTCAGCAGGAATTCCTTAGACCCGAGAGCGAGGTCTGGCTTCAGCGAGTGCAAGGGCAACTTTGCATGTTAGAGATCTCATCGCCACTTGAGGAGGCAATTAGAGTGAATCAGGGTTCAGACCCATCATTGTTACGCATCCGTGGGGATGTGGCTCAAGGGAAAGCCCTGGAATTGTGGTCCACGAGAATGGACTTTTGCGACTTAAGAATCGGTTATGGGTACCGGCTAATGACGAGTTGAAAAACTCGATTTTGAGAGAAGCCCATGCTACCCCTTATTCTGTTCATCCGGGGTCTAACAAGATGTACAAGGACACGAAACAAAATTTCTGGTGGAGTAATATGAAGCGAGAAGTCGCGGAATTTGTTTCGAGATGTTTAACCTGTCAACAAGTCAAGATTGAACATCAGCGACTGGCTGGTATGTTGAAACCGCTCCCTATTCCAGGATGGAAGTGGGAAGACATTTCTATAGATTTCATCACGAGAGTGCCGACGAGTCGTCGGGGCATGAATACGATCTGGGTGATCGTGGACCGTTTAACTAAGTCAGCTCATTTCCTTGAGATTAAGGATACGTAGGGTCCCGAGAGACTTGCCCAGCTGTTCATCAAAGAGATAGTGAGATTGCACGGTACTCCTAAGAGTATCGTTTCTGATCGTGACGGGCGATTCGTGTCTCATTTTGGAAATCAGTTCATCGTGATATGGGAACTCAGCTTAATCTCAGTACCGTTTTTCATCCTCAGTCCGACGGACAATCAGAGAGGACTATCCAGGCATTGGAGGACATGTTGAGGGCATGCGTCCTCGATTAGAAGACGATTGGGAAGCCCAATTACCGTTGATTGAGTTCACGTACAATTATAGTTGGCATGCTGCGATGAAGATAGCACCTTACGAGGCCTTGTACGGCATCGTTGTCGATCTCCCTTGTGTTGGTACGACCCATCAGAGTCAATCGGCACCGAGCCCGATATGCTTATAGCCGCCCGGGAGGAGGTAGGGTTGATCAGGAGTCGTCATTGACCGCCGCAGTCGTGAAATTATATGCAGATAATCGTCGACCACTAGAGTTCGAGATGGGTGACCACATTTTGGTCAAGGTATCCCCGAGTCGAGGTACCTTTCGTTTCGGAAAACGGGGGAAATTGAGTCCGAGATTCTTTGGACCGTTTGAGATTTTAGATCAAGTAGGCGAGTTAGCTTATCGATTGGCTTTACCTCCGGCGTTGAGCCAAATTCATAATGCATTGCATGTCTCGCAGTTGCGGAAGTATGTGGCCGACCCGAGTCACATACTTCAGTTCGACGAAATCGAGATCGCGGATGATCATTCGTACGAGGAGCGTCCTGTACGAGTTTTAAGACGGTGAATCAAACAGTTGAGGAACAAGATGATTCCTTTGGTCAAGATTCAGTGGTCTAGACACGGAGTCGAAGAGGCTACTTGTGGAACCGAGGAGAGTATGCGGGAGAGTCATCCTGAGTTGTTTGACCCTTAGTTTCGGGGACGAAACTCTTTTTAAGGGGGGGAGTATGTAATACCCGGTTGTAATTCATTCATTATCATTCAGTAATTATCAGTCTGTAATTATCACTCAGTAATTTTCACTCATTAATGATCGCTCATCATTCATGATTTATTCATTTGCGTTCATTTGGCATGTTGTAACCGTGTATCAGTTACCGATCGTCATTTCATCTCCGTTTGAGTGTCAGAGCGGGAGTATTATTATTATCATCGTGATTGGTAGTCTTGTGCTGGAAATATCATTTTTGGCATGTGTTGGACTTGTTCGCATTCACAAACGTTTGGTATGTCGAATCATTCATCAATCGTAGCGAGAAATCGGAGTTGTCAGAATTTCATCTTGTCCAGCAACGAGTTACGGCCGTAAGGAGTGTCGGATACGGCCGTAATAGACGTTCGTTGTTTTCAGGCCATTTCGAACGAGCGGGACTTACGGCCGTAAGGATTTCGGCATACGGCCGTAAGTTGGGCAGTACGGCCGTAAGGCTTGGCCGGATACGGCCGTACGTGTCGAGAAGGGTGCCCAGACGTTTTTGGCCGAAGGCGACTTACGGCCGTAAGGGTTGCGGCATACGGCCGTAAGGCGAGGGAGATACGGCCGTAAGGCTTGGCGGATCTGGCCGTGCGTTCTGGCGGTACCCGGTCATTTTCGACGAAGGGGATTACGCGTAAGATTGGCGGATACGGCCGTATCGTCCGAGTTACGCCGTAAGGTGTGCGGTACGTCCGTAAGGATGTCGGCCAGTGTTTTAGACGAGGGCGAGTTACGCCCGTAAGTCGTTCGGATCGCCGTAAAGTGTCGGCGAATGATTGGGCCGAAGCGAGTTACGGCCGTCTGAGTTGGTGATTCTGGCCGTAAGGCCGTTGAACTGGGATGTTACGTCCGTAAGAAGGCCGAGTTACGGCCGTAACTTCCGGCAGTTTATATAGGGCTGGCCGGGACTTTTTCTTCATTTTCATTTTCTTCTTTCATCTTGTCCGAGAGAGAGCTTGGGGGGAAGGGATTTTCCTTCATCAACACTTGAGTACTTGATTTTCTTCATTTCCATTCGATCGTATAGCTCGGATACTCGATTTAACTCGTATTCATCGGATCGAAGTGGTTGGATCTTCAAGAGGTAATTTCTTCAACATCATGGATTTAGATTTTGTGTTGAGATATGATGTTTTGGACGTTATAATCATGTTATATGAAGGGATATGTATATGATTATGAGTTTGTATAAAGATTCATTAGATTATTGAGGGATTATTCAAGAACACTTTGAATATCGAGTTGGATTTGGGAGTTTTCGATTAATTGTTGTTATAATCACGTATTTGGATATTCATAACGGATTATTGATCGTATTGAAGATGTTTTGTTGGTTTGAAACACTTCTTAGGGATTTGATGTTGGTATTATTGAGGTTTGGTTGTAATCAATCGGAGTTGGCCACAAAGTGTTCGATATAATGCCCCAATGAACTTGATTTAATCGTATCGACGTTTTGAATTCGTTATATTCGTGTTTGATTCGTATATTGAACGGATTTTTGGTAATTGTATTTATTCAAGGTTGTTCGAGTGACCGATATATCAATTAGGACGTTGTTCGTGGAAGGATAATTGTCACCGGTGTTGTGTAAGTTAATTCTTACTCGGTTAAAAGGATATTCATTCCTTTTGTTGTTGTTCATTCATAATTATAACTCATTCATCATTGTATTAACCGTATCGAAACTTTTTATTGTCAATTAATCACTTCAGTCACAAGGAACGATGGTTCCAATCATTTCATTGAGCTATCATTCATTTCACTATCATTTCATCTCAGTGAGTCATTATTCGTTTCCGATGTCACTTTTGTTATATCGTGGCATTAGGTCATCTTGGCGTGCAGTTGGTATGTGTTGGATTTTCATGTCGGGCACGTTTAAGTCGTGTGTTGGTTGTTGGCCTCACATTGGACTGTGCACACGAGTCATATGCCTCGTGAGACTGATTAGGTACAAGACCACACGTGTATTCGATCGATACTCGTTGGTGGTTTGTGCATGGACACATTTCCATCCCGGGCATAGTGTGGCGCCACCCTTTGAGCCGTATTGTTAGTTGATTCATATAGCATGTTTGATTGCGTATGTTTCGACAGGATATTTTATAACTTCAGATATAATCATGATTGTGTATTTTCAACCCTTGAGGATTGTTGTTCTGTGTAACTGACCCCGGCTGGGGATTTTGTTTTTCAGGTTATGGCAAGGCAAAAGCACGGGAATAGCATGTTGACGTCGAGGAGTCCCAATGATACTAGTAGGGGGGCCCGATCTTTCAGTTATTCATGTCGTTTTCCTTTAATTTCCGCTGCAGACTTTCATTTGGATACTCTGTTTCATTCAGTGTTGTGTATTTTATCTTCATATAAAATATACTAGTATTCGGTATTGTCCTGGTGTGTTGTACTTAAACTCCTCATCGGAGTATTTGGTAATATAATGTGGTTCGGTACTACAATTATATTATTTAATTCATCATTTTCATTCGCCTGGTGGGTCCCAGTCGGGGATTCACGGCACTGTAATATCCGCCTAGTTTGTGGTGTTACACAACGGGCCTCACAAAGCCCAGGAATCCTTTCATTCTTTCAAGAAACATCCGCACCCATATAAGAGCGGAAAGAATTTCGGAACAATGTCAGCCATGATGGATACAGCTAGGAAGTGCTTTAACTGTGGTCGCCTAGGCCACCTTTGGCGTGATTGTTTGCGCACCCCAGTTACATGTTTTGATTGCGGATAGGAAGGGCACCGTGCGACGTTTTGCAAGGATGCCACCAAGTACAATGGAACCCGCTCATCGCAGCCAGTTCAGAAGGAAGCTAGTATCCAACAGACGCAGCAAAGTGTTCAGATGCCTCAGAATTTTGGCTACGGACGAGGCAGAGGACAAGGGGACCGAAAGGGGACATCGAGTGCCGGATCTGTTCCCCCACGTCTGTACGAGATGAGGAGGACAGACGATCGTGATCTTCTTTGTCGCATCGTGCAGTCTTGCCCGAGATCCTTTCCCAGCCAGTTAGCATTTTATTCGATACAGGAGCTACGCATTCTTTTATATCCTTGTCTTGTGTAAATCATTTGAATATTTCTGGTTTTCATACTTGTGAACCTTATGTTGTTGGTTTACCGAGTGGAGAGAGGATTGTTGGGAACTTAGAGACTAGAGATTTCCCTGTATCATTTGGGGGCAGGGAGTGGCTCTCAAATCTAATTGTAATAGAAATGCAAGGAGACGACCTAATACTCGGAGACGATTGGCTTAATCGATATGGGGCTATTGTAAACTACCGAAGGAGGAATATTTTGCTGATCGCTGACGATGGTTCCGAAGTACTGTTTGAAGGATGGAAACCAGGAAGCTCAGGAAAGTTGATCAAAGCAATGAAAGCTGTCAAATTATTGAAACAGGGTTGTACCGGATACTGGTGCTATGCAATGAAGAGAGAAGACGAAATTGTGGAACTTTCATCCATTCATGTTGTTAACGAATTTCCAGATGTATTTCCTGACGAGTTACGTGGACTACCTCCACGACGGGATGTATAATTTACCATTGAGCGGGAACCCGGAGCTACACCAATTTCTAAGGCACCGTATCGTATGGCACCTACTGAGATGTATGAACTGAAAAAGCAACTGGAGGAGTTACTGGACAAAGGCTATATCTAGCCAAGCGTTTCGCCCTGGGGAGCGCCAGTTCTTTTTGTCCGGAAGAAGGATGGATCGCTTTGACTGTGTATCGACTATCGAGAGCTGAACAAGATGATGATTAAGAATAAGTATCCATTGCCACGGATTGATGACCTTTTCGACCAGTTGCAAGGAGCAACAGTATTTTCTAAAATCGATCTGAGATCAGGATACCATCAGCTGAGGATTAAGGAATCTGATGTTCCAAAGTCAGCATTCAGAACTCGCTACGAACACTATGAGTTTGTAGTGATGCCGTTTGGTCTCACTAATGCACCTGCTATATTCATGCAATTGATGAACCGAGTGTTCATCGAATATTTAGATAAATTTGTGGTCGTGTTCATTGATGACATTCTGGTGTGTTCTAAAAGCCCGGAAGAACATGCGCAACATTTGCGGATTGTATTAGAACTTTTGAGAGGCGAGCAATTGTACGCCAAACTTTCCAAGTGTGAATTCTGGCTGAAGGAAGTAATGTTCCTCGGCCATGTGGTATCAGCTAAAGGAGTCCGAGTAGATGCTCAAAAGATCGAAGCAATTATGGATTGGAAGCCTCCAAAGAACGTGAAGGAAGTCCGAAGCTTCCTAGGACTTGCTGGATATTATCGTCGATTCGTGGAAGGGTTTTCTAAAATCTCCCGCCCACTTACTCGACTCCTGCAGAAAACTCAAAAGTTTGAGTGGAACGAGTCGTGTCAGACTAGTTTTGATGAATTGAAGAGGAGATTGACGACATCACCAATTTTATCACTTCCACATGGGACTGGAGGATTCATAGTTTACAGTGATGCCTCGAACCAAGGACTCGGATGCGTATTGATGCATAATGATAAGGTGATCGCTTATGCTTCACGACAGCTGAAACATTATGAAGTGAATTACCCAACACATGATTTAGAGCTAGCAGCAGTAATTTTTGCTTTGAAGATCTGGAGGCATTATCTGTACGGGACTCACTGTCAGATCTTTACGGATCACAAGAGTCTCAAGTACATCTTCAGTCAGAAAGAGTTGAACATGAGGCAAAGAAGATGGTTAGAACTGATTAAAGACTATGACTTGGAGATTTTGTATGATCCAGGTAAAGCGAATGTAGTGGCCGATGCACTCAGCCGCAAGCCTATTTCTATTCAGATGCTGGAGACTCTGACCTCTCAACTTAGCCTTCAACGAGAGATGATTAGAGAAGGAATTGAAGTGTGGTTACAAAGAGTCCAAGGACAACTGTTCGTGATGGAATTAACTTCGTCATTAACCGAAGAAATCAAATCTAGACAGGCAGATGATCCTCTGATGATTCGGTTGCGTGATGAAGTAATCAAGGGAAAGGCCCCCGGATTCCTAATTCATGATGATGGAGTTTTGAGATTTCAGAACCGACTCTGCGTTCCCGATGTCGATGTTCTAAAATAGACGATTATGAAGGAAGCTCACAGTTCGCCCTATTCTATCCACCCGGGCACCAGTAAGATGTATAAGGACTTGAAACAGAATTTCTGGTGGGGCAACATGAAGAAAGATGTAGCGGACTATGTTTTAAAATGCTTGACTTGTCAGCAGGTTAAGATCGAGCATCAACGGCCTGCAGGAATGTTGAAGCTTCTCCCGATTCCTGAATGGAAGTGGGAGGACATATCGCTGGACTTTATCACTAGTATGCTGAGAACTAAGACAGGAATGAACATGATTTGGGTGATAGTTGATCGTCTAACCAAATAAGCTCATTTCCTAGGCATTAAGGACACGTGGGGACCATAGAGGTTGGCGCGAGTATTTATTTCAGAGATAGTTCGACTGCATGGTACTCCGGAGACCATTATTTCTGATCGAGATGGCCATTTTGTGTCTCACTTTTGGAAAGTAGTTCATAAGGCCTTGGGGACCGAATTGAACTTCAGTACAGTGTATCACCCACATACGGACGGACAATCCGAGAGGACCATTCAAACGGTGGAAGACATGTTAAGGTCCTGTGCCTTAGATTGGTCAAACGATTGGGAAATTCATCTACCATTGATTGAATTTACCTACAACAATAGTTGGCATGCTTCCATTAAGATGGCACCATTTGAGGCATTATACGGGAGAAGATGCAGATCGCCCCTATGCTGGAACGATTCATCAGACTTGATCCGAACAGAACCAGAGTTGATTGTACAGACTCGAGAGAAGATAGCTTTAATTCGTGATAGACTGTTGACCGCCCAGAGTGGACAGAAATCTTATGCAGACGTACGCCATCGCCCTTTGGAGTTCAGTACAGGAGACCACGTACTTTTAAAGGTTTCTCCTACTCGGGGAATCTTTCATTTCGGAAGGAAAGGAAAGCTGAGTCCGAGATATATCGGACCATTTGAGATCCTTGAGAGAGTTGGAGAGTTGGCATACAGATTGGCATTGCCGCCGTCATTGTGCCATGTTCATAACATGTTCCACGTATCCTAGTTACGGAGGTATATACCAGATCCTAGTCATGTCATTGATTTATGTGAGATCGAAGTCACTCAAGATGGGACGTTTGAAGAAAGACCGGTCAAGATACTTGAGAGTCGAGTTAAACAGTTGAGGAACAAACCAATCGTTTTGGTCAAAGTTCAATGGTCACGTCACGGAGTGGAAGAAGCCACATGGGAAATGGAGGATGGCATGAAGTCCAGATATCCCGAGTTATTTTCGTCTTGAGTTTCGGGACGAAACTCCTTTTTAGTAGGAGAGTATGTAATATCCGGATTTATTACTGTGTATTTCATCTGTATTCGAACCCTGTATTATTCGGATTTGTGATCTTGATAATTGAAGTATGATATTTCTTACATTGGTATCTTTGTACATAAGTATAACAACATGCAAAATTTCTCATGCAAACTCGTGATAGCACACGCTAAGAATGTAGCTTAACGCGCGCAATCGGCTACTACTAGCGCACGCTACGTATGTAGGAGTTGCGTGCGCTAGGCACTCAATTATTGAGCTGGGCGGCTAGCACATGCGCCAGCCGGGACATGGGTCCGGATAAGATTCCCGCAGACGAACCTGGACAGTTTTGGAGTCAACCCTTATTAGTGCGCGCTAAGGATGCTTAGTAGCGTGCGCTAATCTGCTTTTTGCAGAAAGTTTATATATAGGCCAGCACTCCATTTTATTCCCATTTCCTTCGTTCATTCTTCAGTCTTGAGAGACCAGAGAACAATAATTATCCTCCTAACACACTTAGAACACATCTACTTGATCCTTGAACATTGGATATTACTTGTGAGTGATCATTGAAGAGAAATAACTCCTTGGAGTGGCATATAATCAACCGGAGTCGGATTCTACCTTGTGGTTCAGTGATTTCGTCATATTAAGGTATGTTGATTCTATCTTCAACTCTAGATTCGTGTTGTGGAGAATAAGATGGTCATGTTAGCAAATATTGATCTTTTTGGGTGAATTATCTAAAGCACACCATGTTTGGAATATTGAGATGATTATGCCTTAAGTACCTTGATTATGAACATCATGATTCGAATCTTATTACATTGAACAAGTAGAGGAAGCTTCTATCGTTGGTAAATCCGAATCTAGTAAGTGTCTTCATAGCAATCATGAACTTGACTTTAACGTCATTATTGTTAGACGAATCTAAAAGATTGATCATGGAAGGATTTATCTTGTAAAGATGGAACCTTATTCAAACTTCAGAATGATAGTTTTGATTGATACATAGGTGTTGATATCGACCGTTAAGCCTTCCGAATTATCGCATGAAGAATTATAATCGAAATGGAATATGGTTTTATAATAATATACATATTCTTGAATCCGGAGTTGTTATTATCCGTAAGATCATTCATAACCGTATGAACATGATATTCATGGACGTAACATGAATTAACACTGAAGATTTCATTGGTTTGATCATGATGAGATCAGTTTAATACCCAGTAGTGAACTGCCATGCACAGTTAGCGCACGCTAAGCTATGTAGATTAACGTGCGCTATCGAGCATGAGTTAACGTACGCTACGTTTGGTAGGTAACGTACGTTAGGCCATCAGATAATTCAGTCGGCTGATCAGTGAGGTACTGACCATGCATAGTTAGCGTACGCTATGCTTTGTTGTTTGCGTGTGCTATCGAACGCTACACAGAATACTTAGCGTACGCTAAGAAGTTCAGGCAGATTGCATTTTATGAACTTTCGGCCGTAAATTGAATTGGTATACATTCGTACGACGTGAGATAAATTCTTTATTATTTCTTTTGTTAAGGTTCGAGCTTGTTACGTGATTGATC
This sequence comes from Orobanche coerulescens, assembly GCA_033398695.1. Lineage (NCBI taxonomy): Eukaryota > Viridiplantae > Streptophyta > Magnoliopsida > Lamiales > Orobanchaceae > Orobanche > Orobanche coerulescens. Next base: position 66,986,244 of record CM065810.1, read on the forward strand.
GAAGGGGACGATCTTCGAGTATTTTTATATTCGTGGAAGTTTTATTCTTGTCAATGAACCGAGGCAAGTACTCTAATTAGAATTGTGTATATTATGACAGTTATGGTGTGATTGTATTGTTTAAATGTGTTGTGATTATATGTCCACCATGCGTTGATCCGACGGGAATCATCATAGGAATCTATAGCTGTGTGCGCTGGATCGTTGGACAGGTAGTTCCACCATGTGTTGGTCCGACGGGATCATCATGGGAATCTATAGCTGTGTGCGCTGGATCGTTGGAATATTATCAGTATGTTGGAAACTGTTATGATATGATAAGTGTTGTTGATATTTCTCGTTGGAGAAACTTGTTATGATATAATTGTTGATTATATCACTGTTGTATGATTATTGTACTTGTTCTAGCATCGTTTTGCTAACCCCTGCGGGGGTGAACATTTGTTTATGTTCAGGATCTAGGAGAGCGGGAAAACAACCACTGGAGCTGCATGACGACGAGGGTGCAGAGTGATGTTCCGTCCGGGTTTACTGTCTGTTGTTTGTTGGTTATTTCAATAAGTACTCGAGTACGTCGTCAGTTTATGATGTTTGGATTTTGGTGATGTATTAATAACTCTTCATTGGATAGTTGTATTCTCGGTATTGAACCAGACGGTTGTATTTTATTTCAGTGATTTCATAAGTTGGTATCTGTTATTGTCATTTCATTTATTCAGCCTTGTAAATTCTTATGTAAAGGATTTACGGTGCTGTAATATTCTTGAATATATCGGGGGTGTTACAGCACCAGAATCCAGTATCCAGGAAGTAGAAAATACAGTAGCAGAACAATTTGTTTCCAAAACTAAAAGTTTTATACCTGAAGTGCCATGAAGAATCGGACAGTCTCTAGCCCAGTGGCCCAGCTCACCACACTTGAGACAAGTATCTTTCTTATTCTTGCCTTTTGGAACCATCGGGGCCTTGCCCTTTCCTTTAAGGTCCTTAATTTGTGGTCTAGTCTGCTTCTTGGTCTTTTTCTTCTTATTCTTAGACTTCCGAAGTCCAGAAGAAATCACAAGGGCAGACTCCTTCATCCGCGGAATCTTCATCTGAGACTGAGCGGTCACCAGTTTGTTCATTAACCCAGCTAAGTTACATGCAATCTCATTGCAGTTGAAGTTCATAACAAACTGTGAGAAGGAATCAGGGGGAGACTGAAGGACAAGGTCGGTTTGGAGAGAAGTATCCATTTTAAAATCAAGAGCCTCCAATCTCTCGTTCATGGATATCATTTTGAGGACGTGTTCCCCAACTTTCTCATCTTCCTTCATCCTTGCACCGAACAGTTGCTTGGATATCTCATATCTAGCAGTTCTGCTGTGCTCACCATAAAGCTCGGTTAAGTGAGATAGAATCTGCCTAGCAGAAGTCATTTTCTCATGAGCTCTCTGAAGCTCATTATACATGGAAGCCATCATATAAGCAAGGACTTTCACGTCATCCTTAACCCACTTTTCGTGGTTTTCAATCTCTTCCTGATTGGCTCAGGTCCGCACAGGAGGCGTCGGAATGTCCGTCTCCAAGACGTATCCCAGTGCCTCTATACTGAGGACAATCATCAGATTGCGGAGACAATCCACAAAGTTAGGTCCCATTAACGTGTTCTTTTCGAGTAGAATTACGAGTGGATTCATTGTTATATTGAGATTTGAGTCTGCATTAAGTACGATAGATTAATTAGTGACTCATTCAATTATGTTCTGAGTATAGAATTAAGGTCTTTTCTATTCTTGTTACCCAGCTCCCACTTCTTTATAAATTGTAATAGAGGGCAACCAAACATGTTTCTAATCTATTAATTTTCATAAAGTGGTGTCCAACACCAACCCATCTTGGATGATTCGATCTTCTTTTTCCCCATGTTCACTCTCCTCAACCTATATGGTTTCTATGGTTCGTGAACAAGTTAAGTTTATACCATCGACGCAAATCAGTTTCACAATTGAATCTTATCCGGCAACCTATCAGGTTTCTAGGGATAAAATTTGCTCCAACCGAAGGCATCCAATGCGCTCCCGGTAATTTATCCGTCCTCCCCAAACGACTACCCCGATAACTCGGAAGCATAGCACATCCGGTTTGGATTTCAATTTCCCAAAAACTCGATGGAGGGAAGGAAAACCTTGAAACCTTATAAACTTAATAATTTATCGTGGGAGAATTTTCACGATTAACGTTACACTTTGCACACTAATCATTTTAACGCGTTTGTGGTATTCATACAATATGAAAAAACCATTCACAACCTAGTTGCTACCAACATGTGGTTCATGGGCCGTTCCTAGAAAATAAAAACTCCGTAATCTAATTACAAATCTTCGTATTGAATCTTCGTCTTCTCGAAACGGATCTTCCTTCGGTCTTCGTCATTACATATAAATTTTACATTGAAAATTGGATCCTAGATACAAATATTTCCACTAAAATAAATAGGCTCAAAACGCCTTTACAACCCAATCGAATAAAACCGAATGATTCAAAAACTAGGTCCATGAACCACATCACCATTCAAAAATAATGCATCCAACACATTAAATAAATAGCATTCATAATGAATCTGAATATTGATCCAATCAATATAAAACAATCCATCCAAAACGAATTAATCTAATTAATTCAAACAATCGTCAATTTTAACTTGTTCCGGACGAGAAAATATTTCATTAAATTAATTCCCCTAAGAATAAAATTACCATAATTAAATCTTAGTCAAATTAAATCCAATTTAATTTGTGGGAAATTAATTATCGAACGAAATATAAAAAACGGAGTCGGAAAACACGGTCGAGCCAAGTCAGGACACCGCCAAAGAGTTGCCGAAAGGTGCGCACAGTGCCGAGCACGGCCGGAAGCTCGCCGACCAGACTCGCTCCTACCGCTGCATCAGCGTCCATACAGCATCAGGCAGCGTGCCCTGGCACTCCAAGTCCGGGTCCGTTTACGTTGCCTGCTTTTCGCCCCGATTCCAAAAATAATATTTTTCTAATCTTTATATTACTCATTTAAATCAGTTTTTCAAAAGAAAAATAGATTTATATTGTAACATAAAATCATGAAAAATTAATTTTTAGATGAACAATAGAAAATCAACGATTAATACGATTATGATTCCAAATCATACACCATCTAATCAAGCATTCCAAATGCTAATATCGTATATACTATCGCAAGACCTACGCTGCGATACCACTGTTGGGATTCGGTGCCTAAAACGAAGGCCCAGTGGAAGCGGTAAAACGAAAATTAATTCGATCTGAATCCCTACGAGGATCGATCGAGCTACGTATATACGAATATATAAAACGAAATACAAGAGATACGGAAAAACATACCCTCGTAGTCCGTTGATTAAATGGTATCCTTCTTTTGAGCTATTCCCCAAGCTTTGCTTGATCTCTACGAATCCAATCCGTTCCAAGTTATTGGATGATCCAACGCCGAAAATACCGCGTCTCTACTTGCCACGCGTCGGAGAAACAACCGGGATGACTAAACCTCATTATCCTCGAAGAATACGGCTAGAACAAGGTTATAGAAGCTTGCTATTGTGATTATAACACTCCAAGTGTATAACTCCTATCTCTCTTTGATTTCTTGATTTTTCTCCAAGAACAACCAAGAAAAAAAGAAGAAGAAGATGAAGACTAAAGAGAAAACAATTTTTTCTCTCTCTCAAACTCAAACTCACGTAGGAAATCACACAAGGAATCAAAAGGTGCATGTGATATGAGATGTCTTCTTCCCTTTTTTCAACTCTCACTTCAATAATACAAATCATGCCACATGATATTAAAACCCCACAATGTCATGTTCTTTCATATAAAATGTAAGCAACAAGACAAGAGGAAAGTGAGTGGAAACAAAAGGGGGCGGCTACTATGCAAAAACGGACGAGTTCAGTTCGTTTTGGACTCCCATGAATCCAAACAGATCAACTACGATTCCGTTCCGATGTATTTGTATCGATTAATTAATCCAATTAATTAAACATATCAAATACAAAATAACATAATTAATTTTTCCAAGAAATAATTATATTCATGAATTAAATTAATCACCCAGTGATATATTTAATTCATTAAGCCGTAAATCAATTTATCCGATAAATCGATTTAAACATCCAATGTCCTAAATTTAGATATCCAATATCTAATATTCATAATGAGAGAATTAGCTTGATTCATTCTGTCGTCAATCCTATTGCGCGACTCGGTAGGTCCGTCTCAATCAGCAATGGGAGGAACCAAAGAGTAGTAGCACCACCTAGCCATCCTGGCGGCCTACACCGTACCCCAACTGAGAACGAATGATTGGGATCATTCAAGAACCATTCTGTCGTGAATACCAGTATACGTATAAACCCTTGTTTCAAATGTCTCGATCAAGTTATAGGGCCACGGCCAGTCAAACCCTAACTGTACTTGACGCTATGCATGCGTTAATGCAAATCGAGATCATTTAGCTCTCGTGTATCCAATACAACTAGCTCCAATGCTTTGGCCAAAGACTTATGATCTCATCTGCCAATAACCGCATAGGACATATAACCCGCTCACTAACGGGAGAAATAATTCTATCTTGGTATTCAGTAGGACCTGCTACTTGCCCGTTAAGATGCACGTCGAGGTTGACCCCCATCTCCCGGTTTATAGGGTCGAACTACTCTAATGAAAATCTTAACGTCACAAGCACATCCCTGCTAAATCCTTAAGTCGAAGGTTCACGAATACCTATCATAACCTTTCGATTCCGTCATTGACTGTCCCGGAGTGAAATTCGTGTGACGAATCGAGGGTGAGTCGGTTCGAGTATACTAATCCAATTAGCATACTTATAATGTGTGCTCCCACTAACCACTAGTGTTCGACAGACACTCTCCATGTCAAAGAACACGTCATACAAGTCTTCTCATAAACTTAACGCCCAGTCAAGTTTCATCGACTTGCGAACGATTAAGTATTTGAGCTATAAACCTTTCCAGTGCCGACCCCTTTAACAAATAATGAGTGGAACGTTTTTCTCTTATATACATGGACTAGTTTCTATATGTATATTTACGAGTTAGGAATGTCAGTAACGGCCAGTAAATAAAGAAACATCCATTGCTTTATATTAATGATTCACATAATTACAAGTACAATGCCCTCACTCAACATCCTATGAGTGGCATTCGAGGGCATACTCCTAACATATGGCTTGTATTCGTATTTTATACTTACACTATCAAAACAGTGGAGTTTTGCTAACCCCCGAGTATTCGGGGGATAGATGTCTGTATTGCGTCCAGGTACTTTCAGGTTGCTGGGGAGCGAATCACAGGATCGATACGAAGGGTGATAGAAGACGACGATACTAATCACATGAAGACCAATTGTAGAGTATTTCGGATAATCTTGTTGGTTATTTCTCCGATGTATTATTATCCCGATATAGGGGAGCGTTAATGTATTTCAAACCCTGTGTGGATATGAGTTCTGGGAAAGAATCTTGTATGTAATGATGTGTGTGTTGTGATCATAGACCAAATAGGTCTAATGGTCCTTTACGAAGCCATGTCGGCATGTGAAGTGATGCATTGTTTTGTATTTTAGCCTGGTAGATCCTCACGGAGAGGGTCTGCAGCGCTGTAATATTCCTGAGTGGTTTGGGGGTGTTACAGATAGCACAGGATCGTAAGAAGTCTTACGCCGACAAGCGTAGGAAAGATCTCGAATTCTATGTTGGCGGCAAGGTATCTCCTACCAATGGAATTATTCGTTTTGGTCCAATGAGCAAGTTGAGACCAAGATATATTGGGCCATTCGAAATTCTTGAACGAATTCGAGAGTTAGCTTACCGCTTGGCTTTACCCCCAGAACTTTTGGCCGTACACAACGTTTTTCACGTATCATTGTTTGAGGAAGTATGTGCATGATCCCGGCCACGTCATCAACTATAACCTTGTGGAGGTGAACAAGAATCTTACTTATGAAGAACAACCAGAGGTTATTCTCGACCGATCAGTCCGGCAGTTGAGGAACAAAGAGAAGGTGTTTGTCAAAATCCAATGGCGTAACCACAGTAAAGATGAGGCCACTTGGGAGCGCGAAGAAGAACTTCAAGCTCGTTATCCAAAGTTCTTCAATTGAGGTATGTCATTTATTTTGGAGGACGAAATTTTTTCTAAGAGAGGTGGGATGTAATATCCGCCATTTTCATAAAATAATATTATTATTTATAATAATATTTATAATGCATTTTTATTTCATTTAGTCTCATTACATTACTGGGTGAGTTATTGTTGTACAATTATTTTCACTTCACGTACAAGTCAATTCATTTAATCTCATTTAGAGGATCGTGAATATTTTTACGACATCCCATACGTTCTAAGCCCGAGTCAATTTTATCAATTTAATTTAAGAAGCATTTAATATTAGTCATTGTTATTAATATTATTATAATCTCATTTAGAGGATCGTGAATATTTTTATGACATCTCATAGGTTCAAAGCCCGAGTCAATTTTATCATTTTAATTTAAGAAGCATTTAATATTAGTCATTGTTATTAATAATATTATAATTATAAAAGATATTATTAATGATAATAATAATATGTATAATAGAGAACAATATTAATATTATTGTTGGATATCATTATCAATTACTTATAGTCCAATAAAATTTTAAAATTAAAAATCCTTTTCTTTAGCCCAATAGGCCCAACAAAATACACCTTTTATGCTCCTAGGGCTATCTTCTAATCCTAACTTAGGAGTATCTATATATATTATAAAAACCGAGTTTCTTTTTTGCACCAGAATGATTTGTCCTATGTGTCATTTTGTAGATTTTCTTTGTTAATTTTTACTTTTTTTAATTACTATCACCTATATTATGTATATTATCATTAATAAACAATTGCCTTAATTATATGTTAGGAATTAGGATTCTCACTTATTTTTACCCTTCCCTTAATTATTTTGCTGAATTTATGGATCAGAAAATTCCGATTTAACTTTCCTTAAATTATTTTGCTGAATCTATGGATCATATATTTATGAAAAATCTACGCCTCTTATAATTGCTAAAATTCCGGATCATATTAATTGGATGTTTAGCTTTTCACATATTAATAAATGTCTTAATACCTAATCATATGCTTTGTTTGCTAAATTTTTGGGATTTAATATCATCTAAGTATATTTTTCGTCAATATTTTTTGGGCAATCTTTTACTTTTAATTACTATATATCATATGTATCTATCTTTATATATGTTACAAATACTCAATTTTTTGTGCAATCTCATGGCTTTTGCCTAGGTGTAATTTCTTGGGTTTTTTTGCCAATTTTGAGATTTTTTTTAAAAAACAAAATTAATTAATATATAATTAAAACTAAAATATGTGATTTATATGGATGTTTAATTTTGAATGTCCAATATTAACGGTTGTTCTCATATTCTGTTTATATTTTAATTACGAGTTATATGGATGTTTAAATTCTTGATTTCAATATTCCGTATAAGTTTTAGTTAATAGTTTAATTACATGTACTATTATATTTTAAATACATTCATATATTAATTGTGATAGGCAAATACGGATTTTTGATGTTTTTGCTCCCTTTTGATCATATTCAGTGAGAATATAAATTCTATTGGTTTCATTAGTATCCGTATATTATTTTAAAATTGAATTTTTTAAGTCTTCTCATTTAATTGACTTATATTTTATTAGGATCTTTTTTATATTTTTGAATTTTTTATATTTAACGTATTAATTAATTAATCTTTCTAGAATCTATATATTTATAAAACTATCTATATATCTATCTTATACTATATTAAAATGAGTTTTTAGCTTTCTCATTATTCAACTTATATTTTTTTATACTATTCACTTATTAATAATTAATCTACATATATATTTATCTTTCTATCATTATATATATATATATGTATGTATATTTGAGTGTGTGTATAATATATAAAATTTAATTATTTCCCGCTTTCTCATTGATTTGCCTTATATATCATTTTATGGTTCTTTTAACATTTTTTTTAATTCTTTCTAATATTGACTTATCAATTAATTTATTTATTTCTGGTTGGGCTATGGCATGTCCATCGTATAATAAAAGTTTATATTCATAATAAATATAAGTAACAAAAAATTTATTTGACACTCTAACTATATTTATAATAAGTATCGTTTATAAATTTATTCTATATTTCTCTCAAGTGCAAAAATAGAATAAATTTAGTGAAAAATTTTGTTGAGTAACAAAAAATTTATTTGACACTCTAACTATATTTATAATAAGTATCGTTTATAAATTTATTCTTGATTTCTACCAAGTGCAAAGAATAACAAAAAATTTATTTGACACTCTAACTATATTTATAATAAGTATCGTTTATAAATTTATTCTTGATTTCTCTCAAGTGCAAAGTAGAATAAATTTAGTGAATATTTTTGTTGTTAATTATTTCATACGTGTAATTTTCTGAGTTTTTTTGCCACTTTTAAGATTTTTTAAAGTAATACTAATTGAACCTATAATTAATACTAACATATGATTTATATAAATGTTTAATTTTGATTGTTCAATAATGATGGTTGTTCCCATACTCTATTAGCATTTCAATGATTTACCAAAAATTTTTATTATATGTCCGCGTAAGTTTTGTCAATAGATTAAGTAATATTAATATTATATTCTTAATGCTTTCATATATTAGTTGTGATTGACGATGAATATGACTTTTTGATATTGTGTTCCCTCTTAGTCATATTCCATGAGAATTGCCATCGTTATTGCTTTAATATTTGTATAATATACTAGAATTGAATTTTTTGTACCTTCTCATGATATTGATTTATATGTTTAATTGAGATTTTTTTCATATTCTTTGAATTTTTTTCTATAATATTTTTTATTCTTGCTGCATCTATATATAAATTGTAATTTAATTCTAAATATGGGTTTGAAGGTTTCTTAATGATTGGGCTTATATTTTAATTTTATTTTTTATTTTTTCTTTATTGACTTATTAATTAATTAATTAATCAATTTATATATATATATATTGAAATTAAATTATTTTTAGCTTTCTCATTAATTTGAGTTATTTATCAATTTTTGGGGGTTTTGATAAAATTTTTCTTTACTAGCTTATCAATTAATTCATCTATATCTGGGGTAGTGTCATGTCCATTTATAATAAAAGATTCTTATTCATAATGCAAATAATTAAAAATAAGCTTATTTGACACTTCTTAACTATATTTATAATAAGTAAAAATCATTAGAATTTATTCTTGATTTCTATCAATTGCAAAAAAACATTAAATTATTGGAAATTTTTATTGTTAATTGATATAAAGAACTCTATATTTTCTAATTGATTAATAAAATATAGTTGTGTAAAATTGGCTTAAAATTCATATTTCTTTTTATTACTCACATCATATATTTTAGTATACCTCTACACTATATAAGGCTCAAATACTTGAACTGGCCGGAAGATGAAGAAAATGACGGGAGAATAATGCGTTCCTCATGTTTTTCATATAACATTTGAAAATTTTCAAATATTACTTTGCTATGAATTATAAGAAAAAGATACTTATAAAGCATATCACTAATTTTCCATCAATGAATATAAGAAGATGTTGCATGAAAAAACTATAAAAAGATATTACACGGAAGAATGACATATATGCTACCAGGGGAAACCAAAATATAGCCATAAAGTTTGACAGAATAATCATAAGAAAATACTCTACAAAATTATAAAAAGATGCTAAATAGTAAAACAATAGGAATATATTGCACGAGAGAACTATAAGAATGTTCAAACAAAGGTGAGCAATAATAAGATCCTATATGGGAGAACTATAAAAAAGATCCTATATGAGAGAATAATAAGAAGATACTATATAGAATAACATTAAGAATCACTAAATGAAAGAATGATATGAAGATAATACATGAGAGATCAATAAGAAGAAGATACACGAGAATCATACGAACATACTAGAATCATAAGAATATGATAGAGAGGGAATCATAAGAAGATGTTATACAAGAGAACCATAAGAAGATACTCAATGGGAGAATGATAAAACCATAAAAATATTCTATATATTAATATATCTGTAGAGTCGAATGGAATCCAACAAATATTACAAATATTATGCATTTTATAAATAGTATATTGGTTTAGGTTAACCATACACTCTATAATTACCATCATTGAACTTAAGAAGATGTTACATTGACGTACCATATAAGAGGCTATCTAGGAGAACCATAAGAAGATAATACACATAAGAACCATAAAAAGACACTATATGAGAGAACGATAAGACGATGTTATCGGGGAAAACCATAAATGATGTTATACGAGGGAATCATAAGAATAAGCTAGGTGGGAGGATCAATAGGAGATTCTATATGGGAGAAACATAATAAGATCTTAAATGGGAGAATGATTGCACGGGAGAACCATAAGAATATTCAAACATTGGAGAATATTAAGAAGATGCTACACGGCAAAAACATAAGAAGATGCTACACATGATAACAACAAGAAGATATTGAAGGAATAACGATAAGAAAATGCCACATGAAAAAGTCATAAGAACATGATACACGAAAGAACATAGGAAAATGCTACATAGAAGAACCATGAGAATACTCTATATAAGAAAACCACGAGAAGGTATTACGCATGATAACTGTAAGAAAATTTCAAATGGAAGAACAACAAGAAAATGTCACATGAGAGAACCATAAGAATGTTATATATATATATATATATTATTTGTCAAGATACATATATTATTTATTATAATATAATAAAATTCACGAATATCATGAAATTACATAATTAGTATACAGATTTAAGTAAATCATATAACTTATCAGACAAATAATAAGACGTTAAAATTTTTTTTAACGACATGTGAGATATTTTGAGATTAAATTTGTTAGTGGATAATATACTTTATATTTTCAAAATTTGCATTAATTTAAAAATTAACTTGCAAAGGGTTAATTATATTATATTTGTTGGTTTTTATATTTTATTAAATATCTAGAATTGCGATGCGGTGACAAACGTTTATGTTTTAAACTCAGAGTTTGAAAATTGTATATGATATATAAGATTATTCATTGTTATTGTTATTATTATTTTTATTGTGTTTAATTTGATATAAATTTATTTTTATATCTGACTCTTAAATAAATAAAAAAATTATATCCCGTCGAAAGTTAACGGGTCATGCACTAGTAAATACACTATTCTGCAGTGCAAAAATAAAATACAAAAAATATAGAAAACACATCGTATTCTTCTGAACGACCGAAGCAGCCTCAACTCTCTGACACTTTCGGCACACCAACCTCCTTCCCAGCAGTCCAATATGATTCTCCATACTTTTCCTCTCCAGCAGGTAATTCCAAATCTCAAATCTATTGATATTGTTTCATGTTCGTAGCAATTGATTGAACAAAATCAGAAAATACCCAGAATCCAACTTTCAAGTTGAAACTCTCGAATCACATCACATAAGATTTGTTCAACCTCAGTCGTCCTCAACTCTTCAGCCCCAATTCTGTCATTTGTACACAATCCCAGCAAGCCCGATTTCATGATATTGGCCTGCATCTAGTTCCCACTTTTATGAACCTCAAATTATCGCCCCAGTTCTAGTCGCAGAAAATCAAATCCAGAATTTCAGCAGAACCATTCAACCCATCTCAGCCCAAGATATACTGAAATCGAACCATAGATGTAGCTGTGAAGAATATATATATATATGTATATATATATATGAAATCCACAAATCAAATTGGAACACCATAATCAAGCCGCCACTACATCTTACTCAAATCCTAAGCCAACTTCATTCAAACCGACCCAAAATCGGAAATGTTCAAACTTACCTAAATCCAGAACCCACTTCCACCACCGGTCGTGAGATGCCGCCGCACCGCCTGAAGCTGAGGTCGCCGCCCGCTCTGCAAACCAGGTCGCCGCTACCATTTGGCACGGGTCGGAATCCGACGGAAAGCCTTTCGGTCCTGCCACCATCACCCAATTTTAGTCCAGCCGCCATCGATCGTGTGTGTGTGTGTGTGTTCATCAGACGTTTTCAGTTTGTGATTTTGTTTTCTGCAAGCTGCGGCCGAGATGTTAGAGAGAGAGAAGAGGATAGAGAGGGACGAGAGAGGGACGAGAGGTACAGAAGTGTAATGAGGCGGCTGATCGTTTGGAGGGGTTTTGTACCCTTTAGTTTTATGTTAAATTCAATTAAGGCCCACACTTCTAATAATCCTTCAATTTCACCCAGACACGTTTTAATTATTACAATTTACCTTAGACAACTTATAATACCTTCAAATCCAACCCTATTTTGACCCAAGACATTTATAATGTTAACATAATATTTTTATTTTCAGTCATTATATCATAATATTTTTTAATGATTAAAATTATTATTATATGTAGACTTTAACAAGGATATACAGACTTAGGACTTTGAGTCAAGCATCTTCATATTCAACTTCAAGTAGCATCATTTTATCCAGGTAGAAATTTTCACTATCACTTTAATTGATTTACTTGGACTGCTATGTTATTCTATTTATGTTTAAATTAAGGATACATTTTATAAATCAAGCTCACTTGTGTACGTGTAAAGAGGCTATCTTAAGATATATGTTGTGTGGGGACACATGTACAACCTCAATATTCACACGCATGCTAGATTCATGTTATATGTGATATTGTGTGTATGTATTTATGTTGAGGAAAATATTATTGATAGATTAATCATTTAATTGCTTTCCATGAAGTTATATATTATTGTGATGTGTGTGATTCCCACGAGCTGAAGGAAGCTCACCCCCACCTATATTGATTTGGCAGGTTAAGCCGAGCCGGATGGACGAATGAGCGAGCCGAGAGGGCATATGATGATAGTTTTATTAAACGATGTTTTCTATTATGTCTTATGCTTGAAATATTTATTTTATTTGGGGAAACTCTTGATTGGTAATAATAATATTCAAATTTTCTCCCGCCGCAATTATGACCTCTTAATTATGATATGTCGTTGCCTTAATTAATAGGTATTTATTTTAGTCAGTGAAGCGACTCGAATGTATAGGCGGAAATTTTAATATTCTCAAAGGAATTTATTTTTCGTCAAAATTCACCTTTTTTACTTATTTCCCCTATAATTATTCCTAGAAAATCGGTACGTTACAGAAAGAAACATGCGAAGATTTCAAGGTGCTAAGATAACAAGAGAAGAGGTGATTAAGCAATGCAAAATGGTGATACTTGTTTGTTGTCAAAGATATAAAAAGCTTGCTAGATTAGTTGTTTTAAACTAGTATAGTAGTTTATTTTGTTGATTTTGTTGCTGTGGAGATGTAACTGTTTTTTGGCTTGGAGTAGCAGGACTTACAAGTTTACTTGTGAAATAAAATACAAAATTTTACCCAAATAATAATAATAATAATAATAATATATTTCCAAGAAATAATTATTTATAATTAAATTAATCACCCAGTAATTAATTCCAATTCACAAGATCGCTATCAAATAAGTCAAATTAGATATCCAATATCCAATATTAATGAAGAGATAATAAATACATATTTTATCCATCAAATATCCTTGTGCGCGACTCCTTAGGTCAGTCTTAGTCCGCAATGGGAGGAACCAAGGAGTACGGGTAACACTTAGCCAGTCTAGTGCTCCGTACTGTAACCCAACTAAGAACGATCGGATCATTAAACCATTATGTCGTGAATACTGTATGCGTATAAAACCTTCAACCATATGTCCCGGTCAAGTATTAGGGTTACGGTGAAGCCAAACTCTATTGTAACTTGACTCTATGCATTTGTTAATGCAAACCGAGATCATAGAGCTCTCCTGTATCAAATACAACTAGCTCTAATTGCTTTGGCCAAAGACTTATGATCTCATTTACCATTAACCGCATAAGACATTTACCTTCTCACTTACATGAGAAAGAATTATATCTTGGTATTCAGTAGAGACTGCTACTTGCCCATTAAGTTGAATTTCGAGGTTGACCCCACCAATCGGTGACTGGATCGAACTACACTAATGACTAAGTTAATGTAACAAGTACATCTCCTACTGAAACATCAAGTTAAAGTTCCACGTATACCTATCACAACCTTTCGATTCTGTCATTGACAATCCTTGAGTGATATTCATGTGACCGAATCGAGGTGAGTCGTCTTCGAGTATACTAATCCCATTAGCATACCTATAATGTGTGATCCCATGGTCAACAACCAAAATGGCTCGACGCAGCCCGGTTTCACCCAACAACCCGGTTCGACAATAAAATCATTTAATTTCGACGGAGCTAAGGTTAGTCATTTTGGTACTCTCTCCTCCGTAAATGAGAAAACGCGTGTAACCTTTTCTTCTTCTGATATGACTACTCTTGCCGCTTCATGGGAACGCACTTTAATTCTTAAATTTTCGCATGCTATTCCCACCCCTCGAGATGTGTCTACGGGTTTGACTGATATGAAACTGAGGGGTAAATTTAGTTGGAGTTGGATGAATTATTGTCATGTTGTGGTTAGATTTGATAATGGTGAGGATTTTAGACGTATTTGGTTAGGTTCTACCTGGAATTTTTCTGGATGTCCTGCACGAGTATTTAAGTGGTCACTTAGTTTCTCGATTAAGACAGAGACGTCTGTTTGTCCGGTCTGGATTAGACTTCCGGGCCTACCTCTACATTTATTTCATCCACATGAATTATACACGATTGTCAAGGCTGTTGGTAATCCCATTTTAGTTGATGCCCCGACGGCCACACACTCACGACTATCAGTCGCCCGTGTGTGCGTCGAGATTGACCTTCTGGCACCCAGAGTGCCTGAGATCGAGGTTGAGTTTGGCAATCAGGTTATTACACAGCGCATTATTTACGAGAGAATGCCACTATATTGCTCTCTCTGTTCTCACGTGGGGCACGACCCGTCCAGTTGCTACATAGTTGGCAACAAAGAACGGCCTCCACCGCCCCAGTGTAAGAAACCTCAGGCTGCCCCTTCTCGTCAGCAGAAGACGTAGCTAGCCCCTCCTAAAGCCACTAAGGCGAGTACTTCCCAGGCAGCCCCTAAGGGCAAGGAGCCTGCCACATGGCTAGTAGTTGCCAAAAAAGGGCCCAAGGAGACGGGATTGATTCCCAAGGGCACATCTGCTACTAGCCAGCACTCTTACTTTGCATCTTTAGACTCCTCTGCTAGAGAGGAGGAGGATTTAGTTGGCACTGACGATATCATTAGTATGGGTGATAAAAATAGTGTGTCGGCTAGCGACTGCAGTGGTCACGAGATTCATGACGATCATGCTTTAGAGGATGACATAGAGTCCTCTACCGTCCCTCACTCTTCTAGACTCTTTGAGTCTACCTCCCCCCGCCATGACGGTGAAGGCCGCATCGACAACTAGATCGTCGTTCAGCCCGAGTCCTTGGCCATGGTGGTTTACGAGCCTCCCCCTCCTCCCTCTTCTTCTTTTCCCTCTATCTCTCAGACTGAGTGCGGTCTTAAACGCACTCAATTTGAGATCTCTGAGTCCAGTCTCTCTTCCTCAGCGATGGTGCCTCTCCCGTCGGCACCAAAGCCCCCGGTTAATAGACGTTTGATGTCTACTACTGCTGCCCCTGGTGTCACGACTAGGGGCAAATCTGCTTCTGATTCCACGATTTCCACACGAGGAAGAGCAACTTCTCTCGGACTCTATTCCTCCTCTAAGGGGCGATCTTCATCGCCCCTGAAAGAGGGAACATCTGCCTGGCAGGATACTCCTCAGAGTCGGGGCCGCTCCAGTCAGCGTCCTAGGTCTCCGTCTGAGTTGGTTGTTTAGTTTATTTCGATACCCATTATTACATGGAATGCTCGTGGTCTGGCTAACACCGGAGTACAGAAGCGCATTCGACATCTCAACCGTGTTCATAGGTTTTCTTTTATTGGCATTTTAGAACCCATGGGTTCCATTGCTAATTTTGATTTTTATATTCGATCTTTAGGTTTTGCGCCGGGACTTTATAATCGGTCTAACAAAATTTGGTTCTTTTCTTCCCCTCACTTTCAGCACCAAGTTTTGTTGGATACCGATCAAGTCCTTCATCTTTCTATTTCTTCTTCCCTTTTTCCTCAGTTGATTTACGTCACTTATGTCTATGCCAGCACTAACCGTGTTGGTCGTTACGCCCTTTGGGACACCCTCCGTGAGATTGCTTCGGAAGTAGAGGGGTTGTCGTGGCTAGTCAGTGGTGACTTCAACATCTTCTTGCATTCACATGAGCGCGAGGGTAGTACCACTGACCGTTCTCCATAGATTCTGGACTTCGCACAGGCTATTGCTGACTGTGAGTTGATTGACGCGGCCTGCAAGGGCGATATTTTCACTTGGGAGCGCAATGGTTTGAGGGAAAGACTAGATCGTGCTTTATTTAATGAAGCATGGTCGAACGTGTTTGCGGTCTATACCGTCACTCACCTGCCTCGACTTCGGTCTGACCATGCGCCTCTTCTTATCCAGTGTCTCTTCTCCGCGACTCGTCACAAGTCGTCATTCCGTTTCCAGAGTATGTGGGTCCGGAATCACACATTCCTGGACACTGTTAGGGAGGTCTGGATTACTCCGACTGGAGTATCTGGCATGTGTAACCTACAGGCCAAACTCCTTAGGGTTAAGCGTAGACTGAAACAGTGGAACTGGACTGTTTTTGGTAATCTTCATACGAAGTTGGATGAGGCCTTGAGGGCTGCTGACGAGGCCGAGCGGCGATATGATTCGGATCCAACTCCGGAGAATAGAACTGCTATGCACCGTTTTCGTGTTGAGTACCATCTTCGTCTCTCTATGGAGGAAGATTTCTGGAAACAGAGGGCCGCAATTATTTGGGTTACTGAGGGCAAGCGCAACACCCGGTTTTTTCAGGGTTTTGCGAAGCAGAAGCGTTGTCAGTCGCATATTCACAGCATTGAGGATGGTGGTACGACGATCGCTGTAGAGTCGGACACTCGATCATCCACTGTGAATTTCTTTAGGACTCTGCTTACATCCGATGGTGATGTTCTCGTCCCCCCCGGATGACACTTGTTTTCCATCTATCCCCTCTTCTTTTGATTCTGATAGTTTGTGTGTCCCACCCTCTCCCCAGGAGATTCGTGCTGCGGTATTTGATATCGATCCTCACAGCACTTCTAGGCCTGACAGGTTCTCGTCTTTGTTTTTTCAGCATTGTTGGGAGATTGTTTCTTCCAACATGGAGAGGGCCGTGATCGAGTTTTTTGAGGGTCATCCTATGCCTCCGGCTTTCATGGCGACTACGGTCGTCTTGATCCCGAAGAAGCCTGTTCCGAGCGGTTGGTCAGATTACCGGCCTATTAGTCTGTGTAATGTGACCAATAAGATTATCACGAAAATCCTTAACGCTCGGCTTGCTCCTCTCCTCCCTCTTATTATCTCTCCGAACCAGAGTGGATTTGTTTACGGGCGGATTATTACTGATAATATCCTTTTGGCCCAAGAACTAATTCACGACCTCCACGTCGCGGACATTCATGGTGTCCCGAACCTTGCGCTGAAGCTTGATATGGCTAAGGCGTATGATAAGGTTCACTGGAATTTTTCACGTGAGGTCCTGGTGAGGATGGGATTCCCGGCTAGATGGATTTTGTTCATCCGTCATTGCGTTGAGAGTTGCACGTTCTCCATTTTGGTGAACGGCAGTCCGGCCGGCTATTTTGCCTCTAGCCGGGGTTTGCGTCAGGGCGACCCTATTTCTCCATTGCTCTTCGTGCTTGCCGCTGATTATTTATCGCGCTGCTTGGATCGATTCATTCGAGATCATCCTTTGATGAGGTATAAGACGGCTGGACGGCCTTTCCCCGTCTCGCACTTATCCTACGCCGATGACATCATTATATTCACACGAGCTGTGGATGATGGTCTTGTTGATCTTATGTGCCTCCTGGATCACTACTCTATGGCTTCGGGCCAGATGGTTAGTATCCAGAAGAGCACTTTTATTATCGCTCCCAAGCATACGCCTCGTTGGCATCAGAGAGTTCACGATCTTACTAGTTTTCGCTAGGGCGATCTCCCCATCACCTATTTAGGGGTGCCCCTTTACAAAGGCTTTAAGAGACGAGAGATCTTTGCTGGGGTGAAGCAACGGATATTGGATAGTATCTCTGGTTGGTCCCATCGCCACCTTGCTTTTGGGGGACGCTTGGCTCTTATTAAGAGCACACTCTGCACGATTCCTCTTCACCTGCTTCAGGTTTTGGATCCCCCACAGTACATTATCCAGGAACTCGAGCAGATCATTGCGAGATACTTCTGGGGTGTTGTTGGTCCAAAGAGGAAGACGCACTGGGTCCGTTGCCGGCAGATTTGTCGTCCGGTCTCTGAGGGAGGCCTCGGGATTCGGAGCCTTTCGGATATGGCGCGAGCTTTTAGTTATAAGCTCTGGTGGCGCCTTCGCGCGGGCACGTCCCTGTGGGCACAGTTTATGCTCCACAGAAACTGCTTTGGTGGCCTTTATACGCCTATGCGTACTGCTCTTAAAGCTCGTGCCAGCCACCCTTGGCGCCGTCTCCTCCGCGTGGGTATTGAGGCTCAGGAGTTCATTCGCTGGACTCTTGGTCGTGGCTGCGGGGAGGTCAGCTTTTGGGACGATACTTGGATTAGGGATAGGCCAATTTCTTCTTATTGTCAGATTTCTGGTAGACCCCATCTTAGGATTAATGAGTTATGGGTTGATGGGTCTTGGGACATGGGTAGGGTTGGAGACTATTGTTGGAGAGGAGCTAGGATTTACCTCTCAGTTCATCCACGAGATCTCCGCGATTCCCATCGCCGAGGAGGATTCGGATAGTATGTGCTGGACTCTTACCTCTTCGGGTGCGTTCTCATTATCGTCGGCTTAGTCTCACATCAGGGTGAGGGGTCAGGATAATCTTATTTACGGGGCCATCTGGACAGCCTTACTCACACCGACCATTTCGGTGTTTATTTGGCGACTTCTCTTGCGACGGATCCCGACTGATGACATCCTATAGAAGAAGGGCGTTTCATTGGATTCTAGATGTTTGTGCTGCTCGCATACCCTTACCCAGACCTACCATACTGATACCATTGCCCACCTTTTCTTGGAGAGTGATGTGGCTCGTGACGTGTGGGAGTATTTTGGCGCATGGACACATTTATCCCTACCCCATACTCAGAATATGTTTGAGCTCCTGAGTTTTTTCGCACACGGCACACACTTTAGGCACGCGACTTTCATTATTCCTTGTCTGATCCTTTGGTTCATCTGGACAGAAAGGAATAGTGCAAAGCATAGGGCGGATACTTTTGTTTCCTCTCATGTTATTGTGAAGGTGGAGTGCCATGTTGCTTTATTGGATGCTGCAGGGCTTATTTGCTCTGAGTTATGGGTGGGTTACTCGCCGCCTGATCGCTTCCATCGAGCTACATCTTCCCTCGCTCAGACTCGTCGCCCCATCCCGGTGGTTTGGCTTCGTCCCGAGACCCCTTGGATCAAGCTGAACACGGATGGTTCGTTCGATAGAGACACACAGATTGCGGGTGGGGGAGGTCTGGTTAGAGATCATCACGGAGAGCTCCTTCTTGCTTTCCACTCCTCTTTTCAGGCCTCTTCGAGTTTTGATGCAGAGGTCCAGGCGTTGGCGATTGGATTGATTCTAGCTTTCCAGAGATCGAGACATGTTTGGATTGAGCTTGATGCTGCTGCTGTGGTGACCCTGCTATCATTTGTCCATCGGGGCTCTTGGCAGGTTCGTCACACTCTTATGCATATCCGACACATTCTCAGAGATATTCAGTTCAGAGTCACTCATATTTTCCGGGAGGGCAACAGGCCGGCCGACTATCTTTCTGAGCTCGGCATGTCGTCCCTCGGCATTCAGACTTATACTTACGATACTGCTGCTCCGTTTCTCCTTTCCCTTATACGGATGGATCAGCTTGGTTATCCGTCATTTAGATTTAGATAGGTTTTATTTTTTATCGATTGCTTGGTTGCCTATTGGTCCGCACATTAGCCCACGATTTTAGTGGTGCACTTTGTACTGATCTAGCGGGCTGTAGGCACTTTAGATTTTAGGTTCCGGATTATGGCCCATTTTTGGTCATAATTCGGAGTTGAGTTATTTTGGTCTACGGATCCGCACATTAGCCCACGATTTGTGGTGCACTTTGTATTTCTTTAGCGGTCCGCAGATTTCTCCGATGTTTGGACCAGAATTATGGCCCTTTTTTGGTCATAATTCGGGGCTGATACTTTGTATTTCTTGATTTTTCTTATCTACAGGTTGGTGGGTCCCGCCTCAACCCCCCGTCCACACTGGACGTTTTTTTCTTAAAAAAAAAACAAGCACTCTACATGTCAGAGTACATGTTATACAAGTCTTGTCTAAACTTACTGCCAGTTAAGTTTTATCGACTTGCGAACCAATTAGGCATTCGAGCCCTAAACACTTCCAGTGCCTATCTCCTTATCTCTATAAGGAGTGGAGTATTTGCTCTCAAATGCAAGGACTATTATTTTATAAACTAAATCACAATGCCTATGATATATAATAATATAGAAATAATAAATGCCTTATTTAATTAAATATTTATAATTGCAATACCATGCTCTCACTCTCTCATCCTCTGAGTGGCATTTGAGGGCATATTCCTAACACCATCTTCATCACACTCATTCGTTTAGACACATTTGGTGCCAATGAGTTTCTTGTGGTATGGTCTGTCAACTTCCTCCCATACCTTGTTCCTTTCCATCTGGTTTAGTTCTTCATGTGTAGCATTTACTCAAATGTAATCGTCCAAGGCTTGTTCAGTTGTTTTTTGTTCCATTTGAGACATGAAACATGAGAACATAGCCATTACCATTAGGTCTTTAGATTTCTTGGTCTTGACTCCATTAGTTAGGTTCCCAATAATTTGTGGGATGGGATGATCTTTTAGACATTTGGGAGTTTCATCTTCATCTTCTGCTTTTGGTTGAAGATCATCATTGTTTATTCCCATTATTGAGTTGCCTGTAGAGTTTGTTGTATTCATCTGTGCTTCAGCTGGGCCTTGTTGATCTGTAGTTGTGTCTGTTCAGCTATGTCTGAATCAGCTCCATTTGGTACAGTTGTGTTTGGTTCAGCTATGTCTGGATCAGTTGCGACTGTATCAGCTGCGACTCGAGATCCTGGCTGATCTATAATTGGGTCGTCATCAGCTGAGTCTATCATCCTTGTGTCATTGACCATAATGTCTTTTAGTGTGGTGGCTTTGATCTTTTTCTTAATTTGTTTCACCTATTTCCTGTACTCAGCAGTAGATTCATCAAATACAACATGAGGTGTTTCTTCCAGAACTAATGTTCTTTTGTTAAAAACTCTGCATGCCTTTCTTATCTAAGAGTAACCCATAAAGAGACCATCATCAGTTTTTGCATCAAAGGCATCCACTTAAGTTTTTCCATTGTTGTGGATAAAACACTTACAACCAAAAATATGAAAGTATGCAACAATTGGTAATCTGCTATTCTAAGCCTCATAGGGAATTTCACAGTATCTAAATACTATCATACTCTTGTTTTGAATATGACATGTTGTGTTCACATCTTCAGCCTAGAACCTTTCAGGAAGGTTAGTTTCAACAATCATAGTCTTGACTGCTTCCTTAAGGGTTCTGTTCCTTCTTTCAGCTACACCATTTTGTTCAGGTGTTCTTGCAACTGAAGCTTCATGTTGAATTCCATTCTGATCACTGTATTCAGTGGTTGATTTGTTAAGAAATTATCCTCCTTTGTCTGATATAATCTTTATGATTGAATAGAGAGTTCTCATTTTGGATTATCCTCATAAGGTTAGGCAGCTTGTTATTGTTTCACTATACTTATAGAGGAGAACTATTCAAGTGTATCTTAAGTATCCATCTACAACTACTAAGGCACCGTCCTTCCACTCAGAGTCCTTGGCTTTATAGGACAAAAGAGATTCATATGTAGCAATTCCAGCACCCTACTAATTAGAGTCGTAGGTTGAACTGATTTGAAAAAACTATGGTCTACTTTCCTTTTTGGCATGCATCACATAGGGTCTCCTCCATGAATATTTCTTCTGGAATACCTCTGACTAGTTTTTGTGAGATTATCATGTTGAGAGCTTTGAAGTTCAGATGACTTAGTCTTTTGTGCCACATCATCCATTTTTAGCTAATGTATTTGATATGAAACATGGATTTGGTATGCCTGTTTTCTAGTCTATCACATAGACATTCCTTCTTCCGTAGCCTTGGAGCTTTACTTCTCCAGTTAGGAGATCAATAACCATACATTTCCATTTGGGGAAGACTAATAAATTATTCTCATCACAGAACTGGCTTATTCTCAAATGATTGTATTTGAGTCCTTTGACATACTGCACCTTTGTAATGACAATATTTTCTCTGTGCAGCCCTCCATACCCTTTGGTTTGTTCATCTAAGCTATCTCCAAAGGTTACATTTGGTCCACTTTCTTTAGTATAGTCTGACATAATCTTCTTGTTTCCTGTCATGTGCCTTGAGCATCGAGAGTCCACAAACCATTCTTCACCTCCCATTAGTGATTATGGGGAAGCTTCATAGTAATCATCCCACTTTTTCGGCAATAATTAAGGAAATATTTAGGTACCCAGATCTGGGTGGAGCCTCTAGGGTTAGCAAATTTCTAGTGGTATGAAAATTATTCTTATATCTATTATGATATGCGTAGTTAATGTTTCTATATCCCTCTTTGGATCGTACATATGATAATTTATTTGGTGTGGGCTATTGTTAAATCTTAGCTGATAGTTTCTTTGTTATTTCCACACATTTTGGAAGTTTGAATTCCTTTGTGGTTTTTATCTACGTCTCCTAGTTTGAAAACTGTTTTGTGGGAACTTTTAGTTGTAATAATTTTGCGAATGGTGTCTCATCTGCTGATTCTGATTTGGCATAGTCCTTTGTCTCATCTAAGTCATAAACTATCCTGGATGCCCCTAGACTGTCTTAGTTATTGCCTAGGCTGTCTCGGCTGTTTGACTGGGCTACTGCCTATCTTGATTGGCCACTGCCAGTTCAGTTGTTTGACTGTCGCATCCTTACGTACGTAAGATCCTCTGCTTAGCGTACGCTACGCTTGCACCTTTACATACGTAAGCTCCTATGCTTTAGTACGTAATGGCTTTTATACTTAGCCATTTTTGCCCCTATCTGTCGTCCCAATATACCGAACACGTATACGCGAGATACTGAACACATATACTCGTTCCGGTAATATTCTCATACGATACACCTGATGCACGGTATCCTCAATTGCAATTGTCGACCAAGTACGACAATTATACAAATACTCATACAGTATATCCGACATCGAAGGATATATCAAGCATGTAATATCCTAGAATTAAAAATAACCTTAATAGATATAATGGTACAACCGTCATGATTCCCAAAATTATTCATCCATACTGCATCGGTCCCACTCTATACAGTACAACTCAGATAAAACAATGCGAAAAATTCGTAGCGCAATTCTAGGATATTACATATCTTCCCACTTAAATAAGTTTCTTCCTCAAAACTTCACATCCTGTCATAATCAATACCTTAATCCCAAAATATCTCAAAATCATGCCACCATGCTCAAGTAATCATCATCGAAACCAAATAACTGAAAGAACATACAGGTCCGTGAAGTGGATGATCTCCCGTGATACTAGCATACGACTCCCATACAAAGACTTAACACAATAAAAACATACACGAATATCGTAATTAAATCAATTTGAAAATATCTCAAAATTTTGGAACCTCCAAAAATCGGTTTGACTCAAAAGTCAGAAAATCATTTTCAAAATCCGCGCTACTACCGTACTGGTAGAGCCACATAACACACATGCCCAGGTTTTACGAAACCCAAGCTCCGATACCATCTTCTGTAACACCCCCAAAATCGATCGGGATATTACAGCGTCGTGGGCCCCGCCCCGGAACCAACAAGGCTGAAAATCATTTTCGCAATCGTTACAAACATGCCAAAGAGGCGAAGACGGTGATATTTTAAAAACTCAAATATTTTTCAAAGCATAGTTCCCAAATACCCTCATAAAATACCATTTGAAAATACAGGGCAAAGATACCGAAAGGGGTATTTTGGAAGTATACGCGAGCCGGTAAAATCCCGAAAGTCATTTAAAGATACCCACACAGTGGATATAACATAATAAAATACATTTGCAGTGGAATCTAAATGACCAGAAAGGAATACCCGAATCCCAAATAACCATGCCATAGCTAGTATCACCCGAGAAGCTCATCCCTTCACGACCGCTACTATCTCGAACTCCGAGTACCTAAAAGATAAAGCCCACGACAGGGTCAGCCATAATACTCAACAATGATAACGATTACATCAACATAAACAATTACATATCAATGAATCTACAAGGCAAGAGTGCTTCCAATATACTCTTACCGTAGTAACCTTACCAATTCGTGGTAACTCATATCAAATCAACCCTTACCATAAAGCCACACTTCACATTCTCCGTCAACGTCGAATTAAGAAATGACCATCTGTACTGTATTCAAACAATGCCAAGATTCTCAAAACATAAATATGGAATAATTGGTCCATGTCCAATTCTGTCCGCTAGATTGCACAATCGAATTCCAATTTTGATAAAATCGATAATACATGATACCTTTGTAGACTAATTGCCCCGGAACAATAACAAGTCCCAGATACCAATAAAAGTATGAATGCTCACACAAGCAATAATAACAAACAACCAATGTATCAAACGAAATATTATTGACATGATAACTCCACACAAGATCAACAAAGAACCGACCACGAACGAGAATACCATCGATGTGGTGAACTCCAACAACATCAAATAAAGGATCAGCATGAATGAGATCACCAACGATATGGTAAACTCCAACAAGATTAATAAAGGATCAACGACAACCTAGAATACCAACGATAAGGTAACTCCAAAAAAGATTAATAAAGGATCAACGACAACCGAGAATACCAACGAAAAAATGAACTCCGACGAGATATATAAAAGATCAGTAACGAACGAAATTCCAACGATATAGTGAACTCCATACGAGATATATAAAAGATCATTAACAAACAAAATTCCAACGATATGGTGATCTCCAGACGAGATCAATAAAGGATCAACAACGAACAAGATTACCAACGATATGGTGATCTTCAGACGAGATCAATAAAGGATCAATAGCGAACGAGAATACCAACGACATGGTAAACTCTCACAAGATCGATAGAGGACCACAGGTACAGATACACGAGAGAATAAAATCGTCCAACATATACAAATCACATATATGGGATTTCAAAGACAAACCCGACCATCGAACACATCCGATTATACATGGACTATGAACGACCAAACAATATGACTCATGATGGACGTCACAATACACCCGATCTGGAAATGTGTCTGTGCAAAAGCCACCCACGGGTATCGATCGAATACACGTCTAGTCTCGTACCTAATCAGTCTCACAAAGTACGTCTCGTGTGCATGGTTTAATATGAGGTCGAAACCAACACATGCTACACGTGCCTGCCTTGAAAGTCCTACACATGACCCATCAGTACGTATCTGACTCCAGATATGTCATGACACAACATGACAACAAAACTCGAAGAAACGCATATCCAATAAGAATCGAAAGACTTCCCAAGTGAGCAACGATAGCTCAATCATGAAGGACTGACACGACCACAATGTAGTATTCCCGTCAGACAATGGTCCACAGAATGATCGATAAGGCATATAATAGCACATAAACCCCAAGGCCACAGCCAAGGGTCACGGAAGCATCTACTCAGGAATACTCTAGACCGTGGGTGCCAGATTCTGGTCTTATCCCTCAACACAGTTCCACATAGGTACCATTCAGGTTTTATCCCCAATACATCGGCCCATTAAATCACAGTTCAAAGAAAGAGCACATCGCTAAATAAACCAAACAATGATGCACACTCATCACATGAAACATTAACACACACATGCAATAATGCAACAAGATGATTATCATGATTCAGCAAGACTAAATTACCTCAAATCCGGAGACACTAACCCTTCCACAACCAACATCCCCAAACGAGTACACAATTATACGAATAGTCCGGAATGGAGTGCAATTCATCACTATCAACAATCCATCACCTTGAGATCAATGTCAGCACGGCAAACCATCCTCGATATCCAACATCTCATATAATAGGCCAAATATAATTCACATCTCCGTTTCCACCAGACATCTTTAAATTATACACATTATGATTTATCCCAGTCCAAGCATAATATACATACCATCATCCCGAAAATTTATATACATAATATCATTGCTATATGAATCATAAATGAAATGAAATCGAAACCATTTATTAAACATTATGAACTGAGCAAGCATAACTTGCCTTGATACCGATATGACGAAGTCGTTACCAATCCCATCGTCTTCATCTACAAGCTCCTCAGCCCC
The DNA here is from genome assembly GCA_033398695.1 of Orobanche coerulescens. Taxonomy (NCBI): domain Eukaryota; kingdom Viridiplantae; phylum Streptophyta; class Magnoliopsida; order Lamiales; family Orobanchaceae; genus Orobanche; species Orobanche coerulescens. The sequence goes on from CM065810.1 coordinate 67,012,945, forward strand.
GACCAAGGCGATCCATGCATTCTCCAATCTCAATCACAGCACAACATTTGATAATCAACGATCACCTATCACAACCTAATGCAACAATCAATTAACAATACGTTCGATAACAATCAACAACCGATATAATCAACCAATCAACCCAACGGTTCAACGATATCTCAAACATATATGATACCAAACCATTTCATCTCGACAATACGAATACAAGGTGCAATTCGATAATCTATCAATTCTAACAAGTGTCTCAACATTCTCGATTCCGAATTCAATCTTAATTACGGATTAACAAGGTTCCTTCTTAGAAATTCATAGAAATACAATTACCGATTATCATCATACTAATATCATCAACTCATAACCACATGCGTACTTTATATATGGATATTACACCAAAAATCACGTAACTCGGTTCTAGATATGAATTATCTAAAACACCAACATCTCACACATGTTTATCGTATAATTCATGAACTCCTCAAGAACACGAATTAATCATATCCCATTAACATAACTTATTTCATAATCATCAAGATATTATAATTCAATGTGTTATCTAACCTTTAATATATCAAATTCCTCTCATAATCCGATCGATACATCAATATCATCATCTTCCTCGACATAAACATCATATATGATCAAGAATCACAAAAATACTACCATATTCATCGTCATACGAAGCAAGCAATGGTAACAACATCAAGAATCCGAAATAAAGTGTAGAGTTGTTCAACATACCTCAAGAACACAATCAAACACCTCAACAATACACAATATCTTCATATCTCAAGATCCACATCCATGACTCCAAGTCCCTAATCCGTTTGGAAGAGCCAAAGTCGGTCTCTGAAGGTTGAAGGGTGAGGAAATGACATGAATATCTCCAAAAATGCCAAAGTGACGGGTCTCACCTATATATATAGCTTCAACCATTACGTACGCTAGGTAATCCACCTAACGTATGTAACCTTCTTTACGTACGTTAACTGGCCTTGTTAGCGTATGTAACACTATTCCATAGGCTACTGCCTCAATTCGTATTATGTATTACGTACGTAATGTCCATGATGTAGCATACGTAATATATTTATTGACTTGCTACAGTAACATACTCGTTTAACATACGTAATGGCATATCCTTAACGTACGTAAGGCTCGAGGTTGACTCGCCTATCCACATCCATGCCGAAAGTTGCCGACACCAGGCCCACTAGCCGATCACAGCTCGGACCTGTCCGATTCTCTTCATAACATACGTTATGTACTCCTACTAACGTACGTTAAGCTCGTATCGTTACATATGTAAGCTCCTTTGCTTAGCGTATGCTATGCTTGCATCTTTACGTACGTAAGCTCCTATGCTTAACGTACGTAATGGCTTTTATACTTAGCCATTTTCCCCTGTCTGTCGTCCTAATATACCGAACACGTACACGCGAGATACTGAATACATATACTCATTCCGGTAATATTCTCATACGATACACTTGATGCACAATATCCTCCATTGCAATTGTCGACCAAGTACGACAATTATACAAATACTCGTACATTATATCCGTCATCGAAGGACATATCAAGCATGTAATATCCTAGAATTAAAAATAACCGTGATAGATATACTGGTACAACCATCACGATTCCCAAAATTATTCATCCATACTGCATCGGTCCCACTCTGTACAGTACAACTCAGATAAAACAATGCGAAAAATTCATAGCAAAATTCTAAGATATTACATTGAGGGCAAGTGAACTAGGGGTAAAACAAGATCGAATCATCTATTAGATGGGTTGGTGTTAGACACCACTTTATAGAGAATGATAGAATAGAAACCGTATGGGTCGCCCTCTAGTAAACTTTATAAAGAACTCGATCACCACTATAAAGTCAACCATGACTTCCGGATTTCACATGGGAGTGTGCAAATACCGATAAAATAGTGGGAGTCGAGTTATGGATAAAGAAAGTCCTTAAATTATTCACTCGGATCATAATTAAACAATCACTAATGAATCTTAGATTATTCTCTGTAGTTAACAAAACTCTCAACATGACAATGAACCTACTCGTTATACTACTTGAAAAGAACGTCCTGACTAGTCCGAACTATATGGACTGGCTTAGGAACTTGAGTATTGTCCTAACTATGGAGATGCTGGGATACGTCTTGGAGGCGGACATCCCAGCAGCTCCTGCAAGAACCCGATCCAATCTGGAAGATGTCGATGCCCATGAAAAATGGGTAAAAGACGACGTAAGAGTGCGCGGGCACATGTTAGGCTCAATGACTAATGAGCTTCAACGTGCCCATGAAAATATGACATCTTCGAGAGACATATTAGCACACCTAGCTGAGCTTTATGGAGAGCATAGTCGAACTACTAGATACGAGATATCGAAGCAATTATTCGGCGCCAGGATGAAGGAAGGAGAGAGGGTTGGGGACCATGTCCTCAAAATGATCTCAATGATTGAGAGATTGGAAGCTCTTGATTTTTATATGCATGCATCTCTCCAAACTGACCTTATCCTGCAGTCACTTCCTGACTCCTTTTCCCAATTTGTCATGAACTTCAATTGCAATGAGATTACATGTAACTTAGCCGGGCTAATGAACAAACTGACGACTGCCCAGTTTCATATGAAGACAAAGGGAAAGGAAGTTGCACTTGTGATTTCTTCTGGGACTTGGAAGTCCAAGAATAAGAAGAAAAAGAACAAGAAGCAGTTAGGTCCAATAGCCAAGATCGATAGGGAAAGGGCAATGCCCCAATGGTTTAAAATAGCAAGGGGGCCAAGAAAACGGATGTATGCCTCAACTGCGGTGAGCTAGGCCACTGGAAGAGGTACTGTCCAAAGCTTGACCGTAATGCGACTTCAGGTACGGAACTACTGGTTATAGAAACAAATTGTTCTGTAATTGTATATTCTACTTCTTGGATACTTGATTCCGTTGCGAGTTCTCACATTTTGTATAATGAATCAGGATCTGGAACGAAGTAGAAAGTTGGATTCAGGGGAGGTGATGATCACCGTCGGAAGTTGGCATAGTGTCGAGGCTTCTGATATTGGATCCCTTATGTTGGATTTAGAATCTAGTTTTATTCTTACTTTAGATGATGTACTTGTTTTGCCTAAGGGGCACAAGAATATTGTATCAATTCCGGTCATGGACCGAAAGGGATTTCACTTCTTTATTGGAGATGGGTCCTATCGTATTTATTTCAGAAATAAATTGGTTGGTACTGCTAAATTATTAAATGGTTTATACCATTTGAATGTAAAGAATAAAAAAACTGTGAACACTAGAACTAAGAAGCGTGGTAGGGATGAAACAAACCAAGCACTTAAGTGGCATCTAAGACTTGGTCATATTGGTCAGACCAAAGTTCATAAAATGGAGAAAGATGGGCTTACGGGTCCATTGGGATCAGATCCCTATCCAAGTTGTGAATCTTCCCTTCAAGGGAAAATGACTAAGTTACCCTGTGCAGGGACTTTTGAAAGAGCTGCTGAAAAACTTGGATTGATCCATACCGACGTCTGTAGCCCTTTTGATGTGGCACGAGATGGCTTTCAGTATTTCATTACATTCACTGATGACCATACCAGGTATGGGTTCGTGTACTTAATGAAACATAAGTCTGAAGCTTTTGATAAATTCAAGGAATTTAAAACACTAGTTGAAAATCAAACAGTTAACCGTGTTAGGATTCTTCGGTCAGACCGAGGTGGTGAGTACATGAGTACCAAATTTGATGAGTTCTTAAAAGAACTAGGAATAGTTTCACAATTCACTCCTCCAGCTACTACACAATTAAATGGTGTATCAGAAAGAAGGAACCGAACCTTGTTGGACATGGTTCGCTCCATGCTTAACTATACTTTTCTACCGATTTATCTGTGGGGTTACGGGCTCCTTACTGCTGCTCATATCTTGAACAGATGTCCTTTCAAATACATTCCTAAGACTCCACATGAGATGTGGAGAGGTAGTAAACCAAGTCTTAATCACATTAGGATTTGGGGATGCCCTGCTTATGTCAAGAAGACTAAAGTAGAGAAATTAGAAGCTAGGTCTGTGAAAGGCCGTTTCATAAGATATCCAGGGGATTCCATGGGATATCTATTCTACATGCACGAAGATCATAGGATCATCGTTGCTATACAAGTACACTTCCTGGAAGATCAGTTTATTCAGGAAGGAGGGGCAGGTAGAAATATTTCTTTGGAAGAAATAAAACAAACACCAAAGAGACACCTGTACAAGATATTAGAACCGAACCTTCTGAAATACAAACACAACCTCGCAAGTCTAGTAGAATTTCTCAATTATCTGAGAGGTATGGATATCTGCATCAAGAGGAACTGGGTGTCCATAAGATGATATAAAATAGTCAAGAGAATGATCCTTCTACATACGACCAAGCGATGGTAGATGTTGACTCCGCCAAGTGGCAAGAAGCTATGAAAGCTGAGATAGACCCAATGCATGCTAATCTGGTCTGGACTTTAGTAGATCTTCCTAAAGGCATAGTGCCTATTGGAAACAAATGGATCTATAAAAGAAAGATTGATGGAGATGGCAAGGTTGATACCTATAAGGCCAGGCTTGTGGCAAAGGGTTATTCCCAAAGAGAAGGAATCGATTACTTCGAGACCTTCTCGCCTGTAGATATGATTAAGTCTATTCACATGATGCTTGCCATAGCAGCCCACTTAGATTATGAAATATGGTAAATAGATGTGAAAACGACATTCCAAAATGGATTCCTTTAGGAGGACATTTACATGGAACATCCTAAGGGATTCATATCTCAAACCAATATTCATAAAGTATGCAAACTTCAGCGTGCCATTTATGGACTGAAGCAAGCTTTGCGGAGTTGGAATCTTTGTTTTAACGAGACAGTCAAAAAGTTTGATTTTGTGCAAAACGAAGAGGAGCCCCGTATTTACAAGAAGGTTAGTGGGAGAAAAATTGCGTTCTTAATACTATATGTATATGACATTCTACTTATAGAAAACGACGTAGGAATGCTCAGTTCTGTGAAAGCTTGGATTTCTAAAGAGTTCTCAATGAAGACTTGGGAGAAGCTACCTATATTCTGGGTATTCGCCTCTATCGGGATAGAGCGAAAAGGATGTTAGGTATTTCCCAAGCCCTCTATATAGAAAAGATCCTGAAGCGACTTAGGATGGAAGATTCTAAAAGAGGGTTCCTTCCTATGCAACATTGTGCAAAACTTTCCTTAGAGATGTGTCCTCAAAGTGAGGAAGACAGAAGGAAATAAGTAAGGTGCCCTATGCGTTGGTAGTAGGTAGTCTCATGTACGCTATGATTTTCACTAGACCGGACATTGCCTATGCTGTGAGCGTAGTAAGTTGGTTCTAATCAAATCCAGGGCAGGAACATTGGACTGCTGTAAATAACATTCTTAAGTACCTTAGGCGGACTAAAGACATGATTCTTACATACGGCGGTGGAGAACTTAGAGTGATAGGTTATACAGACTCCGATTTTTCGGGGGACATGAATGCTCAGATGTCCACATCAAGGTATATCTTCACTCTGAATGGTTGGGCAATTTCTTGGAGAAGTGCCAAGCAAAGTTCGACTGCTATCTCTGTAATACCCGTACTTTTTATTGATTGTTTGTCCTTACCGTTGTTCCTGATTTATCACTCTGTAAACTCTGTGTGATGTAGTCGGTGTTGGTCTAGAGTTTCATGCCTTGTTTGGATGATGATCATGCTGGTTAGACCTTTCGGAAGTGTTCTGGGTCAGAGAGGTAGCGCACGCTAGGCTGATGCTAACGCACGCTAATTCTACATGAGTAACACACGCTAGTTTTGAGCCTTAGCACGCGCTAATGGACTGAGTTGGCAGAGGCAGTGAGGTTTCAGACTTTCTGGACTAGCAGGTAACGCACACTAGGCAGCGGCTAGCGTATGCTATATGTGTTGCGTAGCGCACGCTAGTGCTCAGTGTTAACGCACGCTAGCGGATTGAGACAGTGAACTGAGATTTTGGCAGGACACTAGTTAGCGCACGCTAGGGATGTTTCGTAGCACGCGCTAACATCTTATGACAGTAGACACTGGACTACTGGGTGACCCGTTAGCACACGCTAATATTGAGGCGTAGCGTGCGCTAGACTGGGACAGTATATAAGGGGACAGTCAACCCCTGCACTTGTCATTTCACATCTTTTCCACTTTTTCCGATCGGGAGAGCTCGGGAGAGGCGATTTGGGGCGATTTGAGGCAGTCCTTCTTCAGATATCGTCATCTTGGGTTGGATAACAAGGATTATGCAACATCTAGTACATTTATATCCTCCAAATCAAGGTAAAAACCCTTAGAACTCTAAATTTGGGAATTTTGGGGATTTTCTTAGATTCGTCCAATTTAATTGTTTTGGAGCTTGAGATCTTTGAGATTATGATGTATCTACCTCATACCCATGTTTCCCCTATGATTATATGGATTGTTTTGTGCCATGTTTGGAAGTGAGAGGGTTTGGGTGATTTTCCAACCTTTAGATGTTTACCCTTGTAATTTCGTGAATCGTAGGCGGGTTTCGGGAGTTTCTTCGTGTGATTTGAGTTTAGATTATTGATTTCCATGTTCCTTGTGAATCGTTTAGGTGCCGGAAGTGCGTTCTCGAACCTACCAAACTTATACTCTTTCCCGTTCGATTTCTCGATGTCTCAAAGGCAAGTATATATTTATGATTGTACGTTATCGACTTTGAAAGTAAGATATATTAATTGCATGATTATTTATATCCACTTTAGGGCGGGCCGATGGGTCCCCTGAGGGTTTTGTAGCCTCTTGGTGCGATTCCACGTATGATATGAACGAACCACTCTGGGATGGACCGACGAGTCCTCTGAGGGTTCCGTAGCCTCTTGGTGCGGTTCCACGGTATTCATATATGTATTGATGTGATGCTATGAGATTTAGTTATTCCAGAATACTAGTCTTGAATTGATGAATTGACGCTTACATTTACTTTATTGTCGAGGAGTATTGTATTTCATACTTGATATACTTGCAGTAGCTATTCGACGGCTAACCCCTTTATGGGGGAAATACTTTTTATGTATTTCAGGTTCCAGGAGAGCGGACAGGCAGGTACCGGGTCGGCATGAAGATGGTGGGAAAGTGTGATACTCTGTCTTTCCTTTGGTTATGTTTTGAGTTTCCCCATTTAGTGTTGTTGTACTGGAATGGTTATTGAATACTCGAGTATCATTTTCAATTTTCCTTGATATTCCGGCCTGTGTTTACCGAGGTATCGATTTGTGTTGTGATGTCTTTGGATACATTGGATATGTTTTGAATACCTTTTGTATTGTTCTTCATTCCATTGTATGTAGACCTTCTCGGTCAAAAATTGTAGTTCCGCGTATGTTTAGCCTTGTGGATCCCACGGTGAGGCTCACGACGCTGTAATATACCCTGAATAACTTGGGGGTGTTATAGAATATGGTATCGGAGCTCTAGGTTTATGGATACCTAGGTTGTCGGTCTTTTAGGTCGATTGAGTCATCGTTTGTCTACAGTATCACTACTTTGCCATCATCACAGTGTGACCGATACTTGTAAGTCCTCTCACTCTTCTTGTATTTTTCTTAATCGTTTCGTTTTTAGCTTGGTATTCTTGGGAATCGGTCACTTTGAGAGTGTGTGATTTGGTTTATACTTATGCACGTGTGTGCCCTTCAGAATGTTGGCTGACAGGAGACAGAGTCGTGGCCATGGTCACGGACGTGAACTCTTCCTTGAGATTTTGTCAATTGCTAATTGTGATATTGGTGTGTAACGGTATTGCGTTGAGACTTTGTTTGGGAGTTGCATGCTAGTATCACGAGAGATCATCGACTTCACGCACCTATAAGTATACTGTCTTGGTTATTCGCTTGTGGCGACCGATGATTGCTCTTGTGATGAGTTTAGATATTTTGGTTGATTTGTTTGCTGTGACGGGATTGCAAGTTTCGAGGACGAAACTTATTTTAAGGGGGTACAGTGTGATATCCCGACTTTTAGTACGTAATATCCGGATTTCAGTATAAATTTTTTCATGTTATTTTATCTGAGATATACTGGATAGATTGGTGTCAATACAGTATGGATAAAATAATTGGAAGACTGAGACAGCTGTATTAGTATAATTGTCGTAGTTGGTCGACAATTACATTTGAAGATATCGTGTATTATGTTATCGTACTTTTGATATTGGGTATATCATATGAGAATATTATCAGGTTGTATATATGTATTCAGTATGTCGTGTATATAGATCTAGTATATCAAGACGACGGACAAGAACAGCGGAAAATGGCTAAGTACAACCACGTTAGCGTACGCTACAAGGTATGCCTAGCGCGCGCTAAGATATATACTTAGCGTACGCTACGGTGCATACTTAGTGCATGCTAAGAGGTTTGAGTTATGTACGCTAAGGAGGACCCCTAACGTAGGTAAGGTATTCTGTATAAGGCCCGAAAGGTGGCCGACAGGTAGGCCCGGAGTGTTTATTATCGGCGATTAGCGCACGCTAATGCATGTTGGTAGCGCACGCTAATTTCAGATCGTCAACAGGGAATATTGGCTTTATTGGTTGCTTTCGGCGTGTAGGACCCGGGCATCTTCTGGGAAGGTACAGGTTGTCGGGTCAATGACGATTAGCGCGCGCTAAGGTCGAGGAATAGCGCACGCTACTGAGCATTTCACTGTAGCAAGTCAACGCCTGTTTACGTACGCTAATGCATGGGCATTACGCACGTTAGATGAATTTCGAAGCAATGCAGTAGCTTCTGGACTGCCCGATAGCACACGCTATCAAGGAAGGATAGCGCATGCTAGTTCTGTAGCGCACGCTAAATATAAGGTCTAACGCGCACTAGTGATGTGTTTTGTAAAGAGGATAGACGAGTGCTGAGAGGCATTTTGTCCATTCTCCTTCCTTCAGTCGATAGAGAGACTTGGGAGGTACTTGAAGTTCCTAAACATTGAGAGATGATCCTCTTAAACAAGATTAAGATGGAGAGCTCGGATTTAAGTATTGTTCTTGAAGTTTTTGATGATTCTTGGAATGGAGTTCAATTATTATTCTTCATGGTTCGTCCATACAAGGTAATCCTCGTATCCCTTTGATAGTGGTTCGTTTTTAAAGGATTACTACTTGGGAGGGAGCATGTTGGGATCATCAGTGATAATGTTATATGAGATTTATTAGAATTGTAATAAGAGATTTCGGATGTTGATATGATTATTGACATCTTCTTCATAAGATGATAATGGTTTTGTTTCGATTCTTGAGGTTATATGAATGGCATGATGAAGAAAATGGTAACATGAAGATATATACCTCGGATATGTTGTTCTGAACGTGATTTCGGATATTTCATGTTCTTGAAGAACTCTTGAATTATACGAGGTGATGAAAATTTATAAGAAGTGTTGATGTTTTGAATATGAATATGGAATATTCATATCTAGAGCTAAATTATGCGTTTGAAATAATATTCGTATAGGAATACGAATGTGATTATGAGTTTGATGAGACTATTATTCATCTCTGAATTTGGAAGCCCATACGTATGGAGCAAATATTCAAGTCGAATGATTGGATTGTTTGATAACCTTTTTAATATGATTATCTATTGTTTTGAACCAGTCGGATGGTTCGAATTGATGACGGTCATAGGTAAATTTTAACGATGGATTTACGAGAAGGGAACCTTGTCAATTCGTAGTTAAGAATTGAGTTTGGAATCGATAACATTTAGACCCTTATTATTGGTCCGAATTGGTTGCTGATATGATCATCGGATTTCGGCTCGTATTGTGGACATGGATTCGTGAGGGTCTGAGTTGGATAGTTCAGAATGTGTTTAATCGAGATATTGTGGAACCGATGAGTTTGTGGCCTGGTTCTATTGATATTGATCGTCATCGAACCTGTTGATTATTAATCCTTCGTTTTACAATAAGATATGATGTTTGATCGTGGATTATGACTGTTGTGTTGCGGTTAAGGTTGAAGAGTTCGTAGATTACCTTGGTAACAGTTCGTTGTATTGATATCGAGGCAAGTTTTATACTTGTACTAATCAATGAGATTAATGTTATCATGCAGGTGTACGAATGTGTATATCATTTCGAGACTTGGTCTCTTTATGATTTTGTTGATATCAGGGGATTGTTTGATACGACACATGTCGGCAAATTATACCAAATGTTATTGCTGTTCGTAAATGGCCGGTTCAAGACATTGCGATACTTGTTGGTAAAGTTGCTGTCGATAGCCGGTTCGCAGTATCGACGTATCGATTGTTATTGTGATTGATGTTCCATTGAGATATTGTGGTGATCGTCGTTATTGATATCAGTGTTTTTCTATTGATATTGTATTGGCCGATTGAAGGCATTGATGTATTCGATTATCATCTTTGTTATCGGTAACCGATTAAAGGTGCCGAGACATCCGTTGTATCGTTGTTATCGATTGACCATCCTAAGGTAATCGATATATTGAATTGGGACTGTCAAGGACATTTCCCATCCGTTGTATCGTTGTTATCGATTTGCCATTCTAAGGTAATCGAAGTATTGAATTGGGACTGTCGAAGATAGTTCCCATCCGTTGAGTCGTTATCGATTGGTCGTTCTAAGACAATCAAGGTATTGAATTGGGATCGCCGAGGACGGTGCCCATCCGTGAGTTATTATTGTCGTGTTGGCCGACTCAAGGCAGCACACTATCATTCTTGTGAACTCGGTAATTTTGTGATCGTTGAGGGTTGAGGATTTCCAGATTGTTGTTAGTGTTAATCGGTTTTTAGGGATTGTGATCCGAGGATGGTTGTGTTAGATATTGTTGGTCGTGTCGATCTTTCATTATTCATGTATCATCATTCACTTTGGTGAGTCGTATGATCCGTATTGGATGTGTTATCCTTTGAATTTCGTTGTCATGTTGCATCGTGACATATCTGGAATCATATCTGAGTGCCGATTGGTTATGTGTAGGATTTTTAGCCAGACACGATGGTCATGCATGGATGTTTCCGCATTGGACCGTGCACACGGGACGTAGTCCGTGAGGCTAATTAGGTATATTGTCCCACGTATTTTCTGGATTCCGTATACGGGGTGGACATGTGCACGGACATATTTCCGGATCGGACGTACTGTGATATCCCTCTTGAGCCTTATTGTTGTGGTCGTTCATAGTCCATGTTGTATTGGATATGTTTGACTGTTTGTGACTGGTTGTTCATAAGCCCGAGGGGTTTGTTCGACAGTCGGGATTATTTCTTTGAGATCCATTATTGTTGATCGTTTAGAGCTACCTTGTTGATGGTACTCTCGGTCGTTGTTGTTCCCTTATTGATCGTGTTGGAGGTTATCATGTTGATGGTATTCTCAATTATTGTGGATCTTTCGCCGATAGCATTGGAGTTTATCATGTCAATGATATTCTCGGTTGGTTTAGGGGTTGATCATTGTTATTGACAACGTGAGCGTTCGGATTGTATGTCAGTGTTTCGGGACTTGTCAGTGTTTTGTGTGTTATTGGTTTTTGTCCATATTGAGCTTTATCGGTACAATCCGACGGACAGGATTCGGCACACACAGTTCATGCTACACTTATGAGTTATGATAATGTTTTGAGAATGTTGTGTCGAGAATTATACGTCTCGACAGGCGATCGCCTCAGAGGCCAAGGCGGCCAGGCCGAGCCCGGCTGACAAGCGGTCGGCCGGCCGAAGGTCCCAGGACAAGTCCCGGTGCCGAGCGATCGATATCTAAGACGATCGTCTCTCAGTACTTGGCGATCGACTCCTGGTGGCCGACTAGCCGACGACCGAAGGTCCCAGGACAAGTCCTGGTGCTGAGCGATCGACATCTAAGACGATCATCTCTCGGTACTTGGTGATCGGCTCCTAGTGGCCGACCAGCTGACGACCTCCTCATGCCACGCGAAGCCATCGATCGTCCAGTCGACAAGGGCCGATGTGCGAAGCCATCGATCGCCCAGTCGGTAAGGGCCGATGCGCAAAGCCGATGGTCATCCAGTCGGCAAAGGCCAAAGCTCGGAACAAGACCCACATGCAGATCCGGAAAAGGCGCTGATGCACATGGTCCATTGACCACAACCTGTCAGCATCCTTCCACCAACCGACAGGCCCGCCGAAAGGTGTCAGTGGGACCGCCTGTGACAGCAACTCAGGATGCATGCCGGCTCCTCATTGGACCACACAGCTGGCTGCCAGCAGCAGCCGCAAGCTTTATGCAGACAGCCCATGTGACTTAAAGATGATCGCCCCATTATTATATTGGATGAAAGGCGATCGCCCGCCAGAAAACAGGACATCCGAGCTCCTATAAATAGAAGGCTGCCTGCACTTGGAAAACTCTTTTTTTTTTTTTTTTTTTTTTTGGGAAAAAACCAAAATTTATTTACTGGACCAGAAATGTGGGGGGACGAGGCCCACTACACGCCCAAAGAGGTTGAGGGAGGACGAGCCCCTCTACACGCCCCAATCAACGGCAATAACAGCCGAGGAGATTATTTAAACCTAACATAAGGAAAATTATTTTTATCGAGCCTAATCAAGCCATTAATCTTCCCGGACAGATCAGACGGGCTATAAAGCTGAAAATTTCTGAACTTATAACCTTCATTAGCGAGGTGGTCCGCAATGGTGTTCCTTTCCCGATAAATGTGAGAGAATGAGATATCCATGACACGCCTGAATGATGCAATTTTGTGACAGATGTTTAGCACTTGCCAATTCCCCTTGTTAGGCGAGTTGACTAGAGAAAGGGCAATGGCCGAGTCCACCTCTACCCAAACCTTACGAATGTTTCTGTCGTGGCAAAGGTCCAGCGCTCTCCAAATAGCAAAAAGTTCGGCAAAATTATTAGAGTGGTTGCCAATAAATTCGTGAAAAGCAAAGATAGGTTCGCCCAAAAAATTCCTAGCAATCCCCCACGGTGACTCCCAGGGGTTGCCTTTTGAGGCCCCGTCTGTGTTGATTTTGGTTGTCCGTGAGTCGGCTGACCCATCTCACTATGTAGATTTTTTTCTTTTTTTTTTACAATTACATGCAAAATTATTAATAAAATTGCGAGGCGAAATGAAGACCCAAAATATCCGAAAGAAATGGGCGCCTCGCCAGGCCCGCGGCGGAATGCATTTGTGGCCCTTAATCATGAACAGAAAGTCCCAAATTCGATCGCACACACGCTGAGCCGTGAACGGAATCTTCTTGACCCGCAGGTCGTTCCTAGAGCACCAAATAAACCACAGAATGAGTATAGGAATGATGCGGAAAATGTGGATAGCACCCGAGGCTTTATTAAACCAATGGGACAAAACTAAAGAAATAGATGTGGTTTGTAAAAGAGGGATGCCCAATAAGGTAAAAAAGTTGGCCCAAACCGAAGAAGCGATCGGGCCATTAAGAAAAAGATGGGGCAGGTCCTCGGTGCTATCACAACAAAAACAAGAATTATCAGCAATAATGCCCCTCGTTCTAAGGCCGTCCGGAGTGGGAATCCATTTTTTCAAAAGTCTAACCATGAAAAACGACATAGTAGGGGTAATAATTTGATTCCAACAATGTTTTAAAATAAGATGAGTATCATGACGTTGGCGAATAGCCTCCCACGCACTTTTAAAAGAAAAACCGCCGTGGGAGGTAAGTTTCCAGACGGCCTTATTAGCGATGATGCCCGACTCTACATGAGTGGGAAAGGTCATAACATAATCCCCAAGATCCGAGGGAATGACGGAGAGAAGTTTGGATCGATCCCACCCATGTGAAGTCCAAAAATGGTTAATGGTGGTGTTTAGCCGGGGGTTAGAAGCCCATTGGGACAGCGGGCTAAAGTCACACCAATTATCGTGCCAAAACGAGATATCTCCATCACCAATATACCAAAAAATCCATTTATCAGCTAAGGAACGAATGTCACAAAGATTTTTCCATGTAGGAGAGTCATTGGGGTTGGATTTAACCACCATGGGGTGGAGACGTTTACAATACTTAGCCTTCATGAATTGGGTCCAAATATTAGATGAGGTACGAAACCTCCACCAAAGTTTAATTTGAGCCGCTTTAATGATGTCCCCCAGACTCCTACAACCAAGACCACCTTCTTCCTTAGGGTAACAGAGCCTAAGCCATGATGCCCAATGAAGTCTATTTCTATTGTCGTTGGAACCCCAAAGAAATTTGTTAAAAAGCCGTTCGAAGAAGATAATGACATTTTTAGGGGGTTTAAGGACTTGGAGACAATAGAAAGGAATAGAGCTCAGGGTAGTTTTAATAAGTTCTAGTCTGCTTGAGGTAAGTAATAGGTGATTCCACGACTGGAATTTGGCGCTGGTTTTAGCAATAAGCTCACCATACATGTCAAAAGTTTGATTCCCTTTCCACAATGGGGCTCCCAAATAATTAATTGGGAGATTCGTTTGAGAAAATCCAGTCGTTTGTTTCACCATACGAACCAACAAATTGTTCGGCTTGGCAAAAATAAAAGAACTTTTAGAGTTATTAATTTTTTGTCCTGAGCTTTCGGTGTAGTGATCTAGGCAATATTTGAGAATGAGGAGATTATTGTAGGAAGCATTGGTAAAGATTAACACATCATCAGCATAAGCAAGGTGTGAAATCCGAACCTTCTTCCTGATTTTAAAAAACATATCGGGGTGGGTTAGAAAAGTTTTATCCAATAGTCTAGATAAATAGTCGGACGCAATCACAAAGAGAAGAGGCGACAGGGGGTCACCTTGTCTGATGCCCCTGTCGGATTTAAAAAAGCCCACAGGACTCCCATTAATGAGAATCGAAAACCAACAATTTGAAATGCAACGATAAATCATGGAAGCCCAAGCATCCGAGAAGCCGAAGGCTTTTAAAATTTTTAATAAAAAAGCCCAATTAAGCCTATCGTAGGCTTTTTCCATATCTAATTTAATCAAAACATTTGAATCAGCTGTAGATATGTCATGACAAACTTCTTGGGCCGTTAAAATATTATCAGTAATGAGGCGGCCTTTAATGAAGCCAGATTGGGCTGGACTGAGAATTTTCGGAAGAAGGCGGCCCAATCTGGTACGGAGGATTTTCGCAATGATTTTATAAGTGGTATTACAAAGGCTTATCGGCCTAAAATCCTTCCAAGCAAGGGGGGGAGAGCATTTGGGGATAAGAGAAATAGTAGTACACGAAAAGGATTTGGGCATGGGGTTTAGGAGAAAAATCCCGCACCGCCTCACATACATCGTAGCGATAATGTCCCAGCACTTATGAAAAATAAGGCATTAAAACCATCCGGCCGGCCACCTTTGCTGGATCAATACTAAAAGCGACTTGTTTAATTTCGTCCACATCGGCATGGCACACAAATTGTGGTTATCAACGGTATTAATGAGACAGGGGATAATGTCGGGCTTAATATCGGCCAAGTAAAATCGAACATTTAAAAAAGTAGAGAAGTAATTAACTCGAATTTTGGATATCGACGGTCCGTGATTTGGATGCCATCCATAATTTGAAAGATTTTGCCTTTGCTCCTTTTGGATTTGATAAGGTCATGAAAAATTTGGTGTTAGTTCCCCTTGAGGCACCATTTAAGATTGGTTTTTTGTTTCCAAAAGTCCTCTTCCATAGCCATCGTAAGATTGAGATTGGCTCTGGTATTTTTTAAAAAAGTAAGATTGATGTCGGAAGGGTTATTATCAAACTTGATCTCAGCATCCGACACTAGCTCCCTAGCTTCAGCAACTTTAGTGAAAATATCGCCAAAATGTGTTTTATTCCAATCTTTTAAAGAAAGTTTAACTCTCGAAAGTTTGTTCAAAAGTTTGGGCATACCCGACGAATGAACCGGGATCTGCCATGAATCTCTAACAATCCCCAGAAAATCTTTATGCTTGATCCACATATTTTGAAAACGAAACGAGGGTTTAGGTTTGAACTTATTGTTACCAAAACTACATAAAATCGCCGAATGGTCCGAGTGAAGGCGGGATAGGTGTTTTACACTCGAATCCGGGAAGGTATCAAACCAAGCCGGAGAGTGTAAAACTCTATCGAGCCTTTGCCAAATAAAATTGCTATACCACGTAAACGGCGAACCAATGAAGCCAAAGTCAATAAGATTTGATCAAAAAGAGCATCATGGAAGTCTTCCATCTCCGAAGGGTAGGAGACGCACCACCTTTTTCATGGGAGTGTAAAATGATATTAAAATCGCCTCCCACAATCCACGGCCCCTGATTATTGCTACTTGAATAAGGTCATCCCAAAGAGCCCTCCTTTCGACCCTAGTATTTTCCCATATACAATGGTTAAATAATAGGGAGACGGGAGAAGCATTTGAACCGACTTCCATGTGGAGCAAATGAGCGGTGTTTTTCAAGATTTGAAAAGAAATATTGTGATCAAAGAACACCCAAATGTGGTTACTTTGATTAGCAACCACTTTATCGAAACAGAGATATTTACAAAAGTAGGCCGCATCAAGTGAAATTTTAGGCTCAATTAGAGCCAAAATATTCACGTGGTGGTCTCTACTCGGAGTTTTAACATTCCGTTTAGCATCTTTCTTACCCATCCCCCTAACATTCCAAATGAGGGTGTTAATCATTAGAAACAGTAGGGGGTTTTTGGATTCTAGCGCTTCTCCTCCTGCGCTCCGTGTTGTTGACGTCATTCGGGTCGTGGTCTTTGGGTGGACCAACGAGGCCACGGGCCTCCCTTTCCAACTGTCTCCCATATTCAATATCACGTAACCGGCTGTTCATCCCTTTCACTCGGGGGTTTTAAGGGTAGAGCCGGGACTACGCCTGCAACACGATCGAGTCAATATCGGGGCCAACGTCGGGGATGCCCAAGTCGGACTCGGCGTTGCCACAAGAATCGAGATGAAGCGAGTAAGTGTCAGAAAAGTCACTATTCTCTACTTCGTTAGGTTTCTTGTGAGCACACTCGAAATATCCTTGGGCACTCCTTCCGTCTTGGGGAGGATTACCAACATGTTTAGGGAAGTCCCCGGTGGGCAGTCTGAGTTCGGGGAGAGTAAGTCTCTCCCGGGCATGGTGGCTTGTCGGCCAGGAGGAGTCAAAGCGTCTGCAAACCATGTTCATCGGTAGGTTCAATCGAATCTAGCACAATAATTTCATCATTCTCAACATGATTGAACATGAAATGGGTTATTAGATAGAGCATCCTTAGGAAAGGCCTCTTCACGCACACCACGAGATACGGTAGTTGTGTGCAAGTCAAGATCAATATTATCATTCTTTTTATGTTGAAATATTTGTTCTTCTGTTCAATCAACGGTGGGGTTTTTCGATTTTTGTTATTTTTGGCGGCTGATTGACGTGAGAAAGCTTTTGACAAAGGCGTTTATTTTTTCAACAAAATTCGGCTGAGTTTATGGTTCTTAATATAACGATCCATTTCGCGTGGCGATATGATTGCAAAAATGACAATATTTTGGCGGCCGTTCAAATTGAACATTTATATCAACATTTACCATTACAAGATATTTCAAATTTCTCGTAGGGGAGTTTCGGTTATTTCAACACAAAAACGGGCATAGTTTAGACGAGATTTTGAAAGAGTAGCTTCGTCAGCCATGACAAATTCACCAAAAACACTGGCAATTGTTTTTAAACTCCGAACGTCGAACCATTGAATAGGGAGAGCAAATGCTTTAAGCCAAACCGGAACAACCGGTGGTTCATTTTTGAAATCAAATTCTGGTGTCCATTTCAAAACCCTCATCGGAAGTCCGGCTATCGGTATTTCACGTTGAATACGGAGTTTAGCAAATTGTTCCTCATTAAAACATGTAATTAAAACATGGCGGAGGTTGAGATACTGAACTTTACAAGGTTTATAACCGAGATTATGAAGGGTGGTTCGGATTATCTCATTAGCCGGTTTACCATAAGAGAACTTACCGACCACCGACAAACGAAAAGCTTCGGATGCCTTGTCACACTCGATTTGAAAAACCCTTTGTAGGAACCGCCTAGGACGGTCGGCCGTGCCAAAAGCCCCCTGCAGTGCTCGCGCCGCCCGAGTAGCGGCCGCATATGATTTAGCCGCGGAATGATGGGTGGAATAAAAACACCTTGAGAGAGAGTGCATTTTGATATTTTTAGTGCAGGTAAGAAGCAAAAATGCCCGTGGGTTGGGATTTCGGATTCATAGGAAGACCCGGGCGTCCCCCGCACACCGGAGGCATGGCTTCAGCAAGATTTTGCGCTGCCTCTTCAGAAACGGCAGCAGCCACAAGGTCGATGGTTGCTGGTGACGGAAAGTCATCGAGGGAGACCGGATTGCCTCCGATATTCAATTCCGAACGGTTAGATTCTGCCGGATTTGGGATAAGGACGGTCGCCTGACCTCCGTCATCGATGAAGACCGGATTGCCTCCACTACTAAATTCCGAACGGTTAGATTCTGCCGGATATGGGATAAGGACGGTCGCCTGACCTCCGTCCGAAGGGGAAACAGGATTTGCGGGGTTTATTATTTGGGTTTCCTTGGAAGAAGACGGGAGTAGAGAGTTTGAGATGAGTGGTAGGTTAGAAAAATTTGGCTGAGAAGTAGGTGAAGAGGGGAGAGAGGAATTCACGGAAAACTCTCAGAACTCTCTGCACTTGGAAAACTCTCTGATTCTCGGCCAACACTCTGAACTCTCAGAACTCTCTCCCTAATTCAGCACTCAACTTGGCTTTCTCACTCTTGGCAATAGCTATCTCTCGGTTCTTTCTTCTCTCTCAGCATCTCTTACACAGAAGACGATCGGCAGAGAGCAATAACACCAAAGCTTCGCTCAAGAGTTAGATAAATAGAATCCTTTACACTCATTGTAATTAGATTCTTACCTTAATACCTGTATCCACGAATATTTGTATTAATAACATCTCGCGAGAGCATTCAAGCCCGGGCCTAACAAACCCGGCAAATCTTGTGTTATTCACTTTCCCTCGGACGTGCTCTCGCAATTTGCTATAGCTCGACCATTCTAGCAATATCTATCTCCGGATAATATTTCGGGCAACAACAATTGGCGCTGGAAGAAGGGGATCTAACCCTCAATTTTTTATTCCAACCATCTCGAAGAACACTCACTGTTCTCTGGGGCATATACCTGAAGAAACACTCACTGTTCTTCAGAGAAAGCTTTCAGAATCATGACTTCTGCCTCCTCGTAGAAGAAAGCCGCTGGCCGATCCGCCAGACACCTCGTTCTGTCTCAGTCCGAGCCACAGCCGATGGCGGAGGGTAGCCGCCGCGGTCAGAGACGCTCGATCCCGCCCCTGAGGGACGGCCCAAGCCTTTCGCTCGATTAGTTCCAAACCGCGGAACAGATCGAAAAGGCCTTGGCCATCCTACAGGAGCGACGAAGTGCTCTCGACGCGCCTCCCGCTATAACACCCCTCGGCCATCCGTCGCAGGACCAAACGGAAGTTCAAGACGTTGCTGAACGAGCGACCGCCAGGAGGCTCCCATTCGCAAGAAGAGGCGATCTTCAGTCGTGGCACCTCCGTTTTCGATCGCCTAGGCGGCGACCCGTCATGGTGACCGGGGCAGTCCGGCCCGAGCCACGAGGCGACGGAGCTCGATTCCGTCACCAGGAGTTCAGCGTATCCGACTCCCAGAAGGCCGACCAGCCATATGGCTCCCCCTCGCCAAAGAGCCGGGGTCGGCAATATCGGAGTCAGGAGATCGGTACACAATCGCCTCGGATCCCGCCCCGAAAGTCGACCCACGAGCGATCAAGCTACAGTGATGGCCGCGATGCAATGCCAGATCGACGACATGAAGGCGCTCCTGGAATCAGGGGCAGGCGCCAAGAGCAAGATCGCCGGGCCGAGCGAGCCGCTCGCGGTCCACATCGAGCTCGCCCCCGTGCAGCGTAAGATCGCTCCTCCGCAAACACCTCTGTACGAGGGGAGATCAGACCCCGAAACTCACCTGAGCAAGTTACACATCTACATGACCGGGTGTGGGGCATCATACGCGACCAGGTGCCGAATGTTCCCTCTGACGCTGGACGACCTTGCCCACAGGTGGTACACCTCATTGCCGCCTTGATCTATCGGCTCCTTTAATCAACTGGCGAACGACTTTACAGCGTACTTCGCCACCAGGGTCGCTCGACCAGAAGGTCCCCATCGCATGATGCAGATCAGGCAAGGGGAAGAAGAGTCTGACTCGGACTACATCGATCGGGTAGACGAGATCATCCTCAACGGCGAGCCCATAAGCGATGAGATCGCCCTCTACGCGGTCCTAGGGGGATTTCATGGTCTTTCGCCTATGTTCAGGCATCTTACGAAGGACCATCCCCCGACCTACGCGATCTTCCGCGCTAAAGCCGTAGACTTTCTGGCCAGGCAAAGGTTTCTTCTTAGCCTATGAGCAGCGCGATCGGCGCCCGAACGGCGATCTCCAGTCTTCCAGCCCGATCACCGGTATCATGCAACATCACCAAAACCGTAGGACTCGTTCGCGATCTACAGTTCACCATCTAACATGATGGACTAAGGCACGAGATCGCCTCCACCGCACAACGTACACCGTCGAAGGTCGGCATCTACATGACGATCCGAGGTGGAAGAGTGCAGCCATGGTCCTGGTAGTCGATGGAACCGGCTGCTTCGGCCATGCAAGGTCCCTTTGGGCCAAGATCGCCCTCCCTTCGTTTAAATACGAGGCCGGCGTAGTCTGGGGGCCCTCCAAAACTAATCAGTGGACACGATCGCCCGCCCTCAAAGGTTCATCATCTAACATGGTGAACCCGGACAATGCAATGCGTCACTACCCCCATCTCAACGTACACCGTCGAGGTTCGCCATCTTCATGGCAGGCCGAGGTGGAAGCAGAGCTAACAAGCCGCGGAAGTGGAGTTGATTAATCCGACGACGCCCCACGCAAGGACTCCTCTAGACCAAGACCGCACGCCCTTCGTTTAAATATGAGGCAAGGCGCAGCCTAACAGACGACCCTCACAATAAAATGAGTCACGGGACAGACAATGTCGCTCGCGCACAAGACTTGGTCATGGAGTCGGTCCATCGAAACTCCGTGACTGTGCAAGATTCCTCAACGACGAAACCATCAAGTTTCTAAGGGGGATCGTCAAAATTGTTTTTTGCAGGTACAAGACCGAAGATAGCTAGCCAATCGACCAGATCGCCCAAGTCCGAAACCAGGGTCCGCTCAATGGATTGCCCGTCTCTATTCTACACGATCACCAGCAAGAACCAACTCGCCCCATGTCTTCAACATCGGAACAAGCTGGGGGGCAATTGTTGTGTCGAGAATTATACGTCTCGATAGGCGATCGCCTCAGAGACCGGGCGACCGAGCTGGAGCCCAGCAGCCAAGGCAGATCGGCCGGCCGAAGGTCCCAGGACAAGTCCCGGTGCCGAGCGATCGACATCTAAGACGATCGTCTCTCGGTACTTGGCGATTGACTCCGGGTGGCCGACTAGCCGACGACCGAAAGTCCCAGGACAAGTCCCGGTTCCGAGCGATCGACATCTAAGACGATCGTCTCTCGGTACTTGGTGATCGGATCCTAGTGCCCGACCAGCTGACGACCTCCTCATGCCACGCGAAGCCATCGATCGTCCAGTCGGCAAGGGCCGATGTGCGAAGCCATCGATCGCCCAGTCGGTAAGGGCCGATGCGTGAAGCCGATGGTCATCCAGTCGGCAAAGGCCGAAGCTCGGAACAAGACCCACATGCAGATCCGGAAAAGGCGCTGATGCACATGGTCCGTTGACCACAGCCTGTCAGCATCCTTCCACAAACCGACAGGCCCGCCGAAAAGTGTCAGTGGGACCGCCCGTGACAGCAACTCAGGATGCGTGTTGACTCCTCATTAGACCGCACTGTTTGCGGCCGCCATAAGCTTTATGCGAGCTGACCCATGTGACTTAAAGACGATCGCCCCATTATTATATTGGACGAAAGGCGATCGCCCGCCAGAAAACAGGACATCCCAGCTCCTATAAATAGAAGGCTGCCTGCACTTGGAAAACTCTCTGATTCTCGGCCAACACTCTGAACTCTCAGAACTCTCTCCCTGATTCATCACTCAACTTGGCTTTCTCACTCTTGGCAATAGCTATCTCTCGGTTCTTTCTTCTCTCTCAGCATCTCTTACACAGAAGACGATCGGCAGAGAGCAAGAACACCAAAGCTTCGCTCAAGAGTTAGATAAATAGAATCCTTTACACTCATTGTAATTAGATTCTTACCTTAATACCTGTATCCACGAATATTTGTATTAATAACATCTCGCGAGAGCATTCAAGCCCGGGCCTAACAAACCCGGCAAATCTTGTGTTATTCATTTTCCCTCGGACGTGCTCTCGCAATTTGCTGTAGCTCGACCATTCCAGCAATATCTATCTCCGGATAATATTTCGGGCAACAACAGAGAATTCTTGGTATTGTTGAATACAGTACAGACGATTTTAGTTGACTTCTTTTCGTATTTTGAGATGCCCTTCAACATATCAATCGTATGCCGATACTCTTCGTCGACCTTTGGAATTCGATTTTAGAGACCATGTCCTACTCCAGGGTTGAAGACTTAGCTTATCGCTTGTCGTTGCCCCCTGTGTTGGGTCTTGTTCATATCGTTTGTCATGTTTCTCAGTTGAGAAGGCATATGCCGGATCCAAGTCATGTTTTTGACTATATTGAGATTTACGTAACCAAGGATGTTACCTATCCGGAGAAAACAGTGAAGATTCTTGAACGTCGTGAGAAGCAGCTTTGGCATAAAACCATCCCATTGGTTTTAGTGCACTGGTCGAGACATGGAGTCGAGGAGGCGACTTGGGACACGGAAGAGAATTTGCGATCGGAGTACCCCGAACTTTTTATTTCTTAACTTTCGGGACGAAACTTCTTTTTAGAGGGGGAGAATGTAATACCCGTACTTTTTATTGACTGTTTGTCCTTACCGTTCTTCCTGTTTTGTCGTTCTGTAAACTCTTTGTGATGTAGTCGGCATTGATCTAGAGTTTCATGCCTTGTTTGGATCATGATCGTGCTGGTTAGACCTTTCGGAAGTGTTCTGGGTCAGGGAGGTAGGGCAGACTAGTCCGATGCTAACGCACGCTAATTATGCGTGAGTAACGCACGCTAGTTTTGAGCCTTAGCACGCGCTAACGAACTGAGTCAGCAGAGGCAGTGAGGTTTCAGACTTTCTGGACTAGCAGGTAACGCATGCTAAGCAGCGGCTAGCGTATGCTATATGTGTTGTGTAGCGCACGCTAGTGCTTAGTGTTAACGCACGCTAGCGGACTGAGACAGTGAACTGAGATTTTGGCAGGACACTAGTTAGCGCACGCTAGGGATGTTTCGTAGCGCGCGCTAACGTCTTATGACACTAGACACTGGACTACCGGGTGACCCGTTAGCGCACGCTAATATTTAGGCGTAGCGTGCGCTAGACTGGGACAATATATAAGGGGATAGTCAACCCCTGCACTTGTCATTTCACATCTTTTCCACTTTTTCCGATCGGGAGAGCTCGAGAGAGGCGATTTGGGGCAATTTGAGGCAGTCCTTCTTCAGATATCATCATCTTGGGTTGGATAACAAGGATTATGCAACATCTAGTACATTTTTATCCTTCAAATCAAGGTAAAAACCCTTAGAACCCTAAATTTGGGAATTTTGGGGATTTTCTTAGATTCGTCCAATTTATCCATTTTGGAGCTTGAGATCTTTGAGATTATGATGTATCTACCCCGTACCCATGTTTCCCCTATGATTATATGGATTGTTTTGTGCCATGTTCGGACGTGAGAGGGTTTGGGTGATTTTCCAACCTCTAGATGTTTACCCTTGTAATTTCGTGAATCGTAGGCGGGTTTTGGGAGTTTCTTCGTGTGATTTGAGTTTGGATTATTGATTTCCATGTTCCTTGTGAATCGTTTAGGTGCCGGAAGTGCATTCTCGGACCTACTGAACTTATACTCTTTCCCGTTCGATTTCTCGATGTCTCAAAGGCAAGTATATATTTATGATTGTATGTTTTCGACTTTGAAAGGAAGATATATTAATGGCATGATTATTTATATCCACTCTGGGGTGGGCCGACGGGTCCCCTGAGGGTTTCGTAGCCTCTTGGTGCGATTCCACAGATGATATGAACGAACCACTCTGGGATGGACCGACGAGTCCTCTGACGGTTCCGTAGCCTCTTGGTGCGGTTCCACGGTATTCATATATGTATTGATGTGATGCTATGAGATTTAGTTATTCCAGAATACTAGTCTTGAATTGATGAATTGACGCTTACATTTACTTTATTGTCGAGGAGTATTGTATTTCATACTTGATATACTTGCACTAGCTATTCGACGGCTAAACCCTTTATGGGGGGAAATACTTTTTATGTATTTCCGGTTCCAGGAGAGCGGACAGGTAGGTATCGGGTCGGCATGAAGATGGTGGGCAAGTGTGATAATGTGTCTTTCCTTTGGTTATGTTTTGAGTTTCCCCATTCAGTGTTGTTGTACTGGAATGGTTATTGAATACTCGAGTATTGCTTTCCATTTTCCTTGATGTTTCGGCCTGTGTTTGCCGAGGTATCGATTTGTGTTGTGATGTCTTTGGATACATTGTATATGTTTTGAATACCTTTTGTATTGTTCTTCATTCCATTGTATGTATACCTTCTCGGTCAAAAATTGTAGTTCCACGTATGTTTAGCCTTGTGTGTCCCACGGTGGGGCTCACGGCGCTGTAATATACCCTGAATAACTTGGGGGTGTTACAATCTCTACATGTCAAGCCGAATATCAGGCATCCACGGAGGCTGCTAAAGAAGCTTTTTGGATTAAGAAGTTCACTGAGGAACTTCAAGTGTTTCCTAATGCAGAAAAGCCCGTGACGCTGTTTTGTGACAATGATGGATCTGTTGCACATGCTAAGGAGCCTAGGTCTCACCACAACACCAAACATATTGCGAGAAAATATCATTTTGTTAGAGAAATGGTTCAGGAAGCGAATGTTATACTACAGAGAGTAGACACAGGAAATAATGTTGCTGATCCGCTTACCAAGCCACTATCTCAGAAGGTCCTAGAGAGACATCTAGAGACTATGGGTATTAAATACCATAGTGTGTGGCATTGAGTGCAAGTGGGAGATTGTTAGGAATATGCCCATGAATGCCACTCAGAGGATGATAGAGTGAGAGCATTTGTATTGTAATTATGAATATTTAATAAGGCAATTATTATTTCTATATTATTATATAACACTGGCATTATGATTTAGTATATAGAATAATAGTCCTTGCATTTGAGAGCAAACATTCCGCTCCTTATGGAGATAGGGAGAAAGGCACTTGAAGTGTTTAGGGCTCGAATGCTTAACTGGTTCGCAAGTTGATAAAACTTAACTAGGCAATAAGTTTAGACAAGACTTGTATAACGTGTACTTTGACATGTAGACTGCCGGTCTTCACTAAGGGTCAGTGGGAGCACATGTTATAGGTATGCTAATGGGATTAGTGTACTCAAACACGACTCACCTCGATTCGGTTACATGGATATCACACACGGATAGTCAATGACTGAATCGAAAGATTATGATAGGTATACGTGAACCTTTGACTTGAGGTTTCAGTAGGAGATATGCTTGTGATATTAAGTTAGTCATTAGAGTAGTTATATCCAATCGCCGGATGGTGGGGTCAACCTCGAAATGCAACTTAGTGGGCAAGTACCAGTCTCTACTGAATACCAAGATAAGATTCTTTCTCCTGTTAGTGAGCAGGTAAATGTCCTATGCGATTAATGGCAAATGAGATCATAAGTCTTTGGCCAAAGCAGTTAGAGCTAGTTGTATTTGATACACAAGAGATCGGTGATATCGGTTTGTATTAACAAATGCATAGAGTCAAGATACAATAGGGTTTTACTTTACCGTGACCCTAATACTTGACCGGGATGTAATGCCCCCAAAATAAACCGGGACGCCACAGTGCCGTGCATCCCGTGTGGGACCCATAAGGCAAGTTTTAAAAGGATTTTAAAAACAATTTATTCAACAAGTGGTTTGTGAAAGTATTCTTATGAAAGCATTCGTACGAACTGAAATACAAGGAAAAACAATGTCCGTTCATACGGTTATTACACAACGTGGAATAATTGAAATTCAATTCAAGAAATTAACAGGCCTTCTCCCCAACACTGCTCAAGCCTGACCAGAACCTTCGGTACTGTCCTGCACATATTCAACAAATTTGCCTAACACGACGTATCGTGTGAGTCAACCTAGGTTAGACAAATCGAACCAAATTCATAGATAGAATCAGATAAATTCAGAGAACAAACTGAGTACTCAACGTCGTTTCTTTTATCAGCACATAAACTCCTAAGGTCGGAACCAAGGGTCACGGAAGTATCTACATAGGAATACTCCGGACGTGGGTACCATTCAGGTTTTATCCCGAAACACAGTTCCACAAGATGTATCAACATATAAACTCCCAAGGCCGCAGCCAAGGGTCACGAAAGTATCTACTCAGGAATACTCCGAACAAGATAAATCGAACGAGCACCATCCCACAAGTAGTAACACATACAATATTCTTAAATTACAAGACGTAAAGTCTGAGAAGATTCACTTGCCTCAAATTCGATGAGAGTTACTCCCTTGATAACACAACGGCTCGGACGACCACACCCGAAAGCTCGACCTATTACATGTTCGTCGATTAACACCTTATGGTAACAATAATGATTAACGACAATTTCCCTCATCCCTTTAGGACTCTAAACCTGGTTGTTATATCGCCGAGATCGAAATTCTCTGTTTTTGACCACAATGCATATTACTAAATTCCTCGGTTCGCCATTTTACAAATTATCATCCCGTTGAACAACAATGTTCTAATACAGCATTCCACGTTGATTATGACTAATAACCACCGTAATTTCATCACTTACTCTAGTTCGAGAGTCTTGAATAGAACGATTAAGCATTAATCTCCGAAATCTTAACATGTTCGATACCTATTCGACTAGATAATCGTTAGTGAGTTCATCAAGGAATTATCAACGGGTTTTACAATATGATAATAGGGTTATAATTGAAATCTTTAACAAGATGATTCCAAGGAGTTGGTGATTAACAAATTCGATTATGAGTTCTTCCATCCAACTACGAGTGCTACCATCATCCATTCCAATTACTAGCTTGATAGATATCGATTAACAATTGTGATAGTTTTTCACCGGTCCGATCATTATTCAAAGTTCTAAACTACCAAAGGCATCCGAAATTTAGTATGACTCGTATAATAAACTTACCTTAATTGACAAGAGACAATGAAGAACTATGAAGGACGATGAAGAATGAGAGGGTAACACCTTCAAAACCTTCTCCGGAGCTTGATCAACTCACTCCAATAGGATAACACTTGATTAGGGAAGCTAAAATCGATTCAGGGAAGGTGGAGGATAGTATACAAGAGCAAGGGGTGATTTTTGGGTCGGAAGAAATGAAAGGGAGGGTGTCCTTTTATAAATTCAGAATGGCATTACATACGTTAAGCCTGAAGCTTTACGTACGTAAGCCCTGTTACGTATGTTATTTAGAAAGCTTAACGTACGTAAGGAGAACTCAGAACTAACTGGACTAAATCACACTCATCGTTACGTACGTAACAAAGGTCGGTTAACGTGCGTAGTACTCGTTGACTTGCCTGTCGCTTTTGTGCCGAAAGTGTTAAGAGTATGCCCTCGAATTCCACTTAGAGGATCTTGAGTGAGGGCATTATACTTGTAATTATGTAAATCATTAATATAAGGCAATGGATGTTTCATTATTTATTGGTAGTTACTGGCATTCCTAACTCGTAAATATTCATATAGAAACTAGTCCGTGTATTTGAGAGCAAAACGTTCCACTCCTTATTGGATAAGGGGGTCGGCACTGGAAAGGTTTATAGCTCAAATACTTAATCGTTCGCGAGTCGATGAAACTTGACCGGTCGTTAAGTTTATGTGAAAACTTGTATGACATGTTCTTTGACATGGAGAGTGCCTGTCGAACACTAATGGTTAGTGGGAGCACACGTTATAGGTATACTAATTGGATTAGTATACTCGAACCGACTCACCCTCGATTCGTCACACGGATTTCACTCCGGGACAGTCAATGACGGAATCGAAAGGTTGTGATAGGTATTCATGAACCTTCGACTTGAGGATTTAGTAGGGGTGTGCTTGTGACGTCAAAATTTTCATTAGAGTAGTTCGACCCTATAAACCCGGAGGTGGGGGTCAACCTCGACGTGCATCTTGATGGGCAAGTAGCAGGTACTACTGAATACCAAGATAGAATTATTTCTCCCGTTAGTGAGTGGGTTATATGTGCTATGCGGTTATTGGCAGATGAGATCATAAGTCTTTGGCCAAAACATTGGAGCTAGTTGTATTGGATACACGAGAGCTCGATGATCTCGATTTGCATTAACGCATACATAGCATCAAGTACAGATAGGGTTTGACTGGCCGTGACCCTATAACTTGATCGGGACATTTGAAAGAAGGGTTTATACGTATACTGGTATTCACGACAGAATGGTTCTTGAATGATCCCATCTTTTGTTCTCAGTTGGGGTACAGTGTAGGCCGCCAGGCTGGCTAGGTACTACTACTCTTTGGTTCCTCCCATTGCTGACTGAGACGGACCTACCGAGTCGCGCAATAGGATTGACGACGGAATGAATCAAGCTTGTTCTCTCATAATGAATATTAGATATTGTATATCTAATTTGTGGACATTAGATGTCTAAATCGATTTATTGGATAAATTGATTTACGGCCTAATGAATTAAATAAATTACTGGGTGATTAATTTAATTCATAAATATAATTATTTCTTTGAGAAATTAATTATGTTATTATGTATTTAATGTGATTAATTTATTGGATTAATTAATGGACACAAATACATCGGAACGGAATTGGAGTTTATCTATTTGGACTCTTGGGAGTTCGAAACGAATCGAACTTGTCCGATTTTCATCTTGGCCGCCCCCCCTCTTTCCACCTACCTTCACCTCTTGTTCTTTTATGTCCATTTTATAATGGATGAGAAGATTTGTGGGGATCACTCATGTGGCATGAGTTGTCCATCATGTAGGTGAGACTAGAATAAGTAGGGAAGACTTGTATATATTATCACCCCATTCATTTCAACGTGAGGAAGATATATATATATATATATATATATATATATATAGAGAGAGAGAGAGAGAGAGGTTTTTCTTAAAGTCTTCTTCTTCATGTGTTCTTGATAATTCTTGGAGAAAAAATCAAGAAATCAAAGAGAGAAAATTTGATAAACATACTTAGAGTATATTAATCAAATTCAATAGCTTCATCACTTAGCTCTAGCCATATCCTTGGAGGATAGCAAGGTGATTGTCATCTCGTTCGTTTCTCCGGCACGTGGCAAGTAGAGGCATTGTATTTCGACATTGGATCTTTCAAGTGCTTGGAGTGCTTTGTTCGTAGGGATATACATCTATAGATCGGGGAATAGCTCAAGAGAAGGAATCCATTTAATCAACGGACTACAAGGGTGAGTTTATATATCTCTTGTGTTTTCGTTTATATATTCGTATATACGTAGCTCGATAGATCCTCGTAGGCATTCAGATCGAATTAATTTTCGTTTTACTGCTTCCGTTGGGCCTTCGTTTTAGGCACCGAATCCCAACAGTGGTATCGGAGCGTAGGTCTTGCGATCGTATATACGATATTGGCATTTGGAATGCTCGATTAGATGGTGAATGATTTGGAATCATTTTAGTCATAATCGTGGTGTATGTTTTTCGTTCGTTATAGCTGTATTTTTCGTAAGTTTATGTCTAAATATAAATCTTTAATTTCTGGAAAATATGATTTATATTAAAGATATGAATGTTGGAAAATATAGATATTGGATATCCGGTCGAAAAACTAGCCCCGAATTACCGTTGGACGGTCCGGGAGTTGTCCGGAAGGAGGGGGCCGCGGCCCAGGGCTCGGGGGCCGCGACCCAGGACTGTTGCAGCCCGCCTATATGTTTTATGGACTGGGGGCCGCGGCCCAGGGTTGATGGGTAGCCCTACTTGCTGCCTGGTGTCGTTTCGGGCGCGGTCCAACCCTTTTTGGACCCGTTTCGGGCTTGTTTTCTTCGTGTATTCCTAAAAATAATTTCCCACATTTTAAATTGGATTTAATATGATTAAAATAATTTATGGTGTTTCATTTTATAAGGAAAAATTGATTTTTTGGAATACTTGTGATCGACCAAATTATTTTGAATATTTTCATATTACCGATTGTGTGAATCGATTGGATCGGTTCGTGTTGTTGATTGGATCAATGTATCTCTACATTTTCCATTTATATAGTATTTATTGGATGAATTCTTTTGAATGGGGATGTGGTTCGTGGACTTAGTTTTGAATCGTTCGTTTTATTCAATTGGGTTGTAAACGCCATTTTGAGCCTAACTATTTTATTAGAAATATTTGTATCTAGGATGCATTTTTCAATGTAAAATTTATATGTAATGACGAAGACCGGAGGAAGATCCGTTTTGAGAAGACGATGATTCAAAACAAATACTTGTAATTAGTTTACGGAGTTTTTGTTTTCTAAGAACGGTCTATGAACCACATGTTGGTAGCAACTAGGTTGTGAATGGTTGTTCATATTGTATGAATGCACAAACGCGCTTAAATGAATTAATGTGCAAAGTGTAACATTAATCGCGATAATTCTCCCACAACGGATTATTAAGTTTATAAGGTTTCAAGTTTTTCCTTCCCTCCATCAAGCTTTCGGGAAATTGAAATCCAAACCAGATGTGCTATGCTTCCGAGTTATCGGGGTAGTCGTTTGGGGAGGATGGATAAATTACCGGGAGCGCATTGGATGCCTTCGTTTGGAGCAAATTTTAGCCCTAGAAACCTGATAGGTTGCCGGATAAGATTCAATTGTGAAACTGATTTGTGTCGATGGTATAAACTTAACTTGTTCATGAACTATAGAAACCGTATAGATTGAGGGGAGTGAACAATGGGAAAAAGAAGATCGAATCATCATTAGATGGGTTGGTGTTGGACACCACTTTATGAAAATTAATAGACTAGAAACCTATTCGGTTGCCCTCTATTAAAATTTATAAAGAACTCGATCACCACTATGAAGTAGAGCGACGATACTTCCAGATTTCACATGGGAGTGTGTTATTCCGATAAAAATAGCGGGAGCTGGGTGACAAGAATGGAAAAGACCTTAATTCTATACTCAGATCATAATTATAACAAGTCACTAATTAATCTGTTATACTTAATGCAGACATAACTCTCAATATGACAATGAATCCACTCGCAATTCTACTCGAAAAGAACACCCTGATTGGATCTAACTTTGTGGACTATCTCCGCAATCTGATGATTGTCCTTAGTATAGAGGCACTAGGATACGTCTTGGAGACGGACATTCCGACGCCTCCTGTGCGGACCAGAGCCAATTAGGAAGAGATTGAAAACCACGAAAAGTGGGTTAAGGATGACGTAAAAGTCCGTGCCTACATGATGGCTTCTATCTCTAATGAGCTTCAGAGAGCTCATGAGAAAATGACTTCTGCTAGGCAGATTCTATCTCACTTAACCGAACTTTATGGTGAGCATAGTAGAACTGCTAGATATGAAATATCCAAGCAACTGTTCGGTGCAAGGATGAAGGAAGGTGAGAAGGCTGGGGAACACATCCTCAAAATGATATCCATGATCGATAGATTGGAGGCTCTTGATTTTAAAATGGACACTTCTCTCCAAACCGACCTTATCCTACAGTCTCTCCCTGATTCCTTCTCCCAGTTTGTTATGAACTTCAACTGCAATGAGATTGCATGTAATTTAGCTGGGCTAATGAACAAACTTGTGACCGCTCACTCTCAGATGAAGACTCCGCGGATGAAGGAGTCTGCTCTTGTGATTTCTTCTGGACCTCATAGGTCTAAGAACAAGAAGAAAAAGACAAAGAAGCAGACTGGACCACATGTCAAGGACTTCAAGGGAAAGGGCAAGGCCCCGATGGTTCCAAAGAACAAGAAGAAGAAGGATGCTTGTATCAAGTGCGGTGAGCTGGGCCACTGGGCTAGAGACTGTCCGAAACTTCATGGCACTTCAGGTACAGAACTTTTAGTTTTGGAAACAAATTGTTCTCCTACTATATTTTCTACTTCCTGGATACTGGATTCTGGTGCTAGTTCTTATATTTGTACCGTGAATTAGGATCTGGAACAAAGTAGGAAGCTTGGAGCTGGAGAAGTTATGATCACAGTCAGAAGCGGGCATAGTGTCCAGGCGACCGACATAGGATCACTTCTTTTGGATTTAGAATACGGCTTTGTTTTGACTTTAGAAGATGTACTTGTTTTGCCCAAGGGACACAAAAACATTGTATCCATTCTGGTCATGGACCGAAAAGGCTTTTCATTTTTCATTGGTGAGGGTTCCTGCAAAATTTATTTCAGAAATAAACTAGTGGGTACTGCTACATTGTTAAATGGATTGTATCATCTAAATCTCAGCAACAAAGTAGTTGTGAATACTATGACTAGAAAGCGTGGTAGGGATGAAACCAATCAAGTTTTGAAATGGCATCTTAGACTTGGTCATGTTGGTCAGACCAAGGTTTACAAAATGGAAGAAGATGGACTTATGGGTCCATTGGGATCGAATCCCTTTCCTACTTTTTGAATCTTGCCTTAAGGCAAAATGACCAAGTCCCCCTTCACAGGGACTTTTGAAAGAGCCGCTGATAAACTGGGATTAATCTATACCGAAGTATGTGGTGCTTTGGAAGCAGAACATGACGGATATCAATATTTCATTACGTTTACAGATGATCATACTAGGTATGGTTATGTATACTTAATGAAACATAAATCCGAGGCCTTTGAGAAATTCCAGGAATTCAAGGCCATAGTTGAGAAACAAACTGGTAATCATATCAAAGCACTTTGGTCGGACCGAGGTGGCCAGTATATGAGTATGGAGTTTGACGAGTTCCTTAAGGAACATGGAATAGTTTCACAACTAACACCTCCAGCTACTCCTCAGTTAAATGGTGTGTCAGAAAGAAGGAATCAGACCTTGTTGAACATGGTCCATTCCATGCTGGGCTATACCGACTTACCGATTTACCTGTGGGGGTATGCACTCCTGACTGCTGCTTACATCTTAAACAGGTGTCCTTCCAAATCCGTTCCTAAAGCTCCACATGAGATGTGGGAGGGCAAGAAACCAAGTCTTAATCATATTAGGATTTGGGGATGTCCCGCCTATGTCAAGAAGACTAAGGTGGAGAAGTTGGAAGCTAAGTCCGCGAAGGGACGTTTCATTGGATTCCCATCAGGGATGATGGGATATCTATTCTACATGCCCTAAGATCGAAAGATCATTGTTGCTTTACAAGCACACTTCCTAGAAGATGAGTTCATTCAGGAAGGCAGGGCAGGTAGAAGTATTTCTTTAGAAGAATACAATGAAACTCCTCGGGAGACATCTGTGCAAAAAAATAGAACCGAACCTTCTGAAACACAAGTACAACCACCTCGTAGGTCTAGTAGGGGGTCTTATTTACTTGAGAGGTATGGGCTTGTGCACTTGGAGTAGATGGGTCTCCATGAAGTTCCAAGTGATAGCCAAGATACCGACCCAACGGCCTATGACCAAGTGATGCTGGATGTAGACTCCGCGAAGTGGCGTGAAGCTATGGAAGCTGAGATAGAATCGATGCATGTCAATCAAATCTGGACTCTAGTAGACCGCCCCAAGTGCATAGTGCCTATTGGGAACAAGTGGATCTACAAGATAAAGACTGGTGGTGATGGCAAGGATGACGCCCAGAAAGAAGGGATCAACTACCACGATACCTTCTCGCCCATAGCTATGATCAAGTCTATTCGCATGATGCTTGCTATAGCTGCCTACCACGATTATGAGATATGGCAAATGGACGTAAAGACAGCTTTCCTTAATAGATTCCTCGAAGAGAAAATCTATATGGAGCAGCCTAAAGGCTTTGTGTCCGAAGTCAATATTCAGAAAGTGTGCAAGCTTCAGTGTTCCGTTTATGGACTGAATCAATCGTCGCATAGTTTGAACCTTCGTTATGACGAGGCGGTCAAAGAGTTTGACTTCGTGCAAAATGAAGAGGAACCTTGTGTATACAAGAGGGTTAGTGGGAACAAGATCGCATTCTTAGTACTATATGTGGATGACATTCTACTAATAGGAAATGATGTGGGAATGCTCAGTTCTGTGAAAGCTTGGCTTTCGAGTAATTTCTCCATGAAAAACTTGGGAGAAGCAACCTATATTCTTGGAATTCGGCTCTACCGGGATAAAGAAAAGAGAACAATAGGTCTTTCCCAAGCCCTGTATATAGATAAAATCTTAAAGCGATTTAAGATGGATGATTATAAAAGAGGGTTCCTACTGATGCGACATGGAATAAAACTCTTTTTGAAAATATGTCCTCAAAGTGAGGAACAAAGAAAGGAAATGAGTAATATACCATATGCTTCGTCCGTGGGTAGCCTTATGTATGGTATGTTGTGTACAAGACCTGAGATTGCACATGCTGTAAGCGTGGTGAGTAGGTTTCAGGCAAACCCAGGTAGGGAACATTGGACTGCCGTAAAGAACGTTCTCAAGTACTTAAGAAGGACTAGAGATATGGTTCTAATGTATGTCGGTGGAGAATTAGATGTGGTGGGATTCACTGATTTGGATTTCTAAGGACTGAAGGACGATTCGATCTCTACTTCTGGCTACATATTTACTCTTAATGGAGGAGCAGTATCTTGGCGTAGCGCCAAGCAAAGCGCGACTGCTGATTCCACCTGTCAGGCTGAGTATCAAGCAGCCTCGGAGGCTTCCAAGGAAGGGTTCTGGATTAAGAACTTTCTGGGAGAACTTCAAGTGACACCATGTGCTGAGCTTCCTGTTCCGCTGTACTGCGACAACGATGGAGCTATAGCACAGGCCAAGGAGCCGAGGTTTCACAACAGCACCAAATATATTGAGAAGAAGTATCATCTAGTAAGAGAATTTGTTCGCAAGTGATATATTGTGCTGCACAGAGTAGACTCAGCCGACAATGTCACTGATCCGCTGACCAAGCCACTTTCTCAAACTAGCTTGGAGCATCATCTGGAGAACATGGGTATTAGATACCATAGTGTGTGGCATTAAGTGCAAGTGGGAGATTGTTAGGAGTATGCCCTCAAATGCCACTCAAAGGATGTTGAATGAGGGCATTGTACTTGTAATTATGTAAATCATTAATATAAGGCAATGGATGTTTCTTTATTTACTGGTAGTTACTGGCATTCCTAACTCGTAAATATACATATAGAAACTAGTCCGTGTATTTGAGAGCAAAATGTTCCACTCCTTATTAGATAAGGAGGTCGGCACTAGAAAGGTTTATAGCTCAAATACTTAATCGTTCGCAAGTCGATGAAACTTGACTGGGCGTTAAGTTTATGTGAAAACTTGTATGACGTGTTCTTTGACATGGAGAGTGCCTGTAGAACACTAATGGTTAGTGGGAGCACACGTTATAGGTATGCTAATTGGATTAGTATACTCGAACCGACTCACTCTCGATTCGTCACACGGATTTCACTCCGGGACAGTCAATGACGGAATCGAAAGGTTGTGATAGGTATTCGTGAACCTTCGACTTGAGGATTTAGTAGGGATGTGCTTGTGACGTCAAGATTTTTATTAGAGTAGTTCGACCCTAGAAACCGGGAGGTGGGGGTCAACCTCGACGTGCATCTTGATGGGAAAGTAGCAGGTCCTACTGAATACCAAGATAGAATTCTTTCTCCAGTTAGTGAGCGGGTAATATGTCCTATGCGGTTATTGGTAGATGATATCATCAGTCTTTGGCCAAAGCATTGCAGCTAATTGTATTGGATACATGAGAGCTCGATGATCTTGATTTGCATTAACGCATGCATAACGTCAAGTACAGATAGGGTTTGACTGACCGTGACCCTATAACTTGATCGGGACATTTGAAAGAAGGGTTTATACGTATACTGGTATTCACGACATAATGGTTCTTGAATGATCCCATAATTCGTTCTCAGTTGGAGTACAGTGTAGGCCGCCAAGCTGGCTAGGTGGTGCTACTACTCTTTGGTTCCTCCCATTGCTGACTGAGACGGACCTACCGAGTCGCACAATAGGATTGACGATGGAATGAATCAAGCTTGTTCTCTCATAATGAATATTAGATATTGGATATCTAATTTGGGACATTAGATGTCTAAATCGATTTATTGGATAAATTGATTTACGGCCTAATGAATTAAATAAATTACTGGGTGATTAATTTAAATCATAAATATGATTATTTCTTGGAGAAATTAATTATGTTATTATGTATTTAATGTGATTAATTTATTGGGTTAATTAATCGACGCAAATACATCGGAACGGAATCGGAGTTTATCTGTTTGGACTCTCAGGAGTCCGAAACGAATCGAGCTTGTCCGATTTTCATCTTGGCCGCCCCCCTCTTTCCACCTGCCTTCACCTCTTGTTCTTTTGTGTCCATTTTATAATGGATGAAAAAATTTGTGGGGATCACTCATGTGGCATGAGTTGTCCATCATGTAGGTGAGATTAAAATAAGTAGGGAAGACTTGTATCTCTTATCACCCCATTCATTTCAACGTGAGGAAGAGATATATAGAGAGAGAGAAAAAGTTTTTTCTTAAAGTCTTCTTCTTCTTCATATGTTCTTGATAATTCTTGGAGAAAAAAACTCAAGAAATCATAGAGAGAAAGTTTGATAAACATACTTAGAGTATATTGATCAAATTCAATAGCTTCATCACTTAGCTCCAGCCGTATCCTTGGAGGATAGCAAGGTGATTGTCATCCCATTCGTTTCTCCGGTGCGTGGCAAGTAGAGGCATTGTATTTCGACGTTGGATCTTTCAAGTGCTTGGAGTGCTTTGTTCGTAGGGATATACATCTAAAGCTTGGAGAACAGCTCAAGAGAAGGAATCCATTTAATCAACGGACTACAAGGGTGAGTTTCTATATCTCTTGTGTTTTCGTTTATATATTCGTATATACGTAGCTCGATCGATCCTCGTAGGGATTCGGATCGAATTATTTTTCGTTTTACCTTTTCCGCTGGGCCTTCATTTAGGCACCGAATCCCAACAGAAAGTTGGTCGGACAATGCGTACTATCCGACGAAGATTCCTTATCCGAAGATCGAAGACTGTATTACGTACGTAAGGTATAATCTTTAGCGTACGTAAAGTCACACACTTAGCGTGCGTAATACTTAGCGGATAACGTACGTAAGGTTCAGTTTGTTCACTAAGTTATTATCACATTAATTCCTTATGATGCGACTCCCTCTCAATCTCGTCGAGTAATTTCTCGGGGAACAAGACGTTGGCCACCATCATATTCGCACCTATAATTGCCCAACGATATCGAGGTATGTCACCGACAAATCATCAACCATCACACAATCACATTACAAGAATAACAGGTGCGGACAAGCTTTATTCATGACAATGCAGTACGAACATATCATACAAAAATACATTTATCTCAATGGAGTACATTTATTTTATTAAATAGTAGAAATAGAAATGAGCGCTCAATGTGAAACAACATGTAATACTGGTGGTATCACATACCACCCTCCTTAAAAATAGTTTCATCACGAAACTAAGAAAATAACTCGGGATGATTCTCCCTCATGCTCGTCTCAGTCTCCCAAGTCACTTCCTCCATGCCATGGTGCGACCATTGAACTTTTACAAGAGGTATGTCCTTATTCCTTAGTATATTTACGCATCGATCCAAAATCGCGGTTGGGACTTCTCTAAAGGTAGCATCATAAGAAATCTCTACCTCCTCGAAATTAATCTTCTGTCTTGGGTCGTACATGTATTTTCTCAGCTAGGAAATGTGGAAGACATTATGTACTCCATCTAACGATGGTGGCAACGCTAGTCGATAAGCGAGTTTACCAACTTGGTCTAGTATTTCGAACGAGCCAATAAATCTCGGGCTCAATTTGTCTTTCTGGCCGAAGCGTCGAACACCCCGCATCGGCGATACTTTGACCCAAACGTGGTCCCCGACTATAAATTCCAACGGTCGCTGGCGGTCCGTCGCATATGACTTTTGGCAGCTCTGTGCTGCCAACATGTGTTTTCTAACAATGGAAATCTTCTTAATAGATTCCTGGATCAGATCCAACTCGGTGGCGACGACATCGGATGCATCATCCTAGCATAGGGGAGACTTGCACCTCCTATCGTACAAAGCCTCGAAGGTTGCCATGCCTATGCTTGCGTGCCAGCTGTTGTTGTATGAAAATTCCGCCAAGCAGAGGTGTTTAGCCCAATCCTTGCCCCAATCGAGTACACATGCCCTTAACATATCTTCCAGGGTCTGTATGGTGCATTCTGTCTATCCATCTGTTTGAGGGTTATAAGCTGTGATGAAATGTAGCTGAGTACCCATAGCTTTGTGGACAGCCTTCCAGAAGCGGGACACATATCTAGTGTCTCTATCCGATATGATTCCCGAGGGAACGCCATGTAGTCTCACGATTTCCTGGATAAAGATGGTGGCAAGCTGCTCTGTTCCGGTGGTCTCCTGAATTGGAATGGAATGTGCCAACTTCGTCAGTCGGTCTACAATGACCCATATCGTGTCTTTTCCTCCTGCCTTCGTTGGTAACTTGGTGACAAAATCCATTGATATGCTCTCCCATTTCCATTCCGGAATGGGTAAGGGTGGCATGATTCCGGCCGGTCTACGGTGTTCAATCTTCACCTGTTGACATGTCATACATCGAGCAACGAACCACGCTACCTCCTGCTTCATGTTCCTCCACCAGAAGCTCTTCCGCAGATCCTTATACATTTTGCTCGCCCCAGGATGTACCGAATAGGGAGTAGAATTAGCTTCCTTGAGTATAGTTTGCTTAAGCTCGTCACTCGGTGGAATACAAATCCTGTTCTTGAATCTCACTAAGTCCCCCTGGATCCTGTAGTCTGAAATAATTCCCCCTTCGGCCTTTACGCCGATCGCACGAAGTTTTGGGTCCTCCATTTGTGCTAGGCGTATCTCGTCCAGTAAGGATGAATGAATGTTAATTGAGCATAACTGTCCTTGGCGGTGTTGTATCCATACTTCAATGTCATTCCTCCTGAGATCATGCTGCAATTTCAGCTGTACCGTTAAACCGGATAGTGTCATCTCCTGTGTAGTTTTCCAACTCGGCGCATATGCTACGACGTTGGCCTTTCTAGGGTGATATGAAATCTCCATATCGTAATCCTTGATTAGCTCCAGTCAGCGCCTCTGCCTCAGGTTTAACTCTCCCTGTGTGAAAATATATTTTAAACTCTTGTGGTCCGTAAAAATCTTACAGGTAACCCCATAAAGGTAGTGTCTCCAAATCTTAAGGGCGTGGACCACTGCAGCCAGTTCCAAGTCGTGTGTCGGATAGTTCACCTCATATGGTTTAAGTTGTCGAGAGGCGTATGCAATAACTGTCATTTTGCATGAATACACATCCAAGTCCATGCTTAGATGCATCGGTGTATATTACGAATCCTTTTGTGCCCTGTGGTAGTACCAGTACTGGAGCAGTAGTCAGCTTCCTCTTCAGTTCGTCGAAGCTCTCCTAACAATCTGTTGTCCAGACAAACTTGGTACTTTTCCTTAGTAGATTCATCAACGTCCGAGCAATAAAAGAAAAATACTCGACAAACCGTCGATAATATCCTGCTAATCCCAGAAAACTCCTCACTTTCTTGACGTTTCTTGGTGGTTCTCAACTCATAACTGTCTCAATCTTCTGCGGGTCTACCTTAACGCCTTCTGCTGAAATTACATGTCCTAGAAAGGTCAC
Organism: Orobanche coerulescens; assembly: GCA_033398695.1. Lineage (NCBI taxonomy): Eukaryota > Viridiplantae > Streptophyta > Magnoliopsida > Lamiales > Orobanchaceae > Orobanche > Orobanche coerulescens. The sequence continues at coordinate 67,053,036 of CM065810.1, forward strand.
CTACGACATCCAGAACTCGCACTTAGAAACTTTAACATAGAGTTGGTGTTGCCTCAAAACGCTCAACACCTTCCTCAAGTGTTCCTCATGTTCCTATCGACTCCGGGAATAGATTAAAATGTCGTCAATAAAAACCACCACACACTTATCGAGAAATTCTGTCAGAACCTTGTTCATCAATTCCATAAAACGGCTGGTGGATTAGTCAAGCCAAACGGAACCACCATGTACTCGTAGTGTCCGTATCTTGATCGAAATGCGGTCTTGGGAATATCCTCCTCTCGAATTCTCAATTGGTGATATCCAGAACGTAAAACGATCTTTGAAAACACAGTCTCTCCCTGTAGTTGATCCAGTAAATCTTCAATCCTCGGAAGTGGGTAACGGTTCTTAATAGTGAATTTATTTAGTTCTCTGTAATCGCTACACAAGCGCAGGGAGTTGTCCTTTTTATTTACAAAAAGGATCAGTGCACCCCATGGCGAAGTGCTCGGACGAATGAGCCCCTTTCTTAGCAATTATTCCAGTTGTAAATTTAATTCCTTCATCTCAGCTGTGCCATCCTGTATGGTGCCTTGGAGATAGGCGTCGTTCCTGGCTCAAGTTCAATCGAGAGATCGATCTCCCGCCGTGGCGGCAATCCTGGTAATTCATCGGGAAAAACATCTGGAAATTCATTCACCGCAGGAATGTTAGCAACCGACAGCTGTGATGTGTCCTCCTGAAGACTATAACACCAATAATACATTCCCTGATCGTCACAAGATGCTCCTACTGTAAGGAGACTGAGGGACCCCTTAGTACTAAAGTGTTCTCGGCCTCTGATTATGTGAGTGGCACTGTCATGAGTTGTAATGGAAACTGTCAGGTGATAGGTGTCTAATACTGTCATGTGCATTCTCATCCAGTCCATACCCAAAATAACGTCTTCATTCTGGAGTGGAAAAACCATGAGATTTGCTGTCCAGCCCTGATTATCGATACGGATCGGGCAGTTTCGAACTTCTAAATTACCCCCCACCCTGCTACCCTCAGGTAGCTTAACAGTAAAAGATTCACAAGGTACATAAGGAAGATTCAAACGGTTAGCACATTCCATGAATATAAACGAGTGGGTTGCTCCAGTATCAAAAAGTACATGAACAGGCTGAGATTTAATAAGAAGTGTACCTGAGACAGCAGGTGCAGTCTGGTCATTAGTAGCTCTCAGTTTGAACACACGGGATGGTAGTGTTCCCGAGGAGGGTACAGTGCCTCCCCCGCGCCCATGTCCTCTTCCGGCACCGTATGGAGGAGTTTGGTAAGGTAGGGATCGATAATAGGACATGGCGGATGATCTGGATGTTTGTACCGAGCCTTGCTGACTCTGAGGAGCTGAATTTGGTATAGGTTTGATCTGTGAACAGTGGTGAGACATGTGGCCCTCCCTTCCGCATGAAAAACACTTTGTAGACGCCTTACAACACTGACTCATGGTATGCCCCGCTATGCCACAATTGAAACAGCTCTGGCGAGAGGGCCCGTCAGATGCTCCTTTCTGTTGGGACGAAGCTGCTGATTTAGAGGACAACCCAATTCCCGAGTTCATTCTGCTGGTGGTCTCGGACTAGTTAGATGTCTTCTACTTCTTTTGGTTATGCCCGGTATCCGAACTGACAACCGTACCGGCGTATGCTGTGAATACGTTCTCATATGCCCTCAGAGTGGTGCAGTGAAACCCAGCCGCGTAACGTTGAACATCTTCCGGCAACCATTGAGCAAGGTGGCAAATTCGTTGATCTTTGGATGGAACCATCTATGCGACATAGCTTAGTTCGGTCCTGTAAGCTCAAATGATTTCTGGTACTGGCAAGTTTTGAGGTTCTGCACTGAAGAAACTACGCGCTTGAGCAATCTGAGTTGACCGAGGTCAGTACTCGTCTCTCAATAGTTTGGAAAACTCAGTCAACCCAACTACTCTGTCCTCCGGCTTATAGGTCCTCCACCATCGGGCTGCGGTGTCGCGGAGCTGGTTGATTCCGATAGGTACTTTTTGGTTCCATGGGAAACTGATCACCTCGAAGGCAGTCTCCATCTCGTAGATCCAATCATCCACGTGCTTATCCCCCGATCCGTCGAATAATGGCGGTCTGGCCTTCAGCATCTCTCCCAGCCAACGGTCCTTCCCAGTGTTCTCTTCTATGTTAATCATCGGTACCCATTCTGCTCATTTGACCTGAGCAATCCCCATGGCAATGGCCTGGGCAAGGGTCTGAACGAAAGCTGTATCCAATCCCCCATTGTTTTGGTTTTCCGCCTCCTGTTCGTTCTGGTTAATGGGCAGTGGCTGATTTCCGTCTAGATTAGTTTCACCGGTGTTCCTGTCTTCCTGCTGATTCATAGTGGAACCCTATGCATCGTTTACGTTCCTTCTAGCTCCACGACGTGCCATTAGTGATGATTGTTCGATCTAAAAGGTTAGTTTAGTACAAACATTCTCTGAGTTCTTACTGAATTCAAACATTATACCTGATTCTCAAGAGTTTAGGTGTATTTTACCTCGACATTCCTCGAGGAGTTACGGTCGCCAGGAGTGTTGGAGTTTTGAAGGTAAAACATTTTCAAAATATTTTGATACAACTTTCCACGTGAATATTTTGCTCCGATACCATTTTCTGTAACGCCCCCAAAATAAACCGGGACGCCATAGTGCCGTGAAATTCAGGGTTTGTTCCCCCTATTGAGTTGCTTTGATGAAATTCATCTCTCTCTGCATTAGCTTGATTTTGGCCTTCTTGAACAACATCTGGTTCAACTGCGGTCTAGTCATCTGCAGATGGGGATCCTACCTACTCTGCAGGTGTGTCTTTATCAGCTGCAGTTGGAATAGGTACGGTTGGAGATCCTATCTGATCTGCAGTTGGGTCTTCAGACTGATCTATAGTTGGGTCTTCTGGCTGATCTGCAGTTGGGTCTTCAGGTGAGTCCATCATTCCTGTGTCATGGATGATAATTTCTTACAGGGAGGCGGATTTGAGCTTTTTCTCAATTGATTCCACCTGTTTTCTGTACACAACAGTAGACTCATCAAACACAACATGGGGTGTTTCTTCCACAACTAATATTTTTTTTGTTAAAAAGTATGTATGCCTTGCTTATTTGTGAGTATCTCATAAAGAGACCATCATCAGTTTTAGCATCAAAGTCATTCAGTTGGGTTTTACCATTGTTGTGGATGAAACACTTACAACCAAATATATGAAAGTAAGCAACAGTTGGTGTTCTGCCATTCCAAACCTCATAGGGAGTTTTTCCATGTCTCCCTACTATCATACTCCTGTTCTGAGTATGGCATGATATGTTGACAGCTTCAGCCCAGAACCTCTTTGGCAGGCCATCTTCAGCAATCATTGACCTGGATGCTTCCTTCAAGGTTCTGTTTCTTCTTTCAGCAACACCATTTTGCTGTGGTGTTCTTGCGACATAGACTTCATGCTGGATTCCATTTTGATCACTATATTCAGTGATTGCCTTGTTGAGAAATTCTCCACCTCTGTCTGACCTGATCTTTATAATTGAGAGGGATTTCTCATTCTGAATCTTCCTCAGCAGTTTAGGTAGCTTTGTTAATGTTTAACTCCTTTTATAGAGAAAAACAACCCATGTAAATCTTGAGTAGTCATCTACTACTACTACTAAGGCATGCTTCCTTACACTCGATGTCCTTGGCTTGATGGGGGCCAAAGAGATCCATCTGAAGTAGATCTATGATTCTAGTGGTGAGAGTGGTAGGCTGAACTGGTTTGAATGATACTCTGGTTTGCTTTCCCTTCTGGCATTCATCACATATACTCTCCTTCTTGAATGCTTCTGTTGGAAGTCCTCTGACTAACTTTTGAGAGCTTATCTTGTTGATGGCTTTGAAGTTCAGGTGATATAATCTTTTGTGCGAGAGCCATCCATTCTCAGCAATTGTTTTCGATAAAAAACAAGTATTTGGTGCTCCTGATTTCCAGTCTATAAGATAGACATCTCTTCTTATAAATCCTTGTAGCTTTACTTCTCCATTCAGGAGATCAATCACCATGCAGTTCCATCTTGTGAAGACTACTAGATTGTTCTCATCACATAATTGGCTTATACTTAGAAGATTGTATTTGAGCCCTTTGACATACCGCACTTTAGTAATGATTATGTTCCCTCTGAGCAGCTTCCCATAAACTTTAGTTTGTCCTCTTGAGCTATCTCCAAATGATACATTTGGACCTCTTTCTTTCACATATTCTGACAGAATCTTCTTGTTCCCTGTCATGTGCCTTGAGCATCCAGAATCTACAAGCCATTCTTCACCTCCTCCTGTTGAACTTGAGGTGATATGGTAGTAGTCCTTCCACCTTTTCTGCAATTAGATAAGCAGAGATTTAGGTATCCTAATTTGTGTGGACCCTTTGGGGTTAGTAGGCTTCATGGAGAATTGGTTTCTCCTTACGTTATAAAAATTATGTTGATTACCCCCATAAGGTGTGTGCTATATAGGTATATATCCCTGGTTAGGATTGTATAATATATATGCCTCATAATATTTGAGGTGTGGGCCATTCCTAAATCTTGGCTGAGATCATTTGTTAAATCTTTGGGGTCTCCACACCTGTTCATTTTGAAAGTTTGGATAACCTTCAGTTTTCCATTTACCTCTCCCATTTTGAAATCTGTTTTTGGGGAGTCTTTGGTAAGAATTTGCATAATGTTTTGACTGCTGCTTCTGCCTTGGCCATTGCCTAGTCTCATGTCTAGGTGGCTGCCTTGTAAAGCTTGGCTGCTGCCTAAACTTTTGACTGGGCTGCTGCCTATTTTGAAATACGGATTTTTTTCTAGGCGCAACAGTCGGGACATAAGTTTCTCCCTTGAGAAAAGTGGTTTTTGAACTAGAGGGAGTGTTGGGGTCATATCCAAGGCCTGATTTTGAATAAAGTGGCCTCTGTACATACACAAACCATTAAGGGTTATAGATGCTTTCAGAAATATTATCTCTTTAGCTTGTGTACTATTTAGCTGTTTCAACTTAGATAGCTCAGTTTTGATATGAGCAAGTGCAGCTGACTTTTCACTGTTTAAAATAGTTAGCTTATGAATTTCAGCTATGGTATTCTCAGTTGAGTTTTTCAAAGTATTTTCAGCTTGTTTTTCAAATTCATCTATAATTTTTTTAAATTTTGCTGACTCTTGGCTGAGTTTGTCAAAATCATTTTTCAGTTGGACTTTCTCATTCTTCAGCTGTGCATTCTCAGTTGTAACAGTTAGGTGAGCTGATTTTAAGGTTTAAAAATCTTTTAGTAACTGATTTACATATTCGTGAAGATTTATATCTCAGACATGTCAGAGCTGAAACCTTCTGTAGTTTAAGGTTTGGAGTTTACCTCTTCATCAGCTAGATTTGCCATCAGGCAGTTGTAGTCATTGTCATCATCAGAGAAAAATCCACCACTTGATTCTACTCTTTCTTCGATCTGATCTTCCCCAATGAGAGCTTTTCTCTTGTCTTATTTCTTGTACATGTCATTCTTATCTTCATCTCTCTTGAGATCAGGGCAGTCGAATTGGATGTGTCCTTTCTAGTGGCAATTGTAGCATTCCACCTTCCAGTCTCCAGCTTTTTGATTCCTCCTTGGATTGTCTTTGTAATTTTTCTTGTACTTGGAGTAGTTTTTCCTGAAGTTGCTGAATCTTTGCATGATGAATGCCATATCTTCCTCAAAATCTAGAGGACTTGGAGGTTTAACTTCAGACATGTTCTTTGCAGGGGCCTCAGCTGCAAATGCAAGTCCTTTCTCAGCTGGTTCAGTTGATGATGAGCAGGGCAGCTCAAACTCGTATGCCTTCAGGTCAGAGAACAACTCCTGGATCTTTATATTGTTAAGATATTTTGATTCCCTCATGGATACGGCTTTTATGCTCCATTCTGGGTTTAAAGACCTTAGAACTTTCAGGGCCATCTCCCTGTTGCCATAAGTTTTTCCAAGAGAATTGATTTTATTTATTATCTTTGTGAATCTTCCATCCACCTGGTCAATGGTTTCTCTACTCTTCATTTTGAAGTTGTCAAACTTTTGGGTGGATATTGAAAACTTGTTCTCCTTGATTAGCTCGGTTCCTTCACACATTACTGCCAATGTGTCCCAGATTTCTTTTGCATTCTTGCAGTTCTTGATCTTTACCATGGTGGCTTTATCAAGGGTCTGATATAGAACATCTCTGGCCCGGTTTTCAAGGTTGGCCAACTTTCTCTCTTCAAGTGACATTTCTGTTCTCTTCTTGGGAATCTTCTCTGGCTTCCCAGCTGCAATATCTTCAGGTGTGTTTTCTTTTAGAAAGGTGAAGGGACCATCTTCTATGACACACCACATGTCGTCGTAGATAGATGAAATATATGCCTGCATTCTTATTTTCCAGAGGTCATATTGATCAACAGAAAATACAGGTAATCTAGAGTGCATGTGCTGCATGTGTTCATTCTAAATGAGAGATTTTAAAATATATATATATATATATATATACTCAAGTATATGGATCTGGTTCTGTAGAATTGAACCAACCTCTCTGATACCACTTGTAGGTCACAAGATGTTAGGAATAAGTATAGAGGGGGGGTGAATAGACTTATTCAACTCTTTTCCTGAATCTCAGGTGAGTTTACTCAGCTGATAAAATGTGCAGCTAAAAACTTAACTACAGATGATAATACAGAAGCATAGCTGATAATGATGCAGGTGACAGATGCTGTCTGCAGGTGACTTATGTCAAATGTAAAACTAAGATGTGTGGAAGACAGTCAAATACTATATGGAACAGTTAGTATGAATGCAGCAGATGAGTATGATGAATGCAATAAAACATGCAAGAACTTATATTGGTTTCAGAGGTGGGGTAATTCTCTACTAGTCCACTTTTCTCCAAACCAATTGGAGATGAATTCACTATAACTTTCAACCAGTGATAAATGTTACAATGATTCAAACCAGTTACAACAACTTCCAACCAGTGGAAAACCGTGGCCGTTGCAACTCCCGTGACTGCCTAGCACCTCCTGATTGAAAACTCGTGGATGCCTCAACAACCCGCAAGTTGTCTATCACCTTCCAATCAAGAACCCGTGGATGCCTTATCAGTCGCGAAACTTCTGAAACCTCGTTCACAGAAGTACCCCATACTCAAACTTCTAAGACAAGAGTGTTGTCTTCTCCAACTAAGAGATTCTCAGTATATGAACTTGAATGCTTGCTCTTTACGATGCTATAGTTTGCTTTGATTGCTTTGATTGCTTTGTTCGCTTGAATGTTTTGTTCGCATCGTACTTTGCTCATTCTGATCTTTAGATATTTATAGTATGAATCTTGAGCTTCTTCATCTCTACTGCATCTTGTAACAAATCTATCCATTGGAGAGTGGATTTCTTTGTTTATTTTTTTTATCTCTTTGCACGGCTTGATTCCCTTTCTTAAAATCGGTCCGTTTGAAGAATCTTCTTGTTGCGCCGCTTTTCTTGATTTGTATATTCATATGTCTTACTGGCGTGGATCTTACGGAATATTTTATTCCTAACTTTTCGGGAATCATTCGCTTTGTCTCCTTGAATTCACGTCCGCATGTCTTTATGTTATTGTTGACTTTTCAATGCTTTGCTGACGTAGACTGAGCTTCTTCAAACTTGGCTGCAGAATAAGTTTGGTCAACATCCTCCGATGTTCTGTTTGACCAAAAACCTTGTCTGATAAAGAACTTGTCTGTAGTCAACCTATAGCTGATGTTTTACTTTGACCGAATGTTGCCTTGAAAACTCGTCTGATGATATCTCATCTGTAGTCAAACCCAGCTGATGGTTTGTGTTGACCAGACCTTCTCTGATAATAAGTCGTCTGCGGTCAAACTTCTATGATAAACTCTGTTGACCAGAACTCCTCTGATAATAGGTTGTCTGATGATAACTTGTTTGTGGTCAATCTTCTCTGATCTATTTGAGTTGACGAGGACTCAACTGAACTTTTCTCGCCTGATGATAACTCGTCTGCTCTTCGGCTGCTAGAGTTTTTTGGTCCAACCTCTCTGATATTTCTGTTGACCAAAACTCGCCTGATAAAAAGGTCGCCTGATAACTTATCTGATATATCGTTGGTTCTATACTTAGCCGATTTCTTACTGATTAACTTCAGATCAATCTTAGCCTATATCAATGGCTCATAGAAGATACTCATTTATTTCTTCTTTACAATGCCAAGTACTTAGAGTATACATTTGAATAAATCACAAGTACAAGGATGACATCATCAAAATCTAACAAGTATTCCTGACAATTTTCTTAGCTGGAGCATCATTTAACTACTTGAGCTTTATAAGCTTAGCCTCAATATGAGCGAGCGCACCTGATCTTTGATTGTTTAAAGCTGTTAACCTATTTATTTCAGCTATGGCCATGTTACTTTCAACTTCATCCTGATTGTATTTAGAGTTGGCTGTATCTTGGCTGAGTTTGTGTAAATTATTTTTCAGCTGCACTTTCTCATTTTTCACCTGTGTGTTCAGCTTCCACAGCCAGGTGTGCTGTTTTCAGTATTTCAAAATCTTTTATCAGTTGATTGAGAGATCTATGTAAATCAGGATCTACAGATATATCTGAGCTAAAACTTTCTGAAGGTTAGGGTTTATATGACAGATCTTCATCAGCAATGATGGCCATCAGGGAATTGTAATCGTCATCATCTTCATAGAGGAATCCACCGCTTGATTCCACAGTCCTTGAGCTTGATCTTCTACAATCAGAGCTTTCCTCTTGTCTTATCTTTTTCTCCTGTCCTTCTTTTCTTCCTCTTTCTTTAGGTCAGGCCAGTAATACTGAATATGACCTGTCTTATGGCAGTTATAGCATTCTATCTTACAGCTTCCAGCTTTTTGATTTCACCTAGGATTCTCCTTGTAGTTCTTCGTGTACTTCTTTTTGAAATTACCGAGTCTCTTCATTATGAATGACATTTCTTCCTCTAAATCCAAAGGGCTTGGAGGTATAACATTAGCTGTTTCTTTGCAGGGGACTCAGCTGCAAAAGCAATCCCTTCTCAGTTGGCTCACTGTATCATGAGCAAGATAGTTCGAACTCAAATTCCTTGAGGCCTGAGAACAACTCTTGGATCTTTATTTTTTTTAAGATCCTTTGATTCCGTCATGGCTACAACCTCCATACTCTATTGAGGGGTAAGAGACTGTAAGACTTTTTACAGCCATCGCTCGGTTGCCATAGGTTTTCCCGAAAGAGTTGATTTCATTTATGATATATGTGAATCTGGTATCCACATGATCAATGGTCTCTCCATTCTTCATTTTGAAGTTCTCAAACTTTTGTGTTGCGATTAACAACTTGTTTTCCTTTATCAGCTCAGTTCCTTCACACATTACTGCTAATGCGTCCCAAATTTCTTTACCATTTTTGCAGTTCTTGATTTTCACCATGGTGGCTCTATCAAGAGTTTGATAGAGGACATTTGTGTCTCAGTTGTCAAGGTTGTCCAGCTTCCTTTCAACTATGGTCAGCTCGGATCTAGTCTTGGTAATCTGCTTCAGTTTTCCAACTGTGATCTCCTCAGTAGTGTTGTCCTTCATGTAGATGATATGATCTTCTTGAATAATGCTCCACATGTCATCGTGGATGGATGATAAGTGTGCCTACATTCGTATCTTCCATCGATCATAATCATCAATAGAGAAAACATGGAGTCTAAAATACATGTGCTCCATCTTAAATGAGAGAATAGTGAAATTTACGTGATTATATAGATCTGGTTCGGTGACTACCAAATATGTGGTCTATGAACCAACCTCTCTGATACCACTTGTAGGTCACAAATACATATGGTAAAAGTCTACAAGGGGTGAATAGACTTTAAAAATTTTATTAATTGAACTTGTTTTGAAACTCAGCTGTAATACGTAGCAATTATGTAAAATGTAACACCCCCAAGTTATTCAGGGTATATTACAGCGCCGTGAGCCCCGCCGTGGGACCCACAAGGCTATACACACGCGGAACCATGAACTTTTACCGATAAGGTCCAAGCATAATTCAATAGAGGACAATAAAATTAGCACTCAAGACAATATCCAATGAAACCAAATACAATACATCAAGAATCAATCCCAAGGCAACACAGGCCAAAACATCAAGAAGCCAGAAACAATACTCAAGTACTCATAACCATTTCAAATACAACATCACTGAATGGATGAAATACAAAACATAACCAATAAGGAGACACGGCATCCCACTTGCCCATCATCTTCATGCCGACCCTGTACATGCCTATCCGCTCTCCTGGATCCTGAAATACATGAAAGGTATTTCCCTCAAAAAGGGGTTAGCCGTCGAATAGCTAGTACAAGTATATCGAGTATGAAACACAATACTTCTCGACAATAAAGTAAATGCAATCATCATTACATCAAGCTCAAGACTATTATTCCGGAATAACTAAATCTTATAGCACTTCATTACAATACATACGTAATTAACCGTGGAACCGCACCAAAGGCAACGGAACCCTTAGAGGACCCGTCGGTCTGTCCCATAGTGGTTAACCCAAAATATTTGTGGAACCACACCAGAGGCAAAGGAACCCTCAGAGGACTCGTTGGTCTGTCCCAGAGTGAATATATACAATCATACAATTCATATACCTTACTTTCAAAGTCGAGAACATACAATCATAAACATATACTTGCCTTTGAGACATCGAGAATCGGAAGGAAAAGAATACAAGTTCGGTAGGTCCAAGAACGCACTTCCGGCACCTAAAAGATTTGTAAGGAATACGATAATTAATAATCCATACTCGAATCACACGAAGAAACTCCCGAAACCCGCCTACGATTCACAAAACTCCAAGGATAATCACTTAGAGGTTTGAAAATCATCCAAACCCTCTGAAGTTCGAACAAAGTACATAACCATCTATATAATCGTAAGGGAAACGTGGGTACAGGGTAGATACCACATAATCTCAAAGATCTCAAGCTCCAAAATGGATAAATCGAACGAATCTAAGAAAATCCCCAAAAATTCTCCAAACTAGGGTTCTAAGGAATTTACCTTGATTTGTAAGGTAGAAACGGATTATATGTCATATAATCTTTGTTATTCCACCTAAGATGATGATATATGATGAGTAGCCACCCAAATCGCCTCGGAATCGCCCTTCTCGTGCCCTCTCGTTGGAAGTGAAGAAAAAGGAGGAAAAGTGGCGAATAACAGGGTTGACCACCCTTATATACTGTGCCTATTTAGCGTGCGCTAAACCTCAAGGTTAGCGTGCGCTAACGGGGTCACCCGGTAGTCCAGTGGTTTCTAACCTGCGCCGTTAGCGTGCGCTACATCTGGCGCTAGCGTGCGTTAGCTCACGCCTAGCTTGCGCTAACTGCTAGTCCAGAGAGCAAAATTCAGCTACTGCCTCTGCCAGACTCAGATCATTAGCGTGCGTTACGAAACAAAATTAGCATGCGTTATCTGCTCCATCTAATAACATCTCTGCAAGGTCCAATCGATACGAACATGTTCCGAAGGATACGAAACTCTAGAATCAACAACATCTTGATAAGTGCTTACAAGAGTGACAAAAGTGAAGGAACGTCAAAGCCAATAATTCAATAAAAAGCACGGGTATTACATAAACTTACCTGGCTTTGAAACTTAGATGAAAACTCATCTATTATCAGTTCAGTTGATAGCTGAAAAATATGCGGAAGACTTAGCTGGCTTGGTTTGTTAATGCAACAGTTAAGATGGTTTCAGAAGTTAACTGCGCAAGGATGACACGCATAAATCGAGAAATGGTTGCAGAAGTTAATTATGATGTTAAAAGCAATAAATCACACAACACTAATAGTGGTTTCGGAGGTGGGGTAATCCTCTACTAGTCCACTTTTCTCCAATCCACTAGGAGATAAATTCACTATAACTTTTGTTGGTTACAATGAATTAGTTACAGCAGCTCTCAGCCAGTGAAAACCCGTGGATGCCTCACAACTCTCAAGTTTCTTATCACCTTCCAATCAATAACCCGTGGATATCGAAGAACCAAACTTTCAAAGAACCCATTCAAGAAAGTACCCCTACTCAAATCTCAACAGACAAGAGTTTTGTTTTCTCCAACTTCTAAGAGCTTCTTTAACTTGTATCTCTGATATCATTGCTTCATGATACTTAGTATGTTGGGTGTAATTGCTATCTTGTTCGCTTTTTAAGTGTTAACAGCATCATACTTCAGCTCATCAAGTCTTCAGATATTTATAGAATGATTCTTGAACTCTTCATATCAGTTGCATCATTTGAACAAATTGGTCCGTTGGAGAGTGACTTCTTTGTTATCATTATATTCTTTGCGAGGCTTGTGTTGTTTTCTCCAAATATGCCCGATTTAGGATCTTTCTTTAAATTAAAAAAGTTTGTGCCACATTCTTTTGATTTCTCTATTGAAGATGTTTCTTGGGTATGAATCTAGAGGAATCTTATTCCTCAACTTGCGTAAATCATTCAATTTATCTCCTTTTTGTTTTATTCGCATCTGCATGTGACTTACCATTTTTGTTGACTTTTCAACGTTTGCTGACGTGGACACGGCTGATTGATACTTGATAATTTCTCTAAGTATCAAACATTCCTCGCCGTCCATACATGTCTGACTGACTTTTCTTGGTCATACCAAGCTGACTAACTTAGCTTGGCCATACTTGGCTGACTGACTTGGCTTGGCCATACCCGACTGATGATTTGGCTTAGCCCATACTCGGCTGAGCTTCCCGGTTGTTCATACTTTGCTTTTTATGCATTTAGCTCTATTAACCTGGCTGATCAGCATTTAGCTCTAAGAACCCAGTTGATCAATACTTAGATTAAAATTTAAAGGCCTATAGCAGATACTCATTTGGTTCTTATTTAGAATGTCAAGTACTTGGAACATACATTTGAATTAAACTTTGAATACAGGGATGACATCATCAAAATTTTAAATATTTTCCTAACAAAAAGAAATCAATGACACAATATTTATAGTGGTTTCGGAGTTGGGTGATCATCTACTAGTCCATTTTTCTTCAATAGACTTGGAGATGAATTCAAAATAACTTGTATGTTACAATGAATCCATGTTACTGCAACTTTCAACCAGTAAAACCCTTGGCCGTTGCAACTTCCTCTTCACTTGGTTGATTGTCACCTGCTGAAGAAAAATCCGTGCATGCGGCACAACCCCAAGTTGTTTATCACATTCCAGTCAACAACCTGTGGATGTCGCATAATCTCAACTTTCAAGAACCTCGTTCTATAAGTTACCCCTAACTCAAATCACTTTGATTAGATTTTTTTTCTCCAACTTAAGAGCTTCTCCTGATATGTATCTTTGATCTTAGCAATTCTCAATGCTTATAGTATTGCAGAGTGTATATCTTGTTATTTGCATTTGAATGTGTTATCACATCGTACTTTAGCTCCTTAATATCTTCAGATATTTGTAGTACGGTCCTGAGCTCTTCTTTATAATTGATCCAACACTTTGAAAAAAAATCATCCACTGGAGAGAGACAATTTAGTTTATCATTATTGTCCGGAAAAAGATCCTGATGCCTTCTTCAAATCTGCCTGTTTGAAGACTTTCTTCAATATAAAATGTTGTCGCCGCAGTACTTGATTTGTTAATGAAATGAATGTTTTGGGCGTGAATCTAGAGGAATACTTTATTCATATGTTCCATATTACTTTCTGCATGTTCCAAGATCTCCTCAGTGTGCTCTTAATAATTTATTTTACGTCTGCACTTCTGACGTTATTGTTTACTTTTTGGCACAAAACCCACTTTTGACTCCTAAGACACCCTATCTATCATATTGTTATTCACAAAATAAGGTTGAATTTATAATGAGACTCATAAAACAAGGCTGAATTTTGGCAGATTTCCTCTAACATGGGACCTATCCCAAAACATGTGACAATAATAATACAAAACTAACATCACCACCACATAGAGACATCTCGTCTCAACCCAAATCAAGCTTATCTCCTCGACATAGTATAATAACCTTGTATCAATAAGATCATACACCAATAGTTACCCAAGTCCAATCATCTAATATATACAAATCTTATATTTAAACAAACTATTAAGTTACAAAACCTTATTAGCATTACATAAAGTAACAAACCACGCCATTTGTTATACTAAAACATAAAATTAAACTATCATGATAACATAGTACATTATATAACACAAGATTCGGAAACAGTAGACAGGACACGATAAGCTCATGGTTTTGCCCAACAAGTCGTCATTCATGTGCATCACCCCTTAAAATCATACGAACTCCAACAATCCAGCCAGCTAATGATCATGTATTAGTAAGCTCACCTACAATGCATAAATGATATGAGATAAAGCTCAGTAAGTAAAGTTCATGCATGTTAAGGGAATAATATCAATGCTTTTATGCAATCTAACATGAAGTGTAGTGCTTGACATGAACATATTTTAGTTCTCATCACTTGATATCATTTTCTATCTCTGGGCCCTTGACTCAACAGCTACACACTATAGAGAGCTCTATACATCATCAATAATCATATCCTCCAGTCCGACTGTCTCACACACCCGAAGTAATATCTCGCAGGGCACTAGAATCAGTAATGGCTGAGTCTGAGTGTCTCGCACACCCAAAGTATGTCTTACAGGGCACTCAATATAAGTTCAAGAGACACGTTCGGACTGTCCAATACACCCGAAGTAATGTCTCATAGGGAATCTTGATCATATATAATATAAGCATGTCCTACATGCCTCAGTGTACTTGCAGTGGTCAATTAATGAAATATTTTCCTTCTTTATTGTAGTTATGTGCATGAATGACATTTTTTCTGACTATGTATGTCATATGCATGCATGTGCTCATGAATCATACAATGTAATGTCATGATCATCATATTGCAATATTACTTAACGATTATGCACCACTTAACATCCGCATTAGCCACACACATATATATTGGATAAACATATGTAGCACGTAATACTATGTTTATGCATTTTAGTTGCCGATGGACTTTTACTTACTTTATATTGGGAAATGCTCAAACCTATGGATTAGTGCTGATTAATCTGACCTTATAAACTTAAGACCTCTTTGGTAAATACATCTAATGGTTATAACAAATGTTTATTTAGTTCCACACCTCTATTGAACTTCTAAAGTTAATAACTTCCTTATAGGAACGGATTCGGTATCTACCGGGTTTTATGCTCACTTTCGGTATGATTCGGCCTATGAACCCAACTAACAAACGTCATAAGTATATTAATCAATTATATACATTCTGATTTAATGTTCTCCTTCCAAATTACAACCATTTATCTATAAGTTAATACAACAATAAGTTCAACCGATGAAGTTGCCTAACCCTTTACAAGAACCTGAATTTATATAACACATTACCCATTGAATATTTGTTGAAATTGCATAAAATTTTGAATTAGAATACCTAACATACTAAGGAAAAATATGTGGGAACCTCTGCCCCTGAATCACCCGAATTATATACAACTCATAGATGTTACTAAAAGGTGGCAGGATTGAGTTCTTTGGTGTCTAGCGATGACTTAATCTCTATAAATTCATACTAAAAGTCGTGTATGAGTTCTTAAAAAACATTATAATATGTATAAGGGCATAATAAAGTTCTCATTTCTTCAAAATAATCAAGAAATATTGCAAGAACACGAGGAATACAAAGGAAATTCACCTTAATTATGAAACATATTGAGGTGTTGGTGTTTTGATGAATTCTCCTTGAATTTTTGGTGATTTTTCGAAGTGTTGAGCTTTTTGATGAAGTTCAACTGTGGAAGAGGGATTAGAATCAGTTTTATCCCAATACAAGTGATGTGTGTCGGTTTAGAGTGCGAAATAATAATACTACCCCTGAATAGCTTTTAGAAATCACGTTTGAAAGAACAGAGCGATTCAGGCGGGTAAGATCCGGTTCTTGGATGGTTTGAGCCGGTTTCTAATATAAGTAGACCATATTTAGGGTAGGGATGGCTGGTTTAGGGGTTTTGTAGAAGTTTAGGGTGTGTTTTTATTGTTTAAAGTCGGCTACTAATGTGAACAATGCTGGATATACTAGTGAATGAGTTTATTATCAAACCTTCTAAAACTTTATACATATAACACTATAGATAAGGAAATAAATGACTCGTTTATCAAAATGCTAGAGTTAGTGCAATAAGCTAAAGATAAGTTTGGTCCCAGTCGCAGTTAGAACGAATAGGGTATAGATAGATCGTAAAATTTAGTAAACATTATCACGTGTAACCTCATATTGAATATTATTGAGTATTGAAAAGAATTAGCTGTTTGACAGTGTTATGAGATTAAATACGACTTACTTACTGGAACCATCAATCTGAGATGAGTCAGACACGTGACTAAAATCAACCACCAACCTATTTACTACTTCTAGATTTACCACGTGTCTCTAGTGTAATATATTGACATGTGTTTTCATCTTTATACAAAGATAATTATCCATAATAAATTGAAGTCTTGAGAGTTAAATTTAAATGTTCAGTATGTTGAACAAATCTATTTTGATGATGTATTCTATCAAAATATTAAAAAGAAAAATATTAAGACTCGGTCAGATATCAAAACGGCGTATATTTTATCAAAGACCAAAAGCGTTAAAATCATGGTTAACTAGCACATGCAATTAAGTGTTATTAGCACACGCTAAAAAAGGTTACTTGGATCTACTCTAAAGATTAAATACCGCACGCTATTTGCCATCTGATGTGATAACAACTCACGTTATTGATATATATAGCGCACGCTGTCTTCTCCGCATGTAACAAGATAGTAAGGACAGTGAAGTATGCCAGCCATATCTAGCACACGCTATCTTGTAACGTACGCTATGGACAAAGATAAACGCACGTTACAGATAAAATTAATGCACGCTACCTCATAATTCATACAAGATAGTGAGTTCTGGATATCAAACAGAGAAGCAATTAACGCACGTTATATCTGTAACCAGCGCACGTTAAATGTGGCCTTGTCAAGATTATTTCACTAATAGTTAGCATGCTAACTGGTATGACTACCGCACGCTAAAGTTGAAAATCCTAACGTTGTGCAAAAAACCGTTGCATAACTTTTGGAATGCGTAAATCACGCGTATTGTCAAATGCCTGGAAATCAAGTTTGAAATCATTACCGCATGCTAAAGAGTATATTAATGCACGCTACAATTCAAAATACTATCGTTGGAAGAATTTGTCAATACAGCTGCCACTTTTGACTGAAGGTAGTGCACGCTAAGTGATGTATTAGCATGCACTAATACCACCAATAAGTAATGACTAAAAAGGGCTCAGGGCCTATAAATGCCAAACCATTTGGTATGAATGAAACACATAACTTCAAGCAAACATACATACTATTGTGCTCTGATTAATTGCTATATATTTTCTATTTAGTTGTGGCAAGAAAGATATGAGTGTTGTTCACATATTGTATTATCTCATATACTTCATATCTTCTTTGATTGTTGTGAGTATTGTCTCACTCCTTCACGAGCTTGAGAGAAACGAATCAAGAGTTTTAATGTGGTGTTATTCTGGCATTGTTAGGATTAAATTCTAACGATCGTAAGTGAGGATTACTTAGTCCCAATAGAACAGTAGAGAGAAATTTTTTTATCGAGTGTTTGGTTGTGCTTGGACCAATCGAAGTCAATCATTGTAACGGTTGTGCCCGGACCTGTAACACCCCAAATTAGGCGGATATTACAGTGTCGTGGACCCTCAACTGGGACCCACTAGGCGAATGAAAATTAATGAATTAAATAATATAATTGTAGTACCGAACCACATTATATCATTAATTACTCCGATGAGGAGTTTCAAGTACAACACACCCAGGAAATATAGAATACATGTATATTTTATATGAAGATAAAATATACAACACTGAGTAAAAACGAATATCCAAACGGAAATCTGCAGCGGAAATAAAAATGAAGAAACATGAATGACTGAAAAGGACTGGGGGCCCCTACTAGTATCACTGGGACTCCTCGCCGTCAACATTCTCTTCCCGTGCTTTTGCCTTGCCATGACCTGAAAAAAAACATCCCGCAACGGGGTCAGTTACACAGAACAACAATCCTCAAGATTTGAACAAGCACAAACATCATATATATCTTAATTCTGAAATGAAGCTGAAGAGGGGCATCATAGTACGCCCGTAATGGGACGTGCAAGTGCACAAGACGAGTGTCCATACACACCCGCACTTGTACCTAATTAGTCTCACAGAGGCACGTTACCGTGTGCGCAGTCCATTATGTCGGTGAACCCAATCACATGACTATTGTGTGCCCGACTAAAAATTCCATACATAACCACCCGGCCACGCAATATGAGCCCAGAAGGTCACAAGAACAAAAGTGACCACGATGAATATTAATGAATAACAATCCGATACGGGTCAAGAATGACTCACCGCGATAAAACAGTAATGAATGAATGATAGCTCACTGAAATGATTAGAACTGTTGTTCTTCGTGAATTGAATGATTAGTTTGATAATTATAAGTCTCAACATGATTAATACACTATGAATGAATTATGAATATGAATGAACAACAACGAAAGGAATGAGTATCCTTTTAACCGAGTAAGAATTAACTTACCCAAATACCGGTGATGAAAGTCCTTCCTCGAACAAATGTCCTAAATAGAATGTCGGTCGCTCGAACAACCTTGAATGACATAATTACCAACAAATGCTCAATATACGTATCAAGAACGATTATAACTAACTCAAAACGTCGATATGACAAATCCAAGTTAATTGGGGCATTATAACAAACACATTGTAACCAATCTTCGATCGTTACAATCAACCTCAATTATATCCATACCAAACCTCCAAGGAGTGATTCAATCCAATAAAACATCTTCAACATAATCAATAATCCAATATGAATACACAATTCGAGATTTCAACAACATCTAATCGAAACCCCCAAATCCAAATCAACATTCTAACTGTTCTTCAAATAATCCTTCAATAATCCAATGAATATTCATACAAACTCATAATCATATGTATATCTCTTCATACAACATGATTATAACATCCAAAACATCATATTCCATCTTAAAATCGAAATCTAAGTTTTGGAGAAAATTACCTTTTGAAGATCCAACCTCTTTGATCCATCAAAACTATTGTTAATGGACTTCTCAAGCTTCACAAACGGATAAGGATGATTAAACCCGAACACACAAGTGTTGGATGATGAAAAATATCTCCCACAAAACTTCTCTCTCGGAACCAAAGTGAGGAAATGGTGAAATTAGCATAAAAATTTCGTTCAATCCTTTATATACTGCACAGAGTTACGGTCGTAACTCTGCCACCTTATGACCGTAACTTTCCAAGTCAACAGCCTTACGGCCGTAATATCCATCTCATACGGCCGTAACAATGATTCGTCGAAAAACCAATAATGCCTGCACTGACCAGGTTACGGTCGTAACCAAAGCTACCTTACGTCCGTAACAACGACACTTACGGCCGTATCCTGCCGAACTTATGGCCGTAAGTTGTCTTCGTCAAAAACACCCGTCTGACCAATGAATGCATGCTACGGCCGTAGTATACCAACACATATGACCATACCCTCGTGCTTACAGCCGTAACTAAAATGACTTACGGTCGTAACTTGTCTTCGTCCAGAAAGACACCCATTTCCACGAATGCATGTTACGGTCGTAATGATGATCACTTACGACCATAACTCACTGCTGGAAATGACAAAAATCCGACAGCTCCATCTTCTCGTTACCAATGATGAATGATCCGACATATGATACTTGTATGAATGTAATTGAGTCCAAAACATGTGATAGATGATACTTCCAACACAAGACTACCAATCACGATGATTATGATAATACTCTCGTCTCGATTCTCAAATGGAGATGAATGATAATCGGTAACTGATACACGGCTAAAATACGCCAATGATGAATATACGCCAATGAGTGAAAAATTACTGAGTGACAATTACTGAATGGTAATTACTGAATGATAATGAATGAATTTACAACCGGGTAATACAGGACCTATAGAAGACGAGGCAAAGTTGGGTGTGGTTTTTCTTGAGCCTATAGAAAACAAACGTAGAGAGGACGTAGAAAATTTATGGACCTCTATAAATATTCGCGTCTCTTACATTCAATATTTTCATTTATCATTACTGAAGGACATACAAATTTTATTAACTCCACTTTTCAACCCCACGTACGGTCGGTTGACGGTTCAACCACTCTACAAATGCTAAGTTGAACTAATGACATAATTCATATGAATCAAATGACCATAACAGAGATGAAATGTCGACATCTACGAATTTCAAGGATATGCATGCCATCACAATCCAAACTTCAATCTCGATTTCAACTTCTAATATATGGTTCGGCTAATCTTACAATTCATATTAAAGATATGATTCAAGATATAGGAATACCAAAACATACTTTGAAGGGAGATGGTGCAACTGTGTTCCGGGTGCAATTCTATTATTACTAACATAATCGATCCATTCTAACTATGAATATGAAGAAGGTTATCAATTCAAGCACCTCTTACAAAACATGAACCAATCTCGGTGAAAACCCCTAATAATCTCATAAAACTACATCCTAGGGTTCAATCCCAACAAGGCTCGATTTATCTACTCTTAACAATGAAGGAAAATCGAAGTATAACAAAATCTAATCTTCCTAAAACATGGTGTTCGATTCATCATGATAATAACAACTCGGTAATCTCAGTAACAGGCTCATAATGTCATTAAGAACATGAATTCCAGTTGATAAAGGATCAACGTACCTTAATATAGAGGAGAACGACGAAACACTTGGTGAAACTCAACATCGGAAGCTTGAACACCAATCCACAAAGCTCTATGATCTTCTAAACCAAGTTGGGAGGCTGATAGAAGGAATTTATAGAGCTGGGGAATTCTCAAACTTGCAGAAAATTGGATAAGGGTGGAGGTAAAATGAAAGGAGGTTGATGTCTATAAATAGAGTTTTATACATTACGTACGTTATCCACAAAGCATTATGTACATTATCCTTCTAACGTACGCTAACTACAAATCCTTTGCGTGCGCTATCATTTGACGTAGTTCACTGTCTCATTTTCCATCCTCCATAATGTACGTTAACACATCTTTATGTACGTAATTCCTATCATCATAGCGTACATTATCTACCCTCTGTAACGTACGTTATGCTCGTTGACCTACTTTAACAAAAATTGTCCAGATACACACGGGGAATCCGATAATATCCCCATCTGGCCCCGCACGCCGACCACACCCTATCTATCTTTGACTGCCTGTTACGTGCGCTATGCTGCGTCTCTAGCATACGTTATTTGCAGCTCTTAACGCATGTTATGTCTAACTGTTTAGCGTACGTTATGACGTGCAGATGCATGCATGACTTTGGAAACTCTTCATAATATGATCATGAATGTAGGGATACGAATACGGGAAATCACACTTTGATTATTAATACCATATAATCAAATGCTATAAGTTCAAATACAGATGAAATACACAATAATTACCCGGGTATTACATACTCTCCCTCTAAAAAGAAGTTTCATCCTGAAACTTAAGTTGAAAATAATTCTAGGTATCTCGACTTCATAATATTCCTCAATTGCTTGACTTGACTATCGAGTATCTTGATTGGCTTCTCCTCAAACGTGCCATCACTAGCAACTTCGATATCGCCAAAATCGATGACATGACTGAGATCCGGTATCTATTTCCGTAACTAAGATACGTGGAACACATTATGAACATGACTCAGCGATGGCGGAAAGGCCAACCTGTACGCCAACTCCCCAACTCTTTCAAGAATCTCAAATGGTCTGATATATCTAGGACTCAGCTTTCCTTTCCTCCCAAAATGAAAAATTCCTCGGGTAGGAGAAACTTTCAGAAGTGCGTGATCCCCAATTCCAGACTCTAACGGGCGACGGAACATGTCTGCATAAGATTTCTACCGACTCTAGGCAGTCAATAGCCTTTCATGAATCAGAGCTACCTTCTCTTGAATCTACACTATCAATTCTGGTTCTGTCCTGATTACGTCAGACGAATCGTCCCAGCATAAGGGGGATCTACATCTTTTTCCATATAATGCATCGAAAGGTGCCATCTTAATATAAGCATGCCAACTATTGTTGTAGGTGAATTCAATCAACGGCAGATTAGTTTCCCAATCAGTCGACCAATCTAAGGCACAAGCTCTCAACATGTCTTCTACTGTTGAGAATAGTTCTCTCAGACTGTCCATCGGTTTGGGGATGATAAGCTGTGCTAATGTTCATCTTGGTTCCCAAGGCTCTATGAACCGCTTTCCAAAAATGTGACACGAAGCGACCATCCCGATCTGAAATAATGGTCTTCGGTGTACCATGCAATCGGACTATCTCCGCAATAAATGCTCGTGCCAACCTATCGGGTCCCCATGTATTCTTAATGCCCATAAAATGAGCCGACTTGGTTAGACGATCAACTATCACCCAAATCATATTCATCCCAGTTCTGCTCTTCGGCATATTGTTGATAAAGTCCATCGGTATATCTTCCCACTTCCATTCAGGAATCGGAAGCGGCTTCAGCATTCCGGCAGGTCGCTTGTAACTCCTCAGAATCCACCGGGAATATTACACACTGTAGACCCCTTTTACAGAGGGATCTACCAGGCTAACTACCGATACGACAAACGATTGACCGACAGGGGTCAAACTACATACTGGCACTGACCGAAAAGGTTAAATATTAAAATACACCGACCGATAGGGTCACGCGACAAGATATCAATCCGATTAAAAATTCATTACTGAACTTACCCACGCAAGGGTCAAGATGCAATATAGCAAAAGATTGAAGATAAGACGACAATACAATAACATCATACTGAACTCTAACTTTTGATTAGCATCACGGCTTGCCTTCTTCCATGACATCCCTGTGATTGCTCCAACGAACTAAGCATACCTGAAATGCATGAAACGCATTTCCCCCATTTAAGGGGTTAACATTTGAATAGCTAGTATAAGTATTCAGGCCATACAACGTATACCACATAATATCAGTTATATTAAAGTAACGACAAATCATGAAAGAAGTTCCCGAGAGGTTTTCAATGTTTAAAGTACAACCCAAGTCTTTGAAAGTAATATATATATATATATATATATCAACTCGGGAGTTTTAGAAAACGACAGAAAATCTTTTGGGACTTCAAGTCCAAGACTATAAAACCTATTTCGAAAACAATAGGGTCTCGGCCCCAAGTCGTTTTCCGCAAAACATCCTTTACACAATCGTTAGGTTCTCACCCCAAACTTTCTTCAAACCACAATGCACAATCACAAGATTCATTATTCGCCACCAAAGCATTACAACCAAGAAATTAAACACATACGACACATATTCTAGTGCCATTCTAGCCAAGTACCAAGATCCTATATAATGTATCTCAACATCTGGAACAAAACATTGTGATATTCCGGACATATCACAGTTATCGAAAACATTAACAAAATTGTTATGATGAAAACCACACATGGTAACCCGCGGATGTACCCATTAGTATCGGCCCCTAGAGGCCCCGTCGGAACCTACCAAGGTGGGAAACCACTTCCGCGGCCGTACCCATTAGTATCGGACCCCAGGGGCCCCGTCGGACCCTCCCAGGGTGGAAGAACAACAACACACACGCGTTCACAAAATTGCATGTCTCGATTAGTCACAATATATATAATCAAGGCACTTGCAAGAGATGGCCATTTATTCGACACATAACTACGATCGACACAGCTTAGCAACAGCCTAACCTTTCTGGACTCATCACTACACATCA
This sequence comes from Orobanche coerulescens, assembly GCA_033398695.1. Classification (NCBI taxonomy): domain Eukaryota; kingdom Viridiplantae; phylum Streptophyta; class Magnoliopsida; order Lamiales; family Orobanchaceae; genus Orobanche; species Orobanche coerulescens. Next base: position 67,077,062 of record CM065810.1, read on the forward strand.
ACAGGTATAACAACCCATCAAACCATTACAACCAACCCAACTCTATAACACCCAACTCTATCCACACAACCCAGTGATCATCGAAACATCGCAATACATGTCTAAGTGTACTAACTAACCGACACCACTTCTCTATTGACATGCCTCTACAACAAGAAACAAGGCGACCCTAACTTAACATAACATCTATAACGACCCATATAATGGAAAATCAACAAAAATGAATAATCATCACAAATTCATTATACAACCTCAATTCACACAATATAAATCGTATAGACAAGAATACTTGACTCGAAATCATGAGAAACGTAACAATGAACGGACGTGGTCGAGCAGCCCCTGAACTTCCAAGAACAACCAAGAACCCAACCACTCCAAGAACACTACAAGAATAACATCACCACGAATCAACAACACTAAACGAACCCCAAATCGACATGAAGAACAACAAGGGACCAAGGGTTTCTCAAGAAAATCAAAATCATGTTTCGGGTGAGATAGAATCGACAAACAGTTTCTAATACGGAGGTTACAACTAAAACAGCAAGAATTACATAATCAATTCATCATTTCCGGATGAAATCAAGAAATCGCGGAAAAGCCCCCAAAATTACTCAACTAGGGTTCTAAGAAGAAAATACCTCGATCCGGAAGAAAAACAGGTTAGATGATGTGATAAACACGAAGAAGACTCACCAAGATGAAGCTTGATGATGAGGATCGCCCCAGATCGCCCTAGGAGACTTGTCCCGATGGATAGAAACAGAGGAAATGAAAAATGAAGGGAAAAGGAACCGTTGTCCAGTATTTATACTGGACAGCTATTAGCGTGCGTTAACATGTCTTTAGCGCGCACTAATAGGTCAACCTTCTCCAGAATGTTCTGTGCAGCGCACTGTTAGCGCACGCTGGCCGGTCTCCGTAGCGTGCGCTAACGAGTCATGAATCCAGTCCAGTGGCTTTTGGACATTTCTGCACCTTCTAAGTAATGTGCGCTAAGATAGATGATAGCGTACGGCAAGGCGGACGATAGCATGCACTAACTATAAGCATTAGCATGCGCTAACGATACCCCCAGTCTCAGTCCAGTAGCTTCTGGACTGCCTCCGTACTTCCAGTTAGCGTATGCTAACTGGAAGATAGCGTGCGCTATGAGGCAACGTAGTGTGCGCTACACCTATTGCACAAGCGATAAAATCGCACCAAAATCTAATTAAACAATGGTCCGAAAGAAGGCCAACAAATAAGGAAGCACGACATACGATCAACATGACTTATGAAATGACAAGTCGTACCCGACGAACACCATGACACGGTACATCATTCCATAACCAACCTAAGGAAAATATCGAATAATCACCAACAGAACAAAGTAACCGGCATAACCGACAAATAATTCAAAATAATTAGAAACAAAAATCTCAGGTATTACATACTACCCCCCTAAAAATAAGATTCGTCCCGAAACTGAAAATAAGGTATCACCATGCCACAAACAAAACACAATGTTCAAACATCAAAAGTCCAATCTCTGTACGAGATAATACCCGCAATACAAACACAAAAATACTATCACTAGGCACCACTGGGTCCTCCAGAAGTAGGAGCGAAACTCCAGTTCTCGTACATATTAACAACGGTCTCGTAATGCACCGCTTGGTGTCCCACTTGACCACATTTGAAACAGTTTACCTGTGGCGAGCGACAATTCTGTCGTACATGGCTTACACGACTACAATTAAAGCATGTTTTTATACCGCTCACTTTACTCACTACGGGAGTAAGTTTCTTAGACTGATCAGACGAATGGGAAGTCCTCCCATAAAAATGATTCGAATCATCAGGTTCATGGGACTCGCTTCTCTGTCCTCGAGAGGAGTTACCCGTAATCTTCTGCCTCTTACTGTATGGACCCGCCTCCGTCATATGAATGGCCCTCTTAGTGGTCACGATTGATCTAGATACTTCATCATAGTACTGCACTCGTTGCCCCTCCTGTCCACAATTATAGAAAGCTACCGGCGGCTTCTTACAATTTGCGCGCACATGATCCGGAACATTACAGTTAAATGATATAGGCAAGTTACCCACTGTCAACGATACCACCCTGGATCTCTTAGATTTTCCAGCTGGCCTAGAAAGTTCTACAACCGATTGATATGGGGTTTGAGGTTTATGGACCCTCGTTCCCTTACTTCTTGATGAATCCTCCGAATTCTTTTGCTCCATTACCAGAGACATAGGATTCGTCAATGATAGAGTCATTACGAACGTTGGATTTCTGCCAACAATGACATTCTCTCCAGCTACTTGCCTCTGATCACGTGCTTCACCGTGCTTTTGACTACGTCCACAACTACAACCTCGACCTCGTCTTCTCGGCATACTGAACACACAACCGCTCAGCACTATGGAACACAACATCGAAATAATACCCATAATGGGGATTCAGCACAACATACCGATATAAGGAAACAATAACATCACATGAAATATTCACTCATGAAAGTTACACGAGTACAATCATTACAATTGCAATAAATGGAACTTACGGTCGTAACTGATGGACCACAAGACCATATCAACAAAAAATTTATGTTCATTACTGATACAAAAACAGACACGGCCACAACAAATCACACGTCATAGTAGTAAATCACTGATAACAATATTTTTCAAAAAAGTCCCCGAGATATTTGTTTAAATAGTAACATTTTAAAATCTAAGTTCATAAAATTTTTCCGAAATAAGATTGGAAAATACTTTTGGCGTCTCGGGCTGTTTTACCAAAACTATAGGGAGTAGATCGAAATTGTTTCTTTCTGAAATCATTTGCAAAACCATGTTCCGTAATATTAAAATCCATCAAAACGTCATCATCAATAGAAATCATATCGCCACATATCCTGATCACAAATAACAACAGACAAGGTATCCCGTGGCCATGCCCCTTAGCATCGACCCCCAGAGGTTCCACCGAACCATCCTCGGGTGGGAAACCATTCATACTCGCATTAAATATTTCTACTAATCAACAATCACGTCGGAATAACATTATACGGGCTACAACACAAACCCAAACCACGCAACACAACAATTGGGTACTCAACCAAGGTTCCTCAACAAGAATGGTAATACGACAAATATATCACAATGGCTTGACACTATGCGATGCAACTCTAGCTTGTCACTTTAAGCATAAATCAACATCCTCCACACACTACACTTAACGCGCGTTAGGTACAACATTAGCGCGCGCTTATAATGGCATTAGCCTGTGCTAACTGACTCTTCTCAGAAAATTTCTCCAAATCCGAGTTTAAAGTTTAAGCCGAGTAAGATTCTTCATCTTTCACTATCTATTTATTTTTGAAAATAAAAATCATATTTTTGTTTTAAAAAACAAAATTTTACGGTGTGAAAGATTTTAAAATTGTATACTCGACTTATCTGAAATTAACATCAATGGGCTAAAACCGTATCTAAAATTCTTTCAAATATCACAAAAGATGACGATGGTGACATCTTATAAAATATAGAAAGTTTATAAGATCACTTTGCCAAAACTCAGAACGTTTATAATTAAAAGCAATGTATACGCCAAGTCACTACCTATGCATACCGATAAAATAGTCACGACGATTTTCCAGTATAACTCATATTGCAAAATACTTGTAAGTTATTTAAAAATACACGTGCACCGGATATAGCTAACGATGAGCGTACATCGAGGTAGCAAGAAACAATCAATCAACTCTGTTCTTTGAAAATATACGGCCGGCTTGTCCAAAAATTTCAGAAAATTTCAAAATTGACAATAACCGCCGTTTAACCGCGCCAGTAGAATATTTTAGAAGATCTGATTTTTCACAACATACTCGAGTACATGAAATTTTCAGAAACATTTTCAAATACACGCGCAGTCAACATAGTTATCAATAAGAACACGTTTGTAGAAATTAGCAACAATTATTCAAACATATCCGGTTTCCAAACACGTGCACAACTAGCATTCAAATCATCATACTACCCGACACCACTCATAAATATAACCTTAGATTCAAACATACATCGAAACCATCTGGTTGTGTTTACGACAATCTCTGTCGTCAATACGCCTCCTGGAACATATTAATTTCCAGAACCACAACACATTGTACGAATCAAAACTCAATCTGTCAGTATATCCCAATTGCTACACACGTAATTTACCACAAGTATCAAATACGGTTTCTATCTTACTTCTTACTTGCAAACAAAATTATGCAACACAAAATATAAAATATAATATAAAAAGGGAGGCTTTCATTCGCAGGTTGCACAAAGAAGATGGTTGCCCGTGATACTAATCTCACCAGACAACCCGAACGACATGACATGACAACGCACAAGGCGACTTGTTAACTGACAACTTGGATGACGCAACAGAACATGACTTGACAAATCTCGACTCGACTCGACCCAATAGCCTAGGTTTCCACAACCTAAGCTCTGATACCATAAATGTAACACCCCAGAATCCACCGGGAATATTACACACCGTAGACCCCTTTTACAGAGGGATCTACCAGGCTTACTACCGTGAGATGACGAACGATTGACCAACAGGGGTCAAAATACATACTGACACTGACCGACAAGGTCAAATATTAAAATACACTGATCGATAGGGTCACACGACAAGAAATCAATCCGAATAAAAACTCATTACTGAACTTATCCACCTAGGGGTCAAGATGCAATATAGCGAAAGACTGAAGATAAGACAACAATACAATAACATTATACTGAACTCTAACTCTTGATTAGTATCACGACTTGCCTTCTTCCATGACATCCATGTGATTGCTACAACGAACTAAGCATACCTGAAATGCATGAAACGCATTTCCTTCATTTAAGGGGTTAGCATTTGAATGGCTAGTTCAAGTATTTAGGCTATACAATGTATACCACGTAATATCAGTTATATTAAAGTAACGACAAATCATGAAGGAAGTTCCCGAGAGGTTTTCAATGTTTAAAGTACAACCCAAGTCTTTGAAAGTAATATATATATATATATATAAATATATATATCAACTTGGGAGTTTTAGAAAACGACAGAAAATCTTTTGGGACTTCAAGCCCAAGACTATAAAACCTGTTTCGAAAATAATAGGGTCTCGGCCCCAAGTTATTTTACACAAAACATCCTTTACACAATCGTTAGGGTCTCACCCCAAACTTTCTTCGAACCACAATGCACAATAACAAGATCCATTATTCGACACCAAAGCATTACAACCAAGAAATTAAACACATACGATACATATTCTAGTGCCATTCTAGCCAAGTACCAAGATCCTATATAATGTTATCTCAAAGTCGAGAACAAAGTGTTGTGATATTCCGCACATATCACAGTTATCGAAAACATCAACATAATCCTTATGATGAAAACCACGCATAGTAACCCGCGGCCGTACCCATTAGCATCGGCCCCTAGAGGCCCCGTCGGACCCTCCCAAGATGGGAAACCACTTCCGTGGCCGTACCCATTAGTATCGGCCCCCAGAGGCCCCGTCGGATCCTCCCAGGGTGGAAGAACAATCACACACGCATTCACAAAACTGCATGTCTCGATTGTTAGTCACAATATATATATAATCAAGGCACTTGTTAGAGATGGCCATTTATTCGACACATAACTAGGATCGACACAGCTTAGCAATAACCTAACCATTCTGGACTCATCACTACACATCAACAGGTATAACAACCTATTAAACCATTACAACCAACCCAACCCTATCCACACAACCCAGTGATCATCGAAACATCACAATACACGTACAAGTGTACTAACTAACCGACACCAGTCCTCTATTGACATGCCTCTACGACAAGCAACAAGGCGACTCTAACTTAACATAACATCTATAACGACCCATATAATGGAAAATCAACAAAAATGAACAATTATCACAAATTCATTATACAACCTCAATTCACACAATATAAATCGTATAGACAAGAATACTTGCCTCAAAACCACAAGCAAAAGAACAATGAACGGATGCGGTCGAGCATCCCCTGAACTTCCAAGAACAACCAAGAACCCGACAGCTCCACAAACACTACAAGAATAACATCACCGCAACAACACTAAACGAACCCCAAATCGACAAGAAGAAGAACAAGGGACCAAGGGTTTCTCAAGGAAATTAAAACCATGTTTAGGGTGAGATAGAATTGATAAACAGTTTCCAATCTGGAGGTTACAACCAAAACAGCAAGAATTACATAATCAATTTATCTTTTCCAGATGAAATCAAGAAACCAAGGAAATGCCCCCAAAATTACTCAACTAGGGTTCTAAGAAGAAAATACCTCGATTCGGAGAAAAAACATATTAGATGATGTGATAAACACGAAGAAGACTCACCAAGATGTAGCTTGTTGATGAAGATCGCCCCAGATCGCCTTAGGAGACTCGTCCCGATGGATAGAAACAGATGAAATGAAAAATGAAGGGAAAAGGGGCTGTTGTCTAGTATTTATACTGGACAGCTATTAGCGTGCGCTAACATGTCTTAGCGCGCGCTAACAGGTGAACCTTCTCCAGAATGTTCGGCCTAGCACGCTGTTAGCGTGCTAGCCGGTCTCCATAGCGTGCGCTAACGAGTCACGAATCCAGTCCAGTGGCTTCTGGACAGTTCTGCACCTTCTAGGTAATGTGCGCTAAGACATATGATAGCGTAAGCCAAGACAGACGATAGCATTCGCTAACTATAAGCATTAGCATGCGCTAACGAGACCCCCATTCCTAGTCCAGTAGCTTCTAGACTGCCTCCGAACTACCAATTAGCGTACGCTAACTGGAAGATAGCATGTGCTATTAATACACAAATAACGCGTGCTATGAGGCAACATAGTGTGCGCTACATCTATTGCACAGGCGATAAAATCGCACCAAAATCCAATGCAACAATGGTCCGAAAGAAGGCTAACAAATAAGGAATCAAGACATACTATCTGCATGACTTACGAAATGACAAGTCCTACCTGACGAACACCATGACATGGTACATCATACCGTACCCAACATAGGGAAAATCTCGAATAATCACCAACAGAACAAAGTAACTGGCACAATCGATAAATAATTTAAAATAACTAGAAACGAAAATATCATGTATTACATACTACCCCACTAAAAATAAGTTTCATCCCGAAACTTAAAATAAGGTATCACCATGCCACAAACAAAACATAATGTTCAAACTGTTGGAATTCGGTACCTAAAACGAAGGCCTAGCAGAAGCGGTAAAATGAAAATTAATTCGATCCGAATCCCTACGAGGATCGATCGAGCTACGTATTTACGAATATGTAAACGAAATCACAAGAGATATAATAAACTCACCATTATAGTCTGTTGATTAAATGGATTCCTTCTGTTGAGCTATTCCCCAAGCTTTAGATGAATATCCCTACGATGCAATGCGCTCCAAGATCGTGGATGATCCAACGCCGAAAAGACAACGTCTCTACTTGTCACGCGCCGGAGAAACGACCGAAACAACTAAACCTCGTTATCCTCCAAGGATACAGCTAGAACAAGGTTGTAGAAGCTTGATTAATCAAGATTATAACACTCTAAGTGTTTAATCTATAATCTCTCTATCTCACAAATATTTTCTCCAAGAAAACTTATGAATGAAATATGAAGAAGATGAAGAACACCTTTAGAAAAATCTTTTCTCTTTCTCTTGTTCAATTCATACGTATGGAATGATTATTGGAAGAGGTAAGTGTGTCTTCACCTTAGTCTTCATTATATCCCCCACAATCAAGACCAAATCACCTATAAGGATAAATAATATGATCTTGTCCCCTTGACAAAAAATAAGTCATCCACCAACATGGGGAGACTATGACCAAAGGAAAGGGGAAGGAAAAAGGGGCGGCCATCTAGAAGGAGCCGGACGAGTTTTATCCGTTTCGGACTCCCGTGAGTCCAAACAGATAACTCCTATTCCATTTCGATGTATTTATATCGATTAATTAATCCATTTAATTAATCATATCAAATACACAACAACATAATTAATTTCTCCAAGAAATAATTATATTCATGAATTAAATTAATCACCCAGTAATTTATTTAATTCATTAGGTCGTAAATCAATTTATCCAATAAATCGATTTAGACATCCAATGTCCCAAATGAGATATCCAATATCTAATATTCATAATGAGATAATAAGATTGATTCATTCTGTCGTCAATCCTATTGCACGACTCGGTAGGTCCGTCTCAGTTAGCAATAGGAGGAACCAAAGAGTAGTAGCACCACCTAGCCAGCCTGGCCGCCTACACTATACCCCAACTGATAACGAATGATGGGATCATTCAAGAACCATTCTGTCGTGAATACCAGTATACGTATAAACCCTTCTCTCAAATGTCCCGATCAAGTTATAGGGTCACAGTCAGTCAAACCCTATCTGTACTTCACGCTATGCATGCGTTAATGCAAATCGAGATCATCGAGCTCTCGTGTATCTAATACAACTAGCGCCAATGCTTTGGCCAAAGACTTATGATCTCATCTGCCAATAACCGCATAGGACATATAACCCGCTCACTAACGGGAGAAAGAATTCTATCTTGGTATTCAGTAGGACCTGCTGCTTGCCCATCAAGATGCACGTCGAGGTTGACCCCCACCTTCCGGTTTACAGGGTCGAACTACTCTAATGAAAATCTTGACGTTACAAGCACATTCCTACTAAATCCTCAAGTCGAAGGTTCACGAATACCTATCACAACCTTTCAATTCCGTCATTGACTGTCCCGGAGTGAAAACCGTGTGATGAATCGAGGGTGAGTCAGTTCGAGTATGCTAATCCAACTAGCATACCTATAACGTGTGCTCTCACTAACCATTAGTGTTCGACAGGCACTCTCTATGTCAAAGAACACGTCATACAAGTCTTCACATAAACTTAACGCCCAGTTAAGTTTCATCGACTTGCGAACGATTAAGTATTTGAGCTATAAACCTTTCCAGTGCCTACCCCCTTATCCAATAAGGAATGGAACGTTTTGCTCTCAAATACACGAACTAGTTTCTATATGTATATTTACGAGTTAGGAATGCCAATAACTACCAGTAAATAAAGAAACATTCATTTGCCTTATGATAATGATTTACATAATTAAAAGTACAATGGCCTTACTCAACATCCTCTGAGTGGCATTCGAGGGCATTCTCCTAACACAAACATCAAAAATCCAATCACTACACGAAATACAACCCGCAATACAAACACAAAAATACTATCACTAGGCACCACTGGGTCCTCCAGAAGTAGGAGCGAAACTCCAGTTCTCGTACATCTTAACAACGGTCTTGCAATGCACCGCTTGGTGTCCCACTTGACCACATTTGAAACAGTTTACCTGTGGCGAATGACAATTCTGTCGTACATGGCCTACACGACTACAATTAAAGCATGTTTTTATTCCGCTCACTTTACTCACTATGGGAGTAAGTTTCTTGGACTGATCAGACGAACAGTAAGTCCTCCTAGAAAAATCATCAGGTTCATGGGACTCGCTTCTCTGTCCCCGAGAGGAGTTACCCGTAATCTTCTGCCTCTTACTTTCTGGACCCGCCTCCGTCATATGAATAGCCCTCTCAGTGGTCACGATTGATCTAGATACTTCATCACAGTACTGCACTTGTTGCCCCTCCTGTCCACAATTATAGCAAGCTACCGGTGGCTTCATACATTTCGCGTGCACATGACCCGGAACATTACAGTTAAAACATCTAGGCAAGTTACCCACAGCCAACGATACCGCCCTGGATCTCCTAGATTTTCCAGCTGGCCTAGAAAGTTCTACAACCGATTGATATGGGGTTTGAGGTTTATGGACCCTCGTTTCCTTACTTCTTGATGAATCCTCCGAATTCTTCTGCTCCATTGCCACTGACATAGGATTCATCAATGATAGAGTCATTACGAGCGTTGGATTTCTGCCAACAATGACATTCTCTCCGGCTACTTGCCTCTGATCACGTGCTTCACCATGCTTCTGACTACGTCCACAAATACAACCTCGACCTCGTCTTCTCAGCATACTGAACACACAACCGCTCAGCACTATGGAACACAACATCGCAAAATAATACCCATAATGCCGATTCAGCGCAACATACCGACGTAAGGCCATAATAACATCACACAAAATATTCACTCACGAAAGTTACATGAGTACAATAATTACAATTGCAATAAATGGAACTTACGGTCGTAACTGATGGACCACATGACCATATCAACAGAAAATTTATGTTCATTGCCGATACAAAAACAGACACGGCCACAACAAATCATACGTCATAGTAGTAAATCATTGATAACAATCTTTTTCAAAAAAGTCCCCGAGATATTTGTTTAAACAGTAACATTTTAAAATCTAAGTTCATAAAATTTTTCCGAAATAAGATTGGAAAATACTTTTGCCATCTTGGGCTGTTTTACCAAAACTATAGGGAGTGGATCGAAATTGTTTCTTTCTGAAATCATTTGCAAAACCATATTCTGGAATATTAAAATCCATCAAAACGTCATCATCAATAGAAATCAGATCGCCACATATCTTGATCATAAATAACAACACACAAGGTATCCCGTGGCCATGCCCCTTAGCATCGACCCGCAGAGGTTCCACCGAACCATCCCTGGGTGGGAAACGATGCATATTCGCACTAAATATTTCCACAGATCAACAATCACGTCGGAATAACATTATACGGGCTATAACACAAACCCAAACCACGCAACACAACATTTGGGTATTCAACCAAGGTTCCTCAACAAGAACAGTAATACGACAAATATATCACAACGGCTTGACACTATACGATTCAACTCTAGCTTGTCACTTTAAGCATAAATCCACATCCTCCACACACTGCACTTAACACGCGTTAGGTACAATATTAGCATGCGCTAATAATGACATTAGCTTGCGCTAACTGACTCTTCTCAGAAAATTTCTCCAAATCCGAGTTTAAAGTTAAAGTCGAGTAAGATTCTCCACCTTTCAATATCTATTTATTTTTTAAAATAAAAATCACATTTTTTTTTTAAAAAACAAAAATTTTACGGTGTGAAAGATTTTAAAATCGTATACTCGAGTTATCTGAAATTAACATCAATGGGCTAAAACCGTTTCTAAAATTATTTAAATATCACAACAGATTAACGACGGTGATATCTTATAAAATATAGAAAGTACTTCAAACCATAACCTTCGTATTCCGTCGCAAGGTTTCTATGAAAGTGCACGATCACTTTGTCAAAACTAAAAACGTTTATAATTAAAAATAATGTATACGCTAAGTCACTACTTATGCATACCGATAAAATAGTCACGATGATTTTTCAGTTTAACTCAGATTGCAAAATACTTGTAAGTCATTTCAAAATATACGTACACCGGATATATCTAACGATGAGCGTACATCGAGGTAGCAAGAAACAATCAATCAACTCTCTTCTTTGAAAATATACGGCCGGCTTGTCCAAAAATTTCAGAAAATTTTCAAAATTCACAGTAACCGTCGTTTAACCGCGGCAGTAGAATTTTTTAGATGATCTGATTTTTCACAACATACTCGAGTACATGAAATTTTCAGAAACATTTTCAAATACACGCGCAGTCAACATAGTTATCAATAAGAACACGTTTGTAGAAATTAGCAACAATTAGTCAAACATATCCGGTTTCCAAACACGTGCACATCTAGCATTCAAATCATCATACTACCCGACACCACTCATAAATATAATCTTAGATTCAAACATACATCGAAACCATCTGGTTGTGTTTCCGACAATCTCTGTCGTCAATACGCCTCCTCGAACATATTAATGTCCAGAAACTTCCACAACACATTGTACCAATCAAAACTCATCTGCCAGTATATCCCAATTGCTACACACGTAATATACCACAAGTATGAAATACGGTTTCTATCTTACTTCTTACTTGCAAACCAAATTATGCAACATAAAATATAAAATATAATATAAAAGGGGAGACTTACATTCGCAGGTCGCACGAAGAAGACGATTGCCCATGATACTAATCTCAATGGACAACCCGAACGACATGACATGGCAACGCACAAGTCGACTTGTTAACTGACAATATGGATGACGCAACAAAACATGACTTGACAAATCTCGACTCGACTCAGCCCGACAACCTAGGTTTCTATAACCTAAGCTCTGATACAATAAATGTAACACCCCGGAATCCACCGGGAATATTAAACGCCGTAGAACCCTTTTACAGAGGGATCTATCAGGCTAACTACCACGATATGACAAATGATTAACCAACAGGGGTCAAACTACATACTGACACTGGCCGACAAGGTCAAATATTAAAATACACCGACCGATAGGGTCACGCGACAAGAAATCAATCCGAATAAAAACTCATTACTGAACTTACCCATATAAGGGTCAAGATGCAATAGAGCAAAAGATTAAAGATAAGACGACAATACAATAACATCATACTGAACTCTAACTCTTGATTAGTATCACGGCTCGCCTTCTTTCATGCCATCCCTGTGATTGCTCTAACGAACTAAGCATACCTGAAATGCATGAAACGCATTTCCCCCATTTAAGGGGTTAGAATTTGAATGGCTAGTATAAGTATTCATGCCATACAACGTATACCAGGTAATATCAGTTATATTAATGTAACGACAAATCATGAAAGAAGTTCCCGAGAGGTTTTCAATGTTTAAAGTAAAACCCAAATCTTTGAAAGTAATATATATATATATATATATCAACTCGGGAGTTTTAGAAAATGACAGAAATCTTTTGGGACTTCAAGTCCAAGACTATAAAACCTGTTTCGAAACAATAGGGTTTTGTCCCCAAGTCATTTTACGCAAAACATACTTTCAAAATCGATAGGGTCTCACCCCAAACTTTATTCGAACCACAATGCACAATAACAAGATCCATTATTCGACACCAAAGCATTACAACCAAGAAATTAAACACATACGACACATATTCTAGTGCCATTCTAGCCAAGTACCAAGATAATATATAATATATCTCAAAGTCGAGAACAAAGCGTTGTGATATTCCGGACATATCACAGTTATCAAAAACCTCAACATAATCCTTATGATGAAAACCACGCATGGTAACCCACGGCCGTACCCATTAGCATCATCCCCTAGAGGCCCCGTCGGACACTCCCAAGGAGGGAAACCACTTCTGCGGCCGTACCTATTAGTATCGGGCCCCAGAGGCCCCATCGGACCCTCCCACGGTGGAAGAACAACCACAGACACATTCACAAAACTCCATGTCTCGATTGTTAGTCACAATATATATAATCAAGGCACTTGCTAGATATGGCCATTTATTCGACACATAACTACGATCGACACAGCTTAGCAATAACCTAACCATTCTGGACTCATCGCTAGACATCAAAAGGTATAACAACCCATCAAACCATTACAACCAACCCAATGCTATCCACACAACCCAGTGATCATCGAAACATCACAATACACATCTAAGTGTACTAACTAACCGACACCACTTCTCTATTGACATGACTCTACGACAAGTAACAAGGCGACTCTAACTTAACATAACATCTATAACGACCCATATAATGGAAAATCAACAAAAATGAATAATTATCACAAATTCATTATACAACCTCAATTCACACAATATAAATCGTATAGACAATAATACTTGCCTTGAAACCACGAGCAACGGAACAATGAATGGACGCGGTCGAGCAGCCCCTGAACTTCCAAGAACAACCAAGAACCAGACAGCTCCATGAACACTAAAAGAATAACATCACCGCGAATCAACAACACTCAACGAACCCCAAATCGACACGAAGAACAACAAGGGACCAAGGGTTTCTCAAGGAAATCAAAATCATGTTTCGGGTGAGATAGAAGCGATAAACAGTTTCTAATCTGGAGGTTACAACCGAAACAGAAAGAATTACATAATCAATTCATCATTTCCGGATGAAATCAAGAAATCAAGGAAAAGCCCCCAAAATTACTCAACTAGGGTTCTAAGAAGAAAATACCTCGATCCGGAAGAAAAACAAGTTAGATGATGTGATAAACACGAAGAAGACTCACCAAGATGAAGCTTGATGAAGATCGCCCTAGGAAACTCGTCCTGATGGATAGAAATAGATGAAATGAAAAATGAAGGGAAAAGGGGCTGATGTCGAGTATTTATACTGGACATCTATTAACGTGCGCTAACATGTCTTTAGCGCGCACTAACGGGTCAACCTTCTCCAAAATGTTCTGCCTAGCGTGCTGTTAGCGCGTGCTAGCAGGTCTCCGTAGCGTGCACTAACAAGTCACGAATCCAGTCCAGTGGCTTCTGGATAGTTCAGCACCTTCTAGGTAATGTGCGCTAAGACATATGATAGCGTACACCAAGACAGGCGATAGCGTGCGCTAACTATAAGCATTAGCGTGCGCTAACGAGACCCCCAGTCCCAGTCCAGTATCTTCTGGACTGCCTCTGAACTACCAGTTAGCATACGCTAACTAGAAGATAGCATACGCTATTAATACACAAACAACGCGCGCTATGAGGCAACGTAGCGTGCGCTACACTTATTGCACAGGCGATAAAATCGCACCAAAATCCAATGCAACAATGGTCCAAAAGAAGGCTAACAAATAATGAAGCATGACATACGATCAGCATGACTTACGAAATGACAAGTCTTACCCGACGAACACCACGACACAGTACATCATACCGTACCCAACATAGGAAAAATCTCGAATAATCACCAACATAACAAAGTAACCGGCACAACCGACAAATGATTCAAAATAACTGGAAACGAAAATATCGGGTATTACATCGCTGATGTTCAATCTTAACCTGCTGACAAGTTAAACACTTAGAAACGTAGTCTGCCATGTCTTTCTTCATGTTTCCCCCCCAAAATTCTGCTTCAGGTCTTTATACATCTTACTGGTGCTATTGTGAATACAATAGGGCGTACTCTGAGCTTCCTTCATGATTGTCTGCTTCAAAACATCATTTTCGGGAACACAAAGTCGATTTTGGAATCTCAGAACTCTGTCTTCATGAATTACAAATCCTGGGGCCTTTCCCTTGCCCACTTCCTCACGTAACCGAACCATCTGGGGGTCATCCAATTTCTTAGATTAGATTTCTTCGATCAACGATGCAGTTAGTTCCATCACACAAAATTGTCCTTGAACGCATTGCAACCATACTTCAATTCCTTCACGAATCAACTCTTGTTAAATGCTGGACTGGGATGTGAGTGTCTCCAGTATTCAAATGGAAACGGGTTTGCAGCCCAGTTCATCAGCCACTATGTTCACTTTTCCTGGATGATAAAGAATTTTCAAGTCATAGTCTTTAATCAATTCCAGCCATCTCCTCTGTCGCATGTTCAACTTTTTTTGACTGAAGATGTATTTAAGACTCTTATGATCCGTGAAGATCCGACAGTGAGTTCCGTACAAATAGTGTTTCCATATCTTCGGGTCGAAAACAAAAGCTGCTAGTTCCAAATCATGAGTTGGATAATTAACTTCATATGGCTTCAACTGCCGTGAGACGCAGGCGATCACCTTCTCATTCTGCATTAGCACACAACCGAGACCCTGATTCGAAGCGTCACTGTAAACCATGAATCCTTCAGTTCCTTGTGGTAATGTTAGAATTGGTGCCGTCGTCAATCTTTTCTTCAGTTCACCAAAACTAGCCTGACATATCTCGTTCCATTCAAACTTTTGGGTTTTCTACAGTAATCGAGTAAGTGGGCGGGTAACTTTGGAAAACCCTTCCACGAACCGAAGATAATACCCAGCAAGTCCTAAGAAATTTTTGACTTCTTTCACGTTCTTAGGAGACTTCCATTCCAGAATTGCATCGACTTTATGAGGATCTGCTCAGACCCCTTACGCCGATACCACGTGACCAAGGAACATCACTCCTTTTTCCAGAATTTACATTTAGAAAGTTTGGCATATAGCTGCTCGTTCCTCAAGAGGTTCAAAACGATCCGTAAGTGCTGTACATGCTCTTCCAGACTCTTAGAGTAGACCAAGATATCATCGATAAACACAACTACGAATTTGTCCAAGTACTCTATGAATACTCGATTCATTAACTACATAAACACAACAGGCATATTAGTGAGAGCAAACGGCATCACTACAAACTCATAGTGCCCGTAACGAGTTCTGAATGCTGACTTCGGGACATCTGATTCCTTAATCCTCAATTGACGGTATCCCGATCTCAAATCGATCTTTGAAAACACTATCGCTCCCTGCAACTGGTCAAACAAATCATCAATCTGTGGCAACGGGTACTTATTCTTGACTGTCATCCTGTTTAGCTCTCAGTAGTCGATGCACAAACGAAGCGATCCATATTTATTTCGAACAAATAGAACTGGTGCTCCCAAAGGCAAAACACTTGGCCGAATATAGACCCTGTCCAGCAATTCTTCTAATTGCTTTTTCAGTTCATACATCTCGGTAGGTGCCATTCGATAAGGCGCCTTAGAAATCGGTATTGCTCCCGGCTCTAGCTCGATAATAAACTCTACATCTCGTTGTAGAGGTAGTCCAGGTAATTCGTCAAGAAACACGTCTGGAAATTCGCTCACAATAGGAATAGATGAAAGCTCTACTCTTCCTTCTTCTTTCTTCATTGCATAACACCAGTACCCGGTACAGCCTGCTTTAGTAGTTTGATGGCTTTCATAGCTTTGATCACTTTGCTGAGATTCGGTGATAAAAATTGAGATAGGCAGTGGAAAATAAAGCGGTCCAACCAGATAAAACCAAACCCCAAAAACGGATCGATCAAGCATCGTATAAATGAATAAAATTAACGAGAATGATAACCAAAGAATACTTACCCTTGTAGTCATTTGATAATATAATCTTCGAAGGAAAAACCCGAGCAAGCCTTTTCCCGGTTACCGACACGAACACAAATCCAATTCGTTGTAGCTTGTTGAATGATCCAACACTGAAAATGTCGAATGTCTATACTTCAAACACGTCGGATATTGATCGGAAAAATAGTATGTCAATTGGTTCTCAAAGAACACGGCTAGGAATCGACACAATATTTTTCTTCTCTTCTCTTCTTCCTTTTCTTTCTCTCAAAGATGAACAAGAAATGAAAGAAAAATTCTCTCCCTTTCCAATGGTGAACTCACGGCTGAAATTCAGAATTATGAGTGTGTGTGTGTGTGTGTGTGTGTTTGTCAACTCTTACATGAGGTGTGAAAGACATTTCTTTATATAATACAAAGTGATATCAAAATGATGAGATTCCAAATCTCATAATTTTATCCTCAACCTTGTAAAATATGACTAACACACCCCACACAACACATGATGAGTTTTCAAGCATGAGAGGGGGGCGGCCCACTTGAGTTTAAGTGAGAAAGAGAGCCGAGCCACTCGGTTTGTGTACCGGACATTCGCGTGTCTAGTCCGTTAAATATACTTCTTTTTATCCCAAATGTATTCATACTTAATTAATTAATCTAATTAATTAGTTTTATCAAATACGAAATTATAATAATATATTTCCAAGAAATGATTATTTATGAATTAAATTAATCACCCGGTAATTAATTTCAATTCACTAGACCGCATGATTTATCAAATAAATCAAATTAGATATCTAATATCCAATATCAATGAAGAGATAATAAATAAATATTTATCCATCAAATATCCTTGTGCGCGACTCCGTAGGTCTGTCTTAGTCGGCAATGGGACGAACCAAGGAGTACGGGTAACACTTAGCCAGTCTAGTGCTTCGTATCGTAACCCAACTAAGAACGAATGATCGGATCATTCCAAAACCATTATGTCATGAATACCGTATACGTATAAACCCTTCAATCATATGTCCCGGTCAAGTATTAGTGTCACGGTAAAGTCAAACCCTACTATAACTTGACTATATGCTTTCTGTTAATGCAAACTGAGATCATCGAGCTCTCGTGTATCAAATACAACTAGCTCTAAATGCTTTGGCCAAAGACTTATAATCTCATTTGCCATTAACCGCATAAGATATTTACCTGCTCACTAACAGGAGAAAGAATCCTATCTTGGTATTCAGTAGAGACTGCTACTTGCACACTAAATTGCATTTTGAGGTTGACCCCACCAACCGGCGATTGGATCGAACTACTCTAATGACTAACTTAATGTCTCATGCACATCTCCTACTAAAACCTCAAGTCAAAGGTCCACGTATACCTATCACAACCTTTCGATTCAGTCATTGACAATCCCTCAGTGATATCCATGTAACCGAATCGAGGTGAGTCGTGTTCGAGTACACTAATCCCATTAGCATACCTATAACGTGTGCTCCCACTAACCCTTAGTGAAGACCGGCACTCTACATGTCAAAGTACACATTATACAAGTCTTGTCTAAACTTATTGCCCCGTTAAGTTTTATCGACTTGCGAACCAGTTAAGCATTCGAGCCCTAACAACTTCCAGTGCCTTTCTCCCTATATCCATAAGGAGGGGAATGCTTGCTCTAAAATGCAAGGACTATTATTCTATATACCAAATCACAATATCAGTGATATACAATAATATAAAAATAATAATTGCCTTATTAAATATTCATAATTACAATTCAAATGCTCTCACTCTATCATCCTCTGAGTGGCATTCGAGGGCATATTCCTAACAATCTCCCACTTGCACTCAATGCCACACACTATGGTATCTAATACCCATACTCTCTAGATGTCTCTCTAAGACCTTCTGAGATAGTGGCTTGGTAAGCGGATCAGCAACATTATTTGCTGTGTCTACTCTCTGTAGTATAACATTTCCTTCCTGAACCATTTCTCTCACAAAATGATATTTTCTCACAATATGTTTGGTATTGTGGTGAGCCCTGGGGCCCTTAGCCTGTGCAACAGCTCCGTCTTTGTCACAAAACAGTGTCACAGGCTTCTCCGCATTAGGAACCACTTGAAGTTCCTCAGTGAACTTCTTAATCCAAAAGGCTTCTTTAGCAGCCTATGTGGCTGCCTGATATTCGGCTTGACAAGTAGAGATAGCAGTCGAACTTTGCTTGGCACTTATCCAAGAAACTGCCCCACCATTCAGAGTGAAGATATACCCTGATGTGGTCATCTGAGCATCCATGTCCCACGAAAAATCTGAGTTTGTATAACCCATCACTCTAGGTTCTCCATCGCCGTATGTAAGAACCAAGTATTTAGTCCTCATTAGGTACTTAAGAATGTTATTTACAGCAGTCCAATGTTCCTGCCCTGGATTTGAGTGAAACCGACTTACTGCGCTCACATCATAGGCAATGTCCAGTCTAGTTCAAATCATAGCGTATATGAGGCTACCTACTACCGAAGCATAGGGCACCTTACTCCTTTCCTTTCTGTCTTCCTCACTTTGAGGAAACATATCTTAGGAAAGTTTTGCACCATGTTGCATAGGAAGGACCCCTCTTTTAGAATCTTCCATCCTAAATTGCTTCAGGATCTTTTCTATATAGAGGGCTTGGGAAAGACTAACATTCTTTTCGCTCTATCCTGATAGAGGCGAATACCCGGAATATAGGTAGCTTCTCCCAAGTATTTCATTGAGAACTCTTTAGAAAGCCAAGCTTCATAGAACTAAGCATTCCTACGTAGTTTCCTATAAGTAGACTGTCATCTACATATAGTATTAAGAACGCAATTTTGCTCCCACTAACCTTCTTGTAAATACAGGGCTCTTCTTTGTGTTGCACAAAATCAAACTCTTAGACTATCTCGTTAAAACAAGGATTCCAACTCCGCGAAGCTTGCTTCAGTCCATAAAGGGCACGCTGAAGTTTGCATGCTTTATGAATATTGGTTTGAGATATGAATCCCTTAGGTTGTTCCATGTAAATCTCCTCCTCTAGGAATCTATTTAGGAATGCCGTTTTCACATCCATTTGCCATATTTCATAATCTAAGTGGGCTGCTATGGCAAGCATCATGCGAATAGACTTAATCATAGCTACAGGCGAGAAGGTCTTGAAGTAATCGATTCTTTCTCTTTGGGAATAACCCTTTGCCACAAGCCTGGCCTTATAGGTATCAACCTTGCCATCTCCATCAGTCTTTCTTTTATAGATCCATTTGTTTCCAATAGGCACTATGCCTTTAGGATGATACACTAAAGTCTAGACCTGATTAGCATGCATTGAGTCTATTTCAGCTTCCATAGCTTCTTGCCACTTGGCAGAGTCAACATCTACCATCGCTTGGTCGTATGTAGAAGGATCATTCTCTTGACTACTTTCTGTCATCTCATGGACACCCAGTTCCTCTTGATGCAGATAGCCATACCTCTCAGGTAATTGAGAAATTCTACTAGACTTGCGAGGTTGTGTTTGTATTTCAGAAGGTTCGGTTCTAATATCTTGTACAGGTGTCCCATTTGGTGTTTCTTATATTTCTTCCAAAGAAATATTTCTACATGCGCCTCCTTCCTAAATAAACTGATCTTCCAGGAAGTGTGCTTGTATAGCAATGATGATCCTATGATCCTCGTGCATGTAGAATAGATATCCCATGGAATCCCCTGGATATCCTATAAAATGACCTTTCACAGACCTAGCTTCTAATTTCTCTACTTTAGTCTTCTTGACATAAGCAGGGCATCCCCAAATCCTAATGTGATTAAGACTTGGTTTACTACCTCTCCACATCTCATATGGAGTCTTAGGAACGGATTTGAAAGGACATCTGTTCAAGATATGCGCAGCAGTAAGGAGCGCGTAACCCCACAGATAAATCGGTAGATCAGTATAGTTAAGCATGGAGCGAACCATGTCCAACAAGGTTTGATTCCTTCATTCTGATACACCATTTAATTGTGGAGTAGATGGAGGAGTGAATTGTGACACTATTCCTAGTTCTGTTAAGAACTAATCAAACTCGGTACTCATGTACTCACCACCTCGGTCTGATCGAAGAGTCTTAACACGGTTACCTATTTGATTTTCAACTAGGGCTTTAAATTCCTTGAATTTATCAAAAGCTTCAGACTTATGTTTCATTAAGTACACGAACCTATACCTAGTATGGTCATCGGTGAATGTAATGAAATATTGAAAGCCATCGCGTGTCACTTCAAAAGGGCCACAGACGTCGGTATGGATCACTCCAAGTTTTTCAGCAGCTCTTTCAAAAGTCCCTGCGAAGGGTAACTTAGTCATTTTACCTTGAAGGCAAGATTCACAAGTTGGATAGGGATCTGATCCCAATGGACCCATAAGCCCATCTTTCTCCATTTTATGAACCTTGGTATGACCAATATTACCAAGTCTAAGATGACACTTAAGTTCTTATTTTGTTTCATCCCTACCACACTTCCTAGTTATAGCGTTCACAGTTGTTTTATTCTTTATATTCAAATGGTATAAACCATTTAATAATGTAGCAGTACCAACCAATTTATTTCTGAAAAAAATACGACAGGACCCATCTCTAATAAAGAAGTGAAATCCCTTTAGGTCCATCACCGGAATTGATACAATATTCTTATGCCCCTTGCGCACAACAAGTACATCATCTAAAGTAAGAATAAAACCAGATTCTAAATCCAACATAAGGGATCTAATATCAGAAGCTTCAACACTATGCCCACTTCCGACGGTAACCATCACCTCCTACTTCGTTACAGATCCTGATTCATTGTACAAATATGAGAACTCATACCGGAATCAAGTATCCAAGAATTAGAATATATAGTTATAGAAAAATTTATTTTTAAAACCAGTAGTTCCGTACCTGAAGGTGCATTACGGTCAAGCTTTGGATAGTACCTCTTCCAGTGGCCTAGCTCACCGCAGTTGAGGCATACATCCGTTTTCTTGGCCCCCTTGCTCTTTTGAACCATAGGGGCCTTGCCCTTTCCCTTATTGATCTTGGCCATTGGACCTAACTGCTTTTTGATCTTTTTCTTCTTATTCTTTGACTTCCAAGTCCCAAAAGAAATCACAAGTGCAACTTCATTTCCCTTTGTCTTCATCTGAGACTAGGCAGTCATCAGTATGTTCATTATCCCAGCTAAGTTACATGCAATCTCATTGTAGTTGAAGTTTGTGACAAATTGGGAAAAGGAGTCAGGAAGTGACTGCAGGATAAGGTCAGTTTGGAGAGATGCATGCATCTGAAAATCAAGAGCTTCTAATCTCTCAATCATCGAGATCATTTTGAGGACATGGTCCCCAATCCTCTCTCCTTCCTTCATCCTGGCACCGAATAATTGCTTCGATATCTCATATCTAGCAGTTCAACTATGCTATCCATAGATCTCAGCTAGGTGTGCTAAGATGGCTCTCGAATATGTCATCTTTTCATGGGCACGTTGAAGCTCATTAGTCATTGAGCCTAACATGTATCCACGCACTCTTACGTCGTCTTTTACCCATTTCTCATGGGCATCGCTAGCTTCCTGATTGGCTCGGGTTCTTGTAGGAGCCGCTGGGATGTCCGCCTTCAAGACGTATCCCAGCATTTCCATAGTTAGGACAATCCTCAAGTTCCGAAGCCAGTCCACATAGTTTGGACCTTTTCAAGTAGTATAGCGAGTGGGTTCATTGTCATATTGAGAGTTTTGTTAACTGCAGAGAATAATTTAAGATTCGCTAGTGATTGTTTAATTATGATCCGACTAAAGAATTTAAGGACTTTCTTTATTCATAACTCGCCTCCCACTATTTTATCGGCATTTACACACTCCCATGTGAAATTCGGAAGTCTTGGGTGACTTCATAGTGGTGATCGATTTCTTTACAAAGTTTAATAGAGGGCAACCCATACGGTTTCTATTCTATTATTCTTTATAAAGTGGTGTCTAATACCAACCCATCTAATGGATGATTCGATCTTCTTTTACCCCTAGTTCACTTGCCCTCAACCCATTCGGTTTCTATGGCTCGCTGAACTATCTAAGTTTAAACCGTCAACTCCTATTAGTCTGACAATTGAATCTTACCCGGCAACCCATACGGTTTATAGGGGTTTGATTTGTCACAAGCAAAGGCATCTAATGCACTCTAGGAATTTATCAACTTTCCCCAAAAATATTACCCCAACATACTCGGAAGAATAATATTCCGGTTTAGATTTCAATTTTCCATGAGTTTGACGGAGGGTAGGAAACCTCGTAACCTTTATAACTTAGTGTTTGTAAGTGGGAGTATTAACGCGATTATATGTTACACTTTGCACATTAATCCGTTTATAAGCGCGGTTTGTCAGCTTGTTTCTTTGTCATACAATATGAAAACATACGTAACCTAAAACTAACAACATGTAGTTCATAGACCGTTCCCAGAACAAAAACATCGTAATCTAGTTACATGTCTTCGGTCTTGAATCTTCGTCTTCTCGAACGGATCTTCCTCCGGTCTTCGTCATTAAATATAAACTTTACATTTGAAAAATTGCATCCTATACAAATTTTCTAGTAAAGTAAATAGGTTCAAAACGGCCTTTACAACCCAATCGAACAAAACAAACGGTTCAAAACTAGGTCCATGAACTACATCCCCATTCAAAATTTATGCAACAATCACATTAAATAAATGGTAATAACAATTAATCCAAATATTGATCTAATCAACAAAATTATCGATCAATTCGAATTAATCCAATTAATTGACGTAATCGGTAATTTTAATTCGTTCCGGACAAAAAAAATATTTCATTAAATTAATTCCCTTAAGAATAAAATTACCATAATTAGATCTTAGTCAAATTAAATCCAATTTAATTTGCAGGAAATTAATTTACTGAATAAAATATAAAAACAGAGTCGGAAAACACAAGACCCGGGCCAAGCCCGCGGCCCGGCAGGGGGCAGTCCAGCCCAGCAGGTAGCTTGCTGCCGGGTCCGGCCATTTTTCCGGCTCGTCTTTTCGTCTCGAATCCAAAAATAATATTTTTCTAATTTTATATTACACAATTAAATCAGTTTTTCAAAAGAAAAATAGATTTATATTGTAACATAAAATCATGAAAAATAATTTTTAGATGAACAATTAAACATTAACAAGTAAAACAATTATGATTCTAAATCATAAAAAACCAAGTATTCCAAATGCAAATATCGAATATACGATCGCATAAACCTTGCTCTGATAACACTGTTGAGATTCGGTGATAATAAATCAAGATATGCAGCGGAAAATAAACCGGTCCAACCGGATAAACCAAACCCCAAAAGCGGATCGATCAAGCATCGTATAAACGAATAAAATTAACGATAATGATAATCAAAGAATACTTACCCTTGTAGTCCTTTGATAATATAATCTTCGAAGGAAAAACTCGAGCAAGCCTTTTCCCGTTACCGACACGAACACGAATCCAATTCGCTGTAGCTTGTTGAATGATCCAACACCGAAAATTCCGAACATCTCTACTTCACACGCGTCGGATATTGATCGGAAAAATAGTATGTCAATTCGTTCTCAAAGAACATGGCTAGGAATCGACACAATATTTTCTTCTCTTCTCTTCTTCCTTTTCTTTCTCTCAAAGATGAACAAGAAATGAAAGAAAAATTCTCTCCCTTTCCAATAGTGAACTCAAGGCTGAATTCAGAATTATAGGGGTGTGTGTTTGTCAACTCTTACATGAGGTGTGAAAGACATCTCTTTATATAATACAAAGTGATATCAAAATGATGAGATTCCAAATCTCATGCATTTTGTCCTCAACCTTGTAAAATATGACTAACACACCTCACACAACACATGGTGAGTTTTCAAGCATGAGAGGGGGGCGGCCCACTTGAGTTTATCCCAAATGTATTTAGACTTAATTAATTAATCTAATTAATTAATTTTATCAAATACAAAATTATAATAAATATTTCCAAGAAATAATTATTTATGAATTAAATTAATTACCCGATAATTAATTTCAATTCACTAGACCGCATGATTTATCAAATAAATCAAATTAGATATCTAATATCCAATATCAATGAAGAGATGATAAATACATATTTATCCATCAAATATCCTTGTGCGCGACTCCGTAGGTCCGTCTTAATCGGCAATGGGGGGAATCAAGGAGTACGGGTAACACTTAGCTAGTCTAGTGCTTCGTACCGTAACCCAACTAAGAATGAATGATCGGATCATTCCAAAACCATTATGTCATGAATACTGTATACATATAAACCCTTCAATCATATGTCCCGGTCAAGTATTAGGATCACGGTAAAGTCAAACCCTACTGTAACTTGACCCTATGCTTTTTGTTAATGCAAACCGAGATCATCGAGCTCTCGTGTATCAAATACAACTAGCTCTAAATGCTTTGGCCAAAGACTTATAATCTCATTTGCCATTAACCGCATAGGACATTTACCTGCTCACTAACAGGAGAAAGAATCCTATCTTGGTATTTAGTAGAGACTGCTACTTGCCCACTAAATTGCATTTCGAGGTTGACCCTATAATATCCGGAATTTCTACTACTGTGGTTTAATATTAGTTTATCCGATTTATGTTGTACAGCGTGGAATCTGTATAGTATGGATAAAATAAATGAAGGACTAAGACATCTGTATTGGTATTATTACCGCACTTGGTTGATAGTTGTATTGGAAGACATTGTGTGTCGGGCTTATCGTATGAGAATATTGTTGGAAGATGTATATGTATTCAGTATGCCATATGTTCGTATTCTGCATGTCCAGAGGTTGGACAGGAGTAGCTGAAAATGGCTAAGTATAGCCTTATTAGCGCACGCTAATATTCATGAATAGCGCACGCTATCGTGCAGGTTTAGCGCATGCCACGGGCATAGGTTAGCGTACGCTAGTACAGAAAAGCTCAGAGGGAATCTACGTGTGGACCCGGCCACTTTCGGCGCATGTGCCGACGAGGTCAACGGATGTTTGTTATGAATGATTAGCGCACGCTAAATCCTATGGTTAGCGCACGCTAACATTATATCGGTCCAAATGAATCTTTGCTTTGTCGGGTGCTTTCGGCATGTGGGGACACGGGGGTAGGTGCAGACTGTAGCAATTCAACTACGATTAGCGCATGCTAAGGTCCAAGAATTGCGTGCGCTAGACAGTGTAATTTACATATGTTACTGCATGGGCATTACGTAGGTAAGCTGATGTGCGAAGCAAGGCAGTAGCCTCTGGACTGCGATAGCGCATGCTAAACAAAGACAGTTAGCGCATGCTAAGTGTGTAACGTACGTTAGATGAGGATGTTAGCGTACGTTAATAATGTACAATATATATAAGTGCAGTTGGCCATTATTTGTCATTTCCATCCATTTCTTCACGTGAGCCGATAGAGAGAGACTTGAGAGGTATTTGAGGTTCCCAAACACCGAGAGATGATGATATTTAACAAGATTAAGGTGGAGAGCATGGATTAAATCATTGTTCTTGAAGTTATTCATGATTCTTGGAAAGGAGTTCAATTGTTCTTCTTCTTGGTTCATCTATACAAGGTAATTTCGTATCCCTTTGATAGTGGTTCGTTTTTAAGGATGATTACTTGTGAGGATGCGAGTTGGATTATCTTGTGATGATGTTATATGAGATTCAATGGGATTTTGATAAGAGTTCTCGGATGTTAATTAAGTTCTCCATACTTTAAGAATTGTGTTTCGTTTAACCCGATGAAAGATGGATTTCTGAAGTATGTTGATTCCATATGAACCATGACATGAGGTTGTATTCCAGATTAAGTATGATATGATTCTTGTTATCGGGTTGGTCTGATTATTGATCTTGTTGTTGATATCTTCTTCATGATGATATATACATCAGGTTATGTAGTTTTGAATGTGATTTCGGATATTTCATCTTCTTGAAGAACTCTTGAATGATATGATATGATGATTATGTATAGAAGGTGTTGGTATTTTGGATATGAATATGGGATATTCGTATCTAGAGCTAAGATATGGGTTTTGATATAATATTCGTATAAGAACACGAATATGATTTCGAGTATGGTGATGAGATTGAATTTGTAAAAGTTAATATTAATCTTGGAGCATGATTTCATTTTCATTCATATTCGTAGTCGCAAGGTGTTAGTCCATGCTTGGGAATGCATGCAACTATACAGCGTTAGCGCACGCTAAGCTTGCTGGCTAGCGCACGCTAACGGAAGCGACTTAGCGCACGCTACGTTATGCGTTTAACGTGCTCTAAGTAGGAAGGCAGTGTAATATTTTTCGTGTTGTGTTTATGAATTCATGATGGTTTGAGTTGGATTGATCACACTAGTGGTTAAATGAGATATTGTTGAGTCGTTGGGTTTGTGAATTGGTTATATCGATTGTTGATTGTTGTCGAACTTGTTGTTTATCGATTATTGTAATAGGCTGAGATTATTGATCGGTGATTATAACTATGCGTTGCGGTCGTGTTCGAGAATATTCGTGAATTGCATTGATCAGGGCCGAGGGACTTGTAGACGCCTTGGAATTGGTAATGGTTTCATCGGTATCGAGGCAAGTTATTACTTGCTCAGTTTATAATATTTAATGGATGGTTTCCGTTTCATTCGTTTATAATTCGTATAGCAATGTTTATAGTTAATCACATGAGATTTAGGATTATAAGTTGTATTCGAGTTTTGGAAATTAAATCATAATGTATATGATTTACATTTGTTGTTGATATACTTGGTATCGAGGATACATCATGATAAAGATGAAGATATGAATTATCTGCAATCCGTGATATTTTGGACCGTCGAGTATTGAGGATAATGGTTCGGGATGGTTTAGACATCGAAATTGCTCTCGGAGGACTCGGGACAAGTACTCTAATCATTTTTATCATTTTGTGTCGATCATGTTGTGACACATTCGGGTATTGTTATCATCATGCATTTGTGTATTGTTGTTAATATGCATTTGTGCATTGTTGTCGTATGTCCACCTCGTGTTGGTCCGATGGGATCATCGGGGGATCTATGCTAGCGTGCGCTGGATCATCGGATAGGTTTTTCCACCTCGGGTTGGTCTGACGGGATCATCAGGGGATCTAGGCAGTGAACGCTGGATCATTGGATTACCATGTGTTGTTGTTGTGCATATGTATATTATGGGTTTGCCATAAGTATACATTGTCATTATTGATGTGAGCATATTGACATTGTCATATGAGTATGCATTTATAGATCTTGTGTTAGGACCATCTCCATATGTTGTATTGATTTGATCTCGGATTAGATTGACGTGATTCGTCGTGGCATTGCATATCCTGAGGTATGTTTCGTATTTCCCTTGGTATATGTCTTTGATGGACAATCGGTTTTCGTGTTGAGATTTGATAATGATATCCGATGGATTGAATAGGACCGAATTAGTAGATTTCGTAACAGTGAGTTATGATAATGTTTTGAGAACTTTGAGTATTGTCTGAAATACAGTACAAATGTTTGGGTATGGGTTTATTGTGTTGTTAAGGATATGAATCGTAGACTTTCGTAAAGTTATGATGGTAAGATTACATTGGTCGTATTCTTACTTAGTATTCTCTATGTAATTATTGACGTGATGTGATGGTTATCATTGTTGGATATTATGGCTGACCCCGTCGTGGGCTTTCTTTTTAGGTTCTTTGGATATCGAGCTTGTAGCAGTCGTGAAGAGATGAGCTTCCCAGAGGATACTGGCTAGAGCATGTATTTGTGTGTTGAGTTTCCTGATCAGTTGTTGTATTCCACTGCTAGAGTATTTTTAACTGGTTGTCTTTTCCGCTGCGTGAGTATTTTTGAAATGGCCTATTGGTATCTTTGCCATCTGAGTTTTATTTCGTAAAACCGATTCCCTAAATCGAGTTTTGGCATTTCGGGCCTTGTGGCTTCAAATGAGTTTTTTACGACAGTTTTGATAAACATATTTTATTAAGTCTTCGAATGTTTTTAAAGATAGTACCGTCGTTTGCCTCTTAGGCATTTGTAAATATTTGTAAATCTTTCTTTCAGCTTTATGGGTTCCGTCTCGGGGCCCATGGCACTGTAATATTCCCGGTTGGATCTTGGGGTATTACAGAATATGGTATCGGGGCTTAGGTTGAGAAAACCTAGGCAGTCGGGTCGAATTGGGTCGTGTTTTTGTCGCGTCATTCGAGTTGTCGATTTGACAAATGTTAGAGCCATGGGTTTTTGTTGTTCACTCGGGCTTGTGCGTCATGTGATTTACTAGTGTGGTATTGGGGTCGTTGTAAACTTTTCCAAATGGTGTTAACATGTTTCTTCAGATAGAGCTGTGTTGTGTTCTCGAGTTGATTGAGTCTGCAAACGTGTTTTGAAAATATGTGTCGAGTATTTTCTAGAGTTGAGACATGTGCTAGTATCACGGGAATCGTCGGCTTCACGATCTGTAAGTATTTGGATTTTTGTATTGCATTGAGATTTATTGTCATTCTAAGTTGATATGTTTTGAGATTCAGAAATATATTATGCGGTACAAATGTAGGGTGACAGAATTGGGACAGGATTGATGAATTGAGGAACTATGATTTTGGAAATCAATATGTTGGTTAGATTTTGGAACGGAATTGTGCATTTGGAAGAAATGTGGTAGATGGTTGAGAAGAACATATAGTCATGTTAGCTCATTTTGAGATATATGGAACTGTTTTCGAGCATTTGAAATGATACTTTTCAAAATGAATGTTTCACGGATGTTTTACCAGGAAATGATTTTTGGGCCGAGACCCAATCGATTTTAAAATAGTTTTGTAACTCAGGACTTGGAGTCCGAAAAGAGTTTTCTACCTTATAAACCTCTTGTAATGTGGAACGGAATTTAGGCTGAGACCTAATGTTTCAAAAAGGATTTTTCATGGTTTCTAAAACTCCCGAGATTTGTAAAACACTTTACCAATCGTTTACCTATTTTATTACTGCCTTTCGGGGTTTTCCCTGAGATTCCTGATCTCCATCCTTCGAATAGTAATTTGAATCCATCTTTGGCTATCATCGAGATATTCCTCTTCCGATAGTTCATAATATCTCCATATCGGTTAAGCCAATCATCTCCAAGAATTAGGTTATCTCCTTGAATCTCTACTACGATCAGATTTGAAGGCCAGTCTTTGCCTCCATTTGTTACAGGAAAATATCTAGTTTCTAAATTCCCCACAATTCTTTCCTCACTCAGTAAACCCACAATATAAGATTCACATTCATGAAAACAAGAAATGCTCAAACGATTAACACAAGACAAATATATAAACGAGTGTGTAGCCCCTGTATCAAACAAAATACTAACTGGTTGCGAAAGGATCCGAACGGTACCTGATGCGATAGATGCATTCTGATCATCTGCCCTCCTCATCTCATAAAGGTGTGGAGGAACGGATCCAGCACTCGATGCCATCTTTCGGTTGAACTGTCCTCTGCCTCTTCCTCGTCTAAACTCTGAGGTGGCTGGACACTCTGCTGTGTCTGCGGGACACTCACCTCTTTCTGGGCTGGCTGCGAAGTATGAGCTCCAAACAATTTAGTGGCATCCTTGCAGAACATCGCTCGATGCCCTTCTTGTCCGCATTCGTAACATGTCACCAGAGAATGAAAACAGTCACGCCACAAGTGTCATGGGCGACCACAATTAAAACATTGTTTTGCCGCATCAGTAAAGGTTGATACAGATCTGGGGTTCCTTCCGCCTTTGGATGGTTTTGGAGGCTTCTTGAATGAGTGGAAGGATGACTGAGCCTTGCGGGGTCCATTATTCTTATGTTCTGAAAAAACACGAGTGACCTTTTGCTTCTTGGATTCGGAAAACTTTTCCATAGCTGCTACTTTCATTTGGTATGCCAAAGCTTTGTCTTGATACTGGCGGAGAGTGGTTCATTCAAAACCTGACATGTACCTCTGTATTTCCGTCTGCATTCTCATGTCGAAATGAATCATCATTTCCGCATCAGTTCTGAATAGGTGTCGAACAAACGCCAGTTGTTCATTAAATGTCTTAATCGTTTGGGCTACAGATTCGTCCGCCGGTTGTGTGGAGAAGAACACTCGAACTTTAGATTCTCTCACCGGGCGAGGGCAGTATTGGGCTTCCATCATCCGTTTGAAATCTCCCCAATCGGCATCATGATCGATATGTCGGATAGCTTCCCACCATTCGGACGCTTCTCCCGTCAAGAAATACTTAGCAATGGGGGCTCTTCGGTCGTCCAAACAGTTAATCCCTGCAAATACTTTCTCTAGCTCTCTCTCAGAAAAACCATCGAACTTCGGTGGTGCATCTTTGCCACCTCCTGTAGCCATCTGTCTCCTCGATTTCCAGAGTCTGGGATGCCTTGCTGTCTCTCTCCCGGCTGTAATCCTATCGCCACTTGCATTATGTCCATAACTTGAGCAAATTAAGTTATTTGGTTAACCACTTGATGAAGGATGTCGGGAACAACAGGTTCGGTATTCATTTCCACGGTTTGCTCTCATTCATTGTCGACGGACTCTTGTTGTTCGCCAGCACTGGAGTTAGCCCGATTTGAAAGTGAATTAGGAACATGGGGTAAAGCTTCCCTCTCAGCATTTCTACGTCCGTGTCCACGACCGCGACCGCGTCCACGTCATCCTCTCAACATACTGTAAGCATATATACTCAATATACAGGAAACAATATTGTTCTATGTTCAATTATCAAAAAGGACTTAACATGTAAAGGACAAGATTAGAGTTTAGGAAACTTACGACCACCGCTCACATGAACACGTAGGCAGTACAGTGGAGTTATTCGCGGCCAGTTAACTCAAAAAGACACATTTGAACCCTAATTTAACCCACGACTAAGATATCCATAATCTTAGCTCCGATACCATATTCTGTAACACCACGAGATATTTAGGATTATTACAGCGCCGTAAATCCTTGATGTAAGGATTTACTAGGCTAGGAAATTTAAAACAACATTAATAAATGTCAACGGCAACATTTATTAATACATTACAGGTCTGGAAAATATAAATCGGACGACTCCCGATAATAAACATCGAATACAACCAACAACAACAACGTACTCGAGTACTTTACTAAAACAAAACACAACAGACAAACTCTCCCGGCCACAAACATCACTCTGCACCCTCGTCATCATGCAGCTCTAGTGGTTGTTTCCCCGCCCTCTTGGATCCTTAACATAAAACAAATGTTCACCCCCGAAGGGGTTAGCACAACGATACTAGTACAAGTACGATAATTACACAACAGTGATTTATTCAGCGATCCCTGAACAATGACATCATTAATATCAACAATGATAAGAACAAGTTTCCCCAACGAGAAACAATAACAAGACAATGCATAACATAACTCATGGTATTCCAACGATCCAGCACACACAACATAGATTCCCATGATGATCCCATAGGACCAACGCATGGTGGAAGTACCCGTCCAACGATCCAGCACACACAGCTATAGATTCCCATGATAATCCCGTGAGACCAACACATGGTGGACAAAATAATCACAAAACACATGTACGACACATAACAACATAACCGACATCAACACGGATAAACATACTTAAAGTACTTGCCTTAGAAAAATGGCAAGAAATAAATACTTCAACGGCTGTCAATACGCCCGAAGGTCGCCCCTTCGATCAATCACTTTGCACAGCTCGGACCTTATTCAAAAAGAAATAACAAAGAGTTCAACTTATGTC
The DNA here is from genome assembly GCA_033398695.1 of Orobanche coerulescens. Lineage (NCBI taxonomy): Eukaryota > Viridiplantae > Streptophyta > Magnoliopsida > Lamiales > Orobanchaceae > Orobanche > Orobanche coerulescens. The sequence goes on from CM065810.1 coordinate 67,109,896, forward strand.
ACATAGCTAACGTGTGAACACCTAACGTCTTAAGTTATGTCCGAGTTAACATTTCACGTACGGCTGGTTCACGGTTCAACTACTCGACGAATGCTAAGTTGAACTAATGACATACTTCATACGAATCAAATGACCATAACGGAGATGAAATGTCGACGTCTACGAATTTCAAGGATATGCATGCCATCACAATCCAAACTTCAATCTCGATTTTTAACTTCTAATATATGGTTCGGCTTATCTTACAATTCATATCAAAGGTATAATTTAAGATATAAGAATACCAAAACATACTTTGAAGGGAGATGGTACAACCGTGTTCCGGGTTAAATTCTATTATCACTAACATAATAGATCCATTCTAACCATGAATATGAAGAAGGTTATCAATTCAAGCACCTCTTTCAAAACATGAACTAATCTCGGTGAAAACCCCTAATAATTTCAGAAAACTACATCCTAGGGTTCAATCCCAACAAGGCTCTATTTACTACTCTTAACAATGAAGGGAAATCGAAGTATAACCAAATCCAATCTTCCTAAAACATGGTGTTCGATTCATCATGATAATAACAACTCGGTAATCTCAGTAACAGGCTCATAACGTCACTAAGAACATGAATTCCAGTTGATGAAGGATCAACATACCTTAATATAAAGGAGAACAACAAAACACGTGGTGAAACTCAACACTGGAAGCTTGAACACCAATCCACAAAGCTCTATGATCTTCTAAACCAAATTTGGAAGTTGATAGAAGGGATTTATAGAGCTGGGGAATTCTCAAACTTGCAAAAAATCGGACAAGGGTGGAGGTGAAATGAAAGAAGGTTGATGTCTATAAATAGAGTTTTATACATTACGTACGTTATCCATGAAGCATTACGTACGTTATCCTTATAATGTACGCTAACCACAAATCCCTTATGTACGCTATCATCTGACGTACTGTCTCATTTTCCATCCTCCATAACATATGTTTAACACACCTTTATGTACGTAATTCCTATTATCGTAGCATACGTTATATACCCTCTGTAACATACGTTATGCTTGTTGCCCTGATTTAACAAAATTTGTCCAGATACACGGGGGGAATCCGACAATATCCCCATCTGACCCCTCACGCCGACCACACCCTATCTGTCTTTGACTGCCTGTTACGTACGCTATGCTGCGTCTATAGCGTACGTTATTTGCAGCTCTTAACATACGTTATGTCCAACTGTTTAGCGTGCGTTATGACGTGCATATGCATGCACGAATTTGGAAACTCTTCATAATATGATCATGAATGTAGGAATACGAATACGGGAAAATCACACTTTGATTATTAATACCACATAATCAAATGCTATAAGTTCAAACACAGATGAAATACACAATATTATCCGGATATTACAACATTGGCGTCATGAGAACACGCAGCTGAGGAACGAAAATGAGAAGCTCTGGGCAGACAATGTATGGTACAAAGAGGCTCTAAGCAATGCTACTAGTCCAAATTGTGAAGGCCCGGCCGCCATTGCTGAGATGTTCTTCGATGAGCAGCATCTCAGGATAGAAAATGCTCGTTTAAGGGAACAGATAATTAATGAATTAATTAGCATCACTAATTTCCAATATTTCATAGTGCTTAATTGTGTAGTAAATAGATAATTGATTGAGAATAATATGGTTTACAGATTGATGGGATATTTGGAATAGCTGCAAAATATGTAGGATATCTCGAATAGCTGCTTTAATTGAAGTTGTGGTGTTGTGATGTATAACTACTTAAAGGTTAAGGATGTTTGTGCCGCCCAACTTCTGTTGGATAGTATTACAGAAAGAGCAGTTAAGGTCAGTCTTTATTTTAGGTGTACCATGTATATATAACTATATATTTTCTAGGAGCCTTGTTTTTTTTAAACTCTTGATGTTGGTTTATGATCTATTGAGGACTGAAAAGAGTTTTTTTAATGCTCAAAATGTGTGTTTTCGCCGTCTATTAATAATAGGGCTTAATGGAGAAGAAGTATTCTGACCATTATGTATCTGATAATGGTAACAATAGCAGCAGTTTAGGAAGGAGTGGTTATGGGCCTGATACTAATACCGATAAACAAGCACCATTAATTTCCTCGAGGATATTACATCTTGGTATAAACCAACTCAGCAACTAGAGGTTGTTGTTTCTAGATATTATACAACGTTCTGTAAAACATCGTATGTTGTCATCAATAAAATTACACAAAGGATTATGTACCGTTGTCTGAGGCAGTAAGAGACGGCGTCTCAATAGACAACGGGAAAACAGGGGGTTAGCCAACGGGCGAAAACCATTGTCTGATGCAGTTTTTCTTGTAGTGATATGTATGGCTTGGCTATAAGTTAATAAGCTTTTGCATTAGATCAGTTGTATCATTTCTCTGATTCACCTTCTCTCTCGTCCTTCCATTTTGTTTCATTTTGAAGAAAATCAAAGAGCTGGAAAATATGGATATTGGTTTGCTGTTTTTTGTTCGTAGCAATCCTAGAGCATTTTATGAGGGAGCCGAGAAATTTATTCGTAACTTAAATGAAAGTAAGAGATTTCCTAGGAGCACTACTAGAATAAACACTTTTAAAATCGGTTAAAATAGGCCTTTTAAATCGGTTCTCGAACCGTTATAGATCCAGCGGATGTAGAAAATCGACGCATTTAACATCGGTTATTTAGCCGATGTAGAAAATACTTTTAACATCGGTTATTTAACTGATTTAGTAAGTTGATATAATCGATTTCGAATCTCACATTCCAGATCGGATATCCGGAAAACCGATTTAGAATGTTTAGTTTCAAAATCGGTTACTGCTTTAACAGATTTAGAATGTGTAATATTCTAAATCGGCTACTGCTTTAACCGATTTACAATGTGTAATATTCTTAATCGGTTACTACTTTAACCGATTTAGAATGTGTAATATTCTAAATAGGTTACTGCTTTAATTGATTTAGAAAAAATGATATTCTAGTTCAAAAAATGGCAGATTTAGAGAAGCCATGTTCACAAAAGTGGCAATTTTTAGATCACGACAGAATCCCTCCTATAAAATATAACATGAACAATAAAATCTCCAACAAGACGCCATATATTCTACCCAAATTATCAAGTTTATACTATTCTATTACAAAACCCTGTTTACATCTTGCAAAAAATGTACAACAACAGTTATTACAAGACATTTATAAATCTTGCAAAAAACAGTACAATCACAAAATGATGATTGATCTCTATGCAGCAAATCCCTACGTACCCGGTTCCTATATTCCTCTCTTACTACTTCGATAAAGATGTAAAATCTAGAAAATATTGAGTCCAACGTCTTCGTCCGTCATCAATATCATCCTACGAATAAGGCTCTTCCATATCAAATGTCTGAAAATTAACAAGAGGCCACCAATTGATCAAATATCCATAAACATTTTAATGCTTTGATTTTGAACAACTGATATTTTGCCATTTCTCTTTCTTTTATTGTCAACAACCATTTTTATGGTAAAAACACAGGAAAGAAGCGGGATGGGGATTCTATTTCTAAATATTTATGTCAAACTAAAGTAAATACACCAAAATAAAATAGTGGGTTGTACACAGTAAATGCTCAGACCAGCTAATCTTTTTTACTAGTAAACAAGAAACCAGTGGCCATGCCCTATTTATAGCCTCACTTCTACGTGACATAAACAAAGTACCTTTTCGAATGAGTCACGAATGAGGCAGTGAGCCTCCTAGGGATATACCATCCTCTTTGACATAGTGAACAGACCTAGTAAATCCAAAGGCCAGACCAATAATTTTGCTGCTTCTTCAACAGTTGCACTACGATTTTCAGCATAGTCACCAACGTGATCTCCAGTTCTATAGCTGAACAAAGCCACAAAAGAAGAGAATATATTCAGCCTTTCACCCACTTATAAAAAGATATGTAATACCACAGGTATTTCATGCTTGATTACTTTGTATTGTGTGAATTTTTGTAATGTGACGTCATTTCTATTTTTGTATTCCATTGAGTGCTATATAATTGTGCGATGTAAATGAAACGGAGGTGACACGCCTTGACGCTGTGGGACGATCGTCGGTGCGAATATGACGGTGGCCAACGTCTTGTTCCCCGATAATTGTTGACGAGTGGAAGGGATGGTCACCCCGAGATGGTTAGAATGTCATATGTGGCTAAAGAGTTTATGTCTAACGCACGCTAGAGTTTATATCTAACGCACGTTAGAGTTTTTTCTAATGCGCGCTACAACTTATGCCTAACGTACACTATATTTCGATTGTTACATACATTAAGGTAGTTATATTACGTACGTAACAGGTGAGTCAGTCTCCCGACCAGAATCTTTCTTTTGACATGGACGGAGCTACTTTCGGCGGGCTAGAGGACAAATGAGTCAACTCTTCATAACGTACGTTATCCCCCAAATTTAACGTACGTAACACTTGGGCACATTTCGGGCAGTGGCGGTCTTTACGTACGTTTTCATTAAACTGTTACGTACGTAATAAGCCTTACGTACGTAACACCGTTATCATTAACGTACGTTAACAAAACCAAGTTTTATAAAATGACAATTCCCTTCTTCATTTGCACGACCCAACATTGCAAGATAACACCCTTGGAGAAATTCCTAGCCTTATACTCGGTTCTTAACCTCTTATATACTTGAATTAACATTGAGGAGGTGGTTTCTTGAGCTCCGGTGAAGATTATCCAAGTCGTTCAAGTCACTTCTCGTTTCTCCTCGTAGTTCTTGTGGATTTGCCAACTCTCTTCATTATTCTTCTTCCAATAAGATAAGCCACCAATCCCTGGAGTAATATCTTCGATGTTTTTTTTATATATACTTATTAGATTGCGGGTATTGGGTAGATTTTTGCCAACCTTCGTAGACAATCTTTTCGGATGGAATTGTAGTAACCGGAGTTATCGTTTCTCATATGTTTCGTTTCATGCAAATCATATCTATCATACGAAATTACATTTCAAATCATCACTAGGAATGTGAAATTTGACGAATCAATTGTAGGAGAATTCGTAGTAATCCGTCACCGTATGTTCCATTGTTCGTAGCCACCCTTACCTTGTGATTTTTGACACTTAGTGAACTAAGGAAAACAATTCGATAGTATAATCATTATTGGATATCAAACCACCAAAGTTATTGTGTAATAGAATACGCCGATTGTAGTATTTGGAATATAGAATAGAATTAGAAAGTATGAGATTCGATTATGCTATAATCATTTGTTGACAACTGAAAAATGATAGGGATAATCTTTTTGAGCAAATCAATATATCTAATGTTAACTGTAGAATTGAACGGAATAATGGTACGCAATGCTTACGAACTTAGAAACGATGCTAATATCGACAATTAAAACTATGCTAGGAATCCGATTAGGAAAGGGAGACTAGTTTTATTCATCATGATCCGTACGAGGTGTTAATCGGATATTACGTGGCTAGGTTAAGCTCGAGCGGGCGTGGGGACTCCGTTTATCATAAAGCACCTACTGTCGGATCATAGGCAAGTGAAATCTTGCTCGAGAATTTTCTAATATTAATGTTATGTCCGTATGTGTGTATGTGCCATTTTTGATGAATGCCGACAGTTGTCTTTCTCTAAAATATGTTATAAATGGGCCGATGTGTTGCGGATAAAACCTGTATGGTACCCGTGTGGAAATGTTTTAGGGGATAAGACCCGAATTGGGCGCCTATTTTCCGGGGTATTCCCGTGTGGACAGTTCCGTGACCCTTGGTTGCGACCTTGGGGTTTATGTGATAAAAGAGAGAGACAACGTCGGTTGTGTGATGAAATATTCTCTGTTGATTATTTGGTACTGTGATTGGTAAAATGGCGTATATCATTGTTAGTAGTTGTTATTTGATATGCATTCTCTGACCCTGGTTACCTGGTATGATTCGTCGTGCCAGGTAAAATTGTTCATCATGTGCAGGACATTCCCGAGGGGTCCGGTCAGACTTGAGCGGTGTTGGAATTATCTCTTGCCGCTGCTTAAATTAAATTAAATTTGCTTTCTTTTAAAAACCTCTGTTGTGTAATAATTGGACTTCGAATTACATTTTTCCTTAGAATCTTTCGACTCACGTTATGTAAACCTTGAACCTAATGTTTTATCGCGACTTCTTTAAATTGTCTATTTTCTAACTAGCCTTGTGGGTCCCACGTGGGATTCACAGCACTGTAATACCTCGAGAGATTTTGGGGGTGTTACAGAAAATGGTATCGGAGCGAAGCTCCTGGTTTGAATAAAATTTCTCCTAATTTTTCAAAGTTATTCCAATCCAACACCCCAAGCGATCGAAACTCCTCATGGGAATGCAAAGTAAGTGATATGTGTGTTTCTATCTATGTACTACATTTAATTGTAAACCGTGTATGGAACTGGCTTTAGATTAATACCGTCAGTGATGGCACGCCGAGGAGCTAGGAGGGTGGTGAATGACGCTCAGGGTTCCGCTGCGAACCACAATGAGGACGGGAGCAACAACAAAACGAATTCGGGGACCGCATCTTCTTTTAAGTCGGCGGTTTCATACCAACAGAAGGGTGTATCTGATTGGCCTTACCGTAGGAACAGTTTCAATTGTGGCATGTCCGGGCATACTAAGGATCGGTGCTAGAAGACGGCTACCAAATGTTTCACTTGCGGAAAGAGTGGACACATGTCTCATTACTGCTGGCGGGCCAATCCCACTCAGAACCCAGCTTCCCAACCAAGTCAACAAGGCTCTGTGTAATCCCCTAGGACGCCTGCTGTTTCCAACTACCGAGCTCCATCCCACCAGAACCAACCACCACTACACGGTGCCGGACGAGGCCGTGGGCGTGGCGGAGGTACTTCGTCCTTTTCGGAGTCAGTGCTGTCCCGTGTATTTGAGCTGGGGGCTATGGATGGTCAGTCTGCGCCATCTATCTCAGGTACTCTTCTTGTTAACTCTCAGCCAGTGCATATACTATTTGATATCGGAGCCACCCATTCGTTTATATCTGTGGAATGTGTTGAACGCTTAAATATTGTTTGTGTGCCTTGTGAGCCCTTTACTGTTAAACTACCTGAGGATAGTAGATTAGGCGGCGATCAAAAGGTTCAAGACTGTCGGATCTGCATCAACAATCATAGTTGGACCGCTAATCTTATGGTCTTTCCGCTCCAGAATGAAGATATCATATTAGGTATGGACTGGATGCCATTGCACAGAACGATCTTGGATACCTACCACTTGACTATTTCCATTTCGGCTCATGACGGTACCACACATGTCATCAGCGGACGTGAACACTTTAGTACGAAAGGGTCTCTCAGCATTGTTGCATCAGAAGCCTCCTACAGCTCTCGAAGGGAGTACTATTGGTGTTATGTTCTTCGAGAGGATACTTCACAACTTATAATCACAAACATTCCGGTGGTGAATGAATTTCCAGACGTCTTTCCCGATGAACTACCAGGGCTGCCACCGCACCGAGAAGTTGACCTTTCCATTGAACTCGAGCCGGGGACGAGACCTATTTCCAAATCTCCTTACAGGATGGCACCATCCGAGATGACGGAATTAAAGATACAGCTCGAAGATCTGTTGGAGAAAGGGTTGATCCGCCCAAGCACCTCACCGTGGGGCGCGTCGGTACTTTTTGTTAAGAAGAAAGACAACTCTCTACGCTTGTGCATCAACTACAGGGAGCTAAATAAGGTTACTATCAAGAATCGTTACCCACTACCAAGAATTGATGACCTATTGGATCAATTACAAGGGGCTGTCATGTTTTCAAAGATCGATTTACGGTCCGAATATCACCAATTGAGGATTCAGGAGGAAGATATACCCAAGACTGCATTTCGGTCGAGGTATGGGCATTACGAGTATATCGTGGTATCATTCGGGTTGACTAATGCCCCAGCCATTTTCATGGAATTGATGAATAGAGTTTTGATTGATTTCCTCAATAAATGCGTGGTGGTTTTTATCAACGACATCCTGATATATTCTCGAAGCCGACAGGAACACGAGGAACATTTGAGGCAAGTGCTGAGCGTATTAAGGCAACACCAACTTTATGTGAAACTGTCCAAGTGCGAATTATGGATGCCGAAGGTAATTTTTCTCGGACATGTTGTCTCGGTAGAAGGTGTCAAGGTCGACCCACAAAAGATCGAGACAATAACGAGTTGGGAACCGCCGAAGAACGTCAAGGAGGTTAGGAGTTTCCTAGGACTGGCGGGTTACTATCGAAGATTCGTCGAGGCCTTTTCCTGTATCGCCCGACCGTTAACGAACCTACTGAGAAAGAGCACCAAATTTGTATGGACTGCAGACTACCAGAAGAGCTTCGACGAGATCAAGAGTAGGCTAACTACTGCCCCAGTACTAGTGTTACCGCAGGGTACAGAAGGATTCATTATATACACGGATGCATCCAAGCACGGACTAGGGTGTGTCTTCATGCAGAATGGCAGAGTCGTTGCGTACGCATCCCGACAACTGAAGCCGTACGAAGTAAATTACCTGACGCATGACTTGGAGCTAGCCGCAGTGGTGCATGCCCTCAAGATTTGGAGGCACTATCTTTACGGAGTTACTTGCAAAGTTTTCACGGATCATAAGAGTTTGAAATATATCTTTACTCAGAGAGAGTTAAACATGAGGCAGAGGCGCTGGTTGGAGCTAATCAAGAACTACGATGTAGAAATCTCCTATCATCCCGGGAAAGCTAATGTGGTAGCTGATGCTCTTAGTCGGAAAACTACACAAGAGGTAATGGTATCCAGCATAACAGTTCAGCCCAAACTACAGCAAGACATCAGGAGAAGCAGCACCAAAATATGGATACAACGTAGGCAAGGACAATTATGCTCTATCAACATACTTTCGTCCTTACTAGACGAGATACGTCTAGCACAGATGAAAGATCCTGAATTACGTGCGATTAGTGCAAGAATCGAGGATAGAGATGTTTCCGATTATAAGATTCAGGGTGATTTGGTGAGGTTCAAGAACAGGATCTGTATTCCACCGAATGACGGGCTGAAGCCAACTATACTGAAGGAGGCGCACTCCACTCCCTATTCTATTCACCCCGGAGCAAGCAAGATGTACAAAGATTTGCGATAGAGTTTTTAGTGGAAGAATATGAAATGGGAAGTTACTAGGTTCGTCGCCTGATGTATGACGTGCCAATAAGTAAAGATTGAACACTGCAGACCAGCTAGAATTATGCAACCCCTACCCATCCCGGAGTGGAAATGGGAGAGCATATCAATGGACTTTGTCACTAAGCTACCTACGGCGGTGGGAGGAAAGGATACAATTTGGGTAATTGTTGATCGATTGACAAAATCGGCACATTTCATTTCTATTCAAGAGACAACCAGGATAGAGCAACTGGCCGTCATTTTCATCAGAGAGATCGTAAGGCTACATGGCGTTCCCTCATCCATCATTTCGGATAGGGACACCAGATACGTGTCTCATTTTTGGAAAGCCGTCCATAAAGCTATGGGGACCCAAATACACTTTAGCACGACTTATGACCCTCAGACAGATGGACAGACCGAGCGTACGATTCAAACCTTGGAAGATATGTTGAGGGCATGTGTGCTCGATTGGGGTAAGGATTGGGCTAGACATTTGGGATTAGTGGAGTTCTCGTGCAACAACAGCTGGCATGCAAGCATAGGCATGGCACCGTTTGAGGCCCTGTATGGGCGAAATGCAAGTCTCCATTATGCTGGGATGATGCCTCCGACACCGTGGTTACCGAGTTATATCTTATCCAGGAATCCATTAAGAAGATCTCTATCGTTCGAAAGCACATGCTAGCCGCACAGAGCCGGCAGAAATCTTATGCCGAAAACCGACAGCGACCGTTAGAATTTATGGTCGGGGATCATATTTGGGTCAAAGTATCACCTATGTGGGGTATCCGGCGTTTCGGCCAAAAGGGCAAGTTAAGCCCGAGATTTATAGGTCCGTTTGAGATATTGGACCGGGTAGGGAAGCTCGCATATCGATTACCTCTACCGCCGCATCTGGATGGAGTGAATAACGTTTTTCACGTCTCCCAGTTAAAGAAGTATGTCTATGATCCGAGTCACAAGCTCAATTTCGAAGAAGTGGAAATTTCCAACGACGCTACCTTTAGAAAGGTACCGATCGCCATTTTGGATCGGCGTGTGAAGATCTTAAGAAATAAAGCCATACCCCTCGTGAAGATTCAGTGGTCTCACCACGGCACGGAAGAAGCGACTTGGGAAACCAAGTCGAGCATGAAAGAGTGTCATCCCGAGTTATTTCCTTAAGTTTCGTGATGAAACTATTTTTAAGGGGGGTGATATTGTAATACCCGGTTGTAATTTAGTAATTATCATTCAGTATTTATCATTCAGTAATTTATACTCAGTAATTTCACTCATTATTGATCATTTGTCACTCATATTCAATCATGGTATTCATCATTCAGAGTAATTGTATCGCGTATCAATCGTCATTCGTCACTAATCTAATTGGAGTTTCATGCCGTGTTTATCATCGTTGTCATTTTCGTTGTGGGATGTGCGTGAGGAGTAGCGCACGCTACGTACTCTTTTTAGCGTATGCTAATTGAGTACAGGTAGCGCACGCTACCACTCAGCATTAGCGCACGCTAATGTTACCACAGTTGCGATCCGAGTGCTTGGGTGCAGTGAGTTATATGTAGCGCACGCTACGAGTGGTAAGTAGCGCGCGCTAGTGGGTTGTAGTAGCGCACGCTAAATATGTGGAGTAGCGCGCGCTAGGGACGGATCAGGTTGAGTCCAGTGGCTACTGGACTGCACTGGATTAATTCATAGCGCACGCTATGAGTGATATTTAGCGTACGCAAGCGGTGTAGTAGCGTACGCTACTTGTTGGTTGTAGCGCACGCTACGAAGTCAAATCAGAGGACAGACAGTTTCTGGATTCCAGTACTGGGCATCACATAATTCGTTAGCGCACGCTAACAATGGGTTTTAACGTACGCTAGTGGTATGGCCGTAGCGCACGCTACAAAAAGGTACGTAGCGCGCGCTACCGTGTTCGGACAGTGGGTACTGGACTACCCAAATTACCCGTTAGCGCACGCTACGCACAAGGGCTAGCGCACGCTAACCTGGATTGGCTATATATTGGACAGTTAGCCTGAGTTCGTCATTTTATCATCCTTTCTCATTCCCTCATCGGTTTCGGGCAATTTCGGGCATTTTGGAGAGTTCTCTTCAAGCTTCTATCATCCATCATCATCTTTAAGTCTTTGAGTTGGATTATCATCACTTCATCATCTCCTTAACATCGAATCAAAGGTATTAATCTCTTGGATCTAGAATTTCGGATTTTTGGATTTTCCTTCCGATTTCTTCGTGTAAGCTTGGATTATCATTGGAATATGTCAGATATGGATTATCTACCTTGGAAAAGTATATTATTACGGATTTAATGGTTATTTTCGGAATTATTTCAAGAACCCTTGGGGTTGACTTCGGTTAATTGGGGATTTTCCGATTGATGTTGTTGTAATCTTGAATTATGGATTCCTATTGGATTAATGATATCATTTGAAGTGTTTTGTTAGTCCGATATACTCATTTTGGTGTTGGTTTCAATATATTCGGGATTGGATATTTTCGAAGTCGTGTGGTTGGTTACGTATTCGTTAGAATGCCCCTATGAGTTTGATTATCGTTGTTTCGACCTTTGGGTTAGTCGTGTTTTGTTGCTTGATACGTGTATTGAACGGCTATTGGTAATTATTGTTATTCAAGGTTGTTCGAGCGACCGGTATCTCGTTTAGGATGTTGTTCGTGGAAGGACTTTGTCATCGGTATTGCGTAAGTTAACTCTTAGTCGGTTAAAAGGATACTCATTCCTTTTGTTGTTGATTGCTCATAATTATAATTCATTCATCATAGTATTAATCATATTGAGACTTGTAATTGTCGAATAATCACTTCATTCACAAGGAACGACGGTTCCAAATCATTTCATTGGGTTATCAACCAAGTCACTATTAATTTCATCTCGGTGAGTCATCTTGGCCTTGTCGAATTATTATTCACTGGTATTCATTGTGGTCATTCTCGTTCATATGACCTTCTGGGTTCATATTGCGTGGCCGGGTGTGGCTGTGTGGAATTTTTAGTCGGGCACACGATGGTCATGTTTTGGGTTCACCGATACATTGGACCGTGCACACGGTAACGCTTACCTCCGTGAGACTAATTAGGTACAAGGACGGGTGTGTCTGGTCATTCGTCTTGTACACTTGCACAGAACATTACGGGCGTACTATGATACTCCTCTTCAGCGTAATTCATAACTAAGGATATTTCATAACTTCAGTTAATTCATGATTGTGTAATTTCAACCCTTGAGGATTGTTGTTACGTATGGCCCGGCCGTTGGGGATTTTGTTTCGAGTCACGGCAAGGCAAAGGCACGGGAAGAGCATGTTGACGGCGAGAGTCCCGATGATACTAGTAGGGGCCCAGTCATTTCGTTTGTTTGATCATTTGATCATTTGATTATTCCGTCATATGTATTTTTCCATGCAAATTCCGTTTGAGATGCTTATTTGTTCAGGGTGGTGTATTTTATCTCCATATAAAATATACTAGTATTCTGTTTTGTCCTGGTGTAATGTACTTAAACTCCTCATCGGAGTACTTGGTAATATAATGTGGTTCGAGACTACAATTATATTATTTAATTCATCATTTTCATTTGCCTGGTGGGTCCCAGTCGGGGATTCACGGCACTGTAATATCCGCCTAGTTTGGGGTGTTACAGAGTTGGTATCGGAGCGTGGTTTTGAATACTACCCTCCAAGTCATGTCTCATTTGAAATCATCGTCATCGGACTAGTATCATTGGACTTTCGCGTCACGTGTGACCTGTGCAAATGTCGAGCCAATCAGACCAAGAACTGTAAGATTTCTAATGCCATGGTATAATTTATGGCATTAATCATTCATTCATAATTGATCAGTTAACAATCCTCAATCATCATTGTCATTTTGACCAGGACGGTCAGATTAACTCATTAATCACTCAATTCATTTCATTATTCAGTTGTTGATCAGGAAGATCAAATCATTAATCTTGTTAACTCGTTCAAGATAATCATTTCAGTAATTTCATCAGATAATCATGTCACGTCAATTAATCATTCATGTAATCACTGTGTTAGAGCGCGTAAGCTCATTTTCATCATCTCATGTCATAATCATAACGTGTTATTCATGCGGGAAATATAATCATCATGTGACTTTCCTACTTCAGTATGGAGAGGGCAAGAAGAGGACGTGGAGGACGAGGCCGTGGAGCGGGCCGAATCCCGAGAGCTCGTGTGAATACACGTACCCGGGACACGGCTCAGTCAGAAGGTGTCCGGGTTGGCCCACTCGCTTTCATGCAGGGCATGATGTCCCAAATGACGCAGATGGCACAACTTATGGAGACGATGCATAACTCCGTCAATCAAAATCAACAGGCTCCTCCGCCGCCACCTCAGAGGCAAGAGAGGAATGTGAGCAATATCATCGGCGACATCTCTCGCCAGAGGCCACCTACTTTCGAGGGCTCGTATGAGCCGGCGGATATCATTCATTGGCTCGAGCATTTCGAGAAGTTTTTTGCTATGGTAGAGTGTCCCGAAGGACACAAAGTTTCTGTTGCGGCTTACTACCTGGGTAAGAGCGCTCATTCTTGGTGGTTATCGTTGAAACCCACTAAAGGATCATGTACTTGGGCTCAGTTCAAGACTCTCATGATGGAGAGGTATTATCCGGCCCCACTCAGAGAGGCCAAGCTGTCAGAATTACTCACCCCCGACCCCTCAACGGACGAGGATGTTCTCGCCATTGCCGAGAAGTTTCAGGAACTTCTTCCGTTCGCCTCATCTATCATTCATTCCGAGGCAGATAAGATTAAGTATTTCAGCAAGAGGCTGAAACCCCGTATGAGACTGCAGTTGCTTAATCATAATTGCACCACGTTGGCCGAATTCATTGAGAAAGCTCTCACCTATGAGCTTACTGCTAAAGAGATTGCTAAGCAGCAACCTTCGTCTGCTAGCAAGAAATCGAAGAATCGAAATCAGTCTGAAGGCGGTCAGACAACCTTCAAGAAACCCCGTGCGGGCTCTGCTTTTTCTGAGCAACCTCCTGTGTCATCTAAACCCGCGGAATCTCAGTCTCGAGCGGCCAATTCGGCCATCATCTGTTTTAACTGTGGGGATCTTGGTCATCTCAGTACCAAGTGTCCGAGACAGACTATCACGTGTCATAATTGTGGGATTGCTAGGCATAAGGCCTGTTTTTGCCGTAGGGACTCCAAACCTACTCAGACGTCATCTCAGGCCCCTAAGCAGTCAGCTGTTCAGAATCAGGCCACTCAATCAGCGTCGTTTAAAACGACAGGAGCATCTAAAGGTGGAGCCTATAGCTAGCAAACGGGAGCGTCCGGTGCCGGGACCAGCAAGCCTCGGATTTATGAGATGAAGAAGACCGATGATCCAGAGGCCCGAATGATCTCAGGTACACTCGATATTCTATCTCAACCTGTGTGTACCCTTTTTGATACTGGTGCATCGCATTCATTCATTTCCGAGTCATGTTTGAGTAGACTACGTGCAGGTAGTGCTACTAGTTGTGAGCCTTATGTCATTGGCCTGCGATGGTAGACGAATTATCGTGAATCGTGAGATTCGAATTGCCGATTGATTTCATGGTCGTGTATGGCCGGACCTAATCGTAGTAGATTTGCCGAGGACGACGTCATCTTGGGTATTGATTGGATGGATCGTCATGATGCCATCATTAGTGTCCGTAAGCGTATGATCACTATCATTTCGAGACGATGGGGTTGAATGTGTGTTTCGGGAGGTAATCCTACATTGCTCGTAAGGTCATTAATTTGATGAAAGCAGTGAAATTACTCAATCAGGGGTGTGTTGGTTATTGGTGCTACACGACCAAAACCGAGAAATCATCAATAATGTTGACGGATATTCCGGTAGTGAGGGAATATGCCGATGTTTTTCCAGACGAGTTACCTGGTTTGCCTCCACAAATGGATGTGGAATTCACGATTGAGTTGGAGCCTGGTACGTCCCCGATATCGAAGGCACCGTACCGGATGGCCCCGACCGATATGCAGGAATTAAAGAACCAACTCGAGGAGTTGTTCGAGAAGGGTTATATTCGACCGAGTGCGTCCCCGTGGGGAGCACCAGTGTTATTTGTCAAGAAGAAGGATGGTTCTTTTCACTTGTGTATCGATTATCGGGAGTTGAACAGGGTGACAATCAAGAATAAGTATCCCTTACCCCGTATTGATGATCTATTAGATCAACTTCAGGGAGCTTCAGTATTTTCCAAGATCGACTTAAGATCTGGATATCATCAGTTGTGGATTCGAGAGTCGGATATCGCGAGGACGGCGTTTCGAACACGCTATGGTCATTATGAATTTGTGGTTATGCCGTTTGGATTGACTAATGCACCTGCGGTATTTATGGAGTTAATGAATTGGGTTTTCATCGACTTTTTGGATCAGTTTGTTGTTGTCTTCATCAATGACATTTTGATTTATTCTCGTGACCGAGAGGAACACGAGTTTCACCTTCATCAAGTGCTCGACGTGTTGAGACGAGAACAACTTTATGGGAAGTTTTCTAAATGTGAGTTATGGATGTCCGAAGTGACGTTTCTCGGACACGTAATTTCTTCAGACAGAGTTCGTGTCGATCCTCAGAAGATGGAGGCTATCCGAGGTTGGTTACCTCCGAAGAATGTTAAGGAAATCCGAAGTTTTCTCGGATTAGCGGGTTATTATCGGCGCTTCGTAGAGGGATTTGCTAGAATCGCTCAACCCCTGACGAACCTATTGCGAAAGGATAAGAAATACACGTGGTCCGATGCGTGTCAGCGGAGTTTTGAGGAACTCAAGAGCCGGTTAATGTCAGCACCTGTACTTTCCTTGCCGCAGGGGACGGAAGGATTTGTGGTCTATAGTGATGCGTCCGGACAGGGTCTCGGATGTGTGCTCATGCAGAACGGGAAGGTTATTGCCTATGCTTCACGGCAATTGAGACCTTACGAGGTTAATTATCCGACCCACGACCTGGAGCTAACAGCCGTGGTGTTCGCTTTGAAGATTTGGCGTCATTACCTTTATGGCATTACCTGTCAGATATTCACCGATCATAAGAGTTTAAAGTATATATTTACTCAGAAGGAGTTAAATATGCGACAGAGACGGTGGTTGGAATTAATCAAAGATTATGATATTGAGATCCTTTACCACCGGCAAAGCGACGTTGTCGCCGACGCCTTGAGTCGTAAGTCCGTTCGGGAAGCAGATGCTTGCTCGTTTAATGATCGAGAAGGAGCTTCAAGGAATTCCTTAGACCCGAGATCGAGGTGCAGCCAATGAGTTCGAGACGACTTTGTATGTTAGAGATTTCATCGTCACTCGAGGAGGCAATCCGAGAGAATCGGAGTTCGAGACCCTTCATTGTTGCGCATCCGTGAGGATGTGACTCGAGAAAGCCCTGGATTTGTGGTCCACGAGGATGGACTTTTGCGGTTTAAGAATCGGTTGTGCGTGCCGGCGAATGACGAGTTGAAAAACTCGATTTTGAATGAAGCTCATGCTACCCCTTATTACATTCATCCGGGGTCTAGCAAGATGTACAAGGACTTGAAACAAAATTCTTGGTGGAGTAATATGAAGCGAGAAGTCGCAGAATTTGTTTCGAGATGCTTAACTTTGTCAAAAAGTTAAGATTGAACATCGGCGACCGTGGGTATGCTGAAACCTCTTCCTATTCCCGAATGGAAGTGGGAAGACATTTCTATGGATTTCATCACGAGTTTGCCGACGAGTCGTCGTGGCATGAATACGATCTGGGTGATCATGGACCGCTTAACTAAATCAGCTCACTTCCTTGAGATCAAGGAGACGTGGGGTCCCGAGAGACTTGCTCAACTGTTCATCAAAGAGATAGTGAGACTGCACGGTACTCCTAAAAGTATCGTTTCCGATCGTGACGGACGGTTTGTGTCGCATTTTTGGAAATCAGTTCATCGCGCTATGGGAACTCAGCTTAATCTCAGTACCGCTTTTCATCCTCAGTCCGACGGACAATCAAAGAGAACCATTCAGACATTAGAAGACATGTTGAGGGCATGTGTCCTCGATTGGAAGGACGATTGGGAAGCCCAACTACCATTGATCGAGTTCACGTATAATAATAGTTGGCATGCTTCGATCAAGATGGCACCTTACGAGGCCTTGTATGGTCGTCGTTGTCGATCTCCGTTGTGTTGGGACGACCTATCAGAATCAATCGGCACCGAGCCCGATATGCTTATAGCCGCCCGTGAGAAGGTAGCTTTGATCAGGAGTCGTTTGTTGACCGCTCAGAGTCGACAGAAATCATACGCAGATAACCGTCGTCGACCATTAGAGTTCGAGGCTGGTGACCATGTGTTGGTCAAGGTATCCCCGAGTCGTGGTATCTTCCGTTTTTGGAAGAGGGGAAAGTTGAGTCCGAGATTCATTGGACCATTTGAGATTCTGGATCGAGTAGGCGAGTTAGCTTACCGATTGGCTTTACCTCCGGCGTTGAGCCGAATTCATAATGTTTTTCACGTCTCTCAGTTGCGGAAGTATGTTGCCGACCCGAGTCACATACTTCAGTTCGATGAAATCGAGATCGCCGACGATCATTCATATGAGGAGCGTCCTATACGAGTTTTAGAGCGGCGAATCAAGCAGTTTAGGAATAAGTCGATTCCTTTGGTTAAAATTCAGTGGTCTAGACACGGAGTCGAAGAGGCTACGTGGGAAACCGAGGATAGTATGCGGGAGAGTTATCCCGAGTTGTTTGACCCTTAGTTTCGGGGACGAAACTCTTTTAAGGGGGGTGTATGTAATACCCGGTTGTAATTCAGTAATTATCATTCAGTATTTATCATTCAGTAACTGATACTCAGTAATTTCACTCATTATTGATCATTTGTCACTCATATTCAATCATGGTATTCATCATTCAGAGTAATTGTATCGCGTATCAATCGTCATTCGTCACTAATCTAATTGGAGTTTCGTTCCGTGTTTATCATCGTTGTCATTTTCGTTATGGGCTGTGCGTGAGGAGTAGCGCACGCTACGTACTCTTTTTAGCGTACGTTAATTGAGTACAGGTAGCGCACGCTACCACTCAGCATTAGCGCACGCTAATGTTACCCTGGTTGTAGTCCAGAAGGTACTGGACTGCAGGTGAGTTATATGTAGCGCACGCTACGAGTGGTAAGTAGCGCGCGCTAGTGGGTTGTAGTAGCACACGCTAAATATGTGGAGTAGCGCGCGCTAGGGACGGATCAGGTTGAGTCCAGTGGCTACTGGACTGCACTGGATTAATTCATAGCGCATGCTATGAGTGATATTTAGCGTACACAAGCGGTGTAGTAGCGTACGCTACTTGTTGGTTGTAGCGCACGCTACCGAAGTCAGATCAGAGGACAGACAGTTTCTGGATTCCAGTACTGGGCATCACATAATTCGTTAGCGCACGCTAACAATGGGTTTTAACGTACGCTAGTGGTATGGCCGTAGCGCACGCTACAAAAAGGTACGTAGCACGCGCTACCGTGTTCGGACAGTGGGTACCGGACTACCCAAATTACCCGTTAGCGCACGCTACGCACAAGGGCTAGCGCACGCTAACCTGGATTGGCTATATATCGATGCTTAGCCTGAGTTCGTCATTTTATCATCCTTTCTCATTCCCTCATCGGTTTCGGGCGATTTCGGGCATTTTGGAGAGTTCTCTTCGATCTTCTATCATCCATCATCATCTTCAAGTCTTTGAGTTGGATTATCATCACTTCATCATCTCCTTAACATCGAATCAAAGGTATTAATCTCTTGGATCTAGAATTTCGGATTTTTGGGTTTTCCTTCCGATTTCTTCGTGTAAGATTGGATTATCATTGGAATATGTCAGATATGGATTATCTACCTTGGATAAGTATATTATTACGGATTTAATGGTTATTTTCGGAATTATTTCAAGAACCCTTGGGGTTGACTTCGGTTAATTGGGGATTTTCCGATTGATGTTGTAATCTTGAATTATGGATTCCTATTGGATTAATGATATCATTTGAAGTGTTTTGTTAGTCCGATATACTCATTTTGGTGTTGGTTTCAATATATTCGGGATTGGATATTTTCGAAGTCGTGTGGTTGGTTACGTATTCGTTAGAATGCCCCTATGAGTTTGATTATCGTTGTTTCGACCTTTGGGTTAGTCGTGTTTTGTTGCTTGATACGTGTATTGAACGGCTATTGGTAATTATTGTTATTCAAGGTTGTTCGAGCGACCGGTATCTCGTTTAGGACGTTGTTCGTGGAAGGACTTTGTCATCGGTATTGCGTAAGTTAACTCTTAGTCGGTTAAAAGGATACTCATTCCTTTTGTTGTTGATTGCTCATAATTATAATTCATTCATCATAGTATTAATCATATTGAGACTTGTAATTGTCGAATAATCACTTCATTCACAAGGAACGATGGTTCCAAATCATTTCATTGGGTTATCAACCAAGTCACTATTAATTTCATCTCGGTGAGTCATCTTGGCCTTGTCAAATTATTATTCACTAGTATTCATTGTGGTCATTCTCGTTCATATGACCTTCTGGGTTCATATTGCGTGGCCGGGTGTGGCTGTGTGGAATTTTTAGTCGGGCACACGATGGTCATGTTTTGGGTTCACCGATACATTGGACCGTGCACACGGTAACGCTTAGCTCCGTGAGACTAATTAGGTACAAGGACGGGTGTGTCCGGTCATTCGTCTTGTACACTTGCACAGAACATTACGGGCATACTATGATACTCCTCTTCAGCGTAATTCATAACTAAGGATATTTCATAACTTCAGTTAATTCATGATTGTGTAATTTCAACCCTTGAGGATTGTTGTTCTGTATGGCGGCCCGTTGGGGGATTTTTGTTTTCAGGTCACGGCAAGGCAAAGGCACGGGAAGAGCATGTTGACGGCGAGGAGTCCCAGTGATACTAGTAGGGGGCCCCAGTCATTTCGTTTGTTTCAATCATTTCAGTCATTTCAGTTATTCCGTCATATGTATTTTTCCGCTGCAAATTCCGTTTGAGATGCTTATTTGTTCAGGGTGGTGTATTTTATCTCCATATAAAATATACTAGTATTCTGTTTTGTCCTGGTGTAATGTACTTAAACTCCTCATCGGAGTACTTGGTAATATAATGTGGTTCGGTACTACAATTATATTATTTAATTCATCATTTTCATTTGCCTGGTGGGTCCCAGTTGGGGATTCACGGCACTGTAATATCCGCCTAGTTTGGGGTGTTACAGATACGTAATGCCACCGGTATTTCATGCTTTATTACTTTGTACTGTGTGAATTTTTGTAATGTGACGTCATTTCTATTTATGTATTCCATTGAGTGTTATATAATTGTGCGATGTAAATGAAACGGAGGTGACACGCCTTGACGCTGTGGGACGATCGTCGGTGCGAATATGACGGTGGCCAACGTCTTGTTCCCCAATAATTGTTGACGAGTGGAAGAAATGGTCACCCCGAGATGTTTAGAATGTGATATGTGGCTAAAGAGTTTATGTCTAACGCGCGCTAGAGTTTATGTCTAACGCGCGCTACAACTTATGCCTAACGTACGCTATATTTCGATTGTTACGTACGTTAAGGTAGTTATATTACGTACGTAATGGGTGAGTCAGTCTCCCGACCAGAATCTTTCTTTTGAGACGGACGGATCTACTTTCGGCGGGCTAGAGACGAGTCAACTCTTCATAACGTACGTTATCCCCCAAATTTAACGTACGTAACACTTGGGCACATTTCGGGCAGTGGCGGTCTTTACGTACGTTGTCATTAAACTGTTACGTACGTAATAAGCCTTACGTACGTAACACCGTTATCATTAACGTACGTTAACAAAACCAAGTTTTATAAAATGACAATTCCCTTCTTCATTTGCACGACCCAACATTGCAAGATAACACCCTTGGAGAAATTCCTAGCCTTATACTCGGTCCTTAACCTCTTATATACTTGAATTAACATTGAGGAGGTGGTTTCTTGAGCTCCGGTGAAGATTATCCAAGTCGTTCAAGTCACTTCTCGTTTCTCCTCGTAGTTCTTGTGGATTCGCCAACTCTCTTCATTATTCTTCTTCAAATAAGGTAAGCCACCAATCCCTGGAGTAATATCTTCGATGTTTTTTTATATATACTTATTAGATTGCGGGTATTGGGTAGATTTTTCCCAACCTTCGTAGACAATCTTTTCGGATGGAATTGTAGTAACCGGAGTTATCGTTTCTCATATGTTTCGTTTCATGCAAATCATATCTATCATACGAAATTTCATTTCAAATCATCACTAGGAAGGTAAAATTTGACGAATCAATTGTAGGAGAATTCGTAGTAATCCGTCACCGTATGTTCCATTGTTCGTAGCCACCCTTACCTTGTGATTTTTGACACTTAGTGAACTAAGGAAAATAATTCGATAGTATAATCATTATTGGATATCAAACCACCAAATTTATTGTGTAATAGAATCCGCCGATTGTAGTATTCGGAATATAGAAGAGAATTAGAAAGTATGAGATTCGATTACGCTATAATCATTTGTTGACAACCGAAAAATGATAGGGATAATCTTGTTGAGCAAATCGATATATCTAATGTTAACTGTAGAATTGAACGGAATAATGGTACGCAATGCTTACGAACTTAGAAACGATACTAATATCGACAATTAAAACTACGCTAGGAATCCGATTAGGAACGGGAGACTAGTTTTATTCATCATGATCTGTACGAGGTGTTAATCGGATATTACATGGCTAGGTTAAGCTCGAGCGGGTGTGGGGACTCCTTTTATCACAAAGCACCTACTGTCGGATCACAGGCAAGTGAGATCTTGCTCGAGAATTTTATAATATTAATGTTATGTCCGTATGTGTGTATGTGCCATTTTTGATGAATGCTGACGGTTGTCTTTCTCTAAAATATGTTATAAATGGGCCGATGTGTTGGGGATAAAACATGTATGGTACCCATGTGGAAATGTGTTAGGGGATAAGACCCGAATTGGGCGCCTATGTTCCGGGGTATTCCCGTGTGGATACTTCCGTGACCCCTGGTTGCGACCTTGGTGTTTATGTGATAAAAGAGAGAGACAACGTCGGTTGTGTGATGAAATATTCCCTGTTGATTATTTGGTACTGTGATTGGTAAAATGGCGTATATCGTTGTTAGTAGTTGTTATTTGATATGCATTCTCTGACCCTGGTTACCTGGTATGATTCGTCGTGCCAGGTAAAATTGTTCATCATGTGCAGGACATTCCCGAGGGGTCCGGTCAGACTTGAGCGGTGTTGGAATTATCTCTTGCCGCTGCTTAAATTAAATTAAATTTGCTTTCTTTTAAAAACCTCTGTTGTGTAATAATTGGACTTCGAATTACATTTTTCCTTAGAATCTTTCGACTCACGTTATGTAAACCTTGAACCTAATGTTTTATCGCGACTTCCTTAAATTATATATTTTATAACTAGCCTTGTGGGTCCCACGTGGGATTCACGACACTGTAATACCTCGAGAGATTTTGGGGGTGTTACAAGATATATAGACCTGAGACCTTATACATATAGAATAGTAATATTTAAAGTTTGAGACGATGTAAGAACCTGAAAGACTTATTCTATACCAGTTCCAGACAAATCAAACTCCAGGTGTATACAAGAGCGATCAGATTCCGAGGTGTCGAGTTCTCTTTGAGCGGAAACATGCACCCCTGAGAGAAATAACCCAGTCATTAAGCACATAAGAATAAAATACACAAATAAAATAGAATACTTGCATAGGTGGTGAATATCATACGAAGCATCCCCATTAGCAACGGATGTGTGGTTATCCCCATGTTTCTAGTAATAGTATCAGCAAGTGCAGTGGTATCTTGTCTGTGCTCTTGCATTACAGCAGTCATCTCTCTTCTATGAGCCTCCAATATTGTGGTCAAGCTTTCATTATGAGTAGTCTGTGTTCTTGCCATCAATTCATCGATAACAGCTGCTCTTGATTGTTCTTCAGCATCTTGGTTATCAATAACAGCTTGCATAAAATTCATAGATGTCGAATTTAGGGTTCTCATCATAGTTGTGAGCTGATTAACTTCATCAGTAAGTGTCATGGCTACTAGCGGAAGCTAAGAGAAATAAGAAAAAAAATGATGATTTTTTTGAGAATAATCGACATGCTCTGATGACAGATGTTATGGCTCAAGACCTGTAAGAAATATAAAAAGCTCAACCTACAGAAAAATTAAGATATTGTGGTGAAGAAGAAGAGAAAATTAGAGAAAGAATTGAGAGACAGGAAACGTAGAAGAATAATTGAAAGTTTTAATTGTTATTGCTTGCTTCAAAAGGTTACAGGACTCGAGTATTTATAACTATCATTACTTGGAGATCAAAGTTGCACAGCAATTCTAAGGCAATCGGCTGACTTCCATCTATAATTGAACTACTCTAAACAAGCTAAATAAGGAAATCCAAAAGAAGGGAAATACGTGAGGAGGCGTTGGTGTCACAACATATTCCCAGTCTCAAAATCTATCCAATTTCGATCACGCTTGTGGGTTTCAACTTTGCAGCTTAAAAGTTTTGGAATCAAGGAGCTTAGATGAATCAAGTTCGATAACAAATCAAAAAGATGGGTTGTTATCCACAAGGCCCAGTTGGTATTCTATGGATGTTCATCGTGAATATGTAGGAGGATACTTCCCTGCCAACCATACCGCGGCTCTATTAGTCTCACGATAGATGTGAACAATGTTCAGCCACTCCAATTTCTTTCCAAGATAACAAATGTGCCTCCATATATATCTTACATTCCAGGGAGGATATGGGTTCTCACTATTGAGAAGAATGACTGCAGTTAAAGAATCCATCCCAATATGAACACGCTTGTATCCTTACTCAATGGACATAATCAACCCAATTTCCACTCCTTGCAATTCATGACCCAAGACAGAGATTGAAGGACTAGATCCAGCAGCAGCAGCTAGAGGCCTTCCATGCTCATTCCTAAAAATAGCACCAAAGCCACCCATATTACCTAAAGAACCATCAGTGTTTAGCATTACAGCATCTCTGTCAGGTTTAAGCCAAGCGCACTTCAGCACTGTAGAGAAATAAAAAGAATAGGAGACATTCCAGATATGGAAGAAGAATCTTGAGTGAGAGCTGTCCTCAATAGAAATATCTTGGCTGGCTAATTTCGACTTCACATTGTTCACAATCAACCATCAAAAAACATCAGTATGACTGTTTTTATTTCTAAAGATTCTAGAGTTCCTCTCCTTCCATATATGATAGACATAACTATTGAAAGTAAGTCTTCGAATGGAACTAATAAAATCATTACCTTTAAATCTGTCAGAGCACCAGACTATTTCCTCCTTCCAGCTTGCCCTTTGACCAGTCGTGAAGCCCATTTGAATAAGGAGAGCCTACCAAATCTGAGAAGAAAATCTGCAATTGTGAAATAAGAAGAAAAAAGGAGCGAAAAAGCTACGGAGCAAGAAATATCCCGTATAATGTAAATATAACAGTGAATAAATGGAGATGACGAGCATATACCTTATTGAAATGTTCATATTGGCAATTACGTAAACCAAATACTCCATAGGTAAGCCGCTTAAGCAGGGTTCTCTTTCTTCAGCCTATATCATTTATAATATGTAGCCAGTAGAAAGCTCCACAAGAGGGGTGCAAACAATAAATACAATCATGTCAACAACCTCGGTGAACCATTTATAAAATCTAGCAGCATTATCAGTCGGCTCCCCATCTCCATAACCGTACAGGACATCTCAAGCATTCAGCATTAGTTTCAGCAAGGAAAAGTGGAACAAAAAAAAAATTATGACTTACATCACGACCATGAAAAATACCAGGGACTCTTTCTTGAGCTTCTCCTCATATTGATCATCATCTGCAGCATAATCATCCTGACAGGAAAAAGAAAGCAAAATAAATATATAAAGTACAAATGAAACAAAAACTTAATACATCAAAGAGAAAGCACATTTTTCCCACTGTAGCAAATTGCACGTAAGACATACCAAGTTTATAACCTTAAAAACTGCTTTCTCGTATCTTGCTTTGATCTCCTCTGATAAAGCCTACACGAGCATATAATTTGATATAAAAAAGAATAGGATTCGTATGATAGATGGAACATGCACAATTTTAGTTGTTATATGCCCACAGTGGCAATAACTTTTCAATAACAAAAATAAGACACAGGTCATAGTGCAATTACTTTCAATTCAGCAAATTGATTGGCACTGGAGACCATAATTGTGTTATACTTGGATTCTGGTTGTACCAAATTATGAATTTGGCACCACTTTATGACCAACTCTTTTATTGCAACTCATACATAACTAGAAGTTGAAAGCCTAACATATAAACATTTTACCAAAAGCTTCAAGACCCAGCAATAGCATAGGCTCCAGTCAATACAATATAAATAAATATTAGCACACAACATATACAGCATCACCACCAAAATTTGCGTATTTCGGTATTTCACAACACAAATTCAAATCAAAAGAGTGGAAAATTTGTCAGTTGGTACATGACTGATCATGCACTATTAGTGCTGATTAAAATGGGACTAAAAACTACAGGAAAGCTACTCCAAATTTGAACTCCTAAAAGACAAACGGAAATAAGGAGTACTTAATGACGGTGATACCTTCGAAAAATATTCGGCAGTGCCAGTCTGGGTTCTGAAGAAGACGGTGACATCACCTTGTCAGGTCCGACATCCTCCTCCTCTGCCTCAAGCGGCACCGTCTTGCGGACAACTAGCGGCGTAACCTCCTTGTCGTGATTATCGCTCGACCTCTTCCAGGGAAATATCAGAAGGCCAAAGATCAAAGCCATCGACGTCGTAAGCACCACCAAGACCGTGTCATCCCCCAACTTCACCTCCAAGGCTTGCTCCACTGATCTCAACAACTTCAGTGGCGCGCGGTGGTCGGAGATTTTAGCCGGCATGTGAATTGCAAGGTTGAAGGGAGAAGATTGAATCGCAGGGTTGAATAAGCGAGGAATGGGAGAAGGTTGAATGACCTAAACCGGGTAGTGGGGGGCCGTTTTATGTGTTGTATATGAGAACCGATGTGAAACATACACATAATACATCGGTTTTTTATTAACCGATGTAAAAAACTGATATATTAAATCGGTTCTCTATTGACCGATGTAAAAAACTGATATATTACATCGGTTTCCTAATAACCGATGTAAAATGAAACCTAATCACTTTTTAAATCGGTTATACTGCAACCTATTTAGAAAGTGCGATGTAAAATGGTATTTTTCCACTAGTGCAGCCTGCAATGCCTTTGTAGTACTTGCATTAACATATTCTCCCATCAGCCTAGTAAAGTGCTAGATCACCTAGTCGAATGGGTTAGTTCATATAATTGTAAAACTGTTGTAGAACCACACACCAATGAAGAAAGGGAAGAAGTACTGGACATATTTAGAATGTAGAGTTTCAGGAACCTCCATTAACACCGACAAATCTATCTATAGAAGAAAATGGTGACCCAAGCGGAGCTCCCCTTGTATACGAATTTCTTCCACAAAGATCTCAGCCACAGTAATGTCGTAAAAGTTTAAGACAAATATATCCTAAACACTCATTGATTATCATAAAATCCTTCCTTTTTAGAAAAAAAGGGGGGGGAAGTGAATACTATTTATAGTAAATATTGTTGTGTGCATGGGCAAGATTTATGTGCTACCGTACGTCAATTGCTACAATTTATTAATATAAGAAATAGTAAAGGACAACATTTTGGCTATAGAAAAAAAAAGAGCCCATAGAAAGAACATATAGCTTCTCTTCTTCATTGTTTCTCTCTCACCCGCCTTTTCTTGAGACCCAAGAAAATAAGGTGGAAAAATAAAATCAATGTCGTTTTCCGACATAAGCCCAATGCCAGTGGCCAAGCAACCCAACAGGTTGGGTGGCCCCTCACCAAAGTTGTCCAAGAGATTGAGTGAGACATTTGAGCGGACGAAAGAGGTGACGGTGGAGGGTTTCGAGAAAACAAAGAGGGCAGCCAAGAAGATCAAGAAAGGGACCTCCAAGGGTTGGACCAAGCTCAAAAAACTCTTCCACCCCAAAAATAAAAAAATTAAATTTGATTTCTAATGGAACAGTAATTAACGATGTAGTAACAAAGTGGGCAGCAATGTTATTTGTTCAAGTTTGTTCTTTCATGCATGACCTTGGAGGAAATTGCTCTTATTATTATTATTATTATTATTGTTGTTGTTATCATTTTTTGTTGATTTTTTTGTTGTGCTTGTAGGTAACTGTTTATTATTTCAATCATTAAAAATTAAAGCAAATCGTATTTTATCTTATATGTCGATACATATATGGAGATGCAATTCTTTTTCGTTTCTTCTTTCTTAATTTTTGTGTTGCTCAAATTTCTTATTTTAAAATTCTCTCTTAAACGGCTGTCTTAGATAATTGAGGTACACGTTTGACATCACTCTAATACTCAATTATAATTTCGTACCTCTAATATATATATATATATATATATATATGGAAAATTGTTTTTTAAGGACCGTAACTTTAGGGGTGGTAAAAATAGATCAGAACTTTTCTACGCTAAAAGTAGGATCAGAACTTTCGGTGACAAAAGAGGACCGTAACTTTTAAAAGTAAAAAATAAGCTCGTAACTTTTTAAAATAGCAATTTAAGCGCCAAATCGCCTGATCTTGTGGACTCAAATTGCACATGTGGGAATTTTTATTAATATAAACATACTTTTAAATTCTACGTCATTTTTTACTAATTTCATTTTTTAAAGTTAAATTCCATGTCATTTTTTTTAAAGATTTTTTGACATGATAATGAAAAATGTGTTTCTGGACAACTAATCTTGTCGTTTTTTTAAAAAATTGCGCATATTTTGTTCTTTTTTGGACATTCCACCTGTTTAATTAATGTGCATAAAAGTAATCTTTTGCAACAATTAAAATATAAAATACAACATAAAAAGCTAAATAAACTCGTTTTAGTCATTCCGTTAAGTATATTTATTTTATTATTATATAATATTATCATTATATTATATTATATTGTATTACATATTATATTGATTAATTATATTTTTTAATTATATTTAATAGAAGAAAATTATTTTCCAACTTGCATTATTTCGTTTCAATTTTTATACAAACTTTTCCGTATTAATTATAATTTTTTTATGTTCTAAAAATAATAAAAAAAACAAATTTCAATGGTTAAATTTAAAATTTTGCCCCTTGTGGGCTTGTTCTAAAGAAAAAAATATTTTTAATGGTTAAATTTAAAAATTATAACCATTAGATTTAAAATTAAAAATTTTTAATTAATATAAAAACTGATAATAAGATATATAATTATGATATTATTATAATGGGACATATTTATAAATTACCCATTAATTTGTGATATATTATACAAATTCCCTTTTAATTTTGTTTTTTTGTTTTTTTCTGAAATATTATTTTTCTGAATTTTTTTCTGTAAAATTCCTATGAAAGTATTATTTTTCTAAATTTTTTTATTTTTAGAACATAAAATATAAAAAATTATAATAAGAATTTAACTTTAAAAAAATGAAATTAGTAAAAAATGACGTAGAATTTTAAAGTATGTTTACATTAATAAAAATTCTCATATGTGCAATTTGAGCCCGCAAGAGAGCAATTTGGGCTTGATTTGACCTTAAATTGCTATTTTAAAAAGTTACAAACCTATTTTTGCTACTTTTAAAAAGTTACGATCCTACTTTTCGCTAACCCAAAAGCTTACAATTCTACTTCACAAAAAGTTACAAATTCCTACTTTCACACCCCTAAAGTTCTGATCCTTAAAAATTTATATATATATATATATATATATATATATATATATATATATATATATATATATATATATATATATATATATATATATATATATATATCTGGCATTGAATAGGCGTTGACCGTTTTTTCGATAAACTATTGAACCCTTGCTTATGTCTTAAACTTAATTTTTTTAATTTGTTATTATAATTTACAAATGGGTTCGAGCAAAAATTATGTACTTTTTCTTTTATGTTCATTATTCAAGGTGTTAACCGTAAGAAAAATATTTATTTGTGTTTCTTTTAATTTAAGGTCACTACTAAAAAAAGGGTTTCACTGACAGCAAAAAACTGTCACTAAACCCTTTTAGTGACACACATAAAATGTGTCAGTAATCCGGCAGTCAAAACGCAGTGACACCATTTTACAGTGTCACTAAAACTGGTGTCAGTAGTCTGTGTTACACAAATGTAACTATATTACGATACGACAATGTCACTATCTTCCAATAAATATTACATTTCACTACTCCGTCACACTATAGTGTGAGAAAATAGTAATAGTATTTCAGTGTCATTATTTCCGTATTTCTGACATTAAATTCTAACACTTGATTATCAAGAAATGTTTGACACTAAATTGATAATTTAATTAATGATAATTTTATAATTAAATATGTACTGAAAATCACATATCAATTTATATATTAAAATGATTCATACTTTTTGATACTGCAATAATATTTGATAAAATCTAAATATAAAATATTTCATTAATCATTAACATCATTATCCTTAATAGTTACAAAGTACAAAATATAGCATATCAAAACTAGTTAACATTTCAAAATAACAAACAAAAAGATCACACTATTCTTCCGAAAAAGTAAAAATCTTCCATGCTTCCAACATATGCAGCCCACTCGTCGCATAATCAAGAAAGGTCATCAATACACCTTCAAACAACCAACAAGCAGCAGCATAAACAGGAGTGTTAGTATGAGAAATATATATAAATATATATATATATATAGAGAGAGAAATTACAGCCAACTACCCTATTAGATGCCCTCTTTACACTTTAGTCCCTATTGTTTTATAAATTACAGCGAAGGACAAAAATCTGAATTGGTGTTGACTTCTATTAAAAAGACGAAAATACCCCTCTATTTATTTGAATAAAACATTTCTTTTAAAATACATTTCATATTAAACAAATAGCTTATAAGTTATTAAAGTGTTTGGCAAATACATTTCTTTTAAAAAATATTCTTTTTTCAGAAAATAATTTTTTTTGAAATATAATTTTTTTCAGAAAATATATTTTTCTTTTTGCAAAAATATTTTATTTTATTTTTTTCCAGAAAACAATTTTATTTTTCGAAAAAATAATATTTTTTCAAACGAGATAAGTCAAAAATGCTCAAAATTAAATTTACTAGGAAAAATAAATTTACCCTATAATTGGCAAGGTGACATTCAACTTTTACTTCAATTCAAGTGGTCCCAACTTTTCCACTCCACTTGGACCTGCCGAGGTGATGAAAGGTGCTATGTTACCACACAAATATACATGAACATCAAACTTAATACAAGTAACAACCATAAAATGTCAGACAAAGAATTCATTCACTTGAAATTTGAAATCCAGTCTCAAGATTCAAGAAACCTGCAAATTTTAGAAAAATCAAAAATCAAATCAGCTTTAGCAGCATTTCTAGTGATTGAAGGCACATCGTGCTTTAAATGAGAGAAAAGATTCCTAATACCAAAATACTCAACAAATGACAAAGGCAGATTATGCATGACTATTGCAGACATTAGTAAATCACGAAATTTGTCTTCGCAAAATTTACCAGATTTCAATAACAGAGAGCCACTTTCATTACCCATAAGTATTTGGCCCAACTCTCGTGTCTCTCCTTACACAGTTCTCAGTATATCGTTTGAGATTACCTGTTCCATACCTGCTGCCACCGTTGATAAGTGTTTCACAATAATTGCAGTTTACCTTTAGGATCTTCTTGTCTGGGTTGGCTGGACTGTTACCTATAGGATCTTCTCTTTGGTATGCACATCTTTTTCTCAAGCACTTTTTTGTTCATGTACTCTTTATTTAAAATCCAATTTCACACATTATCAATTAAGGGCCAAAGAAGGATTTAAACACATAAAATCTGACCTTTTAAATAACTCAACAAAATGATCCAGGAATAAGCATAAAAGAATATGTTGCTTACCTCAATTATCATTTTCTGATTGTAGATGGCTAAATGGTGATCCACAAATCATACTCTATATGACACTTGAGCAAGCATCCACTGCAAAGAAAAAAAAGTTACCATCATCATCATCATCAAATAAACGTAACACGAAAAATGTAAAATCAAATGAAATAACAAACAGTACATTGATATCATCTAATTAAGCTTTGTGCATTGATTAAGATTACTAATGAACTTCAATGAATACAACTAAGTACTTTTTTTTCTCTAAAGATCTTTGCGTCGAGAAAAAGAAATCAACGGACATTCCAAAATGACAATAATAACAATTCAACCTGTTTTTTATTACAAAAAGATAGCATTTCATTAATGCTCCAATGTAACTGAGATACATAACTAACTAAAATCACCCCAAACACAATCACCTGTTTGATCCAAAACAAAAAATACACTGTTGTATAAACTTTACATAATATCTTCCCTGGTGGCCAGGTCACAGATAAATGGATGGGAATTAAACTGAAATTTGAAATCGGAAATCTCTTTTCAATCTACACAGAAGCAAATTTTGATTTTCTTTGGAATTCATCAATTATAATATTCTATACAAATAGGAAAAGAGATTCATCTTAGTTTAATAAGAGTAGTTTAATAAGAGACAAAAATTAGTGACTTTGATGTACTAATTGTAAATTATAAAAAAAATCCTATATCAGACTAAATAACTTCCATGATACACTTGGCTACGTCTACTAATTTCACAATAATTGGACTTTACCTTTAGGATCTTCTCGTCTGGGTTGGCTGGACTGTTAACTCAAATGCGCTCGAAGTGAGTGAGCCCAATTTGGGGATCTTTACTTTCTTCTCTTTGGTCCTGCTTTTGTTACTTTTGTATCATCTTTAGTTAATTCTTCAACTTCTTTCAAAGAATCTCGTTGCTCAACTTCTATCTTTGCATGTTTAGAATTCTCTCGTAAACTAGTAACAGCATGAATGGACTCCATCTGGAAAAAAAATTAACAGGTCCTGTAACTATCCGAGGCACAGTGTAAGTGTATGATATTATATACAACGCAATATAATAATAACAATAATAATAATACATGTGGCTTATATACAAATATTTAGTTGGGTCATTTTACTTCATACTTTGCAGTCTTGCACATATTAGCACAATCAGAATTCTAAACAAGGTCATGTACCTATCTCTTGGGTAAGATCATCCCACTTGAATTCCACAATACCTATCTCTTGACCTATCTCTATTTTTCTTTCGATTTCCACAAGATCAGTTTGTGGCGAGATAATTTGGAGGGCCGAATTACCAAAACTTATGATCAAGCTACTGAACAGTTATGAAGTGAGAGGTACAAGAAGACCAGGTTAATGTAACCAAATACAGATTATAAATATTTGTGGGTTACAACAAATGGCAAAGGGTATATTAAGATTTACTCCTTAGCAAGCATGTCGCAGAACACCTCTGGCTTCTTGCATCCAGATATGCATATCGCCTGAACAACAAGACCAGTCTCTTCATCAAAAGAAATCTTCAATTTCTCAAAATAAGGACGTTTATATATATATATATATATATATATATATATATATAATTTGCCATATTAGAAATTTGATTTAATGCCATGTTCAGTTCACGTTGTTTGAAAGAGTAGGTACAAATTACAGCATGCATGCTAATGTTTATCATGATTTTGCATGGGGAAAAAACAGTTGAAACTTGCACGGCTGATGCAATGTAAATCAAGAGTGATTCAGACCATGGCTTCCCGATGAATTGGAGGCCAATAGGCAAGCAAGATTTATCATATCCCACCTGCCCAGAAGGAGGACGTCTGACGATCAACTTATGAGTAGGGAATGAAAGAGAAAATAAATGGTGGTAAAAGAGAAAAGAACCAAAGAAAAAAAAATGACAGCATACAGGAAGAGTTACTGCAAGTAATCCCAGAAAATTTCCAGCTATCTGGTATCGTACCAATGAAGCTGCAATTACCCGGCAGCCGATTAGTTTCATTCAATTACAAACTTTACTGGACTCATCATATGAACATAATATAACAATTTGGTACTGATAATGTAGCCTATATAAGTCAAGGCAGAAAGGGTAATAAACACCTCATTCATTAGTTAAAGCCTCCAACTAAAAGAGTAACAAAAATGTCAGGTGAATTACACTTTGCCCACTGAACTATAGAGTTTTTGCATTTTTTGCACTTTGTCCTCTGAACTTTTAAAATATATAGTCTGCCCTCTAAGCTATAAATTCATCGCACTTTAAGCCGCCCCAACCAACTAAATGATGACATGAGTGAACTCATGATAGGTCCAAGTCACGTCCAGGGGTTAAGTGCAAAACATTCAACGTTAGGCATGCGAAAGTGTAATTTTTATAGTTTGGTAGGCAAAGTATGCAAAACTCATGATAGTTTGGTGAGCAACATGCAGTTATCCCTAAAAATGTCATTTCATATAGTTGGATCTTATTGTGTAATTTACCTCCATTTATGTAGTCTAGTTCACCGGTTTTTAAGGTGTCATCCTGTATCGCGTATGCAGTGACACTATTAAAAGAAACAGTAAAAAAAAATCAGGTAATATATACTGTAAACCTTGGTCTATGCCATCCAGAATACCAAATGTGCAAATTAGGACAAACAAATAGTCGGAAAAGAGTGTAAAAATAACAAATTATGTACCCAACAGTTGGAGTAACGATGACATCTGCTACCGAGAATATCTTCTGGTGAAACTTTAGTTGACGGTACCTGGAAAAGAAAAAGAATAGAATAACAATTAATGGCAGCAGGCCAAGATTGTTATAGGAGTTGAAACATCATCAAGATATATCTGCACATAGCACCTCATTTTCTGTGCATTTAGATACTCAAGGCTGTGAAAAGAACCGTACACAGAAAGACCTACTCGGACATCCCATCCCAGCTCAGCCTTATTCCTGTTGCATTTAATTCCACTATGATATTTGTATCTAACTCTTCATTTGATTTCTCAATTTGTGTAAAAAAGTTAATAAAGAAAGATAAAATCGGGCATGTTATGAAAAAATAGTTGGCTTTGAGGGGCTTTTACTCGGACCTGCTCGATTTTTTTTTTTGAAAAAATCGGGCACTTTACCTAAAATTCGAGGAAAATTACCTAAAATCGGGCAAACTTCAAACTACAACCCTAAATGCGTTCACCTAATAATTCAACTTGTCCTCCCATTAATTATCACCAAATCGACGAAAATTACCTCTGTTAGCCGACCCTTTTCTGCCGTTCTTCGTCGTTCATCTGGTGCGCGCCATATCGGTCTGCCGCTGGTCCAGTTGTATTGCCGACTTCTGTAAACGCCGGCCATCTTCCACGGTGTTGTCGCCCTTGCCGGTGTCGACTTACGCTTGTCCTGATAGACGATTGCAGCAAGCACGCGTCATAGATCACTCGTCAACAGGGCTGAGCGCCTAGGCAAAGGCGCGACGACAAGGACTACCGGCGGTGGGCGGGAGTCAGGCGCGACCACAACAAGAGAAGAAACGGGGAGACAGAGGAGATGAGTCGATGGTTTTGAATTTTTGAGAAGAAGAGGTGTGAGCCGCGTGACCTAGGGTTGGGGGAGGATAGAAGGCTTCAGATTAGAAGACGGGAATGAAGAAATAGGCTGCGGGATTTATTTGAGTGGGATTTATTTGAGTGTTTTTTCTTTTTTTGTTATTGATACGTACACCTAGATTAGTGATACGTCGGTGTGAGCAATCAACGATACTTAGATGTTAAATTTAAAAATTAATTCAATTTTATATATTTAGTGACACATAATAAAAAACTGTCATAACACAAGTGTCACTAAAAACCTTTTTTTTAGTAGTGGGTTGAAATTTACTAATGTGAATCTTTAGTGTTTTGGGCTTCTTTTAATTGCATTGGTCCGGAGCTAAGTTTTTAATTGTGTTTGTGTTGTTACTTATCACCCAATGTTCGGATAAATGCAATTAAACTCATATTTAATAATTACCTCTTGTTACTAAACGTGTGTATGGTACACACTCCACACGTGTGTATCAATATAATATCAACATCCAATGCTAACATATATATATATATACACGTGGAACCAATGATACAAATGTGTCATCATGCACTGTCCAAATAGTCTTCCTATTCACTTTACTTGCTTCTTACATTCACCTTTACCTAACACAAATCATCTTCACCTCACTCTCTATTTCAATATCATCCCTCATAATGTATCATGTACGTTTTGTTTACCCACATATTATATTCACACGGAATACATACATATGCAGTATCACTTATAACTATAAAATTGTATTTCATTAAAAGTTAAAAATAATGTATCTTTTTAATGGTTTACTTTTCGTTTGAACACACTTATAATCACTCTTTGCTTCAATACATATATAAATCCAAAATCTAAAAAACTCAAATTAAAAAGTCACAAAAGTCCATGATCCAAAATTGAAAGAAAAAGCTTGAGGTAATCCCATTTACGTATAAACAAAGGTCCACTTTACATGCTTTGTCCCATCACTTGCTAGTAGCCTAGCACTGATCTACACACACCTTCAGGCTTCAGCCACTTACTTTCCCCTTTCAAAGTCAATACTAACCCTCATACTTTCTATTTTTTGCTGAATGTCTGTTCAAACATATCACATATCACTTGCATTTCTAAATTTCGTAAAATAAATTTTTGTTATAAACTGCAATCTTCTAACATTGTTACCACATTGTTTTCCTATCTCATCCATTTCTCTTGAAAGCTTAGCTTCAAATATCCATTCATCCACATAGCTTCAAATTCTACCTTGGTCAACCACTACAAACATGTCAGAAACTTCAAATCAGACACTACTCAAACACAAAAAAACACTAATCTAAAATATAACCAACATCAAACAAACAATGATAAAAATAAAAAAGAAAAGTAAATAAACGCATGTAAAAGTAAGTAAAAACCGTAGATCTAGAAGGCTATTTTAAGAACGTTCATTATCAATATATCTAGGAAAAAAGTTCTGTTAATATTGCGAAATATCAACAAATCTGTCTCCATCCATCTTTTAACCTCTATATCTTCATCATATTTTATTTAATTTTAAGAAGATAAAATCATAAAATATATTAGCAACGGATCTAAAAACTGTTACCTCATAAGGTTTTTGAAAACTAACAAATCATCATCTTGAGTCTTCATAAGTTTTCTCATCTCCAATCGTCACCTTACAACAAATCAAAAAAATAATATCAAAATTCAGATCGTAAATTATGTAATACCCGAGATTTCTGTTATGTAATTGGAACTTGTGATATTGTATGATCTGAGTATTATTCTCCGTATTTCATAATCCGATGTTGTCGAGCGTATGATTTCATGTATGTGATTTACAAATTGCAATTCTGCGCATGTAGCGCACGCTATCGGCTATGTGTAGCATACGCTAACATAGACTCAATAGCGCACGCTACAAAGGATCATTAGCGCACGCTATGTGTGGTCAATTTGATTGAGACGTGCGGTAGGTGAGATCTGGTCGGGGGACCCCTGTCGGATCGTGTCGGGATGAACCTGGACGGCTTTCGGGAAAAGCCAAGTCAACGCCTTAGTGCACGCTACAGGTATATGCGTAGCGCACGCTAAGTGCTGAATACAGTTAAGACAGTGAGCCGTTAGCGCACGCTACGAGCAGGTACTAGCGCGCGCTAATAGCCATTTCTTATAAATAGGACAGCATCCTATTCGTGATTTCAGTTCTTTCTTCTCCCATTACCCGAATTCTTACACTTAGAACATAACTTCCCTCACCCTTAACACTTCATATCAACACCCTAGCTCGTGATTGAAGATCGTACATCGTTGGAGATTGGTGTTCAAGCTTTCGGTGTGGGATTGCTTCGATTTCCTCCGTGTTCTTCACTACTTTGAGGTAGGTGATTCTTTACCGATGTTAGTAATGTTCATAAGGACGTCTGATCATGTTTTGGTAGCCAGTTATTTCGTTTATGATCGGTCATCACATGTTAGAAGGATATTTTTGACGTATCGGCACTATTTACCGTATGAACCTTTGAACCATCTTAGTATATGGACTCCTAAGCGTTTTCAAATCGATTTATGATCAGTAATCGGATATTACCTAGATTGTTACGTTTTTCACATTGGAATCATGCGTTTTGGAACGTAGGACGAACGGAACTTAGAGTGTTTTCTTGAAGATTGAAGATGAATTATGATGTTGAGATGATTATCCGTATATTTGTATCTCATAATCATAGAGCTTCCACAAAACCTTATTAGCATGTTATGCTTGAGGATGACTTGTTTTATCACCATAGAATTCATGAATTCACCACCTTTCAACCCAGTTTTTCCGTTAGCAGTATTCTGCCATGCAGGATTAGCGCACGCTAACATATGTGAGTTAACGTGCGCTATCGGGGTTCAGTTAACGCACAATACGTACGTAGCGTACGTTACGTATCAGCCGATTCAAACTGTCAGTCCGTGGCTAGCGCACGCTAGTCTTATACGATAGCGTACGCTAACAGGCAGGCTTAGCGCACGTTACGTAGTGTACGTAGCGCACGCTAAACAGTCCAGGCAGATTGTTTATTTTGAGCTTTTGGGCCGTAGACCGAATTGTTAGGCCATAGTTCGACTTGAGATGATTTGTATATCATTCCTTTTATTAAGGTTCGAGCTTGTCACGTTGATCGAAGGAGGCGGCCTTCGAGTGTGTTGAGATCATCGAGGTGTTTCGTCCTTGCCATTTTCGAGGCAAGTATCATATGTCGAGTTCGATTTATATTGAAACTTTGATCATGCTTGTGGTTTTGTTCATATTGTTGAATATGAGATGTATTTCTGGAAATTCTCGTGATAATCGTTGTTGTTTGTTCGTATTGATGAACATATTGAAATGCATATGTGTATGCATAATTGATTGATTTATGGTATAAATGATCCGAGGGGATCATGAGGATCTATGCTGAGGGCGCTGGATCGAATGTCCACCATGCGTTGGTCCGACGGGATCATCATGGGGATCTATGCTGAGGGCGCTGGATCGTTGGACGGGTTTTCCACCATGCGTTGGTCCGACGGGATCATCATGGGGATCTATACCAAGGGCGCTGGATCACTGGATTACCCTGTATTGTGTTGATGGAATCGTGAGGATTCGCATCGTTGGATTCCGGTGGCGGAAGTCCGTTTTGCATGTTTTATGATGCATTGATGATTTATTGTATGATGATACTTGTACTAGCATTGTTTTGCTAACCCCTTCTGGGGTGGACATTGTTTTGATGTTCAGGTAGCCGAGGAGCGGGGAGGCAACCACATGCAAACGGAGACGATGGAATGGCTCAGTGATGTGGTTGATGTTATTGTTATTGTGAATTGTCTTCTTGGTTCGTTTAGTACTCGAGTACGTCTGTTTTAATAAGGTTATTTCGATATGGTTGTATAAGTTAACTCGTTTGATCGGTTGAATTAAATCTGTATTTGAACTTCAGTTGTTCGATTGAATTATTTTTACACTTCTTTTAAAATTAGCCTTGTAAATCCTTATCTAAAGGGTTTACGGTACGTAATTATTCGAATATCTCGGGTGTTACGAATATGGTATCGGAGCTAAGATTCATGGATATCTTGGCAATCGGGTTAGTTGGGTGCATTTACGTTATTTGATTATTGGTCGTTCGTAACATCAACTGCTGAGCCAAAGATCGTGTGGACCGTGGTTGTAAGTTTCCTAATCTCGAATACTACCGTTTTATTTAATTCATGTCTTGTAAACATTGATGGATGTACTTTGAGAAAGTTTGCCCTGGATATTGAGTATTTATGTTTACAGTATGTTGAGAGGCGGTCGTGGACGCGGACGTGGAAACGCGAGGCAAGAAGAGTCGATATCTACCCCAGAGATAACCGCTAGTCGAACGGATTCCCATTCCGGGGGACAGCAGGGATCGGCAAATAATAATGCAGATCCTAACGTGCCGGGAGTGCTTCAGCAGGTGGTTGCCCAGATAAACCAGTTTGCTCAAGTTGTGGATCGCATGCAGACGGCGATGGGACAGCAGCATAACTGTTGCGATAATTCCTACACGCAAGTGCACGTCATCGTTTACAAGTAATAAAGTGATAAGTAGAGTATCGTTCCCACGAGGATTGAATTTCTAACTACCGATTTTTTTCGTATTCCAATTTTATCTGAACAATCGAATTTGGGTTTTGCGATTAAAACTAAAGGAATTACTAAAAGACTAAGCAGTAGAAAACAATATCTTGGATAAAAGAAATCAAATGATGAATAAGTCTAGGGTTCTGAATCCACCTTAGTTTATCCGAATTTACTCTCGATTATCCGTAATAAATAATTTTCCCAATTTATTGAAGGCGGAGATTTCTAATATATTCTACCGCCTCTCCCGAGGTTAATAGATTTATCTAAAGGCGAATAACGCACTCTATCCCTAGGTGAATTAATTCGTCGTTAGGCAAAAAGCATGAAATCTCCTAAAGGCCACGTAGTTCCTATGAGTATATTCCTATCTCACAGAATAAAACGGTCCTCACCAATAGTTCCTCACCAAATGTCCTCTCCCGATTCGAAGTGAATGATTAAATCAATACAACTATTGGCCAGATAATTGCAAGCATTAAACATAATTGGGAAAACTCAATAAAAAGGTAATAAATTGGATAATCTCATTCAATTCGTCAAAACAAAGGTTTCGTCAAAACCCTAGATTAGGGCTTTAGCCTGACATACTAAAAACTGAAAATACAGAATAAATAAACGAAAGCATAAAATTCAAACGCAGATGAAGCTCGGATTCCTCCGTTCTTCAGCTCCCGCCTTCTGCCCTTGAATTCTTCTGCTTCCCTCTTCTTCTGCCGTCTCCAAGCTTAAGCTCTCCAAGGTTAAAATTCCCAAGATTCCAAGATGATTTAATTAGGGTCTTAAACCCTATTTATAGCTCAGCACATCAGCAAATCGCGTCCGTATTAATCGGTCGAAATCAAGCCAAATGACTCAAAATCCGCGCGGGCATACACAAACCGCCAAGTGTGCCGCGGCACACTAAACTGTGCCGCGGCACATCGCAAAAAGCTGAATGCCTGGGCGTTAATTAATTCTTCTGTGCCGCGGCTCACTGGCCGTGCCGCGGCACGCAGTCAGTTACTCGCCCTTCGGTGGTGTCTTCTGTCTGCGGCTCAGCTTCCTTGTGCCGCGGCTCAGAGTCCAGATTAGCCGTTTTCGCCCGTTTTGCCTCGTTTTAGCTCTCGGACTTCAATTTCCTGTCAATCATACAAAATTAAGGCATTAAAAGCTCATTTAGACGATTTCACTCATCAAAACACTACAAAATAATGATAAATAAGCGTATAAAAATACGCCTAACAAATACCCCCAAACTTAAGCCTTTGCTTGTCCTCAAGCAAAAAGAATTAAATTCAATAAAAGAATGTCGTGAATCATCGTGCAACTCATAGTGTTCAACCTAATCAATACTATCCTGTGATTCTCTCTAAATAATACGAGTGTCATAAAAGCGAGCTGAACTCAGAATAATGATTCCGCAAAGTAATCAAATTCAGTCCTAATCACTCGTTCATGAAGAAACTTCAGTTCAAAGATTAACAAAACGTGAGTCAAATCGACCGTCAATATGAAAGGCTAACACAACCAAGCTAGTTCGTCCCGTTCCACAGTCGAAAGGCACAATTTTTACGAGTTTCATAACAAATAAACCTCGGACAGTATCCCCTTATATATATATGCTCAAGAATTTGATTCGAGTTGACCACTAGGTTAGGATCTCGGGATGTTTCATCGGGATAATCCTAGGGTGGAAACTCCATTCTCATGTATTGGAAAACCGTTTGACGTAAAAGACACTCATGGGGCACATGGATGCTTCTAGTTACTAAGTTCCCGTCAATAGCGGAGAAACAACTCG
Organism: Orobanche coerulescens; assembly: GCA_033398695.1. Classification (NCBI taxonomy): domain Eukaryota; kingdom Viridiplantae; phylum Streptophyta; class Magnoliopsida; order Lamiales; family Orobanchaceae; genus Orobanche; species Orobanche coerulescens. Next base: position 67,151,233 of record CM065810.1, read on the forward strand.
AATACATAATTTCCGCATGTCCGAATCAAGGTTGCCGTTTTACGCGAGAGTAAACAGCGGGTCACGCGAATACCCCCGGTTACTAGGCTCCCTTTTCTTGGCACATGTGAAATAACTAAATCACTAGTCTAATCGGGGTCGTCGTTTTACGCGAGAGTACACAACGGGTCACGCGAATGCCCCCGGTTACTAGACTTCCCTTCATAGAACACATTATCTCGAATTTTAGGGAAAAACTTACCGACTCAAAACTCGATCTAAGTGCCAACACGACTGAAGAAACAGTACGACTCACTATCCGGAAAATGTAGCCAAACGTATTGATGGGGATTTAAAAACAAGTATGTATCGTCTCTTATCTGCCAAGACCTCTACAATCATGAAAAATTTCGGACCTAAATGAATACTAAGCAGAACAGAAATAACTGACTACAGCTCGACTAAAACTCGCCCGCTTCTTCAGAGAGAAAAACAGTGTCGTAACATCAGTATCACACAAATAGAAGCACGAAAATTCACGAATAAAGAAAAACTACGACAAGCAAGGCTATCTAAAAAAAAAAATTTACGCAAAGAAATGAAAAGTGCAACGAAATAATGTACAGCAATAAAATAAAGTACAACAATGAATGTAGAAACTGAAAGTAAATCCCCCCCCAAACTTAGGACGTACATTGACCTCAATGGACAAAAATGATATGCAATAAAAGTAAAAGGTCAAGTACTCCCCTCCAGTCTGCTCAGGAGCTGGTGCCTGCCTCGTCCGGTGAGGAGGGTGGTGTGGCTGGCCGGGCGAGCGCAATAAATGGCCCGTCGGGATGCATGATGTAGGCCGTCCATGCGGCGAGGTGCTCCTGATGATGAGCATCCCTCGCAGCAAGACGCCTCGCCGCTCGTCGGCCGGCCCGGCGGGCCTGCTCTCGCAACTCGGCACGGACGGTAGCAATAACACTCTCCCGCTCCGCCCGCTGCTTCTCCTGCATAGCAGCCAACAAGCTCTCTCTCTCTCTCTCCTCATCTCATCTCTCTCTCTCCTCGTCTCCTCTCTCAGCTCCTCTCTCTCTCTCCTCAGCTCCTCTCTCTGCTCCTCTCTCTGCCTCCTCAAATCCTCCCGCAGCCCATCAAATAACTCCTCCAACCTCGCTCTGTTGGGCTGCGGGCCGGCATCTCCGTGCGTCAACAAAAGCGGCTCGGGGGATCCCTCGTGAGCCTCCTCTAGCAGAAATCCTCTCCCCCGAGCGTGTGCCGGCGCTCCGCCCCACTGGTCGAAGTGTGATATGATGCGGTGATCGATCGGGGCCTGTGGGGCTAGCATCGGCTCGTCGTCTGACCACGTCAGCCCCGACTGCCGGCATAAAGCGCAGATGAGGGAAGGGTGCTTCAACCCCGTCTTGGCCCCCCTGGATACTCTGGAAGATAGATCGGACCAGGATGGGGGCCACATCAAAACGCAGCCCGGAAGTGATAGCAAAAAGTATCCGGGCGCGGGAGAGAAAGACTGTACGGATCTGGGAGGTGGGGTCAATGCGTGCGCAGATAAAATAAAGCCAGGCACGCCCGAGCCGGCTGAGGCGCGAGCTCCTGAAGTGAAAAGTGGAAGAACTCTGTGCTCGCTGCTCCCAGTCGGTACCGGGTTGTGCAATGGTCTCAAGCAGGGCCTCCTTAGTGAGGCCGGTCATCACTCAGTCATAGGCTGACTCGTCAACCACCGGAAACCCAAAAAGCCTCCGAATAGCGGTCGTGGAGATATCAACTGTAACCCCTCGGACGTCGACCTGAGTCCGAGACTCTAAAGACGGCAACGTATGCCCTGCCCGGATGTGCTTCAGCAGAGCGCTGGCGTAAAACTCCTGGACGATCGAGATAACCGCTGGCTCGGGAGGTGCGGTAAATCTAGCCCACCCCATCTCGTCAATCATGGTGAGCAATTCCCCGTCCTGAGGAGCTGGAGTAAAACCCCTCTCTGGAATAAGTGGTCGTGGCCGTATCTTTTCATTGAATATCTTGTGAATTTCGGGGTCCGAAAACTGGTGCCCCTCCGCCTCGGCCCGACCACGAGAGGTCTCCCCTCGAGTAGGGGATGACTCGGTCTAGCACGCTTGCTCAACTTCTTTGTGCGTGCCATAATCAGTCCTGAGAAGTACAACACGAGGGTTTATTTACGCAAAAATAATAACAATGATCTATGCGCGGCTAAAGATGTCCAGCCAGAAATTCCGAATTTAAGAAAATAGCGCATACGTGAGAGAAGGATGAAATTGGACCTAAACATTTAACCTGGATGTAAGGGTTGGGCTTGCTGTAAATTCAAAACATATACGTTGCACGAAAATTCAAAACGATTGCCTTTTCAAAGAAAATTTTTCATTTAGGCAATTTATCAGACACCTTGAGGGCACAAGTTTACTTGAAGAATAAATATAGTTATAGCTTGATTCAACCCCCAAAAACTGAAACATATTTCAAACATCAGTAACTCGGCACATTCAACTCATTTACATTCCAATTTAACCAAGAAAATTCGATGAAACTACCATGTTATTCTCTAAACAATCCTAAAACTTTTAAAGGAGAATAAGCATGTTCCATTCATTCAAAGCATAAACAATCTTCCAAATATAAACCATAAGCAAATAAAAATTAAAGATTGAAGCGTACCTTTTGAAGATTGCAAGAAGAAATCGCAGGAAAAAAAAATTGGAAGAACTTGGTCGGCTAGTCGCGCGCTGGGGAGGGAAGGAAAAGGAGAAGGGAGCGTACCTGATAATGCCGTCCGAATGCGTGTTATATGCTGCCTGGACTTTCAAATTCCGCATAGTGTGCCGCGGCACAGCTAAAGTGAGCCGCGGCACAAGGTACAGTCCCTTTTACCTGTGTTCTCGTTTTGTCGTGTGCCGCGGCATAGATTTCGTGTGCCGCGGCTCATTGCTTAAGTGTGCCGCGGCTCATTTATGCCGTGCCGCGGCACATGGTACAGTTGGTTTAGCCTCCCCTGGCGATTGATGTGTGCCGCGGCTCACAATACCTGTGCCGCGGCTCATACTTCAGTTTCTTCCCTGGGACTTTCCTGCACAGGATTTTGAGAAGAAGACGTTAAAAAAACGAGAGGCAGAAGCAGATTGAAGCTCAAAAATGATGAAAAATAAGAATCACGAATACAAGAAAAATAAAGAAATGCAAAAATCTACAACTACGAACTCGGGTTGCCTCCCGAGAAGCGCTAAGTTTATAGTCTTCAGCCGGACCTATTGGACAACATTAGTTCGCTTTTCGCAAACTCCATTTGGTTTCCGCCTCGTTCATCGAACCGTTTATATTTTGGTTAAAATTAGGACCATTGGTCATCAGCGGTTCGACTTTCGGTTCGGTCATCAAATGTTGTTTACGAAAAGGTTTAGACGTGAATAACTTCCCGAAACACCCGGTTTCTCCATGACTAATTGTCCGCTTGGCTTTCGGCTCACTCTTCTCCTTCACAAACGCACTCACGACTGCAGCAGATTTTTCCTCATGCTCGAGGAACGCCACTCGTTCTATATCCTTCTTAAGACTTGGACCATTTAACACAGAATCTGAATTTTCCCAACGACGATTTTTTCGGTGCTTTCCTCTTTCAACAACATCCATACTTTCAATTTGTGACCCTTTATCAGCACTTCCGGGACATGGGAACGATTTGAATACTTGAAAAGTAACTTGCTCGTCTTGGACCCTCAGAGTTAACTCCCCCTTTTCCACGTCTATAAGGGTTCGGCCCGTTGCTAGAAATGGTCGTCCCAAGATGATTGGAATATTTTCATCTTCCTCCATGTCGAGTACGATGAAATCGGCCGGAAAGATGAACTTGTCAACCTTAACTAATACATCCTCGATCACTCCCCTTGGATACTTTATCGATCGATCCGCCAATTGTAATGAGACTGTGGTTGGCTTGGCTTCCCCAATATTCAGATTTTTGAAAATCGACAGAGGCATGAGGTTGATACTAGCACCAAGATCGCATAGTGCCTTATTAAACGAAAGATTCTCCATGGTGCACGGTATGTTGAAGCTTCCCGGATCTTTCAATTTAGGTGGGAGCTTCTTTTGAAGAATTGCACTGCACTCCTCTGTCAAGGCAACCGTTTCAAACTCCTCAAGCTTTCTCTTCTTCGATAATATCTCTTTCATGAACTTGACATAACTCGGCATCTGTTCCAATGCGTCGGCGAACGGAATATTTATGTGAAGCTTTTTGAACACATCAAGGAACTTAGAAAATTGTTTGTCCGCCCTTCTTTCTTTGTAGTCTGCGGAAACGGAGCAGGGGACACATGTCTTCGAGTTATCCGGCTTCAAATCCTTCGACTCCTCTGGCTTTAAATCCTTCGACTCCTCAATTTCCTTCTTCTCTTTACCCGGCTCGGGCTGATCCAGCACCTCTTTCCCGCTTCTCAAGCTAATTGCGTTTAGACTCTCTCTAGGATTTGTCTCTGTTGTACTCGGCAATGCTCCCTCCGGACGAGCTGTCAACACATTAGCGATTTGGCCCAGCTGGACCTCCAAGTTCCGAATGGAAGCAGAATGATTTTGTAATGTAGCTTCCGTACGGGTCATAAATTGACTCGTATTTGCCACCAATTTTGCAAGTGCTTCCTCGAGAGATACTTTGGGAGCGGGAGGGCCGCTTTGTTGATTAAGGCGACGGGTGGTGTGAGTTCTGCCCGTTTCTCCATGAAAAGTTATGATGATTGCGCCACCCCGGATTATAAGTATTGGAGTATGGGTTATTCGGCCGATTCCCATTTCCTACGAATTGAGCCTGCTCCATCTGATTTTGCTCGAACGCCGCGCTCGGGTGTGATCCATTACACCAATTGCATGTCTCAATGGTAACGGGGGCTGGTGCGTGCGAAAATACCTGGAGTTGTTGTGTCAAAGCGGCGACTTGAGCTGACAAGGTGGAAATCGGATCATTGCTTGAAACTTCCATGACTCTCTTCGATGTCAGTCTTTCCGATGGCCATTGGTATCCGTTTTCGGCCATATCTTCCAAAAGCACGTGTGCCTCGGCCATAGATTTTCCCATGAAGGTCCCACCCGAGGCCGCATCCACGAGAGTGCGTGTAGAAGCACTCAAACCGTTATAAAACGTATGAAGCTGAAGCCAATCAGGAATGCCGTGATGAGGGCATCTCCGTAGCAATTCTTTATATCGCTCCCACGCCTCGTGGAGCGATTCCATATCGTACTGGGCAAAAGTGGTTATTTCGTTTCTCAACCTCGTCGTCTTAGCTGGTGGGAAAAATTTGGCAAGGAAGGCTTGCGCTAGCCTCTCCCATGTTGTAATCGACCCCGGCGGTAAGGAATTTAACCAGAATTTTGCTTTATCCCTCAAAGAGAAAGGGAAAAGCCTCAATCGGATGGCATCGTCGGTGACACCATTAGTCTTGAATGTATCGCATATCTCAAGGAAAGAAGCGATGTGGGCATTCGGGTCGTCCTTCGGCAGTCCACAGAATGGGCTCGCCTGCACCATCTGAATAATGGCGGGCTTGATCTCAAAATTATTAGCTTGGATAGTGGGACGCCGAATTCCCGAAAAATTAGCGTTGACCTGCGGCATGGCATAATCTCGAAGAGCGAGTTCCGGTTGAACTTGCCGCACTTGGTTATCTCCTCCTTGGACTTCGATATTATCGGCCATGTTGACCGTCATCTGCAACTCTCTTTTCTCCTTTTTGTTCCTTCTTAGAGTGCGCTCGAGCTCGGTATCCAAAGGTAGTAGGCCTTCGTTACCGAGTCTTCTCATGCACTACACGAAAGGTCCTGAAAGGAAAAATAAATAAACGAAATTAAATACACAAAAATAAAAAATAAAACGTTCAAATTAAGACTGGAAATACTTAAATCGATATTAGAAAATTTCAATCCCCGGCAACGGCGCCAAAAACTTGTTGCGATAATTCCTACACGCAAGTGCACGTCATCGTTTACAAGTAATAAAGTGATAAGTAGAGTATCGTTCCCACGAGGATTGAATTTCTAACTACCGATTTTTTCGTATTCCAATTTTATCTGAACAATCGAATTTGGGTTTTGCGATTAAAACTAAAGGAATTACTAAAAGACTAAGCAGTAGAAAACAATATCTTGGATAAAAGAAATTAAATGATGAATAAGTCTAGGGTTCTGAATCCACCTTAGTTTATCCGAATTTACTCTCGATTATCCGTAATAAATAATTTTCCCAATTTATTGAAGGCGGAGATTGCTAATATATTCTACCGCCTCTCCCGAGGTCAATAGATTTATCTAAAGGCGAATAACGCACTCTATCCCTAGGTGAATTAATTCGTCGTTAGGCAAAAAGCATGAAATCTCCTAAAGGCCACGTAGTTCCTATGAGTATATTCCTATCTCACAGAATAAAACGGTCCTCACCAATAGTTCTCACCAAATCTCCTCTCCCGATTCAAGTGAATGATTAAATCAATACAACTATTGGCCAGATAATTGCAAGCATTAAACATAATTGGGAAAACTCAATAAAAAGGTAATAAATTGGATAATCTCAATCAATTCGTCAAAACAAAGGTTTCATCAAAACCCTAGATTAGGGCTTTAGCCTGACATACTAAAAACTGAAAATACAGAATAAATAAACGAAAGCATAAAATTCAAACGCAGATGAAGCTCGGATTCCTCCGTTCTTCAGCTCCCGCCTTCTGCCCTTGAATTCTTCTGCTTCCCTCTTCTTCTGCCGTCTCCAAGCTTAAGCTCTCCAAGGTTAAAATTCCTAAGATTCCAAGATGATTTAATTAGGGTCTTAAACCCTATTTATAGCTCAGCACATCAGCAAATCGCGTCCGTATTAATCGGTCGAAAACTGACTTCGAAACAGCTCAAAATCCTCGCGGGCATACACAAACCGCCAAGTGTGCCGCGGCACACTAAACCTGTGCCGCGGCACATCGCAAAAAGCTGAATGCCTGGGCGTTAATTAATTCTTACGTGCGGCTCACTGGCCGCGCATGCACAGTACTGAGTTACTCGCCTTCGTGGCGTCTTCCTGTGCCGCGGCTCAGCTTCCTTGTGCCGCGGCTCAGAGTCCAGATTAGCCGTTTTCGCCCGTTTTGCCTCGTTTTAGCTCTCGGACTTCAATTTCCTGTCAATCATACAAAATTAAGGCATTAAAAGCTCATTTAGACGATTTCACTCATCAAAACACTACAAAATAATGATAAATAAGCGTATAAAAATACGCCTAATAATAACGTGGATAATCGGGGAGATAAATGGCTTACCGAGGTGGTCAAATTGCATCCTCCGAAATTTGATGGTTCGACTGAGACGCTTTCTTGGGATCACTGGCTGAAGGAATTAGAGAAGATTTTTGCGGGGATTAACTGTCCCAACGATAGGAAGGTTCCGGTCGCCCAGTATCTTCTGACAGGGGAGGCTTTCGACTGGTGGGAGGCCATTCGACCGGAGGAGCACAATGTTGACTGGACGGAATTCAAATTGATGATGGAAGCGAAGTATTGTCCTCGCCCAGTTAGAGAGGCCCGAGTTCGAGAGTTTTTCTCACCACAAAATTGAAGCATACGTGTGGACGTGATTAAGACTTTTAATCACCGGTGACTTATGTGCGCCACTTGGTCAGACCGAGGTGGAGAAGATTTTCATTTTGACATGCGAATGAAGCGGAAATTCAGCGGTATATGTCCGGATTTGAATGTACCACCTTGCGACAAGATCGTGGACAAGGCGTTGGCCTATGATATGAAGGAGGCGGTAGAAAGCGGCAGATGCAAAGAAACGAAGGTGTCGCAACTTCACGGAGGATAAGAGTAGCGGGCCTCGCAGGTGATCCTCTTTTCATTCATCCAGGAGACCTCCGCATCCTTCTCGAGGTGGAAAGAAGTTCCGGGCAGCACCAACTGTTTCAGACGCAGGGAAGAAGTGTTATAACTGTGGCAAAGCGGGACATGTTCGACGTGATTGTTTCGCGCCTACTGTGACCTGTTTCGAGTGTGGACAGGAAGGACATCGGGCAACATTTTGTGGGAATGCGGCCCGATCTTTTGGTAATCGCACTCCATCTCCAGTTCCGAAGGAGACGAGTGTGAACCAGACGCAGCAGAGTGAATTTCAGCAGCAGAACGTTGGGAAGAGAGAGACATCCAGTGCTGGGTCCGTTCCTCCGCGCCTGTACGAAATGAGGAAATCTGATGATCAGAACACTGCTGTTGCATCAGGTATAATTCAGATCCTTTTGCAACCAGTTAGTGTTTTATTCGATTCCGGAGCTACACATTCTTTTGTATCATTGAACTGTGTAAATCGTTTGAAAATCTCGTGCTTATTTAATTGTGAACCATATGTTGTGGGTTTGCCGAGTGGAGAGAGAATTGTGGGAACCCTAGAGGCTAGAGATTTTCCAGTAACTATAGGAGGGAGAGATTGGCTGTCGAACCTTATTGTGGTTGACATCTACGGTGACGATTTAATTCTCGGAGACGATTGGCTCAAACGTTATGGAGCTATTCTGAATTACCGAGAGAGAGTCATTTCCATCATTGCTGATGACAGATCTGAACACTTATTCCGAGGATGGAGACCAGGAAGCTCGGGAAAATTGATCAAAGCAATGAAAGCCGTGAAATTACTGAAACAGGGATGTCAGGGACTTTGGTGCTATGCCATGAGGAAAGAGGAAGGAGTAGAGCTCTCGTCTATTTCAGTTGTGAATGAGTTCTCAGATGTATTTCCTGACGAATTACCTGGATTACCTCCACAGAGAGAAGTGGAATTCACTATCGAATTAGAGCCTGGAGCTGCTCCTATTTCCAGGGCACCATACCGCATGGCGCCAACCGAGATGTATGAACTCAAGAAGCAACTGGAGGAATTGTTACAAAAGGGCTATATCCAACCTAGCGTTTCTCCTTGGGGAGCGCCCGTTCTCTTTGTTCGGAAGAAAGACGGATCCCTCCGACTGTGTATTGATTACAGGGAGTTCAATAAGATGACGATCAAGAATAAGTATCCTATACCTCGGATCGACGACTTGTTTGATCAACTGCAAGGGGCAAGGGTATTCTCGAAGATTGACTTGCGATCAGGATACCACCAGTTCAGAATTAAGGAATCGGATATACCAAAATCTGCTTTCAGATCCCGGTACGGGCATTATGAATTCATAGTAATGCCGTTTGGACTTACCAATGCTCCTGCAGTATTCATGCAATTGATGAATCGGGTATTCTTGGAATACTTGGATAAATTTGTGGTCGTCTTCATTGATGACATCTTGATATATTCGAAGGACGCAGAGGAGCATGCCGAACATTTGCGTGTGGTTTTGAGCACCTTGAGGAAGGAACAGCTGTATGCAAAACTTTCAAAATGCGAGTTCTGGCTTAAGGAAGTAACCTTCCTTGGACATGTGATATCAGCCGACGGAGTTGAGGTAGACCCGAAGAAAGTCGAAGCAATCTTGGAATGGGAAGCTCCTAATAATGTGAAAGAAGTCCGGAGTTTCTTAGGACTTGCGGGATATTATCGCCGCTTTGTAGAGGGATTTTCCAAGATCTCTCGTCCGCTCACTCAGCTGTTACAGAAAACTCAAAAGTTTAAGTGGGAGGAGAAATGCCAGGCTGGTTTTGATGAGCTTAAGAAGAGACTGACGACAGCACCTATTTTAGCTCTGCCAGATGGAACTGATGGATTCATGGTATACAATGACGCTTCGAATCAGGGTCTGGGTTGTGTATTGATGCAGAAGGATAAAGTGATTGCTTATGCTTCTCGGCAATTGAAACCGTATGAGGTTAATTACCCGACTCATGATCTGGAGTTAGCAGCTGTAGTCTTTGCACTGAAAATTTGGAGACATTATTTGTACGGCACTCATTGTCAGATCTTTACAGATCATAAGAGCCTCAAGTACATTTTCAGTCAGAAAGAATTAAACATGAGGCAGAGAAGGTGGCTGGAATTGATCAAGGATTATGACTCGGAGATTCTCTATCATCCGGGGAAAGCAAATGTAGTAGCCGATGCTTTGAGCCGTAAACCTATTTCTCTTCGAGTGTTGGAAGCACTTACGTTCCAAACCAGTATTCAACGAGAACTGATCCGCGAGGGGATTGAAGTATGGGCACCAGGAATACAAGGGCAACTTTATGTGATGGAACTGACTTCATCACTAGTCGAGGAGATCAAGTCTAAGCAGTTGGACGATTCTCTGATCCTTCGATTATGTGACGAAGCAAAGAAATGGAAAGCCCCAGTATTCGTGTTACAAGACGATGGAGTTCTGAGATTTCAGAGTCGACTTTGCGTTCCCGATGATGATGATCTGAGACGGACTATTCTGAAGGAAGCTCATAGCGCGCCCTATTCTATTCACCCAGGCAGTAGTAAGATGTATAAGGATTTAAAACAAAACTTCTGGTGGGGGAATATGAAGAAGGACGTAGCAGAGTATGTTTCGAGGTGTTTGACTTGTCAGCAGGTTAAGATCGAACATCAGCGACCTGCCGGAATGTTAAAGCCGCTTCCGATCCCTGAGTGGAAGTGGGAGGATATCTCGATGGATTTCATCACTAGTATGCCAAGGACTAGAACGGGAATTAACATGATTTGGGTTGTAGTTGATCAACTAACCAAGTCGGCTCATTTCCTGGGAATTAAAGATACGTGGAGACCCGAGAGATTGGCGCGAGTATTTATTGCGGAGATAGTCAAATTGCATGGGACGCCGAAGACCATTATTTCGGATCGAGATGGTCGTTTCGTGTCACACTTCTGGAAAGCAGTTCACAAGGCTTTGGGGACTGAGCTCAATTTTAGTACGGCTTATCATCCCCAAACGGACGGTCAGTCCAAAAGGACTATACAAACAGTAGAAGACATGCTTAGAGCTTGTGCATTAGATTGGTCAACTGATTGGGAAGTTCACTTGCCCTTGATTGAATTCACTTATAATAATAGTTGGCATGCTTCTATCAAAATGGCACCATTTGAAGCTTTGTACGGGAGAAGATGCCGATCACCCCTGTGTTGGGATGACTCTTCGGATTTGATCGGGACGGAACCGGAATTGATTATCCAGACCCAAGAGAAGATATCTTTGATTCGAGAGAGACTGTTGACTGCCCAGAGTCGACAGAAGTCTTATGCAGATGTACGTCGTCACCCCCTAGAGTTTGACGCTGGGGACCATGTACTATTGAAGGTGTCTCCTACACGAGGGATTTTCTGTTTTGGGAGGAGAGGCAAGCTTAGTCCGAGATATATCGGACCATTCGAGATCCTCGAGAGAGTTGGAGATTTAGCATACAGGTTGGCCTTACCGCCATCGCTGAGTCACGTTCACAATGTGTTTCACGTATCCCAACTGCGGAAGTATGTACCGGACCCCAGTCACATCATTGCTTTCGACGATATCGAGATAGCTAATGATGGCACCTTCGAAGAGAGACCAATCAAGATACTTGAGAGCCGGATCAAACAATTGAGGAATAAACCAATACACTTGGTTAAAGTACAATGGTCACGACATGGAGTCGAAGAGGCCACTTGGGAAACGGAGGACAGTATGAAGACTAGATATCCGGAGTTGTTTTCATCTTAAGTTTCGGGACGAAACTTCTTTTTAGGGAGGAAGGATGTAATACCCGAGATTTCTGTTATGTAATTGGAACTTGTGATATTGTAATAATTGTACTTGATCTGAGTTTTATTCTCCGTATTTCATAATCCGATGTTGTCGAGCGTATGATTTCATGTATGTGATTTACAAATTGCAATTCTTCGCATGTAGCGCACGCTATCGGCTATGTGTAGCGTACGCTAACATAGACTCAATAGCGCACGCTACAAAGGATCATTAGCGCACGCTATGTGTGGTCAATTTGATTGAGACGTGCGGTAGGTGAGATCTGGCCGGGGGACCCCTGTCGGATCGTGTCGGGATGAACCTGGATGGCTTTCGGGAAAAGCCAAGTCAACGCCTTAGCGCACGCTACAGGTATATGCGTAGCGCACGCTAAGTGCTGAATACAGTTAAGACAGTGAGCCGTTAGCGCACGCTACGAGCAGGTACTAGCGCGCGCTAATAGCCATTTCTTATAAATAGGACAGCATCCTATTCGTGATTTCAGTTCTTTCTTCTCCCATTACCCGAATTCTTACACTTAGAACATAACTTCCCTCACCCTTAACACTTCATATCAACACCCTAGCTCGTGATTGAAGATCGTACATCGTTGGAGATTGGTGTTCAAGCTTTCAGTGTGGGATTGCTTCGATTTCCTCCGTGTTCTTCACTACTTTGAGGTAGGTGATTCTTCACCGATGTTAGTAATGTTCGTAAGGACGTCTGATCATGTTTTGGTAGCCAGTTATTTCGTTTATGATCGGTCATCACATGTTAGAAGGATACTTTTGACGTATCGGCACTATTTACCGTATGAACCTTTAAACCATCTTAGTATATGGACTCCTAAGCATTTTCAAATCGATTTATGATCAGTAATCGGATATTACCTAGATTGTTACGTTTTTCACATTGGAATCATGCATTTTGGAACGTAGGACGAACGGAACTTAGAGTGTTTTCTTGAAGATTGAAGATGAATTATGATGTTGAGATGATTATCCGTATATTTGTATCTCATAATCATAGAGCTTCCACAAAACCTTATTAGCATGTTATGCTTGAGGATGACTTGTTTTATCACCGTAGAATTCATGAATTCACCACCTTTCAACCCAGTTTTTCCGTTAGCAGTATTCTGCCATGCAGGATTAGCGCACGCTAACATATGTGAGTTAACGTGCACTATCGGGGTTCAGTTAATGCACAATACGTACGTAGCGTACGTTATGTATCAGCCGATTCAAACTGTCAGTCCGTGGCTAGCGCACGCTAGTCTTATACGATAGCGTACGCTAACAGGCAGGCTTAGCGCACGTTACGTAGTGTACGTAGCGCACGCTAAGCAGTCCAGGCAGATTGTTTATTTTGAGCTTTTGGGCCGTAGACCGAATTGTTAGGCCATAGTTCGACTTGAGATGATTTGTATATCATTCCTTTTGTTAAGGTTCGAGCTTGTCACATTGATCGAAGGAGGCGGCCTTCGAGTGTGTTGAGATCATCGAGGTGTTTCGTCCTTGCCATTTTCGAGGCAAGTATCATATGTCGAGTTCGATTTATATTGAAACTTTGATCATGCTTGTGGTTTTGTTCATATTGTTGAATATGAGATGTATTTCTGGAAATTCTCGTGATAATCGTTGTTGTTTGTTCGTATTGATGAACATATTGAAATGCATATGTGTATGCATAATTGATTGATTTATGGTATAAATGATCCGAGGGGATCATGAGGATCTATGCTGAGGGCGCTGGATCGAATGTCCACCATGCGTTGGTCCGACGGGATCATCATGGGGATCTATGCTGAGGGCGCTGGATCGTTGGACGGGTTTTCCACCATGCGTTGGTCCGACGGGATCATCATGGGGATCTATACCAAGGGCGATGGATCGCTGGATTACCCTCTATTGTGTTGATGGAATCGTGAGGATTCGCATCGTTGGATTCCGGTGGCGGAAGTCCGTTTTGCATGTTTTATGATGCATTGATGATTTATTGTATGATGATACTTGTACTAGCATTGTTTTGCTAACCCCTTCGGGGGTGGACATTGTTTTGATGTTCAGGTAGCCGAGGAGCGGGGAGGCAACCACAGTACCGACAGGACGATGGAATGGCTCAGTGATGTGGTTGATGTTATTGTTATTGTGAATTGTCTTCTTGGTTCGTTTAGTACTCGAGTACGTCTGTTTTAATAAGGTTATTTCGATATGGTTGTATAAGTTAACTCGTTTGATCGGTTGAATTAAATCTGTATTTGAACTTCAGTTGTTCGATTGAATTATTTTTACACTTCTTTTAAAATTAGCCTTGTAAATCCTTATCTAAAGGGTTTACGGCGCTGTAATTATTCCGAATATCTTGGGGTGTTACAAATTCACCTGTTGTCGAACACACACAAATAACAACCGTAAGCCTAAGCAACAATAAAAACAACTAAACAGTGATAGAGAGAAAGCAGATGAAACCGAATGGCTGCAAAGAAGATGAGGTTGACATGGCCGGAAATAGAGGGTTGTTGGAGGATCTTTTTTTCTTATTGTGTTTGTGTGGTTATATCTTAACTTATAAAAGGGATGGAGTGAATAGATTTTTTTTCAATACCACTGCTTATACCCACAATAGAGCTTGTTGGTTTTCTTTATTAATGCATCTATTGTTTGAAACTGCAACAATAATTATTATTCAGCGTTGCATTCAATTGGTGGCTAAACTATATTCGTTTGATTTTCTAGTGGGTAACTCAATGGTTTTTTAGTAGACATAAACTTAGATTTGATGCTTGATTACATTTTTCACATTCCCATCATTTAACTTTATACATAAAAATTAAAATCATTAATACTCCACAATAAATTTTAGGACTTGACGACTCCACATTCAATATAGGGACTCAATCTTTCAATATATATATATGATATATATAACCACTATTTTATTTCGAGTGGGGGAATTCGAGTTCGGGTTCATTTCTAGTGGAGAGATTTTGTATATGACCATTGAGCTACATTACATACTTAAAAATATGAGGAAATCCACTCCTTTAGCCACTTTGCCATAGTCAATGACAATATTTGTCAAGGGACTTAGTTTGTACAAATTCTAGCAAAAAAGGTACAAATTGGTTCGCCCAATATACCCTTACTTTACAATAAACTAACCCACTTTATGTAACGCCCCAAAAAGGCGGCCATTACAGTGCCGTGGACCCTACACTGGGACCTACCAGGCGATACCCAAAATACAGATTAAATATACAATGCTTGTGATACCGAACCACAATAAATAGTACTTACTCCGATTAGGAGTTTACAGTAGTATGGCCAACGACCTTATTATACACACGATCCAAAATATAAGCATAATCCATATAGAGATGGAATATATCTCAAATAACAATACATTCGATCAACAATTTAAATAAAGCAGAAAGATAACATTACACGGTTTGAACATAACCGGACAATAAAAGACTTGGGGCCCCCGAACTAGTATCCTTCGAACCCTTCGCCGTCACCATGATTTTCCCGTGCCTTGCCTTTTCCATGACCTAAAATACAACACAAGTATTTCGCCCAACACAGGGCCAGATATACATGATAAATAATTTCTCAAGACATTATACAAATCACATATATATTAGACTTCAAGGAAAACAAACCAACCAACAACATACCCCTCGGGCATATGAATGATTAGTCATAAAATGTCGAACACATCCAATTATACATGGACTATGAATGACCAAAATAGTATGGCTCAAGATGGACATCACAGTACGCCTTATCCGGAAATCTGTCAGTGCACATGTCCACCCGGTATATGGAATCCAGGATATACGTGGGACAATGTACCTAATTAGCCTCATGAACTATGTCTCGTGTGCACAGTCTAATACGGAAACATCCACGCATGACTATATATGTGCCTAGCTAAAAATCCTACACAATAACCAATCGGAACGCAGATATGATTCCGGATATGTCACGATACAACATGACAACGAATTCAATAAATCACATATCCGATTAAGGATCAAGAAACTCACTAAAATGACAATAAGGATCAATGATATCAACGATTCAAAAATGACGAACTTGGGAATGTAATTCCATGATGAAAACGGAACATCATCAAGAATAATACCAAATCACGGGTCACAATTTCATAAGTGTCGCATATACATGAAATGCATAACCATCACAAGAATCCAAACATCATTATAACTAAGCAAGATAACTTGCCTCAATACGAAGACGAGACTAATCCTTCCTTGATGAACGAACGAACGGTCCTCGACTAATATCGGTTACTTGAACAATCAACCTTGAATGAAATATATTTCACTCAATAACACATTCATATAATCATCGATATCGAATTTAGTGAGACGACATCCTAATTTCTATTTGAATAGTTTGACTTCATATATATATATATATATATCCACATTCCATTACAAGGATTCATACTAACTTCAATTCGTTCTTACAATTCGGTTATCATTTCAAGATGTTCTCAATTATTTGTATGGTTCAAACGGACAAGAATTTAGCAAGAACAATCACTAAGAAGGACTTTGTTAAAATGTCGATATGCCGGTAGAATTCCCTAAGAACATCATCAATGTTTTGAAAGTGATAATCCAAAAAACTTTGTCTCACGAAAACATTTATCATTAATAAGGTTTACTCAAAGATTATCATCATCCGTACGAACCATGAATCATTCTTGTAAAATTATTACCATGTTCATCGGTTATGAGTCCACCTAGTTAGGTTAACGATATGGTAGAGTTATTCATCACAAGATCATCACGAAATCATCATCAAGGTGAATTAAACATCTCTGAACAATAATCTTATGTTGATATAATTCCAAGTTCAACCAAATTCGATGAAAAACCTAAGTTCATCTAGTTCAAAATCTTTATAAGCATGATAGTTTGATTCAACATAATGATAACAATTCTCCAAATCAACCTATCTAAAATGAAATAAGGATTATTATTGTCCTAATGATGTTAATAGTCCATCAAGAAGAGTGTGATTCAACTAAACATGATTGCGACCATTTAAAACATCAAGAACACATCATTACAAACCCTTAATCACCATGTTCATCACTAAGTTGTTAAAAGTTTAACTATAAACATGTTCTACTTGATTAACTCAATCATTATGTGTAGTATACTATATTGCTAACATCACAACTACGATAATAGAGAGTAAAAATCGTACTACATACCTTACCACAGAAGAATAATGATGGAACAATAAGGGAACAATGAAACCGCTTGGTGCAAATCAACGTCGAATGCTTGAACACCAATCTTCAATGTTTTATGCCTTCAACAAATCATAGTAGAGGTTTATATGGGGTGGAAATATCGTGAGCTTGCTGGACCAGGTTGTGGCAGTCGACTAAGGGCCGAAGTTCAGGGTGAAAAATGAAGGGGGGGTGAAGTCTTATTTATAAGAAATGATTATTAGTGTGCGCTACCCTTACATCTTAGCATACGCTAACGGTCTCTCAGGCTACTCTATTCTATTGTTCTCGGCCTTGCGTACGCTAAATGGCCTTAATGTATGCTAATAACATGTTTTAGAGTACGTTATACACGTGTTAGCGTGCGCTAACGAGTTTTACGAAGCTCACTGACCTCACTGACTGCCCACCAATCTACATCTAGCGTGCACTAAACCCCATTGACTCAACTTTTTAAAAGTAGTCCGGGTGAGTCCAAAAGAGTTCGGGATCCTCACGATCTGGTTCCCCACCTACTGATCCTGTCACGATCTAGTTGATTGAGTGTAGCGCGCGTTAAGTATAACACTAGCGTGCGCTACCTCTCCAGTATTAGTGTGCGCTACGAATAAGTGTAGCGTGCGCTAATCACGAATGAGAACATGCACAACTACAACTCTATAAAATCGTGAAATCCACAATGTTGATTCACGAATGTGTAGAAACATACATTAATCATAAATACAACATAAGCAGATATCAAGAAGGTTCCAATATAGATCATTTACATATCAAATATTCGGATATTGCATACTCCCCCCCTTAAAAGGATTTTCATCGTCAAAACTAAGGGGTAAACAACTCGGTGTGTCTCTCTCACAAGCTGCTATCCGTATCCCACGTAGCCTCCTCGACTCAGTATCGTGACCACTAAACCCTCAGTAGGGGAATCATCTTGTTCTGCAACTGTTTGATCCTCCTCTCAAGTATCTGTACGGGACGCTCCTCGTACGAATGATAGTCCGCTATCTCGATCTCATCGAATTAAAGTATATATCCCGGATCAACAATATATTTCCTCAACTGGGAGACATGAAATACGTTATGAATTCGACTCAGAGCTGGTGGCAATGCCAGACGATGGGCCAGATCACCTATTCGTTCCAACACCTCAAACGGCCCGATATACCTCGGACCCAGCTTGCCTCTCTTCCCAAAATGAAAAACGCCTCGAGTAGGGGACACCTTCATTAGTACATGGTCGCCGACCTAGAACTTGAGTGGTCGTCGACGATTGTCTGCGTAAGACTTCTGTCGGCTTTGAGCCGTTAACAAACGATGCCTAATCCAGGCGATCTTCTCACGGGCTGCTAACAACATATCGGGTTCCGTACCTAAAGATTCAGACAGGTCATCCCAACACAGATAGGACCTACAACGATGGCCGTACAACGCCTCATAAGGTGCCATCTGAATCGAAGCGTGCCAACTATTATTGTAAGTGAATTCTACTAAAGGCAGTTGGGCCTCCCAATCATCCTTCTAATCAAGGGCGCACGCCCTCAATATATCCTCTAGGGTTTGGATAGTCCTTTCAGACTGACCATCCATCTGTGGATGGAATGCCGTACTGAAGTTCAATTGCGTACCCATCATACGATGAACTACTTTGCAGAAGTGAGACACAAATCACCCATCATGATCCGATACAATACTCTTAGGGGTACCATGCAGCCTTACAATCTCTTTAATAAATAGCTGGGCCAATCTCTCGGGTCCCCATGTGTCTTTAATCTCCAAAAAGTGGGCTGATTTGGTCAGACAGTCCTCAATCACCCAAATCGTATTCATTCCTCGACGACTTGTCGGCAAGCTAGTGATAAAATCCATCGATATGTCCTCTCATTTCCACTCGGGAACCGGGAGTGGTTTCAGCATTCCTGTGGGTCATTAATGCTCAATCTTAACCTGCTGACTGGTGAAACATCTCGAAACGAACTCTATGACTTCACGCTTCATATTTCCCCACCAATAACATTGCTTCAAATCCTTATACATCTTGCTAGATCCCGGGTGAATGGAGTACGGGGTAGCATGATCCTCTTTTAGGATAGAGTTCCTCAACTCTTCGTCTGCGGGTACACAAACTCGATTCCTGAAGCGTATCAATCCATCCTCGTGGATTACAAATCCAAGGGCTTTTCCTTGAGTTACTTCATCCCGAACTCGAGATAAGAATGCATCCGTGACCTACTTAGATCTGATCATATCATCAAGGGATGATGAAATCTCAAGTGTGCAGAGTTGTCCCTGAATACGCTGTAACTAGACTTCGATTTCCAGTCTCACAAGCTCTAACTTCAATTCTCTCTGGACTGTCAAGCGGGCAAGCATCTGCTCCTATATTGTCTTACGGCTCAAAGCGTCAGCAACCACATTTTCTTTACCCGGATGATAAAGGATCTCGATATCATAGTCTTTGATTAGCTCTAGCCACCTTCTCTGCCTCATGTTTATCTCCTTCTGAATAAAAATGTACTTCAGGCTCTTGTGATCTGTAAAAATCTGACAAGTAACTCCATACAAATAGTGACACCAGATTTTTAAAGCAAACACCATGGCTGCAAGTTCCAAATCATGGGTGGGGTAGTTGACCTCGTAAGGTCATAGTTGTCTCGATGCATAGAAGATCACCTTTCCGTTCTGCATTAGTACACATCCAAGGCCCTGTTTAGATGCGTCACTATACACTACGAATCCTTCAGTTCCTTTTGGTAGGACCAAAACAGGTGCTGAAATCAATCGACTCTTGAGTTCATCAAAACTGCGTTGGCATGCCTCTGACCATAAATGCTTCTTATCCTTCCTTAACGGGTTAGTCATTCATTGCGCAATCCTGGAAAAACCTTCCACGAACCATTGGTAATAACCTGCCAGCCCCAAGGAACTGCAAACTTCCTTCACGTTCTTCGGAGATATCCAGTCTCGGATAGCTTCTGTCTTCTGTGGGTCTACTCTCACCTCATCAGCTGATATCACATGTCCGAGAAAGATAACTTCACGCATCCAGAACTCACATTTATAAAATTTCCCGTAGAGTTGTTCCCGCCTCAAAGCATCGAGAACCTGATGGAGATGATGCTCATGCTCTACGTGGTCACGAGAGTAAATCAGAATGTCATCGATAAAAATGACTACAAAGCGATCCAGATAATTAATAAAGACCCAATTCATCAAATCCATGAATACTGCCGGTGCATTAGTCAGTCTGAAAGGCATCACTACAAACTCATAATGCCCATAGCGAGTACGAAAAGTAGTCTTTGAAATGTCAGACTCTCGAATCCTCAACTAATGATATCCGGATCTCAAGTCGATCTTATAAAACACAACAACTCCCTGAAGTTGATCCAATAAATCATCAATACGAGGTAATGGATATTTGTTCATGATGGTTACCCTGTTTAGCTCATGGTAATCAATGCACAAATGCAGGGATCCGTCTTTCTTTCGTACAAAAAGCACTGGTGCTCTCCAAAGGGACGCGCTAGGTCGAATATAGCCCTTCTTTGTCAAATCCTCAAGCTGGTTCTTCAATTCCTGCATCTCAGTCGGAGCCATTCGATACGGTGCTTTCAAAAGCGGGGACGTACCTGGATCTAACTCAATATTAAACTCTACATCACGATGTAGAGGTAAGCCTGACAACTCGTATGGAAATACGTCTGGGTAGTCTGGGACTACTGGAATATCGGCCAATTCAACTGGTCTATCCGCTGTTTTGGTCATGTAACACCAATAGCCAGTACACCCCTGATTAAGCAGTTTCACTGCTTTCATAGCACTGATGACTCTCCCGGAATGGCTGGGATTGTCACCCTGAAAAATACACTCAATACCATCGTCAGATGTGATGGTCACTGTTCGCTTGCGGACACTAAATATGGCATCATGACGATCCATCCAATCTATACCCAAGATCACATCATCTTTAGGTAAATCGACCATAATTAAATTGGACAACCACTCACGGTCGTTCATGCGAATCGGACAGTTCTGGACTTCATGATTCCTAACAATTCTTCTACCATCGGGTAGACCAATTACATAAGGTTCACAATTGGTAACATGATCTAATTGCAAACGACTCAAACAAGAAGCAGATAAAAAGGAGTGTGAAGCACCATTATCAAAAAGAACACAAACGGGTTGAGATCAGATCTCGAGAGTACCTGCAATCATGCTGGCTTTGGGATCATCGGCCTTCTTCATCTCGTAGACTCTGGGTTTTGCAGCCCCGGTACCAGATGTACCAGCTTGGTTTCCACGGCCCATCCCTCTGTTTGCCCCGGTAGTCTAATAAGAAGCAGACAGAGGTACACGGTCCTGGACAGAAGACTGAACTGGAGCATGAGATGCTCCTGTTAGGGATATGCCCTCGAATGCCACTCAGAGGATGAGAGAGTGAGAGCATATGTATTGTAATTATGAATATTTAACAAGGCAATAATTATTTCTATATTATTGTATATCACTGGCATTGTGATTTGGTATAATAGTCCTTGCATTTGAGAGCAAACATTCTACTCCTTATGGAGATAAGGAGATAGGCACTGGAAGTGTTTAGAGCTCGAATGCTTAACTCCTTCACAAGTTGATAAAACTTAACTGGGCAATAAGTTTAGACAAGACTTGTATAACGTGTACTTTGACATGTAGAGTGCCGGTATTCACTAAGGGTTAGTGGGATCACATGTTATAGGTATGCTAGTGAGATTAGTATACTCGAACACGACTCACCTCGATTCGGTCACATGGATATCACTCAGGGATTGTCAATGACTGGATTGAAAGGTTGTGATAGGTATACGTGGACCTTTGACTTGAGGTTTCAGTAGGAGATGTGCTTGTGACATTAAGTTAGTCATTAGAGTAGTTCGATCCAATCGCCGGTGGGTGGGGTCAACCTCGAAATGCAACTTAGTGGGCAAGTAGCAGTCTCTACTGAATACCAAGATAGAATTCTTTCTCCTGTAAGTGAGCAGATAAATGTCCTATGCGGTTAATGGCAAATGAGATTATAAGTATTTGGCCAAAGCATTTAGAGCTAGTTGTATTTGATACACGAGAGCTCGATGATCTCAGTTTGCATTAACAGAAATCATAGAGTCAAGTTACAGTAGGGTTTGACTTTACCGTGACCCTAATACTTGGCTGGGACATATGATTCAAGGGTTTATACGTATACATTATTCAAGACATAATGGTTTTGGAATGATCCGATCATTCGTTCTTAGTTGGGTTACGGTACGAAGCACTCGACTGTCTAAGTGTTATCCGTACTCCTTGGTTCCTCCTATTGCCGACTAAGACGGACCTACGGAGTCGCGCACAAGGATATTGGATGGATAAATATGTATTTATTATCTCTCCATTAATATTGGATATTAGATATCTAATTTGATTTATTTGATAAATCATGCGGTTTAGAACTGTTGAGTTGTACGTATTCATTTAGAACTGTACAAGTGTTCTTGTATTATATCATTCGTGATTGTTAAGGTGCTTGGATTTTGTTGGTTCATTCGGGTTGAACTTGTTGGAACTTCCTTGTGTTGTCATTGTGCTACTTACGTACGCTATGAGTATATCTTAACGTACGTTAAGCTTCTAAGCTTACGTACATTATGGTTGTCATGTTACGTACGTAAAGGGGTACAGACAGGGGGAACCTTCCTCGTGGTTGACTTTCGGCTGGTAGGGCCAGGTGTCTTTGATTGGATCTCACTATTGCAGTCAATGGGGGCTTACGTACGCTATGGAGGGGATTTACGTATGTTAGGGCTGTGTCTAGTTAACGTACGTTAGTGGTTCATGATTATGTACGTAACACCTTTCGTAGAATGAGGCAGAGAGCTCTGGACAAGGTTTATGTACGTTAAGTCGATGTCGTAACGTACGTAATAGGACCTTACGTACGTTAAATTTGGGTGGTAGCGTACGTTATGTGGTTGTCAGATTATAAATCTTGGTTTCGTATTTCATTTCTTCACGAACCAAAACCGATTTTCTCTCCCTAGAATCGTCCCTCTGGACTTTTTATTGATACTTAGACTCTTCCAGTGTGATTTTGATCATCCTATCTTGGATTGAGACTTGAGTTTGGAAGTTTTTCATACTCCTTTGGTGTTTGGAGAGTTCATCTTGTTCTTCTTGGGTAAGTTCTCTTAATCTCTTGTTCTTCAAGTGATTTTTCGAGTATGATGATGTTGTTGATGTTATTCACCTCTTGTAGTTAGTGATTGTTGGAGGATAACATGATTCTTGATGAGTTTTTATAACTTATATTAAGAACATGATGATTATGTCTTGAGGAGGAGTTGTTCTTGATGTTTTAGAATAATTGGAGGTTATAATCATGTTTAGGAAGGGTTATGTTAAGATTGTTATATGATTAATATAGCTTTGACATGATTATTGTTGTTGTTTGTGTTCTTGGGAGATTCTAACCATTTTAGTATAGAATTATGATGAATTATGTAATGATTATTATAATCTTGAAATGGTTGATTTTATCTTGTTGGTTAATCCGAATTCTTGAAGAATTGGTGATTGATATTAGTAGAGACGTCATGTTTGTCATGTTGATGATGTTCTTGAGGTATTGATGGTGATATGGGTGATATTATCATTTTGAGATGATTAATTTGGTGATGTTCTTGTTAATCCTTGTTGAATTGTTTTTCACAAGTGTTAAGAACATTATGATCATGTTAATTGATCACTAGAATTCATAGTTGAGGACTATGATATTTGTTTGTGTGGCTTGATCGATTCGTGTTTGAATCGAGGTTTTCTTTGCTGTTGTTTTTTTATTGATATTACGCTATTGAATGAATTGTATTTCATTCATGGTTGTTCGAGTGCTTGTGATTGTCGGAGGACGCCGTTCGTCATTCGTAGGAGGATTTCATCGCCTTCGATTTGAGGCAAGTTTATACTTGTACTAGTCAATGATATTAATGTTTTCATATATGTGTATGAATGTGTTGTATCATTTCGAGACGTAGTCTCTTCATGATTTTCGTTGATATCGGGGATTGTTTGACACGATACCCTTTGGCAATTACGCCAAATATTATTGTAGTTTGTTAATAGCCGGTTCAAGGTATTGAGATGCTTGCTATTAATGTCATTGTCGATAGCCAATTCGCGGTATCGAATGTATCGATTGTTATTGTTGACTGATGTTCCCTTGAGATATGATTGTTGTTGGAGCAATATTGGTCGGTATCGCCGTTTGGATATAGAGTTATAAAACTCTTTCGCGTTGTGGAATCGATTTTAAATAAAGGTGCGGAAAGATAAATCGGCACAGGATTTATAGAGGTTCGGCCAAACGTGCCTATGTCCTCTCTCGGTATCTTTTTCTATAGGCTAAAGATAAAAGTCTGCACCTCATCGGTCGAGGGATAACCGTTACAAACTCATCTTTTATCGGTCCGAGTAAACTGTTCAATCACTTGTATTTTTGTCGGTCCAAGTTAAACCGTTTTCCTTTTCTATTGGGATTCAACAAAAGTGGCTTTTCGTTTACCGCTTCCTTTTATTTTACTACTTTCACTGGGCCTTCATGTATGAGTTTTCATCTATCACACTCAAACTCTTGACAATGTAAGCACAATTACAACAACAATTACAACAACGATAGAATGTTCTGATCAATGAATCGATTGCTTGAAGTTGTTTTGTGATCAATACCATAGGAAGTGGTATTTATAGGCTCCAAAGACTCAACTAGCCGTTAGCTCACTGCTGCCTCATTACGTACATTATTGCCCATATGTTATGTACGTTAAACACATTACGTACGTTAACTCCTTTTGGTTACGTACGCTACGCTCTTCAAAAAACAGTCCAGTAGCTTCTGTCTTTATCATTACGTACGTTATCCTCTTCCTCATTACGTACGTTATATGTAGTCAAAATATCCGTTGCATGCCGACCTATGTCATGACGTCATATCCAACATTCATCTTGTTTGAAGTCAGAAACACTTCATTACGTACATTAATCATACATCATTATGTACATTAAGCTTCTACTATTACGTACGTTAAGCTCTCTATATATAGCGTACGTTAATAGCCTTCTGTCCAGTATTTTGCTTCTTCGACTTCTTCGTTGTTTTGTTTAGCTTCCATTGTTTTCCTTTGTTCAACAACTAATCATCAAAACTCGATTAATGAATATTTAGAATAAAATATTCCAACAATCTCCCCCTTTTTGATGATTACAAAACAACACATTGAATTGGATAAAACCTGCAAAATAAAGTATATATATATATATATATATATATATATATATATATATATTTGTACGAATCAAAGTTTTCGGCTTTGATCGTTTTGTTAGTTTCTCCCATTTTTTCTTTTTCTCCTTTTCGACTACTTCTTTTTATTTTTCAACTTCGTCTTTTCGTTTTCAACTTCTCTATTTATTATTTTTCGACTTTTCTCCTTTTTATTTTTCTCTCCCCCTTTTTACCTTTTGATTTTTCTCGTCATTCTTCCATGACGCTTTTTATTCATTCAACTCTTTCCCCCCTTTTTGTTATCAGTCAAAAAGTGTAAATCAAAGGATACTAATTGATGATAAAATATAATATGATAAAATGTGCATAAAATGGTAAAAATCCCCCTGACAAAAATATTTAGATAAAAATTAAATTTTTAGGATCCAACCGATAGTTGGTTTTTCTTTCGAGAGATAGACGATATTCGGAATAAAAGTTCCTTTTGGAATCCAAATCTTTTCGGTTTTTATCGTCTGTCGTGGGTTTTACAACTCGAAATATGATGCCCAATTTTTAAACATTTTTCACATCGGGGTATTTTGAAATTTAAGGATTCGTTTTTAGTATTCAGTTTGAATCCTAACCCCTGTTTATTCAATGTATATATTTGAACACAAAGTATTTGTTCAAATTTTTTGTTTCCACACGAAAATTTCTTCGTTAAAACCTTTAGTTCGTCTTGAACTTTCAAAAGATCATTCTTTAAATTATTTTCATTTTCAAGGCATTGAGAATGATCGGTCTCGATAAATTTTCCTTTTTCAAGAATTTTGGAAATTTCAATTTCCAATAGTTTATTTTTAGATTGAAGGGATTTAATTTCGGATAAAGCATTTTGAAAATCGGTATGCAATAATTCGAATGTTTCGAATAATTCATCGTGAGAGGATGTACTTACTTGACTTTCAACGTTGCTTTCGTCGAATGAACTTTTTGCCATGAGTGCGAGATTATTTTGATTGATAAAATCTTCGTCCTCGTCTTCATCACTCCACGTGGCAATTAGAACTTCTTTTTTAGGATTTGCTCGGCAATTCTTCGCGAAGTGGCCTGGTTTACCACAGACTCGACAGTTGTTGTCGAATTTCTTCATTCCTCCCGAGATGTCTTTCTTTTTCCGGTTTAATAAGTTTTGGAACTTATTAATATTCTTGGCATAATATGCCGATTCTTCGTCACTTTCGTCCACCAGGATTTCTTCTTTGTTTCTCGACATCTTAGCCTTCATGGCTATCATTCTTTCCTTTGGCTTTGGCTTGGCGGACGATCTCATAGTTTATAAGTGAACCAACGAGAGCACTAAAATCAAGATTGTTTAATTCTTTTGATTCCATTATTCCCGTCACCGTTTCGTCCCATTCTCGAGGTAGTGATCATAGGATCTTCTTAACTTTTTCACTACTCTAAAGGGGTTTTCCATAACATGCCAATCCAT
Source organism: Orobanche coerulescens (assembly GCA_033398695.1). NCBI lineage: Eukaryota > Viridiplantae > Streptophyta > Magnoliopsida > Lamiales > Orobanchaceae > Orobanche > Orobanche coerulescens. The sequence continues at coordinate 67,177,924 of CM065810.1, forward strand.
TCGTAATGACCAAAAAGCGGTCGAGCATAATTGTGATGGATTCTTCTTCTTTCATTTGGAATAGCTCGTAATTGTGAAGAAGCATGTTGATCTTTGTCGCCTTGACTTGAGACATTATTTCATGTGTGACTTCAAGCATCTTCCATATCTCTTTGGCACTTTCACACGAGGATATCCGATTATGTTCTTCCGAATTTAATGCACAATATAATAATTGCGTGGCTTTGCAATTATATAACCATGTGTTTACAAAAAGGTCAGTGGGAGCAGCATTGTGTTCTTAGTACTATATGTAGATGATATTATACTTATATGAAATAACGTAGCAATGCTCAACACTGTGAAAGCTTGGCTTTCTAAAACGTTCTCCATGAAAGACTTGGGAGAAGCTTCCTATATTCTAGGGATCCGTCTTTACAGAGATAGACCGCGAAGAATGATAGGACTTTCCCAAGCCCTCTATATAGATAAAATCGTGAGAAGACTCAAGATGGATGAATCTAAAAGAGGATTCGTTCCCATGCGACATGGAATTCATCTCACCACAAAAATGTATCCTCAAAGTGAGGAAGACGAGAGAGAGATGAGTAAGGTACCCTATTCCTCAGCAGTGGGTAGCCTCATGTATGCTATGTTGTGTACGAGACCGGACTTAGCCTATGCTGTGGGTATGGTAAGCCGATTTCAAGCAAACCCGGGAAGAGAACACTGGACTGCCATCAAGAACATTCTTAAGTACTTGAAAAGAACTAGAGATATGGTTCTTACTTACGGTGGTGGAGAACTGAAGGTGATTGGATTCACCCATTTTGATTTTCAAGGAGACAATGGCGACTCTAAGTCGACATCTGGGTATTTGTTTACTCTCAATGGAGGAGCAGTATCTTGGAGAAGCTCCAGCAAACCGCTACTGCAGATTCCACCTGCCAAGCAGAGTACCAAGCTGCCTCAGAGGCTAGCAAAGAAGCATTTTGGATGCAGAAGTTTGTACAAGAACTTCAAGTGGTGCCTAATGCGGAGCTGCCTATATCACTATTCTGTGATAATGATGGATCTGTCGCCCAAGCCAAGGAGCCGAGGGATTACCACAACACCAAGCATATAGAGAGAAAGTATCACATCTTTCGAGAGATGGTCGAAAAAGGGTATGTTTCGTTTCAAAGAGTAGACTCAAAAGACAATGTCTCTGACCCGCTGACTAAGCCATTATCTCAGGCCGTCTTGGAATGACATATGAAGAACATGGGTATTGTATACCATGATGTGTGGCATTGAGTGAAAGTGGGAGATTTAGGAATATGCCCTCGAATGCCACTCAGGGGATGAGAGAGTATGGGCATTGTACTTGTAATTATGGAATAATTAATAAAAGACAATACAATTCCTTCACTGTTTATTGTATTTCAAATGCATTCTTGATTTGGTAAACATTGAAGTGAAGTCCATGTAAATAAATCGAACATTCCATTCTCATTAGCTGATAAGAGAAAATACACTAGAAGTATTTAAAGTTTATTTACTTAAACTGTTCGCAAGTCAATAAACTTAAATGGGCATTAAGTTTTGAGTAAGATTTGTATAACTGATGCTAGGACGTGTGCATGTCTTGATAGCATAGTTATAAGTATATTGGTGGGACCAGTATACTCAAACACGACTCATACTTGATTTAGTCACACGATATTCACTCTCAGAGAGTCGATGACGAATCGAAAGGTTGCGATAGTATACATGGACCTTTGACTTGAGGGTTCAATTGAAGATGTGCCTGTGACGTTTAGTTTGTCATTAGAGTAGTTAGACTCATTTTCTTAATTGCTGAGTCAACCTCAAAGTGCGGACTATACGGGTAGGTAGCAGTCTTTACTGTACGCCAAGAAAGGATTCTATCTCCTATTAGTGAGCAGGCGAATGTCCTATACAGTTAATGACAATTAAGATCATAAGTATTTGGACAAAACATTCTGATATAGTCGTATTAGATACACTAGTAATTAGTTGGTCTTGATTTGCATTAACGCATGTATAGTGTCTAGTCAATAGTAGGGTTTGACTTTACCGTGACCCGAAGACTTGACCGGGACATCTGATGAAGGGTCTATACGTATATGGTATTCACGACAAAATGGTTCTTGAATGATCCCTTCATTCGTTTTCATTCGGGGTTTACAGTGCGGCCCGCGAGGCTGGCTAAGTGCTGCCCGCACTCATTGGTTCCTTCCAATGCCGGCTGAGACGGACCTGCAGAGTCGCGCATCAGGATCGTTGATGGATAAATATGAATTTATCGTCTCTCTATTAATATTAGATATTGGATATCTAATTATGATTTATTGGATAAATAAATAGCGGTCTTATGAATTGAAATTAAATTACTAGGTAATTAATTTAATTCATAAATTATATTTCTTAGAGAAATATATTTTGTATTTGATATAATTAATTAATTGAATTAATAAAATTAGTATAAATACATTGGAAATAAAACGGAGTATATTTATCGGATTCGTTTGACGAACGTCCGGTACACGAGGCGAGTGACTCGGCCCGTTTCTTGGAAACTTCCTTATGGGCCGCCCCTCTCTTAGTTGACTAAGTGTGATGATTGTTTTAGGCATGTGATTGCTTCACATGTTTTACAAAATAATTTGATTTGATTCTTATCATTTTAATATTTTTTTTTTGCCATGGTGACTTAAATAAATGAGGACATCATCACCACAACTTCATCTTCACAATTTACACCACTTCAGCCGTGAGGAGTATTGAGAGGGAGAGAGGAACTTTATTATTTTTGTTCTTCATCTTAGAGGTGAAAGAAAATCAAGAAAAATAAAGAGAGAAAAATTCCTTTGAAACTTCCTAGCGGTGTTCTTTCAAGAACGGAGTTTCGGTGAATTTTTTCGGTCAAGTTCCGTCGCGTGGTGACGTAGAGGCATCGTATTTTCGGTGTTTGGGATGAAGTGATTTCGTGCTCGTGCTCGGGTTCGTGGACAACATCAACTAACGAAGATATTATCAAAGGCTTCAAGGGTATGTGACTTTGAACTTTTTCTCTTCGTTTTTTCATTTTGTATATACGTTACTTGATCGATCCTTGTTTGGGATTCTTTTATTTTTTCTGCTGCGTATTTCGTTTTGTTTCCGGAATCCCAACAATAGGGTCACAGTCAGTCAAACCCTATCTGTACTTGACGCTATGCATGAGTTAATGCAAATCGAGATCATTGAGCTCTCGTGTATCCAATACAACCAGCTCCAATGCTTTGGCCAAAGACTTATGATCTCATCTGCCAATAGCCGCATATGACATATAACTCATTCACTAATGGGTAAAAAATCCTATCTTGGTATTTAGTAGAACCTGCTACTTGCCCGTCAAGACGCATGTCGAGGTTGACCCCCACCTTCCAGTTTTCTGGGTCGAACTACTATAATGAAAATCTTAATGTCACAAGCACATCCCTACTAAATCCTCAAGTCGAAGGTTCACGAATACCTATCACAATCTTTCGATTCCGTTATTGACTATCACGGAGTGAAATCCATGTGACGAATCGAGGGTGAGTCGGTTCAAGTATACTAATCCAATTAGCATACCTATAACATGTGCTCCCACTAACCATTAGTGTACGACAGGCACTCTCCAAGTCAAAGAACACATCATACAAGTCTTCACATAAACTTAACGCCCAGTCAAGTTTCATCGACTTGCGAACGATTAAGTATTTGAGCCCTAAACATTTCCAGTGCTGATCTCCTTATCCAATAAGGAGTGGAATGTTTTGCTCTTAAATACACGGACTAGTTTATATATATATATATATATATATATATTTTACGAGTCAGGAATCCCAGTGACTGCCAGTAAATAAAGAAATATATAATAGCCTTTAAATAATGAATTACATAATAACAAGTACAATACCCTCACTCTAACATCCCCTGAGTAGCATTCGAGGGCATACTCCTAATAATCTCTCACTTGCACTTAATGCCACATACTATGGTATCTAATACTCATGTTCTCCAGATGATGCTCCAGGCTAATCTAAGAAAGTGGCTTCGTCAGTGGATCAGCGACGTTGTCGACTGAGTCTACTCTATGCAGCGCAGTGTATCCCTTGCGAAAAAATTCTCTCATGAGATGATACTTCCTCTCAATGTGTTTGGTACTGTTGTGAAACCTCGGCTCCTTGGCTTGCGCTACAACTCCATCGTTATTGCAGAAAAGCGGAACAAGCACCTCAACACATGGTATCACTTGAAGTTCTCCCAGAAACTTCTTAATCCAGAATCCTTCCTTAGAAGCCTCCAAGGCTTCTTGATACTCAGCTTGACTGGTGGAATCAGCATTCGCGCTTTGCTTGGCGCTACACCAAGATACTGCTCCTCCATTAAGAGTAAATATGTAGCCAGAAGTAGATATTGAATCGTCTTTCTATCCTTGGAAGTCTGAATCAGTGAAGCCCATCACATCAAGTTCTCCACCGATATACATTAGAACCAGATCTCTTGTCCTTCTCAAGTACTTGAGAACGTTCTTTACAGCAGTCCAATGTTCCTTGCCTGGGCTTGACTGAAACCTACTTACCACGCTCACAGCGTGCACAATGTCAGGTCTCGTACACAACATTGCATACATAAGGCTACCCACGGCCGAAGCATATGATATATTACTCATTTCCTTTCGTCGTTCCTCACTTTGAGGACACATCTTCGAGGAGAGTTTTATTCCATGTCGCGTCGGTAGGAACCCTCCTTTAGAATCATCCATCTTAAATCGCTTTAAGATTTTATCTATATAGAGGGCTTGGGAAAGACCTATCATTCTCTTCGCTCTATCCCAGTAGAGCCGAATACCAAGAATATAGGTTGCTTCTCCCAAGTCTTTCATGGAGAAATTACTCGAAATCCAAGCTTTCACAGAACTGGGCATTCCCACATCATTTCCTATTAGTAGAATGTCATCAACATATAGTACTAAGAATGCGATCTTGCTCCCACTAACCCTCTTGTATACACAAGGATCCTCTTCATTTTGCACGAAGTCAAACTCTTTGACTGCCTCGTCAAAACGAAGGTTCCAACTACGCGAACTTGCTTCAGCCCATAAATTGAACGCTGAAGCTTGCACACTTTCTGAATATCGAACTCGGATACGAAGCCTTTAGGCTGCTCCATATAGATTTCCTCCTTGAGGAATCCATTGAGGAAAGCCGTCTTTATGTCTATTTTCCATATCTCATAATCGTGATAGGCAGCTATAGCAAGAATCATGAGAATAGACTTGATCATCGCCACGGGCGAGAAAGTATCGTGACAATTGATCCCTTCTTTCTGGGTATAACCCTTTGCCACAAGCCTGGCCTTATAGGTGTCAACCTTGCCATCCCTATTAGTCTTTCTCTTGTAGATCCACTTGTTCCCAATAGGCACTATGCCCTTGGGGCGGTCTACTAGAGTCCAGACCTGATTGGCATGCATCGAGTCTATCTCAGCTTCCATAGCTTCACGCCATTTTGCAAAGTCTACATCCACCATCGCTGCTTGGTCATAGGTCGTTGGGTTGGTCTCTTGGCTATCACCTGGAACCTCATGGAGACGCAGCTCCTCCAGGTGCACAAGGCCATACCTCTCAGGTAAATGAGACACCCTACTAGACCTACGAGGTGGCTGTATTTTTGTTTCAGAAGGTTTGGTTCCAACTTCTTATACAGGTATCTCCTGAGGAGTTTCATTGTATTCTTCCAAAGAAATACTTCTACCTGCCCCACCTTCTTGAATGAACTCATCTTCCAGGAAGTGTGCTTGTAAAGCAACAATGATCTTTCGATCTTCGGGCATGTAGAATAGATAACCCATCGTCTCAGATGGGAATCCAATGAAACGTCCCTTCACTGACCTAGCTTCCAATTTCTCCACCTTAGTCTTCTTGACATACGCGGGACATCCCCAAATCCTAATGTGATTAAGACTTGGTTTCCTGCCCTCGCACATCTCATGTGGAGTTTTAGGAATGGATTTGGAAGGACATCTGTTCAAGATATAAGCAGCAGTCAGGGGTGCATACCCGCACAGGTAAATTGGTAAGTCAGTATAGCCTAGCATAGAACGGACCATGTCCAACAAGGTTCGATTCCTTCTTTCTAACACACCATTTAACTGGGGAGTTCCTGGAGGTGTTAGTTGTGATACTATTCCATGTTCCTTTAGGAACTCGTCAAACTCCACACTCATACTCGCCACCTCGGTCCGACCGAAGTGCTTTGATATGATTACCAATTTGTTTTTCGACTAGGGCCTTGAATTCCTGGAATTTCTCAAAGGCCTCGGATTTATGTTTCATTAAGTATACATAATCATACCTAGTATGATCATCAGTAAACGTAATGAAATACTGATATCCGTCACGTGCTGCTTCCAAAGCACTACATACGCCGGTATGGATTAATCCTAGTTTATCAGCGGCTCTTTCAAAAGTCCATGTGAAAGCAGACTTAGTCATTTTGCCTTTAAGGCAAGATTCACAAGTAGGAAAGGGATCCGATCCCAATGGACCCATAAATCCATCTTTTTCCATTTTGTAAATCTTGATCTGACCAACATGACCAAGTCTAAGATGCCATTTCAAAACTTGATTAGTTTCATCCCAACCACACTTCCTAGTCATAGTATTCACAATGACTTTGTTACTAAAATTTAGATGATACAATCCATTTAACAATGTAGCAGTGCCCACTAGTTTGTTTCTAAAATAAATTTTGCAAGAACCATCACCAACGAAAAATGAAAAGCCTTTCTGTTGGCCACTAAGTATACAGAATACAGCTTGAAAAGTGTTTTAATCAACAAAATGTACGATTTTCATGTTTGAGTGCGTAGCAAAAGTCTTGTAATAGTAAGTTGCTATAAATACAGCAACTCGGTATGCAGTGTATACTTAAAATAATCACAGTTATTAAAACAGTAAATGCAGAAGGTAAATAACACAGTAATTAAAGTGGTTCGAGGTAAACCCCTCTACGTCCACTGGTCCTCAAGACAGGAGTGAAAATGTTTATTATAAATATTGCGTACACAACTACGTATTTATAATCAAACCTATCAATATATCGTTTACACAGATTGATACAAAGATCGTAACTTTCAACCGTTCATACAGATTGGCTAAATCTTTCACTTGACTTGCTTCTTTACACACAGTTCTGAAGCTTCGTATCTACAATGTAAATCCATCACACATAGTTCAGGAAAAGTAAGGCTTTCTTAGTCCACACAGGGCTGATGGATTTGTTCAATGAAAAAATGGTATTTGAACAACAGCTTGATTTTCTTGAGCTTGAGCTGATGATGTGTTGTTTAAGGTTGAACACTTGAATATTTCTTCTCTCAAAATAGGCAGTATGGTTGAAGAAATATGTTTGCTCAGATGTATATATTCGTGTATATATTTGTATAGCTTCTGTGTATCTGATCTTCAAACTCTAGGGTATATATAGCCTTTGAATAGATCCGTTGAGAAAGATCTGTTGAGCAAAAGTCTGTTACAACTGAATGGTTGACTTGTATAGACCAAGATCCAGATTTTGCATTGTTTGAAGATCTATGTCGGTTTTAGTATTTAAATACTTTATCCTTTTAGTATTTAAATACTTCTTTTCAAATGGGACTTGACTTTAGCGAATAACAAAGATTCTTTTTCAAACGGTCTTCAGTCCTGTTTCGATAGGTATTGAAGATCTCAATACTTTACAGCTTGAATGAATGTTGTATCTATTTATGCTGTAGGCTATATTTGAGTAGTCGCTGCATGGAATGTTGCTGTATGAAGAGACAACTTCCATACTTGGCGCCTTTAGACTCTGTTGCTGTATGATGGCAACACGAAGGCTTGTATGAAGACACTTTATACTTTCATTGTATGCTGACATCATGAGAAGTCTTCGATACAGGATTGACAACTTCGATCGTCTTTCGATACAGCTGCATGTTGTATGCTGGGTTGGCACTTTATCAAAACTTCGATACAGGATTGTTTTATCCCAACAATTTCCCCTTTTTTGCTAATTTGCCAAGTCTCCTTAGATCCTTTTGATGTTCTCCAAAAATTCTTGATGATGCCAAAACCGTGACACCTAATGAAACATCTTACAGGAGGGCAGACTTCTTGGTCTTCTATCGAATGTTCTGGCCCTCAACAATTAGTCTAACACTATGAACTGCTTGCAGGCGAGTTTAATTTTAACAAAAGAATATTACATCTTTAAACTTATCATTGGCGCGCAGGCACAATCTTACAGTGTGATATAGATACATACAACTTAATCTATGAATTGTTCGCAGACAAGTTCTTACAGCCTAACAAGTTTTCATACTTGTTTGATTTCAGCAACACAAGATTACGAGTTGTAATCATTCAAGATAGAAAAATATTTTATTGATGTGTGGCAAAGTTTACAATGTATAGCAAGCATACAAAATTTTGCTGTCTCAAAAAAAAAATAAGAATACAGGAAGGAATCTAGCTCCTATAATCAGAATGCCTCCAAGGCCTTCTAGGGTCATTCTTGGTTCCCTTCCACCAATTTTGTAGAGCGTCCCTATTTTGATTTAGATAGATGGCTTGACCTTCAAAGGATTTATCGAACACCAAGATCCAATCTTCTGGGTGGGTAACCAAGTCACCTTGTCTATGCTTGGATTTCATCTTTTGCTGAAGGGGGAGCGTTCCTTCGTCCAACTCTTTTTGGATTCCTCGGCGGCTTCCTGAACAGTCTTACAACTATTGAATATGGTGGAGTCCCTGATAAGAACTACGAAGTATCTTAACAATTCATTCTTCCTCTAATTCTTTATCTCATCGGCAGTTGGCTGTCGGTTGGCCGGGAGGTTTATTGCTTGCGGTTTTTGAACAATGTTCTTCCACGGAAATTTAGGGTACTGGAATTCCGGACGATCTCCCTGTATCCTAACATTGTGAGTAGGATAATCAAGAAATTTCAGCAGTAATGCTGTCTCCAAATGCAGCTTCCATCTCATTCTCTTGCTCGAGCCTTAATCTCCTTGCAGCTTCTCTAGCCTCTTCCTCTTTTTTGGCGTCATCAAGGTAAGAGACCTTCTCATCAAGAAGTTCGAGAATTTTCAAGGCAACGTCCTATTTAGTGTCAAAACTTGACATTTTATCAACTAGGGAGTTGAGCACCTGCGACATATCTTGAATCTTTTTATCGTGTGCTCGAAGCTGGGAACCAGATTCAATAAGAGCGTATGCTGTCTTGGCCTCAGAAACATGAAGCTTGACTTGTTCTTCCTTCAATATCTGATCCTGACGATGTTGCAATTGGTTAAGGGCCTGCTTGAATACAATAGGCAGGATACATAAGGCTTCTTCCACTTTTGAGACTTCATGCCTCATACCGGTCATTTTTTCAATAGCAGACTGATGTCACCAATCAATATCCTTTTCAACAGCATGCAAGGCATTAACGGTGTCCTGCAGAAAAATGGTTTGTCGGCCAAGAGCATGCAGTTGCTCTTTCTTCTCGATGGTTCGAGGAGAGTCGGGTTGGGAAAAATCTTCAGCTCCGTTCAGCTGTCTCAAGTTCACATGGGTGCGTGACTCGAGTTGGAGATCCTCAGGTGTGATACCGTCATCAGATTCCAATACAGTTGAAGGTGCGGGATCATCCGATGTGGGCTCGGCAACAGGGGTGGCTATATCCTCCTGTTCTGGAATGGGTTCTGAAGACATAGATACAGGAGGGACTGAATCCTCCTGTTGTCTCTCAGCGTCCGCCTGCTCCTGTAGAGAGACTAATTCCTCGTGCGAGATGGCACGGGTCTTGTCGTTGGTGGCGATAGGCTCGGGTGCTTGTTGAGTCACAGGTTGTTCCTCCGCGACAAGAGGGACTGAATCCTCAATGTCTTGAATATTATCTCGTGAATGGGTAGGAAATTGTTGTTGCTTTGAGGTCCCTTGATCCGGTTGGTGTTGAGTTTCCTCACGACTCATTCTCAGACCTGCCTGGAAGGCGTCATCGTCGTCCAAGTCATGATCAGATTTAGGACTTTGGGGAGCTGAGTCAGTGGATTTGGATTTTACCTTCTTGCGGGCGTCAGCTTTGTCCATGAGGTGGCTTGTTATCAACTCCTTACAATAAAGGCTGTCCCATTGGATCAGGACTTCAACATTTTGAGAGTCCGTCACTTCCAAAACAAACCATTCTTCCTCGCTCCATTTGCTCCAATTGTACAAGGTGTTGTACGGAGCAAGCCTGTAAGCTTTCCACTGGACATAACATTCATATGCCTGCTCGATTTTCATAGAAAGCAATATTTTGTTAATTATGGTGTCCGGGGTGGGGCTGCGTACAATGCATGGGTCTGCTGTATGCAAAGGTTCCTCGACAGGAATGGGTCCCTGTGTTGGAGCTGGATCCCGAACAGGGGTTGGTACCCTGAGGGGAGATGGATCCTGAATGGGTGTGGAATCCCATATAGGAGATGTTGCTATTGGCTCCAAAGAGGCAACCGACTCGCCAGAGTCTTTTAAGTTGGCAGATGTATGTGTATCCGTCGTGGCCGCCAAAGGCTTGGGATATACTGTCTCGACAGTAGCAGGCATCTCTTCTGCAGGGGTTGCCCCCTGGGGGCTCAATACAGAGGGTTGGGCCGCTGTTTTTGATTTCGAAAGCTTCCTTAGCTTTCTTTTCGGCTTCTCACCAGCAATGGAGTTTTGCTGTGAGATCTCTTCCTTTTCTTTGAGGTCTCCTCGCTCCTTGACTTCGAATACATGTCCCTCGGATCGGCAGAAAGGGGCAAAGTTCGGACAAAAGGTCTATTTGCAAACAGGGGTTCTTTGTTAAAAACAGAGGGCCTGATGCTTCCAATGTATCTCCGAGAGTTGATCTTCTTCGCTTCTGTGGCTTGCGGAACACCGCATTTTGTTAGAATATAATTAAGAAATAAACCAAAGGACTACTTTTGAGAGGCAGGTGTGGATACTTCTTCCTGCAGCCTCTTGAGAATAATCTGGCACCAGTTGACCTTTTCGCAGGTCATGATGGCGACCATCATCCTGAACCTCAAATTGGTGCACATCTCAAATGCACCTGTTCAGTTTTCAATGACACGACAACAAAAATTGTGTAAGTAAACAAAAGGTAGGCAAAAATGTTTCTTGTGACAAGAAGTATGAACCGTTTCAACCGTCGCTGAACTGGTGAATAAGCCATAGTATCTGGTTAGGATTTCTTGGGACCCAAAGGTCTTAGTCAATGCGGATCTCCACTCTGTGGATGATAGCAGTGATGTCGGCGACGTTTCCTCCCTGATCAAGAGAAAAGAAACAGACAGCAGTGTTGAGGTAAAATTCCTCAACCATTTGAGCATCGAAACGCTCAGCGGTGTGACTCCCAAGGTGATAGAGGTCCTGTTGATGAATCCTCGAGACGACAAACTCCATGGATTCGATGTCGTATCCTTTAGAACGAACACGTTCAACAAATACAGATCTAGCAAAGATCCATCCATCAATGATGTTTGAGGTCTTCTTGAGAGAGAGAGAGAGAGAGAGAGAGAGAGAGAGAGGAAGTCTGTGAAGATGCCATTGTTGTTTCTTGAAGAAAAGTGAGGAAGATTCAAAGAAAATTGCAGTAAAAGCAATAAAACTTGTAGGCTATATGCTCAAAGACTCGTTCAATATGCAGAAAGCATAAATAGTCAAAAGAGGCATTAACAGTCCTTTTATAGTGGGTGGCGGTGAAGGGTTTCCAGATAGTGAACGGCCAGATTTAAGGGATGAGAACCGTTGTTTAAAATAGACGATCAAGATGGACTGAGTATAACGGGTACATCTTATCCATCTAATTTTAAAATGAGAGCGGGTCCCATATATGACGTATCATTTTCCCGTATTGCCCGAATTGGCTGTGTGAAATTATAAAATAATTTGAAACATCGCGGCTTTTGAGATACCAATGTCCAGATGTCGTGTAAAGCATTTAATGCAAACGACTTTTTAATTAAAAACAGGGCACGTGGACTAAAAATCATTTTAAAACAAATAATATATTAATTGATTTCCTATAGTATGTGCTGTATCCGCGAAAATACAGCGTTCCCCCTTAAAAGGTACATACGGGTTTCAATTCCATACATCAACTTTCGGATTACTGCTGTATTCATGGGTCATACTATATTCCCCATTAATTATTGCACACGTCAGCTGTAGGATAATTCATGTCTCTTTGTTCCTATAGTGCTGTTCTGATAGTCTGAGTGTACAGATAATCAACGGTGGATACTGTATTTTTGGGTCTTACAGCATTCCCCCTCAATTGTTGAGTAAAAGCATTAAAAACATACATGGAGTCAGGCTGTAGCAATTCCAATTCTTGTCGATGCATGCAGAATCTTGCTATGCCGAGAGGTTTGGCAAAGATGTCGGCTAGCTCGATATCTGTATGAACTTTTTCTAGCCGAACATCCTTGTTCTCAACATGATTCCTGATGAAGTGATGCTTCATGTGAATATACTTAGTATGCGAGTGCAATACAGGGTTGTGCGTTATTGCAATTGCACTCGTGCTATCGCACATTATCGGCATTTATTTGGCTTCAATTCTATAGTTTGACAGCTGTTGTTGCATCCAAAGGATCTGCATACAGCAACTACCAGCAACATAGTATTCTGATTCAACTGTTGAAAGCGAGTTTGCTAATTGTTTCTTGCTAAACCACGACACAAGTATAGGTCCAAGAAAGTGACAAGTTCCGCTTGTACTCTTCCTATCTAGCTTGCAAATTCCAAGATCCGAGTCCCTATAGCCAACTAAATCGAATCCACCTTCTTTAGGATACCACAGTCCTACATCGACTGTTCCTTTGATGTATTTCAGGATTCGTTTGGCTGTTGCGAAGTGTGATTCTTTAGGTGTTACTTGATATCGTGCACACACTCCTACAACAAACTGTATATCGGGCCTGCTAGCCGTTAGGTACAGGAGTAATCTAATAAGCTTCCTGTAGAGTGATTGATCAACCGGCTTTCCCGCTTCATCAGCACTAATTTGCACGGAAGTTCTGATGGGGATTGATGATGATTTGGAAGTATTCATTCCAAACTTGTTGAGAAGCTCCTTGCTATATTTTTCCTGGTTGATGAATATCCCTGTAGGCAACTGCTTTACCTGCAATCCTAGGATATAACTAAGTTCTCCCATCATACTCTTTTCAAATTTACTTTGCATGAGATGAGAGAACCTTTGACACAAAGCAAAGTTAGTTGAACCAAATATTATATCATCTACATATATCTGAACCATCAGGAGGTCACCACCTTCCTGTATTTTAAATAAGGTCTTGTCTACAACACCTTTCTCGAATCTATTATCAGTTAGATACTGGGACAGAGTCTCATACCATGCTCTAGGGGCTTGCTTAAGTCCATACAGAGCTTTCCTTAGCCTGTATACGAGGACTCCACCTTTTGGATTAACAAACCCTGGTGGTTGTTAGAGTTCTTCGGCAAGGTCTCCATTTAGGAATGTACTCTTGGCGTCCATTTGATATACAATGAAGCTCTTATAGGCGGCAAAGGCTAGAAATATCCTAATGGCTTCTAGTCTGGCTACAGGGGCAAATGTTTCATCGTAGTCTATGCCTTCTTCCTGTCTGTAGCCTTGGGCGACTAGTCGGGATTTGTTCCTAATAATGAGTCCATTTCTATCCTTCTTGTTTCTAAATACCCATTTGGTTCCAATTACGGATTGATGCGGAGGTCTGGGTACAAGATACCATACGTTGTTTCTTTCGAAACCGTTAAGCTCTTTTTTCCATAGATGTAATCCAATGAAAATTGTTGAGGGCTTCTATGGTAGAAATAGGTTTGGATTGAGCTAAGAATATAGCAATAGTGCACATGTTAAGTCTTCTAAGTTCATATTGAGATTTCCATTCAGGAAATGGAGATATCTCAGACTCGGATTCTTCTTGCGCACATAGTACATTTCCTTGTGTACTCTGTATTCTCCTACGGGTAGAAACACCAGCATCAATATTTCCTATGATCAACTCATGTGGATGATCTTTCAACCATCTTCTATCGAGTTCTAATTCGGGGTCCCGTACTGTATCTTGAGTTGCTGTAGTTTCGAATTCAACTTGTACAACATCAGCTTCATCTACTTCAGTTCTTACAGCTGCGGGGTTAATTTCTAGGTCAACGACAGGCTCTATAGAAGTTGGTGGATCAATGATGAAAGTTGTTGGATGTTTTAAATAATATCTTCTATACCTGTAGGATCATGGTGAGGTTCATCGAACACTACATGAATGGATTCCTCAATTGATAGCTTCCTTTTATTAAAGATCCTGTAAGCTTTGCTGACAGAGGAATATCCTACAAATATCCCTTCATCTAATTTCTCATCGAAGGTTCTAAGTTGATCCTTACCATTGTTCAAAACGTAACACCTGCATCCAAATATGTGAAAGTACGAAACTAATGGAGTTTTGTTGTTCCATACCTCGTATGCTGTTTTGTTGTGGTGTTTGTTGATGATACAGCGGTTTTGTGTATAACATGCTGTAGTGGTGGCTTCGCCCCAGAAACGCTGTGGCAACTTGCTTGCGGCAATCATGGTTCTAGTTGCTTCTTTCAGCGTCCTGTTCTTTCGCTCAGCAACACCGTTTTGTTGAGGTGTGCGGGAAGCTGAGTATTCGTGTTGTATCCCATTTTCCGAACAGTAATGCTCTACAAAGTGGTTAGTGAATTCCGTACCTCTGTCGAAACGAATGGACACGATACTCAACCCTTTCTCATTTTGAATCTTTCTCAGGTGCTCGGGCAGCTTTGATGTTGTTTCCTTCTTCTTGATTAGGAAGATTGTCCAAGCATACCTGGAAAAGTCATCAACAATAACGAGACAGTATTTCTTACCTCCCAAACTTACCGGGTCTACAGGACCGTATAGATCCATGTGTAGCATTTCTAGATTTCTGTGAGTGGAAAGGTAGGATTTGCTCTTTAGGCTGGTCTTGATTTGCTTGCCTTTCTGACAGGGTCCACAAACGCTGTCTTTTTGAATGACACATTTAGCAATCCTCTAACCATTCCCTGTCTGGAAATCTTATTGATGGTCTTGAAGTTGACATGAGACATCCTCTTGTGCCATAGCCAGCTTAGATCTGCAGTGCCTTTGGCAACAAAACAAGGAATTGTGGAGCTCGTGGGCATCCAATCAGCAATATACACATTACCTGATCTGCTTCCTGTGAGCACAACTTCTTTGGTCAGGATGTTCTTGACTCTACAGTGATCTATATAGAACTTCACCGAGAACTGTTTGTCACAGAACTGGCTAATACTAAGTAGATTGTACTGTAAGCCTTCAACATAAGCTACATCGGTGACTTTGAATTTTCCTACAAGAAGGGTTCCTTTCCCTCTTGTTCTTCCTTTAGATTTATCACCGAATCACACTTTTGGACCGCGACCTTCTACGTAATATGACAGCTTGATTTTATCTCCTGTCATGTGCCGAGAACATCCGCTGTCGAAGTACCAGATATCCTTCTCTAAAATGTTCTCATCATCGCTATCTTCATCTTCCGGAATGTCTTTGGCCATAAAGCACATATAGGCTTTATCTTCGAATTCATCATCAGATGAGTCACTGTCAGTGACTACCTGAAGACATTCTTCGGACTTTGATGGTGCGGGGGAGGCTTCTGATTCACCAATCTGGGCCTTGAGCTTGTTTTTCCAAGCACGTCTTCTTTCATCCTTTTCTTGTTGCTCGGATTCCAGCAACCTTTGAACTTTAGGATGAGGACATTTATTTGCATAATGTCCTGGTTTCCTGCAATTATAACACATGTTACCGTCACCAGAAAAAGTTTCGGTACTTACCTTGTGAACAGGCTTGGGCCTGTATGGAGTCTTTCTCGACTGCTTGATGAACTTCTTGAACTTATGCATGAGGAGCGCCATTTCATCTTGTGACAGGATGTCGTCGTCGCTGTCAGCATTCTTGTGAATGGGCTTTGATGAGCTGGGCATGCTGTGTCTTCGGTTGGATATAGCTGCTAAAGTTGTAGTCCTTACAGGAGATTCTTCAGCTTTCTCTCTCCTGTCTATATCATACACTAGTACAAATATCCCCTTCACTGACACTAAAATAGTGTCAGTAATTAGTTTTACTGACACTTCAGAATAGTGTCAGTAATGCTAAAGCCAGAAAATACTGACACTAATTTTTAGTGTCAGTAATACAAGAGTCAATAAATACTGACACTAAAATAGCGTTAGTATTTTGTTTTGCTGACACTAAAATAGTGTCAGTAATTAATTTTTTACTGACATTAAACATTAGTGTCAGTATGTTCTGGCTTTAGCATTACTGACACTATTATAAAGTGTCAGGAAAAATAATTACTGACACTATTTTAGTGTCAGTATATGTTCAGATTTGTGAAAAAAAAATGTATTATTATCTCAATTACATTTTTTTGTTTAATTACATGAAAAAAATACCATAAATTAAAATTTTCAAACAGACATTTGACTTATAAAATATCCCAAATGCAATTGACTTAAAAAAGCAGCAGAATACAAAACCAAGCATCGAGAGCCATCAAAATACAATCAAACTACTAAACTACCAAGTCTGGAAAATTCTAAACTATACCAATAGAACACCTCAATCAAATATACTAATCAAGCATTAAACTTAACTACTAACAAAACACTTCAACCAAGTTTTGCACGTGGGCCTTGGAAATGGATTTAAGCTGGTTCGGTAAATCAGTCGAGTGTGCTGCCAGACCTGACAAAAAGACTCATACATAGAAACTTCAAATTGTAGTCTACATTGGTGGCAACAAAATGCAATGGTAAGAGAAAGCAAATGTAAACAAAGGAACGTTATGTAAATGGGATATGTCCTTCCCGGATTTGAAATAGGCTTCAGCCCATCTTCTATCTCCCATGATTTCATAGATGAGTCGGACCTGCACGCAGATATAATATTTAAAATTGAAACAATCTGCATGAGCCCCCTTAAAAATAAATTTAATTTAATTCCATAAATAAATGTTGATAAGCAATGGCCATACCATCTTCCAACCATCAGGATCTAGGCATGCCATAATCTTGGTGCTAATACCAGGTAGAGGGCCAGGTTCTCTGATAATTTTCCCACCAAAAGCTCCGATCGTCAATGGTTTGATAAACATCATCTGTCCCTATTGCTATCTGCAAGATTCTGGTCGATGAATATTAAACCAGTATCACAAAGGTCAAGAAACGCTAAATGTGGTAGGATAAAAAACACTAGGCAGAGGAAGACATCGAACCTGAGCATAAGCATTGTCTTGGTCATATTCAGTGACACCATAATTGTAAGTCAACTCTATGACAACCTTTTTATCTTCAGGACCGAAGCCCATCATTGCTACCGTATACTGAGCACAAACAACAAAAACCTCAATGGAGCATTCTTAAAAATATATGTATATATTATACACATCAACAAGCATTCACATAATTTAAGTGTTAAATAAACTCAACTGATTCAACTATGAAAGGCAACCATTGGGTAATTTAAATAGTCATGAAAAAAAGAAAGCAGCATATAAACAAAAATAGTTTGGTCTGCGGTGAAATTCCTTAAACTCAGTTGATATGTTAAATTTCCAATTTAGTAAAAAAGGTAATTGATGTCAGTTTCTATCTACTCTTTGCATCAGCAACCCCCGGCCTCGCTCCCGCCCACAATAGATAACATCATCGTCATCATCAACTGCAGGTTTCATTCAAGTATATTGGACTATAAATAATAATAATAATAATCAGTAAAGATCAAGCAAAGAGTTCACAAGCTGCAAAACTCAGTTGTGGCGTCGCCTATGCATAATGTAAATAGTATACTGAAGAAAAAGACTCAAACGGCTAAATCAAGGCAAGAGTGCTTTCTCGAGGTGTTGGCAACTACCTGACCTGCATTGCCAAATAGGTCCAATAACATATCCTTAAACAAAATTATACCTTTTGAGTATGTAACATATGACAAAAGGTTATTGGAGAAACAGAGTAGGAGGAAACCATTATAGATAAATGCCATCTGATTCTGCACTCTAGCATAGATCCATCCAAGATCTAAAAATTAACTTCACAATGACATTTAGAAGCCTATTTAGGCTGGAGCTCAGGTCATAGTAAATCTAACAAGGAAAAAAAGAAAAGAAACATTTAAAGATTTTGACAAAAAAATTAGTTCAATAATGGCGCAAAGTCACAATTCTATCATCATGTTTGCACAGTACTATAAGAATCCGTACCTCCTCCCATGTAGCCTCAGATAGACGAAGATATATAGTCAGAATGAAACAACCTGGCCTAATGTAGCTCTCTGTCACATATTCAATCTTTATGTTTGCCTTCTGATCTACAAACTATATTTGTAAAGATCAAGATGTTTCCAAGTGTTGCAAAACTATGTATACAAAATTGAGTGTTACTCAAGCTCCACAAATCTTTGCACTAAACAGGACAACTACAATTATTTGCACTAAACAGGAAACTAAAGTACATTTCTCCATTCATTGCACTACAATTGGAGTTATAACATATACCCCCAAACTGAATATGCGGAAAAAATATTCCATACATCAAAAGATGCATACACTCATGTTGAAGTTAATCATGGATCCAAGATGATAAAGACACACATAAACACTTGAATGTGCAGTAACAAGAAAATAGTTCAGCAACCAACTAATCAAATAAACATAAAGTCCAAGCAGAATCGATTAGTAATTAAAATAAGAAAAGGAAAAGAGAAAATATACCTCAGCTTTCATAACCATCTGATCAACATAGCGTTTAAGTTTATTAACACTAAGCGCCTCAGTAAAAAACCTGAACTGCTCCTACCTAATAGTGTAATCCCCATCACACTAGTATAATCCACACCACATCAAGAGCATGCCATAGCATCAGAATAAGAACTGAATAGATAGATGAAGTAAAGAGGCAAAAACACTTCAACAAACCTTATGATTATAGACTGGTTTGTTTCATCTGCAAAATTCACAAATCGTAGCAAACACAAATGAGATTTGAAATATATGTCAACGATAAGGAGCATTCCAAATAATTTTAGAGATTATACAATACCTTTCATCATATCATTGTAAGCTGTGTCAGCAACAGCATACACATGAGGGTTGTCCAGAAGATTTTGTCTATAAGCTGTAACAAAGTCATTTCCATATAGCGGCACATCTTTGAAAGGATTGACTGCTATTAAACCGGGGCCTGCCTTACTCTAGGAAAAATAGGAACAGATTTTTCAAGAGCACAGACAGCTAACATAGTACATAACACAAATGCTTGACCACGAGTTACTTACATATACAATGTCTTGAGAATATCTATACTGTAGATTGTGAAGAACTGGAGGCTCGTTCAAGTAGCTAAGTTCTATAAGATCATCCACCCCCTCAAGAATGTCTGGATTGGCAGGTAAGAGACAACAAAATCAGAAACGTTTTAAATTCAACTAGCATGATTCTTCTATCAGAATGACAACATTTTTCAAATATGCTAGCGTGGAGATTTAACAACAGTAAATCAAAAAGATTTAAAATCGGGCCATCTCTTTTAGTCCGAAACCTCAACCATTGGCCGCCAAGTTCCTTCTTGATGAGAAAAATTTCACACAAGCACACTTCATTAAACCAACCATTTCCAGAATTCACATAACACATGAAACCCATTTTCTTTTGGAATTTAAATTCGGAACAGTTAGAAAACGAACCTGAAATTCGTTATTTCAGTTGCGACAAAACCCAACCCTCCGTCTCACTGACACCTTCAGTCGTATCCACGGATAGTCGCCATCGAAGCTTATCGGATACCTTGGCTTCCACCTTTTTTCCACCGGTAGTCGGATTTGGAATTTCGGATTTCCAAACCAGGCCCTTGAATCGGGCTCCTGTCGCTCCGATTTAGTCCAATTAAGGACATGTACGCTGCTGAATCGAGCGGGCGGTGGTCACGCCGGAGATAGAATGCTCGGAAGCATTTTTGAGAGAGAGAGATAGAACGAAGAGAGAGAGAACAGAAATGAGGCGATGAGAAGAGAGAGAGAGTGTGAGATGAGAAGACTTTTTCATCGGGAGAATGATTTAGCATCTTTTTTTTATTTCTCATTTAAATTACTGATACCTTTGTGTCAATATATTTTGACACATTTATATTAAAGTCAGAAAATAGATCAAATGTCGTAAGTTACTGACACTTTTGATAAAGTGTCAGAACAAAAGTGTCAGTAAAAGATATTTTTGTAGTAGTGATACTCAAATGCTTTGAGGTCAGAGAAGAGATCAAAAGTAGATATTTCATTAAGATTGCATGACATACGCATAACTATGGTCTTAATATCCCATCGGGCAGGGAGAGATCTGAAAATTTTTAGGTTCTTCTCCTTTTGAGTATAAAGCTTGCATAATCCTTCAAGTTCACCAACAATGCCAGTGAATCTGAGGTCAAGTTCCTCAAGTGTTTTGGTTGATTTCATTTCAAAAGATTCAAATTGCTGAGTCAATTTTAAAATTTTATTTTCTTTTGAGAGCTAAGTTCCCTCACAAATTAACTTGAGTTTATCTCAGATATCCTTGGCTGTTTTACAGCTCTTTACCTTAGAGAACGTGCCTTTGTCAAGAGTGATAAATAGCGCATTATTCGCAATATTTTCGAGGTTGGTGCGTTTCCCATCATCTGTGGTCCATTGTTCGCGCTCTTTCTCGAG
The DNA here is from genome assembly GCA_033398695.1 of Orobanche coerulescens. Lineage (NCBI taxonomy): Eukaryota > Viridiplantae > Streptophyta > Magnoliopsida > Lamiales > Orobanchaceae > Orobanche > Orobanche coerulescens. Next base: position 67,198,743 of record CM065810.1, read on the forward strand.
CATCTCCGCATGAGCTTAGCCTTCAATCCTTGGGGCCGGATTTACCTTCATGATCTTTATGGGCCATCCTGTATAACAAAAATCATCTATTCGTGCATTGCTGCAAGATTAGCCTCCATCCTAATTCTCCAGTCGTCAAACTCGTTAATAGAAAACATAGGGACTTTATTGATCATTGATGTATCCATATGAGAATATAGGAAAGAAAAGGACTGTTTATAAAAAAATAAGTGATTTTAAGGATCTGATTCGGTCAAAAATACGATTGATTCTTTTTAGAATCAACCGCTCCGATACCACTTGTTGAACACTAAGTATATAGAATACAGCTTGAAAAGTGTTTTAAGCAACAAGCTGTATAATTTTCAAGTTTGAGTGCGTAGCGGAACTCTTGTAATAGTAAGTTGCTGTAAATATAGCAACTCGGTATGCAGTGTATACTTAAAATACTCACAATTATTAAAATAGTAAATGCAGAAGGTAAATAATACAGTAATTAAAGTGGTTCGAGGTAAACCCCTCTACGTCCACTGGTCCTCCACACAGGAGTGAAAATTTTATTATAAATACTGCGAACACAACTAAGTATTTATAATCAAACATATCAATGTATCGTTCACACATATTGATACAAAGATCGTAACTTTCAACCGTTCACGCAGATTGGTTAAAGCTTTCACTTGACTGGCTTCTTCACACACAGTTCCGAAGCTTCGTCTCTACAATGCAAATCTGTCACACACATTTCAGGAAAAGCAAGACTTTCTCAGTCCACACAGGGCTGATAGATTTGTTCAATAAAAGAACGTTGTTTGAACAACAACTTGACTTTCTTAAGCTTGAGCTGATGATGTGTTGTTCAAGGTTGAGCACTTGAATATTTCTTCTCTCAGAATAGGCAGTATGCTTGAAGAAATATGTTTGCTCAGATGTATATATTCGTGTATATATTTGTATAGCTTCTGTGTATCTGATCTTTAAACTCTGGGGTATATATAGCCTTTGAATAGATCCGTTGAGAAAGATCCGTTGAGCAAAAGTCCGTTACAACTGGATGGTTGACTTGTATAGACGAAGATCCGTATTTTGCGTTGTTTGAAGATCTCTGTCGGTTTTAATATTTAAATACTTTATCCTTTCAGTATTTAAATACTTCTTTTCAAATGGGACTTGACTTTAGCAAATAACAAAGATTCCTTTTCACACGGTCTTCAGTCCTGTTTCGATAGGTATTGAAGATCTCAATACTTTACAGCTTGAATGTTGTATCCATTTATGCTGTAGGCTATATTGGAGTAGTCGCTTTATGGAATGTTGTTGTATGAATAGACAACTTCCATACTTGGCGCTTTTAGACTCTGTTGCTGTATGATGGCAACACGAAGGCTTGTATGAAGACACTTTATACTGTCGCTGTATGCTGGCATTATGAGAAGTCTTCGATATGGGATTGACAACTTCGATCGTCTTTTGATACAGCTGCTTGATGTATGCTGGGTTGGCACTTTATCAAAACTTCGATACAGGATTGTTTTATCCCAACACGTTCCGATCCATGACCGGAATGGATACAATGTTTTTGTGCCCATTGGGCAAAACAAGTACATCTTCTAAAGTTAAAACAAAACCGTATTCTAAACCCAAAAGAAGTGATTCTATGTCAGTTGCCTCGACACTATGCCCACTTCCGACAGTAATCATCACTTCCCCAACTCCAAGATTCCTACTTTGTTCCAGATCCTGATTCACGGTACGAATATGAGAACTATCACCTGAATCCAGTATCCAAGAAGTAGAAAATACAGTAGCATAAAAATTTATTTCCAAAACTAAAAGTTCTGTACCTGAAGTGCCATAAAGAATGGGACAGTCTCTAGCCCAATGGCCCAGCTCACCGCACTTGAGACGAGCGTCCTTCTTCTTCTTGTTCTTCGGAACCATCGGGGCCTTGCCCTTACCTTTGAGGTCCTTGACTTGTAGTTACGTCCGCTTCTTGGTCGTTTTCTTCTTATTCTTGGATCTCCGAGATCCATAAGAAATCACAAGGGCAAACTCCTTCATCCGTGGAGACTTCATCTGAGACTGAGTGGTCACCAGTTTGTTCATTAGCCTAGCTAAGTTGCACGCAATCTCATTGCAGTTGAAATTCACAACAAATTGTGAGAAGGAATCAGGGAAAGACTGTAGAATAAGGTTGGTCTGGAGAGAAGTATCCATCTTAAAATCAAGAGCCTCCAATCTCTCGATCATTGATATCATTTTGAGGACGTGGTCCCCAACCTTCTCACCTTCCTTCATCCTAGAACCAAACAATTGCTTGGATATCTCATATCTAACAGGTTTCTAGGGATAAAATTTTCTCCAACCAAAGGCATCCAATGTGCTCTCGGTAATTTATCGATCCTCCCCAAATGACTACCCCGATAACTCGGAAGCATAGCACATCCGGTTTGGATTTCAATTTTCCGAAAGCTCGATGGAGGGAAGGAAAACCTTGAAACCATTTAAACTTAATAATTTGTCGTGGGAGAATTTTCGTATTAATGTTACACTTTGCACATTAATTCATTTAAGCGCGTTTGAAGCATTCATACCATATGAATAAACATTCACAACCTAGTTGCTACCAACATGTAGTTCATGGACCGTTCCTAGAAAAAAACGTCGTAATCTAATTACATGTCTTCGGTCTTGAATCTTCGTCTTCTCGAATGGATCTTCCTCCGATCTTAGTCATTACATATAAATTTTATATTTGAAAATTTGCATCCTAGATACAAATATTTCTAGTAAAATAAATAGGCTCAAAACGGCCTTTACAACCCAATCGAATAAAACCGAACGATTCAAAACTAGGTCCATGAACCACATCACCATTCAAATATAATGCATCAAACACATTAAAACAAATGGCATTCATAATTAATCTAAATATTGATCCAATCAATATAAATTAATACATCCAAACAAATGAATCAAATTAATTAACACAACCGTTAATTTTAACTTGTTCCGGACGAGAAAATATTTCATTAAATTAATTTCCCTAAGAATAAAATTACCATATTATATCTTAGTCAAATTAAATCTAATTTAATTTGTGGGAAATTAATTACCGAACGAAATATAAAAAACGGAGTCGAAAAACACACGGTCGGGCCAAGCCCGTGCGCCACACCTTGCCCAGGCTGCACGCATGATCCTCGAATGGGACGGCTCGGCAGGCGGCCGACATAGGGCCGCATGATGCAGTAGAATGGGACCGCGGCGGTGCAGGCCGACTCAAGTTCTTTGGGTCCGTTTACGTTTTCAACTCGTTTTTCGCCTCGATTCCAAAAACAATATTTTTCTAATCTTTATATTACACATTTAAATCATTTTTTCGAAAGAAAAATAGATTTACATTGTAACATAAAATCATGAAAAAATAATTTTTAGATGAACAATTGAAAATCAACGATTAATACGATTATGATTCCAAATCATAAGAGCATTAGGTACAGTCAAGCCGTGGATGTGGTGCCGTGGGCATTTTTTGCTGCCACGTCAGCAAAAAGCTCCACGGCACCAGAAATCCCACGGCACCACATTTCAGGGGTATCCGTTGGCACCAGAATTTCTGGTGCCGTCGGCCATTTTTTTTAAACAAAAACTAAAATATACACAATATAAACTAAAATAAACTTCATTAATATTAAAAACAAACATTACATATAAAAAAACAAACATTACATGTAAAAAAAATACACATTACATTAAATGCTCCACAAGGTCATCTCGAAGCTTTCACATGAACTATTCGATCATGAAGTTCTTTACTTTTTCTAACATGTAAATCACATCTTTCGATCCAATTATCTGGCATGTTCGGGCGTGGATCGACGAATGTCTCTCTTAAATTCACTTCGAATCCTTCGTCTTCCAATATCATGTTGTGTAACATTATACAACAATACATGATTAGTTTCAAAGTGTTGACTTGAAAAGCACGTGCCGGTTGTCGTATAATCTCCCAACGACCTTGTAGGACTCCGAAGGCTCGTTCAATATCTTTTCTAGCACTTTCTTGTACTCTTTTGAAGTTCAAATTTTTTTCAGACCTTGCAACACTAAACGTTTTCACAAACACAGACCATGTTGGATAAATGCCGTCGGCTAAATAGTAACCTTTTTTATATGTATGTCCGTTTCTTCAAACAGACATTCCGGAGCTATACCGGCAAGTTCTTGATCAAATATCGGGGAACCATACAACACATTAAGATCATTATTTGCCCCTGGAACCCCAAAATATGCCTGCCAAATCCATAATCTCTGATCCGCAACCGCTTCCAACATAATAGTTGGGTATTTATGATCACGTCTTTTGAATTGAGCTTGTAAGGCCTTTGGACAATTTTTCCAATCCCAATGCATACAATCAATACTCCCGAGCATTCCCGGGAGTTTATGTTTTTCTTCATGCAATGCATATATTTTTTCTATGTCATCTGAATTGGGCTTTCTTAAATACTTCTCATAGTATAAAACATGTATGCATTTAGTAAAGTAATCTAAACATTGTCGTGAACAACGTTCACCAATTTGCATGTACTCATCAAATGCATCAGGTGCAGTGCTGTACGCCAATTGGCGTATGGCAGATGTGCACTTCAACACAGCACCTATACTTAACCTACCGGTAGCATCGTAACTTGGTCTAAAAACACGAAAGTACTCGGGAAGAGGCTCAACATTATAACTTAAAATATCATTGAGAATTCTATTAAAAAGTCTAGAACTCATACGATACCTTCGCCTAAAATGTCTTCGGGATATTTAGGAGCAGTCTCAGCGTTGCCAAAGTAGTCTTCAAGTAATTGTTGTTCCGCCTCTTCTCGTTCACGAGGTATGTATGCCCTCGTTCTCTTTTCACCCGATTGCGATCCCCGGCTTCTTGATCATACAAAGATACAAATTGTTCGTATGCCACGTAACTTTGAACATATCGTTCTCGATCATCGTTAAAAAATACATCATAAACATCGGACGGGTCGTTGTGATTAATTGGGTTGTTTGGATTCATGATTGAACGATTTGTATGAAAAAATCAATATGGAATTAGATAAATAGAAGTAGAGATTTAAGGGGTATTTATAAGGTTTTTTTGGGGTAATTTTTTTTTTTAAGATAAACGGCTATAAAGCCGTTACATGCATGCAAATTCCAAAAACTAGTCGTTGGGAGCTCCACATTTCAAAGAAAAGACAAAAAAAAAATTACCTTGGCGCAGCGCGGTTGGGACGGCGCGAGAGGTGATGGCACGAGCCACGGTACGGTGCGCCGAGGGCTGATGGCCATGGCGCCAGCCATGGCACCACCGTACCCCATGCTCTAAGAACATCCAATCAAGCATTCCAAATGCTAAATATCGTATATACGATTGCAAGACCTACACTCCGATAACACTGTTGGGATTCGATGCCTTAAATGAAGGCACATCGGAAGCAAAACACGAATCTAATTCGATCTGAATCCCTTAAGAGGATCGATCAAGCTACATATATACGAATATAAATCGAAACAAAGTAAGATTCGAAATCATACACTCGTAGTCCGTTGACTAAATGCTGTGTAGATTATGTCCCCTGCAAATCCAATCCGCAACAAGCTTTTTGATGATCCAACACGGAAAGGACCGCGTCTTTACTTGACACGTGTTGTTACCCAAAATATTATTCGGAATGATTTGCTGGATATGGCTACGGGTGAGTAACAAACAAAATGCGAGAACATGTCCGAGGGAATGTAAATAACACAAGATTTGCTGGGGTTGTTAGCCTCGGGATTGAATGCTCTCGCAAGATATTACTAATACGAATACTGCTTTGGAGTACAAATATTAATGTTAGAGTACAATTACAATGAGTGTAACGACCATAGTTATCTAGCTCTTGAGTGCTGAAGATTGCCGGAAGAACCAGAGTTGATGCTCCGTGAGTTCTTGTAACAAAGGTTGAATTCTCTGTGGGGAATTCTGTGTGTATCAACTATGTGAAATCGACTGTGTTTCTGCGTGATGGAAGTCTGATCAGCTCTCGGACCTCACTGTGTAAATTCAACTGATTCTCACTGTGTAAATTCGTCTGACCCGTTTCCAAATGCTGGAGGTCTCCTATTTATAGAAGAGGAGGTAGTTGGGATGTCCTGATCCCAAACGGGCAATCGCTTTTCATGTATTAAATTATACGGGCGATCGTCTCAGCACGTGGGCCAGTTTCCTTAAAGTCCGCAGCTACTGCTGGCATCCAGATGTGCGAACCAATGAGAAGACAACACGCGTCCTATGTTGCTGTATTGGGAGGTCCCACCTAGGACCTTTTGGCGGGTCTGTCGGTTGGTGAGGCTGTCCTTGTTACTGACAGCTAATGATGGGCTGGAGTCAAAAGCCTTTTCCCACGGCGTCTTTTGTGGATCTGCACGTGGGCCTTCATCCTGAGATTCAGTGTTCGCAGACTTGACGAATGTTGGCTTTACACGTGGCATGAGGCGGTCGTCCTTGGTCGGGCACCAGAGACGATCGCTAGGTGCCAAGAGACGATCGCCCTGGACGTCGATCGCTCAGTACCTGATCTCGATCTGGACTCTTCGTCTGGTAAGTGCACCTTGGTTCATTTGACGTTGACTTTGGTCGCTCGGCCATTATGTCGATCGCCATCGAGGAGTATTAATCGCCGCACAATAATTGCCCCCCAACTCGCTCAGATGTTGAAGACGTGGGGTGAGGTGGTTCTAGTGGCGATCATTTGAATTAGACGAGCGACTCATCACTTTATGGGACAGACAATCGTCTTTCGAGCAGATTTTGACTTTGAATTTGGATAACCTACTTGTTGGGAATAGTGCCCTAGGACATTCGATGTGCCTAGATTTGTAATTGTCACATTTAAATAAAGTTATTTGATATCATTTATTTCTCGTTGATTATTATAATGTGTGCATGTTTTAATATTATAATAATCGAATAATAGTTATTCACGAATAATAAGATTATTCAAATGTCCCTGGTAAAATCGCGTTGAGTAAAGACTCAAGTGATTAATACTAGTATAAGTTTGATTGATAATCATCGGACGATTATACGTATGGTACGGATCAATCTTATGGGTACTGGTTGGAGAACTAATACTGGACCGACCCGCATTGAGATCACTGCATGGAAATGTCATAAGTGAATCTCAATATAACAGTATGTCAATAAATCCTTGAACCTGAGATTATCATACAGTCCAACATGATAACTGTTATGCCTTGACGTAATCCAACGTCATCTGAAACATGGTGATCATAAAGGTTAGCGATCGGGATTAGTGGGAGTCATGTAGAGGGCAATGAATAATCAAGATGGGGATTTGTCCCTCTCTTAAGTGAGAGAGATATCTGCTGGGCCCCTCGATAAGTAGGACTGAAGGAAATGCATGGCCATGCTCAAATGAAGAGTCATTTGATTCAATCAGTCTACTTAAGATCGAGAAAGCATTTGAACATAAATAAGTATGACAGACTCCATGACTTAGTTTAAATATGATATCGCGTGACAAAGGGATTTGACATGTTAAAAGGTTTAATGGACTATTAACTTATATTATTTGGGTAATCATAATGTCTTGCTAGAGTCCGCTTATGATTTATTATTTAATAAGGTATTAAATAATTGCCAACATAATATAAGCCTTTTGGGTCGCATGTACGACAATTATAGACAAGTAGGAATAAATATCAACTGGGAATAATAAATATAATATTGGATATTATATTTATAAGGAGATTAAATAATAAGTAATATATATAATATTAGATATTATATATATTGTATTATTTAATAAGTTGAGGGGCAACTAAGCAAATACTAGATTGTTGAATCTAGGGATTACTTAGTATAAATAAGAGATCCATGACAAGTAGTTGTCATAGAACTCAACCAAAAAAAATGCCTCCCTCTCCAAGAAGAAGAAAAAGTCGACCTCTTCCTCATACTGTAGGAGAACGAAGTCGGTCGTCTAACCCTCTTCCCTTAGTTGATCTTGATCAATAGTACAATCCTTCTAGTAAGGAACTTGTATTGTATTATTTATCAATATTATTCGTAAGGATTTAGCAATCCGGCTTGTGAAATTGTTCGTGTGTGGATCACCAAAAGAGGAAGGAGATATTCATCTGCTTCTAGTCCGGATCTAGAATTGTTCAATCGGATTAAGGTAATTCGATTAACTCTTCAATTAAACAATTAAATTACTGCATGAGATCCTAAATTGGGTTTTCACGTTTATTGTTCCGCTGCGTTTTTACTCCGATTATTTTGTATTCGATGCATAGAAAACCCAACAGTGGTATCGGAGCCAACTTGCATGTAATTTAATTATTTGTGTAGAACATATTTATGTGTAAATTATGTTCTTGATTATGTTTATAAAATATGGATTTTATAAAATAATTTTTATGATTTAATTTGATTAAATCGGATCGTCAAAAATTTATTTTCTGGACTGGTTTTGCGAATTTCTGCTCCAGAACTGTTCTGGAACAGATCGGTTCCGAGACGAGTCGGGTCAGGTCGGGCTGGACCCACGGGCTGTTTGAATTAGCAAAAATGATTTTGCATTACCAGGGGTTCGAACCTGGTGGTCCGGCCAGCCACCTGCCTACTTACCAAGTGAGCTGCGTTTTTGTTTTGGTAAAAATACGCGGAGTTTTTATAAAAGGTATAAAAATCTGCCTTAAATATTGCAAAAATAATTCCACAAAAACTGGGATTTGATCCTGAGTCTTTAGACTTTACCTCCGCACCACTTACCATCTCGGCTGGGCCATGTTTTTGGTAAGTTTCACAGTAGTTCTTTTTATAAGCCCTTTTAATATAAAAGTAAATTTGGCTATAATAGTTGCAAAATGTTGCAACTGCAATGCTGGGTTTCGAACCCGGGCGGACTTGTTCCCAGGGCACAAAGACAACCATCTCGGCCAAGTACAGATTTGTTCATGTGATGACTCAAATTTTATTTATAGTCTGACTGTCAGACATATTTTAATTTCTATTATTACTTGCTTTATTAATTATTTGATAATTATTTATGGTATGTGTGTGGTGTATGGCATGACCATAAATTGACCAATGTGATTGGATAATTTAATTTCTTATGGGTTGGTTTTACGGCCTGCGTGTCGTTTAATTATAATTAGTTTTACGGCCTGCGAGTCGTCTATTTAAATTGTTTATTATTTTACAGCCTGTGTGTCGTTTGCACTTCTTGTAATTTAATTTACTAGTGTAGTATTAAATTTCATTAATGTAATGAAGACAAGAAGGACGAGTAAGACGGACTCGAGGAGCAAATTGATCGCGTATGACGTTCCAAGGAGTTGGGAAGATCAATGAAGACCATATTTAACCCTTTAGATGACCTTTGTGATTTTCATGTTGGCTCATGAAAATCACGTTAGGATTATGGTCATGCTATACACGGTCCTATACTTTCACTATCATGTGATGCGATGTATATTTAGATTTATGCATGTATGTGATGCTATGTATGTTTAGATGTATGTTGGCAAACATAGACATTAACATAGGATAAAAATCCCTCGTTAAAATTTTAAAATGCCGTTCAATTGAAAAACACCTATCAAGACTTCGATCATCATGAGTGGGTCATGCCAAAGCTGGGCACTCGGATTATCTTAGTAAGGTAGGATAGGTAATGGTGATACCTATACGTTTAATGAATTTGGAAATCAAAATAGTTTTGAACCTTAAGGCATAAGATGGGATTATAACATGCTTGGGCATACGATGCCAAATCCCATGATATAATCTAAGAGTTACATATGATGTAATCGACAAAGAGTTATCCACCTAAAGTAGCTCAATTCTAGGCGTCGTGCCAAAGCTGAGTTTAGGATTGTGCGAAATGGGATCTTAGCCCACTAAAATTACAAATGTTGTAAATTGAGGGTACTTTGTTTTAGTGGGAGTATTTTTCGAGAAATAAAATAATGTGACTAAATATTTTGCATATTAAATTTTGTAGAATGGCATCAAACAACACATCCATCATTTCACTGCGATCCATCCTTGAGAAGGACAAGCTCAAAGAAAATGGCAGCAACTATCTAGATTGGATCCGCAGCCTGAGAATAGTTCTCAAGCAAGAAAGAAAGCTGTATGTTCTTGAGGAAGAAATTCCCGATGAGCCAGCTGACAATGCAAACAAAGCAACAAAATACAAATGGAAGAAACATTGTGATGATTCCATTGATGTCGGTTGTCTTATGTTGGCCACCATTTGTCCAGAACTTCAGAAGAATCTGGAGGAAATGGAGGCTTATGAGCTAAATGCTCACTTCAAGGAAACTTTCTCGAAGCATGCTAGGCAAGAGAGGTATGAGACCTTTCAAGCCTTGTATGCTTTCAAGATGGTTGAGGGGACATCTATCAGCGCTCACGTGCTCAAGATGAAAGGATATATTGATCATCTTGAAAGGCTTGGTTTTCTACTTTCTAAGGAGCACTCCACGGATGTGATCCTAAACTCATTGCCCGAAAGTTTCGATCAGTTCATTATGAACTATAATATGAATGAGATGTAGAAGTCCATTGCTGAGCTGCATGGGATGCTTAAAACGGCTGAGCAGAATATTAAGAAGAAACCAAGCCATGTGTTCATGGTCAGCAAAGGGAAATCCTTTAAGAACAAAGGCAAGGGCAATGATAAGGCAAAAGTTGCCAAATCTAAAGACCCTACTAGGATGGGTTTCAAGGCTAAAGCTCCAAAAGATGGAAATTATCATCATTGCAATAAACCAGGACACTAGAAAAGAAATTGCAAGATTTACTTGGAAGAGCTAAAGCGTACCAAGGGCAGTGAGACTGCCACAGGTATATTTGTTATAGAAGTTAACTTATCTACCTCTAACTCCTGGGTATTAGATACTGGATGTGGATCTCACATTTGTTGAGAAGCAGTAGAGAACTGAAGAAATGGGAAGTGGATCTAAGAGTCGGCAATGGAGCAAGAATTGCTGCACTAGCCGTAGGAACTTATGATCTAGTTTTACCCAATGGGCTTTTGTTAGTTTTGAACAATTGCTATTATGTTCCTGCTATGAATAGGAATATTATTTCAGTTTCTACATTATATTGTGAAGGTTACAGTTTTCTTATGAAGAATAAGATCATTCGTATTTTCTTTGATGACTTGCTTTATGGTACTGCAAAGTTATATACTGGCCTTTACAATATTGATCTAGATGAGTCTGACACTTTGGAAGTCTATAACATTGCATCCAAGAAACCTAAGCTCAATGATTATAATCCGACTTACTTATGGCATTGTCGACTTGGTCATATAAACGAGAAATGCATTTCTAAACTCCATAATGATGGAATTTTAGACTCTTTTGACTATGAATCATATGGGACATGCGAATCTTGTTTATTGGGCAAGATGACGAAGAATCCTTTCACCGGTCATGGAGAAAGGGCTAGTGATCTGTTAGGCCTAATACATACTGATGTATGTGGACCTCTTAGCACTCATGCCAGAGGCGGATACCAATACTTCATTACATTCACCGATGATTTTAGCCGATATGGATATGTTTATCTTATGAAGTATAAACATGAATCTTTTGAAATATTCAAAATATTCCAGAATGATGTACAGAATCAACTTGGCAAGAAAATTAAATCCCTTCGATCAAATCGAGGTGGTGAATACTTGAGCCAAGAGTTCGATGATCATCTTAGGAGTTGTGGAATTATTTCACAACTTACTCCTCCTGGAACACCTCAGCATAACGGAGTGTCCGAGAAGAGGAATCGAACTTTATTAGATATGGTTCGATCCATGATGAGTCGAACAGAGCTTCCATTATCATTTTGGGGCCACGCCTTAGAAACAGCAGCATTCACCCTTAACCATGTTCCATCTAAAGCAGTTGAAAAGACACCATTTGAGAAATGGACTGGTAAAAGACCAAACTTGTCTTTTCTAAAGATCTGGGGTTGCGAAGCATTCGTAAGGCGCCAAGTGTTTGACAAACTGGCAGCTAGATCTGAAAGATGTTTATTTGTGGGATATCCTAAGGAAACTAAAGGATATTACTTTTATAAGCCCGCAGAGAACAAAGTGTTTGTTGCTCGAAATGCTGTATTCTTAGAAAGGGAATTTATTTCTAAAAGAGACAGTGGGAGAAGAGTAATTCTCGAGGAAACTCGAGAACCACAAGAAGACATCGCTTCACCAATGGAAACCGAACAAGCTCAACAATTAGTTGAAGAGCCCGTTCAAAGTACACAAGTCCCACGCAGATCTGATAGGATGCGACATGAACCTGAGAGATATGGTTATCTCGTAACAGAGGATGATGATCCATCGCTCATAGATGATGAGCCTAGTACCTATACAGAAGATGCTTCAGGACCAGAGTCCGAGGAATGGCTAGAAGCCATGAAGTCTGAGATGCAATCCATGTATGACAATTAAGTTTGGAACTTGATAGATCCACCTGAGGGTGTTAAAACCATTGGGTGCAAATGGGTCTATAAAAAGAAGAAAGACATGGATGATAATCTGCAAGCCTATAAAGCTAGACTAGTGGCAAAAGGTTATGCACATTCATGGTGTTGACTATGATGAGACCTTTTCGCCAGTAGTCATGCTTAAATCAATTAGAATTTTATTTGCCATTGCCGCATACTATGATTATGAAATATGGCAAATGGATGTCAAAATAGCATTCCTTAATGGAAACTTACTCGAGGATGTGTACATGACACAACCTGAAGGTTTTGTTCATCCAGAAAATTCTAAAAAGGTTTGCAAGATTCAAAGATCCATTTATGGGTTGAAGCAGGCTTCTCGGAGCTGGAATCTTCATTTTGATGAAACTGTCAAAGAGTCTGGGTTCATTCAAAATGAAGATGAACCTTGTTTGTACAAGAATGTTAGTGGGAGAATAGTTGTTTTCTTAGTCTTATATGTAGATGACATATTACTCATTGGAAATGACATTCCCACCTTGCAGACAGTCAAGACTTGGTTGGGAAGTTGTTTCTCAATGAAAGACTTAGGAGAAGCTGCTTACATTATTGGGATAAAAATATATAGAGATAGATCAAAGAGATTGATTGGTCTGAGTCGAAGTACATACATTAATAAAATATTGAAGAGGTTAAATATGCAAGACTCCAAGAGAGGACTCTTGCCAATGTCACATGGCATTCATCTGAGTGAGACTCAGAGTCCTAAGACTCCTGATGAGCGAGCCCGCATGAGCAAGATACCATACGCTTCGGCTATTAGATCGATCATATATGCCATGATTTGTACTCGACCAGATGTATCGTTTGCTCTTAGTATGACAAGTCGATACCAATCGAATCCAGGTGAAAGTCACTGGACAGCAGTGAAAACCATCCTAAAGTACTTGAGAAGAACTAAGGATGATTTCCTAGTTTATGGAGGGGTGGGAAACGAGCTGGCTGTAAGAGGTTATGCCGATGCAAGTTTAAAAACCGACAGAGATGATTTCAAATCGCAAACTGGTTATGTGTTTGTATTGAATGGAGGTGCCGTGAGTTGGAAGAGTTCCAAGCAGAGCACGGTTGCTGATTCTGTTACAGAAGCCGAGTACCTGGCAGCATCGGATGCAGCTAAGGAAGCCGTTTGGATCAAGAAGTTCGTTACCGAACTAGGAGTGGTGCCGACCATCCCGGGTCCCATAAGCCTTTATTGTGACAATAATGGTGCTATTGCACAAGCTAAAGAGCCTAGGTCCCATCATAATTCCAAACATATACTCAGAAAATATCACCTAGTTAGAGAGATCGTCAGACGAGGAGATATTACAATATGCAAAGTAGCAACAGAAGAGAATGTTGCAGATCCACTTACCAAGCCTCTCTCACAAGGAAAGCATGTTGACCATGCTAGAGCGATAGGACTAAAAGTCATGAATGAATGGTCCTAGTGCAAGTGGGAGATTGTTGGGAATAGTGCCCTAGGACATTTGATGTGCCTAGATTTGTAATTGTCGTTATTTGATATCATTTATTTCTCGTTGATTATTATAATATGTGCATGTTTTAATATTATAATCATCGAATAATAGTTATTCACGAATAATAAGATTATTCAAATGTCCCTGGTAAAATCGCGTTGAGTAAAGACTCAAGTGATAAATATACTAGTATAAGTTTGATTGATAATCATCGGATGATTATGCGTATGATACGGATCAATCTTATGGGTATTGGTTGGAGAACTAATACTGGACCGACCCGCATTGAGATCACTGCATGGAAATGTCATAAGTGAATCTCAATATAACAGTATGTCAATAAATCCTTGAATCTGAGATTATCATAGAGTCCAACATGATAACTACTATGCCTTGACATAATCCAACGTCATCTGAAACATGGTGATCATAAAGGTTAGCGATCGGGATTAGTGGGAGTCATCTAGAGGGCAATGAATAATCAAGATGGGGATTTGTCCCTCTCTTAAGTGAGAGAAATATCTGCTGGGCTACTCGATAAGTAGGACTGAAGGAAATGCATGTCCATGCTCAAATGAAGAGTCATTTGATTCAATCAGTCTACTTAAGATCGAGAAAGCATTTGAACATAAATAAGTATGACAGACTCCATGACTTAGTTCAAATATGATATCGCGTGACAAAGGGATTTGACACGTTAAAAGGTTTAATGGACTATTAACTTATATTATTTGGGTAATCATAATGTCTTGCTAGAGGCCGCTTATGATTTATTATTTAATACGGTATTAAATAATTGCCAACATAATATAAGCCTTTTGGGTCGCATGTATGACAATTATAGACAAGTAGGAATAAATATCAACTGGGAATAATAAATATAATATTGGATATTATATTTATAAGGAGATTAAATAATAAGTAATATATAATATTGGATATTATATATATTGTATTATTTAATAAGTTGAGAGGCAACTAAGCAAATACTAGATTATTGAATCTATGGATTACTTAGTATAAATAAGAGATCCATGACAACGAGTTGTCATAAGAACTCAATAAAAAAAACGCCTCCCTCTCCAAGAAGAATAAAAAGTCGACCTCTTCCTCATACTGTAGGAGAACGAAGTCGGTCGTCTAACCCTCTTCCCTTAGTTGATCTTGATCAATAGTACAATCCTTCTAGTAAGGAACTTGTATTGTACTGTTTATCAATATTATTCGTAAGGATCTAGCAATCCGGCTTGTGGAATTGTTCGTGTGTGGATCACCAAAAGAGGAAGGAGATATTCATCTGCTTCTAGTCCGGATCTAGAATTTTTCAATCGGATTAAGGTAATTCGATTAACTCTTTAATTAAACAATTAAATTACTGCATGAGATCCTAAATTAGGTTTTCACGTTTATTGTTCCGCTGCGTTTTTACTCCAATTATTTTGTATTCGATGCATAGAAAACCCAACACTACTCGGTCGCTGAAAGGAGCGGGAAATGACAGCGGATTTGAAACATCATAGGGGCACGTGTCGCGTTCCTATTGGGGGAGTCCGACGGTTTGTCAGACTCTGTCCTTTGGCGTGCCCTCGAAACGACGCGCACGCGGGATTCGAGGACGGCATGAAATGCGACTTTCCCGACCCTTGCGCTTCGGCCCTT
Organism: Orobanche coerulescens; assembly: GCA_033398695.1. Lineage (NCBI taxonomy): Eukaryota > Viridiplantae > Streptophyta > Magnoliopsida > Lamiales > Orobanchaceae > Orobanche > Orobanche coerulescens. Next base: position 67,214,442 of record CM065810.1, read on the forward strand.
GGAACCTTGGTTATTTGCCCAGGAGACCCTGCTCTCGCCTTTAATAAGGGACTAGGGTTTCTGGTTCACAACCTTATGTATTTTGCCTCAGAAGAGAGTAGCGCCCGATTCCTCTGAAGATTTGAGTTGCCGAGCGCCGTTCGACTAGACTTTTTTAGGTAAGAACAAAAGTCTTTTCTCTTTTTCCTTTCTTTCTTCTGAAGATGTCCGGAGGAGTATCGAAGGTGTATGAGGCGGGTAGCACTTCCACCGCCGGGACTTCGACTGCCCACGATGAAATCTCCATGGAGTTCCACGTGGAGACAGCCGTCGAGGCTATCCGCGCTGGGATTGAACCCGCGGAGGTTGAAGAACTTTTCAATGAAGCCAACGTGGCCAGGTCGGCGGAGGCGGAGCGGAAGCATTCGCGGGCCGAAGAGGAGATGGCAATAAAAGCGTATTAGGAGTAAAACAGTGCGTTCGGCAAAGCCTTTACAGACTTTGCCGAACTTATGGAGAAAATGGCTGGCCCACTCCCCAAGTTCGACTTTCGCACATACTCGATCGCCCATCCCTATCAATCCGAGAGGCGGACGCTATTCCAGGCCGCGAGTCGCTCCCCGTGGTCACTTGGTCAAATCAGAAGCTCGGCGAACAGGAAAGACTTAGACCACTGGAGGGAGAGGTTCCATGTCCCTTCTGATGTTAGCCTCTATGCGCCCGCCGAGAACGAGCGTGCCGACCAACCCCCTGAGGGCATGGGCACCGTTAACGAGGTGATAATGGAGGTCAAGCTGCGGTTTCCACTGCCGTTTGCCATTTCTTACTTGTTGACCGCTTGGAATGTGGCGTCGCTCCAACTGACGCCGAACGCCTGGCTGTAGATCGTCTGCACCCTTACTCTGTTTGGCAGTCATCGGCTGTTCCGTCTTCCTTCGGTGCTGGAGATGACTATCTCTTTAAGTTGACGGCTCAGAAGGGTTCCTTTGATGGCTACCACATTCAAGGTCACTCGGGCCGGGTGATTCTTGGGGTGACGAACAAGGTTCGAGGTGACCTGACGAAGTGGTTCTAGGTCGGCGGAGCGTGGAGGTCGGCCTTGAGTGACAATCCCACCGATGAGTTGGATATCCCCATCGGCTTTCGGGAGAGGAATTCGAGTAAGGGTTTTGACTCTCCCTTTGTTCGGATATATCCTGAACTGATCTAATTTGGCTTTTTTGCAAGTACCCTTGTTCCGGCGGCAGGCGATCTAGCCTTTGATTTTGCGATCGTTTGGGAGTGGATACGCAGTCTTTCAGATTCCTATATCGATGCTCGCCGAATCAACAACGAAGCTCATTGGTTGGTCGCTCGGCTGTTTCGTTATCCCCGCCACTTAAGGGTCCCAGGTACGAATTTTTACGATCTTCTTTTGCTTGACGATCACCTTGAATGATGAAGGAGACTGACCTTTGTCGATTGCTTTCTTTGCAAAAATCCGCTTCCCCCGCTACTCAGAACCCCCCACAGAGGTTGCCATGTCGAACCCCGGGATCATGAGTCGCCTGCGCCAGGGGAAGAAAACGAGCCGGGCCCCTGCGGTGCCGATCCGACCTATCCCGGAGGCCAGGCCTGTCGTGGATCCGATCGCCGAATAGCAAGAGCCTCGGGAGGAGGGAGGCCTCTAGCTCAATCGCAAGAGGCGGAGGGCGGATGAGCCCTCGGCCGCTGCTACTGGGGATGCGCCTACCTCGGCGCCGCTGATCGTCGTGCCTCCGCTTTACGCGGTTCTAATGGCAGAGAGGTCCACGCCCTCTTCGAGTTTCCTGGAGGCCTCGACAGTCGCCCGAGATGAGACCCCTCGTGGGAGGCCGTTCTTTGGCCACGACCTGGAGAAGGTTGAAAGGTGAGCTCGGTTGCTCTTCTGGGTTATGACATTTCCTTTGATGGAAATATACTCATTCTTTTTCTCTTTGTGCAGGGTCCGTCACTCCGATCCAAACTGCTCGCCAATGATGCTCCTCGCGAGTCCAGCGATGTCCGTTCTTATATTGCTCGGGCTGCCGCCTCCCTACCGAAGGCCTGGACGACTGATCTGGATGCGATCGCGCTCCAGCGATCTGCTGACGCGATGCAGGCGACTTTCGCGCTGGCCCTTCAGACGGCGACAATGGCTGCTCAGGCCGTGAGGGACTATGAGGGGCGGCCCTCCACCGCTCATTTCCATACGGACCTCGAAGCCGCTCGAAAACAAAATGTTGTGCTTGTCGACAGGCTCGTGGCCATGGAGAAGAGCTCCGTGGAGGCGGCCAAGCAGGCGAGCCAAGACCTTGAACGAGCCCGGGCAGCGAACGACCGGATGCGGGATCAAATGACGGATGCCCGCAGGTCGCACGCGGCCGCGTAGAAGGAGGCCAACCAGTTGAAGGTGACCGTCGCTCGCCTGACCAGCGAGCTGGCGTCATCAAAAGAAGAGGTGGCCGCCAAGGTTGCCGAGCTCCAGGGCATCATCTAAACGGTTAGGGAGCTGAGGGGAAAACTGAAGGCGACCGAGGCCGATCCCTACCTCAATGTGGAGTACGTCAGCGAATTTGCCTATTATATGGCTTATGCTGACGTAATCCGTGCTGCCAAGAATGGAGGGCTCGAGGTCAGCCCTTTGGTTGACAACTTCAAAGCCTACATTCTTGAGCACCCTCTACAGCCAGCCTTCATTGTGCCGATCCTCGACCTCTCTGCGGATCATGGGATCGATTTGAGCTGGTACCCATTGCCAGACAACCTTGTTCATCAGGGTGCCCCAGAGGATGGGGGTTCAGATCCTGCTGCTGGCGATGGAGCGAGCGTCGATCCCTGAGCTTTTCTCGCTTTTTACTTATAATTTTATAGCTTTTGTTGTATTTTGCCTTCGGGCGACTGTATTTGTATTTCAAGTGAAATGAAATAAATATTTCCTCCTCTGATTTCTTGTTTGTATGATCGTCTCTCTGAATCTCTTACATTTGACTATACAAAAAGTGTTTGAGGAGCAATCGTAGTGTGTGCAGCTCCAAGCAAATTGATATAACTCATACTGGTAACTTTCTAAACAAAGTCGATCGTAGTATGCATTGCGAATTAATATAACTCATACTGGTAACTTTCTAAACAAAGTCGATCGTAGTATGCATTGCTCCGCTCTCCCCATTGTTTTCGTTTACTTAGTAAAAGTAAGGGGACGAAAATAAATCATTTGACGAGCTATCTTTGGCTTAGTTCTTGCGATCTTCAATTTTGCATATTCCTCGAGGATGGCCGACCATATCGGCCTAGAGGAACTGTGCACAGTCATGGAGTTCGATGGAACCGACCTCCGCGACCATGTCTTGTGCGCAAGAGACATTCCGTCTGATGGCCTACTTCTCGCGACTCACTTAATTGTGCGGGTCCTCCGTAGGCTACGTTTTGCCTCACAATGTAGCGATGGGGCGTACGATCTCTGCCTGTAGGAGTCCTTGCACGGGGCGCCGTCGGATTAATCGACTCCGCGACCACGGCTTCTTAGCACTTTTCTACCTGGGACCGACATGTTAGATGACGGACCTTTGAGGGCATACGTTGTGACGGGGGGAGGGACGCGTCGCATTGTACGGATCCACCATATTAGATGATGGACCTTTGAGGGTGGGCGAGCGTGTCCACAGATCTGTTTTGGAGGGTCCTTCGGCTACGCCCGCCTCGTATTTAAACAAAAGGGCGAGCGATCTCTGCCTGAAGGAACCTTGCATGGATGAGATGTCGGTTCCATCGACCTCCAAAACCATGGCTGCACTTTTCTACCTCGGATTGTCATGTTTGATGGCGATCCTCGATGGTATACGTTGTGCCGGGGGTGGCGATCGCTTGCTTAGGTCCATCATGTCAGATGACGAACTTTAGAGGGCGAGCGAGTCATCCTCTTTTTGAAGGCGTTGCTCAGGCAGCAGCCTTTCTTTTGACATGGTGGAAACCGGGGAAAGACCTCCGGAGTTCCCACCTCTTGATTGAGGCATATAGATCCGGCCGCTGGGGTTGATCGGGGGGATCGAATCGTACGAATCCTCTGGCTCATCGTTCTATCGCCGATCGCGGCCCTTGGTCTTTTCTGCCCGGGGCTCCGACTAAGTCACTAAACTGTCCAGCTTGCGCTCCTCGAACAATCTCCAGAGTTGTCTGAGGAGGTCGCGGCATTGGTTGGTGTTGCGGTCGGGACTCTTGTGGTAAGCACAAAATTTATCCCGGTCCAGATGATTGTTGTCCCTTATCGCTTTTGGCTTGCTTAGCCGCTCTCGCCCCTTGGTGGCGTAAAAAATAAGGGCCAGAGATAGATTGGGGTTTTGGAGGAGATGGCATTCCACATCCTCAAAGGCCTTGTACTCACATGGTGGCTTGCCGATCGCCTTTTTGGTCTTGGCGATCGCCTTCTTTGGGATGGGAGATAGATTCTTCCTCTCCCCAGCTGCCCCATCGCCTTGGCGTAGGGTGAGCAGCCTTTGTCTAGCCAGAAAATCGGTAGCCTTGGCGCGGAAGATCGCGTAGGTTGGGGGGATGTCCTTCGTGAGGTGCCTGAACATGGGCGAAAGACCATCGAATCCCCCCAGGGCCGAGTAGAGGGCGAGCTCGTCGCTTATGGGTTCGCCGTTGAGGACTACTTCATCCACCCGGTCGATGTAGTCTTCATCGGACTCATCTTTCCCTTGCTTGATTTTCATCATGCGGTGGGGATTTTCTGGCCGAGTGACCTTGGTGGCGAAGTACGACGTGAAGTCGCTCGCCAACTTCTCAAAACAGTTAATTGAGTGCGGTGGCAATGAGATGTACCACCTATGGGCAAGATTGCCTAATGTCAACGGGAACATTCGGCATTTTGTCGCGTCTGACGCCCCGCATCCGGTCATGTAGATCCGGAACCTGCTTATGTGAGTCTCGGGGTCCGATCTCCCCTCATACAAAGGTGTTTGAGGAGGATCGATCTTTGGTTGCACGGGGGCAAGCTAGATCTGGACCGACGACCTTTCTCTTGGCGCATGCCCCAGTCTCTAGGAGCACTTTCATATCGTCGAGCTGATGTTGCATTGCGTCCATCGCCGTAGCCTGGCTGCTCGTGGTTTGGCTCTCGAAGTAGGAGCCGAGGCGATCGTGTACTGATCTCCTGGCTCTGCAGTAGGCGATGGGATCGTTGCCACTGATCTTAGTTTTTCGGTGAGGGGGAGCCAGATGGCTGACCTATTTTCTGGGAGTCAGGTATGCCGAACTCCTGGTGATGGATTTGGGCTCCGACGTCTCACGGCTGGGGCCAGAATGCCCCGGTTGCCATGAAGGATCATTTCCAAGCTGGATGAAGACGGAACTGTCCCGCCTCACGAGTGCCTTTCCTTGTGAATTGGGGCTTTCTGACGATTGCTCGACATGTAACCCATTGAGCTTCCGTTTGCCCGCACAGCGGATGGCTGAGGGGGTTATAGCGGGCGCATCGCATGCTCTCCGTCGCTCCCATAGGATGGCCATGGCCTCCTTGACCTGTTCTGCAGTTTGGAATTGATCGAGTGAGAGGCTGGGGCCATCCCTCGGGGGCGGGATTGAGAGTCTCGCGTCGCCGCGGCTACCCTCCGCCGTAGGTTGGGACTCGGTTTGGGCCGAAATAAGACGTCCAGCGGATCGTAGAGTGGCTCTCTTCGAGGTGGTGGCAGACTTCATGATTTTGAAGGTTTTTTTCTTTGAAGAACACTGAGTGTTTCTTCAAGTATATGTTCTGGAGAACAGTGAGTGTTCTTTGTAACGGTAGGAGAGAAAATAAAAGTAGACGCCCTCCCTCTAGCGCCAATTATTGTTACCCAAAATATTCTTCGGAATGATTTGCCGGATATGGCTACGGGTGAGTAACAACCAAAATGCGAGAACACGTCCGAGAGAATAAAAATAACACAAGATTTCTCGTGAGATATTATTAATACGAATACTGCTTTGGAGTACAAATATTAATGTTAGAGTACAATTACAATAAGTGTAACGACCCTAGTTATCTAGCTCTTGAGTGCTGAAGATTGCCGGAAGAACCAGAGTTGATGCTCTGTGAGTTCTTGTAACAAAGGTTGAATACTCTGTTGGGAATTCCGTGTGTATCAACTGTGTGAAATCGACTGTGTTTCCGCGTGATGGAAGTCTGATCATCTCTCGGATCTCACTGTGTAAATTCAACTGATTCTCACTGTGTGAATTCGTCTGACCCGTTTCCAAATGCTGGAGGTCTCCTATTTATAGAAGAGGAGGTAGTTGGGATGTCATGATCCCAAACGGGCGATCACCTTTCCTGTATTAAATTATATGGGCGATCGTCTCAGCACGTGGGCCGGTTTCCTTAAAGTCTGCAGCAACTGCTGGCGGCCAGATGTGCGAACCAATGAGAAGACACCACGCGTCCTATGTCGCTGTCTTGGGAGGTTCCACCTAGGACCTTTCGGCGGGTCTGTCGGTAGGTGAGGCTATCCTTGTCACCGACAGCTGCTGATTGGCTGGAGTCAACTTTTTCTGCGGCGCCTTTTGCAGATCTGCACGTGGGCCTTCATCTCGAGATTCAGCCTACGCAGACTTGATGGATGTTGGCTTTACACGTGGCATGAGGCGGTCGTCCTTGGTCGGGCACCAGAGACGATCGCTAGGTGCCAAGAGACGATCGCCCTGGACATCGATCGCTCAGTACCTGATCTCGATCTGGACTCTTCGTCTGATAAGTGTGCCTTGGTTCATTTGACGTTGACTTTGGTTGCTCGGCCATTGTATCGATCTTCGTCGAGGTGTATTAATCACTGCAAAACACCACGCACCGTAAAAACGATCGGAACAACTTCACCTCGTTGTCCTCTAAGAACACGGCTAGAACGAAGTGATAGGAGCTTGCTAATAACACTCTAAGTGTATAGATATATTTTCTCTCTATTTTTCTCTCAATTTTTATCTAAGAAAATTGAAGAAGTGGATGAAGAAGATGAAGATGAATGTTGAAGACAAAGTCTCTCTCTCTCTCTCTCATGTGTGAACCGTATGTCCTCTTCACAAGTGAGGAGAGGAGACTTTTATTCTAGTCTTCAATTATTCATCTCACATGACAAATCAAGACATCCAATTCTTAATTCATCACAAGATGTCATGTCCCCCATGATAAAAACATATCATGATATTATATCACTAAGTCTTCCACCACATTAGGTGGAAAACATGGGGGGGGGATAGTTGAAGATGTAAGGGAGTTCAGTTCGTTTCGGACTCCCACGAGTCCAATCCGATAAACTTCATTCTGTCTCGATGTATTTATATCAATCAATTAACCCAATTAATTGATTATATGAAATACAAAGTAATATAATTAATTCCACGTAGAAATAATTATATATGTTAATCAAATTAATTACATAGTAATTTATTTAACTCATTAGGTCGTAAATTAATTCATCTAATAAATTAATTTAGACATCCAATGTCCCGAAATCAATTAGACACCCAATATCCAGTCAATTAGATATCCAATATCTAATGTATGTAAAGAGAGAATAAGCTCGATTCATTCGGTCGTCAATCCTATTGCGCGACTCGGTAGGTCTGTCTCAGTTAGCAATGGGAGGAACCAAAGAGTAGTAGCACCACCTGTTGGGTTTTATATGCATCGAATACAAAATAATCGGAGTAAAAATACAGCGGAATAATAAATATGAAAACTCAATTTAGGATCACATGCAGTAATTTAATTGTTTGATTAAAGGGTTAATCGAATTACCTTAATCCGATTGAACAATTCTAGATCCGAACTAAAAGCAGATGAATATCTCCTTCCTCTTTTGGTGATCCACACACGAACAATTCAACAAGCTGAATTGCTAGATCATTACGAATAATATTGATAAATAGTACAACATAAATTTCGTACTAGAAGGATTCTACTATTGATCAAGATCAACTAAGGGAAAAGGATTAGACGACCGACTTCGTTCTCCTACAATAGGAAGTAGAGGGCCGATTTTTTTCTTGTTCTTGAAGGGGGCAATTTTAGGTCTTGTTTTCTAATGACAACTCCTTGTCCAAGACCTTATATTTATACTAGGTAAACCCTAGAGTCAAACTCTAGTATTTGCTTAGTTGCCCCTCAACTTATTACATAATACAATATATATAATATCCAATATTATATATTACTGATTATTTAATCTCCTCATAAATATAATATCCAATATTATATTTATTATTCCCAGTTGATATTTATTCCTGCTTGTCTATAATTGTCGTACGTACGACCCAAAAGGCTTATATTATGTTGGCAATTATTTAATACCTTATTAAATAATAAATCATAAGCGGCCTCTAGCAAGACATTATGATTACCCAAATAATATAAGTTGATAGTCCATTAAACCTTTTAATGTTTCAAATCCCTTTGTCATGCGATATCATATTTGAACTAAGTCATGGAGTCTGTCATACTTATTTATGTTCAAATGCTTTCTCGATCTTAAGTAGACTGATTGAATCAAATGACTCTTCATTTGAGCATGGCCATGCATTTCCTTCAGTCCTACTTATCGAGGGCCCCAGAAGATATGTTTCTCACTTAAGAGAGGGACAAATCCCCATCTTGATTATTCATTGCCCTGTACATGACTCCCACTAATCCCGATCACTAACCTTTATGATCACCACGTTTCAGATGACGTTGGATTACGTCAAGGCATAGCAGTTATCATGTTGGACTCTATGATAATCTCAGGTTCAAGGATTTATTGACATACTATTATATTGAGATTCACTTATGACATTTCCATGCAGTGATCTCAATGCGGGTCTGTCCATTATTGGTTCTCCAACCAATACCCATAAGATTGATCCGTACCATGCGCATAATCATCCGATGATTATCAATCAAACTTATACTAGTATATTAGTCACTTGAGTCTCTACTCAACACGATTGTACCAGGGACATTTGAATAATCTTATTATTCGTGAATAACTATTATTCGATTATTATAATATTAAAACATGCACACATTATAATAATCAACGAGAAATAAATAATATCAAATAAATTTATTTATATGTGACAATTACAAATCTAGGCACATCGAATGTCCTAGGGCACTTATCTTAATAATCTCCCACTTCCACTAGGACGATTTATTCGTGACTTTTAGTCCTATCGCTCTAGCATGGTCAACATGCTTTCCTTGTGAGAGAGGCTTGGTAAATGGATCTGCAACAATCTATTTCGTTGCTACTTTGCATATTGTAATATCTCCTCGTCTGACGATCTCTCTGACTAGGTGATATTTTCTGAGTATATGTATGGAATTATGATGGGACCTAGGCTCTTTAGCTTGTGCAATAGCACCATTATTGTCACAATAAAGGCTTATGGGACCCTGGATGGTCGGGACCACTCCTAGTTAGGTAACGAACTTCTTGATCCATACGGCTTCCTTAGCTGCATCCGATGCTGCCAGGTACTCAACTTCTGTAACAGAATCAGAAATTGTGCTTTGCTTGGAACTCTTCTAACTCACAGCACCTCCATTCAATACAAAAACATAACCAGTTTGCAATTTGAAATCGTCTCTGTCGGTTTCGAAACTTGCATCGGCGTACCCTCTTGTAGCCAGCTCGTTTCCCACAGCTCTATAAACTAGGAAATCATCCTTAGTTCTTCTCAAGTACTTTAGGATGGTTTTCACTGCTGTCCAGTGACTTTTACCTGGATTCGATTGGTATCGACTTGTCATGTTAAGAGCAAACGATACATCTGGTCGAGTACAAATCATGGCATACATGATCGATCCAATAGCCAAAGTGTATGGTATCTTGCTCATGCGGGCTCGCTCATCAGGAGTCGAAGCACAGTGAGTCTCACATAGATGAATGCCATGTGACATTGGCAAGAGTCCTCTCTTGGAGTCTTGCATATTGAACCTCTTCAATATTTTATTAATGTAGGTATATTGACTCAGACCAATCAATCTATTTGATCTATCTCTATAGATATTTATCCCAAGAATGTAAGCAGCTTCTCCTAAGTCTATCATTGAAGAACAACTTCCCAACCAAGTCTTGACTGTCTGCAAGGTTGGAATGTCATTTCCAATGAGTAATATGTCATCTACACATAAGACTAAGAAAACAACTATTCTCCCACTAACCTTCTTATACACACATGGTTCATCTTCATTTTGAATGAACCCAAACTCTTTGACAGTTTCATCAAAATGAAGATTCCAGCTCCGAGAAGCCGGCTTCAACCCATAAATGGATCTTTGAAGCTTGCAAACCTTTTTAGAAATTTCTGGATGAACAAAACCTTCAGGTTGTGTCATGTACACATCCTCGAGTAAGTTTCCATTAAGGAATGCTGTTTTGACATCCATTTGCCATATTTCATAATCATAGTATGCGGCAATGGCAAATAAAATTCTAATTAATTTAAACATGACTACTGGCGAAAAGGTCTCATCACAGTCAACACCATGAATCTGTCTATAATCTGTTGCCACTAGTCTATCTTTATAGGCTTGCAGATTATCATCCATGTATTTCTTTTTTATAGACCCATTTGTACCCAATGGTTTTAACACCGCCAGGTGGATCTATCAAGTTCCAAACTTGATTGTCATACATAGAGTGCATCTCTGACTTCATGGCTTCTAGCCATTCCTCGGATTCTGGTCCTGAACCAGCTTCTGTATAGCTACTAGGCTCATCATCTATGAGCGATTGACACGCTTTTAGTGTAACTATCTCAAGTGCACGATATCGTATCAAGTAGTAAAATGGACTTTTTGAGTCCGGTTTATCGATCCCACAAGGAAGTTTGGTTATAATTTGAATTATACACTATTAGTCTATTTTTATAGATACTTAAGATGGGTGAAACACACAATTAAAAAGTTTGGTTTAATAATTGCAAGGAAATTACAATAATAGTTCTAATGTTATAAGGAAATAAAAAGATAGCAATAATAATAGATTGATTATCGATAAAATGAAATAGTTGGGATTACAAACATAGTTCGTCATTAGTTATAAAAGATGTATTGGTGATCATAAGATGAATTTACTTATTATGTTGTGTAGATTCGATTTTCCTTAAAAAGACGGTTTCTCTTTCGAACTATAAAACGTCCCTTACATATTGAATCAATCCACTATATTTCTATGTTGATTGGCTTCAATACATAGCATTAGGATTTATGAAAATAACTCAAAGAATCATCTAAGGACTAGGGGTATATTTCTATCCCCTAGAACAACTTAGAGTGAAGATCATTTGATCTAATCAAACATATTTTCTTTCGAAACATATGAAGACCATAAATATCGTCATTTATTGGCCAAATAAATAAAGATTGTTAAAACAATGAAAATCACACACAATAATAAGTAATTCACAATAGATCTTTATACAAATATAAATAACATGACTAACCTTGTTTATAATCCCAACTAAAGATTACTTAGCCCATGAAGGGTTTATTACACATATTACAAGCTTTTGTGGTCATTTTTAGTTGAATCAAGAGAAAGAATTGATCCTAACTCCCTTAGTAGTTAAAGGAGATAGAAGCAATAAACTCTCTCGAACAACATATACTATACCACACTTACAAAGATCACTCAAGAACACAAGTGTGTTCTTCACACAAAAAGAAAAGTTTACAAAAATGGAAAATTATAAGATGAATGATGAATGATGAAGGATCTAAGGGTCTATTTATACACCTAAAGTCATCTAATAGCTCCAAAACTCCAAAGATTATTACATTAGATCGATCGATTACCATCCCCTCAATAATACACAAAAGTATAAAAATTAGACAAATCATAGTAATCTGTCAAGAGTTACGGCCGTAATATCTGGGAGTTACGGCCGTAACAGGTGACTTACGGCCGTAACCCCCGAATGTTACGACCGTAACTTGGCTTCGTAAATTTGTTCACCGGAAGCTTTGAAAGTTACGTTTTCAGAATTCCCTCGACTTTGCGTTTTTGCCCAGATCTTCTTCGGATGATAACTTTTGATATATAACTCGATTTTGAATCCGGAAAGACTGCCGAATTCGTATCGAAAAGCCCTACAACATGAATATATCAAAATTCAATAAAGAGAATATTTATTAAACATGTTGTTTCTTGAGTAATTCAGTTATTTAATCCGATCATCATCCGATAAAAATAAAATTATTAAAACTAATAAATTAAAAGCAAAAAACGAGTAGACTAGCTCAATTATGGGTGAATTTTATCGATACAAACCATGGATAAGTGTACAAAACTGACACTTATCACACCCCCAAACTTGAATTCTTGCTAGTCCCGAGCAAGACTCTTTATTATTCACACTCCAAAAATAAAATAAAAAAATAAAACAAAAATAAGAAAATTAATACACACATAAATTAAAATATAAAAAGAGAAAAGGACATCAAAATGCCATTAATAAACAACAACCAACTTTATACAGTAGATAGAAATGAATCAAGATTCAAAATAAATCTACAAATGTTTTTGAAGTTAAAACACGGTTTTAGTATTGTAATTCCAAAATGTAAGGTTTTCCCCCCAAAAGGTTGATTATTTCTTTCCCACTCGTGATACACACGACTCCCTTTAATGGTTGCTCTCGATCACTCATTTATTTTTCGACTCAATATGAAGAAGAATTTTATTGGCGTCATCAAATATTGTGATTTTCACAAAATTGAGTGTATTGAAATTCAGCTGCTAATTAATTCAAATCTGCTCATAAACTACATCCCTTTTAGTGATAGCTTTCACACCGTTATTTGCTAACGTGTAGCTCTTTTCACTAACACAATTTCTATCTCATTATTTTTCTTCGTAAAAAGGTGATAGCTTTCACACCGTTATTTGCTAACGTGTAGCTCTTTTCACCAATTTTTCTGAGACGGCAGCTACGCACCAACAATGGTTAGTCCTTTATTTTTCGCAAAATTTAAAACTTCCAAAATTAGGCAGCTGTTGCTGCTCAACGCTTCTCCTTTTCGTCATTTATTTTTTTTTAGGTGATAGCTTTCACACCGTTATTTGCTAACGTGTAGCTCTTTTCACCAATGACTCCTTTTTTTTTTTTAGGGAATAGAATTTTTGCAGAAAATTATTTTTTAGTTAAGCATGAAAAATCAAAAACTCCACAAATTAAGTAAATTTCAGTTTTATTTTTCATCAACCAATTGATTCTTCTTTTCTCAAGGTAACGAATGACTCGATTTTATATGATAATTACAAGGCTTGGAAAGAGAGATTAAGGCTCAAAAATTTTTTGGAATATACAATTTTTTTACCGGTTAAAACGATTTTAGAAGCTTGTTATATAGCTAATTATTGGTGTTTATGGCCAGATCTAGAAATCTCAAAAATCAAAATACTATATATATATATATATAATAAAAAAAATTAAGGCAAATAACCAAATCAATCAAAACACACCAAAAACCAAATCAATCAAAACACACCAAAATAATTAAACAAACCACCCCCAAACTTGAAAATAAAACTGTCCTCAGTTTTTAAAAAAAAAAACATAAAAATCAATGCAGAAAAGCAGAATACTCCCTTTTAAGAAAGTTGATGTCTGAGCTAACGCCTTTTAGAATATGCAAGAGAATAAATATATGAGGCACACAACAAAAGAAAATAAAATATACTCGTAAGTATAACACAATTTTTAAGATGCGCATCAAGAAAGTCCGAAGAGTCGCCTTACGCTGCCATCAAAGTTTTTATAAAAGCAAAACACGAAATAAACATTACAGTAATGAAATAAAAATACATAAATCGCGAATAGATGCGCGTCAAGAGATCAAGAAGAAACTCCTTAAGCTGCCATCATTAAGCACGATTATTACACACGACAGAAAGTAAAAATACAAGAGGTCCGACATGGGTTATCAAAGGGAGAGAAATGAATCCACTTATCGTTTTCTCACGGTAAAATATTCTACCCAGACAATTTTAGCTAGAGCTGGATCTGGTTGAGGAATAAATTCATTGAGTTTTTTGATTAGTTCTTCTGGTGTTGTTGCAACGACTATGATTCGTTTTGCACGCTCGGAAATAAAGCCCTTTTCAGCAGAGTAGTCGATGAAAGACAGTAAACCATCAAAGAAACCATTGACATTAAGCACTCCTATTGGTTTTTGATGAACATTTAGCTGGCTCGTAACCACATGAAAAAGTTCCTCAAGGGTGCCAAAACCACCGGAAGGGTGATAAAGGCGCTTAATTATTTATCATGTGAGTTATGCGATCTTGCATATTCAGATCTAAACTCATCTCCAATAGTTGACCGGTGATTTTACTTTCACCAGAGGTTTTGGGATTATTCCCAACACTCTTACTCCTTCCATATAGGCGTATGTGCACTCGTCCCATTAATCCTAGACTTCCTCCTCCGTAAACTACATGAATGCATTTTTCTCCTAAGGTACGACCCAAGTTGTGGGCTGCTTCAGTAAAGCATGCCTCTTTTCCAGAACTAGCTCCACCAAAAATGCATACCGTGTTAAATTTTTTTGTTGAAGATGATGACTCCATTTTTGAAAAGAAATTTTTTTTTTAGAGAGAAACAGAGAAAAGTTCAAGTTTGAGGGATGAATGAAAGAAACCAGTAGAAAGTTTATTTAAATAAGAAAAAGAAGGTAAAAATTGTTTAACAAGTTTGTGATTGCGTTTGATTGTGCTTCAACTACTTAATAGAATAATGAAAACAATTATCGCGTATCACATTTTTTATTCAGAAAATCTCACCACACGACTAAAATAAAAGATACTTACGCGTATGTACAGTAGTTGTGATTGTGGCTCACATCTTCCTCTGATTTTACGTTCAGAAACGGCCTAAACGCCTTCTATGAGTCGGGGAGAAGCTTCCCATCCAATTTTCTTACAAATTGGCAAACAGGGTCTTTTAACGTCAGATTCCCAAGACGTTGTTCATATTCTGGTTTGAATTTATTCCACAAACATTGAATTCCGTAATATACAAGTCCACTAGGATGCGTGTCAAGAGAAATTTCGATATTATCTAAATTCTCCTTATTCAGACCATCATTAATGAACTGAATTTTATCTTCTCTGTTTGTAGATGGAATTCCTAAAGATCGACATTTTGCATTACAGTTCCATCTAGCACATTTATAGCAAACGGCTAGCATCTTTGCTCGTCGTTTCTTGGCATATGAACTTTTTCCAAGCCCTGGTAAAAATCTAGTTGGTGTTTCTGTGAATTCACCTTCTATTCTTACTTTAGCTTCGATAATGAATCTTATGTCAAAAGGTATGCTTTTATTCGTAAGCAACCTCATCCTTTCAAGCCTTGTCTTGTAAATTTTTAAAATTGTATTTTTTCTTAGAAAGGGAAATCTGTTTTCAATTTTAAACAATGTTTCGTCCCTGATAAAAAAAACAAAAATAAAAATACAATGAAAATAATTGAATAAAATATTTACAAATATCAGTTGTTGTGGGAAACTGAAAAATCCGACTTTAATAGTCACGGAGTACCGTTATCCGCCACTTGACCGGACAAACACAATTTAGTACTAAGTTACAACGTCGAGAAATTTGTACCTATAAAAATAGTTTACAATGTAAGATTTCAAATATAACTTATACTTCCCCGGCAACGGCGCCAAAAACTTGACACGCTTTTAGTGTAACTATCGCAAGTGCACGGTATCGTATCAAGTAGTAAAATGGACTTTTTGAGTCCGGTTTATCGATCCCACAAGGAAGTTTGGTTATAATTTGAATTATACACTATTAGTCTATTTTTATAGATACTTAAGATGAGTGAAACACACAATTAAAAAGTTTGGTTTAATAATTGCAAAGAAATTACAATAATAGTTCTAATGTTATAAGGAAATAAAAAGATAGCAATAATAATAGATTGATTATCGATAAAATGAAATAGTTGGGATTACAAACATAGTTCGTCATTAGTTATAAAAGATGTATTGGAGATCATAAGATGAATTTACTTATTATTTTGTGTAGATTCGATTTTCCTTAAAAAGACGGTTTCTCTTTCGAACTATAAAACGTCCCTTACATATTGAATTAATCCACTATATTTCTATGTTGATTGGCTTTAATACATAGCATTAGGATTTATGAAAATAACTCAAAGAATCATCTAAGGACTAGGGGTATATTTCTATCCCCTAGAACAACTTAGAGTGAAGATCATTTGATCTAATCAAACATATTTTCTTTCGAAACATATGAAGACCATAAATATCGTCATTTATTGGCCAAATAAATAAAGATTGTTAAAACAATGAAAATCACACACAATAATAAGTAATTCACAATAGATCTTTATACAAATATAAATAACATGACTAACCTTGTTTATAATCCCAACTAAAGATTACTTAGCCCATGAAGGGTTTATTACACATATTACAAGCTTTTGTGGTCATTTTTAGTTGAATCAAGAGAAAGAATTGATCCTAACTCCCTTAGTAGATAAAGGAGATAGAAGCAATAAACTCTCTGAACAACATATACTATACCACACTTACAAAGATCACTCAAGAACACAAGTGTGTTCTTCACACAAAAAGAAAAGTTTACCAAAAATGGAAAATTATAAGATGAATGATGAATGATGAAGGATCTAAGGGGTCTATTTATACACCTAAAGTCATCTAATAGCTCCAAAACTCCAGCATTATTACATTAGATCGGATCAATGCTAGCCATCCCCTCAATAATACACAAAAAGTATAAAAAATTAGACAAATCATAGTAATCTGTCAAGAGTTACGGCCGTAACATTCAGGAGTTACGGCCGTAACAAGGGTGACTTACGGCCGTAACCCCTAATGTTACGCCGTAACTTGGCTTCGTAAATTTGTTCACTGGAAGCTTTGAAAGTTATGTTTTCAGTCCAGAATTCCTCAGACTTTGCGTTTTTGCCCCAGATCTTCTTCGGATGATAACTTTTGATATATAACTCTGATTTTGAATCCGGAAAGACTGCCGAATTCGTCTCGGAAAGCCCTACAACATGAATATATAAAAATTCAATAAAGAGAATATTTATTAAACATGTTGTTTCTTGAGTAATTCAGTTATTTAATCCGATCATCATCCGATAAAAATAAAATTATTAAAACTAATAAATTAAAAGTAAAAAACGAGTAGATTAGCTCAATTATGGGTGAATTTTATCGATACAAACCATGGATAAGTGTACAAAACTGACACTTATCAGCGATACATCATCATCCTCTGTTTCGAGATAACCATATCTCTCAGGCTCATGTCGCATCCTATCAGATCTGCGATAGACTTGTGTGCTTTGAATGGGTTCTTCAACTGATTGTTGAGCATGTTCGATTTCCATCGGTGAAGCAATGTCTTCTTGTGGTTCTCGAGTTTCCTCGAGAATTACTCTTCTCCCACTGTCTCTTTTGGAAATAAATTCCCTTTCTAAGAATACAACATTTCGAGCAACAACCACTTTGTTCTCAGTGGGCTTATAAAAGTAATATCCTTTAGTTTCCTTAAGATATCCCACAAATAAACATCTTTCAGATCTTGCTGCCAGTTTGTCAAACACTTGGCATCTTATGAACGCTTCGCAACCCCAGATCTTTAGAAAAGACAAGTTTAGTCTCGAACACGGTTAAGGGTGAATGCTGCAGTTTCTAAGGCGTGGCCCCAAAATGATAATGGAAGCTATGTTCGACTCATCATGGATCGAACTATATCTAATAAAGTTCTATTCCTCCTATGGGACACTCCGTTATGCTGAGGTGTTCTGGGAGGAGTATGTTGCGAAACAATTCCATAACTCCTAGGATGATCATCGAATTCTTGGCTCAAGTATTCGCCACCTCGATCTAATCGGAGGGCTTTAATTGTCTTTCCAAGTTGATTCTATACTTCATTCTGGAATATTTTGAAAATTTCAAAAGATTCATGTTTATACTTCATAAGATAAATATATCCATATCGGCTAAAATCATCGGTAAATGTAATGAAGTATTGGTATCCACCTCTGGCAGGAGTGCTAAGAGGTCCGCATACATCAGTATGTATTAGGCCTAATAGATCACTAGCCCTTTCTCCATGACCGGTGAAAGGATTCTTCGTCATCTTGCCTAACAAACAAGATTCGCATGTCCTATATGATTCATAGTTAAAAGAGTCTAAAAGTCCATCATTATGGAGTTTAGTGTTAGGCGTATTTTTATACGCTTATTTATCATTATTTTGTAGTATTTTGGCGTGCGAAATCATCTAAATGAGCTTTTAATGCCTTAATTTTGTATGATTGACAGGAAATTGAAGTCCGGAAGCTTAAACGAGGCAAAACGGGCGAAAACGGCAAAACTGGACTATGAGCCGCGGCACAAGGAAGCTGAGCCGCGGCAAAGGAAGACACCAGCCGAAGGGCAGAGTAGGCTGTACTCTGTGCCGCGGCACAGCCCATGTGAGCCGCGGCACAGGTTCAGTGAGCCGCGGCACACTTAGCGGGTTTGGTACGTCTGCGCGGATTTTGGGCCGTTTCGAAGCCAGTTTTCAACCAACTAATACGGACGCGATTTATGGAAGTGCTGAGCTATAAATAGGGCTTAAGACCCTAATTTAATTATCTTGGAACCTGGGAATCTTGGAATCATTGAAGCAAAACCTAGGAGAGCTTAAGCTTGGAGACAGAGAAGAGGAGGAAAGCAGAGGAATTCAAGGGCGTATATGGAGTCAAGAACGGAGGAATCCGAGCTTCATCTGCGTTTGAATTTTATGCTTTCGTTTATTTCTTCGTATTTTCGCTTTTAGTATGTCGTGCTAAAGCCCTAATCTAGGTTTTGATGAAACCTTTATTTTGACGAATTGATTAAGATTATCCAATTTATTACCTTTTTATTGAGTTTTCCCAATTATGTTTAATGCTTGCAATTATCCGGCCAATAGTTGTATTGATTTAATCATTCACTAATCGGGAGAGGAGATTTGGTGAGGAACTATTGGTGAGGACCGTTTATTCTGTGAGATAGGAATATACTCATAGGAACTACGTGGCCTTTAGGAGATTTCATGCTTTTGCCTAGCGACGAGATAATTCACCTAGGGATAGAGTGCGTTAGTCGCCGTTAGATAAATCTATTGACCTCGGGAGAGGCGGTAGAATATATTAGCAATCTCCGCCTTCAATAAATTGGGAAAATTATTTATTACGGATAATCAAGATTAAATTCGGATAAATTAAGGTGGATTCAGAACTCTAGACTTATTTATCATTTGATTCCTTTTATTCAAGCTATCGCTTTCTGTTTAGTCTTTTATTCATTCTTTTAGTTATTAATCCAAAAACCCAACTTCGATAGTTCAAATAAAATTGGAATACGAAAACGTCGGTAGTTAGAGATTCAATCCTCGTGGGAACGATACTCTACTTATCACTTTATTACTTGTAAACGATGACGTGCACTTGCGTGTAGGAAATACAGCAAAGAAGTTTTTGGCGCCGTTGCCGGGGATTGAAATTTTTCTAATATCGACTTAAGTATTTCCAGTCTTAATTTGAACGTTTTATTTTATTTTTGTATTTAATATTTTTTATTCGTTTTTTTTTCTTTCAGGACCTTTCGTGTAGTGCATGAGAAGGCTCGGTAACGAAGGCTTACTACCTTTGGACACCGAGCTCGAGCGCACGCTAAGAAGGAATAAAAAGGAGAAAAGAGAGTTGCAGACGACGGTCAAGATGGCCGAAAATATTGAAATCCAAGGAGGAGACAACCAAGTGCGGCAAGTTCAACCGGAACTAGCTCTTCGGGATTATGCCATGCCGCAAGTCAACGCAAATTTTTCGGGAATTCGGCGTCCCATCATCCAAGCTAATAATTTTGAAATCAAGCCCGCCATTATTCAGATGGTACAGGCGAGCCCTTTCTGTGGACTACCGAAGGACGATCCGAATGCCCACATTGCTTCTTTCCTTGAGATATGCGACACTTTCAAAACTAATGGTGTCACCGACGATGCCATCCGATTGAAGCTTTTCCCTTTTTCTTTGAGGGATAAAGCAAAATTCAGTCAATTCCTCACGGGTCGATTACAACTTGGGAGAGGTTAGTGCAAGCCTTCCTTGCAAAATTTTTCCCACCAGCTAAGACGGCGCGGTTAAGAAACGAGATAACCACTTTTGCCCAGTACGACATGGAATCGCTCCACGAGGCGTGGGAGCGATATAAAGAATTGCTTCGAAGATGCCCTCATCACGGCATTCCTGATTGGCTTCAGCTGCATACGTTTTATGGTGGTTTGAGTGCTTCTACACGCACTTTAGTGGATGCAGCCTCCGGAGGAACATTCATGGGAAAATCTATGGCCGAGGCTCACGTGCTTTTGGAAGATATGGCTGAAAACGCTTACCAATGGCCAGCAGAAAGATTGACACCGAAGAGGGTAATGGAAGTTTCGAGCAATGATCCGATTTCCACCTTGTCAGCTCAAGTCGCCGCTTTGACACAATGTAACTTTTCGCACGCACCAGCCCCCGTTACCATTGAGACATGTAATTGGTGTAACGGATCACACCCGAGTGCGGAGTGTCAATTTGGAAATCCGTTCGAGCAAAATCAGATGGAGCAGGCTCAATTCGTAGGAAGTGGGAATCGACCGAATAACCCGTACTCCAATACTTATAATCCGGGGTGGCGCAATCACCCCAACTTTTCATGGAGAAACGGACAGAACGCACACCAGCCCCCTTTCACCCAGAATCAACAGCAGCCCCCTTCCGCTCCTAAAGTGTCTCTCGAGGAAGCGCTTGCAAAATTGGCGGCAAATACGAGTCAATTTATGACTCGGACGGAAGCTACATTACAAAATCATTCTGCTTCCATTCGGAATTTAGAGGTCCAGCTGGGCCAAATCGCTAATGTATTGACAGCTCGTCCGGAGGGAGCATTGCCGAGTACAACAGAGACAAATCCTCGAGAAAGTCTAAATGCAATTAGCTTGAGAAGCGGGAGAGATGTGCTAGATCAGCCCGAGCGGGGTAAAGAGAAGAAGGTGATTGAGGAAGAGATGGAATTAAAGCTAGAGGAGTCGAAGGAAGTTCAGCCGGATAACTCGAAGACATGTGTTCCCCCCGTTCCATTTCCACAAAGACTACAGCAAAGAAGGGCGGACAAACAATTTTCCAAGTTTCTTGATGTGTTCAAAAAGCTTCACATAAATATTCCGTTCGCCGACGCATTGGAGCAGATGCCGAGTTATGTCAAGTTCATGAAAGAGATATTATCTAAGAAGAGAAAACTTGAAGAGTTTGAAACGGTTGCCTTGACTGAGGAGTGCAGTGCAATTCTTCAAAAGAAGCTCCCACCTAAATTGAAAGATCCGGGAAGCTTTAACATACCGTGCACCATGGGGAATCTTTCGTTTGATAAGGCACTATGCGATCTTGGTGCAAGTAACAACCTCATGCCTCTTTCGATTTTTCAAAAGCTGAATATTGGGGAAGCTAAGCCAACCACAGTCTCATTACAATTGGCGGACCGATCGATAAAGTATCCGAGGGGAGTGATCGAGGATGTATTAGTTAAGGTTGACAAGTTCATCTTTCCAGCCGACTTCATCGTACTAGACATGGAGGAAGATGAAAATATTCCGATCATCTTGGGACGACCATTTCTAGCGACGGGCCGCACCCTTATAGACGTGGAAAAGGGGGAGTTAACTCTGAGGGTCCAAGACGAGCAAGTTACTTTTCAAGTGTTCAAATCGTTCCCATGTCCCGGAAGTGCTGATAAAGGATCACAAATTGAGGGTGTGGATGTTTGTGAGAGAGGAAAGCATCGAAAAAATCGTCGTTGGGAAAATTCAGATTCTGTTTTAAAAGGCCCAAGTTTGAAGAAGGATGTAGAACTAGTGGCGTTTCTCGACCATGAAGAAAAATCTGATGCAGTTGTGAGTTCGTTTGTGAAGGAGGAGAGTGAGTCGAAAGCCAAGAGAAAAATTAGTCATGGAGAAACCGGGTGTTTCGGGAAGTTTTTCAAGTCGAAACCTTTTCGAAAACTACATTTGATGACTGAACCGAAAGTCGAACGGCTGATGACCAATGGTCATAATTTTAACCAAAATACAAACGGTTCGATGAACGGGGCGGAAGCCAAATGGAGTTTGCGAAAAGCGAACTAACGTTGTTCAATAGGTCCGGCTGAAGACTATAAACTTAGCGCTTCTCGGGAGGCAACCCGAGCTCGTAGCTGTAGATTTTTGCATTTCTTTATTTCTCTTGTATTCATGATTTTTATTTTTCATCTTATTTGTGCTTCTATTTGCTTCTTCCTCTCGTTTTTAACGTCTTCTTTTCAAAATTCTGCGCAGGAAAGTCCCAGGGGAGAAACTGGAGTATGAGCCGCGGCACAGTTATTGTGAGCCGCGGCACACATCGATCGCAATGGGAGGCAAAACCGACTGTACTTTGTGCCGCGGCACGGCATAAATGAGCCGCGGCACACTCGAGCAATGAGCCGCGGCACACGAAATTTGAGCCGCGGCACACGACAAAACGAGACACAGGTAAAAGGGACTGTACCTTGTGCCGCGGCTCACCTTATCTGTGCCGCGGCACACTATGCGGAATCCGAAAGGCCAGGTAGCTTATAACATGCATTCAGCCGGCATTTATCAGGTACGTTCTTTTTCTTCTCCTTGCCTTCCCTCCTCTTCTCTACCGGCCGACGTTGTTCAAATTTCTTCCTGCGATTTTTCTTGAAATCTTCAAAAGGTACGCTTCCATCCTTATTGTTTATTTGCTTATAGGTTATATTTTGAAGTTGTTTTTGCGTTGAATGGATGGAACATGCCCAGTTTTTCTTTCAAATAGTTTTGTGATTGTTAGAATATAACAGGGTAATTTCATCGAATTTTCTTGATTAAATTGGAATATCAATGAATTGATTGTGTTAAGTTGTTCATGATTGAATTGTATTTCTGTTTTTGGGGGCTGACTCGAGCTAGAACTATGTTTATTCTTCAAGTAAACATGCGCCCTCAAGGTGTCTGATAAATTGCCCAAATGAAAATTTTCTTTGAAAAGGCAAACGTTTAGAATTCTCGTGCAACGTCTACGTTTTGAATTTACAGCAAGCCCAACCCTTACATCCAAGTTAAATGTTTAAGTCCAAATTCATCTTTTTCTCTCGTATGCGATTGTGTCTTAAATTCGGAATTTCTGGTTTGATGTCTTTAGCCGCGCATATATCATCGTTATTATTTTTTGCGTAAATAAACCCTCGTGTTGTGCTTCTCAGGACTGATTATGGCGCGCACGAAGAAGCTGACCAAGCGTGCTAGGACCGAGTCATCCCCTACGCGAGGGGAGACCTCTCGGGGTCGGGCCGAGGCGGAGGGGCACCAATTTTCGGACCCCGAGATCCACAAGATATTCAACGAAAAGATCCGTCCGCGTCCACTTATTCCCGAGAGAGGTTTTACTCCAGCTCCTCAGGACGGGGAGTTGCTCATGATGATTGACGAGATGGGATGGGCTAGATTTACCGCACCTCCTGAGCCAGCAGTCATATCGATCGTCCAGGAGTTTTATGCCAGCGCTCTGCTGAAGCACATCCGGGCAGGGCATACGTTGCCTTCTCTAGAGTCTCGGACTCAGGTCGACGTCCGAGGGGTCACAGTTGATTTCTCCCCGACTGCTATTCGGAGGCTTTTTGGGTTTCCGGCGGTGGACGAGACAGCCTATGACCGCGTGATGACCGGCCTCATTAAGGAGGCCCTGCTTGAGACGATTGCACAGCCCGGTACCAACTGGGAGCAGCGAGCACAGAGCTCATCTACTTTTCACTTCAGGAGCTCGCGCCTCGGCTGGCTAAGCGAGCACGGCTTTACTTTATTTGTGCCCGCATTGATCCCACCTCCCAGATCCGCATGCTTTTCTCTCCCGCGCCCGGATACTTTTTGCTATCACCTCCGGGCTGCGCTTCGATGTGGCCCCCATTCTGGTCCGATCTATCTTCCAGAGTATCCAGGGGGGCCAAGACGGGGTTGAAGCACCCCTCCCTCATCTGCGCCTTATGCCGGCAGTCGGGGCTGACGTGGTCAGTCGACGAGCCGATGCTTGCCCCACAGGCCCCGATCGACCACCGCATCATATCGCACTTTGAGCAGTGGGGCGGAGCACCGGCACACGCTCGGGGGCGAGGATTTTTGCTCGAGGAGGCTCACGAGGGATCCCCCGAGCCACTTTTGTTGACGCACGGAGAGGCCGGACCGCAGCCCGACAGAGCAAGGTTGGAGGAGCTGTTTGATGGGTTGCGGGAGGATATGAGGAGACAGAGAGAAGAGCATAGGGAGGAGCTGCGGAGAGATAGGGAGGAGCTGAGGAGAGAGAGAGAGGAGCTGAGAGAGGAGTTGAGGAGAGAGAGAGATGACATGAGGAGAGAGAGAGAGAGCTGGATGGCTGCCTTGCGAGAGGAGCAGCGGGCGGCGCGGGAGAGTGTTGTTGCTGCCGCCAGAGCCGAGATGAGAGAGCAGGCCCGCCGGGCCAGCCGACGAGCGGAGAGGCGTCTTGCTGCGAGGGAGGCTTATCATCAGGAGCACCTCGCCGCATGGACGGCCCACATCATGCATCCCGACGGCCATTTATCGCGCCCGCCCGGCCAGCCCACACCACCCTCCTCACCGGACGATGCCGGCACCGGCTCTGAGCAGACTGGAGGGGAGTACTTGACCTTGTACTTTTCTTGCATTTCATTTTTGTCCATTGAGGTCAATGTACGTCCTAAGTTTGGGGGATTTACATTGATGCATTCATTCTTGTACTC
The DNA here is from genome assembly GCA_033398695.1 of Orobanche coerulescens. Taxonomy (NCBI): domain Eukaryota; kingdom Viridiplantae; phylum Streptophyta; class Magnoliopsida; order Lamiales; family Orobanchaceae; genus Orobanche; species Orobanche coerulescens. The sequence goes on from CM065810.1 coordinate 67,239,280, forward strand.
TATTTTCTTGTCAGACATTATATTTTGTTGCACTTTTCTTTCTTTGCGAAAATTTTTTTTAATAGCCTTGCTTGCCGTAGTTTTTCTTTATTCGTGAATTTTCGTGCTTCTATTATGTGTGATACTGATGTTACGACACTGTCTTTCTCTCTGAAGAAGCGGGCGAGTTTAGTCGAGTTGTAGTCAGTTATTTCTGTTCTGCTTAGTATTCAATTAGGTCCGAAATTTTTCGTGATTGTAGAGGACTTGGCAGATAAGAGACGATACATACTTGTTTTTTAAATCCCCATCAATACGCTTGGCTACATTTTCCGGATAGTGAGTCGTACTGTTTCTTTAGTCATGTTAGCACTTAAATTGAGTTTAGAATCGGTCAGTTTTTCCCTAAAAGTCGAGATAATGTGTTCTATGAAGGAAAGTCTAGTAACCGGGGGTATTCGCGTGACCCGTTATCTACTCTCGCGTAAAACGACGACCCTGATTAGACTAGTGATTTAGATATTTCACAGGTGCCAATGATAGGGAGCCTAGTAACCGGGGGCATTCGCGTGACCCGCTGTTTACTCTCGCGTCAAACGGCAACCTTGATTCGGACATGCGGAAATTATGTATTCGAGTTGTTTCTCCGCTGTAGACGGGAACTTAGTAACTAGAAGCATTCATGTGCCCCATGAGTGTCTTTTACGTCAAACGGTTTCCGAATACATGAGAATGGAAGTTCCACCCTAGGATTATCCCGATGAAACATCCCGAGATCCTAACCTAGTGGTCGACTCGAATCAAATTCTTGAGCATAGTTATATAAGGGGATACTGTCCGAGGTTTATTTGTTATGAGACTCGTGAAAATTTGTGCCTTTAGACTGTGGAACAGGATGAACTAGTTTGGTTATGTTAGTCTTTCATATTGACGGACGATTTGACTCATGTTTTGTTAATCTTTGAGCTGAAATTTTCTTCATGAACGAATGATTAGGACTGAACTTGATTTCTTTGCGGAATCATTATTCGAAAGTACTGCTTTTATGACACTCGTATTATTTAGAGAGGATGGCAGAATAGTATTGATTAGGTTGAACACTATGAGTTGCACGATGATTCACGACATTCTTTTATTAACTTTAATTCTTTTTGCTTGAGGACAAGCAAAGGCTTAAGTTTGGGGGTATTTGTTAGGCGTATTTTTATACGCTTATTTATCATTATTTTGTAGTATTTTGGCGTGCGAAATCATCTAAATGAGCTTTTAATGCCTTAATTTTGTATGATTGACAGGAAATTGAAGTCCGGAAGCTTAAACGAGGCAAAACGGGCGAAAACGGCAAAACTGGACTATGAGCCGCGGCACAAGGAAGCTGAGCCGCGGCAAAGGAAGACACCACCAGAAGGGCGAGTAGGTCAGTACTGTGTCGCGGCACGCCCATGTGAGCCGCGGCACGTAAGGATTTAATTACGCCTGTGTATTCAGATTTTGGCGATGTGCCGCGGCACAGTTGATGAGCCGCGGCACACTTAGCGGGTTTGGTACGTCGCTGGATTTTGGGCCGTTTGCCGATTTCAACCAACTAATACGGACACGATTTATGGAAGTGCTGAGCTATAAATAGGGCTTAAGACCCTAATTTAATTATCTTGGAACCTGGGAATCTTGGAATCATTGAAGCAAAACCTAGGAGAGCTTAAGCTTGGAGACAGAGAAGAGGAGGAAAGCAGAGGAATTCAAGGGCAGATATGGAGTCAAGAACGGAGGAATCCGAGCTTCATCTGCGTTTGAATTTTATGCTTTCGTTTATTTCTTCGTATTTTCGCTTTTAGTATGTCGGGCTAAAGCCCTAATCTAGGGTTTTGATGAAACCTTTATTTTGACGAATTGATTAAGATTATCCAATTTATTACCTTTTATTGAGTTTTCCCAATTATGTTTAATGCTTGCAATTATCTCGCCAATAGTTGTATTGATTTAATCATTCACTTGAATCGGAGAGGAGATTTGGTGAGGAACTATTGGTGAGGACCGTTTTATTCTGTGAGATAGGAATATACTCATAGGAACTACGTGGCCTTTAGGAGATTTCATGCTTTTTGCCTAGCGACGAGATAATTCACCTAGGGATAGAGTGCGTTAGTCGCCGTTAGATAAATCTATTGACCTCGGGAGAGGCGGTAGAATATATTAGCAATCTCCGCCTTCAATAAATTGGGAAAATTATTTATTACGGATAATCAAGATTAAATTCGGATAAATTAAGGTGGATTCAGAACTCTAGACTTATTTATCATTTGATTCCTTTTATTCAAGCTATCGCTTTCTGTTTAGTCTTTTATTCATTCTTTTAGTTATTAATCCAAAAACCCAACTTCGATAGTTCAAATAAAATTGGAATACGAAAACGTCGGTAGTTAGAGATTCAATCCTCGTGGGAACGATACTCTACTTATCACTTTATTACTTGTAAACGATGACGTGCACTTGCGTGTAGGAAATATCGCAACATTTAGAAATGCATTTCTCGTTTATGTGATCAAGTCGACAATGCCATAAGTAAGTCGGATTAGAATCATTGAGCTTAGGTTTCTTGGATGTAATGTTATAGACTTCCAAAGTGTTGGACTCATCTAGATCAATATTGTAAAGGCCAGTATATAACTTTGCAGTACTATAAAGCAAGTCATCAAAGAAACTACGAATAATCTTATTCTTAATAAGAAAACTATAACCTTCACAATCTAATATAGAAACTGAAATAATATTCCTATTCATAGCAGGAACATAATAGCAATTGTTCAAAACTAATAAAAGCCCATTGTGTAAAACTAGATCATAAGTTCCTACGGCTAGTGCACCAACTCTTGCTCCATTGCCGACTGTTAGATCCACTTCCCCTTTCTTCAGTTCTCTACTGCTTCTCAACCCCTGCACATTTGTACAAATGTGAGATCCACATCTAGTATCTAATACCCAGGAGTTAGAAGTAGATAAGTTAACTTCTATAACAAATATACCCGTGGCAGTCTCACTACCCTTGGTACGCTTTAGCTCTTCCAAGTAAATCTTGTAATTTCTTTTCCAGTGTCCCGGTTTATTGCAATGAGGGAAATTTCCATCTTTGGGAGCTTTAGCCTTGAAATATGGCTTAGCATAGTCTTTAGATTTGGCAACTTTTGCCTTACCCTTGCCCTTACCTTTGTTCTTAAAGGACTTTCCTTTGCTGACCATCAACACATGGCTTGGTTTCTTCTTAATATTCTGCTCAGCCGTTTTAAGCATCCCTTGCAGCTCAGCAATGGACTTCTCCATCTCATTCATATTATAGTTCATAATGAACTGACCGAAACTTTTGGGCAATGAGTTTAGGATCATATCCGTGGAGTGCTCCTTAGAAAGTGGAAAACCAAGCCTTTCAAGATGATCAATATATCCTTTCATCTTGAGCACATGAGTGCTAACAGATGTCCCCTCAACCATCTTGTAAGCATACAAGGCTTGAAAGGTCTCATACCTCTCTTGCCTAGGATGCTTCGAGAAAGTTTCCTTAAGGTGAGCATTTAGCTCATAAGCTTCCATTTCCTCCAGATTCTTCTGAAGTTCTGGACAAATGGTGGCCAACATAAGACAACCGACATCAATGGAATAATCCCAATGTTTCTTCCATTTAAATTTTGTTGCTTTGTTTACATTATCAGCTGGCTCATCGCGAATTTCTTCCTCAAGAACATACAACTTTCTTTCTTGCTTGAGAACTATTCTCAAGCTCTGGATCCAATCCAGATAGTTGCTGCCGTTTTCTTTGAGCTTGTCCTTCTCAAGGACGGATCGCAGTGAAATGGTGGATGTGTTGTTTGATGTCATTCAACAAAATTCAATATGCAAAATATTTAGTCACATTATTTTATTTCTCGAAAAATACTCCCACTAAAATAATGTACCCTTAATTTACAACATTTGTAATTTTAGTGGGCTAAGATCCCATTTCGCACAATCCTAAACTCAGCTTTGGCATAACGCATAGAATTGAGCAACTTTAGGTGGATAACTCTTTATCGATTACATCATATGTAACTCTTAGATTATATCATGGGATTTGGCATCGTATGCCCAAGCATGTTATAATCCCATCTAATGCCTTAAGGTTCAAAACTATTTTGATTTCCAAATTCATTAAACGTCTAGGTATCACCATTACCTATCCTACCTTACTAAGATAATCCGAGCACCCAGCTTTGGCATGACCCACTCATGATGATCGAAGTCTTGATAGGGTTTTTTCAAAGGAACAGCATTTTATAATTTTGACGAGGGATTTTTATCCTATGTTAATGTCTATGTTCGCTAACATACATCTAAACATACATAGCATCACATACATGCATAAATTTAAACATACATCGCATCACATGACAATAAAAGCATAGGACCGTGTATAGCATTACCATAATCCTAACGTGATTTTCATGAGCCAACATGAAAATCACAAAGGTCAATCTAAAGGGTTAAATATGGTCTTCATAGATCTTCCCAACCCCTTGGAACGTCATATGCGATCAATTTGCTCCTCGAGTCCGTCCTTCTTGTCCTTCTTGTCTTCATTATATTAATGAAATTTAATACTACACTAGTAAATTTACAAGAAGTGCAAACGACACACAGGTCGTAAAATAATAAACAATTTAAATAGACGACTTGCAGGCCATAAAACCAATTATAATTAAACGACATGCTGGCCGTAAAACCAGCCCATAAGGAAATAAATTATCCAATCACATTGGTCAATTTATGGTCATGCCATACACCATACACATACCATAAATAATTATCAAATAATTAATAAAGCATGTAATATACTAAATAATCAATCTGTCTGACAATCAGACAATAAATTAAAACTGTGTCAAAAATTAACAATCTGGATCCCTAGCCCATATGGCCGAGCGCGCATCTCCCCTCACAGCCGCGCAGGTTCAAATCCCGCCGGCCGCAAAAATGTGTTTTCAAACTTTTATTTTGATTTTATAAACAGGTGGTTAATAGAGAAGCAGTGAACATGATTCACAAATATGTGCTCCAGCCGAGATAGTCCGGGCACTGCCCTGGGGCTGAACCAACACGGTATCGAATCCCTTCAGGCGCGATATATACTTTGCAATTCTAACGCAGCCCGCGGGTCCTAGTCTGACAAGGACCCGACCCGAATCTGCCCAACCTGACTGAAGCTGCCCGAATCGCTGTACTATTCCAGAACAGTTCTGGACAACAGTTTATGCGAAAAACAGTCAAGAAAATTATTTTTTGACGATCCGATTTAATTAGATTAAACCAAAAAGATTATTTTATAAAATCTATATTTTATAAACATAATCAAGAACATAATTTACACATAAACATGTTCTACATAAACAAATAAATTACTTACAAGTTGGCTTCGATACCACTGTTGGGTTTTTTATGCATCGAATACAAAATAATCGGAGTAAAAACGCAGCGGAATAATAAATATGAAAACCCAATTTAGGATCTCATGCAGTAATTTAATTGTTTGATTAAAGGGTTAATCGAATTACCTTAATCTGATTGAACAGTTTGTAGGTCACAAGTCGTCCAGGAACAAGTCTAGAGGGGGGGGGGGGGGTGAATAGACTTGTTGAAACTCTTGAACTCTTTCTCGCGAAGAGTGAGTTTCTTCAGCTGATAGTCAAACAAATGACTTGGAGTCGTTTGTTCTTGGATATGTGCGGAAGTCAGCTGATGACGAATATAAATTAACTTAATGAAACACTTAACAATGTATGCAGCAGTTAAGGTATGATGCAGTAAGACAGTAAATAACACAGGCAGTTATAGTGGTCTCAGAGGTGGGGTAATCCTCTACTAATCCACTTTTCTCCAAACCAGTTGGAGATGAATTCACTATAATTTTCAACCAGTGATAAATATTACAGTGATTCACAACACACTACAACAGCTTCCAACCAGTGGAAATCCGTGCCGTTGTACACACACTTGACTGCCTTGCACCTCTTGATCCTCGATCCTCGGATGCCTTTACAGTCTCTTACTTCAACCAGTGAAGTACCCCGTACTCAAGATTTATAGACAAGAGTGTTTGTCTTCTCCAACTTAAGAGCTTCCTTAAGAATGAACTTTTAGATCTGCTCTTTTCACGATGCTATTTGATTGCTTGAGATTGCCTTGTTTGCTTTGATCGCTAGAATGTATGTTCGCACCGGTAGTTGCTCAGTTTCAAATCTCTGGATATATATAGATCACGATCTCTGAGCTTCTTCTTTGTAGCCATTGCAAATCTGAAAAAATCCGTCCGTTGGAGGGAGACTTCATTGTTTAATCTTTCTGAACGTTGCAAGGCTGGATTCCCATTATTTTATTTTATCTTCCGACCGTTGTGAGGACTTCTGCATGTGAGCGCCGAATCTTTTGAATATAAAAGGTTTAAAGTCTTCACGGTGGGTCAGGATGATTTAAATAAATCATATCTCTTGCGGGAATCACTCCAATTTGTCTCTTCACGTTGCATGTGAGCTTTCCGTAATATTTGACTTTTCAAAGCATGCTGACGTGGACTTGGAGTACTAGGCTGTAGTTGAGTAGGCTGATGTGCAGCTTACATCTTCTGCAGGTAGGTCCTCTCGGCTGTTCACTGTTTGTGACTTGTCTGATCAGGTGACTTCCCTGAGGTACCTCGGCTGCAGTCTGGTCAAACTTCTCTGATAAAATTTGTTGACCAGGGCTACTCAGACTGGAGTCGGCTGTACTTTTCTGATGGACTAGGCTGTACTTTAGTACTTAGCCGATTTTCAGCCTAACTAACTTTGGCCTACAGAAGACACTCATTTGGTTCTTCTTTACAATTTGCCAAGTTTTATACTTAACATATTTTGGCCTATGGAAGATACTCATTTGGTTCTTCCTTACATTTTGCCAAGTAATAAACATTTGATTTTAAATTAATGACATCATCAAAATCTAACAAGTATTCCTAACAAATTCCCCCTATTTTGATGATGGCAAAACTAAGTAAGAAATCAAATGACCAAGTATGCACTTAAGTGCGATACAAAAACTGAAATCAGTCTAATATTGAGACAACTGGAAATTGTCATTCAACAGACTGTTCATAAAATTTTCTGACTTCATCATTGAAATTTTACAAGAATTTTTAAGTACAGAAAATAAAATTACAAGTAAGAGAAATAACTAAAGTCATCTGCCTCTTCCTCTGCCTCCTCGAATAGGCTGCTTGGCAGGCTTGAAAGGTTTGGCTCCGATAGGTCTTACCTTGACTGGAGCAAGGCCATATTTTCTTTTCACCACGAGTGCTGCGAAATCCTGCTCTTGCTGAGATCTGAATCTGTTCTCAAGACACACTAGCTTGATTTCATTTTGAAGTTGTAACTCATCAAGTTCACCATCCATGCGGATTGGTGCTTCTTCAGCTCTGAATAAGGGAATCATAGGAAAGGCATTTTGCTCTTTAGCGTGCTTCTTCAGAACAGCCCAAAGATTCGGATGGACTTCTTCCATGAAGTTTATGAAGATCTCCTGTAGGGAGAGTTTGTCATCTTGAAGTAGTTCCCAGACATAATAGTCTCTGATGAACCTCTTCTTAGCAGCTCCCCACATTTCAAGAGCTTCAAACGGGATGAAATCCTCAACATACCATAGCTCCACCCCTTCCCATTCAAGAGTAGGTTCAAAGCTGCCTCTGGTCCTTCTTCTTTTTCCTACAGGTTGGTCAGCCTGGTCATCTCGATCTACAGCTTCCTTTCTTTTTAGACTGGAGGGTCCTTCAATCTAAGGGACATCCTGCTTCTTCTTACTTCTGATTTCTCTCTCTTCCCCCTGAATCCTCTCTTCCCCCTTTTTGCCAGCATCAATAAGGGTTGTCAACTGCTGTTCCATGCGGCTCATCCAATCAGACATGCCAAAAGGCATTCTGTTGTTTGTAGGAGGAGGAGGCTGAGGGATCTCTCTCTGAAGTAGGGTGTCAATCTTGGCATTTATGGTCTGAAGGTCAGGAGTGACCTGAGTTGACAGCAGCTCCCCAATAGTGTCTCTGACAATTTGCTTGATCAGCTCAGTCATGGTAGGTGATAACTGAGCTGATGGAGAGTGCTCTCCTGAACCTTCTGCAAGAGAACCACTAGACTGCAGGCTCCTGGCTGCAGCAGGTAGGTCAGATTGGGTTTTCTCCGGGGTCCCTGACCTGGAGTCTTCTGACTACGCATCTAGCCGGTGTACTGGCAGTACAACAATCCTATCTGCAGACTTCATGAGTTGCCTCCGCCTGCGCTCGCTCTTTGGCTCCTTCTCTCTCTCCTTCTTTCCCTTCTTCTTCTCCAGATTTTTCTTTCTCTTTTTCCTCATCTTTTTCTTTTTCTTTTTCTGCTCCTCCTTCACCTCCATCATCATTGTTATCATCATCATCATCATTTTTATCATCATCTTTCTCCTTCTTTTCTCCTTCATCATCCTCATCCTCCTTATCTTCTTTATCTTTTTCCTGCTCTACTTCTTCTCCTTCTTCTTCATCTCCTTCATCAGCTACTTCTTCTGTCTTCTCAATCTCCTCTGACTGTTTTTCAACGGGTATATTTTCTTCAGATTCTTTCTCTTCTTCAGCCAAATCAATAATTTCATTCTCTTCATCAACTTCTTCAATCCTAATCTCCTTTTCTACTTCCTCTTCCTCCTCCTCTCCAAAAACACCATTAAAAATACTGAGCATTATAGAGTGGATAAAGTGGTCCATGTTTGTCTCAAAATGTGACATGAACCAGTTATCCTGGAGGATTAAAGCTAAATCTGACTCTTTGCAAAATTCAGTCAGAACATCCTCAGTGGCTTGGGGATATTCCCAACCACTAGTTTCAACAAAGGTTTGAAAATTTGTAAAAGACATGGTTTTGAGAGTTTTCCACTCTTTAAAAATATTTACAAAGGAATGTTTTTCTGCTTGTGGTTTGACAAGCTGAAGTTGTTCAATAGAGAGATTAAAAGTATTATTTTCTAAAAGGTTGAAAGTGTAATCTGCTTCAGGAATAGAGATAACAAGACCTGCTTCCTCTTCTTCGGTTATGTACATTGGAGGTGTAATAACGGGTACAATCCGAGTTTCAGTGTCTGGTGCAGGCAGGTCCGGATGAACTGGTGATTGGACTGATGGGCTGGTATGGTGCTCAGGCTGCTCTCCCTCACTGAACTGCAGCTTCCTTGGCCTGTTTGGAGAGGGTTCGGGTGATGACTGCAGGTTAGAGGGTCCTTCTGGGGCTGGTCCCCGTCTCTTGAATCGGATGGCAATTGGTGTATCGTCAGACTCGTTCCCGGACTCGACTGCAGTTCCGATCTCAGCTGCAGGTTGGTCCGATTCCTCTGATAAATCATATCTTGGGTAATACGTAGAGTCTGGCAAATCCTTCAACAACTGGGCTGCTCTCCCAGTGACTCCAACTTTCTTCTTGTCATGGTCCATGTGACCAAGCCTCTTGTTTGGGTGGAAAGGGTCAATGTTTCCCTTAGCCACTCCGATTTTCTCCAAAAGCCAACTAAGATGCGTTCCGAACGCCAACTTAGTTTTGAATTTCTTCTCACCTTCAAGCCATTCGACTTTGTTCACCTCGCGAACAAGTTGCCTGAAAATATAGTCCGCCCAATCAACTTCTTCTTCTTGAATTAACGCACCCAACACCATGAATTTGGATGATGACAGTTGGTCATAGCTGCCTGCCATCCCCATCACTATCTTGTTTGTGATGTCCAAAGCGACTCGATAAATCCTTTTCAACTCATTCCTCTTTGCTGTAAACTTCAATTTCTCTGGGATATTTTCGATTTTGATCGTTTTCCAGGTTTCGGCGGGTGATTGTTTAAGAGCTTCGACCGCCAAACCGCGATGTTTCATCCCGAATACGGAACGAATCTTCTCTCGATCTATGGTGATAGGGATTCCGCCGACTGAGCTGTTAATCCCGTGCTGAATCAGAGAGGCATTACGATAAAATTCAACAACATCTTCCTTGAACAAATGTTGCGGGTTGATGTCGAGAAACGGGTAGATTCCGTTCAGCTTCATCGCCCGGATCAAATTGAGCATATCGAAGTCCTCTAGATTTGCTTCTAATAAACCTTCGAAGTCGACGACCATGGAGAAGATGACCTGGTCCTTCACCGCCTTCAAGTTTACGCCTTCAAAAGATGCCATTTCTGCAAAAAGGATTTTAGGATTTAGTGTATATTTTTGCTCTGTAAATTCTAGGGTTTCTGTAGGCGTAAAGAGTAAAGTGAAAGGTTTTCTTACTTATAAAGGAGATGAAAAGACGTTTGGATTAGTTTATTATAAATTTAAACGGTGGTACGCCTTTTGATATTCTTTTGAATTTCAAATTTGTCATATTAACCTCTGCGGTGGCCCAATTTAAAATTTGACGGTTGATTCTGATTGGCCATCGCAGAGGTTAATTAAATAGGCGTATGACGCGTGTATTAAAAATTGCCACTTGGCTTATAAAGATGTATATTTTAAATGCCATTTTAGCCAAAATAATATTATTAATATGACAGATAATAATTAAAAATTTAGAGATTAGTTTAGAGAACTTAGCTGGTCTGATTTCGTTGACTGTTGACTACTCTGCAACAGGTGAGTTTGACTTCGCTTTGGTATTCTCATGCCTAAGTTGCTTCGTCGGCCTTCGTCTTCTCGCCCGCATCGCCAGGCTGATTCGAGGGTCCGTCCTTCCTTCAACTTGCTTGTAACTAGATTCCCAATCTAGTAATCCAAGGTCTCTGCTAAGCTCTAGGAATCTTTCTTCTGGCAAGGGTTTAGTGAAGATGTCAGCTATTTGGTAGTCTATGCTGACTCTTTCAACTCTAACCCTTTTGTTAAGCACATGGTCTCTAATGAAATGGTGCTTAACGTCAATGTGCTTCGTCCTTGAGTGCAAAACCGGATTGTTGGTTATTGCAATAGCACTATTGTTGTCACACCAAATTGGAACTTCGTTGGCAATAATATTATAGTCCCTTAATCGTTGTCCGATCCATAGAATGCATGCACAACTACTGCAAACTAGGTATTCGACTCTGTAGTGGAGATAGAGTTAGAAACACGCTTCTTGCTAAACCAGGATATCGATCTGGTTCCTAGGAATTGGCACGTTCCACTAGTGCTCTTCCTATTGATTTTGCATCTGCGAAATCCGCATCCGAGTATCTGATAGCTCAAGTTGTCATCCTTGGGATACCACAGTCCAACATTAATTGTAGACTTTAGGTATTTAATTATTCTCTTGCCGCATCTAGGTGTGATTGCTTCGGCTTGACTGGAATCTTGCACAAACTCCAACCGCATATGATATGTCCGGCACGCTGCGATTAGGTACGAAGAGATCCGATGAGTCCTCTGTAGTGGGTTGAGTCCACCGATATGCTGCCTCGTCTGCATCCGGTGAGTACTTGTGCTCATTGGAATTCTTGCGGGTTTGGTGATTCCATTCCATATCTCTTGATAAGATCCCTGGTATACTTTGCTTGGTTGATGAAAATTCCTTTTTCCATCTGCTTAACTTGTAATCCGAGAAAGAAGTTAAGCTTTCCCATCATACTCATCTCAAATTCTCCTTGCATGAGGTTGGAGAATTTCTCGCATAGTTCTGGATTGGTTGACCCGAATATGATGTCATCCACATAAATCTGAACTATTAATATGTGGCCTTCGTGCTCCACTCTAAATAGGGTTTTGTCCACTTTTCCCTTGCAAAAACCATTTTTCTCAAGAAACACAGACAGTGTTTCATACCACGCTCTTGGTGCTTGCTTGAGTCCATACAGAGCCTTCAACAGCTTATAGACTTTGTCTCCTTTGACAAAACCTGGGGGTTGCTCTACATAGACTTCTTCTTCTAGGATTCCGTTCAGAAACGCACTTTTCACATCCATCTGGTAGACTTCAAAGTCCTTGAATGCAGCATATGCGAGGAATAGTCTGATGGCTTCTAATCTTGCAACAGGTGCATAAGTTTCATCAAAATCTATTCCCTCACACTGTGCATATCCTTTTGCTACGAGTCTGGCTTTATTCCTAACAACAGCTCCGTCTTCATCACTCTTGTTTTTATACACCCATTTGGTGCCAATAACTTTCTTGTGATCGTGCTCTGCATAGTTCCCAAACTTTGTTTCTTTCCATCTGCTCCAATTCCTCTTGCATGGCATTAATCCATGAATAATCTTCCAAGGCTTGTTCGTAGTCTTGGGTTCAATTTGCGACATGAAACATGAGAACATCGCCATTCCTGCTGGTAGAGTTGACTGTCTTGTCTTGACTCCATCACCAACTTTCCGATAATTTGCTGAATTGGATGATCCTTGAGCCATTTGGGGATCTCGTCCTCTTCCGGGTTTGTTCCCCTGTTGGATTGCTCTGGTGGTTATCTCGCATCACTGGGTTCGCCCTGAATCGGATCGGCTACCGCCTTGTCATCTGCAGACTTGCTCAATCGCAGATGAGTCTTTGTCGCCTCCGTGGTCTTCTTCCGCGGCAAATCGGATCGATAGGTTTGGTGATCTGCCTCGATCTGCATTGGGTCTTCATCACCGTTGGGTCATCAGGCTGATCTGCAGGTGAGTCCACCATTCCAGTGTTATGTATAATGACTTCTTCAAGGGTTGCTGACTTGAGCTTGTTCTCAATTTGCTCAAGTTGTTTCCTGTACTCAACGGTAGATTCATCAAAAACAACATGGGGTGTTTCCTCCACAACTAAGGTTCTTTTGTTAAAAACTCTATATGCCTTGCTTCTTTGGGAATATCCCATAAATAGACCATCATCAGTTTTAGCATCAAAGGCATTTAGCTGTGTTTTACCGTTGTTGTGGATGAAACACTTACAACCAAGAACATGAAAGTAAGCAACAGTAGGAGTTCTATTATTCCAAACCTCATAGGGAGTTTTGCCATGTCTCCCTACTATCATACTCCTGTTCTGGGTGTGGCAGGCTGTGTTAACAGCTTCAGCCCAGAACCTCTTGGGTAGGTCCGCTTCTGCAATCATGGACCTTGCTGCTTCCTTCAGGGTTCTGTTCCTTCTTTCAGCAACACCATTCTGCTGGGGCGTCCTGGCTGCAGAGAGCTCATGCTGGATCCCATTCTGATCGCTGAAATCAGTTATCGCCTTGTTGAGAAACTCTCCTCCTCTATCTGATCTGATCTTGATTATAGAGAGGGATTTCTCATTCTGGATCCTTCTCAGCAGCTCAGGTAACTTGGTCAGGGTTTCACTTTTCTTGTATAGAAAAATGATCCAAGTGTACCTTGAATAATCATCTACTATTACAAGTGCATGCTTTCGGCCGCTCAAAGTCCTTGGTTTGATAGGACCAAATAGATCCATGTGGAGTAGATCTAAGATCCTTGTTGTGAGCGTTGTAGGCTGAACTGGCTTGAACGATGCCTTGGTCTGCTTTCCCTTCTGACATGCATCACAGAGTGCTTCCTTCTTGAATGCTTCATTTGGAAGTCCTCTGACCAGCTTCTGAGAGCTAATCTTGTTGATGGCTTTGAAGTTTAGGTGACATAGTCTTTTGTGCCACAGCCATCCATTCTCAGCTACAGTCTTGGATAGAAAACAGGAGTTAGGTGTTCCTGTGTTCCAATCAATCATGTATACATCTCTTCTTCGGAAACCTTGTAGCTTTATTTCTCCAGATAAGATGTCTATCACCATACACTTCAAGATGGTGAAGACTACTAGATTCTTCTCGTCACAGAACTGGCTTATGCTCAGGAGGTTGTATTTGAGCCCTTTGACATAATGAACTTTGGATATTACAATGTTTCCTCGGTGCAGCTCTCCAAAGCCTTTTGTCTGTCCTCTAGAGCTATCTCCAAAGATTACATCGGGACCTCTTTCTTTGATGTATTTGGTCAGCATCTTCTTGTTCCCGGTCATATGCCTTGAGCATCCAGAGTCTACAAACCATTCTTCACCTCCAAAATTTGAGCTTGAGGAGATGTGGTTGTAGTCCTTCCACCTTTTCTGCAATTAAACAAGCAGAGATTTAGGTACCCAAATTTGTGTGGGTCCTTTGGGGTTAGTTGGTTTCCTGGAGAATTGATTTCTCCTTGGATTATAGGAATTATTATTATAACCCTTATAAGGTGTCTGTGGTCGAGGTCTAAATCTCCTGGTTGGATTGTATACCGGATATTCCTCAAAATTTTGATAGTGTGGGCCATTTCTAAATCTAGGCTGAGACCATTTATTAAACTTTTGTGGTCTCCACACTTGTTCATTTTGGTAATTAGGATAACCTTGAGGTTCCATCTGCCCCTCCCATTATGAAATCTATTTTTGGGGAGTTGTTGGTAATAGTGGGCATGTTGTCTGGGCTGCTGCTTTTGCCTGAGCCACTGCCTAGTCGCCTGTCTAGGTGGTCATGCAGTGTAACATTGCAGCTAGACGCTTGACTTGGCCGCTGTTTGAATATCGGTTTATGTATGTGCTCGTGATCGAGACCATTGTTTCTCCCTTGATAAACTTGGTTTCAGAACTAGAGGGAGTGTGAGAATCATATCCAAGGCCTGATTTGGTATATAGTGACCTTTTATAGGTACACAATTCGCCCAGAGTTGAAGACGCCTTCAGGGAGGTTATTTCCTGCGCCTGAGTTTTATTTATCTGTGCCAGCTTAGTAAACTCAGCTTTGGCATGAGCAAGTGCAGCTGATTTTTCTTTAAGTAAAATATTTAGCCGGTCTATCTCAGCTGTATTGACACTTGCCTGGTTTTTAAAGTCAGCTGTAGTTGTTTCAACCTTATTTAAATCTAGGCTGAGTTTTTCGAAATCATTTTTCATTTGCTATTCTCATCTTGGTGAGTCTTCTCTCTTGTCTGACTTGGTGTGCGATTTAAGTGTTTCAAAATCTTTGAATAACTGATTTACCGATTCATGTAAATCCATATCTTGTGACATGGCTGAGCTATTATTTGAACCGGTAGGTTTAGAAGTTACCTCTTCATCAGCTAAGTTTGCCATCAGGCAATCATACTCCTCGTCTTCATCAGAAAAGAAACCGCCGCTTGTTTCGACATGCTGATGGTCTTCTCCGATGTGAGCTTTTCTTCTGTCTTCCTTTCGCCCACCTCCTTCTTGGTTTCGTCCTTCTTGAGCTCGGGACAATCCATTTGGATGTGTCCTATTTTGTGACAGTTGTAGCATTCAACTTTCCAGCCTTCCACCTTTCCGGTTCCTTCTTGGGTTCTCCTTGTAGTTTTTCTTATACTTGGAGTAGTTCTTTCAAGTTCTTGAACCTTTGCATTTTGAAAGCCATTTCTTCCTCAAAATCTAGTGGATTTGGAGGTTTCACATCAGATAAGCTCTTAGCAGGGGACTCATTTGCAAATGCGATTCCCTTCTCTGCAGGCTCGATTGAGGATGAGCTTGGAAGCTCGAACTCATAAGCCTTTAGATCAGAGAACAGCTCCTGAATCTTTATCTTATTCAGGTCTTTGGACTCTCTCATGGCTACAGCCTTCATGCTCCATTCGGGATTGAGCGATCTGAGGACCTTAAGTGCCATTTCCCTGTTGCCATAGGTTTTGCCCAGGGAGTTGATTTCATTGATAATTTCAGTGAACCTTGTGTCCACTTGGTCTATTGATTCACCATTCTTCATTTTAAAGTTGTCAAACTTTTGGATAGCTATTGACAACTTGTTTTCCTTGATCAGCTCCGTTCCTTCACACATTAGAGCTAATGTGTCCCAAATTTCTTTGGCATTCTTACAGTTTTTGATCTTGACCATTGTGGATTTGTCAAGAGTTTGGTATAGCACATCTCTGGCCCTGTTGTCAAGATTGGCCAGCTTTCTCTCTTCGGGGGTCAGCTCCGTTCTCTTCTTAGGAATCTTTTCGAGCCTCCCAGCTGCGATCTCCTCGGCTGTGTTGTCCTTCTCAAAAATGAATGGACCGTCTTCAATGATGCACCACATGTCGTCATGAATTGAAGATAAGTGTGCCTGCATTCTTATCTTCCAGAGATCATACTCGTCAACTGAAAAGACAGGGAGTCTAGAGTGCATGTGTTCCATTATAAAGTGAGAGATAAAATATATATCTAGTATAGATCTGGTTCGTGAGAAAAATGAACCAACCGCTCCGATACCACTTGTAGGTCACAAGTCGTCCAGGAACAAGTCTAGAGGGGGGGGGGTGAATAGACTTGTTGAAACTCTTGAACTCTTTCTCGCGAAGAGTGAGTTTCTTCAGCTGATAGTCAAACAAATGACTTGGAGTCGTTTGTTCTTGGATATGTGCGGAAGTCAGCTGATGACGAATATAAATTAACTTAATGAAACACTTAACAATGTATGCATCAGTTAAGGTATGATGCAGTAAGACAGTAAATAACACAGGCAGTTATAGTGGTCTCAGAGGTGGGGTAATCCTCTACTAATCCACTTTTCTCCAAACCAGTTGGAGATGAATTCACTATAATTTTCAACCAGTGATAAATATTACAGTGATTCACAACACACTACAACAGCTTCCAACCAGTGGAAATCCGTGCCGTTGTACACACACTTGACTGCCTTGCATCTCTTGATCCTCGATCCTCGGATGCCTTTACAGTCTCTTACTTCAACCAGTGAAGTACCCCGTACTCAAGATTTATAGACAAGAATGTTTGTCTTCTCCAACTTAAGAGCTTCCTTAAGAATGAACTTTTAGATCTGCTCTTTTCACGATGCTATTTGATTGCTTGAGATTGCCTTGTTTGCTTTGATCGCTAGAATGTATGTTCGCACCGGTAGTTGCTCAGTTTCAAATCTCTGGATATATATAGATCACGATCTCTGAGCTTCTTCTTTGTAGCCGTTGCAAATCTGAACAAATCCGTCCGTTGGAGGGAGACTTCATTGTTTAATCTTTCTGAACGTTGCAAGGCTGGATTCCCATTATTTTATTTTATCTTCCGACCGTTGTGAGGACTTCTGCATGTGAGCGCCGAATCTTTTGAATATAAAAGGTTTAAAGTCTTCACGGTGGGTCAGGATGATTTAAATAAATCATATCTCTTGCGGGAATCACTCCAATTTGTCTCTTCACGTTGCATGTGAGCTTTCCGTAATATTTGACTTTTCAAAGCATGCTGACGTGGACTTGGAGTACTAGGCTATAGTTGAGTAGGCTGATGTGCAGCTTACATCTTCTGCAGGTAGGTCCTCTCGGTACATTCCTTGTTTGTGACTTGTCTGATCAGGTGACTTCCCTCAGGTACCTCGGCTGCAGTCTGGTCAAACTTCTCTGATAAAATTTGTTGACCAGGGCTACTCAGACTGGAGTCGGATGTACTTTTCTGATGGACTAGGCTGTACTTTAGTACTTAGCCGATTTTCAGCCTAACTAACTTTGGCCTACAGAAGACACTCATTTGGTTCTTCTTTACAATTTGCCAAGTTTTATACTTAACATATTTTGGCCTATGGAAGATACTCATTTGGTTCTTCCTTACATTTTGCCAAGTAATAAACATTTGATTTTAAATTAATGACATCATCAAAATCTAACAAGTATTCCTAACACAGTTCTAGATCCGGACTAGACGCAGATGAATATCTCCTTCCTCTTTTGGTGATCCACACACGAAAAATTCCACAAGCCGGATTGCTAGACCCTTACGAATAATATTGATAAATAGTACAACACAAATTCCTTACTAGAAGGATTGTACTATTGATCAATATCAACTAAGGGAAGAGGATTAGACGACCGACTTCGTTCTCCTAGTATTTTCCAATGACAACTCCTTGTCCAAGACCTTATATTTATACTAAGTAAACCCCAGAGTCAAACTCTAGTATTTGCTTAGTTGCCCCTCAACTTATTACATAATACAATGTATATAATATCGAATATTATATATTACTTATTATTTAATCTCCTCATAAATATAATATCCAGTATTATATTTATTATTCCTAGTTGATATTTATTCCTGCTTGTCTATAATTGTCGTACGTGCGACCCAAAAGGCTTATATTATTTTAGCAATTATTTAATACCTTATTAAATAATAAATCATAAGCGGCCTCTAGCAAGACATTATGATTACCCAAATAATATAAGTTGATAGTCCATTAAACCTTTTAATGTTTCAAATCCCTTTGTCATGCGATATCATATATGAACTAAGTCATGGAGTCTGTCATACATATTTATGTTCAAATGCTTTCTCGGTCTTAAGTAGACTGATTGAATCAAATGACTCTTCATTTGAGCATGGCCATGAATTTCCTTCAGTCCTACTTATCGAGGTGCCCAGCAGATATCTCTCTCACTTAAGAGAGGGACAAATCCCCATCTTGATTATTCATTGCCCTTTACATGACTCCCACTAATCCCGATCGCTAACCTTTATGATCACCATGTTTCAGAT
Organism: Orobanche coerulescens; assembly: GCA_033398695.1. Classification (NCBI taxonomy): domain Eukaryota; kingdom Viridiplantae; phylum Streptophyta; class Magnoliopsida; order Lamiales; family Orobanchaceae; genus Orobanche; species Orobanche coerulescens. The sequence goes on from CM065810.1 coordinate 67,257,728, forward strand.
GACATTGGATTATGTCAAGGCATAGCAGTTATCATGTTGGACTCTATAATATTCTCAGGTTCAAGGATTTATTGACATACTGTTATATTGAGATTCACTTATGACATTTCCATGTAGTGATCTCAATGCGGGTCTGTCCAGTATTGGTTCTCCAACCAATACCCATAAGATTGATCCGTACCATACGCATAATCATCCGATGATTATCAATCAAACTTATACTACTATATTAATTACTTGAGTCTCTACTCAACACGATTATACCAGGAACATTTGAATAATCTTATTATTCGTGAATAACTATTATTCGATTATTATAATATTAAAATATGGACACATTATAATAATCAACGAGAAATAAATGATATCAAATAACTTTATTTATATGTGACAATTACAAATCTAGACACATCGAATGTCCTAGGCCACTTATCCTAACACCACCTAGCCAGCCTGGCGGCCTACACTGTACCCTAACTGAGAACGAATGATGTGGATCATTCCAAAATCTTTCTGTCGTGAATACCAGTATACGTATAAACCCTTCTTCCAAATGTCCCGATCAAGTTATAGGGTCACGGTCAGTCAAACCCTATCTGTACTTGACGATATGCATGAGTTAATGTAAATCAAGATCATCGAGCTCTCGTGTATCCAATACAACCAGCTCCAATGCTTTATCCAAAGACTTATGATCTCATCTGCCAATAACCGCATAGGACATATAACCCATTCACTAACGAGAGAAAGAATCATATCTTGGTATTTAGTAGAACTTGCTACTTGCCCGTCAAGACGCATGTCGAGGTTGACCCCCACCTTCCGGTTTTCTGGGTCGAACTACTCTAATGAAAATCTTAACCTCACAAGCACATCCCTACTAAATCCTCAAGTCAAAGGTTCACGAATACCTATCACAACCTTTCAATTCCGTCATTGACTGTCCCAGTGTGAAATCCGTGTGACGAATCGAGGGTGAGTCGGTTCGAGTATACTAATCTTATTAACATACCTACAACGTGTGCTCCCACTACCCATTAATGTACGACAAGCACTCTACAAGTCAACTATCATGTCATACAAGTCTTTACATAAACTTAACGTCCAGTCAAGTTTCATCGACTTGCGAACGATTAAGTATTTGAGCCCTAAACATTTCAAGTGCCGGCCTCCTTATCCAATAAGGAGTGGAATGTTTTGCTCTTAAATACACGAACTAGTTTATATATATATATATTTACGAGTCAGAAATGTCAGTTACTGCCAGTAAATAAAGAAACATACAATAGCCTTTAGATAATGAATTACATAATAACAAGTACAATGCCCTCACTCTAACATCCCCTGAGTGGCATTCGAGGGCATACTCCTAACATCACGGTCATTGGATGATCTCATTGTGATACGGCTTTGTGCCGTGGCTTCGGCTATCATTGTGATACGGCTTCATGTCGTGGCTTCGGCCCTCATGTGATACAGCTTCGTGTTGTTTGGCTTCAGGCCATTGTGATGATTGGCAGCTTCGGCTGAGTGGCTTTCAGGCCATTGTGATATTTTGTAGCTCCGGCTGAGGGCTTTCATGCCATTGTGATGTTTTGGTACTTCTGTTGGAGCCTTCAGCATTGTGACTCGTATCTATTTCAGCTCTGGTTTGGTTTATCTTCGGGTTATTCATCGTTGTGTTCTATATTGATGATTCGCCATTTGGGCACTTGTGTTCTAACCTGTTTAGCAGGTACTGATCATATGCCGTGGGCATAGTGTTTCACGAATGCTCGGTTTTTACCTTGGTTTGTGAGCATATCGTATTACCATTGTTGTACCGTTTATTCTGCCTTTGGATGCATATCATGTTGTACATGTATTTGATATTTATTATCTGGATGACTGACCCCGTGGGGGCTGAACATGTTTTCATGTTTTAGGTGCTTGCGAGGAGAGAGTTGAGACACAAGGGCATGGCAATGACGACGAGGCATTCGAACGATACTAGTCCCGAGTTGTTTTGGTGTTCATATTGGTTAGTCCGTTCGGAGTGTTCTCCAGTTTGTCAGTCGTTGTCATTGTTAGGAATATGCCCTCGAATGCCACTCAGGGGATGAGAGAGTAAGGGCATTATACTTGTAATTATGGAATAATTAATAAAAAGGCAATACGATTCATTCACTGTTTATTGTATTTCAATTGCATTCTTGACATGGTAAACATTGAAGTGAAGTCCATGTAAATAAATCGAACATTCCATTCTCGTTATGGGATAAGAGAATATGTACTGGAAGTGTTTAAAGTTTATTTACGTAAATTGTTCGCAAGTCAATAAACTTAAAATGGGCATTAAGTTTTAATATGACTTGTATAACTGATGCTAGGACGTGTGCACGTCTTGATAGCATAGTTATAAGTATATTGGTGGGGACAGTATACTCGAACACGACTCATACTCGATTCAGTCACACGGTATTCACTCTCGGAGAGTCGATGACGAATCGAAAGGTTGTGATAGTATACGTGGACCTTTGACTTGAGGGTTCGTGAGAAGATGTGCTGTGACGTTTAGTTTGTCATTAGAGTAGTTAGACTCATTTGCTTAATTCTTGAGTCGACCTCGAAGTGCGGACTATACGGGCAGTAGCGATCTTTCTTGTACGCCAAGAAAGGATTCTATCTCTGTTAGTGAGCGGGCGAATGTCTATACGGTTAATGGCAAATAAGATCATAAGTCTTTGGCCAAAGCATTACGATATAGTCGTATTAGATACACTATTAATCGGTCGGTCTTGATTTGCATTAACACATGTATAGAGTTTAGTCAACGATAGGGTTTGACTTTACCGTGACCGAAGACTTGACCGGGACATCGATGAAGGGTCTATACGTATATAGTATTCACGACATAATGGTTACGGAATGATCCCTTCATTCGTTCTCACTCGGGGTTTACGGTGCGGCCGCTAGTGGCTAAGTCTTGCCCGCACTCATTAGTTCCTCCCAATGCCGGTGAGACGGACCTACGAGTCGCGCATCGGGAGCGTTGACGGATAAATGTGAATTTATTATCTCTCTATTAATATTAGATATTGGATATCTAATTATGATTTATTAGATAAATCAAATATCGGTCTTATGAATTTAAATTAAGTTAGGGTAATTAATTTAATTCATAAATTATATTTCTTAGAGAAATATATATTTGTATTTGATATAATTAATTAATTAGATTAATTAATTAATATAAATACATTGATGATTAAAAGGAGTGTATTTAACGAGTCGTTTGTGAACGTCCGGTACACGAGCCGAGTGGCTCGGCTCGTTTTCTAGAAACTTCCTTGTGGCCACCCACTCCTCATGGCATGGCATGATCTTGCATGTGTGTGGGAACTCACTTAGAGTTGAGATTCCCACATAATTGTGAATGATAGTTGTAAAGGAATAATTATTCCTTTTATAATATATATATCATTACATTATATATGAGATGAGATGAGATAACAACAAAACCATTCATACTCATTCATTTTGGAGATCAGCCTGCCGTGAGTTCTTTGAGTGAGGAGAGAAAAATTTTTTCTTCATTTAGTTCATCTTTGAGGTGAAAAGAAGTAAGAAAAATTAAGAAAAAAAAATTCCTACAACACTTCCTAGCCGTGTTCTTCATAGACGGAGTATTGTAGATTTTTCCGGGCAACTTCCGACGCGTGTGAAGTAGAGGCTTCAATTTTCGGTGCTTGGAGCGAAGGGATTTCGTGTTCGGGACGGGATCGTGATCATCGGCTACACTTTACGAAGATTTATTTCAAAGGCTTCAAGGGTATGAATCTTTATCTTCGTATTTATTTTTCGTATATACGTTACTTGATCGATCCTGTTTGGGATTCGCTTTTATTTCATTGCGTATTTCGTTTTATTTTGAATCCCAAAGTAGTATCGAGGCGAGATCAATGATATCGTATATACGATTATTTGTGCATTTTGAATGCTTTTGGATGATGATTATGATTTAGAATCATATTTGGAATAATTTTAGATTTTAAATTGTTCGTTGTAGCATCACGTTTTTGGAAACGGGCCGAAAAACGAAGAAACGGGGCTGCTGGCAGTGGTGCCGGCAGCACTGCCTGGGCTGCCTGCCCAGGCTGCCGAGCGTGCTCGGCCATGACTCGGCCAGGAGCTTAGAGTGCTCAGCCAAGGGGCCGAGCATGATCGGCCAGTCTGCCGAGCAGTGGCTTGGCCAGGCAGCCCTCGGGTTTTTGGCCCGATTTTGAATCGGGCCGCGGGCTGGGCCTAAATCGGATTGTCCGGGACTCCGTTTTAAGTTTATATTTTGTTTTAATTATTTTCCAAAATTTAAATTGGATTTTAATTTGACTAAATTAATATTTGGAATATTTTGAGTTAAGGGAAATAAATTAAACGAGAATATTTTTTTTTGGCCGGATTACTTCGAACGAATTAAAATGATGATTATTAGTATTAATTTGATTAATACCATTAAAATTGAATAGATTAATTTTATATTAATTGGATTAATATATTAATTGATTATTTAATTTTAATGCCACTTTATATTAATTGGATTAATATAGTAGAAATTGAATAGATTAATTTTATAGATTAATTAGATTAATTTATATTAAAATTAATTGTTTAATTTCGTTGCCATTACATGTTGTATGGAATCCTTATGTGATGGTGATATAGCTCGTGGACTTAGTTTTTGATTTGTTCGATTCGATTGGGTTGTAAAGGCCGTTTTGAGCCTATTTATTTTTACTAGAAAATTTGTATAGGATGCATTTTTTCAATGATGTAAGTATTATTTTGGGTATGACGAGATCGAAGACAACCGAATGAGAAGACGAAGAATCGAAGCGTATTTTTTTATTTATTGGGTCATTCGCAGCCAAGATCTTAGGAATTAGGTCCATGAGCTATATGTTGGTAGTAACTAGGTTACTATTTTACATTTTCATTTTGAATGATTGACAAACATACAAACGGCGTATAAATGAATTAATGTGCAAAGTGTAACATTAATCGCGAAATTCTCCAGACAACAAGCAGGACTAAGTTTGAAAAAGGTTACGAGGTTTCCTACCCTCCATCAAACTCGTAGAAAATTGATACCCGAGCGGGTGTGCTATGCTTCCGAGTTATCGGGGTAGTACATTTGGTAGAGGTTGAAAAATTCTTGAGGGCATTAGATGCCTTCGGTTGGTGATAAATTTCGCCCCTAGAAACCCGATAGGTTGCCGGTGAGATTGAATAGTCAAACCGATAGACGTTGATGGTCAACAACTTAGATAGTCTGGATTGCCAAGAAACCTGATAGGTTGAGGGCATGAAGACTAGGGGTAAAAGAAGATCAAATCATCCGTTAGACGGGTTGGTGTTAGACACCACTTTACAGAAATTAATTGGCAAGAAACCTGATAGGTTGCGTCTGTTAAAATTTGTAAAGAACTTGATCACCACTAAGAAGTCGATCTAACCATGATTTCCTGATTATAACATGGGAGTGTATAATTCCGATAAAATTAGTGGGAGCCGAGACAAGAATTATACAAGCCCTTAAGTTCTATACTCGGTCATAATTAAACAAGTCACTAATTTAATCTTGTCTAAATCTTTATAAAACGAAATTGAATCTCTCTAAAATGGCTAAAACCCACTTGCAATACTACTTGAAAAAATCTCCTAATCGGCCCTAACTTTGTTGATCGTTGCGAATCGATGATTGTACTCGGTATGGAGTTCGGGATACGTCTTGAGGCGGACATTCCACCGACTCCAATCCGGACTAGGGTAATCAGAAGACATTGACGTCCATGAAAATGGGTCAAGGATGATGTGCTAGTTCGTGGTTTTATGATGGGCTCAATGACTAATGAGGCTGCAGAGCGCACGAGAAAATGACTTCGCTAGTGATTCTCGCACACTTGACCGAACTTTATGGAGAGCACGGTAGATCGCTAGATATGAGATATCAAAGCGGTTGTTCGGCTAGGATGAAAGAAGGGGAGAAAGTGGGAGACCACGTCCTTAAGATGATCTCTATGATTGAGAGGCTCGAGGTGCTCAACTTTAATATGGATTTATCCCTTCAAATTGATCTCATCCTTCAATCTCTACGACTCTTTCACGCAGTTTGTAATGAATTTCAACCGTAATGAAATTACATGCACATTAGCCGGGCTAATGAATAAGCCGTGACGGCACGCCTAACATGAAGACTAAACCGAGAGAGGCTGCTCTTGTGATTTCTTCTGGGCCTAAGAGGTCCAAGAACAAGAAGAAAAAGACCTACGAGCAGTACAAACCCAAGAAAGGGGTGCAAAAAGGAAAGGGCAAGGCCCGAAAGGTTCAAAAGGTAGGCGGTCCAAAACCTACGGACAAATGCCTTGAATGCGGATAGTAGTGCCAATTGCGAAGGACTTGTACCAAGATTAATGGCTCATCAGGTACGGAACTTTTTGTTTTTGAAACTAATTGTTCCGCTACTGTATATTCTGCTTCATGGATTCTGGATTCAGGTGCCACTTCTCACATTTGTACTATGAATCAGGATCTGGAACGAAGTAGAAAACTTGAAGCTGGGGAAATAATGATCACTGTTGGAAGCGGACAAAGTGTCGAGGCAACCGATATTGGATCAATCCTTCTGGGTTTAGAATCTGGTTTTATTTTGGCATTATATGAAGTACTTGTTTTGCCCAAGGGGCATAAAAACATTGTATCCATTCCAGTCTTGGACCGGAAAGGATTTTGTTTCTTCATTGGCAATGGCAGTTGTAAAATTTATTTTCGAAATAAATTGGTTGGAACAGCTACATTGTTGAATGGTTTATATCATCTGAACATGCAAAATAAAACAAAGTGAACACTATAACTAGGAAACGTGGTAGGCAAGATACTAATCAAGCTCTTAAATGGCACCTTAGACTTGGTCATGTTGGTCGACCAAGGTTCGAAAATGGAGAAAGATGGACTTTTAAGTCCATTGGGTGTAGAACCCTATCCAACTTGTGAATCTTGCCTTAGAGGCAAAATGACTAAGTTCCCCTTCACAGGGACTTTTGAAAGGGTTTAGATAAACTTGGATTGGTGCATACCGATGTTTGTGGTGCTTTAGAAGTAGCCCGAGATGGATATCAATATTTCATAACGTTCATGAGATGATCATACTAGGTATGGGATTGTGTACTTAATGAAACATAAATCAAGCCTTTGCTAAATTCAAAGAATTTAAGGCCCTAGTTGAAAAACAAACTGGATGTCATATCAAAGCACTTGGTCGGACCGAGGTGGCGAATATATGAGCACCGAGTTTGATGAGTTCCTTAAGGAACATGGAATAGTTTCACAATTCACGCCTCCGGAACCCCACGGTTAAATGGTGTTTGAAAGGAGAAATCGGACTTTGTTGGACATGGTTCGCTCCATGTTAAATTACACCGATTTACCTATTTACTGTGGGGTATGCCTTACTAACATTGCCTATATCCTAAATAGATGTCCTTCCAAATCTGTTCCTATCACTCCGCATGAGATGTGGAAGGGTAAGAAACCTAGCCTTAATCACATAAGGATGCTGGGGATGTCCACCTATGTCAAAAGGCTAAGGTGGACAAACCGAAGCGAGGTCCATAAAAGGGCGTTTCATAGGATACCCAGAGGACTCGATGGGTTATCTATTCTACATGCCGGAAGACCATAGGTCGTTGTGGCATTACAAGCGCACTTCCTTGAGGATGAATTCATTCGGGAAGGTGGCTCGGGTAGAAATATCTCTTTGGAAGAGCATAATGAAACTCCTAAGGAGACATCGATCGGGGATCAAGAACCGAACCTATTGTAACACAACCTCCACTTGAAGGTCGATAGGGTATCTCACTTACTCGAGAGGTATGGCTATACACATGTCGAGGAACTGGGTCTCCACGACACACCCGATAGCAGTGAAAACGACCTGTCACCTATGACCAAGCGATAGTGGATGTAGACTACGATAAATGGCAAGAAGCGGTGGAAGCCGAGATAGACTCGATGCATACCAATCAGTCTGGACTCTAGTAGATCTTCCAACCGGCATGAGGACTATTGGAAATAAATGGATCTATAAGAGAAAGACTGATGGGGATGGCAAGGTTGATGCCTATAAGGCCGGGCTTGTGGCAAAGGGTTATACCGAAGGGAAGGAATCGATTATCATGATACCTTCTCGCGTAGCTATGATAAAGTCGATTCGCATGATGCTTGCCATTCTCGCTATTATGATTATGAAATATGGCAAATGGATGTCAAAAGAGCTTTTCTAAATGGATACCTCGAGGAGGAAATCTATATGGAACGACTAAAGGTTTTGTGTCCAAAGCTAATATTCATAAAGTGTGTAAGGCTGCGAGCCATTTATGGTCCGAAGCAAGCTTCTCGGAGTTGGAACCTTCGATTTGTGAAGCGATTAAGGACTTTGACTTGAGCGAAATGAGGAGGAACCGTGTGTTTACAAAAAGATCGAGTGGGAGCAACATTGCGTTCTTAATACTATATGTAGATGATATTCTACTTATAGGAAATAACATAGCAATGCTCAAGACCGTGAAAGCTTGGCTTTCTAAAGCGTTCTCCATGAAAGACTTGGGAGAAGCTTCCTATATTCTAGGGATCCGTCTTTACGAGAGATAGACCGCGAAGAATGATAGGACTTTCCCAAGCCCTTTATATCGATAAAATCTGAGAAGATTCAAGATGGATGAATCTAAGAGAGGGTTCCTTCCCATGCGACATGGAATTCATCTCACCACGAAAATGTGTCCTCAAAGTGAGGAAGACAAGAGAGAGATGAGTAAGGTACCCTATGCCTCGGCGGTGGGTAGCCTCATGTACGCTATGTTGTGTACGAGACCAGGACTTAGCATACGCTGTGAGTATGGTAAGTCGATTTCAAGCAAACAGGAAGGGAACATTGGGTGCCGTAAAGAACATTCTTAAGTACTTAAGAAGAACTAGAGATTTAGTTCTTACTTATGGTGGTGGAGAATCGAAGGTGATTGGATTCACCGATTCGATTTTCAAGGAGACAATGACGACTCTAAGTCGACATCCGGGTATTTATTTACTCTCAATGGAGGAGCGGTATCTTGAGAAGCTCCAAGCAAACCGCTCTGCAGATTCCACTGCCAAGCAGTATCAAGTCGCCTCGAGGCTAGCAAAGAAGCATTTTGGATGCGAAGTTTATACAAGAACTTCAAGTGGTGCCTAACGCGGAGTTGCCTATATCACTATTCGTGATAATGATGGAGGTATCGCCCAAGCCAAGGAGCCGAGGGCTCACCACAACACCAAGCATATAGAGAGAAAGTACCATATCGTTCGAGATGGTGGAAAAGGGATATGTTTCATTGGAAAGAGTAGACTCGGAAGACAATGTCTACGAACCGACTAAGCCATTATCTCGTGCCGTCTTAGAAAGACATCGAAGAGCATGGGTATTGGATACCATGATGTGTGGCATTGAGTGCAAGTGGGAGATTGTTAGGAATATGCCCTCGAATGCCACTCGGGGGATGAGAGAGTAAGGGCATTATACTTGTAATTATGGAATAATTAATAAAAAGCAATACGATTCATTCACTTGTTTATTGTATTTCAATTGCATTCTTGACTTGGTAAACATTGAAGTGAAGTCCATGTAAATAAATCGAACATTCCATTCTCGTTATGGGATAAGAGAAAATGTCTTGGAAGTGTTTAAAGTTTATTTACGTAAATTGTTCGCAAGTCAATAAACTTAAAATGGGCATTAAGTTTTAATATGACTTGTATAATCGATGCTAGGACGTGTGCACGTCTTGATAGCATAGTTATAAGTATATTGGTGGGGCAGTATACTCGAACACGACTCATACTCGATTCATCACACGGTATTCACTCTCGGAGAGTCGATGACGAATCGAAAGGTTGTGATAGTATACGTGGACCTTTGACTTGAGGGTTCAAGAGAAGATGTATGCGTAGCGTTTAGTTTGTCATTAGAGTAGTTAGACTCATTTGCTTAATTCTTGAGTCGACCTCGAAGTGCGGACTATACGGGCGGTAGCGATCTTTCTTGTACGCGAAGAAAGGATTCTATCTCTGTTAGTGAGCGGCGAATGTCTATACGGTTAATGGCAAATAAGATCATAAGTCTTTGGCGAAGCATTACGATATAGTCGTATTAGATACACTATTAATCAGTCGGTCTTGATTTGCATTAACACATGTATAGAGTTTAGTCAATAGTAGGGTTTGACTTTACCGTGACCGAAGACTTGACGGGACATCGATGAAGGGTCTATACGTATATAGTATTCACGACATAATGGTTACGGAATGATCCCTTCATTCGTTCTCACTCGGGGTTCTGATGCGGCCGCTAAGTGGCTAAGTCTTGCCCGCACTCATTAGTTCCTCCCAATGCGGTGAGACGGACCTACGGAGTCGCGCATCAGGAGCGTTGACGGATAAATGTGAATTTATTATCTCTCTATTAATATTAGATATTGGATATCTAATTATGATTTATTAGATAAATCAAATATCGGTCTTATGAATTTAAATTAAGTTACCGGGTAATTAATTTAATTCATAAATTATATTTCTTAGAGAAATATATATTTGTATTTGATATAATTAATTAATTAGATTAATTAATTAATATAAATACATTGATGATTAAAAGGAGTGTATTTAACGGAGTCGTTTGACGAATGTCCGGTACACGAGCCGAGTGGCTCGGCTCGTTTTCTAGGAAACTTCCTTGTGGCCACCCACTCCTCATGGCATGGCATGATCTTGCATGTGTGTGGGAACTCACTTAGAGTTGAGATTCCCACATAATTGTGAATGATAGTTGTAAAGGAATAATTATTCCTTTTATAATATATATATCATTACATTATATATGAGATGAGATGAGATAACAACAAAACCATTCATACTCATTCATTTTGGAGATCAGCCTGCCGTGAGTTCTTTGAGTGAGGAGAGAGAAAAATTTTTCTTCTTCATTTAGTTCATCTTTGAGGTGAAAAGAAGTAAGAAAAATTAAGAAAAAAAAAAAAAATTCCTACAACACTTCCTAGCCGTGTTCTTCATAGAACGGAGTATTGTAGATTTTTCCGGGCAACTTCCGACGCGTGTGAAGTAGAGGCTTGGAATTTTCGGTGCTTGGAACGAAGGGATTTCGTGTTCGGGACGGATCGTGATCATCGGCTACACTTTACGAAGATTTATTTCAAAGGCTTCAAGGGTATGAATCTTTATCTTCGTATTTATTTTTCGTATATACGTTACTTGATCGATCCTGTTTGGGATTCGTTTTTATTTCCGCTGCGTATTTCGTTTTATTTTCGGAATCCCAACAGTCATTATGTATTAAGGCTAGTGGATGTTATTGTATTTTTATTTTGGCCATGTAGGCCCATCAGGTCCATCATTGTCGTTGAAATTCCACATTGGAACTTTGTGCCGGATAACATAGTAGGGACTGTAATTTCCCTTTTTGGTCAGATTGATGTATGTTAGTCGTGTTCGCCTGGAGGACCTCCTGCCGTGGGGTCCACGACACTGTAATAACCCAATAGATTTTTGGGGGTGTTACATTGTGTTTGCTTAATTCCCATGTCAGTAACTTCGAATATCCTATGGAATTGATTGTGTTGTTTAATTTACAAAATCATGGCATGTTTATATCTTGTTAAGCTTGATCACCTAGACTAGGTATTCCGTGTTTATTATAGAACACTATTAGAGAAAAACACAACGAAGTTAAATAGGTCGAACGGGATGAACCTATTTTCCTAATTCTTAAGGCTACTTTTGCAATAAATCTAGTGAGCATATTCTAGGTTGTCCAACAGTTATATTTAACCGAAGAAATTATTTTTATTAAATATACGAAAGGGGAAATTTGGATAACATAGTTTATAGCTATCTAGGTTCAGTAATTTCAGGCGAATAGCAGAGTTTGGTGTCACAATTAGTTAAACTAGTCAAGCGAGGATCTAAACTGAATTATGGACTAGAATATATTTTATATTTATGTTTACCTATTTTCCTAGCGCCTCATTTTATTTTTTCAATAGATATTAATTTTTGAAATAAAAACCTTTTTTTATATACTTATCCTTATTAATCATTTCAATTAGAGTAGTACACAATAATTACAATTTAATCCACTCCTCCGGGGATCGGCCCTTACTTGCCGTTACTGATAGTTAGTGGAGGTAAAAAAAAGTTTAGCACAAATATAAATTTTAAATTTGTTGCGTGTCGACAGTGCAATCTAGAGGTGGCCAGTGAATCGGGCCGGTCCAGCCCAGCCCGGATTTTCTAGGCCCGGGGGCCGACCGGGCACGGCCGGACCGAGCCCACAGCCACCGGTCCTGTCCCGGACTCTCCAGCCCAGGCCCAGCCCGGTCCACCTCCGAGCCCAGACCGGCTAGGCCCCCAGCCCAGCCCCACCCCACCCCCAGCCCGACCCACTCGCAGCCCACCTCCAGCCCACCTCAGCCCACCCCAAGCCCAGACAAGCCCACCCCAAGCCCACCATTCAAATTTCAAAAAATAATTTAATTTTGAAAAATTAAGTCCATTTTTTTTCCTTTTCTCCCCATTTAACATATATAAAAATTCAAAATGAATTTTCTTAAACTTGAAATAGATTACTAAGTTTTATAATTTTTTTTTAATTCAAATTTTTTAGATTGATTTTTTAATAAATATTCATTAATTTATTTTAAAAATTCAAAACAAATTTTTACAAAATAATTTTTAATTTAATGTTAACATATAATTTTTTTTTTCAAATTTCCGGGCCCGGCCCCGCCCACGACAACTCGGAGGCGGGCGGCCAGTGGGCCACGGCCGCACAGCCCAGACCAAGCCCGCCAAATACATGGGCCGGTCTTGGGCTTACAAGTCCCAGCCAGCACGCTTCAGCCGGCCCGGGACCGGCACAACCCGGTCCATGAGCACCTCTAATGCAATCACTTCTCTCACCAAATTAAAACCAATGAAGAAGATGAATTCGGGGACGAATAAGAAGATGAAGTCGCAAGACAACAATAGAAGTGAATTTTAGGTGAGATTTCAAGAAAATGAAAGTTCTGCTGTGATGAGTCTCAAGAACGGGGCTAAGCCCTTTGTCAGTAGCGGAAATTACTGTGTTAATTTAGGGTTAATATATACTGAAAAACCAAACCAAACCAAACCAAACATACCCAGTATATCCCGCTCAGAGCAGGGTCTGGGGAGGGTAAGATGTACGCAGACCATGCCCCTACTTATTACGGTAGGGAGGCTGTTTCCGTGAAGACCCCCAGCTTAGTGCACAGCAGAATCTTGTGAGATAAATACAAAGGAAAACATATGATTCGAAAATGCTCGAGACAATACCTGAGCCCATGGCTTGATCCGCATGGGACTTACCTAAGCGGAATTTGGCTACTTCACTCCCGATGAACGCTGCTCTAACAAAAGAGAGGTTGACTCTCCGCACAGCTCCCTGTCAAAAATACACCACACGCAAAGACAATATGATAAAATATACAATAAAAGTAAAAATGCAATGCTCTAGGTCAAAGCTAACCGAGACAACCCAACCCTGAGGCTCTCAACTACAGCACCGCTCCCTACAAAAGAATCCACAACTCTGGTTTGGCGTCTCCAAGCGCACCTATCAACAGTCATGGCCTCGGAAAGGTTTAAGGCCTTCAAATCTAATCTCAGTTGCTCCTCCCACGTCCTCCTCGGTCTGCCTCTCCTCCTCTCCCCGACAACCATTAAACTCTCGATCCTCCTCACCGGAGCAGATGCCTGCCTCCTGCGGACGTGGCCAAACCATCTCAATCTCCCTTCCCTAACTTTCGCTGAAATGGGCGCGACTTCCAGCGCGTTCCTGAAAACCCCGTTCATAATTCTATCTAACATAGTGCGACCACACGACCAACGTAACATTCTCATTTCAGCCACTTCCAACTTGCTCTCAAGCGACTTCTTCATCGCCCAACATTCGGAGAACAATGCAGGTCGGATTGCCGCTCTATAGAATTTACCCTTCAACTTTAGAGGGACTTTCTTGTCGCACATGACCCCTGTCACTGCTCTCCACCTTAGCCACCCCGCCTTGATGCGATGCGTGACATATTCTTCACACTCACCTTCCTTCTGAATGATCGAACCCAAATACTTAAACTTATCCGTACGGGGTACGATCGGATCCGCAATCATTACCTCAACATCTTCCTCGTTGGCCTCACCACTAAAGTTACACCAGAGATACTCGGTCTTAGACCGGCTCACATGCAAGCCCTGGGATTCTAACTTAGCCCTCCAAAGCTCCAACTTCGAGTTCACCTCCCTCCTCGACTCCGCCACTAACACAATGTCGTCAGTAAAAAGCATGCACCACGGGATGCCATCTTGAATCCCTCGCGAAATGACGTCAAGGATTAGAGCGAAGAGAAGAGGGCTTAGCGCTGACCCCTGGTGTAGCCCTATCTCAACCGGAAAAAACCGGGTGTCACCAACTGGGGTCCTAACACACGTCCTAGCTTGGGAGTACATGTCTTGGATTGCCCTAACGAATGGAAACGACACCCACCTCTCTACTAGGCTCCTCCAAATAACATCGCGTGGAATGCTATCATAAGCCTTCTCTAGATCTATGAACACCATATGGAGGTCCTTACGCCGCTCTCTAAACTTCTCCATAAGGCGTCTGACGAGATGAATGGCCTCAGTCGTGGACCTCCCCGGCATGAAGCCAAATTGGTTCTCTGAGATCTCAACTTCTCTTCTAACCCTGCATTCCACCACTCTTTCCCAAAGTTTCATAATATGACTGAGGAGCTTAATACCCCTATAGTTACTACAACTTTGAGCATCGCCTTTGTTCTTGAAAAAAGGCACGACAATACTATGCCTCCACTCCGTCGGCATCTTAGAGCCTCTGAGGAGGATGTTGAACAGCTCTGCTAGCCAATGAACTCCGACTTCCCCCAGACAAAGCCACTCCTCAATAGGGATCTGATCCGGGCCTACAGCCTTAGCTCTACCCATTTTCATTAGGGCACCCTTTACTTCCTCCTTGCTGATGCTCTCACAGGAACTAAACGAACGAGCAGAAGATTGACTAACTCCTTGCACCACCGAGTCACTACCTCTAGCCTCATTGAAAAGTTCGAAAAAATACCTATTCCACCGCTCCTTAATAGCCACATCGTTCACTAACACTTGACCCAAATCATCCTTAATAAACTTAACGGGACCCAGGTCGCGCCGCCCTCTTTCCCTAGCTTTCGCTAGTTTAAAAATAGCATTCGCTCCTTCTTTGGTGTCTAGGCGCTTGTACATCTCCTCGTAAGCCTCACATTTAGCCTTAACCACTGCCTTGTTAGCCTCTATTTTCGCCACCTTGTACGCTACAATCTTCAAGATTCTCTCCTCCCCAGCACTAACCGACAAAAGCTCCTTAAATAGCGCTTGGTTTGCCTTAACCTTGTTTTGGACCTCCTCATTCCACCACCAAGCCTCCCTAGGTCCACTAGATCTGCCCGAAGAATGTAACACCCCCAAGATATTCGAGGTGTATTACAGCGCCGTGGACCCCTACATGGGATCCACCAGGCTAACACAAGAAAACACCTCTCGACTAACCGTCTTGGTTAGCAAGGAAACAATTGTTAACAACAAGAACATAAAACAACACGTCCGGTATAACCGGCATAATAAACATCAACCGACAAATACGGTAACTCCAACGAAGTCCAAACACAATCCGAAAGGAAAAAGCCTAAGTACTCGCGAGTACAATCTATAAGTTTACAATTTGGAAAACATCCACATCAAAAGAGACAGTAGGAAATAACAAGACTCACCGCACATGTCAACAACCTTGGCCGACATCCTCGTACCATCCAGTAGCCATTGTCTGGTGAACATAACCTGAAATCCATAACAAGAATTTCCCCGACAACGGGTCCCCAAAGGGGTTAGCAATTACGCTAGTACAAGTATTCAAGGCAAACCAATCGCTTACACATTTCATAGTATATGCACCAATATCATTTCAAAAGCCACAAAACTAGACATGTCCTTTCCGGAAAACAAACAGTCAAACAATTTGCCTTGGGAACAGAGTAATATCATAGATTCCCGCACGAGGCCTCTAAGGACCCTCCCGCACTGGCTATATTATAAAACAAAACACGCACATGCATCGCCTTGGGAACAAAGTAATATCATAGATTCCCGCACGAGGCCTCTAAGGACCCTCCCGCGCTGGCTAGCTAAACAAACTCATGAATCGAGGACTCAACCCTTTCGATTCCCTCCTTGATCCCGTCGGACCAACACGAGGTGAGCCAATCACACACAAAATACATTACCATTCCACGTTAAGCATAAAGGTTTCCAAAAATACTTGCCTTGAATCTTGACGACGCAACGAATGGAAAGGAAAGTCACCGACGAACGCTAGGAACCAACGAAACCGAACCTAACGATTCGAAGAATACAATCACAACCATTTCTAAATGAATACGGAATTGGAATACACCCGAAAACCCGCCTACGATTCATGTATATTCGTATATAAACAACAACGAGGGCGGACCACAACCAAACCCTCTCGATTCCGTAAAAATCACGAAATATACCATGAATCCGTAGGGAAACTAAGAATACCAACAAGATTAATCATATTCATCATGAATTAATCGACAAAACGGAACGAATCGGACAAAAACGCGAAAACCCCCAAATCTACCCAAAAGTAGGGTTCTAAAGATCTAACCTTGATTCGCTGGATCGAAGGATGTTATAGGACGATTGATCGGTGATATAAACTCAGAAACTTCATAGATTTGTTGTTCAACAACATGGTTTCGTCTCCTCCGAAACCCCAGCCGCGGACCGAAGAGAAATGAAATGAAAAATGACGGAGAAAGTCGCTGGTCTGTCATTTATATACTGGGCCGGAACTAGCGTGCGCTAGCCTTCCTGGCCTAGCGTGCACTATCGGCCAGTATCGGCCGAGCACTCTCGGCCATGGCCCGCATGACCCGGCACTACCGACCAATTCTGCCGACCATGACTCGACCGCCCGACTTCCGCTAGCGTGCGCTACGGCCGGAAGCCTGCGCGCGCTAGCCGACCTGTCCAGTAGCCACTGGACTAACAAACTCACCCAGGTAACGTACGCTAGTCGGCCGGCAGCGTGCGCTACCCCTGCCGGTTAGCGCGCGCTACGACCGACAGTAGCGTGCGCTACCTGCCGATCCTGACCGAGTCCAGAACCTCAGAATCCCTCTGCCTGTGCCCGAGCCAGATGGCGGCCGTTTGGCTCGGCAGCGGCGCTTACATCGCTGAAGCTAGCGCGGCAGTCCGGCCATAGCGTGCGCTACGCCGGTTCTGCCGGCTGCTCGCTGCCCAAAGGCTCAAGACTTCCGATGCCGCACGGTTCGCCACCGCCGCCACGACCCGATGCCTCGATTTCCGAAAACGCACGGAACGAACACGACGAAAAGTTCGCGGACGACATCAACGACTCGAGATGAAAACGTAATGCAATAATTAATCATACGCGACCAAGAAAAGGGTCAAGACGACAAATACAGATATGGATACCCGTAACTTTCAAGAAATTACAAAATGGCCCAACGCCTTAAATCACGATACGTGATCGAATAACCAAACCGAAGTTCACAACACGTCTAACAAAGTTAAACGGACTTGCGGGAAACTCGAAACAGCAGTTTCGGACGAGATTCGCAAGAATCGAACTCAAGTGCGGAAAAAGTCGCTAAAAAGCACAGAACTCAACAAAACAACACCGAAACGAACTCAGATGACAAAAAGTGTAGAATTAATCATTCTCAGAATGACGAAACGGTCATGACCGAGTCGTAAAAATGGACTCCGGTCGGAAAAATAAATTTACCGAAAATCGAAAATTGCGGATATTACATTCTACCCTCCTTAAAAGAAGTTTCGTCCCGAAACTTAAAACAGGTAGGGAGAAGCAATATCCCGCCAGGAAAACTCAACGAGATACACAAAAACCGAAAACTCTTGCCCGACGGCGAAACGCTGCAAGAAACGCAAAGAGACATACGGCGTGAAAATACGCTCCAAGGCGACTAACACAACGCCACCAGTAGAGACATAATAAAATCAACGAGTGACAAGCGTCATCAAATAGAAAAATACAATCGAGTCGATTATCCGAACAATCTCAAAACTCAACGAACGAAAATCAATACGATTCACCAACCCAATGGTTCATCAACCAAAACGCGAGTCAACGCTGAACAAATACCGAATTCCACCGCCCAAGGGTTGGAAGATCGAAAACGAGACTAATTTCCCGAACTTAAGGGAATTACGAAGGAGCCTGAACGCTCAACAATCACGAAACGAGAACAAAAACCGAACAAACAAACGATTGAGACAACAAAAAAAATCGAACAATCATGTCCGAAACACGCAGGATAATAAAATTCAAACAACAACTCCCAGGATGACCTGGTGAGAACAGCAAGACGTTCATTCCCACAATATCCACAGGAAAGGGAATAGCGATTGAAAAGCCCCAACGACAAACGAGTTATTCCGAAACAATACCACCCTCGTTCGATCAACAAAAGCAAGGGATAGGGAAAGTTCAGAAATGTTAACGAGCATAAACGAGTCGATAGAGCCAAAAATACAGAAGTTCAAAATCCGATCCACTTCGAATAAAAGAACCATTAGAACCCAAAGATGTTACTTCCGAACAAGGTTCACAAGAATCGAACCGAATTCGGAAAAGTCACGGCGATAACCAGATCGACTCAAAATCGGATTACAGCTCGTTCGAACGATGAATCCAAGGTACAGAACAAGTTCAGAAGGTATCAATGAACACGAGCGAATCGATAGACTTGAGAAAGAGAAGATATAGAAGTCAAAATAGTACGGGTATTACCTTTGTCCTCGCCCCCGAAACTCACAACAACGGAACCAAGGTAACAATACAACAAGCAACCGACACAACGTGGAACAATCACCGATGCACACAATCATACCAACCCGATCTCTAACAGCTCGCATATATGCGATAACGCATAAACCGCTACGAGGCGACAACATCCAATACCAATATCACACCCCTCGCAGAGGCTACCACGACAACTGTGTGGCGAACGACTCAACGCTCACACCACCAATTCAACAACAACTCGGGGGTTAACACCCTAACGAGAGCACGAACATCACACATATATTCCCGGACCACAAATAGGAATGATAGGTTTTGAAAACGAAAACCATCTTTTGAAAATAACTTGCAAGCACCAGTTGATCGTGAGTATCATATATCAAAAAGTAGTACAAACATCGTCGTCGAGACTTAAAAAAAAAAGATCATCTTGCGTTTGAAAAAAAATGAAGACACCTTTCGTTAAATTAAAACTTTTCAGCTATATTCGACCTTCGGGTCTAAGCGAATGCATTTCTAAATCATTAAAAATATTTCAAAATATTTTGATCCTCAAAGTAGAATAATTTTGAAACATAGCGTGGCACTAGTAGGCATCTTGAGAGCACTGTGAGAAAATAATTTATTTTAAAAGTACGTCTCAAGGTTTATCTTCTAAGATACTCAAGGTTTTTCAGAAGTACAATAGGCCAAAATGCCCAAAATTCGCACGTATCAACATTCACTTAAACACATCATATCACACGCATCAAATCGCTCAAAATCACGACAGTGATATACAATCCTTAGGATATGATTAACAACATCGTTAAAACAACAATCGGTTTATCAAAACTGGATGGAAAACGATATCAAGAACAAAACTCCAAAAGTCAACTCTAGGGATTCAAGAAAATACCTAGATTCGGCGAAGAACAATGGATTAGATGATGTTAAAAATCATCTAGGATACTCCAAAACACCTTTGGATGGAAGAAAAATCAGCCCAGATGCGAAACCGAGTCACTACGTCTCAAACTCATGGAGGAAGAAGAAGAAATGAAGAAAAATGCAACTTCTAGACTGGTGTCCAGTATTTATACTGGACACAATTAGCGTGCGCTAATCATTAAGGTTAGCGTGCGCTATCACGGCACCAAACAAAACTCCCGACCAAAAATACACTGTTAGCGTGCGCTAACCCCAAGTGTTAGCGTGCGCTAACGAGAACTTCAGACCCAGTCCAGTAGCTCCTGGACTGCCCTAAACTACCAGGTAGCGTGCGCTATCCTCCCCTTAGCTTGCTACCAACTCACTCTTGCGCGCGCTAGCCGCAAAGCATAG
Organism: Orobanche coerulescens; assembly: GCA_033398695.1. Classification (NCBI taxonomy): domain Eukaryota; kingdom Viridiplantae; phylum Streptophyta; class Magnoliopsida; order Lamiales; family Orobanchaceae; genus Orobanche; species Orobanche coerulescens. The sequence goes on from CM065810.1 coordinate 67,278,072, forward strand.
CGTGCGCTAATGACCCACAGAGACAACAACAGAACATATCCGAAAAGTTACATGCCGTAAACCTTTCTCACACGGGTTTACCAGGCTAAGCACAATTTCCCATCTCATTTCGAAAATGCTAAAAAGACCAATGACGGTAATATTTTTCCAAAGTTCACAAAATCATTTGTCAAACCATAATGAAATATTCAAGGCCAAAATGCCAAAACTTGATTCAAGGAATCGGTTTTACGAAATAAAACTCAGTTTGCAAAATACCGAAAGCCGTTTGAAAGAACTCACGCAGCGGATAAAATACGGTACGAAAATACATCAGCAGTGACGACACTCCTCGTATAAACCAAATACGAGAGTCTAATAAACACATATCATGAAATCAAAATCCACAGAAGGATTCCATCATTTAACAACTAATCAAACAAATAACTCGTGTCACACGAGGCAAAACACAAAGAAGGGAGTTTAACATCCATAGGTCGCACGTAAGTGACGACCGCCCCTCGATACTAATCACGACCAATGATCTCAAATGACGCGTCGCGATGCGACTAAGTCAGACAAAATCCGACAAGACAAAACTCAACAAACACAACTTGACTCGACAGCCTAGGTTTCCCCAAGCTAATCTGATTTTTAAAATCGTATACTCTAGTTATTCGAAAATAAAACCGATAAGTTAAAAATCGTTCTCATGACCCTTTCAAACACGACAAGGGCTTAACAGCGGTAGCATTTTATAAAATGTCCTAAAACACTTTTAAACACGACCTTTAAATACGACACAAGGTTTTATTTGAAAATAAAAGGCTGGCTCGCCCAAATTCATGTCACTTTTCAAAAACCCACAATACGATCAAGTCTCAGAGATTTTCAAGCATGCACGCCGCATGTATTATTATTAATAGAAACACATTGGTTGTAAATATTAATATTTAGCCAAGTACCAACAATTCCCGGACACACTCATATACGACATTCAAAAATCACCAGTTCAAAAAGCGCAACTCGGAAATACTAATTCCAAGCATATGTCAAACTATCTCTTCAAGTTTAACAGCGTAACCAAAGACCACCGATTTGGACATATGTCGAAACCAGCTATGTGAGTTTCTCAACAAACTCTGCCATCAATACCTATACCGGAACATATCAATGTTCAAAACTTCTACATCATACTGCACCCTTCGGTGTCCAACTCATCGGTACATTCGGCTCAACATACATTTAGTATATCGCAATTACCAACACAGATTCCATCATCCAACAAAAAACTAGAGGGTCAATCCCTCTCACAGTATACCACGGAGCAAAACTCGGATCTTTCGATCACCAACGATCCCACCAATGCTAGGAAGTTTAGCGATGGAAGGCTCGCAAAACGACAAACGGTCAAGCCTTAACGGCGCACATACTCCAGAGAGATAAAGGATCGCGCAATACTAGAATCAAAAGTGCACGAACCGGATGGATCGAAAAACAACTCGACAATAAGTACGAGAGAGGCAATCACGCTTCAAGAAGTGGAATTTCAATACGAGAAAACAAGAGAATCGAGTAAGGAAAACTTACGAGCACCGGATGTTACGAGATGCCGGCGGTGTGACAATGTGCAAAACAAAACACAACTAGACCCAAATAACCAACAAGCCTAGGTATCCATAAACCTAGAGCTCCGATACCATTTTCTGTAACACCCCCAAGATATTCGAGGTGTATTACAGCGCCGTGGACCCCTACATGGGATCCACCAGGCTAACACAAGAAAACACCTCTCGACTAACCGTCTTGGTTAGCAAGGAAACAATTGTTAACAACAAGAACATAAAACAACACGTCCGGTATAACCGGCATAATAAACATCAACCGACAAATACGGTAACTCCAACGAAGTCCAAACACAATCCGAAAGGAAAAAGCCTAAGTACTCGCGAGTACAATCTATAAGTTTACAATTTGGAAAACATCCACATCAAAAGAGACAGTAGGAAATAACAAGACTCAATTGCACATGTCAACAACCTTGGCCGACATCCTCGTACCATCCCAGCGCAGCTCAAATGCAATTTGAACATAACCTGAAATCCATAACAAGAATTTCCCCGACAACGGGTCCCCAAAGGGGTTAGCAATTACGCTAGTACAAGTATTCAAGGCAAACCAATCGCTTACACATTTCATAGTACATGCACCAATATCATTTCAAAAGCCACAAAACTAGACATGTCCTTTCCGGAAAACAAACAGTCAAACAATTTGCCTTGGGAACAGAGTAATATCATAGATTCCCGCACGAGGCCTCTAAGGACCCTCCCGCACTGGCTATATTATAAAACAAAACACGCACATGCATCGCCTTGGGAACAGAGTAATATCATAGATTCCCGCACGAGGCCTCTAAGGACCCTCCCGCGCTGGCTAGCTAAACAAACTCATGAATCGAGGACTCAACCCTTTCGATTCCCTCCTTGATCCCGTCGGACCAACACGAGGTGAGCCAATCACACACAAAATACATTACCATTCCACGTTAAGCATAAAGGTTTCCAAAAATACTTGCCTTGAATGTTGACGACGCAACGAACGGAAAGGAAAGTCACCGACGAACGCTAGGAACCAACGAAACCGAACCTAATGATTCGAAGAATACAATCACAACCATTTATAAATGAATACGGAATTGGAATACACCCGAAAACCCGCCTACGATTCATGTATATTCGTATATAAACAACAACGAGGGCGGACCACAACCAAACCCTCTCGATTCCGTAAAAATCACGAAATATACCATGAATCCATAGGGAAACTAAGAATACCAACAAGATTAATCATATTCATCATGAATTAATCGACAAAACGGAACGAATCGGATAAAAACGCGAAAACCCCCAAATCTACCCAAAAGTAGGGTTCTAAAGATCTAACCTTGATTCGCTGGATCGAAGGATGTTATAGGACGATTGATCGGTGATATAAACTCAGAAACTTCATGGATTTGTTGTTCAACAACATGGTTTCGTCTCCTCCAAAACCCCAGCCGCGGACCGAAGAGAAATGAAATGAAAAATGACGGAGAAAGTCGCTGGTCTGTCATTTATATACTGGTCCGGAACTAGCGTGCGCTAGCCTTCCCGGCCTAGCGTGCGCTATCCGCCAGTATCGGCCGAGCACTCTCGGCCATGGCCCGCATGACCCGGCACTACCGACCAATTCCGCCGACCATGACTCGACCGCCCGACTCCCGCTAGCGTGCGCTACGGCCGGAAGCCTGCGCGCGCTAGCCGACCTGTCCAGTAGCCACTGGACTAACAAACTCACCCAGGTAACGTACGCTAGTCGGCCGGCAGCGTGCGCTACCCCTGCCGGTTAGCGCGCGCTACGACCGACAGTAGCGTGCGCTACCTGCCGATCCTGACCGAGTCGAGAACCTCAGAATCCCTCTGCCCAGGCCCGAGCACAGACGCTGGCCGGCTCGGCAACAGGCGCTACATCGCTGAAGCTAGCGCAGCTGGCGTCCGCCATAGCGTGCGCTTACGCGGTTCTCGCTGGCTCGCTGCCAAGGCTCAAGACTTCCGATGCTGCCGCACCGGTCCGCCAATCGCCAGCCCGCCATGACTCGATGCCTCGATTTCAAAACGCACTAACGAACACGGCGAAAAGTTTGCAGATTTACATCAACGACTCGAGATGAAAACGTAATGCAATAATTAATCATACGCGACCAAGAAAAGGGTCAAGACGACAAATCTGAGATATGGATACCCGTAACTTTCAAGAAATTACAAAATGGCCCAACGCCAGGAAATCACGATACGTGATCGAATAACCAAACCGAAGTTCACAACACGTCTAACAAAGTTAAACGGACTTGGAAACTTCAAGCAGCTTTGACGAGATTCGCAAGAATCGAACTCAAGTGCGGAAAAGTCGCTAAAAAGCACAGAACTCAACAAAACAACACCGAAACGAACTCGGATGACAAAAAGTGTAGAATTAATCATTCTCATAATGAAGAAACGGTCATGAGCGAGTCATCAAAACGGACTCCGGTCGGAAAAAGAAATTTACCGAAAATCGAAAATTGCGGATATTACAAAGAAACCCCTACCACCTTCTCGCCCACTCTCCTAATAGCATTGGCCATGCTGGTCCACATAAGGTTAGCATTGCCCGCATGCAAAAAACCTCCTTCGCGGGTCAGAGAATCCTTGAATACTGTCGCCTTCTCACCCTTCAGATCCTTCCATAGAATCCTAGGTCTAGCTTCTCTAACCCTGCTAACAACACGACCTCCCATGGATAAATCCATAGCCAGCAGCCGGTGTTGAGAAGCACATGCCTCGCTCCGGAACACCTTGCAGTCCACGCACGCCCTAGCATCACGACTGCGCAAAAGAAGGTAGTCAATTTGCGTGTTGTGCCCCCCACTACTGAAGGTGATGAGGTGCTCAGCTCTCTTCTGAAAAACAGAGTTAGTAATTACCAACTCATGCGCAGTGGAAAACTCCAACAGTGCGGAACCTCCTGCATTCCTAACTCCGAAGCCGAAACCCCCATGCGCACTATGATAACCATCCACCCCCTCACCAATGTGCCCATTGAAATCGCCCCCCAAAATAATAAATTGATCGTCCGGAATACACCCGACCAACTCATCTAAACAAACCCAAAAAGCTTCCTTATCAAGCATACTCAAACCAACATGTGGGGCAAACGCACAAACCACATTAACCACCTTCTCCCCAACCACCACTCTAACGGACATAATCCTATCATTTCACCTCTTCACTTCCACGACGTTGTCCTTAAGCTCCTTAGACAAAAGAATGCCCACACCATTGCTCGAGTTAGCAAGGCCTAAATACCACAATTTATAACCGTTCACCTCCCTAGACTGCGCCCCCTTCCACCTAGTCTCCTGAATACAAGCCGCATCAACCCTTCTCTTACCCAAAATATCCACAAGCTCCAAAAGCTTACCCGACAAGGAACCCAAATTCCAACTACCAACCCGCAAACAGTGCGACATCGACCAATACAAAACCCAAATGCACTACGAGAAATAAAATGGGATAGTGAAGCCAAAAATGAAAATAAGATGAGAATGACAGAGACAATATAAAAGCAAGCAAACCGCATAAAAATCGCAATAAATGGTAGATATATGGCAGACAAAAATGAAATTTAACAGAGAAGTACAATGATACCGGACTTCGACACGCCTTGGAGACGAGGGAGGAGAAGCCGCGGAAGCTGAAAACCGATCGACTCCTGAACAGGGAAAAGGCGATCGATAGGCCGACGACACCTGAGAGCAGCATGGGAAACCTGCAAAACAGACAGCTAAAATGCAATACTACTGTTAGATTGACGGGGAGGGATGAATGCCGCGGTGTAAAGTTATTCTTCCGGCGATACGCCGGCCAGAGATGACCAGCAGCCCGGGGCGGCGCAAGCGCAAGTTACGGCAAAGCTCAGGGGTTAGTTAAAAATCACACTATTATCTTACAGAAAAATCAGAAAAACAACCTAAATCGCCGACCAACAGAGACCAGTTCAACATAAACCGAGCCCCAAAATCAAAACACGGAATGTTTTATTCATGTAAATAGAGGGGCATTTTATTTTTGTCCTTCACTGTAATTTATGAAACAATAGGGACTAAAGTGTAAAGAGGCCATCTAATAGGGTAGTTGGTTGTAATTTCCCCTATATATATATAAATAAATAAATACATATATATATATATATATATATATATGAAAAGTGGTGATGAAAATGAAAGGAGAGACATGTCACATGGGATAAAATCCTAGGTGGCGAATTCCAGCAAAAAATAAATGATTTAAAATGATTTCAATTATATTTTGCCATTCAAAATAGTTTGTTCAGTTTTCCACAATTTTAGCCAAAAGCTTATGTGGCAAATTCCAGCAGAAAAAAAATGGTCTAATATTATTTTGTATATAAAAAACAATTCAAATTATATTCTGCCACAATTTTAGTTATTTATAATATTTATCATATTATCCATTAGTTTGTTAGATTTATAAGATTTTGTAGGGAACCAATAGTCATCATAAATCCTATAAAAAATTAATTGATTTAAAAATATTTCAGCTACAAATAGGGACCCGATGTAATACCCGTAATTTCGATTTCCGGTAATTTCTTTTTTTTTCAGCGAAAGTCCATTTTGACGGCTCGCTCATGACCGTTTCGTCATTACGAGAATGATTAATTCTGTACTTTTTGTCATCCGAGTTCGTTTCGGTGTCGTTTTGTTGAGTTCCGTGCTTTTTGGCGACTTTTCCGCACTTGAATTTGATTCTTACGAATCTCATTCGAAACTGCTGTTTCGATTTTCCCGTAAGTCCGTTTAACTTTGTTAGACGTGTTGTGAACTTCGGTTTGGTTATTCGATCACGTATCGTGATTTTCGGGCGTTTTGGGCCATTTTGTAATTTCCTAAAAGTTATGGGTATCCGTATCTGTATTTGTTGTCTCGACCTTTTTCTTGGTCGCGTATGATTAATTATTGCATTATGTTTTCATTTCGGGTCATTGATGTTGTCCGTGAACTTTTCGTTGTGTTCGTTCCGTACGTTTTCGGAAATCGAGTCGTCGGGTCTTGGCGGCTGAGTAGCTGGCCGAACAAAGCGGCAATCGTCGGCGGCCGGGCACCGCCGAAAGGTGCACGACAGGAACCGGCGTAGCGCACGCTATGGCCGGAAGGCTGCGCGTGCTAGCTCGGAAAGTGTAGCGCACGCTGTCGACCGGCCCAGCATACGCTATAGGGTCTGGGCAGTAGGGGCAGTGAGGTTCTGGACTCGGGTGGATCGGCAGGTAGCGCACGCTACTGTCGGACACTGCGCACGCTACGACCGGCAGGTAGCACACGCTACGGCCGAAAGGCAGCGCGCGCTACCTGGCCGAGCAGTCTAGTCCAGGAGGTCTCTGGATTGCGGCCTGGGCCGATAGCGCATGCTATATCGGCAGCCTAACGCACGCTAGTCCGGCCCAGTATAAATGTGGCAGAGCAGTCCAGTTTCGGTCATTTTTCCCATTTCTATCTTCCTCTTCCGCGACTGGAGCCTTGGGGATCTCGAAGCCATGTTGTTGAACAACAATTCCGTGAAGTTCTTGAGTTCATATCATTGATTGATCATCCTATATCATCCTTTGATCCAGCGAATCAAGGTAATCTCTTCTTAGAACCCTAGTTTCTTGAATTTTGGGGTTTTTGCGTTTTTGTCCGATTCGTTCCATATTGTTGATTAATTCATGATGGGTATGATTAATCTTGGTAGTATTCTTGTGTTTAACATCATTTAATCCATTGTTCTTCGTCGAATCGAAGTATATTTCTTGATTTCCTTCGAACCGACTTTTTGGGGGATTTGTTCTCGATCTCATTTTCCATCCGTTTTTGATGGATCGATTGTTGTTAAATGATGTTGTTAAACATATCCTATGGATTGTATATCCATATTTCGATTTGGATTTCCGCTTTCGTGTTTTGACGGGACGAATCGTGTTCTTGGCCGTTTTGGGGGAAACACTTGAACTTTCGTCATTTGTTCTTTGAATTCAACGGCTTTAAGTCGTGTTATGGAATTCATTTTATTGTTGTTATTATCCTTCGTAGTTTATTATCGCGAGTTGGCGATCGGTGGAGTCGGCGGGTTCGTAGTCGGTTCGTGCCAACCTACTTTTGTCGATTCTCCGCGTTGTTCTTATTCGAGGCAAGTACCTTGTCCATACATTTCTTGTTTTGTGGATATGATGATTGGTGATTGTCTTGGTATGTTTTTTTGTTTGTTTGAAATGAGTTTTCAAAAGATTCGACTAGCCCCGTTAAAGGCTCACTTTCAAAACGCGTGTGTTTTGTAAATTGTGTGGGTTGTAAGTGACTACGTGAATCCTTTGGATATGTTTGGTGTTGATGTTGCGATTGATAATGCGTGTGTACGTATATTGATTCTTTCCGTCGCGTTATGGTTGACGTGCGTGTTGTTATTTTTTCGTGTAGTCGTGGACTGACGGATAAATTATGTGAATTGGTGTATTGATTTGATAATTGTTACAACGATTGACTGTGTTGTTAGGCGTATTTTTATACGCTTATTTATCATTATTCCTTACCCATTTTGAGCCTAAAAATGCATAAATGAGCTTTTAATGCACTATTCTTTTATGTTTTGCAGGAAATTAGAGTCCGGAAGCTCGAACGACGAAAAACGGGCGAAAACGGCAATTTTTGGCCGGGGGCCATGGCACGAACCAAGTGAGCCGCGGCACACGAAGAGGATTAGCAAGTGCCGAGCGAACTGTACCCTGAGCCGCGACACAAGGATGCTAAGCCGCGGCCCAGGAGGAAAAATAAGCGCCCAGGTATAGGCGCTGAACGTGTGAGCCGCAGCACAGATTAAGTGAGCCGCGGCCCACAGGACGGTTTTGCTGAGACTTCCGTGTTCCTTTGCCGTTTTTGGAGCAGTTTTCGACCTAATCACACGGACGCATTTTGGAGGCTGATAACAGTTATAAATAAGGGTTTAAGGGCTGAAGATAAAGGGGGAATGAACTGGGAGGTGGATCGATAGACATCGCGGGACAGAAGAACACAAGAGGAGGAGATTTGTGGGCGACGACAAGACCACGGATCCCCTACGGTTTTTCTTAGTTTTTCCGCATCTTAGTTTCTAGATTTATTCGAGTAGGATTGTGATTGTAGCCGATTACATGACGATTTGATTTATTTATTATTATTTCAATTCATTCGTTATTCTATTGAATTGGATTCTTCTCATTGTTCTTAATGCTTTTTAATTGTCTGGCCAACGGTTGAATTGTTTTGAATGTCTTTATGGATTCGGGAGATGAAATCTAGGCATAGTTCTTGTGAGAAAAATTATGATTGTCGTGAGATAGGGATATACTCATGGGAATTATGAAGCCTTTTTATTGTGGGCATTCTTGAACTGTTTTAGCTATTAATTATCTAATTCGAATAGGGATATATCGAGTTAATAATTCGTAGTATTTTCTATCGACCTTGGGAAAGGCTTTAGAATAATTTAGGAATTCCTGGCTTACAATCAATTGAATAAAAGTGAATTGAATTGAATAAATATAATTCTTGATTGTTTGAGGTGAAAATCATAATCCTACGCCCTTATTAGTATTATTATTATTATTATTTTCTATTTATTTTTCTGCAATTAGTTTAGAAATAAATTCCATATAATTGTTCTTCAAATAAAATTACGAGTTGACTATATTTTGGTACTTAGTGAAATCAGTCCTCGAGGGAACGATATCTTACTTATCACTTTATTACTTGTTGACACCATGCACTTGCGGCATAATGTGAGGGATTTCCAAACAATAAGTTTTTGGCGCCGTTGCCGGGGACTGATTTTTTTTGCTAATATCATTACCAAGCGACTCTAATTTTAATTTAAAGTTTTTTTTTCTTTGGATTCTTTTCATTATGTTTTCCTTTCATTATCGCGACCCTTGGCATTTTATAAATTTCGATGTTCTTAATAATTTGCCTAATAGGGTCAGTCAGCCCCCTCCCCCGAAACAAAAGACCATACTTGAACAATGTGTAGACGCTCTTAAAAATCCTGATAGTACCCCTCTTGAGCGAGAATGTGCAAGTCGTGGTCTTGAGATTCACTATGGTTATTTTCGAGCTCATAGATTTAGTAGTGAAGTTGAGGGGGAGGTTGAGAAGAAAGACATGCTAAGTTTTAGGGTCGATCCACCAGCACCTGATAATTACATAAAGTGTGATGAGCTTGTAGAAGAAGTTACCATTGATGATGTTTCCAAAGAAATTTCATTAAATTGTCATCAAACTTCGACTAATAAGGTGAACACTTTTGTGCCTAAAATTTTATTAACGGTGCCACGCATAATTTTTCCTAAATCCATAATGGTAGAGACTGACCCCATTACTTTCGATTTTGTTGAGGCTGATTCCTTGAGTTCTAATGAGGTTGTTCACAATATGTCTTTATTATCTACCCATTCGAACTCTGCTTATTTTTACATGCCTTATAATTATTACATTCTTCCATCATTTTTGGTTGTCCGTATAATTATTCTTACTCATTATTTGTGGCAACCGGGCATGAACCAAAGCCTCCCTTGTGGAATAAGAGGCTTATAGATTGCAAGAAGGGGGCATTTGGCAATCTCCCTAGAAAGAAGCCATGTTAAATTCTGTTTGCCACGTCGTGCTCAAGACGTAAAATAGAGCGCTTGATGGGAGGCAACCCATCATTTTTACTTGCTTTCTAGTTAGTTTTTTTATTTGATTTTTCGTTAATAATTTTTTTTCCTTTGTTTTGTTTTTTTTCGTTTGGATTCGTGTATTCTTGTGGCCCTGATTTCTCTAATATTTTTATTTCTAACCCCAATGATTTATTATCCTTCATATTCTAGTCTTTCTTGACTTAATGTCTACGGTTATTTCATGACAAGAGACTAAGTTTGGGGGTCCCTCGTGATGTTGAGCATTATTTGAAGTATGGTTTGACAGATGATTCCACTCAGACATGTGCTGGCGTTCAAGAAGACATTTGGAATAAGTTTTCCTTTTCCTTATCTCTTTTATTTTCACATGAGTTTTATTGTTGATGATTTTGTGTAGTGGAATTGATTTTCTTGGTTATAAATTGCGATTTCATCATTGCTTTATTGTCTTTGCATGTTGTTGATGGTTTTTGCTAAAAACGTGATTTTTTCGTGAATTTTTCGTGCTTTTTGTGTAAAACAGATATTACGATACTGATTTCTCGGGGAAGAAACGGTTGAGTTTTAGTTGAGTTGTAGTTAGCGATATCTGTTTCTGTTGAGTATTCATTTAGGTCCGAAATTTTTTTCGTTTTTGTAGAAATCTTAGCAGATAAGAAAGGAGACATACGTGTTTTTAAATCGCCGCCTATACGTTTGGTTATACTTTTCGGTTAGCTAGTCGTCCAGTAACATAAGTCGTGTGGGCACTTAAAATGAGTTTAGAGTCGGACAGTTTTTCCCAAGTAAAAGTCGAGATATTATATGTTCTATGATGGGAAGTCTAGTAACCGGGGGTATTCGCGTGACCCGCTGTTTACTCTCGCGTGAAACGATGACCCTGAATAGATTAATAATTTAGAGATTTCGCATGTGCCGATGATGGGGAGCCTAGTAACCGGGGGTATTCGCGTGACCCGTTGGTTACTCTCGCGTAAAACAGCGACCTTGAATCGGACATATGGGGATAGCTATTCGAGTTGTTTCTCCGCTGTGGAGGGGAACTTAGTAACTAGAAGCATCCATGTGCCCCATGAGTGCCTTTTACGTCAAATGGTTCCCCAATATATGATAATGAAATTCCACCCTAGGATTATCCCGATGAAACATCCCGAGATCCGAACCTAGTGGTTAACTCGAATCATCTTATTGATCATATATAAGGGAATACTGTCTGAGGGTTAGTTTTGATAATGAAACTCTTCAAATTTTTGCCACTAGATTGTGGGACTGGGCGAGTTGGCTCGTTTATTTTAACCCTTTATATTGGCGGTCGGTTAAATTCACGCTTGTTAATCATTGAACTTGATTTTCTTCATGAACGATTGATTAGGACTGAAATTGGTTACTTAGTGGAATCAGTGTCCTAGATGTGACTCACTATTACGATACTTGTACCATTCTTTGAGATTTTCAGGGTAGTATTGATTAAGTTGAGCACTATGGACTTGCATGATTATTCACGATACATTTTGTTTAAAATTGATTTTTGCTTGAGGACAAGCAAAGGCTCAAGTTTGGGGGTATTTGTTAGGCGTATTTTTATATGCTTATTTATCATTATTCCTTACCCATTTTGAGCCTAAAAATGCATAAATGAGCTTTTAATGCACTATTCTTTTATGTTTTGCAGGAAATTAGAGTCCGGAAGCTCGAACGACGAAAAACGGGCGAAAACGGCAATTTTTGGCCGGGGGCCGCGGCACGAACCAAGTGAGCCGCGGCACACGAAGAGGATTAGCAAGTGCCGAGCGGACTGTACCCTGAGCCGCGACACAAGGATGCTGAGCCGCGGCCCATGAGGAAAAATAAGCGCCCAGGTATAGGCGCTAAACGTGTGAGCCACGGCACAGATTAAGTGAGCCGTGGCCCACATGGCGGTTTTGCTGAGACTTCCGCGTTCCTTTGCCGTTTTTGGAGCAGTTTTCGACCTAATTACACGGACGCGTTTTGGAGGCTGATAACAGTTATAAATAAGGGGTTAAGGGCTGAAGATAAAGGGGGAATCAACTGGGAGGTGGATCGATAGACATCGCGGGACAGAAGAACACAAGAGGAGGAGATTTGTGGGCGACGACAAGACCACGGATCCCCTACGGTTTTTCTTAGTTTTCCGCATCTTAGTTTCTAGATTTATTCGAGTAGGATTGTGATTGTAGCCGATTACATGATGATTTGATTTATTTATTATAATTTCAATTCATTCGTTATTCTATTGAATTGGATTCTTCTCATTTTTCTTAATGTTTTTTAATTGTCTGGCCAACAGTTGAATTGTTTTGAATGTCTTTATGGATTCGGGAGATGAAATCTAGACATAGTTCTTGTGAGAAAAATCATGATTGTCGTGAGATAGGGATATACTCATGGGAATTGTGAAGCCTTTTTATTGTGGGGATTCTTGAACTGTTTTAGCTATTAATTATCTAATTCGAATAGGGATATATCGAGTTAATAATTCGTAGTATTTTCTATCGACCTTGGGAAAGGCTTTAGAATAATTTAGGAATTCCTGGCTTACAATCAATTGAATAAAAGTGAATTGAATTGAATAAATATCATTCCTGATTGTTTGAGGTAAAAATCATAATCCTACGCCCTTATTAGTAATATTATTATTATTTTCTATTTATTTTTCTGCAATTTGTTTAGAAATAAATTCCATATAATTGTTCTTCAAATAAAATTACGAGTTGACTATATTTTGGTACTTAGTGAAATCAGTCCTCAAGGGAATGATATCTTACTTATCACTTTATTACTTGTTGACACCGTGCACTTGCGGCATAGTGTGAGGGATTTCCTCACAACAAGTTTTTGAGCGGGGTTTTTTTTATTGTTATTATTTTCTAGGCTTATTACTAAACAATTAATATGTTGTGGAATTTTTATTGTGGAATAATGATCTAATAAATAGAAAATAATAATAATAATACTAATAAGTTGTGGAATTTATCATAACTTATTTTTATTAATAAGTTACTTACCCATGTCAATAAAGTGATAAGTAAGATATCGTTCCCTCGAGGACTGATTTCAAAACTTGTTGTGAGGAAATTCCTCACATTTTTCACATGAGTTTTATTGTTGATGATTTTATGTGTAGTGGAATTGATTTTCTTGGTTATAAATTGCGATTTCATCATTGCTTTATTGTCTTTGCATGTTGTTGATGGTTTTTGCTAAAAACGTGATTTTTTCGTGAATTTTTCGTGCTTCTTTTTGTGTAAAACTGATGTTACGATACTGATTTCTCGGGGTAGAAACGGTTGAGTTTTAGTTGAGTTGTAGTCAGCGATATCTGTTTCTGTTGAGTATTCATTTAGGTCCGAAATTCTTTTTATTTTTGTAGAAATCTTAGCAGATAAGAAAGGAGACATACGTGTTTTTAAATCGCCGCCTATACGTTTGGTTATACTTTTCGGTTAGCTAGTCGTCCAGTAACATAAGTCGTGTGGGCACTTAAATTGAGTTTAGAGTCGGACAGTTTTTCCCAAGTAAAAGTCGAGATATTATATGTTCTATGATGGGAAGTCTAGTAAACGGGGGTATTCACGTTGTAACACCCCAAAATCCTATTGGGTTATTACAGTGCCGTGGACCCCACGCTAGGAGATCCACCAGGCGAACATGACTAAAATACATTAAATTACACAATAAGGGAAAATCATAGTCCCTACCATGACATCCGACACAATATTCCGATTAGGGATTTTAACGACAAAAGTGGCCTACATGGCCAAAAATGAAATATAACAACATCCACGAACATCTGTCCGGTAATACAACACGACAACAACTGACAAGACTGGAGTACACTCCAACTGACTGACCGACAATGAACAACTCGGACTAGTATCGCTCGAATGCCTCTTCGCCATCGTCATGCCCTTGTGTCTCAACTCTCTCCTCGCAAGCACCTAAAACATGAAAACATGTTCCGCCCCCACGGGGTCAGTCATCCAGATAATGAACATCAAATACATGTATAACATGATATGCATAAAAAGGCAGAATGAAACGGTACAATGATAATCATAATACGAGATGCTCACAAACCAAGGTAAGAATCGAGCATTCGTGAAATACTATGCCCACGGCATACTATTAATACCTGTTCGACAGGTTAGAACATAAGTGCCCAACGGCGAATCATAATCACAGAATACCACAATGAATTACACGACATGAACCAAACCAGGACTGAATTAATTATGAATCACAATGCCCGAAGGCTCCAATGAAATTACCAGGACAATAATAATGGCTTGAAAGCCACTCAGTCGAAGCTGTCAAATTATCACAATCACATGAAGCCAAAACAGCCCGCAGCTGTTATTGATTAGGGCCGAAGCCACGGCACGAAGCCGTATCACCATTAGGGCCGAAGCCACGGCACGAAGCCGTATCACAATTAGGGCCGAAGCCACGGCACAAAGCCGTATCACAATTAGGGCCGAAGCCACGGCACGAAGCCGTATCATAATTAGGGCCGAAGCCACGGCACGAAGCCGTATCACAATGAATCATAGTGTGCTGCCTTGAGTCGGCCAACACGATGACAGTAACACACGGATAGGCACCGTCCTCGACAGTCCCAATTCAACACCTCGATTGCCTTAGGATGTCCAACCGAAACAATGATGCAGCGGATGATTCCATAAATGATTGAGCGCTTCGATTGGCTTATAATGGCCAATCGCTACGAATGATACGATGAATGATTTAATACCTCGATTGCCTTAGAACGGTCAATCGATAACAATGATATAGTGAATGATTGAACATTTCGATTTTCCTGAGAACGGACAACCGATGACAATGATACGAAGGATGCCTCGGCACCTTTAATCGGTGACCGATGACGAAGATGAGAAATGAATACGCCAATGCCTTTAATCGGCCAATACAGTTTTAATGACAAACCGAACAGGAATAACAATGATCTGAACGATGTCTTAGATTGACCTCAATATTAACAACAATCGATACGTCGATGCCGCAAACCGGCTATCGACAATGACATTAATAACGAGTATCACAATGCCTTGAATCGGCCATTAACGGACAATAATAAACATTTGGCATAGTTGCAGAAAGGTATCGTATCGAACGATCTCTTAATATCAATGAATTCATGAAGAGACTAAGTCTCGGAATGATACAACACATTCATACACATATATGATAACATTAATCTCATTGACTAGTACAAGTATAAAACTTGCCTCAAACTGAAGGCGAGAAGGTACTTCCACGATCAACGTCCTTAATGAAATTATCGGCCGCTCGAACAACCTTGAATAATACAATTACCAACAATCCGTTCAATATACGAATCAAACACGAATATAACGAACTCAAAACATCGATACGATTAAACCAAGTTCATTGAGGCATTATATCGAACACTTTGTGGCCAAACTTCGATTGTTTATAACCAAACCTCAATAATACCAACATCAAATCCCCAAGAAGTGTTTCAAACCAACAAAACATCTTCAATACGATCAATAATCCATTATGAATATCCAAAATCGTGATTTCAACAACAATTAATCGAAAACCCCCAAATCCAACACAATATTCAAAGTGTTCTTGAATAATCCTTCAATAATCCAATGAATAATCAAACATGTCCATAATCATGTGTATATCACTTCATACAACATGCTCTTAACATCCAAAACATCATATCTCAAAACAAAATCGAAATCCAAGATGTTGGAGAAAATTACCTTTGAAGATCCAAGTACTTTAATCCGATGAAATCGCGTTAGATCGACAATCCGAGCTTCACAACCGAATGAAAATGATGAAAAATGAATACTCAAGTGATTGATGATGAATATCTTCCCCCTCAAGCCCTCTCTCTCGGAACAAGGTGGAAGAAAAAGAAGAAATGGGTGATTCTCGCTCAGAAAACGCAAATATAGCGCTCGATCGCATTTGTGCCGCGTGGCCAAAATCGCGCGCTGATCGCGGCAGGCCGCGTCTTGACGAGTGTGCCGCGGCAGTGACTCGGCAGTGTGCCGCGTCCCCGTCGGCATGTGCCGCGGCACAAGGTACAGACGGGTTTGGCCGAAATTGCAACACGAGTGTGCCGCGGCCCGGATGGGTGCGCCGCGGCACAAGGTACAGGCTGCTCGGCCAAAAATTGGAACATGTGTGTGCCGCGGCGCACACTCCTTGTGCCGCGGCCCACACCCCCCTTGGGTCCTAAAATGAAGAAAAAAGACTCGGGAAGAGAATACAAGCAATAGGGATCGATATTTGGAAACCAATAACACGAAATGGAAGTACGGAAACCCCAAAACGGTGGTTCCAAGCAATGATTACAAGGGTTCGCCCAACAAAAACACGATTTGAACAATGAGGAGATTTGAAATGACATGAACTCCAACGTCAACAACGACTAATGAATCAATTACAATAGTCAAGATAATACTCTTGTCTCATTTCCCGAGTAAGGTTGAAACAATGAATGATATCGATACACAACTCGAAGTTATTTCGAACGATGAACACGGATGAATGATTATTATCAAGTGAAAAATTAAATAGTGACAAATACCGAATGAAATTACTGAATGATAATGATCGAATTACAACCGGGTATTATATACACCCCCCCTTAAAAAGAGTTTCGTCCTCGAAACTAAGGGTAAATAACTCGGGATATGAACTATCCATCATCATCTGAAAACAATAATGTTCAAATAGTTCTTGGGACCAAATCAATCGCACGCCCAAGTCCCCAAGACTTGACGTCTCGGATCACAGTGAACGATTTCCCAAATTATTACGAAGTCTTGAATATAACGCCAAAGGGACGAATTCTCAACAAATGATCCAAATCTCAAGATTCTCGAATATGATCATAATAAAATAGATCAACAATAAATGATCCACAGTCACGATACATGAATACGGATAGATTTACACAGTCATCCAAAAACAAGGTTACATCTCAAATGTACCCAACATCGATATCCTTCCATATCATCAATCTCCTCTATCTCAACGATTTAAGGTAGACCCAAATCTGAACTCACCGCACAATATGATCCCGGAAGGTCACAAGAACAAAATGATCAAAATGAATGATTATGAATAGAAATCCCACAAGGATTAAGAATGACTTACCGAGGTGAAGTAATAAATTAATGAGTGATAGCTCCATGAAGTGATTGGAACCATCGTTCCTCGTGAATTGAATGATTAATCGATAATTATGAGTCCCAACATGATTGATATATATATATAATGAATGAATTATATGAATGAATGAACGACAATGAAATGAATGTTTATCCATTAACGAACAAGAATTAACTTGTTCAAACCGGTGATGAATGTCCTTACCTCTGGCCCTCGAGGCCTGATAGGGTCCCTTGGATGATGCACGGAATGGAGTAACGAAGTCTCTCGAGGCCCTTGAGTTCTCTTGAGATTTACTGGCACTAGAACTCCTGCAGTATTTACGCCGGTGTCCCCGCCTCCCACACAGAAAATAAACGATAGCTGGCACCGTACACTGGGTACTAACGTGACATGCTAAATCACAGTTAAAGCAAACAACAGTCGGACTCGTCGCCTGAGAGGAAGATGCTATCCCAGCACGAAGATGACTAGAAAATGACCCCTTGGACGTCGGAGCCCGATGTCCCTCTAAACGAGCCGGCATTCTAGTCCTCTCACCTGAAGAAACTGAAGGATGCTTCTGAGTAAGCTCCTTGATCAAAAGCTCTGCTCCAAGAGCCTTCCCGATGAATTCGCTAAGTGAACTACAATTGTGATTGAACAACTGCATCCTCAACTGCGGATTTAGCCTATTGCTAAAATATTTGATCTTATCCGCTTCAGTGCGGATAACTGACGAAGCAAACTGAAGTAGTCCCTGAAACTTCTCAGCAATGACAATAACACCCTCGTCCGCAGCGGATTCGGGGTTCAAAACCTCTGACAACTTGGCTTCACGAAGTGGAGCCGGATAATACCTCTCTAACATGAGGGTCTTGAACTCACTCCAACCACAATCGTGATCGATGGGTTTCACAGAAAGCCACCACGAATAAGCACCCTTAATCAAGTAATAAGCCGCTACTGCTATTTTACTCTCTTCCGGACACTGAACCATGTCGAAGAGTTTATCAAAATGCTCAAGCCAATGAACAATATCAGCTGGTTCCGACGAACCCTCAAAAGTAGGCGGCCTCTGACGGGAGATATCGCCAACAATCTGATTCACTACTCCAGTCTGTTCATGAAACGGAACCTGGAATCCCTGTTGCGGTGGACCACGAACCATCGAGGTCTGCATGGTCTCCACTATCCACGTCATATGAGTCATCTGGGCCATCATGCCCTGCATAAATGTGAATGGGTCAACCCGAACACCTTCCGAGTGATCTGCTTCTCGGGTACGACTCCCTGACGGTGAATGATTATCTGACAGTGAATGAGTAGCATATCTATCTGATGAACACAAGCTAACCCTCGCATCCGCATGGGCGTTCATACGAGATCCCGGGTTCTGGTCCGTACCGCGGCCTCTTCCCCTGCGTCCTCGGACAGCTCTATCCATACTGGAGCAGGAAAGCCACATGATAATTATAGATCCCGTATGAATATCGCATTATGATTACGAGACGGAATGATAACAATGAGCATACACACTCTAACACAATAAATGCATTAAAAATGCAATAAAACGATCGTCGACATGACGCCGGAATACGATAAGATCGCATGAAAGATCAAGTGAGGTGACAAGACTATCTGATGAAATTCCTGAAATGATTACCTTGAACAAGTTAACAAGGTTGAAAATTTGATTCACAAGATCAACAACTGAGCCGTGAGATGGACTGGATGATTAATGAATTAATTGAACAATGAGATTGACTGAGTGATAATGAATTAACTGAGCGATGAGATTGACTGAGTGATGAATGAATCAACTGAGCGATGAGATTAACTGAGTGATGAATGAATTAACTGAACAATGAGATTGACTGAGTGATGAATGAATTAATTGAACAATGAGATTAACTGAGTGATGAAGGAATTGACTGAGTGATGAATGAATTAACTGAGCAATGATATTGACTGGGTGATGAATGAATTAACTGAGTGATGAATGATATTGACAGAGTGATGAATGAATTAACTGAGTGATAAATGAATTAACTAAGTGATGAATGAATTATCTGAGTAATGATATTGACTGAGTGATGAGCTCAAAATGATGATTGAGGATTATTAACTGATGAATGAGTTGATCCTTAATGCTTACACAAGTCACACGTGCTCCAAAACAATTAGTCATGAATCAATCATAACACTAATATCACATATATGTTTCAACAAACATGAACAATTACTAACATGATGAATGTATGAACATAAAGAGAATCGAGTCCTTACACAGGTCATACGAAGCTTCGAGGTCTCACGATACTAGTCCCAACTGACGACTACTCGATGAATGAATGACTCGTGCAGTCGTACAAATATTACGACTCACAAAACCCAACTGTCCAGATTGTCATAACCTGACAGTCCCACTACTACCGCATCGGTAGGGCCACATAACTCACATATCAGGGTATCTCACAACCCAAAATCTCTGATACCATCTTCTGTAACACCCAAAAATCCTATTGGGTTATTACAGTGCTGTGGACCCCACGCCAGGAGATCCACCAGGCGAACATGACTAAAATACATTAAATTACACAATAAGGGAAAATCATAGTCCCTACCATGACATCCGACACAATATTCCGATAAGGAATTTCAATGACAAAAGTGGCCTACATGGCCAAAAATGAAATATAACAACATCCACGAACATCTGTCCGGGTAATACAACACGACAACAACTGACAAGACTGGAGTACACTCCAACTAACTGACCGACAATGAACAACTCGGACTAGTATCGCTCGAATGCCTCGTCGCCATCGTCATGCCCCTGTGTCTCAACTCTCTCCTCGCAAGCACCTAAAACATGAAAACATGTTCCGCCACCCGGGCCATCCAAATAATGAACATCAAATACATGTATAACATGATATGCATCCAAAGGCAGAATGAAACGGTACAATGATAATCATAATACGAGATGCTCACAAACCAAGGTAAGAACCGAGCATTCGTGAAATACTATGCCCACAGCATACTATTAATACCTGTTCGACAGGTTAGAACATAAGTGCCCAACGGCGAATCACAATCACAGAATACCACAATGAATTACACGACATGAACCAAACCAGGACTGAATTAATTATGAATCACAATGCCCGAAGGCTCCAATGAAATTACCAGGACAATAATAAAGGCTTGAAAGCCACTCAGCCGAAGCTGTCAAATTATCACAATCACATGAAGCCAAAACAGCCCGCAGCTGTTATTGATTAGGGCCGAAGCCACGACACGAAGCCGTATCACCATTAGGGCTGAAGCCACAACATGAAGCCGTATCACAATTAGGGCCGAAGCCACGACACGAAGCCGTATCACAATTAAGGCCGAAGCCACGGCACGAGGCCGTATCACAATTAGGGCCGAAACCACGGCACGAAGCCGTATCACAATTAGGGCCGAAGCCACAGCACGAAGCCGTATCACAATTAGGGCCGAAGCCACGGCACGAAGCCACGGCACGAAGCCGTATCATAATGAATCATAGTGTACTGCCTTGAGTCGGCCAACACGATGACAGTAACACACGGATAGTCACCGTCCTCGACAGTCCCAATTCAACACCTCGATTGCCTTAGGATGGCCAACCGATAACAATGATGCAGCAGATGATTCCATAAATGATTGAGCGCTTCGATTGGCTTAGAATGGCCAATCGCTACGAATGATACGATGAATGATTTAATACCTCGATTGCCTTAGAACGGTCAATCGATAACAATGATATAGTGAATGATTGAACATTTCGATTTGCCTGAGAACGGCCAACCGATGACAATGATACGAAGGATGCCTCGGCACCTTTAATCGGTGACCGACGACGAAGATGAGAAATGAATACGCCAATGCCTTTAATCGGCCAATACAGTTTTAATGACAAACCCAACAGGAATAACAATGATCTGAACGATGTCTTAGATTGACCTCAATATTAACAACAATCGATACGTCGATGCCGCAAACCGGCTATCGACAATGACATTAATAACGAGTATCACAATGCCTTGAATCGGCCATTAACGGACAATAATTAACATTTGGCATAGTTGCCGAAAGGTATCGTATCGAACGATCTCTTAATATCAATGAATTCATGAAGAGACTAAGTCTCGGAATGATACAACACATTCATACACATATATGATAACATTAATCTCATTGACTAGTACAAGTATAAAACTTGCCTCAAACTGAAGGCGAGAAGGTACTTCCACGATCAACGTCCTTAATGAAATTATCGGCCGCTCGAACAACCTTGAATAATACAATTACCAACAATCCATTCAATATACGAATCAAACACGAATATAACGAACTCAAAACGTCGATACGATTAAACCAAGTTCATTGAGGCATTATATCGAACACTTTGTGGCCAAACTTCGATTGTTTATAACCAAACCTCAATAATACCAACATCAAATCCCCAAGAAGTGTTTTAAACCAACAAAACATCTTATATACGATCAATAATCCATTATGAATATCCAAAATCGTGATTTCAACAACAATTAATCGAAAACCCCCAAATCCAACACAATATTCAAAGTGTTCTTGAATAATCCTTCACTAATCTAATGAATAATCAAACATGTCCATAATCATGTGAATATCACTTCATACAACATGATCTTAACATCCAAAACATCATATCTCAAAACAAAATCGAAATCCAAGATGTTGGAGAAAATTACCTTTGAAGATCCAAGTACTTTAATCCGATGAAATCGCGTTAGATCGACAATCCGAGCTTCACAACCGAATGAAAATGATGAAAAATGAATACTCAAATGATTGATGATGAATATCTTCCCCCTCAAGTCCTCTCTCTCGGAACAAGGTGGAAGAAATGGGTGATTCTCGCTCAGAAAATGCAAATATAGCGATCGCACTGTGTGTGCCGCGGACAGAGCCAAAATCGCGCCTGATCGGCAGGCCGCGGCCTGCACGAGTGTGCCGCGCGATGACTCGCAAAGGTGCCGCGGCACAAGGTACAGACGGGTTTGGCCGAAATTGCAACACGAGTGCGCCGCGGCCCGGACGGGTGCGCCGCGGCAGTGACTCGTCAGTGTGCCGCGGCCCTGCCGGCATGTGCCGCGGCACAAGGTACAGGCTGCTCGGCCAAAAATTGGAACATGTGTGTGCCGCGGCCCACACCCCCCTTGGGTCCTAAAATAAAGAAAAAAGACCCAGGAAGAGAATATAAGCAATAGGGATCGATATTTGGAAACCAATAACACGAAATGGAAGTACGGAAACCCCAAAACGGTAGTTCCAAGCAATGATTACAAGGGTTCGCCCAACAAAAACACGATTTGAACAATGAGGAGATTTGAAATGACATGAACTCCAACGTCAACAACGACTAATGAATCAATTACAATAGTCAAGATAATACTCTTGTCTCGTTTCCCGAGTAAGGTCGAAACAATGAACGATATCGATACACAACTCGAAGTTATTTCGAACGATGAACACGGATGAATGATTATTATCAAGTGAAAAATTAAATAGTGACAAATATCGAATGAAATTACTGAATGATAATGATCGAATTACAACCGGGTATTACACGCGTGACCCATTGTTTACTCTCGCGTAAAATGACGACCCTGAATAGATTAATAATTTAGAGATTTCGCATGTGCCGATGATGGGGAGCCTAGTAACTGGGGGTATTCGCGTGACTCGTTGTTTACTCTCGCATAAAACAGCGACCTTGAATCGGACATATGGGAATAGCTATTCGAGTTGTTTCTCCGCTGTGGAGGGGAACTTAGTAACTAGAAGCATCCATGTGCCCCATGAGTGCCTTTTACGTCAAACGGTTCCCCAATATATGAGAATGGAAATCCACCCTAGGATTATCCCGATGAAACATCCCGAGATCCGAACCTAGTGGTTAACTTGAATCTATATTATTGATCATACATAAGGGAATACTATCCGAGGATTAATTTTGACAATGGAACTCTTAAATTTTTGCCACTAGATTGTGGGTCTAGGCGAGTTGGCTCGTTTATTTTAACCCTTCATATTGGCGGTCTGTTAAATTCACGCTTGTTAATCTTTGAGCTTGATTTTCTTCTTGAACGATTGATTAGGACTGAAATTGGTTACTTTGTGGAACCAGTGTCCTGGATGTGACTCACTATTACGATACTTGTACTATTCTTTGAGATTTTCAGGGTAGTATTGATTAAGTTGAGCACTACGGACTTGCACGAGTATTCACGATACATTTTGTTTAAAAAAAATTGATTTTTGCTTGAGGACAAGCAAAGGCTCAAGTTTGGGGGTATTTGTTAGGCGTATTTTTATGCGATTATTTATCATTAGTTTGTATCCATTTTGAGCCTAAAAATGCATAAATGAGCTTTTAATGCACTATTCTTATATGTTTTGCAGGAAATTGGAGTCTGGAAGCTCGAACGATGAAAAACGGGCGAAAACAACAATTTTTGGTCATGGGACGCGGCACAAACCAAGTGAGCCGCGACACACGAAGACAACCATTGAGCCCCAAGTGGACTGTACCATGAGCCGCGGCCCAGGAAGGAAAAATGGCGCCCAGGCATGGGGCGCTGAACGTGTGAGCCGTGGCACAGATTAAGTGAGTCGTGGCCCACGGGGCGGTTTTGCTGAGACTTCCGCGTTCCTTTGCCGTTTCAAAAACTTGTTGTGAGGAAATCCCTCACACTATGCCGCAAGTGCACGATGTCAACAAGTAATAAAATGATAAGTAAGATATCGTTCCCTCGATGATTGATTTCACTAAGTACCAAAATATAGTCAACTCGTAATTTTATTTGAAGAACAATTATATGGAATTTATTTCTAAATAATTGCAGAAAAATAAATAGAAAATAATAATAATACTAATAAGGGCGTAGGATTATGATTTTCACCTCAAACAATCAAGAATGATATTTATTCAATTCAATTCACTTTTATTCAATTGATTGTAAGCCAGAAATTCCTAAATTATTCTAAATCCTTTCCCAAGGTCGATAGAAAATACTACGAATTATTAACTCGATATATCCCTATTCGAATTAGATAATTAATAGCTAAAACAGTTCAAGAATCCCCACAATAAAAAGGCTTCATAATTCCCATGAGTATATCCCTATCTCATGACAATCATGAATTTTCTCACAAGAACTATGCCTAGATCTCATCTCCCGAATCCATAAAGACATTCAAAACAATTCAACTGTTGGCCAGACAATTAAAAAGCATTAAGAACAATGAGAAGAATCCAATTCAATAGAATAACGAATGAATTGAAATAATAATAATAAATAAATTAAATCGTCATGTAATCGGCTACAATCACAATCCTACTCGAATAAATCTAGAAACTAAGATGCAGAAAAACTAAGAAAAACTGTAGGGGATACGTGGTCTTGTCGTCGCCCACAAATCTCCTCCTCTTGTGTTCTTCTGTCCCGCGATGTCTATCAATCCACCTCCCAGTTGATTCCCCCTTTATCTTCAGCCCTTAAACCCTTATTTATAACTGTTATCAGCCTCCAAAACACGTTCGTGTGATTAGGTCGAAAACTGCTCCAAAAACGGCAAAGGAACGCGGAAGTCTCAGCAAAACCGCCCTGTGGGCCGCGGCTCACTTAATCTGTGCCACGGCTCGCACGTTCAGCACCCCATGCCTGGGCGCCTTTTTTCTTTCATGGGCCGCGGCTCACTCTCCTTGTGTCGCGGCTCACGGTACAGTCCACTCGGGGCTCGCTGGTTGTCTTCGTGTTCCGCGGCTCACTTGGTTTATGCCGTGGCCCATGACCAAAAATTGCTGTTTTCGCCCGTTTTTCGTCGTTCGAGCTTCCAGACTCCAATTTCCTGCAAAACATATAAGAATAGTGCATTAAAAGCTCATTTATGCATTTTTAGGCTCAAAATGGATACAAACTAATGATAAATAAGCGCATAAAAATACACCTAACAAATACCCCCAAACTTGAGCCTTTGCTTGTCCTCATGCAAAAATCAATTTTTTTTAAACAAAATGTATCGTGAATACTCGTGCAAGTCCGTAGTGCTCAACTTAATCAATACTACCCTGAAAATCTCGAAGAATAGTACAAGTATCGTAACAGTGAGTCACATCCAGGACACTGGTTCCACAAAGCAACCAATTTCAGTCCTAATCAATCGTTCAAGAAGAAAATCAAGCTCAAAGATTAACAAGACTGAATTTAACCGACCGCCAATATGAAGGGTTAAAATAAACGAGCCAACTCGCCCAGTCCCACAATCTAGTGGCAAAAATTTAAGAGTTTCATTGTCAAAATTAATCCTCGGATAGTATTCCCTTATGTATGATCAATAATATAGATTCGAGTTAACCACTAGCTTCGGATCTCGGGATGTTTCATCGGGATTGATACGAGATCAACATGGCCAACCGAAGAAAGATGACGTAGACGACCATGTAACCATGCATACGGCCATGCACACACATGCACCTACACGACATGCACTTACTTCTTTGCACGAGACGACTAATACGAGACTTGAAGCAACCTTGAACATATTTTACATTTGCTACTAGTCCGAGAGAAAAAGGCGAAAAGCGGACAAAATTACCAATTCCCGCGCGTATGACTGCTTCGTAGCAGTTTTGGTATTTTAATCATAACTCTCTCATAAGAAGTCCGATTTAGGTGATTCAAGTGGCCATGGAAAGATAAAAGAAAGATCTATAAATCATGTGAAACGGTCCAAGGTCCAATTATGCTTCTATCAAGCCACACGAACCGTTCAAATGTGCAGTGATTTTTATGGCCGAAAATTGACAAAGATTTGTGAAGATTTGATGAAGGATCCATGAAGGATCTTTGTCCCCACTACATTAAAATTTATTTTCATTTTCAAAGTCCACCATATCAAGATCAAGGATAGAGATTTGATTCACTCCACCCTTTTGAAATGAAAACAAACGAACCACATGGAGAAGAAGGTGCCAAGAAGTCCCTTTCATGTTCAAGTCCTTGTCAAAGCCTTAACACATGAGAAAGATGATTGTCTCCTTCCTTCATGCTACCCCACATCCAAAGATGCTAAGGAAGAAGCCAAGCATGTGTTGTTTTCAACCTTTGTCAAAAGTCTTGATGTTTTAGTTTAATAATTTCTTGTCTTTTAGCTTGATATTATGTGATCTTGTTTGGCTTTGTTATGAGTTGTAAATGGCTATATAATAGCCTCATCCTCCATATTTTGTAAGCATCTTGAAAGCTATAACATTGTATTTCTCTTGAAATATACGTTGAACGAGTTCAACAAAACTTTGGTTATTATTTCGACGCGTCTCGAATTATAACTTGATCAATTCTCAATAGGTCTTGAGGAGAGATTATCTTTATCGAGTTATAGGTCTAATTCGGTAAAACACATTCAAACCCATACACTATCCTACCTCACGGCCGAAACCGTATAAATTCGGCCACCACCTTTTATTTTCGTTTTTACTTTGATACTAGTGAAAACCGTGATAATCTTCCGTTGTATTTTATACGTTTTACGTACACTTATATACGTAATTCGTATCATAAGTGGTATCGGAGCCCAAGGTCATCTCCTTGGGCGATTTATTCAACGAATTTTTTTTAGTTGAGGTATTTAGTCACCTTCTTGGGTTGTTCTTCACGGTTTCTTCAAAATTTTCGCATAACATTGGCAGATTAGCGCGGTCGGAAGAAAACAATGTTTTCCGTGGATTCGACCGTTGGATCATCATGAAATTTTGACAAAGGTAAGCCAACTCATTGAAATACAGTCTGAACGGTGGAGATCAGATTCTTTGATCATCTTCTTGGTTCTTTCTTCACGGCTTTCTTGGCAAATTTTCTGTTCGATTTCTTGATCATTAGAAGAGATGGACTTTTTCAATACCGAATTCTTGGTAAAGCTACGTGATGCTTTACATGACTTAACGGAACCTCGACGAGGAGGAGAAGGCCTATGTTCCCCACGCCATACTAACGAGTTCGAGTTGAACGAACTTCCGAAGTTCATCGGAGGTACCGACCCCGAAATTTATTTGGAATGGGAACGTAAGATGGAATGCTTGTTCGAGTTTAAAGGTCTTGACGATGAGAAGCGTTGCAGATATGCAATTATCAAGTTGGTTAAAGGCGCTTCAATTTGGTTCGAATTAAAGAAGAAGCAAAGGACTCGTGCTGGAAAAAACAAGATCCGTTCGTGGGAGTCGTTGAAAAGAAAACTTCGCAAGAGATACGTACCTTTCGGCTCGAGTTCGGCTCTCGAAATCGTAACAACATCAGCCCCCAACTCGGTTTCTAAAGCTCTCGACTTGCCTAATGAGATGAGTTTGCTGGAGGTGAGTTGTTTCATTGGCCAAGGGTTCGATCATGTGCAAGATGTTTGCCCGACTCTTGCTACCCGAGAAGAGTTAATAGCCGAGGAAGAACAAGAAAGGCTAGGCGACATTCTCAAGTTTGATATAGAGGACGAATGAGAAGAAGAATGTGTAGTTTACGATGCTCCCGATTATGATACAGACTTAGTTCTTCGTACTTTAGAAACCAAAACGGTTTCAAATGATTTGGAGCATCAGGACGAGTTAACGAGTGAGGAACTCACAAGTATACTTTTTAGTTCTACACAACCGTCCGTTTCCCGAGCTACAGAAGATGAAGAGATTGAGGACAAGGCGATTGTTCCCCAAAATTTCTATGAGGTTATTTCTATTATTGTTAAAAAAATTGGAGGATCCCAATCCAATTGTTCTCATTGATCCGGTTCCCGACACCGACCAACGTAAAAGCTATGTGGCTACATGTGACAGGAAAATAGTAAAAGACGAACTCATTGATGAAAGGAATGAGGACAAGATTTGTGCCCACATGACGCCGGAAATGGAAATTATTCCGTTA
This sequence comes from Orobanche coerulescens, assembly GCA_033398695.1. Taxonomy (NCBI): domain Eukaryota; kingdom Viridiplantae; phylum Streptophyta; class Magnoliopsida; order Lamiales; family Orobanchaceae; genus Orobanche; species Orobanche coerulescens. The sequence continues at coordinate 67,306,502 of CM065810.1, forward strand.
AACCACAAATCTTTTTTTGGGGATTCCGTTAACGGAAATGGTAGACACCTAGATACGTCGTTTGTTTTTATTTTGCAGGTTGGTCTTTTAAAAATAAAATCCCAAGCAAACGTCAACACATCCGACGAAAATTACATCTTCAACCCGGGAGGAGCACAACCCTATCCGGAATATCAACCGTCCTTGGACTTTATATTCGAGGACGAATCTCTTTAAAGGAAGAGGGGATGATACGAGATCAACATGGCCAACCAAAGAAAGATGACGTAGACGACCATGCAACCATGCATACGGCCATGCACACACATGCACCTACACGACATGCACTTACTTCTTTGGACGAGACGACTAATACGAGACTTGAAGCAACCTTGAACATATTTTACATTTGCTACTAGTCCGAGAGAAAAAGGCGAAAAGCGGACAAAATTACCAATTCCCGCGCGTATGACTACTTCGTAGCAGTTTTGGTATTTTAATCATAACTCTCTAATACGAAGTCCGATTTAGGTGATTCAAGCGGCCATGGAAAGATAAAAGAAAGATCTATAAATCATGTGAAACGGTCCAAGGTCCAATTATGCTTCTATCAAGCCACACGAACCGTTCAAATGTGCAGTGATTTTTATGGCCGAAAATTGACAAAGATTTGTGAAGATTTGATGAAGGATCCATGAAGGATCTTTGTCCCCACTACTTTAAAATTTATTTTCATTTTCAAAGTCCACCATATTAAGATCAAGGATAGAGATTTGATTCACTCCACCCTTTTGAAATGAAAACAAACGAACCACATGGAGAAGAAGGTGCCAAGAAGTCCCTTTCATGTTCAAGTCCTTGTCAAAGCCTTAACACATGAGAAAGATGATTGTCTCCTTCCTTCATGCTACCCCACGTCCAAAGATGCTAAGGAAGAAGCCAAGCATGTGTTGTTTTCAACCTTTGTCAAAAGTCTTGATGTTTTAGTTTAATAATTGCTTGTCTTTTAGCTTGATATTATGTGATCTTGTTTGGCTTTGTTAGGAGTTGTAAATGGCTATATAATAGCCTCATCCTCCATATTTTGTAAGCATCTTGAAAGTTATAACATTGTATTTCTCTTGAAATATACGTTGAACGAGTTCAACAAAACTTTGGTTATTATTTCGACGCGTCTCGAATTATAACTTGATCAATTCTCAATAGGTCTTGAGGAGAGATTATCTTTATCGAGTTATAGGTCTAATTCGGTAAAACACATTCAAACCCATACACTATCCTACCTCACGGCCGAAACCGTATAAATTCGGCCACCACCTTTTATTTTCGTTGTTACTTTGATACTTGTGAAAACCGTGATAATCTTCCGTTGTATTTTATATGTTTTATGTACACTTATATACGTAATTCGTATCATAAGTGGTATCGGAGCCCAAGGTCATCTCCTTGGGCGATTTATTCAACGAATTTTTAGTTGAAGTATTTAGTCACCTTCTTGGGTTGTTCTTCACGGTTAGAAGAATTTTCGCATAACATTGGCAGATTAGCGCAGTCGGAAGAAAATAAAGTTTACCGTCGATTCGACCGTTGGATCGTCACGAAATTTTGACAAAGGTAAGTCAACTCATTGAACTATGGTGGAGATGATACGAGATCAATATGGCCAACCGAAGAAAGATGACGTAGACGACCATGCAACCATGCATACGGCCATGCACACACGTGCACCTACACGACATGCACTTACTTCTTTGGACGAGACGACTAATACGAGACTTGAAGCAACCTCGAACATATTTTACATTTGCTACTAGTCCGAGAGAAAAAGGCGAAAAGCGGACAAAATTACCAATTCCCGCGCGTATGACTACTTCGTAGCAGTTTTGGTATTTTAATCATAACTCTCTCATACGAAGTCCGATTTAGGTGATTCAAGCGGCCATGGAAATATAAAAGAAATATCTATAAATCATGTGAAACGGTCCAAGGTCCAATTATGCTTCTATCAAGCCACACGAACCGTTCAAATGTGCAGTGATTTTTATGGCCGAAAATTGACAAAGATTTGTGAAGATTTGATGAAGGATCCATGAAGGATCTTTGTCCCCACTACTTTAAAATTTATTTTCATTTTCAAAGTCCACCATATCAAGATCAAGGATAGAGATTTGATTCACTCCACCCTTTTGAAATGAAAACAAACGAACCACATGGAGAAGAAGGTGCCAAGAAGTCCCTTTCATGTTCAAGTCCTTGTCAAAGCCTTAACACATGAGAAAGATGATTGTCTCCTTCCTTCATGCTACCCCACGTCCAAAGATGCTAAGGAAGAAGCCAAGCATGTGTTGTTTTCAACCTTTGTCAAAAGTCTTGATGTTTTAGTTTAATAATTGCTTGTCTTTTAGCTTGATATTATGTGATCTTGTTTGGCTTTGTTAGGAGTTGTAAATGGCTATATAAAAGTCTCATCCTCCATATTTTGTAAGCATCTTGAAAGTTATAACATTGTATTTCTCTTGAAATATACGTTGAACGAGTTCAACAAAACTTTGGTTATTATTTCGACGCGTCTCGAATTATAACTTGATCAATTCTCAATAGGTCTTGAGGAGAGATTATCTTTATCGAGTTATAGGTCTAATTCGGTAAAACACATTCAAACCCATACACTATCCTACCTCACGGCCGAAACCGTATAAATTCGGCCACCACCTTTTATTTTCGTTGTTACTTTGATACTTGTGAAAACCGTGATAATCTTCCGTTGTATTTTATACGTTTTACGTACACTTATATACGTAATTCGTATCAGGGATAATCCTAGGGTGGATTTCCATTCTCATATATTGGGGAACCGTTTGACGTAAAAGGCACTCATGGGACACATGGATGCTTCTAGTTACTAAGTTCCCCTCCACAGCGGAGAAACAACTCGAATAGCTATTCCCATATGTCCGATTCAAGGTCGCTGTTTTACGCGAGAGTAAACAACGGGTCACGCGAATACCCCCGATTACTAGGCTCCCCATCATCGGCACATGCGAAATCTCTAAATTATTAATCTATTCAGGGTCGTCGTTTTATGCGAGAGTAAACAACGGGTCACGCGAATATCCCCGGTTACTAGACTTCCCATCATAGAACATATAATATCTCGACTTTTACTTGGGAAAAACTGTCCGACTCTAAACTCAATTTAAGTGCCCACACGACTTATGTTACTGGACGACTAGCTAACCGAAAAGTATAACCAAACGTATAGGCGGCGATTTAAAAACACATATGTCTCCTTTCTTATCTGCTAAGATTTCTACAAAAACGAAAAAAATTTCGGACCTAAATGAATACTCAATAGAAACAGATATCGCTGATTACAACTCAACTAAAACTCAACCGTTTCTTCCCCGAGAAATCAGTATCGTAACATCAGTTTTGCACAAAAAGAAGCACGAAAAATTCACGTTTTTAGCAAAAATCATCAACAACATGCAAAGACAATAAAGTAATGATGAAATCGCAATTTATAACCAAGAAAATCAATTCCACTACACATAAAATCATCAACTATAAAACTCATGTGAAAATAAAAGAGATAAGGAAAAGGGAAACTTATTCCAAATGTCTTCTTGAACGCCATCACATGTCTGAGTGGAATCATCTGTCAAACCATACTTCAAATAATGCTCAACATCACGAGGGACCCCCAAACTTAGACTCTAGTCATGAAATAACTGTAGACATTAAGTCAAGAAAGACTAGAATATGAAGGATAATAAATCATTGGGGTTAGAAATAAAAATATTAGAGAAATCAGGGCCACAAGAATACACGAATCCAAACGAAAAAAAACAAAACAAAGGAAAAAAATTATTAACGAAAAATCAAATAAAAAAACTAACTAGAAAGCAAGTAAAAATGATGGGTTGCCTCACATCAAGCGCTCTATTTTACGTCTTGAGCACGACGTGGCAAAAAAATTTAACGTGGCTTCTTTCTAGGGAGATTGCCAAATACCCCCTTTTTGCAATCTATAAGCCTCTTATTCCACAAGGGAGGCTTTGGTTCATGCCCGGTTGCCAAAAATAATGAGTAAGAATAATTATGCGGACAACCAAAAAATGATGGAAGAATGTAATAATTATAAGGGATGTAAAAATAAGCAGAGTTCGAATGGGTAGATAATAAAGACATATTGTGAACAACCTCATTAGAACTCAAGGAATCAGCCTCAACAAAATCGAAAGTAATGGGGTCAATCTCTCCCATTATGGATTTAGGAAAAATTATGCGTGGTACCGTTAATAAAATTTTAGGCACAAAAGTGTTCACCTTATTAGTGGAAGTTTGATGACAATTTAATGAAATTTCTTTGGAAACATCATCAATGGTAACTTCTTCTACAAGCTCATCACACTTTATGTAATTATCAGGTGCTGGTGGATCGACCCTAAAACTTAGCATGTCTTTCTTCTCAACCTCCCCCTCAACTTCACTACTAAATCTATGAGCTGGAAAATAACCATAGTGAATCTCAAGACCACGACTTGCACATTCTCGCTCAAGAGGGGTACTATCAGGATTTTTAAGAGCGTCTACACATTGTTCAAGAATGGTCTTTTGTTTCGGGGGAGGGGGCTGACTGACCCTATTAGGCAAATTATTAAGAACATCGAAATTTATGAAATGCCAAGGTTCGCGATAATCAAAGGAAAACATAATGAAAAGAAACTAAAAAAAAACTTCAAATTAAAATTAGAGTCGCTTGGTAATGATATTAGCAAAAAAAATCAGTCCCCGGCAACGGCGCCAAAAACTTGTTGTGAGGAAATCCCTCACACTATGCCGCAAGTGCACGGTGTCAACAAGTAATAAAGTGATAAGTAAGATATCGTTCCCTCACTAAGTACCAAAATGTAGTCAACTCGTAATTTTATTTGAAGAACAATTATACGGAATTTATACCTAAACTAATTGCAGAAAATAAATAATAGTACTACTACTAATAATAATAATACTAATATAGTTCCCTCGAGGACTGATTTCACTAAGTACCAAAATATAGTCAACTCATAATTTTATTTGAAGAACAATTATAAAGAATTTATTACTAAACTAATTGTAGAAAAATAAATAGCAAATAGTAATAATAAATCTACTAATAATAAGGGCGTAGGATTATGATTTTCACCTCAAACAATCAGGAATGATTTTTATTTAATTCCAATTCACTTTTATTCAATTGATTGTAAGCCAGGAATTCCTAAATTATTCTAAAGCCTTTCCCAAGGTCGATAGAAAATACTACGAATTATTAACTCGATATATCCCTATTCGAATTAGATAATTAATAGCTAAAATGGTTCAAGAATCCCCACAATAAAAAGGCTTCACAATTCCCATGAGTATATCCCTATCTCACGACAATCATGATTTTTCTCACAAGAACTATGCCTAGATTTCATCTCCCGAATCCATAAAGACATTCAAAATAATTCAACTGTTGGCCAGACAATTAAAAAGCATTAAGAACAATGAGAAGAATACAATTCAATAGAATGACGAATGAATTGAAATAATAATAAATAAATCAAATCATCATGTAATCGGCTACAATCACAATCCTACTCGAATAAATCTAGAAACTAAGATGCGGAAAAACTAAGAAAAACCGTAGGGGATCCGTGGTCTTGTCGTCACCCACAAATCTCCTCCTCTTGTGTTCTTCTGTCCCGCGATGTCTATCGATCGATCTCCTATATGATTCCCCTTTATCTTCAGCCCTTAAACCCTTATTTATAACTGTTCTCAGCCTCCAAAATGCGTCCGTGTGATTAGGTCGAAAACTGCTCCAAAAACGGCAAAGGAACGCGGAAGTCTCAGCAAAACCACCCTGTGGGCCGCGGCTCACTTAATCTGTGCCGCGGCTCACATTGTTCAGCGCCTATACCTGGGCGCTTATTTTTCCTCCTGGGCCGCGGCTCAGCATCCTTGTGCCGCGGCTCAGGGTACAGTCCGCTCGGCACTTGCTAATCCTCTTCGTGTGCCGCGGCTCACTTGGTTCGTGCCGCGGCCCCCGGCCAGAAATTGCCATTTTCGCCCGTTTTTCGTCGTTCGAGCTTCCGGACTCTAATTTCCTGCAAAACATAAAAGAATAGTGCATTAAAAGCTCATCTATGCATTTTTAGGCTCAAAATGGGTAAGGAATAATGATAAATAAGCGTATAAAAATACGCCAAACATGTGTGCTTGATGTTTGTGACAATGTGAATACTTTTTGTGAGAGACGTCATATCCGGGAGCCTCTGAGGGTGGGGCGTGTACTCCGGCCTGGTGTACGCTGAAATGTGCGGCTCCATATGGTTGGTGAACGCCGGTGTTTAACCTGATGCGTGTTCAAGGGGCGGCTCTTACGGGAGTGACGCCGGCGCGGTGACACGTACAAGGGACAGCCGACATAGTGGAGTGAACGCCAGTGCACAGGTGTTTCAGTGGAGGCGCCTGGCAGGCTTATTGGTAACGGATATTTGAGTGATAGCTAAGACCCCATTACCGAACGATTATCGTATTTCAAAATTTCTTTCAACTCTTTTCAAAATGCTGGTCTCGATATAGACCGTGATTCGTGTTTTTGAAAGTGTGCTTCAACTTGTTTTAAATGTTGGTATCAGGGTTAATTAACCAAGGACATTTGACAAGATCTCCGAGGGTTAATTAATCAGGGGTCTTGAGCAGTATTGGTCGGACGAGAGGATGTGTCTTTGATGGGTTGTATTGACATTCTGTGTTTTGGGTTGAGGAGATGTTGAGATGATTGATCTCGTGTTGATATTATTTGGATTGGGTCGAGAACCCCATGGAACTATTTGTGAAGACTCGCTTGTGTTGATTGAATAGTTTTCTTGCAAATTGCTTACCGCCTACTGGTCGAGGACCCTGTTGATTTTGGAAAGAGAAGGATTTGATAATCCTAAATTGTTTTCTATTAAAACTCTCGATGGCATCTTTAAATTGTTTCATAAATTGTTTTCCTTGATTTGTGATCTTTCGGTTTTTGGAATGTTTTACCCAAACTCTTGCCTCGAGAAGTACTTTTCAATACGTTTGGATCTTTGAGGATTCCTGGTTATTGTTATTCGTGGAATGTGAATTGTATGGCTCGTATTTGTACTTTGTTCTTGCACTAGCAAAATAGTGGAGTTTTGCTAACCCCCGAGTATTCGGGGGGTGGATGTCTGTTTTTGCATTCAGGTTTGGGAGCATAACACAGGGTCGGCACGAAGGATGATGAAAGATGAACGATACTAATCACACGAGGATCCGTATGATGTCATTGGTTTAGTTATAGTTTATTTTCCGCTGCATTATTCTTTCCTGTTGTACGGGAGTGTGTTGTATTCGACCCCTGCATGGGCATGTAATGAGTTTGAGTTGTATGTATTTATTGAAAGACCAAATCAGTCTATTGAGTCATTTTAGCCTTAAAGGCATTGTTGAGTTGTTCTATGTTGTTACCAGCCTGGTAGATCCTTGAGAAAAGGTTCTACGGCGTGTAATATCCCTGAGCGGATTGGGGGTGTTACATAAATGGTATCGGAGCTTAGGTTGCGGAAACCTAGGCTGTCGGGTCAAGTAGGGTCTGTTGAGTTTTGTCTCGTCGGATTTTGTCTGACTGAGTCGTGTCGTGACGCGTCGTCTTAGTTTGTTGGTCATGATTAGTATCGTGGGGCGATCATCTTCGTGCGACCTGTGGATGTAAGTCTCCCTTCTTTGTGTTGTGCCTCGTGTGAAACAAGCTATTTTTATAATTATTTGTTAAGTGATGTAATCCTTCTGTGGATTTTGATTTCACGATATGTATTTAGTTGACTCTCGTATTTGGTTTATACGAGGAGTGTCGTCGCTGCTAATGTCTTTTTACTGTTGTTTTTATCCGTTGCTTATGATTTTCGAATCGATTTGCTCGTTTTACAAGTTCTCTTGTGGAAGCTTTGTGCTTATACGCGTTCGACTTGTTCACTAGCCAGTGCGGGAGGGTCCTTAGAGGCCTTGAATGGGGTCAGTGGTTTTGTTTTGAATCCTAGGCGGTCTTCGACTGTGGTATTTTACCGTTTATTTCCGTTAAAAGACATGTATTGTCTTGACTTTAAACATTTTGATGCGTGTACTAGGAGGTGTTTTAGTGTACGTCGGTATGCGTGAGTTTTGGGCATTCTGGCCTATTGGATTTTTGAAAACCCTGAGTATCTTAGAAAATTAAATTCCGAGACGTACTTTTAAAACGAATTATTTTCTTGCGGTGTTTCAAGGTGCTTTCTAGTGCCGCAATATATTTCAAAAAATTTCCAATTGAGGACCAAAAATACTTTGAGATATTTTCAATTATTTAGAAAAACTTTTACTTAGACCCGAGGGTCGAACATTCTGAAAGTTTTTCACTAAGAGAAAGTGTCCTCATTTTTATCAAATGCGAAATGGTTCTTCAAAGTCTCGATAACGATGTTTCACCTTTGTACTTTTTTTTTGAAAGGAGATACTCAAGATCAACCGGTGTTTTTCTAAATTATTTTCAAAAGGTGGTTTTCGTTTTTAAAACCCATCATTTCCTACTTGTGGTCGGAGAAGGTCTGTATGATTGTGTACATACGTGCTTGTTTCGTGATGTTTAGTAATTATATGCTGGGTATCGTCCGGGCCGTTCTAATCTTCGAACGTTGCCGTTGTTGTCGTGATTTTTGTATGTGTTGATATGTTATGCTGAGTTGGCATCTCCGGTATGTTGTTTTGCGATGTTATGTCCATGGTATCTAGCATTTGTATATTCGGTATGCCGAGCCGAGGCGTTTCCAACCGCGGTGTGCCGAAGGCATGCACGTACCAATTATCTTCTCGTCGGTAACGCGTCTCAAGTGTAGACTCGAGGGACACCGAATCCAGTTTTGAGAATTGGTTATCGAGACTTCCGGAGTTCGCGCTTCAGCACAGATACCAGAATCGGGTCTTAGAGGCCCATGGGAGATTTTTCTATCGGTTGCTTTTTGTGTTGTTACCTTGTTTCCGTTGTTGTGAGTTGCGGGGACGACATTTCTTTTATAATAGGTCGAATGTAATACCCGTATTGTTTTTGGACTTCTGCATTTCCTCTTTCTCAAGTCTATCGAATCGCTCATGTTCGTTGATACTTTCTGAACTTGTTCTGTATTTCGGTTTCATTGTTCGTCCGAGACGTGAACCTGGGAGTTTTTGTTTGAATTTTATCGTTCTTCGTGATTCAGACATGATAGTTTGATTTTTGTTGATCTCGTCTTGTGATTGTTGAACGTTCAGACTCCTTCGTAATTCCCTTAAGTTCGAGAAATTAGTCTCGTTTTGATCTTCCAACCCTTGGGCGGTGGAATTCCGTATTTGTTCAACGTTTGGCTCGCGTTTTGATTGATGAACCGTTGGGTTGGCCAATCGCATTGATTTTCATTCATTGTGTTTTGTGATTGTTTGGATAATCGACTTGATTGTACTATCTGTTTGATGACGCTTGTCACTTGTTGGTTTTATTATGTTTCTACCGGTGGCGTTGTGTTGGTCGTCGTGGAGCGCGTTTTCACGCCGTATATTCCTTTGCGTTGCTTGTAACGTTTCGCCGTTGGGCATAAGTTACGCGTTTCTTGTGTACCTTGTTGAGTCTTCCTGGTGGGATATCGCTTCTCCCTACTTGTTTTAAGTTTCGGGACGAAACTTCTTTTAAGGAGGGTAGTGTGTAATACCCGTAATTTCAATTTCTGGTAATTTCTTTTTTTCGACGAATGTCCATTTTGAAGGCTCGCTCATGACCATTTCGTCATTCCGAGAATGATTAATTCTGCACTTTTTGTCATCCGAGTTCGTTTCGGTGTCGTTTTGTTGAGTTCCGTGCTTTTTGGCGACTTTTCCACACTTGAGTTCGATTCTTGCGAATCTCATTCGAAACTGCTGTTTCGAGTTTCCCGTAAGTCCGTTTAACTTTGTTAGATGTGTTGTGAACTTCGGTTTGGTTATTAGATCACGTATCGTGATTTTCGGGCGTTTTGGGCCATTTTGTAATTTCCTAAAAGTTATGGGTATCCGTATCTGTATTTGTTGTCTCGACCTTTTTCTTGGTCGTGTATGATTAATTATTGCATTGTGTTTTCATTTCGGGTCGTTGATGTTGTCTGCGAACTTTTCGCCGTGTTAGTTCCGTACGTTTTCGTAAATCGAGTCGTCGGGTCTTGGCGGTGGCGGTGGCCGAGCAGTGCAGATCGCTTTCGGAAGTCTTTGGGCAGCCGGCGAGCACGGCAGGAACCGGCGTAGCGCACGCTACGGCTGGAAGGCTGCGCGCGCTAGCTCGGCAAGTGTAGCGCACGCTGTCGACCGGCCCAGCGTACGCTATCGGGTCTGAGCAGTAGGGGCAGTGAGGTTCTGGACTCGGGTGGATCGGCAGGTAGCGCACGCTACTGTCGGACACTGCGCAAGCTACGACCGGTAGGTAGCGCACGCTACGACTGAAAGGCTGCACGCGCTACCTGGCCGAGCAGTCTAGTCCAGGAGGTCTCTGGATTGCGGCCTGGGCCGATAGCGCACGCTAGATCGGCAGCCTAACGCACGCTAGTCCGGCCCAGTATAAATGTGGCAGAGCAGTCCAGTTTTGGTCATTTTTCCCATTTCTCTCTTCCTCTTCCGCGGCTGGAGCCTTGGGGATCTCGAAGCCATGTTGTTGAACAACAAATCCATGAAGTTCTTGAGTTCATATCATTGATTGATCATCCTATATCATCCTTTGATCCAGCGAATAAAGGTAATCTCTTCTTAGAACCCTAGTTTCTTTAATTTTGGGGTTTTTGCGTTTTTGTCCAATTCGTTCCGTATTGTTGATTAATTCATGATGGGTATGATTAATCTTGGTAGTATTCTTGTGTTTAACATCATTTAATCCATTGTTCTTCGTCGAATCGAAGTATATTTCTTGATTTCCTTCGAACCGACTTTTTGGGGGATTTGTTCTCGATCTCGTTTTCCATCCATTTTTGATGGATCGATTGTTGTTAAATGATGTTGTTAAACAATTCCTATGGATTGTATATCCATATTTCGATTTGGATTTCCGTTTTCGTGTTTTGACGGGACGAATCGTGTTCTTGGCCGTTTTGGGGAAAACACTTGAACTTTCATCATTTGTTCTTTGAATTCAACGGCTTTAAGTCGTGTTATGGAATTCATTTCATTGTTGTTATTGTCCTTCGTAGTTTATTATCGCGAGTTGGCGATCGGTGGAGTCGGCAGGTTCGTAGTCGGTTCGTGCCAACCTACTTTGGTCGATTCTCCGCGTTGTTCTTATTCGAGGCAAGTACCTTGTCCATACATTTATTGTTTTGTGGATATGATGATTGGTGATTGTCTTGGTATGTTTGTTTGTTTGTTTGAAATGAGTTTTCAAAAGATTCGACTAGCCCCATTAAAGGCTCACTTTCAAAACGCGTGTGTTTTGTAAATTGTTTGGGTTGTAAGTGACTACGTGAATCCTTTGGATATGTTTGGTGTTGATGTTGCGATTGATAATGCATGTGTACGTATATTGCTTCTTTCCGTCGCGTTATGGTTGATGTACGTGTTGTTATTTTTTCGTGTGGTCGTGGACTGACGGATAAATTATGTGAATTGGTGTATTGATTTGATAATTGTTACAACGATTGACTGTGTGCTTGATGTTTGTGACAATGTGAATACTTGTTGTGAGAGACGTCATATCCGGGAGCCTCTGAGGCGGGGCGTGTACTCCGGCCTAGTGTACGCTGCAATGTGCGGCTCCATATGGTTGGTGAACGCCGGTGTTTAACCTGATGCGTGTTCAAGGGGCGGCTCTTACGGGAGTGACGCTGGCGCGGTGATATGTACAAGGGGCGGCCGACATAGTGGAGTGAACGCCGGTGCATAGGTGTTTCAGTGGAGGCTCCTGGCAGGCTTATTGGTAATGGATATTTGAGTGATAGCTAAGACCCCGTTACCGAACGATTATCGTAATTCAAAATTTCTTTCAACTCTTTTCAAAATGCTGGTCTCGATATAGACCGTGATTCGTGTTTCTGAAAGTGTGCTTCAACTTGTTTTAAACGTTGGTGTCAGGGTTAATTAACCAAGGACATTTGATGAGATCTACGAGGGTTAATTAATCAGGGGTCTTGAGCAGTATTGGTCAGACGAGAGGCTGTCTTTGATGGGCTGTGTTGACATTCTGTGTTTTTGGTCGAGGACCCCGTGTGATGTTGAGATGATTGATCTCGTGTTGATATTATTTGGAGTGGGTCGAGAACCCCATGGAAATATTTGTGAAGACTCGCTTGTGTTGATTGAATAGTTTTCTTGCAAATTGCTTTCCGCCTACTGGTCGAGGACCCTGTTGATTTTGGAAAGAGAAGGATTTGATAATCCTAAATTGTTTTCTATTAAAACTCTCGATGGCATCTTTAAATTGTTTTATAAATTGTTTTCCTTGATTTGTGATCTTTCGGTTTTTAGAATGTTTTACCCAAACTCTTGCCTCGGGAAGTACTTTTCGATACGTTTGGATCTATGAGGATTCCTGGTTATTGTTATTCATGGAATGTGAATTGTATGGCTCGTATTTGTACTTTGTTCTTGCACTATCAAAACAGTGGAGTTTTGGTAACCCCGAGTATTCGGGGGGTGGATGTCTGTTTTTGCATTCAGGTTTGGGAGCATAACATAGGGTCGGCACGAAGGATGATGAAAGACGAACGATACTAATCACACGAGGATCCGTATGATGTCATTGGTTTAGTTATAGTTTATTTTCCGCTGCATTATTCTTTCCTGTTATATGGGAGTGTGTTGTATTCGACCCCTGCGTGGGCATGTAATGAGTTTGAGTTGTATGTATTTATTGAAAGACCAAATCGGTCTATTGAGTCATTTTAGCCTTAAAGGCATTGTTGAGTTGTTCTATGTTGTTACCAGCCTGGTAGATCCTTGAGGAAAGGTTCTACGACGTGTAATATCCCTGAGCGGATTGGGGGTGTTACACCCGAGGGCAACTTTCAGTTAGATTTATGAGATTTCTTGAGAGCAGAATATTTATCACAAGAAAAACCGAGTGCTATATAAATGATATATGACATTCCTCATACCACAAGGTCAGAATACCTGTGCTTATCTCAAAATGTTTCATTCGAAAAGAATGATGATTATCGATAACTACGCAATTACAAATCTGCCACATGATTTAATCATGTGCATTATGGAAAATCTTGCACGTCAACCAGCCAAGGGCTGGGCAAACGCTATCGCCAGGTAATTTGCAGGTTTCATAGGCTCTTCATTCACTGCGCGTTATTGTATATATATATATATATATATATATATAAAATTATTATTTTCTAACTACAAACAATACTACGTTTCCCAGCTGTCGGCTCTTCTATGAGTTGGGTAACACAACAAGCATTTTGCAGTAGCTTAGTTTTGACATGCAACATGATGTTTCTCCTCCAATGTTAGATAAACTGGTGGCTTCTAAAAATGCTGAAGCACTGTTCAGAAAATCATTGGTACATTAATATCTAATTAGTTACTAATTATTTTTATCTCATCTTCTCCTAATTTTATTACTATCTCATTTTTTTGTAGTTAAAGTTCTTCATCAAAGAAAATGAAGACGAAGCATTGGAATTAATGATTATCGCCCTAAAATTCAATCACCATGAAGCCACATATTGTTTAAACTTCATGAAGTTGTTTAGTGGTGATGAAAAACACAGAGAAGAGGGAATTCACGGGTTGTCGATGTTGGAGGATAATTCTAAGAGCGCATACTATGTGACATCATGCAGATGGCAACTGAAAAAAAGACTTTCAAAAATGAAATTTAAGCTTCCTAACTACCTTGGTGTTCCACTATTCTGTAATTCAAGTGACGAAGAATTTCTATCGCATCTAGAAAGACAAATTCTGCACAACCAGTACCCTAGATGTGTTGCTGATATCGAGTGGTCTATATGAATGTTATAAGTACATGCGAGCGCGACGCCAAAACCTAGGAGTATTTCAATATCGTTGTAATTGTCTCGATTCACATTTCTCTATCAACTTATATTTGTGAATCATATTCACTTATCTTGGGTTTCAAATTCTCACTTTTCATTTCATGCGTGTTTCTATTATTTCAAACATGTTAACCGATTCTCCTGGGAGCGTATAACATTGACAATTAGATATCTAATAGATAATTGGCTTTGTATAAATAATTGAAACCCAGATCCTAACAACTATAGCAAGATAAATAACTTATATTTATAAAAGTTATAAATTACCTGTATTAGATAATTCCCATGTTTCTATGATTATTTTTATTTAATTCTAACTAAATAACAAGGCCGAATCAATTATTTTTATAGATAATGACTTGAATATTTTAAATGCTCGAATCAAATTATAAATTAATCTGATCAAAATTATTAACAGTCTTTCAAAAGATAAGGACTGTTTTAATATTTAATAGAAACTGACATACTAACAACTCTACAAAAATAAACACCTTACACTAATAAAAGGTTTATAAATAAGCTGTTTAGCTAATAAGATATCTACTATATAATCAAAACAATGTTCGTTTAATTCTATTTTTTTCGATCTTTTAACGCGCAGTGAAGGTGTAACAACCCAAGAACGGTGGCTATTACAGTGCCGTGGACCCCTACTGGGACCCACCAGGCGATATCACGATATACACTTACAACCTGACAACGTGGCACCGTACCACCATATTTATCAAAACCCCGATGTGGAGTATAAGTTATACATGTATTTAATACGAGCAAACGTACACAGGATCCAAATTCGGTACAGACCATATGACGATGGGCAATACCTAACAGATTATAGTACATTCATCCGACACAAAGTAAAATGAAAATCACAATAAAACAAGTATTTCGCCCTGAAATAGCATCCTTCAAAACCCTCCGTCGCCATTGTGCTCCTCCTGTGCCTTGCCCTTTCCTCGCCCTGAAATACAAGTATTTCGCCCCAACCACAGGGTCAGCTATACATGATAATAATTCTCATGACATTATACAATTCATATATATACGGATTTCAAAGAAAACAATCGACTACTGAATATACCCCGCAGGCGTATAAACAGTCAGTCCCAACAGTCGAACATAGCCAAATATACGAAAGACCATATAATATGGCTCAAGACGGACGTCACAGTGCGCCCGATCCGGAAATGTGTCCGTGCACATGTCCACCCCGTATACGGAATCCAGAATATACGTGGGACGATGTACCTAATTAGCCTCACGAACCACGTCTCGTGTGCATGATCTAAATGCGGAAAACATCCACGCATGATCATCAAGTGCCCAGTTAAAAATCCTACACATAACCAATCGGCACGCAGATATGACTCCAGAGATGTCACGATACAACATGACAACAAAACTCAACGAATTACACCTTTATCAAGGAATCGAACGACTCACCGAAGTGTCAACAAAGCTCAAAAGGACCAACGGTAACAAGAACGGTAATTTCGGGTATATGATCCCAACACCATGATAATACGATCAAGGGCATCACCATATCACGAATCATAGATTATCAGAACATTTCATACACACGAAACGCATAATAATCACAAGAATTCAACCATCATTATAACCAAGCAAGATAACTTGCCTCAATTCCGTAGATGAATAATCCTTTTTTGAATGGTCAAACGAACGGTATCCCCGTCTAACAATACTCACGTGAACAAGCAACCTTGAATGAAATGTAATTCATTCAACAATACATTCGTACGATAACGTTAAATTTACTTGAATAAATCAATTATCCTATTGATCACTTTAATGTTCCAATTACAAATCATCATATGTTTATCATGTTCATTCACATATTCTAACACTAATGTCAAATACTTGAAGTCCAAATTATTACCAATATAACATTGTGAAAACATCTTTTCAAATCATCGGCACTTCTGATTTCGATATAAGTTTGTGTTTAATTACGTTCTTCATTATTTTACTAACAATTACATTAAAACTGATTCCTATATGAAAGCATAAGTTCAAGTTTTTAGTGAAGTAAGAACATTATCTTAATTTACGTCTCCTAAAACACACAGATTAATGAAATGGAATTCGGCTACTCATCTACCGCATTTGTATCACCATATTCACTACAATCCTCTTAAGAACATTATCAACATACTAATATAGTGATTAACACCCTTTTAAGTTATCAACGAAATCGATTAACTTGAACATATGAAGATTACAACTTCCTTCTATCAAAATCCATTGTTTTACTTTTGAAGAATTATTAAAAGCCTAGTTATATCATTGGATACTTGGAATTCTAAATGTAACTTCATCCCATCTTGTGAAAATTATCTTCAAAGGGTTAACATAATTCTTCCAACAATTTATTACGAAGGTATTGGTTTTAGAGGCCAAAATTATGGTTCCATATTACCTTTAAGAATCAATTGAATGTTCAAGACAAGATTAGTATCTCTCCCCTCTAATCATTAAGGATTTCATCCCTAACATGTTCCTAGTGTTGAGACTATAATCAACTTATGATTATCATGTTATAAATCAGGTTTTATCTGTCATTATCAACACAACCATATTATGAAGTTATTATACATCAAGAAGTAATACTAATACCACTAAATGTTGATCTTCACTTAGTTTGAGCATGATTTAATCAACTTATCAAGTTTATACTAGCTTAAACTAACATTATGTGAAGTGTTTATATACTAATATCATCATAAGCATAGATTTAATATGAGTTAAAGAAAGACCAACCTCAAAATGAAGAACAACACCAACACTTCAAGGGACACACTTCAATCTCCTAATCTCCAAGTCACAAACCAAGTGCTGAAGCTCCAACACAAGTTAGAAGGGATAGAAATGGAGTTGGCAGGGAAGGGAATTGTTTTCTCAGTGGGGAGGTTGAAAGGGTCGAGTAGGAAATGAAAGGCAAGTCATATTTTTATAACCTGAACTCAGCATTACGTATGTTAAAGAGAGGGGGTTAACGTACGTTAAAGCCCTTACGTACGTAATCTCATGAACATTACGTACGTAATCAATTTCATCAGATCTTTCTGACTTAAAACACGCAAATCGTTACGTACGTAAATATATAACTATTACGTACGTAATAGCTGTTGACTTGGCTGTCGCGATCGACTCCCGACCACCTACCCCCATTCGGTCCCACCCGCTGAAAGGCGGGCTGTTGATGGATCTCTCGCATTACGTACGTTAACATATGAATGTTACGTACGTAAGGCTACGTACATAGCGTACGTTAAGAAGATAGGTTAACGTACGTTAAGTTCTATAACAAGCATAAATGGAATTCTCCCAATATCACCCAACAATTAATATAGTATGAATGACCATGATTCCAACTTAACATAATTCGTCGATATACTTGCTACAACAATACAGATATAGTGCGAAAATACTTGGTTTAAATCAGAAAATACAATAGTAAAGGCGAGGGTATTACATACTCCCCCCCTTAAAAGGAGTTTCGTCCCCGAAACTAAGGGGTAAACATCTCGGGGTATTTCTCTCGCATGCTATCTTCAGTCTCCCACGTAGGTTCCTCGACTCCATGTCTCGACCACTGAATTTTTAATAAGGGAATCGCCTTGTTCCTCAGTTATTTGATTCTTCACTCAAGTATCTGCACAGGCCGTTCTTCATACGAATGGTCATCGGCAATTTCGACCTCGTCGAATTGAATAATGTGGCTTGGGTCAGCAACATACTTCCTCAACTGAGATACATGGAATGCGTTGTGAATCCAGCTCAAAGCTGGTGGTAATGCTAAACGATAGGCTACGTTGCCTACTCGTTCCAGGATTTCAAACGGACCAATATACCTTGGGCTCAACTTGCCTCTCTTCCCGAATCGGAAAACACCTCGAGTAGGAGATACTTTGACTAGTACATGGTCACCAACCTCAAACTCGAGTGGTCGTCGACGATTATCTGCATATGATTTCTGGCGGCTTTGGGCCGTTAATAGACGACTCTTGATCAGGGAAATCTTCTTGCGGGCTGCCAATAACATATCAGGTTCCGTACCAATAGATTCAGACAAATCGTCCCAACATAAAGGGGACCTACAACGACGACCATACAATGCCTCATATGGTGCCATCATGCTCGAGGCGTGCCAGCTGTTATTATATGTGAATTCTACCAATGGTAGTTTGGAGCACATGCCCTCAACATATCCTCTAGGGTTTGAATAGTCCTCTCAAACTGACTGTCAGTTTGAGGATGAAAAGCCGTACTGAAGTTCAACTGTGTACCCATCACACGATGAACCGCCTTCCAGAAGTGCGACACGAACCGTCCGTCACGACCTGATACAATACTCTTAGGGGTACCATGCAGTCTCACAATCTCTTTGATGAATAACTGGGCCAATCTCTCAGGGCCCCATGTATCCTTGATCTCCAAGAAGTGGGCTGATTTAGTCAATCGATCCACAATCACCCAAATCGTATTCGTGCCTCGACGGCTCGTCAGCAAGCTAGTAATAAAATCCATCGATATGTCTTCCCACTTCCACTCGGGAATCAGAAGCGGTTTCATCATGCCAGCTGGTCGTTGATGCTCAATCTTGACCTGCTGACAGGTCAAACATTTCGAAACGAATTCGGCAACCTCCCGTTTCATGTTACCCCACCAATAATACGGCTTCAAATCCTTATACATTTTGTTCGATCCCGGGTGTATGGAATACGGGGTAGCATGAGCCTCCTTCAGAATAGTATTCCTCAACTCTTCGTCTGCTAGTACACATACTCGGTTTTTAAAGCGTATCAGTCCATCCTCGTGAACCACAAATCCAGGGGCCTTCCCCTGATCGATTTCTCCTCGAATTCTGGATAAGAATGGGTCCGTCGTCTGTTTCGTCCTGACCATCTCATCAAGGGATGATGAAATCTCAAGCATGCACAGTTGTCCCTGAATGCGTTGTAACGAGACCTCAATCTCTGGTCTCATGAACTCTAATTGAAACTCCCTCTGGGCGGTCAAACGAGCCAGTATCTGCTCTTGCACCGTCTTGCGGCTCAAGGCATCGGCAACCACGTTTGCCTTGCCTGGATGATAAAGGATCTCGATATCATAGTCTTTGATTAGCTCTAACCACCTCCTTTGTCTCATATTCAACTCCTTTTGGGTAAAAATATACTTCAGGCTCTTGTGGTCCGTAAAAATCCGGCAGGTAACTCCATACAAATAGTGGCGCCAGATTTTTAAAGCAAACACTACGGCTGCTAACTCCAAATCATGAGTCGGGTAGTTGACCTCGTAAGAACGCAACTGTCTGGATGCATAGGCGATCACTTTCCCGTCTTGCATTAATATGCAGCCAAGGCCCTGTCTCGATGCATCGCTATATACCACGAATCCTTCCGTTCCTTTAGGTAGAACCAAAACAGGTGCTGAAATTAATCGACTTTTGAGTTCATCAAAACTTTGCTGAATTGCTTCCGACCACATGTACTTCTTATCTTTCCTCAACAGATTAGTCATCGGTTGAGCAATTTTGGAAAATCCTTCCACGAATCGTCTGTAATAGCCTGCTAGACCCAGAAAACTACGAACTTCCTTCACGTTCTTCGGAGGTAGCCAGTCTCGGATAGCTTCTGTCTTCTGTGGGTCTACTCTCACTCCATCTGCTGATATTACATGTCCCAGAAAAATAACTTCAGACATCCAGAATTCACACTTAGAAAATTTCCCATAGAGTTGTTCTCTCCTTAATGCATCGAGAACCTGGCGGAGGTGACACTCATGCTCCTCATGATCAGGAGAGTAGATTAGGATGTCGTCAATAAAAACGACTACAAAACGATCCAGATAATTAATAAAAACCCGATTCATCAATTCCATGAATACTGCAGGTGCATTAGTCAGTCCGAATGGCATGACAACGAACTCATAATGCCCATAGCGAGTGCGAAAAGCTGTATTCGGGACGTCAGACTCTCGAATCCGCAATTTGTAACACCCCCAATATATTCGGGAATATTACAGCGCCGTAAATCCTTTACATAAGGATTTACAAGGCTGAAGAATTGAACAAGTATAAAAGGGTACTGACGAATGGAAATAACGGAATTACAGTACATTAGTTCTGACCAAATACAGAAATAGTACAATTGTTCAACAGAACTCAATAATACATCAACAAATTCAAATCATCACAAACGACTGCGTACTCGAGTACTTATTGAAATAACGAATAAACAACAGATAAATAAACCTTGGCCGACATCACTGCACTCGTCGTCATACAATTCCAAAGTGGTTGTTTCCCGCTCTCCGGATCCCGAACACAAACAAAATGTTCACCCCGAAGGGGTTAGCACAACGATGCTAGTACAAGTACCACAACATATTATTCATATCTCACGGTGAATAATAATAACGTAAACGACAAAATACCAACGAGTCTTCCTACGAGAAACTCAAACATAACATACACAATCGATAATCACAACATGATATCAATACATACACATGGTAATTCCATCGATCCAAATGCTCATCGCCTAGAACCCACGATGATCCCGCTGACCAACCCGTGGTGGAAAACCCGTCCAATGATCCAACAGACGCTAGCATAGATCCCCGATGATCCCGCTGGACCAACACGAGGTGGACACACAATAACGACATACATGCACGATAATATGTATAACAACAATACATAAAACAATTAAGGTACTTGCCTCGATTTGAAGACAATAACAATACTTCCACGAAAATGAATACTCGAGGATCGTCCTCCTCAATCAATCACGTAACGAGACCAAACCTTAACAAAAGAAATGATATAGAGTTTATCTCACGTCGTATGAATGTTTAACACCCGCTTAACGGTCAAAAGTTCATAAACCGCACCGCCTGAAGAGCTTAGCGCACGCTAAGTACTCGTAGCGTGGCATGCCTCGCCCGATAGCGCACGCAAACAACAAAGCCTAGCGACGCTAACGACGCATGGTCGATTTCACCGACCACCAATCGACTTGCTCGATGGTCTAGCGACGTTACGCACCAAACGTAGCGCACGCTAACTAGTGCTCGAGAAGCACGTTAAATCGCATAACATAGCGTGCGCTATCTATGCATGGCGCCATCACGAGCAAGAATCGTTTCTTGCCATGAACGAAACAATGAAATCCTTCGTGATAATTCATGTTACTTCCATGAATACCAAGTTCTTACTCTTATGAATAATCTCCAAGATGATATCAACTTCAAGATGCAAATATACGTATAATCATCATGACACCATAATCCATCTTGATTACAATTCTCATGCAAAGTTGGTGATCTCGGTTGATGTATTAGATTCTACTATCATTATACATATTCAGACTTCATCTTGAGGTGAACTAACAATTCCGACTTATACGAAAGAATATTTCCTAAGATGATTCTCCCTTTAAGTTCTTATAACATCTTTTCCAAATCATGATCACAAAGATAACATAAATCATACGGATTGTTAACTTCCGAATATTTCTCTCATCATTTGAAGTACTAGGATTCCAACTTCAAGGTTCTAACAATAATATCGTAATTGTAGACATCCCAATCTTCTAAACATGATGTTGTTGAAATAATTCACTAATGAAATTCAATATCCCGTTAACATGATCATCATATCCATTGGAAATCCAAATCTAAGACTGGTGATAGGTTGAACATACCTTAATATGCCGAAATCACTGAACCACAAGGTGTAATCCGACTCCGGTTGGTTATGTGCCCCTCCAAGGTGTTACTTCTCTTCAATGATCACTTCACAAGTGATACTCAATCATTCAATGATCACTCATACATGTTCTAAGTGTTTAGAAGGGAGATTATTGCTCTGGACTCTCAAAGATGAAGTATAGACGAAGGAAATGAAAGCCCAAGCGGTTGTTGTCACATTTATAATATTCGCATTATTGACAAGTTAGCGCACGCTACTAAGCATCCCTTAGCGTGCGCTAATAATGGTTGACTTCAGAATTTGTCCGGTGCGCTGGGAATCTTATCCGGACCATGTCTACCGGGCGCATGAGCTAGCCGTCCGCCAATAATTGAGTCCTTAGCGCACGTTACTCATACCTGCATAGCGTGCGCTAATAATGGCCCGATAGCGCGCGTTAAGATACATTCTTAGCGTGCGCTATCACTAGGTTGTTTGAGAAATTTTGCAAGTTTCTATACTTATGTACAATGATGTCAATGCACGAAATATCATACTCCAATAATCAAAATCACCAATCCGAATAATACAGGGTTGAATACAGATGACATACACGTAATAAATCTGGATATTACATACTCTCCTACTAAAAAGGAGTTTCGTCCCGAAACTCAAGACGAAAATAACTCGGGATATCTGGACTTCATATCAGCTTCCGTTTCCCAGGTGGATTCTTCCGTTCCATGATGTGACCACTGAACTTTGACCAAAACGATTGACTTGTTCCTCAGTTGCTTAACTCGACTCTCGAGTATCTTGACTGGTCTTTCTTCAAACGTCCCATCCTGTGCGACTTCGATCTCACCGAAATCAATGATATGACTGGGATCTGGTATATATCTCCGCAACTGGGATACGTGGAACACGTTATGAACATGGCACAATGACGGCGGTAATGCTAATCTGTATGCCAACTCCCCAACTCTCTCGAGGATCTCAAATGGCCCGATATATCTCGGACTCAGCTTTCCTTTCCTTCCGAAACGAAAGATTCCCCGAGTAGGAGAAACCTTCAAAAGTACGTGATCTCCAGTACTGAACTCCAATGGGCGGCGCAGACGCCCGCATAGGATTTCGCGACTGGGCGCAGCCTTTCACGAATTAAGGTTATCTTCTCTCGAGTCCGCTCGATCAACTCGTTCTGCTCGATCAAGTCCGATGAATCGCCCCAAAGATAGGGGCGATCTCGCATCTCCTTCCGTATAATGCCTCAAACGGTGCCATCATAATAGAAGCATGCCAACTATTGTTGTAGGTCAAATCAATCAACGGTAGATGAACTTCCCAATCGTTTGACCAATCTAAGGCACAAGCCCTTAGCATGTCTTCCACCGATTGTATAGTTCTCTCGATTGTCCGTCGATCGCGGTGATAAGTCGCATCAAGTTCAATTCGGTCCCCAAGGCCTTATGAATCGCTTTCCAAAAGTGAGACACAAAACGGCCGCCTCGATCGTAAACAATGGTCTTGGGCGTTCCATGGTATCGAACTATCTCCGTAATAAAGACTCGTGCCAACCTCTCTCGGTCCCCACGTATCCTTAATGCCTAGAAAATGAGCCGATTTGGTTAAACGATCAACTATCACCCAAATCATGTTCATTCCCGTCCCGGTTTTTGGCATATTAGTGATAAAGTCCATCGATATGTCCTCCCACTTCCATTCAGAATCGGAGCGGCTTCAACATTCCTAAGCCGTTGATGCTCGATCTTAACTCACGACAAGTCAAGCATTTCAAACATAGTCCGCTACGCCTTGCTTCATGTTGCCCCACCGTAAATTCCGCTTCAAGTCCTTATACATTTTACGGGTGCCCGGGTGGATAGAATAGGGCGAACTATGAGCTTCCTTCATAATCGTCTGCTTTAACATCAACATCGGGAACGCAGAGTCGGTTCAAATCTCAAAACTCCATCGTCATGAATTATGAATCCGGGGCCTTTCCTCGGATCACTTCATCATGTAACCGAACCATCGAGGATCATCTACCTGCCTAGATTTGATTTCTTCGGCTAAAGATGAAGTTATCTCCATCACGCACGCTTGTCCTTGGACTCTTTGTAACCATACCTCAATTCCTTCACGAATCATCTCTCGTTGAAGGCTAAGTTGGGATGTCGCTGTCTCCAAGATCTCGAATAGAGACAGCTTGCGGCTAAGTGCATCGGCCACTACATTCGCTTTGCCTCGGATGATATAAAATCTCCAAGTCATAGTCCTTAATCGCCCAACCATCTTCTTTGCCGCATGTTCAACTCTTTTCGATCAATATATACTTGAGACTCTTATGATCCGTAAAGATCCGACAAAGAGTCCTGCATGCATAATGCCTCCAGATCTTCAAGGCAAAACCACCGCCGCTAGCTCCAAATCATGTGTCGGGTAATTCACTTCATAAGGTTTCATTGTCGCGACGCATAAGCGATCACCTTATCATTCTCGCATCAACACGCACCCAAGTCCTTGATTCAAGCATCACTGTAAACTATGAATCCACCAGTTCCTCGCTAAGTGATAGAATCGGTGCCGTCCGCCTCTTCTTTAACTCATCAAAACTAGTCCGACACGACTCGCCCCACTCAAACTTTTGAGTTTTCTAAGTCGAGTAAGTGGGCGGAAATTTTAGAAAACCCTTCCACGAATCGACGATAATATCCAGCAAGTCCTAAGAAGCTTCTGACCTCTTTCACGTTCTTCGAGGCTTCCAATCCAATATTGCTTCGATCTTCTCGAGGATCCACTCGGACTCCTCTAGCCGACACCACATGGCCGAGGAACATTACTTCCTTTAGCCAAAATTCACACTTAGAAAGTTTGGCGACAATTGCTCGTTTCTCAAAAGCTCCAATACTATCCGCAAATCCGCGCATGTTCTTCAGGACTCTTAGAGTACACGAATGTCATCAATAAACACGACCACAAATTTGTCCAAAATTCAATGAACACACGGTTCATCAATTGCATAAATACAAGAGTGCGTTAGTGAGACCAAACGGCATCACTACAAACTCATAATGCCCGTAGCGAGTTACGACGCCGATTTCTAACATCGACTCCTTAATCCTCGATTGATGGTATCTCGATCTCGCATCAATCTTAGAAAATACTGCCCCTTGCAACCGGTCAAACAAATCATCAATCCGTGGCAACGGATACTTGTTCTTAATCGTCATCTTGTTCAGCTCTCGATAGTCAATACACAATCGGAGCGATCTCATCCTTCTTTCGGACGAAAAGAACTGGCGCTCCCCAGGGTGAAACGCTTGGCTGAATATAGCCCTTATCCAGTAACTCCTCTAGTTGTTTCTTCAGTTCGTACATCTCAGTAGGTGCCATACGATATGGTGCCTTGGAAATCGGTGTCGCTCCAAGTTCCAGCTCAATGGTAAATTCCACATCCCTTCGTGGAGGTAGTCCGTAACTCGTCAGGAAACACATCCGGAAATTCGCTCACAACAGAATGGATGAAAGTTCCACAATTTCGTCTTCTTTCTTCATTGCGTAACACCAGCATGCAGACACTGTTTCAACAATTTGATGACCTTCATCGCCTTGATCAATTTTCCGAGCTTCCCGATTTCCATCCCTCAAACAGAATCTCGGAACCATCGTCAGCGATCAGCGAGATATTCCTCCTTCGGTAGTTCAAAATTGCTCCATATCGATTAAGCCAATCGTCTCCGAGTATCAGGTCATCTCCTTGCATTTCTATCACGATCAGGTTTGAGAGCCACTCTCTGACTCCAAATGATACAGGAAATTTCTAGTTTCTAAATTTCCGACAATTCTCTCTCCACTCGGTAAACCAACAACATAAGGTTCACAAGCATGAAAACCGGAAATATTCAAACGATTTACACAAGACAAAGATATGAAAGAATGTGTAGCTCCTGTATCGAATAAAATGCTAATCGGGGAAAGGATCTGGACAGACTGATGCGGCAAGACATCCCGATCGTCTGTCCTCCTCATCTCGTGCATGACGTGGGGAGCAGATCCGCACTCGATGTCCCCTTTCGGTCCCATTGTCCTCTGCCTCGCCGCGGCCAAAATTCCGAGGCATCCGAACACTTTGCCGCGTCGTTGAATACCGGCCTCCTTACGGGGCCGTGGTGTACGGGCTCTAAAAGACTTTGCAGCCTCTTCACAAAACACCGCCCGATGTCCTCTCATCCACATCAAAACAAGTCACGGCAGGAAGGGGCAATTCTGTCGATAGTGCCGTGCAGGCACGCTTAAAGCATTTCTGGTAACATCGGTAATAGTTGATGTCGCCCGAAATTCTTTCCGCTCCTAGTCGGGTGCGGAGGTTTCTTGAAAGAGTGAAAGGATGACTGGGCCTTACGGGCCCCACTGCTCTTGTGCTCGTAAAAGTACGAGAGACTTTCTCTTCTTGGATTCTCAAAATTTCTCCATGGCTTCCTTGATCTCATATGCCAACGCCTTATCGGTATTGGCGGAGTGTGGTACATTCGAATCCGGACATGTACCTCAACTTCTGGTTTCATTCTCATATCGAAATGAATCATCATTTCGCATCTGCTCACCGGATGTCGAACAAATGCCACCTTGGTTAAACATCTTGATCGCTCGGGATACCGACACATCGATGGCCGAGCGAGAAAACTCCCGAACTTTGGCTTCCTCACAGACGAGGGCAATCGAGCTTCCATCATTAATCTAAACTCGTCCAATCGGCATCATGGTCTACAGCCGATGGCTTCCCACCATTCTGACGCTTCCCCTATCGTAAAAATATTGAGCGATAGAGGCTCTCCTATTGCCCTGGGTAGTTGATTCCGCAAAGATTTTCTCCACTCTCCTTTAACCAATGATCCTGTGGGAGTCTCAGAAATACCGTCGAATTTGGGTGGTTGCATCTTCGCCACTTCTTGCAGCCACCGGTCACCTCGATTTCCCATATCTGGGATCCCTTGCTGTCTCTCTCCATGCTGTAGTCCCACCGCCACTTGCATTCGGTCCACGACACGGGCGAACCGAGTCATCTGGTTCACCACTTGACGAAGGATCTCTGCACAGCAGATCTGGTTCATTATTAATAGATTGCCGCGGCTCGCCGGAGCTATGATCGGCTCGGTTAGAAGGCGACGCCTCCCTTTCGGCATTTCTTCGTCCGCGTCCACGACCGCGACCACGTCCACGTCCGCCTCTCAACATACTGTAAGCATAAACACTCAATATACAGGAAACAACATCGTTCTAATATTCGAGTATAAATAGATACAATATGTAAAGAACGAGATAGAGTTTAGGAACTTACAACCACTGTTCGCATGAAGACGTAGGCAGTGCAGTGATGTCATTCACGGCCGGTTGCCCCAAAAGACATAAATGACCCCTATTTTAACCCAACGGCCAAGATATCCATAATCTTAGCTCCGATACCATATTCTGTAACACCCCCAATATATTCGGGAATATTACAGCGCTGTAAATCCTTTACATAAGGATTTACAAGGCTGAAGAATTGAACAAGTATAAAAGGGTATGCATTTAATGGAAATAACGGAATTACAAGACATTAGTTCGACCAAATACGTAAATAGTACAATTGTTCAATGTAACTCAATAATACATCAACAAATTCAAATCATCACAAACGATCGCGTACTCGAGTACTTATTGAAATAACGAATAAACAATGATAAATAAACCCGGTCGGGACATCACTCTGCACCCTCGTCGTCATACAATTCCAGTGGTTGTTTCCTCGCTCTCCTGGATCCTGAACACAAACAAAATGTTCACCCCCGAAGGGGTTAGCACAACGATGCTAGTACAAGTACCACAACATATTATTCATATCTCACGGTGAATAATAATAACGTAAACGACAAAATACCAACGAGTCTTCTCCTACGAGAAACTCAAACATAACATACACAACTGATAATCACAACATGATATCAATACATACACATGGTAATTCCATCGATCCAGCGTTCACTGCCTAGAACCCACGATGATCCCGTCAGACCAACCCGTGGTGGAAAAACCCGTCCAATGATCCAGCGCATGCTAGCATAGATCCCCCGATGATCCCGTCGGACCAACACGAGGTGGACACACAATAATGACATACATGCACGACAATATGTATAACAACAATACATAAAACAATTAAGGTACTTGCCTCGATTTGAAGACAATAACAATACTTCCACGAAAATGAATACTCGAGGATCGTCCTCCTCAATCAATCACGTAACGAGACCAAACCTTAACAAAAGAAATGATATAGAGTTTATCTCACGTCGTATGAATGTTTAACAATTCGCTTAACGGTCAAAAGTTCATAAACTGCACCGCTCAAGAGCTTAGCGCACGCTAAGTACTCTGTGTAGCGTGCGTTACGTCTGCCCGATAGCGCACACAAACAACAAAGCCTAGCGCACGCTAACGACGCATGGTCAGTACTTCACTGACCAGCCAACTGACTCGTTTGATGGTCTAGCGTACGTTACGTACCAAACGTAGCGCACGCTAACTAGTGCTCGATAGCGCACGTTATGGCAGTTTACTGCTGAGTAGTAAACTGTTCTTGCCATGAACGAAACAATGAAATCCTTCGTGATAATTCATGTTACTTCCATGAATACCAAGTTCTTACTCTTATGAATAATCTCCAGTATGATATCAACTTCAAGATGCAAATATACGTATAATCATCATGACACCATAATCCATCTTGATTACAATTCTCATGCAAAGTTGGTGATCTCCGGTTGATGTATTAGATTCTACTATCATTATACATATTCAGACTTCATCTTGAGGTGAACTAACAATTCCGACTTATACGAAAGAATATTTCCTAAGATGATTCTCCCTTTAAGTTCTTATAACATCTTTTCCAAATCATGATCACAAAGATAACATAAATCATACGGATTGTTAACTTCCGAATATTTCTCTCATCATTTGAAGTACTAGGATTCCAACTTCAAGGTTCCAACAATAATATCGTAATTGTAGACATCCCAATCTTCTAAACATGATGTTGTTGAAATAATTCACTAATGAAATTCAATATCCCGTTAACATGATCATCATATCCATTGGAAATCCAAATCTAAGACTGGTGATAGGTTGAACATACCTTAATATGCCGAAATCACTGAACCACAAGGTGTAATCCGACTCCGGTTGGTTATGTGCCCCTCCAAGGTGTTACTTCTCTTCAATGATCACTTCACAAGTGACACTCAATCATTCAATGATCACTCATACATGTTCTAAGTGTTTAGAAGGGAGATTATTGCTCTCTGGACTCTCAAAGATGAAGTATAGACGAAGGAAATGAAAGCCCAAGCGGTTGTTGTCACATTTATAATATTCTGCATTATTGACAAGTTAGCGCACGCTACTAAGCATCCCTTAGCGTGCGCTAATAATGGTTGACTTCAGAATTTGTCCGGGTGCGTCAGCGGGAATCTTATCTGGACCCATGTCCCACTGGCGCATGAGCTAGCTGTCCCGCTCAATAATTGAGTCCTTAGCGCACGTTACTCATACCTGCATAGCGTGCGCTAATAATGGCCCGATAGCGCGCGTTAAGATACATTCTTAGCGTGCGCTATCACTAGGTTGTTTGAGAAATTTTGCAAGTTTCTATACTTATGTACAATGATGTCAATGCACGAAATATCATACTCCAATAATCAAAATCACCAATCCGAATAATACAGGGTTGAATACAGATGACATACACGTAATAAATCCGGATATTACACAATTGGTGGTACCCGGATCTCAAATCGATCTTGGAAAATACAACGGATCCCTGGAGCTGATCCAATAGATCATCGATGCGAGGTAAAGGATATTTGTTCTTAATTGTTACTTTGTTCAGCTCACGGTAATCAATACACAAACGCAGCGATCCGTCCTTCTTCCGTACGAATAACACCGGCGCTCCCCAATGGGATGCACTGGGTCGAACATATCCTTTCTCAGTTAACTCCTCAAGTTGTCTTTTCAACTTCTGCATCTCAGTCGGGGCCATACGATATGGTGCTTTCAAAAGCGGGGACGTCCCTGGCTCCAACTCAATGGTGAATTCTACCTCTCGCCGTGGGGGTAGTCCTGGAAGCTCTTCTGGAAATACATTTGGATAGTTTCGAACTACCGGAATATCAACCAATTCGACTGGTCGGTCAGTTGTCTTGGTCATGTAACACCAATAACCAATGCATCCCTGGTTCAGTAATCTCACAGCCTTCATAGCGCCGATGACTCTCCCAGAATGATTGGGATTATCACCCCGAAAAATACACTCGACGCCATCATCAAATGTGACGGTCACCATTCGCTTACGGACGCTAAGCACGGCATTGTGACGATCCATCCAGTCGATACCCAAGATTACATCATCTTTAGGTAAATCAACCACAATCAAGTCGGACAACCACTCACGGTTGTTCATGCGAATCGGACAGTTCTGTACTTCACGACTCCCAATAATTCTTCTACCATCGGGTAGACTAATTACATAAGGTTCACAATCGGTAACATGAAGTATACAAAAAGGAGTGTGAAGCACCAGTATCAAAAAGAACACAAACGGGCTGAGAGTGGATCTCGAGAGTACCTGCAATCATGCTGGCTTCGAGATCATCGACTTTCTTCATCTTGTAGACTCTGGGTTTTGCAACCCCGGAAGCAGGTGTACCAGCTTGATTTCCACGGCCCATCCCTTTGTTTGCCCCGGTAGTCTGGTAAGAAGCGGACGGAGGAGCACGTTCCTGAACAGAAGACTGTACTGGAGCAAGAGATGCTACTGGAGCACGCCCAAGTCCACCCCTGCAATAGCGAGCACGATGACCGTTCTTCCCGCAAGTGTGATAGGCAACGGCCGGCTTCGGACACTTGGAACTGATATGCCCCTGGTCCCCACAGTTATAACACACAACAGGTGAGTTGATTGCCCGAGAGTGCATTCCTGTAGGTTTCGGTGCCATAGGTGGCCGTTCAAAAGGATTTGGTACAGGCTGGGGCTTCTTGAACATCCCCCGGTTACTATCTCCCTGGGTCTGGTTCCTAGATCTTTTGTTGGAAAACTGAGGCTGCTTCTTGGAAATCTCCTTCGCAGTAAGTTCATACTCCAAAGCCTTCTCAATAAACTCTGGTAGGGTCGAACAGTGTTGATTGAGTAGTTGCATCCTCATTCGGGGTTTAAGCCTCTTGAGGAAATATTTGATCTTATCAGCTTCCGAACGGACAACTGACGTAGCAAAAGTGAGAAGTGCTTGGAATTTTTCAGCAATCGCTAACACATCCTCGTCTTCCGATAGATCAGGGTTCAGTAATTCGGACAGTTTGGATTCACGGAGGGGTGCAGGATAGTAATGATCTAGCATCAGATTCTTGAATTCCTCCCAAGTACTCGCGCCATCGGCAGGCCTCACAGAAAGCCACCAAGTATGGGCACTCTTACTAAGGTAGTAGGCTGCCACAACAACTCGATTTTCCTCTGGCACTCCACCATCTCGAACAGTTTCTCGAAATGCTCTATCCAGTGTACAATGTGAGCAGGCTCAGATGAGCCTTCAAAAGTCGGAGGTCGCTGTCGTGATATGTCGCTAATAATCCGGCTCACGATCCCGCCATGCACCAGAGACGGAGGCTGTTGCCCCTGCTGTTGACCAGTAGTATTCCTCTGCATAGCTTCCATCAGCTGACCCATTTGGGTTATCTAGTCCATCATGC
Source organism: Orobanche coerulescens (assembly GCA_033398695.1). NCBI lineage: Eukaryota > Viridiplantae > Streptophyta > Magnoliopsida > Lamiales > Orobanchaceae > Orobanche > Orobanche coerulescens. The sequence continues at coordinate 67,338,056 of CM065810.1, forward strand.
CCTGCATCACAGTGTAAGGATCGACACGTGCATTTTCTCCAGTGTGGTGTGATTGGTCCCTAGAAGGCGAATCACTGCCTGCGGAACTTTGTTCCACATTTGCGCGTCTGTTGGCTCGTGGTATCGGGATTCGGCCTCTTCCGCGGCCTCGTCCCCCTCTGCCACGGCCTCTCAGATTCCTTTCCATACTGAAAGAATCAAGTCACAAGTACAGTTCAAGTTATCAATCATAATACATGCTAAGTTAATGGCAATAGGGAATTTCATATCCAACAAAGCAACAGAAAGAATCACTGGCACCGCAGGTGTTACACACTCAATATCATATCAACATCAAGTCGAAACAATTCCAATCACATAATTAATTTAGGTTTTCCTCAAACAGATGAATTTTACCTCATGTTAGCAAGATGCCAAGATAAGTAAGGAGACCAATACGTCATCAATATCATGCCAGTAATCAAATTATGGCTCATGAGAACATACCGTATTCGACGAGTCAGGCGCTTGCACAGGTTACACGTGGCACGAAGGTTTCTTGATGCTATTTCGATTCTACAATGACTCAAAATAAAAACACACTCTCCGATACCATCTTCTGTAACAGCCCAAGAACGGTGGCTATTACAGTGCCGTGGACCCCTACCGGGACCCACCAGGCGATATCACGATATACACTTACAACCTGATAACGTGGCACCGTACCACCATATTTATCAGAACCCCGATGTGGAGTATAAGTTATACATGTCTTTAATACGAGCAAACGTACACATGATCCAAATTCGGTACAGACCATATGATGATGGGCAATACCTAAAAGATTATAGTACATTCATCCGACACAAAGTAAAATGAAAATCACAATAAAACATAACCGAACATCAAAAGACTCGGGGCCCCGCCCCCCGAAATAGCATCCTTCAAAACCCTCCGTCGCCATTGTGTTCCTCCTGTGCCTTGCCCTTTCCTCGCCCTGAAATACAAGTATTTCGCCACAACCACAGGGTCAGCTATACATGATAATAATTCTCATGACATTATACAATTCATATATATACGGATTTCAAAGAAAACAATCGACTACTGAATATACCCCGCAGGCGTATAAACAGTCAGTCCCAACTGTCGAACATAACCAAATATACGAAAGACCATATAATATGGCTCAAGACGGACGTCAAAGTGCGCCCGATCCGGAAATTTGTCCGTGCACATGTCCACCCCGTATACGGAATCCAGAATATACGTGGGACGATGTACCTAATTAGCCTCATGAACTACGTCTCGTGTGCATGATCTAAATGCGGAAAACATCCACGCATGATCATCAAGTGCCCGGCTAAAAATCTTACACATAACCAATCGGCACGCAGATATGAATCCAGAGATGTCACGATACAACATGACAACGAAACTCAACGAATTACACCTTTATCAAGGAATCGAACGACTCACCGAAGTGTCAACAAAGCTCAAAAGGACCAACGGTAACAAGAACGGTAATTTCGGGTATATCATCCCAACACCATGATAATACGATCAAGGGCATCACCATATCACGAATCATAGATTATCAGAACATTTCATACACACGAAACGCATAATAATCACAATAATTCAACCATCATTATAACCAAGCAAGATAACTTGCCTCAATTCCGTAGATGAATAATCCTTCTTTGAATGGTCAAACGAACGGTATCCCCGTCTAACAGTACTCACGTGAACAAGCAACCTTGAATGAAATGTAATTCATTCAACAACACATTCGTACGATAACGGTATCCTTACATAAACAATATTCGTAAATTTACTTGAATAAATCAATTATCCTATTGATCACTTTAATGTTCCAATTACAAATCATCATATGTTTATCATGTTCATTCACATATTCTAACTTTAATGTCAAATACTTGAAGTCCAAATTATTACCAATATAACATTGTGAAAACATCTTTTCAAATCATCGGCACGTCCGATTACGATATAAGTTTGTGTTTAATTACGTTCTTCATTATTTTACCAACAATTACATTAAAACAGATTCCTATATGAAAGCATAAGTTCAAGTTTTTAGTGAACTAAGAACATCATCTTAATTTACGTCTCCTAACACACACGGATTAATGAAATGGAATTCGGCTACTCATCTACCGCATTTGTATCACCATATTCACTACAATCCTCTTAAGAACATTATCAACATATTAATATAGTGATTAACACCCTTTTAAGTTATCAACGAAATCGATTAACTTGAACATATGAAGATTACAACTTCCTTCTATCAAAATCCATTGTTTTACTTTTGAAGAATTATTAAAAGCCTATTTATATCATCGATACTTGGAATTCTAAATGTAACTTCATCCCATCTTGTGAAAATTATCTTCAAAGGGTTAACATAATTCTTCCAACAATTTATTACGAAGGTATTGGTTTTAGAGGCCAAAATTATGGTTCCATATTACCTTTAAGAATCAATTGAATGTTCAAGACAAGATTAGTATCTCTCCCCTCTAATCATTAAGGATTTCATCCCTAACATGTTCCTAGTGTTGAGACTATAATCAACTTCCGATTATCATGTTATAAATCAGGTTTTCTCTGTCATTATCAACACAACCATATTATGAAGTTATTATACATCAAGAAGTAATACTAATACCCCTAAATGTTGATCTTCACTTAGTTTGAGCATGATTTAATCAACTTATCAAGTTTATACTAGCTTAAACTAATATTATGTGAAGTGTTTATATACTAACATCATCATAAGCATAGATTTAATATGAGTTAAAGAAAGACCAACCTAAAAATGAAGAACAACACCAACACTTCAAGGGAGACACTTCAATCTCCTAATCTCCAAGTCACAAACCAAGTGCTAAAGCTCCAACACAAGTTAGAAGAGCTAGAAATGGAGTTGGCAGGGAAGGGAATCGTTTTCTCAATGGGGAGGTTGAAAGGGTCGAGCAGGAAATGAAAGGCAAGTCATATTTTTATAACCTGAACTCAGCATTACGTACGTTAAAGAGAGGGGGTTAACGTACGTTAAATCCCTTACATACGTAATCTCATGAACATTACGTACATAATCAATTTCATCAGATCTTTCTGACTTAAAACACGCAAATCGTTACGTACGTAAATATATAACTATTACGTATGTAATAGCCGTTGACTTGGCTGTCGCGATCGACTCCCGACCACCTACCCCCGTTCGGTCCCACCCGCCGAAAGGCGGGCTGTTGATGGATCTCTCGCATTACGTACATTAACATATGAATGTTACGTACGTAAGGCTACGTACATAGCGTACGTTAAGAAGATAGGTTAACGTACGTTAAGTTCTATAACAAGCATAAATGGAATTCTCCCAATATCACCCAACAATTAATATAGTATGAATGACCATGATTCCAACTTAACATAATTCGTCGATATACTTGCTACAATAATACAGATATGGTGCGAAAATACTTGGTTTAAATCAGGAAATACAATAGTAAAGGTGAGGGTATTACAGAAGGACTGATTTATAATATTGTCAAAGACCATATCAAATTAATATTTAAATAACTAAAATCCGGATAATCTTAACTGAAACTAGATCCTGAAAACTATAGAAAGTTGAACCACTTCCGACTGTTTTGTTATATTTTCGAAGAGCAGATCAAATTGATACTCAAATAACTAAAATTCGGGTAATCTTAACAACTGATACATGTATCCTACAAACTATAGAAAGTCCAGTTCGGACTGTTTTATAATATTTTAAAAGACCACATCAAATTGATATTTAAATAACTAAAATTCGAATAATATTAACAACTGAGACCAAGATCCTGAAAACTCTAGAAAGTTAAACCACTTCAGAGTGTTTTAAGATATTTTAACATACCGGCATAAATTGATATTTAAATAACTAAAATTCGATTAATCTTAACAATTGAGACCAAGATCCTAAAAACTCTACAAAGTTAAAACACTTCAGACTGTTTTATGATATTTTAAAAGACCAGATCAAATTGGTCACTTGAATAGCTACAATTCGGATAATTTAAACAACTTAAACCTGAATCCTATAAACTCTAGAAAGTTAAAACACTTCAGACTGTTTTATGATATTTTAAAAGACCAGATCAAATTGAGTTTTAAACAGCTAGCATTCGGATAATCACAACAATAATTGAAAACCATATCCTAAAGTCTTTTACCGAATCAACTTGCAAATTGGAGAACTAAAGAGTTGGGTAATCTAAATAGATGAAAACCATATCCTAATAATCCTACAAGTTTAAACCACTCGATTATAATGACCTAGATAATAAAATATCTATCATCAATACGATTTAATTTTATTTCAGGTCGAGATAATCAAGTCTTTTGAAAAAGATGGACTGTAATGAAATTTTCGGATAACGACAGAAAATTCAATGGGTCGTCTTTTCAACAGACGTAAATTAAGATCTGTTCCAAATTAAGTATCCTACAAAATACAGTCACTCGAGGCAAGGGCCTGTTCTACACTATAAATAACATATTACATCTATGTTTTAATCACTGCGAAGAAGATATTTCAGATCTTATAAACATGTCAAATATATTTGTTCGAGGAATTAACAAGGAGACCAGCAACAGGACCATCACATTGAAGATCTTGCGTTTATGGATTCCAACTGACCAACAAAAGAAACCAGTTTCGATCGAGACAATTCTTATGGACAGCGAGGTATAAGGACTCCACAAATGAATTATAATTTCCATTCAATATTTTCATCATAAACTAAACCGCTATATATCATAGGGATCCAAAATACCAGCTTACGTGAAAAGAGGTTTGCTATCAAATTTCAAAAAGCAATTAACCGAAGGAGATACAGTGAGTATTTCTGCTTTTGGTGTTGAGGACAACCACCAAAGCAAATGGAACAAGGCCAGAGTAGAATGCCCAGTAAAATTGATATTCAACTATATTACAAAAGTGGCCAAGTATAAGCCCGACATGTGGATTCAGTCAAATGGACTCGAACTGATTCCTTTTGATGACATTCCTTCCTTTAATGGAGAATATTTTATTGGTAGGTTGTATGTTATTGTATTTTTATGATCTCTTGATAAATATTATTTTGCTGATATATTATCAATATTTTTCAGACGTAATAGGACGCGTTATACGAATTGGCAACATTATTTATGTCGATAAGGAACATGCTCGAAAGTTAGACATCGAAATTCAAGATGAAAGGTGACTTAATTTCGATGTTTTTTCTAATTTGAATAGTTATTTTTAGTATTGCATTTTACCTTAGACTGTATAACATTAATGTAGGAATGTTAGCCTAAAGGTGGTGCTATGGGAGTCGTACGCGGACAAGCTGTTAGAAATAGCACCTACCAATGATAAGCTTGAAGACGAGCTTACTATAGCACTGCAGTTTGCACACAAGTCCATTTGGCAAGGTCATTAGCATTTCATACTAATTTTAAAGTACATTTCATTATTTTAACACATACTAATAAAATCACGCACATTTTAACAGAAGAGCTACGTGTGCAAACTACTATGCATGCCACCAAGATGCTCATAAATGGAGATTTACCGGAGTTTGAGGACTTCAATATGAAGTACTGCAGAGTAGTATATTATACTAGTGTTTTTTAATTACCGTTCTATGTTTTTTATAGACAAAACATTATTTTTTTTAACTCAGCTCGCCATTTTATAGGATGAAGATGTCCGGAAATGATTCAGTTAGTAGATCAATCACATTATGGAGTGACATTTGTACACTGAAATCAGAGGAATGGTTGAACATGGATAAACACAGGACAACTTCTCAGATCAAGAAAGAAAGCGAGGTAAATAAATCTACTTTATTTGATTTATAATATCTTTGATTCAATTTAATTAATGTATATTTAACATTTTCTAGCCTGGGTCCTATATTCTCTTTGTCAAGTTCACTGACATTGGAGATACATGGTACTACAATTCGTGCGTGCATTGCAAAACAAAGACCGGAGACAAAAAGGCTGAAGACATCTGTCCGAATATAAAGTGTGGACGTAAAATGGAGTCGATTGTACCTAGGTAATCAGGTCAATTTAAGCCATTTATACTTGATATTAGATACGTTTCTTAGCGATGGATAAAACAAGTTTAGGCTCAAGGTTATAGCAACAGATTCAAAATCAAACGATGAAATTACCGTTGTTTTATTTGAGGATATGGTTTCAAACCTTATAGGCAAATCAGCTTCTACCATTCTTGCTTCCCTCATTGAGGTATTTTCTGTTTCAATAAGTTTCATTATATATAAACTGCTAGGAAATTACTATTCTGACAATGTTTTTTTCCCACTGAAGGAAGGAGATGAAGAAGCACTACCCATGGACTTTCAACCAATACTTTTCAAACATTATTTGATAAGAATTCGAGTGTCAAGGGAATATAACATTGTAAAGGGTTATAATAACTACAGTGTAGAACATCTAACAGCTGATGAGAAAATCATTGGTGAATATTGTGGTCTAGCAATGAACGTGAGATTACTCTACCTATTATATTTTTACATTTAAAATTAATATCATTATTTATCAGACCATTAACATATTATAACTAACTATTTTAGGAGGTTGCATCGGAGTCCAAGAGGTTGGTTGAAGGTGACAAAGAGAAATATGTTGGAAAAGGAAAAGAAAAGGTTGACAGTGAATTTAATGATCAGGCTCTAACGATATTTCCGAGACAACACTTACTCCTGCTAAGCGTGGCAGAGAGATTGAAATTGATGAAGAAGTCAGTATTATAGGACTGCAAAGTTCTTCAACTAAAGTGGTGATAAAGAAGGAGAAAAGTATTCCATAATTTGGGGCATTTTAGAACAGTATAATTTATTTTTTTAGATATCTTTTGTTTTGTTTTATGTTTTGATTCCTTTCATCACACTATTTTGATATTTGGGACCTTTAGTAGTAATTTCTTAATGATTAATTGCATTTTGTTTTCTTCGATTGTCTTCATATAATGATCAATTGCACTTTATTTTCTATGATTGCCTTAAATACAAACTTATCCATAACTCTATAATTTTATTTTTAATATTCAAGTTAAGGAACCTAATCAAATCTATTTTTAAAGTGAGAACTATAACTTAACAATTATATAAATACAATCCATACAAGTGTTTAAAGAGTTAGATGTCAACCATGATTAGCAAATTGAACATAAGAAATAATTAGAGTTAGAAAGAGATATACCTCACGCATACGGCTTTGGCGATTTCAGGACCTCACGCATACGGCTTGAGCGATTTCCAGACTCGAATTCGTTACGATAAATAAATTACATATAAATATTTATTTACAATCACAACCTTCTAAATTACATTCTAGATTTGAATAGTACATATTGGAATAAAGCTTGTAACGAATTCGAGTCCAGCATATCCAACTTTTCAGCATGATACGAACAACTCCAAGTCCTGTATTGTTGGACGTAATTTAATTGCTGCCATTTTCAGGAAACAATGTAGTAGTATATTTTGATCAGATAATAATAATTTTTATAATTATCTTAAGAAATCTAGAATTTAATACGAGTTGGATATCTATTATTCTTAAGATTTTACAAATCCACATATTTGAGTTTATCCTATCTAGCATCATATATTCAATATAAATAATAAACAAATAATCAATTTGTGAATTTAGATATTGATTTGTTAGCTAAAATTATGGAATAATCTTGAAAATCGATTTATTAAATATGAGTGCAAATATGTATTTTCATCGGATAATAATATTCTACATAATTATCTTAACAAACTAAGATTTGTAAACAGATTGGATAACTATTAATCTTCAAATTTTAGAAATCCAGAGATTTGGGTTTATCCTATATAGCATACCATATTCAGTATAAATAATTACCAGACAGCCAGTTTAAAATACATCAAGAACGCATCCATTATACATATATCCTACGAATTAATACCCCACTACTGATCATTCAACTGATCTTTCAAATTCTATTCATCATCTGCCAATCATCGTTATAGGCAGACTAATATTATTCATGAAAGAACAGCAAAGGTAATGAATTGTTATAAGCAATTCTATCTTATCTTATGTATTGTTTGATTATTAAATATTTAACTCTTACTTCTATTTTACTGTCTATCACAGATTGTATCAAAGTTGAGAACAAAAAATCAAGACACCAGTTGTTATCAAAGGTACGTAATTTATAATTATTTGTTGTAATTATTTGTTCGAATATTACAATACCTTTGATGCACATTTTATAGTCCTTTGAATCCACCGTGGATTAAACTATTTGTGTATCTCCGGATTAACCTCGCAATTGATAGTAAAAGAATTTAGTTAGTATCTTAAAAGGATAAACACATAAATCACATTTATTTCTCAAGCAACATATATAACTGAAACTGAAAACCAGCGTAGATGTATGATTTTAAGTGTAACATCAGGGCCACGGCATTTCAGTCAGAAAGCAACAGTATTCACCAAGTGTTTATAATTTAAAAATCTTCTACTTAAATTAAAAATTCAATATTTTCGTTTACAAATTTTTTTATTATATTTCCGTTCAATATTTTCATCATAAATAAATAGAATACTGTTCATCAATATTTTTGGAAGATTTTTATTAAAAATCAACAGTATTCTTCCGCTTAAATTAAAAATCCAACTTCCAAAAATTCAATTTCCATTATTATTTCTCCCAGATCTGGTCAAGATATGAATAAAAGTTTTATAAATAAAAAATAGAGTACTGTTCATCAAAATTTTTGGAAGATTTTTATTAAAAATCAACTGTACTCTTCCGCTTAAATTAAAAATACAACTTCAAAAAATCCAATTTCCATCATTATTTCTCCCAGATCTGGTCAAGATATGAATAAAAATTTTATAAATAAAAAATTATTAAGCAAATAGTATACTAAATTGAGAAGTATTTTGGCAGATATTACCGGAATAATTTACTGAATTCTGTCGTCTTCACATACTCAGATCTGCTAGACAATCACCAGATCTGGATCCAGAAATAAACAATACTTATATAAATCATTTAGATAATAATTTAGATAGAAAAATAAAACTTAGAAGATGAAAGAAGCGCAGGATCTTACCGTCGTAGACGAACGGCGCCGTAAAAATCAACCGTACGCCCTTATTACCGAACTGAAATGAAAAATTGAGCATGTTGAAATAAACAAAAATTATATAAATCATCCAGTTTGAGAAGGAAAAATAAAATAGATCGTGAAATAAAAATTAGAAAATGAAAGAAACGGAAGATCTTACCGTCGTAGAAGAACGGCACCGTGAAAATCAATCGTGCTTACACTTTACCGATCGGGAATGAAAAATCGAATATGATGAAATAAACAAAAATTTTATACATCATCGGGTTTCAGTAGATCGAGAAATAAGAAGAATAACGCAGTAAAAATCAACTGTAAGGACTTATTTGGAAAACTGAAATGAAAAAAATATGTGGCTGGTAATGGATGAGTAAGGGATAAGAATCAGAGAGAAAAAGGAGGGCGGTGGCAAGAGGAAGAGATGAGAGTGTAGGTCATGTTTTTCGGAAATGGATAAAGTGACGGCTGAAATGTAAAGCACTCTTATATAGGTAGGGTTTTTCGGAAGAGAGGCGGTTGTAAAAATGAAAGGAATGCATTAAGCGTTCTTTATCTTTAAGAAATATGCGTTGCATTAAGCGTTCTTTTTCGGAGTATATGGTTTTAAAAGGTTGGAATAACTATTTTTTATCTGATATTGAAAAATGGGGCGGTGTTATACCACATTTGTGGGTCGGTGGAATTAGTGGTTTTATCTATATTGAAGTTCCCTGTCGCGCCTAATTAATTATATTCAGTTGTCCTTTTAATTTATTTTTTGTGTCTGTTTTTACGTGTTTAATCTTTTCCCCTGATCGTGCGCAGTATCTTCTTCTTCTTGATGGAGATTATTAATTTATTTTACAATATGAAATTTGTATACTAAAAATATAAAATGCGTATAAGATGATTTACTGCAAATTTGTATGGATAGATGATTAATTTATTATATTTTTGTAGTTATATAATGGATACAGGACGTCGTAAGTCTTTGAAACTAAGGAATCGTGCTCCATTGTATAACGAGGGGCCGAGTTCTACTAGAAAAAGGAGCAGAGTTTCCAACAATCTGAGTGGCGAATTACCGTTGAATGTTATAACTAATGGTAACATTTTTAGTATTCGATCTCGAGTTATTACAAATTCTACATTCTCGCAGCTTAACATTGAGAATGGTAATAATTTATTATTATTATTATTATATATATATATATATTAATTGTTTTGTTATTGCAACTTCAAATATTGTGTCGTTAACAGATAATAATTGTTGTATGTTTATCAATTTTGATAAAATATAAGAGGAACGACAGCTCAAACTTTTAAAAGAAATACTCAAGGATGTGGGGCCGGAATATCACCTTGGAGTGACATTACGAATGGTATATGTTACGTATCAAATTAGTAATTGTTTAAGATATTACTAATCTTTATTTCTATGATATTTTTTTATTAGTTTTGTCACCGATGTAACACCCCCGAGATATTCGGAGTATATTACAACCCCGTGGACCCTACATGGGACCCACCAGGCTACAACAAGAAAACACCACTCGACTAACCATCTCGGTTAGCGAGGACACACATTTAAATAATACAACATATAAAAATACGCCCGGAGCAACTGGCGAAATAAGCATCAACCGACAATGTAGCAATTTAAGGTAATACAAAACGAAGTTCGAAATGGAAAGCCTAAGTACTCGCGAGTACAATCTATAAGTTTATAAATGTGGGAAACAACCATATCGAAGTAAACAAAAGAAAATAAGAAGACCCAAATGCACATGTCAACGACCCTGGCCAACATCCTCGTACTGTCCCAGGGCCCGCTCGTCCCGAAGAACATAACCTGAAATCCGTAACAAGAATTTCCCTAAAATGGGTCCCCAAAGGGGTTAGCAATTACGCTAGTACAAGTAATCAAGGCAAACCATTCGCTTACACATTTCATAGTACAATGCACCAAATCATTTCAAAACCAAAACCAGACATGTCTTTTCCGAAAACAAACAGTCAATCACATTTGCCTAGGACCGGGACGAAGCCACAAATCCCACTCGAGGCCTCTAAGGACCCTCCCGAGCTGGCCATTTCATAAAACAAATCGCGCACAGGCATCGCCTAGGACCAGGACGCCACCATGAATCCCACCCGAGGCCTCTAAGGACCCTCCCGAGCTGGCTAGCGAAACAAACTCATGAATCCAGAGTGAAGTCATAGATTCCCCCGAGGCCACGTCGGACCCTCCCGAGGTGAGCAAATCACACACAATATACATTACCATTTCACGTTAAGAATAAATGTTTCCAAAAATACTTGCCTTGAATAATTGATGACGCAACGAACGGAAAGGAAAATCACCGACGAACGCTAGGAATCAACGGAACCAAACCTAATGATTTGAAGAACATAATAACAACCAACTCTAAACGAATACGGGAATGGAATACACCCGAAAACCCACCTACGATTCATGTATATTCGTATATAAACAACAACGAGGGCGGACCACAACCAAACCCTCTCGATTCCGTAAAAACCACGAAATATACCATGAATCCGTAGGAAAACTAATGAAATCAACAAGATTAATCATACTCATCATGAATTAACCAACAAAACGGGACGAATCGGACGAAAATCCCCAAACCCCCAAATTATCCAAAAGTAGGGTTCTAAGAGATTTACCTTGATTCAAGAGGTAGAAGATGATTAAATGATGATAACTTGGTGTTAGAGACTCAAAATATTGGATGGATGATGATACACGATCCAAACTTCAGCCTCCAAATCGCCTAGGTCACCTAACCCTCGGAGAAGAAGAAGAAGAAATCAAAATGACACTGAAAAACGCGACTGTCCCCTTAAATACCTCAGAGACGCACGACCACCACGCATGACCAAGTGCTCGTGCATCTGGTCGTACGCCAGGCCACTGCCCGACTTCTGTCCAACACGCACGAGCACAGCGCACGAGCACTAGATCGTGCTTCCTGCTCGTGCGTCCCTGGGAGTCACTTCCGAGTATTGATTGCGCACGAGCAGCGGGCACGACCAATTGCTCGGACGTCTAGTCGTGCGCCAGGCCACTGCCCAGCTTCTGACCAACACGCACGAGCGACGCGCACGAGCACCAGCTCGTGCTTCCTGCTCGTGCATCCTGTAATATCCGTAACTTTCCATTTTTAGCAGTTTCATTTTTGATGTATGTCTATTTTTATCAACTCGCTTGCAACCGTTTCGAATTTGTGAATCTACTTTATTCTTGGAGTTTTTCCATTTGGACGAGTTTTGGAGATGTTTTCACGTAATTTCATTTTATGACATGTTTTGCCGTATGAACGTTTGATTCTCGTAAAACTCGTTCATTTTCATTGTTTCTTGGTTTGAACAAGTTTGTATGGTTGAGGTAGTCATGTTGAGACTTTCGGATTGTAAATCCAACGTCGTTTCGTGATTTTCGGGCACTTGGGCCATTTTTATAATTTCCGAATAGTTTAGGGAATCTCATTTCCGTTGTCACATTACGGACCCTCCGGTGGTCGGAATTATATTTTCTTTCAGCGCTTAGCTCCATCGTCTTGAATACCTCGTATTTACACTTTTGATTCTATCCTCGTGTTGTGGTTTGTCGTTGGATCGACTGTGCAGAATTAGTGTTCAGAACTGGGATCTGCTACGTGCATAACGTACGTTATGCATGATCCATAACGTACGTTATGACCGTAGCCAATTTAGTACAGACATTTGGTTACCTAAATTAACCAGTATTGGGTTACGTACGTAACCATCATAACGTACGTTAACAACTTGTTTTAACGTACGTAACGCGCTGTCAGCATTTTAAACCTGACTTAACCTCAGTCGTTTCTTTTCATTCTTCTTCAACCCTTCTCGCGACGTGAGTGTTCTTGAGCGCCCTTGGAGCGATTTGTCCAGAGCAATCCGTGGATTTCCTCTAGAGATTTATTATTGTGTACCAAGGGAGATTAATCTACAACATTATCATCTTCCACCGGTCGAATCCAAGGTATTTCCTCAGGAACCCTAACTTCGATGAATTTGGGGGTTTTTCGGGATTATAGGGATTAATTCCGAATTGTTCAATTATGTTATGATATTCCTTATCGATTGTGATTATTGGGTGATTCCAAATCCATTTTCCTTGATTTTAATCCGTGAATTATCAATACGGGGAGATTTTGCGTAAACCCTCGCTCGTATCGATTGATCATCTATTGTCGTGTATTGTAATCGGGGTTATGGGAGTATTCCTTTCGATTATTGATGTCCGTTGGGATTGAGTTATGTTAATTCTTCGTTTAGGAACCGTCGTTTTCCATTCGGATCATCCATAGTCGTTTTTCACTTCCAATTCTTCGAAGATGTCACAAAGGCAAGTACTTTACATTTATTTACATGTTCTAGTATTTGAATTATGGCTTTATCGTGGTTGTTGTGGATGGATATGTGTATGTTCACCTAGGGACGGTCCGACGGGGCCTCTAGGGATACGTATTGCCGTGAGTGTGCATATCGCGAATTGTGGTTAGCCACCCAGGGATGTCCGACGGGGCTCTGCGGGGTACGGTGTCCGTGAGTCTCGTACCAATGGTTAACTTTGAATTGTGAATTGTTGGAGATAAAGTGTTTTGTGATTGTACACTGTAAATATTCCGGAATATAAAATGTTTTCTAAACTGATTTTTGGCGCATATGTTCATCTGATTAGAATGTAGTTCAAATGGATTGTACTTGCACTAGCAGTTGTCGCTAACCCCTTAAATGGGGGAAATACTTTTGTATTTCAGGTACAGGTGTTGGAGACAAGCGAGCATTCGGGCCGTACGAGGATGATGGGCAAGCATGATACTGTTCAGTGGGCATTTGTTGGTGTTCAGTTCTATCACTTATTATTGATGTCTTGTTTTGGGATTTGTGTACTATAAAATTGGTTTAAGTACTCGAGTACTTCCTTTTCAAAATTGTTAATGATTTGTTCCCGTTTTGGGAAGTGGATTTGATATCAGATTTATTTGTCGTATTGTAGTCTTTTATTTGAATTGTCATTTTATTGATGTTTGTATGTTGTTATCGAATGTCTTGTTGGTACGTTAGCCTGGTGGATTCCACGATGTGACGTCCACGGCGCTGTAATATGCCCTGAACGTCTCGCGGGTGTTACAGAATATGGTATCGGAGCTTAGGTTTATGGATACCTAGGCTGTCGGTTAATTGGGTCTAGTCGAATGTCATTTTTGAACAGTATCGCTGCCATGCCATCATCTCAGTACGTCGGTGCTCGTAAGTTTTCTTAACTTGACTAGTTGCATTGTTCTGTTATATTCCTTCTTGGTATCTTGTTGTGTTTTGCGTTTGAATTATACTCACCCGCTACTTCTTCAGAATTCCTGCTGGTAGAGGACGCGGACGCGGTAGGGGACGTGGCGCAGCCGGTGGGGCGGCCATGTCCGATCACTCGGGAACCGATTCGGCTATGCCTTCTTTGTCGAACAGTGTCCCGCTTAGTTCCGGGGGTCAGCAGGACCAGTCTGCTAGCTCCGGTAATGCACATGAGAATGTTGGAGTGGCCAACATTTTGCAGCAAGTAGCGAACCAGATGACGCTACTGACTCAGGCCGTTTTGGTCGGCCAGGCTAATGCTAACCCGGTTCCACCTACTGGATCCGGAAATGACAAGTTACTTTAGGAGGTGATTCGTATGCGTCCTACGCAGTTTGATGGTGCATCTGACCCTTCCGGATGGGAGAGTTGGCTATTTGAGATGGAAAAAGTATTTGAGGCTGCTAATTGTTCTGAGGAGAGGAAAGTACCCATTGCTCAGTACTTCCTTGCCAAGGAGGCAGCAACGTGGTGGCAAGCGGTGAAACCGCGTGACCGGGCAGCCACGTGGGCAGAGTTTCGGGATCTGATGGAAGATGAATTTTGTCCATGGCCAGTGAAAGAGGGGAGGATCCGAGCCTTCTTTGAGGCTAAGCCCCAAGATGTTCCTATTTCTCAAGCTATCAAAGACTACAATCAACAGCTGTATTATTTGAGAAACCAAGTCCGAGATGAGCTTGATAAGATCGGCCACTTTAATATGCGGATGAAACCGAGGGTGCGCCACTACATGTCTGGTCTGGAGTGCACAACTTTAAAAGAGTATCATAATAAGGCGATGGCTTATGAGATGTCATTTTCTGCGACAGAGATGGCAACCGAAGGAAAGAAACAGAAGACCTCCGGCCAGTTTTCGAGAGGCAAGTCTGGTGGGCATCCGAAGGCTCAGTCTGGCTCTAGAGTCTTTGGGGGTCAGTCTTCGTCATTTGGGCGAGGAAACGGTTCTAGGTCTGCTTCTACTAGTTCCATTCGTGGTCATACGTGCTTCAACTGTAGTCCTCCAGGCCACATGATGAGTGAGTGTGATAGGCCTCCGATTCAGTGTCTTGCGTGTGGTCGGATGGGTCATCGTGCTAAGTTTTGTACGGATGCAGCTCGGGCTCCAGTTACTCAGATATCAGCCCCAGCTGCGGGAGAGCCAAGTGTGAATCAGGCACCGACAGTTCCTCAACCGCAGCAGAGTTTTGGTAGAGGTCAAGGACGTGGGCAACCTTCTAGAGGGGGAGCTTCTAGTGCGGGGTCTATTCCGCCCCGAGTGTATGAGATGAGACGAGCAGGAGATCCTGACGCGACGGTGGCTATAGGTACCATCCACATCCTTGATCACCCTGTTTCCGTATTGTTCGATTCTGGTGCTACGCATTCTTTTATATCAATGGATTGTGTGCGTCGTCTGCGTGTTGATTGCCTAGTTGCTTGTGAGCCTTTTGTTGTTAAACTTCCTAGTGGGGATAGCGTCGTGGGGGATCGTGAGATTAGAGATTTTTCTGTGAGTATCACGGGGAGGGTATGGCCTTCTAACCTGATTGCGGTAGATATTAGAGATGAGGATTTGATCCTTGGTGAGGATTGGCTGGACCGTCATGGCGCGATCATCAATTATAAAACGAGAACCATTTCGATGTTAGCCTCTGACAGTACCGAGCATTCTTTTGTGGGGCGTAAGCGGAGTAGCCAGAGACTCCTGATCAGCGCCTTGAGGGCGGTGAGACTTCTTCGAGGAGGTTGTACGGGTTATTGGTGTTACGGTTTGAGATCAGAAGAAGGGGGAGTCGAGCTCTCGTCTATTCCGATAGTGTGTGAGTATCCTGATGTTTTTCCAGACGAGCTTCCGGGTTTACCGCCGGGCCGAGAAGTTGAGTTTACCGTCGATTTAGAGCCGGGTGCAGCACCGATTTCTAAGACGCCATATCGTATGGTGCCTGCCTAGATGCTTGAGTTGAAGAAGCAGTTGGGGGAGTTGCTAGACATGGGGTATATTCGACCGAGCGCTTCACCTTGGGGCGCACCGGTCCTGTTTGTGAAGAAGAAGGATGTGTCACTTCGTTTGTGTATCGACTACCGAGAGTTGAACAAAGTGACCATCAAAAACAAGTATCTGCTCCCGAGGATTGATCACTTGTTTGATCAGTTGCAAGGGGCAACCGTGTTTTCGAAGATTGATTTGAGATCGGGGTATTATCAGCTCCGAGTGAAGGATACCGACATTTCGAAGACGGCCTTTGGGACGAGATACGGTCACTACGAGTTTGTGGTTATGCCTTTTGGGCTAACCAACGCACCATCCGTGTTCATGCAGCTTATGAACAAGGTCTTTATCGAGTATCTCGATAAGTGTGTAGTTGTGTTTATTGACGATATCCTGATTTACTCGAGGAGTGAGGAGGAGCATGCCCATCATCTACATATTGTGCTAGGTATTTTGAGAACTCAGCACCTTTTTGCGAAATTCTCAAAGTGCGAGTTTTGGTTGCGGGAGGTTATGTTTCTCGGTCATGTGATCTCAGCCGAGGGTGTTCGTGTGGACCCACATAAGGTAGAGGCAGTGTTGTATTGGGCACCGCCCAAGAATGTGAAGGAGGTCCGCAGTTTTATGGGATTAGTCGGGTACTATGGTAGATTTGTCGAGGGGTTCTCTAAACTCGCCCGACCACTGACGCAGCTGTTACAGAAGTCGGAGAAGTTCGTGTGGACCGATGAGAGACAGAATAGTTTTGAGGAGTTGAAGAAGCGGTTGACGACCGCTCCTGTTTTGGCTTTACCGAGTGGTAATGAGGGTTTCTCAGTTTTTAGTGATGCTTCGGGCCAAGGGCTCGGATTTGTACTCATGCAACACGGGAGGACGATTGCCTATGCTTCCCGTCAGTTGAAACCCTATGAGTTGAATTACCCTACGCACGATCTTGAGTTGGCCGCAGTTATATTTGCGTTGAAGATCTGGCGTCATTACTTGTATGGCTCGTCGTGTCAGATTTTTACCGATCACAAGAGCCTGAAGTACATTTTTACGCAGAAAGAGCTTAATATGAGACAGAGGAGATGGTTGGAGTTGATTAAGGATTACGGTCTTGAGATCCTTTATCATCCGGGTAAGGCAAATGTGGTGGCAGATGCCTTGAGCCGGAAATCGATATCGCTTCGGGTGCTTGAGTTGCTTACGGCTCAGTCGGGACTTCAGCGAGAGTTTATGAGGTTGAGCATTGAGATTGTGCTACCAGAGAGTTCCGGGCAGTTGCGTACACTTGAGATTTTGTCGTCTTTAGTCGACGACATTAAGTCGGGATAGTTAGAGGACCCGATGTTTGTTCAGCTTCGAGAGAATGTGGAGAAGGGGAAATCCCCGGGATTCGTAATACATGAGGATGGTGTGTTGAGATTCCAAGGTCGGCTTTGTGTTCCGAACGACTTGGAATTGAGGCAGAATATCATGAGAGAGGCTCACACGTCACCTTACTCAGTCCATCCGAGCTCGAGTAAAATGTATAAAGATTTGAGGAAAAATTTCTGGTGGAACGACATGAAGAATGAGGTAGTTCAGTTTGTGGCTAAGTGTTTGACTTGTCAACAAGTCAAGATTGAGCATCAACAGCCAGCCGGGTTGTTGAAACCACTTCCCGTTCCGGAGTGGAAGTGGGAGGATATCTCTATGGATTTTGTCACGAGTTTGCTGAGGACGAAGACTGGTATGAATATGGTGTGGGTGATTGTAGACCGACTGACTAAGTCGGCGCATTTTCTGGGCATCAAGGATACTTGGGGTCCAGAAAAATTGGCTCGTATTTTTATCGCGCAAATAGTGAGACTTCATGGTACGCCGAAGACCATTATTTCGGACAGCGATGGCCGATTTGTATCGCATTTTTGGCAGGCGGTACATAAGGCGTTGGGGACACAGTTACGTTTGAGCACTTCTTTCCATCCCCAGACCGATGGGCAGTCCGAACGTACCATTCAGACGTTCGAGGATTTGTTGCGCACGTGTGCGTTATACTGGAGTAGTGACTGGGAGGAGCATTTGGCCTTGATTGAGTTTACTTATAATAACAGCCGGCACGCGTCGATTAAGATGGCACCATATGAGGCACTTTATGGCTGATGTTGCCGACCACCGATATGTTGGGATGATCCGTCCGATCTAGTTGGCACCGAGCCAGACCTTGTGTTAGAGACGAAGGAGAAAGTTGAGTTGATTAGAAAGAGAATGTTGACTGCTCAGACTGTCTAACTGGCCACGGGCAATATTCAGTCTCCATCAACTCCTGAAATTCGGCCCACGAAGCAACATGATCTTTACGGTCTCCCACCAATCCGTAGCGTCCCCAGTGAGAAAGTACTGGGCAATAGGGACCTTACGGTCCTCGGGACAATTGGTGGCAACGAAGACTTTAGATTTATCCTTGATCCACCCCTCCCAGCCGATCGGGTCTGATACACCCGAAAACTGAGGAGGATGCATCTTGATGACATCTTGTAGCCAACGGTCCGCTCCGCCCCGATTAGCATGGGCCTGATCCGGGTTCTGAACCACCTGAGCTATCGCCGCCATTTGGTTTACCATTTGCTGCATAACGGATGCAATACCAAGGTCGGCGCGCTCCTGAGAAGAAGCATGACTGTGACGGTCACCGGTACTACCGGCTCCCGAAGAATGCGACGTGGCCGCCCCACCGGTTGCCCCACGTCCCCGACCGCATCAACGGCCACGACCACGACCACGGCCCCTTACAACATCCATGCTGGTGATAAGAGGTGGCAAAAGCAACTCGATGATAAGTAAAAGAGGGAGAATAACCACAGTTCAAGAAACGGAAATACGGTACGATAAAGTAAAGAATCGAGTAAGGAAAACTTACGAACACTGGAAGTACTGAGATGCCGGCAGCGGTGTGACAATGTGCAAAACAAACACAACTAGACCCAAATAACCGACAAGCCTATGTATCCATAAACTTGGTTCTCCGATAACATTTTCTGTAACACCCCCGAGATATTCGGAGTATATTACAGCGTCGTGGACCCCTACATGGGACCCACCAGGCTACAACAAGAAAACACCACTCGACTAACCATCTTGGTTAGCGAGGACACACATTTAAATAATACAACATATAAAAATCCGCCCGGAGCAACCGGCGAAATAAGCATCAACCGACAATATATCAATTTAAGGTAATACAAAACGGAATTCGAAATGGAAAGCCTAAGTACTCGCGAGTACAATCTATAAGTTTATAAATATGGGAAACAACCATATCGAAGTAAACAAAAGAAAATAAGAATACCCAAATGCACATGTCAACGACCCTGGCCAACATCCTCGTACTGTCCAAGTGCCCGCTCGTCCGGAAGAACATAACCTGAAATCCATAACAAGAATTTCCCCAAAACGGGTCCCCAAAGGGGTTAGCAATTACGCTAGTACAAGTAATCAAGGCAAACCATTCGCTTACACATTTCATAGTACAATGCACCAAATCATTTCAAAACCAAAACCAGACATGTCTTTTCCGGAAATAAACAGTCAATCACATTTGCCTAGGACCAGGACGAAGCTACAAATCCCACTCGAGGCCTCTAAGGACCCTCCCGAGCTGGCCATTTCATAAAAAAAATCACGCACAGGCATCGCCTAGGACCAGGACGCCACCATGAATCCCACTCGAGGCCTCTAAGGACCCTCCCGAGTTGGCTAGCGAAACAAACTCGTGAATCCAGAATGAAGTCATAGATTCCCCCGAGGCCCCGTCGGACCCTCCCGAGGTGAGCAAATCACACACAATATACATTACCATTTCACGTTAAGCATAAAGGTTTCCAAAAATACTTGCCTTGAATAATTGATGACACAACGAACGGAAAGGAAAATCACCGACGAACGCTAGGAACCAACGGAACCAAACCTAATGATTCGAAGAACATAATCACAACCAACTCTAAACAAATACGGGAATGGAATACACACGAAAACCCACCTACGATTCATGTATATTCGTACATAAACAACAACGAGGGCGGACCACAACCAAACCCTCTCGATTCCGTAAAAACCACGAAATATACCATGAATCCGTAGGAAAACTAATGATATCAACAAGATTAATCATACTCATCATGAATTAACCAACAAAACGGGACGAATCGGACGAAAATCCCAAAATCCCCAAATTATCCAAAAGTAGGGTTCTAAGAGATTTACCTTGATTCAAGAGGTAGAAGATGATTAAATGATGATAACTTGGTGTTAGAGACTCAAAATCTTGGATGGATGATGATACACGATCCGAACTTCAGCCTCCAAATCGCCTAAGTCGCCTAACCCTCAGAGAAGAAGAAGAAGAAATGAAAATGACGCTGAAAAACGCGACTGTCCCCTTAAATACCTCAGAGACGCACGACCACCACGCACGACCAAGTGCTCGTGCGTCTAGTCGTGTGCCAGGACACTGCCTGACTTCTGTCCAACACGCACGAGCACAGCGCACGAGCACTAGCTCGTGCTTCCTGCTCGTGCGTCCCTAGGAGTCATTTCCGAGCATTGATTGCGCACGAGCAGCGGGCACGACCAATTGCTCGGGCGTCTGGTCGTGCGCCAGGCCACTGCCCAGCTTCTGACCAACACGCACGAGCGACGCGCACGAGCACCAGCTCGTGCTTCCTGCTAGTGCGTCCCTGGAGTCCTCTACCTAACATTCGATTACGCACGAGCGCCAAACAAAATCGACAACTCGTGTGGCCTGCTCGAGTGCAAGAACCAAAGGCTAACATCTAGCCCGACCCGACTCCGAAAAAATCCAGAACGTAACCAACTCAAAAGGGAAAGACATCAAGAGTTTACGACGCTCTCTAAGGGACAATACGACAACATAATACAATACGCCATCGAATCACCAAGAAAAATCTCACAACGTCCATAAGGACATAAGATGGACTTGCAGCAACCCCGAAACGGCGGTTGCGAATAACGATTTACGAGAATACATGAAATAGCGACGAAAATGACATAAAACACCAAATCGAGTAAAACGAGTCCGAAACAAGCTCGAACAACAAGAAGTCCAATATTAAATACCCTCGAAATGTTAATACGGTTACGAGCGATTTGCTAAAAACGAAAAATACACCAAAATGAGAATACCAAAAAAGAAGAAAAATACGGATATTACAACCGATACATTTTGATCGTGCAGAGACAATTACACCAAATGTCGGTAGTGCGAAACAGGTGTATACGCAAATCAATAGGCTCACCCCAAGTTCATATCCGTTTAGTTGTGTGACTGATGGTAAATACTTCTATATATTTCATATTATAATTTATATGATACCAATTTATGAATGTTCAATTCATTTACTCCAGTAAGATATTTATAATTGAAGACATAAGTAGTTAAATATGTTGTTTTTCACATTAAAATATTTATACTTGACATTTTATCATCTTACATATGTAGGGAATATGGATAAAGATTACAAAGTAGTATCAAGATTCAACAGAATTAACCGGAGATTCACACTATCAATGAGAAGACATCTCAAGTCACATCCGTTTGATTACTTTATGTATCATGAAGATCCTAGAGGATATAGTAAGTGTAATGGTGTTATATAAATATTCACTAATTTAGAACATTTGTATTACATTAATCCGGATAAAATTTAAAAAAAAGTATAATTCATCATCAGTTATATATATTTTCATCTTTATATAGAAATAAAGGTACCTCCGTATGTTGAAGAGTACATGCCTCTTGCGGAAGAGCGTATACAGCAATTGCTAGATAAATATACTCTTAATGTGATAAGAGTTATGAGTGAAGAGTCATCACGTGTTGACATACTTAAGGAATCACGAAAGAGATCTATGAAAAAACTACATGAAAAGAAGGATATTACTGCGCGGAGAAATAATGGGATATCGTCAATAGGTAATGTTCATTACCACTAAATTCAACATACACTAAAATTACTATTCAAATATCTTATAATAATTGACATTTATACACTTTCATGGAGCAGCTTACGAAGATATGGGTGATCCTACATATGCGTGTGGATTTTGCGGTGCGCTTATGTGGTTTGATGAGAGGCTAAAAAAAGCCCGTTGAGTAGTCCAGAATTTGGTTTGTGTTGTAGTCGTGGTAAAATACAACTTCCTCTTCTGAAACAACCTCCACGGCTGCTACGTGATCTTTTACAAAATAGGCATATTAAGAGTCGTAATTACATTGAGAACATACGTGCTTATAATATGATGTACGCTTTTACTTCGATGGGTGGGATCCAAGATAAAACAGTCAACAATGGACATGGTCCGTATACATATAGGCTTGGTGGAAATAACTATCATCTACTCGGTAGTTTGTTACCTAAAGAAGGCGATTCGCCAAAGTTTTCACAGCTATATATGTATTGTGGCGAGGATGAAACTCAAGACAGAATCGATGTTGTCCGGTATTCATTCTCTTGGATCCATATTAATTCCACTACATATGTATAGTTTTTAAAAATAATCTATATATATTGTTGATTCTCATTATATTTTTTATTTTATTTTGTAGATCAAAAAGTCCTGCTGCGATTGATTCATCAATTGTGGATGATCTAAAGAACATGATAGATGCCGAAAATCCAATTGCCCAAAATTTTTGAATGGCTGCTGAACGATTCAAGGAGAGCGCCGATATGGATGTAAAGTTATGTCTCATGGAAAGGAGGCCACGCGATGGACGCATGTATAATCTACCTACATGTTCAGAAGTCGCTGCATTAATTGTTGGTATGTTGGGATATCACTATTATTTATCCATGATAAATATATATTCCATAAGTAGTTTAATATATTCTAAATAATTTTATTTCTCAATAATCAGGAGATGATGAGTACGAGATGGATCCCCGTGATATTGTATTGGAACGAAAAAATGGCGATTTCCAAAGAATTTCAGAATTGCATCAAAGTTACCTTCCAATGCAATATCCCCTACTTTTCCCATATGGTGAGGATGGATACCATCCAGAGATTTCGCACTCGAATAAGTCTAAAGGTGTCAGGCACACACTTACAATTAAGGATTTTTTGGCTTTTAGAATTTTTGACCGTATTGGTGAGGCCTAGACAATATTACTCAGTAGAAAGTTATTCCAACAGTTTATAGTAGATGGCTATATGATGATGGAAGCACAGAGGCTCGCTTTTATAATGAGGAACCAACCATTATTGAGGTCTGATAAGTATAAGTCACTTGATGATGCTATTCGAACAGGTGATATTGATCCAGCTGACCCAACAGGAAATGTTGGTAAGTTCTTTGTTTTGCCGTCTTCTTTTGTCGAAGGTCCTCGATATATGGTCTTCCAAGACACTATGGCCATATGCAAGAGTATAGGATATCCGGAACTATTCATCACATTCACGTGCAACCCCAAGTGGCCTGAGATAACACGTTTAGTTGAGTCCAAGGGTTTACGACCTGAGGATAGACCTGATGTTATGAGTCGCATTTTCAAGATGAAGTTGGACCAACTTATAAAAGACTTGAAGACGGAAAATATTTTTGGCAAGGCAATTGGAGGTACCACATTATAAGTCTCAGTTCCTTTGTTATTTCAGTTGATCGCTTCATTATTAACTTCACTTCGAGTTGATTGATTTTTATTCTATTTGCTTTGTAGTTGTGTACACTATTGAATTTCAAAAACGTGGAATTCCTCGTGCACATATATTGTTGTGGATTGATCGAGCAGATAGAAATATGTCTGCAAATTCTATAGATGATTTCATCAGTGCTGAGATACCAAATAAGGAACTCAATCCGGAGTTGTACAAGGCTGTCTCTGAGTATATGGTGCATGGTCCATGCGGACCATTGAATCCGACTTCACCTTGCATGCACGATGGCAAGAAATGTTCTAAGAAATTTCCAAAGTCCTTTAATGAGCGTACTATTTTCGATGGAAATGGCTACCCGGTGTACAAAAAGCGTGACAATAGTGACACTATCGACAAGAATGGAAATCTCATTGATAACAGGTACAATTTAAAATCATTTTTTTAATGTTCATTTTCGCATTATATTTCACTCACCATGATATAAATTTATTGTCATTTATATTCAAAATAATATGAAGTTTTACTATTCATTTATAGGTTTATTGTTCCGTACAATCCTTTCCTATTGATGAAGTATCAGGCACATATAAATGTTGAATGGTGCAATAAGACAAATTCTATAAAATATCTGTTCAAGTACGTCAACAAGGGGGTTGATAGGATAGGCGCAAAAATAACTGTGGAGAACGAGGTGAAGGATTATGTTGATTGTCGGTACATATCCGCGTGTGAGGCTGTGTGGCGTATTATGGGATATGATATACACTACAGAGGTCCACCGGTAGAGCGTTTATCATTTCACATGGAGGGTGAACAGTCCGTTACATTCAAAGATGGTGACTTGATTACGGATTTATTGGAGAAGCATACTGTTGCAGAGACAAAGTTCCTTAAATGGATGGAATTCAACAAGCATCATCCCAAAGCACCTAAGTATCTATACGCTGAGTTCCCTAGATATTACGTGTGGGATCCTAGAGGTAAAGTGTGGAGAGACAGGAAGAACTTCAATAACAAAGTTGGAAGAATTTACCATGTTCCAATTAAGAGTGGTCCATTATACTTCATGCGGATTATGTTGAATCACATTAGGGGTGCCACTTGCTTTGAAGATTTGCGAACAGTGAATGGTGTTCTTCACCCTACATACCGTGATGCATGTTACTCTTTGGGATTGCTCGATGCCGACAAAGAGTATATTCATGCTATAAAGGAAGCCAGTTTTTGGGGTTCCGGTCGTTTCCTTCGACATTTGTTCTCCATGCTTATACAGTCTGACAGTATGTCCAGACCCGTTCATGTTTGGGAAAGTACATGGGAGTATCTATCGGACGACATCCAATACTTTATGCGATGGAAGTTGAATAATCCTGGTATAAACTTAAGGAACTTTCTTATGTCGGAAATTTTATATGAACATTTATTTGTTATTTACTATGCTAACTTTATATCTAAATATTTCAATATAGGACTGGAACTGAATGAAGAATAGTTGAAGAATTTTACACTTGCTAAGATAGAAGAGTTTCTTTCTAGGAATGGATTTAGCTTGACTCAGATTGAAGGTATGCCTGTTCCCGACAATGTTGTCATAGATAATGGTATGAATAATTTGATTGCCGAAGAAATGTCGTATGATATTGATGAGATGAATGAGTTGCACAGCCGTTTGTATCCATGTCTCACGGACGAGCAAAGAAGTGTGTACGATACTATTATGGATGCAGTCGATTCCGGTAATGGTGGAGTTTTCTTTCTATATGGTTACGGTGGCACAGGAAAGACATTTTTGTGGAAGACACTGTGTTCTGCATTACGTGGTAAACGTGATATTGTTCTCCCAGTTGCATCGAGTGGTATAGCTTCTCTACTTCTTCCTGGAGGCCGCACTGCTCACTCTAGGTTTAGTATTCCTTTGCAGGTCGATGAAACAACCATGTGTAGTAGGATAACTCCTAATAGCGATCTGCCAGGACTTTTGAAGAGTACAAAGCTAATTATATGGGATGAGGAACCCATGACAAATAAGTTTTGCTTTGAGGCACTGGATCGCAGTCTAAGGGATATGATGAAAGATCATCATGGTATGGAATCTAACAAGCCGTTTGGTGGATTGGTTGTTGTCTTTGGTGGTGATTACAGACAGATATTGCCCGTCATACCAAAGGGTAGTAGGCAGGATATAGTCCACGCATCCCTTTGCTCATCTAAGACAATTTGGAGTTCCTATCGTGTCTTGAAGCTTACGAAGAACATGCGTCTGCAGGTACTTTTCTAAAATTTTATGCTAGATAATTACTTTTTATATAAATAACTTATTTTAAATGTATATAAATTGTTGACTTTGTGCTATTAAATTACACCGCGGCTCATATGATGAGACCGAGAGCATCGGGAAGTTTCCGAGTGGTCACTTGAAGGTTGGAGATGGTGAAATTGGTGTTGATAATGATGGTGAGGTAGAATTCAAACTGCCTGATGATATTCTGATTCGGTCTATTGATGAACCAATTGCTGCAATAGTTAAGAGCACATATCCGAGCATATTAGACCATGTCGGTGATGGTCGGTACTTTCAGGATAGGGCTATTCTTGCTCCCACTAATGAGATCGTCCAGGAAGTAAATGATTATATAATGTCTCTTTTACCTGGAGATGCCACGGAATTCATGAGTTCAGATAGCATATGCCCTGACGAAGATGATACCGTCAATAGAGAAGATGTCTATTCTGTCGAGTTCTTGATCACTATAAGGACTTCTGCGATACCAAATCATATAATTCGACTTAAGGTCGGTTGTACTATAATGCTTCTTAGAAATATTGACCAGTCTGGCGAGCTTTGTAATGGAACTAGATTGATTGTTACTGTGATTGGCAAGCACGTTATTGAGGCTAAGACGATACATGGAAAGAACTCTGGAGTGAAGGTTTTCATACCAAGGATGGTACTTTCACCTTCTGATATTACCAAGTTTCCTATTAGATTTCAGCGAAGGCAATTTCCTATATCAGTTTGTTATGCAATGACTATCAATAAGAGTCAGGGACAGTCTTTATCTCATGTTGGGCTCTACCTCTCAAAGTCAATTTTTAGCCATGGCCAGCTCTATGTTGCATTTTCTAGAGTAACAAGCAGAAAGGGGCTCAAGGTTTTAGCATTGGATGAGGAAGGTGTTGGGAGTATGCCCTCGAATGCCACTCAGAGGATGTTGAGTGAGGGCGTTGTACTTGTAATTATGTAAATCATTAATATAAGGCAATGGAAGTTTCTTTATTTACTGGTAGCTACTGGCATTTCTAACTCGTAAATATATATATATAGAAACTTGTCTGTGTATTTGAGAGCAAAACGTTCCACTCCTTATTGGATAAGGGGGTCGGCACTGGAAAGGTTTATAGCTCAAATACTTAATCGTTCGCAAGTCGATGAAACTTGACTGGGCGTTAAGTTTATGTGAAGACTTGTATGACGTGTTCTTTGACAAGGAGAGTGCCTGTCGAACGCTAATGGTTAGTGGGAGCACACGTTATAGGTATGCTAATTGGATTAGTATACTCAAACCGACTCACCCTCGATTCGTCACACGGATTTCACTCTGGGGCAGTCAATGACGGAATCGAAAGGTTGTGATAGGTATTCGTGAACCTTCGACTTGAGGATTTAGTAGGGATGTGCTTGTGACGTCAAGATTTTCATTAGAGTAGTTCGACCCTATAAACCGGAAGACGGGGGTCAACCTCGATGTGCATCTTGACGGGCAAGTAGCAGGTCCTACTAAATACCAAGATAGAATTCTTTCTCCTGTTAGTGAAAGGGTTATATGTCCTATGCGGTTATTGGCAGATGAGATCATAAGTCTTTGGCCAAAGCATTGGAGCTAGCTGTATTAGATACACGAGAGCTCGATGATCTCGGTTTGCATTAACGCATGCATAGCGTCAAGTACAGATAGGGTTTGACTGACCGTGACCCTATAACTTGATCGGGACATTTGAAAGAAGGGTTTATACATTTACTGGTATTCACGACAGAATGGTTCTTGAATGATCCCATCATTCGTTCTCAGTTGGGGTACAGTGTAGGCCGCCAGGCTGGCTAGGTGGTACTACTACTCTTTGGTTCCTCCCATTGCTGACTGAGACGAACCTACCGAGTCGCGCAATAGGATTGACGACGGAATGAATCAAGCTAATTCTCTCATTATGAATATTAGATATTGGATATCTAAATTTGGGACATTGGATGTTTAAACTGATTTATTGGATAAATTGATTTACGGCCTAATGAATTAAATATATCACTGGGTGATTAATTTAATTTATGAATATAATTATTTCTTGGAGAAATTAATTATGTTATTTTGTATTTGATATGTTTAATTAATTGGATTAATTAAACGATATAAATACATTGGAACGGAATTGGACTTTATCTGTTTGGACTCTCGGGAGTCCGAAATGAACAGAATTCGTCTGAATCCTTCTAGATTGGCCGCCCCCCTCACTTTCCATCCACCTTCCCATCTTGTTCTTTTGTGTCCATTTTATAATGGATGAAAATGACTTGTAAGGAATATCATGTGCATGAGATGTACATGTGAGTGGAAAGTAGAATAAGAAGAGAAGACTTTCACTCTCACCTCACTTGATCCAAAAACGTGAGAAAGAGGAAGTAGAGAGAGAAAAAGAACTTAGAGTTCATTTCATGGTCTTCAACTTCATCTTCATCTTCTTCATTCTTTTCCTTCAATTTTCTTAGAGAAATATTGAGAGAAAAATAGAGAGTAAGATTAAAACACTTAGAGTGTAGTAATCTTTACATATATAGCTTCATCACTTAGCTCTAGCCGTATCCTCGGAGGATAGCAAGGTGATCGTCGTTCCGGTCGTTTCTCCGGCGCGTGGCAAGTAGAGACGCGGTACTTTCGGCGTTGGATCATTCAAGGGCTTGAAGCGGAATAGATTCGTAGAGATCAAGCAAAGCTTGGGGAATAGCTCAAGAGAAGGTTATCCATCTAATCAACGGACTATAAGGGTGAGTTTCTATATCTCTTGTGTATTCGGTTTTTGATATTCGTATATACGTAGCTCGATCGATCCTCGTAGGGATTCGGATCGAATTAATTTTTGTTTTACCGCTTCCGCTGGGCCTTCGTTTTAGGCACCGAAGCACAACAGTGGTATCAGAGCGTAGGTCTGGCGATCGTATATACGATATTGGCATTAGGAATGCTTGATTAGATGGTGAATGATTTGGAATCATTTTAGTCATAATCGTGGTACATATTTTACGTTCGTTGTAGTTATATTTTTCGTAAGTTTATGTCTAAATATAAATCTTAAATTTCTGGGAAATATGATTTATATTGAAGATATGAATGTTGAAAAATATTGATATTGGATATCCGGTCGAAAATCGAGCTCCGAATCGTCGTCGGATGACTTTTCGGACAAAGGGAAGGAAGCTGCCAGGGTGACTCGGCCGTGTCTGGTGACACGGGCCGTGTCCGGCAGTTTGGCCAGGCCACTGCCTGGCAGACCCGACCGTGTCAAACGACACGGGCCGTGTCTGGCCGGCACCTTCCGGAAGTGACTCGACCGTGTCAGGCGACACGGCCGAGTCTGGCAGGAAGGTCTAGGACACTGCCGGCACGACCCGACCGTGCCATTCGGCACGGGCCATGTCCGGCCGGCAGGCTGCCGGCAGTGACTCGGCCATGGCAGGCCATTTTCGCCCCGGCTCGATTTTTTCGTGTATTCTTGAAAATTAATCTCCCGCATATTAAATTGGATTTAATATGATTAAAATGATTTATGGTACTTCATTTTATAAGGAAAATTTGATTAATTGGAATATTTATAGGTGACCGAATTGCTTGAACGTTTTTTCATATTACCGGTTGTGTGAATCGATTGGATCGGTTCATATTGTTGATTGGATCAATGTATCTCTACGCTTTTCATTTATATAGTATTTATTGGATGAATGCTTTTGAATGGGGATGTGGTTCGTGGACTTAGTTTTGAATCATTCGTTTTATTCGATTAGGTTGTAAAGGCCGTTTTGAGCCTATTTATTTTACTAGAAATGTTTGTATCTAGGATGCAATTTTTGATGTAAAATTTATGTGTAATGACGAAGACCGGAGGAAGATCCATTTCGAGAAGACGAAGATTCAAGACGAAGACTTGTAATTAGATTACGAAGTTTTTGTTTTGTAGGAATGGTCCATGAACCACATGTTGGTAGCCACTAGGTTGTGAATGGTTGTTTCATATTGTATGAATGCCACAAACGCGCTTAAATGATTAATGTGCAAAGTGTAACGTTAATCGCGATAATTCTCCCACAACAAATAATTAAGTTTATAAGGTTTCAAGGTTTTCCTTCCCTCCATCGAGTTTTCGGGAAATTGAAATCCAAACCGGATGTGCTATGCTTCCGAGTTATCGGGGTAGTCATTCGGGGAGGATGGATAAATTACCGGGAGCGCATTGGATGCCTTCGGTTGGAGCAAATTTTATCCCTAGAAACCTGTTAGGTTGCCGGATAAGATTCAATTGTGAAACTGATTTGCGTCGATGGTATAAACTTAACTTGTTCACGAAACATAGAAACCGTATAGGTTGAGGGGAGTGAACAATGGGAAAAAGAAGATCGAATCATCCATTAGATGGGTTGGTGTTGGACACCACTTTATGAAAATTAATAGACTAGAAACACATTGGTTGCCCTCTATTAAGATTTATAAAGAACTCGATCACCACTATGAAGTAGAGCGACGATACTTCCAGATTTCACATGAGAGTGTGTTATTCCGATAAAAATAGTGGGAGCTGGGTAACAAGAATAGAAAAGACCTTAATTCTATACTCATAACGTAATTGAATGAGTCACTAATTAATCTATCGTACTTAATGCAGACTCAAATCTCAATATGACAATGAATCCACTCGCAATTCTGCTCGAAAAGAACACCTTAATGGGACCTAACTTTGTGGATTGGCTCTGCAATCTGATGATTGTCCTCAGTATAGAGGCACTGGGATACGTCCAGGAGACGGACATTCCAGCGCCTCCTGTGCGGACCCGAGCCAATCAGGAAGAGATTGAAAACCATGAAAAGTGGGTTAAGGATGACGTGAAAGTCCGTGCTTATATGATGGCTTCCATGTCTAATGAGCTTCAGAGAGCTCATGAGAAAATGACTTCTGCTAGGCAGATTCTATCTCACTTAACCGAACTTTATGGTGAGCACAACAGAACTGCTAGATATGAGATATCCAAGCAATTGTTCGGTGCAGGGATGAAGGAAGGTGAGAAGGGGAACACGTCCTCAAAATGATATCCATGATCGAGAGATTGGAGGCTCTTGATTTTAAAATGGATACTTCTCTCCAAACTGACCTTATCCTACAGTCTCTCCCTGATTCCTTCTCACAGTTTGTCTGCAATGAGATTGCATGTAATTTAGCTGGGCTAATGAACAAACTTGTGACCGCTTAGTGTCAGATGAAGACTCCGCGGATGAAGGAGTCTGCTCTTGTGATTTCTTCTGGACCTCGGAGGTCTAAGAACAAGAAGAAAAAGACCAAGAAGCAAACTGGACCACAAGTTAAGGACCTTAAGGGTAAAGGCAAGGCCCCGATGGTTCCGAAGAACAAGAAGAAGAAGGATGCTTGTCTCAAGTGCGGTGAGCTGGGCCACTGGGCTAGAGACTGTCCAATTCTTCATGGCCATTCAGGTACAGAACTTTTAGTTTTGGAAACAAATTGTTCTGCTACTGTATTTTCTACTTCCTGGATACTGGATTCTGGTGCTAGTTCTCATATTTGTACCGTGAATCAGGATCTGGAACAAAGTAGGAAGCTTGGAGCTGGAAAAGTTATGATCACAGTCCGAAGCGGGCATAGTGTCGAGGCGACCGACATAGGATCACTTCTTTTGGGTTTAGAATCCGGCTTTGTTTTGACTTTAGAAGATGTACTTGTTTTGCCCAAGGGGCACAAAAACATTGTATCCATTCCGGTCATGGACCGAAAAGGCTTTTCATTTTTCATTAGTGATGCTTCCTGCAAAATTTATTTTAGAAATAAACTAGTGGGTACTGTTACATTGTTGAATGGATTGTATCATCTAAATCTCAGCAACAAAGTAGTTGTGAATACTATGACTAGAAAACGTGGTAGGGATGAAACCAATCAAGTTTTGAAATAGCATCTTATACTTGGTCATGTTGGTCAGACCAAGGTTTACAAGATGGAAAAGGATGGACTTATGGGTCCATTAGGATCATATCCCTTTCCTACTTGTGAATCTTGCCTTAAAGGCAAAATGACTAAGTCCCCCTTCACAGGGACTTTTGAAAGAGCCGCTGATAAACTGGGATTAATCCATACTGACATTTGTGGTGCTTTGGAAGCAGCACGTGATGGATATCAATATTTCATTACGTATACAGATGATCAAACTAGGTATGGTTATGTATACTTAATGAAACATAAATCCGAGGCCTTTGAGAAATTCCAGGAATTCAAGGCCCTAGTCGAGAAACAAACTGGTAATCATATCAAAGCACTTCGGTCGGACCGAGGTGGCGAGTATATGAGTACAGAGTTTGACGAGTTCCTTAAGGAACATGGAATAGTTTCATAACTAACCCCTCCAGGTACTCCTCAGTCAAATGGTGTGTCAGAAAGAAGGAACCGGACCTTGTTAAACATGGTCCGTTCCATGCTGGGCTATACTGACTTACCCATTTACCTGTGGGGGTATGCACTCCTGACTGCCGCTTATATCTTAAACAGATGTCCTTCCAAATCCGTTCCTAAAACTCCACATGAGATGTGGGAGGGAAGAAAACCAAGTCTTAATCATATTAGGATTTAGGGATGTCCCGCCTATGTCAAGAAGACTAAGGTGGAAAAGTTGGAAGCTAGGTCTGCGAAGGGACGTTTCATTGGATTCCCGTCTGGGACGATGGGATATCTATTCTACATGCCCGAAGATCGAAAGATCATTGTTGCTTTACAAGCACACTTCCTGGAAGATGAGTTCATTCAGGAAGGCGGAGCAGGTAGAAGTATTTCTTTAGAAGAATACAATGAAACTCCTCGGGAGACACCTGTGCAAGAAACTGGAACCGAACTTTCTGAAACACAAGTACAACCACCTCGTAGGTATAGTAGGGTGTCTCATTTACCTGAGAGGTATGGGCTTGTGCACTTGGAGGAGCTGGGCCTCCATGAGGTTCCAAGTGATAGCCAAGAGACCGACCCGACGACCTATGACCAAGCGATGGTGGATGTAGACTCCACGAAATGGCGTGAAGCTATGGAAGCTGAGATAGACTCGATGCATGTCAATCAGGTCTGGACTCTAGTAGACCGCCCCAAGGGCATAGTACCTATTGGGAAAGGGTTATACCCAGAAGGAAGGGATCGATTACCACGATACCTTCTCGCCCGTAGCCATGATCAAGTCTATTCGCATGATGCTTGCTATAGCTGCCTACGACGATTATGAGATATGGAAAATGGACGTAAAGACGGCTTTCCTTAATGGATTCCTTGAGGATAAAATCTATATGGAGCAGCCTAAAGGCTTTGTGTCCGAAGTCGATATTCATAAAGTGTGCAAGCTTCAGCGTTCCATTTATGGACTGAAGCAAGCGTCGCGTAGTTGGAACCTTCGTTTTGACGAGGCGATCAAAGAGTTTGACTTCGTGCAAAATGAAGAGGAATCTTGTGTATACAAGAGGGTTAGTGGGAGCAAGATCACATTATAAGTACTATATGTAGATGACATTCTACTAATAGGAAATGATGTGGAAATGCTCAGTTCTGGGAAAGCTTGGCTTTCGAGTAATTTCTCCATGAAATACTTGGGAGAAGAAACCTATATTCTTGGGATTCGACTCTATTGGGATAGATCGAAGAGAATAATAAGTTTTTTCCCAAGCCCTCTATATAGATTAGATCTTAAAGAGGGTTCCTTCCGATGCGACATGGAATAAAACTCACCTTGAAGATGTGTCCTCATAGTGAGGAACAATGAAAGGAAATGAGTTATATACCATATGATTCGGCAGTAGGTAGCCTTACATATGCTTTATTGTGTACGAGACCTGACATTGCGCATGCTGGAAGCGTGGTAAGTAGGTTTCGGGCTAACCCAGTCAGGGAACATTAGACCGTCGTAAAGAATGTTCTCAAGTACTTTAGAAGTACTAAGAGATCTGATTCTTATATATGGTGGTGGAGAACAGAATGTGGTGGGTTCACTGTATTGGACTTCCAAGGACAGAAATACGATTATATGTCTACTTCTGGCTATATTCACTCTTAATGGAAGAGCAGTATCTTGGCATAGTGCCAAGTATAGCGCGACTGCTAATTCCACATGTTAGGCTGAGTATAAAGCGGCCTCGTAGGCATCCAAAGGAAGGGTTAAGAAGTTACTAGGTAAACTTCTTGTGACACCTTGTGCTGCACTGCCAGAGCGGTAGCATAGGCCTATGAGCCGAGGTGTCACAATAGTACCAAACATATTGAGAGAGTATCATCTCGTAAGAGTATTTGTTCGCAAAGAGATACATTGTGCTGCATAGAGTAGAGTCAGCCGACTACGTCGCTGATCCACTAGCCAAGCCACATTCTCAGATTAGCTTGGAGCATAATCTGGAGAACATGGGTATTAGATACCATAGTGTGGTGGCATTGAGTGCAAGTGGGAGATTGTTGGGAGTATGCCCTCGAATGCCACTCAGAGGATGTTGAGTGAGGGCGTTGTACTTGTAATTATGTAAATCATTAATATAAGGCAATGGAAGTTTCTTTATTTACTGGTAGTTACTGGCATTCCTAACTCGTAAATATATATATAGAAACTTGTCCGTGTATTTGAGAGCAAAACGTTCCACTCCTTATTGGATAAGGGGGTCGGCACTGGAAAGGTTTATAGCTCAAATACTTAATCGTTCGCAAGTCGATGAAACTTGACTGGGCGTTAAGTTTATGTGAAGACTTGTATGACGTGTTCTTTGACAAGGAGAGTGCCTGTCGAACGCTAATGGTTAGTGGGAGCACACGTTATAGGTATGCTAATTGGATTAGTATACTCGAACCGACTCACCCTCGATTCGTCACACGGATTTCACTCTGGGACAGTCAATGACGGAATCGAAAGGTTGTGATAGGTATTCGTGAACCTTCGACTTGAGGATTTAGTAGGGATGTGCTTGTGACGTCAAGATTTTCATTAGAGTAGTTCGACCCTATAAACCGG
Source organism: Orobanche coerulescens (assembly GCA_033398695.1). NCBI lineage: Eukaryota > Viridiplantae > Streptophyta > Magnoliopsida > Lamiales > Orobanchaceae > Orobanche > Orobanche coerulescens. The sequence continues at coordinate 67,373,523 of CM065810.1, forward strand.
AAGACGGGGGTCAACCTCGACGTGCATCTTGACGGGCAAGTAGCAGGTCCTACTGAATACCAAGATAGAATTATTTCTCCTGTTAGTGAACGGGTTATATGTCCTATGCGGTTATTGGCAGATGAGATCATAAGTCTTTGTCTAAAGCATTGGAGCTAGCTGTATTAGATACACGAGAGCTCGATGATCTCGGTTTGCATTAACGCATGCATAGCATCAAGTATAGATAGGGTTTGACTGACCGTGACCCTATAACTTGATCGGGACATTTGAAAGAAGGGTTTATACGTTTACTGGTATTCACGACAGAATGGTTCTTGAATGATCCCATCATTCGTTCTTAGTTGGGGTACAGTGTAGGCCGTCAGGCTGGCTAGGTGGTGCTACTACTCTTTGGTTCCTCCCATTGCTGACTGAGACGAACCTACCGAGTCGCGCAATAGGATTGACGACGGAATGAATCAAGCTAATTCTCTCGTTATGAATATTAGATATTGGATATATAAATTTGGGACATTGGATGTTTAAATTGATTTATTGGATAAATTGATTTACGGCCTAATGAATTAAATATATCACTGGGTGATTAATTTAATTTCTGAATATAATTATTTCTTGGAGAAATTAATTATGTTATTTTGTATTTGATATGTTTAATTAATTGGATTAATTAAACGATATAAATACATTGGAACGGAATTGGACTTTATCTGTTTGGACTCTCGGGAGTCCGAAACGAACAAAATCCGTCCGAATCCTTCTAGATTGGCCGCCCCCCTCACTTTCCATCCACCTTCCCATCTTGTTCTTTTGTGTCCATTTTATAATGGATGAAAATGACTTGTAAGGAATATCATGTGCATGAGATGTACATGTGAGTGGAAAGTAGAATAAGAAGAGAAGACTTTCACTCTCACCTCACTTGATCCAAAAATGTGAGAAAGAGGAAGTAGAGAGAGAAAAAGAACTTAGAGTTCATTTCATGGTCTTCAACTTCATCTTCATCTTCTTCATTCTTTTCCTTCAATTTTCTTAGAGAAATATTGATAGAAAAATAGAGAGTAAGATTAAAACACTTAGAGTGTAGTAATCTTTATATATATAGCTTCATCACTTAACTCTAGCCGTATCCTCGGAGGATAGCAAGGTGATCGTCGTTTCGGTCATTTCTCCAGTGCGTGGCAAGTAGAGACGCGGTACTTTCGGCGTTAGATCGTTCAAGGGCTTGAAGCGGAATAGATTCGTAGAGATCAAGTAAAGCTTGGGGAATAGCTCAAGAGAAGGTTATCCATCTAATCAACGGACTACAAGGGTGAGTTTCTATATCTCTTGTGTATTCGGTTTTTGATATTCGTATATACGTAGCTCGATCGATCCTCGTAGGGATTCGGATCGAATTAATTTTCATTTTAACGCTTCCGCTGGGCCTTCGTTTTAGGCACCGAATCCCAACAGAAGGCAATCCCACCGACACGATCACCAACATTGTATACAAGGAGGTGTTTTCAAAACTTTGAGGTGTGTTTTTATCATATTAATACACTTTATGTCTAAAGTAGCAATATACATTTATTTGATTTTGTTATTGCTTACTGATTTGTACAGATATCGTTTTGCAGTTGGCGATTATTCAGATGTCTACTGTGATTGTGCACGTTGACTTTGCATTCTCTTTCATATTTTTCGATGTACTAAAGATTTGATTCTATTTAATATTATTTATTGTTTGGATGATATTTTATTTCACGTATTACTGATTTAAAGAAAATCATGCCGTGGCAATGCCACGGGTTAGTACTAGTATGAAAGTAATAGGCAGGAAACGACAATAAAAATAACGAAAAAGAAAATAAAAAAATCAAAATTGATCTATAAAATCAAAGAAATTTGTGTATTCTATATTATAAATTAAAGTGTATTTCACATGTAGGACTACCTAATATTGTTTTTTACTCTGATTATATAATTTCTTCAATCATGGGACTGATTAAAGGTTTGCAAATTCTGATCCTGTAAAATACAGATAACATTCAAGTTAATATGGTATCTATTCCTCTTTCACTTTGTTTTTTCCAACGTTGCTGTTCTTGATGCGAAAACGAGTATTACAAATGAAGAAGACGAAGCAAGGATCGACGTAAACGGACTTACAACGCGCCATACACGTGCAACTACATTTTTAGGCGAGAAAACGGACATAAAACGAGAAGGACCAAGGTGCCAGGTCTCGGCCGTGTCATGCTGTGCCGGAAAATGCCGAAGGCCTGCCCGCCGAACCCGTCCGTGTCATCCGACACGGCCCGTGCCGCACTGTCCGGGACAAGCCAAAGTCACTGTCGGCCGAACCCGACCGTGTCAGGCGACATGGTCGAGTCCTACAAACCAGAAATGCCGGAACGCCTGTCGTCCAACCCGACCGTGCCAGGCGATACGGTTGAGTCCTACTCGCCCAGAAATGCCGGAATGCCTGCTGTCCAACCCGACCGTGCCAGGCGACACGGTCGAGTTCTACTCGTCCAGAATTGCCGGAACACCTGCCCAAACAACCTGGCCGTGTTCCAGGACACGGTTGAGTCCTGCCGACCATGTTGCGCGCGCCGCGGCCATGTCAAGCGACACGGCCCGTGTCCCTGCTAGCAGCCCACCTTATTTTATAGCCTTTTTTGTTGTTTGTCTTTTTTTTTCCTTTTTACTCATTTTATGGATTGTGTTTTCTCTAAATTATGATCTTGTGTTCCCCTTTGTATTTTATTTTGATTTGTTTTGATTATTCAAAGATTTTGTAATCTTTGAATTGTTTTCTTTAATTATGGTAGGAAGACTTGGTTCTCCTATAAGTAGGCTTGGTTAATCTTGTAAGAATCATCATTGAATGTTGAAGTAAAAGATTACACTTTGTGTTTTCATCCTTGGTGAATGATTTTCATCGAACCTTGATTTTTATTCGACGCGTTTTCGAGTATTAATCCAATCGATTCTCAATAGGTCTTGAGAAGAAATCCTCTTATCGAATTATAGGTCTAATTCGATAAACTTTTGTTCTTGATCGTTCAAGTCTTCTTGATCGATATTATCACTTTATCCGATATTACATCCATAAAACTACATCTGAAATACATTACTCATAAAAGACTTCCGCTATGATATTCTTATACATACTCCGACCGATACATATTCATCTTTCCTAGCGAATTCATATCATTAGTGGCATCGGAGCCCAAGGCTATTTCCTTGGCGATTTTATTGACGATCTCTTATTCAAAACTATCTCTTGAATCTGTTATGGATTTCTCCGATCCCGATTTCTTGATGAAACTCCATGACGCATTAAGCGGTCTACCGGAGCAACGTATGCAAGCAAGGCGCAGAGACGACGCTCGTTCAACACCCCATGCGGACGAGTTTAAAGGAAACGAACTTCCGGAGTTCGTTGGAGGTACCGATCCCGAAGCCTATTTGGAGTGGGAACGGAAGATTGAGCGCATGTTCGAATTCAAAGACCTTAACGACGAGAAACATTGCAAATATATAATTCTCAAGTTAGGGAAGGGTGCTTCTCTTTGGTTCGAAGGAGTGAAGACATGAAGAGCTCGGGCAGGAAAAGCAAAAATCCGTTCGTGGGATTCTTTAAAAAGAAAACTTCATAAGAGGTATGTGCCAACATCACATCGGTTAAACTTATACCGGAAGATTGCCGATTTCATGGAAGGAAAACTAAGTGTTGGTGAATACATTGAAGAGTTCGAAAGCTTGATCATAATGGGAGAGTTAGAAGAAAACAAAGAGCAAAAGATGTCACGTTTTTTACGTGGCTTAAACAAAAACATAGAGAACACGGTGGAGTTATACCCATATGAAGATTTCGATACTTTATGTGGACTATGTGTGAAGATAGAGACCCAAAATAAGGTGAAGTTTTTCAAAACCGAATTTCCATCAAAATTCGAGGATCCAAGTACCGGTTCGAGTTCAACTGCCACAACAATACCGACTCCTATCCCTACTACAGTTTCTAAGGTCCCCGGCGAACCGAAGGAAATGAGCCTAACCAAAGTAATATGTTTTAAATGTCAAGAGTTCGGTCATTACCAAAATGCTTGTCCAAACAAACGGGTGGTGATGCTAAGAGAAGCCATTACGGTCCGAGACGAGTTGCTAGTCGAGGACAAAGAAGAAGAGTGCGAGACTTACGAGGCTCCCGATTATGATACGAGTCTAGTCCTCCGCACTTTACAAGTCAAAGCGGCTTCGAGAGATACGGAGCAACGAGACCAAATATTCCACACCAAGTGTCAAATCAAAGACAAATGGTGTAGTTTGATAATTGATGGGGGAAGTTGTACTAATGTATCTTCAAGTGAGGTTGTGACGAAACTCGGACTCATCACTACTATCCATCCAAAACCATACGCGTTACATTGGCTCGATGACGGGAGTAAAGTTTCGAAGCAAGTACGGATCGGTTTTACTATGATTTCATACGGTGACGACATATTATGTGATGTACTCCCGATGGATGCATGCCATATACTCTTGGGACGACCATATTGGATAGAGATGTCGTGCATCGAGGAAGAAGTAACAAATATGAACTCCAGGATAAAGGCAAAAAAATTGTTCTTAAACCGATGCCGCCTCAAATTATTCGTTCTATGAGCTCCAATCCGGTTGACAAACCAAAACTTACCATGTTTGCCAGCGAGCGGGAGACGGAACATGCCATTGACGATGAGCCATGTCATGATATCGATGTTGCCTCGCAAAATAATAATTATTATTTTATTAATAACGATAGTTATTTTGTTGTGATTCTCTAAGACTCCCTACTGCCTGCCGCCTCAAGATGTTGAACCATATGCGCACTGCAGATATTTTTGAGGTAGTAGCATTTATTAATTCGCCTGGAAACGACGGGATTGCGAAATTGAGGACAGTTCTTTTTAAAGGGGGAGGGAATGATGCGAAAACGAGTATTACAAATGAAGAAGACGAAGCAAGGATCGACGTAAACGGCCTTACAACGCGCCATACACGTGCGACTACAATTTTAGGCGAGAAAACGGACACAAAACGAGAAGGACCAAGGTGCCAGGTCTCAGTCGTGTCATATGACACGGCCCGTGTCTGTAACACCCCAAACTAGGCAGATATTACACTGCCGTGGACCCCCGAATGGCACCCACTAGGCCAATGAAAATGAATGAATTACACAGGGTAAATGTAGTACCGAACCACATTACAACAATAATTACTCCGATGAGGAGTTTCATACAACACATCCAGGATAATACAGAATACATGTATATTTTATATGGAGATAAAATATACAACACTGAGTGAAATGAGTATTCAAACGGAATGTCTGCAGCGGAATAAATGAAGAAAACATAAATGACTGAAAAGACTGGGGGCCCCTTCTAGTATCATTGGGACTCCTCGCCGTCAACGTGCTCTCCCCGTGCTTTTGCCTTGCCGTGACCTGAAAACAAAATCCCCCAACGGGGTCAGTTACACAGAACAACAATCCTCAAGAGTTGAATAAACACAATCATATATATGCTGTATAAACCCACAAGTTCGATCAAAAATGAATCGGTTAGATTATAACCCAATCTTGTTGAAAACATATGCAATCAAATATGCTGTATGAATCAACTCACAGTACGGCTCAAAGGATGGCGCCACACTACGCCCGGGATGGAAATGTGTCTGTGCACAAGCCACCAACGAGTATCGATCGAATACACGTGTGGTCTTGTACCTAATCAGTCTCACGAAGCAATCAAATCGTGTGCACAGTCCAATGTGAGGCCAACAACCAACACACGACTTAAATGTGCCCGACATGAAAATCCTACACATACCAACCGGCATGCTAGTATGACCCGGAATGCCACGAGATAACAAAGTGACATCGAAAATCAATAATGACTCACCGAGATGAATTGATAGTGAAATGAATGACAGCTCAATAAAATGATTGGAACCGTCGTTCCTTGTGACTGAAGTGATTAATTGACAATGACAAGTATAGATACGGTTAATACAATGATGAATGAATTATGATTATGAATGAACAACAACAAAAGGAATGAATATCCTTTTAACCGAGTAAGAATTAACTTACACAACACCGGTGACAATTATCCTTCCACGAACAACGTTCTAATTGAGATATCGGTCTCTCGAACAACCTTGAATAATACAATTACCAACAATCCGTTCAATATACGAATGAAACACGAATATAACGAACTCAAAACATCAATACGATTAAACCAAGTTCATTGGGGCATTATATCGAACACTTTGTGGCCAAACTTCGATTGTTTAAAACCAAACCTCAATAATACCAACATCAAATCCCCAAGAAGTGTTTCAAACCAACAAAACATCTTCAATACGATCAATAATCCATCATGAATATCCAAAATCATGATTTCAACAACAATTAATCGAAAACCCCCAAATCCAACACAATATTCAAAGAGTTCTTGAATAATCCTTCAATAATCCAATAAATAATCAAACATGTCCATAATCATGCGTATATCACTTCATACAACATGATCTTAACATCCAAAACATCATATCTAAATACAAAATCGAAAACCAAGAGGTTTGATGAATATTACCTTTGAAGATCCAAGTACTTTAATCCGATGAAATCGCGTTAGATCCACAATCCGAGCTTCACGATCGAAAGGAGATGAAGAAAATCAAACACTCAAGTGATAGATGATGGAAAGTCTCCCCCCTCAAGCCCTCTCTCTCGTATAGGTTGAAGAAATGGAAAAAAATGAGTTGATCTCGCTGGAAAAAAAACGCAATTATAGTGCTGACTGCACTGTGTGCCGCGGCCCGGCCTAAGTGTGCCGCGGCATAGGGCCAAAACTGCCCTCAGTGATCGGCAGCGTGCCGCCGCCCGGACGAGTGTGCCGCGGCAGTGACTCGGCAGTGTGCTGCGGCCCCGTCGGCATGAGCCGCGGCCCTCGGTACAGACAGTTTGGCCGATAAGTTGCAACATGAGTGTGCCGCGGCCCACGGTACAGGCTGCTCGGCCAAAACTAAAAAATGTGTGTGCCGCGGCCCACACCCCCCTTGGATCCTAAAATGATGAAAAATGATCCGGGAAGAGAATAAAAGCAATAGGAACCAATATTTGGGAAACAATAACACGAAATGGAAGTACGGAATCCCCAAAACGGTGGTTCCAAGCAATGATTACAAGGGTTCGCCCAACCAAACACAATTTGAACAGTGAGGAGATTAGAAATGACATGAACTCCAACATCAACAACGATTAATGGATCGATTACCACGATCAAGATAATACTCTTGTCTCGACTCCCGAGTAAGGTTGAAAAAATGAACAATATCGATACACAACTCGAAGTAATTCCGAACGGTGAACACGGATGAATGATTATTAACAAGTGAAAAATTACATAGTGACAATTACCGAATGAAATTACTGAATGATAATGACTGAATTACAACCGGGTATTACATACACCCCCCCTTAAAAGAGTTTCGTCCCCGAAACTAAGGGTCAAACAACTCGGGATAACTCTCCCGCAAAGTATCCTCGGTTTCCCATGTAGCCTCTTCGACTCCGTGTCTAGACCACTGAATTTTAACCAAAGGAATCGTCTTATTCCTCAACTATTTGATTCGCCATTCTAAAACTCGTATGGGACGCTCCTCATACGAATGATCATCTGTGATCTCGATTTTGTCGAACTGAAGTATGTGACTCGGGTCGACAACATATTTCCGCAACTGAGAGACGTGAAACACATTATGAATTCGGCTCAACGCCGTAGGTAAGGCCAAACGATAAGCTAGCTCGCCTACTCGTTCCAAAATCTCAAAAGGTCCAATAAATCTTGGACTCAACTTTCCCCGCTTCCCGAAATGGAAGATACCTCGACTCGGGGATACCTTGACCAACACGTGGTCACCTGTCTCGAACTCTAATGGTCGGCGATGATTATCTGCATAAGATTTATGTCGACTCTGAGCGGTCAACAAACGACTCCTGATCAAAGCTACCTTCTCACGGGCGGCTATAAGCATATCGGGCTCGGTGCCGATTGATTCGGATAGGTCATCCCAACACAAAGGAGATCGACAACGACGACCGTACAAGGCCTCGTAAAGTGCCATCTTAATCGAAGCATGCCAACTATTATTATACGTGAACTCGATAAATGGTAGTTGGGCTTCCCAATCGTCTTTCCAATCGAGGACGCATGCCCTCAATATGTCCTCTAATGTCTGAATAGTTCTCTCTGATTGTCCGTCGGACTGAGGGTGAAAAGATGTGCTGAAATTAAGCTGAGTTCCCATGGCACGATGAACTGATTTCCAAAAATGAGACATGAATCGCCCGTCACGATCAGAAACGATACTCTTAGGAGTACCGTGCAGCCTCACTATCTCTTTGATGAACAGCTGGGCAAGTCTCTCGGGACCCCACGTATCCTTAATCTCAAGGAAAAGAGCTGATTTAATTAAGCGGCCCACAATCACCCAGATCGTATTCATACCACGACGACTCATCGGTAAACTCGTTTTGAAATCCATATAAATGTCTTCCCACTTCCACTCTGGAATAGGGAGAGGTTTCAGCATACCCGCCGGTCGCTGATGTTCAATCTTGACTTGTTGACAGGTTAAGCATCTCGAAACAAATTCTACGACTTCTCGCTTCATATTACTCCACCAGTAATTTTGTTTCAACTCCTTGTACATCTTGCTAGACCCCGGATGAACAGAATAAGGGGTAGCATGAGTTTCTCTCAAAATCGAGTTTTTCAACTCGTCATTCGCCGGTACGCATAACCAATTCTTAAAACGTAAAAGTCCATCCACGTGGATCACAAAGCCAGGGGCTTTCCCCTGAGCCACATCCTCACGGATGCACAACAGTGATGAGTCTGAACCCTGATTCTCTCTGATTGCCTCCTCAAGTGGCGATGAAATCTCTAACATGCAAAGTTGCCCTTGTACTCGTTGAAGCCAGACCTCGATCTCGGGTCTAAGGAATTCCTGCTGAAGCTCCTTCTGAACTGTTAAACGAGCAAGCATCTGCTCCTGAATGGACTTATGACTCAAGGCATCGGCGACAACGTTCGCCTTGCCCGGGTGGTAAAGGATCTCGATATCGTAATCTTTTATTAGTTCCAACCACCGTCTCTGTCGCATATTTAACTCCTTCTGAGTAAATATATACTTTAAACTCTTATGATCGGTGAATATCTGACAAGTAACGCCACAAAGGTAATGACGCCAGATTTTCAAAGCGAACACCACGGCTGCTAGCTCCAGGTCGTGGGTTGGATAATTAACCTCTTAAGGTCTCAATTGTCGTGAAACATAGGCAATAACCTTCCCATTCTGCATGAGCACACATCCGAGACCCTGTCCGGACGCATCACTATAAACCACAAATCCTTCCGTTCCTTGCGGCAAGGAAAGTACAGGTGCTGACATTAACCGGCTCTTGAGTTCCTCAAAACTCCGTTGACACGCGTCGGACCACGTGTATTTCTTATCCTTTCGCAAAAGGTTCGTCAAGGGTTGAGCGATTTTATAAAATCATTCCACAAACCGCCGATAATAACCGGCTAATCCGAGAAAGCTTCGGATTTCTTTAACATTCTTCGGAGGTAACCAATCTTGGATAGCATCCGTCTTCTTAGGATCAACACGCACTCCATCTGATGAAATTACATGCCCGAGAAAAGTCACTTCGGACATCCAGAACTCACATTTGGAAAACTTTCTGTAAAGTTGCTCTCGTCTTAACACGTCGAGAACCTGATGAAGATGAACCTCGTGTTCCTCTCGGTTACGATAATAAATCAAAATGTCATCGATGAAGACAACAACAAACTAATCCAAAAAGTCGATGAAAACCCGATTCATTAACTCCATGAATACCGCAGGTGCATTAGTCAATCCAAATGGCATAACTACAAACTCATAATGACCATAGCATGTTCGAAACGCCTTCCTCGCGATATCCGACTCTCGAATCCGCAACTGATGATATCCAGATCTTAAGTCGATCTTGGAAAATACTGAAGCTCCCTGAAGTTGATCCAAAAGATCATCGATGCGCGGAAGTGGATTTGATTAATCCGACGACGCCCCGCGCAAGGAATCTTCCTGACCAAGACCGCACGCCCTTCGTTTAAATACGAGGCCAGGTGCAGCCTTCGGAGGACCCTACCAATTAAGTGAGTCACGAGAACTTAGCCATCAGACGGAATGTCGCTCGTGCATAAGACACAATCATGGAGGTCGGTCCATCGAACTCCGCGATCGTGCGCGTCTCCTCAAGACCGAGATGGATGGCTCCTTTCGAGGATTCGACAAATTTGAAGACCGCTCACTCAACGATTTATTTTCATCCCCTTACTTTCACTAAGTGAACAAAAACAAGGGGGAAAAGAGTGCGGAGCTACCTATACGACGATCATCCCTATTCAATTACATACGGAGATCGGCATTAGTCAGATGTTTGTGCAGCGATCGAATTTGTTGTAAAAGTTATCTATATGAGTTTATCAATTCAAGTAGACCTACACTTGCAACAATCTCTCCTCACACATTTGTACAAAGTCAAGCAAAATACTCAAAAATAGCAATCATTCAAGTGATAAATCGAAGAACCAAATATTCATTTCATTACTTGAAATCTCAAAGGTACATACATGGTCGCCCGAAGGCTTAAGTACTACAAAAAGAAAGCTGCAAATTACAAGGCAATGAGCTAAAACATTAAAAGAGAAATGCCTTAGGCCCCTGCCTAGCCTTCGCCTTCAGCCACGGGACCTGTCCACGACCCTTCGCCAGCCTGCGGAGCAGCCTCCCCGTCCTCCTGAGCATCAGGATGAATAAGGTTCGCCGGGATCGGGTACCAGCTTAGGTCCACACCGATGTCCGCGAGGTCCAAGATCGGCACGGAGAAGTCGGGATGAAGAGGGTGCTCCAACGCATACGCCTTGAAGTTTTCAGCCAGAGGGCCGACCTCCAGTCCTCCCTTCTTAGCGGCTCGGACCGAGTCAGCGTACGCCATATAATAGGCAAACTCACTGACGAACTCCACATTAAGAAAGGGATTGGCCTTGGTCGCCTCTAACTCCCCCTTCAGCGCCGCCATCGCTTGTTGCGAACCCTGGAGCTCAGCCTCCCTCGCAGCCGTCTCTCCTCTCGACTCCGCCAGCTCGCTATTTAGCCGAGCGATAGTCACCTTCAGTCGATCAGCCTCCTTCTCAGCAGATTTCTGCGACCGTACGGCATCCGTCATCCGGTCCCGAAATCGATCGACCATCACCCGGGATTGCTCAGCATCCTTTCTCGCCAACTCAAGTTCATGGCTCGCCCGCTTGGCTGCATCCATGGAGTCCTTATCCATCGCCACGATCCTGTCAGCGAACTCGGCATTCTCTTTTCGAGCCGCCTCGAGATCCGCCTGCAGGCGAGTAGTGGAAGAACGCCCCTCAAACTCCTGCACAGCCTGAGCAGCCATTGTCGCAGCCTGAAGAGTGAGAGCGAAAGCAGCCTGCATCGAACTCCCAGATCGCTGATGAGCGATCGCATCTAAGTCCATCGTCCAGGATTTTGGCAGAGCGGAAATGGCCTGGTTGACGTATAAAGTGATATCACAGGCCTTGCGAGGATATCGGCTCGCTAAGAAATCCACCACCATCGGCGGGCAAGTTGGGTCAGTTCTACGGACCCTGCATCAAAACAACAGAAGTTAGCACATCTCCTACGCGAATGACAAGTTTCAACTCAACAAGCAATGTCTACCTCTCAGCCCTCTCGGGGTCGCGACCGAAGTACGGTTTCCCTCGAGGAGTCTCACCATCGGCGATCGCCATCTCCCATAACAAAGCCGCGGAGGGAGTAGGCTCATTCTCCGGAGGAACAACGGTGATCGGAGGCGCGGCGATCGGTACCTCACTAGCAGGGGCTGAAACTGGAGTTTCTTCCGACCTCTGCCGTTTGCGGTTCATTCGAAGCCCCTCCTCAGGAACTTCCTCCTCAGCCACGATCGGCTCCATGCGAGGCTCCACCTCCGGAATGATAGGCAACGCAACAGGAGGAGCCCAAGATGACTTCTTGTGGCGGAGACGGCCCAAAACTCCAGGATTCGACATGGCTATGTCCGGCGGGGTCTCCAAGAAGCGAGGAAAGCGGACCTCTACAATAAAGACAGTCGAACAACAGTTAGACATTTTCCTCAAGAGACGATCGCCAAGAATATGAAGGTCGCAGAAACTCATACCTGATACCGAGAGATGTCTTGGGAAATGGAATAGCCGGGCCGATAACCAACGACTCTCCTTGTTGATCCGTCTAGCGTCCAAGTCGTCGTCCGACAAGCTCCGTATCCACTCCCAGACAACCAGGAAATCAAAAGGCAGCTCCTCGATCGCTGGAATATGGAAACCTGCAAAAACGAGATCAAATTAGATCAGTTCAGAACATATCCGAACAAAGGGAGAGTCTGAACCCTTACTGGGATTCCTCTCCTGAAAGCTAGTGGGGATCTCCAGCTCGGCCGTAGGATTGTCGCTCGCATAAGCCTTCCACGCACCGGCGACCCAGAACCACTTCGTCGGGTCGCCCCGCGCCTTGTTCGGGACTCCAAGGATCACCCGACCGGATCGGCCTTGAGTATGATAGCCTCTGACCGACCCTTTCTGAGCCGTCAACTTGAACATGTGGTTCATCTTCTACGGCGAAGGAAGGCGGTACAGTCGGTGACCGCCGAACAAGGTGAGAGTGCAAATTATCTGGAGCCAAGCATTCGGCGTCAACTGGAGTGGCGCCACGTTCCAGGCAGATGGGAGACGGAGAACGACAAAGAAAATCACAGCCCTGCCTCCACGATCGCTTCGTTCACGGCGACCATGCCCTCCGGAGGCTAATCGGCCCGTTCATTCTCAGCCGGCACAAACAAATCCACGTCTGAAGGGACATGAAACCTCGTCCTCCAAACGGCCAGGTCCTTCCTGGTCGCCGAACTCCTGATTTGGCCGAGAGACCATAGAGATCGCTGCGCATCCCGGAATTGCGATCGCTTCGGAGGTTGATAAGGATTAGCGATCGAGTACTCCCGATAATTGAACTTAGGAGATGGACCGGCCAACCTCTCCATAATTTCAGCAAAAGCCAGACAGGCCCGGCCGAAAGCACTGTGCTGCTCCCAGTGGGCCCTAACCGCTAGATCCCTCTCCATCTGCGAGCGCCTCCGCTCGACCGCCGCCTCCTTGGCGACGTCGGCTTCATTAAACAAAGCCTCGATTTCCGCAGGGTCAATTCCGGCCTGGATAGCCTCATCAGCCGTCTCCAGTTGGAAGTCAGCAGAGGATCTTCCCCGGGCAGCTGATGCCCCGGCGGCGGAGCTGGTGCCCACTCCGTGTGAAGAAGATGTTCCAGTCATTCTCGAAGAAAAGAGGAGAAAAGGAGTTTTTCTTACCCAAGGATGGAATCGATCGACGATCGGCAGTCGGATCTCTCAGGAATATTCTTCAGCAAAATCCTTCTTTCTCCAGTAATAAACGCGTAAGGGACTTAACGCTGCAACCTTACGCCCTTTTATATGAGGTAGAAGGGACTCCTGTGCAATTAAGGAGAATCTCAGGGGTCGAAAGTGCAAACGTCGCAATTAATGCTCCCTTGAAACCCGCGACGCGTCTTTTCAAGGACACGCCAGACGAAGAGTCACAGCTAACCGTCGGTATCCTTCAACAGGAACTCGACACGTGCGCAGAGACTTTTCCGTATCCATTATCATTTCCCTCTCATTTCAGCGACCGGCTAGGTCGTCCAAATTCAGAATCGAACAAATCAATGACGATCACCAGTTCAGTAAAATGCAGAGTCACTCGTTATAATTCAGCGATCGCCAACAGAACCACCTCACCCCACGTTTCCAACATCGAAGCGAGCTGGGGGGCAATTGTTATGCCGAGATTTATTCGACTCGGCAGGCGATCGACTGCAAAGCCGAGCGACCGAACCCATAACCAATCATGCTACGGCAAATGCACCTAAGCGGAGATAACAGTCCACCTTCGAGCATCTAGCGATCGACTTTCTAGGCGATCGCCTTTGGCGTCCAGCGACCGTCTCTGATGTCCGACCTAAGACGATCGTCTTACGCCACGAACAAGACCTTCGTTCGTGAAACTTCACGAGGACTGGATCTCAAATCAGCTCCCATGTGCAGATCCGCGACAGGCGCCACATTTCATGGATCATTGACCACAGCATGTCACCACCCTGTCACCTACCGAAAAACCCGCCGAAAGGTACAAGGTGGGACCGCCCGTGACAGCGACTCAGACACGTGCAGGTTTCTCACTGGACCGCACAGCTGGCTGCCAGCAACTCCTGCGGACTTTAAGGGGACCATCCCATGTGTCCTCAAAGAGAGGAACAACGAAAGGAAATGAGTAATATACCATATACTTCGTCCGTGGGTAGCCTTGTGTATGCCTTGTTGAGTACGAGACCCGACATTATGCATACTGGGAGCGTGGTAAGAAGGTTTCAGGCAAACCCAGGTAGGGAGCATTGGACCGCCGTAAAGAATGTTATCAAGTACTTTGGAAGGACTAAGATCTTGTTCTTAAATATGGTGGTGGAGAAGTGAATGATGGGCTTCATTGATTCAGACTTCCAAGGACAGAAAGACGACTCTATGTCTATTTTTAGCTAAATTTTACTCTTAATGGAGAAGCAGTATCTTAGCCTAGTGCCAAGTATAGCGCGACTGGGCTGAGTATAAACCAGCCTCGGAGGCCTCCGAAGGAAGAGTTTTGGATTAAGAAGTTACTGGGTGAACTTCTCGTGATACCATGTGCTGCGCTGCCTGTTTTCATTTTTATACGATAATAATGGAGTGGTAGCACAGACCTGGGAGCCGGGGTCTCACAACAGTACCAAACACATTGAGAGGAAGTATCATCTCGTAAGAGAATTTGTTCGTAAGGGATACATTGAGCTGCATAGAGTAGACTCAGTCGACAACGTCGCTGATCCACTGACCAAGCCACTTTCTCACATTAGCTTGGAGCATCATCTGGAGAACATGGGTATTATATACCATAGTGTATGGCATTGAATGCAAGTGGAATATTGTTAGGATTATTCCCTCGAATGCCACTTAGTGGATATTGAGTGAGGGCATTGTACTTGTTATTATATAAATCATTATCATAAGGCAATTGTGTGTTTCTTTATTTACTGGTAGTTACTGGCATTCCTAACTCGTAAATATATATATATATATAGAAACTAGTCCGTGTATTTGAGAGCAAAATATTCCACTCCTTATTGAATAAGGGGGTCGGCACCGGAAAGGTTTATAGCTCAAATACTTAATCGTTCGCAAGTCGATGAAACTTAACTGGACGTTAAGTTTATGTGAAAACTTGTATGACGTGTTCTTTGACATGGAGAGTGCCTGTCGAACACTAATGGTTAGTGGGAGAACACGTTATAGGTATGTTAATTGGATTAGTATACTCGAACCGACTCACCCTCGATTCGTCACACGGATTTCACTCTGGGATAGTCAATGACGGAATCGAAAGGTTGTGATAGGTATTCGTGAACCTTCGAATTGAGGATTTAGTAGGGATGTGCTTGTGACGTTAAGATTTTCATTAGAGTAGTTCGACCTGTAAACTGGAATGCGGGGGTCAACCTCGACGTGCGTCTTGATGGGCAAGTAGCAGGTCCTACTGAATACCAAGATAGAATTCTTTCTCCTGTTAGTGAACGGGTTATATGTCTTATGCGGTTATTGGCAGATGAGATCATAAGTCTTTGGCCAAATCATTGGAGCTAGTTGTATTAGATACACGAGAGCTCGATGATCTCGATTTGCATTAACTCATGCATAGCGTCAAGTACAGATAGGGTTTGACTGACCGTGACCCTATAACTTGATCGGGACATTTGAAAGAAGGGTTTATACGTATAGTGGTATTCACGACAGAATGGTTCTTGAATGATCCTAATCATTCGTTCTCAGTTGGGGTACAGTGTAGGCCGCTAGGCTGGCTAGGTGGTGCTACTACTCTTTGGTTCCTCCCATTGCTGACCGAGACGGACCTATCGAGTCGCGTAATAGGATTGACGACGGAATGAATCGAGCTTATTCTCTCATTATGAATATTAGATATTGGATATCTAATTTGGGACATTAGATGTCTAAATTGATTTATTGGATAAATTAATTTACGACCTAATGAATTAAATAAATTACTGGGTGATTAATTTAATTCATGTATATAATTATTTCTTGGAGAAATTAAGTATGTTATAATGTATTTGATATGATTAATTAATTGTATTAATTAATTGATATAAATACATCGGAACGAAATTAGAGTTTATCTATTTGGATTCACGGGAGTCCGAAACGAACCAAACTCGTCCGATTTTTCATCTTGCCCCCCCTTCCACCTACCTTTCCATTGTCTTTTCTTTCCATTCTTTAATGGGTGATCATGACTTTGTGGGGCAAGGTATCATGAGGTATGATTTGTTCACATGAGGGTGGAAATAGAATAAGAAGGTGACTTGACAAACTCTCCCTTGACTCATTCATTCCAACCATGAATTAGAGAGAGAGAGAGAGAGAGAGAGAGAGAGAGAGAGAGAACCATTTTTCTCAAGGTCTTCATCTTCTTCTTCTTCATATCATCTTGATTGTTCTTGGAGAAAATTGAGAGATTCATTGAGTGTGTGATCAATACACTTAGGGTGTTATAATCACAATCAAAAGCTTCATCATCCTAGCTCTAGCCGTATCATCGGAGGATAGCAAGGTGATCGTCGTTCCGTTTGTTTCTCCGGCGCGTGGCAAGTAGAGACGCTGTGCTTTCGGCATTGGATCATCCAAGAGCTTGGAGCGGATTGGATCATAGGGAAAGTAATATAAAGTTTGGGGAATAGTTCAAGAGAAGGACACCATTTAATCAACGACTACAAGGGTATGTTTCACGTGTCTCTTGTGTATCGTATTATATTCGTATATACGTAGCTCGATCGATCCTCATAGGGATTCGGATCGAATTAATTTTCGTTTTACCGCTTCCGCTGGGCCTTCGATTTAGGCACCGAATCCCAACACTATCTCACCAGATCTTCATTTACATCTGGGATCGGATCGCGGTCGTAATTTGTTTGATAGTTCGTTTAAGAACTATGTCTTCCGGTTCAACATTCAAATCAACCCCAAAAAACCTCGTTGGCTGACTGCATGTCCGCGGATCTTTACTTTTAGGAGGAACATGTTTTTTTTTGTTGTTGTTTTTTTTTTCAAATCGGTCGTCCGCAGGTGTTTTTTTAACCATGGGCGGTTTAATGGTAGTTTTACTTGGATTTAATATATCAACCAACTTTCTTAAGACATTTCTTTTTCCAGCATCAGACTGCTTGTTGAAGTGTTCTTTAACATGGTTTAATTCAGTATCAAACAAATATTGTCACTTTGCAAAGATGTTGCCGGTGAAAGATCTAACGTTCTCCAAAATATATCTACTTAATCCAAGGGAATACACTCACCTGCATATATTTTTTTGTCTTAAATGTTGAAAAATAAAGACTTCAAAATATTAAATCAATGAGGCGTAAGTGTATATATGGACCTGAAATCATGCACAATGAAAGTCTGCAAGCACACGGTAACCCACAACTATTATGTAGTTGACAACCACAAGTTGAGGAATCTAGTTGAAAACCATTCGACCGATTAATCTCTTTCACCATTAAATCGAGAGCTTCATTTGAGGCGAAACCCCATAGTAAATTGAAGCATGGTATATTGTGTTTATGATAACGAGAAATTTCACTTTTCCCAAAACTTTCTTTGATTGCCATGAGTTGTGACTTTGCGATCTTATCAATACAACGAACAAATTTATCCAAAGTATAAGTTCGAGTATACATGTACTTCTTCAACTTGGCATGTTAGCTCTCAACTATGTTGGATGTGCGATTTCCAAAGTTCAAAGACTGGTCAATCGAGGCAGACACAAAATGTTTTATATATTTGTCTAACCAGTTATCATTTACGTATATTAAAACACCTCAAAGGAAAGAAAAATAAATATTGGATAGGAGGTATCGATACAATTTTCGGACCACAAAAAACTATTAATGTAAAAGACTTACGGGGTTATTTTGTCAATAATGTTCGAAGTTTCTCGTAGTTTTTCGTGTATGATATCCATCTTGGAGAATCTTCTAGTAACTTCCACATCGATTGGAAAAGGTCCCAATCACGTTGCGACTTAATAGTTGGCCTGCAATTCTTCAAAACAATTTGACCAATGTGCCATCTACAGAGTAAATGATTGGCGTGCGGAAAAACTATTTCACACGCATTCATGAGAGCCAACTCTCTATTTGTGACTATAACATGTGGGTGCATGCACTCATTTAGCATCCACTTTAGCTGTTCCAAGGCCCATTTATAGTTGTCCATCTTTTCTTCGCTTATAAAAACAAAAGCTATGCAAAATGTCTTATTGGTTGAAGTTACACCAACAATTTGAACAAAAAGCATATTATATATGTTCGGCTTGTACGTGGCATCTATAATCAACACGTGTGGGAATGCACGCCATATCTCATAAGATGTAGGATGAACAAAAACTAAAGCTTGCAACTCGTTTGTAATTGGGTATGTATAAGTCTGATAAACATAACGATTAATATGCAAAAGGCACATAAGAATCTGCATTGGAGTTTTACTGGCTTTCTCGTCGTTGCGAATTTTTTTTTGTGCCTTATATGTTGTTGGGAGTGTTGACAAGTTAGTCTCATCTTGATCCTTTAGCGTTGATAGAATTTCACGTGGTGGGACACTCTTCCACGTCAAATCTTCTACCAAACGAAATTCATCATCAGATAATCGCCTTACATATGCATGACCCTCTAGATGCACTGTAGGGGTGGTTATGTTGATTGCATACCACTCTTATCGCCCAATAATGATGTTCCAATGAATATTTTCCGACCAATTGAAACGGACAATCTGTCTTTTTGGTACTAGTATTTTTACTTGATCTGGATCCGTCAGGTTTACCGCTACGGTCACACATAAGAAACAATTTAACATTAAATCATTTTTGTATTTCTTTGATATTTGTGTGACGATGACATAACCAAGAGAGTATGCCGTATTTTTCACCCAATTCATCATATCGTCAAGAGACCCAAAAACCTACAATTGAATTTATTTTTGTTAATGGTGATGTGACTAATATTAATTTTATTAAATTAATATAAATATTTATTATCTAAAATTTATTGTATCTGATCGGTAAAAAGTGGTGATATCCATGTGGAAAATTGAGCTTCTTCATTTTCATAAAAAAAATTGAGCGTCATCAACACCTGGATTTGAGTTGTCATAAAAAATGATATTTTTTGTCAAAACAAATCAATTTCCTGGAATAAAAAGGAAAAACAATCATCATATAAAACAAAAATCAAATTTATTAACCAAGGAACCACCACTACCAATTACAACCACCATACTCACGTCCATGCTGTTATCCACCACGACCACGAATCACAACCACTCTCCTCCGCTTTAATGGTGTATGAACCAAGGATGCCTTTGGGGTAAGAGAAACTTGGGATGATTCACAAAGGACTAAGGGTATCCCCTTTTATAGGATGATTCCATATGAAACGCCAACAAAATAAAAACGAAAACAGCTAAGTGTCAACTGACAATACAAACCGAGAAATATTATTATGTGAGTAGTGGCTTTTTTTTTTAAAAAGGCGTGCCATTAAGTTTTTCTTTTTTTTAAAAGGCGGGCCAGAGGATGGAGTAACAAGGCGTGCGCCTAAATTTGTATGTCGATAGAATGGTGGTATTGTTACCCAAAATATTATTCGGAAGGGTTTGCTGGAATGGATGAGTAACAAACAAAATGCGGGAGCACGTCCGAGGGAAAGTAAATAACACAAGATTTGCCGGGGTTGTTAGTCCCGGGCTTGAATGCTCTCGCGAGATATTATTAATACGAATACTTGGGAGTACAAATATTAATGTTAGAGTACAATTACAATGAGTGTAAAGACCCTAGTTATCTAGCTCTTGAGTGTTGATGATTGCCGGAAGAACCAGAGTTGATGCTCTGTGAGTTCTTGTAACAAATGTGAAGTGCTGTAGTCAACCGTGAGAAATCGACTGTCTCTCACTGTGTGAATTTAGCTGAACTCTCGTATGAAATCAACAGTTTCTGAACCTTTTTCCAGATGTTGGAGGTTTCCTATTTATAGGAGTGGAGGTAGCTGGGCGATCGCCTTTACTGTATTATAATAAGCGGACGATCGTCTTTAGCATATGGGTTGGTCTCCTTAAAGTCCGCAGCAGCTGCTGGCAGCCAGATGTGCGAACCAATGAGAGGGCAACACGCGTCTTAAGTCGCTGTCTTGGGAGGTCCCACCTAGGACCTTTCGGCCGGTCTGTCGGTAGGTGAGACTGTCCTTGTCGTTGACAGCTGTTGATGGGCTGGAGTCAAAGATCCTTATTCTGCGGCGCCATTCGCGGATCTGCATGTGGGTCTTCACTCTGAGATCCGATCTTCGTAGATATGACGGATGATGGCCTTACACGTGGCATAGGACGGTCGTCCTTGGTCGGGCACCAGAGTCGAGTGCTAGGTGCCAAGAGGCGATCGCCCTGGACGTCGATCGCTCGGTACCTGATCTCGGTCTGGACTCTTCGCTTGGCAAGTCTGCCTTGGATTATCTGATGCTGGCTTGGTCGCTCGGCCCTTATGCCGATCGCCGTCGACGCGTATAAATCGCCGCACAATAGGTGGTGGCAGCCCTTTCCAATTAATATGGAAGGCACCCCGTGTACATACCACAGCACCCCTTTTTCGATGTGAATATAAGGAGTATTTATACACACCACGCGGAAGCTTCTGCTGTTATTACTCACATTGGTAATTCTATTTGTTGCTCTCTCACTCTACTCCTACGGGATGGATTTTGTATTTCGGTGCTTCCAGCAACGTGACTCGTAATTCCTCCTTATCCTCTGAAATATCACAACCCATATTTTCATATTATGCGTTGCAGATGGAAATAAAGTACAAGCTACTGGTGTTGTATGAATCACACGTACTCTATCAATACCCTTGAGCTTTGGTTTATTGGTATCTAATTGCCCCTTTAATTTAGTTTACAGAAGTATATTGACGTGATCTTTCAATAGTGTCATAACCTGATATTAATTCCTTCTTGATATAGGACCAAAGTACAGGACAGTCTATCTGAATAGGAACTGAATATCGGGTTCCCTAGTACCTTCAATCTACTACTACTACCGTCTATGCCGCTATTGAATTCCGTGATCTTCGCCATCGTCGCTTTCATCACCTATGGCCATAGTTGTTAAAGCGCGCATAAAGCGCAAGGCACACAGAAAAAAAGCGCGTGTCTGCATTAGGACTCTTTTTTGTTTATTTTTGTTTTTGTTTTTCAGAATACTTCAAAAGTTTTTTTGATCTTCTGACACTTTAATTTTGTTAATCGTTAAGTTTTTCGTTGTTAGTTATATTTTCTTGTGATTATATTTTTATAAAAAATTTATAATTTAATTTATTATTTTTAGTTTTCATGCGCCTCACCTTTCTCAGGCGCGTGCCACGCCTTGCGCTTTGCGCCTAAGGCGATTTGGGCCCATATCGTCTTGGTGCACCTTTTGCCTTTAACAACTAACTATGTCTATGGCCACTCAATTGAAAAAAATATTATCTAAATCCGAGTCTTATCAGTTAGACAAGCATATCGGAGTCTCTTTTTCATATCGAATTAATAATTAAGCTTCGTCTCCCATTGATGTTGTTCATTCTGATTCTTGGGGTCTGAATCGTGCTCCGTGTATCTTAGTTTATAAGATTAAGTAGTATGTCACTTTATTAATGATTTCTCAAGATGTAGTTGGGTATACTTAATGAAAGATCATTCTGAGTTTTTTACCATTTCTTAGAATTCTATTCAGAAATAATGACTCAATTTTGGCAAAACAATTCACGTTTTATGTAGTAATAATGTAAAAGAGTATTTATCTGGTTGTTTACTTCGTTACGCATTACAGTGGTTTCTACATCAATCAAATTGTCCTTACACAACTCAACAAAATGGTGTAGTTGAACAAAATATGTAGATATTGTTGATACTTTCTTGATAAATGCAAATGCATCTTTAAAGTTTTATGATGATTCTGTCCTAACTACAGCTGTTCGAACCATTTTTGTATGTCCAGTGATGAATTGTATTATACAAGCATTTAATCAGGAATAAAAGTTTAATCAACAAAATAATGAAAAGGAAATGGAGGAGTACATTTGAACCATGCCCACGCCAGAGTCGTAGTTGTGTTGTAATGGGCTTGAAGCGAGAGTGAAACAATTGGCCCCCTCTTGTGAGGATAGAATTTGACCATTTTGAAAAAATATATAGATAAGAACAAGATCAAGTTTGAAATAACAAATATACTAGACAATGCATAAATACATGAAAAATTATGTTATATTAATAACAAGTTTTTAAGACTCCTATGTATCACTACCAATATTCGCACTTTAGCGGACGATCGATCAGAGAATGGCCGACGACGGCCGTCGGCTGTCGGCTAAAGTCAAGGTTTAGCCGACGACTTCAAGTCATGTCGTCGGTTAAACCTTCGGCTGAGTCGTCGACTACCTATATACCGTCGGCTAAAGCATCTATACTTTAGCCGACCACCTATATACCGTCGGCTAAAGTATGAACATTCTGGTTTTTTATTTATTTTTTTGAATCAATAATTTATTTCCTAAATTTTTTTATTACCGTAAAATAAAAAATTGAAATAAAATACATAATTTTAATCAATATAAATATTTTAATACATTTGGCATAAAATATTTAATAACAAATAAATAAATAAATTATTTTTGCACAATATAATAAATAAAATATTTGAAACAGTTTACACATGTAATCCATCTAACTCAGCGGCAATGTACAATTTCATAGAGGGGAAGGTTGCGGGTTCGAGTCCCACTATGCGCATATACTGAGATTTATTTCTCGCCGGCGAGTTCGGGTCTTCGCGGTTCAGGTTCGGTCGGAATGGGTCCAGGTTGAATTATATGTAGTTTTTTTAATTTGGAGTTTAGTCGACGACAACTCCTATACGCCGGCTAAACCCTTCAGACTTTAGCTGACGACTTAAATGCTGTCGGCTAAAACAGATAGAGTTTAGCATACGACCTAGTCGTCGGCTAAACTATAAAGTTTATATGACGACCTTTCGTCATTGCCGTCGCTAAACTTTAGCCGACCCACCTCGGTCGACCAGCTTTTAGTCGACGGCCGACAATTATCGACTTTAGCCGATGATTTTTTATTGTCGGCCAAGTCTAAATTTTGGTAGTGTGTATTACGCCGATGTTTATATCCTCCATTACACAAATTTCCAATTCTACTCGTTATTAGATCGATTTTAAACAACTTGCAACAAAAATAGAATATCATGTCCAAGGAAATAGAATATACCAACAATTTCCTATCATATGTTGTTGGAAATATTAGATATGATAGATGAAATGGGGCCGTTTTGAGCAGCCCACTTGAGAGGAAATTTTGAGTGGGCTCGACTACGAGTTAAAGTCGGGACTTAGTTGGAATACGTAGTACTCCGTACAAAGTTTCCAAAACATGTAAGAACACTCAAAATGATTGAGGTATGAATGAGATATAATGTTCCAAAGTGAACCCTTTAGAAATGGGTTTGGGATGTTATCCCACATTGGAAAAAGAAGGGAAAAATTGTGAGTATACAAGGAGATGTGGACAAAGTTATGTTCAAAAAGTGAGACATGTGTGGATGTGTGACTAAGCGCCCCTCGCGCACACACACATGTGCACGCTGCCGCCGTCCGACCGGCCGGCTCGAGTCGGGTCGGTCTCGGTTGAAGGGCGATTTGGGCGAAATGTACCTCAATTAATAAATTTCAAATTTTTCGGATCCGGATAAAATCGAATTAAACAGATCTGGATAAGTATTGAGATACCAATCCTAATCGGTTTTGAGTTCCTCTAGATACCAATCCTGGTCGGTATAGAGTTCCTCCAGCACACAACCTCCTCCAGCCTTCACCTATAAATACCCGGCTTGAGGGGCTCGTTTTTTACACACTTCAGACGTACACTTCGAGAGCCTTTCCAAGACAGATTTCTTTTTCCTTCTTCGTTTTTCTTTCGGATACTTTCAGTCGGTGATAATAGACAGATTTATTCTAGTTCGTTGAGGGTGCAGCGCATCATCGATTCACTGCATCGAGCTATTGTTTTATCCTGGGAGGCAGACGTCGTACACCGTGGTGAGGGCGAATTTTCTTTAAGGAGACAGATACTCTGGACTCAACATCAACCCTTCCGCTCATTTACGCGAACGGAAATTTTCCTTTTTTGCTAACCGATTTTTTGCAGGATTTAGATAAAATATATATTCGATATATATATATATATTTATATTTTGTTATTTTTCAAGTAAGGGTTTTCAAAATTATTCAACAATGTCTACCCATTTGTCATTATACCTGTATAACATCATGAATCAAAATGCCTTTTGTTGCTATTTTTAGGAAAGCAAGATACCATCCCCTCTTTCTAGGCCAATTTCTACCAAGTAGCCTCTCATTTTTCTAACTACTCCCTCCGTCTAGGGGTGTCGAGTGGTTCGATTCCGGTTAACCGAACCATAATTTTCGGTTAACCGGAACCATAAACGCCCCAAAATAGGAAACACTAACCACACCACTCTAAATTTCAGTTAACCGGAACCACACCGATTATATATGGTTCCGGTTCGGTTAACCTTAAAAACCGTTTTTCTTTTTTTTTATCCGAAAAAA
This sequence comes from Orobanche coerulescens, assembly GCA_033398695.1. Classification (NCBI taxonomy): domain Eukaryota; kingdom Viridiplantae; phylum Streptophyta; class Magnoliopsida; order Lamiales; family Orobanchaceae; genus Orobanche; species Orobanche coerulescens. The sequence goes on from CM065810.1 coordinate 67,398,497, forward strand.
ACTAAAATAATCAATCTAAAATGCTAAAATTAGTCTTTAAAACAAAAATAGTAGACAACAACACAATTAGTCCATAAATCCAACAACTATACATCAAAATTAATCCATAAATCCAACAATTAAAATGCAAAACAATCACAAATGGAGAATTGATGTGGGGGTAATTAATTTACATATTATTAATTCAATTGAATTTCTTTTTAGGATAAAAATATATAATTATAATTTATTAATTTATCATAATTTCGGTTTATGGTTCTGTGGTTCTGGAACTATTCGGTTCCGGTTAACCACTAACAATATATTTTTTTAAAGTAGGAACCACAAACCGCACCCTAACCACGAATAGTGGTTCTTGGTTAACCGGAACCACGTCGGTTCGGTTCGGTTCCAGTTAAAACCACTAACCACAAACCTTTTAGATAGGCCTACCTCCGTCCACCAACCATGTGCATTGTTTTGACCGGCACGAGTTTTAATATTTCAGTTGACTTAGTTGGTTAAAAGTGTTGAGTGAGAAGTGAGTCCACTCAGCAAAAAAATTTCGCCAAAAATAAACAATGCATACATGTCATGACGGGTGAAAAAAAATTGCTGCATACGCCATGACGGAGGGAGTAATATTTTTCCAGTTTCAAGAATCTTCCAAATTCTCTTCTTCATTTTGTTCACCCATGTCGACTTCTTCATTCTATCCATCCAAATTAACTTCTTCATTTGATTCCCCTACATTGTTTTCTTCGTTCATGTCATTTAAATTGACGCTCTCATTCACTTCCTTATTTCCATTATCAGTTTGTTGTTCTTCAATCATCAAATCATCCACCAATTCATCTCCTTGTGTTCCCTTACTTCTAACAAAGTACTTGTTAATATCTCCAACTGACTTTGAATTAGTGCCAATTCTTTTTGTTTATTTTCTCACTTGAGCCCCAGATAAACATTTTTGAGGTTCTTTCAATATTTTTGTCGTATTGTATCTACAAGTAAATAAAATAAATAACTATTAAATTATCGGCATAATTAAACACCTAAAAACCTAAATGGCTAAACTAACATGAGTTGTTCTCAATCAATAAACCAAAAAAACTACCCAACCTTCATCAAAATTCCTCAATAGTACAAATTTAATAATTAAAAAATCAAACGCTTGTTTATTGAGAAAATATGAACCTACTGCATAGCTTAATTAATAAAATCCACTACACAAACAATAGAATCCATTACTTGGTAAATCGAGATCATTGTGAAAACCAAAACTATGAAGAAAAGGCTGAATATCAGTTTATCACAAATGTTGCCAAAACAAAGATAAAATAAAAATAAAAATGAAATACGTAGTACCTTTCTCGGTGCTGTTTTGGGGTCAAGCAATCATGTTTAATGTCTTTGACGGCTGCCCGAGCCTTAGCCCTTGCTCTATCTTTCTCTCTTTAATTTCCGATCCAGTTAAGAACACATAATGGAAAAATGGGGATTTAGAGTCATCTTAATTGATTTTAGGGAAAATTACATAAGCTAATACATTTTAATTGAATATTACAAAAATAATACAATCAAAGAATAATTACATTAATACCAGATTTTGGGTATTTATTTACATAAAACAATGCCGTTTTCCTTTAAAGCGGTGGTTTCAATTATGCTCTCTCCGTATCCCGTGAAAGACGCAATTGATAAGATTGAAGACATTTATTTGTGATAATATTTATGACAGCTATAAAAAGGAGTAAATGTGTTTAGTATTGCAAATTTAAACAAGTCAATTGATAAATAAGGCGTTCAGATTAATAGTTTATCTCTCTCATTGAACACTGTCCCATACACACACTTGCCTAACATCACAAATCATGTCGGAGGAGTGAAGGGCGAGGGACGACTTAATAATGGGGGATGACGACGGTCGCGGCAACCATAATTGAGACGAGAGGTGGACGAATTGCAAGGAAGATGACAACGAGGGTGACGAATACATATGATGGTGGTTCAATGGCCTCCTCCCCACGCAGATCAGATTTATTCATATCTGGACAGCTTTCTCTCGCCGCCATTTATGGCTTTTAAGCGGCAATCTGTAATACCATCGGTATTTCATGCTTGATTACCTTGTACTGTGTGATTCCTTATAGTGTGATATTGCCATTTCTATTATGTGACTTCATTAAATGCTATTTCGATATAATTATGTGATGTGGATGAAACAGAGGTGACGCACCTTGATGCCGTCGGACAATCATCGGTGCGAATATGGTGGTGGCCAATGTCTTGTTCCCCGATAAATTGTTGACGAGTGGAAATGATGGTCACCCCAAAATGGTTAAAATGTGAATATATGACTAAGGAACTGAATGTCTAACGCACGCTATAGAACATTCATAACGTATGCTAAAACTGATACATTATGTACGTTAACGTGACATGGTTATGTACGTAATGGTTGAGTTGGTCTTCCGACCAGAATCTTTCTTTTGACGCGGATTGGGTTACTTTCGGCGGGCTAGAAGACAAACGAGTCAACCCCTTATAACGTACGTTATTCGACAAGTTCAACGTACGTTACGGTCAGGTGCCTTACGTACGTAATTGCAGCTTACGTACGTAACAAATGAGTGCAATTCAGTCAGTAGCCTCTGGACGACCTTTACGTATGCTAACACTAGAACATTACGCATGTAACGAGCTTTACGTACGTAAAGCATGGGACTTTAACGTACGTTAATAAGATCGAGTGCTATAAAATAACACACCCTCCTTCATTTCCCCCAACCTAAAATCTGAAGTGAAGCCTTCTTGAAGCACTTCCAAATCCTTATACTTGATTCTTGGCCTCTCATACACTTGAATTAACATAGAGGAGGTGATTTCGTAAGCTCCGGTGAAGATTATCCAAGTCATTCGATCCATTCTTCATTTCTCCTCGTGGCTCTATTGATTGTCATCCATCTTCATTGTTCTTCATCCATTAAGGTAAGTCTATCCATCCTAAAAATAATCTACTCAATGTTGTTGATTATACTTGTTAGATTATGTGTACTTGGGTAGATTTTGCTAACTCTCATAGATAATCTAATCAAACGAACTTGTAGTAATCAGGACTATCATTGTTCGTATATTTCATTTTCGTGCAACTCGTTGTAACAATCATATTCGAAATTTCCATCTCAGTTGACATTGGAATTTTAAAACTTGACGAACCAATTGTAGGAGATTTTTGTAGGAATCCGTCACCGTTTGATAAACTAGTTGTAACCCACTATTGTCATATAATTATCGACGTTAAAATAACAAGGGGAATCAATCTGAGGGTATTATTGTCATTAAGAATCAAGCACCGAGATCATTACGTAAATGGTAAACCACCGGTTAAAGTAATTGGAGTTGAAAATTTGATTAGAAGTATGGGATTCGACTATGATATGGTTGTTTTTTGCTAGCCGAATGATGATTGGGATAATCTTGTCGAGCAAATCATTATAGCTAAATGTTAATCATAGAGTTGAACGGCATAGTAGTACGTATCATTGTGAATTTAGGAACATGATATTGGTTTAGGTGGAATCGGAATAAGTTGCGAATACGGTTAGGAGGGGGGAGGGAAAACTAGTTTTATTCTTCTTTATCCATGCAAAGTATTAATCAAGGAGTACGTGACTAGGTTAGGCTCGATCGGGCGTGGAGATCCCCAGTTATCATAAGGCACATACCGTCGGATTAAAGGCAAGTGAAATCTTGCTCGAGAAATGCTAATATTATTGAAATGTTCGTATTAATGAATGTGCCATTGTTGATGAATGCCGACGATTGTCTTTCTCTAAAATGTGTTATAAATGGGCCGATGTGTTGGGGATAAAACCTGTATGGTACCCGTATAAAAATGTGTTAGGGAATAAGACCTGAGTTGGGCACCTATGTTCCGGGGTATTCCCGTGTGGATACTTTCGTGACCCTTGGTTGCGACCTTGGGGTTTATGTGATAAAAACGAAAAGACAACGTCGGTCGTGTGGTGAAATATTTTATGTTGGTTATGTGACACTGTGTCTGGAAAAATTTGTGTATATCGTTGCTAATAATCGTTATTGGTATGCATTCTCTGACCTTGGTTACCTGGTATGAAATGTCGTGCCAGGTAGATTTTTTGATCATGTGCAGGACATTCCTGAGGGTCCGGTCAGGCTTGAACGGTGTTGGAATAAAGTCTTGCCGCTGCTTAAATTAAATTTGATCTTTAAAACCTCCGTTATGTAATAATCGAACTTTGAATTATGTTTCTTCTTAAAATCTTTCGGCTCATGAAATGTAACTGTGAACTTATTGTTTTATTGCAATTTCTTTAAAATGTCTATTTCCTAAACTAGACTTGTGAGTCCCACACGGGATTCACGGCACTGTAATACCTCGAGAGATTTTAGGGGTGTTACAAATATAGCCGCAACCTCCGATGCCTTTTGTTCCTACAAGAGTCTTATCCACCAGATTTAGGGATACTCTCGAAATTATTTGTGGTTACTTATTCATATACAAGTGGTTACTATATTTTTAATATGACAGTTGTTTATGTCATTGTATTATGATGTACTTTTCAATTGTTTCTTTGCAATATTTGATTACTGTGTTGACAAATATTGGATTACTTAAGTTATATGTGTCCATATGGTTCTCTTGTATAAGTTATGTATGGTAACATGTTTATTGCAGATTTAATATTTGGTCCTTATTTTTTGTTATTATTTACCATATTATAATTATTGGTATGTTTGGTTATTTGGTGTGTAAAAAATTTCTGATTCAATCTGGATTGCAAATGTTAATTAGTCGTTGAAGATGTGTTATTTAATATATATATATATATATCAACGAGCATCTATAACAAGTGACGGTTGTTGTTTTACTCGTGGCATATTTGTTCTAATAAAATTTTTCAAATCCATAAATTTTCATTATTAATTATAAATATATTAACTAGCATACATAAAAGGTATCCAAGTATGCATTTAAAGTAACTAAATTATAGCATGACAGTATCCACAAATGTGTAGTTGAATCTAGATTGCAAATACGAATAACTCGATGTTTAACAATAAATGTCACAAAATGTTCATGTTTAAGTAACCAAATAAATATATGAAAGTATCCCAAGAGTGCTCATTCAGTCTTCATTATTTGATGTAATAAATTAAAAAGTACAGGAGCATGAATAACAGATATCCAGATGCAATATTCCAGGTAACCAAACTAGTACTTGCGCGTATTCGTAGTATTTTTATTAAAATTTCAAAGGATAAAATAAATTAAAAACGACATCCAAATATATATATTTAGGTAACTAAAGTAAGCTTGATAGTATCATCATTTTGTACTTCTACTTCTATTATTAGTTATAAATAAATTAATATGTAAACGGTACACAAATGCAATCTTTAAATAAGCAAATGACTCTTGCAAGTATCTGTTAGCCGAGTATTTTGATAACACCAAATCTCTCACATTAATATTCATGGATATAAATTAGTGATATGTATCAATCAATTAGTGATATGCATATCCCGTAATTTATGGGATTTGTCCATAATTAGTCTTTGTAATCCCTTTATATGGGACGCATGTGGGGCAGAAGAAGAGACACAAAAATAATTCATTTTATCCTCCATCTTTATACTTAACATGGTATCGGCCTAATATTTTCGATCCTCCCTCCAAACCCTCAAACTCCAGCCGACTTCCAATCTGTCACAACCTCCACTGTAAATCGATCTATTCTTTTACTCTTGTATTGGTGATTCGAGCTAGGTCTCAATCCACACAACTGCTTGTGTTACTTGTGCTAACTAAGGTCACAAGTATTTTATTTTGTCTCCTCCCTACTGCTCACGTACCACAAATATACCTTGTCACTTATAAACCTTACCCATCGCACCTCATCATGATTGGATCCAGCGAAACTCCCATTGTTTCCCTCTCTGACAAGTTATCAGCCGTTACTCATCATCACCTCCACACTCGGGTTCCTGTCAAGCTTGAGTTCGATGATTGAAACTATGCATTCTGGCAATTTTTCTTTGAGCAGTTATGTGATACTTATGATGTATCCAAGTTCATACATGGCACCAACAGTGGGGCAGATACTAGCACACCCGCTCCTCTCACATCCGAAGAACAAAAGGTCGATAAAATCATTCTTTCTTGGATCTTTTCGACCCTATCAGATTCTCTACAGAAACGGTTGGTTAATGCACGACCGAAATCAGCACAGGTGGCTTGGGAATTTATTGGCGATCTCGTGAAAGACAACAAACGGTCAAGAACCTCGGCATTGAAGACGGAATTACGGTCCATCAAGCTTGGGTCGTTAACAATGGAAGCATATTTTCAGAAAATCAAGTCAATCATGACAATACTTGCTAGCCTTGATTCCCCCGTTTCGGATGAAGATGCGGTTCATTATGCTCTTGATGGCCTCCCGGATATGTATAATCAAGTTTGTGGGTATATACACTACAAAGATACGTTTCCCGATTTCAAAACCGCGCGCTCTATGCTAGTCACCGAGGAAATGCGACTAAAATCCAAGTCCCTTGCACCACCTGTGGACTCATCGTCATCTTCTCCCGTGGTACTTTTGACTGACAAAGGTAACAATCGTCACCCCCCCTAATCCGCAAGTTAAATCTAGAAATCCATGCATTAAATATGCTAGAGGGTCGTGTCGATATGGGGCGGGGTGTAAATTTGTTCATGACAATAATAATAAGTCTATGGGTCGTGTGGCTGAACCTAAAGAACAAACTGAGGAAACTATAATGCGTGTTTTGAGCAAGTTGGGATTAACTAGTAACCTCACATTCGACACCCAAACAGCTTGGCCATTGGGCCTTCGGCCTGTCTCACAACACTCAGCCCAACACCCCTTCAATACTACCCCAGCCCAGTTACCACCCCACCTGGCTACGGCCCACTACAATCCACCAACCTGGCCTCATTTACCTCCTCAGCCCCACCATGCTTTAGCCACATCCAGGCCCAACCATCGCCTGCCCATATGCAGCCCACTCCTCACCAGGCCCCACAGCAGCCGCAACCTGTAATTCAAGCCCAAACCGGCCCAACCGCTCCCCCCTTGGCACTGCTACTGTTCATCAGGCTTCACCACATGCTCCGGGACAAGCAACACTCCTACCTCATGCATTTACCGCTGGAACTCTCCATGATCCGACTATCGGTGCATGGAACATGGATACATGTGCGAGTCTTCATTTAAATTCTTCAGTTAACAGTCTTAGTAATGTTTTTAATATGTGTATGTATCCGTCCGTCTCGGTTGGTGACGGACATTCTATTTGTAATATCCGCATTTTTTCTTTCCCTTGTATTTTCATTTTCGGTGTATTTCTCGGTCGTAGTGACCTTCGTGTATCTTTCAGTGTATCTTTTCAGTCACCTGTTGATCTTATTTTCATTATTGTTGTGCGGAACCACCGTTTCGGGGTTGTCGTGGATCCATTCTACATTATGATACGTTTTGAAATGTTCCGTTTGATGTTTCGTTCATATTCCGGTGTTTTGGACCGTTTATATTTCGTACCTAGCGCACGCTATCTTTTCTGCATAGCGCATGCTAGATGTCCCTTAGTAGCGCACGCTACGACTGCTTCGTAGCGCGTGCTAGAGAGCAAGCCCTGGGAGTGGCAGTGCTGATTCCAGCCCTCTGGACTGGTGGATTAGCGTACGCTACGTAGCCTAGTGCACGTTAATGTCGGGGGTTAGCGCACGCTGAGACGCCCGGTAGCGTGCGCTAGTGTGAATGTCCAGTACTGGATAGTTTGCCACTGGACTCGACTGATGCCCAGGTAGCGCACGCTATTGGTCGATAGCGCGCGCTACCGATACACTTTAGCGCACGCTACGTTTGGTCGATAGCGCGCGCTAACCGGATCGTGTGTGACGATTGCTGCTTTTGGACTCGGTGATGTCCGTGTAGCTCACGCTATCGGGTCGATAGACGCGCTCTGAGAGGTTATTAGCGCACGCCACGTTTGGAGTAGCGACGCTAACGCCGTAAATCGCCACCGGATCGGAGTTTGTTTCGTTAGCGCACGCTAACTTTGAGGATTAGCGCGCTAACACTCCCTGGCTATATAAACCAGGCAGTTGACCGAGATGAACATATTATTTTCATTTCTTCCTTCTCTCCGCGGCTAAGGCAATTCTGAGCGATTTCTTGGCGATTTCTTCCTCCGATCATCTCAACCATCAACTTCCTTGAGTTCTTGGTGTATATTAACAACATCAATGCGAATCTTTCATCCTAATCCAAGGTAAAATCTCTTAGAACCCTACTTTTGGATAAATTGGGGGTTTGGGGATTTTCGTCTGATTCGTTTCGTTTTGTTGGTTAATCCATGATGAATATGATTAATATTATTGATATCATTAATTTTCCTACAGATTCGTGTATATTTTCATGGTTTTGCGAAATCGGGAGGATTTGGTTGTGGTCCGCCCTCGTTGTTATTTTTGTACGAATATACATGAATCGTAGGCAGGTTTTCGGGTGTATTTCATTTCTGTACTCGTCTAGAGTTGGTTGTGATTGTGTTCTTCGAATCGTTAGGTTCGGTACCATTGGTTCCTAGCGTTCGTCGGTGTTTTTCCTTCCGTTCGTTGCGTCGTTAATTATTCAAGGCAAGTAATTCTTGGAAACCTTTATGCTTAACGTGAAATGGTAATGTATATTGTGTGTCCTTTACTCACCTCGGGAGGGTCCGACGGGGCCTCGAGGGAATCTATGGCTTCGTCCTGGATTCATGAGTTTGTTTCGCTAGCCAGCTCGGGAGGGTCCTTAGAGGCCTCGAGTGGGATTCCTGGCTTCGTCCCGGTCCTAGGTGACGTGTGGTGCTTGATTTGTTTTATGAATGTGGCCAGCTCGGGAGGGTCCTTAGAGGCCTCGAGTGGGATTCGTGGATTCGTCCCGGTCCTAGGCAAATTAATTGTGACTGTTTGTTTCCGGAAAAGACATGTCTGGTTTTAGTTTTTGAAATGATATTGGTGCATGTACTATGAAATGTGTAAGCGATTGGTTTGCCTTGATTACTTGTACTAGCGTAATTGCTAACCCCTTTGGGGACCCGTTATGGGGAAATTCTTGTATGGATTTCAGGTTATGATCATCCGAACGAGCGAGCACTGGAACAGTACGAGGATGTTGGCCAGGGTCGTTGACATATGCATTTGGGTCATCTTATTTCTTTTGCCCACTTCGATATGGTTGTTTCCACATTTATAAACTTATAGATTGTACTCGCGAGTACTTAGGCTTTTCATTTCGAACTCCATTTGTATTACCCTATATTTCTATATTGTTGGTTGATGCTTAATTCGTCGGTTGCTCCGGGCGTATTTTTATTTGTTGTATTATTAAACTGTGTGTCCACGCTAACCGAGATGGTTAGTCGAGTGGGGTTTTCTTGTTGTAGCATGGTGGGTCCCATGTAGGGGTCCACGGCGCTGTAATATACTCTGAATATCTCTGGGGTGTTACAGAAAATGGTATCGGAGCGCTAGGTTTATGGATACCTAGGCCTGTTGGTTATTTGGGTCTAGTCGTGTTTTGTTTTGCATATTGTCACACCGCCAAAGATCTCAAGACTTCCGGCTCGTAAGTTTTCTTATTCGGCTTTTCTGTTTCTTGCATTGTGTTTTCACTTCTTGAATCGTAGTTGCTTTTTCCTCCCTTACTCATCATCGATATACCTCTGTTACCTCTTAACACCAGTATGAATGCCGGAGGAAACTGTGGTCGTGGTCGTGGACGTGGTCGTGGACGCGGCCGAGGACGTGGGGCAGCCGGTGGGGCGGCCACGTCGCATTCTTCGGGAGCCGGCAATACCGGTGACCGTCACAGTTATGCTTCTTCTCAGGAGCGCGCCGATCTTGGTATTGCGGCTGTTATGCAGCAAATGGTTAACCAGATGGCGGCGATAGCTCAGGTGGTTCAGAATCCAGATCCGACCCATGCTAATCGGGGCGGAGCGGATCGCTGGCTTCAGGATGTCATCAAGATGCATCCTCCTCAGTTCTCGGGAGCTTCGGACCCGATCGGATGGGAGGGGTGGATCAAGGAGATATCTAAAGTCTTCGTTGCCACCAACTGTCTCGAGGATCGTAAGGTCCCTATTGCCCAGTACTTTCTCACTGGGAATCCTACGGATTGGTGGGAGGCTGTTGGGCCCAAAGACCATGTTGCTTCGTGGGCCGAATTTCAGGAATTGATGGAGACCGAATATTGTCCGTAGCTGGTCAGACAGGCTCGAGTGCATGCTTTCTATGATGCTCAACCACGGGATATCCCCGTATCTCAAGCTATTGCTGATTTTAACAAAGAGTTGGGCTATGTAAAGACCCAAGTTGTCGAGGAAAGCGACAAAATTTTCCATTTTTCTAGGAGGATGAAACTGTCCATTCGGGACTATATGTCTGGGCTCGTCTGTACTACTTTGAAGGATTATCAGAGTCGAGCTCTTGCTTATGATATGCTGGTGACGGCTAGTGCGGCGGTCCGAGAGAGTAAGAATCAGAAATCCGCTGGGGATTTCTCGGGTTACAAGGGTGGAAGTCAGCAGAAATCTCAACCTGCAAATATTTCTATGGGTGGTTCGGCTCGTTTCTCTGGGAGTTTTCGAAGTGCCGCCGGAACCTTCGTCCGGGACCCCAGAGGCTTTAACTGTGGCAAGCCAGGCCATGTGAACCGGGAGTGTCCTCGTCCACCTTTGACTTTTCATACTTGTGGTCAGTCGGGCCACAAGGCTTCTTTTTGTGAAAAGCTCGGACAGTTTCGTGGTGCCCGTTCTTCTCACCCAGCACCTATGGAGCCGAGTGTGAACCAGGGCTCATTTGCTCCGCCGCCACCGCCGAGTGCCGGCCAAGGTAGGGGTCGGGGTCAGCCCGCTAGGGGAGGAGCTTCCAGTGTCGGCTCTGCCCAGCCGCGTATCTAGGAGATGAGGAGGGTCGATGATCCAGCAGCTACTGTGGCGACAGGTACCGTTCATATCTATTCCCATCCTGTCAGTGTGCTTTTTGATTCGGGTGCTACGCATTCATTCATTTCTCTAGAGTGTGTACGCCATTTGAGTCTCGACTGCTTGTCACCTTGCGAGCCTTTCATCGTTAAACTTCCTAGCAGTGATAGAATTATCGGTGATCGAGAAGTCCGGGACTATTCTGTGTTTATTTGTGAGAGGGCTTGGCTCTCTAATCTTATGGTCGTGGGTATCAAGGGTGAGGATTTGATTCTCGGGGATGACTGGCTCGAGCGGCATGGTGCAATCATGAACTACCGCACGAGGATCATTACCATGCTAGATGAGGACGGCACTGAACACTCTTTCGCGGGGCGAAAGAGAAACCAGAAGTTTGTTATTAACGCCTTGAAGGCGATGAGACTCCTGCAAAAAGGGTGTACTGTTTATTAGTGCTATGCCTTGAAGGCGGAGGATGGTGGAGTCGAGTTTTCGTCGATTCCAGTCGTTAGTGAGTTTCCTGATGTGTTTCCTGACGAGTTGCCGGGATTACCACCGGATCGTGAGGTTGAGTTTGTTATAGAGTTAGAGCCGGGCGCGGCTCCAATTTCGAAGGCACGGTATCGCATGGCACCTTCAGAGATGGCCGAGTTGAAGAAGCAGTTGAGTGAGCTTCTTGAGTCGGGGTATGTTCGGCCGAGCGCCTCGCCTTGGGGCGCACCAGTCCTGTTTGTGCGAAAGAAGGATGGCTCACTGCGTTTGTGTATCGACTATCGCGAACTAAACAAAGTGACCATCAAGAACAAGTATCCTTTGCCGAGGATTGATGACTTGTTTGATCAGTTGCAGGGAGCTGCGGTATTCTCGAAGATTGATTTGAAATCGGGGTACTATCAGCTCCGGGTGAGGGAGTCCGACGTGCCGAAAACAGCTTTTCGGACAAGATACGGACATTATGAGTTTGTAGTCATGCCTTTCGGGTTAACTAATGCGCCGGCGGTGTTCATGCAGTTGATGAACAAAGTCTTTATCGAGTATTTGGATAAGTGTGTCGTCGTCTTCATTGACGATATTCTTATTTATTCGAGGAATGAGGAAGAGCATGCCCTTCATTTGCGGGTAGTGTTAGACATCTTGAGGACCGAGCAACTCTATGCGAAGTTCTCGAAATGTAAGTTCTGGCTGAAGGAAGTGATGTTTTTAGGTCACGTGATTTCAGCCGAGGGGGTTCGTGTGGATCCGCAGAAAATTGAGGCAGTGTTGGATTGGGCACCGCCCACGAATGTGAAGGAGGTCCGTAGTTTCTTGGGTTTGGATGGCTACTACCGTAGGTTCATCGAGGGTTTCTCAAAACTAGCTCGGCCACTTACACAGTTGCTCCAGAAATCCAAGAAGTTCGTCTGGAATGACGAAAGGCAGTCGAGTTTTGAGGAGCTGAAGAGGCGTTTGACTTCAGCCCCGATTTTAGCGTTGCCGTATGGCAACGAGGGTTTTTCCGTTTACAGTGATGCTTCGGGTCAGGCTCTTGGGTGCGTATTGATGCAGCACGGCAAGACCATCGCTTATGCATCGAGACAGATGAGGCCGTATGAGCTTAACTACCCTACTCATGATTTGGAGTTGGCGGCAGTCGTTTTTGCGCTCAAGATCTGGCGTCACTATCTTTTCGGCTCTGCATGTCATATTTTTACCGATCATAAAAGTCTGAAATACATATTTACTCAGCGGGAGTTGAATATGAGGCAGAGGAGGTGGTTAGAGCTGATTAAGTTTTATGACCTCGAAATCCTTTATCATCCGGGCAAGGCGAACGTCGTGGCCGACGCCTTGAGTCGGAAACCGGTTGCGTTGCGAACGCTTGAAGTCCTTACATCTCAGTTTGAGCTTCGGCGGTCTTTGATCGAGTTAGATGTTGAGGTTTTGTTGCCTGGAGCTATCGGGCAACTTTGTGCTTTAGAGATTTCGTCGTCTATAATCGATGAAATTAAGCTGAAACAGTTAGAGGATCCGATGATTACTCAAATCCGAGAGAACGTTCTTAAGGGAAAGTCTCCTGGGTTTGTGATTCATGAGGATGGTGTTTTGCGATTCCAGATTCGGCTTTGTGTACCGAACGACTCATAGCTGAAACAGAGTATCTTGCGTGAGGCCCATGCTACACCTTACTCCGTTCATCCTGGTTCGAGTAAGATGTACAAGGACCTGAGGAGGAATTTCTGGTGGAATGATATGAAGGAAGAGGTCGCGCAGTTTGTAGTGAGATGTTTGACTTGTCAGCAGGTCAAAATCGAGCATCAGCGACCGGCTGGGTTATTGCAGTCACTTCCCATTCCGGAATAGAAATGGAAAGATATATCAATGGATTTCATTATGAGTTTGCCGAGATCGAGGTCGGGCATGAATATGGTATGGGTGATTGTTGATCGTCTGACCAAGTCGGCAAATTTTCTAGGCATCAAGGACACTTGGGGTCCGGAGAAGTTAGCCCATGTGTTTATCGCGCAGATTGTGAGGCTTCACGGTGCTCCGAAGTCTATTGTTTCGGATCGTGATGGCCGTTTTGTATCGCACTTTTGGCAGGCGGTGCATAAGGCGTTGGGTACTCGTTTGCATTTGAGTACCTCTTTCCACCCCCAGTCAGATAGACAATCGGAACGTACTATCCAGACGTTCGAGGATATGTTGCGTGCTTGTGCTCTCGATTGGAGCACCGACTGGGAGGAGCATTTGCCATTGATCGAATTCACGTACAACAATAGTTGGCACGCGTCGATTCGGATGGCACCGTATGAGGCACTTTATGGTCGGTGTTGTCGATCACCGATTTGCTGGAATGAGGCGTCTGATTTGGTCGGGACTGAGCCGGATGTCATTTTAGAGACGAGGCGGAAGATAGAATTAATTCGGGAACGGATGTCGACTTCCCAGAGTCGACAGAAGTCATATGCCGATGTCCATCGTCGACCTTTAGAATTCGAGGTGGGAGACCACGTTATACTAAAGGTGTCGCCGACGACAGGAGTTTTCCGTTTCGGGAAAAAGGGGAAGTTGAGTCCGAGATTTATTGGACCCTTCGAGATTCTCGAGCGAGACGGTGGGTTGGCATACCGTTTGGCATTGCCCCTGGCCCTAAGTCATGTTTATAGCGTTTTTCATGTTTCCCAGCTGAGGAAATATGTCCCGGATCCTAGTCACATCATCGACTATGGGGAGATTGATGTCGTCGAGGATATTACTTTTGAAGAACGTCCCTTGAAGATTTTGGAGCATCGCGAGAAACGACTGAGGCATAAGACCATCCCTTTGGTCAAAGTGCAGTGGTCGAGACATGGTGTCGAGGGGGCAACTTGGGAGACCGAGGATAGCATACGTGCTAGGTACCCCGAGTTGTTTGTTTCTTAAGTTTCGGGACGAAACTTATTGTTAGAGGGGTAGAATGTAATATCCGCATTTTTTCTTTCCCTTGTATTTTCATTTTCGGTGTATTTCTCGGTCGTAGTGACCTTCGTGTATCTTTCAGTGTATCTTTTCAGTCACCTGTTGATCTGATTCTCATTATTTTTGTGCGAAACCACCGTTTCGGGGTTGCCGTGGATCCATTCTACGTTATGATATGTTTTGCGATGTTCCGTTTGATGTTTCGTTCATATTCCGGTGTTTTGGACCGTTTATATTTCGTACCTAGCGCACGCTATCTTTTCTGCATAGCGCACGCTAGATGTCCCTTAGTAGCGCACGCTACGACTGCTTCGTAGCGCGCGCTAGAGAGCAAGCTCTGGGAGTGGCAGTGCTGATTCCAGCCCTCTGGACTGGTGGATTAGCGTACGCTACGTAGCCTAGCGCACGCTAATGTCGGGTGTTAGCGCACGCTGAGACGCCCGGTAGCGTGCGCTAGTGTGCGCTAGTGTGAATGTCTTGGGCGATTTCTTGCCACCGACTCGACTGATGCCCAGGTAGCGCACGCTATTGGTCGATAGCGCGCGCTACCGATACACTTTAGCGCACGCTACGTTTGGTCGATAGCGCGCGCTAACCGGATCAGGTGTGTACTGACAGTTGCTTCTGGACTCGACTGATGTCCAGGTAGCGCACGCTATTGGTCGATAGTGCGCGCTACCAAGAGGTTATTAGCGCACGCTACGTTTGGAGTAGCGCTCGCTAACGGCCAGAAATCTGGCTACTGGACTGGATTTTGTTTCGTTAGCGCACGCTAACTTTGAGGATTAGCGCGCGCTAACACTCCCTGGCTATATAAACCAGGGAGTTGACCGAGATGAACGTATTATTTTCATTTCTTCATTCTCTCCGCGGCTAAGGCGATTCCGGGCGATTTCTTGGCGATTTCTTCCTCTGATCATCTCAACCATCAACTTCCTTGAGTTCTTGGTGTATATTAACAACATCAACACGAATCTTTCATCCTAATCCAAGGTAAAATCTCTTAGAACCCTACTTTTGGATAAATTGGGGGTTTTGGGATTTTCGTCCGATTCGTTCCGTTTTGTTGGTTAATCCATGATGAATATGATTAATCTTGTTGATATCATTAATTTTCCTACGGATTCGTGTATATTTTCATGGTTTTGCGAAATCGGGAGGGTTTGGTTGTGGTCCGCCCTCGTTGTTATTTTTATACGAATATACATGAATCGTAGGTGGGTTTTCGGGTGTATTCCATTTCTGTACTCGTCTAGAGTTGGTTGTGATTGTGTTCTTCGAATCGTTAGGTTCGGTACCGTTGGTTCCTTGCATTCGTCGGTGTTTTTCCTTCCGTTCGTTGCGTCGTCAATTATTCAAGGCAAGTAATTCTTGGAAACCTTTATGCTTAACGTGAAATGGTAATGTATATTGTGTGTGCTTTACTCACCTCGGGAGGGTCCGACGGGGCCTCGAGGGAATCTATGGCTTCATCCTGGATTCATGAGTTTGTTTCGCTAGGGGGCTCGGGAGGGTCCTTAGAGGCCTCGAGTGGGATTCGTGGCTTCATCCCGGTCCTAGGTGACGTGTGGTGCTTGATTTGTTTTATGAATGTGGCCAGCTCGGGAGGGTCCTTAGAGGCCTCGAGTGGGATTCGTGGCTTCGTCCCGGTCCTAGGTGATACGAATTCTCCGGGTAGAGGCGGATGCGTATCGGTCGGAGTGTTTGTAAGTGTATGATAGCGGAAGGCTTTTATGAATATGGTAATTCGAGTGTATGAATATGGATGAAATATCGGATATAACAATAAAAATATCGAACAAGAAGACTTGAACGATCAAGAACAAGGGTTTATCGAATTAGACCTATAACTCGATAAGGTGATTTCTTCCCAAGACCTATTGAGAATCAATCGGATTAATATTCGAAAACGCGTCGAATAAAAATCAAGTTTCGGTAAAAATCATTTACCAATGATAGAAACACAAAGTGTTTTCTTTCTCATTCAACATTCATAATACGTTATCTTTACAAGTGATAATCAAAGACTACTTATAGGGGATGTAGTCTAAGTCTAAGGAATCAAACAAAAAAAAAAGAAAATAATTCAAAGATTTATAAAATCTTTGAATAATCAAAACATATCAAATAAAATACAAACAAGGAACATAAAATCACAAAATGGGGAAAACATAATCCCTAAAATATGTAAAAAGGAAAAGAGAAGTCAAAAATACACAAAAGTGTATAAAATATTTGAAATTTGCGAGACTCGACCGTGTCCCGTGACACGGCCGCGGCGCGATCGGCAGCCCGGCAGGGACTCGACCGTGTCCGCTTGACACGGTCGCGGCGCGACAACGACGTCCGACAGTGACTCGTCCGACAGTGACTCGGCACGGCGCGGCGTGACAGGGACTTTCGGCAATGACTTCGGCTGCTAGCGACACGGTCGCGCGTGACAAGGACGTCTGACAATGACTGACCGACAAAGGACTTAAGCATTGACTCGACCGTGTCCTGGAGCACGGTCGGGCGTCTGGACAGTGGGTTTCAGTAGATGTGGGCGAGTAGGACTCGACCGTGTCTCCTGGCACGGTCGGGTTCTACCGACAATGACCTGGTCGCTCGGACGAGCAAGACTTCGGCCGTCTTTGACGACACGGCCGAGTTCGGTCGGCAGTGCTCGGCAGTTTCCGGCAGGCGTGACTTTTTCCGGCAGGCGATGACATTTTCCGGCAGGTTGTGTCTTTTTCCGGCTTGTGTCCGTTTTCTCGCCTAAAAATGTAGTCGCACGTGCACGGCGCGTTGTAAGGCCTTTAACGTCGATTCTTGCTTCGGTTTCTTTATTCGGACTATTAAATTCCGTATCATCCCCTCCCCCTTTAAAGGGAATTGTCCTCAATTCCGATCTTCCTTCGTCATCAAGATAATTAACTAAAGCTTCTAAGTACTTGATCTCGAAAATGTCCGCAGTACGTACATGTCCCAAAATCTTGAGACGATAAGTAGTATGGGATCTCCGGGAATCACCAAACAAATAACTATCATTATTAATGAAATAATAATAATTATTATTCTGTGAGGCAAAATCTTTATCATCGTGGTTGAATTCATTGGATGCAATTTCAAGAACCAAGAAAATTGCCTCGGAATCACCTTTCACATCAAAACATTGGGAAGGCTCGTCTTTAAGCTCGGTATTATAAACAGGAACCACTGGGTAAATATAGCACCTTTCTTCATCTTTATCAAAAATAGGTGGTCCATCATAATTATGGATTTCATGAAGCATGGTCGTGTGGCATGGTGGTTGTGAGACATGGGAAGTTGGATCTCGATCTGCATTTGTTATAGCGACAATCGGGTGCCAAGATCGGGAAGATGGCGGTGGCGGCACGAGTAAATTGTCGTCATCCCATTGACAAGAATCACAAAAACTCCATCAATGGCGGTAGCCAAGTGAGACCAGAAGAAATCAAATTCCTCCATTTTAGTTCCAGAATCGGTGTGGCTAGAATCAAGTTCCTCATCATTAACATAAGTTGGTCCGTCTTGGTCAAATTTGCCAACACAACCAACTGGCTCATGCTCAAAGTAGCAAGATCCGGGTTCGTCGACTAGGGAGACACGGCTCAACTCATCTTCTTCGTTGAATTGCTCCGTTGAAAACTCTGTCTCGTCTACTTCATTGAAAATGGTGGTAGGGACATCGTCTTCGTCAAAAAAAATTTCGCTGGAAATTCTTCGATGAAAAAAAAATCTTTGATCAAAGGTTGGCGGCGGGGCGTCGAAGGATTGGTGGTGGGGAAACAACGACTGGTGGTAAGATGTGGCTTTGAACCTTCGCTTGAAATATTTTCTGAATTTTTGTCAATCTGTAATTTTAGGCTTACGTTGTTGTGAACGGATCAAGCTTTCAATTTTTGCCACCAGAAGGCGGCGCTACCGCGGAGGCGCCTTGCCACCAACGAAACGCGGCGGTTGATCGGAGCAGCCTTGAAGTCCGAGTGCTCCTCACAAACATGAAGCCAATCTATGCACGCATCTGGATTACTATCTCCGTGAAATTCCGGTATGCTGCGGAATTTGGCCAAGAAATCAATATTGTTGGCGTCGTCTCTGTGTCTTGCTTGCATATGTTGCTCCGGTAAGCAGTTTAGTGCGTCACGGAGTTTCATCAAGAAATCGAGATCCGAGAAATCCATAACAAGAATCAAGAGATAGTTCTTGATAAGAAATCGGACAGAAAATTTGCCAAGAAATCCGTGAAGAATGAACCAAGAAGATGATCAAAGAATCTGATCTCCACCGTTCAGACTGTAGTTCAATGAGTTGGCTTACCTTTGTCAAAATTTCGTGACGATCCAACGGTCGAATCCACGGGAAACTTTGTTTTCTTCCGACTGCGCTAATCTACCAATGTTATGCGAAAATTCTTCTAACCGTGAAGAACAACCCAAGAAGGTGACTAAATACTTCAACAAAAAAAATTCGGTGAATATAGTTGATCGCCCAAGGAGATGACCTTGGGCTCCGATACCACTTATGATACGAATTCTCCGGGGAGAGGCGGATGCGTATCGGTCGGAGTGTTTGTAAGTGTATGATAGCGGAAGGCTTTTATGAATATGGTAATTCGAGTGTATGAATATGGATGAAATATCGGATATAACAATAAATATATCGAACAAGAAGACTTGAACGATCAAGAACAAGGGTTTATCGAATTAGACCTATAACTCGATAAGGTGATTTCTTCCCAAGACCTATTGAGAATCAATCGGATTAATATTCGAAAACGCGTCGAATAAAAATCAAGTTTCGGTAAAAATCATTTACCAATGATAGAAACACAAAGTGTTTTCTTTCTCATTCAACATTCATAATACGTTATCTTTACAAGTGATAATCAAAGACTACTTATAGGGGATGTAGTCTAAGTCTAAGGAATCAAACAAAAAAAAAGAAAATAATTCAAAGATTTATAAAATCTTTGAATAATCAAAACATATCAAATAAAATACAAACAAGGAACATAAAATCACAAAATGGGGAAAAATAATCCCTAAAATATGTAAAAAGGAAAAGAGAAGTCAAAAATACACAAAAGTGTATAAAATATTTGGGTTTCTTTATAGACTCGACCGTGTCCGTGACACGGCCGCTGGGCGGCGGCAGCGCCGGCAGGACTCGACCGTGTCCGCTTGACACGGCCGCGGCGCGACAACGACGTCCGATGCTGACTCGTCCGAAGCTGACTTCGGCACGGCGCGGCGTGGCGAGGACTTTCGCAATGACTCGGCCGTGCTTAGCGACACGGTCGCGCGGCGTGACAAGGACGTCGCGGCGCCGACTGACCGACAAAGTGACTCGGCATTGACTCGACCGTGTCTGGAGCACGGTCGGGCGTCTGGACAGTGGGTTTCGGTAGTTGTGGGCGAGTAGGACTCGACCGTGTCTCCCGGCACGGTCGGGTTCGGCAGCAATGACCTTAGGCATTCGGACGAGCAAGACTCGGCCGTCTTGACGACACGGCCGAGTTCGGTCGCAGTGCTCGCGATTTCAGCGGGCGTGACTTTTCCTACAGCGATGACATTTTCCGGCAGGTTGTGTCTTTTTCCGGCTTGTGTCCGTTTTCTCGCCTAAAAATGTAGTCGCACGTGCACGGCGCGTTGTAAGGCCTTTAACGTCGATTCTTGCTTCGGTTTCTTTATTCGGACTATTAAATTCCGTATCACTAGGCAAATTAATTGTGACTGTTTGTTTCCGGAAAAGATATGTCTGGTTTTGGTTTTTGAAATGATATTGGTGCATGTACTATGAAATGTGTAAGCGATTGGTTTGCCTTGATTACTTTTACTAGTGTAATTGCTAACCCCTTTGGGGACCCGTTGTGGGGAAATTCTTGTATGGATTTCAGGTTATGATCATCCGGACGAGCGAGCACTGGGACAGTACGAGGATGTTGGCCAGGGTCGTTGACATATGCATTTGGGTCATCTTATTTCTTTTGCCCACTTCGATATGGTTGTTTCCACATTTATAAACTTATAGATTGTACTCGCGAGTACTTAGGATTTTCATTTCGAACTCCGTTTGTATTACCCTATATTTCTACATTGTTGGTTAATGCTTAATTCGTCGGTTGCTCCGGGCGTATTTTTATTTGTTCTATTATTAAAATGTGTGTCCTCACTAACCGAGATGGTTAGTCGAGGGGGGTTTTCTTGTTGTAGCCTGGTGGTTCCCATGTAGGGATCCACGGCGCTGTAATATACTCTGAATATCTCGGGGGTGTTACACCATTCCCGTCACCAATACGGGTCATAGCATTTTGCCAACCCCTAGCCGACCTCTCCACTTAAATAATGTTCTTATTACCCCTCATATTGTCAAAAATTTAATATCTGTTCGCCAATTTGTACGCGATAATAAATGTACTGTTGAATTTGATCCTTTTGGTTTTTCTGTTAAGGATTTCATGACGAGACGGGTGATTCTCCGATGTGATAGCACCGGGGACCTTTATCCTGTCACCGCTCCGTATCCTGTTCCTCAAGCTCTCCTTGTCAGTCAACATACGTGGCATCAGCGTCTTCGACATCCAGGAAGCAAAGTGTTACGTCATCTTGTTTCGCATAATTTCATTTCATGTAATAAGGAAAAGCCTCTCGTGCTTTGCCATGACTGTCAGCTTGGCAAACACATTAGACTTCCATTTTCTACTTCCAATACTGTCATCAATGCTTGTTTTGACATTATTCACTCGGATGTGTGGACTTCACCAGTTCCGAGTCTTTCAGGTTTCAAATATTATGTATTGTTTTTGGATCATTATTCTCAATTTGTTTGGGTTTATCCGTTAATTAACAAATCTGATGTCTTATCCAAATTTGTGCTTTTCCGTAATTATGTTCACTCAATTTCAGTGTGAAATCAGGTTATTTCAGTGTGATCATGGCGGTGAGTTTGACAACCATACCCTACATAAACTTTTTGCTGACAATGGCATTCAATTTCGTTTCTCATGCCCCAAAACATCCCAACAAAATGGCAAATCTGAACGGATGGTCCGCACCATCAATAATATCATTCGGACATTGCTATTTCAATCCAACCTTCCACCAACATTCTGGGTTGAAGTCCTCAATATGGCTGTTCACTTACTTAATATCCGACCCTCCACTGCTATTTCCAATGACATCCCTTATACCCGATTGTTTGGACAAAATCCAGATTATAGCCTTTTACGCACATTTGGCTGCTTATGTTACCCCCACCTGGAACCTCACCACAAACTTGAACCACGCGCCACACCCTCCATTTACTTGGGACAAGCCTCAAATCAACGTGGCTATCGTTGCCTCGACTTAAACACCAACAAAATTATACTTTCCCGACACGTCACATTTGATGAGACTGTCTTTCCCTATGGCACCTCTAAACCCACATCTGCACCACACTATAACTTCTTGTATGATTCCCCCGATATAAATCCAACTTTCATTCCATCACCTCCAATTGTCCAAACCACACCTGAACCAACACCACCACCTCCGACTCCAATCCAACATGAAGACACTCCGACTGAAACACCAACTCACACACCACCTTCCACCACATCTCCAACAATTATTCCTGACCCCCAACACAACCCAAACCCTGTGTCAACTCATTCCATGGTCACACGATTTCGTGTCGGGACTAATCGTCCTACTGTACGTCCCAATATGCTCGTGTCTTCAATATCTCCTTTACCAAAATCATATAGTGAAGCTTTTAATGACCCAAATTGGCAAAATGCTATGCGAGACGAATACACTGCACTTATTAAACATGGAACTTGGACTTTGGTACCTCGTCCTGCTAACACCAACATTATACGATGCATGTGGCTCTTTCGTCACAAGTTTTTGGCTGATTGCACCCTTAGTCGCTACAAGGCTCGTCTTGTGGCGAATGGTAGCAATCAGTTGGAAGGGGTTAATGTAGATGAGACTTTTAGTCCGGTGGTTAAAGCGGGCACTATTCGGACTGTTCTGAGTTTAACTGTTTCTCGACACTGGCCGATTCATCAGTTTGATGTCAAGAATGCCTTTTTGCACGGGGATTTATCCGAGACAATTTATATGTATCAGCCTCCGGGATTTCGGGATCCTGAGCATCCTGATTATGTTTGTTTATTACAGCGGTCTTTGTACGGGCTCAAGCAAGCCCCCCGAGCTTGGTTTCAACGATTTGCATCATACATCACTCGGTTTGGTTTCTCTCATAGTCGCTGTGATTCATCCCTATTTATATACAGACAGGGGACAGATACTGCATATCTGCTACTTTACGTGGATGATATAGTTCTCACTGCTTCATCTGAGACTTTGTTACAGCAGGTTATTTATTCCTTACATCAGGAGTTCTCCATGACAGATCTAGGACCGCTTAATTATTTTTGGGGCATTTCAGTTACACGGGATTCTTCTGGGTTGTTTCTATCTCAGAAGCAATATGCTGTTGAGGTTCTGGAGAGAGCAAATATGCTTAATTGTAACACTTGTCGGACTCCTGTTGTTACTGAGTCCAAACTGGGGGCTGAGGGTGATCCGGTATCCGATCCGACGTTATATAGGAGCCTTGCTGGCTCCCTACAGTACCTTACATTCACTAGACCGGATATATCATATGCAGTTCAGCAGGTTTGTCTTTTTATGCATGATCCTCGGGAGCCACATTTCTCAGCTCTCAAGAGGATACTGCGATATGTTAAGGGTACACTGGATTTTGGACTGCAGTTGTATTCGTCATCTACTACAGAGCTGATTGCGTACTCCGATGCAGATTGGGCAGGCTGCCCCACTACACGGTGATCAACTTCAGGTTATTGTGTGTTTCTTGGAAATAATCTGCTCTCTTGGTCCTCTAAGCGTCAACCGACAATTTCTCGTTCCAGTGCAGAGGCTGAGTATCGTGGCCTTGCCAATGCTGTTGCTGAGACATGCTGGTTGCAGAATTTACTGCAAGAGCTCCATACTCCCATATCTTCTGCTACGCTTGTCTACTGTGATAATGTCAGTGCTGTATACTTATCTTCTAATCCAGTTCAGCATCAACGTACGAAGCACATCGAGATAGACATTCACTTTGTTCGCGACTTGGTTGCTACTGGTCAAGTTCGTGTTCTTCATGTTCCTTCGCGATTTCAGTATGCGGACATCTTCACTAAAGGTCTACCAAGGCTCTGTTCGAGTAATTTCGCTCCAGTCTCAGCGTCTGGTGTCCTCCCGTTTCGACTGCGGGGGAGTGTTAGCCGAGTATTTTGATAACACCAAATCTCTCACATTAATATTCATTGCTATAAATTAGTGATATGTATCAATCAATTAGTGATATGTATATCCCATAATTTATGGGATTTGTCCATAATTAGTCTTTGTAATCCCTTTATATGGGACGCATGTGGGGCAGAAGAAGAGACACAAAAACAATTCATCTTATCCTCCATCTTTGTACTTAACATTATCCACATGCTTGAATGTGACATTACAAATTTAAAAAACTCAATGTTCAATTATAAAGAATATCTTTAATGTGAACAACACTCTTCCTGATACGATCCACAATTTTGTACCTCCATTTTTTATTGTTAAATATAAAAAAAATAACAAGCAAGAGTAAACGGTATCCAAATATAATATTGAGGTAAGTAAACTACACTAGATACTCTCTATAGTTTTGTACATCTATTTTTAATTGCTAAACATAAATATATTAACGATCAAGAATAATTGGTATACAAATGCAATATCACAATTGATATTATACACAATTTTGTATATCTATTTTTTTAAATCTAAATAAATTAACGAAAAAAATATCTAGTATCCAAATACAATGTACATGTAACCAAACTACAATCTATAAGTATCCAACTGTGATATTTCTAGAAATTCATGGAACCTAGCACCTAAGTCGCGACGAGCATCATCTCTCTCTGTAAGTTGACCAACACATATGCTGTCATCCATAAATTCTCATTGACAAAACAATCCATCTCGACCATGATAACCTGAAATAAGAACAACCATCCTCATTTTTCTTTTCTCGGATCGAATATTACAAGAATTTACGAGTTTCAAGAAAATTATAGATCTGGAAAATAATCCTAAGAACACAAAATTTTTCAAAATTATAAATCGAATTTAAAAAAATCAGATTGAAAATAACACACTTACAAGAAAAAATTAGATAATTATGCACGTCCGCCTCCACCTTTATCAATTTCTAGATCTAAAAAGGATGCAAGATTTGCCGTCACAAAACTCAATAGTCTTTGGGTTGCCGGAATTCACAAAGTAAAATGGAATTGGTATACAATTTCTCCTCCTGTTTTTTTGTAAATCTCGAGCATATCATTAGATTCTTAAAACAATGAAAATCTGTAGAATTTTGATAGTATATTCATGAGTATTTTTTGTATTTGGAAAGAGAAGATTTTTTTGGAAACGGTTATCATCCCCATTTTCTTGGCGGAATGCTTCAGTATAAAATGGATTTTGTTAACATAATTAACCGATGTGTCCTTTGGTATTAATTAATGACATGTGCATAAAGTGTTATGAGTGTAAATAGTTTTAATTTGTTGGATTTTTGTAAATAATATCTAAATCTTTTATACATATCTAAACTTCCCATTATTTTACTGACTAAAGCTTTTAAAACAATGGGCTAGAAGTAAGGAGTGGGCTGAAATGTGTTGCGCCTCTAAACTACTATTATATAATTAATATAAGTAAAAAAAAAATGGGCCCTCAATTTTTTTCGCCTGAAGCCTTTGCTTCTTTGACCTCATTAAAGCTACGGGTCTGGCCCACGCATGTCAACAAAGCGTAATAAGCTACGCTACTCACTCACTATAACGTGCACGACAAAGAAACCATAACGTATGAAATGGAACATCAATAACGTACGGTACAGAACGTCAATAACATACACAAAATTGGATTTTCAAATTCATAATCAACCCATTAAATGATTATAAAAGATAAACTATATCAACCATTATTTAAACATTTTATGTAATGTACGTTGCTCAAGTTACGTATGTAACTAATAATACTAAGCTTACTGGAATTGGATTGTAATGTACGCAACAAACAAAAGGTGACGTACAGAAAAAGCCTTTAATGTACGCAATAGGCTGATGGCAACGCACATTGAAGAGTATTTAGGCAGCAACCGTCATCTTATCTTGAAGGCCTATAAATACATGTTTTGAAGGAGCAAAGCACACAACAACTACCAACAACCTTATACACATATTTTAGCTTCACTTATGTCATATATTGAGTGATTATTCATACTATTTTTGCATTCTCGAGTGAGAGAGCACTCGAAACAATTTGTGTATAATTGTTATTAGAATCAAGTGATGATCTGATAAGGGTGTCTTGTACCATAAACAAGAGTGTATATTTGAGGTTGTTCTTGAATCCGGAATTCGAGACGAGTTCGACGCTAATCTTGAAAGTGATATATCTAGCACTGACCTACAAACAGGGGCGGAGCCACCTAGGAGGCTGAGGTGGGCTCCAGCCCAATCTTGTTTGTGTAATTTTTTTTTTTTATTTGACAAAAAAGCCCAGGTTTAATTTTAGCCCGACCAAATTTACCAGTGTTCCATTTCCTACATTAAAACCCACATTCCCTTAATTCTTCTCCTTTCTGCTCGCACTCAACGCCTCGCGCCCCTTCAAAAAAAAAAAAACTTTGTTTGCTGGTATCAATCTCGTCGGATTCCAATCTCAGGTCAGGATCGCCTAATTTCAGTTTCAATCTCGCCGGATTTCAGGTCTATTTTTTTCTTTATTTATTTCTACTTTTATTTTTATAATGGTTTATAGTTTATTTATTCGATGTTTTTTGTTTCTTAACTTACTTGCAGATTTATAATCTTCTTCTACATGAATAGTTGGATAAAAATTCATAATAGCTTCCTTTCCATTATAGTTTATATATGCCCTAATTCATAATATGATAAGTAAAGCAGTAACCTAACCTGTTAATATATTAAATCAAGAAAATAATGTCTTGTATTTATTATATATTAGTGAATTAGATATTGATGGAAGTTTTTTTTATAAATTTTACATACAATCTTTCTTTGTTAGGTTAATTTGATTTAATGGAATCTCAACGAGACAAGAAGAAAATAATATTAGGATTTTTTACAAGAAAGGCTACTACATCGTCTAGAGAGGAGCAACCTCCATCAAATAATGAGACATCAAACTATGATGACGGACATGAACATCAACATGTTGCCAAGTTTCAAAGAGTTGATTTGTGTTAGGGATTATGTTCAATTAGATCCGGCAATGCGTACTCCAATATGGCAACGTTAATGTAAAAGATGAAATCAAACGTAGTTATATCTTGAGGGGGCCATTCCAACCTGACATGGAGTATCCTCGTACCAAAATAGGAGATCAATATCGATGATTTTAAAAATGTTGGTTCGAGCAATTTCCTTGGCTAGAATACTCTCCTCATAAAGATGCCATCTTTTGCTTTCCCTGTTTTATTTTTCAAGAAAAAGAGGCTCGTTATCCTGCATTTACAGTTGATGGTTTTAGAGGTTGGAAGAGAGTTAATGATGGAAAGAGATGTGTTTTATTGATTCATGTAGGAAATCCCACTTCACCCCATAACAATGCCGTGCGATCTATGAGTTTCTTGATGAATACAGGTGTTCATATTGATAAAGTAATTAATGCACAAACATCTGAAGAAGTAAAAAAGAATCGATTGAGGCTTACGGCTACAATTGAGAGTGTTTGTTGGCTTTGTATGCAAGGATGTGCATTGAGGGGACATGATGAATCTCCATCTTCCCAAAATCGAGGTAATCTTATAGAGTTGATAAAGCTAATGGGAAAATTGGTTGTGGATGTTCAACATGTTATTTTACAAAAAGCACCAAAAAATGCAACATATACATCACCGGATATTCAAAAACAGATTTTGCATATTCTTGCTGAGAAAGTGAGAAGTAAAATCCGTGGGGAGGTCGGGAATGCAAAATTTTGTCTTTTGGTTGATGAAGCTAAGGATGTAGCTGATAAACAACAAATGGCTATTGTGTTGAGATTTGTTGATTCTGAAGGCTTCATAAAAGAACGTTTCTTTGATATTGTTAATGTTGCTCATACCAATGTGGAAACACTTAAGAAAGAAATATGTAACGTGCTTGGACGAAATGAGTTGCATATCAAAGATATTCGAGGTCAAGGATATGATGGAGCTAGCAATATGAGTGGTGCATGGAACGGTTTGCAGGCATTATTTATGAGGGAATGTCCACAAGCATATTATGTTCATTGTTTTGCAGATAGACTTCAATTGGCATTAGTAGGGGCTGCCGAAAAGCAGGGTTCAGTTTGGGTATTTTTTTCTGAGTTGACTTCAATTGTTAATATGATTAAGGGGTCTCCAAAACGTGACAATGAATTGAAGTCTGCCCAAGCTATTGAAATTGCAGAAAGGGTAGCTACTGGTGTTTGTGAGACATGTATTAATCTTGATTTTTTCTCATTTGAATTTTTTTTCAGAAAGCGTAGGAAGGGTAGCTCTAGTTTCATTTGATTTTTTTTCTTATTTATCTGTGAAATAGGTTCTGGCCTAAATCAGATGGGTTCTTTGCGACGAGCCGGTAAGACACGTTGGAGTTCTCATTTTGAGTCGATTTGCAGTATGATAGATATGTACCACTCAGTGATAATCGTGCTTGAGCACATAGAAGATGAAGCAGATAATAATCCCACACGTGGACAAGCCACAGGTCATTTGAGGGTGATGAAATCATTTGATTTCATATTTATGTTATATATGATGAATAAGGTTATGTCTATCACAGATTTGCTTTGTCAAGCTTTACAATCAAAGTCTCTAGATATTTTACAAGCAATGGATTTAATCTCAAATACGAAAGATTTACTTTGCTGTTTGAGAGATAATGGTTATGATATTCTTCTAAGGAGTGTGCAATTGGCTTGTGAAAGAACTTGTGTTCCAGTGCCGGACATGAATGCTTGTTATGCTTTAGGACGTGCGTGTCGACAAAAGGATCCTATTACATTTGAGCATCATTATCATTTTGATATATTCAAT
Source organism: Orobanche coerulescens (assembly GCA_033398695.1). Classification (NCBI taxonomy): domain Eukaryota; kingdom Viridiplantae; phylum Streptophyta; class Magnoliopsida; order Lamiales; family Orobanchaceae; genus Orobanche; species Orobanche coerulescens. Next base: position 67,427,090 of record CM065810.1, read on the forward strand.
GCCGTAATAGATCTTCAATTAGAAGAGATCGGTAGCAGATTTGATGAAGAATCTATGGAACTTCTTAGACTTGCTTCTGCTTTGGAACCTCGAGAAGACTTTAAGATGTTTATTGATGGTGATATTTATCGTCTTGCGGAGGAATTCTACCCCAGTGATTTCAGTGGACAAGAACTACATTATTTGAGAAGCCAGTTGGAGCATTACAAGTTTGATATTATTCGTAGTGGAAGGTTCAACAATATCTCTAATATTTCAGAATTATGTCGACGATTAGTGGAGACAGGAAAGGCACAATACTATCACTTGATTGATAGACTTATTCGTCTTGTTTTAACACTTCATGTTTCTACTGGAACGACGGAGCGATCTTTCTCAGCTATGAAACTTGTCAAACTGATCTCCGGAATAAGATGGAAGATGAGTACTTAGCAGATTGTCTGATGGCCTACATTGAAAGAGAGTTTGCTGCAGGGATCGACACTAATTTAATAATAGATGAATTTTATTCAAAAAAACATCGTAGAGTACAACTTAAATAATTTTATTTATTGTATCTGTGTATTCGTGCTCAAATTTTAATATTTTGCAAGTGCTATTAATTATAAATTAGTGTTTTATTTTTCTAAGAGCCAAAAAAGTTAGATATGTAGGAGGAGATTGAACAATTAGATTTCGTGTAGCTTAACCCCGGTTAATTTTTGATCCTGGCTACGCCCCTGCCTACAAAGTGCAAATATTTGAGAAAGGTCGAAAGTGGAAAAACTTAGGTAGGGGGTGTTGGCTTGGTGGTTTAGCTGAACCTTTATGTAATCTATGATGTCGTTTTCATTTCTGTAAAAGTTGAAAATTTCTATGTTCTTATAGCTTACACGCGGAAAGAATTTACTACTACCGACTCTATCCAATCCTCTTATAGAGTCGTCCCAACTCTTCAAATGTATTTTCAATAAATTGAATGTCATCCTTTGTGTTGAATGGTTAGGCTCTCATTCTCTTTTGCGTCCTACGGACCCCTTGTATGTTATCTTCCATCGTGTCTTTGGTTGTACCTATTTTGTTCATGATCTATCTTTGTCATGAGAAGCTATCTTCTCGGGCTATCAAGTGTATTTTCCTTGTTCAATCTCGTGTGTAAATAGGTTGTCAGTATTTCTCTCCTTCTACGAATCGTTCTACGTGTTTGTAGTTATGTTATCTAGGGGCATATCATACTTTGCCACAACCACTATCCCTTCAAATGACAGATCACGATTTGCTTGTACTATATTTAGAGTATGCTTAATCTAGCCTTGTCATTTCTTTTTTCCTCAGAAGCGTCAACTGCTCAATCTTCATCATCATCACAGTCTCCACTATAAGTCGGTATGACATCACTTATGAGATGAGGATAGGAACACAAACTTCAACTCATCTTCCAATCGTTCCCGCCCCTGGATTTGTATGCTCCCCCTAACTTTCCCATTGTCATCAACGGAGGTATATGTTCGACATGTAACCCATATCCTATCTACAATTTTTAATCTTAAGATCGTTTATCTCCCACATTTTATGCTTGTGTCTGCACACTTATGTTTCCATCCCCAAGACAGTTTCACAAGCACTATCACATTCCGGGTGGAGATAACCCTTGACTGATGGAAATGTCCGCTTTAGATTCCAGCTGTACTTGAAAGCTTGTTCCTCTTCCGTTTGGAAAATCTGTTTTTGGTTGCAAGTGGTGACTAATTTTAATCTTTCCTAGTGGTAAAGAGATATACACAAGTTTATGGTCGGGATTTAATGATATTTTCCCCAGTGCAAAAACTGATCCTTTATTTTTAGCTATGGCTGCCTTCTTACATTGTCACTTGGAAGACAAGATTTATATGGAGCAACCTCCTGTATTTGTTCTCGGGAGATTCTTTGCAGAAGTCTTTGGACAGCTTAAAACAATCACATCGGGAATGGTTTGGTCGATTCAGCAGCATTGTTCAGCAGTTTCCGATGATCTACTCGCCTTGTCTTTATTCTTCTTATCATACAGATATAATCATTTTGCATGATTACAGGAGATCAATGTGGAGGCATCACAACATTGAAACAACACCTATTTCACACTTCAAAACGGACTTAGGTCTTTAGTATTTTCTTGGGACCGAGGTTGCTCAATCAAAGTTGGGTGTTGTTGTCTCCTGATATTTTACAAGAGATGGGTCTTACAGATTGTAAACCAATTACAAATATACACGCTACTAACCGTCCGTCGATACTAATATCTATCCATTTCAACAAACTAGCTCAGCAGAACATTTGAACATAAAAGAAAAGCAGCGGCCATCAAAGTGTTTCCCAACAATTTCTTAGATATCACCAGAATCAATCAATACACAATTGAAACGAGTTAATAATTCTATAAAAGCTAGAAAAAAAGGAGCTGTGTGTTAGGAAAAAAAAAAGGAACTGTGAGTGTCAAAATATGCAAATGGTAATTAGCATTACACAACGGAGACGTCATGAAAAAGATGATACAATAACTCGAACTCTAAATACTTCATATGAAATATCAACTTCCACAAGCAACAGCTACCAAAACTCCCCCACACCCCAATTAGAAACCAAACACGTCATCAAGAGGTTCCACCTGGATCACTAATCACACCCAAAAAGTCGTCTTTAATGGTCCCGATGCAGAACTGCAACATAAAAACATTATTAGAGCACGTTAAGTATAGTGTTCTAAGAACACAGATGAACATGTAACTTGAACGCTTGCAAGGAAGATCAAGTACTTGAACCCACTTGAGAAGGATTAACTCATTAGAACAGGATGTTACTAATGCAGTTTCATTTTACAATCCTTCCTGCTGAAGGTACTTACCCTGTTTTGTACATTAGAGATCAACAGAATGAAAGAGAAAATAGGGGGAGATGAAACAAAAGGCAGCACAACAATTGTAGATTATGTCTAATTATTATATCGTGACCTACTATATTCCTAGTAAGAAGATTATCAGCAAAATTCTTAAAAAAAGTTGGAACCATCCTTCAGATCATATGGTTCTTATTTCTCCTCATGTAACTAACGTAATTTTTACCAGGTGACCGCATAATGTGCTAATAAACTGATTTAGCAGCCAGAGTAATACTTAATCAGCTTAATGCTTAATCAGCTTAATCGATCAGCTATATTTTGATGTTTACTTTCTACTTAATGATCTTAATAATGTCTTTTTCATTAAGCAACTTTTGGAGTGTCCTTACCATTAAGACAGAAATACTTTCCCAATATACCAAAATTACCCTCTTTAATAATAAAAGAATTGAGTATATATAGTATAAATTATCATATAATCTTAATTATAATTGAGTATATACAGTATAAATTTAAAATATATATTAATATTTAAAATTCATAAAATATAAGCTATTTATTGATAAAAAAATTAATATAACTATATATATTAAAATATAACTTAATATATTTATAAAAATATTGTCTGATTATTTAAATATATCTGAAAATTATAATATGATTTATGAATCTAAATATATTATAATATAAATTAAAATATATATTATTTTATATTATATAAATTGATTTTTTTATATTGACTATTAAAAAAATAATATGACTATATATTAAAATATAACTTAATATATTTATAAAACTATTGTCTAATTATTTAAATATATCTGAAAATTATAATATAATTCAGGAATATATATTATAATATAAATTAAAATATAGATTATGTTATATTATTTAAATTGATTTTTATATTGACTATTAAAAAATTAATATAACTATATATATTAAAATATAACTTAATGTATTTATAAAAATATTGCCTGATTATTTAAATATATCTGAAAATTATAATATGATTTATGAATATATATTATAATATAAATTAAAATATATATTATGTTATATTATTTAAATTGATTTTTTATATTGACTATTAAAATATTAATATAACTATATATATTAAATTATAACTTAATGTATTTATAAAAATATTGGCTGATTATTTAAATATATCTGAAAATTATAATATGATTTATGAATATATATTATAATATAAGTTAAATATATATTATGTTATATTATTTAAATTGATTTTTTTATATTGACTATTAAAAAATTAATATAACTATATATATATATTAAAATATAACTTAATATTTTTATAAAATATTGTCTGATTATTTAACTCTGCCTGTGGGTGTCTTCTTGACATCCATTGCCGGTCCCAAGCCCGGATAAAAGAGGAGGGTTGCGGTAGGTTAGTGGCAGCCAGCGTAAAACTCGTCACATTCCATGGACATGAATCAAACATTGAAAATCGTTGGGGCGTCTCCTCAGAAGCGACGCGCTGCATTTCATAGGCCCGGGTGCAGTGATAAGTATGCGAGGGTTGCTAGGTCGTCGCCAGAGCGGCGCGCCACCTTTACATCGAGGGTGGTGTCAAATGAGCAAGGATGCGCTACACTTCATAGGCCGGGTGTCGTGGAAAATATGCGAGGGTTGCTAGGTCGTCGCCGGAGCGGCGCGCCACCTCGAAGTATGGGTGTGGTGTCAAATGTGCAAGAATCCTTGCGGCGTGGACGAGGGGCAGACAGAGAAGTTAGTTCTTGCGGCTAGTAAGGGTAGTAAGGTGCGGTTTGGAACTTGGAACGTTGGCTCTTTGTGGGGAGATCGGCGAAGTGGGGAGGTTATGAAAAGGAGGAGAATTCACATAATGTGTCTACAAGAGACTAAGTGGGTTGGCGAGAAGGCAAGAGTGTTAGCTCCTTGGGGTTACAAGCTTTGGTACTCTGGAAAGGATAGAAGTAGAAATGGAGTGGGTATCGTCATTGATAAAGAATTCATTGATGATGTGGTGGAAGTGTCAAGAAAGAGCGATAGAATAATGAGTATTAAGCTTGTGATAGGGGATGAGTTTCTAACTATCATAAGTGCTTATGCACCACAAGTAGGATTGGATGCATCGATCAAACAAGAATTTTGGGAAGATTTGGAAGAGGTTGTCGAACGAATTCCTATGGGTGAGAAATTGATCATTGGTGGTGACCTCAATGGGCATGTCGGTGTTAGCAGAGATGGCTTTGAGAGCATTCATGGTGGCTTTGGTTTTGGGGTCTGGTATGTAGCAGGTAATTTTATTTTTGATTTCGCATTAGGTCATGAATTGGTGATTATGAACACTTGGTTCGATTTAAGGGACTCTCTTTTGGTGTCATATAGAAAGCGGAGGTAATGCAAGTCGATTGATTTCTTTTTAGTAAGGAATGTTTGGAGGAAAAGTTTTACTAATTGCAAGGTAATACCGGTGAGAGTCTTGCAACACAAGATAGGGTTGTGGTGCTTGACTTTCGAGGTAAGAGGCACTTAAGAAAGAGAAGACCACAAGTTGACCCTCGAATTAAGTGGTGGAAGCTCGAGGAGAGTCGACATACTTTTGTGGCTAAGATTGCGATAGTGGTATTTGGTCGATTGCACGGAGATGGATATAGATTCGATGTGGAACTTGTTGGAACACAACATAAAGGAAGTTGCAAAAGAAGTCTAGGAGAATCTAAAGGAAGCAGACCATCAAGTAAGGACACATCTTGGTGGAATGATGGAGTTAAGCAAGCGATAAAGACCAAACGTGAATGTTATAAGGTGCGGGTAAATGCTCGGCGATGAGAATTATGAGAAGTACAAGAAAGCTCGACGAAGCTAAAAAGGCGGTGCGAAATGCCCGATCAAAGGTCAATCAAGAATTATATGCAAGATTAGATACTAAAGAAGGGGAAAAAGATATCTATAAACTTGCTCGAATGAGAGAGAAGAAGGCGCGAGATATTGGAAAAGTTAAATGTGTAAAGATCTTGACCAAAAAGTTTTGGTTCAAGATAAAGAGATAAAAGAGATGGAGGTCATACTTTGATACCCTATTGATGGCCATCAAGAACAAGATATTGGGAATTTAAACATCCCTCAAGTATGGTTAACCGAGAGTTTAAGAGAAGAATCGAAAGGGTGAAGTGACAATTGCATTGAAGAAGATGGGGTCAAAGAAAGCAGGGACCGATGGTATACCTATTGAAGTTTGGAGGTGTTTGGGGGAGAGAGGGATCGAATGGGTAACTATGCTTTTCAATAAGATTTGGAGAAGCGATAAGATGCGTCGGCATGGAGGAAAAGTATTCTCGTCCCTTTGTATAAGAACAAAGGTGATGTTCAAGATTGTTCTAATTATCGCGGAATTAAACTAATGAGTCATACCATGAAGTTGTGGGAACGAGTGATTGAACAAAGGATCGGGAAATGTGTGAAGATAACGAGAAAATCGGTTTGGATTTATGCGGAAGATCGACCATGGAAGCAATTTATCTTATCCGTGATTGATGGAACATTATCGAGATAAAAGAAAGATCTGCATATGGTTTTATTGATTTAGAGAAGGCGTATGATAAAGTACCAAGAGAAGTACTTTGGTGGGCCTTAGCAAAGAAGGGTGTATCGCGGAAATATATTGACATTATAAAGGACATGTATGAGGAGCTAGTACAAGTGTACGTACTAATGTTGGGAGGACGAGAAGAATTCCTATTACGATTGGGGTGCATCAAGGATCTGCTCTTAGTCCTTTTCTCTTTGCCATAGTCATGGGCGAATTGACAAGAGAAATTCAAATGACGTTAAGTGGTGTATGATGTTCGCAGATGATATTGTGTTGATTGATGAAACGAAGGTTGGAGTGCAGAAATTGGAACTTTGGAGGATACTTTGGAAGCTCGAGGCTTTAAGGCGAAGTAAGGCGAATATATGGAGTGTAGGTTTAGCGAAACAGTGATAGAGAGGCGGGGATGATCACATTTGATGGGAAAGTGGTTCATGGATCCACTTTCTTTCGGTATCTTGGATCTATTATCGAAAAGGATGGAGAGCTAGATGACGATGTGGCTCCACGAGAATAAAGCGGGGGTGGTTGAAGTGGAAGAGTGCCACGGGGTTTTATGTGATCGGCATGCCTCATAGATTAAAGGGTAAATTTTACCGCACGGCAATTAGGCTGCTTGTTGTTATATGGCACCAGTGTTGGGTCAGTAAAGCGATTGTCACGTTGAAAAGATGAATGTGGCGAGAGATGCGTATGCTACGATGGATGTGTGGTCATACAAAAGGATCGGCTCGAAATGAGGTGATCGGAGAGAAGGTAAGAGTTGCGTCTATAGAAGACAAGATGATGGAGAATCGATTACGATGGTTTGGTCATGTGAGAAGAAGACTATTGATGCCCAGTGAGGAGGCTACAAAGTTGGGAACAAGTAATGTTGTGAAAGGTAGAGGAAGACCCAAGAAAACTTGGATAAAGATGATTGAAAATGATATGCGGTTTCTTGGAATTGGAGAAAGTATGGCGATGGAGAGGCAAATGTGGCGGGAAAGAATACGGATGGTGGATGGAGTCTGATTCTTTTTTTTTTTTTTTAATTCCTATTTTATTTTATTTCATGTTATCTTTTTTTTTTTCTTTCTTTTTTTTTTTTTTTTTTCATTCATTCTCTTTTTTATTTGCTTTTTCTCTACTTTTTCCCTCTTTTTTCCTTTTATGTTATTTATGTAACGATTATTGACGGTTTCAAAGTTTGATTCATGTTAGCCGACCCCAAATCATTTTGGGACTAAGGCTTAGATGTTGTTGTTGTTGTATTGTCTGATTATTTAAATATACCTGAAAATTATAATATGATTTATGAATATATATATTATAATATAAATTAAAATAAATATTATGTCATATAATTTAAATTGATTATATAAACTAAAATGCTCAATCCGTCCTTTATTAAAAATGACTTAATTCATATTGAGGGGTAAAATGGTCATTTCTATCATTCAGATAGTTCATTCAGAAAAGAAAGAAACAGCAGAAATCAGACAGATTAACCCACTCAGACAACTTAATCCATCCAGGTATTAACGGAAAAAAAGTAAACAGCCCTTAAGTCTGACAAAAAGGCTACCATTTTGGGGCTAAACATGCATGTGTATTCAAATTACCTTTTTTAATTGAAACATAAGAGAATTTTATTATTAACTAGAGTACAAGTGGTACTCTGTCCCACCAAGGTGTACACCACCGTGTATTTAAATTACTGATACAACTTTGATCGAGAACCAATATCATAATCCAACAAGATATGCTAAACAGAAGTTCAAAGTATGCCAATCTATCAAGACATAGAGGACGTACAATTTCTGTGGCATCCACTCGCGTTCCGATAATCTTAAGCCTAACTTCACTGTCTTTTTGAATTTTGACCTGTCATATGATCAAATAAAACAGTTCATATGATTTCTGACCATTCCAGAAAGAAAAAAAAAAAAGATTATATAGATGTGGCCATGACCAAAAAGCAAAAGACGAAGGCGGAAGATGTATGTACATACAGATCCATCCGATGTCGTGTAGTTAGGCATATCTCCAGATTGGAACTCCATATCATCAGGTATCAACTAGGGATAAGAAAAAAGGAATTCCAAATCAAACAGGGATAAGCAAGTGCTGCAAGTGCTTTCAGGCCCTTCACAACCAGACTTTCTCACGAACAGATCGCCGAAGTGTGGTAAAGTTTGCAAAAGATAATTTGCCTCGAAGATAAGATATTGGGATAAGGGCTGAGTAATATGTTGTCGAATATTGTAATGCAACATTTTAGAGCTCATATTTTCCCACCAATATCCTTACCACATCGACAGAACTCTACTTATATAAACACAAAACCACAACAGTAAATCGAAAATATGAAATGAGGAGGGACTGTCGACTAAAAGACGAAAAGCGAGAGAAAATGCAAGTAGGCACACTTTATTTTTATTCCTCTCAAGTCTCAACTCAATTGAGTTGCAATATGGCGATAAGGTTTTAAATAACGACAATACCCACCACTGTGTATTAGTTTTTAGGATTAAAAAATTTTTTGAAGTGCGTCCAAAATTGACAAGTAGCTCAAGTAATTCGATAAATCAATATCACTTAGAAAAAGGTCAACATTTACATGAACCACAACCTGCCGTCCCATCGAACTTTTCTAATGAAAGGGACAGAAAATTGGGAACTTTGATAGCAAACCTAAGCGTCGAAAACTAACTTAAGACTATCATACGGATATTCAAAATGAGATAAAGGATGCTTACCTAAAAAGAGTCGCAATCAATAAAACTGATACCTAATGCTATCAAACTATCCACATAGCTAAAATTAGTAGATATACAGATATCAAGATGAAAGATTTAAATCTTCAATAAACCTTAATATAATAAGAATTATTTCACATATGGGATTCCCAATAAGTTCCAACAAAACTTCTTAAGCATCCAGGTTTAGTATCATGAATGTATTACCTCTAGATGGAAAGTATAATATAATAGTATTTTAGTAGTATTATTTGATATTATTTAGTTTCCTTATTCTAGTTAGTTTCCTGGTTTAATTAGGACTCTTAGTCTACAAATAAAGGTTTAAGAGCTGCGTTTTATTCACTTTTATCATTATTGACATTGAAATATTATTGTTGAATTTTCTCTCAATTCTTGTTCTTGTTACTTCAATTTATCTCTTAGTTGCGCCCCCTTCTCTATCAAATTAATTTGAAAAGTGAATCAAACCCCAAGGTTATTTTTTAATTTCCAAAGTAGCTAGTTTTTTTTTTCTTTTGTAATTAAGTCAAACCACAAGGTAATTTTGTAAATATCACTTTTTTGTTTCGCCGACACTAATGAAATTTAGTTATCCGCCTTTGAATACATTATGTCATATGGAATCGGAGCTATAATAACTGATGGTTTTTTCTCTGAAAGAAATCGTATAGGTTCCTTGTAACATTTTAAAATGCTTTAAACTAGCTGATTAACATAGATAAAACTGAGTTTTGACGGAGCAAGAATGATGGAAAGTAGAATTTAATAATTAATAAATTTAGGAGAATCTCGTATTTTATTATTGTTATTTTATATTATTTAGTTCCTAATGAGACTATATAACTAACTAGAATAAGGAGACTAAGGTTTTTCCATTATTGGAACAACCGTGGTTGTTGAGGAGCTTCTGATGGAAGCAACCGTGGGTGTTGATTATTATACTAGATTCTCCTAATTTTATTAATTGTTACATTCTACTGTCCATCATTGGAGCAACCGTGGTTGTTGAGGAACTTCCAATGGAAGCTCATGTTGAGTTGGTGAAGGATGACATGGAAAGTTCTCACTTACAAGATGATCTCATTCTCATTAGCATATAAAACACTACGTTTCATGGGAATTGTAGTGAGGATTTTGTTTCCATCATATCTAATAGAAACACCACACTCCTTGAAGACCTTCCGATCAACACACCAAGTGTCCCGATTATGGGTGTGTTAGAAGGCTTTGATTTGGTTGAAAAGGTAAAGGATAAAAGAGTCAAGTTTACAAGATGAAGATGTCATAGCACATGATGTTCAGGACATTATGCTTAACGAGAAGTCTGGTGGAGTTGATCTTAATTCTTCGTTCGGCCTTGCTCATCTCGAAATTGACTTCGTTATACCTTTGCATGCACAAGTCGGGTCGAAAATCGACTAAGATCAATTTAGTTTTGAGTCAAGTTATGTGGAGCTCGAGATTTTTTCATACCCCCTGATTTGAATATTTTGCCTAAAGTAGATATGTTGGATCTCATGGACCCACATATTTAAAGAACAAACTGGGGTACACTTTTCGTAGGACGAAGAAGTCTAAGGCATGTCGAGTGCAAGATTCTCATGTTGATGATCACATTTTGTGCTATCTGGCTAACTCGAAAGGTCGTCATACCTGCTTGATGTGAAGATCAAAAGTTACTTGGTTGAATGGAATGGTCGTCCTAATTCGAGGATCATGAAACATTCTCATCAAAAATCCTGAGTTCATTTGTTGCTCATTTTGCAACTGCAGGAAATCATGCTTTCACATAGGGGAGAATATGATGGGAATGGGAGTATAATAATTTGTATTATTATGAGAACAATAGTATTTTGGTAGTATTTAGTTATATTTAGTTTTCTATTCTAATTAGTTTCTTTTTGAGTTTATTTAGAATCTTAATATTTAGAAAGTTATATTTTTGTAAGATTCTAGTTCCAGGTTAAACCTGTGGGTGTCTTCTTGACATTCATTGCCGGTCCCAAGCCCGGATAAAAGAGGAGGGTTGCGGTAGGTTAGTGGCAGCCAGCGTAAAACTCGTCACATTTTATGGACATGAATCAAATTTTGAAAATCGTTGGAGCGTCTCCTCAGAAGCGACGCGCTGCATTTCATAGGCCCGGGTGCAGTGAAAAGTATGCGAGGGTTGCTAGGTCGTCGCCCAGAAGCGGCGCGCCACCTTTACATCGGAGAGTGGTGTCAAATGAGCAAGGATGCGCTACACTTCATAGGCCCGAGTGTAGTGGAAAATATATAAGGGTTGCTAGGTCGTCGCCCAGAAGCGGCGCACCACCTCGAAGTATGGGTGTGGTGTCAAATGTGCAAGGATCCTTGCAGCGTGGACGGGGACAGACAGAGAAGTTAGTTCATGCGGCTAGTAAGGGTAGTAAGGTGCGGTTTGGAACGTGAAACATTGGCTCTTTGACAGGAGATCAGCGGAAGTGGGGGAGGTTATGAAAAGGAGGAGGATTCACATAATGTGTCTACAACAGACTAGGTGGGTTGGCGAAAAGGCAAGAGTGTTAGCTCCTTGGGGTTACAAGCTTTGGTACTCTGGAAAGGATAGAAGTAGAAATGAAGTGGGTATCGTCATTGATAAAAAAATCATTGATGATGTGGTGGAAGTGTCAAGAAAGAGTGATAGAATAATGAGTATTAACCTTGTGATAGGGGATGAGTTTCTAACTATCATAAGTGCTTATGCACCACAAGTAGGATTAGATGCATCGATCAAACAAGAATTCTGGGAAGATTTGGAAGAGGTTGTCGAACGAATTCCTATGGGTGAGAAATTGATCATTGGTGGTGACCTCAATGGACATGTCGGTGTTAGCAGAGATGGCTTTGAGAGCGTTCGTGGTGGCTTTAGTTTAGGGAATAGGAATGAAGTTGGATTTCGCATTAGCTTATGACTTGGGTATTATGAACACTTGGTTCGAGAAATGGGACTCTCATTTGGTAACATATAGAAACGGAGGTAATGCAAGTCAGATTGATTTCTTTTTAGTAAGGAATGTTTGGAGGAAAAGTTTTACTAATTGCAAGGTGATACCCGGTGAGAGTGCTGCAACGCAACATAGGGTTGTGGTGCTTGACTTTCGAGGTAAGAGGCAATTAAGAAAGAGAATACCACAACTTGACTCTCGAATTAAGTGGTGGAAGCTCCAAGGGGAGAGTCGACATACTTTTGTGGCTAAGATTGCTGATAGTAGTATTTGGTCTGATTGCACGAAGATGGATATAGATTCGATGTGGAACTTGTTGGAGCATAACATAAAAGATGTTGCAAAAGAAGTCACAGGAGAATCTAAAGGAAACAGACCATCAAGTAAGGACACATCTTGGTGGAATGATGAGGTTAAGCAAGCGATAAAGACCAAACGTGAATGTTATAAGGTACTGGGTAAATGCTCGAGCGATGAGAATTATGAGAAGTACAAAAAAGCTCGAACAGAAGCTGAAAAGGCAATGCGAAATGCCTGATCAAAGGTCAATCAAGAATTATTAGCAAGATTAGAAACAAAAGAAGGGGAAAAAGATATCTGTAAACTTGCTCGAATGAGAGAGAAGAAGACGCGAGATATTGGAAAAGTTAAATGTGTGAAAAATTCTGACCAAAAAGTTTTGGTTCAAGATAAAGAGATAAAAGAGAGATGGAGGTCATACTTTGATACCATTGATAGCCATCAAGAACAAGATATTGGGAATTTAAACATCCCCTCAAGTATGGTTAACCGAGAGTTTAAGAGGAGAATTCAAAAGGGTGAAGTGACAATGGCATTGAAGAAGATGGAGTCAAAGAAAGCAGAAGGACCAGATGGTATACCTATTGAAGTTTGGAGGTGTTTGGGGGAGAGAGGGATCGAATGGATAACTATGCTTTTCAATAAGATTTGGAGAAGCAATAAGATGCTATCAGCATGGAGGAAAAGTATTCTCGTCTCTTTGTATAAGAACAAAGGTGATGTTCAAGATTGTTGTAATTATCGCGGAATTAAACTAATGAGTCATACCATGAAATTGTGGGAACAAGTGATTGAACAAAGGATCAGAAAATGTGTGAAGATAACAGAAAATCAGTTTGAATTTATGCCTGGAAGATCGACCATGGAAGCAATTTATCTTATCCGGCAGTTGATGGAACATTATCGAGATAAAAAGAAAGATCTACATATGGTTTTTATTGATTTAGAGAAGGCATATGATAAAGTACCAAGGGAAGTACTTTGGTGGGCCTTAGCAAAGAAGGGTGTATCACGGAAATATATTGACATTATAAAGGACATGTATGAGGGAGCTAGTACAAGTGTACGTATTAATGTTGGGAGGACAGAAGAATTCCCTATTACGATTGGGGTGCATCAAAGATCTGCTCTTAGTCCTTTTCTCTTTGCTATAATCATGGGCGAATTGACAAGAGAAATTCAAAATGACGTTCCATGGTGTATGATGTTCGCAGATGATATTGTGTTGATTGATGAAACGAAAGGTTGGAGTGCAATATAAATTGGAACTTTGGAGGGATACTTTGGAAGCTCGAGGCTTTAGGCTGAGCAGAAGTAAAACTGAATATATGAAGTGTAGGTTTAGCGGAAACAGTGATAAAGAGGCGGGGATGATCACATTTGATGGGAAAGTTGTTCATGGATCCACTTTCTTTCGGTATCTTGGATCTATTATCCAAAAGGATGGAGAGCTAGATGGCGATGTGGCTCACAGAATAAAGGCAGGGTGGTTGAAGTGGAAGAGTGACACAGGGATTTTACGTGATCCTGACATGCCTCATAAATTAAAGGGTAAATTTTACCGCAGGGCAATTAGGCCTGCACAGTTATATAGCACCGAGTGTTGGGCTGTAAAATAGTGTCACGTTCAAAAGATGAATGTGGCGGAGATACGTATGCTACGATGGATGTGTGGTCATACAAAAAAGGATCAACTCAAAAATGAGGTGATTAGAGAAAATGTAAGAGTTGCGTCTATAGAAGACAAGATGATGGAGAATCGATTACGATGGTTTGGTCATGTGAGAAGAACACCTGTTGATGCCCAGTGAGAAGGCTAGAAAGTTGGGGAACAAATAATATTGTGAAAGGTAGAGAAAGATCCAAGAAAACTTGGATATAGATGATTGAAAATGATATGCGGTTTCTTGAAATTGGAGAAAGTATGACGATGAAGAGGCAAATGTGGCGGAAAAAAATACGGATGGTGGATGGAATCTGATTCTTTTTTTTTTATTCCTATTTTCTTTTATTTCATGTTACCTTTTAATTTATTTTTCAGGATTTTTCATTTTTTTTGGTTAACATTCATTCTCCTTTTTTTTGTTTGCTTTTTTCTCTTCCCTCTTTTTTTTTCCTTTTATGTTATTTATGTAACGATCATTGACGGTTTCAAAGTTTGATTCATGTTAGCCGACCCCAAATCATTTTGGGACTAAGGCTTAGATGTTGTTGTTCTAGTTCCAGGTTTAGTTAAGACTCTTCGCCTATAATAAAGGGCTTAAGAGTTGTGTTTTATTCACTTTTATTATTATTGACATTGAAATATTATTGTTGAATTTTTCTCTCAATTCTTGTTCTTGATACTTCAATTTCTCTCTTAATTGCGTTCCCTTTTCTATCAAAGAATATCACAAAACTTGTCAATCATCAACTCTTAAAAAGTTAATTGACTCCACTTTGCATCATATTTATACTTTCAGTAAATTATTTATCTGCAACAAAACTAAAACACTATTCCTAATCCCCACAATGCCAATAACTAGTACAAGTAAACATGCATCCATAAATGAGAAAAAGACACATACAACAGAACAAAATAAAGCCACTAACATGATTAGACACGAAAATTTGGACAGGTCCTGCTTCAGCAAAAAATCCCATCTGCAACAAACCGAAGCACAATGTACAAATCATAGTAGTTGCATAACCTGAAGCAAATAATTAAAAGAGACAAAAATAAAAGATCTCACCTTGTTAACCATTGTAACAACGGCTTCCAGAATCTCTCCCTTAAAGGGTCGAAATACAACACACTGATACTTAACAGGAAAGGTCACGAATCCGGTCCCATCACGAATTAATCCTTTACCAACACTCTCAATGCCAGTTATAGCCACAATGAACCCATGGCGACCACTATAACAAAATAAGTCAAAACAACAATAGTGAAATAATGAACAAAACAACCGCAAGCATATTATCTATACTGCATACGCCAATACAACAACAACAACAACAACATCTAAACCTTAGTCCCAAAATGATTTGGGGTCGGCTAACATGAATCAAACTTTGAAACCGTCAATAATCCTTACATAAATAACATAAAAGGAAAAAAGAGGAAAAAAGTAGAGAAAAAAACAAATAAAAAAAGAGAATGAATGTAAAAAAAAAAAAAAAAAGATAACATGAAATAAAAGAAAATAGGAATTAAAAAAAAAAAAAAAAAATCAGACACCATCCACCCTCCGTATTCTTTCCCGCCACATTTGCCTCTCCATCGCCATACTTTCTCCAATTCCAAGAAATCGCATATCATTTTCAATCATCTTTATCCAAGTTTTCTTGGGTCTTCCTCTACCTTTCACAACATTACTTGTTCCCCAACTTTCTAGCCTCCTCACTGGGGCATCAATAGGTCTTCTTCTCACATGACCAAACCATCGTAATCGATTCTCCATTATCTTATTTTCTATAGACGCAACTCTTACTTCTCTCTGATCACCTCATTTCTGAGCCTATCCTTTTTTGTATGACCACACATCCATCGTAGCATACGCATCTCTGCCACATTCATCTTTTGAACGTGACAACATTTCTGACCAACACTCGGTGCCATATAACAGCGCAGGCCTAATTGCCGTGCGGTAAAATTTACCCTTTAATCTATGAGGCATGCCAGGATCACATAAAACCTCTGTGGCACTCTTCCACTTCAACCACCCGACCTTTATTTTGTGAGCCACATCGCCATCTAGCTCTCCATCCTTTTGGATAATAGATCCAAGATACCGAAAGAAAGTGGATCCATGAACAACTTTCCCATCAAATGTGATCATCCCCGCCTCTCTATCACTGTTTTCGCTAAACCTACACTCCATATATTCAGTCTTACTTACACTTTCGGCTAAAGCCTCGAGCATCCAAAGTATCCCTCCAAAGTTCCAATTTCTATTGCACTCCAACCTTCGTTTCATCAATCAACACAATATCATCTGCGAACATCATACACCACGGAACGTCATTTTGAATTTCTCTTGTCAATTCGTCCACGACTATGGCAAAGAGAAAAGGACTAAGAGCAGATCCTTGATGCACCCCAATCGTAATAGGGAATTCTTCTGTCCTCCCAACATTAGTACGTACACTTGTACTAGCTCCCTCATACATGTCCTTTATAATGCCAATATATTTCCGCGATACACCCTTCTTTGCTAAGGCCCACCAAAGTACTTCTCTTGGTACTTTATCATATGCCTTCTCTAAATCAATAAAAACCATATGCAAATCTTTCTTTTTATCTCTTTAATGTTCCATCAACTGCCGGATGAGATAAATTGCTTCCATGGTCGATCTTCCAAGCATAAATCCAAACTGATTTTCACACATTTCCTAATCCTTTGTTCAATCACTCGTTCCCACAACTTCATGGTATGACTCATTAGTTTAATTCCGCGATAATTAGAAAACATCACCTTTGTTCTTATACAAAGGGACGAGAATACTTTTCCTCCATGCTGATGGCATCTTATTGCTTCTCCAAATCTTATTGAAAAGCATAGTTACCCATTCGATCCCTCTCTCCCCCAAACACCTCCAAACTTCAATAGGTATACCATCTGGTCCTTCTGCTTTCTTTGACCCCATCTTTTTCAATGCAATTGTCACTTCACCCTTTTGGATTCTTCTCTTAAACTCTCGGTTAACCATACTTGAGGGGATGTTTAAATTCTCAATATCTTGTTCTTGATGGCCATTGAATAGGGTATCAAAGTATGACCTCCATCTCTCTTTTATCTCTTTATCTTGAACCAAAACTTTTTGGTCAGTATCCTTTACACATTTAACTTTTCCAATATCTCGCGTCTTCTTCTCTCTCATTCGAGCAAGTTTATAGATATCTTTTTCCCCTTCTTTAGTATCTAATCTTGCATATAATTCTTGATTGACCTTTGATCGGGCATTTCGCACTGCCTTTTTAGCTTCTATTCGAGCTTTCTTGTACTTCTCATAATTTTCATCGCTCGAGCATTTACCCAGTACCTTATAACATTCATGTTTGGTCTTTATCGCTTGCTTAACTTCATCATTCCACCAAGATGTGTCCTTACTTGATGGTCTGTTTCCTTTAGATTCTCCTAGGACTTCTTTTGCAACTTCTTTTATGTTATGCTCCAACAAGTTCCACATCGAATCTATATCCATCTCGGTGCAATCAGACTAAATACCACTATCAGCAATCTTAGCCACAAAAGTATGTCGACTCTCCCCTTGGAGCTTCCACCACTTAATTCGAGGGTCAACTTGTGGTCTTCTCTTTCTTAAGTGCCTCTTACCTCGAAAGTCAAGCACCACAACCACATCTTTGTGTTGCGGCACTCTCACCGGTATTACCTTGCAATTAGTAAAACTTTTCCTCCAAACATTCCTTACTAAAAGAAATCAATCGACTTGCATTACCTCGTTTCTATATGTCACCAAATGAGAGTCCCTTTTCTCGAACCAAGTGTTCATAATACCCAGTCATGAGCTAATGCGAAATCGATATATCATTTCTGCTTCATTCTGTCCCCCAAAACCAAAGCCACCATGAATGCTCTCAAAGCCATCTCTGCTAACACCGACATGTCCATTGAGGTCACCACCAATGATCAATTTCTCACCCATAGGAATTCATTCGACAACCTCTTCCAAATCTTCCCAAAATTCGTGTTTGATCGATGCATCCAATCCTACTTGTGGTGCATAAGCACTTATGATAGTTAGAAACTCATCCCCTATCACAAGCTTAATACTCATTATTCCATCGCTCTTTCTTGACACTTCCACCACATCATCAATGAATTCTTTATCAATGACGATACCCACTCCATTTCTACTTCTATTCTTTCCAGAGTACCAAAGCTTGTAACCCCAAGGAGCTAACACTCTTGCCTTCTCGCCAACCTACTTAGTCTCTTGTAGACACATTATGTGAATTCTCCTCCTTTTCATAACCTCCCCCACTTCGCCGATCTCGCGTCAAAGAGCCAATGTTCCAAGTTCCAAACTGCACCTTACTACCCTTACTAGCCGCAAGAACTAACTTCTCTGTCTGTCCCCGTCCACGCTGCAAGGAGTCTTGCACATTTGACACCACACCCATACTTCGAGGTGGCGCGCCGCTTCCGGGCGACGACCTAGCAACCCTTGCATATTTTTCACTACACCCGAGCCTATGAAGTGTAGCGCATCCTTGCTCATTTGACACCACCCTCAGATGTAACGGTGGCGCGCCGCTTCTGGGCGACGACCTAGCAACCCTCGCATACTTATCACTGCACCCGGGCCTATGAAATGCAGCGCGTCGCTTCTGAGGAGACGCCCCAACGATTTTCAATGTTTGATTCATGTCCATGGAATGTGACGAGTTTTACGCTGGCTGCCACTAACCTAACCCTCCTCTTTTATCCGGACTTGGGACCGGCAATGGATGTCAAGAAGACACCAACAGGCAGAATAATTGAAAAAAAAAAAGGTGAACTATAGTTGTTCAGAATTCAATAACCTGCAAGTACCCTCGACATCTTTCATGAGCTTGGAAACAAGCTTATCCCGAAGATCACGGCCAAAGTGACGGGGGTGTAGCTGCATGTTTCGCTCCAATACTATGTGAAAAAACATCCTTTTCCGCAGATTTCAAGTTCAAATAAAAAGTTAATTTCTGAACTCTGAAGTACCTTCCTGAAATTCCAAAAAAAGAAAAAAAATCGTGCCAACTCAGACAAGGGCGGATGTACGCTAGGGCTAGACCGGGCTACAGCCCACCCGGAGTGGAAATTACCGCAATTCTTCAATTACCTGTAGGTATCCCTCACCTGTAAGTGTTATCCCAGGCAAGTAAGCAGAGATCCACCACAAGCTGGAGGAGGAAGAGCTCGGTGACGATGCTGGTCTGATCGGAGATGAGGTGACCAAGTACAAACACAAGCCCAGGGCAGGCGACTACTTTATTTATCGCGATTCGTGTGTGTAGTAGAAGACTCACTTTAGGTTTAGAGTTTGGGTTTCGTTATCAATTTTATGACATGGAGTATATCTCACGGACTGTATTCTGTCTTCAGTATAGGTAGGTATAGACGTGGCAAAATAGGTCCAGGCTCGCGGGCCGGGTTAGTCCGTCCGTTTTTGAGCGGGCATTGGGCTGCATATTATTAGTCCAAAAAAAATCGAGCCTTTTTTGCCGGCCCAGATTTGACCTGTCCGTGGAGACCCGGCCCGCGGGCGGCCCGCCCGGCCCAGTTTTTTTTTTCTTTTTAATTTATGTTATGTGTAATTATACTATTTAAATTTTTTTTCCTTATTTGTTAGATTATACTACCTCCGTCTCGCCCAAAGGTTTACATTTCTATCAAAAAATAGTCCCTTTAGTAAGTTTACATATATCACTTTTAACAATCAAATCAAACAATCACTTTTTACTTTTTAATCTCCACCACTCATTCATCATCAATACTTTTTTTAATCTCCACCACACATTTAATCATCATTACTTATATCAATCATTATCTAAAATACACCAAATATACACCCTCTGTCAACCTTTAGCTGGGACAGAGGGAGTAATACATCTATATGTTAATTATTGATGTAATTTTATTTTTTATGGGACTTTGTGATTACTTTGTAGTATCTCATATCAATAATAATAATATTATTTTATGATTTTATAAGAAAGTAGTAGTGATAAATGATATGATGGTCAAATAAAAATATTTGTATATTTGTCTTTTGGTTGTGGTAGTGTAGTAAATTATGTAATTATCAAATAAAAATATTGTATATTTATTTATCTGATTGTGATAGTATAGTTAATAATATAATAATTAAGGATCGAAAAATATTTGTATATTTATTTCAGAATTAATATCTTCAAAAAAAAAGTCGAGGCCCGCGGGCCGGGCCGAGCCATTTTGGCCCAGAAAAAAACGGGCCTTTTTGGCCCGCTCGTTTTATGCCAGGCCCGTTT
This sequence comes from Orobanche coerulescens, assembly GCA_033398695.1. NCBI lineage: Eukaryota > Viridiplantae > Streptophyta > Magnoliopsida > Lamiales > Orobanchaceae > Orobanche > Orobanche coerulescens. The sequence goes on from CM065810.1 coordinate 67,447,524, forward strand.
GGGCCGAGCCCGCCCGTTTGCAAGGTCTAGGTAGGTAGTGCAATTTGGATTTAGATGTGGCCCAAACTTGGTTTGTTTTGGTCTTTTATTCCAAGGATACAATTTTTAAATTTTCTTTTTTTCAAAGTACTTTTTAAAATTATATTTTATAACTTCCAACGCATATTGTTTGGAAAAAAATCAAATTTTTGTTGTTCATTTTGTGGCTGAAAAATAAACTTGACAAATTAAATAGTTCAGGATTAATTTACGTTCTCTATAAATAATCATAGTATATCTAATTTTTCAAAACTAATTTTCGGTGAGTATGAATTAATAAAGTGAGGCACTTGAAAGGGCATTCTGTAATACTTGTGGGAATATGATAGATCTCATCTCACATTGAAAATGTAAGTGAAAATAAGATAATTAATAAGTTAAAGATAATGGGAGAGTGTGCAACATTGAATAACACGAAGACAATGCACCAACTCGTTGAGGTGGGCTCGACCACATGCTCGTAGCCCGTACGGCCGGCTTGGCCCCCGCACGAATTGAACCTTGAATCTCGACAGTTGGACTTTGAGTTGAACTTGAATGGTCGTACGTGAATTTGAGCTTGGCAAAATAATAAGGTTTGTTGCTGGGTCAAATTAGCATTGCTTGTTAAGTGATTGGGGCTCGACCCAAATGAGTTGCTACATCTGAAATATCCTTTTGACTACCAGGAGAGAGAAGACATAACCTCCCACTTCTCTACAGTTACCAGGAACTTATGGAGTACCATTATGTGGTTGTTTAGTGGTCATTAATGCTCACTATTAGAGCCTTGGCGTCCTGCAGTAAAAATCTTGTGTGTTTAATATTAGTAGGAGGTCATGTGTAGGCAGAAGTACATCTTCCACACACCATCATTAGAAGTTCTACATTCCTCAACCTTACACATACATAAAGTTTTTATTTAGTTCTCGCATATCTTTTATTTCATTAGAGTTTTAATTTACAGTGTATTGCAATTTCGAAATTTCATTGGAGTTTTAATTTATAGTGCATTACACTTTCAAAGACACAAATATTGTATCTTCAGGGATGATATTGTTTGTTCCTTCAGCACTATACCAGATGTATTTGTATTGAATTGGGGTGTAAATGCTCGTGAATGAACATGCAATGCACTTGCGGCCGCATATCCCTAACATGAGAATTAAAATCCCATAATATAACATATATTGGATCCCCTTTATTCTTCTTCTATCAAACACGACACCCAATTTCTCTTCTTCCCCAATTGTTCAAATTACCACACACTTTTACACAAGCGACTCAGGGCCGAATCTGACTATAGGCCAGGCCAACTAGGTGCAGGCCTAGAGCCCCAAATTTTGACAAGCCCCTAGACCCCAATAAAAAATTACATTATATTGATTTTATATAAAAAAACTACTAAATTACAAAATATCAATAAATTGAGAAGGATATTCTTGAGAAATTAGATTTTGAGAATTTGATTAGTACTTTTGCAGCAAAAAATGCTAGAAGAATAGTTTATACTTGATTTGAATGTATTTATAAACTGTAGTTATGAATTATATATTTTTATAGATTTGCATTTTCTAATTTTAATATACATATAAAAGGAGCCCAAAATAAATTTGGCCTGTAGCCCCAAATTATTAGGGCCAGCCCAGTAAGGAAAGACGAGTGGCTAAATTTGGATCTCATTTTGACTTGAAGTTTGGTCTAACTTTTGACGTCTAAGATAAGTTTCTGGCCTTGGTCTCGAGGCTCCTCAGATTCGAGTTTTTGGATTCACGGTGGTTACCCGTTAACCACAGAGATTCAGTTTATGGCTTGTGATGACTGTTGATATCTGGTCCTGGACTATGTGAATCGAAGCCACGTAGTAAATAATAAAAAGCCAAATGAGTAGGATAACGAAATTTTATTGACGATCGTTTTTTAGATAGAGCCGAGCTGAATTTTCAAGCTGGTCTAATTTGATTTTTTTTTATTACAAGTGAGTAATCATAAAGAATAACTTTTCAAAAGTCCTTCTCTATCGTACATTCCATCTATATATAGAAAGCCTTCGCCAATCAGAAGACTGACAGTTGGGGAATGTTGGGGATACATCCAAACACTTGTTAGAAGGAGAAAATATCCCGGACAAGTGGCGGCATTTGAGGGTTGCTTTGGGAAGAGGGAGGACAAGTTGCATTAATTATCTTGTGCCTGTTCCGCATGCATTTAGTGATAATTATCTGTTGCGTGGTTTGTTCTGGGGTCAGCTATTGGAATATTTTATTCCATACATCCATGATCGAGGTTTTGATGATAAGTTGCTAAACAAAGAAAAACAACAAATGAATCACGGAAAAACATCAAGGATTCAAGAAGTAAACGAAGGCACAAAAACTCGGCAGAAGAGCTTAACGTACGTAACGATAGAAGATTAACGCACGTAACATTATGTGCTTAATGTACATAAGCTGATATGCTTAACGTATGTAATGATAGTTGGAATTATGAATTCAAATATTGGAACCGTTGAAAGTGACGTCATGGAGTAGGTGTGATACCCGTACTTTTTTGTAAATTTTCTATTTTGGTGTTTTTGTAATTTTGACACTCGTTGTAAGTGTTTAGAGAGTTGTTGTTGATCTTGGAATTCATATCGATTGGAATTTGCTCTTTCTTGTTCGGATCGTGGTTATATTGTGTTTTGATGCGATTCCATAACTTGTGCGTGAGGTGTAACGCACGCTACATTTCCCTCATAGCGCACGCTATGCGATGAGGGTAACGTACGCTATCTGTACTGCAGTAGCGCGCGCTAGCACCCTAGTAGCGCACGCTATTATTTAGGCATTGCAGGAGACAGTGGGTTCTGGACTCTGATTTCTAGACTTCAACTAATAGGTAGCGCACGTTAGTAGGCCGATAGCGCGCGCTAATGTAGCTTGGTAGCGCACGCCAATTCTTCCGTAGCGTATGTTATTGGGGCTGGGCAGAACCTTCTGGAGTTGGACAGAAAGTTCAGGTATGTCGACATAATCAGTTAGCGCACGCTAACTTGAGGTTATAGCGCACGCTAACGGGTCAAAGCCGAAGCTTCTAGACCTGTATTAGCCAGTTAGCACACACTAACCGTAAGTCCTAGCGCACGCTAAATGAGCACTAGCGCACATTAAACGCTTCACAGCGCACGTTAGCGACACTGGACAGAAGCTACTGGACTACCCGGTGAACCTGTTAGCGTGCGTTATTCTCAGGAATTAGCACGCGCTAATCACCATTTAGTATAAATAGGACACATCAGCACACTATTCGTCATTTTTCCATTCTTCTCCTCCCTTGGGTGATTTCCGACAATTTTGAGTGAATTGTGAAGATCCCAGAGAGATATCATCATCTACCAACATCTTCAAACTTCTAGTTTAGATTATTCAACGTTTAATCTTCTCCACCGCTCCAAATCGAGGTAAACTTCGCATAACCCTAGATTTTGGGGAATTGGGGGTTTCTTCGCGATCTCTTCGATTTAGCTTGTTGATATGATGGGAATATGTTGGGCATGGATTATCTACATCTGATACATGTTTTTCCTACGAAATTGTTGGTATATATCTGGTATTGTTGAGAATTGAGATGGTTGATTGTGATTCACCATCTAGAAGTTTTGTCATGGGATTACATGTATCGCAGGTGGGATTTTTGGGTGGATTCCGACTTATTTGCATGTCGATTGATTATTGATAGTTGGTTACAAACTTGTCTAGCTTCGGAGTTGTTGATTCCTTCGATCTTGGTACCTTGTTGTTCGTACCCTTTTCTCTCGATCCAGGCAAGTAATTCTTGTGAAGGTTATATTCTTAAATGAGAAAAGTAATGCATATGAGTGTGAGAGTTCTATATGTTCACCCCGGGAGGGTCTGACGAGGCCTCAGAGGGATTCACGCATTGTTGGGTCCATGGTTAATCGGGGAGGATTTTACACTATTGATATATATTTGGATAATTGCATTTTCCGAAAATCATTATCATGGCTTTGAAATTTATGCATGTGCTTTAACGTGTAAGATGTGACGGTTCACTTGTATTACTTGCACTAACCCCCTTTCGGGGTGGGAAAACTCATTTCTTGTCTTTCAGGTTCGAAGAATCCAAGCGAATGAGGGCGAGGCGTGATACTGTGATGGATTATGTTCTTTCTTTCGAACATTATCTTTTGGACTGCTTGATCCATGTATTATTAGATGGTACTCGAGTACTATATGATTTTCCTTTCTGGTTGATGTATTAACTCTCGTACTTTCTTGAGATCTTTTGTATTTATTCGCTAGAGTTTCCCTTGATTGTCTCTGATTTATTAATCCCTGTTTGGATATCATGAGTTTGGATGTGTTATGTATAAAAGTAAGCCTAGTGGGTCCCAAGTAGGGATTCACAATGCTGTAATATTCTCCGAATATCTCGGGGGGTGTTACAGAATGTGGTATCAGAGCTTAGGTTATGGATACCTAGGCTGTCGGTCTGTTGGGTCTAATTGTGTTGTTTCGAGAGCACAGTATCATCGTGATGTTGTCATTTAGTATGACCGGTACTCGTAAGTTCCTTATCTTCCTTATCTTCTTACTCGTTATTTTATTTCGACTTCGAGACGTGGGAAATTCATATCCATGAGGGGTATGTTACGAGCTGTACTTATGAGTTTATTTCCCTTTTCCTTATTTAGAATGTCGACTGGCAGAGGACGTGGACGCGGCCGTGGTCGTGGCCGAGGGCATGGCGCAACTGGTGGAGCGGCCATATCCCTCAGTTCTGTAGAAGGCTCGACTACACCTAACTTGTCGGATTCGGTTCAAACTAGTACTGGTGGCTATCAGGAGACGTCGGCCAGTCTGGGAACTTCTACAGGGAATAATCTGGATGTGGGCGTTGCCACTATACTGCAACAAGTGGCGAATCAGATGACTCTCTTATCCCAAGCGATTAAGCACAACCATCTACTTCCCGCGAACGATACTGGGGCAGAAAAGTGGTTACAAGATGTGATCCGTATGCACCCTCCCAAGTTCATTGGTGCTAATGATCCGATCGGCTAGGAAGATTGGATTAATGAGATGAACAAAGTTTTTATGGCTGTAAATTGTCCTGAGGCACGTAAAGTATTAGTTGCTCAGTATTTCCTAACGAGGGACGCTGCTAGCTGGTGGCAGGCAGTCGCACCTCGAGATCGTGCGGTTTCATGGGACAAGTTTAAGGAATTAATGGAGGCCAAGGTTTGCCCGTGGCCTGTTCAGGAAGCTAAAATTTGAGCCTTTTATGAGGCTAAACCCCAGGATATTCCCGTGTCTCAGGGGATCGTTGAATATAACTGTCAGCTCAATCATGTGAAGGGTCAAGTGAAGGAAGAGAGAGAGAGAGAGAGAGAGAGAGACAAAATCCGTCACTTTGACATGCGGATGAAACCGAAAGTTCGACACTACATGTCGGGATTTCTAGCACTACACTGAAGGAGTATCAAGACAAAGTACTGACCTATGATATGTCCTACACTGCTACCGAAACAACAAGTGAGAGCAAGAAGCAAAATACCTCCAGAATGTTTTGTACTGGTAAAGATGGCAACCGACGGGGGTCTCAGTCAGCAAATTATCCAGTCAGAGGGTCTTCCCGTGTGTCTGGAAGTAACCTAATTTCAGAGCTGGTACTAGTGTGTCCAATCGGGTCGTGACATGTTTTAATTGTGACCAGCAAGGTCATCTTAACTGTGATTGCAACCTACCTCCTTTAAAGTGTTAGAATTGCGGCCATGAAGGCCATAAAGCTATGTTTTGTATTGAGGAAGAAAAGACACTTGGGGTCAAGCATATGTTCATACACTTGGGGAACTGAGTGTTAATCTGAAATCACCCGTGGGTCAGCCATCTCAGAGTTTCAGTCGGGGGAGAGGCCGGGGTGTGATATCCTGGATATTTCAGTATAAATTTTTCGCATAATTTTATCTGAGATATATTGGATAATATGGTATCTATACATTATGGATAAAATAGTTGAGAACTGAGACAGTTATGTTGGTATGATTGTTGTACTTAGTCGATAATTGCATTTGAGTATATTGTGTATCAGGTGTATCATACGAGAATGTTATTAGAACGAGTATGTGTATTCAGTATGTCGTGTATACATATCCGGTATGTTGAGACGATAGGCAGGAGCAGTTGTAAATGGCTAAGTATAAAAGCCATTACATATGATAAGCGTAGGAGCTTACGTACGTAAAGATGCAAGCATAACGTATGTTACGTAGAGTACATAACGTACGTTATGAAGAGAATCGGACAGGTCTGAGCTATGATCGACGAGTGGGCCCGGTATCGGCAACTTTCGACGCAGACGTGGACAGGCGAGTCAACATAGAGCTTTACGTATGTTATGGGTAGCGCATTATGTACGTTAAATGAGTATCATTGTAGCAAGTCAACGACCATGTTACGTACGTTATGGCATAGGCCTTACGTACGTAAGACATGGTACGAATTGAGGCAGTAGCCTCTGGATTAGTGTTACGTACGCTAACAAGGTCAGTTAACATACGTAAAGAAGGTTACGTACGTTAGGTGGATTACGTAGCGTACGTAATGGTTGAAGTTATATAAATATGTGAGACCCATCACTTTGGCATTTTTGGAGATGTTCACTTTGTTTTTCGCCCTTGAACCCTCCAAGATGGATTTTTGGCTCTTGTAACTTGGTTATGAGCTTGATGGCATGGATTAGATCTTGAGATATGAAGATATTATTGCTTCTTGAGGAGTTTGATTGTGTTGTTCATCTTCAAGAGGTATGTTGGATAATCCCTCTCTTTAAATTTGGATTTTGATGTTGTTGTTGATAATTAATTCGTATGATGATGGACATGGTAGTATTGTTGTGATTCTTGATGTTATGTGAAGAGTATGTTGAAGAATATGATGATATATGTCTTGGATTATGAGTCAGATGATGGTTTGGATGTTAGAAGACATTGCACTATGTCGTTTGTTTGATTATGAACATGACTACGGGTTAATTCATGTTCTTGAAGAAAACTTGAATTCTATATGTACCATGATATGAGAATGGATTTGGGAAGATTGTGTATAATCTTGGAATATGATTATTCATAATATTGAACTATTCAGATAGTCCGGTCGGTCGATTGTGTCGGTATTATTGTTTTTCATAAATTTACGAATATGAATAAGAATGAACCTTGTTAATCCGTACTTAGATTGAAATTGGAATCGAGAATGTTGATACACTTGGTAGAATTGATTGATTATCGAATTGCGGCTCGTATTCATAATTGTTTGAGTTGAATGGTTTGGTTTTGTATATGATCGAGATATCGTCGAACCGTTGAGTTTGATTGGTTTGTTATGTCGGTTGTTGATTATTATCGAATGTGTTATTAATTGATTATTGCTTTAGGTTGTGATAAGTGATCGTTGATTTTAATCTTTATGCTACGATAGAGATTGGAGAATTCATGGATCGCTTTGGTCGGGGCTGAGGAGCTCGTAGACGAAGGGAATGGGATTGGTAACGGCTTCATCGTATCGGTATCGAGGCAAGTTTATACTTGCTCAGTTCACAATGTTTAATAAATGGTTTCGATTTCATTTCATTTATGATGCATATAGCAATGATATTATAAATATGAATTATCGGGATGATGGTATGTATAATATGCTTTGACTTGGGTTAAATCATAATGTATATGATTTAAAGTTGTTTGGTGAAAACGGAGATGTGAATTATCTTTGGTCTATAATATGGGATGTTGGGTATCGAGAATAGTTTATCGTGCCGACATTGAACTCGAGGTGGTGGTTTGTTAATAGTGATGGATTGTGCTTCATTCGGGACTATTCGAATAATTGTGTATTTGTTCAAGGATGTTGTTCGTGGAAAGGTTAGTGTCTCCGGCTTTAAGGTAATTTAGTATTGCTCAATTATGAGAATAATTATCCTGATGCATTTTTGTATATGTTGTATGTTGACGTTTCATGTAATGAGTGTGCATCGTTGGTTGGTGTATTTTGTGTTGTCTTTCTTTAGAACTGTAATTTTAATGGAACTGTGTTGAGGGATAAAACCTGAATGGTACCCACGTCCGGAGTATTCCTGTGTAGATGCTTCCGTGACCCTTGGCTGCGACCTTGAGAGTTTATGTGTTGATAGACCGTGTTGAGGGATAAAACCTGAATGGTACCCACGTCTGAAGTATTCCTGTGCAGATGCTTTCGTGACCCTTGGTTGCGACCTTGGGAGTTTATGTGATAATAGGATAGACATTGTTGACTGCGAACTGTTGTCTAACGGAATATGATGTTGTGGTCGTGTCGATATTTCATTATTGAGCTATCGTTGTTCACTTGGGGAGTCTTCTAATCCTTATTGGATATGTGTTTTCTTTGAGTTTCGTTGTTATCTTCGTGTCGTGACGTCCATCTTGAGCCATATTGATTGGTCGTTCATAGTCCATGTATGATTGGGTATGTTCAACAGTCGGGTTTGTCTTTGAGATCCACTATATGTGATTTGTATAATGTTTGATGATTTTATTCTCTCGTATATCTGTCCCTGTGGTTCTTTATTGATCTTGTTTGGAGTTTACCACATCGATGGTATTCTCGGTTGTTGTTGGTCCTTTGTTGAATTTGTTAGAGTTTACAATATCGATGGTATCCTCGGTCGTTGTTGATCCTTTATTGATCTTGTTTGGAGTCTACCATATCGATGGTATTCTCGTTCGTTGTTGGTACTTTGTTGAATTTGTTGGAGTTTACCATATCGATGGTATTCTCGGTCGTTGTTGATTCTTTATTGATCTTGTTTGGTGTCTACCATATCGATGGTATTCTCGTTCGTTGTTGGTCCTTTATTGATTTTGTTGGAGTTTGCCATATCCATGGTATTCTCGGTCGTTGTTGGTCTTTGTTGATCTGGTGTGGAGTTTATCATGTAATGGTATCCTCGGTTACCGTTGACATATCGTTGGTAGTATTGGAGATTATCATGTCGATGATATTCTCGGTTGATGTATTGATTGTTTATTATTATTGATTGTATGAGCGTTCATGCTTGTATCGATATTCAGGACATGTCGTTGTTTCGGGGTAGTTAATCTACAGATGTACTGTGTATTATCCGTTTCGTCGGAATTGGAATTTGATTGTGCGATCCGACGGACAGAATTTGACGCGGATAGATTATTCCATATTGGAGGTATAATGATGTTTTGAGAATCTTGGCATTGTTTGAATACAGTACGGATGGTCGTATTTGAATTCATTCTTTACTTGAGGATGCGAGGTGTGGATTGAGGTAATGGATGATTTGATATGAATTACCACGAATTGGTAAGGTTATTACGGTAAGATTACATTGGAAGTATTCCTACTTTGTAATTTACATTGATATGTAATTGTTTATGATGATGTGATCGCTATCATTGCTGAGTATTGTGGCTGACCCCATCGTGGGCTTTATCTTTTAGCTACTCGGAGATCGAGCTAGTAGCGGTCGTGAAGGGATGAGCTTCCCGGGTGGTACTGGCTATGGCATGTATTTGAGAACCGAGTACTTTGACTAGTTGTTATTTTCCGCTGCAAAAGTATTTTTAATTATTTGTTATATTTGCTGCGTGTGTATTTTAAAATGGCTTTCCGGTATTTTACCAACTCGTGTATAACTTTAAAATGGCCTTTTGGGTATTTCATAAATTTGGTTTAATTCGTGAAACCTGTTTCATTAAACTATCTTATCGGTACGTGTTTAACGTAAATTTTGAAGTTGTCGAGTTTTGGCATTTTTGCCTCGTACTTTCAAATGAAATTTTATGACGGTATTTGAGAACTATATTTTGGAAAACATTTAATTATTCGTAAAATATTACCGTCTCTCCCACGCAAGGGTCAAAGTACAATACAGCGGAAGACTGATTACAACTTTGACAATACAACATAACTCTGCCAACTCTCAACTCTTGATTAGTATCGTAGCTCGTCACTCCCTGTGCCAATCCTGTGACTGCTCCCACGAGCCTGCGAGTACCTGTATGCAAAACAGACTTCCACCCCCCGATTACTCGAGGGTTAGCAAAATTTCACTATTCTGCTAGTGCAAGTATAATATTATATGAAATGTAACAAGCGAATAACAACCACGAATTAGATATGACAATCAACTATCAAAACATTCCCGAGAGGTTTTAGAATTTCGAATTCAAGCAAGGAAGTAATTGAAAATAAACTCATCATCTCGGGGATTTTAAAAGTAGAAATTCTTTTTGGATCACGAGTCCCAAGTTACAAAACCCTTTTCAAAATCGTTAGGGCCTCAGCCCGGTTCTTGTTTCAAAACATATTAGTTAAGATATCACCATGGGTCCGTGACCCAACTTCAAAATGTTATCCAATCAATCACGGTTACACGACCACTGTTTGTACACATCATGTACCGAACTCCAGAGGCCCCGACGGACCCTACCCGGAACACACACATTGTTCGTACACATCATGTACCTAACTCCAGAGGCCTCGACGGACCCTACCCGGAACACACACATTGTTCGTACACATCATGTACCGAACTCCAGAGGCCTCGACGGACCCTATCTGGAAAACATACATTGTTCGTACACATCATGTACCGAACTCTAGGGGCATCGGCAGACCCTACCCAGAACACACACATTGTTCGTACACATCATGTACCGAACTGCAGAGGCCTCGGCGGACCCAACCCGGAACACACACATTGTTCATACACATCATATACCAAACTCCAGAGGCCTCGGAGGACCCTACCCGGAACACACACTGACAATTCACAACACATATTGATCAATTCAACACATTACCACGAACAACACATATTATTACCAATATGTCAAATAATTCAACAATACACCGCAATACATATTCAAGTATATAATCAATCTGGCACAATTATCATAATCATCACGATAACTTAATCATGAACAATCTCGCACAGCACAACAATATTATTAACACAACCAACACAATTCCACAATGTTAAACAAGTAAGGATATCATCACTGCCATCAAACGTTCGCAATAATAAATTCATACAAGGAGCATATCCACAAAGGTAAACCAAATCATCGTAAACCCAACATGAAGTCACTACTCACAAGACACAAATCATATAGTAAGATACTTGCCTCGAAAGCACGAGCGAATGAAACACCGAACGACAAAGGCTTCGATCCGAACTATCCTCCAAATTCCGCTCCTAACAAGATTCATCGGAAAACCAAGATTCATCCTAAGTTCTACCCTTAGGGACAATCTGTCGGACACTTCGAAGTCTCAAACCAACATAATCGACGAACGTAAGAATTTACGAAGTTTATTCCACGAAGCTTCAAGATTAACAAAGGATCTCGAGTATACAACGCAAATCTAACAACAATATAGGCTAAAACGAGCCAGAAAAACGAAATCATCACAAAACCCCCAAAATCCCCAATATCAAGGGTTCAAGTAATCTTACCTCAAATCTTTGGTGAAAGGTGTTAGATGTTTGATAAATCCTTGCTAGGAGTCGAAAGATGTTGATTCCTAATTGTATTTAGCCGAAATCGCCTCTCACCCTCGCACAAGATTGTTAAGGTCAGTTACAAGTGACTACACGGACCGATGAGGTTACACAAATCAATCAACAGAAACTAACTTTATACAACATTACCCACGCAAGGGTCGAAGTACAATACAACGGAAGACTGATTACAACTCTGACAATACAACATAACTCTATCAACTCTCAACTCTTGATTAGTATCATAGCTCGTCACTCCCTGTGCCAATCTTGTGACTTCTCCCACGAGCCTGCTGTAACACCCCCAATCCGCTCAGGGATATTACACGCCGTAGAACCTTTCCTCAAGGATCTACCAGGCTGGTAACAACATCGAACAACTCAACAATGCCTTCAAGGCTAAAATGACTCAGTAGACTGGTTTGGTCTTTCAATAAAAATATATAACTCAATTACAACTCATGCCCACGCAGGGGTCAAAATACAACCACACCCGTACAACGGGAAAAAAATATAGCAACGGAAAATAAAGTACAACTGAACCAATACACAACGTACGGTTCCTCATGTGATTAGTATCGATCATCTTTCATCATCCTTCGTGCCAACCCTGCGTTACGCTCCCAAAACCTGAATGCAAAAACAGACATCCACCCCCCGAATACTCGGAGGTTAGCAAAACTCCACTGTTTTGCTAGTGCAAGAACAAAGTGCAAAATACGAGTCATACAATTCACATTCCACGAATAACAATAACCAGGAATCCTCAAAGATCCAAACGAAACGAAAAGTACTCCCCGAGGCAAGAGTTTGAGAAAAACATTCCAAAACCGAAAGATCACAAATCAGTGGAAATAATTTAAAAAAACAGTTTAAAATGCCATCAAGAGTTTTAATAGAAGACAATTTAGGATTATCAAATCCTACTTTTCAAAACCCAAAAGACGAAAGGGGTCACCTCCCCAAAGGTTTACTTTCCGTAAAATGACCTTTACAAAACCGCTGGAATTTTAGCCCCAAATCTCATCCACTCACAGTACACGAGAACGATAACAAGGTTCGTTTTCCAACATCAAAACTCCACAATTAAAGACTAAAACACATACGATAAAATACTCTAGTGCCATCCTAGCCAAGTAGGCCAATGAACAACTTACCTCTTACACACTTAGTCAATGCATGCAAATCATGAAAGCCGTTCAAAATACTCATTTCTAGAAACGCCAATCTCAAAACACATTTGTAAAATGCACCACAATTAACCGTCGATCCACACCTCCGTGGACCCCTACCGAGACCCCATCGGATCTAACCCGTAGTGGTTAAAAGCAAGCTCGTCGATCCACACCTTCGTGGACCCCTACCGAGACCCCGTCGAATCTAACCCATAGTGAGCATACACATACACACGTTACTCATGCAATACTAATATGCTAAGAATGTAAGTTCATTAAGAATACTCACTAGAGATGGCCACTAATTCGACACCATTATCAAACTCTTCAAAACACAATAACAAGATTAAACACGGAATACACGATTCTATAACTGTAAACAACAGGGGTATCATCAAAGCCTTCAACGTTCAAAATAATCAAATTATAATCAATTCTCAAAACACACCGTTCACAAAACAGACACGCATTTTGGAAGAGAGACTTTAACGAGGCCAAAACAAATCTTTTGAAAATTCATTTTAGAATAACCAAACAAACACACCAAGACGACCACCGATCATCATATCCACAAAACGGGAAGCGTATGAACAAGGTACTTGCCTCGAAACCACGATCACAACAAGACGATGGATGAAATACGGTCGAACGGCCCCGAACTCCCGAACACTATCAAGAACGCGATAACACTGCAATTACTACGAGAATAACACCACACGAATCATCAATCACCAACGGAATTCAACATCGGAATCATCGAGCACCTATAATCCTCCGTAAGGAACAATAAAACATGATTACGACGAGAATCAAGGCCGAAAACAATGGAAATCCCAACAAACTATCAAAGGGAACTCATTCGGACATTTCATCGAACATTCAATGTTCGATAATTCCCAAGAACACTCGAATCATCAATCGAGTTGAACAAATCCGAAATATGGATATACAACCCATAAAACACGATTAATAAGGTTCAATAACATCAACCAAATCATCGAAATCGGACGAACAACATAGATTAATAATAAATCTCGAAAGTCAACCCTAGGAGATTTCAAGAGATTACCTCGATTCGACGAAGAACATGGATTGGATGATGATATAATCAACAAGAATCTTCCAAAACGCCTTGGAATTGAGTAGAACCGACCAAGAACTCGCACCCTAGCCTCATCCGTCCGACAGCGGCGAAGGGAAGAGAAGAAGGGGAGGAAATGGGGTGAGAAACCCGTCTGTCGCCTTATATACACCAGCGACGCACGACCATAACGCACGACCAAGTGCTCGTGTGTTTGGTCGTGCGTCACTGCCCAGCCACTGACACCATGCACGAGCAATGCGCACGAGTAGTTGCTTGTGTGTCCTGCTCGTGCATCCCTGGAGCTCACTGCCGAGCACTGGATAGCGCACGAGCGCCACGCACGACCACATGCTCGTATGGCCTGCTCGTGTGATACAATAGGAGGCCAAAATCGAGCCCGACACGGCCCCGAAACCCGAACCTGAATATGAATCGAAGATACGGTTATGAAGTACTCGCAAAGACGAAACCAAGCGCTAAGAGAACACACGATTCCGACCACCCGAAGGCTCGAAATTCGACAACGGAAAGTAATTACCCCAAACTTTGGGAAATTACGAAAACGGCCCAAAATGTCCGAAATATACGATACACGATCGAAACACAAAGCCAAAGCTCGCAACATGAATAATAACATTAAATGAACTTACGAGAAACTCGAAACAACAGTTTCGGATGAGATTCGCAAGAATCGAACTCAAGTACGAAAAAGCCGCTTAAGAACACGGAACTCAACAAAACGATACCGAAACGAACTCGGATGACAACAAGTGCAGAATTAATCATTCTCAGAATGACGAAACGGTCATGAGCGAGTCGTCAAAACGGACTTTCGCCGAAAAAAAAAAGAAATTACAGGAAATCAAAATTACGGGTATTACACACTACCCTCCTTAAAAGAAGTTTCGGGAAGTAGGAAGATGCAATATCCCACCAGGAAAAACTCAACGAGATACACAAGAAACGTGTAACTTACGCCCAACGGTGAAACGTTACAAGCAACGCAAAGGAATATACAGTGTGAAAACATGCTCTACGACGACCAACACCACGCCACCGGTAGAGACATATTAAAACCAACAAGTGACAAGCGTCATCAAACAGATAATACAATCAAGTCGATTATTCGAACAATCACAAAACACAACGAACGAAAATCAATACGATTGACCAACCCAACGGTACATCAATCAAATCGCGAGCCAATCGCTGAACAAATACGGAATTCCACCGCCCAAGGGTTGGAAGATCGAAAACGAGACTAATTTCCCAAACTTAAGGGAATTACGAAGGAGCCTGAACGTTCAACAATCACGAAACGAGTCAACAAAAACCGAACAATCAAACGATCAAACCACAACGATCAAGACAACAAAAATCGAGCAATCATGTTCGGATCACGAAGAACAATAAGATTCAAACAACAACTCCCAGGTTCACGTCTCGACTCGAGACAATATATGATCCGGTGAAAACAACAAGATGTGCATTCACATAAGATCCACAGGAAAGGGAATAGCAATTGAAAAGTCACAACGACAAACGAGTTATTCCGAAATAATACCACACTTGTTCGATCAACAAAAACAAGGGGCAGGACAAGCGCAGAAAATGTCAACGAACATAAATGAGTCGACAAAGTCGAAAATACAGAAGTTCAAAATCCGATCCACTTCGAATAGAAGAACTAGTAGAACCAAAAGATGTTACTTCCGAACAAGGTTCACCAGAATCGAACCGGACTCGGAAAAGTCACAGCGATAACCAGATCGACCCAGAACAAGATCACAGCTCGTTCGAACGACGAAACCGAAATACAGAACAAGTTCAGAAAGTATCAACGAACACGAGCGAGTCGATAGACTGGAGAAAGAGAAAAATACAGAAGTCAAAATAGTATGGGTATTACCTTCGACCTCGTCCACGAAATTCACAAAAACGGAAGCAAGGTAACAATACATTAAATAACTGACACATAACGGAATAATCACCGATGCACACGGTCATACCAAACCAAGCTCTAACAGTTCGCACATGCGCGATAACGCAGAAATCACCACGGGGCGACAACATTCAATACCAACATCCCACCTCTCACAGAGGGCTTACACAACAAATGTGTGGAAAACGACTCAACGCTCACACCGCCAATTCGATCATACTCGGGAGCAAACATCATAACGACAACGCGAACATCATACATACATACCCAGCCCTCAAACGGGAATGGGTAGGTTTTAAAAACGAAAACCTTCTTTTGAAAATAATTTAGAAAAACACTGGTTGATCTTGAGTATCACCTTTCAAAAAGTACAAACGTGAAACATTGTTATCGAGACTTTGGAGAACCACTTCGCATTTGATAAAAATGAGGACACATTCTCTTAGTGAAAAACTTTCAGAAATATTCGACCCTTGGGTCTAAGCAACTGCATTCGAAAATATCTCAAAATATTTTTGGTCCTCAACTGGAAATTTTTTGAAATGTATTGCGGCATTAGAAAAAAACACCGCAAGAAAATAATTCGTTTTAAAAGTACGTCTCGAAATTTAATTTTCTAAGATACTCAAGGTTTTCAAAAATAATTCAATGGGCTAGAATGCCCAAAATTTTCAGGTAATTACACGGTACATTATAACGCCGTGGGCCCCACGCCAGAACCCACCAGGCTAAAAACCATCTACAACAACGTCAAAAAGGCCGATGACGGTAATATTTCAAAATCTTACAAAAGCCATTTACAATATACTGAATACTGTCATAAGAATTTCGCCAAAACGATCAAGGCCATAATGCCACAAACTCGGTTAAGGGAATCGGTTTTCGAAATAAAACTCAGTCGTTAAAATACCGAAAGCCATTACAAAAGAACTCACGCAGTGGATAAAAGAAATAAAATCAAACATGCACAATCCAGCAACACTACTCCTCATATGAACGAAATATGAGGGTCAAATAACCACATATCAAGAAATCAAAATCCATAAGAGGATTCCGCCACTTAACAAATAATCATAAAAATAGCTCGTGTCACACGAGGCACAACACAAAAAAGGGAGTCTTACATCCACAGGTCGCACGAAGATGATGATCGCCCCACGATACTAATCACGACCAACAAACTCAGACGACGCGCCGCGACACGACTTAGTCAGACAAAATCCGACGAGACAAAAAATCAACAGACACCACTGACCCGACACCCTAGGTTTCCACAACCTAAGCTCTGATACCATTTATGTAACACTCCCAATCCGCTCAGGGATATTACACGCCGTAGAACCTTTCCTCAAGGATCTACCAGGCTGGTAACAACATCGAACAACTCAACAATGCCTTCAAGGCTAAAATGACTCAGTAGACCGATTTGGTCTTTCAATAAAAATATACAACTCAATTACAACTCATTCCCACGCAGGGGTCAAAATACAACCACACCCGTACAACGGGAAAAAAATATAGCAACGGAAAATAAAGTACAACTGAACCAATACACAACGTACGGTTCCTCATGTGATTAGTATCGATCATCTTTCATCATCCTTCGTGCCAACCCTGCGTTACGCTCCCAAAACCTGAATGCAAAAACAGACATCCACCCCCTGAATACTCGGGGGTTAGCAAAACTCCACTGTTTTGCTAGTGCAAGAACAAAGTGCAAAATACGAGTCATACAATTCACATTCCACGAATAACAATAACCAGGAATCCTCAAAGATCCAAACGAAACGAAAAGTACTCCCCGAGGCAAGAGTTTGAGAAAAACATTCCAAAACCGAAAGATCACAAATCAGTGGAAATAATTTATAAAACAGTTTAAAATGCAGCAAGAGTTTTAATAGAAGACAATTTAGGATTATCAAATCCTACTTTTCAAAACCCAAAAGACGAAAGGGGTCACCGCCCCAAAGGTTTACTTTCCGTAAAATGACCTTTACAAAACCGTTGGGATTTTAGCCCCAAATCTCATCCACTCACAGTACACGAGAACGATAACAAGGTTCGTTTTCCAACATCAAAACTCCACAATTAAAGACTAAAACACATACGATAAAATACTCTAGTGCCATCCTAGCCAAGTAGGCCAATGAACAACTTACCTCTTACACACTTAGTCAATGCATGCAAATCATGAAAGCCGTTCAAAATACTCGTTTCCAGAAACGCCAATCTCAAAACACATTTGTAAAATGCACCACAATTAACCGTCGATCCACACCTCCGTGGACCCCTACCGAGACCCCGTCGGATCTAACCCGTAGTGGTTAAAAGTAAGCTCGTCGATCCACACCTCCGTGGACCCCTACCGAGACCCCGTCGAATCTAACCCATAGTGAGCATACACACACACACGTTACTCATGCAATACTAATATGCTAAGAATGTAAGTTCATTAAGAATACTCACTAGAGATGGCCACTAATTCGACACCATTATCAAACTCTTCAAAACACAATAACAAGATTAAACACGGAATACACGATTCTGTAACTTTAAACAACAGGGGTATCATCAAAGCCTTCAACGTTCAAAATAATCAAATTATAATCAATTCTCAAAACACAACGTTCACAAAACATACACGCATTTTGGAAGAGAGCCTTTAACGAGGCCAAAACAAATCTTTTGAAAATTCATTTTAGAATAACCAAACAAACACACCAAGACGACCACCGATCATCATATCCACAAAACGGGAAGCGTATGAACAAGGTACTTGCCTCGAAACCACGATCACAATAAGAAGATGGATGAAATACGGTTGAACGGCCCCGAACTCCTGAACACTATCAAGAACGCGATAACACCGCAATTACTACGAGAATAACACCACACGAATCATCAATCACCAACGGAATTCAACATCGGAATCATCGAGCACCTATAATCCTCCGTAAGGAACAATAAAACATGATTACGACGAGAATCAAGGCCGAAAACAATGGAAATCCCAACAAACTATCAAAGGGAACTCATTCGGACATTTAATCGAACATTCAATGTTCGATAATTCCCAAGAACACTCGAATCATCAATCGAGTTGAACAAATCCGAAATATGGATATACAACCCATAAAACACGATTAATAAGGTTCAATAGCATCAACCAAATCATCGAAATCAGACGAACAACATAGATTAAAAAGAAATCTCGAAAGTCGACCCTAGGAGATTTCAAGAGATTACCTCGATTCGACGAAGAACATGGATTGGATGATGATATAATCAACAAGAATCTTCCAAAACGCCTTGGAATTGAGTAGAACCGACCAAGAACTCGAACCCTAGCCTCATCCGTCCGACATCCGCGAAGGGAAGAGAAGAAGGGGAGGAAATGGGGTGAGAAACCCGTCTGTCCCCTTATATACACCAGCGACGCACGACCATAACGCACGACCAAGTGCTCGTGTGTTTGGTCGTGCGTTAGGCCACTGCCCAGCCACTGACACCACGCACGAGCAATGCGCACGAGTAGTTGCTCATGTGTCCTGCTCGTGCATCCCTGGAGCTCACTGCCGAGCACTGGATAGCGTACGAGTGCCACGCACGACCACATGCTCGTATGGCCTGCTCGTGTGATACAATAGGAGGCCAAAATCGAGCCCGACACGGCCCCGAAACCCGAACCTGAATATGAATCGAAGATACGGTTATGAAGTACTCGCAAAGACGAAACCAAGCGCTAAGAGAACACACGATTCCGACCACCCGAAGGCTCGAAATTCGACAACGGAAAGTAATTACCCCAAACTTTGGGAAATTACGAAAACGGCCCAAAATGTCCGAAATATACGATACACGATCGAAACACAAAGCCAAAGCTCGCAACATGAATAATAACATTAAATGAACTTACGAGAAACTCGAAACAATAGTTTCGGACGAGATTCGCAAGAATCGAACTCAAGTACGAAAAAGTCGCTTAAGAACACGGAACTCAACAAAACGATACCGAAACAAACTCGGATGACAACAAGTGCAGAATTAATCATTCTCAGAATGACGAAACGGTCATGAGCGAGTCGTCAAAATGTAATTTCGCTGAAAAAAAAGAAATTACCGGAAATCGAAATTATGGGTATTACACCTGCGAGCACGTGGATGCAAAACAGACATCCACCCCCGATTACTCAGGGGTTAGCAAAATTCCACTATTTTGCTAGTGCAAGTATAATATTATATGAAATGTAACAAGTGAATAACAACCACGAATCAGATACGACAATCAACTATCAAAATATTTCCGAGAGGTTTTAGAATTTCGAATTCAAGCAAGGAAGTGACAGAAAATAAACTCATCATCTCGGGGATTTTAAAAGTAGAAATTATGTTTGGATCACGAGTCCCAAGTTACAAAACCTTTTTCAAAATCGTTAGGGCCTCAGCCCGGTTCTCGTTTCAAAACACATTAGTTAAGATATCACCATGGGTCCGTGACCCAACTTCAAAACGTTATCCAATCAATCACGGTTACACGATCACTGTTCGTAGACATCATGTACCAAACTCCAGAGGCCTCTACGGACCCTACCCGGAACACACACATTGTTCGTACACAGCATGTACCGAATTCCAGAGGCCTCGACGGACCCACCCGGAACACACACATTGTTCGTACACATCATGTACCGAACTCCAGAGGCCTTGGCGGACCCTACCTGAAACACACACATTGTTCGTACATATCATGTACCAAACTCCAGAGGCCTCGGCGGACCCTACATGGAACACACACATTGTTCGTACACATCATGTACCGAACTCCAGAGGCCTCGGCGGACCCTACCCGAAACACACACACTGACACTTCACAACACATATTGATCAACTCAACACATTACCACGAACAACGCACATTATTACCAATATGTCAAATCATTCAACAATACACCGCAATACATATTCAAGTATATAATCAATCCTATCATAATCATCACGATAACTCAATCATGAATAATCTCGCACAACACAACAATATGATTAACACAACTAACACAATTCCACAACATTAAACAAGTAAGGATATCATCACCGCCATCAAACATTCGCAATAATCAATTCATAATCAATTCACAGAAAGCATATCCACAGAGGAAAACCAAATCATCGTAAACCCAACACGAAGTCACTATTCATAAGACACAAATCATATAGTAAGATACTTGCCTCGAAACCACGAGCGAATGGTGTTAGATTGGTACCGCCACTAGAAGGGGGGGTTGAATAGTGCGGATAAGAGTATTGTACTCTTTTCGTGCGGAAGCAAAAATATCGGAGTAATAAAAATGCGGAAAAGAAAGAACACAAGGAATTGTTCGAGAGGTTCGGCTATTAACGAAGCCTACGTCCCCTACCTAGTTTTATCGACTAGGACTTTTCTTAGAACTTGGAATTGCACTTTCTAGTTTAGTGCCAACTTCTTATAATTTCTTGATTTCCGGGCTCAAGAACAACCTCACAAAAGCACTCTTGTTTTTCTAGGTACAAGATAACCTATACACAAAATAAATGCGAGTAGGAACTCGACTTTCATGATATATCACTTTTAGATACAAGAATGAAGATTGGAAATTATAGAACAAATCTTCTCGTATCACAATCTAGAATAGGAATATCTCTCAAAATATTTGCTTGATATTGCTTGAGTATGCTAGTAGGCTCAGAATGCTTGTGTGTCTTCAATCTCCATGAAGGTGGCTATTTATAGCCTTCTTGAGCTCAATTTCCCGTTGGAACAGTTTAACTGGTTACGTACGTTATATGCTGTGGATTACGTACGTTACGTACGTTACGTACGTTATATGTTCTGAATAACGGCCGTAATGAAAGTGCCGAAACTGTCCAGTGAAACATGATGAAATGCGTTACGTACGTTATGAACCTCATGGTTACGTACGTAATATCCTGGTCAAAGATCCGTTGATTGAGACGACTTGTTGCAACGGCTAGTGGCTTTTCCAACGGTCAGAATAATTCAAGCCTTACGTACGTTATATATCTCGATTACGTCGTTACTGCTGAAAAACTTACGAAAATAGTGAATGTTACGTATGTTATAAAAGATGCGTTACGTACGTTAACTGTACTAAAAATCTTGCAGACAACTGTGAATGTTACGTATGTTAATGTGATGTGTGTTACGTACGTTAACTGAAGAGAAAATATGTTTTAAGTAAATTTTGGTTTTAATAACACATCATCAAAATGATCTAAAAAATATTGTTCCAACAATCTCCCCCTTTTTGATGATGACAAAATTTATGTATGTGAGTTTTTGAAAACATGATTTTAATAATGCTCCCCCTGAACACGAGCACTGCAAAAATTAATATGCTCCCCCTGAAAACGCGCACGGGTTATTTCAAAAGTTGATTTCAAAAACGATACATATTATTCTCCCCCTTTTGTCATTAACAAAAAGTTGAGAAAACCTGCAAGAGACATCAATGATACGCATAATAATCAACATAAACCAAGTCAATGATTAAACAAAATGATAACCAAAATGATGCATAAAAAGATAGTCATTACAGTCAAAACAAAAACATGAAATGTTTGGTCTTTTAATAAAACAGGAAACATCATCATCAGAAAGGATAGCCCGACTAGTCAAGGTCCGCATCCGGAGGTGTCGGCGATATCCCAAAATGTGTGCAGATGTTCTTCACCATGATCTTGATGTCGCTCATGTCCTTCTCAAGCCTATCCATTCGAGAAGCCATCTGGGAAGAAGAGGATTCCGGACGAGGACGGGAGGAACCAAGCTGAGATGACGGACGAGGTCTAGTATGTTCGATCCCCCTCGATGTGATCCTCTCCTCCGGTCTCGGAAGAGTGCCCCCATCTATGAGCCGATCATCATCCTTGATATACGCAAAGTATATCCATCCACGATTTCTCGTGCGAAGATACCTCATCGTCCGTAACGTCCCCTCGGTGACGAGGCTCCCCCTAGGAATCGGAACCCCGTGGACCCCAGACAGATCAACTCCAGCTTTCTCAAAAATTTCAGTTAAGATAGAACCAAACGGCATTCCTGATTTTCTCTGTCGATCAACTTTCGCGTAGCTCTTTTTGTGGAAAATTTGACCCTTTTCCACGAACCATTTTAGCACAATAGACGCGAAGTTGACTTGGTGATCCTTCCACACATGATAAATAATCTCCATATCGATATTCACAAGTCGAAGCTGAGCATTAACTTTAGGCATAAGACAACGAGTGATAGCATCATGAAGCAAACGAATGTTTATCCCAAAGTCATTGTTTTCGAACCGCCCGGAATGAACATTTATAACGGCTTTGTCCGACAAAAAATCACGGACTTTGGACTCGTGAACACCATAGCTTTCATCATCGGACCAGTCGTTAATGACTTCGTCCGGAGGAGCAAACTCTCCTTTGCATCGAAAACCCTCATTAGGGAGACCAAAAATCTCCGAAAGCTTCACCTCATCAAAGGATATTGATTTACCACGCACAAGAGAATTAACAACAGCAAGTCCGTCGGCATCATAAGTGACAAAAAAATTTGCATAAAACTCTTTTACACATTCCTCATAAATTGGTCGAGCAAGACTAACGAACCGATTTATCCCAAGCATATCGAAGAATTCTTCGATAGCAACACCAGCACAGTTCAGAGATTCAAAATCAAAGTGGTGACTCGGAGTTACCTCTTCGTCAATAAGGATTTCGTTGAAAACTTTCATGGCTTGAGCATTCCGAAATGATAGATCGCCGGAAGCCGTGGAGGATGTTTGGGAGGTTTCTCCTCTTCTCTTTTTTCCGGTTCTGGATGCCATGAGGATTGAATCGGTCGAAAAGTGAAGGTTTGATGGATACTCTTGAAGTTTTGATAGATTTTCCGGAACACTTCGTCGCTGTCGCTAGGGATTTGTAGGAAATGAAAAGGGGACTGACGATGTGGGTTTATATATGTTAGGGTCAACAATCGCTTACGTACGTTATATTTATTATGTAACGTACGTAACGTAAAAACCTAAACTTTCTGGAGTGAAACCTGCGTTTCGTTACGTACGTAACGAACCAACCTGTAACGTACGTAAGGTCCTATTACGTACGTAATGGACCGCGTCTACCGTACGTAAGCAAGACCAAATGAATGGTCTTTTCCTTTCGATGATGTCCCGATTTAAATGACCATTTAATGTGAATATGATGAGTATGCAATATTTAAAAATGATCAGCATGTCCCATTCCTAAATTTATGCGAATAAAGTTTAAAGCTTCTTCGGGTAATGGTTTTGTAAAAATATCCGCCAATTGTTCATTAGTACCAACAAATTGGAGACGAACATTCCCGTTTTGGACATGGTCACGAATAAAATGGTGACGAATTTCGATGTGCTTTGTCCTACTATGCAAAATGGGGTTTTTACTTAAATTAATGGCACTTGTATTGTCACAAAAAATAGGAGTATTTTTAAGTTCGATGCCATAATCAAGTAATTGATTTTTGATCCAAAGAACTTGTGCACATGCACTTCCCGCAACCACATATTCTGCTTCAGCTGTGGAAGTAGCGACACTAGTTTGTTTCTTACTTCCCCATAAAATTAAACATGAACTCATAAAATGACACGTTCCGGTGGTGCTTTTTCTATCAATTTTACATCCACCGAAATCGGCATCACTATATGCAAAAAGTTGAAAATCAATGCTGGAAGGATACCATGGGCCTAAACCAGCAGTATATTTTAAATATCGAAAAATTCGTTTACATGCAATGAGATGAGATTCTTTAGGGTTAGCTTGAAAACGATCACATAGACAGGTAGCAAACATTATATCAGGTCTAGATGCAGTTAAGTAAAGTAAGGATCCGATCATACCTCGATACTGTTTTTGGTCAACAGATTTACCTTTTTCATCTTTATCGAGTTTAAGAGTGGAAGACATAGGAGTGGATATTTCTTTGCAATCTTCCATCTTAAATTTCTTTAGAAGCTCATTGACGTACTTGGATTGGTGAATGAATATTCCGTCATTGAGTTGCTTAATTTGGAGTCCGAGAAAGTTTTTCAACTCTCCCATCATACTCATTTCGAGCTCTCCCTTCATAAGATTTGAAAATTCTTTGGACAGAGTTTCGTTAGTTGCACCAAAAACAATATCATCCACATATATTTGACAAATTAACATATCATCACTTAAGACCTTAATGAATAGAGTATTATCAACATTACCTCTTTTATAACCATTTGAGATAAGAAAAGAGCTTAGACGATCATACCATGCTCTCGGAGCTTGTTTTAATCCATAGAGAGCTTTATGGAGCTTGTACACATGATCCGGATGATCATAGTCTTCAAAACCCGGAGGTTGCTTGACATAAACTTCCTCCTGGATGATTCTATTTAGGAACGCACTTTTTACATCCATTTGATGGAGTTTGATTTTCTTGTATGCGGCAAAGGCACAGAGAAGACGAATAGCTTCCAGATGAGCAACAGGAGCGAACGTATCTTCATAATCTAAGCCTTCTTCTTGATTGTAACCTTGGGCGACCAACCTCGATTTATTTTTAATAGGGAGACCATCATCATCGGTTTTGATTTTATGAACCCATTTGGTACCAATGATTGATTTGTCTACCGGTGCCGGAACTAATTCCCAAACTTTATTTCTTTCGAATTGGTTTAGCTCTTCTTGTATAGCAATAGCCCAATTCTCATCATTTATGGCCTCATCGATATTCTTTGGTTCTGTAAGAGAAATAAATGCAATATTGTTAATACAATCATTTATATTTCTCCTAGTTCGTACACCTTCATCGATTTTTCCGAGAATTTGTTCCATCGGATGGTCTTTCACATTTGCCCAATCTTTAGGAAGGTTGTAAGTATTTTCCTCCTGTTTGTCCGAGCTTACGTCGAGATTCTCCAACTCCTTTGATACTTCGGATACTTCGTTAGCAGGAACCATACCTGCATCATCATCAAAAACAACCTTTCTCGGGGGTAAAACTGTATCATCGAATTTTACATGAATGGACTCTTCTACCGAGCCTCTTCTACAATTAAATACACGATAAGCTTTACTATTAGTAGAATAACCAAGAAATATTCCAATATCTGATTTAGAATCGAATTTACCCAAATTGTCTTTTCCATTATTATGAATGAACACTTTACAACCAAATGGATGAAAATAAGATAAATTGGGCTTTTTACCTTTAAAAATCTCATAAGGAGTCATTATTTTGTTCCTCCTGAGATGGACACGATTTATAACATAACAAGCAGTGTTAACGGCTTCGGCCCAAAAGTATTTAGGAAGACCATACTCGTTGAGCATTGTTCGGCACATTTCTTCTAGAGAGCGATTCTTCCTCTCGACAACTCCATTTTGTTGAGGTGTCCGAGGTGCCGAAAAGTTGTGCCCAATACCATATTTATCGCACCAATCTTCAAAGAGATTAGAATCAAATTCTCCACCATGATCGGTTCGAATGGCGATAACTGGTAATTCATTTTCCTTTTGGGTAACCTTACACCACTTAACAAACTCGTTAAAAGCATCATCTTTATTGGCTAAGAATTTTACCCAAGTAAATCTTGAAAAATCATCGACAATAACTAAAGTATAAAGTTTACCTGTTAGACTGGCATGTCGAGACGGACCAATTAAATCCATATGAATTAATTCAAGAATGCGACTAGTGGAAATTTCCATTTTTGGTTTAAACGAGCCTCTTGCATGTTTACCTTTAATACAGGCCTCACAAATGTGGTCTTTTCTAAAATTCAATTTTGGTAGACCACGAACAATATCATTTTTGGCCAATTTTGAAAGAAGTGGTAAAGAGGCATGTCCCAATTTTCGGTGCCAAACAACGACATTTTCATCGTACGAAAGTAGACATTTTTCGTTAAAAGAAGATTCATCTTGGAGATCAACAATGTAAATATTTCCATAACGCAATCCAATAAAAACGATTTGGTCTTTTCTCATTCTTAGTGCGATGCGTAATTTCAAAAATTAATTTAAGACCGGTGTCACATAGTTGAGAAACACTTAGGAGATTATGGCAAAGTCCATCAACAAATAGAACATTTTCAATAGTGGGTAAAGGTTTCTTACCAATTTTACTGTCCCTTTTATTTGGCCCTTTTTATTATCGCCAAAGGTAACACGCCACGATCTTCCTTTTCACTCCGTGAAGAGATGTTCATTTCCACTCATGTGATTTGAACATCCACTATCAACATACCATTTATTTGATAATGTTGTCTTCCTTGCTTGTACCTACAAAAACCATTTTCTTGTTTTATAGGTACCAGGCTAATTTGGGTCTGAGGAGTTAGATACAAAAACTTGGTTTTTAATAACGGTCCCTTTTGGTACCCAAATTTGCTTAACCCTTATAGTACGTCTAGAGTTTCGACAGTAGGTTTCGGTATGTCCAGGTTTTAAACATTTTGGATATGATGGGATACCCGTTTTTAAAGTGTCCGAATCTTTTGTGGTAATTTCTAAGGACTTTTTCATTGGAAATGAATTATATCCAAGTCCTTGTTTTGAAAGAGAAAATTTTTGACCAAATAATAATTGCTCGAATTTATCATTACCACATGAAAATTTTCTGACATAAAGTTTAAATTCTTTCTGAGTTTTATGCAATTCATCTTTCAGAATTTTCTCAGTTTCCAAGCAATTTGTATGATCAATAGAAACTTCCTTGTTTTTCAATAATTTAGCATTTTCAATTTCAAGGAGTTTTATTTTCTTTTTCAAATCTTTATTGCTATTTCAAGCCTTTTCGTATTCATTATTTAGAGATTCAAAAGCATCAAGTAGTTCTTCATGAGAATCACTAACCTCGACTTCTTCGTCACTATCTTCAGATGCGCGGGCCATTAGAGCAAGATTGGTTTGGACTTGTGGTTCATCATCGTCACTCCATGTGGCGACATAAACCTCCTTCTTTTTGAACTTTTCATGAGGTGGTTTTGATGAACTTATTGGAGCAGCAGCACGACAATCTTTTGCAAAATGGCCTGGAACGCCGCACCTTCGACAAGTGTTGTCGAACTTTT
Source organism: Orobanche coerulescens (assembly GCA_033398695.1). Lineage (NCBI taxonomy): Eukaryota > Viridiplantae > Streptophyta > Magnoliopsida > Lamiales > Orobanchaceae > Orobanche > Orobanche coerulescens. The sequence goes on from CM065810.1 coordinate 67,475,439, forward strand.
TGTTTTGAGGGAAGTGAGTCTTTTTGGATTCATCCCTTGATTCTTGCTTGATATCTCTCCGGCGCCTTTGAAGAAGATTTTTAAATTTCTTTATGTTTTTGGCATAAAAGGCGGTTTCTTCGTCCTCTTCTTCGATAGGTTCATCCTCTAAATCGCTTTCTTCTTTGGCTTTGAAAGCGATAGTCCTTTCTCTCTCCTTAGGTTTTGGTTTCGAGCTTCGAGATTTGATGACGATCTCATAATTAATGAGAGATCCGATGAGAGCACTGAATTCTATTGTATTGAGGTCTTTCGACTCCATGATAGCCGTAACGGTAGCGTCCCATTCTCTTGGTAGAGACCGAAGGATTTTCTTGGCTTTATCACTACTTGATATCGGTTTCCCGAATGAAGCTAGCCCATTTGTGATTGCTGAGAAACGGTCAAGCATAGTAGTAATGCTTTCTTCTTCTTTCATGGTGAAGAGTTCATAATCGTGAAGAAGCATATTGATTTTGGTTTCCTTGACTTGACTCGTACCTTCATGGGTGATCTCTAACATTTTCCAGATTTCTTTTGCCGTCTCGCAGGAAGAAATTCTATTGTGATCTTCTGGATTGAGAGTACAATAAAGCAATTGAGTGGCTTTACTGTTGAAGTGGTCGTTCTTCCAGTCGGCATCATCGTACTCTTCGAAACTTTTGAGAGAGCCATCCGTTTTCTTAGGAATGGTAGGTCCAAGGGCAATGACCTTCCATATTTCAATATCGTGAGCTCGGATGAAGATGGACATCTTCTTCTTCCATGTCATAAAGTTTGAACCATCGAAGAAAGGAGGGCGATTGAGAGCGTTGCCTTCAACGGAGGAGTGGATAAAGGCCATTTGGATATTTTCTCTAGCGGGTGTTAATCCGGTGATAAAGAGACCTCTCCGATACCAATTGTTAGATTGGTACCGCCACTAGAAGGGGGGGTTGAATAGTGCGGATAAGAGTATTGTACTCTTTTCGTGCGGAAGCAAAAATATCGGAGTAATAAAAATGCGGAAAAGAAAGAACACAAGGAATTGTTCGAGAGGTTCGGCTATTAACGAAGCCTACGTCCCCTACCTAGTTTTATCGACTAGGAATTTTCTTAGAACTTGGAATTGCACTTTCTAGTTTAGTGCCAACTTCTTACAACTTCTTGATTTCCGGGCTCAAGAACAACCTCACAAAAGCAATCTTGTTTTTCTAGGTACAAGATAACCTATACACAAAATAAATGCGAGTAGGAACTCGACTTTCACGATATATCGCTCTTAGATACAAGAATGAAGATTGGAAATTATAGAACAAATCTTCTCGTATCACAATCTGGAATAGGAATATCTCTCAAAATATTTGCTTGATATTGCTTGAGTATGCTAGTAGGCTCAGAATGCTTGTGTGTCTTCAATCTCCATGAAGGTGGCTATTTATAGCCTTCTTGAGCTCAATTTCCCGTTGGAACAGTTTAACTGGTTACGTACGTTATATGCTATGGATTACGTACGTTACGTACGTTACGTACGTTATATGTTCTGAATAACGGCCGTAATGAAAGTACAGCGTCGGTGAAACATGATGAAATGCGTTACGTACGTTATGAACCTCATGGTTACGTACGTAATATCCTGGTCAAAGATCCGTTGATTGAGACGACTTGTTGCAACGGCTAATGGCTTTTCCAACGGTCAGAATAATTCAAGCCTTACGTACGTTATATATCTCTGGTTACGTACGTTACCTGTACAGAAAAACTTACGAAAATAGTGAATGTTACGTACGTTATAAAAGATGAGTTACGTATGTTAACTGTACTAAAAATCTTGCAGACAACTGTGAATGTTACGTACGTTAATGTGATGTGTGTTACGTACGTTAACTGAAGAGAAAATATGTTTTAAGTAAATTTTGGTTTTAATAACACATCATCAAAATGATCTAAAAAATATTGTTCCAACAAATGGAACGCCGAACGACAAAGGCTTCGATCCGAACTATCCTCCAAATTTCGCTCCTAACAAGAATAGGGACTATGTCATCTACATATTCAACGGAAAACCAAGATTCATCCTAAGTTCTACCCTTAGGGACAATCTGTCGGACACTTCGAAGGCTCAAACCAACATAATCGACGAACGTAAGAATTTACGAAGTTTATTCCACAAAGCTTCAAGATTAACAAAGGATCTCGAGTATACAATGCAAATCTAACAACAATCTAGGCTAAAACGAGCTGGAAAAACGAAATCATCACAAAAACCCCAGAATCCCCAAAATCAAGGGTTCAAGTAATCTTACCTCAAATCTTTGGTGAAAGGTGTTAGATGTTTGATAAATCCTTGCTAGGAGTTGAAAGATGTTGATTCCTAATGGTATTTAGCCGAAATCGCCTCTCACCCTCGCACAAGATCGCCCACGACCGGAAGGAAGAGGAAAGGATGGAAAATGGCTAAGTTGATTGCTGCCCGTGGCCTTAAATAGTCGAGCGCGTTACGGCCGTAATAGGCAGTACCTTACGGCCGTAATCGGCATCTCCTGACTACCACGCCTTACGGCTGTTACCCGCGACACGTTACGGCCATAACACATAGTCCCTTATGGCCATAACTCGGTCTCCCTTACGGTCGTACCAAGCCTCACAGAAGTTCTGCCCATATTGTGCGGCCGCATTACGGTCGTAAATCGGCCACACTTACGGCCGTAATACCCATGCCCAAACCCGACAGTCCGGTTTAGACATTCGACAACGTCCTGGCGACTTAGATGCACAATCTATGGTCCGAAACAATGAGCATACCACGAAACATAACATACCACACCCCAAGCACACATTTAATTAAAGAAACGCACGCAACAACAAGTCTCACTCGACGAACACTACAACAGAATATATCATACCGTTCAAGACAGAAAAATGAATTCCACATAATCATAACGAACGAAATAACCGACACCAAACGACAAATAGTTCAAGGCAACCGGAATAAAAAAATCTCCGGTATTACATTCTACCCCTCTAAAAATAAGTTTCGTCCCAAAACTTAAAACAAAGTCATCACGCACCAAACATAAAAACATCATATAATATATCTCCACACGAGAAACAATCCGTAATACGAGCACAAAATACTATCACTGGACATCACTGGGCCCTCCAGAAGTAGGAATGGAACTACAGTTCCCTACCATCTTAGCAACGATCTCGCAGTACTGAACTCGATGCCCCTCGTGTCCAAAATTATAACAAGTCACCGGCGATTGCTTACAATGTGCACGTTCATGGCCTAGAACGTTACAAGTGAAACGCCTTGGAGCACTACCAGAACTCAAAGACACCTGCTTGGGTCTTTTAGATTCTCCAGTCGACTGAGAAGGTCCCATACTCGACGGATACAAGGGTTGAGGTTTAGGAATCCCAATTCCCTTACTTCCCAATGTGTCATCACAAATCTTCTATTTTTTTGCCACAGATACAGACTCTGTAGACATTATAGCCATTTCAAATACTAAGGCTCGACCCTGATAATCCTTCAATGTGGTACACATAAAAGGATCCATACACTGCCGAACATGAGGTTTCATATGCATATCGAAATAACGAACCTTATCTGCCTCACTTCTCACTTTATCCTGAACATAACACAGCTGTCGATTATAATCGACTATTACCTCAGATATCGACACATCTTGGGGCGTAGCTGAGAAAAAGTCGACAGTACTCGGCCTTCATGATAGTCTTGAATTCAGCCCAAGTAGATCTACGATCACTAGGCGCTACGGCCTCCCACCAGTCTGTAGCTTCCTTGTCGAGCAGGTATTGAGGAGTAGGTACTCTTCTTTCATAGGGACAATCTACAGCATCAAATGTTCTATCCAACTGGAAGAGCCAGCTCTCCCAACCCAAAGAGTCCGAAGAACCTACAAAACGGGGCGGGTGCATTATCATCACATCTCGTAACCACTTACTAGCTCCGTTATCCCTATCTGGGATCACATCCCAGTGCACGGTCTGACTCATCTGCGCCAACCGGTCAACCACCTGACGAAGGATGGTGGCGGCGCCAACGTCAACACTACCTCTGGCTGGTTGCCCCTGATCACGCGACTGGTCATCTCGACCATCTGTACTGAGCTGATTGGCACTCGTCAACGAGCGAGCCACCCTCTAATGCTCCTGATTACGACCATTACCATGACCACGTCCCCGGCCTCAACCTCTCCGCATACTGAACGGACAACCATTCAGAATAACACAACAAAACAAACATCACATAATCAACATAGGACAACAAACAACAGCACAATAAAATATTCACTTCGAGTCATTACACGAAGACACAAACTAGCACTGCAACAATAGAACTTAATTTCATAAGTAATTCACATGGCCACATCAACAGAATTGCACGACCTCTACCAAAAAAAATACTGTTAAAACATAATACATATCATTGTGGTCAAACATGGGTAATATTCTTAAAAATAAGTTTTCCGAGTTATTTGTTCAAATGATAATATTTTAAAATTCGTGAGTTTGAAAGATTTTGCTGAAATGAAATTTTTGAAAAATATTTTTAATACCGCGGTCGTTTAATTAAAACTATGAACCCATTATCATAACTATTTTGTTTTGAAATCATTCGCAAAACAACACTTTGAAATATCGAATCTACTCGATAACCGATGTCATCAAAATGACCTTATCAATATATATCATCATCACCATTAACGACATACAGGGTAACCACATGATACCACGCCACACCATCACGAATAACGTGTTGTGCGGCGATTTATACGCCTCAAAGGCGATCGTCATAATGGCCGGGCGACCGAAGCCGGCATCAAATAGACCAAGGCACACGTGCCAATCGAAGATGCCAGATCATGGTCAAGTGCCTAGCGTCCGACGTCCAGGGTGACCATTTCTTGGCACCTGGCGATCGAGGACGACTGTCCTATGCCACGTGTAAAACCAACATCCGTCAAATTCTGCGAAGACCAAACCTCGGGATGAAGGCCCACATGCAGATCCGCAAAAGGCGCCGCAAGAACAGGCTTGACTCCAGCCCGTCAACAGTTGTCAGTGACAAGGACGGCCTAACCTACCGACAGACCCGCCAAAAGGTCCTATGTGGGACCTCCCAAGACTGCGACATGAGGCACATGTCGCCTCCTCATTGGTCCGTGCATCTGGCTGCCAGCAGCGGCTGCAGACTTTAAGGAAACAATCCCACATGCTGGGACGATCGCCCGCTTAATTTAATGCAGGAACGGCGATTGCCCATGTAGGACAGGGACATCCCAACAACATCCTCTCCTATAAATAGGAGACCTCCAGCATTGGAAAAGAGAGGTTAAGACGTGAACACGATTACCCACAGTAAACAAAACAGAGAACACTTCATTTTTGTAACAAGAACTCACAGAGCTTTAACTCTGGTTCTTCCGGTAATCAACATCACTCGAGGGTTAGATAACTAGGGGCATTACACTCATTGTAATTGTACTCTAACATTAATACTCATGCTCTAAAATAGCATCCGTATTAATAACATCTCGCGAGCCCCGGCAAATCTTGTGTCATTTACATTCCTTCGTACGTGCTCTCGCATTTTGTTTGTTACTCACCCGTAGCCATATCCAGCAAACCATTACGTATAATATTTTGGGTAACAACAATTGGCGCTAGAAGGAGGGGCTATTTACCTTTATTTTCTCTCCGACTGTTTCGAAGAACACTCACTATTCTGCGGAACATATACTTGAAGAAACACTCACTGTTCTTCAAAGAAAAACCTTCAAGATAATGACGTCTGCCACGACCTCGAAAAGAGCCGCTTTACAATCCGCCGGACGCCTTATTCTGGCCCAGACCGAGTCCCAACCTGCGGCGGAAGGCGATCGCGGCGACGCTAGACTCTCACTCCCGCCCCCGAGGGACGGCCCCAGCCTCTCACTCGATCAATTCCAAACCGCAGAACAGATCGAGGAGGCCATGGCCATCCTAAGGGAGCGACGGAGAGCATGTGACATGCCCACTATTACTCCATCAGCCATCTGCCATGCGGGTAAGTGAATGCTCAAGGGGCTATATGTCGAGAAATCATCAGAAGGCCCCGATCCGTAGGAAAAGGCGCTCGCAAGGCGGGACGATTCCGTCTTCAACCGCCTAGGGAGTGATCCCTCATGGAAACCTGGGTATTCTGGCCCCAGCCGTGAGACGTCGGAGTCCGAATCCGTCACCAGGAGTTCGGCATACCCAACTCCTAGAAGACAGGTCGGCCATCTGGCTCCCACTTGCCAAACAATTGAGCTCGGCGGCAGAGACCTCGTCGCCTACAACGGGGCCAGGAGATCGGTACATGATCGCCTCGGCTCCCACTCCGAGAGACAGACCGCGAGCAGCCAGGCTACGGCGATGGCCGCAATGCAGCGCCAGCTCGATGAAATGAAGGCGCTCAAAGAAACTGGGGCAGGCCCCAGGAGAAAAGTTGCCGGAGCAAGTGAGCCGCTCGCAATCCAGATCGAGCTGGCCCCCGTGCAACCAAAAGTCGATCTTCCTGAAACACCTATGTATGAGGGGAGATCGGACCCCGAGACCCACTTGAGCAAGTTCCGGATCTACATAACCGGATGCGGGGCATCGAACGCGACGAAGTGCCGAATGTTCCCATTAACATTGGGCGATCTTGCCCATAGGTGGTACATCTCATTGCCACCGCGCTCAATCAACTGTTTTGAGAAGTTGGCGAACGACTTCACGTCGTACTTCGCCGCCAAAGTCGCTCGGCCAGGTGCCCACCGCATGATGAAAATCAGGCAGGGGAAAGACGAGCTTGATGAAGATTACATCAACTGGGTGGATGAAATAGTCCTCACCAGTGAGCCCATTAGCGACGAGCTCGCCCTCTACTTAGTACTGGGGGAATTATATGGTCATTCACCCATGTTCAGGCACCTCACGAAGGACATCCCCCCGACCTACGCGATCTTCCGCGTCAAGGCCGCCGACTTTCTGGCCAGGCAGAGGTTGCTCACCCTTTTCCTAGGCGAGGGGGTAACCGGAGAAAGGGAGGCGTCATCTCCCGTCCCAAAGAAGGTGGTCGCCAAGCCCTGAATGGCAGTCGCAAAGCCGCCCGGTGAGTTCAAGGCCTTCGAGGATGTGGAAGTTCACCCCTCCGCAACCTCAATCTATCTCCGGCCCATATCTTCAATGCCATCAAGGGGCGCGAATGGCTCAGCAATCCGAAGCCGATGAAGGAGAACGGTCACCCGGACCGCAGTAAATTTTATGCCTACCACAAAAGTCCCGGCCACAACACCAGCCAATGTCGCGATCTCCTCAGATAACTCTGGAGATTGTTCGAGGAAGGCAAGCTGGACAATTTAGTGACCAAACCGGAGCCCAGGGCCGAAAGGACCGGGGGCCATGACCATCAACCTCCAAAACCGGTTGCCAGGATCGAGCAAAATGAGCCAGAGTACTCAGACAAGGCGATCCCTCCGATCAACCCCGGCGGTCGGATCAACATGCTTCAATCGGGAGGTGGAAACCCCTCAGAGGTCTTTCCCCAGTTTCCACCATATCAAATAGAAAGCGGAAGGCCGAGCTGAGGGCGTTCGCCGGAGTCCATGTCGTGGTGCCCCCAGAACCAACCATCTCCCGAGATGCACTCATCTCCTTCTCCAACAAGGATAGGGAGGGGTTGCAGTGCCCCAAAGAGGATGCATTGGTGATCTCTGCATGTATCCTTGGGAAAATGGTCGACCGCGTGCTGGTTGACAATGGGAGATTTTGATACATCATATTCAAATCTGCTCTGGACCAGCTCGGCAACCTGACCAAGTTCATCAAGCCATTCGAGACCGTGCTTCAAGGGTTCGGCGACAACACGGTCAAAGCCTATAGAAGGATCAAACTCTCCGTCGAGCTAGTCTGCTGTTACGATCCCAAGGTTAAGATCACTAGGAACCTCAATTTTGTAATCATATACAGGACCAGCATCTATAATGGGTTCCTAGGTTGCCTCTTTCTAAAAACCTTCGAGGCGGTCGCCTCTTCTTTCTTTTACTGTATCAAGTTCCCCACTGCCGATGGGACTGTCGGTACTATAAAAGGAGACCAGCTAATGGCAAAGAAATGTTTGAATTACTCCTGTGTCGTAACTTTTCCTTTAAACGTTTCCTGTACTATTTCTAACATTGAGACGATCGACAATCAACCGATGGATATCGACGATCCAAGCACCTCGTACCAGCCCAACTCAGAGGACGGCATCTCACATCAATTGTCGGACGACATCGAGCTAAGGATCGGCTTCGAGCCAAGCCTCGACGTTGATCCAAGGATCGAGTCTGGCGATCATTCCAAACGAGAAGCAACCGTACCCATCGAAGAGATAGAAAGTATAACGATCGATCCAGCTCGCCCGGAGCGAAAAGTGCAGATCGGCTCAAGCGTCGGTCCCGGGTTAAAAGACGATCTGATCAGTTTACTATCGAAGAACATCAGAGTCTTTGCTTGGTCGCATCGGGATATGGTGGGCATCAGTCCTGAACACGCTTGCCATTATATAAAGATCGACCCGGCGAGGAAGCCTGTTCACCAGAAACGTAGGAAATTCGGTCCAGAGAAGTATGCTGTGCTCGACGCAGAAGTCAAAAAGCTACTTGACAACAAACTGATCGGAGTAACTACCGACGAGCCACAGTGGGTAGCCAACGCGGTGCTCATCAAAAAGGCAAGAAACTCCTGGAGGTTATGCATCGATTTCACTGACCTTAACGCGGCATGTCCGAAAGATCACTTTCCAATGCTTCATATTGACCACTTGGTCGATAGCACGGCAGGTTGCGAAATGATGTCATTTATGGACGCCTTTGCCGGGTACCATCAGATCCCAATGGCGGATAAAGACGTAAAACACACGTCGTTCCACATGGAAAAAGACGTGTACTTTTGGGTCCGAATGCCGTTCGGTCTGAAAAATGTGGGGGCGACCTACCAGCGGCTCGTGAACGGGATGTTCGCCGATCAGATCGGCAAGACCATGGAGGTTTAAATTGACGACATCGTGGTCAAGAGCCTCAAAAAGGAAGATCACGTCAAAGACCTTGCCGAGACGTTCGCCATCCTCGAGAGATTCAACATAAAACTGAACCCCAAGAAGTGCAACTTCGGAGTAAGCTCCGGAAAGTTTCTGGGGCACATTGTAAGTCAAAGAGGGATCGAAGCGAGCCCCACCAAGATCAAGGCGATCCTCGACATGCAGGAGCCACGGAACGTCAAGCAAGTGCAACGCCTCACGGGGTGTCTAGCAGCCCTTAACCATTTCATTTCTCGGCTCGGAGACAAAAGCAAACCATTCTTCGCCACCATAAAGAATAAGAAATTTGCGTGGACGAATGAAAGTCAAATGGCGTTCGCCAAAATCAAGGAGTATCTATCAAATCCCCAAATTTTGGCAAAACCGGTCCCCGGCGAAAAGCTATTCGTTTACCTAGAAGCCTCGGAGGTCGCGTTGAGCGCCGTTTTAGTGCGAGCAGACGGGCAAGCCCACTTGCCGATCTACTTCATCAGTCAAGCACTTCATGATGCAGAAACGCATTACACGCCTCTGGAGAAGATCGCCTACGCACTAGTCATGAGTGTTCACAACCTGAGGGCCTATTTCTTCGAACACCAAGTGGAGGTTCTGCCGACCCTCCCTCTAAGGCAAGTTCTGCACCGGCCGGACACCAACGGGCGACTCCTCAAGTGGTCACTAGAGATCGCCCAATACGGTGTCACGTATGCTCCTCGCACGACAATCAAAGGCCAAGCTCTGGCGGATTTCATGGTGGAATTAACGTTCCCGCCTAGTCCGACTCAGATCGGCAGTCCCGCCTGGAAACTGTATGTAGATGGCTCAGCGACCAGATCACGAGCAGGGGCAGGGATCGTCCTCATCAGCCCCGACGGCCAGAGTTTTACAAATGTTGTGCGTTTCGGGTTCCGAGCGACCAACAATGAGCCGAGTATGAAGTCTTGGTAGGCGGGCTCGATCTTGCACTCGCCATGGACGTTCGTTTCCTTCACATATTCATGGACTCCATCTTGGTCGTGAACCAAGTCAAGGGGGAATATGAGGCGCGCGGCGAACAGATGATCAAATATCAAGAATTGCTTGCCGAAATGTGCACGATGTTTGAAGAAGTGCTGATCAAACAAGTCCCGAGAGAGCACAACTCCCAGGCCGATGCCCTATCCAAACTCGCATCATTAGATGGGGCGGAAGACTTCTCTAACATCCAAATCACGAAGTCAGCAAAATCGGCGTTCGATAAAAGCCTGGTCACCACAGTCGCCATCGCCGAAGAGAACTGGATGAATCCGTTCGTTGAGTACTTGAAGAACGGAACGGTCCCTGCGGATTGGATCAAGGCCCACCAGCTTCAGCTCCGAGCAACCAGATACACCCTATTGGACGATCGGCTTTACAAGCGAGCTTTCAGCCTTTCTCTCCTCAAATGCATTACGTCGGAGGAAGGCCGACTTGTTTTAGCCGAAATCCATGACGGGATCTGTGGAAATCACGCTGGAGGGCGAGCTCTCAACCACAAGACGACCAGGCCAGGCTTTTTCTGGCCTACCCTTCAAAAGGACGCGATCGCCTACGCCCGATCTTGTCACAGGTGTCAAATAATGGGCCCAAACATCAAGCTCTCCCCCGAGCAACTCACCTCTATGTACAGTCCGTGGCCGTTCGCCCAATGGGGCATCGATCTCATCGGTCCTTTGCTGACAGCGCCAAGGGGATGTAAATTCGCCATCGTGGGGGTCGATTATTTCACGAAATGGGCAGAGGCCGAGCCACTCAACAAGATCGGCCAAGAACAAGTGATCAAGTTAATTTGGAAGAACATCATATGCCAATTCAGTCTACCTCAGGCTATCATCTCCGACAACGGAAAGCAGTTCGACAGTTTGGAAGTTATGCAATTCTGCAAAAAATGCGGAATTAAAAAGCTATTCTCGGCCCCTTACCACCTTCAAACAAACGGGAAGGTAGAGGCTGTAAACAAGATTCTCAAGCACACGATCAAAGCAAGACTCGAATCCAAACAAGGACGATGGGAGAGCGAGCTCCCGGATGTTTTGTGGTCCTACCGAACGACGACCCGAAATTCAGCCGGCGAAACACCATTCGCCCTCGCCTTCGGAACAAAAGCAGTGATCCCATCGGAGATCGCCGTCCTCAGCCACCGAACTGCACAACAAATGACAACGGACAATGATGTAGCTCGGCGTATCGACTTGGATATGCTCGAGGAACGACGACTGACCTCGGAAATGAAGAACACAATCCACAAAAGGAAATACGAGAAATTCTTCAATTTAACCCGAATTGGGAGGGGGCCTTCAGGATATCCAAATGGCTGACCAAAGGAGCCTACGAGCTCCAACACCCAGACGGCACTCCGGACCAATATCCCTGGAACGCCGTTCATTTGAAGAAATACTATCAATAAAAACTCTGTATTCATTTATCCAATGTACAAATAGCTTAATGATATTTTCCGCTCCTCTATAACTGATTCGCCTCGGCAAAACAAACAGAAAAGAGGATGACTCGCTCGCCCTCCAAGAGTTCGTCATCTAACATGATGGACCTAGGCAAGCGATCGCCCCCCCAGCACAACGTATACTGTCGAGAATCGTCATCTAACATGGCGATCCGAAAGAAAAGTGCAACCATGGTTCTGGAGGTCGATGGAACCAACAGCCTGTCCATGCAAGGTTCCTTTGGGCATAGATCGCCCCCCTTTTGTTTAAATACGAGGCGGGCGTAGTCGAAGGACCCTCCAAAACAGATCAGTGGACATGCTCGCCTGCCCTCAGATCCATCATCTAACATGGTGGATCTGGACAATGCGACGCGCCCCTCCCCCCATCACAACGTATGCCCTATTAGGTCCGTCATCTAACATGTCGGTCCCAGGCAGAAAAGTGCTAACAAGCCACGGTAGCGAAGTCGATTTATCCGACGTCGCCCCGTGCAAGGACTCCTCCAGGCAGAGACCGTCCGCCCCATCGCTACATTGCGAGGCAAAACGTAGCCTACGGAGGACCCTCACAATTAAGTGAGTCGCGAGAAGTTAACCATCAGACGGAATGTCGCTCGCGCACAAGATATAGTCGTGGAGGTCGGTTCCATCAAACCCCACGACCGTGCAAATTCCTTCCAGACCGGGACGCTCGGCCTCCTTCGAGGAAGCGACAAAATTGAAGATCGTAAGAACCAAACTAAAGATAGATCGCTAAACGAATTATTTTCGTTCCCTTACTTTCACCAAGTAAACAAAAACAAGGGGCAGAGCGGAGCCATACATACGATCAGGAGTACGGAGCCACACATACGATCGGCTTTGTTCAAATACACATATGACGATCGGTTTTGTTCAGAAATTTACAAGTGTGAATTTAAGTATACCAATACATTCGGAGCTATACATACAACGACCGCTCCTCAAACACACATGTGAAATCAAATGCAAAAGATCCAAACAGATGATCATACAAGCAAGGAATTAGAAGCAAAATATTTATTTCATTTTATCTGAATTACATGTACAAGCGCCCGAAGGCAAAACACAACAAAACTGAAAAATTACAAGTGAAAACAAAATGAAAGCGGAAAAACTCAGGCTGCCCCCACCTGGCCTTTGCCACCGGCCGCTAGATCGGTCCGGCCTTCGCCACCGGCCGCTGGATTGGTCCGGACTTCGCCACCAGCCACTGGATCGACGTGCGCCTCCTCACCGACATCCGGGTGAATGAGGTTGTCCGGCGACGGATACCAGTCAGGTCGATTCCAAGGTCAGTGAGGTCGAGGATCGGCACAAAGAAAGCCGGCTGCAGAGGATGCTCAAGCACATAGGTTTTGAAGTTATCAATCAAAGGGCCGACCTCGAGCCCTCCCTTCTTGGCAGCGTGGATGGCGTCAGCGTAATCCATGTAATAGGCAAATTCGCTGACATACTCCACGTTGAGGAAGGGATCGACCTCGTTCCCCCTTAACTTCTCCCTCAGCCCCGCGATTGTTTGATCCGCACCCTGGAGCTCGGCAACCTTAGCGGCCAGCTCTCCCTTCAACGACTCCAGCTCGCCATTCAACCGGTCCACCAACGCCTTCAGCTCAGTCGCCTCCTTCTGCGAGGCCGCGTGCAACTGACGGGCTTCCGTCATTTGATCACGCATCCGGTCGGTCACCGCCCGGGCCCGGTCGAGATCCTGCTTCGCCCGCTTGGCCACCTCCACGAACTCCTTCTCCATTGCCACGATCCTATCGGCAAACTCGGCGTTCTGATTTCGAGCAGCCTCGAGGTCCGCATGGAGACGAACAGTGGAGGGCCGCCCCTCATAATCCTTCACAGCCTGAGCGTCCATTGTCACCATTTGAAGGGCCAAGGCAAGAGTCGCCTGCATTGCATCTCCGGACCGCCGGCGCGGGATCGCATCCAGATCAGTCGTCCAAGCCTTCGGCAGGGCGGATATAGCTCGAGAGACATAGTGAGGGACGTCGCTAGGCTCGCGGGGAGATCTGCTCGCGAGGAAGTCCAACACCATCGGTGATACAAATTACGTATAAGGATGGACGTAAATTCGCATGTACTGCAGCGGAAATATTTTTGATCCTTACAACACTCGAATATATGTAACGCTCGTTAGAAAAATAACCAAAAGTAGGGCAATTCGGCTTACGTAAACAAGAACAATATGAAAGTGAATTATCAAACTATACCTATAGTTTGATAAGGTAATCTTTCCTCAGGACCTATTAAGAATCGATTAAATTACAACTCGAAAGCGCGTCGAATTATAACCAAGGTTTTGATGAAAATCATTCAACAAGAAGTAATACAAAGTGTATTTTGTTTTTATCATTCAAGATGCTTTCAAAAGGTTGAAGATGAGGCCTATAAATAGCCATTACAAGATCAAACTAAAAATCAAACAAATATTAAACTATTCTAACAAGATTTTGACAAAGAAAAAGGAAATCAACACCAAGCTTTGGCCACTTCTTGCTTTCGGCCGTGAGGTAGTTCAAGGAGGGGACAAAATCTTTCCCATGTGATATTCTTTGTAAGACTTTGACAAAGGCTTGAAAATGGAAGCAACTTCTTGGCATCTTCTTCCTTCTTGTTCGGCCGAGTTAGGTGAGGTGTGGAGTGAGCCAAATCTCTATCTTTGATTCTCTTGTGGTGGACTTTGAAAATGAAAAGAAATCTTGAAACTAGAGGGGACAAAGATCCTCATGGATCTCTAAACACAATCGGCCGAAATCTCCCCCTAATGTGGCCGATTCGTATGCATGAACATGCATACGTATGCATGTTTGATACGTCTAAGTTATCCCGGTTCCGATTATTAAGATTGTCCTCATTTCCACATTTTTCTCACCGAAGTACGTGGGTGCATGTGCATGCAACGTGGTATTGTCACTTATGTCAATTCTTACTTCGTTTACTTCGTTTGGCGGTGTCAATATCACATCATCTCCTCCCCCTTTGAATGGAATTGACCTCAATTGAGTGATTCCCTCGTCTTCAAGGTAAGAAGATAGATCGCCCACGTTAAAAGTGGCGTGTACTCCATAATCGCCCGGAAGTTCTACTTTATATGCATTGTCGTTCACCTTACCCACGATTTTGTAAGGTCCCTTGGACCTCGGCATAAGTTTGTTCTTGCGTTTACTAGGAAATCTCTCTTTTCTTAAGTGTACCCAAACCAAGTCGCCTACTTCGAATAGTCTCGGTTTTCTGTGATTGTTGGATTTCCGTTTGTATGCGTCATTCACCTCTTTGATTCGATCATGTATTTGTCCGTGCAACTTGATCATCAATTTAAGTTTAGATTCCACATCTTTGTGTACCAACTCGTCATTCGGCAATGGAATCAAGTCTAAGGGTATATAAGGATTTAACCCGTAAATGACTTCAAAGGGAGAATGTGCCGTGGCATGTGCAGGGGATCGGTTATAGGCAAATTCCGCATGAGTAAGTTTCATGTCCCAATTCTTTTGCATTTTATTCACAAGTCCTCGCAACAACGTTCCTAGCGTTCGATTTGTGACTTCGGTTTGACCATCTGTTTGAGGATGATGTGAAGTGCTAAACAAGAGCTTTGTTCCCACTTTCCTCCATCATGTATTCCAAAAATAGCTAAGAAATTTCGAATCCCGATCCGAAACAATAGTCTTCGGAACTCCATGTAAACGAACCACCTCTCGGAAGTATAAATCGGCCAAGTTACTTGCGTCGTCGGTTTTGTGGCAAGCCACGAAATGAGCCATCTTTGAGAAACGATCAACAACCACCATAATAGCATCTTTACCTCGTTGAGTACGGGGTAAAGCGACGATAAAATCCATTGATACATTATCCCACGGTCTTTCTGGAATCGGTAGAGGCATATACGATCCCGGTTTGAACAAACTCTTTGCGATGTGACATGTTACACATTTACTTAAAACATTGTAAATGTCTTTTAGCATTTTTGGCCAAAAGAAATGTTCTTTAAGTACCTCCAATGTCTTAGCCGTGCCAAAGTGACCTGCTAAGCCTCCTCCGTGAGCCTCTCGAACCAACAATTCCCGAACCGCATGTTTTGGAACACATAGTCTATTTCCTTTAAATAGGAAATCATCTTGTAACATGAACTCCCCGAACGGACCAGATTTGCAACGAGTAAAAACCTCTCCAAAATCCGCATCATTTTCATAATACTCCTTCAACATTTCGAAACCAAGCAACCGAACCTCCAGAGTAGAAAGTAAAGCATACCTTCTAGATAACGCATCCGCAACGACATTGCTTTTACCGTCTTTGTACCTGTATGAAAAGTGAAACGATTGTAGGAATTCCACCCACTTGGCATGCCTCGGTCTCAGTTTGTGTTGTCCGTTAATGTATTTCAATGATTCGTGGTCCGAGTGTAGAATAAAATGTTTCGGTCGAAGGTAATGACTCCAATGATCAAGGGCCCTTACGATAGCATATAATTCTTTATCGTAAGTGCAATAATTCAACCGAGCACCATTCAATTTCTCCGAAAAGTAAGCGATAGGTCGTTTACCTTGAATAAGAACCGCTCTAATTCCAACTCCACTAGCATCACATTCTACTTCAAATGGTTGAGTAAAATCGGGTAGTGTTAGGATCGGTGCTTCGCATAATTTGGCTTTTAACTTTTCGAACGCTCCTTGGGCAGCCCGTTCCATACAAATGGTTTTTTAAACACTCCGTTATCGGACTTGAAATGGTTCTAAAGTCTCGAATAAACCTCCGATAAAAATAAGCAAGTCCGTGAAATGACCTCACTTCCGTCACGGTCGTAGGGGTCGACCAAGACTTAATTGCTTCGATTTTTGTTTGATCAACCGCCACTCTGTCCTTCGAAACGACATAGCCAAGAAAGACTATAGTCTCGACTAGGAACGAACACTTCTCTTTTTTCCCATATAGTTTTCGGTCCCTCAAAGTTTCGAAGATTTGCCTTAAGTGCCCAAAATGTTCTTGTAGTGATCGACTATAGATCAGGATGCAATCCAGATATACAACCAAGAATTTCCCCAGAAATGGTTTAAGCACTTCGTTCATCAACCTCATGAAGGTAATTGGTGCATTTGTAAGACCGAACGGCATAACGGTCCATTCATATAATCCATTTTTCGTTTTGAAGGCCGTCTTCCACTCGTCACCTTCTCGCATTCGAATTTGATGATATCCGCTTCGTAAATCAACCTTTGAAAAGACAACCGAACCATGTAGTTCATCTAACATATCATCAAGTCTCGGGATAGGGAACTGATACTTGATGGTGATATTGTTCACGGCCCGACTATTCACACACATTCGCCAAGAACCATCTTTCTTAGGGACAAGTAAGACCGGAACCGCACACGGACTCAAACTCTCCCGGACATACCCGCGGTCCAAAAGTTCTTCGACTTGTCTTTGTAACTCCTTCGTCTCCTCGGGATTACATCTATAAGCGGCTTTATTAGGAAGTGGTGCTCCCAGTATAAGATCGATTTGGTGTTCAATACCACGAATAGGTGGTAAACCCGACGGTAATTCTTCGGGAAAGACATCCTCAAATTCGTGTAATAACACATCTATCTCTCCTCCATTTTGTACTCCCATGTTCTCGTCCCGTGTCTCTTTAAACATCACCAAATATACTCGCTCCCCGTCATTAATGGCATGTTCCATTTCCCTCTCGCTAGCAAGCATAGTGAGTTTCGGTTTCTCCACTCGACTAGAACTCATCGAACGGATAGCTTGCGGGGACATTGGTTTGAGTACAATCTTCATTACTTTGTCTCTAATTCATATTCAGTACTCCGACCTCGATATAAAACATCTCGGTCTAGCATCCATGGTCGTCCCAAAAGTACGTGACATGCGTCCATTGAGAGCACGTCGCATAACATCGTCTCCGTATGGTCCCATAGTTAAGTTGACCCGTACTTGTCTTGACACCTTCACTTTACTTCCATCATCGAGCCAATGTAAAGCATACAGTCTCGGGTGAGCCATAGTAGTTAGACCGAGTTTAGTAACCATCTCATTGGAAGCTACATTCGTGCAACTTCCTCCGTCGATTATTAAACTACACCATTTTTCTCCGACTCGGCATTTGGAATGAAAGATTTGGTCTCTTTGCTCCGTATCACTTGGAATAATTTTGGTATGTAGAGCTCGAAGTACTAAAGCAGTATCATATTACGGAGCATCATAAGTCTCGCATTCCTCGTTCTCTTCCTCGGCCTCCATGTTAAATACATCACCAAGGCGTTCCTTCTCGTCCTCGACTAAAAGTTCATCTCGGACCACAAGAGCTTCTCTTAAAGTGACCACTCATTTATTTGGACATGCATTTTGATAATGACCAAAGCCTTGAAATTTAAAGCATCGTACTTTAGTCAAGCTCATTTCTTTGGACACGTGAGGAACCTTCGGGGTCGGGGTAGGGACTTGAAAAGGTGTGGTAATTTTCGTAGTCAAACTTGAGTCGGCACTTGCATTTCCGAATTTGTATGGGAATTTGGGTTTGGCAAACTTCACCTTGTTTTGAGCTTCTATCTTTATGCATAGTCCGCATAAAGTGTCAAAATCTCCGTAGGGGTATAATTCCACCATATTTGCAATGTTTCAGTTTAGGCCACGTAAGAAACGTGACATTCTTTGTTCTTCATTTTCTTCGAGTTCTTCCATTAAGGCCAAGCCTTCAAATTCTTCAATGTATTCTCCCACACTTAGTTTCCCTTGCACGAATTCGGAAATCTTTCGGTACAAGGTTAACCGATATGATGTCGGGACATACCTTTTACGTAGTTTTTTCTTCAAAGAATCCGAAGAATGGATCTTCTCTTTTCCCGCACGAGCTCGTTGTGTTTTCACACCCTCGAACCATAGGGAAGCTCCCTTCCCTAACTTGAGAATCGCATATGTGCAACGTTTCTCATTGTTAAGGTTCTTGAACTCGAACATACGTTCAATCTTCCTCTCCCACTCCAAGTAGACTTCGGGATCGGTACCTCCGACAAATTCTGGAAGTTCATTTACTTTAAATTCATCTACATGATGCGGTGAATGTGCGTCATATCCTCCTCTTCTAGCTTGAAAATGTGGTTCTTGTAAGTTGTGTAGTGCCTCACGGAGTTTCTCCATGAAATCAACGTCGGAAAAATCCATGATAAAATAGCTTTAACAAGAAAATTGCCAAGAGAATTTCGACAAGGAAATAACCTTGGGCTCCGATGCCACTAATGATATGAATTACGTATAACGATGGACGTAAATTCGCATGTACTGCAGCGGAAATATTTTTGATCCTTACAACACTCGAATATATGTAACGCTCGTTAGAAAAATAACCGAAAGTAGGGCAATTCGGCTTACGTAAACAAGAAAAATATGAAAGTGAATTATCAAACTAGACCTATAGTTTGATAAGGTAATCTTTCCTCAAGACCTATTGAGAATCGATTAAATTACAACTCGAAAGCGCGTCGAATTATAACCAAGGTTTTGATGAAAATCATTCAACAAGAAGTAATACAAAGTGTATTTCGTTTTTATCATTCAAGATGCTTTCAAAAGGTTGAAGATGAGGCCTATAGATAGCCATTACAAGATCAAACAAGATCAAACTAAAAATCAAACAAATATTAAACTATTCTAACAAGATTTTGACAAAGAAAAAGGAAATCAACACCAAGCTTTGGCCACTTCTTGCTTTCGGCCGTGAGGTAGTTCAAGGAGGGGACAAAATCTTTCCCATGTGATATTCTTTGTAAGACTTTGACAAAGGCTTGAAAATGGAAGCAACTTCTTGGCATCTTCTTCCTTCTTGTTCGGCCGAGTTAGGTGAGGTGTGGAGTGAGCCAAATCTCTATCTTTGATTCTCTTGTGGTGGACTTTGAAAATGAAAAGAAATCTTGAAACTAGAGGGGACAAAGATCCTCATGGCTCTCTAAACACAATCGGACGAAATCTCCCCCTAATGTGGCCAATTCGTATGCATGAACATGCATACGTATACATGTTTGATACGTCTAAGTTATCCCGGTTCCGATTATTAAGATTGTCCTCATTTCCGCATTTTCCTCACCGAAGTACGTAGGTGCATGTGCATGCAACGTAGTATTGTCACTTACGTCAATTCTTACTTCGTTTACTTCATTTGGCGGTGTCAATATCGCATCAATCGGCGAACAGTTCGGATCGGTGAGACGGACCCTGCACCAAGAACAAAAGAGTTAGTATGTCACCTACACAAGCGACATAACTCAGCAGAGTAACCAAGCTTACCTTTCGACCTTCTCTGGGTCGCGGCCGAAGAACGGCTTGCCGCGCGGGGTCTGGGCATCAGCAGTCGCCATGGCCTGTAGGAAGGCCGATGAGGGCGTAGACCCTTCCGCCATTGGGACTGCAGAAAGTGGAGGCGCGGTGACCGGCGGCACCACTGTGGGCGCCTTAGCAGCAACAGAGGGCGAAGGCTCCTCCGGCCTCCGCCTCTTGTGGGTGAGCTGGAGCTGTTCCTCCTCCCGAGGTTCCGGCTCGTTGGCGACCGGCCCCACGAGAGGCCTCGCATTTGGGGTAGGACAGATCGTCGCCGCAGGGGCACGACTTGTCTTCTTCCCTTGTCGGAGACGACTCATGACCCCAGGGTTCGACATGGCAATTTCTTGCGGTGGCTCGGAATAGCAGGGGAAGTAGATCTCTGCCAAAAAAAAAAGACAGTCAACCAAGTTAGGGTCTTCTTCAATCAAAGGCGATCGTCAAGCAAAAGGAGATCGTAAATATTTGTACCTGGGACCCTTAAGTGGCGGGGGAAGCGGAACAACCGAGCGGCCAACCAATGAGCTTCGTTGTTGATCACGCAAGCGTCGATATAACTATCCGGAAGACTACGGATTTGCTCCCAGATGATCGAAAAATCAAATGGTAGGTCGCCTGCTGCCGGAACAAGGGAGCCTGCAAAAAGAAAACCAAATTAGATCAGTTCAAGATGTATCCGAACGAAGGGAGAGTCAAAACCCTTACTCGGATTCCTCTCCCGGAAGTCGGTGGGGATATCCAACTCATCGTCGGGTTTGTCGCTCGCGGCCGATTTCCACGCACTACCGATCCAACACCACTTTGCCAGGTCGCCCCGAACCTTGTTCGGCATCCCAAGAGCCACCCGGACCGAGCGACCCTGGATGTGGTAGCCGCCAACGGAACCCTTCTATGCCGTCAGCTTAAAGAGATAGTTCATCTCCAGTGCAGAAAGAAAGCGTAACAGCCGGTGACCGCCAAATAGAGTGAAAGTGCTGACGATCTGCAACCAGGCGTTCGGCATCAGTTGGAGCGGCGCCACATTCCAAGTGGTCAACAAATACGACACGGCGAACGGTAGTGGGAACCGCAGTCTGGCCCCCATGATCAACTCGTTAACGGTGACCATACCCTCGGGAGGTTAGTCGGCATGTTCATTCTCGGCAGGCACATACAGTGAAACGTCGGAGGGGACATGGAACTCCACCCTCCAACGAGTCATATCCTTCTCGGTCGCCGAGCTCTTAATATGGCCAAGGGTCAACGGGGAGCGGCTCGCGGCCCGAAACAACGTCCGCTTTATGGGTTCATGGGGGTGGGTGACCAAATATGTGCGAAAGTCGAACTTAGGGCGTGGGCCGGCAAGTCTCTCCATAAGCTCGGAAAATTCTAAAAAGGCTTGGCCGAACACACTGTTCTGCTCCCAGTACAGTCTTATTGCCTCCTCCTCTTTGGCCAGCGAGCGCTTTTGCTCCGCCGCCGACTTTGCCGCGTTAGCTCGTTGAAGAGTTCTTCGACCTCCGCGGGTCCAATCCCGGCGAGGATGGCCTCGACGGCCATTTCCACGTGAAAATCCGCAGAGGTTTCATCCCGAGCAGTCGAAGTCGCAGCGGCGGAAGTGCTACCCGCCTCATCATCTTCCTCCGGACATATTCACAGAGAAAAGAGGGAGAAGAAGTTTTTTGTTCTTACCTAGAGACTGAGTCGAACGACGATCGTCACATAAAGCTTCAAGAAAATTCGGCTATGTCTTCTTCTTCTCAGGCGAAAACGCATAAAGTTATAACCCCAGAAGCCCTAGCCCCTTTTATAGGCGAGAGCGGGGACTTCTGGGTAAATAAACGGAA
Organism: Orobanche coerulescens; assembly: GCA_033398695.1. Taxonomy (NCBI): domain Eukaryota; kingdom Viridiplantae; phylum Streptophyta; class Magnoliopsida; order Lamiales; family Orobanchaceae; genus Orobanche; species Orobanche coerulescens. The sequence goes on from CM065810.1 coordinate 67,497,166, forward strand.
TCTCGAGGGCTGAAGTGCAACCATCGGATAAGTCGCATTTAATGCCGCCCTTGAAATCTACGTGTGCGTCGTTTCGAGGGCACGCCAAACGAAAAGTCTGACAAAACCGTCGGACTCCCCCGACGGGAGCGCGACACGTGCCCTAATGATGTTTCAAAGCCCGCTTCCACTTCCCGCTCTTTTCAGCGACTGGGGAGGTCGTCCAAATTCGAAATCAGTCTGTTCTAGAGACGATCGTCTGCATCATAAGTGGAGGAGTCACTCTTCTAATGCAAGTGATCGATAGTAGAGACACCTCACCCCACGTCTTCAACATCGGAGCGAGCTGGGGGGCAATTGTTGTGCGGCGATTTATACGCCTCAAAGGCGATCATCGTAATGGCCGGGCGACCGAAGCCAGCATCAAATAGACTAAGGCAGACGTGCCAACCGAAGATGCCAGATCATGGTCAAGTGCCTAGCGGCCGACGTCCAGGGCGACCGTTTCTTGGCACCTGGCGATCGCCTCTAGTACCCGATCGAGGACGACCGTCCTATGCCACATGTAAAACCAACATCCGTCAAAGTCTGCGAAGACCGAACCTCGGGATGAAGGCCCACGTGCAGATCCGCAAAAGGCGCCGCAAGAATAGGCTTAACTCCAGCCCGTCAACAATTGTCAGTGACAAGGAGGGCCTCACCTACTAACAGACCCGCCGAAAGGTCCTAGGTGGGACCTCCCAAGACTGCGATATGAGGCACATGTCGCCTCCTCATTGGTTCGCGCATCTGGCTGCCAGCAGCGGCTGTGGACTTTAAGGAAACAATCCCACGTGCTGGGACGATCGCCCGCTTAATTTAATGCAGGAACGGCGATTGCCCATGTAGGACAGGGACATCCCAACAACCTCCTCTCCTATAAATAGGAGACCTCCAGCATTGGAAAAGAGAGGTTAAGACGTGAACACGATTACCCACAGTAAACAATACAGAAAACACTTTATCTTTGTAACAAGAACTCACAGAGCTTTAACTCTGGTTCTTCCGACAATCAACAACACTCGAGGGTTAGATAACTAGGGGCATTACACTCATTGTAATTGTACTCTAACATTAATACTCATACTCTAAAGCAGCATCCGTATCAATAACATTTCGCGAGAGCATTCAAGCCCGGGACTAACAACCCCGGCAAATCTTGTGTCATTTACATTCCTTCGTACGTGCTCTCGCATTTTGTTTGTTACTCACCCGTAGCCATATCCAGCAAACCATTACGTATAATATTTTGGGTAACAACACAACGCACATGGTAATTCACAGCCATGCCCCTCGGCATCGCCCCCAGAGGTTTCGCCAAACCATTACCGGGTGGAAAACCTCTTGTACTCGTACTAATCATTTCCACAGATCAACTACCACATTAGGATAACGTCATAGAATGATACAATTAAATCAGAATTTGCAGTCACACCACCTAAGTGTACAAACAAAATTTTCTAGCAATAATGGTAACGATCAACAACACATCAACGATACTCATACAGGATAACCAACCGAGTGCGACATTACCGATACAATAGTTAAAGTTCATAGTCATCACTGGTGGACCATACAAATATATCAACAGAAATCAAATGATCAGTAAAAGGGTACAGATATAACTGTAACAATAAGATTACTACCGAATCAGTCAAAAGCTTACGGCCGTAACAACATGCAGTTTACGATCGCAACAACTAAGAGCTTACGGCCGTAACAACTAACTACTTACGGCCGTAACATTTAGCATCTTACGGCCGTAATGGAAAACATCTTACGGCAGTAACTAGTAGCTAGGACAACAGAATTAACTCAGTAGCCTCAAAACGGATCTGAATGTTACGGATCGACTCTTAATAATGTATCCCGATCTTTAGAAAACACTGTAAAATTCTCTAACAAGCATAACAACCTAGCAATCTAGTTGCAACGACTTGGTCCCAACACACAAACACATAATGTTTTAAATTCCGAAAATCAAAGTCGTTTTGCAAAATAAAAATTTTCCAAAATCATTTCGAAAGTGTCATTTGAAAATACACGACTAACTCGTCAAAGTTTCAACCGATTTCAAAATTCATACCAAACTATTATTTAACCGCACCATCGAAATATTTTCAAAAGTCGGTTCTTTTTAAAACATACTCAAGCCCATAAAGTCTTTTAGAAAAACATTTTCAAACCTACCCGCGGCGGGCATAATTACAACTATCTAAAAAAATAACCGAATTTAGAACCACATGCTCTAACGGCAAACAAGATCACCAACTCGATCAAATACATCTCATAAGCATCACGTTTAAACATACGACAAAACCATCCATCTGAGTTTCTCACAAACTCTACCGCCGATACATTTCCTGGAACACATCAAGGTTCACAGTTTTCACATCGTATTACACCACATGGTGTCCAAACCATTAATGCATTCCACTCAATATACAAGCGGTGTACCACAAGTGTCAAACACAGATTCCATTTCACAACACCATGCAAACAAAATTATGCACCACAATTATCGCACATAAATGAAATCATGGAACATTGATACCTCACATAAAAGAGGAGACTTACGCCCACAGGCCGCATGGAGATGACGGTCGCTCATGATACTAATCTCATCCAACAACACATCTGACACGTTGTGACGACGCACAACTCAACTTGTTACCGACAACTCGAATGACACGACAAAACACTACTCGCCAAATCACGACTCGACTCAATCCGAAGCCTAGGTTTCCAAAACCTAAGCTCCGATACCATAAATGTAACACACCCAAAACCATATGGGGATATTACATGTCGTAGACCCTTTTCACAACGATCTACCAGGCTAAACATCCCAGAACGACCAAATGCTTGCCCGGCCAGGGTCAAACAATATAATTATACATACTGTTAAGGTCAGTTACAAGTGATTACACGGACCGATGAGGCCACACAACTCAATCAACAGAAAGTAACTTTATACAACATTACCCACGCAAGGGTCGAAGTACAATACAACTCTGACAATACAACATAACTCTACCAACTTTCAACTCTTGATTAGTATCGTAGCTCGTCACTCCCTGTGCCAATCCTGTGACTGCTCCCATAAGCCCACGAGTACCTGGACGCAAAACAGACATCCACCCCGATTACTCGGGGGTTAGCAAAATTCCACTCTTTTGCTAGTGCAAGTATAATATTATACGAAATGTAACAAGCGAATAACAACCACGAATCAGATATGACAATCAACTATCAAATCATTCCCGAGAGGTTTTAGAATTTCGAATTCAAACAAGTAATTAAAATTGAAAATAAACTCATCGTCTCGGGGATTTTAAAAGTAGAAATTCTTTTTGGATCACGAGTCCCAAGTTATAAAACCTTTTTCAAAATTGTTAGGGCCTCAGCCCGCTTCTTGTTTCAAAACACATTAGTTAAGAATCACTATGGGTCCGTGACCCAACTTCAAAACATTATCCAATCAATCACTGTCACACGATCACTGCTCGTACACATCATGTACCGAACTCCAGAGGCCTCAACGGACCTACCCGGAACACACACGTTGTTCGTACACATCATGTACCGAACTCCAGAGGCATCAACGGACCCTACCCGGAACACACATATTGTTCGTACACATCATGTACCGAACTCCATAGGCCTCGGCGGACCCTACCCGGAACACACACATTGTTTGTATACATCATGTACCGAACTCCAGAGGCCTCGACAGACCCTACCCGGAACACACACATTGTTCGTACACATCATGTACCGAACTCCAGAGGCCTCGGCGGACCCTACCCGGAACACACACATTATTCGTACACATCATGTACCGAACTCCAGAGGCCTCGGCAGACCCTACCCGGAACACACACTGACACTTCACAACACATATTGATCAACTCAGCACATTACCACGAACAACGCACATTATTACCAATATGTCAAATCATTCAACAATACACTGCAATACATATTCAAGTATATAATCAATCCGGCACAATTATCATAATCATCACGATAACTCAATCATGAACAATCTCGCACAACATAACAATATGATTAACACAACCAACACAATTCCACAACATTAAACAAGTAAGGATATCATCATTACCATCAAATGTTCGCAATAATCAATTCATAACCAATTCACACGAAGCATATCCACGGAAGTAAACCAAATCATCATAAACCCAACACGAAGTCACTATTCACAAGAAACCAATCATATAGTAAGATACATGCCTCGAAACCACGAGCGAACGGAACGCCGAATGACAAAGACTTTGATCCGAACTATCCTCCAAATTCTGCTCGTAACAAGAATCGGGACTAAGTCATCTACAAATTCATCGGAAAACCAAGATTCATCCTAAGTTCTACCCTTAGGGATAATTTGCCGGACACTTCGAAGGCTCAAACCAACATAATGGATGAACGTAAGAATTTACGAAGTTTATTCCACGAAGCTTCAAGATTAACAAAGGATCCCGAGTATACAATGCAAATCTAACAACAATCTAGGATAAAACGAGCCGGAAAATCAAAATCATCAGAAAACTCCCAAAATCCCCAAAATCAAGGGTTCAAGTAATCTTACCTCAAATCTTTGGTGCAAGGTGTTAGATGTTTGATAAATCCTTGCTAGGAGTTGAAAGATGTTGATTCCTAATTATATTTGTCCGAAATCGCCTCTCACCCTCGCACAAGATCGCCCACGGCCGAAAGAAAGAGGAAAGGATGGAAAATGGCTAAGTTGATTGCTGCCCGTGGCCTTAAATGGTCGAGCGCATTACGGCCGTAATAGGCAGTACCGTACGACCGTAATCGATATCTCCTGACTACTGCCCAAAAAGTGTGGGTGCCTTATGGCTGTTACCCGCGACACGTTACGGCCATAACACATAGGCCCTTACAGCCGTAACTCGGTCTCCCTTACGGTCGTACCAGGCCTCACGGAATTTCTGCCCAAATTGTGCGGCCGCATTACGGCCCTAAATCGGCCACGCTTATGGCCGTAATGCCCATGGCCAAATCCGACAGTCTAGTTTAGACCAACAATGTCCTGGCGACTCAGATGCACAATCTATGGTCCGAAACAATAACAAGCATACCACAAAACATAACGTACCCCACCCCAAGCACACATTTAATCAAAGAAACGCACGCAACAACAAGTCTCACTCGACGAACACTACAGCAGAGTATATCATACCGTTCAAGACATAAAAACAAATTCCACATAGAACGAAATAACTGACCAAACGACAAATAGTTCAAGGCAACCGGAATAAAAAAAATCTCGGGTATTACACGTTGTTGGTCCTTTGTTGATTTCATTGGAGTTTGCCATACCAATGATATTCTCGATCGTTGTTGGTCTTTGTTGATTTGGTGTGGAGTTTAACATGTAATGGTATCTTCGGTTACCGTTGACATATCGTTGGTAGTGTTGGAGTTTATCATGTCGATGATATTCTCGGTTGATGTATTAATTGTTTATTATTATTGATTGTATAAGTGTTCATGCTTGTATCGATATTCAGGACTTGTCATTGTTTCAGGGTAGTTAATCTACAGATGTATGTTAGATTGGTACCGCCACTAGAAGGGGGGTTGAATAGTGCAGATAAGAGTTTTGAACTCTTTTTGTGCGGAAGCTAAAATATCGGAGTAAGTAAAATGCATAAAAGAAAGAACACAAGAAATTGTTCGAGAGGTTCGGCTATTAACGAAGCCTACGTCCCCTACCTAGTTTTATCGACTAGGACTTTTCTTAGAAACTTAGAATGCACTTTCTAGTTTAGTGCCAACTCTTACAATTTCTTGATTTCCGGGCTCAAGAACCTCCTCACTAAAACTCTCTTATTTTTCCGGGTACAAGATAACCTTACAATAAAACAATTGCGAGTAAGAACTCGGCTTTACAAGATATATCGCTCTTTGATACAAGAATGTAGATTAGAAATAATAGAGCAAATCTTCTCGTATCACAATATGGAATGTGTATATCTCTCGAAATATTTGCTTGAAGTAGCTTGAGTATGCTTGTAAGCTCAGATAACTTGTGTGTATTCCAAATCCTTGATAGGTGCTATTTATAGCCTTCATAAGCTGAGCTTCCCGTTGGAGCAGTGGCAACCTTAAAGTACGTTATGTAGGCTGGGTTACGTACGTTATGAATATTACGTACGTTACAGAACTTATGTAACGACCGTAATGAACTCCCAAAAATAGTCCAGTGACATTTGGTGAAACTCCTTACGTACGTTATGGATTCAAGGATTACGTACGTTATCTTTCAATTAAAGATCTGTTGGATGTGAAGACTTTATGTAACGGCTAATGACTTTTTCGTGTTGACTAGCAATGGGCAGAATTTCGAATCTTACGTACGTTATGCATAATACATTACGTACGTTACCTGCATATAAACACTTGACAAACTTGTGAGTGTTACTTACGTTATATGTGAAATGTTACATACGTTAACTGTAGAAAAATATGTAAAATAAATTTTGGGTTATATAACTCATCATCAAAATATATAAAATGATTTGGTACAAATATTGTACCAACAATCTCCCCCTTTTGATTATGACAAAATTTATATGGGAGTTTTTGAAAAAGACGAGTTTTGGAGAATTGAAAGATTTATAGAAAAACTCTCCCCCTGAATAGTACTCCCCCTGAAACGGACAAGGGATATTTCAAAAACTAAACATATTTTTCTCTCCTTTTTTGTCATTAACAAAAAGACAAGGGAACCTGTAAGAGCAAGTCGATGAAACACAAAATAGTCAACGAATAACAATGAAATAGAAACCAATAGTACTATATAGCAAAGAGAATCGTCAATACGAAAAGCAACACATTCATTCAAAATAAAGGAAATAAGAGTTTAAGACAATAAACATAGAGAAATGCATGAAATGTTTGGTCTTTAACAAAATGGAATCATCATCATAGGAAAGAAAATCCTCTAATCAAGGTCGGCTTCCAGAGGTGTAGGAGGGATCCCGAAATGAGTACATATACTCTTAACCATAATCTTGATCTCGCTCTTTTCTTTTTCTAGCTTATCCATGCGAGCTACCATCTTAAACGAGGAACTCTCCTGTCTCGGGCGATAAGGGCCGGGATGAGAAGAAAGATGAGGCCTATTATGAGCAATTCCTCGAGAGGTGATCCTCTTATCCGGTCGTGGAAGCACACCACCCTCGACTATATTATCGTCATCCTTAAGGTAAGCGAAGTACACCCATCCACGGTTTCGTGTCCGAAGATATCTCATGGTCCGGATGGTACCCTCGTGTACTAAGTTCCCTTTCGGGATGGTGATCCCGTGAAGCCCTGTAAGATCAACTCCAGCATTCACGAATATTTCTATCAAAATGGAACCAAAAGGCATTCCGGACTTCCGCTGACGGTCGACCTTGGCATAATTCTCTTTGTGGAAAATCATACCCTTTTCCACAAACCATCATAGAACAATCGAAGCAAAGTTAACTTGGTGATCTTTCCAAACATGGTAAACGATTTCCATGTCGATATTAACTAAACGATGCTGAGCATTGACCTTCGGCATTAGGCATCTAGTAATAGCGTCATGAAATAAACGAATATTGATTCCAAAGTCATTGTTTTCAAATCGACCCGTATTTACTTCAATCACGGCTTTGTCCAACAAGAAATCACGAACTTTAGACTCATGAACACCATAACTTTCATCGTCAGAAAAATTATCAATTACTTCATCTGGAGCGGCAAATTGACCTTTGCAACAAAATCCCTCATTGGGGAGACCAAATATCTCAGATAATTTTGCCGCATCGAACATGATAGGTTTTCCACGGACAATAGAATTGACAACGGCTAATCCTTCAGAATCATAAGTCACAAAAAATTTTGCATAGAATTCTCGTACGCAATCCACAAATATAGGTCGAGCAAGACTTACGAAACGGTTCATACCGAGCATATCAAAAAATTCTTCTATTCAAATACCAATAGAGTTCAAAGATTCAAAGTCAAAATGGTGACTTGGAGTTACCTCTTCGTCGATTAACACTTCTTTGAAAATCTTTTCGGCTTGGGCATTCTTGAAAATCGGCTCTCCAGGGGTTGAAGAAGAGGATTGAAATGTCTCTCCTCTGCGTTTCTTGTTCGTCCTAGTAGCCATTTGATGGAGTTGGCCGTAAAATTTGAGATATCGGACGGTTTGGAGTAGGGTTTGTCGGCAGATGAAAACGGGATTAGGGAAAGAATGAAGAAAAAATGTCGATCTGGGTATTTTAGTAACAGGGTCAAAAGACTTTATGTACGTTATAGGCTATAGGTAACGTACGTAATTAAAAATCTAAAACTCACTGGACTAGAAACTGGGGTCGGTTACGTACGTAGTCCAAAGCAGCGTTACGTACGTAATGTCTCTTACGTATGTAAGATCCCTTCCGTTACGGCCGTAAGCCGCACCAAATGAACAGTGAACTTCTTTCGATGATATCGCGTTTTTAATGACCATTTAATGTAAATATAATGAATATGCAACACTTAAAAATGATCAACATGTCCCATTCCTAAATTTATTCGAATAAAATTGAAAGCTTCTCCAGGTAATGGTTTTGTAGAAATATCCGCCAATTGTTCATTTGTACTAACAAATTGGAGACGTACATTCCCGTTTTGGACATGGTCACGAATAAAGTGGTGATGGATTTCTATATGTTTTGTCCTACTATGCAATATGGGATTTTTTCTTAGATTAATGGCACTTGTATTGTCACAAAAAATAGGTGTATTTTTAAGTTCGATGCCATAATCTAGAAGTTGATTTTTGATCCAAAGGACTTGTGCACATGCACTTCCTGCAGCCACATATTTTGCTTCAGTTGTGGAAGTAGCGACACTAGTCTGTTTCTTACTCCCCTATGAAATTAAACATGAACTCATAAAATGACAAGTTCCTGTGGTGCTCTTTCTATCAATTTTACATCCACCGAAATTGGCATCACTATATGCAAAAAGTTGAAAATCAATGCTAGAAGGATACCACAAACCTAAGCCAGCAGTATATTTTAAATAACGAAAAATCCTTTTGCATGCAATAAAATGGGATTCTTTAGTATTCGCTTGGAAACGAGTACATAAGCAAGTAGCAAACATTATATCGGGTCTAGATGCAGTTAAATAAAGTAAAGAGCCGATCATACCTCGATACTGTTTTTGGTCAACAGACTTACCTTTTTCATCTTTGTCAAGCTTAAGAGTGGAAGACATAGGAGTAGATATTTCTTTGCAATCTTCCATCTTAAATTTCTTTAGGAGCTCATTGACGTACTTGGATTGGTGAATGAATATTCCGTCATTGAGTTGCCTAATTTGGAGTCCGCGAAAGTTTTTCAACTCTCCCATCATGCTCATTTCAATCTCTCCCTTCATAAGATTTGAGAATTCTTGGGACAGAGATTCGTTAGTTGCACCAAAAACAATGTCGTCCACATAAATTTGGCAAATAAGCACATCATCACCTAAATTCTTAATAAATAGGGTATTGTCAACATTGCCTCTTTTATACCCATTTGAAATAAGAAAAGTGCTTAAACGATCATACTATGCTCTCGGAGCTTGTTTTAATCCATAGAGAGCTTTATGGAGCTTGTACACATGATCTGGATGATCATAATCTTCAAAACCCGGCGGTTGCTTGACATACACCTCCTCCTGGATTATTCCATTTAGGAACGCACTTTTTACATCCATTTGATGTAGTTTGATTTTATTGTATGCGGCAAAGGCACAGAGAAGTCGAATTGCCTGAAGACGAGCAACAGGAGCAAATGTTTCTTCATAATCCAAGCCTTCTTCTTGATTATAACCTTGGGCGACCAACCTCGATTTATTTTTAATTGGGAGACCATCATCATCGGTTTTAATTTTATGAACCCATTTAGTACCAATGATTGATTTGTCTCATGGTTTTAACCAATTCCCAAACATTATTTCTTTCGAATTGGTTTAGCTCTTCTTGCATAGCAATAGCCCAATTCTCGTCATTTATGGCTTCATCGATATTCTTTGGTTCTCTAAGAGAAATAAACGCAATATTGTTAATACAATCATTTATATTTCTCCTAGTTCGTACACCTTCATCGATTTTTCCAAGAATTTGTTCCATCGGATGGTCTTTCACATTTGCCCAATCTTTAGGAAGGTTGTAAGTATTCTCCTCCTGCTTGTCCGAGATTAAGTCGAGCTTCTCCAACTCCTTTGATACTTCTGACACTTCTTTAGCCGGAACCATACCTGCATCATCATCAAAAACAACCTTTCTCGGGGGTAAAACTGTATCATCGAATTTTACATGAATTGACTCTTGTACCGAGCCTCTTCTACAATTAAATACACGATACGCTTTACTGTTAGTTGAATATCCAAGAAATATTCCAATATCCGATTTTGAATCAAATTTACCCAAATTATCCTTACCATTATTATGAATAAATACTTTACAACCAAATGGATCGAAATAAGATAAATTGGGCTTTTTACCTTTAAATATCTCATATGGAGTCATCATTTTGTTCCTCCGGAGATGGACTCAATTAATAACATAACAATCGGTGTTAACGGCTTCGCCCAAAAATATTTAGGAAGACAATATTTATTGAGCATTGTTCGGCTCATTTATTCTAGAGAGCGATTCTTCCTCTCGACAACTCTATTTTGTTGAGGTGTCTGAGGTGCCGAAAATTGTGCCCAATACCATAATTATCGCACCAATCTTCAAAAATATTTGAATCAAATTCTCCACCATGATCGGTTCGGATGGCGATAATTGGTAATCTTTTTCCTTCTGGGTAACCTTACACCACTTAACAAACTCGTTAAATGCATTATTTTTATTTGTCAAGAATTTTACCCAAGTAAATCTCGAAAAATCGTCAACAAGAACTAAAGTATAAAGTTTACCTGTTAAGCTAGCATGACGAGACGGACCAATCAAATCCATATGAATTAATTCAAGAATGCGACTCGTGGAAATTTCCATTTTTGGTTTAAACGAGCCTCTAGCATGTTTACCTTTACTAGAGGCCTCACATATGTGGTCTTTTCTGAAATTTAATTTTGGTTGACCACGGACAATATCATTTTTGGCCAATTTTAAAAGAAGTGGTAAAGAGGCATGATCCAATTTTCGGTGCCAAATAACGGCATTTTCATCGTATGAAACTAAACATTTTTCATTGAAAGAAGATTCATCTTGAAGATCAACAATATAAATATTTCCATATCGTAATCCAATAAAAACAACTTGGTCTTTTCTCATCGCAGTGCAATGCGTACTTTCAAAAATTAATTTAAGACCAGTGTCACAAAGTTGAGAAACATTTAGAAGATTATGGCAAAGACCATCAAAAAATAGAACATTTTCAATAGTGGGTAAAGGTTTCTTACATATCTTATCTGTCCCTTTTATTTGGCCCTTTTTATTATCGCCAAATGTTACGCAGCCACGATCTTCCTTTTTCAGCTCCGTGAAGAGATGTTCATTTCCACTCATGTGATTTGAACATCCACTATCAACATACCATTTATTTGATATTGTTGTCTTCCTTGCTTGTACCTACAAAAATAATTTTCTTCCGTTTTATAGGTACCCAGGCTAATTTGGGTCCTGTGTAAAAACTTGATTTTTAACAGTGGTCCCTTTAGGTACCCAAATTTGTTTGACTTTTATAGTTCGTCTAGAACTTCTACAGTAAGTTTCGGTATGTCCTGGTTTTAAACATTTTGGACATGATGGAATTCCCGTTTTTAAAGTGTCCGAATCTTTCGTGGTAATTTCTAAGGACTTTTTCATTGGAAATGAATTATATCCGAGTCCTTTTTTTGAAAGAGAAAATTTTTGACCAAATAAGAGTTGCTCAAATTTGTCATTACCACACGAGAATTTTCTAACGTAAAGTTTCAATTCTTTCTGAGTTTTGTGTTAATCATCTCTCAGAATTTTCTCGGTTTCCAAACAATTTGTATGATCAATCGATACATCCTTGTTTTTCAATAATTTTGAATTTTCACTTTCAAGAGATTTTATTTTTTTTTCAAATCTTTATTACTATTGCAAACTTTTTCGTATTCATTGTTTAAAGATTCGAAAGCATCAAGAAGTTCTTCATGAGAAGAATCACTAACCTCGACTTCTTCGTCGCTATCTTCGGATGCGCGCGCCATTAGAGAAAGATTGGTTTGAACTTGAGGTTCATCATCCTCATCATCATCGCTCCATGTAGCGACATAGACTTCCTTCTTTTTGAACTTTTCGTGAGGTGGTTTAGATGAACTCATTGGAGCAGCAGCACGACAATATTTAGCAAAATGGCCTGGAACGCCGCACCTTCGACAAGTATTGTCAAACCTTTTATTTTGTGGGAAGTGAGTCTTCTTGGATTCATCCCTCGGTTCTTGTTTGATGTCCCTCCGGCGCCTTTGTAGAAGATTTTTGAATTTCTTTATGTTTTTGGCATAAAAGGCGGTTTCTTCATCCTCTTCTTCGATAGGTTCATCTTCTAGATCGCTATCTTCTTTTGCTTTGAAGGTGATCGTCCTTTCTCTCTCTTTGGGCTTTGGTTTCGAACTTCGAGATTTAATGACAATCTCGTAATTGATGAGAGATCCAATGAAAGTGCTGAATTCAATGGTGTTGAGATCTTTCGACTCCATGATAGCCGTAACAGTAGCGTCCCATTCTCTTGGTAGAGATCGAAGGATTTTATTGGCTTTATCACTACTTGATATAGGTTTCCCGAAGGAAGCTAGCCCATTTGTGATAGCCGAGAAGCGGTCAATCATAGTAGTAATGCTTTCTTCTTCTTTCATAGTGAAGAGTTCATAATCGTGAAGAAGCATATTGATTTTTGTTTTCTTCACTTGACTCGTACCTTCATGGGTAATTTCGAGCATTTTACAGATCTCTTTAGCCGTCTCGCAAGAAGATATTCTGTTGTGATCCTCTGGGTTGATAGCACAGTAAAGCAGTTGAGTAGCTTTACTATTGAAGTGATCGTTCTTCTAGTCAGCATCGTCGTATTCTTCAAAGCTTTTGATCGAGCCATCTGGGTTCTTAGGAATGGTAGGTCCAAGAGCAATGACCTTCCAAATTTCAATATCATGAGCTCAGATGAAGATAGACATTTTCTTCTTCCATGTCATAAAGTTTGAACCATCGAAGAAAGGAGGGCGATTGAGAGCGTTGCCTTCAAGAGAAGAGTGGATAAAGGCCATTTATGGATCTTTTCTCTAGCGGGTGTTAATCCGGTGAAAAAGAGACCACTCCGATACCAATTGTTACCAACTGTTAGATTGGTACCACCACTAGAAGGGGGGTTGAATAGTGCAGATAAAAGTTTTGAACTCTTTTTGTGCGGAAGCTAAAATATCGGAGTAAGTAAAATACGGAAAAGAAAGAACACAAGAAATTGTTCGAGAGGTTCGGCTATTAACGAAGCCTACATCCCCTACCTAGTTTTATCGACTAGGACTTTTCTTAGAAACTTAGAATGCACTTTCTAGTTTAGTGCCAACTCTAACAATTTCTTGATTTCCGGGCTCAAGAACAACCTCACTAAAATTCTCTTGTTTTTCCGAGTACAAGATAACCTTACAATAAAACAATTGCGAGTAAGAACTCGACTTTACAAGATATAATCGCTCTTTGATACAAGAATGTAGATTAGAAATAATAGAGCAAATCTTCTCGTATCACAATATGGAATGTGTATATCTCTCGAAATATTTGCTTGAAGTAGCTTGAGTATTCTTGTAAGCTCAGATAACTTTTGTGTATTCCAAATCCTTGATAGGTGCTATTTATAGCCTTCATAAGCTGAGCTTCCCGTTGGAGCAATGGCAACCTTAACGTACGTTATGTAGACTGGGTTACGTACATTATGAATATTACGTACGTTACAGAACTTATGTAACGGTCGTAATGAACTCCCAAAAATAGTCCAGTGACATTTGGTGAAACTCCTTACGTACGTTATGGATTCAAGGATTACGTACGTTATCTTTCAATTAAAGATCCGTTGGATGTGAAGACTTTATGTAATGGCTAATGACTTTTTCGTGTTGACTAGCAACGGGCAGAATTTCGAACCTTACGTATGTTATGCATAATACATTACGTACATTACCTGCATAAACACTTGACAAACTTGTGAGTGTTACGTACGTTATATGTGAAATGTTACGTACGTTAACTGTAGTGTAATATCCTAGAATTTCACTATGAATTTTTCGCATTATTTTATCTGGGATGTCCTGTACAGAGTGGGACCGACACGATATGAGTGGATAATTTTGGAAATCGTGACAGTCGTGCTAGTATGTCTATCGAGGTTATTTTGATTCTAGGATATTACATGCTTGGTGTGTTTTCGATATCGGATATACCGTATGAGTATTTGTATGATTGCCGTACTTGGTTGACAGTTGTATTCGAGGTATCGTACATCAGAAGTATCGTATGAGAATGATATCGGAACAAGCATATGTATTCAGTATGTCGCGTGTACGTATTCAGTATATTGAGATGTCAGACAGGGGCAGAAATGGCTAAGTATGAAAGCCATTACGTACGCTATGTAAGGAGTCTTACGTACGTAAGCAAGGGGATTAACGACGTTAAGGAATGTACATTACGACGTTAAGAAGGGATTCGATAGGATCGAGCCGTGGTTGGCGGTGGGACCGGTGTCGGCCGCCGCGCGAGGATGTGGACAAAGTAGTCAACTTCGGCATTACGACGCTATGCATGGCATATTACGACGTAATATGGGTTGATCTTGTAGCAAGTCAATCGCTACATTACGACGCTATGGTGATGGTATTACGTGCGTAACGCAAGGTGCAAAATAGTACTGTTTACCTGGATGACGATTACGTACGCTATATAGGACATATAGCGTACGTTAAAGGCCTTACGTACGTTAACATTGGGACTTAACGTACGTAACGAGATGCGCAGTTTATATAATAAGAGCTGGTCTTTCATTTGTTCACGAAAGGAAACACATTTCCTCCTCCCCAAATCGTCCCTCTTCACTCTCAAACCCATTTCAGACCCTCATACCCTTGTTAAGACTTTGATAAGGATGATTGGAAGCTTGAAACTTGGAGTTCTTGGAGTCTTGGAAGTGTTTGATTGTGTTATTCATCTTCAAAAGGTATGTTGATGAACTCTACTCCTTGAATTCGGATTTTGGTGTTAGTGTTGATGTTCTTCTTCGTATGAAGATGATTATGGTATTGTTGTTACGATTCTAGAGGATATATGAACTATATGTTTAAGGAAGATGATGATATGTTGGTTTTTGTCTTGGATATGTTAACTATGATAATAGAATCATGTTGTTCTTGGTGATCTTGGTAGTATTGCTTCGATTCTTGGTGTTAGGAGGATCGTATGTTAGAGAATATGATGATACATGCCTTGGAGTATGGATTAGATGATGGCTAGATGTTAGAACATATGGAATTACGTCGTTTTATTGGCTACGAATATTATTATGGATTAATTCACGTTCTTGAAGAGTTCTTGAGTAATATATGTCCGTAAATTAGAAGGATTGCAGTTAATTTCGGTATACGATTATTCGTGGTGAAAACCAGTAATTGAATTTCTATGAATTTACAAAGATGATCCGTGTTAATCCGAATTAAGATTGAAAGTCGGAACCAAGAATGTTGTAGACGTTGTTAGAACCATTGATTATCGAAATTCGGCTTGTATTCGTATTGATAAGAGTTGATATGGTTTGATTTCGTATGATCGAGATACTGTTGAGTTCGATTGGTTGATTATACCAGTTGTTGATTGATTATCGAACGTATCGTTAATTGATTATTGCATTAGGTTGCGTTTAATGATCGTTGAAGTTAACCGTTGTGCTGCGGTGAGTCGGAGCTGAGGAGCTTGTAGACGAAGACGGCGGGATTGATAGCGGCTTCGTCGAATTGGTATCGAGGCAAGTTATGCTTGCTCAGTTCATAATGTTAATAAATGATTTCGTTTTCATTTCATTTATGATTCATATAGCAATGGTATTATGGAATATATGAATTGTCGGAATGGTGGTATGTAAGATAAATCATAATGTATATGATTTTAAGGAGGTCTAGTGGGAATGGGAACGTGAACTATAATTTGGCCTATTGCATGACAAGTTGGATATCAAGGTTAGTTATCGTATCGACGTTGAACTCGGGACGGTGGTTTGGTATTAGTTATGGACTGTACTTCATTTTGGATTGCCGGATAAACCGTGTATTCGTCCAGGGCGGTTGGTCGTGGAAAGGTTGGCGTCTCCAGCTTGAGGTAAATTAATATTGTTAGATTATGATAATCATCATGTTGCATTATTGCATGTGGGTGTTGATATTTCATGCGGTGAGTGTGCACCATTGTATGTTACGTTTTGTAATGTGCTCTTCCTGTGAGCAGTGATCTGTTGGGCCGATGTGTTAGGGGATAAGACCTATATGGCACCTATGTTCCGGGGTATTCCTGTGTGGATACTTTCGTGACCCTTGGTTGCGACCTTGGGGTATTTTGTGATTGCATGAACTGTGTTAGGGGATAAGACCTATATGGCACCTATGTTCCGGGGTATTCCTGTGTGGATACTTTCGTGACCTTTGGTTGCGACCTTGGGGTATTTTGTGATTGCATGAACTGTGTTAGGGGATAAGACCTATATGGCACCTATGTTAGGTATTCTGTGTGGATACTTTCGTGACCTTTGGTTGCGACCTTGGGGTATTTTGTGATTGCATGAACCGTGTTAGGGGTAAGACCTATATGGCACCTATGTTCGGGGTATTCTGTGAGATGCTTAGTGACCCTTGGTTCTGCCTTGGGGTTTATGTGTTAATATTATATGCATTGTTGAGCATGATGTGGTGTTGTGCGATGGAAATACGACATTGTGGTCGTGTCGGTCTTCCATGATCGAGTTCTTGTTGCTCTTTTGGGAAGTCTTTTGATCCTTGATGGATATGCGTTCTTGAGATTGTTGTCATGTTGTATCATGACGTCTATCTTGAGTCTTATTGATTGGTCGTTCAGTCCATGTATAATTGGGTGCATTTGATATTCGGATTGTCTTTGAAAGCCCGTATATATGATTTGTGTATGGTTGACGATTTTATTCTCTCGTATCCGTCACCATTGAACCTTATTTAATCTCGTCGAGTTACCATATCAATGGTCAACTCATTGATATCGATCCTTTATAAATCTCATTTGGAGTTCACCCTGTCATTGGTAATCTCGTTCATTATTGATCCTTATTGATTCCCATTTGGGAGGTGTCTCACGATTGGTATTCTTGGTTATTATTCCTTGATTGATGTTATTGGAGTTTACCGTGTCGTCGGTATTCTCAGTTGTTGATCCCTTATTATCCCTATTGGAGTATACCGTGTCGTTGGTACTTCCGGTCGTTGGTCCTTATTGATCTTGCTAGAGTTTACTATGTCGTCAGTATCCTCGGTTGTTGAACTTTATTGATCTTATTAGGGTTTATCGTACCGTTGGTATTTCTGGTTGTCAACTCTTTTGATCTTGTTAGAGTTTACCATGTCGTTGGTATTCTCGATTATTGATTCTTCATTGATCCTTACCGTGTCGTCGGTATTCTCGGCTGTCGACCTTTTATTGATCTTGTTGGGATTGGCCGTATTGTTGGTATTCTCGGTTATGGATTCTTCCTTGATCTTGTTGGAGTTACCATACCATGGCATTCTCGTTCGTGGTTGATCCTTTGTTGATCTTGTGTGGAAATATCATGTCATTGATACTTCCGTTGTGATGCATTAATTGTTTATCATTATTGACTGTGTTAACATTCGCGTTTTGCATTGATATTCGGGACTTGCTACTGTCTCGGAACAGTTGGATTACAGGCGTGCCATGTGATATCGGTTTTATCAGGATTGGGATTCGATTGTGCGACCCAGTCGGCAGAGTTAGTCTTGGCGAGATCATTCTAATCGAGATATGTTTCTGTTTGGAAATCTTGGTAGTGTTTCGGATACAGTACAGGTGATTACATTTGAATTCGTTCATTACTTAAGGACACGAGGAGTGGAATATGGTAAGATTTGATTGTTATGGTTGTGACAGGTTGGTAAGGTTACTTCGGTAAGATCATGTTGGAATTATTCTTACCTTGTAATTACATTGATATGTATTGTTTTTGTGATGTGATCGTTATCATTGTTGAGTATTATGGCTGACCCCATCGTGGGCTTTATCTTTTAGGTACTCGGAGTTCGAGCGAGTAGCGGTCGTGAAGGGATGAGCTTTCCGGTGATACTGGCTATGGCGTAGTTGTTGGGATTCGAGTGTTCTTTCTGGTTTTTATAATTCATTGCAAATGTATTTAATTATGTTTCATCCATTGTGTGTACGTTTCTAAATGGCTTTCGATATTCTTTGAACTGTGTTTTTATCCGCTGTGCGTGTGTGTGTACTTTCAACGGCCCTTTTGGCATTTTTAAATGTTTGCGAAAATGATTTTAGCCTTGTGGGTCCCAATATGGGGCCCACGGCGCTGTAATATTCCCGGTCAGTTTTGGGGGTGTTACAGAAAATGGTATCAGAGCTTGGGTTTCGTAAAACCCGGGCGTGTGTGTTATGTGGCTCTACCGGTGCGGTAGTAGCATGACTTTTGAAAATGATTTTCTGACTTTTGAGTCAAACCGATTTTGGAGGTTTCAAAATTTTGAAATATTTTCAAATTGCTATATTTGCGATGCGGTGTGTTGTTAGTGTGTTGAGACTTTGTATGGGAGTAAATGCGCTGGTATCACGGAAGATCATCGACTTCACGGACCTGTAAGTATGTTCTTTCAGTTATTTCAGTTTTGATGATGATTATGGAGTATGGTGTCGTGATTTTGGGATATTTCGGGATTGATATACTGATTATGATAGGTGTTGAGTTTCGAGGACGAAACTTATTTAAGTGGGTGTATATGTAATATCCTAGAATTTCACTATGAATTTTTCGCATTATTTTATACGGGATGTCACATGCAGTGGGACCGACACGATATGAGTGGATAATTTTGGAAATCGTGACGGTCGTGCCGGTATGTCTATCGAGGTTATTTTGATTCTAGGATATTACATGCTTGGTGTGTTTTCGATATCGGATATACCGTATGAGTATTTGTATGATTGTCGTACTTAGTTGACAGTTGTATTCGAGGTATCGTACATCAGAAGTATCGTATGAGAATGATATCGGAACAAGCATATGTATTCAGTATGTCGCGTGTACGTATTCAGTATATTGAGATGTCGACGGGCGAAATGGCTAAGTATGAAAGCCATTACGTACGCTATGTAAGGAGTCTTACGTCGTAAGCAAAGGGGATTAACGTGCGTTAAGGAATGTACATTACGTGCGTTAAGAAGGGATTCGAGACAGGATCGAGCCGTGGTTGGCGGTGGGACCCGGTGTCGGCCGCCGCGCAGGATGTGGACAAAGTAGTCAACTTCGGCATTACGACGCTATGCATGGCATATTACGTACGTAATATGGGTTGATCTTGTAGCAAGTCAACTGCTACATTACGACGCTATGGTGATGGTATTACGTAAGTAACTCAAGGTGCAAAATAGTACTGTTTACCCTTGATGACGATTCCGTAAGCTATATAGGACATATAGCGTACGTTAAAGGCCTTACGTACGTTATCATTGGGAATTAACGTATGTAACGAGATGCGATTTATATAATAATAGTTGGTCTTTCAATTGTTCACGAAAGGAAACACATTTCCTCCTCCCCAAATCGTCCCTCTTCACTCTCAAACCCATTTCAGACCCTCATACCCTTGTTAAGACTTTGATAAGGATGATTGGAAGCTTGAAACTTGGAGTTCTTGGAGTCTTGGAAGTGTTTGATTGTGTTATTCATCTTCAAAAGGTATGTTGATGAACTCTACTCCTTGAATTCGGATTTTGGTGTTAGTGTTGATGTTCTTCTTCGTATGAAGATGATTATGGTATTTTTGTTACGATTCTAGAGGATATATGAACTATATGTTGAAGGAAGATGATGATATGTTGGTTTTTGTCTTGGATATGTTAACTATGATAATAGAATCATGTTGTTCTTGGTGATCTTGGTAGTATTGCTTCGATTCTTGGTGTTAGGAGGATCGTATGTTAGAGAATATGATGATACATGCCTTGGAGTATGGATTAGATGATGGCTAGATGTTAGAACATATGGAATTACGTCGTTTTATTGGCTACGAATATTATTATGGATTAATTCACGTTCTTGAAGAGTTCTTGAGTAATATATGTCCGTAAATTAGAAGGATTGCAGTTAATTTCGGTATACGATTATTCGTGGTGAAAACCAGTAATTGAATTTCTATGAATTTACAAAGATGATCCGTGTTAATCCGAATTAAGATTGAAAGTCGGAACCAAGAATGTTGTAGACGTTGTTAGAACCATTGATTATCGAAATTCGGCTTGTATTCGTATTGATAAGAGTTGATATGGTTTGATTTCGTATGATCGAGATCTTGTTGAGTTCGATTGGTTGATTATACGGTTGTTGATTGATTATCGAGCGTATCGTTAATTGATTATTGCATTAGGTTGCGTTTAATGATCGTTGAAGTTAACGTTGTCTTTGCGGTGAGTCGGAGTGAGGAGCTTGTAGACGAAGACGGCGGGATTGATAGCGGCTTCGTCGAATTGGTATCGAGGCAAGTTATGCTTGCTCGATTCATAATGTTAATAAATGATTTCGTTTTCATTTCATTTATGATTCATATAGCAATGGTATTATGGAATATATGAATTGTCGGAATGGTGGTATGTAAGATAAATCATAATGTATATGATTTTAAGGAGGTCTAGTGGGAATGGGAGCGTGAACTATAATTTGGCCTATTGCATGACAAGTTGGATATCAAGGTTAGTTATCGTATCGACGTTGAACTCGGGACGGTGGTTTGGTATTAGTTATGGTGTACTTCATTTTGGATTGCCGGATAAACCGTGTATTCGTTCAGGGCGGTTGGTCGTGGAAAGGTTGGCGTCTCCAGCTTGAGGTAAATTAATATTGTTAGATTATGATAATCATCATGTTGCATTATTGCATGTGGGTGTTGATATTTCATGCGGTGAGTGTGCACCATTGTATGTTACGTTTTGTAATGTGCTCTTCCTGTGAGCAGTGATCTGTTGGGCCGATGTGTTAGGGGATAAGACCTATATGGCACCTATGTTCCGGGGTATTCCTGTGTGGATACTTTCGTGACCCTTGGTTGCGACCTTGGGGTATTTTGTGATTGCATGAACTGTGTTAGGGGATAAGACCTATATGGCACCTATGTTCCGGGGTATTCCTGTGTGGATACTTTCGTGACCTTTGGTTGCGACCTTGGGGTATTTTGTGATTGCATGAACTGTGTTAGGGGATAAGACCTATATGGCACCTATGTTCCGGGGTATTCCTGTGTGGATACTTTCGTGACCTTTGGTTGCGACCTTGGGGTATTTTGTGATTGCATGAACTGTGTTAGGGGTAAGACCTATATGGCACCTATGTTCCGGGGTATTCTGTGAGATGCTTAGTGACCCTTGGCTGCTGCCTTGGGGTTTATGTGTTAATATTATATGCATTGTTGAGCATGATGTGGACTGTTGTCTGATGGAAATACGACATTGTGGTCGTGTCGGTCTTCCATGATCGAGTTACTGTTGCTCTTTTGGGAAGTCTTTTGATCCTTGATGGATATGCGTTCTTCGAGATTGTTGTCATGTTGTATCATGACGTCTATCTTGAGTCTTATTGATTGGTCGTTCACGGTCCATGTATAATTGGAGTGCATTTGATATTCGGATTGTCTTTGAAAGCCCGTATATATGATTTGTGTATGGTTGACGATTTTATTCTCTCGTGTATCCGTCACCATTGAACCTTATTTAATCTCGTTCGGAGTTACCATATCAATGGTCAACTCATTGATATCGATCCTTTATAAATCTCATTTGGAGTTCACCCTGTCATTGGTAATCTCGTTCATTATTGATCCTTATTGATTCCCATTTGGGAGTTGTCTCACGATTGGTATTCTTGGTTATTAGTCCTTGATTGATGTTATTGGAGTTTACCGTGTCGTCGGTATTCTCAGTTGTTGATCCCTTATTATCCCTATTGGAGTATACCGTGTCGTTGGTACTTCCGGTCGTTGGTCCTTATTGATCTTGCTAGAGTTTACTATGTCGCCGTATCCTCGGTTGTTGAACTTTATTGATCTTATTAGGGTTTATCGCATCGTTGGTATTTCTGGTTGTCAACTCTTTTGATCTTGTTAGAGTTTACCATGTCGTTGGTATTCTCGATTATTGATTCTTCATTGATCCTTACCGTGTCGTCGGTATTCTCGGCTGTCGACCTTTTATTGATCTTGTTGGGATTGGCCGTATTGTTGGTATTCTCGGTTATGGATTCTTCCTTGATCTTGTTGGAGTTACCATACCATGGCATTCTCGTTCGTGGTTGATCCTTTGTTGATCTTGTGTGGAAATATCATGTCATTGATACTTCCGTTGTGATGCATTAATTGTTTATCATTATTGACTGTGTTAACATTCGCGTTTTGCATTGATATTCGGGACTTGCTACTGTCTCGGAACAGTTGGATTACAGGCGTGCCATGTGATATCGGTTTTATCAGGATTGGGATTCGATTGTGCGACCCAGTCGGCAGAGTTAGTCTTGGCGAGATCATTCTAATCGAGATATGTTTCTGTTTGGAAATCTTGGTAGTGTTTCGGATACAGTACAGGTGATTACATTTGAATTCGTTCATTACTTAAGGACACGAGGAGTGGAATATGGTAAGATTTGATTGTTATGGTTGTGACAGGTTGGTAAGGTTACTTCGGTAAGATCATGTTGGAATTATTCTTACCTTGTAATTACATTGATATGTATTGTTTTTGTGATGTGATCGTTATCATTGTTGAGTATTATGGCTGACCCCATCGTGGGCTTTATCTTTTAGGTACTCGGAGTTCGAGCGAGTAGCGGTCGTGAAGGGATGAGCTTTCCGGTGATACGGCTATGGCGTAGTTGTTGGGATTCGAGTGTTCTTTACGGTTTTTATAATTCCGCTGCAAATGTATTTAATTATGTTTCATCCATTGTGTGTGTACGTTTCTAAATGGCTTTCGATATTCTTTGAATCGTGTTTTTATCCGTGTGCGTGTGTGTGTACTTTCAACGGCCCTTTTGGCATTTTTAAATGTTTGCGAAAATGATTTTAGCCTTGTGGGTCCCAATATGGGCCCACGGCTGTAATATTCCCTCGAGTTTTGGGGTGTTACAGAAAAAGGTATAAGAGCTTGGGTTTCGTAAAACCCGGGCGTGTGTGTTATGTGGCTCTACCGGTGCGGTAGTAGCATGACTTTTGAAAATGATTTTCTGACTTTTGAGTCAAACCGATTTTGGAGGTTTCAAAATTTTTGAAATATTTTCAAATTGCTATATTTGCGATGCCGGTGTGTTGTTAGTGTGTTGAGACTGTGTATGGGAGTAAATGCAGCTGGTATCACGGAAGATCATCGACTTCACGGACCTGTAAGTATGTTCTTTCAGTTATTTCAGTTTTGATGATGATTATGGAGTATGGTGTCGTGATTTTGGGATATTTCGGGATTGATATACTGATTATGATAGGTGTTGAGTTTCGAGGACGAAACTTATTTAAGTGGGTGTATATGTAATATCCTAGAATTTCACTATGAATTTTTCGCATTATTTTATACGGGATGTCACATGCAGTGGGACCGACACGATATGAGTGGATAATTTTGGAAATCGTGACAGTCGTGCCAGTATGTCTATCGAGGTTATTTTGATTCTAGGATATTACATGCTTGGTGTGTTTTCGATATCGGATATACCGTATGAGTATTTGTATGATTGCCGTACTTGGTTGACAGTTGTATTCGAGGTATCGTACATCAGAAGTATCGTATGAGAATGATATCGGAACAAGCATATGTATTCAGTATGTCGCGTGTACGTATTCAGTATATTGAGATGTCGACAAAGCGAAATGGCTAAGTATGAAAGCCATTACGTACGCTATGTAAGGAGTCTTACGACGTAAGCAAGCGTGATTAACGACGTTAAGGAATGTACATTACGACGTTAAGAAGGGATTCGACAGGATCGAGCCGTGGTTGGCGGTGGGACCGGTGTCGGGCTTCGGCGCGCAGATGTGGACAGCGAGTCAACTTCGGCATTACGACGCTATGCATGGCATATTACGTACGTAATATGGGTTGATCTTGTAGCAAGTCAATGCTACATTACGTACGCTATGGTGATGGTATTACGTACATAACGCAAGGTGCAAAATAGTACGATTTACCTGGATGACGATTACGTACGCTATATAGGACATATAGCGACGTTAAAGGCCTTACGACGTTAACATTGGGACTTAACGTATGTAACGAGATGCGAAGTTTATATAATAAGAGCTGGTCTTTCATTTGTTCACGAAAGGAAACACATTTCCTCCTCCCCAAATCGTC
The DNA here is from genome assembly GCA_033398695.1 of Orobanche coerulescens. Lineage (NCBI taxonomy): Eukaryota > Viridiplantae > Streptophyta > Magnoliopsida > Lamiales > Orobanchaceae > Orobanche > Orobanche coerulescens. Next base: position 67,521,845 of record CM065810.1, read on the forward strand.
CCTCTTCACTCTCAAACCCATTTCAGACCCTCATACCCTTGTTAAGACTTTGATAAGGATGATTGGAAGCTTGAAACTTGGAGTTCTTGGAGTCTTGGAAGTGTTTGATTGTGTTATTCATCTTCAAAAGGTATGTTGATGAACTCTACTCCTTGAATTCGGATTTTGGTGTTAGTGTTGATGTTCTTCTTCGTATGAAGATGATTATGGTATTTTTGTTACGATTCTAGAGGATATATGAACTATATGTTGAAGGAAGATGATGATATGTTGGTTTTTGTCTTGGATATGTTAACTATGATAATAGAATCATGTTGTTCTTGGTGATCTTGGTAGTATTGCTTCGATTCTTGGTGTTAGGAGGATCGTATGTTAGAGAATATGATGATACATGCCTTGGAGTATGGATTAGATGATGGCTAGATGTTAGAACATATGGAATTACGTCGTTTTGTTGGCTACGAATATTATTATGGATTAATTCACGTTCTTGAAGAGTTCTTGAGTAATATATATCCGTAAATTAGAAGGATTGCAGTTAATTTCGGTATACGATTATTCGTGGTGAAAACCGGTAATTGAATTTCTATGAATTTACAAAGATGACCCGTGTTAATCCAAATTAAGATTGAAAGTCGGAACCAAGAATGTTGTAGACGTTGTTAGAACCATTGATTATCGAAATTCGGCTTGTATTCGTATTGATAAGAGTTGATATGGTTTGATTTCGTATGATCGAGATACTGTTGAGTTCGATTGGTTGATTATACCAGTTGTTGATTGATTATCGAACGTATCGTTAATTGATTATTGCATTAGGTTGCGTTTAATGATCGTTGAAGTTAACCGTTGTGCTGCGGTGAGTCGGAGCTGAGGAGCTTGTAGACGAAGACGGCGGGATTGATAGCGGCTTCGTCGAATTGGTATCGAGGCAAGTTATGCTTGCTCAGTTCATAATGTTAATAAATGATTTCGTTTTCATTTCATTTATGATTCATATAGCAATGGTATTATGGAATATATGAATTGTCGGAATGGTGGTATGTAAGATAAATCATAATGTATATGATTTTAAGGAGGTCTAGTGGGAATGGGAACGTGAACTATAATTTGGCCTATTGCATGACAAGTTGGATATCAAGGTTAGTTATCGTATCGACGTTGAACTCGGGACGGTGGTTTGGTATTAGTTATGGACTGTACTTCATTTTGGATTGCCGGATAAACCGTGTATTCGTTCAGGGCGGTTGGTCGTGGAAAGGTTGGCGTCTCCAGCTTGAGGTAAATTAATATTGTTAGATTATGATAATCATCATGTTGCATTATTGCATGTGGGTGTTGATATTTCATGCGGTGAGTGTGCACCATTGTATGTTACGTTTTGTAATGTGCTCTTCCTGTGAGCGGTGATACATTGGGCCGATGTGTTAGGGGATAAGACCTATATGGCACCTATGTTCCGGGGTATTCCTGTGTGGATACTTTCGTGACCCTTGGTTGCGACCTTGGGGTATTTTGTGATTGCATGAACTGTGTTAGGGGATAAGACCTATATGGCACCTATGTTCCGGGGTATTCCTGTGTGGATACTTTCGTGACCTTTGGTTGCGACCTTGGGGTATTTTGTGATTGCATGAACTGTGTTAGGGGATAAGACCTATATGGCACCTATGTTCCGGGGTATTCCTGTGTGGATACTTTCGTGACCTTTGGTTGCGACCTTGGGGTATTTTGTGATTGCATGAACTGTGTTAGGGGGTAAGACCTATATGGCACCTATGTTCCGGGGTATTCCTGTGAGATGCTTCCGTGACCCTTGGCTGCTGCCTTGGGGTTTATGTGTTAATATTATATGCATTGTTGAGCATGATGTGGACTGTTGTCTGATGGAAATACGACATTGTGGTCGTGTCGGTCTTCCATGATCGAGTTACTGTTGCTCTTTTGGGAAGTCTTTTGATCCTTGATGGATATGCGTTCTTCGAGATTGTTGTCATGTTGTATCATGACGTCTATCTTGAGTCTTATTGATTGGTCGTTCACAGTCCATGTATAATTGGGTCTGTTTGATATTCGGATTGTCTTTGAAAGCCCGTATATATGATTTGTGTATGGTTGACGATTTTATTCTCTCGTGTATCCGTCACCATTGAACCTTATTTAATCTCGTTCGGAGTTACCATATCAATGGTCAACTCATTGATATCGATCCTTTATAAATCTCATTTGGAGTTCACCCTGTCATTGGTAATCTCGTTCATTATTGATCCTTATTGATTCCCATTTGGGAGTTGTCTCACAGTTGGTATTCTTGGTTATTAGTCCTTGATTGATGTTATTGGAGTTTACCGTGTCGTCGGTATTCTCAGTTGTTGATCCCTTATTATCCCTATTGGAGTATACCGTGTCGTTGGTACTTCCGGTCGTTGGTCCTTATTGATCTTGCTAGAGTTTACTATGTCGTCAGTATCCTCGGTTGTTGAACTTTATTGATCTTATTAGGGTTTATCGTACCGTTGGTATTTCTGGTTGTCAACTCTTTTGATCTTGTTAGAGTTTACCATGTCGTTGGTATTCTCGATTATTGATTCTTCATTGATCCTTACCGTGTCGTCGGTATTCTCATTGTCGACCTTTTATTGATCTTGTTGGGATTGGCCGTATTGTTGGTAGTCTCGGTTATGGATTCTTCCTTGATCTTGTTGGAGTTACCATACCATGGCATTCTCGTTCGTGGTTGATCCTTTGTTGATCTTGTGTGGAAATATCATGTCATTGATTTTTCCGTTGTGATGCATTAAGTGTTTATCATTATCGATTGTGTTAACATTCGCGTTTTGCATTGATATTCGGGACTTGCTCGTCTCGGAACAGTTGGATTACAGGCGTGCCATGTGATATCGGTTTTATCAGGATTGGGATTCGATTGTGCGACCCAGTCGGCAGAGTTAGTCTTGGCGAGATCATTCTAATCGAGATATGTTTCTGTTTGGAAATCTTGGTAGTGTTTCGGATACAGTACAGGTGATTACATTTGAATTCGTTCATTACTTAAGGACACGAGGAGTGGAATATGGTAAGATTTGATTGTTATGGTTGTGACAGGTTGGTAAGGTTACTTCGGTAAGATCATGTTGGAATTATTCTTACCTTGTAATTACATTGATATGTATTGTTTTTGTGATGTGATCGTTATCATTGTTGAGTATTATGGCTGACCCCATCGTGGGCTTTATCTTTTAGGTACTCGGAGTTCGAGCGAGTAGCGGTCGTGAAGGGATGAGCTTTCCGGTGATACTGGCTATGGCGTAGTTGTTGGGATTCGAGTGTTCTTTCTGGTTTTTATAATTCCGCTGCAAATGTATTTAATTATGTTTCATCCGCTGTGTGTGTACGTTTCTAAATGGCTTTCGATATTCTTTGAACTGTGTTTTTATCCGCTGTGCGTGTGTGTGTACTTTCAACGGCCCTTTTGGCATTTTTAAATGTTTGCGAAAATGATTTTAGCCTTGTGGGTCCCAATATGGGGCCCACGGCGCTGTAATATTCCCGGTCAGTTTTGGGGGTGTTACAGAAAATGGTATCAGAGCTTGGGTTTCGTAAAACCCGGGCGTGTGTGTTATGTGGCTCTACCGGTGCGGTAGTAGCATGACTTTTGAAAATGATTTTCTGACTTTTGAGTCAAACCGATTTTGGAGGTTTCAAAATTTTTGAAATATTTTCAAATTGCTATATTTGCGATGCCGGTGTGTTGTTAGTGTGTTGAGACTTTGTATGGGAGTCGTACGCTGGTATCACGGAAGATCATCGACTTCACGGACCTGTAAGTATGTTCTTTCAGTTATTTCAGTTTTGATGATGATTATGGAGTATGGTGTCGTGATTTTGGGATATTTCGGGATTGATATACTGATTATGATAGGTGTTGAGTTTCGAGGACGAAACTTATTTAAGTGGGTGTATATGTAATATCCTAGAATTTCACTATGAATTTTTCGCATTATTTTATCTGGGATGTCCTGTACAGAGTGGGACCGACACGATATGAGTGGATAATTTTGGAAATCGTGACAGTCGTGCCAGTATGTCTATCGAGGTTATTTTGATTCTAGGATATTACATGCTTGGTGTGTTTTCGATATCGGATATACCGTATGAGTATTTGTATGATTGCCGTACTTGGTTGACAGTTGTATTCGAGGTATCGTACATCAGAAGTATCGTATGAGAATGATATCGGAACAAGCATATGTATTCAGTATGTCGCGTGTACGTATTCAGTATATTGAGATGTCAGACAGGGGCAGAAATGGCTAAGTATGAAAGCCATTACGTACGCTATGTAAGGAGTCTTACGTACGTAAGCAAAGGGGATTAACGTCGTTAAGGAATGTACATTACGACGTTAAGAAGGGATTCAGACGAGATCGAGCCGTGGTTGGCGTGTGGGACCTTGTCGGCCGCCGGGCGCAGGATGTGGACAGGCGAGTCAACTTCGGCATTACGTACGCTATGCATGGCATATTACGTACGTAATATGGGTTGATACTGTAGCAAGTCAACTGCTACATTACGTACGCTATGGTGATGGTATTACGTACATAACGCAAGGTGCAAAATAGTACAGTTTACCCTGGATGACGATTACGTACGCTATATAGGACATATAGCGTACGTTAAAGGCCTTACGTACGTTAACATTGGGACTTAACGTATGTAACGAGATGCGCAGTTTATATAATAAGAGCTGGTCTTTCATTTGTTCACGAAAGGAAACACATTTCCTCCTCCCCAAATCGTCCCTCTTCACTCTCAAACCCATTTCAGACCCTCATACCCTTGTTAAGACTTTGATAAGGATGATTGGAAGCTTGAAACTTGGAGTTCTTGGAGTCTTGGAAGTGTTTGATTGTGTTATTCATCTTCAAAAGGTATGTTGATGAACTCTACTCCTTGAATTCGGATTTTGGTGTTAGTGTTGATGTTCTTCTTCGTATGAAGATGATTATGGTATTTTTGTTACGATTCTAGAGGATATATGAACTATATGTTGAAGGAAGATGATGATATGTTGGTTTTTGTCTTGGATATGTTAACTATGATAATAGAATCATGTTGTTCTTGGTGATCTTGGTAGTATTGCTTCGATTCTTGGTGTTAGGAGGATCGTATGTTAGAGAATATGATGATACATGCCTTGGAGTATGGATTAGATGATGGCTAGATGTTAGAACATATGGAATTACGCTGCTTTATTGGCTACGAATATTATTATGGATTAATTCACGTTCTTGAAGAGTTCTTGAGTAATATATGTCCGTAAATTAGAAGGATTGCGATTAATTTGGTATACGATTATTCGTGGTGAAAACCAAGAATTGAATTTCTATGAATTTACAAAGATGATCCGTGTTAATCCGAATTAAGATTGAAAGTCGGAACCAAGAATGTTGTAGACGTTGTTAGAACCATTGATTATCGAAATTCGGCTTGTATTCGTATTGATAAGAGTTGATATGGTTTGATTTCGTATGATCGAGATCTTTGTTGAGTTCGATTGGTTGATTATACCGGTTGTTGATTGATTATCGAACGTATCGTTAATTGATTATTGCATTAGGTTGCGTTTAATGATCGTTGAAGTTAACGTTGTCTTTGCGGTGAGTCTGAGCCGAGGAGCTTGTAGACGAAGACGGCGGGATTGATAGCGGCTTAATTGGTATCGAGGCAAGTTATGCTTGCTCAGTTCATAATGTTAATAAATGATTTCGTTTTCATTTCATTTATGATTCATATAGCAATGGTATTATGGAATATATGAATTGTCGGAATGGTGGTATGTAAGATAAATCATAATGTATATGATTTTAAGGAGGTCTAGTGGGAATGGGAACGTGAACTATAATTTGGCCTATTGCATGACAAGTTGGATATCAAGGTTAGTTATCGTATCGACGTTGAACTCGGACGGTGGTTTGGTATTAGTTATGGATGTACTTCATTTTGATTGCCGGATAAACCGTGTATTCGTTCGGGCGGTTGGTCGTGGAAAGGTTGGCGTCTCACTTGAGGTAAATTAATATTGTTAGATTATGATAATCATCATGTTGCATTATTGCATGTGGGTGTTGATATTTCATGCGGTGAGTGTGCACCATTGTATGTTACGCTTTTGTAATGTGCTCTTCTGTGAGCGGTGATACATTGGGCCGATGTGTTAGGGGATAAGACCTATATGGCACCTATGTTCCGGGGTATTCCTGTGTGGATACTTTCGTGACCCTTGGTTGCGACCTTGGGGTATTTTGTGATTGCATGAACTGTGTTAGGGGATAAGACCTATATGGCACCTATGTTCCGGGGTATTCCTGTGTGGATACTTTCGTGACCTTTGGTTGCGACCTTGGGGTATTTTGTGATTGCATGAACTGTGTTAGGGGATAAGACCTATATGGCACCTATGTTCCGGGGTATTCCTGTGTGGATACTTTCGTGACCTTTGGTTGCGACCTTGGGGTATTTTGTGATTGCATGAACCGTGTTAGGGGTAAGACCTATATGGCACCTATGTTCCGGGGTATTCTGTGAGATGCTTAGTGACCCTTGGTCACTGCCTTGGGGTTTATGTGTTAATATTATATGCATTGTTGAGCATGATGTGGACTGTTGTCTGATGGAAATACGACATTGTGGTCGTGTCGGTCTTCCATGATCGAGTTACTGTTGCTCTTTTGGGAAGTCTTTTGATCCTTGATGGATATGCGTTCTTCGAGATTGTTGTCATGTTGTATCATGACGTCTATCTTGAGTCTTATTGATTGGTCGTTCACAGTCCATGTATAATTGGGTCTGTTTGATATTCGGATTGTCTTTGAAAGCCCGTATATATGATTTGTGTATGGTTGACGATTTTATTCTCTCGTGTATCCGTCACCATTGAACCTTATTTAATCTCGTTCGGAGTTACCATATCAATGGTCAACTCATTGATATCGATCCTTTATAAATCTCATTTGGAGTTCACCCTGTCATTGGTAATCTCGTTCATTATTGATCCTTATTGATTCCCATTTGGGAGTTGTCTCACAGTTGGTATTCTTGGTTATTAGTCCTTGATTGATGTTATTGGAGTTTACCGTGTCGTCGGTATTCTCAGTTGTTGATCCCTTATTATCCCTATTGGAGTATACCGTGTCGTTGGTACTTCCGGTAGTTGGTCCTTATTGATCTTGCTAGAGTTTACTATGTCGTCAGTATCCTCGGTTGTTGAACTTTATTGATCTTATTGGGGTTTATCGTACCGTTGGTATTTCTGGTTGTCAACTCTTTTGATCTTGTTAGAGTTTACCATGTCGTTGGTATTCTCGATTATTGATTCTTCATTGATCCTTACCGTGTCGTCGGTATTCTCGGCTGTCGACCTTTTATTGATCTTGTTGGGATTGGCCGTATTGTCGGTATTCTCGGTTATGGATTCTTCCTTGATCTTGTTGGAGTTACCATACCATGGCATTCTCGTTCGTGGTTGATCCTTTGTTGATCTTGTGTGGAAATATCATGTCATTGATACTTCCGTTGTGATGCATTAATTGTTTATCATTATTGACTGTGTTAACATTCGCGTTTTGCATTGATATTCGGGACTTGCTATTGTCTCGGAACAGTTGGATTACAGGCGTGCCATGTGATATCGGTTTTATCAGGATTGGGATTCGATTGTGCGACCCAGCCGGCAGAGTTAGTCTTGGCCAGATCATTCTAATCGAGATATGTTTCTGTTTGGAAATCTTGGTAGTGTTTCGGATACAGTACAGGTGATTACATTTGAATTCGTTCATTACTTAAGGACACGAGGAGTGGAATATGGTAAGATTTGATTGTTATGGTTGTGACAGGTTGGTAAGGTTACTTCGGTAAGATCATGTTGGAATTATTCTTACCTTGTAATTACATTGATATGTATTGTTTTTGTGATGTGATCGTTATCATTGTTGAGTATTATGGCTGACCCCATCGTGGGCTTTATCTTTTAGGTACTCGGAGTTCGAGCGAGTAGCGGTCGTGAAGGGATGAGCTTTCCGTTGATACTGGCTATGGCGTAGTTGTTGGGATTCGAGTGTTCTTTCTGGTTTCTATAATTCCGCTGCAAATGTATTTAATTATGTTTCATCCGCTGTGTGTGTACGTTTCTAAATGGCTTTCGATATTCTTTGAACTGTGTTTTTATCCGTTGTGCGTGTGTGTGTACTTTCAACGGCCGTTTTGGCATTTTTAAATATTTGCGAAAATGATTTTAGCCTTGTGGGTCCCAATATGGGGCCCACGGCGCTGTAATATTCCCGGTCAGTTTTGGGGGTGTTACATGTAGAAAAATATGTAAAATAAATTTTGGTTTATATAACTCATCATCAAAATATATAAAATGATTTGGTACAAATATTGTACCAACAATGTATTGTGTATTATCCGTTTCGTCGAAACTGGAATTTGATTGTGCGATCCGATGGACAGAATTTGACGCGGATAGATTATTCCATATTGGAGGTATAATGATGTTTTGAGAATTCTGGCATTGTTTGAATACAGTACGGATGGTCGTATTTGAATTCATTCTTTACTTGAGGATGCGAGGTGTGGATTGAGGTAATGGATGATTTGATATGAATTACCACTAATTGGTAAGGTTATTACGGTAAGATTACATTGGAAGTATTCTTACTTATAATTTACATTGATATGTAATTGTTTATGATGATGTGATCGCTATCATTATTGAGTATTGTGGTTGACCCCGTCGTGGGCTTTATCTTTGAGGTACTCGGAGATTGAGCTCATAGCGGTTGTGAAGGGATGAGCTTCCCGGGTGGTACTGGCTATGGCATGTATTTGAGAACCGAGTACTTTGACTAGTTGTTATTTTCCGCTGCAAAAGTATTTTTAATTATTTGTTATATCTGTTGCGTGTGTATTTTAAAATGGCTTTCCGGTATTTTACCAGCTCGTGTATAACTTTAAAATGGCCTTTTGGGTATTTCGTAAATTTGGTTTAATTCATGAAACCTTTTTCCTTAAACTATCTTATCGGTACGTGTAAGTGGTGACTTAACGTACATTTTGAAGCTGTCGAGTTTTGGCATTTTTACCTTGTACTTTCAAATGAAATTTTATGACGGTATTTGAGAACTATATTTTGAAAAACATTTAACTATTCGTAAAATATTACCGTCTTTGCCTCTTTGGCGTGTTTGAAACGATTGTGAAAATGAATTTTAGCCATGTAGGTTCCGGCACGGGGCCCACGACGCTGTAATATCCCTGGATAGTTTTGGGGGTGTTACACGGGGTCAGTCCGTTAGAAGGGGAGCCTCTAGTGCTGGTTCAGCACAACCGCGTGTCTCCGAGATGAGGAGAGCTGATGATCCAGAGGCTACCGTGGCTACAGGTATCGTTTATGTTCTATCTCATCCAGTTAGGGTGTTTTTCGATTATGGTGCTTCTCATTCATTCATCTCTTTGGATTGTGTGCGTCGATTGAATATTGAGTGCTTGTGAACCTTTTGTGGTTAAATTGTCTAGCGGGGATAGAATCGTGGGGAATAAGAAAGTTAGAGATTGTCTGATGTTAATCGCATAAACAGTGTGGCCTTCGAATTTGATCGTCGTGGATATCATTGATGAAGATTTGATCCTCGGCGATGGCTATCTTGATAGACACGGAGCAGTAATGAATTATCATACGAGAGTTATATCGATGTTGGCCGAAGACGGTACCGAGCATTCATTTACGGAGCATAAGAGGGGATGTCAAAAATTTAAAATTAGCGCCATGAAGGCGTCAAAACTCATTAGAGAAGGTTGTGTGGGGTATTTGTAATATCCGTAATTTCGATTTTCACTAAAAAAAAATTTTTTGCAGGAGTCCATTTTAACGGCTCGCCTGTGACCGTTTCGTCATTCTGAGAATGACTAATTCTGCACTTTTTGTCATCCTAGTTCGATTTGGTGTCGTTTTGTTGAGTTCCATAATCTTAAGCGACTTTGCCGCGCTTGAGTTCGATTCTTGCGAATCTTGTTCGAAAATATTGTTTCGTGTTCCTTCAAAGTTTGTTTAACTTTGTTAGATGTGTTGGGAGCTTCGGTTTGGTTATCCATTGTTGTATCGTGATATTTCGGTCGTTCGGGCAATTTCGTAATTTCCCAAGGTCTTGGGGAACTTCTTTCGTATTCCTCACTCCGACCTTTTTGGAGTGTCGTTCTGAGTTTTGGTGCGATCCTACTGACTGTGCAGTACGAATAGCGCACGCTATGGGCTAGATATAGCGCGCGCTACTTGAGATTGTAGTGCACGCTAACTGGAGGTGCAGAAACAGTCCGGAGGCTACTGGACTGGGTTGGAACGTTGATTGGCGCACGCTATGTAGTGGTATAGTGCGCGCTAAGGTGCAGCAGTAGCGCACGCTATGGTGAGGATAGCACACGCTAACTGATAGTTCGGGGGCAGTCCAGGAGCTACTGGACTGGGTCTGGAGGTCTCGTTAGTGCACGCTAACACTTGTGGTTAGCGCACGCTAACAGTGTGTTTTTGACAGGAAGTTTTGCTTCGGTGCCTCGATAGCGCATGCTAATCGTAATGATTAGCGCACGCTAAGCTGTCCAGTATATAAACTGGACAGCAGTCGTGAATTGTCATTTCTACTTCATTTCTTCTCCTCTCCGCGAGTTTGAGACGAGGGCGACTAGGTTTTGAACTTCTGGTCGATTTTTATTCCATCCAAGATGTTTTGGAGAGTTCTAGGTGATAGTAACATCATCTAATCCATTGTTCTTCGTCGGATCAAGGTAATTTTTTCCTAGAGTTAACTTTTTGGAGTTTTGTTCTTGATCTCCATCCTAGTCCTATTTTGATGAATCGGTTGGTGCTATATGATGTTATTAATCATGTTTCATGGATTATATATCCATATTTCGAGTTTGTTTAACTCGATTGACAATTTGAGTGTTCTTGGGAATTATTGAACATTTAATGTTCGATTAATTGTTTCAATGTGTTTCCTTTTATGTTTTGAGGTAATTTCCGTTATTATTTGGTCCGGATCCTCATTGTGATAGTGTTCTCATTGTTTCTTGCGGTAGTTGTAGGTTTCGGGGCACTTCGGTCGAGCCGTGTTCGTCGGAGTATTCATGTGCCGGTTTCGAGGCAAGTACCTTGTTCATACATTTCTTGTTTTGTGGATATGATGATCGGTGATCGTCTAAGTATGTTTGTTTGGTTGTTTGAAATGAACTCTCAAAGGATTCGGTTTAGCCTCGTTAAAGGCTCTCTTTCAAAACGTGTGTGTGTTTTGTGAATGTTGTGTGTTGTGAATGATTAAGCGAATCATATGGATATGTTTGATGTTAGTGTTGTGATTTGATAATATACACATATATTATCTCATTTCGGTGTGTTATGATTCGACAATTGTGTCGTGCTATGTGTTTGTTGCCTTTGAGTGGATTATTTGGGATATCCTTGGTGTATTGTGTTAAGTGGTGTGAATGTGTGGTCATAGTCTAGCCGCGAAGCTGGGCGAGGTCTACGGTGACACATGGCTTGTGATCATGTGGTCAGGATGCAACAAGTGATTGATCCAACCGTGAGAGCCTAAGAAAACTACGGTGACACATGGCTTGTGATCATTTGGTCAAGATGCAACAAGTGATTGATCCAACCGTGAGAGCCTAAGAAAACTACGGTGACACATGGCTTGTGATCATGTGGTCAGGATGCAACAAGTGATTGATCCAACCATGAGAGCCTAAAAAAACTACGGTGACACATGGCTTGTGAACATGTGATCAAGATGCAACAAGTGATTGATCCAACCGTGAGAGCCTAAGAAAACAACGGTGACACATGACTTATGATCATGTGGTCAGGATGCAACAAGTGATTGATCCAACTGTGAGAGCCTGCTGACACATGGAAAGTGATCACGGTAGGGGTGTACAAACCAGTTTTTTTTCCCAAACTGGTTCGGGTTTAAAAACCGAACCGGTTTTTGGTCAAAGTTTGAAAACTGATTTTTTGACCAAACCGGTTCAGTTCGGTTTTATATGTGTAAAACCTCGATCCTATACCAACCGGTTTGGGTCGGGTTGAGACCGGTTCGGTTATGAAAAACCGGTTATAACCGGTTTTTCAAAAAAAAAAAAAAACTTAAGAAAGTGATATCTTCTTATTAAATAAACCCATTATACATTAAATATAAACTTTTATTAAAGAAACTCATTACAACATCAACTTTTATTCAAACATTTAGAATTTAAAACATACACTTTTATTAAATAAGCTCATTACAACATCAACTTTTATTCAAACATTTAGATTTTAAAATATAAACTTTTATTAAATAAACTCATTACAACATCAACTTTTATTCAAACATTTAGAATTAAAACATAAACTTTTATTAAATAAACTCATTACAACATCAACTTTTATTCAAACATTTAGAATTTAAAACATAAACTTTTATTATGATGTCTCACAACTAAGTTTATAATGTGCGCAACACATCGACTATGATAAAAAATACCCTTCAAAGGCGGTTTGGATGTTAGTATTAATTTTTTACCGCGTTTGTATTATTAGACGCGTTATCAAATGAGATCGAAAAAACTTTTTCTTGTAAGTTAAAGTTATTTATTACATTTTGTAACATATCAAATAAATTTTGACCCGTGTGAGGATACTCAAAGTTTTCAAAAGCAATCGTACGCTTCATCATTAGCCATGTATCGGGATCAATCCAATGTGTGGTAACACAAAGGTATGAACCGGGCAAACCATGAGATGCCAACCAAACATCGGTTGTTAAGTTTACATTTGTATTTAAGTTTGCAAAACCATTTACTAGTTCTATTTTAGCCTTTTTTCATAATTTAATACAATCACGTCTAAGAGTAGCACGACTTACTTGTTTATATCGCGGTTGAAGAGTATTTTGAATCACCTTAGTCAATCGAGGGTTATCGAAGTGGTTGAATGGCAAACCTTCTTGAATCACGTAGTTTGCAAATTGTTGTCGGCACCGCTCTGCCTCGTATGCAAAAATACCCCCCTCTCGTGACATAGATGCTTGAGCGGCTTTCGGAACGGATTTGAGTCCTTCGCAATACTTGTCGGTATGCATCTTCAACGTCATGTTGGATTCATGTTTCAAAAACTTACTGCAATGTTTACAATGAGCCTTAAGTTGCCCATCCGAAAACTTCACGAGGTTGAAATTACACCAAATTTTTTGGTCTCGGGTTGTTCCTATAACTTCAACAATCTCGGGTGCATTCGTGGAAGCAGAAGAAGATTGAGTTGCCATTTGAGAGAAACGAGAATTTTGTAAGCGTTTTTAGTGTTTAAAGAGTGTTTTGAGAGTGGAGTCTTGTGACTAAACCAAACTCAACATACCTATTTATAGTGAATTTAGGATGGTAAAAAAAAAAGCAAAAAATAGGGTCATAATTTGGAAAAAATGGCTAGTTAACGGTCACAAGGGAAAAACCGGTTTCTAACCAGTTCCCAAAAATACCGACCCGGACTGGTTTTCAATGGTACACTCGGCAACCGGTTACAAACCGGCGGTTCGTATCAAAACCGAACCAGTTTTGGTCAAAAACCGGTTTTGACCAGTTTCAGTTTCGTTTTTTTTTTCGGTTTCAGTTTTGGTTTCGGTTTTTTTGCCCACCTCTAGATCACGGTGTCATGGATATGATTGTGGATGTATTTTTGCTAGGGTCGAGTACCTTGGATGTGTTACCGAGATTTCGTATCTTGGGTGGTTATGTTTTATAGATTTTATGTCCGTCGAGGACACGTGTGTTGGGTACCGATTCGGATATTTGCGCTGTTTGCGGAAGCGTAAATATAATTGCGGAAAATAAAGGACACGAGGATTTATAGAGGTTCGGCTATAAACGAGCCTACGTCCTCTCTCGGTATCTTTTTCTATAGGATCAAGATAAAAACCTCTATACCTCTCTTCTATCGGTCGAGGTATAACCGTTACAATCACGTCTTCTATCGGTCCGTGATAAACCGCTCGTACTTGTCTTTGTGTCGGTCCAAGTTAAACCGTTTTCCTTTTCGTAGGACAAGGAATCAACCTCTCTAGCTTTCTATGGGTACTAGATAAACCTCACTTAGATATCGATTGCGATTCTAATAATGCCGGATCCTTGATCCTAATAACACCGAATCCAATCGTATCTTTTCTTTTACCACTCGTGTATGTTTTCATGAATTCTCACTCAAACACTTACAATTAAGCTCAATATCAACAACAAGAATGTGTATAATAATATCACAAGTATAGGCAATTTGCTCAAGGTTGTTGTACTCAAACAATACCATAGGGATGGTATTTATAGGCTCCATCTTCAAACTAGCCGTTAGCTGCTGAACCTTCATTACGTACGCTATATGCTTCCCATTACGTACGTAAGACCCTTTACGTACGTTAACCATAATAGGTTACGTACGTAAGCCTCTTCACAAATCAGTCCAGTGAGTTTCGTCATTTTTAGTTACGTACGTTAGCCTTTCCTTTGTTACGTACGTTAACGTTACGTCACTGCTGACGTCATATATCCGTTGGATGCTTTGCTGACTTTGACTTCTCCAACGTTCACTTGTTTGAACTCCTTTACGTACGTTATAAAACCTTTGTTACGTACGTTAGCTTGCCCATATTACGTACGTTAATGATCACATATTACGTACGTTAGCTTTGTGATTTTCGACTTTTCAGACTTCGATTTCCTTTGATGCTTGCTTCGTCTCTTTGTTGTTTTGTTTTGCTTATCAACATTAATCATCAAAACACTTTTAATTTATGTATGGAACTAAATGTTCCAACAATCTCCCCCTTTTTGATGATTACAAAACAACATTTCGTCAATGGGATTTTCCTGCAAAAATACAAATATATGTATATCTTTACAGACCAAAGTTTTTTACTTTGTCCGTTTCGTTAGAATCTTCTCCCATTTCTTTTTCGACTCCTTTTCTTTTCTCCTTTTCTTTTCTCACTTTCATTAATTTTTCATCGTCTTTTCGACGTCTCCTCATTTTTTAATTCCTTCGTTTCTCCCCCTTTCAGGGTAAATCCCATTTTCCTCCTTTCTCTCCCCCTTTTTGTTTTCATCAAAAAGTGGATAGAATATCAATTGAAATAAATAATACCAAAATATAAAATATGCATGATACAATTTATGAATAAATGCATAAAGGATAAAAACTCCCCCTGAGAATAATATCTCTTCTTTGAAAAAAAAATACTCCCCCTGAGTAAAATACAAAAATCAATTTTTGGGGATCCAACCTATAGTTGGTTTTTGTTTAGAAACGTAGACGATATTTGAAATGATTGTTCCTTTAGGAACCCAAATTTTCTTAATTTTTATCGTCCGTCTCGGGCTTTTGCAACTTGAAATATGATGCCCGATTTTTAAACACTTTTCGCAATGGGGTATCTTAAAATTAACGGATTCGTTTTTCGAACGTGGTTTGAATCCTAACCCCTCTTTATTCAAAGTAAATTTTTGAACACCAAGCATTTGTTCAAATTTCTCGTTTCCACACGAAAATTTCTTTGTCAAAGATTTAAGCTCGGTTTGGATTTTAACGAGATCATTCTTCAAAATATTTTCATTTTCAATACACTTTGAATGATCGATTTCAACAAATTTTCCCTTCTCGATAATTTTGGAATTTTCAATTTCCAAGGACTTAATTTTAGACTTAAGGGATTTTATTTCGGATAAAGCATTTTGGAAATCCGTATGTAATAACTCAAATGCATCAAATAATTCATCACGGGAGGATGTACTTACTTGGCTTTCGACGTCGCTGTCGTCGAACGAACTCCGGGCCATGAGAGCGAGATTATTTTGATTGATGAAGTCATCGTCTTCATCTTCATCGCTCCATGTTGCTACGAGAACCTCCTTCTTGGGTTTGACACGGCAATTTTTAGCAAAGTGGCCTGGTTTACCACATTGTCGACAAGAGTTGTCGAACTTCTTCGTTTCGCTCGAGATATCCTTCTTCCTCCGGTTTAATAAGGTTTGGAATTTATTAATATTCTTGGCATAATATGCCGCTTCTTCGTCGCTTTCTTCCACCGGGATTTCTTCTTTCTTCCTTGATATCTTAGCCTTCATGGCTAACGATTTTTCTTTCGGTTTCGGCTTGACACTTCGTGATTTTAACACGATCTCATAATTAATTAGCGAACCAACGAGGGCGCTAAAATCAAGCGTGTTGAGATCTTTGGATTCCATAATCGCGGTCACGGTGCCGTCCCATTCGCTAGGTAGTGATCGTAAAATTTTCTTAACTTTTTCACTACTAGATAATGGTTTTCCGAACGAAGCAAGTCCATTGGTGATGACCGAAAAACGGTCGAGCATATTGGTGATGGACTCGTCACCCTTCATCATGAATAACTCGTAGTCATGGAGAAGCATATTTATCTTCGTCTCCTTGACTTGAGTCGTCCCTTCGTGTGTGATTTCTAGAATTTTCCATATTTCTTTCGCACTCTCACACGATGAGATTCGATTGACCTCTTAGGATTTAAGGCACAAAATAAGAGTTGAGTAGCCTTACAATTTAGATGGTCATTTTTCCAATCGGCATCGTCGTATTCTTCGAAAGATTTGAGCGCATCGTCGGATTTGATTGGAACTTTCGCCAAGGCAAATAATCTTCCAAATTTCGATGTCGTATGCTCGGATGAATATCGACATCTTCTTCTTCCACGTCAAATAATTTGAGCCATCAAAGAATGGTGGTCGGTTGAGAGCAAGGCCTTGACGGAGCCATTTGAAAAGCCATTTGGATCTTCTCCTCGGATGTTAAGCCAGATTGAGTACCGCTCCGATACCAATTGTTGGGTACCGATTCGGATATTCACTGCTTATGGAAGCGTAAATATAATTGCGGAAAATAAAGGACACGAGGATTTATAGAGGTTCGGCTATAAACGAGCCTACGTCCTCTCTCGGTATCTTTTCTATAGGATCAAGATAAAAACCTCTATACCTCTCTTCTATCGGTCGAGGTATAACTGCTTACAATCACGTCTTCTATCGGTCCGTGATAAACCGCTCGTACTTGTCTTTGTGTCGGTCCAAGTTAAACCGTTTTCCTTTTCGTAGGACAAGGAATCAACCTCTCTAGCTTTCTATGGGTACTAGATAAACCTCACTTAGATATCGATTGCGATTCTAATAATGCCGATCCTTGATCCTAATAACACCGAATCCAATCGTATCTTTTCTTTTACCACTCGTGTATGTTTTCGTGAATTCTCACTCAAACACTTACAATTAAGCTCAATATCAACAACAAGAATGTGTATAATAATATCACAAGTATAGGCAATTTGCTCAAGGTTGTTGTACTCAAACAATACCATAGGGATGGTATTTATAGGCTCCATCTTCAAACTAGCCGTTAGCTGCTGAACCTTCATTACGTACGCTATATGCTTCCCATTACGTACGTAAGACCCTTTACGTACGTTAACCATAATAGGTTACGTACGTAAGCCTCTTCACAAATCACGGTGAGTTTCGTCATTTTTAGTTACGTACGTTAGCCTTTCCTTTGTTACGTACGTTAACGTTACGTCACTGCTGACGTCATATATCCGTTGGATGCTTTGCTGACTTTGACTTCTCCAACGTTCACTTGTTTGAACTCCTTTACGTACGTTATAAAACCTTTGTTACGTACGTTAGCTTGCCCATATTACGTACGTTAATGATCACATATTACGTACGTTAGCTTTGTGATTTTCCAGCTTTTTGCACTTCGATTTCCTTTGATGCTTGCTTCGTCTCTTTGTTGTTTTGTTTTGCTTATCAACATTAATCATCAAAACACTTTTAATTTATGTATGGAACTAAATGTTCCAACAACGTGGTGTGGGTTGTAGACCCCGTGAACTACTGTTGGTTTTATTTGTGAAAGCAAATCTTTAGGCTGTGACCCTTTTTTTTTTTTGAAAGAGAAGGATTCGATAAGCCTAAATAGTTTTCCACTAAAACTCTCGAGGACATTTTAAACACATTTTATAAATTGTTCTCTTGATCTGTGATCTTTCGAATTTGGAAAGTTTTACTCAAACTCTTTGCCCCGGAAAGTATCTTTTGTTATGTTTGAATCTTTGAGGATTTCTGATTATTATTATTCTTGGAATATGATTGTATGACTCGTATTTATACTTTGTACTTGCACTAGCAAAATAGTGGAATTTTGCTAACCCCCGAGAAATCAGGGGATGGATGTGTGTATTGCATTCAGGTACGTGCAGAGCCTTGGGGAGCATAACACAGGGTTGGCACGAAGGATGATGAATGATGATCGATACTAATCACATGAGGACCCGTACGATATTGTATCGGTTTAGTTGTAGTTATTTCCGCTGCAGTATTTTTTCCATTGTACGGGAGCGTGTTGTATTTTGACCCCTGCGTGGGTATGTATTGAGATGGAGTTGAATGTACTAATTGAAAGACCAAATCGGTATACTGGGTCATTTTAGCCTTAAAGGCGATGTTGAGATGTTTGATTTTGTTACCAGACTGGTAGATCCTTGAGAAAAGGGTCTACGTCGTGTAATATCCCTTAGTGGATTGGGGGTGTTACATAAATGGTATCAAAGTTTTAGGTTGTGGAAACCTAGGTTGTCGGGTCAAGTTGTGTCTGTTGAGTCTTGTCTTGTCGGATTTTGTCTGACTGGGTCGTGTCGCGACACGTCGTCTGAGTTCATTGGTCGTGATTAGTATCGTGGGGCGATCATAATCTTCATGCGACATCTGGATGTAAGTCTCCCTTCATTGTATTGTCTCTCGTGTGACACAAGCTACTTGTATGATTATTTATTAAGTGATGGAATTTTTATGTGGATTTTGATTTCAGGATTTGTGTTTATTTGACTCTCATATTTTGTTCATATGAGGAGTGGTATCGCTGCTAATGTATTTCTGACTATTGATTTTGTCCGCTGCTAATGATTTTCAGAATGATTTGCTCGTATTGCAAGTATTCTTGTGAAACCCTTATGCTTAACATGAAATGGTAATGTATATGTGTGTGCTTTGCTCACTCCGGGAGGGTCCGGAGAGGCCTCAGAGGGATCTGTGATTTCGCTCCTGATTCACGAGCTTGTTTGGATAGCCAGTCTGGGAGGGTCCATAGAGGCCTCAGATAGGCCCCGGTCCTAGGCGAGTTATGTGTGGGATTTGCTCACTCCGGGAGGGTCCGGTGAGGCCTCGGAGGAATCTGTGATTTCGCTCCTGATTCACGAGCTTATTTGGATAGCCAGTCCGGGAGGGTCCATAAAGGCCTCGGATAGGACAAGTGGTTTAGCCCTGGTCCTAGGCAGATTTTCAACTGTGATTATTGACTGTTTGTTTTCCGGAAAAGACATGTCTTGATTTTGAAACAATTTGATGCATGTGCTACGAGACGTGTAAATGAATGTGAGTTTTGGGCATTCTGGCCTAATGGATTTTTTTTAAAATCTTGAGTATCTTAGAGAATAAATTTCGAGACGTAGTTTTGAAATGGATTATTTTCTCGCGGTATTTTCAAGGTGCCTACTAGTACCACTGTATGTTGCAAAATTATTCCACTTTGAGGACCAAAATATTTTGAGATATTTTCAGTAATTTAAAAATGCATTTGCTTAGACCTAAGGTCGAATATTTCTGAAAGTTTTTAACAAAAAGAAAGATGTCCTGATTTTTATTAAATGCAAGACGGTTTTTCAAAGTCTCGATAATGATGTTTGTATTACTTTTTAAAAATGTGATACTCAAGATCAACTAGTGTTTTCAATTTTTTTCAAAAAGGTGGTTTTCGTTTTTAAAACCTATCATTTCATGTTTGCGGTCAGGGAATGTGTGCATGATGTTAGCATTGTCGTTAGGGTGTTAGCCCTCCGAATTGTGATTGAATTGGTGGTGTGAGTGTTGAGTCGTTCGCCACGCATTCGTTGTGTAAGCCCTCTGTAAGAGGTGTGATGTTGGTATTGAATGTTTATCGCTTCATGGTGATTTGGGTGTTATCGAGCCTGTGCGAGCTGTTAGAGCTTGGGTTTGTATGATTGTGTACATATGTGATTGTTTCATGATGTTTTATAATTGTGTGGTGGTTATCGTTCGGGCCGTTGAAATCACCGAACGATGCCGTCATTGCTGTGATTTTCGTATGGGTGTTGCCTTACGATGATAATCATTGTATGTGTTGAGTGTTATGATTTTCTGTTGTGCTGAGTGGTTACTTATTCAATATGCCGAGGGGCATAGGTCGTGGTCGTGGCGACCAGACGCGTGATCAGGATCATGCTGCTAGTGATGGTGTTGGTATCCGTGTTGCTACTATTTTGTATCAGGTAGCTGCACAGATGACTCAGTTGACCCAAGCAGTTCAACGTAATACAGATGTGACCCAGAACATTAGTGCAAATCAGTGGCTTCGAGAAGTGGTTCGTATGAATCCCCCTCGTTGCGCTGGTGCTGCAGATGCATTGGGCTGGGAAGGTTGGCTTTTCCAGTTGGGAAAAATATTCGAGGTAGTTGATTGTCCAGAAGAACGTAAGGTGTCGGTCGCTCAGTATCTTCTCGACAAGGATGCCGATAACTAGTGGGAGGCTGTTAAGCCTCGGGATCGTGTTGTCACGTGGGCAGAGTTCTAGAGATTCATGAGAGATGAGTTTTGTCCTGAACCAATCATAAAGCAGAGAATTAATGAATTCTTTTCGGCGAGGCCGCAAGATGTATCGCTGTCTAAAGCTATTATTAACTATAGCAACAAATTACCACGCAGGATCAGGTAAGGACAGAGGAAGATAAGATCTGTCATTTTAATAGGCGAATGAAGCCGGAGATTCATCAGTACATGGAGGGTCTCACTTGTACTTCATTGAGAGAGTATCAGAATAGGGAGTTAGCCTACGAACTATCTATAGCATCGACTGAGCATATGTCGGAATCGAAGAAACAGAAAATTGTTGGGAACTTTTTAGGAAAACATATGAGTGGGCCCCCTGGGGCTGGGACTTCGTGTCATCATCCTAAGAAGGTTCCTTGATCGCGTGAACAGAGGAAGAGTATTACCCCTGCAGTGTGTAATGTGAGCAGCACGAAGACGTGTTATAACTGTAGTCGAGCGGCCCATACCGCGAAGAATTGTCGTTCAGCGTTAGTCAGCTGTTTCGATTGCGGTCAATTGGGACACCAAGCCGTGCATTGCGAGACGGTAGCAGAGAGATTTGGGGAACGAGTTTGCGCCTCCGCTCCGAATAGACAGGAGATGCCTAGTGTAGTTTTTGAGAATTTCGGCGTGGTCGGAGTTCTTCGTGGTTACCCCCGCGGATCGTTGTGTGTTTAATTTCTATTTTTTCGACTGTGCGTGTTTTCTAGTGATAGGTACCTTTTGTTTTGTGATTGTTCGGATAATTAACTTGATTGTGCTATCTGTTTAGTGATACTTGACACTTGTTGGTTTTATTATGTCTCTGCCTGTGACATTGTGATGGTTGTCGTCGAGCGTGATTTCACGCCGTATGTTCCTTTGCGTTGCTTGTAGCGTTTCGCCTATGGGCGTGAGTTATTCAGTTCTTGTGTATCTCTTTGAGATTTTCCTGGTGAGATTTTCCTCCGCCCTACTTATTTTAAGTTTCGGGACGAAACTTCTTTTAAGGAGGGTGGTATGTAATATCCGTAATTTTGATTTTTGGTAAATTTCTTTTTTTTGGCAGGAGTCCATTTTAACGGCTCGCCTGTGACCGTTTAGTCATTCTGAGTTCCGTGTTCTTAAGCGACTTTTCCGCGCTTGAGTTCGATTCTTGTGAATCTTGTTCGAAAATGCTGTTTCGTGTTCCTTCAAAGTTTGTTTAACTTTGTTAGACGTATTGGGAGCTTCAGTGTGGTTATCCATTGTTGTATCGTGATATTTCGGTCGTTCGGGCCATTTCATAATTTCTCAAAGGTCTTGCGGAACTTCTTTCGTATTTCTCACTCCGACCTTTTTGGAGTGTCGTTCTGAGTTTTGGTGCGATCCTACTGACTGTGCAGTACGAATAGCGCACGCTATGGGCTAGATATAGCGCGCGCTACTTGAGATTGTTAGTGCACGCTAACTGGAGGTGCAGAAACAGTCCGGAGGCTACTGGACTGGGTTGGAACGTTGATTGGCGCACGCTATGTAGTGGTATAGTGCGCGCTAAGGTGCAGCAGTAGCGCACGCTATGGTGAGGATAGCACACGCTAACTGATAGTTCGGGCCCCAGAGCTCTGGACTGGGTCTGGAGGTCTCGTTAGTGCACGCTAACACTTGTGGTTAGCGCACGCTAACAGTGTGTTTTTGACAGGAAGTTTTGCTTCGGTGCCTCGATAGCGCATGCTAATCGTAATGATTAGCGCACGCTAAGCTGTCCAGTATATAAACTGGACAACAGTCGTGAATTGTCATTTCGACTTCATTTCTTCTCCTCTCCGCGAGTTTGAGACGAGGGCGACTAGGTTTTGAACTTCTGGTCGATTTTTATTCCATCCAAGATGTTTTGGAGAGTTCTAGGTGATAGTAACATCATCTAATCCATTGTTCTTCGTCGGATCAAGGTAATTTTTCCCATTTTCCCCTACTTTTTGGAGTTTTGTTCTTGATCTCGATCCTAGTCCGGTTTTGATGAATCGGTTGGTGATATATGATGTTATTAATCGTGTTCTATAGATTGTATATCCATATTTCGAGTTTGTTTAACTCGATTGACGATTTGAGTGTTCTTGGGAATTATTGAACATTTAATGTTCGATTAAATGTTTCAATGAGTTTCCTTTGATGTTTTGAGGTGATTTCCGTCATTATTTGGCTTGGATCCTCGTTGTGATAGTGTTCTCGTTGTTTCTTGCGATAGTTGTAGGTTTCGGGGCACTTCGGTCGAGCCGTGTTCGTCGGAGTATTCGTGTGCCAGTTTCGAGGCAAGTACGTTGTTCATACATTTCTTGTTTTGTGGATATGATGATCGGTGATCGTCTAAGTGTGTTTGTTTGGTTGTTTGAAATGAACTTTCAAAGGATTTGGTTTAGCCTCGTTAAAGGCTCTCTTTCAAAATGTGTGTGTGTATTGTGAATGTTGTGTGCTTGTGAATGATTAAGTGAATCCTATAGATATGTTTGATGTTAGTGTTGTGATTTGATAATATACACATATATTATCTCATTTCGGTGCGTTATGATTCGACAATTGTGTCGTGCTATGCAACAAGTGATTGATCCAACCGTGAGAGCCTAAGAAAACTACGGTGACACATGGCTTGTGATCATGTGGTCAGGATGCAACAAGTGATTGATCCAACCATGAGAGCCTAAGAAAACTACGGTGACACATGGCTTGTGATCATGTGGTCAAGATGCAACAAGTGATCGATCCAACCGTGAAAGCCTAAGAAAACTACGGTGACACATGGCTTGTGATCATGTGGTGAGGATGCAACAAGTGATTGATCCAACCGTGAAAGCCTAAGAAAACTATGGTGACACGTGACTTGTGATCATGTGGTCAGGATGCAACAAGTGATTGATCCAACCGTGAGAGCCTGATGAGACATGGCAAGCGATCACGGTGTTATGAATATGATTGTGGATGTATTTTTGCCAGGGTCGAGTATCTTGGACGTGTTACCGAGATTTCGTATCTTGGGTGATTATATTTTGTTGATTTTATGTCCGTCGAGTACACGTGGTGTGGGTTGTGGACCCCGTGAATTATTGTTGGTTTTATTTGGGAAAGCTGGGTTGTGACCCCCTTTCGTTTTTTTTTTTTTTGATAGAGAAGGATTCGATAATCCTAAATGGCTTTCCGCTAAAACTCCCGAGGACATTTTAAACACATTATATAAATTGTTCTCTTAATCTGTGATCTTTCGAATTTGGAAAGTTTTACTCAAACTCTTTGCCCCGGAAAGTATCTTTTGTTATGTTTGAATCTTTGAGGATTCTTGATTATTATTCTTGGAATATGATTTGTATGACTCGTATTTGCACTTTGTACTTGCACTAGCAAAATAGTGGAATTTTGCTAACCCCCGAAAAATCGAAGGGTGGATGTCTGTATTGCATTCAGGTATGTGCAAGGCCTTGGGGAGCATCCCTGAGTGGATTGGAGATATTACAGTATTGGTGTTATGCCGCGAGAGTGGAGGACAGGAAGGTCGAACTTTCCTTGATTCCAGTAGTGAACGAGTTTCCGAATATTTTTCCAGATGATTTGTCGGGACTACCACCGGAGCGTGAGATTTGAGTTCACTTGATTTAGAATCAAGTGCAACCCCGATTTCTAAGGCACCGTACCGTATGGCACCTTCAGAAATGCAGAAGTTGACGAAAAAGTTGGGAGAATTGTTGAAAAGGGGGTATATTAGACCTAGTGCCTCACCTTGGGGTGCGCCGGTCTTGTTCGTAAGAAAGAAACATGGTTCATTACGTTTATGTATCGATTATCAGGAACTAAACAAAGTGACGATTAAGAATAAATATCCTTTGCCTAAAATCGATAATTTGTTTGATCAATTGCAGGGAGATGCGATATTCTTAAAAATCGATTCGAGGTCTGGGTACTATCACTTCAGTCTCCTGTTTCCTTCAGTGAAAGGTAGTTGCCATCAGCTGAGTATCCATCATTAATTACATTTTTAACATAACTTCAATTTAGGAATGTTTAGGAAGTGGTTTTCCGTGATCACTGTACAATAACTGAGCCATCTTGCTTGATTTTCATAAGACCATTCTCGATGTTCCGCAAGACAGATTTATACCTGCGAATAATAATTACATCAGTAACCTGAGCAAGCAACCAAGTATGGAAACAACAAAAAGGAACCAGTAGAGAAGGCTTACATGCGGGCAAGACCATTATATGCCTGTGTTGCTTGCTGGAGGCATGCCGAGAGCTGCAAAACCTCAGCAGATAGAGACTCTGCTCTACTTTGTTCTTTAGCCAGCTGTCACACTTTGGCTTTGGAAGCTTCTAGAAGGGTCGAGATTCTTCTCCAGAATTCTAGTGTTTACTTGATAGATGTTGTAACATTCCGGAAGCCCTCCGGAATGATCATAGAAAGGGTTAGAAGGATATAGATCGTCTTGTAATCTCTTGTATGTTCTAGATACTTGTAGATTATTGTACATTCTAGAAGATGTAGATGGAGACCTATAAAAGGAGCTCCAAGCCCCTCATTTGTACATCATCCGAAGTTGAGCAATAAAAGTTCCTTTCTAAAGAGCAGTTTCTCTCTCTAACTTTCTCTCTCTAAAATACTTCAATCTTCCGCACTTAACCGGTAAGGGTTGGGAAAGCCTGCCTTAGTGGCCGAAGGACTGAGTTGCTAAGGGGCGCACGGCATAATTCGACGATCAAGTTTGCCGTGACACGTGGTATCGGAGCCGGCTTTGTTGGTAAAGTGAGAGAATGAGCGAAACAGCAGCATGGTCGAAGGGAACAATCTTTGGCGATGATGGTCGCAAGACCAAGAAAGGTGGTAGGGACAAGTCCCGGATCTTGCATCCTCGATGGAAGCAAGGATGACTAAGATCGAGGTGGTCATTGGGAAACCATCGAACGGATGGATGTCCTTGAAGAAAATGCCGGATATTGAGGACAAGGTGTTGCTTGCTCTTAACGAGTTGAAGTCCACACTTCTTGGCGAGGTAGCCAAATTAGGAAGAGGCGACCGCACGGTTGGAAAAGACCGAGGAGGATTGTGCATTGTATCAGGCAAGGCATGTGGCGGTGTGGCACCATGGCAAGGGAGACGCCGCGCATTCGGGCACCAGAACCTCCAAAGTACTCGGGTAAGCATAATGCCAAAGAACTTGATAATTTCTTTTGGTCTCTCGAAACCTATATGGATGCAGTACGCATAAGGGATGACGAGGACAAGATCAAGTCGGCGATCTTGTACCTAAGTGATGACGCTGCCTTATGGTGGAGACGGCGCCATCAAGACATTGCCCGAGGGACATGTCGGATAGATACTTGGGAAGAATTCAAGGCGGACTTGAAAAGCAGTTCTATCCGGAGAATGCCGAGTGCCTGGCCATGAAGAAGCTGCGTGGCCTAAAACAATCGGGGAGTGTGAAGGATTATGTCAATGAGTTCTCCTCACTCATGTTGGAACTTCCCGAAATGTCGGATAAGGATCGATTATTCTATTCCTTGGGCGGGTTGCAGTCCTGGGCAGCCCTTGAGCTGAGAAGGCAGAAGGTCCAAGATCTATCGGAAGCAATTGCTGCGGCCGAGGAAATTGTGGAATTCCGAAAGGACTTTGCGCAGCGAAAGGACAAGAAGGGAGGCAAGGAAAAAGGTGGGGGAGACAGAC
Source organism: Orobanche coerulescens (assembly GCA_033398695.1). Classification (NCBI taxonomy): domain Eukaryota; kingdom Viridiplantae; phylum Streptophyta; class Magnoliopsida; order Lamiales; family Orobanchaceae; genus Orobanche; species Orobanche coerulescens. Next base: position 67,548,274 of record CM065810.1, read on the forward strand.
CTCACAAGACGGGATATAAGCCAACCTTCAAAGGGAAAGAAAAGACCCATGAAGTCAAGAAGAGAGAGTGCTTCTTATGCGGGGGCCCGCACTTCGTCCAGGAGTGCCCGAAGAAGAAAGCACTTAATGCCATAATAAGCCAACAGGAGGAACGGGCCGAAGAAATGCAGATGGGGTCGATGCAACTCCTCAATGCAATGAAGGCGAAGGAAGAAATCGTGATGGTACCCAAGGCGGAAAAGGTCAGGAATGGTCTCATGTATGTTGAGGCATAGATAAATAAGGGAGTCACAAAGGCCTTAGTAGACACGGGAGCCACTCACAACTTCTTAGCTGAGGACGAGGCAGTTCGATTGGGTGTAAGGGTTACTAAGGAAATGGGATGGATGAAAATAGTGAACACACCATCAAGACCCATAATTGGCGTGGCTAAGCAAGTCCCGGTCCAACTGGCGGATTGGCAGGGCAAGCTTGACTTGACAGTGGTCCGAATGGATGATTATCGGATGGTGCTAGGCATGGAATTCCTGGAAAGGATGAAGACGGTAACCATCCAAGATACCCAAATTCTGAGCATAACGCCGAACAAGGTAACATTTGATATTCCATTATTACGTGGAAAGCTCGAGTCCCGTATGTTGTCGGCTATGCAGGTTTCAAAAGGGTATAAGAAGGGGCAAGAGACATATCTTGCTGCCCTCAAGACGGAGGACCCAATCGTCGGGAAGGAAGTCCCGGCAGAAATCGGTGAAGTGCTGGCCGAATTTAAGGACGTGATGCCTCCCGAGTTGCCCAAAAAGTTACCACCGAGGCGGGAGGTAGATCACGAGATTGAGTTGGAACAGGGGGCGAAGCCTCCTGCAATGGGGCCTTACCGGATGGCTCCGCCAGAGTTGGAAGAGCTTCGAAGGCAATTAAAAGATTTACTTGATGCTGGCTATATTCGTCCTTCCAAAGCTCCTTATGGCGCCCCGGTGTTATTCCAGAAGAAACAGGACGGTAGCTTGCGGATGTGCATTGACTACCGGGCGCTTAACAAGGTTACTATAAAGAACAAATACCCAATACCTTTGGTGGCTGACCTATTCGATCGATTGGACGGACGAGTGCCAAGCATCCTTCGAAGATCTGAAGGTGGCTGTCATGAATGACCCGGTGCTGAAACTTCCGGACTACACAAAGCCTTTTGAGTTACACTCGGATGCCTCTGACTATGCCATTGGAGGAGTCTTAATGCAGGATGGGCATCCTGTTGCATACGAGTCCCGGAAGCTAAACGAGACGGAACGGCGGTACCCGGTCCATGACAAAGAAATGACGGCGATAATCCATTGTCTTCGTACGTGGAGACATTACTTGCTCGGGAGTCACTTCGGGATCAAGACGGATAATGTGGCGACTAGCTATTTCCAAAATCAGAAGAAGATCACCCCGAAGCAAGCACGGTGGCAAGACTTCTTGGCTGAATTTGATTATTCTATGGAATATAAGCCAGGAAAAACGAACGTTGTTGCGAATGCTCTAAGTCGGAAGGCCTCACTGGCGTCTATCACCCAAGTGCAGTGTGACCTTGCCGACCGGATAAGAGATGGTATTGCCCAAGACCCCTTGGCCAAGAATCTGGTGGAACTGGCAAAGGAGGGCAAGACAAGGAAGTTCTGGCAAGAGAATGGCTTACTCTTTACTGTTGGAGATAGGTTGTATGTACCCCGGTGGGACAACCTTAGAAGGGAAGTGCTGAAAGAGTGCCATGATTCGAAATGGGCAGGACACCCAGGTACTCTTCGTACTAAAGCGCTTGTTGAGCAGTCATTTTACTGGCCTAACTTGCAGGATGACGTGAACGCCTACGTAAAGACCTGCCTGGTCTGCCAACAAGACAAGGTCGAACAAAGTAAACCAGCAGGACTACTAGAGCCATTGCCTATTGCCGAACGTCCGTGGGACAGTCTTACAATGGACTTCATATCGGCACTACCAAGGTCGGAAGGATGCGGGTCGATAATGGTGATAGTTGACCGGTTCTCCAAGTACGGGACATTCATACCGGCAACAAAGGATTGTAAGGCCGAGGAAGCTGCCCGACTATTCTTGAAACATGTGGTAAAGTACTGGGGAGTTCCTCGAAGTATCATAAGCGACCGAGACCCGCGATTTACAGGAAAGTTTTGGAGGGAGCTATTCAAGTTGATGGGGTCAAACCTTCACTTCTCGACGAGCTTTCACCCCCAAACGAATGGCCAAACTGAACGAGTAAATCATTTGCTGGAGATTTATCTCCGACACTTTGTAAGTGCCAACCAGTCCGATTGGGCTCGTTTACTTGATGTTGTGCAATTCTCTTACAACTTGCAGCGGAATGAGTCCACACAACGAAGTCCATTCGAGCTAGTGATGGGGCAACAACCGACGACACCCCAGGAACTAGTCCGGAAATATGAAGGTGCGAGTCCGGCAGCGTACAAACTTGCTAAAGGTTGGAACGAGGAACATGACATAGCAAGGGCGTATCTGACTAAGGCTGCCAAACGAATGAAGAAATGGGCGGACGACAAGCGCCGTCCGAGGGAATTTCAAGTAGGGGACCAAGTGTTGGTCCGAATGATCGGAAGAAATGTTAAGGCGATCCGTCAAGTACACAAAGGCTTGACACGGCGATATGAAGGACCCTTTGAGATAGTGAAGAAGGTCGGAACGCGGTCCTATCGGCTCAATCTTCCTAATGACTTCAAAATTCACCCGGTCTTCCATGTGAGTCTTTTGAAACCATACTACAAGGACGAGGAAGACCCAACTCGAAATAAGTCAGATCGAGCCCCGCCTGCCCACACAGTGTCCTTTGAGAAGGAAATCGAAGAAATCTTGGCAGATCGACAGGTTGGAAAACGGGGAACACCCCGCTGGACGGAGTACTTAGTGCGGTGGAGAGGTTTGCCAGACAGCGAAGCTTCGTGGGAAAAAGAACAAGACTTGTGGCAATTCAAAACCAAAATTGAAGCATACAAGGCAAAACCTTGACGAGGACGTCAAGACTCAGGTGGGGGAGAATTGTCACACTTTGGCTTTGGAAGCTTCTAGAAGGGTCGAGATTCTTCTCCAGAATTCTAGTGTTTACTTGATAGATGTTGTAACATTCCGGAAGCCCTCCGGAATGATCATAGAATGGGTTAGAAGGATATAGATTGTCTTGTAATCTCTTGTATGTTCTAGATACTTGTAGATTATTGTACATTCTAGAAGATGTAGATGGAGACCTATAAAAGGAGCTCCAAGCCCCTCATTTGTACATCATCCGAAGTTGAGCAATAAAAATTCCTTTCTAAAGAGCAGTTTCTCTCTATAACTTTCTCTCTCTAAAATACTTCAATCTTCCGCACTTAACCGGCAAGGGTTGGGAAAGCCTGCCTTAGTGGTCGAAGGACTGAGTTGCTAAGGGGCGCACGGCATAACTCGACGGACTGAAATTTGCCCGTGACACAGTTGACCCTTTATGATGTTAAAATAGGAGAAGGCATGAGATGCCAAAACTTACTATAGCCATATTAAGGAACTAACATGCATTAATTGCAAATTACAAGGCAAAAAAAAAGAGGTTTGTATACACAATTCTGTTGTGGTTAAGCGCAAAGGGGCCCTCCTCTTATATAAACAGTTAGAAAAAAAAAAAGGGATAACAGGATACCATATTCAACGAAATAGTGTGAGACGGTCTTACGGATCTGGATTGTAAGAGTCCCCTAAGGGCTTGTTTACGGTGTATAATATATCTAATACACTTTTATATCTTGTTTACTTTATATCTTGTTTGATATGGTGGAACAATTAAATATTGAGGGCTTCAAGCGGTGGAGGCCGGATCTCGTAACTCACTGCGGTTGGATTTGGGGGTCCAAAGATAGAGCAATCACTGGGGACGACTCCTGTGCGCGGTAGTTGAGGATATTTAAGAACCCAGGGATACACATCTCGCGATTTAACCTAGCAGATCTTAGGGCATGTCAATGTTATCCCGGCGACTAACAGCAGTTTGGAACCTCGGTATCAAAAAAAAAAAAAAAAAAAAAGTATAGGGCCCTTGATAAAATTCGGGCCCGTATAAATAATACTGATTTTTGGTATTACGTATCCCACCTAAGAGGTGGTATTAGGTGATATTAAACAATACTGCAACTAATAAATTCAATAAACTACCATGATATCTATATTTTGCAGAGAATTTAATATATCGTACCAAATACGATATTAATTTCTTATATTGTATAAGAAATCACAATCAATCATATCAAGTTTTATCCCATACAACTTAGCAAACGAGCCCTAAAAATAAATCTTTAAAGTAGAAGAAAAACAGACAATGTATAACTCTAAGAAAAACTAAAAAATAACTAAAAAAACTAAAAGAAGAAGCTTACAAACTGAAAAAAAAAACGGAAAAACTAAAAAACTTAAAAAAAAAAAAACTAAAATTTTAAAAAAAAACTAAGAAAAAACAAAACTAAAAAGACCGAGAGAAGCCCTAAAAACTGAAAAACAAAAAAAGAAACTAAAAAAAACTAAAATTTAGAGTCCGTCTTACGAAGTCTCACAAAAATTTTTGCCTTGATGGAATAATATCACTTACAAACCTTAAGGGAATAAACGTCAGCCCCATATTGAGATTCAATAGTATTATTTCCTCTCACAGAATCTGATACAGCTTGGGGAGCTTTGTCATTCAGACCTGGCATATTAGCCTGTTCTGCCCGCAACTTATCTAACATACTACGAAGTTCCTCATTTTGCTGAAGACAAATTTTCACCTGCATTTCAGCACAAGCAGAAAGCTAAAAAGTTTGCTGAGCAAATAAAGAATCTGCTGTTAACTTAATTAGGTTGTAATCGTATAAATCTTCAAAATGCTACCGAATTTGCCAAGAAACTTTCAGACAAGGGCTATACATTTGCAACCAAATAAAAACGCAATGCTACCGGTAGCAAAGCTTATAAAAATTGACACGCGACAGCAAGAGTAACTTGCAAAATCTTGCAATAAAGTGAGAGCATCTTCTTCACCACATAGTGAAATAAGAGGGCAATTAAGCAGTTTAGGGCAAATAAATAAACAGCTAATAACTAGAGAAATGAAGGCATAAAAATATATGGTTCGACACAAGCACCAAAACAGTACCTGGTTCTCCCAATGTGCAGCCAATCCCATTGATTCTTGATAAGCAGACGAAAGGCTCGAGTTTTCTTCAAATAGTCTCTCTAGCTCAGAAGACTGGGAGTCAATCTGTATACATAACCTCAAAAATAATGAGTTGCGGTTTTTGACATGAAATGACTAAATAAAAATCATGTACCTCCATTAAGAGTTTTTGTCGGCTACTTTCCAATCTCTCAACAACTACTGCCATATCATGCAATTGCTTCTCCAGTCTCTCCTTGTCTTCCTGTGATCATATTCAGCAGAAAGGCATTCGGCACCAAAGCAAAGAATGAAAAGTTGATACAGTTGAGCAGAGGTAAAAACAATAATTGAACAATAGTAAAAAAAGTTCTTTACATGTCTTCTTGACATTGCCGGTCCCAAGCCCGGATAAAAGAGGAGGGTTGCGGTAGGTTAGTGGCAGCCAGCATAAAACTCGTAACATCCCATGGACATGAATCAAACTTTGAAAATCGTTGGGGCGTCTCCTCAGAAGCGACGCACTGCATTTCATAGGTCCGGGTGCAGTGATAAGTATGCGAGGGTTGCTAGGTCGTCGCCCAGAAGCGGCGCGCCACCTTTACATCTGAGGGTGGTGTCAAATGAGCAAGGATGCGCTACACTTCATATGCCCGGGTGTAGTGGAAAATATGCAAGGGTTGCTAGGTCGTCGCCCGGAAGCGGCGCGCCACCTCGAAGTATGGGTGTGGTGTCAAATGTGCAAGAATCCTTGCAGCGTGGACGGGGACAAACAGAGAAGTTAGTTCATGCGGCTAGTAAGGGTAGTAAGGTGCGGTTTGGAACTTGGAACGTTGGCTCTTTGACGGGGAGATCAGCAGAAGTGGGGGAGGTTATGAAAAGGAGGAGGATTCACATAATGTGTCTACAAGAGACTAAATGGGTTGGCGAGAAGGCAAGAGTGTTAGCTCCTTCGGGTTACAAGCTTTGGTACTCTGGAAAGGATAGAAGTAGAAATGGAGTGGGTATCGTCATTGATAAAGAATTCATTGATGATGTGGTGGAAGTGTCAAGAAAGAGCGATAGAATAATGAGTATTAAGCTACTATCATAAGTGCTTATGCACCACAAGTAGGATTGGATGCATCGATCAAACAAGAATTTTGGGAAGATTTGGAAGAGGTTGTCGAACGAATTCCTATGGGTGAGAAATTGATCATTGGTGGTGACCTCAATGGGCATGTCGGTGTTAGCAGAGATGGCTTTGAGAGCATTCATGGTGGCTTTGGTTTTGGGGATAGAAATGAAGCAGGAAATTGTATATTGGATTTCGCATTAGCTCATGACTTGGGTATTATGAACACTTGGTTCGAGAAAAGGGATTCTCATTTGGTGACATATAGAAATGGAGGTAATGCAAGTCAGATTGATTTCTTTTTAGTAAGGAATGTTTGGAGAAAAAGTTTTACTAATTGCAAGGTGATACCCGGTGAGAGTGCTGCAACGCAGCATAGGGTTGTGGTGTTTGACTTTCGAGGTAAGAGGCACTTAAGAAAGAGTAGACCACAAGTTGACCCTCGAATTAAGTGGTGGAAGCTCCAAGGGGAGAGTCGACATACTCTTGTGGTTAAGATTGCTGATAGTGGTATTTGGTCATTCGATGTGGAACTTGTTGGAGCATAACATAAAGGAAGTTGCAAAAGAAGTCTTAGGAGAATCTAAAGGAAACAGACCATCAAGTAAGGACACATCTTGGTGGAATGATGAAGTTAAGCAAGCGATAAAGCCAAACGTGAATGTTATAAGGTATTGGGTAAATGCTCGAGCGATGAGAATTATGAGAAGTACAAGAAAGCTCGAACAGAAGCTAAAAAGGCAGTGAGAAATGCGCGATCAAAGATCAATCAAGAATTATATGCAAGATTAGATACAAAAAAAGGGAAAAAAGATATTTATAAACTTGCTCGAATGAGAGAGAAGAAGACGCGAGATATTGGAAAAGTTAAATGTGTAAAAGATACTGACCAAAAAGTTTTGGTTCAAGATAAAGAGATAAAGAGAGATGGAGGTCATACTTTGATACCCTATTCAATAGCCATCAAGAACAAGATATTGGGAATTTAAACATCCCCTCAAGTATGGTTAACCGAGAGTTTATGAGGAGAATTCAAAAAGGTGAAGTGACAATTGCATTGAAGAAGATGGGGTCAAAGAAAGCAGAAGGACCAGATGGTATACCTATTGAAGTTTGGAGGTGTTTGGGGGAGAGAGGGATCGAATGGGTAACTATGCTTTTCAATAAGATTTGGAGAAGCAATAAGATGCCATTAGCATGGAGGAAAAGTATTCTCGTCTCTTTGTATAAGAACAAAGGTGATGTTCAAGATTGTTCTAATTATCGCGGAATTAAACTAATGAGTCATACCATGAAGTTGTGGGAACGAGTGATTGAACAAAGGATCAGAAAATGTGTGAAGATAATGAAAATCGGTTGATTTATGCCTGGAAGATCGACCATGGAAGCAATTTATCTTATCCGGCAGTTGATGGAACATTATCGAGATAAAAAGAAAAATCTACATATGGTTTTTATTGATTTAGAGAAGGCATATGATAAAGTACCAAGAGAAGTACTTTGGTGGCTTTAGCAAAGAAGGGTGTATCGCGGAAATATATTGACATTATAAAGGACATGTATGAGGGAGCTAGTACAAGTGTACGTACTAATGTTGGGAGGACAGAAGAATTCCCTATTACGATTGGGGTGCATCAAGGATCTGCTCTTAGTCTTTTTCCCTTTGCCATAGTCATGGACGAATTGACAAGAGAAATTCAAAATGACGTTCCGTGGTGTATGATGTTCGCAGATGATATTGTGTTGACTGATGAAACGAAGGTTGGAGTGCAACAGAAATTGGAACTTTGGAGGGATACTTTGGAAGCTCGAGGCTTTAGAGTGGTAAGTAAGACTGAATATATGGAGTGTAGGTTTAGCGAAAACAGTGATAGAGAGGCGGGGATGATCACATTTGATGGGAAAGTTGTTCATGGATCCACTTTCTTTCGGTATCTTAGATCTATTATACAAAAGGATGGAGAGCTAGATGGCGATGTGGCTCACAGAATAAAGGCCGGGTGGTTGAAGTGGAAGAGTGCCACAGGAGTTTTATGTGATCCTGACATGCCTCATAGATTAAAGGGTAAATTTTACCGCACGGCAATTAGGCTGCTTGTTATATGGCACCGAGTGTTGGTCAGAAACAAGATCACGTTCAAATGATGAATGTGGCGGAGATGCGTATGCTACGATGGATGTGTGGTCATACAAAAAAGGATCGACTCAGAAATGAGGTGATTAGAGAGAAGGTAAGAGTTGCGATTATAGAAGACAATGGAGAATCGATTACGATGGTTTGGTCATGTGAGAAGAAGACATGTTGATGCACCAGTGAGGAGGCTAGAAAGTTGGGGAACAAGTAATGTTGTGAAAGGTAGAGGAAGACCCAAGAAAACTTGGATAAAGATGATTGAAAATGATATGCGGTTTCTTGGAATTGGAGAAAGTATGGTGATAGAGAGGCAAATGTGGCGGGAAAGAATATGGATGGTGGATGGAATCTGATTTCTTTTTTTCTGTATTTTTATTCCTATTTTCTTTTATTCCATGTTATCTGTTAATTTATTTTTCAGGATTTTTCATTTTTTTTTAACATTCATTCTCTTTTTTTATTTGCTTTTTTCTCTACTTTTTTCCCTCTTTTTCTTCTTTTATGTTATTTATGTAACGATTATTGACGGTTTCAAAGTTTGATTCATGTTAGCCGACCCCAAATTATTTTGGGACTAAGGCTTAGATGATGTTGTTGTTGTTGTAGTAAAAAAAGTTCTTTCTCTGCATAAATAACATCCAATATTTCAGATCGCTTCATAAAAAGACTAGTCTCTGTTCAAACTAAAATGTGATCAGTCCAAACAATTCTTACCAAGGTAAATGCCTGATTATTTCCCTGTTCTTTTGCTCTATCCGTATTTCATAAGATAGAGAAAAATCACGAGAAATTCGATGCAATTAGAAAGAGAAAAGAAATGCAGAATGCTAGCAGAGTAGCAATTAGTTCCCAAACAAAATTGCAGCAATATAAAACATTTTTACGAGAACAACTTCAGTTTGTATAAGTAAATTACAGTATCCACATGGATTCTACGGATAATATGTCATAGGAGACACCCAAATTTCCCATAAATTTCTTATTATAGTTCATCTAGAATACTTAATATTATCCTAATACAGTAAAACCTCTCTAAAGTCATATCCTTGGGAACATAAAAAAATATTCCTAAATGGAGGTTATTCCTAAATAGTTTTAAGAAGAATTTTTTTAAATTTTAAAGTGCATGTATAATATATAAATATTATAATTAGTAGATACATGTATGTAATATGTTGTAAACTTAGGAATTAGGCAAAAAAATTGTTTATGCTTTAACCGAGGAAGAAATCATTGAAGGAATTAGGCAAGAAAATGAGGAAAATAATCCGGAGGATGATAGCATAGAAGTACAAAAAATTTCATGTGAAGAAGCTTTAAGCTTACTCGACAAGTTGGAAATATTTTGGGTTCAACAAGAAGGTGGTCATTTGGACGAGCTAATGGGCACACGCAAGTTGAAGGATATGGTTACAACACAAAAGATTAAATCTTTGTCACAATCAACCTTGAACAAGTATTTTAGATCAACTTAAATCTATTGTAAAAATTATATATATATATATGTACTTTATTATGATTTATTCCTAAATGGAGGTGTATTTCCTTATGTTGGGATTTGAAAATATATGAATTATGACAATATGGAGTTTATTCCAAATTATAACTAGTCCTAAGTTGGGACCATAAATTTTTATTCCTAAATAGAGTTTAATCCTTAATAGAGTATTCTTTTTGAAAGGTTTTACTGTATATAGATTCCTTCTTTATTTCTATCACCCGGTCTTGGAGATGGTCGAAGAATTCCACAACCATGAACTATTAGACGCAAAAACCAAACCTCAACCTTCGTCATGAGTCAAAAGTTTTCACCTTGGGCTAGTGTTGGAGTACGTCAGGGTATTACCACAATTATTAAGATGATAAATTAGAATTAGTAGCTAGTTTATTCTAAACCAAGCAACTGTCGGTACCTGAGGCCATCTTAGAGGTAGATGCGAGTTTTTCTTCTAGCTCTTGTTTCTGAATAATAAGGGCAGATGTACGTGCCTGTTCCTCTGCTAAGAGTTGATGCTCTTGCTGTCTCATTAGTGATTCTTGCTACGGATTTCCAAAAAAAAAAAGGTTATATGATTCAAATAAAGATAATCTCATGAAACAAGCAGATGTTCTCATACAACTGACCTCAAGCTTGGACGTCAAATTGGATAATTCTTTTTCCATGGCTTGGATCTGATCAACTGAATAGCCTATTGTAGCAATGCTACCTGGAGGATTGTGCATTGCATGCTGCAATGAGTTCAACTCTGCTCTTAGTGCAGCTGCATCCTCCTCGGCCTAATGGACGAATATCATGTGCATATGAAAGATCGGTTTACAGGGGGGTGCCAACATTTAATTAATTAATCATAGCAGATGCTGGCTTACTCTATACTGTTCTTCTTCTGCTTCCTTCATGCGTTTTTTTAGTGTGCGAAGCTGGGCAGAGAGGTCCTCCTACACGAAAACTAAAGGTTTATAGGTGAAGAGACAGGAATAAGGGTAGCTGCAGTGGACAAATTAAAATAGTGGCGGATTAAGTACCCGTGCAACAACTGCAGCATCTTTCTCTATTGCAACATCCTTGAGAGCTTTCCTCAGGGACGGCACTGTGTTCTCCTGCAAATAGCAAGCAGAAGAAACATTGTTGATTGTGTGTCCACAAGAAAACTTCGGCTGTGGGAAATGCATGTAGAGGGCTCCCTAGGAGAATGTCCCCACAAAAAAAGTTGACCAGAAAATGGTTAATGTGAGGTATCCTATTCTCTTTTCTTTCCTTTTTATACATGCATTCAGATTCATTTATGGAAACAATAAGATTAACTTATGAAGAGAATATCGTCAAGTAAATGTCATAGCATTGGTGTCAAACAGTATATTATACAGTACATCTGTTCTTATATTGATGTAGAAACTTGAAAGCACGCACTTGATTAAGTTAATGTTTTGAAGATACACACAACCGCGCATACACACACACAGACACGTATATAGGGGTGATTCTAGGGATGACAATTTCGCCCCGACCCGTGGATACCCGCCCTGATCCGTGGTGTCTGGGGCAGGTCGGACCCGTCCCGTTGAGAGCTCGGGGCAGGTCAGGTCAGACCCGTGTGTGGGTCAGGTCGGGTCTGGGTATCAGTTGAGACCGGCCCCGCCCCGCCCCGACCTGTTCTTTGTAATATTTAGTGTATATATTATAATATGTAAACAGATCTGGCTATTACTTTATTATAATTTATACTCCCTCCGTCCACCACCCATATGCACTCTTTTGACCGGCACGGGTTTTAATATTTGAGTTGACTTAGTTGGTAAGATGTGTTGTGAGTGGAATAAATGGACCCACTTGTGTTGTGAAAGGGTAAAAAAATTGCCAAAAATAAACAATGCACATAGGTTGCGGACGGATGGAAAAGGAAATTGTTGAACATGGGTGGCGGACGGAGGGAGTATAGTATTTAATATATAATATATATAAACAAAAAGGTATAGAAACCCTTTTTCTTCTCTTCCACCGTTTGCCTTCATCCATTTCTTCTCACTATTCGGCCGCCACACCCCAAACATAGAAAACTCTTCCCGCTGCAAAATTCTTTTGCCTTCATCCAACTCTTCTCACTTCTGGCCGCCACACTTCCAGACATAGGAGATCATTTTACATTGAGGTCTGCTTGCTACAAACTCTTCCGCCAAATTTCCCGCTTTTCCACCGGCCATATTTTGGTTCCTCTCTCTCTCTCTCCCTCCCTCCCTTCCTCCCTCCCTCCCTCCCTCCCTCTCCCCAGGTAAACCTCCCCTTTTCTGGTTTAACGACCCCCCCACCCCAGGTACATCCCACTGCAAATGTATACTTTCCGAAAATATGTGAGATCAAAGTGACTTTAAATCAATGGCTTCATTGTGGCACTGTTATTATTGAATTGATGGCTCACACTATGCTGGAGAAATTTGATAAATATTTGTCCATTGTGCACGGAGGTATGGCGGTGGCAGCTATTCTCGATCCTAGGTATAAACTGGTCATGCTTTAGTATTATTTGTCTAAGATTCATGAGGGTGTTGCTGAGAATGAGGTGGAAAAGATTCTCATCTTGTGTCGTGATTTGCTTCAACAATATGAAAAGAAAGACAAGTCAAAGGGAGATAGTGACATGGAAATAAATTCTATTGGTGATGATATGGTTTCACTAAGTGAGTTCGACTTATATGCCTCTAAAAAAAAAAGAAAATCGGTGAGGTCAGAGCTAGACCAATACTTGGATGAGGATATATTACCATGCACTTCCGATTTTGATGTTCTTTCATGGTGGAAGTCAAATAAAAGAAAATTTCCTATTTTGCATCAAGTTGCACGGGACACTTTGGCGATTCCGGTATCTATAGTTGCATCGGAGTCTGCTTTCAGCAAAAGTGGAAGAATTGTTGGTCCCCATCGCAGTAGACTTCACCCAAATACAGTTGAGGCTTTAATGTGTGCACAAAACTGGTTATTAGCTGACTTGAGAGGTAACTGCATTAATATATTAAATAATTAATAATGTAAAATATTTTCTGCTGTCATTTATAGTTTTCCTTCCACCAAATGTAGATCATTCATCTGATGAAAATGCTCATGAGACGGTCTTTTATGATTCAGACAATGAGAAAGGCGAGATGGTTGTGGTAAGTTTTGCTAATGTAATTTGGTTCAGTTTTTTATTGGTCTACTCTTTATAATATAAGAAACTTATTTCAAATATTCTTTGTTGTAGGATTGATATTGCCATGTTGAACTTATTATGACAAGCAGGAGAGAAGTGGATCTCTGAACCTTTTCTGACTCATTGTGCTGTTGTGACTTTGGTTGAAGATTTAAGTTTTAGTTGAATTTGAAGTTCCTATTTGCAACATAGTTTCTCCATAACTTAATAACTATGTTATTAAGAGGAATTATATTTATGATGTCATTTTTGAACCTGAAGTTGTATTGGTGGATCTTTGAGTTGCATTTGTGCGAAGTCGTGTTTTAAAGTTCTTCTGTTAACGTAAAGCTTTTTGGAGGTCTTCATGGTAGTTGGTTTTTTTTTTTTTGGGGTGAATTTACTCTTTTTCGGGAAATTTTTAGATAATGTTTAACATAACAGGGAGGCTTCCTGAAAGGCATAGAAAGTGCGGCGTTTTACCCCCGTGTCTCAAAATTCTCAAAAATTGAAATAAGCAAATACTAGAACTAACGGGGCGGGGCATGGGGCAACAAATTTTAACCAAGCGGGCGTGGGGCGGGGCGGGGTAGCATGGAGAATGCGCGGGGCAGGTCTGGGTCTTCACGTACCCGCCCTGACCTACCCCATTGCCATTCCTAGGTGATTCCGGTGGGAATGAAGTTTAAGTTAAAAAATAGGAATGAGTTCGGTCCATAGATCTTGATTAAATGAATACCCAAAAATTATTCTCACAAAAAATTATACATGGAATGAATTGTTTTAAAGCATCGACATTCTTAGGCATATGATGCATAATTTTAATATTAGCAATTTGATACATGAAATGCATATAGTTTATCGATATGCTAATCTGGACCGTAGATCACATAAAGATTAATGATTCGGATTTATTCTTATTTCTTACTCAAAAAACAATTTTCATTTGATCCATCCTACATATACATATATATATATATATATCAAGGCCAAGCAGGTACCAAATCATAGAGTCGTTTCTGCAACATGTCATTTTCCACTTCTTTCTTCTGAAGCTAATATATGGGGGGGGAGATAGATAGAGACAGAGAGAGAGAGAGAAAGAGAAAGAGAGAGAGAGAAGACAGGAAACATCACCGCATTAGAGCATTATACTAGACTAAAAAATGTCTAACTACACGAGCTGTGGGATGTATAGCTTGGTACCAGTGAGGTGAATTCCGAGTTCGCCTCCTCCAGCGTCGCATTCCTTTGTTGCATTTCTTTCAATTGTGAGACTAAACCACTGATATCACTCTGCACTATGGTATTAAAAAAAACACAATGACATGATATCTATGTCACGCAAAATCGCTAAAAAGCAAATAACTTTATCATAATGTATTTCATTTTTCATTTTCATTGAAAATCATTATTTGGTACCTCCGAAAGTCGATTTGCACTTTCCGATTTCCTAATCCCCGTATCGTCTAGCAAAAACAACAAGCGGGAGGTAAAAGGAAAAATCGGACAAAAAGATTATACAGCATAACTGAGGGGATGAAAGAAGATTAATTACCGGTGAGGCTTTTGGTGAGATCTGATTCCGTTGTGGCCTTGTTCAATCTTTCTGCTGCTCGCTTCTGTCGAATTTCTTCCAACTGCCAGAAGAGTAGATGATGATCGGGTTAATGACGGAATAAACTTAATTAGACCCGAAATTTGAAATAATGCACTAATTTGAAAATCAGAAGGAAACGGATAGAGATTAATACAATACCGTTCGTCGACCGAGAGATGCATGCCGAGCTTCCATTTCCTATTTTAGTTTTATGTGTACAATTATTTTCGCGAATGAATCCGCCAAGAAGAGGGCGAGTCAATTAATACTTGATTGATTCAACGGCCGGCCAAGGGACCGTCGACGAGACAGATTCTAAGCGATGTTGGGCTTCTAAAATGGGCCGCCTGAGCATAAAAATGACATATTATACTAAACATGCAATTGGTTCAAAGATAACAAAGGTAAAAGGAATACATTCGAATACAAAGCAATGAAATGAAGAGTATCATTATTTTTGATAGTGCTTGATTTAAGGAAAATACATTAACCTTCAAAGTGGTGGTGGTGGTGGCTGCTGGTGGTGGTGGTGGTGGTGGTTGCTGCTGGTGGCGGCGACTGTTGGTAGTGGTGGGTGGTGGTGGGTAATCATTATCTTTCTTCCCAATTTACTGAGTAATGCCCCATTACCCACTACTAAGTATTAATTGCATTCCTTACTCCTAATCAGGCATGTTGTGTTAGATACCGCACTATGATAACCATCCACCCCCTCACCAATGTGCCCATTGAAATCGCCCCCCAAAATAATAAATTGATCGTCCGGAATACACCCGACCAACTCATCTAAACAGACCCAAAAAGCTTTCTTATCAAGCACACTCAAACCAACATGCGGGGCATACGCACATACCACATTAACCACCTTCTCCCCAACCATCACTCTAACGGACATAATCCTATCATTGCACCTCTTCACTTCCACGACGTTGTCCTTAAGCTCCTTAGACAAAAGAATGCCCACACCATTGCTCGAGTTAGATTTTTATATTTAATTTATAAATATTGTATAGATACGTAAAGAATCCTAATAAAAATGCGTATATAAACGGATACATCCCAATTTACCCTGTATTTGACAAAATAGTTACGTCTTGTGTAAAGTAAATATTGGTAATATCACTTTGTGTTTTAAAAAATGTGGTTGATTACCTCTCTTTATAAATTAAATATGCACATTACCTTCGTACTTTTAAAAAAATTTACATTGACTCTACATGTCTTACCGGAACATTGCAAATCACCACCTAGTGTACAAGACAATGGAGGGTGGAATGCACATTTTTTAAAAATACATGAGAGTAATGTGCATATTTAATTTATACAGAAAGTAGATTGTCAATTGTTTATCAAAATAGGGGAAGTAAATGACCCATTTTGTAAAATGCATAGGGTACTCGGCCAAAAACTCTCTAATCACCCCATAATATTGGAACAATCTGTATCATGCATCCAAATTCATAATGTTTCATGAATTCAAATGAATATAAAAATAATGAACTATAAATTTTCATCACGTATTATTTGCATATTCATCACATCATTATTTATTTTTAACTGAATGTTCAGTTGAATATTTATTTTATTTTTTTCGTTAAATTTTTATTATTCTTTAATGAAATGTTTATTAATTTGAAAAGAATATTCATCAGACTAGAAATTGAGTGAATATTACGTTACGAAAAAGGGAATATTTGATCAAATGCAACAGTAGTCCCTATGCCATATTGAGATTAAATCTGCAAAATGTGGGATATGTTATGAGTTGTTGAAATGCGCACTTCTCGAAGTACATAATAAGATAATATATTATAATATTTAAATGACTATTATGCCCCTAATGAAATTATATAATTACGTTTGTGCCATCTGAAGTTTTCCTATAATAGGGCTTCAGTTATTAATGAAAATCATACCTAAGAATCATTCTCTCTATTCTCTCTTTAAATCCTCTCTACAATATTTCGATTTTATAACACGTTATCAGCACGAAGGCTCTAATCCTTATTAAAGAGTTTCAACATTCTTCAACATGTCAAATCTTGTCAAGCTCAAACGTCATGTCCCCACACGGATGATGTCTCCACCACCTCTATTTGGAACAAACAAAGGGTTGACGCCTAAAATAGAGCCCTCTCGGACTTGGATTGGATATGGAACAAAAGAGGTGAAGAATCAAACAAACAGATTAATGTGAAGAAGAAAAGAAAGGGATCGATCCGAATCAACGTTGATCGGCGGCGGAGAACTATTTGCACCCGTGAGGTATTTTTTTCTCTCTATCTCTCCATGTCAATAATTCAACATGTGTGTTGTTGGTTTACAGAATATAATAAAAAAAACAAAAAAAAACTAATAATAAAACAAAAGAGAGGAACAGAAATGAACAAAAAGAAGATGGCAGTAAGGAAAGAAGAAGCAAAGTAAAAAACGTAACAGAAAAAAAGAGACAGAGAAGAAGAAGATGAAGAGCAGATAAGGAAGAAAAAAAAGACGGTGAAGAAGTAAAAATATTACAATAAAATAAAATATATAATATCTTTTTAATTCATTAAATCATTAATTCAGTTTTTCTTACATATAAGATGCATATATTATCAGAATTAATTTCTATCTATACCGTCGTGACCTATTTAAAGAGAGCTTCAATTTGACACCAATATAGATATACGATTTTTGACTTTTATATTATGAAAATTTTATAAAGTGGTGTGTGTTATATTATGGGACGACTAGACGGCACCACTGCGGAAATTGGTGTTGATTGATGACTTCTAATGATTCAACCTACTACCACATGATTATACTTTGAAAAAAATGGTTGGACGAACCTGCTCCAGAAGAACCATGTTAAATATTTAGCAATCTAATTCCTGATTTTATTGTAATTATCTTCAAGTGGTGGTTGAAACCATATATTTGTTGAGCTTACATTATGTAATTTATATATTACAATACCTCCCATGTGATAAGTATAATTATCATAAGATGGATGGTGACCTCCCATGTGATGAGTATAATTATCATAAGATGGATGGTGACCTCCCATGTGATGAGTTTAATTATCACAAGATGGATGGTGATACCTCCCATGTGATGAGTTTAATTATCACAAGATGGATGGTGATACCTCCCACATGATAAATTTAATTATCACAAGATGGATGATGATACCTCTCATGTGACAAGTTTAATTATCACAAGATTGATGGTGATGCCTCCTATTTGATAAATATAATTGTCAAAAGATGGATGATTTTACATATTTACTATACCTCCTATGTGATGAGTTCAATTATCACAAGACGGATGGTTTACATATTTACTATACATCTTATGTGATGAGTTCAATTATCACAAGACGGATAGTTTTACATATATGCATTTTATATACTATATATCACCATCGTGGGTGGTTATACCATATGAATGGTTCATAATCCTGCTCCCGAAGAAGTAGTTGATAAAAATAAATCCTACTATGAAGAAGTAGTTGATCTATTATTCAAATCCTACTGTCGAAAGAAGTAGTAGTTGAAGAAATAATATTCGATCTCCATGATTATTAAATACGAATGGAGAAAATTGAGCAAGCAGTACCAGAAGTTATAATCAATTAATTAAAGAAAATCCCATGCAAATACACCACATGGTGGGATCATCTGACAAGTGATATGAAAAACTATCACCGAAAAATTATTACTCAACAAATCTCATGTTGATTACATCAGATGGTGGGATCATTGAAATCATATTGATATCACAATGGAGAAGCATATGTCATATATTCGTGAGAATAATGTATTTGCATAAAGGTAAAAAATGATCGTATTATTGCTGGAAAAAGTACAAAACAGTCGAAGTGGAAAATATTGAAACTAGCAGAAAATGTAATAAACACTCGACAATATACGAAAAAGAAAATACATATGAAACCCATAAAAAAAGGGGTGCATCTCGAGAGTATAAAACTCCGTAACTCTACCACCTCCTGGCATCAGGGTTTATAATGAAAGATCTAAAAGGTCTAACCTTCTTTTTCGTTTGGTGCCAATAGTTTGTGGTTGATGAGCTTTGACTTCTAAATTCTTAACTGAAATATATGCTTGAAACTTTATAAGTAGATCAGCAACTGTGTCAGCACATATAAGAATATCTCTTGATGACTGAGCGATAAACTTGTGATCTACTCCTTGATCCCAAAAGGCAAGCAAATTGCTGAAGAAATTATTAATATTCAACAAACCTATAGGTTTGGTATGGAAGTCCCGCTCAGCCCATGACGTGATATTGAATATCTCACTGAGTGTGTCATAGCCACCTGAAAGAACAATAAAGGCATTACTATTATTCACCATATACATCAAACTATCATGCACAGACTGTGCTTGAAGCATCAATCCAGTTGAACCTCCGATACTACTGGTTCTAACTGTGGGAAAGTGTAAGGCACTTGTTACTCTTATTCTCCCATTTTGTGCAACCTCTAAAAGATAACCCAAAAATCTATGATTACTCCTACCATCTTCTGTAACACCCCCAAAACCATCCGAGATATTACAGCACCGTGGGCCCCACTCCGGAACCCACCAGGCTAAAATCCATTTTCAAAAACGTTCAAAAACGCCAAAAAGGCCGATGGCGGTAATGTTTTCAAATACTCACAAAAGTCATTTATAAAATATCAAATACCCTCATGAAAATATCGTTAAAACGTTCAAGGCCAAAATGCCAAAATTCGATTTAGGAAATCGGTTTTACGAAATAATCCAAGTTTACGAAGCACCCAAAAAGCCATTTTGAAATGTACACACGATTTGGTAAAAATACCGGAAAGACATTTTGAAATATACACACGCAGCGGATAAAACACAGTTCAAAATATACATTTGCAGCGGAAATAAAACAATCAGAAAAGAATACTTGATTCCCAAAATAATGCCACGGCCAGTATCACCCGGGAATCTCATCTCTTCATGACCGCTACTAGCTCAATCTCCGAGTACCTAAAAATAAAGCCCACGACGGGGTCAGCCACAATACTCAATAATGATATCGATCACATCACATAAATAATTACATACCAATGTAATAATACTAAAAGAATACTATCAACGTAATCTTACCGTCTTAACCTTACTAATCCAAAGCAATCCATACCAATTCGATCATTACCATAATCCACATTTCGCATTCTCAAATGACGAAATGAACTCAACAACAGTCCTCTGGACTGAACCAAAACAATACTCAAAATCCTCCAAACATCATCATAACTCATAAGCGGGAAATAATCTATCTGTGCCAAATCCTGTCCGTCGGATCGCACAATCAAATACCAATCCTGATAAAAACCAAACATACACAATATATCTATAGATCAACTACCACAAAATAATGATAACAAATCCGAAACATCGATGCACAGCCCAAACGCTCATACGATCAATAACCAGATCAACCAGTACGTCAACTGAGAATATCACCAACATGACAAACTCCAAGAAAGACCGACAAAGAATCAACAGCGACCAAGAATCTCATCAACATGATCAGCCCCAACGTGACCAACAAGGAACAACGATGACCGAGAATACCATCAACATGGTAAACTCCAACACGACAAATAAAAGATCAACAACGACTGAGAATACCATCAACATGGTAAACTCCAACACGACCAAATATAATGGATCTCAAAGAAATAACCTCGACTGTCAAACATACCCTTCGGGCGTATGAACAACCAGTCGCAAACTGTCGAACATACCCAACCATACATGGAGGATGAACGACCAAACAATATGGCTCAATACGAAAATGTGTCCGTGCACAAGCCGCCCCGTGTATCGATCAAATACACGTGTGGTCTTGTACCTAATCCGTCTCACGAAGTAATCTTCTCGTTTGCACAGCCCAATGTGAGGACATGACCCCATCACACGTCTATATGTGTCCGCCCTGAAAATCCTACACATAACCGATCGGCACGCAGATGTGACTCCAGATATGTCACGATGTAACATGACAACGAAACTCAAAGAATCACATATCCAATAAGGATCAAAAGACTCACCGAAGTGAACAATGACACACGAATAATGAAAGGTCGACTCGACCAACAATATCCAAAACAACAATATTGGGATCACAATTCCCAAGAACGATCAACACGATCAACAACCTCAACACAACAGGCCTGGGATCAACATCCCTCAACGATCGATCAACACAACCATTAACACCAAACGATAGCCCTGGAATCAACATCCCTCAACGAACAACCAATACGAACCTCATTATACGAAACTTCAACTTACGACATATACCACAATTAAACATAATAATTATCCTCATAACTGAACAATATTTAAATTACCTCAAACCGACGATAATATCCTTTCCACAAACAAACCATCATCCCGACAATTTACGTTTATAATAACATTGCTATATGAATTATAAATGAAATGAAAGCGAAACCATTCATTAAATATTATGAACTGAACAAGTATAACTTGCCTCGATACCGATACCACGAAGCCGTTACCAAAACCATTGCCTTCGTCTACGAGCTCCTCAGCCCCGACCAAAAGCAATCTACGAACTCTTCAACCTCAACCGCAACACAACGGTCGTAATTAACAATCAATTATCACCACCTATTGCAATAATTGATTAACACACATTCGATAATAATCAACAACCGGTGTAACCAATCTACAACCCTAACGATTCCAAAATATCTTGATTAAACACAAGTCCGAACAATCTAACTCAAACAATTACGAATTCATTCCCATGATTCCGCAAAGTCCATATATCGATTCGATAAGGCGAGTATACAAACTTAACTAAAATATTCCAATCAATTTCTATTTCAAAACTTCAATCAAACACCTAGAAGGCGGAATTCAAAGTTATATTCGAATCATCAATCAATAAACACCAACCACATCAAGAACACGAAGAACACAATCACAAACATATATATCCTTCAACATATAGTCCATATAATCTCACGAATCGTAACAATAAATCCACAATCATCTTCATACGAATCATTCATCAACAATAACATCAAAATCCGAATTCAAGAAGAGGATTACCAAACATACCTCTTAGAAGATGAAATACACAAGTAAACATTTCCCTTGATTAACACGGTGCGAAGAAATCGACGAAAGAAAAGAGTCCCGATCCAACCTCCTTCAAAAAGTTCGTTCCTAAATCACAACGATATCAATCAAATCACAATTCTACGAAAACGTGTAGAACTTCCCAAGTTCTACCCATTGAAGCATTTTATCGGACACTTTGAGGGCATAGTCCAATTTAATCGATTAACGGAGAAATTCTCGAATTTGTTCCACAAAACTTCAAGAGTAATGAATGATTTCGAGAATACAACAAAATTCTATCAACAATCTGATTTAAAACGAATGAAATCGGCAAAAGCACCAATAAACCTCAAAAATCCTCAAAACCAAGAGTTCAAGTGTTCTTACCTTCGATCCGGGCAAAAGATGATGTTAGACATGAATCAAACTTCCAAAAAATGATGCTCCATGATGTTCCCAATCAAATCCATCAATCTTTGATGAAGAATCACGAAGAAACGAAGAAAAAAAGTGAAAATGGCCAAGTGACCCGGTCCAGGCCCTTAAATAGCCGAGACCTGTCGGTACCTTACGGCCATAACCGGCCATGGCTTGCGGCCGTAACCGGCCATGGCTACCCTCCTGTCCAATTTGGCCGACACCCTTAGGGCCGTAACCGGCAGTCACCTTACGTACGTAATAGGCCCTTACGGCCGTAACCGGCCACAACCTTACGGCCGTTATCGGCCAGTCCTTACGCCCGGCGAGTCACTGCCGACCGTGATCGGCCATCCCTGCGAGTCACTGCCGACCGTGATCGGCCATCCAACGAGTCCTCGGTCACGACTCGGCCAGCTGCCTCCTAACGTACGTAATACGTATGTTGACTTACTACAGTAATATACTCATATTACGTACGTAATACACCCTGTATAGCGTACGTAAATCCATCCGTTGACTCACCTGTCCACATCCGCTGCCGAAAGCTATCGACATGGGGCCCACCTGTCGATCATATCTGGATCCTGTCTGATTCCCTCTGTTACGTAGGTAATGCCTTATGCATAACGTACGTAAAGCGTAGAATTTAGCATACATAAGTCCTTGAGCTTAGCGTACGTAATGGCCTTCTGTACTTGGCCAAAATCCAACTATTCCTGTCCGACGTCTCGACATACATAATACAAACATACGGCATACTCAATACACATATACTCAACCCAAAAATATTCTCATACGAGACACCTGATATCCAAATCAGTTCAACCTGATACAATATATTCTCAAATGTAGTTGTCTACCAAATACGATAATTATACAAATACGACTGTCTTAGTTCTCAATTTATTTTATCCATACTGTATAGACACCAAGCTATGCAGTATATCTCAGTTAAAATAACACGAAAAATTTATACTGAAAATCCGGGTATTACGTACTAAAAATCGGGGTATTACACTCTACTCCCCTTAAAATAAGTTTCATCCTCTAAACTTGCAACCTGCCACACCAAACAGATCAACCAAAGTTTCCAACTCATCACAAAAACAATCAATCGTCGCCACAAGTGAATAACCAATGACATACTTACAGGTGCGTGAAGTCGATGATCTCCCATGATACTAGCACATGACTCCCATACGAAGTCTCAACACAATACCAACACACACCAATATCACAAATAGCAGTTTGAAAAGATCTCAAAATTTTTGGAAGCTCCAAAAATCGGTTTGACTCAAAAGTCAGGAAAATCATTTTCAAAAGCCGCGCTACTACCGTACTGGTAGAGCCACATAACATACACGCCCGGGTTTCACAAAACCCAAGCTCTGATACCATCTTCTGTAACACCCCCAAAACCATTTGGGATATTACAACAGTAGGCCTGCACTGAACCTACCAGGCTAAAATCCATTTTCAAAAACATTCAAAAACGCTAAAAAGGCCGATGACGGTAATGTTTTCAAATACTCACAAAAGTCATTTATAAAGTATCAAATACCGTCATGAAAATGTTAAAATGTTCAAGGCCAAAATGCCAAAACTCAGTTTAGGGAATCAGTTTTACAAAATAATCCAAGTTTACGAAGTACCCAAAAAGCCATTTTGAAATGTACACACGATTTGGTAAAAATACCATAAAGACATTTTGAAATATACACACGCAGCGGATAAAACACAGTTCAAAATATACATTTGCAGCGGAAATAAAACAACCAGAAAAGAATACTCGATTCCCAAAATAATGCCACGGCCAGTATCACCCGGGAATCTCATCTCTTCACGACCGCTACTAGCTCGATCTCCGAGTACCTAAAAATAAAGCCCACGACGGGGTCAGCCACAATACTCAATAATGATATCGATCACATCACATAAATAATTACATACCAATGTAATAATACTGTAAGAATACTACCAACATAATCTTACCGTCTTAACCTTACCAATCCAAAGCAATCCATACCAATTCGATCCTTACCATAATCCACATTTCGCATTCTCAAATGACGAAATGAACTCAACAACAGTCATCTGGACTGAACCAAAACAATACTCAAAATCCTCCAAACATCATCATAACTCATAAGCGGGAAATAATCTATCTATGCCAAATCCTGTCCGTCGGATCGCACAATCAAATACCAATCCTGATAAGAACCAAACATACACAATACATCTGTAGATCAACTACCACAAAATAATGATAACAAATCCGAAACATCGATGCACAACCCAAACGCTCATACGATCAATAACCAGATCAACCAATACGTCAATTGAGAATATCACCAACATGACAAACTCCAAGCAAGACCGACAAAGAATCAACAGCGACCAAGAATCTCATCAACATGATCAGCCCCAACGTGACCAACAAGGAACAACGATGACCGAGAATACCATCAACATGGTAAACTCCAACATGACAAATAAAATATCAACAACGACTGAGAATACCATCAACATGGTAAACTCTAACACGACCAAATATAATGGATCTCAAAGAACTAACCTCGACTGTGGAACATACCCCTCGGGCGTATGAACAACCAGCCGCAAACTGTCGAACATACCCAACTATACATGGAGGATGAACGACCAAACTGTTGGGATTTGGTGCCTAAAACGAAGGCCCAACGGAAGCGGTAAAACAAAAATTAATTCGATCCGAATCCCTACGAGGATCGATCGAGCTATGTATATACGAATATCAAAAACGAATTCACAAGAGATATAGAAACTCACCCTTTGTAGTCCGTTGATTAGATGGATAACCTTCTCTTGAGCTATTCCCCAAGCTTTGATTGATCTCTACGAATCCAATCCGCTCCAAGTCCTTGAACGATCCAACGCCGAAAGCACCGCGTCTATACTTGCCACGCGCCGGAGAAACGACCGGAATGACAACACCCAATTAACCTCTAAGGTTACGGCTAGAATCAAGTGATGAAGCTTTTATTATTACACTCTAAGTGTATAATATATCTCTCTCAATGTATCTTGAATTTTCTCCAAGAAAACTCAAGAACAAAAGTGAAGAAGATGATGAAGACTTGGAAAAATGATTTTCTCTCTCACTCTCCAAAGCTCACGGCCGGAATCACTTGGTAGCAAGTAAAGTGAGTCTTCATTATATTCTTATTCAACTTCCCAAGATCTCCTACTTTAGACAATATCACCAAGGGGTGATATTTATCCCCTTGATTGGTCACAAGTCCACCACCCTT
This sequence comes from Orobanche coerulescens, assembly GCA_033398695.1. Classification (NCBI taxonomy): domain Eukaryota; kingdom Viridiplantae; phylum Streptophyta; class Magnoliopsida; order Lamiales; family Orobanchaceae; genus Orobanche; species Orobanche coerulescens. The sequence goes on from CM065810.1 coordinate 67,573,781, forward strand.
GAAAGTGTAGACCAAGACCAAGTAAGGGAGTAGGTGATGGGGTGGCCATCTAGAAGGAATCGGATGAGTTCGATTCGTTTCGGACTCCCGTGAGTCCAAACAGTTAAACTCCTATTCCGTTCCGATGTATTTGTGTCGATTAATTAATCCAATCAATTAATCACATTAAATACATAATAACATAATTAATTTCTCCAAGAAATAATTATATTTATGAATTAAATTAATCACCCAGTAATTTATTTAATTTATTAGGCCGTAAATTAATTTATCCAATAAATCAATTTAGACATCCAATGTCCCAAATTAGATATCCAATATCTAATATTCATAATGAGAGATTAAGCTCGATTCATTCCGTCGTCAATCCTATTACGCGACTCGGTAGGTCCGTCTCAGTCAGCAATGGGAGGAACCAAAGAGTAGTAGCACCACCTAGCCAGCCTGGCGGCCTACACTGTACCCCAACTGAGAACGAATGATTGGGATCATTCAAGAACCATTCTGTCGTGAATACCAGTAAACGTATAAACCCTTCTTTCAAATGTCCCGATCAAGTTATAGGGTCACAGTCAGTCAAACCCCATATGTACTTTGTAATACCCACCTGTAATTCAGTCATTATCATTCAGTATTTATCATTCAATATTTGTCACTCAGTAATTTTCACTCATTAATGATCATTTGTCACTCATACTCAATCATTGTATTCACCGTTCAGAGTAATTGTATCGTGTATCAATCGTCATTCATCATCAATCTAGTTGGAGAATCGTGCGATGTTTATCAGCGTTGTCATTTTCATGGTGTGCTGTGTGTGAGGAGTAGCGCATGCTACGTACTCTCTTTAACGTGCGCTAATTGAGTACGGGTAGCGCACGCTACCTCTCAACACTAGCGCACGCTAGTATGTTTCAAACAGGCAGTCCAGAAGGCACTGGACTGCAGTTGGATTGTAATTAGCGCACGCTACGAATGGTAAGTAGCGCGCGCTAGTAGGCCGAAGTAGCGCACGCTATACAGTCGGTGTAGCGCGCGCTAAGGTCGGATCAGGTTGAGTCCAGTGGCTACTGGACTGGGTGGGATTTATTCATAGCGCACGTTATGAGTGATTTTTAGCGTACGCAAACGATATTATAGCGCACGCTAAATATTGATTGTAGCGCACGCTACCGCGATCAGATCAGAGGACAAAAGGTTCTGGACTCCAGTACTGGGCATCAGATAATTCGTTAGCGCACGCTAACATTTCGGGGTTAGCGCACGCTAAGTGTACAACCGTAGCGCACGCTACAAAAAGGTACGTAGCGCGCGCTACCGTTTTCGGACATTGGGTACTGGACTACCCAAAACACCCGTTAGCACACTCTAAGAACTGGGGCTAGCGCACGCTAAACTGGGATTTCTATAAATTGGACAGTGTAGCCCAGATTTCGTCATTTGTCATTTCTTCTCATTCTCTCATCGGTTCCGGGCGATTTGGAGCGATTTGGAGAGTATTATTCGAGGTGTAATCATCAATCATCATCTTCAAGTCTTTGAGTTGGATTAATCATCATTTCATCATCTCCAAAACATCATATCAAAGGTATTAATCTCTTGGATCTAGAATTTCGGATTTTTGAGTTTTTCCTTCCGATTTCTTCGTGTAAGCTTGGATTGTTGTTGGAATATGTTAGATATGGATTATCTACCTTGAATAAATATATTCCTATGGATTTAATGCTATTTGGGGATTTATTTCAAGAACCCTTGGGGTTGACTTCGGTTAATTTGGGGATTTCCGATTGATGTTGTTGTAATCTTGAATTGTGGATTCCTATTGGATTATTGATGCCATTGATATTGTTTTGCTGGTTTGAATCAATCATTTGATAGTTGGTTTCGATAATTTGGGTTTGGTTGTAACCAACGGGAAGGATATTTGCTACGTATTCGTTAGAATGCCCCGATGAGTTTGATTATCATTGTATCGACTTTTGAGTTAGTCGTGTTTCGTTGCTTGATACGTGTATTGAACGGTTGTTGGTAATTATTGTTATTCAAGGTTGTTCGAGCGACCGACATCTCATTGTGGGACGTTTGTTCGAGGAAGGACATTCTTCACCGGTTGTGTAAGTTAATTCTTACTCAGTTAAAGGGATATTCATTCCTTGCGTTGTTATTCATTCATAATCATAACTCATTCATATTGTATTAACCGTATCGAGACTTGTCATTGTCAATTAATCATTTCAGTCACGAGGAACGACGGTTCCAATTATTTCATTGAGCTATCATTCATTTCACTGTCATTTCATGTCGGTGAGTCATTATTAATTTTCGATGTCACTTTTGTTATATCGTGGCATTCCGGGTCATACTAGCGTGCCGGTTGGTATGTGTAGGATTTTCATGTCGAGCACATTTAAGTCGTGTGTTGGTTGTTGGCCTCACATTGGACTGTGCACACGAGTTGATTGCTTCGTGAGACTGATTAGGTACAAGACCATACGTGTATTCGATCGATACTCATTGGTGGCTTGTGCACGGACACATTTCCATCCCGAACGTAGTGTGGCGCCATTCCTTTGAGCCGTACTATTAGTTGATTCATATAGCATGTTTGATTGCGTATGTTTTCAACAGGATTGTGTGTATTCAACTCTTGAGGATTGTTGTTCTGTGTAACTGACCCCGTTTGGGGATTTTGTTTTCAGGTCATGGTAAGGCAAAATCACGGGAATAGCATGTTGACGACGAGGAGTCCCAGTGATACTAGTAGGGGCCCCCGATCTTTTCAGTCATTCATGTTGTTGTCATTTATTTTCCGCTGCAGATTTTCATTTGGATACTCCGTTTCATTCAGTGTTGTGTATTTTATCTTCATATAAAATATACTAGTATTCGGTATTGTCCTGGTGTGTTGTACTTAAACTCCTCATCGGAGTATTTGGTAATATAATGTGGTTCGGTACTACAATTATATTATTTAATTCATCGTTTTCATTTGCGTGGTGGGTCCCAGTCGGGGATCCACGACACTGTAATATCCGCCTAGTTTGGGGTGTTATAGAGTTGGTATCGGAGCGTGGTTGTGAATACTACCTTCCGAGTCATGTCTCATTTGAAATCATCGTCATTAGACTAGTATCATTGGACTTTCGCGTCACGTGTGACCTGTGCAAATGCCGAGCCAATCAGACCGAAAGAACTGTAAGATTTCTAACGCCATGGTATAATTTCTGGCAATAATCATTCATTCATCATTCATCAGTTAAAAATCCTCAAACATCATCATTCATTATGATCAGGACGGTCATGTTAACTCATTAATCACTCAATTCATTTCATTACTCAGTTGATGATCAGGACGATCATGTTAACTCATTAATCACTCAATTCATTTCATTACTCAGTTGTTGATCTGGAAGATCATATCATTAATCTTGTTAACTTGTTCAAGATACTCATTTCAAGAATTTCATCAGATAATCATGTCACCTCAGTTAATCATTCATGTAATCACTGTGTTAGAGCGCATATGCTCATTTTCATCATTTCATGACGTAAATCATAATGCGGTACTCATACGAGATCTATGATTATCATGCGGCCTTCCTACTTCAGTATGGAGAGAGCTGTCAGGGGATACACGGGGAGAGGCCGCGGTGCGGGACGGAACCCGGGGAATAATCACTCACTGTCGGGAAACCGTATCTGGGACTCTGCTCGGAATATGTTCGGGTTGATCCACTCACTTTTATGCAGGTCATGATGACCCATATGCAATTGCTTAATCATTATTGCGCCACTCTGGCCGAATTAATTGAGTGAACTCTCCCGTATGAGCCTGCTGCTAAGGAAATTGCTGAGCAACAACCTTTATCTGTCAGCAAGAAATCAACGAAGCGTAATCAGTCCGAAGGCGGTCAGTCAACCTTCAAGAAGCTTCGTGCGGGCTCTATCGTTTCTGAGCGACCTCCTACGGTGCATAATCGTGCGGGATCTCAGTCCCGAGCAGCCAGTTCGGCCATCACCTGTTTCAACTGTGGAGCACCGGGTCATTACAGCACTAAGTTTCTGAAACCGTCTATCACGTGCCATAATTGTGGGATTTTTGGGCATAAGGCCCGTTTTTGCCGAAAGGACTCCAAGTCGGCTCCGGCGGCATCTCAGGCCCCGAAGCAATCAGCGATTCAGAATCAGACTGCTCTGTCAGCGTCGTTTAAGACGATGGAAGCAAATAAAGGCGGATCTCATATTTATCAGATAGGAGCGTCCGGTTCGGGGGCCGGCAAGTCCCAGATTCATGTGATGAAGAGGATCGACGATCCGGTGGCCCGAATGTTCTCAGGTATACTCGTAATTTTATCTCAACCTGTGTGTACCTTTTGATACTGGTGCACCGCATTCATTCATTTTCGAATCATGTTTGAATAGACTTAATTTGGATAGTCCTATTGCTTGTGGACCTCATACCATCGGTCTAACTGATGATGGAAGAATTTTCGGAAATCATACCAAATTAAGCTTAATGACTGAGATTGGTTGGTGGACCTAATCGTGGTGGACTTACCTAAGGACGATGTAATATTGGGTGTTAATTAGATGGATCGTCATGATACCATCCTCAGTGATCGTAAGCGTTTGGTCACTATCATTTCAGTCATTGGAACCGAGTGTGTATTTCAGGGAGGTAATCCCCGTTGTTCCAGATGAATTATTAATATGAGGAAGACAGTGTAATTAGGCAATCGAGGTGTTCAATCATTCATCGTATCATTTTCATCGATTGACCGTTCTAAGGCAATTGAGGTGTTCAATCATTCATCGTATCATTTTCATCGATTGGCCGTTCTAAGGCAATCGAGGTGCTCAATCATTCAGCGTATCATTGTCATCGATTGGCCGTTCTAAGGCAATCGAGGTGTTCAGTCATTCACTGTATCATTGTCATCGATTGACCATTCGAGGGCAATCGAGGCGTTCAATCATTCGTGGTATCATTGTTATCGATTGACGATGTTCTCCCAGACGAGCTACTTGGTTTACCTCCACCGAGGGATATGGAATTCACAATAGAGTTGGAGCCTGGTACGCCCCCGTTATTGAAGGCACCATACCGGATGGCCCCGACCGAAATGCAGGAGTTGAAAATTCAACTTGAGGAATTGTTCGAGAAAGGTTATCTCCGACCGAGTGCGTCCCCGTGGGGAGCACCAGTGTTATCTGTCAAGGAGAAGTATGGTTCATTTCGTGTGTGTATTAATTATCAGGAGTTGAACAGGATGATGATCAAGGATAAGTATCCTCTACCCCGCATCGATGATCTCTTAGATCAACTTCAGGGAACTTCAGTATTTTTTCCAAGATCGACTTAAGATCTGGATATCATCAGTTGCGAATTCGACAGTCGGATAACGCGGGGACGGCGTTTCAAAAACGCTATGGTCATTATGAGTTCGTGGTAATGCCGTTTGGGTTACCTAATGCATCTGCGGTATTCATGGAATCAATGAATCGGGTTTTCATCGACTTTTGGGACCAGTTTGTGGTTGTATTCAGTGATGATATTTTAATTTATTCTCGTGACCAGGAAGAACATGAGTTTCACCTTCATCAGGTTCTCGGCGTGTTGAGACGAGAACAACTTTATGGGAAGTTTTCCAAACGTGAGTTCTGGATGTCCGAAGTGACGTTTCTCGGACATGTAATTTCATCAGACGGAGTTCGTGTCGACCCTCAGAAGACGGAGGCTATCCGAGATTGGCTACCTCCGAAGAATGTTAAGGAGATCCGAAGCTTTCTCGGATTAGCCGGTTATTATCGGCGGTTTGTTGAAGGATTTTCTAAAATCGCTCAACCCATGACGAATCTTTTACGGAAAGATAAGAAATACACGTGGTCCGACGCGTGTCAACAGAGTTTTGAGGAACTCAAGAGCCGGTTAACTTTAGCACCTGTCCTTTCTTTACCGCAAGAGTCGGAAGGATTTGTGGTTTATAGTGATACGTCCGGACAAGGTCTCGGATGTGTACTCATGCAGAACGGGAAAGTTATTGCTTATGCTTCACGGCAATTGAGACCTTACGAGGTTAATTATCCGACCCACGACCTGGAGTTAGCAGCCGTGGTGTTTGCATTGAAGATTTGGCGTTATAATCTTTATGGCGTTACCTGTCAGATATTCACCGATCATAAGAGTTTAAAGTATATATTTACTCAGAAGGAGTTAAATATGCGACAGAGACGGTGGTTGGAACTAATCAAAGATTATGATATCGAGATCCTTTACCACCCGGACAAGGCGAACGTTGTCGCCGACGCCTTGAGTCGTAAGTCCGTTCAGGAGCAGATGCTTGCTCGATTAACAGTTCAGATCGAGGTCTGGTTACAGCGAGTACAAGGGCAACTTTGTACATTGGAGATTTCATCGCCACTTGAGGAGGCGATCAGGGAGAATCAGGGTTCGGACCCATTTCTGTTACGCATTCGAGAGGATGTGATTCAGGGGAAAGCCCCCGGATTTGTGGTCCACGAGGATGGACTTTTGCATTTTAAGAATCGGTTGTGCGTACCGGTGAGTGACGAGTTGAAAAACTCGATTTTGAGAGAAACACATGCTACCCCTTATTCCGTTCATCCGGGGTCTAGCAAGATGTATAAAGACTTGAAACAAAATTACTGGTGGAGTAATATGAAGCGAGAAGTTGCGGAATTTGTTTCGAGATGCTTGACCTGTCAGCAAGTCAAGATAGAACATCAGCGACCGGCAGGTATGCTGAAATCTCTCCCTATTCCAGAGTGGAAGTGGGAGGATATTTCAATGGACTTCATCACGAGTTTGCCGACGAGTCGTCGTGGCATGAATACAATCTGGGTAATTGTGGATCGCTTAACTAAATCAGCTCATTTCCTTGAGATTAAGGATACGTGGGGTCCCGAGAGACTTGCCCAGTTGTTTATCAAAGAGATAGTGGGACTGCACGGTACTCCCAAAAGTATCGTTTCCGATCGTGACAGATGATTCGTGTCTCATTTTTGGAAATCAGTTCATCGTGCTATGGGAACTCAGCTTAATCTCAGTACAACTTTTCATCCTCATTCCGACAGACAATCAGAGAGGACTATTCAAACTTTGGAGGACATGTTGAGGGCATGTGTCCTCGATTGGAAAGATGATTGGGAAGCCCAACTACCGTTGATCGAGTTCACGTACAATAATAGTTGGCATTCTTCGATTAAGATGGCACCTTACGAGGCCTTGTACGGTCGTCGTTGTCGATCTCCTTTGTGTTGGGATGACTTATCAGAATCAATCGGCACCGAGCCCGATATGCTTGTAGTCGCCCGTGAGAAGGTAGCTTTGATCAGGAGTCGTTTATTGACCGCTCAGAGTCGACAGAAATCATATGCAGATAATCGTCGTCGACCATTAGAGTTCGAGACGGGTGACCATGTTTTGGTCAAGGTATCCCCGAGTCGTGGTATCTTCCGTTTTGGGAAGAGGGGAAAGTTGAGTCCGAGATTCATTGGACCATTTGAGGTTTTTGATCGAGTAGGCGAGCTAGCTTATCGATTGGCCTTACCTCCGGCGTTGAGCCGAATTCATAATGTGTTTCACGTCTCTCAGTTGCGGAAGTATGTTGCCGACCCGAGTCACATACTTCAGTTAGACGAAATCGAGATCGCCAATGATCATTCATATGAGGAGCATCCTATACGAGTTTTAGAGCGGCGAATCAAACAATTGAGGAACAAGACGATTCCTTTGGTTAAAATTTAGTGGTCTAGACACGGAGTCGAAGAGGCTACTTGGGAAACCGAGGATAGTATGCGGGAGAGTTATCCCAAATTGTTTAACCCTTAGTTTCGGGGATGAAACTCTTTTAAGGGGGGTGTATGTAATACCCAACTGTAATTCAGTCATTATCATTCAATATTTGTCACTCAGTAATTTTCACTCATTAATGATCATTTGTCACTCATACTCAATCATTGTATTCACCGTTCAGAGTAATTGTATCGTGTATCAATCGTCATTCATCATCAATCTAGTTGGAGAATCGTGCGATGTTTATCATCGTTGTCATTTTCATGGTGTGCTGTGTGTGAGGAGTAGCGTACGCTACGTACTCTCTTTAGCATGCGCTAATTGAGTATGGGTAGCGCACGCTACCTCTCAACACTAGCGCACGCTAGTATGTTTCAAACAGGCAGTCCAGAAGGCACTGGACTGCAGTTGGATTGTAAGTAGCGCAGGCTACGAATGGTAAGTAGCACGCGCTAGTAGGCCGAAGTAGCGCACGCTATACAGTCGGTGTAGCGCACGCTAAGGTCGGATCAAGTTGAGTCAAGTGGCTACTGGACTGGGTGGGATTTATTCATAGCGCACGTTATGAGTGATTTTTAGCGTACGCAAACGATATTGTAGCGCACGCTAAATATTGATTGTAGCGCACGCTACCGCGATCAGATCAGAGGACAGAAGGTTCTGGACTCCAGTACTGGGCATCAAATAATTCGTTAGCAAACGCTAACATTTCGGGGTTAGCGCATGCTAAGTGTACAACCGTAGTGCACGCTATAAAAGGTACGTAGTGCGCGCTACCGTTTTCGGACATTGGGTACTGGACTACCCAAAACACCCGTTAGCGCACGCTAAGAACTGGGGCTAGCGCACGCTAAAGTGGGATTTCTATAAATTGGACAGTGTAGCCCAGATTTCGTCATTTGTCATTTTTTCTCATTCTCTCATCGGCTCCGGGTGATTTGGAGCGATTTGGAGAGTATTCTTCGAGGTGTAATCATCAATCATCATCTTCAAGTTTTTGAGTTGGATTAATCATCACTTCATCATCTCCAAAACATCAAATCAAAGATATTAATCTCTTGGATCTAGAATTTCGGATTTTTGAGTTTTTCCTTCCGATTTCTTCGTGTAAGCTTGGATTGTTGTTGAAATATGTTAGATATGAATTATCTATCTTGGATAAATATATTCCTATGGATTTAATGTCTATTTGGGGATTTATTTCAAGAACCCTTGAGGTTGACTTCGGTTAATTTGGGGATTTCCGATTGATGTTGTTGTAATCTTGAATTGTTGATTCCTGGAAAGGAGATTGAGATGGTTTGGCCACGTCCGCAGGAGGCAGGCATCTGCTCCAGTGAGGAGGGTCGAGAGTTTAATGGTTGTCGGGGAAAGGAGGAGAGGCAGACCGAGGAGGACGTGGGAGGAGCAACTGAGATTAGATTTGAAGGCCTTAAACCTTTCCAAGACCATGACTGTTGATAGGTGCGCTTGGAGGCGCCAGATCAGAGTTGTGGATTCTTTTGTAGGGAGCGGTGATGTAGTTGAGAGCCTCAGGGTTGGATTGTCTCGGTTAGCTTTGACCTAGAGCATTGCATTTTTACTTTTATTGTATATTTTATCCTGTTGTCTTTGCGTGTGGTGTATTTTTGACAGGGAGCTGTGCGCAGAGCCAACCTCTCTTTTGTTAGAGCAGCGTTCATCGGGAGTGAAGTAGCCAAATTCCGCTTAGGTAAGTCCCATGTGGATCAAGCCATGGGCTCAGGTATGGTCTCGAGCTTTTTCGAATCATATGTTTTCCTTTATATTTATCACACAAGATTCTGCTGTGCACTAAGCTGGGGGTCTTCACGGAAACAACCTCCCTACCGTAATAAGTAGGGGCATGGTCTGCGTACATATTACCCTCCCCAGACCTTGCTCTGAGCGGGATATACTGGGTATGTTTGGTTTGGTTCTATTGTATTATTGATGCCATTGATATTGTTTTGCTGGTTTGAATCAATCATTTGATAGTTGGTTTCGATAATTTGGGTTTGGTTGTAACCAACGGGAAGTATATTTGCTATGTATTTGTTAGAATGCCCCGATTAGTTTGATTATCGTTGTATCGACTTTTGAGTTAGTCGTGTTTCGTTGCTTGATACGTGTATTGAACGGTTGTTGGTAATTATTGTTATTCAAGGTTGTTCGAGCGACCGACATCTCATTGTGGGACGTTTGTTCGAGGAAGGACATTCTTCACCGGTTGTATAAGTTAATTCTTACTCAGTTAAAGGGATATTCATTCCTTGCGTTGTTGTTCATTCATAATCATAACTCATTCATATTGTATTAACCGTATCGAGACTTGTCATTGTCAATTAATCATTTCAGTCACGAGGAACGACGGTTCCAATTATTTCATTGAGCTATCATTCATTTCACTGTCATTTCATGTCGGTGAGTCATTATTGATTTTCGATGTCACTTTTGTTATATCGTGGCATTCCGGGTCATACTGGCGTGCCGGTTGGTATGTGTAGGATTTTCATGTCAGGCGCATTTAAATCGTGTGTTGGTTGTTGGCCTCACATTGGACTGTGCACACGAGTCGATTGCTTCGTGAGACTCATTAGGTATAAGACCACACGTGTATTTGATCGATACTCGTTGGTGGCTTGTGCACGGACACATTTCCATCCCGGACGTAGTGTGGCGCCATTTCTTTGAGCCGTACTATTAGTTGATTCATATAACATGTTTGATTGCGTATGTTTTCAACAGGATTGTGTGTATTCAACTCTTGAGGATTGTTGTTCTATGTAACTGACCCCGTTTGGGGATTTTGTTTTCAGCTCATGGCAAGGCAAAAGCACGGGAATAGCATGTTGACGACGAGGAGTCCCAGTGATACTAGTAGGGGCCCCCGATCTTTTTAGTCATTCATGTTGTTGTCATTTATTTTCCGCTGCAGATTTTCATTTGGATACTCCGTTTCATTCAGTGTTGTGTATTTTATCTTCATATAAAATATACTAGTATTCGGTATTGTCCTGGTGTGTTGTACTTAAACTCCTCATCGGAGTATTTGGTAATATAATGTGGTTCGGTACTACAATTATATTATTTAATTCATCATTTTCATTCGCCTGATGGGTCCGAGTCGGGGATCCACGGCACTGTAATATCCGCCTAGTTTGGGTTGTTACATACTTGACGCTATGCATGCGTTAATGCAAACCGAGATCATCGAGCTCTCGTGTATCTAATACAGCTAGCTCCAATGCTTTGGCCAAAGACTTATGATCTCATCTGCCAATAACCGCATAGGACATATAACCCGTTCACTAACAGGAGAAAGAATTCTATCTTGGTATTCAGTAGGACCTGCTACTTGCCCATCAAGATGCACGTCGAGGTTGACCCCGCCTTAGGTTTATAGGGTCGAACTACTCTAATGAAAATCTTGACGTCACAAGCACATCCCTACTAAATCCTCAAGTCGAAGGTTCACGAATACCTATCACAACCTTTCAATTCCATCATTGGTATCCCGAGTGAAATCCGTGTGACGAATCGAGGGTGAGTCGGTTCGAGTATACTAATCCAATTAGCATACCTATAACGTGTGCTCCCACTAACCATTAGTGTTCGACATGCACTCTCCTTGTCAAAGAACACGTCATACAAGTCTTCACATAAACTTAACGCCCAGTCAAGTTTCATCGACTTGCGAACGATTAAGTATTTGAGCTATAAACCTTTCAAGTGCCGACCCCCTTATCCGATAAGGAGTGGAACGTTTTGCTCTCAAATACACGGACTAGTTTCTACATGTATATTTACGAGTTAGGAATGCCATTAACTACCAGTAAATAAAGAAACATCTATTGCCTTATATTGATGATTTACATAATAACAAGTACAATGCCCTCACTCAACATCCTCTGAGTGACATTCGAGGGCATACTCCTAACACAAACAATATGGCTCAAAGATGGACGTCACAGTACGCCCGATCCGGAAATGTGTCTGTGCACAAGCCATCCCGTGTATCGAGCAAATACACGTGTGGTCTTATACCTAATCAGTCTCACGAAGTAATCTTCTTGTATGCACAGCCCAACGTGAGGACATGACCCCATCACACGTCTATATGTGCCCGTCCTGAAAATCCTACATATAACCGATCGGCACGCAGATATGACTCCAGATATGTCACAATACAACATGACAACGAAACTCAAAGAATCACATATCCAATAATGATCAAAAGACTCACCGAAGTGAACAATGACACACGAATAATGAAAGGTCGACTCGACCGACAATATCCAAAACAACAATCTTGGGATCACAATTCCCAAAGGACGACCAACACGATCAACACCCTCAACACAACAGGCCTGGGATCAACATCCCTCAACGATCGATCAACACAACCATTAACACCAAATGATAGTCCTGGAATCAACATCCATCAACGAACAACCAATACGAATCTCATTATACGAAACTTCAACTTACGACATATACCACAATTCAACATAATAATTATCCTCATAACTGAAAAATACTTAAATTACCTCAAACCGACGATAATATCCTTTCCACGAACAAACCACCATCCCGACAATTTACGTTTATAATAACATTGCTATTTGAATTATAAATGAAATGAAAGCGAAACCATTGATTAAATATTATGAACTGAACAAGTATAACTTGACTCGATACCGATACCACGAAGCCGTTACCAAAACCATTGCCTTCGTCTACGAGCTCCTCAGCCCCGACCAAAAGCAATCTATGAACTCTTCAACCTCAACCGCAACACAACGGTCGTAATCAGTTATCAATTATCACCACCTATTGCAATAATCGATTAACACACATTCGATAATAATCAACAACCGGTGTCACCAATCTACAACCCTAACAATTCCAAAATATCTTGATTAAACACAAGTCCGAACAACCTAACTCAAACAATTACGAATTCATTCCCATGATTCCGAAAAGCCCATATATCGATTCGATAAGGCGAGTATACAAACTTAACTAAAATATTCCAATCAATTTCTCTTTCAAAACTTCAATCAAACACCTTGAAGGAGGAATTCAAAGGTATATTCGAATCATCAATCAATAAACACCAACCACATCAAGAACACGAAGAACACAATCACAAACATATATATTCTTCATCATATAGTCCATATAATCTCACGAATCGTAACAATAAATCCATAATCATCTTCATACGAATCATTCGTCAACATTAACATCAAAATCTGAATTCAAGAAGAGGATTACCCAACATACCTCTTAGAAGATGAAATACACAAGTAAACATTTCCCTTAATTAACACGGTGCGAAGATATCGACGAAAGGAAAGAGTCCCGATCCAACTTCCTTCAAAAAGTTCGTTCCTAAATCACAACGATATCAATCAAATCACAATTCGACGAAAACGTATAGAACTTCCCAAGTTCTACCCATTGATGCATTTTATCGGACACTTTGAGGGCATAGTCCAATTTAATCGATTAACGGAGAAATTCTCGAATTTGTTCCACAAAACTTCAACAGTAATGAATGATTTCGAGAATACAACAAAGTTCTATCAACAATCTGATTTAAAACGAATGAAATCGTCCAAAGCACCAATAAACCTCAAAATCCTCAAAACCAAGAGTTCAAGTGTTCTTACCTTCGATACGGGCAAAAGATGATGTTAGATATGAATCAAACTTCCAAAAAATGATGCTCCATGATGTTCCCAATCAAATCCATCAATCTTTGATGAAGAATCACGAAGAAACGAAGAAAAAAAGTGACAATGGCCAAGTGACCCGGTCCAGGCCCTTAAATAGCCGAGACCTATCGGTACCTTACGGCCGTAACCGGCCATGGCTACCCTCCTGTCCAATTTGGCTGACACCCTTACGTACGTAATAGGCCCTTACGGCCGTACCCGGCCACAACCTTACGGCCGTTATCGACCAGTCCTTACGCCCAGCGAGTCACTGCCAACCGTGATCGGCCATCCCTGCGAGTCACTGCCGACCGTGATCGGACATCCCTGCGAGTCACTGCCGACCGTGATCGGCCATCCAGCGAGCCCTCGGTCACGACTCGACCAGCTGCCTCCTAACGTATGTAACACTTAATCCATTGCGTACATAATACGTACGTTGACTTACTACAGTAATATACTTGTATTACTTATCTAATACACCCTGTATAGCGTACGTAAATCCATCCGTTTACTCACTTGTCCACATCCGCTGCCGAAAGCTGTCGACACGGGGCCCACCTGTCGATCATATCCGGATCCTGTCCGATTCCCTCTGTTACGTACGTAATGCCTTATGCATAACGTACGTAAAGCGTAGAATTTAGCGTACGTAAGTCCTTGAGCTTAGCGTAGGTAATGACCTTCTGTACTTGGCCAAAATCCAACTGTTCCTGTCCGACGTCTCGACATACATAATACAAACATACAGCATACTGAATACACATATACTCAACCCAAAAATATTCTCATACGATACACCTGATATCCAAATCAGTTCAACCTGATACAACATATTCTCAAATGTAGTTGTCTATCAAATACGATAATTATATAAATACGACTGTCTTAGTTCTGAATTTATTTTATCCATAATGTATAGACACCAAGCTATGCAGTATATCTCAGATAAAATAATGCGAAAAATTGATACTGAAAATCCGGGTATTACGTACTAAAAATAGGGGTATTACAATAATATATCGATTTTGTGCTTGCCTAATTCTTTAACGAATTGATATGCCATATCTATATGCTGGATATTGTAACACCCCAAACTAGGCGGATATTACAGTGCCGTGGATCCCCAACTGGGACACACCAGGCGAATGAAATTTAATGAATTAAATAATATAATTATAGTACCGAACCACATTATATCATTAATTACTCCGATGAGAAGTTTCAAGTACAACACACCCAAGATATTACAGAATACACGTATATTTTATATGAAGATAAAATACACAACACTGAATGAAAATGAGTATCCAAACAGAATCTGCAGCGGAAATAAAATGAAGACACACGAATGACTGAAAAGGACTGGACTCCTCACCGTCAAAGTTCTCTTCCCGTGCTTTAGGCTTGCCATGACCTGAAAACAACATCCCCCAACGGGATCAGTTACACAGAACAACAATCCTCAAGAGTTGAATAAACACAATCATGATATAACTTAATTATGAAATTAAGCTGAAGAGAGGTATCATAGTACGCCCGTAATGGTATGTGCAAGTGCACAAGACGAGTGTCCGGACACACCCGCCCTTGTACCTAATTAGTCTCACGGAAGTACGTTACCGTGTACACCGTCCATTGTGTCGGTGAACCCGATCACATGACTATCATGTGCCCGACTAAAAATTCCACACATTCCCACCCGGCCACGCAATATGAACCAGAAGGCCACAAGAGCAAAAATGACCAATGAACATTAATGAATAACAATTCGACAAGGGTCAAGAATGACTCACCGAGATGAGATAATAATGAAATGAATGGTAGCTCATTGAAATGATTGGAACCGTCGTTCCTCGTGAATTGAATGATTAGTTTGATAATTACAAGTCTCAACATGATTATTACACTATGAATGAATTATGATTATGAATGCACAACAACGAAAGGAATGAGTATCCTTTTAACCGAGTAAGAATTAACTTACTCAACACCGGTGAAGAATGTCCTTCCTCGAACAACGTCCTAAAAGATATGTCGGTCGCTCGAACAACCTTGAATAACACAATTACCGATAATCCGCTTAATACGTATCAAGCATGAATCATGACCAACTCAAAGGTCGACATAACAATATCCAAACTCATTGAGGCATTCAAACAAACACTTAGCGAACATCATCCTTTGATTACAACCAATCCCAAATATATCGAAACCAAACTCCAAAATGAGTAGTTCAATCCAACAAAACACCTTCAATGATATCAATAATCCAACAGGAAACCACAATTCACGGTTACGACAACCATAATCGGAAACCCCAAAAAATAACTAAAGTCAACATCAAAGGTTCTTGATTAATTCTCCAAATATTCATCAAATACGAAAAACACATCAATATATCCATAGGAATACATGTATCCAAGGTAGATAATCCATATCTAACATATTCAAATATAATAGTAAGCTTACATGAAGAGATCGGAAGGAAAATACTCAAAATTCAAAATTCTAGATCCAAGAAATCATTACCGTGATTTGATGTATTGGAGAGGATGAAATGATGATTAATCCGAATGATAAGCTTGAAGATGATGATAGATGGATTCAGCTCGAATAAATCTCTCCAAAACCTCCAAAATCGCCCAAAAATGACGAAGGAATGAAGTGAAATGAAAAATGACGAATCTGGACTGCACTGTCCAATTTATACTGGTCCCAGCTTAGCGCACGCTATGACCTGATATGTAGCGTGCGCTAACGGGTTAACGACGATCCGATGGCAAGCTCGATCGCCGTTAGCGTACGCTACGAACTTGGTAGTGTGCGCTAACGTCTTCCCGATAGCGTGCGTTAACCCAAAAAGTTAGCGTGTGCTAACTGATATCTGATGCCCAGTGAATGAAGTCCAGAACCTCCTGTTCTCTGATCTGCTCGCGATAGCGTACGCTACACCCAAAACTAAGCGTGCGCTACTACACCATTAGCGTACGCTAATATCCACTCATAGCGCACGCTATGAATTATTCCAAATCAGTCCAGTACCATGGACTCTGCCTGATCGACCTTAACGCGCACTACACTGCTAGCATAGCGTGCGCTATCCGAACTCACTAGCGTGCGCTACTTACCATTCGTAGCGTGCGCTACTACAACCCAACTGCAGTCCAGTGCCTTCTGGACTGTCTGCCTGAACCACTCTAGCGTGCGCTAATGCTGAGAGGTAGCGTGCGCTACCCGTACTCAATTAGCGCGCGCTAAAGAGAGTACGTAGTGTGCACTACTCCTCACACACAGCTCCATTACGATGATGACAAGGATAATAATCACGGTCTGATCCTCCAACCAGGTAGATAGACGAATAATAATTGATACACGATACAAAATACTCTGAACGGTGAATACAATGAATGAATATGAATGATGGATGATTAATAATGAATGAAAATTACAGAGTGACAATTACTGAATGATAATTACTTAATGATAATGACTGAATTACAACCGGGTATTACATACACCCCCCTTAAAAGAGTTTCGTCCCCAAAACTAAGCGTCAAACAACTCGGGATAACTCTCCCGCATACTATCCTCGGTTTCCCAAGTAGCCTCTTCGACACCGTCTCTAGACCACTGAATTTTAACCAAAGGAATCGTCTTGTTCCTCAACTGTTTGATTCGCCGCTCTAAAACTCGTATAGGACGCTCCTCATACGAATGATCATCCGCTATCTCGATTTCGTCGAACTGAAGTATGTGACTCGGATCGGCAACATACTTCCGCAACTGAGAGACATGAAACACATTATGAATTCGGCTCAACGCCGGAGGTAAGGCCAATCGATAAGCCAGATTGCCTACTCGATCCAAAATATCAAACGGTCCAATAAATCTCGGGCTCAACTTCCCCCATTTCCCGAAACGGAAGATACCTCGACTCGGGGATACCTTGACCAAAACGTGGTCACCCGCCTCGAACTCTAATGGCCGTACAAGGCCTCGTAAGGTGCCATATTAATCGAAGCATGCCAACTGTTATTGTATGTGAACTCGATCAATGGTAGTTGGGCTTCCCAATCATCTTTCCAATCGAGGACGTATGCCCTCAACATGTCCTCCAATGTATGAATAGTCCTCTCTGATTGTCCGTCGGACTGAGTATGAAAAGCTATGCTGAGATTAAGTTGAGTTCCCATAACACGATAGACTGATTTCTAAAAATATGACACGAATCGCCCGTCACGATCAGAAACGATACTCTTATGAGTACCGTGCAATCTCACTATCTCTTTGATGAACAACTGTGCAAGTCTCTCAGGACCCCACGTATCCTTAATCTCAAGAAAATGAGCTGACTTAGTTAGATGATCCACAATTACCCAAATTTTATTCATGCCACGATGACTCATCGAAAAACTCGTGATGAAGTCTATTGAGATATCCTCCCACTTCCACTCTGGAATAGGGAGCGGTTTCAGCATACCCGCCGGTTGCTGATGTTCTATCTTGACTTGCTGACAGGTTAAACATCTCGAAACAGATTCTGTGACTTCTCGCTTCATATTACTCCACCAGTAATTTTGTTTCAAGTATTTGTACATATTGCTAGGTCCCGGATGAATGGAATAAGAGGTAGCATGAGCTTCTCTCAAAATCGAGTTTTTCAACTCGTCATTCGCCGGAACGCATAACCGGTTCTTAAATCGCAAAAGTCCATCCTCGTGGACCACAAATCCAGAAGCTTTCCCCTGAGTCACATCATCTCGAATGCGCAACAAAGATGGGTTTGAACCCTGATTCACTCTGATCGCCTCCGCAAGTGGCGATGAAATCTCTAACGTACAAAGTTGTCCTTGTACTCGTTGTAACCAAACCTCGACCTCGGATCTTAGGAATTCCTGTTGAAGTTCCTTCTGAACAGTCAAACGAGCAAGCATTTGCTCCTGAACGGACTTACGACTCAAGGCGTCGGCGACAACGTTCGCCTTGCCCGGGTGGTATAGTATCTCAATATCATAATCTTTGATTAGTTCCAACCACCACCTCTATCGCATATTTAACTCCTTCTGAGTAAATATATACTTCAAACTCTTATGATCGGTGAAAATCTGATAGGTGACGCTATAAAGATAATGACGCCAAATCTTCAACGCGAATACCACGGCCGCTAACTCTAGGTCGTGGGTCGGATAGTTGACCTCGTAAGGTCTCAGCTGTCGTGAAGCGTAGGCAATAACTTTCCTATTCTGCATTAATACACATCCAAGACCGTGTCCGGATGCGTCACTATAAACCACAAATCCTTTCGTCCCTTGTGGCAAGGAAAGGATAGGTGCTGAAATTAACCAGCTCTTGAGTTCCTCAAAACTTCGTTGACATGCATCGGACCACTCATATTTCTTATCCTTCCGCAAAAGGTTCATCATGGGTTGAGCAATTTTAGAAAATCTTTCACAAATCGCCGGTAATATCCTGGTAATCCGAGAAAGCTTCGGATTTCCTTAACATTCTTCGGAGGTTGCCAATCTCAGATCGCCTCCGTCTTCTGAGGGTCGACACGAAATCCAATTGATGAAATTACATGTCTGAGAAACGTCACTTCGGACATCCAGAACTCACATTTGGAAAACTTTCCATAAAGCCGCTCTCGTCTCAACACGTCGAGAACCTGATGAAGGTGAAATTCGTGCTCCTCCAGATCACGAGAATAAATCAAAATGTCATCAATGAAAACAACCATGAATTGATCCAAATAGTCGATGAAAACTCGATTCATTAATTCCATGAATACTGCAGGTGCATTAGTTAACCCAAACGGCATTACCACAAACTCATAATGACCATAGCGTGTTCGAAACACCGTCCTTACGATATCCGACTCTCGAATTCGCAACTGATGATATCCAGATCTTAAGTCGATCTTGGAAAATACTGAAGCTCCCTGGAGTTGATCCAAAAGATCATCAATACGGGGTAGAGGATATTTATTCTTGATCGTCACCGTGTTCAACTCCCGATAATCAATACACAAACGAAATGAACCGTCCTTCTTCTTGACAAATAACACTGGTGCTCCCCACGGGGACGCACTCGGTCGGATATAACCTTTCTCGGTCAAATCCTCCAATTGATTTTTCAGTTATTGCATTTAGGTCGGGGCCATCCGATACGGTGCCTTTGATATTGGAGACGTACCAGGCTCCAACTCAATTGTGAATTCCACATCTCTTTGTGGAGACAAACCAGGTAACTCGTCTGGAAATACATCGGCATATTCTCTCACTACCGGAATATCCTCCAACATTGATGATTTCTCGGTTTTGGTCATATAGCACCAATAACCAACACACCCCTGATTTGGTCATAAAACATAAACTTTTATTATGATGTCTCACAACTAAGTTTATAATGTGTGCAACACATCGACTATGATAAAAAATACCCTTCAAAGGCGGTTTGGATGTTAGTATTAATTTTTTACCGCGTTTGTATTATTAGACGCGTTATCAAATGAGATCGAAAAAACTTTTTCTTGTAAGTTAAAGTTATTTATTACATTTTTTAACATATGAAATAAATTTTGACCGGTGTGAGGATACTCAAAGTTTTCAAAAGCAATCGTACGCTTCATCATTAGCCATGTATCGGGATCAATCCAATGTGCGGTAACACAAAGGTATGAACCGGGCAAACCATGAGATGCCGACCAAACATCGGTTGTTAAGTTTACATTTGTATTTAAGTTTGCAAAACTAGTTACTAGTTCTATTTTAGCCTTTTTCCATAATTTAATACAATCACGTCTAAGAGTAGCACGACTTACTTGTTTATATCGCGGTTGAAGAGTATTTTGAATCACCTTAGTCAATCGAGGGTTATCGAAGTGGTTGAATGGCAAACCTTCTTGAATCACGTAGTTTGCAAATTGTTGTCGGCACCGCTCTGCCTCGTATGCAAAAAGACCCCCCTCTCGTGACATAGATGCTTGAGCGTCTTTCGGAACGGATTTGAGTCCTTCGCAATACTTGTCGGTATGCATCTTCAACGTCATGTTGGATTCATGTTTCAAAAACTTACTGCAATGTTTACAATGAGCCTTAAGTTGCCCATCCGACAACTTCACGAGGTTGAAATTACACCAAATTTTTTGGTCTCGGGTTGTTCCTATAACTTCAACAATCTCGGGTGCATTCGTGGAAGCAGAAGAAGATTGAGTTGCCATTTGAGAGAAACGAGAATTTTGTAAGCGTTTTTAGTGTTTAAAGAGTGTTTTGAGAGTGGAGTCTTGTGACTAAACCAAACTCAACATACCTATTTATAGTGAATTTAGGATGGTAAAAAAAAAAGCAAAAAATAGGGTTATAATTTGGAAAAAACGGCTAGTTAACGGTCACAAGGGAAAAACCGGTTTCTAACCACTTCCCAAAAATACCGACCCGGACTGGTTTTCAATGGTACACTCGGCAACTGGTTACAAACCGGCGGTTCGTATCAAAACCGAACCAGTTTTGGTCAAAAACTGGTTTTGACCGGTTTCGGTTTCGTTTTTTTTTCGGTTTCAGTTTTGGTTTCGGTTTTTTTGCCCACCTCTAGATCACGATGTCATGGATATGATTGTGGATGTATTTTTGCTAGGGTCGAGTACCTTGTATGTGTTACCGAGATTTCGTATCTTGGGTGGTTATGTTTTATAGATTTTATGTCCGTCGAGGACACGTGGTGTGGGTTGTAGACCCCGTGAACTACTGTTGGTTTTATTTGTGAAAGCAAATCTTTAGGCTGTGACCCTTTTTTTTTTTTTTAAAGAGAAGGATTCGATAAGCCTAAATAGTTTTCCACTAAAAATCTCGAGGACATTTTAAACACATTTTATAAATTTTTCTCTTGATCTGTGATCTTTCGAATTTGAAAAGTTTTACTCAAACTCTTTGCCCCGGAAAGTATCTTTTGTTATGTTTGAATCTTTGAGGATTTCTGATTATTATTATTCTTGGAATATGATTGTATGACTCGTATTTATACTTTGTACTTGCACTAGCAAAATAGTGGAATTTTGCTAACCCCCGAGAAATCAGGGGATGGATGTGTGTATTGCATTCAGGTACGTGCAGAGCCTTGGGGAGCATAACACAGGGTTGGCACGAAGGATGATGAATGATGATCGATACTAATCACATGAGGACCCGTACGATATTGTATCGGTTTAGTTGTAGTTATTTCCGCTGCAGTATTTTTTCCATTGTACGGGAGCGTGTTGTATTTTGACCCCTGCGTGGGTATGTATTGAGATGGAGTTGAATGTACTAATTGAAAGACCAAATCGGTATACTGGGTCATTTTAGCCTTAAAGGCGATGTTGAGATGTTTGATTTTGTTACCAGACTGGTAGATCCTTGAGAAAAGGGTCTACGTCGTGTAATATCCCTTAGTGGATTGGGGGTGTTACATAAATGGTATCAAAGTTTTAGGTTGTGGAAACCTAGGCTGTCGGGTCAAGTTGTGTCTGTTGAGTCTTGTCTCGTCGGATTTTGTCTGACTGAGTCGTGTCGCGACACGTCGTCTGAGTTCGTTGGTCGTGATTAGTATCGTGGGGCGATCATAATCTTCATGCGACATGTGGATGTAAGTCTCCCTTCATTGTATTGTCTCTCGTGTGGCACAAGCTACTTGTATGATTATTTATTAAGTGATGGAATTTTTATGTGGATTTTGATTTCAGGATTTGTGTTTATTTGACTCTCATATTTTGTTCATATGAGGAGTGGTATCGCTGCTAATGTATTTCTGACTATTGATTTTGTCCGCTGCTAATGATTTTCAGAATGATTTGCTCGTATTGCAAGTATTCTTGTGAAACCCTTATGCTTAACATGAAATGGTAATGTATATGTGTGTGCTTTGCTCACTCCGGGAGGGTCCGGAGAGGCCTCAGAGGGATCTGTGATTTCGCTCCTGATTCACGAGCTTGTTTGGATAGCTTGATGCAGGAGGGTCCATAGAGGCCTCGAGATAGGGCGTGGTTTCGCCGGTCTGGCAAAGAGTTATGTGTGGATTTGCTCACTCCGGGAGGGTCCGGTGAGGCCTCGGAGGAATCTGTGATTTCGCTCCTGATTCACGAGCTTATTTGGATAGCCAATCCGGGAGGGTCCATAAAGGCCTCGGATAGGACAAGTGGTTTAGCCACAGTCTGGCGATTTTCAACTGTGATTATTGACTGTTTGTTTTCCGGAAAAGACATGTCTTGATTTTGAAACAATTTGATGCATGTGCTACAAGACGTGTAAATGAATGTGAGTTTTGGGCATTCTGGCCTAATGGATTTTTTTTTAAAATCTTGAGTATCTTAGAGAATAAATTTCGAGACGTAGTTTTGAAATGGATTATTTTCTCGCGGTATTTTCAAAGTGCCTACTAGTACCACTGTATGTTGCAAAATTATTCCACTTTGAGGACCAAAATATTTTGAGATATTTTCAGTAATTTAAAAATGCATTTGCTTAGACCGAAGGTCGAATATTTCTGAAAGTTTTTAACAAAAAGAAAGATGTCCTGATTTTTATCAAATGCAAGACGGTTTTTCAAAGTCTCGATAATGATGTTTGTATTACTTTTTAAAAATGTGATACTCAAGATCAACTAGTGTTTCCAATTTTTTTCAAAAAGGTGGTTTTCGTTTTTAAAACCTATCATTTCATGTTTGCGGTCAGGGAATGTGTGCATGATGTTAGCATTGTCGTTAGGGTGTTAGCCCTCCGAGTTGTGATTGAATTGGTGGTGTGAGTGTTGAGTCGTTCGCCACGCATTCGTTGTGTAAGCCCTCTGTAAGAGGTGTGATGTTGGTATTGAATGTTTATCGCTTCATGGTGATTTGGGTGTTATCGAGCACATGCGGTATTGAAACTTAGGTTTGTATGATTGTGTACATATGTGATTGTTTCATGATATTTTATAATTGTGTGGTGGTTATCGTTCGGGCCGTTGAAATCACCGAACGATGCCGTCGTTGCTGTGATTTTCGTATGGGTGTTGCCTTACGATGATAATCATTGTATGTGTTGAGTGTTATGATTTTCTGTTGTGCTGAGTGGTTACTTATTCAATATGCCGAGGGGCAGAGGTCGTGGTCGTGGCGACCAGACGCGTGATCAGGATCATGCTGCTAGTGATGGTGTTGGTATCCGTGTTGCTACTATTTTGCATCGTAGTTGCCAGATGACTCGATTGACAGCGATTCAGCATGTCTGAGATGTGACCCAGAACATTAGTGCAAATCAGTGGCTTCGAGAAGTGGTTCGTATGAATCCCCCTCGTTGCGCTGGTGCTGCAGATGCATTGGGCTGGGAAGGTTGGCTTTTCCAATTGGGAAAAATATTCGAGGTATTTGATTGTCCAGAAGAACGTAAGGTGTCGGTCGCTCAGTATCTTCTCGACAAGGATGCCGATAACTAGTGGGAGGCTGTTAAGCCTCGGGATCGTGTTGTCACGTGGGCAGAGTTCCAGGGATTCATGAGAGATGAGTTTTGTCCTGAACCAATCATAAAGCAGAGAATTAATGAATTCTTTTCGGCGAGGCCGCAAGATGTATCGCTGTCTCAAGCTATTATTAACTATAGCAAACAACTCAGCTACGTGCAGGATCAGGTAAGGACAGAGGAAGATAAGATCTGTCATTTTAATAGGCGAATGAAGCCGGAGATTCGTCAGTACATGGAGGGTCTCACTTGTACTTCATTGAGAGAGTATCAGAATAGGGCGTTAGCCTACGAACTATCTATAGCATCGACTGAGCATATGTCGGAATCGAAGAAACAGAAAAAAATTGGGAACTTTTCAGGAAAACATATGAGTGGGGCCCCTGGGGCTGGGACTTCGTGTCATCATCCTAAGAAGGTTCCTTGATCGCGTGAACAGAGGAAGAGTATTAGCCCTGCAGTGTGTAATGTGAGCAGCACGAAGACGTGTTATAACTGTAGTCGAGCGGCCCATACCGCGAAGAATTGTCGTTCAGCGTTAGTCAGCTGTTTCGATTGTGGTCAATTGGGACACCAATCCGTGCATTGCGAGACGATAGCAGAGAGATTTGGGGAACGAGTTTGCGCCTCCGCTCCGAATAGACAGGAGATGCCTAGTGTAGTTTTTGAGAATTTCGGCGTGGTCGGAGTTCTTCGTGGTTACCCCCGCGGATCGTTGTGTGTTTAATTTCTATTTTTTCGACTGGGCGTGTTTTCTGGTGATAGGTACCTTTTGTTTTGTGATTGTTTGGATAATTAACTTGATTGTGCTATCGTCGAGCGTGATTTCACGCCGTATGTTCCTTTGCGTTGCTTGTAGCGTTTCGCCTATGGGTGTGAGTTATTCAGTTCTTGTGTATCTCTTTGAGATTTTCCTGGTGAGATTTTCCTCCGCCCTACTTATTTTAAGTTTCGGGACGAAACTTCTTTTAAGGAGGGTGGTATGTAATATCCGTAATTTCGATTTTTGGTAAATTTCATTTTTTTGGCAGGAGTCCATTTTAACGGCTCGCCTGTGACCGTTTAGTCATTCTGAGTTCCGTGTTCTTAAGCGACTTTTCCGCGCTTGAGTTCGATTCTTGCGAATCTTGTTCGAAAATGCTGTTTCATGTTCCTTCAAAGTTTGTTTAACTTTGTTAGACGTATTGGGAGCTTCAGTGTGGTTATCCATTGTTGTATCGTGATATTTTGGTCGTTCGGCCATTTCATAATTTTTCAAAGGTCTTGCGGAACTTCTTTCGTATTTCTCACTCCGACCTTTTTGGAGTGTCGTTCTGAGTTTTGGTGCGATTCTACTGACTGTGCAGTACGAATAGCGCACGTTATGGGCTAGATATAGCGTGCGCTACTTGAGATTGTTAGTGCACGCTAACTGGAGGTGCAGAAACAGTCCGAAGGCTACTGGACTGGGTTGGAACGTTGATTGGCGCACGCTATGTAGTGGTATAGTGCGCGCTAAGGTGCAGCAGTAGCACACGCTATGGTGAGGATAGCACACGCTAACTGATAGTTCGGGGGCAGTCCAGAAGCTACTGGACTGGGTCTGGAGGTCTCGTTAGTGCACGCTAACACTTGTGGTTAGCGCACGCTAACAGTGTGTTTTTGACAGGAAGTTTTGCTTCGGTGCCTCGATAGCGCATGCTAATCGTAATGATTAGCGTACGCTAAGCTGTCCAGTATATAAACTGGACAACAGTCGTGAATTGTCATTTCTACTTCATTTCTTCTCCTCTCCGCGAGTTTGAGACGAGGGCGACTAGGTTTTGAACTTCTGGTCGATTTTTATTCCATCCAAGATGTTTTGGAGAGTTCTAGGTGATAGTAACATCATCTAATCCATTGTTCTTCGTCGGATCAATGTAATTTTTCCCATTTTCCCCTACTTTTTGGAGTTTTGTTCTTGATCTCGATCCTAGTCCGGTTTTGATGAATCGGTTGGTGATATATGATGTTATTAATCGTGTTCTATAGATTGTATATCCATATTTCGAGTTTGTTTAACTCGATTGACGATTTGAGTGTTCTTGAGAATTATTGAACATTTAATGTTCGATTAAATGTTTCAATGAGTTTCCTTTGATGTTTTGAGGTGATTTCCGTTATTATTTGGCCTGGATCCTCGTTGTGATAGTGTTCTCGTTGTTTCTTTCGATAGTTGTAGGTTTCGGGGCACTTCGGTCGAGCTGTGTTCGTCGGAGTATTCGTGTGCCAGTTTCGAGGCAAGTACATTGTTCATACATTTCTTGTTTTGTGGATATGATGATCGGTAATCGTCTAAGTGTGTTTGTTTGGTTGTTTGAAATGAACTTTCAAAGGATTTGGTTTAGCCTCGTTAAAGGCTCTCTTTCAAAATGTGTGTGTGTATTGTGAATGTTGTGTGCTTGTGAATGATTAAGTGAATCCTATAGATATGTTTGATGTTAGTGTTGTGATTTGATAATATACACATATATTATCTCATTTCGGTGCGTTATGATTCGACAATTGTGTCGTGCTATGCAACAAGTGATTGATCCAACCGTGAGAGCCTAAGAAAACTACGGTGACACATGGCTTATGATCATGTGGTCAGGATGCAACAAGTGATTGATCCAACCATGAGAGCCTAAGAAAACTACGGTGACACATGGCTTGTGATCATGTAGTCAGGATGCAACAAGTGATCGATCCAACCGTGAAAGCCTAAGAAAACTACGGTGACACATGGCTTGTGATCATGTGGTCAAGATGCAATAAGTGATTGATCCAACCGTGAAAGCCTAAGAAAACTACGGTGACACGTGACTTGTGATCATGTGATCAGGATGCAACAAGTGATTGATCCAACCGTGAGAGCCTGATGACACATGGCAAGCGATCACGGTGTTATGAATATGATTGTGGATGTATTTTTGCCAGGGTCGAGTATCTTGGACGTGTTACCGAGATTTCGTATCTTGGGTGATTATATTTTGTTGATTTTATGTCCGTCGAGTACACGTGGTGTGGGTTGTGGACCCCGTGAATTATTGTTGGTTTTATTTGAGAAAGCTGGGCTGTGACCCCCTTTCGTTTTTTTTTTTTTTATACAGAAGGATTCGATAATCCTAAATGGCTTTCCGCTAAAACTCCCGAGGACATTTTAAACACATTATATAAATTGTTCTCTTAATCTGTGATCTTTCAAATTTGGAAAGTTTTACTCAAACTCTTTGCCCCGGAAAGTATCTTTTGTTATGTTTGAATCTTTGAGGATTCTTGATTATTATTCTTGGAATATGATTTGTATGACTCGTATTTGCACTTTGTACTTGCACTAGCAAAATAGTGAAATTTTGCTAACCCCCGAAAAATCAGAGGGTGGATGTCTGTATTGCATTTAGGTATGTGCAAGGCCTTGGGGAGCATAACACATAGTTGACACGAAAAATGATGAATGATATCGATACTAATCACATGAGGACTCATACGATGTTGTATCGGTTTAATTGTAGTTATTTCTGCTGCAGTATTTTTCCCGTTGTACGAGAGCGTGTTGTATTTTGACCCCTGCGTGGGTATATATTGAGATTAAATTGTATGTATTAATTGAAAGACCAAATCGATCTACTGGGTCATTTTAGCCTTAAAGGCGATGTTGAGATGTTTCATTTTTTTACCAACCTGGTAGATCCTTGAGAAAAGGGTCTACGGCGTGTAATATCCCTGAGTGGATTGGAGATATTACAGTATTGGTGTTATGCTGCGAGAGTGGAGGACAGGAAGGTCGAACTTTCCTTGAACGAGTTTCCGAATATTTTTCCAGATGATTTGTCGGGACTACCACCGGAGCGTGAGATTTGAGTTCACTTGATTTAGAATCAAGTGCAACCCCGATTTCTAAGGCACCGTACCGTATGGCACCTTCAGAAATGCAGAAGTTGACGAAACAGTTGGGAGAATTGTTGAAAAGGGGGTATATTAGACCTAGTGCCTCACCTTGGGGTGCGCCGGTCTTGTTCGTAAGAAAGAAACATGGTTCATTACGTTTATGTATCGATTATCAGGAACTAAACAAAGTGACCATTAAGAATAAATATCCTTTGCCTCAAATCGATAATTTGTTTGATCAATTGCAGGGAGATGCGATATTCTTAAAAATCGATTTGAGGTCTGGGTACTATCACTTCAGTCTCCTGTTTCTTTCATTGAAAGGTAGTTGCCATCAGCTGAGTATTCATCATTAATTACATTTTTAACATAACTTCAATTTAGGAATGTTTAGGAAGTGGTTTTCCGTGATCACTGTACAATAACTGAGCCATCTTGCTTGATTTTCATAAGACCATTCTCGATGTTCCGCAAGACAGGTTTATACCTGCGAATAATAATTGCATCAGTAACCTGAGCAAGCAACCAAGTATGGAAACAACAAAAAGGAACCAGTAGAGAAGGCTTACATGCGGGCAAGACCATTATATGCCTGTGTTGCTTGCTGGAGGCATGCCGAGAGCTGCAAAACCTCAGCAGATAGAGACTCTGCTCTACTTTGTTCTTTAGCCAGCTGACCCTTTATGATGTTAAAATAGGAGAAGGCATGAGATGCCAAAACTTACTATAGCCATATTAAGGAACTAACATGCATTAATTACAAATTACAAGGCAAAAAAAAGAGGTTTGTATACACAATTCTGTTGTGGTTAAGCGCAAAGGGGCCCTCCTCTTATATAAACAGATAGAAAAAAAAGGGATAACGGGATACCATATTCAACGAAATAGTGTGAGACGGTCTTACGGATCTGGATTGTAAGAGTCCCCTAAGGGCTTGTTTACTATGTGTGATTAAGGTGTATAATATATCTAATACACTTTTATATCTTGTTTACTTTATATCTTGTTTGATATAAAGTATAGGGCCCTTGATAAAATTCGGGCCCGTATAAATAATACTGATTTTTGGTATTACGTATCCCACCTAAGAGGTGGTATTAGGTGATATTAAACAATACTGCAACTAATAAATTCAATAAACTACCATGATATCTATATTTTGCAGAGAATTTAATACGTCGTACCAAATACGATATTAATTTCTTATATTGTATAAGAAATCACAGTCAATCATATCAAGTTTTATCCCATACAACTTAGCAAACGAGCCCTAAAAATAAATCTTTAAAGTAGAAGAAAAACAGACAATGTATAACTCTAAGAAAAACTAAAAAATAACTAAAAAAACTAAAAGAAGAAGCTTACAAACTGAAAAAAAAAACGGAAAAACTAAAAAACATAAAAAAAAAAACTAAAATTTTAAAAAAAAACTAAGAAAAAACAAAACTAAAAAGACCGAGAGAAGCCCTAAAAACTGAAAAACAAAAAAAGAAACTAAAAAAAACTAAAATTTAGAGTCCGTCTTACGAAGTCTCACAAAATTTTTTGCCTTGATGGAATAATATCACTTACAAACCTTAAGGGAATAAATGTCAGCCCCATATTGAGATTCAATAGTATTATTTCCTCTCACAGAATCTGATACAGCTTGGGGAGCTTTGTCATTCAGACCTGGCATATTAGCCTGTTCTGCCCGCAACTTATCTAACATACTACGAAGTTCCTCATTTTGCTGAAGACAAATTTTCACCTGCATTTCAGCACAAGCAGAAAGCTAAAAAGTTTGCTGAGCAAATAAAGAATCTGCTGTTAACTTAATTAGGTTGTAATCGTATAAATCTTCAAAATGCTACCGAATTTGCCAAGAAACTTTCAGACAAGGGCTATACATTTGCAACCAAATAAAAACGCAATGCTACCGGTAGCAAAGCTTATAAAAATTGACACGCGACAGCAAGAGTAACTTGCAAAATCTTGCAATAAAGTGAGAGCATCTTCTTCACCACATAGTGAAATAAGAGGGCAATTAAGCAGTTTAGGGCAAATAAATAAACAGCTAATAACTAGAGAAATAAAGGCATGAAAATATATGGTTCGACACAAGCACCAAAACAGTACCTGGTTCTCCCAATGTGCAGCCAATCCCATTGATTCTTGATAAGCAGACGAAAGGCTCGAGTTTTCTTCAAATAGTCTCTCTAGCTCAGAAGACTGGGAGTCAATCTGTATACATAACCTCAAAAATAATGAGTTGCGGTTTTTGACATGAAATGACTAAATAAAAATCATGTACCTCCATTAAGAGTTTTTGTCGGCTACTTTCCAATCTCTCAACAACTACTGCCATATCATGCAATTGCTTCTCCAGTCTCTCCTTGTCTTCCTGTGATCATATTCAGCAGAAAGGCATTCGGCACCAAAGCAAAGAATGAAAAGTTGATACAGTTGAGCAGAGGTAAAAACAATAATTGAACAATAGTAAAAAAAGTTCTTTACATCTGCCTGTGGGTGTCTTCTTGACATTGCCGGTCCCAAGCCCGGATAAAAGAGGAGGGTTGCGGTAGGTTAGTGGCAGCCAGCGTAAAACTCGTAACATCCCATGGACATGAATCAAACTTTGAAAATCGTTGGGGCGTCTCCTCAGAAGCGACGTACTGCATTTCATAGGCCCGGGTGCAGTGATAAGTATGCGAGAGTTGCTAGGTCGTCGCCCAGAAGCGGCGCGCCACCTTTACATCTGAGGGTGGTGTCAAATGAGCAAGGATGCGCTACACTTCATATGCCCGGGTGTAGTGGAAAATATGCAAGGGTTGCTAGGTCGTCGCCCGGAAGCGGCGCGCCACCTCGAAGTATGGGTGTGGTGTCAAATGTGCAAGAATCCTTGCAGCGTGGACGGGGACAAACAGAGAAGTTAGTTCATGCGGCTAGTAAGGGTAGTAAGGTGCGGTTTGGAACTTGGAACGTTGGCTCTTTGACGGGGAGATCAGCAGAAGTGGGGGAGGTTATGAAAAGGAGGAGGATTCACATAATGTGTCTACAAGAGACTAAATGGGTTGGCGAGAAGGCAAGAGTGTTAGCTCCTTCGGGTTACAAGCTTTGGTACTCTGGAAAGGATAGAAGTAGAAATGGAGTGGGTATCGTCATTGATAAAGAATTCATTGATGATGTGGTGGAAGTGTCAAGAAAGAGCGATAGAATAATGAGTATTAAGCTACTATCATAAGTGCTTATGCACCACAAGTAGGATTGGATGCATCGATCAAACAAGAATTTTGGGAAGATTTGGAAGAGGTTGTCGAACGAATTCCTATGGGTGAGAAATTGATCATTGGTGGTGACCTCAATGGGCATGTCGGTGTTAGCAGAGATGGCTTTGAGAGCATTCATAGTGGCTTTGGTTTTGGGGATAGAAATGAAGCAGGAAATTGTATATTGGATTTCGCATTAGCTCATGACTTGGGTATTATGAACACTTGGTTCGAGAAAAGGGACTCTCATTTGGTGACATATAGAAATGGAGGTAATGCAAGTCAGATTGATTTCTTTTTAGTAAGGAATGTTTGGAGAAAAAGTTTTACTAATTGCAAGGTGATACCCGGTGAGAGTCTTTGCAACGCATAGGGTTGTGGTGCTTGACTTTCGAGGTAAGAGGCACTTAAGAAAGAGTAGACCACAAGTTGACCCTCGAATTAAGTGGTGGAAGCTCCAAGGGGAGAGTCGACATACTTTTGTGGTTAAGATTGCTGATAGTGGTATTTGGTCATTCGATGTGGAACTTGTTGGAGCATAACATAAAGGAAGTTGCAAAAGAAGTCTTAGGAGAATCTAAAGGAAACAGACCATCAAGTAAGGACACATCTTGGTGGAATGATGAAGTTAAGCAAGCGATAAAGCCAAACGTGAATGTTATAAGGTATTGGGTAAATGCTCGAGCGATGAGAATTATGAGAAGTACAAGAAAGCTCGAACAGAAGCTAAAAAGGCAGTGAGAAATGCGCGATCAAAGATCAATCAAGAATTATATGCAAGATTAGATACAAAAAAAGGGGAAAAAGATATCTATAAACTTGCTCGAATGAGAGAGAAGAAGACGCGAGATATTGGAAAAGTTAAATGTGTAAAAGATACTGACCAAAAAGTTTTGGTTCAAGATAAAGAGATAAAGAGAGATGGAGGTCATACTTTGATACCCTATTCAATAGCCATCAAGAACAAGATATTGGGAATTTAAACATCCCCTCAAGTATGGTTAACCGAGAGTTTATGAGGAGAATTCAAAAAGGTGAAGTGACAATTGCATTGAAGAAGATGGGGTCAAAGAAAGCAGAAGGACCAGATGGTATACCTATTGAAGTTTGGAGGTGTTTGGGGGAGAGAGGGATCGAATGGGTAACTATGCTTTTCAATAAAATTTGGAGAAGCAATAAGATGCCATCAGCATGGAGGAAAAGTATTCTCGTCTCTTGTATAAGAACAAAGGTGATGTTCAAGATTGTTCTAATAATCGCGGAATTAAACTAATGAGTCATACCATGAAGTTGTGGGAACGAGTGATTGAACAAAGGATCAGAAAATGTGTGAAGATAACATAAAATCAGTTTGGATTTATGCCTAGAAGATCGACCATGGAAGCAATTTATCTTATCCGGCAGTTAATGGAACATTATCGAGATAAAAAGAAAGATCTACATATGATTTTTATTGATTTAGAGAAGGCATATGATAAAGTACCAAGAGAATTACTTTGGTGGCCTTAGCAAAGAAGGGTGTATCGCGGAAATATATTGACATTATAAAGGACATGTATGAGGGAGCTAGTACAAGTGTACGTACTAATGTTGGGAGGACAGAAGAATTCCCTATTACGATTGGGGTGCATCAAGGATCTGCTCTTAGTCCTTTTCTCTTTCCCATAGTCATGGACGAATTGACAAGAGAAATTCAAAATGACGTTCCGTGGTGTATCATGTTCGCAGATGATATTGTGTTGATTGATGAAACGAAGGTTGGAGTGCAACAGAAATTGGAACTTTGGAGGGATACTTTGGAAGCTCGAGGCTTTAGGCTGAGCAGAAGTAAGGCTGAATATATGGAGTGTAGGTTTAGCGAAAACAGTGATAGAGAGGCGAGGATGATCACATTTGATGGGAAAGTTGTTCATGGATCCACTTTCTTTCGGTATCTTGGATCTATTATACAAAAGGATGGAGAGCTAGATGGCGATGTGGCTCACAGAATAAAGGCCGGGTGGTTGAAGTGGAAGAGTGCCACAGGAGTTTTATGTGATCCTGACATGCCTCATAGATTAAAGGGTAAATTTTACCGCACGACAATTAGGCCTGCGCTGTTATATGGCACCGAGTGTTGGGCTGTAAAACAGTATCACGTTCAAAAGATGAATGTGGCGGAGATGCGTATGCTACGATGGATGTGTGGTCATACAAAAAAGGATCGACTCAGAAATGAGGTGATTAGAGAGAAGGTAAGAGTTGCGATTATAGAAGACAATGGAGAATCGATTACGATGGTTTGGTCATGTGAGAAGAAGACATGTTGATGCACCAGTGAGGAGGCTAGAAAGTTGGGGAACAAGTAATGTTGTGAAAGGTAGAGGAAGACCCAAGAAAACTTGGATAAAGATGATTGAAAATGATATGCGGTTTCTTGGAATTGGAGAAAGTATGGTGATAGAGAGGCAAATGTGGCGGGAAAGAATATGGATGGTGGATGGAATCTAATTCCATTTTTTCTGTATTTTTATTCCTATTTTCTTTTATTCCATGTTATCTGTTAATTTATTTTTCAGGATTTTTCATTTTTTTTTTAACATTCATTCTCTTTTTTTATTTGCTTTTTTCTCTACTTTTTTCTCTACTTTTTTCCCTCTTTTTCTTCTTTTATGTTATTTATGTAACGATCATTGACGGTTTCAAAGTTTGATTCATGTTAGCCGACCCCAAATTATTTTGGGACTAAGGCTTAGATGATGTTGTTGTTGTTGTAGTAAAAAAAGTTCTTTCTCTGCATAAATAACATCCAATATTTCGTACTGTTCATAAAAAGACTAGTCTCTGTTCAAACTAAAATGTGATCAGTCCAAACAATTCTTACCAAGGTAAATGCCTGATTATTTCCCTGTTCTTTTGCTCTATCTGTATTTCATAAGATAGAGAAAAATCACGAGAAATTCGATGCAATTAGAAAGAGAAAAGAAATGCAGAATGCTAGCAGAGTAGCAATTAGTTCCCAAACAAAATTGCAGCAATATAAAACATTTTTACGAGAACAACTTCAGTTTGTATAAGTAAATTACAGTATCCACATGGATTCTACGGATAATATGTCATAGGG
This sequence comes from Orobanche coerulescens, assembly GCA_033398695.1. NCBI lineage: Eukaryota > Viridiplantae > Streptophyta > Magnoliopsida > Lamiales > Orobanchaceae > Orobanche > Orobanche coerulescens. Next base: position 67,608,028 of record CM065810.1, read on the forward strand.
GACACCCAAATTTCCCATAAATTTCTTATTATAGTTCATCTAGAATAGTTAATATTATCCTAATACAGTAAAACCTCTCTAAAGTCATATCCTTGGGAATATAAAAAAATATTCCTAAATGGAGGTTATTCCTAAATAGAGTTTTAAGAAGAATTTTTTTAAATTTTAAAGTGCATGTATAATATATAAATATTATAATTAGTAGATACATGTATGTAATATGTTGTAAACTTAGGAATTAGGCAAAAAAATTGTTTATGCTTTAACCGAGGAAGAAATCATTGAAGGAATTAGGCAAGAAAATGAGGAAAATAATCCGGAGGATGATAGCATAGAAGTACAAAAAATTTCATGTGAAGAAGCTTTAAGCTTACTCGACAAGTTGGAAATGTTTTGGGTTCAACAAGAAGATGGTCATTTGGACGAGCTAATGGGCACACGCAAGTTGAAGGATATGGTTACAACACAAAAGATTAAATCTTTGTCACAATCAACCTTGAACAAGTATTTTAGATCAACTTAAATCTGTTGTAAAAATTATATATATATATATATATGTACTTTATTATGATTTATTCCTAAATGGAGGTGTATTTCCTTATGTTGGGATTTGAAAATATATGAATTATGACAATATGGAGTTTATTCCAAATTATAACTAGTCCTAAGTTGGGACCATAAATTTTTATTCCTAAATAGAGTTTAATCCTTAATAGAGTATTCTTTTTGAAAGGTTTTACTGTATATAGATTCCTTCTTTATTTCTATCACCCGGTCTTGGAGATGGTCGAAGAATTCCACAACCATGAACTATTAGACGCAAAAACCAAACCTCAACCTTCGTCATGAGTCAAAAGTTTTCACCTTGGGCTAGTGTTGGAGTACGTCAGGGTATTACCACAATTATTAAGATGATAAATCAGAATTAGTAGCTAGTTCATTCTAAACCAAGCAACTGTCGGTACCTGAGGCCATCTTAGAGGTAGATGCGAGTTTTTCTTCTAGCTCTTGTTTCTGAATAATAAGGGCAGATGTACGTGCCTGTTCCTCTGCTAAGAGTTGATGCTCTTGCTGTCTCATTAGTGATTCTTGCTACGGATTTCCAAAAAAAAAAAGGTTATATGATTCAAATAAAGATAATCTCATGAAACAAGCAGATGTTCTCATACAACTGACCTCAAGCTTGGACGTCAAATTGGATAATTCTTTTTCCATGGCTTGGATCTGATCAACTGAATAGCCTATTGTAGCAATGCTACCTGGAGGATTGTGCATTGCATGCTGCAATGAGTTCAACTCTGCTCTTAGTGCAGCTGCATCCTCCTCGGCCTAATGGACGAATATCATGTGCATATGAAAGATCGGTTTACAGGGGGGTGCCAACATTTAATTAATTAATCATAGCAGATGCTGGCTTACTCTATACTGTTCTTCTTCTGCTTCCTTCATGCGTTTTTTTAGTGTGCGAAGCTGGGCAGAGAGGTCCTCCTACACGAAAACTAAAGGTTTATAGGTGAAGAGACAGGAATAAGGGTAGCTGCAGTGGACAAATTAAAATAGTGGCGGATTAAGTACCCGTGCAACAACTGCAGCATCTTTCTCTATTGCAACATCCTTGAGAGCTTTCCTCAGGGACGGCACTGTGTTCTCCTGCAAATAGCAAGCAGAAGAAACATTGTTGATTGTGTGTCCACAAGAAAACTTCGGCTGTGGGAAATGCATGTAGAGGGCTCCCTAGGAGAATGTCCCCACAAAAAAAGTTGACCAGAAAATGGTTAATGTGAGGTATCCTATTCTCTTTTCTTTCCTTTTTATGCATGCATTCAGATTCATTTATGGAAACAATAAGATTAACTTATGAAGAGAATATCGTCAAGTAAATGTCATAGCATTGGTGTCAAACAGTATATTATACAGTACATCTGTCCTTATATTGATGTAGAAACTTGAAAGCACGCACTTGATTAAGTTAATGTTTTGACACACAACCGCGCATACACACACACAGACACGTATATAGGGGTGATTCTAGGGATGACAATTTCGCCCCGACCCGTGGATACCCGCCCTGATCCGTGGTGTCTGGGGCAGGTCGGACCCGTCCCGTTGAGAGCTCGGGGCAGGTCAGGTCAGACCCGTGTGTGGGTCAGGTCGGGTCTGGGTATCAGTTGAGACCGGCCGCGCCCCGCCCCGACCTGTTCTTTGTAATATTTAGTGTATATATTATAATATGTAAACAGATCTGGCTATTACTTTATAATTTATACTCCCTCCGTCCACCACCCATATGCACTCTTTTGACCGGCACGGGTTTTAATATTTGAGTTGACTTAGTTGGTAAGATGTGTTGTGAGTGGAATAAATGGACCCACTTGTGTTGTGAAAGGGTAAAAAAATTGCCAAAAATAAACAATGCACATAGGTTGCGGACGGATGGAAAAGGAAATTGTTGAACATGGGTGGCGGATGGAGGGAGTATAGTATTTAATATATAATATATATAAACAAAAAGGTATAGAAACCCTTTTTCTTCTCTTCCACCGTTTGCCTTCATCCATTTCTTCTCACTATTCGGCCGCCACACCCCAAACATAGAAAACTCTTCCCGCTGCAAAATTCTTTTGCCTTCATCCAACTCTTCTCACTTCTGGCCGCCACACTTCCAGACATAGGAGATCATTTTACATTGAGGTCTGCTTGCTACAAACTCTTCCGCCAAATACAGTTGAGGCTTTAATGTGTGCACAAAACTGGTTATTAGCTGACTTGAGAGGTAACTGCATTAATATATTAAATAATTAATAATGTAAAATATTTTCTGCTGTCATTTATAGTTTTCCTTCCACCAAATGCAGATCATTCATCTGATGAAAATGCTCATGAGACGGTCTTTTATGATTCAGACAATGAGAAAGGCGAGATGGTTGTGGTAAGTTTTGCTAATGTAATTTGGTTCAGTTTTTTATTGGTCTACTCTTTATAATATAAGAAACTTATTTCAAATATTCTTTGTTGTAGGATTGATATTGCCATGTTGAACTTATTATGACAAGCAGGAGAGAAGTGGATCTCTGAACCTTTTCTGACTCATTGTGCTGTTGTGACTTTGGTTGAAGATTTAAGTTTTAGTTGAATTTGAAGTTCCTATTTGCTACATAGTTTCTCCATAACTTAATAACTATGTTATTAAGAGGAATTATATTTATGATGTCATTTTTGAACCTGAAGTTGTATTGGTGGATCTTTGAGTTGCATTTGTGCGAAGTCGTGTTTTAAAGTTCTTCTGTTAACGTAAAGCTTTTTGGAGGTCTTCATGGTAGTTGGTTTTTTTTTGGGGGGGTGAATTTACTCTTTTTCGGGAAATTTTTAGATAATGTTTAACATAACAGGGAGGCTTCCTGAAAGGCATAGAAAGTGCGGCGTTTTACCCCCGTGTCTCAAAATTCTCAAAAATTGAAATAAGCAAATACTAGAACTAACGGGGCGGGGCATGGGGCAACAAATTTTAACCCGCGCGGGGCGTGGGGCGGGGCGGGGTAGCATGGAGAATGCGCGGGGCAGGTCTGGGTCTTCACGTACCCGCCCTGACCTACCCCATTGCCATTCCTAGGTGATTCCGGTGGGAATGAAGTTTAAGTTAAAAAATAGGAATGAGTTCGGTCCATAGATCTTGATTAAATGAATACCCAAAAATTATTCTCACAAAAAATTATACATGGAATGAATTGTTTTAAAGCATCGACATTCTTAGGCATATGATGCATAATTTTAATATTAGCAATTTGATACATGAAATGCATATAGTTTATCGATACGCTAATCTGGACCGTAGATCACATAAAGATTAATGATTCGGATTTATTCTTATTTCTTACTCAAAAAACAATTTTCATTTGATCCATCCTACATATACATATATATATATATATATCAAGGCCAAGCAGGTACCAAATCATAGAGTCGTTTCTGCAACATGTCATTTTCCACTTCTTTCTTCTGAAGCTAATATATGGGGGGAGAGATAGATAGAGACAGAGAGAGAGAGAGAGAAAGAGAAAGAGAGAGAGAGAAGACAGGAAACATCACCGCATTAGAGCATTATACTAGACTAAAAAATGTCTAACTACACGAGCTGTGGGATGTATAGCTTGGTACCAGTGAGGTGAATTCCGAGTTCGCCTCCTCCAGCGTCGCATTCCTTTGTTGCATTTCTTTCAATTGTGAGACTAAACCACTGATATAACTCTGCACTATGGTATTAAAAAAAACACAATGACATGATATCTATGGCACGCAAAATCGCTAAAAAGCAAATAACTTTATCATAATGTATTTCATTTTTCATTTTCATTGAAAATCGTTATTTGGTACCTCCGAAAGTCGATTTGCACTTTCCGATTTCCTAATCCCCGTATCGTCTAGCAAAAACAACAAGCGGGAGGTAAAAGGAAAAATCGGACAAAAAGATTATACAGCATAACTGAGGGGATGAAAGAAGATTAATTACCGGTGAGGCTTTTGGTGAGATCTGATTCCGTTGCGGCCTTGTTCAATCTTTCTGCTGCTCGCTTCTGTCGAATTTCTTCCAACTGCCAGAAGAGTAGATGATGATCGGGTTAATGACGGAATAAACTTAATTAGACCCGAAATTTGAAATAATGCACTAATTTGAAAATCAGAAGGAAACGGATAGAGATTAATACAATACCGTTCGTCGACCGAGAGATGCATGCCGAGCTTCCATTTCCTATTTTAGTTTTATGTGTACAATTATTTTCGCGAATGAATCCGCCAAGAAGAGGGCGAGTCAATTAATACTTGATTGATTCAACGGCCGGCCAAGGGACCGTCGACGAGACAGATTCTAAGCAATGTTGGGCTTCTAAAATGGGCCGCCTGAGCATAAAAATGACATATTATACTAAACATGCAATTGGTTCAAAGATAACAAAGGTAAAAGGAATACATTCTAATACAAAGCAATGAAATGAAGATTATCATTATTTTTGATAGTGCTTGATTTAAGGAAAACACATTAACCTTCAAAGTAGTGGTGGTGGTGGCTGGTGGTGGTGGTGGCTGGTGGTGGTGGTGGTGGTTGCTGGTGGTGGTTGTTGGTGGCTGCTGGTGGTGGTGGCGGTGGTGGTTGCTGCTGGTGGCGGCGACTGTTGGTAGTGGTGGGTGGTGGTGGTGGTGGGTAATCATTATCTTTCTTCCCAATTTACTGAGTAATGTCCCATTACCCACTACTAAGTATTAATTGCATTCCTTACTCCTAATCAGGCATGTTGTGTTAGATACCGCACTATGATAACCATCCACCCCCTCACCAATGTGCCCATTGAAATCGCCCCCCAAAATAATAAATTGATCGTCCGGAATACACCCGACCAACTCATCTAAACAGACCCAAAAAGCTTTCTTATCAAGCACACTCAAACCAACATGCGGGGCATACGCACATACCACATTAACCACCTTCTCCCCAACCATCACTCTAACGGACATAATCCTATCATTGCACATCTTCACTTCCACGACGTTGTCCTTAAGCTCCTTAGACAAAAGAATGCCCACACCATTGCTCGAGTTAGATTTTTATATTTAATTTATAAATATTGTATAGATACGTAAAGAATCCTAATAAAAATGCGTATATAAACGGATACATCCCAATTTACCATGTATTTGACAAAATAGTTACGTCTTGTGTAAAGTAAATATTGGTAATATCACTTTGTGTTTTAAAAAATGTGGTTGATTACCTCTCTTTATAAATTAAATATGCACATTACCTTCGTACTTTTAAAAAAATTTACATTGACTCTACATGTCTTACCGGAACATTGCAAATCACCACCTAGTGTACAAGACAATGGAGGGTGGAATGCACATTTTTTAAAAATACATGAGAGTAATGTGCATATTTAATTTATACAGAAAGTAGATTGTCAATTGTTTATCAAAATAGGGGAAGTAAATGACCCATTTTGTAAAATGCATAGGGTACTCGGCCAAAAACTCTCCAATCACCCCATAATATTGGGACAATCTGTATCATGCATCCAAATTCATAATGTTTCATGAATTCAAATGAATATAAAAATAATGAACTATAAATTTTCATCACGTATTATTTGCATATTCATCACATCATTATTTATTTTTAACTGAATGTTCAGTTGAATATTTATTTTATTTTTTTCGTTAAATTTTTATTATTCTTTAATGAAATGTTTATTAATTTGAAAAGAATATTCATCAGACTAGAAATTTAGTGAATATTACGTTACGAAAAAGGGAATATTTGATCAAATGCAACAGTAGTCCCTATGCCATATTGAGATTAAATCTGCAAAATGTGGGATATGTTATGAGTTGTTGAAATGCGCACTTCTCGAAGTACATAATAAGATAATATATTATAATATTTAAATGACTATTATGCCCCTAATAAAATTATATAATTACGTTTGTGCCATCTGAAGTTTTCCTATAATAGGGCTTCAGTTATTAATGAAAATCATACCTGAGAATCATTCTCTCTATTCTCTCTTTAAATCCTCTCTACAATATTTCGATTTTATAACACGTTATCAGCACGAAGGCTCTAATCCTTATTAAAGAGTTTCAACATTCTTCAACATGTCAAATCTTGTCAAGCTCAAACGTCATGTCCCCACACGGATGCTGTCTCCACCACCTCTATTTGGAACAAATAAAGGGCTGACGCCTAAAATAGAGCCATCTCGGACTTGGATTGGATATGGAACAAAAGAGGTGAAGAATCAGACAAACAGATTAATGTGAAGAAGAAAAGAAAGGGATCGATCTGAATCAACGTTGATCGGCGGCGGAGAACTATTTGCACCCGTGAGGTATTTTTTTCTCTCTATCTCTCCGTGTCAATAATTCAACATGTGTGTTGTTGGTTTACAGAATATAATAAAAAAAACAAAAAAAAAAACTAATAATAAAACAAAAGAGAGGAACAGAAATGAACAAAAAGAAGATGGCGGTAAGGAAAGAAGAAGCAAAGTAAAAAACGTAACAGAAAAAAAAGAGACAGAGAAGAAGAAGATGAAGAGCAGATAAGGAAGAAAAAAAAGACGGTGAAGAAGTAAAAATATTACAATAAAATAAAATATATAATATCTTTTTAATTCATTAAATCATTAATTCATTTTTTCTTACATATAAGATGCATATATTATCAGAATTAATTTCTATCTATACCGTCGTGACCTATTTAAAGAGAGCTTCAATTTGACACCAATATAGATATACGATTTTTGACTTTTATATTATGAAAATTTTATAAAGTGGTGTGTGTTATATTATGGGACGACTAGACGGCACCGCTGCGGAAATTGGTGTTGATTGATGACTTCTAATGATTCAACCTACTACCACATGATTATACTTTGAGAAAAATGGTTGGACGAACCTGCTCCAGAAGAAGCATGTTAAATATTTAGCAATCTAATTCCTGATTTTATTGTAATTATCTTCAAGTGGTGGTTGAAACCATATATTTGTTGAGCTTACATTATGTAATTTATATATTACAATACCTCCCATGTGATAAGTATAATTATCATAAGATGGATGGTGACCTCCCATGTGATGAGTATAATTATCATAAGATGGATGGTGACCTCCCATGTGATGAGTTTAATTATCACAAGATGGATGGTGATACCTCCCACATGATTATCACAAGATGGATGATGATACCTCTCATGTGACAAGTTAATTATCACAAGATTGATGGTGATGCCTCCTATTTGATAAATATAATTGTCAAAAGATGGATGATTTTACATATTTACTATACCTCCTATGTGATGAGTTCAATTATCACAAGACGGATGGTTTTACATATTTACTATACCTCTTATGTGATGAGTTCAATTATCACAAGACGGATAGTTTTACATATATGCAATTTATATACTATATATCACCATCGTGGGTGGTTATACCATATGAATGGTTCATAATCCTGCTCCCGAAGAAGTAGTTGATAAAAATAAATCCTACTATGAAGAAGTAGTTGATCTATTATTCAAATCCTACTGTCGAAAGAAGTAGTAGTTGAAGAAATAATATTCGATCTCCATGATTATTAAATAAGAATGGAGAAAATTGAGCAAGCAGTACCAGAAGTTATAATCGATTAATTAAAGAAAATCCCATGCAAATACACCACATGGTGGGATCATCTGACAAGTGATATGAAAAACTATCACCGAGAAATTATTACTCAATAAATCTCATGTTGATTATATCACATGGTGGGATCATTGAAATCATATTGATATCACAATGGAGAAGCATATGTCACATATTCGTGAGAATAATGTATTTGCATAAAGGTAAAAAATGATCGTATTATTGCTGGAAAAAGTCCAAAACAGTCGAAGTGGAAAATATTGAAACTAGCAGAAAAGGTAATAAACACTCGACAATATACGAAAAAGAAAATACATATGAAACCCATAAAAAAAGGGGTGCGTCTCAAGAGTATAAAACTCCGTAACTCTACCACCTCCTGGCATCAGGGTTTATAATGAAAGATCTAAAAGGTCTAACCTTCTTTTTCGTTTGGTGCCAATAGTTTGTGGCTGATGAGCTTTGACTTCCAAATTCTTAACTGAAATATATGCTTGAAACTTTATAAGTAGATCAGCAACTGTGTCAGCACATATAAGAATATCTCTTGATGACTGAGCGATAAACTTGTGATCTACTCCTTGATCCAAAAAGGCAAGCAAATTGCTGAAGAAATTATTAATATTCAACAAACCTATAGGTTTGGTATGGAAGTCCCGCTCAGCCCATGACGTGATATTGAATATCTCACTGAGTGTGCCATAGCCACCTGAAAGAATAATAAAGGCATCACTATTATTCACCATATACATCAAACTATCATGCACAGACTGTGCTTGAAGCATCAATCCAGTTGAACCTCCGATACTACTGGTTCTAACTGTGGGAAAGTGTAAGGCACTTGTTACTCTTATTCTCCCATTTTGTGCAACCTCTAAAAGATAACCTAAAAATCTATGATTACTCCTACCATCTTCTGTAACACCCCCAAAACCATCCGGGATATTACAGCGCCGTGGGCCCCACTCCGGAACCCACCAGGCTAAAATCCATTTTAAAAAACGTTCAAAAATGCCAAAAAGGCCGATGGCGGTAATGTTTTCAAATACTCACAAAAGTCATTTATAAAATATCAAATACCCTCATGAAAATATCGTTAAAACGTTCAAGGCCAAAATGCCAAAACTCGATTTAGGAAATCGATTTTATGAAATAATCCAAGTTTACGAAGCACCCAAAAAGCCATTTTGAAATGTACACACGATTTGGTAAAAATACCGGAAAGACATTTTGAAATATACACACGCAGCGGATAAAACACAGTTCAAAATATACATTTGCAGCGGAAATAAAACAACCAGAAAAGAATACTTGATTTCCAAAATAATGCCACGGCCAGTATCACCTGGGAATCTCATCTCTTCATGACCGCTACTAGCTCGATCTCCGAGTACCTAAAAATAAAGCCCACGATGGGGTCAGCCACAATACTCAATAATGATATCGATCACATCACATAAATAATTACATACCAATGTAATAATACTAAAAGAATACTATCAACGTAATCTTACCGTCTTAACCTTACCAATCCAAAGCAATCCATACCAATTCGATCCTTACCATAATCCACATTTCGCATTCTCAAATGACGAAATGAACTCAACAACAGTCATCTGGACTGAACCAAAACAATACTCAAAATCCTCCAAACATCATCATAACTCATAAGCGGGAAATAATCTATCTGTGCCAAATCCTGTCCGTCGGATCGCACAATCAAATACCAATCCTGATAAGAACCAAACATACACAATATATCTGTAGATAAACTACCACAAAATAATAATAACAAATCCGAAACATCGATGCACAGCCCAAACGCTCATACGATCAATAACCAGATCAACCAATACGTCAACTGAGAATATCACCAACATGACAAACTCCAAGCAAGACCGACAAAGAATCAACAGCGACCAAGAATCTCATCAACATGATCAGCCCCAACGTGACCAACAAGGAACAACGATGACAGAGAATACCATCAACATGGTAAACTCCAACACGACAAATAAAAGATCAACAACGACTGAGAATACCATCAACAAGGTAAACTCCAACACGACCAAATATAATGGATCTCAAAGAAATAACCTCGACTGTCGAACATACCCCTCGGGCGTATGAACAACCAGTCGCAAATTGTCGAACATACCCAACCATACATGGAGGATGAACGACCAAACAATATGGCTCAAATATGGACGTCACAGTACGCTCGATACGAAAATGTGTCCGTGCACAAGCCGCCCCGTGTATCGATCAAATACACATGTGGTCTTGTACCTAATCAGTCTCACGAAGTAATCTTCTCGTTTGCGCAGCCCAATGTGAGGACATGACCCCATCACACGTCTATATGTGCCCGCCCTGAAAATCCTACACATAACCGATCGGCACGCAGATGTGACTCCAGATATGTCACGATGTAACATGACAACGAAACTCAAAGAATCACATATCCAATAAGGATCAAAAGACTCACCGAAGTGAACAATGACACACGAATAATGAAAGGTCGACTCGACCAACAATATCCAAAACAACAATATTGGGATCACAATTCCCAAGAACGACCAACACGATCAACAACCTCAACACAACAGGCCTGGGATCATCCCTCAACGATCGATCAACACAACCATTAACACCAAATGATAGCCCTGGAATCAACATCCCTCAACGAACAACTAATACGAATCTCATTATACGAAACTTCAACTTACGACATATACCACAATTAAACATAATAATTATCCTCATAACTGAACAATATTTAAATTACCTCAAACCGATGATAATATCCTTTCCACAAACAAACCATCATCCCGACAATTTACGTTTATAATAACATTGCTATATGAATTATAAATGAAATGAAAGCGAAACCATTCATTAAATATTATGAACTGAACAAGTATAACTTGCCTCGATACCGATACCACGAAGCCGTTACCAAAACCATTGCCTTCGTCTACGAGCTCCTCAGCCCCGACCAAAAGCAATCTACGAACTCTTCAACCTCAACCGCAACACAACGGTCGTAATCAACGATCAATTATCACCACCTATTGCAATAATTGATTAACACACATTCGATAATAACCAACAACCGGTGTAACCAATCTACAACCCTAACGATTCCAAAATATCTTGATTAAACACAAGTCCGAACAATCTAACTCAAACAATTACGAATTCATTCCCATGATTCCGCAAAGTCCATATATCGATTCGATAAGGCGAGTATACAAACTTAACTAAAATATTCCAATCAATTTCTATTTTAAAACTTCAATCAAACACCTAGAAGGCGGAATTCAAAGTTATATTCGAATCATCAATCAATAAACACCAACCACATCAAGAACACGAAGAACACAATCACAAACATATATATCCTTCAACATATAGTCCATATAATCTCACGAATCGTAACAATAAATCCACAATCATCTTCATACGAATCATTCATCAACAATAACATCAAAATCCGAATTCAAGAAGAGGATTACCCAACATACCTCTTAGAAGATGAAATACACAAGTAAACATTTCCCTTGATTAACACGGTGCGAAGAAATCGACGAAAGAAAAGAGTCCCGATCCAACCTCCTTCAAAAAGTTCGTTCCTAAATCAATTCTATGAAAACGTGTAGAACTTCCCAAGTTCTACCCATTGAAGCATTTTATCGGACACTTTGAGGGCATAGTCCAATTTAATCGATTAACGGAGAAATTCTCGAATTTGTTCCACAAAACTTCAAGAGTAATGAATGATTTCGAGAATACAACAAAGTTCTATCAACAATCTGATTTAAAATGAATGAAATCGGCCAAAGCACCAATAAACCTCAAAAATCCTCAAAACCAAGAGTTCAAGTGTTCTTACCTTCGATCTGGGCAAAAGATGATGTTAGACATGAATCAAACTTCCAAAAAATGATGCTCCATGATGTTCCCAATCAAATCCATCAATCTTTGATGAAAAATCACGAAGAAACGAAGAAAAAAAGTGAAAATGGCCAAGTGACCTGGTCCAGGCCCTTAAATAGCCGAGACCTGTCGGTACCTTACGGCCGTAACCGGCCATGGCTTACGGCCGTAACCGGCCATGGCTACCCTCCTGTCCAATTTGGCCGACACCCTTAGGGCCGTAACCAGCAGTCACCTTACATACGTAATAGGCCCTTACGGCCGTAACCGGCCACAACCTTACGGCCGTTATCGGCCAGTCCTTACGCCCAGCGAGCACTGCCGACCGTGATCGGCCATCCCTGCGAATCACTGCCGACCGTGATCGGCCATCCAACGAGTCCTCGGTCACGACTCGGCCAGCTGCCTCCTAATGTACGTAATACGTATGTTGACTTACTACAGTAATATACTCATATTACGTACGTAATACACCCTGTATAACGTACGTAAATCCATCCGTTGACTCACCTGTCCACATCCGCTGCCGAAAGCTATCGACATGGGGGCCACCTGTCGATCATATCCGGATCCTGTCCGATTCCCTCTGTTACGTACGTAATGCCTTATGCATAACGTACGTAAAGCGTAGAATTTAGCATACGTAAGTCCTTGAGCTTAGCGTACGTAATGGCCTTCTGTACTTGGCCAAAATCCAACTGTTCCTGTCCGACGTCTCGACATACATAATACAAACATACGGCATACTGAATACACATATACTCAACCCAAAAATATTCTCATACGATACACCTGATATCCAAATCAGTTCAACCTGATACAACATATTCTCAAATGTAGTTGTCTACCAAATACGATAATTATACAAATACGACTGTCTCAGTTCTCAATTTATTTTATCCATACTGTATAGACACCAAGCTATGCAGTATATCTCAGTTAAAATAACATGAAAAATTTATACTGAAAATCCGGGTATTACGTACTAAAAATCGGGGTATTACACTCTACTCCCCTTAAAATAAGTTTCATCCTCTAAACTTGCAGCCTGCCACACCAAACAGATCAACCAAAGTTTCCAACTCATCACAAAAACAATCAATCGTCGCCACAAGCGAATAACCAATGACATACTTACAGGTGCGTGAAGCCGATGATTTCCCATGATACTAGCACATGACTCCCAAACGAAGTCTCAACACAATACCAACACACACCAATATCACAAATAGCAGTTTGAAAAGATCTCAAAATTTTTGGAAGCTCCAAAAATCGGTTTGACTCAAAAGTTAGGAAAATCATTTTCAAAAGCCGCGCTACTACCGTACTGGTAGATGTAATAATCGTACCTTTTATCGCTTATAATTATGAATTCATGAACTTTGTAGTTTGGTTCGTAACTTTTTTTCGAACATTGGTATCATGTGTTTGATTCGAAATTGAGCCTGTATGTTGTGTTTCTTGTTAGTATTCCGTTAATATCCGTTATGGTGGTGTCGAACCGCTTGCATCGCCTCTGCAACCTAGGATTAGCGTGCGCTAATTTATATGGGTAGCGTACGCAACGGAAGTTGTAGGCTAGCGCGCGCTACTACAAGAGGTTACGCACGCTAACCGGCAGCATGGGGCAGTCCAGAGAGCACTGGACTGGGACTAAAAATCGAGCTAGCGCATGCTAAGGCATCATAGTAGTGCACGCTAGGGGAACAGGTAGTGCACGCCACTGTTGGGTGTTAACGCGCGCTAAGTGACCCGGACAGTAAGGACAGTGAGGTCTGGACTCTGGCCAGACCAACAGGTAACGTGCGCTAAGACGGTCGTTGCGTGCGCTAACTCATCGGTCGTAGCGCACGCTATTCGGTCGTAACGCATGCTACCGGTGTGGACAAAAGGGTTTCTGAACAGGGCATAAGGTTCTGGACTTAGACTGGACACCAGATAGCGCACGCTAAGGCGGAAGCTGCGCGCGCTAACTCGGCGATACAGCGCACGCTAACTCGATTGAGTAGCGCACGCTATCGGATGTGGTGCACACCAGCTCTAGTGGGCGTATGGTCTGGATCAGACCTAGGCCAATAGCGCGCTATTCGGTAAGCGTTAGCGCGCGCTAAGGCGCACTTATATAAATACATGTGTTGCTGTCAACACTTGTCATTTTTCATCTTCTCTCCTCTTCTTCGAGCTCGTAGACGACTTCAGGGCGGTGTAGGCGAGGGTTTCGGCGGAGCACGGTTGAAACTCAAATCTTTTCAACTTCAAGTAAAGATCTATCAATCTTATATCGTCTTCACCAAGGAATTGAGGTAATCCTTCCGTAGAACCCTAACTTTGGGGAAATTTGGGGATTTTGGGAATCTCGTTTCTCCAACTATTTTAGCTCCAAATTATGATGGATTGTAGTTGAAAATGGTTGTATAGATATGATTCCATGATTTCCTCAAGGTTTTGTGGATTGATTCCAAATCTTCTTTTGTAAATCAAGCAAAACCCATTATGCCCTCGTAGTGCTCGATTAAATGGTCCTGAGGGTAGAATTTATGAGGGATTTTTGTGTTTCTAACAAAATTGTAAACGATTAAGCCTCAATGTTTGTTAGGAGCAGGATTCGAAAGATAGTTCGGACCGTAGCCTTGTTCGTTGTTTGTTCCTTTGAGAGTAAGAAAGTTCAGGCAAGTACTTTATTGCATTAGTTTATGGCATGCATTTCTGTGATGGTTTAAGAATGATGAGAGATGAAAGGTTATTCTCGGGTACTCTCACTCGGGGATTGACTCGACGGGGTCACACGGGGACCTGGTGGCTTAGCGGCTGGACCGGGTCATGAGAGATACTTTGAGTGGACATCCTCACCTGGGGATTGCTCGACGGGGCACACAGGGACTTGGTGGCTTGAGGGCCGGACCGGGTCGCGAGGATTGTCGGAGTGTTTTTACTGGTGATTGATATTGATATTCCGGAATATCGCGAATTGA
This sequence comes from Orobanche coerulescens, assembly GCA_033398695.1. Classification (NCBI taxonomy): domain Eukaryota; kingdom Viridiplantae; phylum Streptophyta; class Magnoliopsida; order Lamiales; family Orobanchaceae; genus Orobanche; species Orobanche coerulescens. Next base: position 67,623,114 of record CM065810.1, read on the forward strand.
ACTGTTTTGGGATTTTGAAATGATTTGGAAATGCTTGTGGATTAAAATAATTGTAATACTGTACTTGCACTAGCGGTTGTGGCTAACCCCATTGTTGGGGTGGAATGTTTTGTACATTTCAGGTATTCTCGAGGGACAGGTGCCCCCATGTGGTGCACACGGATTTGACAAGCACACTGGATGTTAGAGAGCTCGTATCAGTCTTTGTATTTGTGATGTTGAGTCAATTTTATATACTGTATTATGATTGGTTTTGAGTTGTACTTTGTCGTGTAATGTTTATGTTCAGTGATGACTTGAGTTATACTATTTTGGCCGCGGCCGAGGCCTAACTTGTGTTTTGTATCATTTGTTGGACTATTATGTCATGGTTATTATGTATTAGATTGTGGTTTAATCTTGTGTGTCGCCAGCCTGGCGGGACCCTTGTGTGTCCTGTGGCGTGTAATAACCCAAAGTGAAATTGGGGTGTTACATTTATGGTATCAGAGCCTAGGTTTCGGAAATACCTAGGCCTTTGGACATTCGATTGTCAAGTCGTAAGAGTCGTATAAACTGATCGAGATCAACACCGTGTGTTGCTGTCGAGCTGTGTGACTCATGGTGGTAAGACTCCTTAACTCTCTTTGTGCCTTGTCGCTTTCATAGTAAGGTAGATTTAAGTTCCTTGAATTATGAACTGTTCTGATAATTTTAATCCTTCTATATCTCAGTATGCTGAGAGGTCATGGTGGACGTGGCGGACGTGGACGCGGCAGAGGCCGTGGCCGTGGTACCGCTAACGAATCTGGCACACATTCTAATGATGCATCTGATCCGGCATCCCATACGGAGCCGAACACCGCTTCTCTGAACCCGAGCGGTCAGCCAGATCCTACTGTAAGTCAAGAACCTTCGGCTGACACTAATGTGAATGCCGGCATAGCTGCTATACTCCAGCAGGTAGCAGCACAATTAGTCAAGTTGAATGAATCCGGACATCATGATCAACCAACAGATGAGAGTAAATGGCTTCAGGGGGTGATGAAAATGCAACCTCCTCGTTTTACTGGTGCGTCTGATACGTTGGGATGGGAAGGATGGTTGTTTTAGTTTGGAAGAATTTTTGACGCCATTGCGTGCCCCGAAGAGAGACGGGTCCCTATTGTACAGTATTTCCTTGACAAGGAGGCTGCGGATTGGTGGGAAGCTGCGAAACCTACGGATCGTGTAGCCACTTGGGCCGAGTTTAAAGCTGCGACAGAGGAAGAGTATTGCCCTTGGCCTATTAAAGAAAAACGAATTGCAGATTTCTTTACGGCAACACCTCAGGATGTACCTGTCACCGAGGCCATTGTTACGTATAATCAACAACTCAACCATGTTCGTGAGCAAGTAAGGACCGAAGCGGATAAAATCCGTTACTTTGATTTGAGAATGAAGCCCAGGATTCGTGAGGCTATGGCGGGTTTCAGATGCGTTACGTTGAAGGAATATCAGGATCATGCTTTGGCTATCGAGATGGTCATTTCCGTGTCAAGGTCGGGTACCGAGATGAAGAAGCCAAAGACGACCGGTGGTTTTTCAAGAAGTAAAAGTGGTGGGTTTCACAAATCTCAAGTTTCTCACTCTGCTATCGGGAAATCTGTTCAGCAAGCCAGTAGTGCTCCGAGTTTACGTCTGGGCCAGTCTTCTGCCTTTGGTAGAGGACAATGTTTCAATTGTAATCAAACAGGCCATCAGTGTCGAGAGTGTCCACTTCCTCCCGTTATTTGTTTCACATGCGGTCAAGCCGGTCATCGGGCGACTCATTGCAAGGCTGCCACCAAAATTGTTAAACAGCAGAGTTCGGCACCAACTCCGAGTGTGAACCCGGGGACTACATCTAATCAGCCGCAACAGACTTTGGGACGTGGAAGAGGTCGAGGCCGGTTGGATCGTCAAGCTGCATCGAGTGTGGGTTCGGTGCAGCCAAGAGTGTACCAGATGAGGCGTGCAGATGACACAGAGGCTCCTAGAGGCCGCAGTATCATGCAAATACTTTCTCAACCTGTATCGGTATTATTTGATTCGGGAGCTACCCATTCGTTTATTGCTCTTGATTGTGTGAAACGTTTGGGTCTTGGGGGTTTGATTGAGTGCGAACCATTCGTAGTAAGTACTCCTAGTGGAGAGCGTTTGATTGGGAACCAAGAGATTAAAAATTGTCTCGTGTATATCAGGAGTCGAGATTAGTCTTCAGACCTCATTGTGGTAGATCTGAAAGGAGAGGACGTAATTCTGGGGGATGATTGGTTAAATCGTCATGGTGCTATCATGAACTACAGAACGCGAACTATTTCTATAATAGCGGAAGATGGTGTCGAGCACACTTTCTTGGGTCGTAAACCGGGTAGTTCAGGTGAAGTGATTTCCGCCGTTAAGGCGATAAAATTGTTAAAACAAGACTATATTGGTTATTGGTGTTACGCCATGAGCACAAATGACGGTGAAGCCGATTTATTATCCATTCCAGTTGTGAATGAATACCCAGATGTATTTCCGATCCGTATAGAGAAGTAGAGTTTCCTATTGATCTTGTGCCAAGCGCAGCACCTGTTTCCCGAGCGCCTTATCGTATGGCACCCTCCGAGATGTTAGAACTGAAGAAACAATTGGGCGAGCTTCTGGATAAAGGGTACATCCGACCTAGTGCATCACCTTGGGGTGCGCTGGTCCTTTTTGTTAAGAAGAAGGACGGATCGTTCCATCTATGCATTGATTATCGGGAATTGAATAAGTTAACTATTAAGAACAAATATCCTTTACCTCGGATAGATGATTTGTTCGACCAACTTCAGGGTGCCACAGTTTTCTCTAAAATTGACTTGCGATCGGGATATTACCAGCTGAGGATTCGGGATTTTGACATTCCGAAGACTGTCTTCCGTACTCGGTACGGCCATTACGAATTTGTGGTTATGCCGTTTGGCCTAACCAATGCTCCTGCCGTGTTTATGCAGTTGATGAACAAAGTTTTCATTGACTATCTTGATAAATTTGTGGTCGTTTTCATTGATGATATTCTTGTCTACTCCTGGAATGAGGAAGATCATGCTAAACATCTCCGAATGGTGTTGAACACTTTGAGAATGAAGAAACTTTACGCTAAATTCTCAAAGTGAGAATTTTGGCTTAAAGAGGTGACATTTCTTGGTCACGTAATTTCGGTTGATGGAGTTCGAGTGGATCCCCAAAAGATAGCGGCCATTGTTGAGTGGGAACCCCCTAGGAATGTGAAGGAGACCAGGAGCTTTCTAGGGCTTGCCGGGTACTATCGCAGATTCGTTGAAGGATTTTCAAAAATCGCTCGACCACTTACTCAGTTGCTCCAGAAATCTCAGAAATTCGAGTGGACAGACGAGAGGCAAAACAGTTTTGATGAGCTTAAACGACGATTAACTTCGGCGCCCGTGTTATCGTTACCTCAGGGCACCGATGATTACGAGGTGTACAGTGATGCTTCCGGACTTGGATTGGGTTGTGTTTTGATGCAGAGAGATAGAGTGATTTCATATGCGTCCCGACAATTGAAACCATATGAAATGAATTACCCTACCCATGATTTAGAGTTATCGGCGGTTGTTTTCGCGCTAAAATTTGGAGGCATTATCTTTATGGTTCCCCGTGTAAAATCTACACGGATCACAAAAGTCTAAAATATATATATTTAGCTAAAAGGAGCTAAATATGAGACAACGTCGATGGTTGGAGCTGATTAAGGATTACGACCTTGAAATATTATATCATCCAGGAAAAGCTAATGTGGTAGCGGACGCAATAAGTCGGAAACCCGTAGACCTCCAAATGCTGAGTATGCTTACATCTCAACACGAGATCCGTCGAGACATAATTAGGCAAGATATAGAGATTTGGCTTCAGAAAGTTCAAGGCCAATTATGTACTTTGGAAATCACGTCGTCTTTGATCAACGAAGTCAAGTCGAAGCAATTTGAGGATCCGTTACTAGTCCAGCTAAGGAAGGATGTGATGAGAGGAAAAGCTCCAGGATTTATGATTCAGGATGATGGTGTTTTAAGGTTTAGAGGTAGACTTTGTATACCTGCAGACGTCGAGCTTAAGCAGACCATATTGAGGGAAGCGCACATTACACCGTATTCTCTTCACCCCGGTACGAGCAAAATGTATAAGGACGTGAAGAATAACTATTGGTGGAGCAATATGAAGAATGATGTTGAAGAGTTCGTTTCGAAATGCTGGACGTGTCAACAAGTCAAGGTTGAACATCAACGGCCAGCGGGGTTGCTTAAATCGCTACCAATCCCAGAATGGAAATGGGAGGATATAACGATGGATTTTGTCACCAATATGACGAGTACGCGAACAGGGATGAACATGATTTGGGTTATTGTCGATCGACTAACCAAGTCAGCTCACTTTCTGGGAATTAAGGATAATTGGGGGCCCGAAAAACTAGCTCGTGTATTCATCGCGGAAATTGTAAGGTTACACGGGACTCCTAAGAGCATTATTTCCGATCGAGACGGTAGATTTGTGTCGCACTTTTGGCAATCTGTTCACCGAGCTTTAGGGACGGAACTGAGGCTCAGTACATCGTACCATCCTCGGATCGATGGGCGCCAATGCATAATTCAGACCCTTGAGGACATGCTGCGAGCATGTGCCCTAAATTGGAAGCATGACTGGGAATCGCACTTGCCACTAATCGAATTTGCCTATAATAATAGTTGGCATGCGTCGATTAAGATGGCACCGTTTGAGGCTTTATATGGACGGAAATGTAAGTTACCATTGTGTTGGGATGATTCCTCTGAACTGATTGGGACGGAGCCGGATATGTTAGTGGAGACCCGGGAAAAGATCTCTTTGATTCGCGAGAGGCTTTTGGCCGCCCAAAGCCGACAGAAGTCCTATGCCGATAATCGACGTCGACCGCTAGAGTTTGAAGTCGGCGATCATGTGTTGATAAAAGTATCGCCAACCCGGGGAGTTTATCGTTTTGGGAAGAAAGGTAAACTCAGTCCGAGATATGTTGGGCCATTCGAGATTATAGAACGGATTGGTGAACTTGCTTACCGTGTGGGCCTTCCGCCTTCACTGGGTCATGTGCATAATGTATTTCATGTTTCGCAGTTGAGGAAATACGTACCGGACCCTAAACATATCATTGATTTTGGGGAGATTGAATTAAATTCCGATGTCACCTTTGAGGAAAAACGAATCCAGATTTTGGAGCGTCGGGTAAAACAACTTAAGCGTAAAGTTATCCCCTTGTTCAAAGTACAATGGTCGAGACATGGATCGGAAGAAGCCATATGGGAGACAGAAGAGCATATGAAGTCTAGATACCCCTAATTATTCACTTCGTAAGTTTCGGGACGAAACTTATTCTTAGGGGGAGGGAATGTAATAATCGTACCTTTTATCGCTTATAATTATGAATTCATGAACTTTGTAGTTTGGTTCGTAATTTTTTTTCGAACATTGGTATCATGTGTTTGATTCGAAATTGAGCCTGTATGTTGTGTTTCTTGTTAGTATTCCGTTAATATCCGTTATAGTGGTGTCGAACCGCTTGCATTGCCTCTGCAACCAAGGATTAGCGTGCGCTAATTTATATGGGTAACGTACGCAACGGAAGTTGTAGGCTAGCGCGCGCTACTACAAGAGGTTACGCACGCTAACCGGCAGCATGGGGAAGTCCAGAGAGCACTGGACTGGGACTAAAAATCGAGCTAGCACACACTAAGGCATCATAGTAGCGCACGCTAGGGGAACAGGTAGCGCACGCCACTGTTGGGTGTTAACGCGCGCTAAGTGACCCGGACAGTAAGGACAGTGAGGTCTGGACTCTGGCCAGACCAACAGGTAACGTGCGCTAAGACGGTCGTTGCATGCGCTAACTCGTCGGTCGTAGCGCACGCTATTCGGTCGTAACGCACGCTACCGGTGTGGACAAAAGGGTTTCTGAACAGGGCAGAAGGTTCTGGACTTAGACTGGACACCAGATAGCGCACGCTAAGGCGGAAGCTGCGCGCGCTAACTCGGCGATACAATGCACGCTAACTCGATTGAGTAGCGCACGCTATCGGATGTGGTGCACACCAGCTCGGCTGGGCAGAAGGGTCTGGACTGTAGACCTAGGCCGATAGCGCGCGCTATTCGGTAAGCGTTAGCGCGCGCTAAGGCGCACTTATATAAATACATGTGTTGCGGTCAACACTTGTCATTTTTCATCTTCTCTCCTCTTCTTCGAGCTCCTAGACGACTCCAGGGCGGTGTAGGCGAGGGTTTCGGCGGAGCACGGTTGAAACTCAAATCTTTTCAACTTCAAGTAAAGATCTATCAATCTTATATCGTCTTCACCAAGGAATTGAGGTAATCCTTCTGTAGAACCCTAACTTTGGGGAAATTTGGGGATTTTGGGGATCTCGTTTCTCCAACTATTTTAGCTCCAAATTATGATGGATTGTAGTTGAAAATGGTTGTATAGATATGATTTCATGATTTCCTCAAGGTTTTGTGGATTGATTCCAAATCTTCTTTTGTAAATCAAGCAAAACCCATTATGCCCTCGTAGTGCTCGATTAAATGGTCCTGAGGGTAGAATTTAGGAGGGATTTTTGTGTTTCCAACAAAATTGTAAACGATTAAGCCTCAATGTTTGTTAGGAGCGGGATTCAGAAGATAGTTCGGACCGTAGCCTTGTTCGTTGTTTGTTCCTTTGAGAGTAAGAAAGTTCAGGCAAGTACTTTATTGCATTAATTTATGGCATGCATTTCTGTGATGGTTTAAGAATGATGAGAGATGAAAGGTTATTCTCGGGTATTCTCACTCGGGGATTGACTCGACGGGGTCACACGGGGACCTGGTGGCTTAGCGGCTGGACCGGGTCATGAGAGATACTTTGAGTGGACATCCTCACCTGGGGATTGCTCGACGGGGCACACAGGGACTTGGTGGCTTGAGGACCGGACCGGGTCGCGAGGATTGTCGGAGTGTTTTTACTGGTGATTGATATTGATATTCCGGAATATCGCGAATTGAACTGTTTTGGGATTTTGAAATGATTTGGAAATGCTTGTGGATTAAAATAATTGTAATACTGTACTTGCACTAGCGGTTGTGGCTAACCCCATTGTTGGGGTGGAATGTTTTGTACATTTCAGGTATTCTCGAGGGACATGAGCCCCCATGTGGTGCACACGGATTTGACAAGCACACTGGATGTTAGAGAGCTCGTATCAGTCTTTGTATTTGTGATGTTGAGTCAGTTTTATATACTGTATTATGATTAGTTTTGAGTTGTACTTTGTCGTGTAATGTTTACGTTCAGTGATGACTTGAGTTATACTATTTTGGCCGCGGCCGAGGCCTAACTTGTGTTTTGTATCCTTTGTTGGACTATTATGTCATGGTTATTATGTATTGGATTGTGGTTTAATCTTGTGTGTCGCCAGCCTGGCGGGACCCTTGTGTGTCCTGTGGCGTGTAATAACCCAAAGTGAAATTGGGGTGTTACAGTAGAGCCACATAACATACACGCCCGGGTTTCACAAAACCCAAGCTCTGATACCATCTTCTGTAACACCCCCAAAACCATCCGGGATATTACAGCGCCGTGGGCCCCGCGCCGGAACCTACCAGGCTAAAATCCATTTTCAAAAACATTCAAAAACGCTAAAAAGGCCGATGACGGTAATGTTTTCAAATACTCACAAAAGTCATTTATAAAGTATCAAATACCGTCATGAAAATATCGTTAAAATGTTCAAGGCCAAAATGCCAAAACTCAGTTTAGGGAATCAGTTTTACGAAATAATCCAAGTTTACGAAGTACCCAAAAAGCCATTTTGAAATGTACACACGATTTGGTAAAAATACCAGAAAGACATTTTGAAATATAGACACGCAGCGGATAAAACACAGTTCAAAATATACATTTGCAGCGGAAATAAAACAACCAGAAAAGAATACTCGATTCCCAAAATAATGCCACGGCCAGTATCACCCGGGAATCTCATCTCTTCACGACCGCTACTAGCTCGATCTCCGAGTACCTAAAAATAAAGCCCACGATGGGGTCAGCCACAATACTCAATAATGATATCGATCACATCACATAAATAACTACATACCAATGTAATAATACTGTAACAATACTACCAACGTAATCTTACCGTCTTAACCTTACCAATCCAAAGCAATCCATACCAATTCGATCCTTACCATAATCCATATTTCGCATTCTCAAATGACGAAATGAACTCAACAACAGTCATCTGGACTGAACCAAAACAATACTCAAAATCCTCCAAACATCATCATAACTCATAAGCGGGAAATAATCTATCTATGCCAAATCCTGTCCGTCGGATCGCATAATCAAATACCAATCCTGATAAGAACCAAACATACACAATACATCTCTAGATCAACTACCACAAAATAATGATAACAAATCCGAAACATCAATGCACAACCCAAACGCTCATACGATCAATAACCAGATCAACCAATACGTCAATTGAGAATATCACCAACATGACAAACTCCAAGCAAGACCGACAAAGAATCAACAGCGACCAAGAATCTCATCAACATGATCAGCCCCAACGTGACCAACAAGGAACAACGATGACCGAGAATACCATCAACATGGTAAACTCCAACATGACAAATAAAAGATCAACAACGACTGAGAATACCATCAACATGGTAAACTCTAACACGACCAAATATAATGGATCTCAAAGAAATAACTTCGACTGTCGAACATACCCTTCGGGCGTATGAACAACCAGTCGCAAACTGTCGAACATACCCAACTATACATGGAGGATGAACGACCAAACTGTTGGGATTCGGTGCCTAAAACAAAGGCCCAGCGGAAGCGGTAAAACAAAAATTATTTCGATCCGAATCCCTACGAGGATCGATCGAGCTACGTATATACGAATATCAAAAACGAATTCACAAGAGATATAGAAACTCACCCTTTGTAGTCCGTTGATTAGATGGATAACCTTCTCTTGAGCTATTCCCCAAGCTTTGATTGATCTCTACGAATCCAATCCGCTCCAAGTCCTTGAACGATCCAACGCCGAAAGCACCGTGTCTCTACTTGCCACGCGCTGGAGAAACGACCGGAATGACAACGCCCGATTAACCTCTAAGGTTACGGATCAAGTGATGAAGCTTTTATTATTACACTCTAAGTGTATAATATATCTCTCTCAATGTATCTTGACTTTTCTCCAAGAAAACTCAAGAACAAAAATGAAGAAGATGATGAAGACTTGGAAAAATGATTTTCTCTCTCACTCTCCAAAGCTCACGGCCGGAATCACTTGGTAGCAAGTAAAGTGAGTCTTCATTATATTCTTATTCAACTCCCCAAGATCTCCTACTTTAGACAATATCACCAAGGGGTGATATTTGTCCCCTTGATTGGTCACAAGTCCACCACCCTTGAAAGTGTAGACCAAGACCAAGTAAGGGAGTAGGTGACGGGGTGGCCATCTAGAAGGAATCGGATGAGTTCGATTCGTTTCGGACTCCCGTGAGTCCAAACAGTTAAACTTCTATTCCGTTCCGATGTATTTGTGTCGATTAATTAATCCAATCAATTAATCACATTAAATACATAATAACATAATTAATTTCTCCAAGAAATAATTATATTTATGAATTAAATTAATCACCCAGTAATTTATTTAATTTATTAGGCCGTAAATTAATTTATCCAATAAATCAATTTAGACATCCAATGTCCCAAATTAGATATCCAATATCTAATATTCATAATGAGAGATTAAGCTCGATTCATTCCGTCGTCAATCCTATTGCGCGACTTAGAGGTCCGTCTATCGGCGATGGGAGGAACCAAAGAGTAGTAGCACCACCTAGCCAGCCTAGCGGCCTACACTGTACCCCAACTGAGAACGAATGATTGGGATCATTCAAGAACCATTCTGTCGTGAATACCAGTAAACATATAAACCCTTTCTTTCAAATGTCCCGATCAAGTTATAGGGTCACAGTCAGTCAAACCCAATCTGTACTTTGTAATACCCAGCTGTAATTCAGTCATTATTATTCAGTATTTATCATTCAATATTTGTCACTCAGTAATTTTCACTCATTAATGATCATTTGTCACTCATACTCAATCATTGTATTCACCGTTCAGAGTAATTGTATCGTGTATCAATCGTCATTCATCATCAATCAAGTTGGAGAATCGTGCGATGTTTATCAGCGTTGTCATTTTCATGGTGTGCTGTGTGTGAGGAGTAGCGCATGCTACGTACTCTCTTTAACGTGCGCTAATTGAGTACGGGTAGCGCACGCTACCTCTCAACACCAGCGCACGCTAGTATGTTTCAAACAGGCAGTCCAGAAGGCACTGGACTGCAGTTGGATTGTAAGTAGCGCACGCTACGAATGGTAAGTAGCGCGCGCTAGTAGGCCGAAGTAGCGCACGCTATACAGTCGGTGTAGCGCGCGCTAAGGTCAGATCAGGTTGAGTCCAGTGGCTACTGGACTAGGTGGGATTTATTCATAGCGCACGTTAAATATTGATTGCAGCGCACGCTACCGCGATCAGATCAGAGGACAGAAGGTTCTGGACTCCAGTACTGGGCATCAGATAATTCGTTAGCGCACGCTAACATTTCGGGGTTAGCGCACGCTAAGTGTACAACCGTAGCGCACGCTACAAAAAGGTACGTAGCGCGCGCTACCATTTTCGGACATTGGGTACTGGACTACCCAAAACACCCGTTAGCACACGCTAAGAACTGGGGCTAGCGCACGCTAAACTGGGATTTCTATAAATTGGACAGTGTAGCCCAGATTTCGTCATTTGTCATTTCTTCTCATTCTCTCATCGGTTCCGGGCAATTTGGAGCGATTTGGAGAGTATTCTTCGAGGTGTAATCATCAATCATCATCTTCAAGTCTTTGAGTTGGATTAATAATCACTTCATCATCTCCAAAACATCAAATCAAAGGTATTAATCTCTTGGATCTAGAATTTCGGATTTTTGAGTTTTTCCTTCCGATTTCTTCGTGTAAGCTTGGATTGTTGTTGGAATATGTTAGATATGGATTATCTACCTTGGATAAATATATTCCTACGGATTTAATGGCTATTTGGGGATTTATTTCAAGAACCCTTGGGGTTGACTTTGGTTAATTTGGGGATTTCCGATTGATGTTGTTGTAATCTTGAATTATGGATTCCTATTGGATTATTGATGCCATTGATATTGTTTTGCTGGTTTGAATCAATCATTTGATAGTTGGTTTCGATAATTTGGGTTTGGTTGTAACCAACGGGAAGGATATTTGCTACGTATTCATTAGAATGCCCCGATGAGTTTGATTATCACTGTATCGACTTTTGAGTTAGTCGTGTTTCGTTGCTTGATACGTGTATTGAACGGTTGTTGGTAATTATTGTTATTAAAGGTTGTTCGAGCGACCGACATCTCATTGTGGGATGTTTGTTCGAGGAATGACATTCTTCACCGGTTGTGTAAGTTAATTCTTACTTAGTTAAAGGGATATTCATTCCTTGCGTTGTTGTTCATTCATAATCATAACTCATTCATATTGTATTAACCGTATCGAGACTTGTCATTGTCAATTAATCATTTCAGTCACGAGGAACGACGGTTCCAATTATTTCATTGAGCTATCATTCATTTCACTGTCATTTCATGTTGGTGAGTCATTATTAATTTTCGATGTCACTTTTTTTATATCGTGGCATTCCGGGTCATACTAGCGTGCCGGTTGGTATGTGTAGGATTTTCATGTCGAGCACATTTAAGTCGTGTGTTGGTTGTTGGCCTCACATTGAACTGTGCACACGAGTTGATTGCTTCGTGAGACTGATTAGGTACAAGACCACAAATGTATTCGATCGATACTCGTTGGTGGCTTGTGCACGGACACATTTCCATCCCGGACGTAGTGTGGCGCCATTCCTTTGAGCCGTACTGTTAGTTGATTCATATAGCATGTTTGATTGCGTATGTTTTCAACAGGATTGTGTGTATTCAACTCTTGAGGATTGTTGTTCTGTGTAAATGACCCCGTTTGGGGATTTTGTTTTCAGGTCATGGTAAGGCAAAAGCACGGGAATAACATGTTGACAGCGAGGAGTCCCAATGATACTAGTAGGGAGCCCTGATCTTTTCAGTCATTCATGTTGTTGTCATTTATTTTCCGCTGCAGATTTTCATTTGGATACTCCGTTTCATTCAGTGTTATGTATTTTATCTTCATATAAAATATATTAGTATTCGGTATTGTCCTGGTGTGTTGTACTTAAACTCCTCATCGGAGTATTTGGTAATATAATGTGGTTCGGTACTACAATTATATTATTTAATTCATCGTTTTCATTTGCCTGGTGGGTCCCAGTTGGGGATCCACGGCACTGTAATATCCGCCTAGTTTGGGGTGTTATGGAGTTGGTATCGGAGCGTGGTTGTGAATACTACCTTCCGAGTCATGTCTCATTTGAAATCATCGTCATTAGACTAGTATCATTGGACTTTCGCGTCACGTGTGACCTGTGCAAATGCCGAGCCAATCAGACCGAAAGAACTGTAAGATTTCTAACGCCATGGTATAATTTCTGGCAATAATCATTCATTCATCATTCATCAGTTAACAATCCTCAAACATCATCATTCATTATGATCAGGACGGTCATGTTAACTCATTAATCACTCAATTCATTTCATTACTCAGTTGATGATCAGGACGATCATGTTAACTCATTAATCACTCAATTCATTTTATTACTCATTTGTTGATCTGGAAGATCATATCATTAATCTTGTTAACTTGTTCAAGATACTCATTTCAAGAATTTCATCAGATAATCATGTCACCTCAGTTAATCATTCATGTAATCACTGTGTTAGAGCGCATATGCTCATTTTCATCATTTCATGACGTAAATCATAATGCGGTACTCATACGAGATCTATGATTATCATGTGGCCTTCCTACTTCAGTATGGAGAGAGCTGTCAGGGGATGCACGGGGAGAGGCCGCGGTGCGGGCCGGAACCCGGGAAATAATCACTCACTGTCGGGAAACCGTATCCGGGACTCCGCTCGGAAGATGTTTGGGTTGATCCACTCACTTTTATGCAGGTCATGATGAACTATATGTAATTGCTTAATCATCATTGCGTCACTCTGTCCGAATTAATTGAGAGAACTCTCCCGTATGAGCCTGCTGCTAAGGAAATTGCTGAGCAACAACCTTTATCTGTCAGCAAGAAATCAGCAAAGCGTAATCAGTCCGAAGGCGGTCAGTCAACCTTCAAGAAGCTTCATGCGGGCTCTATCGTTTCTGAGCGACCTCCTACGGTGCATAATCGTGCGGGATCTCGATCCGAGCGCGGCCTCGGCCATCACTGTTTCAACTGGAGCGCGGTCATTACAAAGACTAAGTGTCTGAAACCGTATATCACGTGCCATAATTGTGGGATTTTTGGGCATAAGGCCCGTTTTTGCCAAAAGGACTCCAAGTCGGTTCCGGCGGCATCTCAGGCCCCGAAGCAATCAGCGATTCAGAATCGATCGCTCTCTGGCTGCGTTTAAGACGATGGAAGCAAATAAAGGCAGAGCTCATATTTATCAGACGGGAGCGTCCGGTTCGGGGGCCGGCAAGTCCCAGATTCATGTGATGAAGAGGATCGACGATCCGGTGGCCCGAATGATCTCAGGTATACTCGTAATTTTATCTCAACCTGTGTGTATCTTTTGATACTGGTGCACCGCATTCATTCATTTTCGAATCATGTTTGAATAGACTTAATTTGGATAGTCCTATTGCTTGTGGACCTCATACCATCGGTCTACCTGATGATGGAAGAATTTTCGGAAATCATACCGAATTAAGATTAATAACCGCGATTGGTTGGTGGACCTAATCGTGGTGGACTTACCTAAGGACGATGTAATATTGGGTGTTAATTAGATGGATCGTCATGATACCATCCTCAGTGATCGTAAGCGTTTGGTCACTATCATTTCAGTCATTGGAGCCGAGTGTGTATTTCAGGGAGGTAATCCCCGTTGTTCCAGATGAATTATTAATATGAGGGAGACAGTGTAATTAGGCAATCGAGGTGTTCAATCATTCATCGTATCATTTTCATCGATTGGCCGTTCTAAGGCAATCGAGGTGTTCAATCATTCATCATATCATTTTCATCGATTGGCCGTTCTAAGGCAATCGAGGTGCTCAATCATTCATCGTATCATTGTCATCGATTGGACGTTCTAAGGCAATCGAGGTGTTCAGTCATTCACTGTATGATTGTCATCGATTGACCATTCGAGGGCAATCGAGGCGTTCAATAATTCGTGGTATCATTGTTATCGATTGACGATGTACTCCCAGATGAGCTACTTGGTTTACCTCCACCGAGGGATACGGAATTCACAATAGAGTTGGAGCCTGGTACGCCCCCGTTATCGAAGGCACCATACCGGATGGCCCCGACCGAAATGCAGGAGTTGAAGATTCAACTTGAGGAATTGTTCGAGAAAGGTTATCTCCGACTGAGTGCATCCCCGTGGGGAGCACCAGTGTTATCTGTCAAGGAGAAGTATGGTTCATTTCGTGTGTGTATTAATTATCAGGAGTTGAACAGGATGATGATCAAGGATAAGTATCCTCTACCCCGAATCGATGATCTCTTAGATCAACTTCAGGGAACTTCAGTATTTTTTCCAAGATCGACTTAAGATCTGGATATCATCAGTTGCGAATTCGAGAGTCGGATAACACGGGGACGGCGTTTCAAAAACGCTATGGTCATTATGAGTTCGTGGTAATGCCGTTTGGGTTACCTAATGCATCTGCGGTATTCATGGAATCAATGAATAGGGTTTTCATCGACTTTTGGGACCAGTTTGTGGTTGTCTTCAATGATGATATTTTAATTTATTCTCGTGACCAGGAAAAACATGAGTTTCACCTTCATCAGGTTCTCGACGTGTTGAGACGGAAACAACTTTATGGGAAGTTTTCCAAATGTGAGTTCTGGATGTCCGAAGTGACGTTTCTCGGACATGTAATTTCATCAGACGGAGTTCGTGTCGACCCTCAGAAGACGGAGGCTATCCGAGATTGGCTACCTCCGAAGAATGTTAAGAAGATCCGAAGCTTTCTCGGATTAGCCGGTTATTATCGGCGGTTTGTTGAAGGATTTTCTAAAATCGCTCAACCCATGACGAATCTTTTACGGAAAGATAAGAAATACACGTGGTCCGACGCGTGTCAACAGAGTTTTGAGGAACTCAAGAGCCGGTTAACTTCAGCACCTGTCCTTTCTTTACCGCAAGGGACGGAAGGATTTGTGGTTTATAGTGATGCGTCCGGACAAGGTCTCGGATGTGTACTCATGCAGAACGGGAAAGTTATTGCTTATGCTTCATGGCAATTGAGACCTTACGAGGTTAATTATCCGACCCACGACCTGGAGTTAGCAGCCGTGGTGTTTGCATTGAAGATTTGGCGTCATTATCTTTATGGCGTTACCTGTCACATATTCACCCATCATAAGGGTTTAAAGTATATATTTACTCAGAAGGAGTTAAATATGCGACAGAGACGGTGGTTGGAACTAATCAAAGATTATGATATCGAGATCCTTTACCACCCGGACAAGGCGAACGTTGTCGCCGACGCCTTGAGTCGTAAGTCCGTTCAGGAGCAGATGCTTGCTCGACAATGCCTGAGAAGGAACTTGGTAGGAATTTCTGAGACCCGAGATCGAGGTCTGGTTACAGCGAGTACAAGGGCAACTTTGTACATTGGAGATTTCATCGCCACTTGAGGAGGCGATCAGGGAGAATCAGGGTTCGGACCCATTTCTGTTACGCATTCGAGAGGATGTGATTCAGGGGAAAGCCCCCAGATTTGTGGTCCACGAGGATGGACTTTTGCATTTTAAGAATCGGTTGTGCGTATCGGCGAGTGACGAGTTGAAAAACTCGATTTTGAGAGAAGCTCATGCTACCCCTTATTCCGTTCATCCGGGGTCTAGCAAGATGTATAAAGACATGAAACAAAATTACTAGTGGAGTAATATGAAGCGAGAAGTTGCGGAATTTGTTTCGAGATGCTTGACCTGTCAGCAAGTCAAGATAGAACATCAGCGACCGGCAAGTATGCTGAAACCTCTTCCTATTCCAGAGTGGAAGTGGGAGGATATTTCAATGGACTTCATCACGAGTTTGCCGACGAGTCGTCGTGGCATGAATACATTCTGGGTAATTGTGGATCGCTTAACTAAATCAGCTCATTTCCTTGAGATTAAGGATACGTGGGGTCCCGAGAGACTTGCCCAATTGTTTATCAAAGAGATAGTGAGACTGAACGGTACTCCCAAAAGTATCGTTTCCGATCGTGATGCATTTATTCGTGTCTCATTTTGGAAATCAGTTCATCGTGCTATGTGAACTCGGCTTAATCTCAAGACAACTTTTCATCCTCATCGGCTGCACAATCGTGAGAGGACTATTCATACTTTGGAGGACATGTTGAGGGCATGTGTCCTCGATTGGAAAGATGATTGGGAAGCCCAACTACCGTTGATCGAGTTCACGTACAATAATAGTTGGCATTCTTCGATTAAGATGGCACCTTACGAGGCCTTGTACGGTCGTCGTTGTCGATCTCCTTTGTGTTGGGATGACTTATCAGAATCAATCGGCACCGAGCCCGATATGCTTATAGTCGCCCGTGAGAAGGTAGCTTTGATCAGGAGTCATTTATTGACCGCTCAGAGTCGACAGAAATCATATGCAGATAATCATCGTCGACCATTAGAGTTCGAGATGGGTGACCATGTTTTGGTCAAGGTATCCCCGAGTCGTGGTATCTTCCGTTTTGGGAAGAGGGGAAAGTCGAGTCCGAGATTCATTGGACCGTTTGAGATTTTGGATCGAGTAGGCGAGCTAGCTTATCGATTGGCCTTACCTCCGGTGTTGAGCCGAATTCATAATATGTTTCATGTCTCTCAGTTGTGGAAGTATGTTGCCGACCCGAGTCACATACTTCAGTTCGATGAAATCGAGATCGCCAATGATCATTCATATGAGGAGCATCCTATACGAGTTTTAGAGCGGCGAATCAAACAATTGAGGAACAAGACGATTCTTTTAGTTAAAATTCAGTGGTCTATACACGGTGTCGAAGAGGCTACTTGGGAAACCGAGGATAGTATGCGGGAGAGTTATCCCAAATTGTTTAACCCTTAGTTTCGGGGATGAAACTCTTTTAAGGGGGGGTGTATGTAATACCCAGCTGTAATTCAGTCATTATCATTCAGTATTTATCATTCAGTATTTGTCACTCAATAATTTTCACTCATTAATGATCATTTGTCACTCATACTCAATCATTGTATTCACCGTTCAGAGTAATTGTATCGTGTATCAATCGTCATTCATCATCAATCAAGTTGGAGAATCGTGCGATGTTTATCAGCGTTGTCATTTTCATGGTGTGCTGTGTGTGAGGAGTAGCGCATGCTACGTACTCTCTTTAACGTGCGCTAATTGAGTACGGGTAGCGCACGCTACCTCTCAACACCAGCGCACGCTAGTATGTTTCAAACAGCGATCCCGTAAGGCAATCGGATCGCATTGGATGTAAGTAGCGCACGCACGCTACGAATGGTAAGTAGCGCGCGCTAGTAGGCCGAAGTAGCGCACGCTATACAGTCGGTGTAGCGCACGCTAAGGTCGGATCAGGTTGAGTTCAGTGGCTACTGGACTGGGTGGGATTTATTCATAGCGCACGTTATGAGTGATTTTTAGCGTACGCAAACGATATTGTAGCGCACGCTAAATATTGATTGTAGCGCACGCTACCGCGATCAGATCAGAGGACAGAAAGTTCTGGACTCCAGTACTGGGCATCAGATAATTCGTTAGCGCACGCTAACATTTCGGGGTTAGCGTACGCTAAGTATACAACCGTAGCGCATGCTATAAAAAGGTACGTAGCGCGCGCTACCATTTTCGGACATTGGGTACTGGACTACCCAAAACACCCGTTAGCGCACGCTAAGAACTGGGGCTAGCGCACGCTAAAGTGGGATTTCTATAAATTGGACAGTGTAGCCCAGATTTCGTCATTTGTCATTTCTTCTCATTCTCTCATTGGCTTCGGGTGATTTGGAGCGATTTGGAGAGTATTCTTCGAGGTGTAATCATCAATCATCATCTTCAAGTCTTTGAGTTGGATTAATCATCACTTCATCATCTCCAAAACATCAAATCAAAGGTATTAATCTCTTGGATCTAGAATTTCGGATTTTTGAGTTTTTCCTTCCGATTTCTTCGTGTAAGCTTGGATTGTTGTTGGAATATGTTAGATATGGATTATCTATCTTGGATAAATATATTCCTACGGATTTAATGTCTATTTGGGGATTTATTTCAAGAACCCTTGGGGTTGACTTCGGTTAATTTGGGGATTTCCGATTGATGTTGTTGTAATCTTGAATTGTGGATTCCTGGAAAGGAGATTGAGATGGTTTGGCCACGTCCGCAGGAGGCAGGCATCTGCTCCGGTGAGAAGGGTCGAGAGTTTAATGGTTGTCGGGGAGAGGAGGAGAGGCAGACCGAGGAGGACGTGGGAGGAGCAACTGAGATTAGATTTGAAGGCCTTAAACCTTTCTAAGACCATGACTGTTGATAGGTGCGCTTGGAGGCACCAGATCAGAGTTGTGGATTCTTTTGTAGGGAGTGGTGATGTAGTTGAGAGCCTCAGGGTTGGGTTGTCTCGGTTAGCTTTGACCTAGAGCATTGCATTTTTACTTTTATTGTATATTTTATCCTGTTGTCTTTGCGTGTGGTGTATTTTTGACAGGGAGCTGTGCGCAGAGCCAACCTCTCTTTTGTTAGAGCAGCGTTCATCGGGAGTGAAGTAGCCAAATTCCGCTTAGGTAAGTCCCATGTGGATCAAGCCATGGGCTCAAGTATGGTCTCGAGCTTTTTCGAATCATATGTTTTCCTTTATATTTATCACACAAGATTCTGCTGTGCACTAAGCTGGGGGTCTTCACGGAAACAGCCTCCCTACCGTAATAAGTAGGGGCATGGTCTGCGTACATCTTACCCTCCCCAGACCTTGCTCTGAGCGGGATATACTGGATATGTTTGGTTTGGTTTGGTTTGGTTCTATTGGATTATTGATGCCATTGATATTGTTTTGCTGGTTTGAATCAATCATTTGATAGTTGGTTTCGATAATTTGGGTTTGGTTGTAACCAACGGGAAGTATATTTGCTACGTATTCGTTAGAATGCCCCGATGAGTTTGATTATCGTTGTATCTACTTTTGATTTAGTCGTGTTTCGTTGCTTGATACGTGTATTGAACGGTTGTTGGTAATTATTGTTATTCAAGGTTGTTCGAGTGACCGACATCTCATTGTGGGACGTTTGTTTGAGGAAGGACATTCTTCACCGGTTGTGTAAGTTAATTCTTACTCAGTTAAAGGAATATTCATTCCTTGCGTTGTTGTTCATTCATAATCATAAATCATTCATATTGTATTAACCGTATCGAGACTTGTCATTGTCAATTAATCATTTCAGTCACGAGGAACGACGGTTCCAATTATTTCATTGAGCTATCATTCATTTCACAGTCATTTCATGTCGGTGAGTCATTATTGATTTTCGATGTCACTTTTGTTATATCGTGGCATTCCGGGTCATACTGGCGTGCCGGTTGGTATGTGCAGGATTTTCATGTCAGGCACATTTAAGTCGTGTGTTGGTTGTTGGCCTCACATTGGACTGTGCACATGAATCGATTGCTTCGTGAGACTGATTAGGTACAAGACCACACATGTATTCGATCGATACTCGTTAGTGTCTTGTGCACGGACACATTTCCATCCCGGACGTAGTGTGGCGCCATTCCTTTGAGCCGTACTATTAGTTGATTCATATAACATGTTTGATTGCGTATGTTTTCAACAGGATTGTGTGTATTCAACTCTTGAGGATTGTTGTTCTGTGTAACTGACCCCGTTTGGGGATTTTGTTTTCAGGTCATGGCAAGGCAAAAGCACGGGAATAACATGTTGACGGCGAGGAGTCCCAGTGATACTAGTAGGGGCCCCCGATCTTTTCAGTCATTCATGTTGTTGTCATTTATTTTCCGCTGCAGATTTTCATTTGGATACTCCGTTTCATTCAGTGTTGTGTATTTTATCTTCATATAAAATATACTAGTATTCGGTATTGTCCTGGTGGGTTGTACTTAAACTCCTCATCGGAGTATTTGGTAATATAATGTGGTTCGGTACTACAATTATATTATTTAATTCATCATTTTCATTACTTTGATGGGTCCTGGGGATCCACAGACCGTAATATCCGCCTAGTTTGGGGTGTTACATACTTGACGCTATGCATGCGTTAATGCAAACCGAGATCATCGAGCTCTCGTGTATCTAATACAGCTAGCTCCAATGCTTTGACCAAAGACTTATGATCTCATCTGCCAATAACCGCATAGGACATATAACCCGTTCACTAACAGGAGAAAGAATTCTATCTTGGTATTCAGTAGGACCTGCTACTTGCCCATCAAGATGCACGTCGAGGTTGACCCCCGCCTTCCGGTTTATAGGGTCGAACTACTCTAATGAAAATCTTTACGTCACAAGCACATCCCTACTAAATCCTCAAGTCGAAGGTTCACGAATACCTATCACAACCTTTCGATTCCATCATTAACTGTCCCGGAGTTAAATCCGTGTGACGAATCGAGGGTGAGTCGGTTCGAGTATACTAATCCAATTAGCATAACTATAACGTGTGCTCCCACTAACCATTAGTGTTCGACATGCACTCTCCTTGTCAAAGAACACGTCATACAAGTCTTCACATAAACTTAACGCCCAGTCAAGTTTCATCGACTTGCGAACGATTAAGTATTTAAGCTATAAATCTTTCCAGTGCCGACCCCCTTATCCGATAAGGAGTGGAACGTTTTGCTCTCAAATACACGGACTAGTTTCTACATGTATATTTACGAGTTAGGAATGCCAGTAACTACCAGTAAATAAAGAAACATCCATTGCCTTATATTGATGATTTACATAATAACAAGTACAATGCCCTCACTCAACGTCCTCTGAGTGGCATTCGAGGGCATACTCCTAACACAAACAATATGGCTCAAAGATGGACGTCACAGTACGCCCGATCCAGAAATGTGTCCGTGCACAAGCCATCCCGTGTATCGAGCAAATACACGTGTGGTCTTATACCTAATCAGTCTCACGAAGTAATCTTCTTGTATGCACAGCCCAACGTGAGGACATGACCCCATCACACGTCTATATGTGCCCATCCTAAAAATCCTACACATAACCGATCGGCACGCAGATATGACTCTAGATATGTCACAATGCAACATGACAACGAAACTCAAAGAATCACATATCCAATAATGATCAAAAGACTCACCGAAGTGAACAATGACACACGAATAATGAAAGGTCGACTCGACCGACAATATCCAAAACAACAATCTTGGGATCACAATTCCCAAAGAACGACCAACACGATCAACAACCTCAACACAACAGGCCTGGGATCAACATGCCTCAACGATCGATCAACACAACCATTAACACCAAATGATAGTCCTGGAATCAACATCCCTCAACGAACAACCAATATGAATCTCATTATACGAAACTTCAACTTACGACATATACCACAATTCAACATAATAATTATCCTCATAACTGAACAATACTTAAATTACCTCAAACCGACGATAATATCCTTTCCACGAACAAACCACCATCCCGACAATTTACGTTTATAATAACATTGCTATATGAATTATAAATGAAATGAAAGCGAAACCATTGATTAAATATTATGAACTGAACAAGTATAACTTGACTCGATACCGATACCACGAAGCCGTTACCAAAACCATTGCCTTCGTCTACGAGCTCCTCAGCCCCGACCAAAAGCAATCTATGAACTCTTCAACCTCAACCGCAACACAACGGTCGTAATCAGTTATCAATTATCACCACCTATTGCAATAATCGATTAACACACATTCGATAATAGTCAACAACCGGTGTCACCAATCTACAACCCTAACAATTCCAAAATATCTTGATTAAACACAAGTCCGAACAATCTAACTCAAACAATTACGAATTCATTCCCATGATTCCGAAAAGCCCATATATCGATTCGATAAGGCGAGTATACAAACTTAACTAAAATATTCCAATCAATTTCTCTTTCAAAACTTCAATCAAACACCTTGAAGGAGGAATTCAAAGGTATATTCGAATCATCAATCAATAAACACCAACCACATCAAGAACACGAAGAACACAATCACAAACATATATATTCTTCATCATATAGTCCATATAATCTCACGAATCGTAACAATAAATCCATAATCATCTTCATACGAATCATTCATCAACATTAACATCAAAATCTGAATTCAAGAAGAGGATTACCCAACATACCTCATAGAAGATGAAATACACAAGTAAACATTTCCCTTAATTAACACGGTGCGAAGAAATCGACGAAAGGAAAGAGTCCCGATCCAACTTCCTTCCAAAAGTTCGTTCCTAAATCACAACGATATCAATCAAATCACAATTCTACGAAAACGTATAGAACTTCCCAAGTTCTACCCATTGATGCATTTTATCGGACACTTTGAGGGCATAGTCCAATTTAATCGATTAACGGAGAAATTCTCGAATTTGTTCCCCAAAACTTCAATAGTAATGAATGATTTCGAGAATACAACAAAGTTCTATCAACAATCTTATTTAAAACGAATGAAATCGGCCAAAGCACCAATAAACCTCAAAATCCTCAAAACAAAGAGTTCAAGTGTTCTTACCTTCGATCCGGGCAAAAGATGATGTTAGATATGAATCAAACTTCCAAAAAATGATGCTCCATGATGTTCCCAATCAAATCCATCAATCTTTGATGAAGAATCACGAAGAAACGAAGAAAAAAAGTGACAATGGCCAAGTGACCCGGTCCAGACCCTTAAATAGCCGAGACCTATCGGTACCTTACGGCCGTAACCGGCCATGGCTACCCTCCTGTCCAATTTGGCTGACACCCTTACGGTCGTAACCGGCAGTCACCTTACGTACGTAATAGGCCCTTACGGCCATACCCGGCCACAACCTTACGGCCGTTATCGACCAGTCCTTACACCCAGCGAGTCACTGCCGACCGTGATCGGCCTCCCTGCGAGTCACTGCCGACCGTGATCGGACATCCCTGCGAGTCACTGCCGACCGTGATCGGCCATCCAGCGAGTCCTCGGTCACGACTCGACCAGCTGCCTCCTAACGTATGTAACACTTAATCCATTGCGTACATAATACGTACGTTGACTTACTACAGTAATATACTTGTATTACGTATGTAATACACCCTGTATAGCGTACGTAAATCCATCCGTTTACTCACCTGTCCACATCCGCTGCCGAAAGCTGTCGACACGGGGCCCACCCGTCGATCATATCCGGATCCTGTCCGGTTCCCTCTGTTACGTACGTAATGCCTTATGCATAACGTACGTAAAGCGTAGAATTTAGCGTACGTAAGTCCTTGAGCTTAGCGTACGTAATGACCTTCTGTACTTGGCCAAAATCCAACTGTTCCTGTCCTACGTCTCGACATACATAATACAAACATACGGCATACTGAATACACATATACTCAACCCAAAAATATTCTCATACGATACACCTAATATCCAAATCAGTTCAACCTGATACAACATATTCTCAAATGTAGTTGTCTACCAAATACGGTAATTATATAAATACGACTGTCTCAGTTCTCAATTTATTTTATCCATAATGTATAGACACCAAGCTATGCAGTATATCTCAGATAAAATAATGCGAAAAATTGATACTGAAAATCCGGGTATTACGTACTAAAAATAGGGGTATTACAACAATATATCGATTTTGTGCTTGCCTAATTCTTTAACGAATTGATATGCCATATCTATATGTTGGATATTGTAACACCCCAAACTAGGCGGATATTACAGTGCCGTGGATCCCCAACTGGGACCCACCAGGTGAATGAAATTTAATGAATTAAATAATATAATTGTAGTACCGAACCACATTATATCATTAATTACTCCGATGAGAAGTTTCAAGTACAACACACCCAAGATATTACAGAATACACGTATATTTTATATGAAGATAAAATACACAGCACTGAATGAAAATGAGTATCCAAACAGAATCTGCTGCGGAAATAAAATGAAGAAACACGAATGACTGAAAAGGACTGGGCCCCCTAATAGTATCACTGGGACTCCTCGCCGTCAACGTTCTCTTCCCGTGCTTTAGTCTTGCCATGACCTGAAAACAACATCCCCCAACGGGGTCAGTTACACAGAACAACAATCCTCAAGAGTTGAATAAACACAATCATGATATAACTTAATTATGAAATTAAGATGAAGAGAGGTATCAGAGTACGCCTGTAATGGTATGTGCAAGTGCACAAGACGAGTGTCCGGACACACCCGCCCTTGTACCTAATTAGTCTCACGGAAGTACATTACCGTGTACACCGTCCATTGTGTCGGTGAACCCGATCACATGACTATCATGTGCCCGACTAAAAATTCCACACATTCCCACCCGGCCACGCAATATGAACCAGAAGGCCACAAGAGCAAAAATGACCAATGAACATTAATGAATAACAATTCGACAAGGGTCAAGAATGACTCACCGAGATGGGATAATAATGAAATGAATGGTAGCTCATTGAAATGATTGGAACCGTCGTTCCTCGTGAATTGAATGATTAGTTTGATAATTACAAGTCTCAACATGATTATTACACTATGAATGAATTATGATTATGAATGCACAACAACGAAAGGAATGAGTATCCTTTTAACCAAGTAAGAATTAACTTACTCAACACCGGTGAAGAATGTCCTTCCTCGAACAACGTCCTAAAAGATATGTCGGTCGCTCGAACAACCTTGAATAACACAATTACCGATAATCCTCTTAATACGTATCAAGCATGAATCATGACCAACTCAAAGGTCGACACAACAATATCCAAACTCATTGAGGCATTCAAACAAACACTTAGTGAACATCATCCTTTGATTACAACGAATCCCAAATATATCGAAACCAAACTCCAAAATGAGTAGTTCAATCCAATAAAACACCTTCAATGATATCAATAATCCAACAGGAAACCACAATTCACGGTTACGACAACCATAATCGGAAACCCCCAAAAATAACTAAAGTCAACATCAAAGGTTCTTGATTAATTCTCCAAATATTCATCAAATACGAAAAACACATCAATATATCCGTAGGAATACATGTATCCAAGGTATATAATCCATATCTAACATATTCCAATATAATAGTAAGCTTAGATGAAGAGATCGGAAGGAAAATACTCAAAATTCGAAATTCTAGATCCAAGAAATCATTACCTTGATTTGATGTATTGGAGAGGATGAAATAATGATTAATCCGAATGATAAGCTTGAAGATGATGATATATGGATTCAGCTCGAATAAATCTCTCCAAAACGTCCGAAATCGCCCAAAACCGACGAAGGAATGAAGTGAAATGAAAAATGACGAATCTGGACTGCACTGTCCAATTTATACTGGTCCCAGCTTAGCGCACGCTATGACCTGATATGTAGCGTGTGCTAACGGGTTAACCGGACAGTCCAGTAAGCTCTGAATGCCCCGTTAGCGTACGCTACGAACTTGGTAGTGTGCGCTAACGTCTTCCCGATAGCGTGCGTTAACCCAAAAAGTTAGCGTGTGCTAACTGATATCTGATGCCCAGTGAATGAAGTCCAGAACCTCCTGTTCTCTGATCTGCTCGCGATAGCGTACGCTACACCCAAAACTCAGCGTGCGCTACTACACCATTAGCGTACGCTAATATCCACTCATAACGCACGCTATGAATTATTCCGAATCAGTCCAGTACCCTGGACTCTGCCTGATCAACCTTAGCGTGCACTACACTGCTAGCATAGCGTGCGCTATCCGAACTTACTAGCGTGCGCTACTTACCATTCGTAGTGTGCGCTACTACAACCCAACTGTAGTCCAGTGCCTTCTGGACTCTCTGCCTGAACCACGCTAGCGTGCGCTAATGCTGAGAGGTAGCGTGCGCTACCCGTACTCAATTAGCGCGCGCTAAAGAGAGTACGTAGTGTGCGCTACTCCTTACACACAGCTCCATTACGATGATGACAAGGATAATAATCACGGTCTGATCCTCCAACCAGGTAGATAGACGAATAATAATTCATACACGATACGAAATACTCTGAACGGTGAATACAATGAATGAATATGAATGATGGATGATTAATAATGAATGAAAATTACTGAGTGACAATTACTGAATGATAATTACTTAATGATAATGACTGAATTACAACCGGCTATTACATACACCCCCCTTAAAAGAGTTTCGCCCCCAAAACTAAGCGTCAAACAACTCGGGATAACTCTCCCGCATACTATCCTCGGTTTCCCAAGTAGCCTCGTCGACACCGTCTCTAGAGCACTGAATTTTAACCAAAGGAATCGTCTTGTTCCTCAACTGTTTGATTCGCCGCTCTAAAACTCGTATAGGACGCTCCTCATACGAATGATCATCCACGATCTCGATTTCGTCGAACTGAAGTATGTGACTCGGATCGGCAACATACTTCCGCAACTGAGAGACATGAAACACATTATGAATTCGGCTCAACGCCGGAGGTAAGGCCAATCGATAAGCCAGATTGCCTACTCGATCCAAAATATCAAACGGTCCAATAAATCTCGGGCTCAACTTCCCCCATTTCCCGAAACGGAAGATACCTCGACTCGGGGATACCTTGACCAAAACGTGGTCACCCACCTCGAACTCTAATGGCCGTACAAGGCCTCCTAAGGTGCCATATTAATCGAAGCATGCCAACTGTTATTGTATGTGAACTCGATCAACTACTGTTGGTTTTATTTGTGAAAGCAAATCTTTAGGGTGTGACCCCCTTTTTTTTTGAAAGAGAAGGATTCGATAAGCCTAAATAGTTTTCCACTAAAAATCTCGAGGACATTTTAAACACATTTTATAAATTGTTCTCTTGATCTGTGATCTTTCGAATTTGGAAAGTTTTACTCAAACTCTTTGCCTCGGGAAGTATCTTTTGTTATGTTTGAATCTTTGAGGATTTCTGATTATTATTATTCTTGGAATATGATTGTATGACTCGTATTTATACTTTGTACTTGCACTATCAAAATAGTGGAATTTTGCTAACCCCCGAGAAATCAGGGGATGGATGTGTGTATTGCATTCAGGTACGTGCAGAGCCTTGGGGAGCATAACACAGGGTTGGCACGAAGGATGATGAATGATGATCGATACTAATCACATGAGGACCCGTACGATATTGTATCGGTTTAGTTGTAGTTATTTCATTGCAGATTTTTTCCATCAGACGGAGCGTGTTGTATTTTGACCCCTGCGTGGGTATGTATTGAGATGGAGTTGAATGTACTAATTGAAAGACCAAATCGGTATACTGGGTCATTTTATCCTTAAAGGCGATGTTGAGATGTTTGATTTTGTTACCAGACTGGTAGATCCTTGAGAAAAGGGTCTACGTCGTGTAATATCCCTTAGTGGATTGGGGGTGTTACATAAATGGTATCAGAGTTTTAGGTTGTGGAAACCTAGGCTGTCGGGTCAAGTTGTGTCTGTTGAGTCTTCTCTCGTCGGATTTTGTCTGACTGAGTCGTGTCACGACACGTCGTCTGAGTTCGTTGGTCGTGATTAGTATCGTGGGGCGATCATAATCTTCATGCGACATGTGGATGTAAGTCTCCCTTCATTGTATTGTCTCTCGTGTGACACATGCTACTTGAATGATTATTTATTAAGTGATGGAATTTTTATGTGGATTTTGATTTCATGATTTGTGTTTATTTGACTCTCATATTTTGTTCATATGAGGAGTGGTATCGCTGTTAATGTATTTCTGACTATTGATTTTGTCCGCTGCTAATGATTTTCAGAATGATTTGCTCGTATTGCAAGTATTCTTGTGAAACCCTTATGCTTAACATGAAATGGTAATGTATATGTGTGTGCTTTGCTCACTCCGGGAGGGTCCGGAGAGGCCTCAGAGGGATCTGTGATTTCGCTCCTGATTCACGAGCTTGTTTGGATAGCCAGTCTGGGAGGGTCCATAGAGGCCTCAGATAGGGCCAGTGGTTTCGCCCCGGTCCTAGGCGAGTTATGTGTGGGATTTGCTCACTCCGGGAGGGTCCGGTGAGGCCTCGGAGGAATCTGTGATTTCGCTCATGATTCACGAGCTTATTTGGATAGCCAGTCCGGGAGGGTCCATAAAGGCCTCGGATAGGACAAGTAGTTTAGCCCTGGTCCTAGGCAGATTTTCAACTGTGATTATTGACTGTTTGTTTTCCGGAAAAGACATGTCTTGATTTTGAAACAATTTGATGCATGTGCTACAAGACGTGTAAATGAATGTGAGTTTTGGGCATTCTAGCCTAATGGATTTTTTTTAAAATCTTGAGTATCTTAGAGAATAAATTTCGAGACGTAGTTTTGAAATGGATTATTTTCTCGCGGTATTTTCAAGGTGCCTACTAGTACCACTGTATGTTGCAAAATTATTCCACTTTGAGGACCAAAATATTTTGAGATATTTTCAGTAATTTAAAAATGCATTTGCTTAGACCTAAGGTCAAATATTTCTGAAAGTTTTTAACAAAAAGAAAGATGTCCTGATT
The DNA here is from genome assembly GCA_033398695.1 of Orobanche coerulescens. NCBI lineage: Eukaryota > Viridiplantae > Streptophyta > Magnoliopsida > Lamiales > Orobanchaceae > Orobanche > Orobanche coerulescens. The sequence continues at coordinate 67,652,046 of CM065810.1, forward strand.
TTTATCAAATGCAAGACGGTTTTTCAAAGTCTCGATAATGATGTTTGTATTACTTTTTAAAAATGTGATACTCAAGATCAACTAGTGTTTCCAATTTTTTTCAAAAAGGTGGTTTTCGTTTTTAAAACCTATCATTTCATGTTTGCGGTCAGGGAATGTGTGCATGATGTTAGCATTGTCGTTAGGGTGTTAGCCCTCCGAGTTGTGATTGAATTGGTGGTGTGAGTGTTGAGTCGTTCGCCACGCATTCGTTGTGTAAGCCCTCTGTAAGAGGTGTGATGTTGGTATTGAATGTTTATCGCTTCATGGTGATTTGGGTGTTATCGAGCCTGTGCGAGCTGTTAGAGCTTGGGTTTGTATGATTGTGTACATATGTGATTGTTTCATGATGTTTTATAATTGTGTGGTGGTTATCGTTCGGGCCGTTGAAATCACCGAACGATGCCGTCGTTGCTGTGATTTTCGTATGGGTGTTGCCTTACGATGATAATCATTGTATGTGTTGAGTGTTATGATTTTCTGTTGTGCTGAGTGGTTACTTATTCAATATGCCGAGGGGCAGAGGTCGTGGTCGTGGCGACCAGACGCGTGATCAGGATCATGCTGCTAGTGATGGTGTTGGTATCCGTGTTGCTACTATTTTGCATCAGGTAGCTGCACAGATGACTCAGTTGACCCAAGCAGTTCAACGTAATACAGATGTGACCCAGAACATTAGTGCAAATCAGTGGCTTCGAGAAGTGGTTCGTATGAATCCCCCTCGTTGCGCTGGTGCTGCAGATGCATTGGGCTGGGAAGGTTGGCTTTTCCAGTTGGGAAAAATATTCGAGGTAGTTGATTGTCCAGAAGAACGTAAGGTGTCGGTCGCTCAGTATCTTCTCGACAAGGATGCCGATAACTAGTGGGAGGCTGTTAAGCCTCGGGATCGTGTTGTCACGTGGGCAGAGTTCCAGGGATTCATGAGAGATGAGTTTTGTCCTGAACCAATCATAAAGCAGAGAATTAATGAATTCTTTTCGGCGAGGCCGCAAGATGTATCGCTGTCTCAAGCTATTATTAACTATAGCAAACAGCTCAGCTACGTGCAGGATCAGGTAAGGACAGAGGAAGATAAGATCTGTCATTTTAATAGGCGAATGAAGCCGGAGATTCGTCAGTACATGGAGGGTCTCACTTGTACTTCATTGAGAGAGTATCAGAATAGGGCGTTAGCCTACGAACTATCTATAGGATCGACTGAGCATATGTCGGAATCGAAGAAACAGAAAATTATTGGGAACTTTTCAGGAAAACATATGAGTGGGCCCCCTGGGGCTGGGACTTCGTGTCATCATCCTAAGAAGGTTCCTTGATCGCGTGAACAGAGGAAGAGTATTACCCCTGCAGTGTGTAATGTGAGCATCACGAAGACGTGTTATAACTGTAGTCGAGCGGCCCATACCGCGAAGAATTGTCGTTCAGCGTTAGTCAGCTGTTTCGATTGCGGTCAATTGGGACACCAAGCCGTGCATTGCGAGACGGTAGCAGAGAGATTTGGGGAACGAGTTTGCGCCTCCGCTCCGAATAGACAGGAGATGCCTAGTGTAGTTTTTGAGAATTTCGGCGTGGTCGGAGTTCTTCGTGGTTACCCCCACGGATCGTTGTGTGTTTAATTTCTATTTTTTCGACTGGGCGTGTTTTCTGGTGATAGGTACCTTTTATTTTGTGATTGTTCGGATAATTAACTTGATTGTGCTATCTGTTTAGTGATACTTGACACTTGTTGGTTTTATTATGTCTCTGCCTGTGACATTGTGATGGTTGTCGTCGAGCGTGATTTCACGCCGTATGTTCCTTTGCGTTGCTTGTAGCGTTTCGCCTATGGGCGTGAGTTATTCAGTTCTTGTGTATCTCTTTGAGATGTTCCTTTGCCAACTGTTATTGTATGTGAACTCGATCAATGGTAGTTGGGCTTCCCAATCATCTTTCCAATCGAGGACGTATGCCCTCAGCATGTCCTCCAATGTCTGAATAGTCCTCTCTGATTGTCCGTCGGACTGAGTATGAAAAGATATGCTGAGATTAAGCTGAGTTCCCTTAGCACGATAGACTGATTTCCAAAAATATGACACGAATCGCCCGTCACGATCAGAAACGATACTCTTATGAGTACCGTGCAATCTCACTATCTCTTTGATGAACAACTGTGCAAGTCTCTCAGGACCCCATGTATCCTTAATCTCAAGAAAATGAGCTGACTTAGTCAGACGATCCACAATTACCCAAATTTTATTCATGCCACGACGACTCATCGAAAAACTCGTGATGAAGTCCATTGAGATATCCTCCCACTTCCACTCTGGAATAGGGAGCGGTTTCAGCACACCCGCCGGTCGCTGATGTTCTATCTTGACTTGCTGACAGGTTAAACATCTCGAATCAGATTCTGTGACTTCTCGCTTCATATTACTCCACCAGTAATTTTGTTTCAAGTCTTTGTACATCTTGCTAGATCCCAGATGAATGGAATAAGGGGTAGCATGAGCTTCTCTCAAAATCGAGTTTTTCAACTCGTCATTCGCCGGAACGCATAACCGGTTCTTAAATCGCAAAAGTCCATCCTCGTGGACCACAAATCCAGGGGCTTTCCCCTGAGTCACATCATCTCGAATGCGCAACAAAGATGGGTTTGAACCCTGATTCACTCTGATCGCCTCCGCAAGTGGCGATGAAATCTCTAACGTACAAAGTTGTCCTTGTACTCGTTGTAACCAAACCTCGACCTCGGATCTTAGGAATTCCTGTTGAAGTTCCTTCTGAACAGTCAAACGAGCAAGCATTTGCTCCTGAACGGACTTACGACTCAAGGCGTCGGCGAAAACGTTCGCCTTGCCTGGGTGGTATAGTATCTCAATATCATAATCTTTGATTAGTTCCAACCACCGCCTCTGTCGCATATTTAACTCCTTCTGAGTAAATATATACTTCAAACTCTTATGATCGGTGAAAATCTGATAGGTGACGCCATAAAGATAATGACGCCAAATCTTCAACGCGAATACCACGACCGCTAACTCTAGGTCGTGGGTCGGATAGTTGACCTCGTAAGGTCTCAGCTGCCGTGAAGCATAGGCAATAACTTTCCTATTCTGCATTAATACACATCCAAGACCGTCTCCGGATGCGTCACTATAAACCACAAATCCTTTCGTCCCTTGTGGCAAGGAAAGGATAAGTGCCTCAAAACTCCATTGACATGCATCGGACCACTCATATTTCTTATCCTTCCGCAAAAGGTTCGTCATGGGTTGAGCAATTTTAGAAAATCCTTCACAAATCGCCGGTAATATCCTGCTAATCCGAGAAAGATTCGGATTTCCTTAACATTCTTCGGAGGTTGCCAATCTCAGATCGCCTCCGTCTTCTGAGGGTCGACACGAAATCCGATTGATGAAATTACATGTCCGAGAAACATCACTTCGGACATCCAGAACTCACATTTGGAAAACTTTCCATAAAGCCGCTCTCGTCTCAACACGTCGAGAACCTGATGAAGGTGAAATTCATGCTCCTCCCGATCACGAGAATAAATCAAAATGTCATCAATGAAGACAACCATGAATTGATCCAAATAGTCGATGAAAACTCAATTCATTAATTCCATGAATACCGCATGTGCATTAGTTAACCCAAACGGCATTACCACAAACTCATAATGACCATAGCGTGTTCGAAACGCCGTCCTTGCGATATCCGACTCTCGAATTCGCAACTGATGATATCCAGATCTTAAGTCGATCTTGGAAAATACTGAAGCTCCCTGGAGTTGATCCAAAAGATCATCAATACGGGGTAGAGGATATTTATTCTTGATCGTCACCATGTTCAACTCCCGATAATCAATACACAAATGAAATGAACCGTCCTTATTCTTGACAAATAACACTGGTGCTCCCCACGGGGACGCACTCGGTCGGATATAACCTTTCTCGGTCAAATCCTCCAATTGATTTTTCAGTTATTGCATTTAGGTCGGGGCCATCCGATACGGTGCCTTCGATATTGGAGACGTACCAGGCTCCAACTCAATCGTGAATTCCACATCTCTTTGTGGAGGCAAACCAAGTAACTCGTCTGGAAATACATCGGCATATTCTCTCACTACCGGAATATCCTCCAACATTGATGATTTCTCGGTTTTGGTCATATAGCACCAATAACCAACACACCCCTGATTTGGTCATAAAACATAAACTTTTATTATGATGTCTCACAACTAAGTTTATAATGTGTGCAACACATCGACTATGATAAAAAATACCCTTCAAAGGCGGTTTGGATGTTAGTATTAATTTTTTACCGCGTTTGTATTATTAGACGCGTTATCAAATGAGATCGAAAAAACTTTTTCTTGTAAGTTAAAGTTATTTATTACATTTTTTAACATATGAAATAAATTTTGACCCGTGTGAGGATACTCAAAGTTTTCAAAAGCAATCATACGCTTCATCATTAGCCATGTATCGGGATCAATCCAATGTGCGGTAACACAAAGGTATGAACCGGGCAAACCATGAGATGCCGACCAAACATCGGTTGTTAAGTTTACATTTGTATTTAAGTTTGCAAAACCATTTACTAGTTCTATTTTAGCCTTTTTCCATAATTTAATACAATCACGTCTAAGAGTAGCACGACTTACTTGTTTATATCGCGGTTGAAGAGTATTTTGAATCACCTTAGTCAATCGAGGGTTATCGAAGTGGTTGAATGGCAAACCTTCTTGAATCACGTAGTTTGCAAATTGTTGTCGGCACCTCTCTGCCTCGTATGCAAAAAGACCCCCCTCTCGTGACATAGATGCTTGAACGGCTTTTGGAACGGATTTGAGTCCTTCGCAATACTTGTCGGTATGCATCTTCAACGTCATGTTGGATTCATGTTTCAAAAACTTACTGCAATGTTTACAATGAGCCTTAAGTTGCCCATCCGACAACTTCACGAGGTTGAAATTACACCAAATTTTTTGGTTTCGGGTTGTTCCTATAACTTCAACAATCTCGGGTGCATTCGTGGAAGCAGAAGAAGATTGAGTTGACATTTGAGAGAAACGAGAATTTTGTAAGCGTTTTTAGTGTTTAAAGAGTGTTTTGAGAGTGGAGTCTTGTGACTAAACCAAACTCAACATACCTATTTATAGTGAATTTAGGATGGTAAAAAAAAGCAAAAAATGGGGTCATAATTTGGAAAAAACGGCTAGTTAACGGTCACAAGGGAAAAACCGGTTACTAACCGGTTCCCAAAAATACCGACCCGGACTGGTTTTCAATGGTACACTCGGAAACCGGTTACAAACCGGCGGTTCGTATCAAAACCGAACCAGTTTTGGTCAAAAACCGGTTTTGACCGGTTTCAGTTTCGTTTTTTTTTTTCGGTTTCAGTTTTGGTTTCGGTTTTTTTGCCCACCTCTAGATCACGGTGTCATGGATATGATTGTGGATGTATTTTTGCTAGGGTCGAGTACCTTGGATGTGTTACCGAGATTTCGTATCTTGGGTGGTTATGTTTTATAGATTTTATGTCCGTCGAGGACACGTGGTGTGGGTTGTAGACCCCGTGAACTACTGTTGGTTTTATTTGTGAAAGAAAATCTTTAGGCTGTGACCCCTTTTTTTTTGAAAGAGAAGGATTCGATAAGCCTAAATAGTTTTCCACTAAAAATCTCGAGGACATTTTAAACACATTTTATAAATTGTTCTCTTGATCTGTGATCTTTCGAATTTGGAAAGTTTTACTCAAACTCTTTGCCTCGGGAAGTATCTTTTGTTATGTTTGAATCTTTGAGGATTTCTGATTATTATTATTCTTGGAATATGATTGTATGACTCGTATTTATACTTTGTACTTGCACTAGCAAAATAGTGGAATTTTGCTAATCACCGAGAAATCAGGGGATGGATGTGTGTATTGCATTCAGGTACGTGCAGAGCCTTCGGGAGCATAACACAGGGTTGGCACGAAGGATGATGAATGATGATCGATACTAATCACATGAGGACCCGTACGATATTGTATCGGTTTAGTTGTAGTTATTTCCGCAAAGATTTTTTCCATTGTACGGGAGCGTGTTGTATTTTGACCCCTGCGTGGGTATGTATTGAGATGGAGTTGAATGTACTAATTGAAAGACCAAATCGGTATACTGGGTCATTTTAGCCTTAAAGGCGATGTTGAGATGTTTGATTTTGTTACCAGACTGGTAGATCCTTGAGAAAAGGGTCTACGTCGTGTAATATCCCTTAGTGGATTGGGGGTGTTACATAAATGGTATCAAAGTTTTAGGTTGTGGAAACCTAGGCTGTCGGGTCAAGTTGTGTCTGTTGAGTCTTGTCTCGTCGGATTTTGTCTGACTGAGTCGTGTCGCGACACGTCGTCTGAGTTCGTTGGTCGTGATTAGTATCGTGGGGCGATCATAATCTTCATGCGACATGTGGATGTAAGTCTCCCTTCATTGTATTGTCTCTCGTGTGGCACAAGCTACTTGTATGATTATTTATTAAGTGATGGAATTTTTATGTGGATTTTGATTTCAGGATTTGTGTTTATTTGACTCTCATATTTTGTTCATATGAGGAGTGGTATCGCTGCTAATGTATTTCTGACTATTGATTTTGTCTGCTGCTAATGATTTTCAGAATGATTTGCTCGTATTGCAAGTATTCTTGTGAAACCCTTATGCTTAACATGAAATGGTAATGTATATGTGTGTGCTTTGCTCACTCCGGGAGGGTCCGGAGAGGCCTCAGAGGGATCTGTGATTTCGCTCCTGATTCACGAGCTTGTTTGGATAGCCAGTCTGGGAGGGTCCATAGAGGCCTCAGATAGGGCCAGTGGTTTCGCCCCGGTCCTAGGCGAGTTATGTGTGAGATTTGCTCACTCCGGGAGGGTCCGGTGAGGCCTCGGAGGAATCTGTGATTTCGCTCCTGATTCACGAGCTTATTTGGATAGCCAGTCCGGGAGGGTCCATAAAGGCCTCGGATAGGACAAGTGGTTTAGCCCTGGTCCTAGGCATATTTTCAACTGTGATTATTGACTGTTTGTTTTCCGGAAAAGACATGTCTTGATTTTGAAACAATTTGATGCATGTGCTACAAGACGTGTAAATGAATGTGAGTTTTGGGCATTCTGGCCTAATGGATTTTTTTTAAAATCTTGAGTATCTTAGAGAATAAATTTCGAGACGTAGTTTTGAAATGGATTATTTTCTCGCGGTATTTTCAAGGTGCCTACTAGTACCACTGTATGTTGCAAAATTATTCCACTTTGAGGACCAAAATATTTTGAGATATTTTCAGTAATTTAAAAATGCATTTGCTTAGACCGAAGGTCGAATATTTCTGAAAGTTTTTAACAAAAAGAAAGATGTCCTGATTTTTATCAAATGCAAGACAGTTTTTCAAAGTCTCGATAATGATGTTTGTATTACTTTTTAAAAATGTGATACTCAAGATCAACTAGTGTTTCCAATTTTTTTCAAAAAGGTGGTTTTCGTTTTTAAAACCTATCATTTCATGTTTGTGGTCAGGGAATGTGTGCATGATGTTAGCATTGTCGTTAGGGTGTTAGCCCTCCGAGTTGTGATTGAATTGGTGGTGTGAGTGTTGAGTCGTTCGCCACGCATTCGTTGTGTAAGCCCTCTGTAAGAGGTGTGATGTTGGTATTGAATGTTTATCGCTTCATGGTGATTTGGGTGTTATCGAGCCTGTGCGAGCTGTTAGAGCTTGGGTTTGTATGATTGTGTACATATGTGATTGTTTCATGATGTTTTATAATTGTGTGGTGGTTATCGTTCGGGCCGTTGAAATCACCGAACGATGCCGTCATTGCTGTGATTTTCGTATGGGTGTTGCCTTACGATGATAATCATTGTATGTGTTGAGTGTTATGATTTTCTGTTGTGCTGAGTGGTTACTTATTCAATATGCCGAGGGGCAGAGGTCGTGGTCGTGGCGACCAGACGCGTGATCAGGATCATGCTGCTAGTGATGGTGTTGGTATCCGTGTTGCTACTATTTTGCATCAGGTAGCTGCACAGATGACTCAGTTGACCCAAGCAGTTCAACGTAATACAGATGTGACCCAGAACATTAGTGCAAATCAGTGGCTTCGAGAAGTGGTTCGTATGAATCCCCCTCGTTGCGCTGGTGCTGCAGATGCATTGGGCTGGGAAGGTTGGCTTTTCCAGTTGGGAAAAATATTCGAGGTAGTTAATTGTCCAGAAGAACGTAAGGTGTCAGTCGCTCAGTATCTTCTCGACAAGGATGCCGATAACTAGTGGGAGGCTGTTAAGCCTCGGGATCGTGTTGTCACGCGGGCAGAGTTCCAGGGATTCATGAGAGATGAGTTTTGTCCTGAACCAATCATAAAGCAGAGAATTAATGAATTCTTTTCGGCGAGGCCGCAAGATGTATCGCTGTCTCAAGCTATTATTAACTATAGCAAATAGCTCAGCTACGTGCAGGATCAGGTAAGGACAGAGGAAGATAAGATCTGTCATTTTAATATGCGAATGAAGCCGGAGATTCGTCAGTACATGGAGGGTCTCACTTGTACTTCATTGAGAGAGTATCAGAATAGGGCGTTAGCCTACGAACTATCTATAGCATCGACTGAGCATATGTCGGAATCGAAGAAACAGAAAATTGTTGGGAACTTTTCAGGAAAACATATGAGTGGGCCCCCTGGGGCTGGGACTTCGTGTCATCATCCTAAGAAGGTTCCTTGATCGCGTTAACAGAGGAAGAGTATTACCCCTGCAGTGTGTAATGTGAGCAGCACGAAGACGTGTTATAACTGTAGTCGAGCGGCCCATACCACGAAGAATTGTCGTTCAGCGTTAGTCAGCTGTTTCGATTGCGGTCAATTGGGACACCAAGCCGTGCATTGCGAGACGGTAGCAGAGAGATTTGGGGAACGAGTTTGCGCCTCCGCTCCGAATAGACAGGAGATGCCCAGTGTAGTTTTTGAGAATTTCGGCGTGGTCGGAGTTCTTCGTGGTTAACCCCGCGGATCGTTGTGTGTTTAATTTCTATTTTTTCGACTGGGCGTGTTTTCTGGTGATAGGTACCTTTTGTTTTATGATTGTTCGGATAATTAACTTGATTGTGCTATCTGTTTAGTGATACTTGACACTTGTTGGTTTTATTATGTCTCTGCCTGTGACATTGTGATGGTTGTCGTCGAGCGTGATTTCACGCCGTATGTTCCTTTGCGTTGCTTGTAGCGTTTCGCCTATGGGCGTGAGTTATTCAGTTCTTGTGTATCTCTTTGAGATGTTCCTTTGCCAACTGTTATTGTATGTGAACTCGATCAATGGTAGTTGGGCTTCCCAATCATCTTTCTAATCGAGGACGTATGCCCTCAACATGTCCTCCAATGTCTGAATAGTCCTCTCTGATTGTCCGTCGGACTGAGTATGAAAAGCTATGCTGAGATTAAGCTGAGTTCCCATAGCACGATAGACTGATTTCCAAAAATATGACACGAATCGCCCGTCACGATCAGAAACGATACTCTTATGAGTACCGTGCAATCTCACTATCTCTTTGATGAACAACTGTGCAAGTCTCTCAGGACCCCACGTATCCTTAATCTCAAGAAAATGAGCTGACTTAGTTAGACGATCCACAATTACCCAAATTTTATTCATGCCACGACGACTCATCGAAAAACTCGTGATGAAGTCCATTGAGATATCCTCCCACTTCCACTCTAGAATAGGGAGCGGTTTCAGCATACCCGCCGGTCGCTGATGTTCTATCTTGACTTGCTGACAGGTTAAACATCTCGAAACAGATTCTGTGACTTCTCGCTTCATATTACTCCACCAGTAATTTTGTTTCAAGTCTTTGTACATCTTGCTAGATCCCAGATGAATGGAATAAGGGGTAGCATGAGCTTCTCTCAAAATCGAGTTTTTCAACTCGTCATTCGCCGGAACGCATAACCGGTTCTTAAATCGCAAAAGTCCATCCTCGTGGACCACAAATCCAGGGGCTTTCCCCTGAGTCACATCATCTCGAATGCGCAACAAAGATGGGTTTGAACCCTGATTCACTCTGATCGCCTCCGCAAGTGGCGATGAAATCTCTAACGTACAAAGTTGTCCTTGTACTCGTTGTAACCAAACGAGCAAGCATTTGCTCCTGAACGGACTTACGACTCAAGGCGTCGGCGACAACGTTCGCCTTGCCTGGGTGGTATAGTATCTCAATATCATAATCTTTGATTAGTTCCAACCACCGCCTCTGTCGCATATTTAACTCCTTCTGAGTAAATATATACTTCAAACTCTTATGATCGGTGAAAATCTGATAGGTAACGCCATAAAGATAATGACGCCAAATCTTCAACGCGAATACCACGACCGCTAACTCTAGGTCGTGGTTCGGATAGTTGACCTCGTAAGGTCTCAGCTGCCGTGAAGCATAGGCAATAACTTTCCTATTCTGCATTAATACACATCCAAGACCGTGTCCGGATGCGTCACTATAAACCACAAATCCTTTCGTCCCTTGTGGCAAGGAAAGGATAGGTGCCTCAAAACTCCGTTGACATGCATCGGACCACTCATATTTCTTATCCTTCCGCAAAAGGTTCGTCATGGGTTGAGCAATTTTAGAAAATCCTTCACAAATCGCCGGTAATATCCTGCTAATCCGAGAAAGATTCGGATTTCCTTAACATTCTTCGGAGGTTGCCAATCTCAGATCGCCTCCGTCTTCTGAGGGTCGACACGAAATCCGATTAATGAAATTACATGTCCGAGAAACGTCACTTCGGACATCCAGAACTCACATTTGAAAAACTTTCCATAAAGCTGCTCTCGTCTCAACACGTCGAGAACCTGATGAAGGTGAAATTCGTGCTCCTCCCGATCACGAGAATAAATCAAAATGTCATCAATGAAGACAACCATGAATTGATCCAAATAGTCGATGAAAACTCGATTCATTAATTCCATGAATACCGCAGGTGCATTAGTTAACCCAAACGGCATTACCACAAACTCATAATGACCATAGCGTGTTCGAAACGCCGTCCTTGCGATATCCGACTCTGGAATTCGCAACTGATGATATCCAGATCTTAAGTCGATCTTGGAAAATACTGAAGCTCCCTGGAGTTGATCCAAAAGATCATCAATACGGGGTAGAGGATATTTATTCTTGATCGTCACCGTGTTCAACTCCTGATAATCAATACACAAACGAAATGAACCGTCCTTCTTCTTGACAAATAACACTGGTGCTCCCCACGGGGACGCACTCGGTCAGATATAACCTTTCTCGGTCAAATCCTCCAATTGATTTTTCAGTTATTGCATTTAGGTCGGGGCCATCCGATACGGTGCCTTCGATATTGGAGACGTACCAGGCTCCAACTCAATCGTGAATTCCACATCTCTTTGTGGAGGCAAACCAGGTAACTCGTCTGGAAATACATCGGCATATTCTCTCACTACCGGAATATCCTCCAACATTGATGATTTCTCGGTTTTGGTCATATAGCACCAATAACCAACACACCCCTGATTGAGTAATTTCACCGCTTTCATCAAGTTGATGACTCTCCCAGAACAGCTGGGATTAGCTCCCTGAAATACATATTCGACCCCATCGTCTGAAATGATAGTGACCATACGCTTACGGACACTAATGATGGCATCGTGACGATCCATCCAATCAATAACCAAGATGACGTTGTCTCTCGATAAGTCCACCACGATTAGGTCTGCTAACCAATCACGGCCATGAAGCTGAATCGGACAATCCTTAATCTCACGATCTCCGATAATTCTTCTACCATCAGGTAGACCAATGACATAAGGCTCACAACTAGTAGCACTACCCAGACCTAGTCTAATCAAACATGACTCGGAAATGAATGAATGTGATGCACCAGTATCAAAAAGGGTACACACAGGTTGAGATAGAATATCGAGTGTACCTGAGATCATCCGGGCCTCCAGATCGTCGGCCTTCTTCATCTCATAAATTCGGGGCTTGCCGGCCCCCGAGCCAGACGCTCCCGTCTGATAGCTTTTGACTCCACCTTTATTTGCTCCTGTCGTCTTGAACGACGCAAACTGACTGGCCTGATTCTGAACCGCTGATTGCTTCGGGGCCTGAGATGACACCGGAGTAGGTTTAGAGTCCCTTCAGCAAAAACAGGCCTTATGCACAGCAATCCCACAGTTATGGCACGTGATAGTCTGCCTCGGACACTTGGTGCTGAAATGACCCTGTTCTTCACAGTTGAAATAGGTGATGGCCGAACTGGCCGCTCGGACTGAGATTCCGCGGGTCTAGGCGCCATAGGAGGTCGCTCAAAAAAGGTAGAGCCCGCACGAGGCTTCTTGAAAGTTGCCTGACTGCCTTCAGACTGATTATGATTCTTAGACTTCTTGCTAGCAGATGAAAGTTGTTGCTTAGCAATCTCCTTAGCAGTAAGCTCATAAGTAAGAGCTTTCTCGATGAATTCGGACAGGGTGGTGCAATTGTGATTAAGCAGTTGCATCCGTATACGAGATTTCAACCTCTTGCTGAAATACTTGATCTTGTCCGCCTCTGGGTGAATAATAGATGAGGCGAAAGGAAGTAGCTCCTGAAATTTCTCGGCGATGGCGAGAACATCATCGTCCGCTGAAAGGTCGGGAGTGAGTAATTTTGATAACTTGGCCTCTCTGAGTGGGGCCGGATAATTCCTCTCCATCATGAGTCTTGAATTGATCCCAAGTACAAGATCCGTCGGTGGGTTTCATCGATAACCACCATGAATGAGCGCTCTTACCCAGATAGTAAGCCGAAACTGAAACTTTGTGCCCTCCGGGATACTCCACCATAGCAAACAACTTCTCGAAATGCTCAAGCCAGTGAACAATATCCGTCGGCTCGGACGAGCCCTCAAAAGTAGGTGGTCTTTGGCGAGAGATGTCGCTAATAATACTGCTCACACTCCTCTCTTTCCCCTGAGGTGGCGGCGAAGGAGCCTGCTGATTCTGGGCGGTTGAGTTCTGCATCGTCTCCATGAGGCGTGCCATCTGAGTCATCTGGGTTAGGGCTGAGAATTTCCCGTCGGTAAATCCCGAGTCCCGGTCCCGTCCCGAGTCCCGATGGGAAACGGGACCCCCAGTCCCGAATTTTTCGGGACCGGGACCGGGACCTTAAACTTTGGTAATTTCGGGACTCGGGAGTCCCGAAATCCCGATCGGGACTATCCGAAGTCCCGATTGCAAATTTTAATTTCAATCAATTTTATTTTTCCTTTTCTGATTTTGGGACATTTCGGGACATTCGAGACATTTCGGGACATTTCGAAAAATTATCCTCGGGATCGGGACCGGGACTTAAATTTATCCCAATTCGGGAATCGGGACTCCCGAAGTCCCGATCGGGACCGGGACCGGGACCGGGACCACCAAATTGGTCCATTTCGGGACCGGGACATTCGGGACTCGGGACCGGGACCTCAGGATGTCCTGATTCTCAGCCCTAATCTGGGTCATCATGCCCTGCATAAACGCGTGTGGGTCAACCCGAACACCTTCTGAATGAGCTGTATCCCGGGTACGACTCCGTGACAGTGAATGATCATTTCTGGGTGAATGAGTGGCAGCGTCGCTGCTCGATGAGTTTGCATTATTCCTCGCGTTCGCGCGTGTATTGACACGAGCTCTCGGGTTTCGGCCCGCACCACGGCCTCTTCCCCCGCGTCCTCTGCCAGCTCTCTCCATACTGAAGTAGGAAAGTCACATGATAGTTATAGATCTTGCATTAATACCACATTATGGTTACGTCATGAAATGATAAAAACGAGCATACGCGCTCTAACACAATGATTACATGAATGATCCACTAAGGTGACATGATTATCTGATGAAAATCTTGAAATAATTATCTTGAACAAGTTAACAAGATTAATGATACGATCCTCAAGATCAACAACTAAACAGTGAAATAAACTGAGTGATTAATGAGTTAACATGATCGACATGATCAAAATGAAAATGATGATTGAGGATTGTTGACTGTTGAATGATGAATGAGTGATTCTTATTGCCAGAAATTATACCATGGTGTCAGAAATCTTACTGTTCTTTGGTCTAAGGGGCTTGGCTCTTGCACAGGTCACACGTGACGCGAAAGTCCAATGATACTAGTCTGATGAACGATGATTTCAATGAGACATGACTCGGAAGGTAGTATTCAAAACCACGCTCCGATACCAACTCTGAAACACCCCAAACTAGGCGGATATTACAGTGCCGTGGATTCCCAACTGGGACCCACCAGGCGAATGAAATTTAATGAATTAAATAATATAATTGTAGTACCGAACCACATTATATCATTAATTACTCCGATGAGAAGTTTCAAGTACAACACACCCAAGATATTACAAAATACACGTATATTTTATATGAAGATAAAATATACAACACTGAATGAAAATGAGTATCCAAACAGAATCTGCAGTGGAAATAAAATGAAGAAACACGAATGACTGAAAAGGACTGCCCCCTCTACTAGTATCACTGGGACTCCTCGCCGTCAACGTTCTCTTCCCGTGCTTTAGCCTTGCCATGACCTGAAAACAACATCCCCTAATGGGGTCAGTTACACAGAACAACAATCCTCAAGAGTTGAATAAACACAATCATGATATAACTTAATTATGAAATTAAGCTGAAGAGAGGTATCATAGTACGCCCGTAATGGTATGTACAAGTGCACAAGACGAGTGTCCGGACACACTCGCCCTTGTACCTAATTAGTCTCACGGAAGTACGTTACCGTGTGCATAGTCCATTGTGTCGGTGAACTCGGTCACATGACTATCATGTGCCCGACTAAAAATTCCACACATCCCCACCCGACCAAACAATATGAACCCAGAAGGCCACAAGAGCAAAAGTGACCAATGAACATTAATGAATAACAATTCGACAAGGGTCAAGAATGACTCACCGAGATGAGATGATAATGAAATAAATGGTAGCTCATTGAAATGATTGGAACCGTCGTTCCTCGTGAATTGAATGATTAGTTTGATAATTACAAGTCTCAACATGATTATTACACTATGAATGAATTATGATTATGAATGCACAACAACGAAAGGAATGAGTATCCTTTTAACCGAGTAAGAATTAACTTACTCAACACCGGTGAAGAATGTCTTTCCTCGAACAACGTCCTAAAAGAGATGTCGGTCGCTCGAACAATCTTGAATAACACAATTACCATTAATCCGCTTAATATACGTATCAAGCATAAATCATGACCAACTCAAAGGTCGACACAACAATATCCAAACTCATTGAGGCATTCAAACAAACACTTAGCGAACATCATCCTTTGTTTATAACCAATCCCAAATATATCGAAACCAAACTCCAAAATGAGTAGTTCAATCCAACAAAACACCTTCAATGATATCAATAATCCAATAGGAAACCACAATTCACGGTTACGACCACCATAATCGGAAACACCCAAAATAACCAAAGTCAACATCAAGGCTTCTTGATTAATTCTCAAAATATTCATCAAATCCGAAAAACACATCAATAAATCCGTAGGAATACATGTATCCAAGATAGATCCATATCTAACATATTCCAACATAATAGTAAGCTTATACGAAGAGATCGGAAGGAAAATACTCAAAATCCGAAATTCTAGATCCAAGAAATAATTACCTTGATTTGATGTATTGGAGAGGATGAAATGATGATTAATCCGAATGATAAGATTGAAGATGATGATAGATAGATTCAGATCGAATAAATCTCTCCAAAACGTCCGAAATCGCCCAAAACCGACGAAGGAATGAAGTGAAATGAAAAATGACGAATCTGGACTGCACTGTCCAATTTATACTGGTCCCAGCTTAGCACACGCTATGACCTGATATGTAGCGTGCGCTAACGGATTAACCAGACAGTCCATTAAGCTCTGACTGCCCCGTTAGCGTACGCTACGAACTTGGTAGCGTGCGCTAACGTCTTCCTGATAGCGTGCGTTAACCCAAAAAGTTAGCATGCGCTAACTGATATCTGATGCCCAGTGACTGAAGTCCAGAACCTCCTGTTCTCTGATCTGCTCGCGATAGAGTACGCTACACCCAAAACTTAGCGTGCGCTACTATACCATTAGCGTACGCTAATATCCACTCATAGCGTACGCTATGAATTATTCCAAATCAGTCCAGTACCCACTGGACTCTGCCTGATCGACCATAGCACGCGCTACACTGCTAGCATAGCGTGCGCTATCCGAACTCACTAGCGCATGCTACTTACCATTCGTAGCGTGCGCTACTAGAACACAACTGCAGTCCAGTGCCTTTTGGAGTGTCTGCCTGAACCACGCTAGCGTGCGCTAATGCTGAGAGGCAGTGTGCGCTACCCGTACTCAATTAGCGCGCGCTAACGAGAGTACGTAGCGTGCGCTACCCCTCACACACAGTCCCATTACGAAGATGAAAAGGATGATAATCACGGTCCGATCCTCCAACCAGGTAGAAAGACGAATAATAATTGATACACGATACAAAATACTCTGAACGGTGAATACAATGAATGAATATGAATGATGAATGATTAATAATGAATGAAAATTACTGAGTGACAATTACTGAATGATAATTACTGAATGATAATGACTGAATTACAATCGGGTATTACAGATATGACCTATCAGTTTGGATCCACCTAAAATACATATAGTTTCAATTGGATGAGATCTATAAGAAGATTTGAGAACTCCATCTCTCTACACAAGATTTTCAAAATACTTCTATGAGATATACAGTTTTTGATTTGTGGATCCAAATTTAAAGAACAAACTCCTTACTAGAAGACAAATGACTTCACTTTTTCCATTGAAAAATGAGCAGCAGATAAGTCACTACTTTTACTATTTTTTTTTGATAAAATTGCAGAAGAAAACGAAAGATATGATATTATATTTTTCAATGAAAATAAAGTTATCGATCGGCAGCTGAGAAATTTAAATATTGGAAAATAATATTCATCAACTTGCATTATTTTGCTATTTACCTTATACAAACTTTGACAGAACGGACTTACAAACTGGATCTTTTGAAACTAATTTTTCATGACTATAGCGTTCTAGTTCAAATTTTTAAATTTTGTCCGTAGAGCTAATATTTCACGATGGACATATCCACTAGGATGTGTATGAAGATTCTATTGGATATCATGATCCATAGATTCCTTACTCAATCCATCCTTGATAAATGTTATTTTTTCTTCTCGATTTTTGGATACAAACCCCACAGATTTGCATCGTGTGTGACATGTCCATCGAGCACATTTACAGCATCCACCTAATCTTTTTGCTCTCTGTTTCTTTGCAAAACTACTCCTACCTGTACCTGACATGTACTTAAATGAATTTGAAAATTCGCCAGCTAATCGAACTTGTGCTTCGATCAACTATCAAATATCTTCTGAGATGCCATTTCTCATTAGCACCCTTAATCTTCGAGTCGAGCTCGATAGATTATTTTTATGATATTCACTGGAAGAGATGGGTAGTATTTACGAAGATTCGAAAGTATTGAATCCATTATGATAATCAAACCCTTGGTATGGGTGATTGTGAATACAATGATAATCTATTTATAGATTGGAATTACGCGTATGAGGTTTGACTCCGCATTTGAATAGTTCATATCCTGAAGCATATGAACTACGGTTCTACATTTGAATAATGAACATAATATGACATGTGGGAGCGGCGACTCCATGTTGATAATGATGTGCAATAATGACACCGAAAGATGATGTGATATGTCGGTAAAATATCTATATGGTGATATAGACACTCTTCAAATATTTGTTCTTGATTAATATCACTAGCCAATATTGGGAATGAATTCCTAATAAATTGGAATATATTAAGGGGGAGTATGGGCCCACTTCCTGATACGAATCCTGTATCGAGGTGAAACGGGCGCAGTATTCGCGAATGACAATCGAACAGCAATCGACCAAATGGACCCGAAATAGCAACCTCCCTTCGCTACAGCAACGGTCCGTTGCTACAGCAACAACGAGCCACAATAATTCTCAACTAAACAGCGCCCGGTCGGTCGTGAACAAATAGCAACAAAGAATCGCAAGCAACAGTAGCGAACAACGAATTGTGATCGGATGTAGTGGAACCAGGAATCCCGCTCGGACACCGGACAATAACTTCGAACAGGTCAATCCAAACATATGATGACAGATATGATATGAATCACACTCAGTTGTGAAGATGGCGATTTAGCGAGAAGAAAGTAAGTTTCACGAACAAGAAGCTAGACAACACTCTGATGAACAACACCACGAATGAATTCCAAAGATTCCGTCCAAACAAGAACAACTTCCGATCGGACGAACAGAAAACAATAAAAAGATTTTAACAAGTTAGACCTATAACTCGTCAAAGATGATCGCTTCCCAAGACCTATTGAGAATTGATCGGATTATAATTCGAAAACGCGTCGAACAATAATCAAGAATTTGTGTTTGAGACACGTCAAACAAATAAAACCCAAAAGAGAGCAAAAATATCAAGTGTATTCAATTCTCAAATCGGCCGAGCTATATGATGTATATATAGCCGCCAAACCCTAGCAACATAAATAAAGGTTACTCCCTAAAACACTATTGAACAAGTTTGGGCTACTACCGAATAAGGAAAATATTAAAACGAACAAAACAAAGTAAAATAGTTATGCACATGTCGCATCCTTATGAATAAAATTTCCTACTACGTAAATAAATAAATCAAACGAACAAACTACGTAATCCCGAGCCCGACCACCAAAGTAAATCCAAGTTCCGAGCTCGTCTTCTCGCCTAGGTACGTGATTCGTCGAGCATGGTCTTCTACGTCGACCACCAATTCGTCTCCTCCACGGCCCATATCGTATCATCTCCTCCCCCTTTAAAGGGAATTGTCCTCAATTCCGAAATTCCGTCATCATCAAGATAAGGCGAAAGATCCCCAACATTAAAGGTTGCATGTACCCCATAATCTCCCGGAAGTTCTATATTGTATGCATTGTCGTTCACCTTCGCAACTACTTTAAACGGTCCCTCAGCTCGCGGCATCAACTTGTTCTTACGCTTACTCGGAAATCTCTCTTTTCTCAAATGTACCCAAACCAAATCACCAACTTTGAATAATCTCGGCTTTCTTTGCTTGCTCGACTTTCTTTTGTAAGTTTCATTTATCTTCTTGATTCGGTTACGTACTTGCTCGTGTAATTTCATCATTGAATTAAGCTTCGACTCCACATCCTTATGCACCAACTCGTCACTCGGCAATGGAATTAGGTCTAACGGCATGTAAGGATTCAGCCCGTAAACTACTTCAAACGGAGAGTGTGCCGTGGCATGAGTAGGAGGGCGATTATAAGCAAACTCCGCATGTACAAGCTTCAAATACCAATCCTTTTCTGTATGGCTCACAAGACCACTTAATAAAGTGCCCAAGGTTTGATTAGTTACCTCGGTTTGGCCGTCCGTCTGCGGATGATGCGATGTGCTAAATAGAAGCTTGGTTCCCACCTTTCCCCAAAAGGTGTTCCAAAAATAACTAAGGAATTTTGAGTCCCGATCCAAAATAATCGTCTTCGGAACCCCATGCAATCGTACGATCTCTCGAAAATATAAATCAGCGATGGTACTCGCGTCGTTCGTCTTGTGACAAGCCACAAAGTGATCCATCTTCGAAAATCGACCTACAACAACCATAATAGCATCCCTTCCTCCTTGAGTACGGGGTAAAGCAACAATGAAATCTATCGAGACATCTTCCCACGTCCTTTCCGGAATCGGCAAAGGCGTGTATACTCCCGGATTGAACGAACTCTTCGCAATATGGCATGTCACACTTACTAATTATGTCATTCACATCCCCTTGCATCTTTGGCCAATAAAAATATTCCTTAAGTACCTCCAATGTCTTAGCCGAACCAAAGTGGCCAGCCAAGCCTCCATCGTGAGCTTCCTGAACCAACAATTCCCGAACCACGTGTTTGGGCAAGCAAAGGCGATTTCCTTTGAAGAGGAAGCCTTCTTGTATCACAAATTCCCCAAACGGACCAGATTTGCAATGAGTGAAAGTGTCACCAAAATCCGCATCACCATCATAATATTCCTTCAATGTCTCGAACCCAAGCAAACGAACATCAAGAATAGTGAGCAAGGCATACTGTCTAGACAACGCATCCGCTACAATGTTGCTTTTGCCATCCTTATACTTCAATGAAAAATGGAACGATTACAAGAACTCCACCCACTTAGCATGTCTCGGACTCAACTTCTGTTGCCCATTAATATACTTCAAAGACTCATGATCCGAGTGTAGAATAAAGTGTTTCGGCCGAAGGTAATGACTCCAATGATCAAGATCTCTCACAATGGCATCGAACTCTTTGTCATAAGTACAATAGTTGAGTCGAGCCCACTCAATTTCTCCAAGAAGTATGTGATCGCCGTCTTCCTTGGACGAGAACCACCCCAATACCCGCTCCACTCGCATCACATTCTACCTCGAACGGTTGTGAAAAATCAGGTAACGCCAAGATAGGTGCCTCACACAGTTTTGTTTTCAACTTTTCAAATGCCCCTTGGGCAGCCCCGCTCCACACAAATGGACCCTTCTTCAAGCAGTCCGTTATCAGACTCGTAATGGTGCTAAAGTCTCGAATAAACCTCCGATAAAAAAAGGCCAGCCCATGGAATGACCTAACCTCCGTCACGGACTTAGGCATCGGCCATGCCTTGATCGCTTCGACTTTGGTTTGATCAACCGACACTCCGTCCCTTCAAACAACATAGCCAAGAAAATTTATGCTCTCGACTAGAAACACACTCTTTTCTTTCTTTCCATACAGCCTTTGAGACCTAAGAGTCTCGAATGCTTGCCATAGATGACTGAGATGCTCCTCCACTGACCGACTATAAACCAAAATATCATCCAAGTAAACCACTACAAATTGTCCCAAAAATGGCTTAAGTACCTCGCTCATCAAGCGCATAAAGGTACTCGGGGCGTTCGTAAGTCCGAATGCCATGACGACTCATTCGTACAACCCGTGCTTGGTTTTAAACGCCGTCTTCCACTCATCTCCTTCTCGCAAGCAAATCTGATGATAACCGCTTCGCAAGTCGATTTTCAAAAAGACCTCTGAGCCGTGTAGCTCGTCCAACATGTCATCCAGTCTCGGAATCGGGAACCAATACTTAACGGTAATATTATTCAAGGCCTGGCTATCGATACACATCGTCCAAGACCCATCCTTTCTAGGAACAAGCAAAACCGGAACCGCACAAGGGCTTAAACTTTCTCGAACATACCCGCAGCTCATTAATTCTTCAATCTGTTTCTGAAGTTCCTTCGTTTCCTCGGGATTACACCTATAAGCAACTTTATTCGGAAGAGGCACACCCGGTATAAGGTCGATCTGATGCTCAATTCTACGAATTGGTGGCAAACCCGACGACAATTCTTCGGGGAAGACGTCCGTGAACTCATGCAATAAATTGGCCACTCCACCCTCATTTTTCTCTACCACGAAATCATCTCTAGTCTCTTTTATCACCAGCACGTATACATGCTCACCACCTTCAATAGTGTGTTCAATTTCCCTCTCGCTAGCGAACATAGTTAGGTTCGGCTTTCCCCCTCGTTTGGCACTCATGGAACGAACGGCCTGAGGTGACATCGGTTTCAACACGATCTTATTGCCCTTATCTCACAACTCGTATTCATTACTCCTACCCGATGCAAAACATCCCTATCAAATAATCAAGGACGTCCCAAAAGTACATGACAAGCATCCATAGGAATCACATCACACAAGATCTCATCATGATATGTGTAATATCCGGATTAATTATTCAGTATTTCATCTGTAATTGAACCCTGTATTATTCGGAATTGTGATATCGATAATCGAAGTATGATATTTCTAGTATTTGTATCCTTGTACATGAGTATGGCAACATGTAAATTTTCTCATGCAAATACGTGATAACGTATGCTAAGAAGGAAGCTTAACGTACGTTATCCGCCAGAGTTAGCGTACGCTACGAATGTAGCATAGCATACGTTAAAAAGCCAATAATTGAGCTGGGCGGCTAGCACATGCGCCAGCCGGGCATGGGTCCGGATAAGATTCCCGCAGATGAACCTGGACACTTTTGAAGTCAACGATTGTTAACGTACGCTAAGGAATGTGTCTAGCGTATGCTAATGGGCATTACTTACGTACGTAACCTGATGGTGTAGCGTACGTAATCGATTACAGAATGAGAACAGTTAACTATCGGTGACGATAGCATACGCTAAGTATACTGGGTAGCGTATTGTAAGCGACTAACGTACGTTATGCATGAAGGCTAACGTACATTAAGGTCAGAAAATTATAAATAAGACATCAACCCATTTCATTTCAGTTCGTTTATTTCACTTAGCCTTCAATATCCTTCGTGCCCAGAGAATTCCCAGCCACCTTATACACCTTTAGAACACCTGTAATTGATCATTGAAGTTGAAGAACATCTTGGATTGGCACACAAGCAACTGGAGTTGGATTCTACCTATTGTCTCGGTGTTTTCTTCATCTCAAGGTATGTTAATGCTATCTCCAACTTTGGATTCGTGTTCTTAAGGATATGATGATCATGCTATAAAGATATTAAGTTCCATAGATGATTTATTCAACCAAACATCATGTTTAGAAGTTGGGATGATTATGCTTAAGATATCATTGTTGAGAACATCATAATTTGAATCTTGTTACAAGTAAAGGAAGTTTTTTGAGATTGATAATCCAAATTTGGAAAGTGACTTCGTAGTAGTAATCACGGACTTGGTATTAACATCATTGTTGTTCGATGAACCTAGGAGGTTGATCATGGAAGGATTTGTTATATCTTGTAAAGGTGGACTGTTAACAATCTTCAAGATGATAGTTTGAATGATCTTATGATATTAACATCAACCTTAGACCTTCCGAATTACGTATGAGAATTTGTGATCAAAGATTGGAGTATGACATCATGATGATATGTTTATCCTTGAAGTTGTAAGGCATTGAACACCATTAGATCATTCAAGTTTTCATAAGTGTATCATGCATGGAGTTCACTGTTGGGATTCGGTGCCTAAAACGAAGGCCCAGCGGAAGCGGTAAAACGAAAATTAATTCGATCCGAATCCCTACGGGGATCGATCGAGCTACGTATATACGAATATATAAACGAAAATCAAGAGTCATAAGAAACTAACCCTCGAAGTCCGTTGATTAAATGGTAACCTTATCTTGAGCTATTCCCCAAGCTCTTGAACGATCCAACGCCGAAAGCACCGCGTCTCTACTTGCCACGCGCCGGAGAAACAACCGGAATGACGATCACCTTGCTATCCTCCGAGGATACGGCTAGAACTAAGTGATGAAGCTATATATGTAAAGATTACTACACTCTAAGTGTTTTAATCTTACTCTCTCTATATGATTTTCTCTCAATTTTTCTCCAAGAAAAATGAAGAAGAAATGAATGAAGAAGATGAAGATAATTGAGAAAATAGTTTTTCTCTCTCTCTCTCAATCTCACTCACGTAGGAATCATTGGAATGAATAAGTGAGAGATGTCTTCTTCTTCATTTATTCAACTCTTCACATTTTACATCTCATTATTATGAGAATCAAAGCCCCACCACCTCAATGATCAAAACATTAAAGAATGGAACAAGGGTCCATAAGAAAGTGGGTGGAAATGTGGGGGGCGGCCCATGTAGAAATCGGACAAGTTTGGTTCGTTTCGGACTCCCGCGAGTCCAAACAGATAAACTCCGATTCCGTTCCGATGTATTTGTGTCGTTTAATTAATCCAATTAATTAAACATATCAAATACAAAATAACATAATTAATTTCTCCAAGAAATAATTATATTCATGAATTAAATTAATCACCCAGTGAAATATTTAATTCATTAGGCCGTAAATCAATTTATCCAATAAATCTATTTAGTCATCCAATGTCCCAAATTAGATATCCAATATCTAATATTCATAATGAGAGAATTAGCTTAATTCATTCCGTCGCCAATCCTAATGCGCGACTCGGTAGGTCCGTATCAGTCAGCAATGGGAGGAACCAAAGAGTAGTAGCACCACCTAGCCAGCCTGGCGGCCTACACTGTACCCCAACTGAGAACGAATGATTGGGATCATTCAAGAACCATTCTGTCGTGAATACCAGTATACGTATAAACCCTTCTTTGAAATGTCCCGATCAAGTTATAGGGTCACGGTCAGTCAAACCCTATCTGTACTTGACGCTATGCATGCGTTAATGCAAATCGAGATCATCGAGCTGTCGTGTATCCAATACAACTAGCTCCAATGCTTTGGCCAAAGACCTATGATCTCATCTGCCAATAACCGCATAGGACATATAACTCGCTCACTAACGGGAGAAAAAAATTCTATCTTGGTATTCAGTAGGACCTGCTACTTGCCCGTCAAGATGCACGTCGAGGTTGACCCTCGCCTTCCGGTTTACAGGGTCGAACTACTCTAATGAAAATCTTGACGTCACAAGCACATCCCTACTAAATCCTCAAGTCAAAGGTTCACGAATACCTATCACAACCTTTCGATTCCGTCATTGACTGTCCCGGAGTGAAATCCGTGTGACGAATCGAGGGTGAGTCGGTTCGAGTATACTAATCCAATTAGCATACCTATAACGTGTGGTCCCACTAACCATTAGTGTTCGACAGGCACTCTCCATGTCAAAGAACACGTCATACAAGTCTTCACATAAACTTAACGCCCAGTCAAGTTTCATCAACTTGCGAACGATTAAGTATTTGAGCTATAACCTTTCCAGTGCCGAACCCCTTATCCAATAAGGAGTGGAATGTTTTGCTCTCAAATACACGGACTAGTTTCTATATGTTTATTTTACGAGTTAGGAATGCCAGTAACTACCAGTAAATAAAGAAACATTCATTTGCCTTATATAAATGGTTTACATAATTACAAGTACAATGCCCTCACTCAACAACCTCTGAGTGGCATTCGAGGGCATACTCCTAATAATCTCCCACTTGCACTCAATGCCACACACTATGGTATCTAATACCCATGTTTTCCAGATGACGCTCCAAGCTAGTCTGATAAAGTGGCTTGGTCAGTGGATCGGCGACGTTGTTGGCCGAGTCTACTCTATGCAGTACAATGTATCCCTTGCGAACAAATTATCTTACGAGATGATACTTCCTCTCAATATGTTTGGTGCTGTTATGAAACCTCGGCTCCTTGGCTGCGCTCTGACTCCGTCGTTGTCGCGATGCAGTGACAGGCGACTTCAGCACATGGTATCATTTGAAGTTCTCCCAGAAACTTCTTAATCCAGAACCCTTCCTTGGAAGCCTCCGAGGTTGCTTGATACTCAGCCTGACAGGTGGAATCAGCAGTCGCGCTTTGCTTGGCACTACGCCAAGATACTGCTCCTCCATTAAGAGTAAATATGTAGCCAGAAGTGGACATCGAGTCATCCTTCAGTCCTTGGAAGTCCGAGTCAGTGAATCCCACCACATCCAAATCTCCACCGCCATACATAAGAACTATATATCTCGTTCTTCTCAAGTACTTGAGAACGTCCTTTACAGCAGTCCAATGTTCCCTACCTGGGTTTGCCTGAAACCTACTCACCACGCTTACAGCATGCGCGATGTCAGGTCTTGTACACAACATAGCATACATAAGGCTACCCACGGCCGAAGCATATGGTATATTACTCATTTCCTTGCGTTGTTCCTCACTTTGAGGACACATCTTCATGGTGAGTTTTATTCCATGTTGCATTGGTAGGAACCCTCTTTTAGAAGCATCCATCTTAAATCGCTTTAAGATCTTATCTATATAGAGGGCTTGGGAAAGGCCTATTGTTCTCTTTGCTCTATCCCGGTAGAGTCGAATACCAAGAATATAGGTTGCTTCTCCCAAGTCTTTCATGGAGAAATTACTCAAAAGCCAAGCTTTCACAGAACTGAGCATTCCCACATCATTTCCTATTAGTAGAATGTCATCTACATATAGTACTAAGAATGCAATCTTGCTCCCACTAACCTTCTCGTATACACAAGGTTCCTCTTCATTTTGCACGAATTCAAACTCTTTGACTGCCTCGTCAAAACGAAGGTTCCAACTATGCGACGCTTGCTTCAGTCCATAAATGGAACGCTGAAGTTTGCACACTTTCTGATTATCGACTTCGGACACAAAACCTTTAGGCTGCTCCATATAGATTTCCTCCTCGAGGAATCCATTAAGGAAAGCCGTCTTTACGTCCATTTGCCATATCTCATAATCGTGGTAGGCAGCTATAGCAAGCATCATGCGAATAGACTTGATCATGGCTACGGGTGAAAAGGTATCGTGGTAATCAATCCCTTCCTTTTGGGTATAACCATTTGCCACAAGCCTGGCCTTATAGGCGTCAACCTTGCCATCACCATCAGTCTTTCTCTTGTAGATCCACTTATTCCCAATGGGCACTATGCCCTTGGGGCGGTCAACTAGAGTCCAGACCTAATTTACATGCATCGAGTCTATCTCAGCTTCCATAGCTTCACGCCATTTCGCGGAGTCTACATCCACCATTGCTTGGTCATAGGTCGTCGGGTCAGTCTCTTGGCTATCACTTGGAACCTCATGGAGACCCAGCTCCTCCAAGTGCACAAGCCCATACCTCTCAGGTAAATGAGACACCCTACTAGACCTATGAGGTGGTTGTACTTGTGTTTCAGAAGGTTCAGTTCCAGTTTCTTGCACAGGTGTCTCCTGAGGAGTTTCATTATATTCGTCTAAAGAAATACTTCTACCTGCTCCGCCTTCCTGAATGAACTCATCTTCCAGGAAGTTTGCTTGTAAAGCAACAATGATCCTTCGATCTTCGGGCATGTAGAATAGATATCCCATCGTCCCAGATGGGAATCCAATGAAATGTCCCTTCGCAGACCTAGCTTCCAACTTTTCCACCTTAGTCTTCTTGACATAGGCGGGACATCCCCAAATCCTAATATGATTAAGACTTGGTTTCCTTCCCTCCCACATCTCATGTGGAGTTTTAGGAACGGATTTGGAAGGACATGTGTTCAAGATATACGCGGCAGTCAGGAGTGCATACCCCCACAGGTAAATCGGCAAGTCAGTATAGCCTAACATGGAATGGACCATGTTCAACAAGGTCCGGTTCCTTCTTTCTGACACACCATTTAACTGAGGAGTACCTGGAGGTGTTAGTTGTGAAACTATTCCATGTTCCTTAAGGAACTCGTCAAACTCCGTACTCATATACTCGCCACCTCGGTCCGACCGAAGTGCTTTGATATGATTACCAGTTTGTTTCTCGACTAGGGCCTTGAATTCCTTGAATTTCTCAAAGGCCTCGGATTTATGTTTCATTAAGTATACATAACCATACCTAGTATGATCATCTGTAAACGTAATGAAATATTGATATCCGTCACGTGCTGCTTCCAAAGCACCACATACGTCGGTATGGATTAATCCCAGTTTATCAGCGGCTCTTTCAAATGTCCCTGTGAAGGGGGACTTAGTCATTTTGCCTTTAAGGCAAGATTCACAAGTAGTAAAGGGATCTGATCCCAATGGACCCATACGTCCATCTTTTTCCATCTTGTAAACCTTGGTCTGACCAACATGACCAAGTCGAAGATGCCATTTCAAAACTTGATTGGTTTCATCCCTACCACGTTTTCTAGTCATAGTATTCACAACTACTTTGTTGCTGAGATTTAGATGATACAATCCATTCAACAATGTAGCAGTACCCACTAGTTTATTTCTAAAATAAATTTTGCAGGAACCATCACCAATGAAAAATGAAAAGCCTTTTTGGTCCATGACCGGAATGGATACAATGTTTTTGTGCCCCTTGGGCAAAACAAGTACATCTTCTAAAGTCAAAACAAAGTCGGATTCTAAACCCAAAAGAAGTTATCCTATGTCGGTCGCCTCGACACTATGCCCGCTTCCGACTGTGATCATAAGTTCTCCAGCTCCAAGCTTCCTACTTTGTTTCAGATCCTGATTCACGGTACAAATATGAGAACTAGCACTAGAATCCAGTATCCAGGAAGTAGAAAATACAGTAGCAGAACAATTTGTTTCCAAAACTAAAAGTTCTGTACCTGAAGTGCCATGAAGAATCGGGCAGTCTCTAGCCCAGTGGCCCAGCTCACCGCACTTGAGACAAGCATCCTTCTTCTTATTGTTCTTCGGAACCATCGGGGCCTTGCCCTTACCCTTAAGGTCCTTAACTTGTGGTCCAGTTTGCTTCTTGGTCTTTTTCTTCTTGTTCTTAGACCTCCGAGGTCCAGAAGAAATCACAAGAGCAGACTCCTTCATCTGCGGAGTCTTCATCTGCGACTGAGCGGTCACAAGTTTGTTCATTAGCCCAGCTAAATTACATGCAATCTCATTGCAGTTGAAGTTCATAACAAACTGTGAGAAGGAATCAGGGAGAGACTGTAGGATAAGGTCGGTTTGGAGAGAAGTATCCATTTTAAAATCAAGAGCCTCCAATCTCTCGATCATGGATATCATTTTGAGGACGTGTTCCCCAACCTTCTCACCTTCCTTCATCCTTTCACCGAACAGTTGCTTGGATATCTCATATCTAGCGATTCACGTGCTCACCATAAAGTTCGGTTAAGTGAGATAGAATGCCTAGCGAAGTCATTTTCTCATGAGCTCTGAAGCTCATTATACATGGAAGCCATCATATAAGCACGGACTTTCACGTCATCCTTAACCCACTTTTCATGGTTTTCAATCTCTTCTGATTGGCTCGGGTCCGCCAGGAGGCGCGGAATGTCCGTCTCCAAGACGTATCCAGTGCCTCTATCGAGGACAATCATCAAATTGCGGAGCCAATCCACAAAGTTAGGTCCCATTAAGGTGTTCTTTTCGAGTAGAATTGTGAGTGGATTCATTGTCATATTGAGTTATGTGCATTAAGCATAGCAGTTAATTAGTGACTTGTTATATTATGTTCTGAGTATAGAATTAAGGTCTTTTCTATTCTTGTTACCCAGCTCCCACTATTTTTATCGGAATAACACACTCCCATGTGAAATCCGGAAGTATCGTCGCTCTACTTCATAGTGGTGATCGAGTTCTTTATAAATCTTAATAGAGGGCAACCGAACAGGTTTCTAGTCTATTAATTTTCATAAAGTGGTGTCCAACACTAATCCATATAATAGATGATTCGATCTTCTTTTTCCCCTTGTTCATTCCCCTCAACCTATACGGTTTCTATGGTTCGTGAACAAGTTAAGTTTATACCATCGACGCAAATCAGTTTCACAATTGAATCTTATCCGGCAACCTATCAGGGTTCTAGGGATAAAATTTGCTCCAACCGAAGGCATCCAATGCGCTCCCGGTAATTTATCCGTCCTCCCCGAACAACTACCCCGATAACTCGGAAGCATAGCACATCCGGTTTGGATTTCAATTTCCCGAAAACTCGATGGAGGGAAGGAAAAACTTGAAACCTTGTAAACTTAATAATTTACCGTGGGAGAATTTTCGCGATTAGCGTTACACTTTGCACATTAATCGTTTAAGCGCGTTTGTGGCATTCATACAATATGAAACGACCATTCACAACCTAGTTGCTACCAACATGTGGTTCATGGACCGTTCCTAGAAAACAAAAACTCCGTAATCTAATTACAAGTCTTCGTCTTGAATCTTCGTCTTCTCGAAATGGATCTTCCTCCGGTCTTCGTCATTACATATAAATTTTACATTGAAAATTGCATCCTAGATACAAATTTTTCTAGTAAAATAAATAGGCTCAAAACGGCCTTTACAACCCAATCGAATAAAACGAACGATTCAAAAACTAAGTCCACGAACCACATCCCCATTCAAAAGCATTCATTCAATAAATACTAAATAAATGGAAAGCGTAGAGATACATTGATCCAATCAACAATATGAACCGATCTAATCGATTCACACAATCGGTAATATGATAACGTTCAAAATAATTCGGTCGACCATAAATATTCCAATTAATCAAATTTCCCTTATAAAATGAAATACCATAAATCATTTTAATCATATTAAATCCAATTTAACATGCAGGAGATTAATTTTCAAGAATACACGAAAAATCGAGCCGGGGCGAAATTGGCTGCCATGGCGAGTCATCGCCGGCAGATGCCGTGAACATGCTGGCATGGCGATCACGCTCGGCAGCTGCCCGGCGGCTGCCCGGCAGCGTGCGCGACCCACTGAGATCGTGCCACGGCCCACGATCGGTGTTGCCGGTCATTGCGACCACAGGCGCGGCCCCGACTTCCGGACCCCTCCTGGACCGTCCAACGGCATTTCGGGACTAGTTTTTCGACCGGATATCCAATATCTATATTCTCCAACATTCATATCTTCAATATAAATCATATTTCCAAGAAATTAAGATTTATATTTAGACATAAACTTACGAAAAGTATAACTACAACGAACGAAAAAACATATACCACGAT
The DNA here is from genome assembly GCA_033398695.1 of Orobanche coerulescens. NCBI lineage: Eukaryota > Viridiplantae > Streptophyta > Magnoliopsida > Lamiales > Orobanchaceae > Orobanche > Orobanche coerulescens. The sequence continues at coordinate 67,682,714 of CM065810.1, forward strand.
TATGACTAAAATGATTCCAAATCATTCACCATCTAATCGAGCATTCCAAATGCTAATATCGTATATACGATCGCAAGACCTACGCTTCGATACCACTATTGGGATTCGGTGCCTAAAACGAAGCGGAAGCGGTAAAACGAAAATTAATTCGATCCGAATCCCTACGAGGATCGATCGAGCTACGTATATACGAATATATAAACGAAAAGCAAGAGTCGTAAGAAACTAACCCTCGAAGTCCGTTGATTAAATGGTAACCTTCTCTTGAGCTATTCCCCAAGCTCTTGAACGATCCAATGCCGAAAGCACCGCGTCTCTACTTGCCACGCGCCGGAGAAACAACCGGAACGACGATCACCTTGCTATCCTCCGAGGATACGGCTAGAGCTAAGTGATGAAGCTATATATGTAAAGATTACTACACTCTAAGTGTTTTAATCTTACTCTCTCTATATGATTTTCTCTCAATTTTTCTCCAAGAAAAATGAAGAAGAAATGAATGAAGAAGATGAAGATAATTGAGAAAATAGTTTTTCTCTCTCTCTCTCAATCTCACTCACGTAGGAATCATTGGAATGAATAAGTGAGAGATGTCTTCTTCTTCATTTATTCGACTCTTCACATGTTACATTTCATTATTATGAGAATCAAAGCCCCACCACCTCAATGATCAAAACATTAAAGAATGGAACAAGGGTCCATAAGAAAGTGGGTGGAAATGTGGGGGGCGGCCCATGTTGAAATCGGGCAAGTTTGGTTCGTTTCGGACTCCCGCGAGTCCAAACAGATAAACTCCGATTCCGTTCCGATGTATTTGTGTCGTTTAATTAATCCAATTAATTAAACATATCAAATACAAAATAACATAATTAATTTCTCCAAGAAATAATTATATTCATGAATTAAATTAATCACCCAGTGAAATATTTAATTCATTAGGCCGTAAATCAATTTATCCAATAAATCGATTTAGACATCCAATGTCCCAAATTAGATATCCAATATCTAATATTCATAATGAGAGAATTAACTTAATTCATTCCGTCGTCAATCCTAATGCGCGACTCGGTAGGTCCGTCTCAGTCAGCAATGGGAGGAACCAAAGAGTAGTAGCACCACCTAGCCACCTGGCGGCTACTGCTTGCCCAATCGAGAACGAATGATTGGGATCATTCAAGAACCATTCTGTCGTGAATACCGATATACGTATAAACCCTTCTTTCAAATGTCCCGATCAAGTTATAGGGTCACGGTCGACCAAACCCTATCGTACTTGACGCTATGCATGCGTTAATGCAAATCGAGATCATCGAGTAAGCCGTGTATCCAATACAACTAGCTCCAATGCTTTGGCCAAAGACTTATGATCTCATCGCCAATAACCGCATAGGACATATAACCCGCTCACTAACGGGAGAAAAATTCTATCTTGGTATTCGGTAGGACTCGCTACTTGCCGTCAAGATGCACGTCGAGTTGACCCTCGCCTTTCGGTTTACGAACTACTCTAATGAAAATCTTGACGTCACAAGCACATCCCTACTAAATCCTCAAGTCGAAGGTTCACGAATACCTATCACAACCTTTCGATTCCATCATTGATGTCCGGAGTGAAATCCGTGTGACGAATCGAGGGTGAGTCGGTTCGAGTATACTAATCCAATTAGCATACCTATAACGTGTGCTCCCACTAACCATTAGTGTTCGACAGGCACTCTCCATGTCAAAGAACACGTCATACAAGTCTTCACATAAACTTAACGCCCAGTCAAGTTTCATCGACTTATGACGATTAAGTATTTGAGCTATAACCTTTCCAGTGCCGACCCCCTTATCCAATAAGGAGTGGAACGTTTTGCTCTCAAATACACGGACTAGTTTCTATATGTTTATTTTACGAGTTAGGAATGCCAGTAACTACCAGTAAATAAAAAAACATTCATTTGCCTTATATAAATGGTTTACATAATTACAAGTACAATGCCCTCACTCAACAACCTCTGAGTGGCATTCGAGGGCATACTCCTAACATTAACATGCGTTAACACTAATAATTTCATGTGGCGAATCAGTTGTCTGATTAGGGAAGAGACTGTCGGATGCATGTTTAGCATACGCTAGGCTCTGCAGCTTACGTACGCTAATGGGCAGAATTAACGTATGTTACGATGTGTACATAACGTACGTTATATCATCAGATGAGTCAGTCGACTGATCAGAGAGGAATTGTCGATACATTGTTAGCATACGCTAGACTTAGTAGTTTACGTATGCTAACGAGCAGCCTTAACGTACGCTACGTTGGGTACGTAACGTACGTTACGCAGACCAGGCAGTATACGTTTTATGAACTTCCAACCATAATTTGGATTGTTAGATGTTCGTACGACGTGAGATGAACTCTATATTATTTCTTTTGTTTAAGGTTCGAGCTTTGCTACGTGATTGATCGAAGGGGCAACCTTCGAGTGTTTTGATATTCGTGGAAGTATTATTCTTGTATCGAATCGAGGCAAGTACTTTAATTGTTTTACGTATTGATGTTATACATATTGTCATGCATATATGTCATTGTTGTATGTCCACCTCATGTTGGTCCGACGGGATCATCGGGGGATCTATGCTAGCATGCGCTGGATCATTGGACGGGTTTTTCCACCTCGGGATGGTTTGACGGAATCATCGGGGGATCTAGGCAGTGAACGCTGGATCGTCGGAATTACCATGTGTATGTTGTGATATCATATTGTGATTATCATTTGTGTATGTTATTTATGAGTTTCTCATAGGAGGAGACTCGTTGGTATATTGTCATTTATGTTATTATTATTCTTCGTGAGATGTTAAATAATATGTTGTGGTACTTGTACTAGCATCGTTGTGCTAACCCCTTCGGGGTTGAACATTTGTTTATGTTCAGGATCCAGGAGAGTAGGTAAACAACCACTGGAGCTGCATGACGACGAGGGTGCAGAGTGATGTTCCGGCCGGGTTTAATTATCTGTTGTTTGTGTTGTTTTTAATAATTACTCGAGTACATCGTCGTTTGTGATGATTGGATTTGGTGATGTATTAATATTCTTCCTTTGGATATTTGTATTCTCGGTATTGGCCCAGAACTGTTGTATTTTATTTCAGTTACTTTCATATGTTGGTATCTGTTGTTGTCTTTTCATTTCATCAGCCTTGTAAATTCTTATGTAAAGGATTTACGACGCTGTAATATTCCCGAATATATCGGGGTGTTACAGAATATGGTATCAGAGCTAATATTATGGATATCTTGGCCATTGGGTTAAAATAGGGGTCCTATATGTCTTTTGAGGTAACTGGCCGTGAATAACATCACTGTACTGCCTACGTCTTCATGCGAGCGGTGTAAGTAAGATTCCTAAACTATATCTCATCGTTTACATGTTATACCTCTTTATACTTGAACATTAGAACGATATTGTTCCTTGTATATTGAGTATTTATGCTTACAGTATGTTGAGAGGTGGACGTGGAGGTGGTCGCAGTCGCGGACGCGGACGAAGAAATGCTGAAAGAGAAGCTTTGCCTTTTAATCAGGCCAGCCACAGCTCAGGCGAGCCACAAAGATCTATTAACAATGAACCAGAACCTGTTGTTCCCGAAATCCTTCGCCAGGTGGTTAACTAGATGACTCAGTTTGCCCAGGTCGTGGACCGAATGCAGGTGGCAGTAGGATTACAACAGGGAGATAGACCGCAAGGTATCCCATACATGGGAAATCGAGGCGACCGATGGCTGCAAGAGGTGGCGAAGATGCAACCACCCAAATTCGACGGCTTTTCTAGGACACCGACGTGGGATCATTGGTTAAAATAACTGGAGAAAATTTTTGCCGGGATTAATTGCCCAGACGACTGGAGAGCCTCTATTGCTCAGTACTTTCTGATAGGGGAAGCGTCCGAGTAGTGGGAATCTATCCAGACTGTAGATCATGATGCCGACTGGGGAGAATCTAAATTGATGATGTAAGCTTAGTACTACCCTCATCCGGTGAGGGAATCCAAAGTTTGGGAATTTTTCTCCGCGCAGCCTTCAGATGTGCCAGTATCTCAAGCGATTAAGACGTTTAACCAGCAGCTGGCATTTGTTCGACATCTGGTCAGAACAGATGCAGAAATGATGATCCATTTTGATATGAGAATGAAACGGGAGATTCAGAGGTACATGTCCGGTTTTGAATGTACCACTCTCCGTCAATATCAGGATAAAGCATTGGCGTATGAAATCAAAGAAGCAGCGATGGAAAAGTTTGCAGAATCCAAGAAGCAGAAAGTCTCTGGTAGTTTCACAGAGCACAAGAGCAGCAGGCCCCACAAGGCCCAGTCATCCTTTCATTCGTTCAAGAAACCTCCGCATCCATCCAAGAGCGGAAAGAACTTCGGAGCAGTATCAGCCACGACAGATGTGACAAGGAAGTGCTTTAACTGTAGTCAGACGGGACACTATCGGCGAAATTGCCCCTTTCCTACCGTGACTTGTTTTAATTGTGGTCAAGAGGGACATCGTGCGGTGTTATGTGAAGAAGTTGCAAAATCTTTTAGAGCCCGTACGTCACAGCCATCTCAGAAGGAAGCAAGTATTCAGCAGACACAGTAGAGTGTTCAGCTGCCCCCAAAATTTTGGTCGCGGATGAGGCAGAGGACAGTTAGACCGAAAGGGGACATCGAGTGCCGGATCCATTCCCCCACGTCTGTATGAGATGAGGAGGGCAGACGACCAGGATGCTGCTGTCACATCAGGTACTGTTCAGATCCTTTCACAGCTAGTTAGTGTTTTATTCGATACAGGAGCTACACATTCATTTATATCCTTGTCTTGTGTAAATCGTTTGAATATTTCTGGTTTTCATAATTGTGAGCCTTATATTGTGGGTTTACCGAGTGGAGAGAGGATTGTTGGAAACTTAGAAACTAGAGATTTCCCTATATTATTTGGAGGCAGAGAGTGGCCCTCAAACCTGATTGTGATAGAAATGCAAGGAGACGACCTGATACTCGGAGATGATTGGATTAATCGATATGGAGCTATTCTAAACTACCAAAAGAGGAATATCTCGGTGATAACTGATGATGGTTCCGAAATACTGTTTGAAGGATGGAAAACAGGAAGCTCAGGAAAGATGATCAAGGCGATGAAAACTGTCAAATTGTTGAAATAGGGCTGTACCGGATACTGGTGCTACGCAATGAAGAAAGAGGATGAAAAAGTAGAACTCTCACACATTCTTGTTGTGAATGAATTTCCGGATATGTTTCCTGACGAATTACCTGGACTACCTCCACGACGGGATGTAGAATTCACCATCGAGCTGGAACCAGGAGCTACACCAATTTCTAAGGCGCCGTATCGTATGGCACCTACTGAGATGTATGAATTGAATAAGCAACTGGAAGAGCTACTGGACAAATGCTATATCCAGCCAAGCGTTTTGCCCTGGGGTGCGCCAGTTCTTTTCGTTCGGAAGAAGGACGAATCACTTTGATTGTGTATTGACTATCGAGAGCTGAACAAGATGACAATCAAGAACAAGTATCCGTTGCCATGGATTGATGATTTATTTGACCGGCTACAAGGAGCAACAGTGTTTTCTAAGATCGATCTGAGATCAGGATATCATCAGCTAAGGATTAAGGAATCTGATGTCCGAGGTCAGCATTCAGAACTCATTACGGACATTATGAGTTTGTAGTGATGCCGTTTGGTCTCACTAATGCACCTGCCGTGTTTATGCAATTGATGAATCGAGTGTTCATAGAGTATTTGGATAAGTTTGTGGTTGTGTTCATTGATGACATTCTGGCTTATTCTAAGAGCCCGGAAGAGCATATGCAGCATTTGCGGATTGTTTTAGAACTTTTGAGAAGCGAGCAATTGTACACCAAACTTTCTAAGTGTGCATTCTGGCTAAAGGAAGTGATGTTCCTCGGCCATTTGGTATCAGCTGAAGGATTCCGAGTAGATCGAAGCAGTTATGGATTGGAAGTCTCCCAAGAACGTGAAGGAAGTCAGAAGTTTTCTAGGACTTGCTGGGTATTATCGTCGGTTCGTGGAAGAGTTTTCCAAAATTACCCACACACTTACTCGACTACTGAAGAAGACTCAAAAGTTTGAGTGGAACGAGATGTGCCAGACCATCTTTGATGAATTGAAGAAGAGATTGATGATGGCATCGATTTTAGCACTCCCACAGGGAACTGGAGGATTCATAGTTTACAGTGACGCTTCGAACCAAGATCTCGGGTGTGTATTGATGCAAAATGAGTAGGTAATCGCCTATGCATCATGACAGTTGAAACCTTATGAAGTAAATTACCCAACACATGATTTGGAGATGGCAGCGGTAGTTTTTGCTTTGAAAATCTGGAGACACTACCTGTACGGGACTCACTATCAAATCTTTACAGATCACAAGAGTCTCAAATACATCTTTAGTCAGACAGAGTTGAACATGCGGCAAAGGAGATGTCTGGAATTGATTAAGGACTTGGAGATTCTTTATCATCCAGGTAAAGCAAATGTAGTGGCTGATGTACTGAGCCGCAAACCTGTTTCTATTCGAATGCTGGAGACTCTCACCTCCCAACCCAGCATTCAGCGAGAATTGATTCGTGAAGGAATTGAGTTATGGTTGCAAAGGGTCCAAGGACAACTGTGTGTGATGGAATTAACTTCATCGCTAACAGAAGAAATCAAATCTAAGCAATTGGATGATCCTCTGATGATTTGGTTACGTGATGAAGTGATCAAGGGAAAGGCCCCAGGATTTGTAATTCATGATGATGGAGTCTTGAGATTTCAGAACCGACTTTGTGTTCTCGATGTCGATGTTCTGAAGCAGACAATTATGAAGGAAGCTTACATCACGCCCTATTGTATCCACCCGGGCACCAGTAAGATGTATAACGACCTGAAGCAGAACTTCTGGTGGGGCAACATGAAGAAAGATGTAGCGGATTATATCTCGAAAATTTTGACTTGTCAATAGTTTAAGATCGAGCATCAATGACCTGCCGGTATGATGAAGCCTCTCCCAATTCCTGAATGGAAGTGGGAGGACATATCGATGGACTTTATCACTAATATGCCGAGAACCAAGGCAGGAATGAACATGATTTGGGTGATAGTTGACCGTCTAACCAAATCGGCTCATTTTCTAGGCATTAAGGACACTTGGGGACCCGAGAAGTTGGCACGAGTATTTATTTCAGAGATAGTCTGATTGCATGGTACGCCGAAGACCATTATTTCTGACCGAGACGGTCGCTTTGTGTCTCATTTTTGGAAAGCAGTTCATAAAGCCTTGGGAACCGAATTGAACTTCAGCACAGGTTATCATCCGCAGACAGACGGAAAATCCGAGAGGACTATTCAAATGGTGGAAGATATGCTGAGGGCTTGTGCCTTATATTGGTCAACTGATTGGGAAGTTCATATGCCATTGATTGAATTCACCTACAACAATAGTTGGCATGCTTCCATTAAGATGGCACCATTTGAGGCATTATATGGGAGGAGATGAAGATCGCCCCTATGTTGGGACGATTCATCAGACTTGATCGGGACAGAACCGGAATTGATCGTGCAGACACGAGAGAAGATAGACTTGATTCGCGAAAGGCTGTTGACCACCCAGAGTCGACAGAAATCTTACGCAGACGTGCGCTGTCGTCTATTAGAGTTCAATATTGGAGATCACGTGCTTTTAAAAGTTTCTCCTACTCGGGGAATCATTTGTTTTGGGAGGAAAGAAAATATGAGTCCGAGATATATCAGACCATTCGAGATTCTTGAGAGAGTTGGAGAGTTGGCATACAGGTTGGCATTACCGCCGTCATTGAGCCATGTTCATAATGTATTCCACGTATCCCAGTTACGAAAGTATATACCAGATCCTAGTCATATCATTGATGTCGGCGAGATCGAAGTCACTCCAGATGGCAAGTATGAAGAGAGACCGTTCAGGATACTCGAGAGTCGAGTTAAGCAATTGAGAAACAAACCGATCGCTTTTGTTAAGGTTCAGTGGTCGCGCCACGGAGTGGAGGAAGCCACTTGGGAAACGGAAGATAGCATGAGGTCCAAATATCTAGAGTTATTTTTGTCTTGAGTTTCGGGACGAAACTCATTTTTAGTAGGAGAGTATGAAATATCCGGATTAATTATTGAGTATTTCATCTGTACTTGAACCCTGTATTATTCGGAATTGTGATATCGATAATCGAAGTATGATATTTCTAGTATTTGTATCCTTGTACATGAGTATGGCAACATGTAAATTTTCTCATGCAAATACCTGATAACGAACGCTAAGAAGGAAGCTTAACGTACGTTATCCGCCAGAGTTAGCGTACGCTACGAATGTAGCATAGCGTACATTAAACAACCAATAATTGAGCTGGGCGGCTAGCACATGCGCCAGCCGGACATGGGTCCAGATAAGATTTCCGCGGATGACCCTGGACACTTTTGAAGTCAACGATTGTTAACATACGCTAAGGAATGTGTCTAGCGTATGCTAATGGGTGTTACTTATGTACGTAACCTAATGGTGTAGCATACGTAATCGAGTTCGTAATGAGAACAGTTAACTATCAGTGACAATAACATACGCTAAGTATACTGGGTAGCGTACGCTAAGCGACTAACGTACGTTATGCATGAAGGCTAACATACATTAAGGTCAGAAAATTATAAATAAGACATCACCCCATTTCATTTTAGTTCGTTTATTTCACTTAGCCTTCAATATACTTCGTGCCCAGAGAGTTCCCAGCCACCTTATACACCTTTAGAACACCTGTAATTGATCATTGAAGTTGAAGAACATCTTGGATTGGCACACAAACAACCAGAGTTGGATTCTACCTATTCTCTCGGTGTTTTCTTCATCTCAAGGTATGTTAATGCTATCTCCAACCTTGGATTCATGTTCTTAAGGATATGATGATCATGCTATAAAGATATTAAGTTCCATAGATGATTTATTCAACCAAACATCATGTTTAGAAGTTGGGATGATTATGCTTAAGATATCATTGTTGAGAACATCATAATTTGAATCTTGTTACAAGTAAAGGAAGTTTTCTGAGATTGATAATCCAAATTTGGAAAGTGTCTTCGTAGTAATCACGGACTTGGTATTAACATCATTGTTGTTACACGAACCTAGGAGGTTGATCATGGAAGGATTTGTTATATCTTGTAAAGCTGGACCGTTAACAATCTTCAAGATGAAAGTTTGAATGATAGAATGAATATTGACATCAACCTTAGACCTTCCGAATTACGTATGAGAATTTGTCATCAAAGATTGGAGTATGACATCATGATGATATGTTTATCCTTGAAGTTGTAAGGCATTGAACACCATTAGATCAAGTTTTCATGAGTGTATCATGCATGGAGTTAACGTACATTAACACTGAGAATTTCGTGTGGCGAATCAGTTGTCCGATCAGGGAAGAGACTGCCGGATGCATGTTTAGTGTAAGCTAAGCTCTGCAACTTACGTAGCTAATGGGCAGAATTAACGTACGCTACGATGTGTACGTAACGTACGTTATATCATTAGACGAGTCAGTCGACTGACCAGAGAGGAACTGTCGATACATGGTTAGCGTATGCTAGACTTAGTAGTTTACGTACACTAATGAGCAGCCTTAACGTACGCTACATTGGGTACGTAACGTACGTTACGCAGACCAGGTAGTATACGTTTTATGAACTTCCGAACGTAATTTGGATTGTTAGATGTTCGTACAACGTGAGATGAACTCTATATTATTTCTTTTGTTTAAGGTTCGAGCTTTGATATGTGATTGATCGAAGTGGCGACCTTCGAGTGTTTTGATATTCGTGGAAGTATTATTCTTGTCATCGAATCAAGGCAAGTACTTTAATTGTTTTACGTATTGATGTTATACATATTGTCGTGCATATATGTCGTTGTTGTATGTCCACCTCGTATTGGTCCGATGGGATCATCGGGGGATCTATGCTAGCGTGCGCTGGATCATCGGACGGGTTTTTCTACCTCGGGTTGGTTTGACGGAATCATCGAGGGATCTAGGCAGTAAATGCTGGATCATCGGAATTACCATGTGTATGTTGTGATATCATGTTGTGATTATTATTTGTATATGTTATTTATGAGTTTCTCGTAGGAGGAGACTCGTTGGTATATTGTCATTTATGTTATTATTATTATTATTATTCATGAGATGTTGAATAATATGTTGTGGTACTTGTACTAGCATCGTTGTGCTAACTCCTTCGGGGGTGAACATTTGTTTATATTCAGGATCCAGGAGAGCAGGGAAACAACCACTGGAGCTGCATGACGACGAGGGTGCAGAGTGATGTTCCAGCCGGGTTTAATTATGTGTTGTTTGTGTTGTTTTTAATAAGTACTCGAGTATGTCATCATTTGTGATGATTGGATTTGGTGATGTATTAATATTCTTCCTTTGGATATTTGTATTCTCGGTATTGGCCCAGAACTGTTGTATTTTATTTCAGTTACTTTCATATGTTGGTATCTATTATTATCTTTTCATTTCCTCAGCCTTGTAAATTCTTATGTAAAGGATTTACGGTGCTGTAATATTCCTGAATATATTGGGGTGTTACAATATGAACCCATTGCTAACCCGACCCGAACTTGCATCAAAACCCTCACCTTACTTTCGTCATTAAGCCAATGTAAAGCATATGGTTTAGGGTAAGTCGTGGTGGCCAGCCCAAGCTTTGTCACCATCTCACTCGAAGCTACATTGGTGCAACTCCCCCCGTCAATAATCAAACTACACTTATCTCCAATTTGACACTTCGTATGGAATATTTGGTCCCGTTGTTGTGACTCACTCGGAACCGACTTAGCTTGCAAAGTGCGAAAGACCAAGGTTGTATCATAATTTGGAGCATCGTAAGCCTCACAATCTTCCTCTTCTTTGCCTCCCAAATCAAATACATCACCCAACTTCACTACTTCTTCCTCGTCTAATAATTCCTCTCGGGCCGCGAGAGCCTCTCTCAACGTCACGACTCGCTTATTCGGACAAGCGTTTTGATAATGGCCAAAACCTTGACATTTAAAACAGCGCACCTTAGATATACTCGTCTCTTTATTCACGCCGGGAGCCTTAAGAAGTGGATTAGGGGCTGGAGTTGGCACGGTTTTGGTAGTCGAACTAGAGCCGCTAATCGTGGTTCCGAATTTTGAGGGAAACTCGGGTTTAGTCTACCCGCTTGACTTGTTATGCTCCGTATTCTAACCTCCAACCCTTGTTCTATTTTGAGCCTCAACCTTCAAACACAACCCACACAAGGTGTCAAAATCGGCGTATGGATACACTCCACCAAATTAGCTATGTTTCGATTCAAACCGCGCAAAAAATGCGCCATCTTTTGTTCATCGTTCTCCTCCGATTCTCCCATCAAGGCTAAACTCTCGAACTCATCAATATATTCACTAAAACTCATCCTTCCTTGCATGCAATCAGCAATCTTGCGATACAAGGTCAGCCTATGTGACGTGGGTACATATCTCTTGCGAAGTTTCCGTTTCAATGAATCCCACGAATTAATCTTCATTTTCCCATCACGAGCTCTTTTTGATTTAACCCCTTCGAACCAAACATAAGTGCCTTTACTTAGTTTGAGGATCGCATATTTGCACCTTTTCTCATCATCAAGATCCTTAAAATCGAACATTTTCCGTTCCCACTCCAAGTATGTTTCTGGATAGGTACCCCCAACAAACTCCGGAAGTTCGTTCACATTGAACTCGTCGGATTGACGTGTAGGACAATCGTAATCTCCTCGTCTCGGGTGCCAACGCTGATCGCGCTGCTCCAGCAAGTCCCGTAGCGCATCGCGTAGTTTGGTCAAAAAATCATCGTTGAACTCCATCCCGCTGAAGGATCAAGGATCTGGTGGCTCTGATACCACTAATGATACGAATCCTGTATCGAGACGAAATGGGTGCAGTATTCGCGAATGACAATCGAATAGCAATCGGCCAAATAGACTCGAAACAGCAACCTCCCTTCGCTACAGCAACAACGAGCCGCAACAATTCTCAACTAAACAGCGCCCGGTCGGTCGTGAACAAATAGCAACAAAGAATCGCAAGCAACAGTAGCGAATAGCGAATTGTGATCGGATGCAGTGGAAACAGGAATCCCGCTCGGACAACAGACAGTAACTTTGAACAGGTCAATCCTGTTGGGATTCATTGCCTAAAACGAAGGCCCAGCGAAAGCGGTAAAACGAAAATTAATTCGATCCGAATCCCTACGACGATCGATCGAGCTACGTATATAGGAATATTAAACGAAGACACAAGAGATATAGAAACTCACCCTTGTAATCCGTTGATTAAATGGATTCCTTCTCTTGAGCTATTCCCCAAGCTTTAGATTGATCTCTACGAATCCAATCCGCTCCAAGCTCTTGGATGATCCAACGCCGAAAGTACCGCCTCTCTACTTGCCACGCGCCGGAGAAACGACCGGAATGACTAAATATCGTTATCCTCCAAGGATACGGATATAACAAGATTATAGGAGCTTGAATATAAAGATTATTACACTCTAAGTGTTTAATCTTTTTCTCTCTATTTTTCTCTCAATATTTCTCTAAGAAAATTGAAGAAAAGAATGAAGAAGATGAAGATGAAGTTGAAGACCATGAAATGAACTCTAAGTTCTTTTTCTCTCTCTCCTTTTTCTATCTCACGTTGAGGATGATTGAATTTTGGTGAGAGTGAAAGTTTTCTCATCTTATTCTACTTTCCACTCACATGTACATCTCATGCACATGAGATTCCTTACAAGTCATTTTCATCCATTATAAAATGGACACAAAAGAACAAGATAGGAAGGTGGATGGAAAGTGAGGGGGGCGGCCAATCTAGAAGGAGTCGGTCGAATTCTGTTCGTTTCGGACTCCCGAGAGTCCAAACAGATAAAGTCCAATTCCGTTCTAATGTATTTATATCGATTAATTAATCCAATTAATTTATCATATCAAATACATAATGACACAATTAATTTCTCCAAGAAATAATTATATTCATGAATTAAATTAATCACCCAGTAATATATTTAATTCATTTGGCCGTAGATCAATTTATCCAATAAATCGATTCAGACATCCAATGTCCCAAATTTAGATATCCAATATCTGATATTCATAATGAGAGAATAAACTCGATTCATTCCGTCGTCAATCCTATTGCGCGACTCGGTAGGTTCGTCTCAGTCAGCAATGGGAGGAACCAAAGAGTAGTAGCACCACCTAGCCAGCCTGGCGGCCTACACCGTACCCCAACTGAGAACGAATGATTGGGATCATTCAAGAACCATTCTGTCGTGAATAATGGTATACTTATAAACCCTTCTTTCAAATGTCCCGATCAAGTTATAGGGTCACGGTCAGTCAAACCCTATCTGTACTTGACGCTATGCATGCGTTAATGCAAATCGAGATCGTCGAGCTCTCATGTATCTAATACAGCTTGCTCCATTGCTTTGGCCAAAGACTTATGATCTCATCTGCCAGTAACTGCATAGGACATATAACCCGCTCACTAACGGGAGAAAGAATTCTATCTTGGTATTCAGTAGGACCTGCTACTTGCCCGTCAAGATGCACGTCGAGGTTGACCCCCACCTTCTGGTTTACAGGGTCGAACTACTCTAATGAAAATCTTGACGTCACAAGCACATCCCTACTAAATCCTCAAGTCGAAGGTTCACGAATACCTATCACAACCTTTCAATTCCGTCATTGACTGTCCCGGAGTGAAATTCGTGTGACGAATCGAGGGTGAGTCGGTTCGAGTATACTAATCCAATTAGCATACCTATAACGTTTGCTCCCACTAACCATTAGTGTTCAACATGCACTCTCCATGTTAAAGAACACGTCATACAAGTCTTCACATAAACTTAACGCCCAGTCAAGTTTCATCGACTTGCGAACGATTAAGTATTTGAGCTATAAACCTTTCCAGTGCCGACCCCCTTATCCAATAAGAAGTGGAATATTTTGCTCTCAAATACACAGACTAGTTTCTTTATATATATTTACGAGTCAGGAATGCCAGTAACTTCTAGTAAATAAAGAAACATCCATTGCCTTATATTAATGATTTACATAATAACAAGTACAATGCCCTTACTCAACATCCTCTGAGTGGCATTCGAGGGCATACTCCCAACAATCTCCCACTTGCACTCAATGCCACACACTATGGCATCTAATACCCATGTTCTCCAGATTACGGTCCAAGCTATTATGATAATGTGGCTTGGTCAGTGGATCAGCGACGTAGTCGGCTGACTCTACTCTATGCAGCACAATGTATCTCTTTGCGAACAAATTCTCTTATGAGATGATACTCTCTCTCAATATGTTTGGTACTGTTGTGAAACCTTGGCTCCCAGGCCTGTGCTACTGCCCTATAATTATCATATAAAAACAAAAATAGACAGTGCATCACATGGTGTCACGTGAAGTTTACCCAGTAACTTCTTAACCTTTCCTTTGGAGGCCTCCGAGGCCGCTTTATACTCAGCCTAATAGATGGAACCAGCAGTCGTGCTATACTTGGCACTATGTCAAGATACTGCTCCTCCATTAAGAGTAAATGTAGCCAGAAGTAGACATAGAATCGTCTTTCTATCCTTGGAAGTCCAATACAGTGAATCCATTACATTCAGTTCTCCACCGTCGTATTTAAGAACCAGGTCTCTAGTCCTTCTAAAGTACTTGAGAACGTTCTTTTACGCTAGTCTAATGTTCCCTAACTGGGTTAGCCCGAAACCTACTTACCATGCTCCCAGCATGCGCAATGTCAGGTCTCGTACACAATAAAGTATATGTAAGGCTACCCAAATTCCAAAGCATATGGTATATTACTCATTTCCTTTCATTGTTCCTCACTATGAGGACACATCTTCAAGGTGAGTTTTATTCCATGTCGCATCGATATGAACCCTCTTTTAGAATAATCCATCTTAAATTGCTTTAAGATTTTATCTATATAGAGGGCTTAAGAAAAAACATATCATTCTCTTCGATCTATCCCAGTAGTGTCGAATCCCAAGAATATATGTTTCTTCTCCCAAGTCTTTTATGGAGAAATTACTCGAAAGCCTAACTTTCACAGAATTGAGCATTCCCACATCATTTCCTATTAGTAGAATGTCATCAACATATAGTACTAAGAATGCGATTTTGCTCCCACTAACCCTCTTGTATACACAAGGTTCCTCTTCATTTTGCACGAAGTCAAACTCTTTGACTGCCTCGTCAAAAAGAAGGTCCCAACTACATGAAGACTGCTACAGTCTATTTCATGAAGTCTACATCCACCATTGCTAGGTCATTGGTCACGGGTCGGTCTCTTGTTTACCTGGTACCTCGTGGAAACCAAGTTCCTCCAAGTGCATAAAACTATACCTCTCAGGTAATTGAGACACCCTACTTGACCTACTAGGTGGTTGTACTTGTGTTATAGAAGGTTCGGTTCCATTTTCTTGCACAGGTGTCTCCTGAGGAGTTTCATTGTATTCTTCTAAAGAAATATTTCTACCTGCTCTGCCTTCCTGAATGAACTCATCTTCCAGGAAGTGTGCTTGTAAAGCAACAACGATCTTTTGATCTTCGGGCATATAGAATAGATATCCCATCATCTCATATGGGAATCCAATGAAACATCCCTTCGCGGACCCAACTTCCAACTTCTCCACCTTAGTCTTCTTGACATAGGCGGGACATCCCCAAATCTTAATGTGATTAAGACTTGGTTTCCTGCCCTCCCACATCTCATGTGGAGTTTTAGGAACGGATTTGGAAGGACATCTGTTCAAGATGTAAGCAGCAATCAGGAGTGCACACCCCCACAGGTAAATCGGTAAGTCAGTATAGCCCAGCATGGAACGGACCATGTTCAACAAGGTCCGGTTCCTTCTTTCTGACACACCATTTAACTGAGGAGTACTTGGAGGTGTTAGTTGTGAAACTATTCCATGTTCCTTATGGAACTTTTCAAACTCTGTACTCATATACTCACCACCTCGGTCCGACCAAAGTGCTTTGATATGATTACCAGTTTGTTTTCCTGGAATTTCTCAAAGGCCTAGGATTTATGTTTCATTAAGTATACATAACCATACCTAGTATGATCATCTGTAAACGTAATGAAATATTGATATCCGTCACGTCTGCTTCCAAAGCACCACATACATCGGTATGGATTAATCCCAGTTTATCAGCGGCTCTTTCAAAAGTCCCTGTTAATGGGGACTTAGTTATTTTGCCTTTGAGGCAAGATTCACAAGTAGGAAAGGGATCCGCCAATGGACCCATAAGTCCATCTTTTTCCATCTTGTAAACCTTGGTCTGACCAACATGACCAAGTCTAAGATGCCATTTCAAAACTTGATTGGTTTCATCCCTACCACGTTTTCTAGTCATAGTATTCACAACTACTTTGTTGTTGAGATTTAGATGATACAATTCATTCAACAATGTAGCAGTACCTACTAGTTTATTTCTAAAATAAATTTTGCAGGAACCATCACCAATGAAAAATGAAAAGCCTTTTCGGACCATGACCGGAATGGATACAATATTTTTGTGCCCCTTGGGCAAAACAAGTACATCTTCTAAAGTCAAAATAAAGCCGGATTCTAAACCCAAAAGAAGTGATCCTATGTCGGTCGCCTAGACACTATGCCCGCTTCCTACTGTGATCATAACTTCTCCAGCTCCAAGCTTCCTACTTTGTTCCAGATCCTGATTCACGGTACAAATATGAGAACTAGCACCAGAATCCAGTATCCAGGAAGTAGAAAATACAGTAGCAGAACAATTTGTTTCCAAAACTAAAAGTTCTGTACCTGAAGTGCCATGAAGAATCGGACAGTCTTTAGCCCAGTAGCCCAGCTCACCGCACTTGAGACAAGCATCCTTCTTCTTCTTGTTCTTCGGAATCATCGGGGCCTTGCCCTTTCCTTTAAGGTCCTTAACTTGTGGTCCAGTCTGCTTCTTGGTCTTTTTCTTCTTATTCTTAGACTTCTGAAGTCCAGAAGAAATCACAAGGGCAGACTCCTTCATCCGCGGAGTCTTCATCTGAGACTGAGCGGTCACCAGTTTGTTCATTAGCCCAGCTAAGTTACATGCAATCTCATTGCAGTTGAAGTTCATAACAAATTGTGAGAAGGAATCAGGGAGAGACTGAAGGATAAGGTCGGTTTGGAGAGAAGTATCCATCTTAAAATTAAGAGCCTCCAATCTCTCGATCATAGATATCATTTTGAG
Source organism: Orobanche coerulescens (assembly GCA_033398695.1). Taxonomy (NCBI): domain Eukaryota; kingdom Viridiplantae; phylum Streptophyta; class Magnoliopsida; order Lamiales; family Orobanchaceae; genus Orobanche; species Orobanche coerulescens. The sequence continues at coordinate 67,700,078 of CM065810.1, forward strand.
GTCGTGTTCCCCAACCTTCTCACCTTCCTTCATCCTTGTACCGAAAAGTTGCTTGGATATCTCATATCTAGCAGTTCTGCTGTGCTCACCATAAAGTTCGGTTAAGTGAGACACAATCTGCCTACCAGAAGTCATTTTCTCATGAGCTCTTTGAAGCTCATTTGACATAGAAGCCATCATATATGCACGGACTTTCACGTCATCCTTAACCCACTTTTCGTGGTTTTCAATCTCTTCCTGATTGGCTCTTGTCCGCACTAGAGGCGCCGAAATGTCTGTCTCCAAGACATATCCCAGTGCCTCTATACTGAGGACTATCATCAGATTGCGGAGCCAATCCACAAAGTTAGGTCTGTTCAAGGTGTTCTTTTCGAGTAGAATTGCGAGTGGATTCATTGTCATATTGAGAGTTATGTCTGCATTAAGTATGATAGATTAATCAGTGACTCGTTCAATTATGATATGAGTATAGAATTAAGGTCTTTTCTATTCTTGTTACCCAGCTCCCACTATTTTTATCGGAATAACACACTCTCATGTGAAATCCGGAAGTATCATCGCTCTACTTCATAGTGGTGATCGAGTTCTTTATAAATCTTAATAGAGGACAACCGAACAAGTTTCTAGTCTATTAATTTTCATAAAGTGGTGTCCAACAGCAACCCATTTAATGGATGATTCGATCTTCTTTTTCCCCTTGTTCACTCCCCTCAACCTATACGGTTTCTATGGTTCGTGAACAAGTTAAGTTTATACCATCGACGCAAATCAGTTTCACAATTGAATCTTATCCGGCAACCTATCAGGTTTCTAGGGATAAAATTTGCTCCAACTGAAGGCATCCAATGCGCTCCCGATAATTTATCCATTTCCCCGAACGACTACCCCGATAACCCGGAAGCATAGTGTAATATCCGCAATTTTCGATTTTCGGTAAATTTCTTTTTTCGGTCGGAGTCCGTTTTGACGACTAGATCATGTCCGTTTCGTCATTCTGAGAATGATTAATTCTACACTTTTTGACATCCGAGTTCGTTTCGGTGTCGTTTCGTTGAGTTCCTTGCTTTTTAGCGACTTTTCCGCGCTTGAGTTCGATTCTTGCGAATCTCGTTCGAAATTGCTGTTTCGAGTTTCCTGTAAGTCCGTTTAACTTTGTTAGACGTGTTGTGAACTTCGGTTTGGTTATTCGATCACGTATCGTGATTTCCGGGCGTTTTGGGCCATTTTGTAATTTCTTGAAAGTTACGGGTATCCGTATCTGTAATTGTTGACTCGACCCATTTATTGGTCGCGTATGATTAATTATGGTATTATGTTTTCATTTCGGGTCGTTGATGTCGTCCGCGAACTTTTCGTCGTGTTCGTTCCGTGCGTTTTCGGAAATCGGGTCGTCGAGCCCTGACGGTTGCGGGACTGGCCGGACGGTTGCGGGACTGGCCGGACGATTGTGGGCACCGGCCGGACGGGTGCGGCAGGAACCGGCGTAGCGCACGCTGCCGGATGGCCTAACGCACACTAGCGGGTCTGGACAGTGGAGTCCTGGGGGTTCTGGAATCGATCAGGCTCGGCAGGTAGCGCATGCTACTGTCGGACGCTGCGTACGCTACGGCCGGCAGGTAGCGCACGCTACGGCCGGAAGGCTGCGCACGCTACCTGGCCGAGCAGCCTAGTCCAGAAGGCTACTGGATCGCGGCCTGGGCCGATAGCGCACGCTAGCTCGGCGACTGGCTAGCGCTAGTCCGCCCAGATAAATGTGGTGGCGGTCACATTTCACTTCGTTTTTCACTTCCTTCCTTCTCCGTCCGCGGGTGGCGATTCATGTGTCACGAAGCCATGTTGTTTAACAACAAATCCATGAAGTTCTTGAGTTCATAACATCAATCAATCGTCCGTTATCATCCTTTGATCCAGCGAATCAAGGTAATCTTCCTTAGAACCCTAATTTCGTGAATTTGGGGATTTTTGCATTTTCGTCCGATTCGTTCCGTGTTGTTGATTAATTCATGATGGGTATGATTAATCTTGGTAGTATTCTTGTGTTTAACATCATTTAATCCATTGTTCTTCGTCGAATCGAAGTATATTTCTTGATTTCCTTCGAATTGACTTTTTGGGGGATTTGTCCCCGATCTCATTTTTCATCCGTTTTCGATGGATCGATTATGGTTAAATGATGTTGTTAAACATATTCTATGGATTGTATATCCATATTTCAACTTGGAATTCCGTTTTCAGGTTTTGACGGGACGAATCGTGTTCTTGGCCGTTTTGGGGGAAATCCTTGAACCTTCGTCATTTGTTCTTTGAATTCAGCGGCTTTGGGTCGTACTTTGGAATTCATTTTCGTTGTTATTGTTTTCGTTCGTAGTTCATTGTTGTGGATTGTCGTTCGGTGGAGTCGGCGAGTTCGTAGTCGGTTCGTGCCAACCTACTTCGGCCGATTCTCCGCGTTGTGGTTATTCGAGGCAAGTACCTTGCCCATACTTTCACGTTTTATGGATATGATGATCGGTGGTCGCCTTGATGTGTTTGTTTGGTTATTTGAAATGAAGTTTCAAAAGATTTCGGTTTGGCCTCGTTAAAGGCTCTCTTTCAAAACGCGTGTGTGTTTTGTGAACGTTGTGTTTTGGGAATTGATTATGATTTGATTATTTTGAACGTTGGAGGCTTTGATGATATCCTTGTTGTTTAAAAGTTATGGAATCGTGTATTCCGTGTTTAATCTTGTTATTGTGTTTTGAAGAGTTTGATAATGGTGTCGGATTAGTGGCCATCTCTAGTAAGTATTCTTGATGAACTTACATTCTTATCATATTAGTACTGCATGAGTAATGTGTGTGTGTGTATGCTCACTATGGGTTAGATCCGACGGGGTCTCGGTAGGGGTCCACGGAGGGGTGGATCCGCGAGCTTGCTTTTAACCACTATGGGTTAGATCCGACGGGGTCTCGGTAGGGGTCCACGGAGGGGTGGATCCACGGTTAATTGTGGTGCATTTTACAAATGTGATTTGACTATGGCATTTCCGGAAATGAGTGCTTTTGAACGGTTTTCATGATTGCATGCATTGACTAAGTGTGTAAGAGGTAAGTTGTTCGTTTGGCCTACTTGGCTAGGATGGCACTAGAGTATTTTGTTGTTTGTTTTAAATCCTTTATTTGTGGATTTTGATGTTGGGAGACGAACCTTGTGGTCGTTCTTGTGTACTGTGAGTTGATGAGATTTGGGGCTAAAATCCCAAGGGTTTTGTAAAAGTCATTTTACGGATTTGGGGCTAAAATCCCAACGGTTTGGTAAATGTCATTTTTCAGAAAATAAACCTTTGGGGCGGTGACTCCTTTTGGCTTTTGGATTTTGAAAAGTAGGATTTGATAATCCTAAATTGTTTTCTATTAAAACTCTCGATGGCATTCTAAACCGTTTTATAAATTACTTCCATTGATTTATGATATTTCGATTTTGAAATGTTTTCTCAAACCCTTGCCTCGGGAAGTACTTTTCGTTTCGTTTGGATCTTTGAGGATCCTTGGTTATTGTTATTCGTGGAATGTGAATTGTATGGCTCGTATTTGCACTTTGTTCTTGCACTAGCAAAACAGTGGAGTTTTGCTAACCCCCGATTATTCGGGGGGTGGATGTCTGTTTTTGCATTCAGGTTTTGGAGCATAACACAGGGTCGGCACGAAGGATGATGAAAGATGATCGATACTAATCACATGAGGAACCGTACTTTGTTTATTGGTTCAGTTGTACTCTATTTTTCCGCTGCTATATTTTCCCGTTGTACGGGTGTGGTTGTATTTGACCCATGCGTGGGCATGAGTTGTATTTGAGTTGTATGTATTTATTGAAAGACCAAATCGGTCTACTGAGTCGTTTTAGCCTTAAAGGCATGGTTGAGTTGTTATATGTCGTTACCAGCCTGGTAGATCCTTGAGGAAAGGTTCTACGACATGTAATATCCCTGAGCGGATTGGGGGTGTTACACATAGCACATCCGGTTTGGATTTTAATTTCCCGAAAGCTCGATGGAGGGAAGGAAAACCTTGAAACCTTATAAACTTAATAATTTGTTGTGGGATAATTATCGCGATTAATGTTACACTTTGCACATTAATTCATTTAAGCGCGTTTGTAGCATTCATACAATATGAACAACCATTCACAACCTAGTTGCTACCAACATGTGGTTCATGGACCGTTCCTAGAAAACAAAACCTTCGTAATCTAATTACAAGTCTTCGTCTAGAATCTTCATCTTCTCGAAACGGATCTTCCTCCGGTCTTCGTCATTACATATAAATTTTACATTGAAAATTGCATCCTAGATAAAAATATTTCTAGTAAAATAAATAGGCTCAAAACGGTCTTTACAACCCAATCGAATAAAACGAACACTTCAAAAAACTAAGTCCACGAACCACATCCCCAGTCAAAAGCATTCATCCAATAAATACTATATAAATGTAAAGCGTAGAGATACATTGATCCAATCAACAATACGAACCGATCCAATCGATTCTTTCAAAATGGATTAATCCAATTAATTCACACAACCACCAATTTTAACTTGTTCCGGACGATAAAATATTCTATTAAATTAATTCCCCTAAGATTAGAATTACCATAATTAAATCTTAGTCAAATTAAATCCAATTTAATTTGTGGAAAATTAATTATCGAACCAAATATAAAAAACGGAGTCGAAAAACATGGCCGGACCACTGCCCAGCAAGCTGCCCAGCAGGCTGCCGAGTAGGGCCGGCAGGGACCGAGACCATTACCAGGCAGCGGCCGAGAGGCTGCTGAGCATGCTCGGCACAGGCTGCCGAGCATGGCCGATCACGGGTCCAGATCGCGATCTGCTGCCTCGGACCGAGGCGGCCGACCCAGTGCCGGGTTGATCGTTTTCGGCTCGTTTTTCACCCCGATTCCAAAAATAACATTTTTCTAATCTTTATATTACACTTTAAATCAGTTTTTCAAAAGAAAAATAGATTTACATTGTAACATAAAATCATGAAAAAATAATTTTTGGATGAACAATAGAAAATCAACGATTAATACGATTATGATTCCAAATCATACACCATCTAATCAAGCATTCCAAATGCCAATATCGTATATACGATCGCAAGACCTACTCTCCGATACCGCTGTTGGGATTCGTTGCCTAAAACGAAGGCCTAGCGGAAGCGGTAAAATGAAAATTAATTCGATCTGAATCCTTACGAGGATCGATCGAGCTACGTATATACGAATATTAAACGAAAACACAAGAGATATAAAAACTCACCCTTGTAGTCCGTTGATTAAATGGATTCCTTCTTTTGAGCTATTCCCCAAGCTTTAGATTGATCTCTACGAATCCAATCCGCTCCAAGCCCTTGGATGATCCAACACCGAAAGTACCGCGTCTCTACTTGCCACGCACCGGAGAAACGACCGAAAAGACTAAATATCGTTATCCTCCAAGGATACGGCTAGAACAAGATTATAGGAGCTTGAATATAAAGATTATTACACTCTAAGTGTTTAATCTTTTTCTCTCTATTTTTCTCTCAATATTTCTCTAAGAAAATTGAAGAAAAGAATGAAGAAGATGAAGATGAAGTTGAAGACCACGAAATGAACTCTAAGTTCTTTTTCTCTCTCTCCTTTTTCTATCTCACGTTGAGGATGATTGAATTTTGGTGAGAGTGAAAGTCTTCTCATCTTATTCTCCTTTCCACTCACATGTACATCTCATGCACATGAGATTCCTTACAAGTCATTTTCATCCATTATAAAATGGACACAAAAGAACAAGATGGGAAGGTGGATGGAAAGTGAGGAGGGCGGCCAATCTAGAAGGAGTCAGACGAATTCTGTTCGTTTCGGACTCCCGAGAGTCCAAACAGATAAAGTCCAATTCTGTTCCAATGTATTTATATCGATTAATTAATCCAATTAATTTATCATATCAAATACACAATGACACAATTAATTTCTCCAAGAAATAATTATATTCATGAATTAAATTAATCACTCAGCAATATATTTAATTCATTTGGCCGTAAATCAATTTATACAATAAATCGATTCAGACATCCAATGTCCCAAATTTAGATATCCAATATATGATATTCATAATGAGAGAATAAGCTAGATTCATTCCGTCGTCAATCCTATTGCGCGACTCGGTAGGTTCGTCTCAGTCAGCAATGGGAGGAACCAAAGAGTGGTAGCACCACCTAGCCAGCCTGGCGGCCTACACCGTAACCCAACTGAGAACGAATGATTGGGATCATTCAAGAACCATTCTGTCGTGAATACCGGTATACGTATAAACCGTTCTTTCAAATGTCCCAATCAAGTTATAGGGTCACGGTCAGTCAAACCATATCTGTACTTGACGCTATGCATGCGTTAATGCAAATCGAGATCGTCGAGCTCTCATGTATCTAATACAGCTAGCTCCAATGCTTTGGCCAAAGACTTATGATCTCATCTGCCAGTAACCGCATAGGACATATAACCCGCTCACTAACGGGAGAAAGAATTCTATTTTGGTATTCAGTAGGACCTGCTACTTGCCCGTCAAGATGCACGTCGAGGTTGACCCCCACCTTCCGGTTTACAGGGTCGAACTACTCTAATGAAAATCTTGACGTCACTAGCACATCCCTACTAAATCCTCAAGTCGAAGGTTCACGAATACCTATCACAACCTTTCGATTCCATCATTGACTATCCCGGAGTGAAATCCGTGTGACGAATCGAGGGTGAGTCGGTTCGAGTATGCTAATCCAATTAGCATACCTATAACGTGTGCTCCCACTAACCATTAGTGTTCGACAGGCACTCTCCATGTCAAAGAACACGTCATACAAGTCTTCACATAAACTTAACGCCCAGTCAAGTTTCATCGCCTTGTGAACGATTAAGTATTTGAGCTATAAACCTTTCCAGTGCCGACCCCCTTATCCAATAAGGAGTGGAATGTTTTGCTCTCAAATACACAGACTAGTTTCTTTATATATATTTATAAAGAAACATCCATTGCCTTATATTAATGATTTACATAATAACAAGTACAATGCCCTCACTCAACATCCTCTGAGTGGCATTCGAGGGCATACTCCCAACAAATCCAAACGTATAATGACAGATATGATATGAATCACACTCAGTTATGAAGATGGCGATTTAGCGAGAAGAAAGTAAGTTTCACGAACAAGAAACTGGACCACACTCCGATGAACAACTCCACGAACGAATTCCAAAGATTCCGTAAAAACAAGAACAACTTCCGATCGGGTGTTGCGATATTTCTTTACACGCAAGTGCACGTCATCGTTTACAAGTAATAAAGTGATAAGTAGAGTATCGTTCCCACGAAGATTGAATCTCTAACTACCGATTTTTTCGTATTTCAATTTTATCTGAACAATCGAATTTGGGTTTTGCGATTAATAACTAAAAGAATTACTAAAAGACTAAGCAGTAGAAAACAATATCTTGGATAAAAGAAATCAAATGATGAATAAGTCTAGGGTTCTGAATCCACTTTAGTTTATCCGAATTTACTTTCGATTATCCGTACTAAATAATTTTCCCAATTTATTGAAGGCGGAGATTGCTAATATATTCTACCGCCTCTCCCGAGGTCAATAGATTTATCTAAAGGTGAATAACGCACTCTATCCCTAGGTGAGTTAATTCGTCGATAGGCAAAAAGCATGAAATCTCCTAAAGGCCACGTAGTTCCTATGAGTATATTCCTATCTCACAGAATAAAACGGTCCTCACCAATAGTTCCTCACCAAATCTCCTCTCCCGATTCGAAGTGAATGATTAAATCAATACAACTATTGGCCAGATAATTGCAAGCATTAAACATAATTGGGAAAACTCAATAAAAAGGTAATAAATTGGATAATCTCAATCAATTCATCAAAACAAAGGTTTCATCAAAACCCTATATTAGGGCTTTAGCCTGACATACTAAAAACTGAAAATACAGAATAAATAAACGAAAGCATAAAATTCAAACGCAGATGAAGTTGGATTCCTCCGTTCTTCAGCTTCCGCCCTCTGCCCTTGAAGTCTTCTGCTTCCCTCTTCGTCTGCCGTCTCCAAGCTTAAGCTCTCAAAGATTAAAGATCCAAAGATTCCAAGCTGATTTAATTAGGGTCTTAAACCCTATTTATAGCTCAGCACAACTCCAAATCACGTCCGTATCAGTCGGTCAAAAACTGGCTTCAAAACGGCCCAAAATCCGCGCGGACGTACAAAAACCGCCAAGTGTGCCGCGGCTCACTAAACCTGTGCCGCGGCACACGGTCTTCAGCTGAATGCCTGGGCGTTAATTAATTCTTCTGTGCCGCGGCTCACTGGTGCCGCGGCATGCAGTACACAGTTACTCGCCTTCGGCCGGTGTCTTCCCGTGCCGCGCTGCCTTCCTTGTGCCGCGGCTCGAGTCCATATTTGCCGTTTTCGCTTTTGCCTCGTTTTAGCTTAGGACTTCAATTTCTGTCAATCATACAAAATTAAGGCATTAAAAGCTCATTTAGACAATTTCACTCACCAAAACACTACAAAATAATGATAAATAAGCGTATAAAAATACGCCTAACAAATACCCCCAAACTTAAGCCTTTGCTTGTCCTCAAGCAAAAAGAATTAAATTCAATAAAAGAATGTCGTGAATCATCGTGCAACTCATAGTGTTCAACCTAATCAATACTATCCTGTAATTCTCTCTAAATAATACGAGTGTCATAAAAGTGAGCTACACTCAGAATAATAATTCCGCAAAGTAGTCAAATTCAGTCCTAATCACTCGTTCATGAAGAAAATCCAGCTCAAAGATTAACAAAACGTGAGTCAAATCGACCGTAAATATGAAAGGCTAACACAACCAAGCAAGTTCGTCCCGTTCCACAGTCGAAAGGCACAATTTTCACGAGTTTCATAACAATTAAACCTCGGACAGTATTCCCTTATATATATATGCTCAAGAATTTGATTCGAGTTGACCACTAGGTTAGGATCTCGGGATAATTCATCGGGATAATCCTAGGGTGGAACTCCATTCTCATGTATTGGAAAACCGTTTGACGTAAAAGACACTCATGGGGCACATGGATGCTTCTAGTTACTAAGTTCCCGTCTACAGCGGAGAAACAACTCGAATACATAATTTCCGCATGTCCGAATCAAGGTTGCCGTTTTACGCGAGAGTAAACAGCGGGTCACGCGAATACCCCCGGTTACTAGGCTCCCTATCATTGGCACATGTGAAATATCTAACTCACTAGTCTAATCAGGGTCGTCGTTTTACGCGAGAGTAAACAGCGGGTCACGTGAATACCCCCGGTTACTAGACTTCCCTTCATAGAACACATTATCTCGACTTTTAGGGAAAAACTGACCGACTCTAAGCTCAATCTAAGTGCCAAAACGACTAAAGAAACAGTACGACTCTCTATCCGGAAAATGTAGCCAAACGTATTGATGGGGATTTAAAAACAAGTATGTATCGTCTCTTATCTGCCAAGACCTCTACAATCACGAAAAAATTCGGACCTAAATGAATACTAAGCAAAACAGAAATAACTGACTACAGCTCGACTAAAACTCGACCGCTTCTTCAGAGAGAAAAACAGTGTCGTAACATCAGTATCACACAAATAGAAGCACGAACAATTCACGAATAAAGAAAAACTAAGACAAGCAAGGCTATCTAGAAAATTTTTTACGCAAAGTAATGAAAAGTGCAACGAAATAACGTACAGCAAGAAAATAAAGTACAGCAATGAATGTAGCAACTGAAAGTAAATCCCCCCCCCCAAACTTAGGACGTACATTGACCTCAATGGACAAAAAATGATATGCAATAAAAGTAAAAGGTCAAGTACTCCCCTCCAGTCAACTCAGGAGCTGGTGCCGGCATCGTCCGGTGAGGAGGGTGGTGTGGATGGCCGGGCGGGCGCAATAAATGGCCCGTCGGGATGCATGATGTGGGCCGTCCATGCGGCGAGGTGCTCCTAATGATAATCATCCCTCGCAGCAAGACGCCTCGCCTCTCGTCGGCTGGCCCGGCGGGCCTGCTCTCGCATCTCGGCACGGACGGTAGCAATAACACTCTCCCGCTCCGCCCGCTGCTCCTCCCGCATGGCAGCCATCAAGCTCTCTCTCTCTCTCTCCTCATCTCATCTCTCTCTCCTCGTCTCCTCTCTCAGCTCCTCTCTCTCTCTCCTCAGATCCTCTCTCTGCTCCTCTCTCTGTCTCCTCAAATCCTCCCTCAGCCCATCAAACAACTCCTGCAACCTCGCTCTGTCGGGTGGCGGGCCAGCATCTCCATGTGTCAACAAAAGCGGCTCGGGGGATCCCTCGTGGGCCTCCTCTAGCAGAAATCCTCTCCCGAGGCGGCCGGCGCTCCTCCCCACTGGTCAAAATGCGATATGATGCGGTGGTCGATCGGGGCCTGGGGGGCAAGCATCGGCTCGTCGTCTGACCACGTCAGCCCCGACTGCCGGCATAAAGCGCAGATGAGGGAGGTGTGCTTCAACCCCGTCTTGGCCCCCCCTGGATACTCTGGAAGATAGATCGGACCAGGATGGGGGCCACATCGAAACGCAACCCGGAAGTGATAGCAAAAAGTGTCCGGGCGCGGGAGAGAAAGACTGTACGGATCTGGGAGGTGGGGTCAATGCGTGCGCAGATAAAATAAAGCCAGGCACGCCCGAGCCGGCTGAGGCGCGAGCTCCTGAAGTGAAAAGTGGAAGAACTCTGTGCTCGCTGCTCCCAGTCGGTGCCGAGCTGTGCAATGGTCTCAAGCAGGGCCTCCTTAGTGAGGCTGGTCATCACTCGGTCATAGGCTGACTCGTCAACCACCGGAAACCCAAAAAGCCTCCGAATAGCAGCCGTGGAGAAATCAACTGTAACCCCTCGGACGTCGACCTGAGTCCGAGACTCTAAAGACGGCAACGTATGCCCTGCCCGAATGTGCTTCAAGAAGGCGGCGCGTAAAACTCCTGCACGATCGAGATAACCGCTGGCTCGGGCGGTGCGGTAAATCTGGCCCACCCCATCTCGTCAATCATAGTGAGCAATTCCCCGTCCTGAGGGGCTGGAGTAAAACCCCTCTCTGGAATAAGTGGTCGTGGCCGGATCTTTTCATTGAATATCCTGTGAATTTCGGGGTCCGAAAATTGGTGCCCCTCCGCCTCGGCCCGACCACGAGAGGTCTCCCCTCGAGTAGGGGATGACTCGGTCCTAGCTCGCTTGCTCAGCTTCTTTGTTCGTGCCATAATCAATCCTGGGTGCTCGGCCGATTGTGAATTATAAGCTACCAGGCCTTTTCAGATTCCGCATAGTGTGCCGCGACACAGCTAAAGTGAGCCGCGGCACAGGGTATAGTCCCTTTTACCTGTGTTCTTGTTTTGTCGTGTGCCGCGGCCCAGATTTCGTGTGCCGCGGCTCATTGCTCAAGTGTGCCGCGGCTCATTTATGCCGTGCCGCGGCACAGGGTACAGTTGGTTTTTGCCTCCCCTTGCGATTGATCTGTGCCGCGGCTCACAATACCTGTGCCGCGGCTCATACTTCAGTTTGTTCCCTGGGACTTTTCTGCACAAAATTTTGAGAAAAACACGTTAAAAGTGAGAGGCAGAAGCAAAGTGAAGCACAAAAATGATGAAAAATAAGAATCACGAATGCAAGAAAAATGAAGAAACGCAAAAAAAATCTACAACTATGAACTCGGGTTGCCTCCCGAGAAGCGCTAAGTTTATAGTCTTCAGCCGGACCTATTGGAACACGTTAGTTCGCTTTTCGCAAACTCCATTTAGTTTCCGCCCCGTTCATCGAACCGTTCATATTTTTGTTAAAATTATGACCATTGGTCGTTAGCGATTCGACTTTCGGTTCGGTCATCAAATGTTGTTTGCGAAAAGGTTTCGACGTGAACAACTTTCCGAAACACCCGGTTTCTCCATGACTAATTGTCCGCTTGGCTTTCGGCTCACTCTCCTCCTTCACAAACGCACTCAAGACTGCAGCATATTTTTCCTCATGCTCGAGGAACGCCACTCGGTCTACATCCTTCTTAAGACTTGAATCATTTAACACAAAATCTGAATTTTCCCAACGACGATTTTTTCGGTGCTTTCCTCTTTCAACAACATCCACACTTTCAATTTGTGACCCTTTATCAACACTTCCGGGACATGGGAACGATTTGAATACTTGAAAAGTAACTTGCTCGTCTTGGACCCTCAGAGTTAACTCCCCCTTTTCCACGTCTATAAGGGTTCGGCCAGTTGCTAAAAATGGTCGTCCCAAGATGATTGGAATATTTTCATCTTCCTCCATGTCGAGTACGATGAAATCGGCCGGAAAGATGAACTTGTCAACCTTAACTAATACATCCTCGATCACTCCCCTCGGATACTTTATCGATCGATCCGCCAATTGTAAGGAGACTGTTGTTGGCTTAGCTTCCCCAATATCCAGCTTTTTGAAAATCGACAGAGGCATGAGGTTGATACTCGCACCAAGATCGCATAGTGCCTTATTAAACGAAAGATTCCCCATGGTGCACGGTATGTTGAAGCTTCCCGGATCTTTCAATTTAGGTGGGAGCTTCTTTTGAAGAATTGCACTGCACTCCTCTGTCAAGGCGACCGTTTCAAACTCCCCAAGCTTTCTCTTCTTCGGTAATATCTCTTTCATGAACTTGATGTAACTCGGCATCTGTTCCAATGCGTCGGCGAACGGAATGTTTATGTGAAGCTTTTTAAACACATCAAGGAACTTAGAAAATTGTTTGTCCGCCCTTCTTTGCTGTAATCTCTGCGGAAACGGAACGGGGGACACACATGTCTTCGAGTTATCCGGCTTCAAATCCTTCGACTCCTCTGGCTTTAAATCCTTCTCTTCCTCAATTTCCTTCTTCTTTTCACACCGCTCGGGCTGATCCAGCACCTCTTTCCCACTTCTTAAGCTGATTGCGTTTAGACTCTCTCTAGGATTTGTCTCTGTTGTACTCGGAAATGCTCTCTCCGGACGAGTTGTCAGCACATTAGCAATTTGGCCCAGCTGGACCTCCAAGTTCCGAATGGAAGCAGAATGATTTTGTAATGTAGCTTCCGTACGGGTCATAAATTGACTCGTATTTGCCGCTAATTTTGCAAGTGCTTCCTCGAGAGATACTTTGGGAGCGGGAGGGGCCGTTGATTCCGGGCGAACGGGGCTGGTGTGAGTTCTGTCCGTTTCTCCATGAAAAGTTGGGATGATTGCGCCACCGGATTATAAGTGTTGAGTACGGGTTATTCGGCCGATTCCCATTTCCTACGAATTGAGCTGCTCCATCGATTTTGCTCGAACGGATTTCCAACTTGACATTCCGCGCTCGGGTGTGATCCGTTACACCAATTGCATGTCTCTATGGTAACGGGGTGGTGCGTGCGAAAATGCACGGAGTTGTGTCAAAGCGGCGACTTGAGCTGACAAAGTGGAAATCAGGTCATTGCTTGAAACTTCCATGACTCTCTTCGGTGTCAATCTTTCCGATGGCCATTGGTATGCGTTTTCGGCCATATCTTCCAAAAGCACGTGTGCCTCGGCCATAGATTTTCCCATGAAGGTCCCACCAGAGGCCGCATCCACGAGGGTGCGTGTAGAAGCACTCAAACCATTATAGAACGTATGAAGCTGAAGCCAATCAGGAATGCCGTGATGAGGGCATCTTCGTAGCAATTCTTTATATCGCTCCCACGCCTCGTGGAGCGATTCCATATCGTACTGACCAAAGGTGGTTATTTCGTTTCTCAACCTTGCCGTCTTAGCTGGTGGGAAGAATTTGGCAAGGAAGGCTTGCGCTAACCTCTCCCATGTTGTAATCGACCCCGGCGGTAAGGAATTTAACCAAAACTTTGCTTTATCCCTCAAAGAGAAAGGGAAAAGCCTCAATCGGATGGCATCGTCGGTGACACCATTAGTCTTGAACGTGTCGCATATCTCAAGGAAAGAAGCAATATGGGCATTCGGGTCGTCATTCGGTAGTCCACAGAATTGGCTCGCCTGCACCATCTGAATAATAGCAGGCTTGATCTCGAAATTATTAGCTTGGATAGTGGGACGCCGAATTCCCGAAAAATTAGCGTTGACCTGCGGCATGGCATAATCTCGAAGAGCTAGTTCCGGTTGAACTTGCCGCACTTGGTTATCTCCTCCTTGGACTTCGATATTCTCGGCCATGTTGACCGTCGCCTGCAACTCTCTTTTCTCCTTTTTGTTCCTTCTTAGAGTGCGCTCGAGCTCGGTATCCAAAGGTAGTAGGCCTTTGTTACCGAGTTTTCTCATGCACTACACGAAAGGTCCTGAAAGGAAAAACAAATAAACGAAATTAAATACACAAAAATAAAAATAAAACGTTCAAATTAAGACTGGAAATACTTAAATCGATATTAGAAAATTTCAATCCCCGGCAACGGTGCCAAAAACTTGTTGCGATTTTCTTTACACGCAAGTGCACGTCATCGTTTACAAGTAATAAAGTGATAAGTAGAGTATCGTTCCCACGAAGATTGAATCTCTAACTACCGATTTTTTCGTATTCCAATTTTATCTGAACAATCGAATTTGGGTTTTGCGATTAATAACTAAAAGAATTACTAAAAGACTAAGCAGTAGAAAACAATATCTTGGATAAAAGAAATCAAATGATGAATAAGTCTAGGGTTCTGAATCAACCTTAGTTTATCCGAATTTACTCTCGATTATCCGTAAATAATTTTCCCAATTTATTGAAGGCGGAGATTGCTAATATATTCTACCGCCTCTCCCGAGGTCAATAGATTTATCTAAAGGTGAATAACGCACTCTATCCCTAGGTGAGTTAATTCGTCGATAGGCAAAAAGCATGAAATCTCCTAAAGGCCACGTAGTTCCTATGAGTATATTCCTATCTCACAGAATAAAACGGTCCTCACCAATAGTTCCTCACCAAATCTCCTCTCCCGATTCGAAGTGAATGATTAAATCAATACAACTATTGGCCAGATAATTGCAAGCATTAAACATAATTGGGAAAACTCAATAAAAAGGTAATAAATTGGATAATCTCAATCAATTCGTCAAAACAAAGGTTTCATCAAAACCCTAGATTAGGGCTTTAGTCTGACATACAAAAAACTGAAAATACAGAATAAATAAACGATAGCATAAAATTCAAACGCAGATGAAGCTCGGATTCCTCCGTTCTTCAGCTTCCGCCCTCTGCCCTTGAAGTCTTCTGCTTCCCTCTTCGTCTGCCGTCTCCAAGCTTAAGCTCTCAAAGATTAAAGATCCAAAGATTCCAAGCTGATTTAATTAGGGTCTTAAACCCTATTTATAGCTCAGCACAAATCCAAATCGCGTCCGTATCAGTCGGTCGAAAACTGGCTTCAAAACGTCCCAAAATCCGCGCGGACGTACAAAAACCGCCAAGTGTGCCGCGGCTCACTAAACCTGTGCCGCGGCACACGGTCTTCAGCTGAATGCCTGGGCGTTAATTAATTCTTCTGTGCCGCGGCTCACCTGGGCTGTGCCGCGGCATAGAGTACAGGTTACTCTGCCCTTCGGCTGGTGTCTTCCTGTGCCGCGGCTCAGCTTCCTTGTGCCGCAGCTCAGAGTCCAGATTTGCCGTTTTCGCCCGTTTTGCCTCGTTTTAGCTTCCGGACTTCAATTTCCTGTCAATCATACAAAATTAAGGCATTAAAAGCTCATTTAGACAATTTCACTCACCAAAACACTACAAAATAATGATAAATAAGCGTATAAAAATACGCCTAACATCGGGCGAACAAAAAACAATAAAAGATTTTAACGAGTTAGACCTATAACTCGTCAAAGATGATCTCTTCCCAAGACCTATTGAGAATTGATTGGATTATAATTTGAAAACACGTCGAATAATAATCAAGACTTTGTGTTTGAGATACGTCAAACAAATAGAACTCAAAAGAGAGCAAAAATATCAAGTGTATTCAATTCTCAAATCGGCCGAGCTATATGATGTATATATAGCCGCCAAACCCTAGCAACATAAATAAAGGTTACTCCCTAAAACGCTCTTGAATAAGTTTGGGCTACTACCGAATAAGGAAAATACTAAAATGAACAAAATAAAGTAAAATGGTGTTACATATTTCGGTGAACGCAAGTGCACGTTGTCGTAAGCAAGTAATAAAGTGATAAGTAAGATATCATTCCCACGAGGACTGACTTACTAACTACCAATTTATGTGTATTCTAATTTTATCTTAATGATCGAATATGGTGGTGCAAGGATTATTAAAGAAAATTAATATAATGATAAACTAAGAACAATTAATAAAATCGATTATTAGAAGAAAGAAGATCAAATAGGAGAATAATCTAGGATTGAGAATCCGCCTCGATTTATCCGAATTGCTCTTGATTTATATGAATTAAGTGATTTCCCAATTTATTGAAGGCGAAGATTGCTAAGATACTCTAATGCCTCTCCCGAGGTTAGTAGAATTTTCTAAGGCGAATAAAACACTCTATTCCTAGGTGAATTAATTAGAAAATAGTCAAAAAGTACAAAATCTTCAGAGAGGTCACGTAATTCCTATGAGTATATTCCTATCTCACAAGATAAAATGTTTCTCACCAATTTTTCCTACTAACTCTCCTCTCCCGATTCGAGTTACGTAATCAAAACAATTCAATCATAGGCCACATAATTGAACGCATTAAGAACAATTGGGGAAAACTCAATAAGAAAGGGATATATATATATATATATATATTAATAATGCAAAATCAAAAGTTAATTCGTCAAAACTTCGGTTTCATCACAATCCTAGAATAGGATTCTAGCCCGACATGCTAGAAAATAATACACAAAGAATTAACGAAAGCATAATAGAAATCAAACACAGTTGAAGAACTTGAATTCCTCCATTCTCTAGCTTCTACTCTCTGCTCCTCGGTGTTTTATCCATTTCTTCGATGATGTTATCTTCTGACCTTCAATGCCTATTTATAGTTTTTCATCAGCCTAAAAAACGCGTCTGGAAATTAGGTCAGAAACGGGCTTCCAAACCGACGAAATCGCGAGATGCGAGTAGGGAACCAGCGCGGCGGGCCGCGGCCCGGCATTAGTGTGTCGCGGCCTCTGTCTTTATGCGGCCAGGCCTGGGGGCAATTTTTCCTTACGGGCCGCAGCTCAGATCTTGCATGCCGCGGCCCCCGGTACAGTTTGTACTGGGTCCTTTTGGGCGCCTCCTGTGCCGCGGCCCCTTGTCCGCGGACCAAAAATTGTCGTTTTGGACCGTTTTTCTTCGTTTAAGCTCCCAGACTCAAATTTCCTTCAAAACATATACAGATAATGCATTAAAAGCTCATTTATGCCGATTTAAACTAAAAATGGTTATAAAATAATGATGATTAAGCGCAAAAAATACAAATAACAAATACTCCCAAACTTAAACCTTTCCTTGTCCTCAAGCAAAAATTAATTTCAAATGGGATGACAAGTATCGTGGGTAAACGTGCAATATCCATAGTGTTCACCTGATTAATACTACTCTGAAAATCTCGAAGAAAAATACACGTATCGTTTTAGTGAGTTACATCACGGATAAGGATCCACAAAGCAATCATTATTAGTGCCGATCTATCGGTAATGAAGAAAATCAAAGCTCAAAGATTAACAAGTGTGAATTTAGCCGACCGCCAATATGAAGGGCTAGATTAAACAAGCCAACTCGCCCAGTCCCACAGTCTCATGGCAAAATGCAAGAGTTTCATCGTAAAAAAAATAATCCTCGGACAACATTCCCTTATGTATAATCATTATAATGATTCGAGTTAACCACTAGGTTCCGACTCTCGGTATGTTCCATGAAATGACCCTAGGGTGGAAATCCATTCTCATGTATTGGGGAACCGTTTGACGTAAAAGACACTCATAGGGCTCATGAGTGCTTCTAGTTACTAAGTCTCCTTCTACAGCGGAGAAAAAACTCGAATGGTTATTCCCGCATGTCCGATTCAAAGTTGCTGTTTTACGCGAATGTAAACGACGAGTCACGTGAATACATCCGGTTACTTGGCTTCTTTTCATCATCATGTGATTTTTCCAAACCATTAGTCTATTCAGGGTTGTCGTTTTACGCGAGAGTAAACAACGGGTCGCGTGAATACCCCCGGTTACTAGACTTCCCATCATAGAACATGTATAATTTCTCGAATTTTTGGGAAAGACTGTCCGACTCTAAACTCACATTAAATGCCAAGAAGACTCATGTTACTGGACGTCTAGCTACGTGAAAAGTGTAACCAAATGTATAGACAGCGGTTCGTAAACACGTATGTCTCATTTCTTATATGCCAAGATTTCTACAATAACGCAAAAAATTTCAGACCTAAATGAATACTCAAAGGAAACAAATATCGCAGACTGAAAACTCGACCAAAACTCAACCGTTTCTTCGAAAAGAAATCAGTATCATATCATCAGTTTTACACAAGGTGCACGAAAATTCCACGAATGCAAATAAAGTCAAGACAAGCAAGGCTAGAGTCAATAACAACGAAAAATAACAACGAATAAGTAAATAACAACTGAAAGTAACCCTCCCCCCAAACTTAAGACATACATTGACCCCAATGGACACAAATAGTAATATGCAATATGATAAAAGGTCAAGTACTCCCCTAATATCAGCTCAGGAACTGGTGCCGGCCTCGTCCGACGAGGAGGGTGGTGTAGAAGGCCTGACTGGTGGAATGAAGGGTCTGTCCGGATGGAGTATATGGCTCGTCCACGTAGCTAGATAGTCCTGATGATAAGCATCCCTCACCGCCAAGCGCCTCTTCTCACGTCGATTGGCTCGGCGGGCCTGCTCACGCATCTCCTCCCGAACAGTTGCGAAGAGGCTGTCTCTCTCAGCCCGCATCTCCTCTCGAACAGCTTCTAGATGGCTGTCTCTCTCTCCACATCTCCTCCCTCAGGCTGTCAAACATCGCCTGAAGGTGCTCTTTCGCTAGCGGTGAGGTGGACTCAGTGTGATCATCAGCATCCGCCGTCGGCTCATGTGTCAAGAGTAGTGGCTCGGGAGAGTGCTCGTGTGGATCATCGATAAGAAATCCTCGCTCCCGCTCGTGTGCCCTTGCGCCACCCCACTGGTCAAAATGGGAGATAATATGGTGGTCGATCGGACCCTAGGGTGCAATAGACGGCTCATCGTCGGACCACGTCATGCCCGACTGGCGGCATAGAGCACATATCAGCAAGGGATGTTTTAATCCCGTCTTTGCCCCTCCCTGGATACACCGAAATATAGAACGGGACAAACATGGGGCCACATCAAATCGGAGTCCCATCGTGATAGCATACAGTAATCAGGCACGAGGAAATAAGACCGAGCGGATCTGTGATGTAGGGTCGACTCGTGCACAGAGGAAGTAGAGCCAGGCTCGCCCGAGCTGACTGAGGCGAGAACTCTTGAAATAGAAAGCTGTGGAACTCGGGACGCGCGTCTCCCAGACGCAACCGGGCTGAGCAAGTGCCTCCAGCAGATCCTCCCTCGTGAGGCTACTCATAATCCGTGTGTACTCCAATTCGTCTACCTCCGGTAGCTCGTATAGCCTCCGAATCGCGGACACCGAAAAGTCCATAGTTTGGCCTCGGACGATGACCTCAGTCCGTGTGTCTGGTCGCCCCATCATCTGTCCCACCTGGATTTGTCGCAATAGAGCACTGTCGTAGAACTCCTGGACAATAGAAATCATCGTCGGCTCGTGTGGCGCAGTGAATCGAGTCCATCCCATCTCATTTATCATAGCCAATAGCTCGCCGTCCTGGGGTGCAGGAGTGAATCCCCGCTCCGAAATTATTGGACGAGGACGGATTCTCTCGTTGAATATTCTATGGATGTCAGGATCAGAGAATTGGTGGGATTCTATATCTGCTCGGTTTTGTGACATTTCCCCTCTTGTGGGGGATGATCGCGTCCTAGCCCTCGTACCCAACTTCCTTTTCCTATCCATGACGAAGTTCCTGAAAAATAAATGCCGGAAATTAAACAACTTTAAAGATAACTACACCACTCTCGACTTAAAATGTGCGGAAAATGAATATAGAGTCGAATGAACTCGCACTATCATTTAAGGGAAATAAGGCCGAGATTTTAAGATCAAACATGATGTAAGGGTTGGGGGCACGATTTAATACGATAATCGAATTCGTTGCATACAATTTGAAGATGTTCGGCTCAAAAAATTTCATTGGTGCATTTTGTCAAACACCTTGCATGCGTTGGTTTAAATGAAGAACAAAAAACAATAACATACTCAAATAAATCCTCAAAAACAATAATTGAATCAAATATCACAGCAATTCATGACACACTAACAAAACACCATCAATCAATCACACAATCTCAGCATAATCCGATATAAATTTTAATAGAAATTTAAGAACTAAACACAAGTTCATCAACGAATGAAGAATATTACCCCATCATCAATCCATGTTGCAATGAAGTTTTAGGGATAAGAGTTACCTTGTGTTGGATTGAAGAAGGTAAGAAGAAGAAGAAACTCGAAGGGAGACTATCCGTGCACCGTGCGAAGAAGAAGAGTGTAAGATTACCTTGTGTCTCGGCCGACTGAGGTTATATAAGGCTGCCCTGGACGCTCGAAATTCGCAGCAGGGGCCGCGGCACGTATCAAGTGAGCCGCGGCCCGTAGTACAGTTGGTTCTGGGCATTGGGTATCTTCAGCGTGTGCCGCGGCTCATTGAACGGGTGCCGCGGCTCCAGGGGTTAGTGTGCCGCGGCTCAGAGAGTGCGTGCCGCGGCACAGAGTACAGTCTCCTGGGCACATATTTTGGGTCTCGGTGTGCCGCGGCTCAGCTTCAACGTGCCGCAGCACTTTAACTTAGTGTGCCGCGGCTCAGCCTCTTCGTGTTGCGGCACATAGTACAGAAGGTTCTCCTCTATTTTGGACTTGTGCGTGCCGCGGACCGCCATGTATGTGCCGCGGCCCCTTGCCTGGACTGCTCCTGCACAAAAAATTTTTGAGCGAAAACACATAGAACGTGAGAGAGAAACATATCAAAGCAAAAATGACGAAAAATTAGACTCTTAGAATGAATGAAAACAACGAAAAATAACATCTACAACTAATACTCGGGTTGCCTCCCGAGAAGCGCTAAGTTTATAGTCTTCAGCCGGACCTTTTTAAAATCAATTTGCTTTTTGCAAACACCATTTGGGCTCCGCCCCGTCCATTGAACCGTTAATATGTGTTTTAAAATTTTGACCATCAGTCTTTAAAAGTTCGATTTTTGGTTTGGACATCCAATGTCCTTTCCGAAAAGATTTGAATAATAATAATTTTCCAAAACACCCAAATTTCACATGACTTGGCAACCGTTTCACTTCCGGCTTGATTTTCTTTTTCACGAACAAATTTATGACGGCCTGAGAATTTTTAGATGGTGAGTGAATGGATGATGAAGAAGACATGTCCAAATGCCTAAGATATGCGACTCGCTCTACATTTTTCTCATATGTCGGAACAACTACAATAGATTCTGAACATTTTGTAACATCCCCAAAACCGTATGGGAATATTACACGCCGTAAACCCTTTCCGCAAGGATCTACTAGGCTAAACGTCCATAAACAACCAAATGCTTGCCCGGCCAGGGTCAAACAACATAATAATACAGACTGTTAAGGTCATTTACACAAAAACACACAGACCGATGAGGTCACACAACTCTATCAACAGGACTGACTCACAACATTACCCACACAGGGGTCGAAATACAATACAGCGGAAGACTGAATCAACTCTAACAATACAACTAAACTCTACCAACTCTCAACTCTTGATTAGTATCGCAGCTCGTCATCCTCTTGTGCCAATCCTGTGACTGCTCCCGTGAATCTGCATGTACCTGGACGCAAAACAGACATCCACCCCCCGAATACTCGGGGGTTAGTAAAACTCCACTGTTTTACTAGTGCAAGTATCAAACCATACGAAATGTAACAAGCAAATAGCAACTACGGATTTAATACGCAAATCAATTATCAAAATGTTCCCGAGAAGTTTTAGAATTTCGAACTCAAGTAAGAGATATTTGAAAAGGAACACATCATCTCGGGGATTTTTAAAGCAGAAATTCTTTCGGAACTCGAGTCCCAATTTACAAAACCTTTTCGTAAACATTAGGGCCTTATCCCGATTCTCGTTTCAAAGCATACTAAATAATATATCATTATGAGTCCGAGATCCAAATTTAAAATGTTACCCGAACAATCAATGCTACACGACCATTGTTCGTACACATCATGTACCGAACTCCGGAGGCCTCGACGGACCTTACCCGGACCACACACACTGTCCGTACACATCATATACCGAACTCCGGAGGCCTCAACGGACCCTACCCGGCCACACACACTATTCTTACACATCATGTACCGAACTCCGGAGGTCTCAACGGTGTTAGGAATACTTGTTAGATTTTGATGATGTCATTAATTCAAAACCAAATGTTTATTACTTGGCAAAATGTAAGGAAGAACCAAATGAGTATCTTCCATAGGCCAAAATATGTTAAGTATAAAATTGGCAATATGTAAAGAAGAACCAAATGAGTGTCTTCTATAGGCCAAAGTTAGTTAGGCTGAAAATCGGCTAAGTACTAAAGTACAGCCTAGTCCATCAGAGAAGTACAGTGACTCGGTCAGAGTAGCCACAGTCAACTAAAATTTATCAGAGAAGTTTGACCAGATTGCGGCCAAGGTACCTCGGGGAAGTCACCCGATCGACAAATCTCAAACATTATACGGCCAAGAGGACCTACCTGCAAAGATGTAAGTGCACCTCGGCCTACTCAACTACTGACCTAGTACTCCAAGTCCACGTCGCATGCTTTGAAAAGTCAAATATTACGGAAAGCTCACATGCAACGTGAAGAGACAAATTGGAGTGATTCCGCAAGAGATATGATTTATTTAAATCATCCTGACCCACCGTGAAGACTTTAAACCTTTTATATTCAAAAGATTCGGCGCCCACATGCAGAAGTCATCACAACGGTCGGAAGATAAAATAAAATAATGGGAATCCAGCCTTGCAACGTTCAGAAAGAATAAACAATGAAGTCTCCCTCCAACGGACGGATTTGTTCAGATTTGCAACGGCTACAAGGAAGAAGCTCAGAGATCGTGATCTATATATATCCGGAGATTTGGCGAGCAACTACCGGTGCGAACATATACTCTAGCGATCAAAGCAAACAAAGCAATCTCAAGCAATCAAATAGCATCGTGAAAAAGAGCAGATCCAAAAAAGTTCATATTCAAGGAAGCTCTTAAGTTGGAGAAGACAAACACTCCTGTCTATAAAACTTGAGTACGGGGTACTTCACTGGTTGAAGTAAGTGATCAGTAAAGGCATCCGAGGATCGAGGATCAAGAGGTGCAAGGCGGTCAAGTGTGTGTACAACGGCACGGAATTCCACCGGTTGGAAGGCTGTTGTAGTGTGTTGTGAATCACTGTAATCTTTATCACCGGTTGAAAATTATAGTGAATTCATCTCCAAGCTGGTTTGGAGAAAAGTGGATTAGTAGAGGATTACCCCACCTCGAGACCACTATAATCGCTGTGTTATTCTTGCTTTCTCGCATCATACTCTAACCTTGCATACATTGTTAAAGTGTTTCATTAGATTAATTTATATTCGTCATCAGCTGACTTCCGCACTTATCCAAGAACAAACGACTCCAAGTCATTTGTTTGACTATCAGCTGAAGAAACTCACTCTTCGGAAAAAGAGTTCAAGAGTTTCTAAAAGTCTATTCACCCCCCCTCTAGACTTGTACCTGGACGACTTGTGACCTACAAGTGGTATCGGAGAGGTTGGTTCATTTTTTCTCACGAACCAGATCTATACTAGATATATATCTTATCTCTCATTTTATAATGGAACACATGCACTCTAGACTACCTGTCTTTTCAGTTGACGAGTATGATCTCTGGAAGATAAGAATGCAGGCACACTTATCTTTAATTCATGACGACATGTGGTGCATCATTGAAGACGGTCCATTCATTTTCGAGAAGGACAACACAGCCGAGGAGATCGCAGCTGGGAGGCCCGAAAAGATTCCCAAGAAGAGAACGGAGCTGACCCCCGAAGAGAGAAAACTGGCCAATCTTGACAACAGGGCTAGAGATGTGCTATACCAAACTCTTGACAAATCCACAATGGTCAAGATCAAAAATTGTAAGAATGCCAAAGAAATTTGGGACACATTAGCTCTAATGTGTGAAGGAACGGAGCTGATCAAGGAGAACAAGTTGTCAATAGCTATCCAAAAGTTTGACAACTTTAAAATGAAGAATGGTGAATCAATAGACCAAGTGGACACAAGGTTCACCGAAATTATCAACGAGATCAACTCCCTGGGCAAAACTTATGGCAACAGGGAAATGGCACTCAAGGTCCTCATATCACTCAATCCCGAATGGAGCATGAAGGCTGTAGCTATGAGAGAGTCCAAAGACCTGAATAAAATAAAGATTCAGGAGCTGTTCTCTTATCTAAAGGCTTATGAGTTCGAGCTTCCAAGCTCATCCTCAACTGAGCCTGCAGAGAAGGGAATCGCATTTGCAGCCGAGTCCCCTGCTAAGAGCTTATCTGATGTGAAACCTCCAAATCCACTAGATTTTGAGGAGGAAATGGCTTTCATAATGCAGAGATTCAGCAATTTCAGAAAGAACTACTCCAACTATAAGAAAAACTACAAGGAGAATCCAAGAAGAAACCAGAAGGCTGGAAGCTGGAAAGTTGAATGCTACAACTGTCACAAGATAGGACACATCCAAATGAATTGTCCCGAGCTCAAGAAGGACGAAACCAAGAAGGAGGTGGGCAAAAAGGAAGACAGAAGAAAAGCTCTCATCGGAGAAGACCAGGAGCATGTCGAATCAAGCGGCGGTTTATTTTCTGATGAAGACGAGGAGTATGATTGCCTGATGGCAAACTTAGCTGATGAAGAGGTAACCTCTAAACCTACCGGTTCAAATAATAGCTCAGCCATGTCACAAGATATGGATTTACATGAATCGGTAAATCAGTTATTCAAAGATTTTGAAACACTTAAATCTACACACCAAGCTGTATCAGCAGAGAAGACTCAGCTGCAAGATGAGAATAGGCAGCTGAAAAATGATTTCGAAAAACTCAGCCTAGATTTAAATAAGGCTGAGACAAATACAACTGATTTTAAAAACCAGGCAAGTGCCAATACAGCTGAGATAGACCGGCTAAATATTTTACTTAAAGAAAAGTCAGCTGCACTTGCTCATGCCAAAGCTGAGTTTACTAAGCTGGCACAGATAAATAAAACTCAGGCGCAGGAAATAACCTCCCTGAAAGCGTCTTCAACTCTGGGCGAATTGTGTACTTACAAGAGGTCACTATATAACAAATCAGGCCTTGGATATGATTCTCACACTCCCTCTAGTTCTGAAACCAAGTTTATCAAGGGAGAAACAAAGGTCTCGACTGCTGAGCCTGCGTATAAACCAATATTCAAAAACAGGCAACAGCCAAGTCAAACGTCTAGGCTGCAGTCAGGTTACACCAGACAGCCACCTAGACAGGCGACTAAGCGATGGCCTGTGCAAAAGCAAAGCCGGACAACATGCCCACTATTACCAACAACTCCCCAAAATCGATTTCATAATGGGAGGCGGATGGAAACCTCAAGGTTATCCTAATTACCAAAACGAACAAGTGTGGAGACCACAAAGGTTTAATAAATGGTCTCAGCCTAGATTTAGAAATGGCCCACACTATTTTGAGGAATATCCGGTATACAATCCAACCAGGAGACTTAGACCTCGACCACAGGCACCTTTTAAGGGTTATAATAATAATTCCTATAATCCAAGGAGAAATCAATTCTCCAGGAAACCCACTAACCCCAAAGGACCCACACAAATTTGGGTACCTAAATCTCTGCTTGTTTAATTGCAGAAAAGGTGGAAGGACTACAACCACATCTCCTCAAGCTCAAATTTTGGAGGTGAAGAATGGTTTGTAGACTCTGGATGCTCAAGGCACATGACCGGGAACAAGAAGATGCTGACCAAATATATCAAAGAAAGAGGTCCCGATGTAACCTTTGGAGATAGCTCTAGAGGACAGACAAAAGGCTTTGGAGAGCTGCACCGAGGAAACATTGTCATATCCAAAGTCCATTATGTCAAAGGGCTCAAGTACAACCTCCTGAGCATAAGCCAGTTCTGCGACGAGAAGAATCTAGTAGTCTTCACCATCTTGAAGTGTATGGTGATAGACATCTTATCTGGAGAAATAAAGCTACAAGGTTTCCGAAGAAGAGATGTATACATGATTGATTGGAACACAGGAACACCTAACTCCTGTTTTCTATCCAAGACAGTAATGAGAATGGATGGCTGTGGCACAAAAGACTATGTCACCTGAACTTCAAAGCCATCAACAAGATTAGCTCTCAGAAGCTAGTCAGAGGACTTCCAAATGAAGCATTCAAGAAGGAAGCACTCTGTGATGCATGTCAGAAGGGAAAGCAGACCAAGGCATCGTTCAAACCAGTTCAGCCTACAACGCTCACAACAAGGATCTTAGATCTACTACATATGGATCTATTTGGTCCCATCAAGCCAAGGACTTTGAGCGGCAGAAAGCATGCTCTTGTGATTGTAGATGATTATTCAAGGTACACTTGGATTATCTTTCTATTCAAGAAAAGTGAAACCTTGACCAAGTTACCTGAGCCGCTGAGAAGGATCCAGAATGAGAAATCCCTCTCCATAATCAAGATCAGATCAGATAGAGGAGGAGAGTTTCTCAACAAGGCGATAACTGATTTCAGCGATCAGAATGGGATCCAGCATGAGCTCTGCGGCCGGGACGCCCAGCCAGAATGGTGTTCTTTGAAAGAAGAAACGAGAACCACGAAGGAAGCGGCAAGGTCCATGATTGCGACGAGACCTACCCAAGAGGTTCTCGGGGAAGTGTCAACACTGACTGCCACACCCGAGCAGAGTATGATAGTAGGGAGACATGGCAAAACTCCTATGAGGTTTGGAATAATAGAACTCCTCTTTGTTGCTTACTTTCATGTTTTTGGTTGTAAGTGTTTCATCCACAACAACGGTAAAACACTGCTAAATGCCTTTGATGCTAAAGCGATGATGGTCTATTTATGGGATATTCCCAAAGAAGCAAGGCATATAGAGTTTTTAACAAAAGAACCTTAGTTGTGGAGGAAACACCCCATGTTGTTTTTGATGAATCTACCGTTGAGTACAGGAAACAACTTGAGCAAATTGAGAACAAGCTCAAGTCAGCAACCCTTGAAGAAGTCATTGTACATGACACAGGAATGGTGGACTCACCTGCAGATCAGCTGATGACCCAACTGCGGCCGATGAAGACCCAGCTGCAGATCGACAGGATCATCAAACCTATCTGATCCAGTTGCTTCTGAAGAAGACCCAGACGGATCAGTCAAAGACTCATCTGAAGTTCAGAACCAAGCTGCAGATGACACGGAGGTAGCTGATCCAGTTGCAGACCAGAATCCAGTAGATGCAGATAACCACGAGCAATCCAACAGGGGGAACAAACCCAGAAGAGGACGAGATCCCCAAATGGCTCAAGGATCATCCAATTCAGCAAATTATCGGAAAGTTGACTGATGGAGTTAAGACAAGACAGTCAACTCTACCAGCAGGAATGGCGATGTTCTCATGTTTCATGTCACAAATTGAACCCAAGACGACAGAACAAGCCTTGGAAGATTATTCATGGATTAATGCCATGCAAGAGGAATTGGAGCAGATGGAGAGAAACAAAGTTTGGGAACTAACAGACAGACCCAATCACAAGAAAGTTATTGGCACCAAATGGGTGTATAAAAACAAGAGTGATGAAGACGGAGCTGTTGTTAGGAATAAAGCCAGACTCGTAGCAAAAGGATATGCACAATGTGAGGGAATATATTTTGATGAAACTTATGCACCTGTTGCAAGATTAGAAGCCATCAGACTATTCCTCGCATATGCTGCATTCAAGGACTTTGAAGTCTACCAGATGGATGTAAAAAGTGCGTTTCTAAACGGAATCCTAGAAGAAGAAGTCTATGTAGAGCAACCCCCAGGTTTTGTCAAAGGAGACAAAGTCTATAAGCTGTTCAAGGCTCTGTATGGACTTAAGCAAGCACCGAGAGCATGGTATGAAACACTGTCTGTGTTTCTTGAGAAAAATGGTTTTTGCAAGGGAAAAGTGGACAAGACCCTATTTAGAGTGGAGCACGAAGGCCACATATTAATAGTTCAGATTTATGTGGATGACATCATATTCGGGTCAACCAATCCAGAATTATGCGAGAAATTTTCCAACCTCATGCAAGGAGAATTTGAGATGAGTATGATGGGAAAGCTTAACTTCTTTCTCGGATTACAAGTTAAGCAGATGGAAAAAGGAATTTTCATCAACCAAGCAAAATATACCCGAGATCTCATCAAGAGATATGGAATGGAATCAGCCAAACCCGCAAGAATTCCAATGAGCACAAGTACTCACCTGGATGCAGACGAGGCAGGCATATCAGTGGACTCAACCCACTACAGAGGACTCATCGGATCTCTTCTGTACCTAACTGCAAGCAGGCCAGACATATCATATGCAGTTGGAGTTTGTGCAAGATTCCAGTCCAAGCCGAAGCAATCACACCTAGATGCAGCCAAGAGAATAATTAAGTACCTAAAGACTACCATTAATGTTGGACTATGGTATCCCAAGGATGACAACTTCGAGCTATCAGGATACTCAGATGCGGATTTCGCCGGATGCAAAATCAACAGGAAGAGCACTAGTGGAACGTGTCAATTCCTAGGAACCAGACTGATATCCTGGTTTAGCAAGAAGCAGGTTTCTAACTCTATCTCCACTACAGAGTCAGAATACCTAGCTGCAGGTAGCTGTTGTGCACAGATTCTATGGATCAGACAACAGTTAAGGGACTATAATATTATTGCCAACGAAGTTCCTATATGGTGTGACAACAATAGTGCTATTGCAATAACCAACAATCCGGTTTTGCACTCAAGGACGAAGCACATTGACGTTAAGCACCATTTCATTCGATACCATGTGCTTAACAAAAGGGTTAGAGTTGAAAGAGTCAGCAGAGACTACCAAATAGCTGACATCTTCACCAAACCCCTGCCAGAAGAAAGATTCCTAGAGCTGAGCAGAGACCTTGGATTACTAGATTGGGAATCTAGTTCTGAAGCAAGTTGAAGGAATGACGGACCCCCCTCTCAGAATCAGCCTAAGCTGATGCAGGCGAGAAGACGAAGGCCAGATGAAGCAACTTAGCTGTACAGAATACCAGGCGAGAGGTCAAACTCACCTGTAGCAGAGTGGTCAACAGTCAACGAATCAGACCAGCTAAGTTCTCTAAACTGATCTCTAATTTTTAATTTTTATCTGCCATATTTATAATATTATTTTGGCTTAAGAAATAGCATTTAAAAATACATTTTATAAGCCAAGTGGCAATTTTAAATACACACGTCACACGCCTATTTAATTAACCTCTACGCCTATTTAATTTTTAAAGAGTGGAAAACTTTCAAAACCATGTCTTTCACTAATCTTCAAACCTTTATTGAAACTAGTGGTTGGGAATATCCCCAAGCCACTGAGGATGTTCTGACTGAATTTTGCAGAGAGTCAGATTTTATTTTACTCCTCCAGGATAACTGGTTCATGTCTCATTTTAAGACAAACATGGACCACTTTATCCATGCTATAATGCTCAGTATTTTTGATGGTGTTTTTGGTGAGGAGGAGGAAGAGGAAGTAGAAAAGGAGATTAGGATTGAAGAAATTAATGGAGATAATGAAATTATCAATTTGGTTGAAGAGGATGAAGAAGAAAAAGAATCTGAAGAAAATATACCAGTTGAAAAAGAGACAGAGGAGATTGAGAAAACAGAAGAAGTGGATGATGAAGAGGATGAAGAAGAAGGAGAAGAAGTGGAGCAGGAAAAAGATGAAGAAGCTACAAATGATGAGGATGATAAATAAGAAGAGAAGGAGAAGGATGATGCTAAGGATGATGATAAAAATGATGATGATGATGATGATAATAATGATGATGGAGGTGAAGGAGGAGCAGAACAAGAAAAGGAAGAAGAAAAAGAAAAAAATGAGGAAAAAGAGAAAGAAAAATCTGGAGAAGAAGAAAGGGAAGAAGGAGAGAGAGAAGAAGCCAAAGAGCCAGAGCCAGAGCCAGAGGCAACCCATTCAGAGCCAGAGGCAACTCATGCAGCTGCAGATAAGATTGTTGTACCTGCCAGGTACACCAGCCTAGATGCAGAGCTAGCAGAAGACTCCAGGTCAGGGACCCCGGAGAAGACCCAATCTGACCTACCTGCTGCAGCCAGGAGCCTGCAGTCGAGTGGCTCCCTAGATGAAGGATCAGGAGAGCACTCTCCACCAGCTCAGTTATCTCCTACCATGACTGAGCTGATCAAGCAAATTGTCAGAGACACTATTGGGGAGCTGCTATCAACACAGGTCACTCCTGACCTTCAGACCATAAATGCCAAGATTGACACCCTACTTCAGAGAGAGATCCCTCAGCCTCCTCCTCCTACAAACAACAGAATGCCTTTTGGCATGTCTGATTGGATGAGCCGCATGGAACAACAGTTGACAACCCTTATTGATGCTGGCAAAAAGGGGGAAGAGAGGATTCAGGGGGAAGAGAGAGAAATCAGAAGTAAGAAGAAGCAAGATGTCCCTCAGATTGAAGGACCCTCTAGCCTAAAGAGGAAGGAACCTGTAGATCCAGAAGACAAGGCTGACCAGCCTGAAGGGAAGCGCAGAAGGACCAGAGGCGGCTTTGAACCTACTCTTGAATGGGAAGGGATGGAGCTATGGTATGTTGAGGACTTCATCCCGTTTGAAGCTCTTGAAATGTGGGGAGCTGCTAAGAAGAGGTTCATCAGAGACTATTATATCTGGGAACTACTTCAAGATGACAAACTCTCCCCACAGGAGATTTTCACAAACTGGATGGAAGAAGTTCATCCTAAGCTTTGGGCTGTTCTAAAGAAGCACGCTAAGGAACAAAAAGCTTTTCCCATGATTCCTTTGTTTAGAGCTGAAGAAGCACCAATCCGCATGGATGGTGAACTTGATGAACTACAACTCAGGAGGAAATCAAGCTAGTATGTCTTGAGAACAAATTCAGATCTCAGCAGGAGCAGGATTTCGCAGCACTCGTGGTGAAAAGAAAGTATGGCCTTGCTCCAGTCAAGGTAAGACCTATCGGAGCCAAACCATTCAGGCCTGCCAAGCAGCCTATTCGAAGAGGCAGAGGAAGGGGCAGATGACCTTTTAATTATTTATATCTCTTGTAATTTCATTTTCTGTACTTAAAACATTCTTGTAAAAATTCAAATGATAAGTCAGAAAATTTTATGAACAGTCTGTTGAATGACAATTTTCCAGTTGTCTCAATATTAGACTGATTTCAGTTTTTGTCTCGCACCTAAGTGCAGACTTGGTCGTTTGATTTCTTACTTAGTTTTGCCATCATCAAAATAGGGGGAATTTGTTAGGAATACTTGTTAGATTTTGATGATGTCATTAATTCAAAACCAAATGTTTATTACTTGGCAAAATGTAAGGAAGAACCAAATGAGTATCTTCCATAGGCCAAAATATGTTAAGTATAAAATTGGCAATATGTAAAGAAGAACCAAATGAGTGTCTTCTATAGGCCAAAGTTAGTTAGGCTGAAAATCGGCTAAGTACTAAAGTACAGCCTAGTCCATCAGAGAAGTACAGCCGACTCCAGTCAGAGTAGCCCTGGTCAACTAAAATTTATCAGAGAAGTTTGACCAGACTGCAGCCAAGGTACCTCAGGGAAGTCACCTGATCAGACAAATCTCAAACAGTATACAGCCAAGAGGACCTACCTGCAAAGATGTAAGCTGCACCTCAGCCTACTCAACTACAGCCTAGTACTCCAAGTCCACGTCAGCATGCTTTGAAAAGTCAAATATTACGGAAAGCTCACATGCAACGTGAAGAGACAAATTGGAGTGATTCCCGCAAGAGATATGATTTATTTAAATCATCCTGACCCACCGTGAAGACTTTAAACCTTTTATATTCAAAAGATTCGGCGCCCACATGCAGAAGTCATCACAACGGTCGGAAGATAAAATAAAATAATGGGAATCCAGCCTTGCAACGTTCAGAAAGAATAAACAATGAAGTCTCCCTCCAACGGACGGATTTGTTCAGATTTGCAACGGCTACAAGGAAGAAGCTCAGAGATCGTGATCTATATATATCCGGAGATTTGAAACTGAGCAACTACCGGTGCGAACATATACTCTAGCGATCAAAGCAAACAAAGCAATCTCAAGCAATCAAATAGCATCGTGAAAAAGAGCAGATCCAAAAAAGTTCATATTCAAGGAAGCTCTTAAGTTGGAGAAGACAAACACTCTTGTCTATAAAACTTGAGTACGGGGTACTTCACTGGTTGAAGTAAGTGACTGTAAAGGCATCCGAGGATCGAGGATCAAGAGGTGCAAGGCAGTCAAGTGTGTGTACAACGGCACGGAATCCCACTGGTTGGAAGCTGTTGTAGTGTGTTGTGAATCACTGTAATCTTTATCACTGGTTGAAAATTATAGTGAATTCATCTCCAACTGGTTTGGAGAAAAGTGGATTAGTAGAGGATTACCCCACCTCTGAGACCACTATAACTGCCTGTGTTATTTACTGTTTTACTGCATCATACTCTAACTGCTGCATACATTGTTAAAGTGTTTCATTAGATTAATTTATATTCGTCATCAGCTGACTTCCGCACTTATCCAAGAACAAACGACTCCAAGTCATTTGTTTGACTATCAGCTGAAGAAACTCACTCTTCGGAAAAAGAGTTCAAGAGTTTCTACAAGTCTATTCACCCCCCCTCTAGACTTGTACCTGGACGACTTGTGACCTACAAACGGACCCTACCTGGATCACACACCTTGTCCGTACACGTCATGTACCGGACTCCAGAGGCCTCGTCAGACCCTACCTGGATCACACACCTTGTCCGTACACGTCATGTACCGGACTCCAGAGGCCTCGTCAGACCCTAGCTGGATCACACACCTTGTCCGTACACGTCATGTACCAGACTCCAGAGGCCTCGTCAGACCCTACCTGGATCACACACCTTGTCCGTACACGTCATGTACCGGACTCCAGAGGCTTCGTCAGACCCTACCTGGAACACACACACATCGACACAACACAATTCATAATCATTAAATGTCAAGCCATTCCACATTACAATGAAATGTACAATCAAGTATGTAAACCAAACAACACGAATATCATGATCATCACAACGACTCTTAACCAACATAACACATATTCGGTACACAATACATTGCACAACCACGTGTACAACCATCTCATATGTACATCGCAATCCTGCACAAATGGTACAACGCCGAACACGTATACCAATATATCACTATCATCACAAAGCCTTCAAATTTCGTAAAACACGACCAACTCAAACAGAACATATTTACGGAGGCAATCAAAATCGTCATAGATATCATACGTAATTACTAGTCGCAAGATACAAGTCGTATAATAAGATACTTGTCTTAATAACCGCTACCGAACGCTCCGAAGAACACGGTTCGACCGGGAAGCTCGAACCCCAAAGAAGACAACGAACGGAAGGGTTCCGACTCGAGTTCTTCACAAGAATTCGTTCCTAAGTCACCACGATATCAATTCAATCACAATTCTACGAAAACGTATGGAACTTCCCAAGTTCTACCCATTGAAGCATTTTATCGGACACTTTGAGGGCATAGGCCAATTTAATCGATTATTCAAAGAAATACTCAAATTCGTTCCACAAAACTTCAAGGGTATTGAATGATTACGAGTTTACAATCAAGTTCTAACAATAATATGAATCAAAACGAAGCAAATCGGCCAAAACACCAAGAAATCTCAAGAACACCCAAAAACCAAAAGTTTAGGTGTTCTTACCTTCGATCCGGGTGGAAGATGATGTTAATCTATGATTCCAACTTCCAAAACATGTTTCTCTATGTCATATCCATCCATATCCATCCATTATTGTGAAGAAAGCGAAGAAAGCGAAGAAAAAGGGTGAAAATGGCGGATGACTCGGTCGAGGCCCTTAAATAGCCAACCTGGCGGCGCTACGTACGTAATCGGCGAGGCCTACGTGCATGTCGGCCAAGGCCGAACTCCATGGGCCCGGTCTGCCGGACATGTTACGTGCGTAAGGAAGGTCATTACGTGCGTAACGGCATTACGGCCGTTCTGCCGGGCCATTACGGCCGTTACTCGACCGAGGCACGGCGGCCAGGCCTCGGTCGATCCGACGGTCGAAAAATCCCGAAACTCCGACCTGAACGTAAACCGAAAACACGATTATGAAGTACTCGCAAAGACAAATCCAAATACTAAGAGAACACCCGATTCCGACCACCCGAGGGCTCGAAATTCGACAACGGAAGTAATTACCCCAAACTTTGGGAAATTACGAAAATGGCCCAAAACGCCCGAAAATCACGATACGTGATCGAAACACCAAACCGAAGCTTACAACATGAATAATAACATTAAATGAACTTCCGAGAAACTCGAAACAACAGTTTCGGACGAGATTCGCGAGAATCGAACTCAAGTGCGAAAAAGTCGTTTAAGAACACAGAACTCAACAAAACGATACCGAAACGAACTCGGATGACAAAAAGTGCAGAATTAAATATTCTCAAAATGACGAAACGGTCAAAAGCGAGTTGTCGAAACGGACCTCCGCCGAAAAATGAAAATTACCGGAAATCCGAAATTGTGGATATTACATTCTACCCTCCTTAAAAGAAGTTTCGTCCCGAAACTTAAAATAAGTAGGGAGAAGCAATATCCCAACAGGAAACCTCAACGAGATACACAAGAAGCGCATAACTTTCGTCCATTGGCGAAACGTTACAAGCAACGCGAAAGGATATACAGCGTGACAACACGTCACACGACGACCATAACAACGCCACCGGCAAAGGTTCAAAACAATAACGATAAATTAACGACGCGTCACATACCACATCATATGCAAACATTTAATCAAAGAAATGCACGCGATAACAAGTCGCACCCGACTAAAACGGCTATGCGATAGAAACAAATAGAGTATTACGATAGAAATCATTCCGATTCTCATCAACAAGAAAATGTCCGACGTCAAAGCACAAACAATTCAAGATAACAGAAAATGAGAATACCGGATATTACATTCCATCATACAAAAAATAAGTTTCGTCCCAAAACTTGAACTAAGGTTATCACAGTGATACGAAACAAAATATAACGACACATAATAAAATACCATGCTCATGACCTCGTGGTCCACTGACACGCCTCCGTAGGTTCAACCACTAAACGGGAACTTACACAAAACAAAATATCATTCAACAAGTTCCAAATGTAAAAGCGTCACAAAAAAAAACATCTCTACACGCGAAACAATCCGTGTAGCGAGTACCAAAAACACCATCACTAGACATCACTGGGCCGTCCGGAAGTAGGAATAGAATTCCGGTCCCTTATCATCTCGGCAACAATCTCGCAGTACTGAACTCGATGCCCCCCGTGTCCACAATTATAACAAGTCACTGGCGGTTTCTTACAATGTGCGCGTTCGTGGCCTAGAATGTTACAGTTGAAACACCTAGGAGCATTACCAGAACTCAAAGACACCGACTTGGGTCTTTTGGGTTCTCTAACTGACTGAGAAGGTCCCATACTCGGCTGATACGAGGGTTGAGGTGTGGGAATCCCAATTCCCTTACTTCCCGATGCGTCATCGGAAATCTTCTGCTTTTTCGCTACCGATACGGACTCGGTAGACATTATAGCCATCTCAAACGCCAAGGCTCGATCCTGATAGTCCTTCAAGGTTGTACACATAAAAGGAGCCATACACTGCCGAATCTGAGGTTTCATACGCATATCGAAATAACGAACCTTATCCGCCTCACTTTTCACCTGATCCCGAACATAACACAGCTGTCGATTATAATCGACTATCGCCTGGGACATCGACACGTCTCGGGGCGTAGCCGAGAAAAACTCGACAATCCTACGCTCTTTAACAGGCGGCGGACAATACTCGGCCTCCATGGCAGTTTTGAATTCACCAGTAGCGGTACGATCACTAGGCGCTACGGCCTCCCACCAGTCTGCAGCTTCCCTGTCGAGTAGGTATTGAGCAATAGGCACTCTTCTCTCATCGGGGCAAGCTACAGCATCAAATGTTCTGTCCAACTGGAAGAGCCAATTCTCCCAGCCTAACGAGTCCGAAGAACCTACAAAACGGGGCGGGTGCATTCTCATCACATCTCGTAACCACTTACCAGCTCCGTTATCTTCATCCGGAATCCCGTCTCGATGTACGGTCTGATTCATATGCGCCAACCGGTCGGTCACCTGACGAAGGATGGTGGCGGCGCCAATATCAACATTACCTCTGGATGATTGCTGCTGATCACGACCACGACTACGACCACGTCCTCGGCCACGGCCTCTCGGCATACTGGACGGACGACCAATAAAAATAACACATCCAAAAAAATATCACAACGTCAAGATAAGACAATAAATAGCAGCACGTTAAAACATCAACTCCAAGTCATCACACAAGTGCACGAACTAACACTGTAATTTTAGAACTTCATTAAAAAAAATAATCCACACAGTCACATCAACAGAGATGTTTGGATTTTACCAAATCAAACGCGGTCAAAACCACACACATATCGCAGGGATCAAACACTAACAACAAAAATAAAATGTTTCCGAGGTATTATTCAAATGATAAAATTTTAAAATTCTCAAGTTTGAAAAAAAAATTGGTGAAATGAAATTTTTTTGAAAACACTTATAATACCTCGGTCGTTTAATTAAAACCATGTATCTCATTATCAAAACTGTTTTGATTGAAGCTATTTGCAAAACAACACATCGAGGCTTCAATCTTTTCGCTAGACGATATCGTCAAAATGACCTTATCAGTATATCATTATCTTTGCTAGCGTTATACGGGGTAACAACATGTTACCACGCCATCCATCACTGATATATCGACAGAGATTAAATAATCAAGGGGCACGGGTACAACTATAATAACAAATTTCTACCGGGTCAGTCAAAAGTTAACGGCCGTAACAACATGCAGTTTACGCCCGTAACAACTCTGAGCTTACGGCCGTAATGGAAAACATCTTACGGCCGTAACATCTAGCTACAGGGCTGCAGAATTGTCACAGTAGCCCCCAACACACAAACACATAACATTTAAATTCCGAAAATTAGGGTCGTTTTGCAAAACAAGATTTTTCCAAAAATTTTGATTTCCACAAAAATGCTTAAATCAGTAGTCTTTAAGGAAAAACGTTTTCAAAGCTACCCGTAGCGGGTATAATTACAACAATCCAAAATAGTCGATATTAAAACCACATACTCAAATGGCAACCAGGGTCGCCAATTCAATCAAATGCATCTCGTGGTATCAAGTTTAAACACACAGCAAAATCATTCATCGGAGTTTCTCACAAACTCCACCATTGGTACCTTTCGAAACCCATCGAGGTTTACAACCTTCACAACATACCACCCCACCCGGAGGTTCAAAGATAAAACAATAACGTGCCCAGTTCTATACACATACTATGTGCCACAAGTATTAAACACAACTATATTACACAATACTGTGTAAATAAAATTATACACCGCAATTAACTCATTAAAATAAAATCGAGATACACAGGTATTACGCATAAAGGAGGAGACTTACATCCACAGGTCGCACGGAGGTGACAGTCGCCCACGATACTAATCTCGTCCGACAACATAACCGACACGTTGTGACCACGCACAACTCAACTTGTCACCTGACGACTTGAACGACAAGACAACACATTACTCGACAAAACACGACTTGAAACGACCCGACAGCCTAGGTTTCCGCAAACCTAAGCTCCGATACCATAAATGTAACATCCCCAAAACCGTATGGGAATATTACACGCCGTAAACCCTTTCCGCAAGGATCTACCAGGCTAAACGTCCATAAACAACCAAATGCTTGCCCGGCCAGGGTCAAACAACATAATAATACAGACTGTTAAGGTCATTTACACAAAAACACACAGACCGATGAGGTCACACAACTCTATCAACAGGACTGACTCACAACATTACCCACACAGGGGTCGAAATACAATACAGCGGAAGACTGAATCAACTCTAACAATACAACTAAACTCTACCAACTCTCAACTCTTGATTAGTATCGCAGCTCGTCATCCTCTTGTGCCAATCCTGTGACTGCTCCCGTGAATCTGCATGTACCTGGACGCAAAACAGACATTCACCCCCCGAATACTCGGGGGTTAGTAAAACTCCACTGTTTTACTAGTGCAAGTATCAAACCATACGAAATGTAACAAGCAAATAGCAACTACGGATTTAATACGCAAATCAATTATCAAAATGTTCCCGAGAAGTTTTAGAATTTCGAACTCAAGTAAGAGATATTTGAAAAGGAACACATCATCTCGGGGATTTTTAAAGCAGAAATTCTTTCGGAACTCGAGTCCCAATTTACAAAACCTTTTCGTAAACATTAGGGCCTTAGCCCGATTCTCGTTTCAAAGCATACTAAATAATATATCATTATGAGTCCGAGATCCATATTTAAAATGTTACCCGAACAATAAATGCTACACGACCATTGTTCGTACACATCATGTACCGAACTCCGGAGGCCTCGACGGACCTTACCCGGACCACACACACTGTCCGTACACATCATGTACCGAACTCCGGAGGCCTCAACGGACCCTACCCGGCCACACACACTGTTCGTACACATCATGTACCGAACTCCGGAGGTCTCAACGGACCCTACCTGGATCACACACCTTGTCCGTACACGTCATGTACCGGACTCCAGAGGCCTCGTCAGACCCTACCTGGATCACACACCTTGTCCGTACACGTCATGTACCGGACTCCAGAGGCCTCGTCAGACCCTACCTGGATCACACACCTTGTCCGTACACGTCATGTACCGGACTCCAGAGGCTTCGTCAGACCCTACCTGGAACACACACACATCGACACAACACAATTCATAATCATTAAATGTCAAGCCATTCCACATTACAATGAAATGTACAATCAAGTATGTAAACCAAACAACACGAATATCATGATCATCACAACGACTCTTAACCAACATAACACATATTCGGTACACAATACATTGCACAACCACGTGTACAACCATCTCATATGTACATCGCAATCCTGCACAAATGGTACAACGCCGAACACGTATACCAATATATCACTATCATCACAAAGCCTTCAAATTTCGGAAAACACGACCAACTCAAACAGAACATATTTACGGAGGCAAGCAAAATCGTCATAGATATCATACGTAATTACTAGTCGCAAGATACAAGTCGTATAATAAGATACTTGCCTTAATAACCGCTACCGAACGCTCCGAAGAACACGGTTCGACCGGGAAGCTCGAACCCCAAAGAAGACAACGAACGGAAGGGTTCCGACTCGAGTTCTTCACAAGAATTCGTTCCTAAGTCACAACGATATCAATTCAATCACAATTCTACGAAAACGTATGGAACTTCCCAAGTTCTACCCATTGAAGCATTTTATCGGACACTTTGAGGGCATAGGCCAATTTAATCGATTATTCAAAGAAATACTCAAATTCGTTCCACAAAACTTCAAGGGTATTGAATGATTACGAGTTTACAATCAAGTTCTAACAATAATATGAATCAAAACGAAGCAAATCGGCTAAAACACCAAGAAATCTCAAGAACACCCAAAAACCAAAAGTTTAGGTGTTCTTACCTTCGATCCGGGTGGAAGATGATGTTAATCTATGATTCCAACTTCCAAAACATGTTGCTCTATGTCATATCCATCCAAATCCATCCATTATTGACGAAGAAACGCGAAGAAACGAAGAAAAAGGGTGAAAATGGCCGGATGACTCGGTCCAGCCCTTAAATAGCCGACCACGGCGGCCGCTTACGCACGTAATCGGCGAGGCCTACGTCATGTCGGCAAGGCGAACTCCTGGATCGATTCTGCCGGACATGTTACGTGAATCGGAAGGCATTACGCACGTAATCGGCATTACGGCCGTTCGCTGGGCCATTACGGCCGTTACTCGGCGGGCACGGCCATCAGTGCCTCGGTCGATCCGACGGTCCGAAAAATCCGAAACTCCGACCTGAACGTAAACCGAAAACACGATTATGAAGTACTCGCAAAGACGAATCCAAATACTAAGAGAACACCCGATTCCGACCACCCGAGGGCTCGAAATTCGACAACGGAAGTAATTACCCCAAACTTTGGGAAATTACGAAAATGGCCCAAAACGCCCGAAAATCACGATACGTGATCGAAACACCAAACCGAAGCTTACAAAATGAATAATAACATTAAATGAACTTCCGAGAAACTCGAAACAACAGTTTCGGACGAGATTCGCGAGAATCGAACTCAAGTGCGAAAAAGTCGTTTAAGAACACAGAACTCAACAAAACGATACCGAAACGAACTCGGATGACAAAAAGTGCAGAATTAAATATTCTCAAAATGACGAAACGGTCAAAAGCGAGTTGTCGAAACGGACCTCCGCCGAAAAATGAAAATTACCGGAAATCCGAAATTGCGGATATTACACATTTCAACTGACAACTTTCCCGGTGTGTGTCTTTTGCCAAAATATCTAAGCTTTCGAATTGAGAACCCTTCTCGACACTTCTTGGACATGGGAGAGATCGAAACACTTGGAATGTAACTTGCTCATCTTGAACCCGTAGAGTGAGTTTCCCTTTCTCCACATCAATGAGAGTTCGGCCAATAGCTAAGAATGGTCTTCCCAAGATAATTGGGATTGCATGGTCCTCCATATCGAGCACAATAAAATCGGCCAGAAAGATGAATTTATCGACCTTGACTAAAACGTCTTCTATTACACCCCTCTGATACTTGATAGATCTGTCACCTAATTGCAAAGAGATTGTCGTCGGCTTGGCTTACCCAATACCTAGCTTCTTAAAAATGGAAAGGGGCATAAGATTAATATTGGCGCCGAGATCACATAACGCTCTATCAAAAGACAAATTTCCTATAGTGTACGGTATATTGAAGTTTCCTGGATCCTTCAATTTAGGTGGGAGATTTTTCTGCAAGATGGCGCTGCACTCTTCCGTCAATGCCACTGTCTCATACTCTTCGAGCTTCCTTTTGTTCGATAAGATCTCCTTCATGAACTTCACATATCTCGGCATTTGTTCCAAGGCGTCGGCAAATGGAATGTTGATATGTAGTTTCTTGAAGACGTCAAGAAACTTGGAGAATTACTTGTCCGATTTTTGCTTTTGCAATCGCTGCGGAAATGGGACGGGTGGCACATAGGCCATCGGATTGTCAGGAAACAGTTTCAAGCTTTTAGAAATTTGTGATTCTTCAGTCACCGAATTTTTCTTCTTCTCATCTTCACCTCTCTTTTTGTTCCTCCCGGGCTGCTCACACACTTCCCTCCCACTTCTCAAGCCAATGGCATTAATACTCTCTCTGGGGTTCGTCTCAGTTTTGCTTGGAATAGTACCCTCAGGTCAGGCTGTTAACACACTTGCTATTTGACCCAATTGGACTTCCAAATTGCGAATAGAGGTGGAATGGTTTTGCAAGGTTGTCTCCGTACGGGTCATGAACTGACTCGTATTTGCTGCTAATTTCGCCATTGCCTCCTCTAGAGAGATTTTTGGAGCGGGAGGAGGTTGCTGTTGGTGTTGAGCAAATTGAGGCTGGTTTAAATTTTGTCCGTTTTTCCACAAAAAGTTAGGGTGATTTCGCCACCTCGGATTATATGTGTTGGAATATGGGTTGTTCTGCCGATTTCCGTTCCCCACAAACTGAGCTTGTTCCATCAGAGATTGCTCGAAAGGATTTCCAACTTGGCATTCCACACTAGGGTGAGACCCGTTGCACCAATTACATGATTCCATGGTAACGGTAGAAGGAGCGCGTGATAAAGCTTGAAGTTGTTGAGTCAAGGCAGCAACTTGGGCCGATAGCGTGGAAATTGGATCATTATCGGAAATCTCCATAACTCGTTTTGGATTCAGACGCTCTGAAGGCCACTGATACGCATTCTCCGCCATATCTTCCAATAGAGAATGAGCTTCAGCCATTGTCTTGCCCATTAAAGCTACTCCAGTGGCTGCATCAAAAAGAGTGCGTGTAGAAGCACTTAGTCCGTTATAGAAAGTTTAAATTTGTAGCCAATCCGGTAGACCATGGTGTGGGCATCTCCTTAGTAAATCCTTGTATCGCTCCCAAGCTTCATGAAGCGATTCCATCTCAAATTGCCCGAAGGTCGTTATTTCGTTCCGAAGTCTCGCTGTCTTTGCCGGTGGAAAGAACTTAGCCAAAAAGGCTTGTGCTAACTCCGCCAAAGTCGTGATAGAGCCTGGCGGAAGTGAATTCAACCAAAACATGGCTTTATCCCTCAAAGAAAATGGGAAAAGCCATAGACGAATGGCGTCATCAGAAACTCCATTGTTCTTGAATGTATCGCATATCGCGAGAAAGGACGCAATATGAGCATTAGGGTCGTCATTTGCTAATCCGTAGAATTGGCTTGCTTGTACCATCTGGATTATGGACGGCTTTATCTCGAAATTGTTTGCTTGGACAGTTGGGCGCCGAATCCCCAAAAAAATCGCGTTGATTTGAGGCAATGCATAATCTCGGAGTGCCAATGCCGGTTGAGCTTGCTGCATAGGATTGTCTACTCCGTGATTTTCTGTGTTATCGGCCATGGTATCTTTTGTCGACAGCTCATGCCTTTCCTTCTTGTTTTTCCGCAGAGTGCGCTTGAGTTCAGTATCCAAAGGTAATAGGCCTTCGTTATCGAATTTTGTCATGCACTAAACGAAACTCCTGAAAGGAAAACAAATAATAAATCACACAAAAATAAAATAGTGTTCAAATTAAGACCTGAAATCGATATTAGTAAAACAATCAGTCCCTGGAAACGGCGCCAAAAACTTGTTACGTATTTCGGTGAACGCAAGTGCACGTTGTCGTAAGCAAGTAATAAAGTGATAAGTAAGATATCGTTCCCACGAGGAATAACTTACTAACTACCAATTTATATGTATTCTAATTTTATCTGAACGATCGAATATGGTGGTGCAAGGATTATTAAAGAAAATTAATATAATGATAAACTAAGAACAATTAATAAAATCGATTATTAGAAAAAAGAAGATCAAATAGGAGAATAATCTAGGATTGAGAATCCGCCTCGATTTATCCGAATTGCTCTTGATTTATATGAATTAAGTGATTTCCCAATTTATTGAAGGCGAAGATTGCTAAGATACTCTAATGCCTCTCCCGAGGTCAGTAGAATTTTCTAAGGCGAATAAAATACTCTATTCCTAGGTGAATTAATTCGACAATAGTCAAAAAGTACAAAATCTTCAGACAGGCCAAGTAATTCCTATGAGTATATTTCTATCTCACAAGATAAAATGTTTCTCACCAATTTTTCCTACTAACTCTCCTCTCCCGATTCGAGTTACGTAATCAAAACAATTCAATCATAGGCTACATAATTGAACGCATTAAGAACAATTGGGGAAAACACAATAAGAAAGGGATATATATATATATATTAATAATGCAAAATCAAAAGTTAATTCGTCAAAACTTCGGTTTCATCACAATCCTAGAATATGGTTCTAGCCCGACATGATAGAAAATAATACACAAAGAATTAACAAAAGCATAATAGAAATCAAACACAGTTGAAGAGCTTGAATTCCTTCATTCTCTAGCTTCTGCTCTCTGCTCCTCGGTGTTTTCTCCTTCTCTTCGATGATGTTATCTTCTGACCTTCAATGCCTATTTATAATTTTTCGTCAGAAACGGGCTTCCAAACCGCCGAAATCGCGAGCTGCGAGTAGGGAACCAGCGCAGCGGCCTGCGGCCCGGCATTAGTGTGCCGCGGCCCCTGTCTTCATGCGGCTAGGCCTGGGCGCGATTTTTCCTTACGGGCCGCGGCTCAGATCTTGCGTGCCGCGAACCCCGATACAGTTTGTACCGGGTCCTTCTGGGCGCCTCCTGTGCCGCGGCCCCTTGTCCGTGTGCCGCGGTCCCTGACCAAAAATTATCGTTTTGGCCCGTTTTTCTTCGTTTAACTCCCGGACTCGAATTTCCTTCAAAACATATACACATAATGCATTAAAAGCTTATTTACGCCGATTTAA
Organism: Orobanche coerulescens; assembly: GCA_033398695.1. Lineage (NCBI taxonomy): Eukaryota > Viridiplantae > Streptophyta > Magnoliopsida > Lamiales > Orobanchaceae > Orobanche > Orobanche coerulescens. The sequence continues at coordinate 67,744,628 of CM065810.1, forward strand.
ACTAAAAATGGGTATAAAATAATGATGATTAAGCGCAAAAAAATACAACTAACAAATAGGCATGCATATGTTGCATCCTTATGAATAACATTTCCTACTACGTAAATAAATAAATAAAACGAACAAACTACATAATTCCGAGCCCGACCACCAAAGTAACTCCAAGTTCTGAGCTCGTCTTCTCACCTAGGTACGTGATTCGTCGAGCATAGTCTTCTACGTCGACCACCAATTCGTCTCCTCCACTGGCCCATATCGTATCACTTCCTCTACATGTGAACTACTAGATATTATGGATTCACTAGATAGTCACATGTGTATATGACTCGTAATCGGAAATTTACGAGATAATTTGCTCACGGTTTGAGCATATATTCCAGATCAGATAAAGCTAGTAATATATTCCAAATAAACTTGAATAGATCCCAGAAAGGATCAAGATGTGTGCACACAAGTGGGATATTAATTGGCATACTATCTGAAGTCCTCCAGCCAATATCGAGAACATATACATAAAATCCCATGACTGGAGAAGAATAGTGAGATACTGGCATATGAGTTTGGTACTCAAGAAATCTCTTAGCATGAGGGGGAGTATTAGTAGTTGAAAATATGTGAAATACATTACACTATATCCTTACAACTATATGAACTTGAAGTTCAAAGATGCATGATAGATTATTAATCTTTGGTATCAACTACAACTACTTTGGTAAATACATAATAATTCCCCGAATATGAATCAAAGCAAATAATAAAAGGAGGCATATACTTTTGAGAACTATATAGACGTACCCATAATGTATAATCCCAAATGGATAATTGATAATGAGATATCTCTGCAAGTTATGTTGTTATGGGAAAATAAACGTTGAAATATGTTGACACAATATAGCGCTATGAATGAAATGAGGATATTAAAATCCATGATTGTGAAATATGGATATTGAAGATGAGAATATTAAAATATATCGAAATTCAAATATATGCCCTTATAATAAAATGAAACACATAGGCTTACTTAAAGTGACTCCTGAAGAGATTTTAAATATATTATTAGTGCGTGCAGTCACTCAAAATAAGGTGTTGTGAAAGAAAATTATATGTTGTACTCTTTTTCTTGACTCGAGTTTTATCCCATTGAGTTTTCCTAGCAAGGTTTTTAACAAGACAACTTAATCACAACTAATACGGAATCTCCAAAAGAGGTTCGGAATATATTGCAAAGAATATGAGTTCGATATTACAAACTGCACTAAATATGATACTCGTACTAATCCTTGGAGGATTATTGAAATACCTGAGGCATATTTGCGTATACGCATTACATTCTTTTTCCCTTGACTAAGGTTTTGTCCCATTGGGTTTTCCTAGCAAGTTTTTTAATGAGGCAACAAGAATGACGTATTAGTATGAATAATGTACTCTTTTCCTTCATTAGGATTTTTCCAATTGGGTTTTTCCTAATAACGTTTTAACTGTTAGATGTATTTTTATGCGCTTATTTATCATTATTTTATATCCATTTTAAGTCTAAATCTGCATAAATGAGCTTTTAATGCACTATCTTTATATGTTTTGAAGGAAATTGGAGTACGGAAGCTTAAACGACGAAAAACGGGCGAAAACGATAATTTTTGGTCAGGGTCCGCGGCACACCAAGGCCAGGCCGCGGCACACGCACGACACAGCAAGCAGAGGTACTCACTGTACCGGGGGCCGCGGCACACTTAAACTGAGTCGTGGCCCGTGTGGAAAATGCCGCCCAGGCATATGGCGCTGGGCACTGAGGGCCGCGGCACACTAATGCCGAGCCGCGGCCCGTGGGGCGGTAATTCTGTTTCAGTCGCGTTTCTGGGCCATTTTTGGAGCCTGTTCTCGACCTAATTCCCGGACGCGTTTTGGAGACTAATGAAGGTTATAAATAGGGATTGAGGGTCTGAAAAGAGAGGATCGAAGAGGAGGAGAAAAACACCGATCAAGCAGAGAGCAGAAGCTAGAGAACGGAGGAATCCAAGTTCTTCAACTGTGTTTGATTTCTTTTATGCTTTCTTCAATTCTTTCTGTATTAATTTCTAGCATGTCGGGCTAGAACCCTATTCTAGGATTTTGATGAAACTGAGGTTTTGATGAATTAACTTGTGATTTTGCATTATTAAAATATATTTCCCTTTCTTATTGAGTTTCCCCAATTGCTTTAATTACTATCAATTATGTGGCCTATGATTGATTTGTTTTGATTACGCAACTCGAATCGGGAGAGGAGAGTTGGTAGGAAAATTTGGTGAGAAACGGTTCATCTTGTGAGATAGGAATATACTCATAGGAGTTTCGTGGCCTGTCTGAAGATTTTGTACCTTTCACCTATTGTCGAATTAAATCACCTGGGAATAGAGTGTTTTATTCGCCTTAGAAAATTCGACTGACCTCGGGAGAGGCAGCAGAGTATTTTAAAAATCTTCACCTTCAATAAATTGGGAAATCACTTAATTCATATAAATAAATAGTAATTCGGATAAATCGAGGTGGATTCTTAATCCTAGATTATTTCTCTAATTGATCTTCTTTCTTCGAATAATTGATTTTATTAATTATTCTTAGTTTATTCTTTTATTATTTTTCTTTAATTTTACTTGCACCTCCAATTTCGATAGTTCAAATAAAATTAGAATACGCATAAATTGGTAATTAGTGAGTCAGTCCTAGAGGGAACGATAACTTACTTATCACTTTATTACTTGCTTACGACAACGTGCACTTTTGTTCACCAAATTACGTAACAAGTTTTTGGCGCCGTTGCCGGGGACTGATTGTTTTACTAATATCGATTTCAGTATTTCTAGTCTTAATTTGAACACTATTTTATTTTTGTGTAATTTTTTTTATTATTTGTTTTTCTTTCAGGAGTTTCTGGTTAGTGTATGAGAAAATTCGGTAACGAAGGCCTATTACCTTTGGACACTGAACTCGAGCACACTCTGCGGAAAAACAAGAAGGAAAAGCATGAACTACAAACAAAAGACACCATGGCCGATAACACAGAAAATCACGGAGTTGACAATCCTATGCAGCAAGCTCAACCGGCATTGGCACTCTAGATTATGCAATGCCTCAAATCAACACAAATTTTTCGGGGATTCGGCGTCCAACAATCCAAGCAAACAAATTCTAGATTAAACCGGCTATCATTCAGGTGGTGCAAGCAAGCCAATTTTGCGGACTGGCGAACGATGACCCCAACACACACATTGCTTCATTTCTCGAGATTTGTGACACCTTCAAGAGCAACGGTGTTACCGATGATGCTATTCGTATACGGCTTTTCCCATTCTCTCTAAGGGACAAAACCAAGTTCTGGTTGAATTCACTCCCGCCTGGTTCTATCACAACTTAGGTGGAGTTAGCACAAGCCTTTCTGGCTAAGTTCTTTCCACCGTCGAAGACAGCAAGACTTAGGAACGAAATAACTACTTTCAGGCAATTTGATATGGAATCGCTTCATGAAGCTTGGGAGCGATACAAGGATTTGCTAAGGAGATGCCCACACCATGGTCTACCGGATTGGCTGCAAATTCAGACATTCTATAACGGATTGAGTGCTTCTACATGCACTCTTGTTGATGCAGCCACTGGAGGTGCTTTAATGGGCAAAACGATGGCCGAAGCCCACTCTTTATTGGAAGCTATGGCAACAAATGCGTATCAGTGGCCTTCAGAGTATCTGAATCTAAAACGAGTGATGGAAATCTCCGATAACGATCCAATATCTACGCTATCGGCCCAAGTTGCTGCCTTAACTCAGCAACTTCAAGTTTTATCACGCGCTCCTTCCACCGTTACCATATAATCGTGTAATTGGTGCAACGGGTCTCACCCTAGTGCGGAATGTCAAGTTGGAAATCCTTTCGAGCAATCTCCGATGGAACAAGCTCAGTTTATGGGGAACGGAAATAGACAGAACAACCCATATTCCAACACATATAATCCGGGGTGGCGAAATCTGTAACACCCCAAACTAGGCGGATATTACAGTGCCGTGGACCCCCGACTGGGACCCACCAGGCGAATGAAAACTGGTGAATTAAATAATATAATTGTGGTACCGAACCACATTATATTACCAAATACTCCGATGAGGAGCTTAAGTACATTACACTAGGACAAAACAGAATACTAGTATATTTTATATGGAGATAAAATACACCACCCTGAATAAATAACATCTCATACGGAATTTGTCATGAAATACAATCAAGAGAAATAAGAATTTCAAATAACTGGAATGACCGAAATGATGAAATACACGGAATGAGGGGCCCCTACTAGTATCACTGGACTCTCGCCACAAGATGCTCTTCCCGTGCCTTTGCCTTGCCGTTACCTGAAAACAAAATCCCCCAACGGGGTCAGTTACACAGAACAACAATCCTCAAGGGTTGAAAATACACAATCATGATTTAACTGAAGTTATGAAATATCCTTAGTTATGAATTATGCTGAAGAGGAGTATCATAGTACGCCCGTAGTGTTCTGTGCAAGTGTACAAGATGGATGACCGGACACACCCGTCCTTGTACCTAATTATTCTCACGGAGTTAATCTTTACCGTGTGCACAACCCAATGTATCACTCCCAATACATGGCCATCACGTGCCCGACTAAAAATTCCACACATCCGCACCCGGCCACGCAATATGAACCCAGAAGGTCATATGAACGAGAATGACCACAATGAATATCAATGAATAATAATAATAATATGACAAAGTCAAGAATGACTCACCGAGATGAAAGTAATAATGAAGTGATTGATAGTTTTAATGAAATGATTGGAACCGCCGTTCCTCATTAATGAAGTGATTCTTCGCCAATTACAAGTCTCAATATGATTAATACAATGATGAATGAGTTATGATTATGAATGATCAACAACAAAAGGAATGAATATCCTTTTAACCGAGTAAGAATTAACTTACTCAATACCGATGACAATTATCCTTCCACGAACAACGTCCTAATTGAGATATTGGTCGCTCGAACAACCTTGAATAACACAATCACCAACAATTCGTTCAACATACGAATCAAACACGAATATAATGAACTCAAAACGTCGATACGATTAAACCAAGTCCATTGAGGCATTAAATCAAACATGTTGTGGCCAAACTCCGATTGTTTACAATCAAACCTCAATATACCAATATCAAAACCCCCAAGAAGTGTTTCAAACCAATCAAAACATCTTCACTACGATTAATAATCCAAAATGAATATCCAAAATCTTGATTACAACAACAATTAGTCGAAAACCCCCGAATCCAACTTGATATGCAAAGTGTTCTTGAATAATCCCTCAATAATCCAATGAATCTTTATACAAACTCATAATCATATGCATATCCCTTCATATAACATGATTATAACGTCCAAAACATCATATCTCAACACAAAATCGAAATCGAAGATGTTGAAGAAATTACCTCTTGAAGATCCAAGCACTTCGATCCGATGAAAACGTGTTAAAACGACTATCCAAGCTCCCCAAACGAACGAAGATGATGAAAACCGAACACTCTTATGATAGATGATGAAAAATATCTCCCTCAAGCTCTCTCTCTCGGACAAGATGAAGGAAATGAGAAAAATGAGGAAAAGTCCCGTCCAAGGTCCTTATAAACTGCTGGAAGTTACGGCCGTAACTCGGCCTTCTTACGGCCGTAACATTCCAGGTCAACAGCCTTACGGCCGTAACCGGCCAACTCGTACGGCCGTAACTCGGCTTCGTCCAAATACCTGCCGACAGACTTACGGCCGTATCCGCTCCTGACTTACGGGCGTAACTCGCCCTCGTCTAAAACATCTGCCGACATCCTTACGGCCGTACCCGCACACCTTACGGGCGTAACTCGGATGATACGGCCGTATCCGGCCACACATATGGGCGTAAGCCCCCTTCGTCAAAAATGACCAGGCACCCTGCCCGTAACGTCCGGTCGTATCCGGCGAAGCCTTACGGCCGCACCTTCCTCGTTTTACGGCCGTATGCTGCAACCCTTACGGCCGTAAGTCTCCCTTGTCCGAAAAAACCTGAAATTTACGAATACCACTTACAGCCGTATCCTACCCTTCTTACGGGCGTAACTCGCCTTTGGCCAAAATGCCTGGGCAGCCTGCTGGACACGTACGGCCGTAACCGGCCAAGCCTTACGGCCGTACCTGCTCAACTTATGGCCGTATTCCGAGACCTTACGGCCGTAAGTCCCATTCATCCAAAATGGACTGAAAACAACGAACCCTTATTACGGCCATAACCTACAATCCTTACGGCCGTAACTCAATGCTGGACAAGGTGAAAAAATCCGATAACTCCGATTCCTCGCTACGACTGATGAATGATCCGAGATATCATACGAATGTGAAAGTGAACAAGTCCAACACATGCCAAAGATGATACTCCCAGTACAAGACTACCAAACACGTTGAAAATGATAATACTCCCGTCTCGATCTATAAACGGTGATGAAATGACGATCGGTAACTGATATACGGTTACAACATGTCAACAGTGAACGCAAATGAATGAATCATGAATGATGAGTGTGTAGGTCACAAGTCGTCCAGGAACAAGTCTAGAGGGGGGCTGAATAGACTTGTTGAAACTCTTAAACTCTTTTTCACGAAGAGTGAGTTTCTTCAGCTGATAGGTAAACAAATGACTTGGAGTCGTTTGTTCTTTGATATATGCGGAAGTCAGCTGATGACGAGTATAAAGCAACTAATGAAACACTTAACAATGGATGCAGCAGTTAGAATATGATGCAATAAAACAGTAAAGAACGCAGGCAATTATAGTGGTCTCAGAGGTGGGGTAATCCTCTACTAATCCACTTTTCTCCAAACCAGTTGGAGATGAATTCACTATAATTCTCAACCAGTGATAAATATTACAGTGATTCAAACAAAATTACAACAGCTTCCAACCAGTGGAAATTCGTGCCGTTGTACCACACTTGACTGCCTTGCACCTCTTGATCCTCGATCCTCGGATGCCTTTACAGTCTCTAACTTCAACCAATGAAGTACCCCGAACTCAGGATTATAGACAAGAGTTTTTGTCTTCTCCAACTAAGAGCTTCTTTAAGTATGAACTTTTAGAACCGCTCTTTTCACGATGCTATAGATTGCTTTTTGATTGCTTGAATGCTTTGATCGCTTGAAGGTATGTTCGCACCGGTGTTTGCTCAGCTTCAAATCTTCGGATATATATATATATATATATATATATATATATATATATATATATATAGGTCACGATCTCTGAGCTTTTCCTTCATAGCCATTGCAAATCTTTTCAACAAATCCGTCCGTTGGAGGGAGACTTCTTTGTTTAATCTTTCTGAACGTTGCAAGGCTGGATTCCCATATTTTAATTTATCTTCCGACCATTGTGAAGACTCTGCATGTGATGCGCCGAATCTTTTGAATATAAAACTATTAAAGTCTTCAAGGTGGGTCTGGATGATTTATTTAAATCATATCTCTTGCGGGAATCACTCCAATTTGTCTCTTCACGTTGCATGTGACTTTCCGTAATTCTTGACTTTTCAACGCATGCTGACGTGGACTTGGAGTACTTGGCTGATCTCGACTAGGCTGATGAGTAGTTAACTTCTCTGCAGTCTGGACCTCTCTGATGTTCACTGTTTATGACTTGACTGGTCAGCTATGTTGCACAGGTGCGGGGGGGCGGGTGCGGGTGCGGGCAGATACGGGTGCGGGGATACGGTTTTTTGAAAATGTTAGGGTGCGATACGGCAAGGATACGTCTGTTTATTTTATATTTTATTATATATAACACTTGTTAAATATAAAAATCAATAATTCAAATATCACCATAAAATCAATTCAAATACATAAAACAAGTCATACAAAAAATAATTCAAAATGGCTTTGAGCAGCGGAGCTTTCTAATACTGTCCGTGAATACTGCTAAAGGTAAAAGTAATTACTTATTAAATGATTTACTTTTTGTATTTTAATTTATTTGATTTACTTTTTAAAATTACAAAACTAAAAAAAAATCGGACTCGCGTCTCCTGGCACCGGATATGCGTATCCTGTGCCAGGATACGCGAGTCCGATTTTTTTTTTTTTTTGCACGGATTCGCCACGTGGCGAATCCCGTGCGAATCCCACGCGAATCGCACCCGCACCCGCACCCATGCAGTATCCGATACTGCATGCTGCCCAATTTTGAAGAATCCGTGCATCATAGCTGGTCAGGTGACTTGTCTAAGGTACCTTGGCTGCAGTCTGGTCAAACATCCATGATAATTTTTGTAGACCAGAACTACTCTGACTTGACTCGGCTGATCCTCTCTGATGGACTTAGCTGCACTTAGTACTTAGCCGATTTTAGCCTAACTTATTTTTGGCCTATAGAAGATACTCATTTGGTTCTTCTTTACATTTTGCCAAGTTATATACTTAACATATTTGGCCTATGGAAGATACTCATTTGGTTCTTCCTTACATTTTTGCCAAGTAATAAACATTTGACTTTATATTAATGACATCATCAAAATCTAACAAGTATTCCTAACAAATTCCCCCTATTTTGATGATGGCGAAACTTTAAACAAGTAATCAAATGATCAAGTCTGCACTTAAGTGCAAGACACAAACTAAAGTCAGTCTAATTTTTGAGACAACTGGGAATTGTCATTCAAAAAGACTGTTATAAAATTAATTTTACAAGTACATGGCTGAATTTTACAAAAAAAAAAATTTCAAGTACAAAAATCATTACAAGTAAGAATAAGTAAGTGAAAGTCATCTGCCTCTTCCTCTACCTCTTCGAATAGGCTGTTTGGCAGGTCTGAAGGGTTTAGCTCCGATTGGTCTTGTTTTGACTGGGGCAAGACCATACTTCCTTTTCACGACAAGGGCTGCGAAGGCTTCCTCTTCTTGGGATGAAAATTTGTTCTCAAGACATAGCTTCTTGATTTTCCTTTGTAGCGTAAGTTCATCCAACGCACCTCCTCTTTCCAAAGTAGGAGGATCTTTGGCAGTGAATAAATGAATCCTGGGATAGGCATTTTGTTTCCCAGCATGTTTCTTCAGAATAGCCTAGAGTTGCGGATGGGCTTCTTCCATGAAATTTATGAAGATTTGCTGTGAGGAGAGATTATCATCCTGGAGTATTTCCCAGATGTAGTAGTCTCTGATAAACTTCTTTCTTGCAGATCCCCACATTTCCAGAGCTTCATATGGAACAAAATCCTCCACAAACCACAACTCCTTTCCTTCCCACTCTAGAGTAGGCTCAAGACCTCCTCTAGTCCGCCTCTTCTTGCCTTGAGGCTGGTCAGCCTCTTCTTCTGGGTCGACTCCTCCCTTCCTTTTCAGGTTTGATGGTCCTTCAATTTGAAGGATATCTTGCCTCTTCTTTGTTCTTAGCTCTGCCCTTATCTCTCCTTGATTACTTCCTTCCCCCTGAACTCTATCTTCCCTCTTTTTGCCAGCATCAACTAAGGTAGTCAATTGCTGCTCCATTCTGCTCATACAATCAGACATGCCAAACGGCATTCTGTTGTTGGTAGGGGGAGGAGGCTGAGGAACTTCTCTCTGCATCAAAGTGTCAAGCTTTGCATTGATGGATTGAAGGTCAGGAGTGACCTGAGATGCCAGCAGCTCTCCAATCGTATCCTTCACTATCTGCCTGATCAGCTCAGTCAAGGCAGGTGAGATTTGAGCTGGTGGAGAGTGCTCTCCTGAGCCTTCTGCAATTGAAGCACTGGTCTGCAAGCTTCTATCTGCAGCTGGTACTCCAGATGGGGTCTTCTCTGGGGTCCCTGATCTGGAGTCCTCAGCTAACTCCACGTCTTGGCTGGTGTACCGGGCAGGTACCACGATCTATCTGCAGCCTCTTGTGTCGGCTCGCTCCGGCTCCTTTTCTTCTTCTGCCTTCTCTTCCTCTTTCTCCTGCTCCTCCTCCTTTTCTTCTTCAATATTTTCTTTTTCTTTTTCCTCATCCTTTTCTTTTTATTTTTCTTTTTCAGCTCCTTCATCTCCTCCTTCATCATCATCCTCATCATCATCATCATTATTGTTGTCATCCTTCCCGTATTTTCCTCCTTCATCCTCATCATCCTTTTCTTTTTCATCTATATCCTCCTCTCCTTCATCCTGTTCTACTTCTTCTACTTCTTCTTCTTCTTCATTCAACTCTTCTGTCTTCTCCACTTCCTCAGGTTGATTTTCAACTAAAATCTTTTCTTCTTCTCTGCTCTCTTCCTGCTCTTCTTCTTCATCGTCCAAAACAACAACTTCTTTATTTTCTTCTCCATCTACCTCCTCAATCCTAATTTCCTTTTCAACTACCTCCTCTACAACTTTCTCATAAGATCCATCAAAAATACTAAGCATAATGCAGTGGATGAACTGGTCCATGTTGGTTTTAAAATTTGACATGAACCAGTCCTCCTGAAGGATCAAAATTGTGTCTGGTGTTTTACAAAAATCTATCAGCACATCCTCCGTGGCTTGGGGATAGTCCCAACCACAAGTGTCAATAAAAGCTTGAAGTTTGACAAAAGATAGGGATTTCAAAAATTTCCATTCTTCAAAAACTTCAAGGAACGATTGTTTTAAGGCTAGAGGTTTAACAAGTTGTAGTTGTTCGATGGATAGATTGAAAACATTATTTTCAAGTAGGTTAAAGATATAGTTGGCTTCAGGAATTGAGATTATTAGACCTGCTTCTTCTTCTTCAGGAATGTAGGCTGGGGTGAGGACAGCCACAATCTGAGTCTCGTGGGCGCCTGGGGCAGGCTGATCTTCCAGGTGAATCGGTGACCTGGCTGTAGGGCTGGCAAGGTGATCGGACTGCTCTTCCTCACTAAACTGCAGTCTCCTGGGCCTCTTGGGAGAGGGTTCTGGAGATGATTGCATGATCGAAGGTCCTTCAGGGGCTGGTCCCCTTCTCTTAAATCGGACTGCTATGGGAGTGTTGTCGGACTCGGAGTCTGACTCGTCTGCAGTTGGGTTGTCTGCTGCAGGTCAGTCCGACTCGCCTGAAGAATAGTATCTTGGGTAGGGCCTTGTGTCCGGCAGCTCCTTCAATATCTGAGCTGCTCTCCCAGTGCCTCCCAATTTTCTCAGCGTCTCTTGGTCCAAATGACCAAGTCTTTTGTTGGGGTGGAAGGGGTCAGTGCTTCCCTTCGTCATGCCTGTCTTTTCCAGCATCCAACTTAGCTGCGTTCCAAACGCCAGCTTTGTTTTAAATCTCTTCTCATCAACAAGCCATTCGGCTTTGTTGACTTCTCGAACGAGTTGCCTAAATATGTAATCTGCCCAGTCAATTTCTTCATCCTGAATTAGTGCTCCCAGCACCATGAACTTCGCCTACGACAGTTGATCATAACTGCCAGCCACCCCCATGATGATTTTGTTGGTTATGTCCAACGCAAAACGGTAAACCTTTTTAATTTCACTCCTTTTGGCAGTGAGTTTCAGCTTTTCCGGCAAATTCTCCACTTTGATCTTCTTCCAGGTTTCGGCGGCGGACTGCTTGAGAGCTTCGACGGCTATGCCGCGGTGCTTCATACCGAAAATGATATGGATCGACTCTCGAGATATGTCGACCTATATTCCGCCGACTGTGCTCCGAATTCCATCTTGAATTATACAGGCTTCGCGATAGAACGCGATAACATCCTCCTTGTACAGATGTTGAAGATTGATGTCTAGGAATGGATAGATCCCATTGAGTTTCATCGTGCGGATTAGGTTAAGCACATCGTAATCCTCCAGATTAGCTTCCAATAGGCCTTCAAAATCAACGACTAGCGAGAAAATAATCTGGTCCTTGACCGCCTTCAGGTCGACGCCTTCGAAGTAGGATGCCATTTCTGCAAACAAAAGATTTTAGTGTATTTGGTGTTCAAGGAATTTTTGCTCTGAAAAATCTAGGGTTTCTGGTAAGCGTAAAAAGGTAAAGTAAAGGGTTTTCTTTCCTTATAAAGAAGATGAAAAGACGTATGGATTAATTTATTATATATTTGAAACGGTGGTACACCTTTTGAGATTCTTTTGAATTTCAAATTTGAATCGGTGGTCCATTTTAAAATTTGATGGTTGGTTTTGATTGGCCACCGTGGAGGTCGATTTAATAAGCGATTGACACGTGTATTTAAAATGCCACTTGTGAATCGAACATTAATATATTTAAGTGCCACTTGTGAACCAAAATTAATATAATAATATTATAAATATGGCAGATAATAATTAAATATTCAGAGGTCGGTTGTTTTTAGAAAACTTAGCTGGTCTGATTTGTTGACTGTTGACCGCTCTGCATCAGGTGAGTTGACTTCTCGCCTGATATTCTGATCAGCTAGGTTGCTTTGTCCGTCCTTCGTCTTCTTGCCTGCATCAGCTAGGATCTGATTTTTCAGCTGGGTCCGTCCTTCCTCTGAAATGCTTCAGCTTGCTTCAGTACTAGATTCCCAATCTAGTAATCCAAGATCTCTGCTCAGCTCCAAAAACCGTTCTTCTGGCAAGGGTTTGGTAAAGATGTCAGCTATTTGATAGTCTGTGCTGACTCTTTCAACTCTAACCCTTTTGTTAAGCACATGGTCTCTGATGAAGTGGTAACATCAATGTGCTTCGTTCTTGAATGCAAAACTGGATTGTTGGTTATTGCAATAGCACTATTATTGTCACACCAGATTGGAACTTCATTGGCAATGATATTATAAACCCTTAGCTATTGCCTGATCCATAAAATCTGTGCACAACAGCTACCTGCAGCTAGGTATTCTGACTCTGTGGTGGAGATAGAGTTAGAAACCTGCTTCTTGCTAAACCAGGATATCAGTCTGGTTCCTAGGAATTAGCACGTTCCACTAGTGCTTTTCCTATTGATTTTGCATCCTGCGAAATCTGCATCTGAGTATCCTGACAGCTCGAAGTTATCATCCTTGCGATACCATAGTCCAACATTGATTGTAGACTTAAGGTATTTTATTATCCTCTTGGCTGCATCTAGGTGTGATTGCTTCGGCTTGGACTGGAATCGTGCACAAACTCCAACAAAGATAGATATGTCCGGCTCGCAGTGAGGCATGTAAGAGATCCAATGAGTCCTCTGTAGTGGGTTGAGTCCACTGATATGCCTGCCTCGTCTGCATCCAGGTGAGTACTTGTGCTCATAGGGATTCTTGCTGGTTTGGCTGATTCCATTCCATATCTCTTGATCAGATCTTTGGTATACTTAGCTTGATTGATGTAAATTCCTTTTTCCATCTGCTTAACTTGTAGTCCGAGAAAGAAGTTAAGCTTTCCCATCATACTCATATCAAATTCTCCTTGCATGAGATTGGAGAATTTCTCGCATAACTCTGGATTGGTTGAACCGAATATGATGTCATCCACATATATCTGGACTATTAATATGTGGCCTTTGTGCTCTACTCTGAATAAAGTCTTGTCCAACTTCCCTTTGCAAAAACCATTCTTCTCAAGAAACACAGACAATGTTTCATACCACGCTCTAGGTGCTTGCTTAAGTCCATAGAGAGCTTTCAACAACTTGTAGACTTTGTCTCCTTTGACAAAACCTGGGGGTTGCTCTACATAGACTTCCTCTTCTAGGATTCCATTTAGAAAAGCACTCTTTACATCCATTTGATATACTTCAAAATCCTTGAATGCAGCATATGCAAGGAATAGTCTGATGGCCTCTAATCATGCAACAGGTGCATAGGTTTCATCAAAATCTATTCCTTCACACTGTGCATAACCTTTTGCTACAAGTCTGGCCTTATTCCTAACAACAGCTCCATCTTCATCACTTTTATTTTTGTACACCCATTTGGTGCCAATAACCTTCTTGTGATCAGGTCTGTCTGTTAGTTCCCAAACTTTGTTTCTTTCCATCTGCTCCAATTCCTCTTGCATGGAATTTATCCAAGAGTAATCTTCTAAGGCTTGTTCTATAGTTTTAGGTTCTATCTGTGACATAAAGCATGAAAACATGGCCATTCCTGCTGGTAGGGTTGACTGTCTCGTCTTAACTCCATCAGTCAGCTTTCCGATGATTTGCTAGATTGGGTGATATTTGAGCCACTTGGGGATGTCGTCTTCTTCTGGGTCTATTCCCCCTGTTGAATTGCTCTGGTGGATTTCTGCATCAGTTGGGTTGCAGTCCGCAATCGGGCCTACCGTCTTGTCATCTGCAGTTGGTTACGACCGCAGATGAGTCTTTGTCGCCTACACTGGTCTTCATCAGCGGCAACTGGATCAGATAGGTTCGGTGATCCTGTCTGATCTGCAGTTGGGTCTTCAGCAGCTGCAGTTAGATCATCAGGCTGGTCTGCAGGTGAGTCCACCATTCCAGTGTCATGTACAATGACTTCTTCAAGGGTTGCTGACTTGAGCTTGTTCTCAATTATCTCAACTTGCTTCCTGTACTCAACGATAGATTCATCAAAAACAACATGGGGTGTTTCCTCCACAACTAAGGTTCTTTTATTAAAAACTCTATATGCCTTGCTTCTTTGTGAGTATCCCATAAAAATACCATCATCAGTTTTAGCATCAAAGGCATTTAGTTGTGTTTTACCGTTGTTGTGGATGAAACACTTACAACCAAAAACATGAAAGTAAGCAACAGTAGGAGTTCTATTGTTCCAAACCTCATAGGGAGTTTTGCCATGTCTCCCTACTATCATACTCCTGTTCTGAGTATGGCAAGCTGTGTTGACAGCTTCAGCCCAGAACCTCTTGGGCAGGTCCGCTTCTGCAATCATGGACCTTGCTGCTTCCTTCAGGGTTCTGTTTCTTCTTTCAGCAACACCATTCTGCTGGGGCGTCCTGGCTGCAGAGAGCTCATTTTGGATCCCATTCTGATCGCTGTAATCAGTAATCGCCTTGTTGAGAAACTCTCCTCCTCTATCTGATGTGATCTTGATGATGGATAGGGATTTCTCATTCTGGATCCTTCTCAGCAGCTCAGGTAGCTTGGTCAAGGTTTCACTTTTCTTATATAGGAAGATAATCCAAGTGTACCTTGAAAAATCATCTACTATAACAAGTGCATGCTTTCGGCCGCTCAAAGTCCTTGGCTTGATAGGACCAAATAGATCCATGTGGAGTAGATTTAAGATCCTTGTTGTGAGAGTTGTAGGCTGAACTGGCTTGAATGATGCTCTGGTCTGCTTTCCTTTCTGACATGCATCACAAAGTACTTCCTTCTTGAATGCTTCATTTGGAAGTCCTCTGACCAGCTTCTGAGAACTAATCTTGTTGATGGCTTTGAAGTTCAGGTGACATAGTCTTTTGTGCCACAACCATCCGTTCTCAGCTACTGTCTTGGATAGGAAACAGGAGTTAGGTGTTCCTGTGTTCCAATCAATCATATAGACATCTCTCCTTCTGAAACCTTGGAGCTTCACTTCTCCAGACAGGATATCTATCACCATACATTTCCAAATGGTGAAGACTACTAGGTTCTTCTCGTCGCAAAACTGGCTTATGCTCAGGAGGTTGTACTTGAGCCCTTTGACATAATGAACTTTGGATATCACAATATTTCCTCGGTGCAGCTCTCCAAAACCTTTTGTTTGTCCTCTAGAGCTATCTCCAAAGGTTACATCAGGACCTCTTTCTTTGGTGTATTTGGACAGCATCTTCTTGTTCCCGGACATATGCCTCGAGCATCCAGAATCTACAAACCATTCTTGACCTCCAAAATTTGAGCTTGTGGAGATGTGGTTGTAGTCCTTCCACCTTTTCTGCAATCATACAAGCAGAGATTTAGGTACCCAAATCTGTGTGGGTCCTTTGGGGTTAGCTGTTTTCCTGGAGAATTGATTTCTCTTTGGATTGTAAACATTGTTATTATTATTATAATAACCCTCATAAGGTGTGTAAGGTCGAGGTCTGAATCTCCTGTTGGGATTGTATACTAGATATTCCTCAAAATTTTGATAGTGTGGGCCATTTCTAAATCTTGGATGAGACCATTTATTGAATCTTTGAGGTCTCCACACTTGTTCATTTTGAAAATTGGGATAACCTTGAGGTTTCCATCTGCCCCTCCCATTTTGAAATCTATTTTTAGGGAATTGTTGGTAATAGTGGGCATGTTGTCTGGGCTGCTGCTTTTGCCTGGGCCATTGCCTAGTTGCCTGTCTAGGTGGCTGCCTTGTGTAACCTGACTACAGCCTAGACATGTGACTTGGCTGTTGCCTGTTTTTAAATATCGGTTTATATGTAGGCTCAACAGTCGAGACAATTGTTTCTCCCTTGATAAACTTTCTTTTAGAACTAGATGGAGTGTGAGGATCATATCCAAGGCCTGATTTGGAATATAGTGGCCTTTTATTGGTACACAATTCTTCCAGGGTTGAAGACGCCTTCAGGGAGGTTATTTCCTGCGCCCGAGTCTTATTTACCTGTGTCAGCTTAGTAAACTCGGTTTTGGCATGAGCAAGTGCAGCTGATTTTTCTTTAAGTAAAATGGTTAGTCTGTTTATCTCAGATGTATTAACATCAGCCTGGTTTTTAAATTCAGCTGCAGTTATCTCAACCTTATTCAGTTCTAGGCTGAGTTTTTCGAAATCATTTTTCAGCTGCCTATTCTCATCTTGCAGCTGAGTCTTCTCTCTTGTCTGATTTGGTGTGCAGATTTGAGTGTTTCAAAATCTTTAAATAACTGATTTACCGATTCGTGCAGATCCATATCTTGTGACATGGCTGAACTGTTATTTGAACCGGTGGGTTTAGAAGTTACCTCTTCATCAGCTAGGTTTGCCATCAGGCATTCATACTCTTCATCTTCATCAGAAAAGAATCCGCTGCTTGATTCGACATGCTCCTGGTCTTCTCCGATGAGGGCCTTTCTTCTATCTTCTTTTCTGCCCACCTCCTTCTTGCTTTCGTCCTTCTTGAGCTCAGGACAGTCTATTTGGATGTGTCCTGTCTTGTGACAATTGTAGCACTCAACCTTCCAGCTTCCAGCTTTCTGGTTCCTTCTTGGATTCTCCTTATAATTTTTCTTGTATTTGGAGTAGTTCTTTCTAAAGTTGCTGAACCTTTGCATTATAAACGCCATTTCTTCCTCAAAATCTAATGGATTTGGAGGCTTTATGTTAGGCGTATTTTTATGTGCTTTTATATCATTATTTTATATCCATCTTGAGCCTAAATCAGCATAAATGAGCTTTTAATGCATTATTTTTGTATGTTTTGCAGGAAATCCGACTCCGGAAGCCAAAACGATGAAAAACGGGCGAAAATATCATTTTTTGGTCATGAGCCGCGGCACACACCAAGTGAACCGCGGCACACGAAGACAACCAGCGAATAATGTGCACACTGTATTGTGTGCCGCGGCACACACAAAGTGAGCCGCGGCACACAAAGCGCAAAAAGACGCCACTGGGAGCCACACCAGGAAAAGAAGTATGCTGAGTTTTAAAAAAATGGGCCGCGTAGGTGGGCTTTTGATGGCTGATTTTCTGGACATCAGCTGTTGGGCCTTTGTTTTTATTTGGCCGTGAAAGCACTTTGAGGAGAGGGGCTGGAGGAAAAGAAGGAAATTGAAAGAGAAATAATATAAAAAGACAACACCAGGAGAACAGGAAGGGGGATTTTAACGAGGGTTTGCGGCGGAAAAGGAAGAAATAAAAGAAAAGAAGGTGTAGATTTCTGGGGGACGACGGGACCACGGATCCCTACGGTTTTTCTACATCTTAGTTTTTTTTTGATTTATTCGAGTAGGATTTTGATTGTAGCCAATTTCATCACGGTTTGATTATTTATTATTATTTCGATTTACTCGTTATTCTATTGAATTGGATTCTTCTTACTGTTCTTAATGCTTTTTAATTGTCTGGCCAACAGTTAATTTGTTTTGAATGTCTTTATGGATTCGGGAGATGAAATTTAGGCATAGTTCTTGTGAGACGAATCATAATTTTCGTGAGATAGGAATATACTCTTGGGAATTGTGAAGCCTAATTATTGTGGGAATTCTTGAACTGCTTTAGCTATTAATTATCTGATTCGAATAGGGATATATCGAGTTAGTAATTCGTATTATTTTCTATTGACCTTGGGAAAGGCTTTAGAATAATTTAGGAATTCCTGGCTTACAATCAATTGAATAACAGTGAATTGAATCGAATAAATATCATTCCCGATTGTTTGAGGTGAAAATCATAATCCTACCCCTTATTAGTATTATTATTATTAGTAGTAGTACTATTATTTATTTTCTGTAATTAGTTTAGATATAAACTCTATTTAATTGTTCTTCAAATAAAATTGTGAGTTGACTAAATTGTGGTACTTAGTGAAATCAGTCCTCGAGGGATCGATACTTTACTCATCACTTTATTACTTGTTGACACTGTGCACTTGCGGCATATTGTGAGGGATTTTCCCACAACAAGTTTTTGGCGCCGTTGCCGGGGACTGACTTTTCGCTAATATCAATACCAAGCGACTCTAATTTTAATTTGAAGTTTCTTCTTTAGTTTCTATTTTTTTATTTTTTTTCATTATGTTTTCCTATGAGTATCGTGACCCTTGGCATTTCATAAATCCCAATGTTCTTAATAATTCGCCAAATAGGGTCAGTCAGCCCCCTCCCCCAAAACAAAAGACCATGCTTGAACAATGTGTAGACGTTCTTAAAAATCCTGATAGTAGCATTTTTGAGCTAGCTTGTGCACATCGTGGTCTTGAGGTTCACTACGGTTATTTTCCAGCTCATTTATTTAGTATTGAAGTTGAGGGGGAGGTTGAGAAGAACGACATGTTGAGTTTTAGGGTCGATCCCCCAGCACCCGATAATTACATAAAGTGTGATGAGCCTGTAGAAGAAGTTACCATTGATGATGTTTCCAAAGAAATTCCACTAAATTGTCATCAAACTTCGACTAATAAGGTGAATACTTTTGTGCCAAAAATTTTATTAACGGTGCCACGCATAATTTTTCCTAAATCCATAATGGGAGAGATTGACCCCATTACTCATGATTTTGTTGAGGCTGATTCTTCGAGTTCTAATAAGGTTGTGCATGATAATTCTTTATTATTTGCCCATTCGAACTCTGCTTATTTTTTCGTGCCTTATGATTATTACATTCTTCCATCATTTTTTGGTTGCCCGCATATTTACTCTTACTCATTATTTTTGGCAACCGGGCATGAACCAAAGCCTCCCTTATGGAATAAGAGGCTTATTGATTGCAAGAAGGGGGTATTTGGCAATCTCCCTAGAAAGAAGCCACGTTAAATTCTTTTTGCCACGTCGTGCTCAAGACGTAAAATAGAGCGCTGGATGGGAGGCAACCCATCATTTTTACTTGCTTTCTAGTTAGTTGTTTTTATTTGATTTTTCGTTATTAATTTTTTCTTTGTTTTTGTTATTTCATTTGGATTCGTGTATTCTTGTTGGCCCTTATTTCTCTGATATTTCTTTATGAACCATATGAGTTATTATTCTTCATATTCTAGTCTTTCTTGATTTAATGTCTATTGTTATCTCATGACTAGAGACTAAGTTTGGGGGTCCCTCGTGATGCTGAGCGTTATTTGAAGTATGGATTGACCGACGTTTCCACTCAGACATGTGCGGGTGTTCAAGAAGACATTTGGAATAAGTTTCACTTTTCCTTATCTCTTTTATTTTCACATGAGCTTTATTATTGATAATGTCATGTGTAGTGGATTTTATTTTACATGCTGTTGATGGTTTTTGCAAGCGTGAATTTTTCGTGAATTTTTCGTGCTTCCATGTGTAAAACTGATGTTACGATACTGATTTCTCTTTGAAGAAACAGTTGACTTTTGGTCGAGTTGCTGTCAGCGATTTCTGTTTCTATTGAATATTCAATTAGGTCCGAAATTTTATCGTTTTTGTAGAAATTTTAGCAGATAAGAAAAGAGACATACGTGTTTTCAAATCACCGTTTATACGTTTGGTTAAACTTTTCGCGTAGCTCGTCGTCCAGTACCATGAGTCTTGTTGGCATTTAAATTGAGTTTAGAGTCGGACAGTTTTTCCCAAGAAAAAGTCGAGATATTAATTGTTCTACGATGGGAAGTTTAGTAACCGGGGGTATTCACGTGACCCGTTGTTTACTCTCGCGTAAAACGACGACCCTGAATAGATTAATAATTTAGAAATATCGCATTACCGATGATGGGAAGCCTAGTAACTGGGGGTATTCACGTGACCCGTTGTCTACTTTCGCGTAAAACGGTAACCTTGACATGCGGGACTTGCTATTCGAGTTTTTTCTCCGCTGTAGAGGGGGACTTAGTAACTAGAAGCATCCATGTGCCCCATGAGTGTCTTTTACGTCAAACGGTTCCCCGATACATGAGAATGGAAATCCACCCTAGGATCATCCCGATGAAATATCCCGAGAACCGAAACCTAGTGGTTAACTCAAATCATATTATTGATCGTACATAAGGGAATGCTGTCCTAGGCGTAATTTTGATAATGAAACTCTTGAATTTTGCCACTAGATCAGGATCGAATTGGCTTGTTTAATCTAACCCTTCATATTGACGGTCGGTTAAATTCACGCTTGTTAATCTTTGAGCTTGATTTTCTTCTTGAACGATTGATTAGGACTCAAATTGGTTACTTTGTGGAATCAGTGTCCGGGACGTGACTCACTATTACGATACGTGTATTATTCTTTGAGATTTTCAGGGTAGTATTGATTAAATTGAGCACTATAGATTTGCATGATTATTCACGATACATTTTGTTTAAAATTGAAATTTTTGCTTGAGGACAAGCAAAGGCTCAAGTTTGGGGGTATTTGTTAGGCGTATTTTTATGCGCTTTTATATCATTATTTTATATCCATCTTGAGCCTAAATCAGCATAAATGAGCTTTTAATGCATTATTTTTGTATGTTTTGCAGGAAATCGGAGTCCGGAAGCCAAAACGATGAAAAACGGGCGAAAATAGCATTTTTTGGTCATGAGCCGCGGCACACACCAAGTGAACCGCGGCACACGAAGACAACCAGCGAATAATGTGCACACTGTACTATGTGCCGCGGCATACACAAAGTGAGCCGCGGCACACAAAGCGCAAAAAGACGCCACTGGGAGCCACACCAGGAAAAGAAGTATGCTGAATTTTAAAAAAATGGGCCGCGTAGGTGGGCTTTTGATGGCTGATTTTCTGGACATCAGCTGTTGGGCCTTTGTTTTTGTTTGGCCGTGAAAGCACTTTGAGGAGAGGGGCTGGAGGAAAAGAAGGAAATTGAAAGAGAAATAATATAAAAAGACAACACCAGGAGAACAGGAAGTGGGATTTTAACGAGGGTTTGCGGCGGAAAAGGAAGAAATAAAAGAAAAGAAGGTGTAGATTTCTGGGGGACGACAGGACCACGGATCCCTACGGTTTTTCTGCATCTTAGTTTTTTTTTTGATTTATTCGAGTAGGATTTTGATTGTAGCCAATTTCATGACGGTTTGATTATTTATTATTATTTCGATTTACTCGTTATTCTATTGAATTGGATTCTTCTTACTGTTCTTAATGCTTTTTAATTGTCTGGCCAACAGTTAATTTGTTTTGAATGCCTTTATGGATTCGAGAGATGAAATTTAGGCATAGTTCTTGTGAGACGAATCATAATTTTCGTGAGATAGGAATATACTCTTGGGAATTGTGAAGCCTAATTATTGTGGGAATTCTTGAACTGCTTTAGCTATTAATTATCTGATTCGAATAGGGATATATCGAGTTAGTAATTCGTAGTATTTTCTATCGACCTTGGGAAAGGCTTTAGAATAATTTAGGAATTCCTGGCTTACAATCAATTGAATAACAGTGAATTGAATCCAATAAATATCATTCCCGATTGTTTGAGGTGAAAATCATAATCCTACCCCTTATTAGTATTATTATTATTATTATTATTAGTACTATTATTTATTTTCTGTAATTAGTTTAGATATAAACTCTATTTAATTGTTCTTCAAATAAAATTGTGAGTTGACTAAATTTTGGTACTTAGTGAAATCAGTCCTCGAGGGAACGATACTTTACTCATCACTTTATTACTTGTTGACACCGTGCACTTGCGGCATATTGTGAGGGATTTTCCCACAACAAGTTTTTGGCGCCGTTGCCGGGGACTGACTTTTCGCTAATATCAATACCAAGCGACTCTAATTTTAATTTGAAGTTTCTTCTTTAGTTTCTATTTTTTTATTTTTTTTCATTATGTTTTCCTATGAGTATCGTGACCCTTGGCATTTCATAAATCCCAATGTTCTTAATAATTCGCCAAATAGGGTCAAATTTCTCCCCAAAACAAAAGACCATGCTTGAACAATGTGTAGACGTTCTTAAAAATCCTGATAGTAGCATTTTTGAGCTAGCATGTGCACATCGTGGTCTTGAGGTTCACTACGGTTATTTTCCAGCTCATCATGACTTGGAGTCGTTTGTTCTTTGATATATGCGGAAGTCAGTTGATGACGAGTATAAAGCAACTAATGAAACACTTAACAATGGATGCAGCAGTTAAAATATGATGCAATAAAACAGTAAAGAACGCAGGCAATTATAGTGGTCTCAGAGGTGGGGTAATCCTCTACTAATCCACTTTTCTCCAAACCAGTTGGAGATGAATTCACTATAATTCTCAACCAGTGATAAATATTACAGTGATTCAAACAAAACTACAACAGCTTCCAACCAGTGGAAATCCGTGCCGTTGTACCACACTTGACTGCCTTGCACCTCTTGATCCTCGATCCTCGGATGCCTTTACAGTCTCTAACTTCAACCAGTGAAGTACCCCGAACTCAGGATTATAGACAAGAGTTTTTGTCTTCTCCAACTAAGAGCTTCTTTAAGTATGAACTTTTAGAACCGCTCTTTTCACGATGCTATAGATTGCTTTTTGATTGCTTGAATGCTTTGATCGCTTGAAGGTATGTTCGCACCGGTGTTTGCTCAGCTTCAAATCTTCGGATATATATATATATATAGGTCACGATCTCTGAGCTTTTCCTTCATAGCCGTTGCAAATCTTTTCAACAAATCCGTCTGTTGGAGGGATACTTCTTTGTTTAATCTTTCTGAACGTTGCAAGGCTGGATTCCCATATTTTAATTTATCTTCCGACCGTTGTGAAGACTCTGCATGTGATGCGCCGAATCTTTTGAATATAAAATGATTAAAGTCTTCAAGGTGGGTCTGGATGATTTATTTAAATCATATCTCTTGCGGGAATCACTCCAATTTGTCTCTTCACGTTGCATGTGACTTTCCGTAATTCTTGACTTTTCAACGCATGCTGACGTGGACTTGGAGTACTTGGCTGATCTCGACTAGGCTGATGAGTAGTTAACTTCTCTGCAGTCTGGACCTCTCTGATGTTCACTGTTTATGACTTGACTGGTCAGGTGACTTGTCTGAGGTACCTTGGCTGCAGTCTGGTCAAACATCCCTGATAATTTTTGTAGACCAGAACTACTCTGACTTGACTCGGCTGATCCTCTCTGATGGACTTAGCCGCACTTAGTACTTAGCCGATTTTAGCCTAACTTATTTTTAGCCTATAGAAGATACTCATTTGGTTCTTCTTTACATTTTGCCAAGTTATATACTTAACATATTTGGCCTATGGAAGATACTCATTTGGTTCTTCCTAACACTTTTGCCAAGTAATAAACATTTGACTTTATATTAATGACATCATCAAAATCTAACAAGAATTCCTAACAGAGTGATTATTAATGAGTGAAAATTACTAAGTGACAATTACAGACTGATAATTACTGAATGAAAATGAATGAATTACAACCGGGTATTACATACTCCCCCCCTTAAAAAGAGTTTCGTCCCCGAAACTAAGGGCCAAACAACTCGGGATAACTCTCCCGCATACTCTCCTCGGTTTCCCAAGTGGCCTCTTCGACTCCGTGTCTAGACCACTGAATCTTGACCAAAGGGATCGTCTTGTTCCTCAACTGTTTGATTCGCCGCTCTAAAACTCGTACAGGACGCTCCTCGTATGAATGATCATCCGCGATCTCGATTTCGTCGAACTGAAGTATGTGACTCGGGTCGGAAACATACTTCCGCAACTGAGAGACGTGAAACACATTATGAATTCGGCTCAATGCCGGAGGTAAAGCCAATCGATAAGCTAACTCGCGTACTCGATCCAAAATCTCAAATGGTCCAATGAATCTCGGACTCAACTTTCCCCGTTTTCCGAAACAGAAAGTACCTTGACTCGGGGATACCTTGACCAAAACGTGGTCACCCGTCTCGAACTCTAGTGGTCGACGATGATTGTCTGCATAAGATTTCTGTCGACTCTGAGCGGTCAACAAACGACTCCTGATCAAAGCTACCTTCTCACGGGCGGCTATAAGCATATCGGGCTCAGTGCCGATTGATTCTGATAAGTCGTCCCAACACAAAGGAGATCGACAACGACGACCGTACAAGGCCTCGTAAGGTGCCCTCTTGATAGAAGCATGCCAACTATTATTATACGTGAACTCGATCAATGGTAGTTGGGCTTCCCAATCGTCTTTCCAATCGAGGACGCATGCCCTCAACATGTCTTCTAATGTCTGAATGGTTCTCTCTGACTGTCCGTCGGACTGAGGATGATAAGCGGTATTGAGATTAAGCTGAGTTCCCATAGCACGATGAACTGATTTCCAAAAATGAGACACAAACCGTCCGTCACGATCGGAAACGATACTTTTAGGAGTACTGTGCAGTCTCACTATCTCTTTGATGAACAGCTGGGCAAGTCTCTCGGGACTCCACGTATCCTTGATCTCAAGGAAATGAGCCGATTTAGTTAAGCGGTCCACAATCACCTAGATCGTATTCATGCCACGACGACTCGTCGGCAAACTCGTGATGAAATCCATAGAAATATACTCCCACTTCCATTCTGGAATAGGGAGAGGTTTCAGCATACCCGCCGGCCGCCGATGTTCAATATTGACTTGTTGATAGGTTAAGCATCTCGAAACAAATTCTGTGACTTCTCGCTTCATATTACTCCACCAGTAATTTTGTTTCAAGTCCTTGTACATCTTGCTAGACACCGGATGAACAGAATAAGGGGTAGCATGAGCTTCTCTCAAAATCGAGTTTTTCAACTCGTCATTCACCGGTACGCACAACCAATTCTTAAATCTCAAAAGTCCATCCTCGTGGACCACGAATCCAGGGGCTTTCCCCTGATCCACATCCTCACGGATGCGCAACAATGCTGGGTCTGAACCCTGATTCTCCCTGATTTCCTCCTCAAGTGACGATGAAATCTCTAACATACTAAGTCGCCCTCGAACTCCTGAAGCGGACCTCGATCTCGGGTCTAAGGAATTCCTGCTGAAGCTCCTTCTGAACTGTTAAATGAGCAAGCATCTGCTCCTGAACGGACTTACGACTCAAGGCGTCGACGACAATGTTCGCCTTGCCCGGGTGGTAAAGGATCTCGATATCATAATCTTTGATTAGTTCCAACCACCGCCTCTGTCGCATATTTAACTCCTTCTGAGTAAATATATACTTCAAACTCTTGTGATCAGTGAAAATCTGACAGGTGACGCCATAAAGGTAATGACGCCAGATTTTCAAAGCGAACACCACGGCTGCTAGCTCCAGGTCGTGGGTCGGATAATTAACTTCGTAAGGTCTCAATTGCCATGAAGCATAGGCAATAACCTTACCATTCTGCATGAGCACACATCCGAGACCCTGTCCGGACACATCACTATAAACCACAAATCCTTCCGTCCCTTGCGACAAGGAAAGTACAGGTGTTGACATTAACTGGCTCTTGAGTTCCTCAAAACTCCGTTGACACGCGTGGGAGCACGTGTATTTCTTATCCTTTTGCAAAAGGTTCGTCAATGGTTGAGCAATTTTGGAAAATCTTTCCACAAACCGCCGATAATAACCGGCTAATCCGAGAAAGCTTCGGATTTCCTTAACGCTCTTCGGAGGTAACCAATCTTGGATAGCCTCCGTCTTCTGAGGATCAACACGCACTCCATCTGATGAAATTACATGCCCTAGAAAAGTTACTTCGAACATCCAGAACTCACATTTGGAAAACTTTCCATAAAGTTGCTCTCGTCTCAACACGTCGAGAACCTGATGAAGGTGAACCTCGTGTTCCTCTCGGTTACGAGAATAAATCAAAATGTCATCGATGAAGACAACAACAAACTGATCCAAAAAGTCGATGAAAACCCGATTCATTAACTCCATGAATACCGCAGGTGCATTAGTTAGCCCGAATGGCATAACTACGAACTCATAATGACCATAGCATGTTCGAAATGCCGTCCTCGCGATATCTGACTCTCGAATCCACAACTGATGATATCCAGATCTTAAGTCGATCTTAGAAAATACTGAAGCTCCCTGAAGTTGATCCAAAAGATCATCGATATTGGGTAAAGGATACTTATTCTTGATCGTCACTCGATTCAATTCCCGGTAATCAATACACAAACGGAACGAACCATCCTTCTTCTTGACAAACAGCACTGGTGCTCCCCATGGGGACGCACTCGGTCGGATATAACCCTTCTCGAACAACTCCTCAAGCTGATTCTTCATCTCCTGCATTTCGGTCGGGGCCATCCGGTACGGTGCCTTCGATATCGGGGAAGTACTGGGTTCCAACTCAATCGTGAATTCCACATCTCTCTGTGGAGGCAAACCCGGTAACTCGTCTGGAAAAACATTGGCATATTCCCTCACTACCGGAATATCCGTCAACATTACTGATGATTTCTCGGTTTTGGTCATATAGCACCAATAACCAACACATCCCTGACTGAGTAATCTCACTGCTTTCATCAAATTAATAACTCTTCCTGAACAGCTGGGATTACCTCCCTGAATCACACATTCGACCCCATCGTATGAAATGATAGTGACCATACGCTTACGGACACTAATGATGGCATCATGACGATCCATCCAATCAATACCCAAGATGACGTCGTCTCTCGGCAAATCTACTAAGATTAGGTCCGCTGGCCATACACGACCTTGAAGCTGAACCGGACAATTCTGAATATCACGATTTCCGATAATTCGTCTACCATCAGGTAGACCAATGACATAAGGCTCACAACTAGTAGCACTACCCAGACGCAGTCTATTCGAACATGACTCGGAAATGAATGAATGTGATGCACCAGTATCAAAAAGGGTACACACAGGTTGAGATAGAATATCGAGTGTACCTAAGATCATTCGGGCCTCTGGATCATCGGTCTTCTTCATCTCATAAATTCGGGGCTTGCTAGTCCCGGCACCGGACGCTCCCGTCTGATGGTTAAAGGCTCCACCCTTATTCGCTCCTGTCATCTTAAACGACGCTGACTGAGTAGCTTGATTCTGAACGGCTGATTGCTTCGGGGCCTGAGATGAAGCCGGAGTAGGTTTGGAGTCCCTATGGCAAAAACGGGCCTTATGCCCAACAATTCCACAGTTATGACACGTGACAGACTGTCTCGGACACTTGGTGATGACATGACCAAGATCCCCACAGTTAAAATAGGTGATGGCCAAACTGGCCGCTCGTGAATGAGATTCCGCGGGTTTAGATGTCATAGGAGGTCGCTCAGAAAAAGCAGAGCCCGCACGAGGCTTCTTGAAAGTGGCCTGACTGCCGTCAGACTGATTACGGTTCTTGGACTTCTTGCTAGCAGATGAAGGTTGCTGCTTAGCAATCTCCTTAGCAGTAAGCTCATAGGTAAGAGCTTTCTCAATGAATTCGGCCAACGTGGTGCAATTATGATTAAACAACTGTAGTCTCATATGGGGTTTCAGCCTCTTGCTGAAATACTTAATCTTATCTGCCTCGAAATGAATGATAGATGAGGCGAACGGAAGAAGTTCCTGAAATTTCTCGGCAATGGCGAGAACATCCTCGTCTGTTGAAGGGTCGGGAGTGAGTAATTCCAACAATTTAGCTTCCCTGAGTGGGGATGGATAATACCTCTCCATCATGAGAGTTTTGAACTGATCCCAAGTACATGATCCTTCGGTGGGCTTCAATGACAACCACCAAGAATGTGCGCTCTTACCCAGGTAGTAAGCCTCAACTGAAACTTTGTGTCCTTCGGGACACTATACAATAGCAAATAACTTCTCCAAATGTTCGAGCCAATGAATAATATCTGCCGGCTCAGACGAGCCTTCAAAAGTAGGTGGCCTTTGGCGAGAGATGTCGCCGATGATACTGCTCACATTCCTCTCTTGCCTCTGAGGTGGCGGCGGAGGAGCCTGTTGATTTTGATTAGCTGAGTTATGCATCGCCTCCATCAGTTGTGCCATCTGAGTCATTTGTGTAACACCCTCGATAAATTCAGGAATATTACAGCGCCGTAAATCCTTTACATAAGGATTTACAAGGCTGAAGAATTGAACAGACATTAAGAGGTACTAACGAATGGAAATAACAGAATTAAGATACAACGGTTCTGACCAAATACTGAGAATACAATTGTTCAACAGAAACTTAATAATACATCACCAAATTCAAATTCATCATAAATGACTTCGTACTCGAGTACTTATTGAAATAACCAATAAACAACAGACAAATACACCCGGCCGGGACATCACTCTGCACCCTCGTCGTCATGCAGCTCCAGTGGTTGTTTCCCCCGCTCTTCTGGATCCTGAACATAAACAAAATGTTCACCCCCGAAGGGGTTAGCACAACGATGCTAGTACAAGTACCACAACATATTATTCAACGTCACACGCAGAATAATAATAACGTAAATGATAAAATGTCACACGAGTCTTCTCCTGCGAGAAACTCATACATAATATACACAACTGATAATCACAACATACACATGGTAATTCCGACGATCCAGCGTTCACTGCCTAGAACCCACGATGATCCCGTCAGACCAACCCGTGGTGGAAAAACCCATCCGACGATCCAGCGCACGCTAGCATAGATCCCCCGATGATCCCGTCGGACCAACACGAGGTGGACATACAACAACGACATACATGCACGACAATATGTATAACATCAATACATAAAACAAATAAGGTACTTGCCTCGATTTGAAGACAAGAACAATACTTCCACGAAAACGAACACTCGAAGGTCGTCCCCCTCAATCAATCACGTAACAAGCTCAAACCTTAACAAAAGAAATAATATAGGATTTATCTCACGTCGTACGAATGTCTAACAATTCGATTTACGGCCAAAATCTCATAAAATGAAATCTGTCTGAACTTCTTAGTGCACGTTAAGTACTCTGTGTAGCGTGCGTTAAGTCTGCTCGATAACGCACGCAAACAACAAAGTCTAGCGTACGCTAACTATGCATGGTCAGTACCTCACTGATCAGCCGACTGACTCGTCTGATGGCCTAACGTACGTTAAGTACCAAACGTAGCATACGTTAACTCATGCTCGATAGCGCACGTTAATCTACATAGCTTAGCGTGCGCTAACTGTGCATGGCAGTTTACTACTGGGCAGTAAACGGACCTTAACATGATCAAACCAAAAGAAATCCTCAGTGTAAATTCATGTTACCTCCATGAATATCATGTTTATACGGATATGAATGATCTTACGGATAACAACAACTTCCGATTCAAGAATATGTATACTATTATAAAACCATATTCCATTTCAAATACCATTCTTCATGCGATAATTCGGAAGGCTTAACGGTTGATATCACACCTTTATATCAATGAAAACTATCACTTCTGAAGTTTGAATAACGTTCCATCTATACAAAATAAATCCTTCCATGATCAATCCCTTAGATTCATCTAACAATAATGATGTTAAAGTCAAGTCCATGATTGCTATGAAGTCATCTACTAGATTTGGATTACCAATGATAGAAGCCTCCTCTACTTGTTCATTGTAATAAGATTCGAATCATGATGTTCATAATCAAGGTACTTAAGGCCTATTTATCTCAATATTCCAAACATGATGTACTTTGGATAATTCACTAATGAAAATCAATATCTCGTTAACATGATCATCCAATTCTTTAGAATCCAACTCTAAGTCTGGAGATAGGTTGAACATACCTTAATATGACGAAAATCACTGAACCGTAAGGTAGAATCCGACTCCGGTTGGTTGTATGCCACTCCAAGGTGCTACTCCACTTCAATGATCACTCACAAGTGATAACCAATATACAAGGATCAATAAGATGTGTTCTAAGTGTGTAGAAGGATTATTATAGCTCTCTGGCCTCTCAAGAATGAAGAATGGACGAATGAAATGTAAGCCAAAATGGGTTGTTGTCTCATTTATAATATTCTGCACTTTAGCTAATTAGCGCACGCTACTAAGCATTCCTTAGCGCGCGCTAATAAGAGTTGACTTCAAAACTGTCCAGGTTCATCCGCGGGAATCTTATCCAGAACCATGTCCCAGCTGGTGCATGTGCTAGCCGTCCAGTTCAATAATTGAGTGCTTAGCGCACGCAACTCCTACATACATAGCGTGCGCTAGTAGTAGCTCGATAGCGCGCGTTAAGCTACATTCTTAGCGTGCGCTATCACGAGTTTGCATGAGAAATTTTGCATGTTGTTATACTTATGTACAAAGATATCAATGTAGGAAATATCATACTCCAATCATCAAGATCACAATTCCGAATAATACAGGGTTTAAATACAGATGAAATACACCGTAATAAATCCGGATATTACATACTCTCCTTCTAAAAAGGAGTTTCGTCCCGAAACTCAAGACGAAAATAACTCGGGATATCTGGACTTCATACCAGCTTCCATTTCCCATGTGGCTTCTTCCATTCCGTGACGTGACCATTGAACTTTGACCAAAACGATTGGTTTGTTCCTCAACTGCTTAACTCGACTCTCGAGTATCTTGACCGGTCTTTCTTCAAACGTCCCATCCTGCGCGACTTCGATCTCACTGAAATCAATGATATGACTGGGATCTGGTTCATACCTCCGTAATTGGGATATGTGGAACACGTTATGAACATGGCACAATGACGGTGGCAATGCTAATCTGTATGCCAACTCTCCAACTCTCTCAAGGATCTCAAATGGTCCGATATATCTCGGACTCAGCTTTCCTTTCCTTCCGAAACAAAAGATTCCCCTAGTAGGAGAAATCTTTAAAAGTATGTGGTCTCCAGTACTAAACTCCAATGGGCGACGACGTATGTCTGCGTAAGATTTTTGGCGACTCTGGGCGGTCAACAGTCTTTCACGAATCAGGGTATCTTCTCTCAAGTCTGCACGATCAACTCTGGTTCTGTTCCGATCAAGTCTGATGAATCGTCCCAGCATAGGGGCGATCTGCATCTCCTCCCGTATAATGCCTCGAATGGTGCCATCTTAATGGAAGCATGCCAACTATTGTTGTAGGTAAATTCAATCAACGGTAGATGAATTTCCCAATCGTTTGACCAATCTAAGGCACAGGCCCTTAGCATGTCTTCCACCGATTGAATAGTCCTCTCGGATTGTCCATCAGTCTGCGGATGATAAGCTGTGCTGAAGTTCAATTCGGTCCCCAAGGCCTTATGAACTGCTTTCCAAAAGTGAGACACAAAACGGCCGTCTCGATCAGAAATAATGGTCTTCGGCGTACCATGCAATCGAACTATCTCCGAAATAAATACTCGTGCCAACCTCTCTGGTCCCCACGTATCCTTAATGCCTAGAAAATGAGCTGATTTGGTTAAACGATCAACTATCACCCAAATCATCTTCATTCCAGTCCTGGTTCTAGGCATACTAGAGATAAAGTCCATCGATATGTCCTCCCACTTCCATTCAGGAATCGGGAGTGGCTTCAACATTCCGGCAGGCCGTTGATGCTCGATCTTAACCTGCTGACAAGTCAAGCATTTCGAAACATAGTCCGCTACATCTTTCTTCATGTTGCCCCACCAGAAATTCTGCTTCAAGTCCTTATACATCTTACTGGTGCCTGGGTGGATAGAATAGAGCGAACTGTGAGCTTCCTTCATAATTTTCTGTTTCAGAACATCGACATCGGGAACGCAGAGTCGGTTCTGAAATCTCAAAACTCCATCATTATGAATTATGAATCCAGTGGCCTTTCCCTTGATCACTTCATCACGTAACCGAATCATCAGAGGATCATCTGCCTGTCTAGATTTGATTTCTTCGGTTAATGATGAAGTTATCTCCATCACGCACAGTTGTCCTTGGACTCTTTGTAACCACACTTCAATTCCTTCTCGAATCATCTCTCGTTGAAGGCTAAGTTGGGATGTCAGCCTCCAAAGATTCGAATAGAAACAAAGCTTGCGGCCGAGTGCATCGGCCACTACATTCGCTTTGCTGGATGATACAAAATCTCCAAGTCATAGTCCTTAATCGGTTCTAACCATCTTCTTTGCCGCATATTCAACTCTTTTCCGATCGAATATGTACTTGAGACTCTTGTGATCCGTAAAAATCGCGGTGAGTCCCGCATGCATAATGCCTCCAGATCTTTAAAGCAAAAACTACTGCTGCTAGCTCCAAATCATGTGTTGGGTAATTCACTTCATAAGGTTTCAGCTGTCGCGACGCATAAGCGATCACCTTATCATTCTGCATCAATACGCACCCGAGTCCTTGGTTCGAAGCATCACTGTAAACTATAAATCCTCCAGTTCCCTGTGGAAGTGATAGAATCGGTGCCATCGTCAATCTCTTCTTTAACTCATCAAAACTAGTGTGACACGACTCGTTCCACTCAAACTTTTGAGTTTTCTGCAGGAGTCGAGTAAGTGGGCGGGAAATTTTAGAAAACCCTTCCACGAATCGACGATAATACCCAGCAAGTCCTAAGAAGCTTCGGACTTCTTTCACGTTCTTTGGAGGTTTCCAATCCATAATTGCTTCGATTTTCTTAGGGTCTACTCGGACTCCTTTAGCTGATACCACATGGCCGAGGAACATTACTTCCTTCAGCCAAAATTCACACTTAGAAAGTTTGGCGTACAATTGCTCGCTTCTCAAAAGTTCCAATACAATCCGCAAATGCTGAGCATGCTCTTCCGGGCTCTTAGAATAGACTAGAATGTCATCAATGAACACGACCACAAATTTATCCAAA
The DNA here is from genome assembly GCA_033398695.1 of Orobanche coerulescens. Taxonomy (NCBI): domain Eukaryota; kingdom Viridiplantae; phylum Streptophyta; class Magnoliopsida; order Lamiales; family Orobanchaceae; genus Orobanche; species Orobanche coerulescens. The sequence continues at coordinate 67,777,802 of CM065810.1, forward strand.
TATTCGATGAACACTCGGTTCATCAATTGCATGAATACAGCAGGTGCGTTAGTGAGACCAAACGGCATCACTACAAACTCATAATGTCCGTAGCGAGTTCTGAACGCTGATTTCGGAACATCAGATTCCTTAATCCTCAGTTGATGATACCCTGATCTCAGATCGATTTTAGAAAATACCGTTGCCCCTTGCAACTGGTCAAACAGATCATCAATCCGTGGCAACGGATACTTGTTCTTAATCGTCATCTTGTTCAGCTCTCGATAGTCAATACATAGTCGAAGCGATCCATCATTCTTTCGGACAAAAAGAACTGGCGCTCCCTGTATGCAAACGCTTCGAATATAACCTTTGTCCAAGAACTCCTCCAGCTACTTTTTCGGTCAGACATCTCAAGAGGTGCCATACGATACGGCGCCTTAGAAATTGGTGTAGCTCCGGTTCCACTCAATGGTAAATTCTACATCCCTTCGTGGAGGTAGTCCGTAACTCGTCAGAAATACATCCGAAAATTCGTTCACAACAGAATGGATGAAAGTTCCACAATTTCGTCTTCTTTCTTCATTGCATAGCACCAAAGATCCGATACACTGCTTCAACAATTTGACAAAGATTCATCGCCTTGATCAATTTTCCCGAGCTTCCCGCTTCCACCCTCAAACAATATTTCGAACCATCGTCGCTATCGCGAGATATTCCTCCTTCGGTAGTTTACAATTGCTCCATATCGATTAAGCCAATCATCTCCGAGTATCGTCGTCTCCTTGCATTTCTATTACAATCAAATTTGAGAGCCACTCGCCTCCAAATGATACAGGAAATTTCTAGTTTCTAAGTTCCCGACAATCCTCTCTCCACTCGGTAAACCAACAACATAAGGTTCACAAGTATGAAAACCGAAATATTCAAACGATTTACACAAGACAAAGATATAAAAGAATGCGTAGCTCTGTATCGAATAAAACGCTAATCGGCCGGGAAAAGATCTCGACAAGACTCGATGCGATACAAGATCTCCGATCGTCTGTCCTCCTCATCTCGTACAAATGTGGGGGAACAGATCCGGCACTCGATGTCCCCTTTCGGTCCCATTGTCCTCTGCCTCGTCCGCGGCCAAAATTCTGAGGCATCTGAACACTTTGCTGCGTCTGTTGGATACTAACTTACTTCTGGACTGGCTGTGGTGTACGGGCTCTAAAAGACTTTGCAGCCTCTTCACAGAACACCGCACGATGTCCCTCTCGACCACAATCAAAACAAGTCACGGCAGGTAGGGGGCAATTCCGTTGATAGTGCCCCGTCTGGGCGCAGTTAAAGCATTTCCTGGTACATCAGTAATAGTTGATGTCGCTCCGATGTTCTTTCCGCTCCTAACTGGGTGCGGAGGTTTCTTGAAAGAGTGAAAGGATGACTGGGCCTTACGGGGCCCGCTGTTATTGTGCTCTATAAAAGTGCCAGAGACTTTCTGCTTCTTGGATTCCGACAATTTCTCCATAGCTACTTTCTTGATCTCATACGCCAACGCCTTATCCTGGTATTGACGGAGTGTGGTACATTCAAAACCGGACATGTACCTCTGGATTTCTGGTTTCATCCTCATATCGAAATGGATCATCATTTCTGCATCTGTTCTGACCAGATGTCGAACAAATGCCAGCTGCTGGTTAAATGTCTTAATTGCAGGATACTGCACATTCAAGGCCGAGCGAGAAAAACTCCCGAACTTTGGCTTCCCTCACGGTGACGAGGGCAATCGAGCTTCCATCATCAATCTAAACTCGCCCAATCAGCATCATGGTCTACAAAGCCGGATGGCTTCCCACCATTGGACGCTTCTATCGTAAAATATTGAGCGATAGAGGCTCTTCGGTCGTCTGGGCAGTTAATTCCGGCAAAGATTTTCTCCAGTTCCCTCAACCAATGGTCCCAGGTGGGAGTCTCAGAAATACCGTCGAATTTGGGTGGTTGCATCTTCGCCACCTACTGCAGCCACCGGTCACCTCGATTTCCCATGTCTGGGATCCCTTGCTGTCTCTCTCCCTGCTGTAGTCCCACTGCCACTTGCATTCGGTCCACGACTTGGGCGAACTGAGTCATCTAATTCACCACTTGACGAAGGATCTCTGGTACAGCAGGTTCCGGTTCGTTATTGATAGATCGTTGTGGCTCGCCTGAGCTATGACTGGCTTGATTTGAAGGCGACGCTTCCCTTTCTACATTCCTTTGTCCGCGTCCGCGACCGCGTCCACGTCCACGTTCGCCTCTCAACATATTATAAGCACAAATACTCAATATACCGGGAATAATACCATTCAAATGCTCAAGTACAAAGGAATATAACATGTAAAAGATGAGATAGAGTTTAGGAACTTACAACCACCGCCCGCACGAAGACGTAGGCAATACAGTGATGTTATTCGCGGCCGGTTACCTCAAAAGACATAAATGACCCCTATTTTAACCCAACGGCCAAGATATACATAATCTTAGTTCTGATACCATTTTCTGTAACACCCCCGATAAATTAAAAAATATTACAGCGCCGTAAATCCTTTACATAAGGATTTACAAGGCTGAAGAATTGAACAGACATTAAGAGGTACTAACGAATGGAAATAACGGAATTAAGATACAACGATTCTGACCAAATACTGAAAATACAATTGTTCAACAGAAACTTAATAATACATCACCAAATTCAAATTCATCATAAATGACTTCGTACTCGAGTACTTATTGAAATAACCAATAAACAACAAACAAATACACCCGGCCGGGACATCACTCTGCACCCTCGTCGTCATGCAGCTCCAGTGGTTGTTTCCCCCGCTCTTCTGGATCCTGAACATAAACAAAATGTTCACCCCCGAAGGGGTTAGCACAACTATGCTAGTACAAGTACCACAACATATTATTCAACGTCACACGCAGAATAATAATAACGTAAATGATAAAATGTCAAACGAGTCTTCTCCTGCGAGAAACTCATACATAATATACACAACTGATAATCACAACATGATATCACAACATACACATGGTAATTCCGACAATCCAGCGTTCACTGCCTAGAACCCACGATGATCCCGTCAGACCAACCCGTGGTGGAAAAACCCGTCCGACAATCCAGCGCACGCTAGCATAGATCCCCCGATGACCCCGTCGGACCAACACGAGGTGGACATACAACAACGACATACATGCACGACAATATGTATAACATCAATACATAAAATAAATAAGTACTTGCCTCGATTTGAAGACAAGAACAATACTTCCATGAAAACGAACACTCGAAGGTCGTCCCCCTCAATCAATCACGTAACAAGCTCAAACCTTAACAAAAGAAATAATATAGGATTTATCTCACGTCGTACGAATGTCTAACAATTCAATTTACGGCCAAAAGCTCATAAAATGAAATCTGTCTGAACTTCTTAGCGCACGCTAAGTACTCTGTGTAGCGTGCGTTAAGTCTGCTCAATAACGCACGCAAACAGCAAAGTCTAGCGTACGCTAACTATGCATGGTCAGTACCTCACTGATCAGCCGACTGACTCGTCTGATGGCCTAACGTACGTTAAGTACCAAACGTAGCGTACATTAACTCATGCTCGATAGCGCACGTTAATCTACATAGCTTAGCGTGCGCTAACTGTGCATGGCAGTTTACTACTGGGCAGTAAACGGACCTTAACATGATCAAACCAAAAGAAATCCTCAGTGTAAATTCATGTTACCTCCATGAATATCATGTTTATACGGCTATGAATGATCTTACGGATAACAACAACTTCGGATTCAAGAATATGTATACTATTATAAAACCATATTCCATTTCAAATACCATTCTTCATGCGATAATTCGGAAGGCTTAACGGTTGATATCACACCTTTATATCAATGAAAACTATCACTTCTGAAGTTTGAATAACGTTCCATCTATACAAAATAAATCCTTCCATGATCAATCCCTTAGATTCATCTAACAATAATGATGTTAAAGTCAAGTCCATGATTGCTATGAAGTCATCTACTAGATTTGGATTACCAATGATAGAAGCCTCCTCTACTTGTTCATTGTAATAAGATTCGAATCATGATGTTCATAATCAAGGTACTTAAGGCCTATTCATCTCAATATTCCAAACATGATGTACTTTGGATAATTCACTAATGAAAATCAATATCTCGTTAACATGATCATCCAATTCTTTAGAATCCAACTCTAAGTCTGGAGATAGGTTGAACATACCTTAATATGACGAAAATCACTGAACCGTAAGGTAGAATCCGACTCCGGTTGGTTGTATGCCACTCCAAGGTGCTACTCCACTTCAATGATCACTCACAAGTGATAACCAATATACAAGGATCAATAAGATGTGTTCTAAGTGTGTAGAAGGATTATTATAGCTCTCTCGCCTCTCAAGAATGAAGAATGGACGAATTAAATGTAAGCCAAAATGGGTTGTTGTCTCATTTATAATATTCTGCACTTTAGCTAATTAGCGCACGCTACTAAGCATTCCTTAGCGCGCGCTAATAAGAGTTGACTTCAAAACTGTCCAGGTTCGTCCGCGGGTATCTTATCTGGACCCATGTCCCGGCTGGCGCATGTGCTAGCCGTCCAGTTCAATAATTGAGTGCTTAGCGCACGCAACTCCTACATACATAGCGTGCGCTAGTAGTAGCTCGATAGCGTGCGTTAAGCTACATTCTTAGCGTGCGCTATCACGAGTTTGCATGAGAAATTTTGCATGTTGTTATACTTATGTACAAAGATATCAATGTAGGAAATATCATACTCCAATCATCAAGATCACAATTCCGAATAATACAGGGTTTAAATACAGATGAAATACACCGTAATAAATCCGGATATTACAATTTGGGCCATCATGCCCTGCATAAAAGCGAGTGGGTCAACCCGGACACCTTCTGACTGAGCCGTGTCCCGGGTACGACTCCCCAATAGCGAATGATCACGTCCAGGTGAATGAGTTGCAGCGTCGCTGCTCGATGAATTAGCATTATTCCTCGCGTTCGCACGTGTATTCACACGAGCTCTCGGGATTCGGCCCGCACCACGGCCTCGTCCTCCTCGTCCTCTTCTTGCTCTCTCCATACTGAAGTAGGAAAGTCACATGATGATTATATTTTCCATATGAATTTCACGTTATGATTATGACATGAGATGATGAAAATGAGCATACGCTCTAACGCAGTGATTACATGAATGATCAACTGAGGTGACATGATTATCTGATGAAATTATTGAAATGATTATCTTGAACAAGTTAACAAGATTAATGATATGATTTTCCTGATCAACAACTGAGTAATGAAATGAATTGAGTGATTAACGAGCTAACATGACTGTCCTGGTCAAAATGAAAATGATGATTGAGAATTGTTAACTGATGAATTATGAATGAATGATTCTTATTGCATTAGAAATCTTACTGTTCTTTCGGTCTGATTGCAGACATGACTCGGAAGGTAGTATTCAAAACCACGCTCCGATGCCAACTCTGTAACACCCCAAACTAGGCGGATATTACAGTGCCGTGGACCCCCGACTGGGACCCACCAGACGAATGAAAATTGATGAATTAAATAATATAATTGTGGTACCGAACCACATTATATTACCAAATACTCCGATGAGGAGCTTAAGTACATTACACCAGGACAAAACAGAATACTAGTATATTTTATATGGAGATAAAATACACCACCCTGAATAAATAATATCTCATACGGAATTTGCAGCGGAAATACAACTGAAGAGAAATAAAAATTTCTGAAATGACTGAAATGACTGAAATACACGGAATGACTGGGCCCCCCTACTAGTATCACTGGGACTCCTCGCCGTCAGCATGCTCTTCCCGTGCCTTTGCCTTGCCGTGACCTGAAAAAAAAATCCCCCAACGGGGTCAGTTATACAGAACAACAATCCTCAAGGGTTGAAAATACACACTCATGATTTAACTGAAGTTATGAAATATCCTTAGTTATGAATGACGCTGAAGAGGAGTATCATAGTACGCCCGTAGTGTTATGTGCAAGTGTACAACACGGATGACCGGACACACCCGTCCTTGTACCTAATTAGTCTCACGGAGTTAATCTTTACCTTGTACACAGCCCAATGTATCACTCCCAATACATGGCCATCATGTGCCCGACTAAAAATTCCACACATCCGCACCCGGCCACGCAATATGAACCCAGAAGGTCATATGAACGAGAATGACCACAATGAATATCAATGAATAATAATAATAATATGACAAAGTCAAGAATGACTCACCGAGATGAAAGTAATAATGAAGTGATTGATAGTTTTAATGAAATGATTGGAACCGCCGTTCCTCATTAATGAAGTGATTCTTCGCCAATTACAAGTCTCAATATGATTAATACAATGATGAATGAGTTATGATTATGAATGATCAACAACAAAAGGAATGAATATCCTTTTAACTGAGTAAGAATTAACTTACTCAATACCGATGACAATTATCCTTCCACGAACAACGTCCTAATTGAGATATCGGTCGCTCGAACAACCTTGAATAACACAATCACCAACAATTCATTCAACATACGAATCAAACACGAATATAACGAACTCAAAACGTCGATACGATTAAACCAAGTCCATTGAGGCATTAAATCAAACATGTTGTGGCTAAACTCCGATTGTTTACAATCAAACCTCAATATTCCAATATCAAAACCCCCAAGAAGTGTTTCAAACCAATCAAAACATCTTCACTATGATTAATAATCCAAAATGAATATCCAAAATCGTGATTACAACAACAATTAGTCGAAACCCCCCGAATCCAACTTGATATGCAAAGTGTTCTTGAATAATCCCTCAATAATCCAATGAATCTTTATACAAACTCATAATCATATGCATATCCCTTCATATAACATGATTATAACGTCCAAAACATCATATCTCAACACAAAATCGAAATCCAAGATGTTGAAGAAATTACCTCTTGAAGATCCAAGCACTTCGATCCGATGAAAACGTGTTAAAACGACTATCCAAGCTCCCCAAACGAACGAAGATGATGAAAACCGAACACTCTTATGATAGATGATGAAAAATATCTCCCTCAAGCTCTCTCTCTCGGACAAGATGAAGGAAATGAGAAAAATGAGGAAAAGTCCCGTCCAAGGTCCTTATAAACTGCCGGAAGTTACGGCCGTAACTCGGCCTTCTTACGGCCGTAACATTCCAGGTCAACGGCCTTACGGCCGTAACCGGCCAACTCGTACGGCCGTAACTCGGCTTCGTCCAAATACCTGCCGACAGACTTACGGCCGTATCCGCTCTTGACTTACGGGCGTAACTCGCCCTCGTCTAAAACATCTGCCGACACCCTTATGGCCGTACTCGCACACCTTACGGGCGTAACTCGGATGATACGGCCGCATCCGGCCACACATACGGGCGTAAGCCCCCTTCGTCAAAAATAACCAGGCACCCTGCCTGTAACGTACGGCCGTATCCGGCCAAGCCTTACGGCCGTACCTTCCTCGTCTTACGGCCGTATGCTGCAACCCTTACGGCCGTAAGTCCCCCTTGTCCGACAAAACCTGAAATTTACGAATACCACTTACAGCTGTATCCTACCCTTCTTACGGCCGTAACTCGCCTTCGGCCAAAATGCCTGGGCAGCTTGCTGGACACGTACGGCTGTAACCGGCCAAGCCTTACGGCCGTACCTTCTCAACTTACGGCCATATTCCGAGACCTTACGGCCGTAAGTCCCATTCGTCCAAAATGGCCTGAAAACAATGAACCCTTGTTACGGCCATAACCTACAATCCTTACGGCCGTAACTCAATGCTGGACAAGGTGAAAAAATCCGATAACTCCAATTCCTCGCTACGACTGATGAATGATCCGACATATCATACGAATGTGAAAGTGAATAAGTCTAACACATGCCAAAGATGATACTCCCAGTACAAGACTACCAAACACGGTGAAAATGATAATACTCCCGTCTCGATCTATAAACGGAGATGAAATGACGATCGGTAACTGATATACGGTTACAACATGTCAACAGTGAACGCAAATGAATGAATCATGAATGATGAGTGATTATTAATGAGTGAAAATTACTGAGTGACAATTACAGACTGATAATTACTGAATGAAAATGAATGATTTACAACCGGGTATTACAAAATCACCCTAACTTTTCATGGAAAAACGGACAAAACTTAAACCAACCTCAGTTTGCTCAACACCAACAGCAACCTCCTCCCGCTCCAAATATCTCTCTAGAAGAGGCAATGGCGAAATTAGCAGCAAACACGAGTCAGTTCATGACCCATATAGAAACAACCTTACAAAACCACTCCACCTCTATTCGCAATTTGGAAGTCCAATTGGGTCAAATAGCAAGTGTGTTAACAGCCCGACCTGAGGGTACTTTACCAAGAAAAACTGAGATGAACCCCAGAGAGAGTATTAATGCCATTAGCTTGAGAAGTGGGAGGGAAGTGTGTGAGTAGCCCGAGAGGAACAAAAAGAGAGGTGAAGATGAGGAGAAGAAAAATTCGGTGACTGAAGAATCACAAATTTCTAGAAGCTCGAAACTGTTTCCTGACAATCCGAAGGCCTATGTGCCACCCATCCCGTTTCCGCAGCGATTGCAAAAGCAAAAATTGGACAAGTAATTTTCCAAGTTTCTTGATGTTTTCAAGAAACTACATATCAACATTCCATTTGCTGACGCCTTGGAACAAATGCCGATCTATGTGAAGTTCATGAAGGAGATCTTATCGAACAAAAGGAAGCTCGAAGAGTATGAGACAGTGGCATTGACGGAAGAGTGCAGCGCCATCTTGCAGAAAAAGCTCCCGCCAAAATTAAAGGATCCACGAAGCTTCAATATACCGTGCACTATAGGAAACCTGTCTTTTGATAGAGCTTTATGTGATCTCGGTTCCAGTATTAATCTTATGCCCCTTTCCATTTTTAAGAAGCTAGGTATTGGGGAATCCAAGCCGACGACAATCTCGTTGCAATTAGCTGACAGATCTATCAAGTACCCGAGGGGGGGTAATAGAAGATGTTTTAGTCAAGGTCGATAAATTCATCTTTCCGGCTGATTTTATTGTACTTGATATGGAGGAGGACCAATACATCCCAATTATCTTGGGAAGACCATTTTTAGCCACCGGCCGAACTCTCATTGATGTGGAGAAAGGGAAACTCACTTTACGGGTTCAAGATGAGCAAGTCACTTTCCAAGTGTTTCAATCCTTTCCGTGTCCAAGTAGTGTCGAGAAGTGTTCACAAATTGAAAGCGTAGATATCTTTGCGAAAGACACATACCGGGAGAGTTGTCGGTCGAAGTGTTCAGAATCCGTTTCAGCTGCTCCGACTTCTAAAAAAACAAAGAATGAATCATGTATCTTAAGCATTTGAATATGTTGTCTTCAACATCCGTTCATCCGCCATCGAAAAATTCTCATGCTGTCATAACTTCGCCCGTGGAATTGAAAACTAAGCCGGAAGTCAAACGAGTGCCAAGTCAGTTGCAAAATGGGTGTTTTAGGAGGCTACTATTGTTAAAGCCGTTTCGCAAAGAACGTTGGATGTCCACACCAAAAGTCGAACGGTTGAAAACTAATGGTCAAAAATTTAAATTACATAATAACGGTTTGATGGACTGTGCGGAGTCCAAATGGTCTTTGCGAAATGCAAACTGATTTTCAATAAGTCCGGCTGAAGACTATAAACTTAGCGCTACTCGGGAGGCAACCCAAGTATTAGTTGTAGATTTTTATTTTTCAGTGTTTTTCATTCATTTTAGGAGTCTATTTTTTCGTCATATTTGCTTTGATATGCTTATCTCTCTTGTTCTGGGTGTTTTCCTTTGAAATTTCTGTGCAGGATCCTTCCAGGGTGTTTGGGCCGCGGCACAATGATAGCTTGCCGCGGCACAGTCGACCCCTGATCCGCGGCACGTTGATGCTGATCCGCGGCACGCCAAGACCCAGAATAACAGCCCAGGAGTCTGTACTCCGTGCCACGGCACGCACCGTTTGGGCCGCGGCCCATTAACTCTCTGAGCCGCGGCATCCATTTACTGAGCTGCGGCACACGCCGAAGACACTAATTGCCCAGAACCCACTGTACTATGGGTTGCGGCTCACTTAATCTGTGCCGCGGCCCCTACTGTGAATTTCAAACGCCCAGGCATCCCTTATAACCTCGATCGGCCGACACAATAAGGTACATTTCATTCTCTTCTTCGCGCGGCGCTTGGACAATCTCCCTTCAAGTCTTCTTCTTCTTACCTTCTTCAATCCAAAACAAGGTAATTCTCATTCCTTAATCCTAATTTCAACATAGATTGAAAAGTGAGGTAATGTTCCTCATTCATGGTTGAATATGTTGTTAGTTTTCTTAAAGTTCAATCAAAGTTGAGTTGGAATATGGTGATTATCGATTGATTGTTGATGTTATTTATTGATTAACTATGGATTGTTGATGTTATTTGTGACTATCGATTGATGTTATTATTGTTGGGGATTGGATTAAGCCATTATCATTCTTGTTCTTCATTTAAACCCATGCATGCTAGGTGTTTGATAAAATGCATCAATGATAATTTTTTAGCCGAACGTTTTCAAATTATATGCAACGAATTTGATTATCGGATTACATTGTGCCCCCAACCCTTACATCATGTTTAAACTTGAAAGCTCAGCCTTAATTCCCTCTTACGATGGTGCAAGCTCATTCGACTCTATATTCACGTTCCGCGAATCTTAAGTCGAGAGTGGTGTAGTTTTCTTTAAAAGTTGTGTAATTTCCGGTGTTTATTTTTCAGGAACTTCGCCATGGCTAGGAAAAGGAAGATCAGTACGAGGGCTAGGACACGATCATCCCCCACAAGAGGGGATACATCACAAAACCGAGCCGATTTGGAATCTCACCAATTCTCCGATCTGGACATTCACAGAATATTCAACGAGAGAATCTGGCCTCGACCAATAATCCTGGAGCGGGGATTCACTCCCGCCCCCCAGTACGGTGAGCTTTTGGCCATGATCAACGAGATGGGATGGACTCGTTCCACTGCGCCACCCGATCCGGCTGTGATCTATATCGTCCAGGAGTTCTACGCCAGTGCTCTATTGCGACATATTCAGGCGGGGCAGATGATGGGGTGACCAGATACACGGACTGAGGTCGTCGTCCGAGGCCAAACTGTGGACTTTTCGGTGGCCGCAATTCGGAGGCTATATAAGCTACCAGAGGTGGACGAGACGGCGTATACACGGATTATGAGTAGCCTCACGAGGGAGGCTCTGCTTGAGGCACTCGCACAGCCCGGTTCCGTATGGGAGACACGCGTCCCTGGTTCTTCAGCCTTCTATTTTAAGAGTTCTCGCCTCAGTCGGCTCGGGCGAGCATGGCTCTACTTCCTCTGCGCATGAGTCGACCCTACATCGCAGATCCGCTCGGTCTTACTTTCTCGTGCCCGACTACTGTATGCTATCACGACGGGACTCCGGTTTGATGTGGCCCCTCGTTTGTCCCGTTCTATATTTCAGTGTATTCAGGGAGGGGCAAGATGGGATTAAAACATCCCTCGCTGATATGTACTCTATGCCGCCAGTCTGGCGTGACGTGGTCCGACGACGAGCCATCTATTACACCCCAGGGTCCGGTCGACCACTGTATTATCTCTCATTTTGACCAGTGGGGTGACGCGAGAGCACACGAGCGGGGGCGAGGATTTCTGATTGATGAGCCACACGAGCACTCTCCCGAGCCACTTCTCTTTACACATGAGCCGACGGCGGATGCTGATGATCGGACTGGGTCCACTCCACCGCCAGCGAGAGAGCACCTTCAGGCGATGTTTGACACCCTAAGGGAGGAGATGCGGAGAGAGAGAGACATCCATCTAGCTGCTGTTCGAGAGGAGATACGGGCTGAGAGAGACAGCCTCCTCGCAGCTGTCCGGGAGGAGATGAGAGAGCAGGCCCGCCGGGCCAATCAACGTGAGGAGAGGCGCTTGGCGGCGAGGGATGCTTATCATCAGGACTACCTTGCTGCGTGGATGAGCCATATTCTCCATCCGGACGGGCCCTTCATCCCACCAGTCAGGTCATCTACACCACCCTCCTCGTCGAACGAGGCCGGCACCAGTTCCTGAGCTGATATTAGGGAAGTAATTGACCTTTTCTCATATTGCATATTACTATCTGTGTCCATTGAGGTCAATGTACGTCCTAAGTTTGGGGGGGTTACTTTCAGTTGCTATTTACTTATTCGTTGTTATTTTTCGTTGCTTTTGACTCTAGCCTTGCTTGTCTTGATTTTATTTGCATTCGTGGATTTTTCGTGCTTCCTTGTGTAAAACTGATAATATGATACTGATTTCTTTTTGAAGAAACGGTTGAGTTTTGGTCGAGTTTACAGTCTGCGATATTTGTTTCCTTTGAGTATTCATTTAGGTCTGAAATTTTTCATTATTGTAGAAATCTTAGCGTATAAGAAAGGAGACATACGTGTTTTCAAATCGTCGTCTATACATTTGGTTACACTTTTCGCGTAGCTAGTCGTCCAATAACATGAGTCTTGTTGGCATTAAAATTGATGTTAGATTCGGACAGTCTTTCCCAAAAAGTCGAGATATTATACATGTTCTATGATGGGAAGTCTAGTAACCGGGGGTATTCACGTGACCCGTTGTTTACTCTCGCGTAAAACGACAACCCTGAATAGACTAATGGTTTAGAAATATAGCATTGCCGGTGATGGGAAGCCTAGTAACCGGGAGTAATCACGTGACCCGTTGTTTACTCTCGCGTAAAACAGCAACCTTGAGTCGGACTTGCAGGAATAGCTATTCGAGTTTTGTCTCCGCTGTAGAGGGAAACTTAGTAACTAGAAGCATCCCTGTGCCCCATGAGTGTCTTTTACGTCAAACGGTTCCCCAATACATGAGAATGGAAATCCACCCTAGGGTTACTCCGATGAAACATAAGTCAGAACCTAGTGGTTAACTCGAATCATTTTAATGATCATATATAAGGGAATGCTGTCCGAGGATTATTATTGACGATGAAACTCTTGAATTTTCGCCACGAGACTGTGGGACTGGGCGAGTTGGCTTGTTTAATCTAATCCTTCATATTGGCGGTTGGTTAAATTCACGCTTATTAATCTTTGAGCTTCGATTTTCTTCATGACCGATTATTCAGCACTAAAAATGATCGCTTTGTGGAATCTTTATCCGTTATGTGACTCACTAAAACGATACGTGTATTTTTCTTTGAGATTTTCAGGAGAGTATTAATCAGGTGAACACTGTGGATATTGCATTGTTACCCACGATACTTGTCATCTCATTTGAAATTAATTTTTGCTTGAGGACAAGCAAAGGCTTAAGTTTGGGGGTATTTGTTAGATGTATTTTATGTGCTTATTTATCATTATTTTATATCCATTTTAAGTCTAAATCTGCATAAATGAGCTTTTAATGCACTATCTTTATATGTTTTGAAGGGAATTGGAGTCCGGAAGCTTAAACGACGAAAAACGGGCGAAAACGACAATTTTTGGTCAGGGGCCGCGGCACACGCACGGCACAGCAAGCAGCGGTACTCACTGTACCGGGGGCCGCGGCACACTTAAACTGAGCCGCGCCCGTGTGGAAAATGCCGCCCAGGCATATGGCGCTGGGCACTGAGGGCCGCGGCACACTAATGCCGAGCCGCGGCCTGCAGGGCGGTAATTCTGTTTCAGCCGCATTTCTAGGCCATTTTTGGAGCCTGTTCTCGACCTAATTCCCGGACGCGTTTTGGAGACTAATGAAGGTTATAAATAGGGATTGAGGGTCTGAAAAGAGAGGATCGAAGAGGAGGAGAAAAACACCGATCAAGCAGAGAGTAGGAGCTAGAGAACGGAGGAATCCAAGTTCTTCAACTGTGTTTGATTTCTTTTATGCTTTCTTCAATTCTTTCTGTATTAATTTCTAGCATGTCGGGCTAGAACCCTATTCTAGGATTTTGATGAAACCGAGGTTTTGATGAATTAACTTGTGATTTTGCATTATTAAAATATATTTCCCTTTCTTATTGAGTTTTCCCCAATTGCTTTAATTACTATCAATTATGTGGCCTATGATTGATTTGTTTTGATTACGCAACTCGAATCGGGAGAGGAGAGTTGGTAGGAAAAATTGGTGAGAAACGGTTCATCTTATGAGATAGGAATATACTCATAGGAGTTTCGTGGCCTGTCTGAAGATTTTGTACCTTTCACCTATTGTCGAATTAAATCACCTAGGAATAGAGTGTTTTATTCGCCTTAGAAAATTCGACTGACCTCGGGAGAAGCAGTAGAGTATTTTAGCCGTCTTCGCCTTTAATAAATTGGGAAATCACTTAATTCATATAAATCAATAGTAATTCGGATAAATTGAGGTGGATTCTTAATCCTAGATTATTTCTCTAATTGATCTTCTTTCTTCGAACAATCGATTTTATTAATTATTCTTAGTTCATTCTTTTATTATTTTTCTTTAATTTTACTTGCACATCCAATTTCGATAGTTCAAATAAAATTAGAATACGCATAAATTGGTAATTAGTGAGTCAGTCCTCGAGGGAACGATAACTTACTTATCACTTTATTACTTGCTTACGACAACGTGCACTTGCGTTCACCAAATTATGTAACATTAACGAGGCATATTCATGGCAAAAAAATGAAGAGCACTACAAAACTCAAAATTATTCCTCAAAGATGTGAAAACAGAAGGAGTAGTTGTACTCTTTTTTCCTTCGATCAAGTTTTTTTCCACTGGGTTTTCTTGACAAGGTTTTAATGAGGCAATACGTGGATACTCCAACAACGAATGATATACATTCACTCAGTTTTTGTCCCACGAGGTTTTACTGATACGACACAAGAATACTCATAGAAGAACTATCAAGATAGGGGGAGCAAATTTACGAGATTATAGATTGCTGAAGTTTTATCCAACCGAGATTTCCTACCAATATTTTGATGTAACATGATATGATTCCCACAAGCTCCAATACAAATAGTTTGAGAGTTTTTCTCCCATTGAGTTTTTTTTTCAAACTAGTTCAGCAGATATTTATGTAAATAGTCATTCAAGGAGGAGCGTTATGAGTTGTTGAAATGCGCACTTCTCGAAGTGCATAATAAGATAATATATTATAACATGTGAATGACTATTATGCCCCTGACTAAAAAAAAAACTGGGCCGGGCCTGATCGGGCGGGCAAAAAATGGGCCGGGCCAAAATGCCCATTTTTTTTTGGCCACAAATATGGAGCCCAATGCCCGTCCAAAAACAAGCGGGTTGGCCCGACCTGCAGGCCTGGACCTATTTTGCCGGGTCTATAAATAGGACTTCAATTATTAATGAAAATCATATCTCTCTCTATTTTCTCTTTAAATTCTCTCTATAATATTTTGATTTTATAACAGGACATTGCAATTTTAAATCTTTCTTATAAAAAAAAGTAGCTTTTTTTGGGCTTATGTTAAATGTCGGTTGTAGAAAAACGGCCTCGCATTTTCGTTTCTGCTTTGTCAGTCATGCCTAGAAATTTCCGGCAGAAGTCAGAAAGAAAGATTTTCCCTCTACACTTTTTTTCTTTATTCAAAATATTAAATATTTTGGAAATATAGATTTTTTTGGTTTTTTTTTTTTTTTTGTGGCCTTTAATTCAAGCTGCAAAACGTTTGGTTTTGTTCTTAACACGTACATTTCTATTACTGGTTATTTCTCCTTCCCGTTATATCTGCAGCTGCATAATCTCATTCAACAATCTTATTAGTTTCTTGATTTTTCATGAAAATCACAGGAAACTATTGAAGGGTTTGAATAAGATTTGAGTATTTGCAGATAAAAGTTACACACTTTATCATATTCCTGTATTTTAAAAGAAAAGAGATCAGAAAGAATCAAGTCTGATCATCATCTGCATTTATGTATCACTCTTGAAATTGGGATGGACGGGAAAGGAAATTTTAAATTGTTGTAAGATTATTTCCCCATTTCTTGGCGCTTTTGTTAGAAATTTTGTGGGATTCTGGATCGTTATATTGTGGGGAAGGATTATTTTAATCTGAATTTGTTATCATCTGTTTCTTTCATGTGTGGGTGTTGGTTTAGGTTATTGGTCTGTGTATTATTAACTTCGATTTGATTTGTAATTCTAGCTTAATTTTCCCCATATTTTCATATAATACCCGAAATATGGTATTTGAATCTCAATATTGAGCTTCGGAGTGGTGGAAATTCTAAAATTTAGTAACCATTGTTATTTTTTTTTTTTTTCATTCGGAGATCAAGTTTTCGGTAGTTTGATATCTTTGGTAGTAGCATGAGGAGACATAATGGGATGGACAAGAGTCCTTACGGCGATAAATGGCGCGAGTTATATATCCAGCAAATGAGAGCCAGCGAAAATAAGGACAATGGCCCTTATGGCGATAAGTGGCGCGAATTATATGTAAAGCAAATGAGAGCTGCTGAAAATAAGGACAAGAGTGCCCACTATGGCGATAAATGGCGCGAATTATATTTGAGGCAAATGAGAGCCGGCGAGAGTAGTTATAATCATGACACGGCCGTATTCATTTCCATGTCCCAAGAACTTAAGGAGGATGGTAACAAGTTATTTCAGAGGAGGGACTATGAAGGCGCGTTGATAAAATACGAAAAAGCCATAAAACTACTTCCGGACGACCATGTGGATATATCGTATCTAAGGAGCAATATGGCCGAATGCTATATGCAGCTAGGCATTAATGAGTACCCGAGGGCGATCCACGAGTGCACTTTGGCTCTTGAAGTGACGCCGAAGTACAGCAAAGCCCTCTTGAAAAGAGCTAGATGTTACGAAGCACTGAATATGCTAGATTTGGCTCTTATAGATGTCCGAACGGTACTAAAGATAGAACAGAACAATCTCATGGCGAATGAAATCGAAGCGAGGTTGAAAAGAACCTTTGAGAGACAAGGCTCGAGATTTAATGAAATTCCTATTGATTTGGTCCCATTGCCCGAGTACATCGAGCCACTTGTTTCGCCTGAAAGCAGTGGGCCGAAAGAGAAGGCAAAGGAAACGAAAAGCATTGAGGAATATGATAGTGGAGAAAATAAAAGTAGTTCGAATGAAATGAAAGAAAAATCTGAGGATCGAAGCGGTTTGATGAGGATATCCGAGGTTCAAATCGAGGAAAAGAATACCGAAGACAAATTGGTTGTGGAGGAAGAGAAAATCACAAATTGTACCGAGGAAGAGCCTAGAAGAACGGTTAAGTTAGTTTTCCGCGAGGAAATAAGATGGGCGCAAATCCCTCTCAATTGCGAAATTTTTAAATTGAGGAAAGTGATTTCCAATCGGTTTCCTAGCTCGAAAGCTATTGTTGTGAAGTTTAAAGATGAAGACGGTGATTTGGTAACGATCACCACAACCGAAGAACTCAGGTGGGCCGAGGAATCAACAGGGCATGGTTCCATGAAGCTTTATATCGTTGAGGTTGATCCATCTCAAGATCCGTTCTACGAGAAGGTTAAAAAAGACAAACTCGCCATGAAGCGCATTACCGAAAACGGGCAACACGTCGAGAAAAGAAAGGAAATAAACACCGAATCCACTTGTATAAGTGATTGGGTCATTCAGTTTGCTAAATTTTTCAAGAACTACGTTGGGTTCGATATTGATGCTTACATCGATCTCCATGAGGTGGGGATTAAAGTCTATTCCGAAGCTATGGAGGAGACTGTAACTAGTGAAGAAGCTCAAGACCTTTTCAGTGTTGCGGCAGATAAATTTCAAGAACTAGCCGCTTTAGCTTTGTTCAATTGGGGTAATGTACACATGTCGAGGGCCAGAAGAAAGGTCTACTTTAAAGAAGATTCTTCTAGGGAGTCCGTACTCGAGCAAGTAAAAAATGCATATGATTGGGCTCAGAAGGAGTTTGTGGTAGCTGGCGAAAGGTACGAAGAAGCTCTAAAAATCAAACCGGATTTTTACGAAGCTGTTCTTGCTCTCGGGCAGCAGCAGTTCGAACAGGCTAAGCTTTCTTGGTATTATGCAGTTGGTACGGGGGTAGATTTGGAAGTCTGGCCGTCGGGTGAAGTTCTTTTGCTTTATAACAACGCGGAGGAAAATATGGAGAGGGGAATGCGGATGTGGGATGAGCTCGAACAGCAGCGTCTTGATGATCTGTTTCAACAGAATAAGATTGAAACTCTGCTGCAGAAAATGAAAATGGACAATTTGTTCAAACATATATCCGCTGATGAGGTTGAAGAACAGGCTTCGAATATTCGGTCTCAGATATACGTGTTGTGGGGAACGATGTTGTACGAGAGATCCATCATGGAGTTTAAATTAGGACTTCCCGTCTGGCATGAGTGTTTGGAGGTTGCTGTTGAGAAATTTGAACTTGCCGGAGCGTCTCCGACTGATATTGCTGTTATGATAAAGAATCATTGCTCGAATGAAACAGGACTGGAAGGTGATGTACAATGTTGTATATTCCTAAAAAATGGGATAGTTTCATTGATCTAATATTTCTGGCCCTTGTAATGTGCTTGCAGGTTTGGGATTCAATATTGATGAGATAGTACAGGCGTGGAACGAGATGTATGAAGCCAAAAAGTGGCAGAGAAATATTTCTTCCTTCCGATTGGAACCACTGCTTCGAAGAAGAGTTTCGAAGCTATATTATGCTCTAGAAGGCGCATAAATGCTTTCTTTTTGTTGATCAGAGAGGGAATGAAATCACTCAATGCAGCAACCTGATTGGTAAGAAATTGTGGTTATTGCTTACTTTGGAATAATTTGGATGGAAGGATTTGAAGTTAAAGTTTCAAATCTTAAAAAAAGAGAGAAGGCATTGTGCTTGTTCAGTTTGGATAATATATGATGCTACAATGGACTTCAAATTCTGACTTCATATAGATCTCTCTCTCTCTCTCTCTCTCTCTCTCTCTCCCCCTCTCTCTCTCTCTCTTTCCCTCTCTTTGCACGTACTTGAATAAACGACCTTGCGCTTTCGGCTGTTTTCATTCAGATATACCTTAGAATAGGTGAATAAGTTAAAACACACATCCGGAGAATATCAAGATAAAACCGTGACGTATAAAGCGAAAGAAAATGCTAATTTCCCATAAGAAACTTTGAGCAGAAATTCTAGTCTAGTCATGTCACCTAAAACACCTAACGGGGTTTTAGCACCTTCAAACTTTTCCAAAATCTCATTATCCACCCTCCAAATATGGTATAAACTGTGCAATTCCTTAGATCATCTGTGAATATGTTTATTGCTCAGACATGGTCACTAATTCTCCATTTTGGCATTTTACCTCGTGGTTCTTATGCAACTGTATGAAAAAATGTTTATATGTTGCCCCATGTATCCATCTATCTATTAAACCTGACTTCCTTAAGTACACTCGCGCATATCTAATATTTTACATACTTATAATTTTTTTGCTAGAAGTGTTGATTTTACAAAATTAATCACTATAGCAATTATCTCGACTCATCACTGTCTGATGATATTTTCCAAACCTATGATGTTGATTGTTTTGGAATTTCAATTAATTTCTCCTTCTTGTGAAGGTTGCCACAGAAAGGGCATCCGGCGTAAAACCTTGCCACTTAATTTTTTGTATGAATTATAGTTTTAACTAATTTCAGACAATTAATTGACCCTATAATCTTAATCCCACCGAACCCAACATAGCTATGATTAAGGTGCAGTTGATAATGGTGATTATAATTCTTTGTTGATGACCTTTTTTATGTTGGTATGGTTATACCGTAAAAGATTCCAAACTTTTAACTATCAATATGAATGTTGTTTACTTGGGCAAAATTGCACCATACCCCCTCTAATTATGCTCGATAGGCGCCAAA
The DNA here is from genome assembly GCA_033398695.1 of Orobanche coerulescens. NCBI lineage: Eukaryota > Viridiplantae > Streptophyta > Magnoliopsida > Lamiales > Orobanchaceae > Orobanche > Orobanche coerulescens. Next base: position 67,797,788 of record CM065810.1, read on the forward strand.
CCTCCTCAATACTTTACATTGCATGAGACTCCCTGAATTCTACGATTAAGTTGCAACAGCCCACCAGCTCATTTTTCGTCCATTTATAATTAATGGCGTTTGTTTGCCCTTAGTTAGAGCTTAGTTACCCCCATTAACCACAGTGTAAGCGATTAAATATTATAAATAATATAAAATATTAAAATTGTAAAATTATACTACCTCCGTTCTTTTATAACTGCAACATCTGGACTTTCACGTTTGCCAATGCACAACTTTGATTATTAATATCTTCAATTCTTTATTTTTAAAAATTATAAGACGTTGATATTTTGAAAGAATATTTCGAGATGAATCTAACAAGATCTCAAATGATTATATTTTCCATATGTATAAATCACAAAAGATGGTCAAAAGAGAGTATGTGAACAGTGTAATAGTCAACACGTTGCAATAACAAAGTAACGGAGGAAGTAACTAATAGGGCCTAAAATCAGAAAATATATAAAATAGTCGAAGAGCATAAAATAATTATATGCAATTGAAAAAAGGCATAATTTTAGCATAAAAATTTGAAAAAAATCTTGAAATGTCAAAAACATATTAAATTAACAAATAATATGAGATAAAATCAGAAAATATATAAAGAAAGACAAAAGAGCTTAAAAGGATTATATGCAATTGGAAAAAAACAAAGGCAAAATTTTTGTAAGAAAAATAATTTTTTTATTTTTTTATTTTTTGTATTTTCCCCTTTCGTTTAATATTTATTTATTTTTTTAAAATTCTTTTACTTTTATTTTTTATGAAAAATAGTTTGTTGGTGAATATGTATGTAATTGAAGATTAAATTGGATCTTTATATACATATTTCGTAGCAAGATGGTACACACTTGTATCATTTTTTACGGTAGGAAGTTCAAACGTCTTAAAGAATTCAGGGAGTCTCATGCAATTTAAAAGGATAGGGTATTATTGAAGGGGGTATTTCCCTATGGTTTACTACTTCTGTTACATATTTCTGTATCTTATTCACATCATTTTAGCTTATTTTATTAGTGACCTTTACATGCTAAATTTAGATGAAAATATATATGCTCTGCAGGAACTCGTGTTACCATCAACTTATCGCTGGCTTGTTATGTATTTACTGGCCGGAGCAAAATCGATTTTACGAGGTTCACCAGTTTAAGGGGACTAGTAAGTGGAGTTGCACAAAATTCATTTTTGTTGGTTTCTGCTTCACTGGCATATTTAAAAGCTCTCATCAAACATTGATTTTGTGAAATATCTTCATAGCCTTTGGTTTTATTTTTTCGCTTTTACCTTCAGGAATTTTTTTTTATGGACAGGAGAGTTTTTCATGTGGAAGTTGTGACTGTAATTTTTCTTCTTATACGTTTCATGTTTTATCAATTTTGGAGGTGATTGTGGTCATTCTGACAAAAATAAATCGTATAAATTGATAGAACCAAGTTGTGTAATCATTATTATTATTATTGTTGTCGTCGTGGTTGTCTTTCCTTCATGTGGTGTGACTCTAAAAAAAAAAAAGAAAAAGAAAATTCTTTCATAATAAACTGAGTTGTCTTATTGATTACGTGGTTTGCTACAGCAAAGATTTGATAATGGGATCTAGTTTGGCCACTAAAACGAAATTACTAGGAAAATATTTTAATGTCGGTGATGTCAGACAAAATTTGAATAGATTCTGCCGCAAGTCTATTGTACTGTAATCTAATGGGAATCTCTCTGATGCCAAAAAAAAAAAGTCTATTGTACTGTAAAAGAGAATCCATATATATATATATATATATATATATATATATATATATATATGAAAAGTGGTGATGAAAATGAAAGGAGATACGTCATACTGGGATAAAATCCAGCATTAATTCCAAAGAAAAATAAATGATTTAAAATAATTTCAATTATATTTTGCCATGCACGATTAGTTTGTTGAGTTTTCCATATTTTTAGGTGAAAGCTAAGCTTACTTGAAAAGATGGACTTTTCAAAAGCTTACGTGAAGGTAAAACAAGATCAAATTATCATTTGTTGACCTGCTTATCAATGATTTAAAATAATTTCAATTATATTTTGCCATGCACGGGTTAGTTTGTTGAGTTTTCCATATTTTTAGGCAAAAGCTAAGCTTACTTGAAAAAGATGGACTCTTTTCAAAAGCTTACGTGAAGCAGAAAACAGACTACCGAAATTATCATTTGTTGACTTGCTTATCTCTCTGGGTCTTTAAATACTCTCTCAACTCTGTGCATTTATCATCCGCAACTATGAATATATATCTTGGGGCGAAAGCAGAAAATTGCTAATATATTTTCCATATTCAATTAGGTTGAATCCGATTTTAAGAGCAGAATTTTTATCACAAGAAAAACAGAGTGCTATATAAAAGATTCGAAATGTTTGATTATCTCAAAATGTTTGATTCGAAGAGAAAGATGATTATCCGTAACTGCGCAATTACAAATCTGCCACATGATTTAATCATGCGCATTATGGAAAAGCTTGCACTTCAATCGTGACATGAGCAAATGCTATCGCTGGGTAATTTGCGCTTTCTTAGGCTCTTCATTCACTGCGCGTTATTGTGTATATATAGAAAATTATTGTTTTCTAACCACAAACAATACTATGTTTCCCAGCTATCGGCTCTTCTATGAGTTGGGTAACACAACAAGCATTTTGCAGCAGCTTAGTTTTGACATGCAACATGATATTTCTCCTTCAATGTTAGATAAACTGGTGGCTTCTAAAAATGCTGAAGCACTATTCAGAAAATCATTGGTAAATTAATATCTAATTGGTTACTAATTATTTTTATCTCATCTTCTCCTAATTTTATTACCATCTCATTTTTTTGTAGTTAAAGTTCTTCGTCGAAGAAAATGAAGACGAAGCATTTGAATTAATGATTATCGCCCTAAACCTCAATCACCATGAAGCCTCATACTGTTTAAACTTCATGAAGTTGTTTAGTGGTGATGAAAAACACAGAGAAGAAGGAATTCATGGGTTGTCGATGTTGGAGGATAATTCTAAGAGCGCATACTATGTGACATCATGCAGATGGCAGCTGAAAAAAAGACTTTCAAAAATGAAATTTAAGCTTCCTAACTACCTTAGTGTTCCACTGTTCTGTAATTCAAGTGACGAAGAATTTCTATCGCATCTAGAAGGGCAAGTTCCGCACAACCAGTGCCCTAGATGTGTTGCTGATATTGAAGTGGTCTATATGAATGCTATTAGTACATGCGAGCACAGCACTAATGTAATATCCACAATTTTCGATTTTTGGTAATTTTCTTTCGGCAAGAGTCCGTTTTGACGACTCGCTTATGACCGTTTCATCGTGCTGAGAATAATTAATTCTACACTTTTTGACATCCGAGATCGTTTCAGTGTCGTTTTGTTGAGTTCCGTGCTTTTTAGCGACTTTTCCGCACTTGAGTTCGATTCTTGCGAATCTCGTTCGAAACTGCTGTTTCGAGTTTCCTGTAAGTCCGTTTAACTTTGTTAGACGTGTTGTGAACTTCAGTTTGGTTATTCGATCACGTATCGTGATTTTCGGGCGTTTTGGGCCATTTTGTAATTTACCCAAAGTTACGGGTATCCGTATCTGTAATTGTTGTCTCGACCCGTTTCTTGGTCGCGTATGATTAATTATTGCATTATGTTTTTATTTCGGGTCGTTGATGCTGTCCGCGAACTTTTCGTCGTGTTCGTTCCGTACGTTTTCGGAAATCGAGTCGTCGAGCCCTGGTGTTCGAGCACCGCCGGACGACGGATCGCCGGACGATTGCGGGCACCGGCGGACGGTGCGGGTAGAACCGGCGAAGCGTACGCCACGGCCGGAAGGCTGCGCTAATCGGCAGTGTAGCGACGCTATCGGCCGCCTAACGACGCTTATCAGTGCGGAGTGGAGTCCAGGGTTCAGAATCGGTCATGCTCGGCAGTAGCGCACGCTATCGGGCATTGCGACGCCACGACCGGGCAGTAGCGCGCGCTACGGCCGGAAGGTCTGCGACGCTACTGGCCGAAGCCGCAGGGGCGGTGGGCATCGGATCGCGGCCTGGGCCGATAGCGCACGCTAGCTCGTCAGCCTAGCGCGCGCTAGTCCGGCCCAGTATAAATGTGACAGAGCAGTCACATTTCATCTCGTTTTTCATTTCCTTCCTTCTCCGTCCGCGGCTGGCGATTCATGGGTGACGAAGCCATGTTGTTTAACAACAAATCCACGAAGTTCTTGAGTTCATAACATCAATCAATCATCCGTTATCATCCTTTGATCCAGCGAATCAAGGTAATCTTACCTTAGAACCCTAATTTCGTGAATTTGGGGGGTTTTGCATTTTCGTCCGATTCGTTCCGTGTTGTTGATTAATTCATGATGGGTATGATTAATCTTGGTAGTATGCTTTTGTTTAACATCATTTAATCCATTGTTCTTCGTCGAATCGAAGTATATTTCTTGATTTCCTTCGAATTGACTTTTTGGGGGATTTGTTCTCGATCTCATTTTCCATCCATTTTTGTTGGATATATTGTGGTTAAATGATGTTGTTAAACATATTCTATGGATTGTATATCCATATTTCGACTTGGAATTCTGTTTTCGTGTTTTGTCGGGACGAATCGTGTTCTTAGCCGTTTTGGGGAAAACCCTTGAACTTTCGTCGTTTCTTCTTTGAATTCAGCGACTTTGGGTCGTACTTTGGAATTCATTTTCATTGTTGATTATTGTTGTCCGTAGTTTATTGTCGCGGGTTAGCGTTCGGTGGAGTCGGCGGGTTCGTAGTCGGTTCGTGCCAACCTACTTCGGTCGATTCTTCGCGTTTGTGATTACTCGAGGCAAGTACCTTGCCCATACTATTCTTGTTTTATGGATATGATAATTAGTGATCATCTAAATGTGTTTATTTGATCGTTTGTTTTAAACTTTCAAAAGATTCGGTTTAGCCTTGTTAAAGGCTTGCTTTCAAAACGCGTGTGTTTTGTGAATGGTGTGTCTTGTAAATGACTATGTGAATCCTATGGATATATTTGGTGTTGATGATGCACTTGGTATTTGCGTGTGGGCGTATATTATTTCATTTCAGTGCGTTGTGGTTTGACGTGGTGTTTTGCTAAGTGTTTGATGCCTCTGAGTGAATTGTTTGGATATCTTTGTTGCATTGTGTTATTTGTGTGAATGTGTGGATATGGTTAAAGGTCTACGGTGACACATGGCACGTGATCATGTGGTCAGGATGCAACAAGTGATTGATCCAACCGTGAGAGCCTGAGATAATCTACGGTGGCACATGGCATGCGATCATGTGGCCAGGATGCAACAAGCGATTGATCCAACCGTGAGATGTGTGTGATTTGTTTCAGTAGCCAGCTCGGGAGGGTCCTTCGAGGCCTCGAGTGGATTTGTGGCTTCGTCCCGGTCCTAGGCGATGCGCGTGCGTGATTACGTTTTGTTGATTTTTTTATGTCCGTCGAGGACACGTGATGTTGGGCTCTGGCCCTGTGAATTATTGTCGGTTTTCTATTTGCGAAAACAAAACCTTTGGGCTGTGACCCTGTTGATTTTTGGAAAGATAAGGATTCGATAATCCGAAATTATTTTCTATTAAAACTCTCGATGGCATTTTAAACTGTTTTATAAACTGTTTCCCTTCTATTGTGGCCTTTCGGTTTTTGGAATGTCTTACTCAAACTCTTGCCTCGGGAAGTACTTTTCGTTACTTTTGGATTTTTGAGGATTCCTGGTTATTGTTATTCGTGGAATGTGAATTGTATGGCTCGTATTTTTGCACTTGTACTTGCACTAGCAAAACAGTGGAGTTTTGCTAACCCCCGAGTATTCGGGGGGTGGATGTCTATTTTTGCATTCAGGTTTTGGAGCATAGCACAGGGTCGGCACGAAGGATGATGAAAGATGAACGATACTAATCACACGAGGATCCGTTGATGTCGTATTGGTCTAGCTGTATTTTCTTTTCCGCTGCAGTATATTTTTCCCCTTGTACGGGTGTGGTTGTATTTTGACCCCTGCGTGGGCATGAGTTGTATTTGAGTTGTATGTATTTATTGAAAGACCAAATCGGTCTACTGAGCCATTTTAGCCTTAAAAGGCAATGTTTGATTTTAGTTATCAGCCTGGTAGATCCTCGAGGAGAGGGTCTACGGCGTGTAATATCCCTGAGCGGATTGTGGGTGTTACAGAATGGTATCAGAGCTTAGGTTGTGGAAACCTAGGCTGTCGGGTCAGTGGTGTCTGTTGAGTTTTTGTCTCGTCGGATTTCGTCTGACTGAGTCGTGTCGCGACGCGTCGTCTGAGTTTGTTGGTCGTGATTAGTATCGTGGGCGATCTTCATCTTTGTGCGACCTGTGGATGTAAGTCTCCCTTCTTTGTGTTGTGCCTCGTGTGACACGAGCTATTTTTATGATTATTTGATTAGTGACGGAATCCTCTTATGGATTTTGATTTCTTGATACGTGGTTATTTGACTCTCATATTTCGTTCATATGAGGAGTAGTGTCCTGGATTGTGTATCTTTGACTGTAATTTTTTTTCCGCTGCGTGAGTTCTTTCAAATGGCTTTCGGCCTTTTGCCAATTGAGTTTGATTTCGAAAACCGATTCCTTTAACCGAGTTTTTGGCGTTATGGCCTTGATCGTTTTGGCAAAATTCTTGTGACGGTACTTAGTATTTTGTAAATGGCTTTTGTGAGTTTTTGAAATATTACCGTCATCGGCCTTTTTAACGTTGTAAATGGTTTTTAGCCTGGTGAGTTCCGGCGTGGGACCCACGGCGCTATAATGTTTTGCGTAATTACCTAAAGTTTTTGGGCATTCTAGCCCATTGAATTATCTTTGAAAACCTTGAGTATCTTAGAAAATAAATTTCGATACGTACTTTTAAAATGAATTATTCTCTCGTGGTACATCCAAAGTGCCACAATATGTTTCAAAATTCTTCTACCTCGAGGACCCAAAATGTTTTGAGATATTTTCAATGTTTTATAAACACTTTTACTTAGACCCGAGGGTCGAATATTCTGAAAGTTTTTCACTAAGAGAAGGTGTCCTCATTTTTGTTCAAACGCAAGATGATTTTCAAAGTCTCGAAAATGATGGAATTGGTGGTGTGAACGTTGAGTCGTTCGCCATGCATATGTTTTTGTTGTCCCTTTGTGGGAGGTGTGATGACGATCTTTAATGTTGTCATTTCGTGGTGACTTGCGTGTTATCGCACTTGTGTGAGCTGTTAAAGCTTGGGTTTGTACGTTTGTGTACATGTGTGATTGTTTCACGATGTTTGTAATTATGTGCTAGTTATTGTTCGGGCCGTTAAGGTTGCCGAACGATACCGTCGTTGCTGTATTGTTTGTGTGTGTATTACTGTACGATGGAAATTGTTGTATATGATATGTGTTATGATTCTTTGTTGTGCTGAGTTGGCATCTCTGCTATGTTGTTTTGCGACGTTATGCCCCATTATATCTAGCATTTTGTATTTTCGATATGCCGAGCCGAGACGTTTCAACTGTGATGTGCTGGGGCATACACGTGTAAATTGTCCTTCTCGTCGGTAACACATTTCGAGTGCAGACTCGAGGGACACTGAATTCAGTTTTGCGAATTGGCTACCGAGACATTCGGAGTTCGTGCTTCAGCACAGTTATCAGGATCGGCTCTGAAAGGCCCAGTGGAGATTTTTCTGTCGGTTGCTTTTTGTGTGGTTAACTTGTTTCCGTTGTTGTGAGCTGCGGGGACGACATTTCTTTTATAAGAGGTCGAATATAATACCCGTATTATTTTTGGCTTCTGCATTTTCTCTTTCTCAATTCAATCGACTCGCTCGTGTTCGTTGTTACTTTCTGAACTTGTTCTGTATTTCGGTTTCATCGTCCGAACGAACTGTGATCTTGTTGTGGGTCGATCTGATTATCGCTGTGACTTTTCGAGTTCGGTTTGATTCTTGTGAACCTTGTTCGGGAGTGACATCATCTGGTTCTATTAGTTCTTTTATTCGAAGTGGATCGGATTTGGAACTCTTGTGTTTTCGACTCTGTCGACTCGTTTATGTTCGTTGACATTTCTGGGCTTGTCCTGCCCCTTGCTTGTGTTGATCGAATGAGTGTGGTATTATTTCGGAATAACTCGTTTGTCGTTGTGACTTTTAAATCGCTATTCCTTTTCCGGTGGATCTTTTGGGAATGCATGTCTTGTAGTTCTCACCAGATCGTCCTGGGAGTTGTTGTTTAAATTTTATTATCCTTCGTGTTTCGGACATGATTGTTCGATTTTTGTTGTCTCGATCGTTTGTTTGTTTGGTTTTGTTCTCGTTTCGTGATTGTTGAGCGTTCAGGATCCTTCCTAATTCCCTTAAGTTCGGGAAGTTAGTCTCGTTTTCAATCTTCCAACCCTTGGGCGGTGGAATTCCGTATTTGTTCAGCGGTTGGCTCGCGTTTTGATTGATGTACCGTTGGGTTGGTCAATCCTATTGATTTTCGTTCGTTGTGTTTTGTGATTGTCTGGATAATCGACTCGATTGTATTGTCTGTTTGATGACGCTTGTCACTTGTTGATTTTATTATGTTTCTACCGGTGGCGTTGTGTTGGTCATCGTGGGGCGTGTTTTCACGCCATATGTCTCTTTGCGTTGCTTGTGGCGTTCCGTCGTTGGCGCGAGTTTCGGTTCTTGTGTATCTCGTTGAGTGTTTTCTGGCAGGATGTTGCTCCTCCCTACTTATTTTAAGTTTCGGGACGAAACTTCTTTTAAGGAGGGTAGAATGTAATATCCGCAATTTTCGATTTTCGGTAATTTTATTTTTTCGGCGAGAGTCCATTTTGACGACTCGCTTATGAACGTTTCATCGTGCTGAGAATAATTAATTCTACACTTTTTGACATCCGAGATCGTTTCGGTGTCGTTTTGTTAAGTTCCGTGCTTTTTAGCGACTTTTCCGCACTTGAGTACGATTCTTGCGAATCTCGTTCGAAACTGCTGTTTCGAGTTTCCTGTAAGTCCGTTTAACTTTGTTAGACGTGTTGTGAACTTCGGTTTGGTTATTCGATCACGTATCGTGATTTTCGGGCATTTTGGGCAATTTTGTAATTTACCCAAAGTTACGGGTATCCGTATCTGTAATTGTTGTCTCGACCCGTTTCTTGGTCGCGTATGATTAATTATTGCATTATGTTTTCATTTCGGGTCGTTGATGTTGTCCGCGAACTTTTCGTCGTGTTCGTTCCGTACGTTTTCGGAAATCGAGTCGTCGAGCCCTGGTGTTCGAGCACTGGCCGGACGGTTGCGGGACTGGCCGGACGATTGCGGGCACCGGCCGGACGGGTGCGGCAGGAACCGGCGTAGCGTACGCTACGGCCGGAAGGCTGCGCGCGCTAACCGGCAGGTGTAGCGCACGCTATCGGCTGGCCTAACGCACGCTATCGGGTCTGGACAGTGGAGTCCAGGGGTTCTGGAATCGGTCATGCTCGGCAGGTAGCGCACGCTACTGTCGGGCATTGCGCACGCTACGACCGGCAGGTAGCGCGCGCTACGGCCGGAAGGCTGCGCACGCTACCTGGCCGAGTCAGTAGGGCAGTGTGGGCACTGGACTGCGGCCTGGGCCGATAGCGCACGCTAGCTCGGCAGCCTAGCGCGCGCTAGTCCGGCCCAGTATAAATGTGACAGAGCAGTCACATTTCATCTCGTTTTTCATTTCCTTCCTTCTCCGTCCGCGGCTGGCGATTCATGGGTGACGAAGCCATGTTGTTTAACAACAAATCCACGAAGTTCTTAATTTTATAACATCAATCAATCATCCGTTATCATCCTTTTCCAGCGAATCAAGGTAATCTTACCTTAGAACCCTAATTTCGTGAATTTGGGGGTTTTTGCATTTTCGTCCGATTCGTTCCGTGTTGTTGATTAATTCATGATGGGTATGATTAATCTTGGTAGTATTCTTTTGTTTAACATCATTTAATCCATTGTTCTTCGTCGAATCGAAGTATATTTCTTGATTTCCTTCGAATTGACTTTTTGGGGGATTTGTTCTCGATCTCGTTTTCCATCCATTTTTGTTGGATAGATTGTGGTTAAATGATGTTGTTAAACATATTCTATGGATTGTATATCCATATTTCGACTTGGAATTCCGTTTTCGTGTTTTGTCGGGACGAATCGTGTTCTTAGCCGTTTTGGGGAAAACCCTTGAACTTTCGTCGTTTCTTCTTTGAATTCAGCGACTTTGGGTCGTACTTTGGAATTCATTTTCATTGTTGATTATTTTTGTCCGTAGTTTATTGTCGCGGGTTAGCGTTCGGTGGAGTCGGCGGGTTCGTGGTCGGTTCGTGCCAACCTACTTCGGTCGATTCTTCGCGTTTGTGATTACTTGAGGCAAGTACCTTGCCCATACTATTCTTGTTTTATGGATATGATAATTAGTGATCGTCTAAATGTGTTTATTTGATCGTTTCTTTTAAACTTTCAAAAGATTCGGTTTAGCCTTGTTAAAGGCTTGCTTTCAAAACGCATGTGTTTTGTGAATGGTGTGTCTTGTAAATGACTATGTGAATCCTATGGATATATTTGGTGTTGCACTTGGTATTTGCGTGTGGGCGTATATTATTTCATTTCAGTGCGTTGTGGTTTGACGTGGTGTTTTGCTAAGTGTTTGATGCCTCTGAGTGAATTGTTTGGATATCTTTGTTGCATTGTGTTATTTGTGTGAATGTGTGGATATGGTTAAAGGTCTACGGTGACACATGGCACGTGATCATGTGGTCAGGATGCAACAAGTGATTGATCCAACCGTGAGAGCCTGAGATAATCTACGGTGGCACATGGCATGCGATCATGTGGCCAGGATGCAACAAGCGATTGATCCAACCGTGAGATGTGTGTGATTTGTTTCGCTAGCCAGCTCGGGAGGGTCCTTCGAGGCCTCGAGTGGGATTTGTGGCTTCGTCCCGGTCCTAGGCGATGCGCGTGCGTGATTACGTTTTGTTGATTTTTATGTCCGTCGAGGACACGTGATGTTGGGCTCTGGCCCTGTGAATTATTGTCGGTTTTCTATTTGCGAAAACAAAACCTTTGAAATGTGACTGTTGATTTTGGAAAGATAAGGATTCGGTAATCCTAAATTATTTTCTATTAAAACTCTCGATGGCATTTTAAACTGTTTTATAAATTGTTTCCCTTCTATTGTGGCCTTTCGGTTTTTGGAATGTCTTACTCAAACTCTTGCCTCGGGAAGTACATTTCGTTACTTTTGGATTTTTGAGGATTCCTGGTTATTTTTATTCGTGGAATTTGAATTGTATGGCTCGTATTTTTGCACTTGTACTTGCACTAGCAAAACAGTGGAGTTTTGCTAACCCCGAGTATTCGGGGGGTGGATGTCTATTTTTGCATTCAGGTTTTGGAGCATAGCACAGGGTCGGCACGAAGGATGATGAAAGATGAACGATACTAATCACACGAGGATCCGTTGATGTCGTATTGGTCTAGCTGTATTTTCTTTTCCGCTGCAGTATATTTTGACCCCTGCGTGGGCATGAGTTGTATTTGAGTTGTATGTATTTATTGAAAGACCAAATCGGTCTACTGAGCCATTTTAGCCTTAAAAGGCAATGTTTGATTTTAGTTATCAGCCTGGTAGATCCTCGAGGAGAGGGTCTACGGCGTGTAATATCCCTGAGCGGATTGGGGGTGTTACAACTAAAACCTAGGAGTATTTCAATATCATTGTAATTGTCTCTATTCACATTACTAAAACAACTTATATTTGTGAATCATATTCACTTATCTTGGGTTTCAAATTCTCACTTTTCATTTCATGCATGTTTCTATTATTTCAAACATGTTAACCAATTATTTTTATAGATAATGACTTGAAAATTTTAAATGCTCGAATCAAATTGTAAATTATTCTGATCAAAATTATTAACAGTCTTTAATATTTAATAGAATATCATCAATCAGATTTTATTTTAATTGAATAACTAAAATTCGGATAATCTTAACAATTGACACCAAGATCCTGAAAACTCTAGAAAGTTAAAACACGCTGTTTAAACCACTCGAGTATAATGACTTATATAATAAAATATCTATCATCAATTCGATTTTATTTTATTTAAATAACTAAAATTCGGATAATCTTAACAATTCAGCCGTAAAGATCCTGAAAACTTTAGAAAATTAAAATACACTGTTTTATGATAATTTAAAAGACCGCATCAAATTTTATTAACAGTCTTTAATATTTAATAGAATATCATCAATCAGATTTTATTTTAATTGAATAACTAAAATTCGGATAATCTTAACAATTGACACCAAGATCCTGAAAACTCTAGAAAGTTAAAACACGCTGTTTAAACCACTCGAGTATAATGACTTATATAATAAAATATCTATCATCAATCCGATTTTATTTTATTTAAATAACTAAAATTCGGATAATCTTAACAATTCAGCCGTAAAGATACTGAAAACTCTAGAAAATTAAAATACACTGTTTTATGATAATTTAAAAGACCGCATCAAATTGAAAAATAACTAACTAAAATTCGGATAATCACAACAATACTTGAAAACCATATCCTAAAGTCAGCCACCGAATCAACTTTCTAGAGAACTAAAAATTCGGGATATCAAGTCATTGAAAACCGTATCCTAATAACCCTACAAGTTTAAACCACTCGATTATAATGACTTGGATAATAAAATATCTATCATCAATCAGACTTTATTTTATTTAAATAACTAAAATTCGGGTAATCTAAATCATTTAAAAGACCACATCAAATTGAAAACCATTTCCTAAAGTCTTCCACCAAATCAACTTTCTAGAGACCTAAAAATTCGGGTAATCTAAATCATTTAAAACAATAATCTTATAAAAACCCTACAAGTTTAAAACACTCGATAATAATGACTTAGATAATAAAATATCTATCATCAATCCGATTTTAGTCTATCATCAATCCGATTTTATTTTATTTCAATAACTAAAATTCGGGTAATATAAATCATTTAAAAGACCACATCAAATTGAAAGTCTTCCACCAAATCAACTTTCTAGAGACCTAAAAATTCGGATAATTTAAATCATTTAAAACAATAATCTTATAAAAACCCTACAAGTTTAAAACACTCGATTATAATAGCTTAGATAATTTAATGTAGAGATAATCAAGTCTTTTGAAAAAGATGGACTGTTTTGATAATTTCAGATAACGACAGAAAGTTCAATGGGTCGTCGTTTTAATAGGCATAAATTAAGATCTGTTCCAAATTAAGACTCCTATAAAATACAGTCACTCGAGGCAAGGGCCTTTACTACACTATAAATAACATAGTACATCTAGGTTTTAATAACACACTACAAAGAAAATATTACAGATCTTACAAACATGTCAAATATATTTGTTCGAGGAATTAACAAGGAGACCAGCAACAGGACCATCACAGTGAAGATCTTGCGTTTATGGATTCCAACTGACCAACAAAAGAAATCAGTTTCAATCGAGGCAATTCTTATGGACAACGAGGTATAAGGACTCCACAAATTTTTTATTATTTCTATTCAATATTTTCATCATAAACTGAACCACTATATATCATAGGGATCCAAAATACCAGCTTACGTGAAAAGAGGTTTACTATCCAATTTCAAAAAGCAATTGACCGAAGGCGATACAGTGAATATTTCTACTTTTGGTGTTGAGGACAACCACCAAAGCAAATGGAACAAGGCCAGAGTTGAATGCTCAGTAAAATTGATATTCCACTATATTACAAAAGTGGCCAAGTGTAAGCCAGACATGTGGATTCAGTCAAATGGACTCGAACTGATTCCTTTTGATGACATTCCTTCCTTTAATGGAGAATATTTTATTGGTAGGTTGTATGTTATTGTATTTTTATGATCTCTTGATAAATATTATTATGCTGATATATTATCAATATTTTTCAGACGTAATAGGACGCGTTATACGAATTGGCAACATTACTTATGTCAACAAGGCACATGCTCGAAAGTTAGACATCGAAATTCAAGATGAAAGGTGACTTAATTTCGATGTTTTTTCTAATTTGAATAGTTATTTTTAGTATTGCATTTTACCTTAGACTGTATGACATTAATGTAGGAATATTAGCCTAAAGGTAGTGCTATGGGAGTCGTACGCGGACAAGCTGCTAGAAATAGCACCTACCAACGATAAGCTTGAAGACGGGCTTACTATAGCACTGCAGTTTGCACACAAGTCCATTTGGCAAGGTCATCAGCATTTCATACTAATTTTAAAGTACATTTCATTATTTTAAACACATACTAATAAAATCACGCACATTTTAACAGAAGAGCTACGTGTGCAAACTACTATGCATGCCACCAAGATGCTCATAAATGAAGATTTACCGGAGTTTGAGGACTTCAATATGAAGTACTGCAGAGCAGTCTATTATACAAGTGTTTTTTAATTATCGGTTTATGTTTTTTATAGACAAAACATTATTTTTTTAACTCAGCTCGCCATTTTATAGGAAGAAGATGTCCGGAAATGATTCAGTTAGTAGATCAATCACATTACGGAGTGAAATTCGTACACTGAAATCAGAGGAATGGTTGAACTTGGAAAAACACAGGACAACTTCTCAGATCAAGAAAGAAAGTGAGGTAAATAAATCTACTTTATTTGACTTATAATATCTTTGATTCAATTGAATTAATGTATATTTAACATTTTCCAGCCTGGGTCCTATATTCTCTTTGTCAAGTTCACCGACATTGGAGATACATGGTACTACAATTCGTGTGTGCATTGCAAAACAAAGACCGGAGACAAAAAGGCTGAAGACATCTGTCCGAATATAAAGTGTGGACGCAAAATGGACTCGATTGTACCTAGGTAATCAGGTCAATTTAAGTCATTTATACTTTATATTAGATACGTTTCTTAGCGATTGATAAAACAGGTTCAGGCTCAAAGTTATAGCAACAGATTCAAAATCAAACGATGAAATTACCGTTGTTTTATTTGAGGATATGGTTGCACACCTTATAGGCAAATCAGCTGCTGCCGTTCTTGCTTCCCTCATTGAGGTATTTTCTGTTTCAAAAAGTTTCATTATATATAAACGTCTAGGAAATTACTATTCTGACAATGTTTTTTTCCTCACTATAGAAAGGAGATGAAGAAGCACTGCCCATGGACTTTCATCCAATACTTTTCAAATATTATTTGATAAGAATCCGTGTGTCAAGGGAATATAACATTGTAAAGGGTTATAATGACTACAGTGTGGAACATCTAACAACTGATGAGAAAATCCATATATATATGAAAAGTGGTGATGAAAATGAAAGGAGAGACATGCCACATGGGACAAAATCTTAGGTGGCGAATTCCAGCAAAAAATAAATAATTTAAAATAATTTCAATTATATTTTGCCATGCACGGGTTAGTTTGTTGAGTTTTCCATATTTTTAGGCAAAAGCTAAGCTTACTTGAAAAAGATGGACTCTTTTCAAAAGCTTACGTGAAGCAGAAAACAGTACCGAAATTATCATTTGTTGACCTGCTTATCAATGACTTAAAATAATTTCAATTATATTTTGCCATGCATGGGTTAGTTTGTTGAGTTTTCCATATCTTTAGGCAAAAGCTAAGCTTACTTGAAAAAGTAAGAAGAATCAGATTTTGCAGAAGAACGAGAAAAGAAGATGTAGAATTTTACCTGTTGTTGTTGTTGAAAGTGAGATCTGCTGGGAAAGTTTGAGAAACTGTCGAAAGGGCTTGGAGGCTGTGAACGATCGGCCAAGGAGAAGAAGTGTGTTCTAGGGTTTGTACTGAGTATAAGCTACAGTATTTATACTGTATTAGGAATTAGGTATAGTATATAATTATGGGTTTGATATGTTCTCTTATTTGGGTCAAGCTATTTGGGCAACAAGATTAATATGGGCCACAATAAAAGTGAATAATAATCGGGCTGAATTAAATAATAATAATAATAATAAATAATAAATAATAGGGATAATAATAATAATAGTAATAATAATAAATAATATTATTATTTAGCTTGTAAAATATTTTGGGCAACAATTAATATTATTTAAAATTTGACTCGGGCCTAGCATTGACGAGATGCACAATGAAATAAAGTGACGAGAGTTAATATGACATAAAATGAGATACTGAATTAATTAATTTGACATTCGTCAAAATAAAATGAAATGAAATGAATTTGCATGGTCATAAAAATGAAATGAATTAAACGATAAATTATTCGGGCATTAATTTAATAAAACTGAACATGTTTTCTATAATTCACAATAAATGTATATGTGTAATCGGGGCGTTACAACCTACCCCCCTTTAACAAATTTTCGTCCTCGAAAATTAAGTTACGTAACTTGAAAAATGAATGTTGGATACTTAGAACGGATCTCCTCTTCACGTTCCCAAGTTGCCTCATTTGGTCCATGACGACTCCACTGAACTTTCACCAATTTAACCTCTTTATTTCGTAACTAATGTACCCTACGCTCCAAAATAGTTGTAGGTACCTCCTCATAAGTCAGGTTCTTGGCTACGTGCAACTCTTTGAAATTGCATACGTGACCAGGATCATGTATGTACTTTCTCGGCATGGAGACGTGAAAGACATTGTGCACTCCCGATAATTCCAACGGTAATGCCAAACTATAAGCAAGATCAACAACGTGACCCAAAATCTCAAAAGGTCCGATATAACGAGGCTGTAGCTTTCCCTTCTTACCGAATCGTATCACTCATTTCATCGACGCAACTTTCAAGAACACATTTTCTCCAGCCTCAAATTGGATATCTTTCCTTCGTTTATCAGCATAAGACTTCTGCCTATCCTGGGCAGTCTTAATTCTACTTCTGATTTCGGCTATCTTCTCTACAGTCTGTCCGATCAATTCTGAACCCAAAATTTTTTCTTCTCCAACCTCATTCCAATAAAGGGGCTATCGACATTTCCTTCCGTATAGACCCTAATACGGGGCCATTTGTATAGTCGCTTGGTAACTATTGTTATAAGCAAACTCTACTAACGGCAAAATATTCTCCCAATTCTCACCAGTATCAAGAACACACGCCCTCAATAAATCTTCAAGTGTCTTGATAGTCCTTTCAGATTGACCATCGGTTTGCGGGTGATATGCAGTACTGAAATTCAACTTAGTGCCCAATGCACTCTGCAGACTCCTCCAAAATTTCGATGTAAATCGCGGATCTCTATCCGAGACGATCGACACTGGGACACCATGTAGCCTCAAAATCTCCTGAATATAAATGCTTGCATATTGTTCCATACTATAAGTCATCCTCACAGGTAGAAAATGAGATGACTTCGTCAAATGGTCTACTATCACCCAGATAGCATCGTTCTTCCTCACGGTTCGCGGCAGACCAACTACGAAATCCATTGTGATATGCTCCCATTTCCATTCTGGAATTTCCAACAGTTTAAGTAAACCTCCTGGCCATTGGTTTTCTGCCTTCACTTGCTGACATATCATACATCTCTCCACAAATACACCAATGTCCCGTTTCATTCCTCTCCACCAAAAGAACTTCTTCAGGTCGTGGTACATCTTTGTACCTCCCGGGTGAGCGGAGTATGGTGCATTGTGAGATTCTTCAAGAATTTGCTTCCTAAGGGATGGATCCTTAGGAACACATAACCTCCCATCATAAGTCAAAACATCATCTGCGACAATGATAACTTCTCAATACTCCCAGCTTGTGCCCGATCTTTCATCTTGCACAAGAACTTGTCACGTGGTTGAGCCTCCTTAATCTTATCCCTCAAGTTTGGTTGCAAGACCAAAGATGATAGGATTGTTTTCGAACTCTTTGAAGACTCAAATACCTCAATCCTCAACTCGGAGAACTCCTTTATCAAACTCTCCTGATCGGTCAAGCAAGCTAACTCACCTCTAGTCTTCCGACTCAAGGCATCAGCTACTATATTCGCCTTACCCGGATGGTAATGGATGGTACAATCATAGTCCTTCACCAGTTCTAACCATCGTCTTTGTCTCATGTTAAGATCCTTCTGTGTGAAAAGATATTTCAAACTTTTATGGTCTGTGTATATCTCACACTTCCCTCCGTAGAGATAGTGGCGCCAAATCTTCAGCGCATGTACTACAGCAGCCAACTCCAGATCATGCGTTGGATAGTTCAACTCATGTGGTTTAAGTTGTCTCGATGCATAGGCTACTACTTTACCATGTTGCATCAAAACACAACTCAAACCCTGCTTTGAGGCATCACTATAAATAACAAAGTCTTCCGTCGGATCAGGAATCGTTAATACTGGTGCCGAGGTTAGTCTCCTTTTCAACTCTTGAAAACTTTCCTCGCACTTCTCACTCCATTCAAACCTCACGCCCTTCCTTGTTAATTGAGTCATAGGAGTGGCGATTTTAGAAAATCCTTCGATACATCTTCTATAATAGCCAGCTAGGCCCAGAAAGCTACGAACTTCGCTCGCATTATTGGGTACTCCCCAACTACTCACTGCTACAACCTTATCAGGTTCTACCTCAATTCCTTTTGAGGTCACCACATGTCCAAGGAATCCAACTCTGTTTAACCAAAACTCACATTTCTTGAACTTGGCATACAACTTCTCCTTGCGAAGCGTCTCCAATGTAACTCTCAAATGCTCTTGGTGTCGTTCCTTGTCCTTAGAATACACCAAGATATCATCTATGAAGACGATCACGAACTTATCCAAATAAGGTTGGA
The DNA here is from genome assembly GCA_033398695.1 of Orobanche coerulescens. Lineage (NCBI taxonomy): Eukaryota > Viridiplantae > Streptophyta > Magnoliopsida > Lamiales > Orobanchaceae > Orobanche > Orobanche coerulescens. Next base: position 67,816,590 of record CM065810.1, read on the forward strand.
ACACCCTGTCCATCAAATCCATAAAAACTGCTGGTGCATTACTCAAACCAAATGGCATCACTACAAATTCAAAATGTCCATAACGGGTCCTGAAAGCCGTCTTGGAAATGTCACACTCCCTAATCTTCAATTGGTGGTACCCCGACCGCAAATCGATCTTCGAAAAGGTTCCGGCTCCCCTCAACTGATCGAATAGATCTTCGATTCTCGGCAACGGGTATTTATTCTTCACCATGAGTCGATTCAACTCTCGATAATCTATACACACCCGAAGTGACCCATCCTTCTTTCTTACAAACAGCACTGGTGCATCCCATGGTGACACACTAGGACGAACAAATCCGAGCTCCAACAGCTCTTGAATTTGGACCTTCAATTCTTGAAGTTCCCTCGGAGCCATCCTATATGGCGCTTTGGACATTGGGGCCGCCCCAGGGACTAAATCAATACTAAACTCCACTTGCCGGTCGGGTGGGACCCCCGGCAAATCTTCTGGAAACACATCCAAAAACTCCCGTACTATAGGTACGTCGGTAGGGGACACCTCGTTAGTACAAGTGTCGACCAAACTCACCAAGTAACCCTGGCATCGCTCCTTCCTTAGGCTTCTTAGTGCTTTCATGGCTGTGATTACTCTTGGTACCGTCCTACTCTTAGTACCATAAAAAGTGATCGACTCGCCTTCAGAACACCTCAATGTCACCTTCTTCTCACGACACCTTATATCGGCATCATGTCTATCGAGCCAGTCCATACCAAGGATCACGTCAAAATCCATCGAGTTAATCAAATACAGACTAGCATCAAATTCTCTACCTCCTATCTCAATATTCTCGTCAATCATTGTATTAGTGATGATCGTATTTCCTGACGGTAAGCTAACCTCCAGAGACTGAACAGTTCTAACGCTTCTATGACCAATAGCATGATAAAACTTTGCAGACATAAAAGTATGTGTGGCACCAGTGTCAAATAAAGCAAAAGCAGGCACATTAGATATCATAAGCATACCTGACATCGTGCCGGGATTCTCATCTGCGTCCTTTTGGGTCAAAGAATAAATACGAGCCTTTCCTCCAGAACCTTGACCTTTGGCCCTTTGGAGATGACAGTTCGAAGATGCATGCCCTGGCTCCTTGCATCTGTAGCAGACACCCTTTCCATACAAACACTCTCCGCCATGATTCTTACCATACTTCGAACACTCTGGCTTACTGGTTTGAGGCTTAGGTCCCGACCTTTGATCAACCTTTGCTTGCTTATTAGAAACCACGGCCTTATTTTGATTCCCATTCCAATGCCTCTTACCGGTACTAGGCTTAGTTGACTGTTGCTGATCCAGATTGTGACTAGCCTCAACCTCTTGAGCTCGAAACACTGTCTCCGTATACGGTAGCACTCCATGACCCGCCACGATGTGACGAATCCTCGGGCGTAAACCACTCCGAAACTTAAGGGCCCTCTTCCGATCTGTATCCACCATGTGCTCCACAAAGAAGCTGATTTGGTTGAATTTTCTCTCATATTCTTCAACCGTCATCCCTCTTTGTTCGAGATTCCAAAACTCTCTCTCCATCTTCTCTCGATAATGCTGTGGGTAGTACTGTTCCATCACTATTTCCTTGAATCGTTCCCAAGTCAATGCAGCACGCTCGGCCGCCGGCCTCAAACGCCAATAGCTTATCCACCAGCGTCCAAAGATCCTCCACCATTTGGTATTGGCCGCAAAGAATTCTTTGCGCATCAGTGCACCCAATGAGCTCAAAGGTGCGCTCGAGTGACATGAACCATTCATCAACGAAAGCTGGTCCTTCTCGACCGTTGAATGTTGGTGGGGTGAAACGTCGGAACTGTTGCACGACTTGTGCCTGAGTAGGAGCTGGCACGTTATTGTTGTGGTTATCCTGACCTCCGTCACCACCACCAAAGTTGGCATTCTGACCACCGAGATTATCTGCACCTCAGTTAGTCAAGGCCCACGTCCACGAGTTGCCATTATCCTAAGGCACACCACACGCAACGATCCTTCAGCACTTACCCAACGAGAGGGAGAAATAAAATGGGGAGTTACATTGCATCTATAGGTTGAGAACCAGAGATTTCTAGCAATGATGATTTACGCATGTCACACATATACTTATGAATTTATAAGAAAATAATTTCATGCCCAAATACTTTATCATAAAATTCTTATGCACAAAATAGACTGAAAATGCATCTGTAATACATGAATCATGGTTGATCTGGGAAACTGCATTTATCGCATAATGAATAATCATAACTTAATGTACCTTGGAGTCGACGTAGTGCGGCAGAGGTGGATGATCATAATTGCTAAAAATATTTGATTAGTTGCGGAAATGAAATTTCAGTTTTGAAAAAGAAACCATTTTAACGAGTCTACAGAATCGTAGACCCGCTCCGATACCAATTAGGCTAGCTGACCTGATTATTGGTGAATATTGTGGTCTAGCAATGAACGTGAGATTACTATACCTATTATATTTTTACATTTAAAATTAATACCATTATTTATCAAACCATTAACATATTATAACTAACTATTTTAGGAGGTTGCATCGGAGTCCAAGAGGTTGATTGAAGGCGCCAGAGAGAAATATGTTGGAAAGGGAAAAGAAAAAGTTGACAGTGAATTTAACGATCATGGCTCTAACGATATTTCCGAAACAGCACTTACTCCTGCTAAGCGTGGCAGAGAGATTGAAATTGATGAAGAAGTCAGTATTATAGGACTGCAAAGTTCTACAACTAAAGTGGTGATAAAGAAGAAAAAAAATATTCCATAATTTGGGACAGTATAGTTTATTTTTTTAGATATCTTTTGTTTTGTTTTATGTTTTGATTACGTTCATCACAGTATTTTGATATTTGGGACCTTTAGTAGTAATTTCTTAATGATTAATTGCATTTTGTTATCTTCGATTGTGTAACACCCCCGATATATTCAGGAATATTACAGCGCCGTAAATCCTTTACATAAGGATTTATAAGGCTGAAGAATTGAACAGACATTAAAAGGTACTAACGAATGGAAATCACAGAATTAAGATACAATAGTTCTTACCAAATATTGAAAGTATAATTGTTCAACAGGAACTCAATAATACATCACCAAATTCAAATCCATCACAAATGACTTCGTACTCGAGTACTTATTGAAATAACGAATAAACAACAGGTAAATAAACCCGGCTGGAACATCACTCTACACCCTCGTCGTCATGCAGCTCCAGTGGTTGTTTTCCCGCTCTCCTGGATCCTGAACATAAACAAAATGTTCACCTACGAAGGGGTTAGTACAACGATGCTAGTACAAGTACCACAATATATTATTCATATCTCACGAATAATGTAAACAACAAGAAAAAAATACCAACGAGTCTTCTCCTACGAGAAACTCAAAATATGACATACACAACTGATAATCACAACATGATATCATAACATACACATGGTAATTCCGACGATCCAGCGTTCATTGCCTAGAACCCACGATGATCCCGTCAGACCAACCCGTGGTGGAAAAACCCGTCCGATGATCCAGCGCACGCTAGCATAGATCCCCCGATGATCCCGTCGGACCAACACGAGGTGGACGTACAATAACGACATACATGCACGACAATATGTATAACAACAATACATAAAACAATTAAGGTACTTGCCTCGATTTGAAGACAAGAACAATACTTCCACGAAAATGAACACTCGAAGGTCGTCCTCCTCAATCAATCACGTAACGAGACCAAACCTTAACAAAAGAAATGATATAGGATTTATCTCACGTCGTACGAATGTTTAACAATTCGATTAACGGCCAAGAGTTCATAAAATGCAATCTGCCTGAACTACTTAGCGCACGCTAAGTACTCTGTGTAGCGTGCGTTAAGTCTGCTCGATAGCGCACGCAAACAACAAAGCCTAGCGTACGCTAACTATGTATGGTCAGTACTTCACTGATCAGTCGACTGACTCGTCTGATGGCTTAGCGTACGTTACATACCAAATGTAGCGTACGCTAACTCGTGCTCGATAGCGCACGTTAATCTTCATAGCATAGCGTGCGCTATCTATGCATGGCAGTTTACTGCTGAGCAGTAAACTGTTCTCATCATGATCAAAACAATGAAATCTTCCGTGATAATTCATGTTACCTCCATGACTATCATGTTCATACCCTTATGAATGATTTTACGGATAAAGACAACTTCGGATTCAAGGATATGCATACCAATATAAAACCATATTCCATTCCGACTACAAATCTTCATACGACAATTCGAAAAGCTTAACGGTTGATATCAAACACCTTATATCCATCGAAAACATCATGCTGTAGTTGTTTAAACGTTCCATCTATATTAGATAAACCCTTCCATGATCAATCCTTAGATTTATCTAACAATAATGATGTTAAAGTCAAGTCCAAGATTGCTATGAAGTCATCTACTAGATTTGGATTACCAATGATAGAAGCTTCCTTATACATTTTCAATGTAATAAGATTCGAATCATGATGATCATAATCAAGGTACTTAAGGCTTAATCATCTCAATATTCCAACATGATATACTTGGATAATTCATCTATGAAAATCCATATCTTGTTAACATGATCATCCAAATCGTTAGAATCCAACTCTAAGCCTGGAGATAGATTGAACATACCTTAATATGATGAAAATCACTGAACCGTAAGGTAGAATCCGACTCCGGTTGGTTGTATGCCACTCCAAGGTGCTATTCCACTTCAATGATTACTCCCAAGTGATAACCAATATATAAACACCAACAATATGTGTTCTAAGTATGTAGGAGGGTTATCTCAGCTCTCTGACCTCTCAGGAATGCAGAAGGGACGAGTAAAATGTAAGCCAAAACGGGTTGTTGTCCCATTTATAATATTCTGCATTTTAACAAGTTAGCGCACGCTACTAAGCATTCCTTAGCGTGCGCTAATAATGGTTGACTTCAGAATTGTCCGGGCTCGTCCGCGGGAATCTTATCCGACCCATGCGGCCGGGCGCATGTGCTAGCCGTGCCGCTCAATAATTGAGTTCTTAGCGCACGCAACTCCTACCTGCATAGCGTGCGCTAATAGTAGCCCGATAGCGCGCGTTAAGCTACCTTCTTAGCGTGCGCTATCACGAGTTTGCATGAGAAATTTTGTATGCTTCTATACTTATGTACAATGATATTAATGCAAGAAATATCATACTCCAATAATCAAAACCCCAAATCCGAATAATACAGGGTTCGAATACAGATGAAATACACCGTAATAAATCCGGATATTACATACTCTCCTACTAAAAAGGAGTTTCGTCCCGAAACTCAAGATGAAAATAATTCGGGATATCTAGACTTCATATCAGCTTCCGTTTCCCAGGTGGCTTCTTCAATTCCGTGACGTGACCATTGAACTTTGACCAAAACGATTGGTTTGTTCCTCAGCTGTTTAACTCGACTCTCGAGTATCTTGACTGGTATTTCTTCAAACGTCCCATCCTGCTCGACTTCGATCTCGCCGAAATCAATGATATGACTGGGATCTGGTATATACCTCCGTAACTGGGATACGTGGAACACGTTATGAACATGGCACAATGACGGCGGCAATGCCAATTTGTATGCCAACTCCCCAACTCTCTCTAGGATCTCAAATGGTCCGATATATCTCGGACTCATCTTTCCTTTCCTTCCGAACAAAAGATTCCCCGAGTAGGAGAAACCTTCAAAAGTACATGGTCTCCAGTATTGAACTCCAATGGGCGACGGCGTACGTCCGCGTAGGATTTATGGCGACTCTGGGCGGTCAACAGCCTTTTACGAATCAAGGCTATCTTCTCTCGAGTCTGCACGATAAACTCTGGTTCTGTTCCGATCAAGTCCGATGAATCGTCCCAGCATAGGGGCGATCTGCATCTCCTTCCGTATAATGCCTCAAACGGTGCCATCTTAATGGAAGCATGCCAACTATTGTTGTAGGTAAATTCAATCAACGGTAGATGAACTTCCCAATCGTTTGACCAATCTAAGGCACAGGCCCTTAGCATGTCTTCCACCGTTTGTATAGTCCTCTCGGATTGTCCGTCAGTCTGTGGGTGATAAGTTGTCTTTGAAGTTCACCCGGTCCCCAAGGCCTTATGAATCGCTTTCCAGAAGTGAGACACAAAACGGCCGTCTCGATCAGAAATAATGGTCTTCAGCGTACCATGCAATCGAACTATCTCTCAAATAAATACTCGTGCCAACCTCTCTGGTCCCCACGTATCCTTAATGCCTAGAAAATGAGCTGATTTGGTTAAACGATCAACTATCACCCAAATCATGTTCATTCTGTCTGGTTCTCGGCATATTAGTGATAAAATCCATCGATATGTCCTCCCACTTCCATTCAGAATCGGGAGTGGCTTCAACATTCCGGCAGCCGTTGATGCTCGATCTTAACTCACGACAAGTCAAGCATTTCAAACATAGTCCGCTACATCTTTCTTCATGTTGCCCCACCGTAAATTCTGCTTCAAGTCCTTATACATTTTACTGGTGCCCGGGTGGATAGAATAGGGCGAACCGTGAGCTTCCTTCATAATCGTCTATTTGAACATCAACATCGGGAACACAGAGTCGGTTACGAAATCTCAAAACTCCATCATCATGAATTATGAATCCGGGGCCTTTCCTTTGATCACTTCATCACGTAACCAAATCATCGAGGATCATCTGCTGTTTAGATTTGATTCCTTCGGTTAATGATGAAGTTATCTCCATCACGCATGATTGTCCTTGGACTCTTTGTAACCATATTTCAATTCCTTCACGAATCATCTCTCGTTGAAGGCTAAGTTGGGATGTCGGCGTCTCCGGATCCGAATAGAGACAGGCTTGCGGCTAAGTGCATCGGCCACTACATTTGCTTTGCCTGGATGATACAAAATCTCCAAGTCATAGTCCTTGATCAGCTCTAACCATCTTCTTTGCCGCATGTTCAACTCTTTACGATCGAATATGTACTTGAGACTCTTATGATCAGTAAAGATATGACAGTGAGTCCCGCATGAGATAATGCCTCCGCATCTTCAAAGCAAAAACTACTGCAAGCTCCAAATCATGTGTTGGGTAATTCACTTCATAAGGTTTCACTGTCGCGACGCATAAGCGATCACCTTATCATTCGCATCAATACGCACCCAAGTCCTTGGTTCAAGCATCACCGTAAACTATAAATCCTCCAGTTCTGTGGAAGTGATAGAATCGGTGCCGTCAATCTCTTCTTCAATTCATCAAAGCTAATCTGACACAATTCATTCCACTCAAACTTTTGAGTTTTCTGTAGGAGTCGAGTAAGTGGGCGGGAGATTTTAGAAAACCCTTCCACGAATCGACGATAATATCCAGCAAGTCCTAAGAAGCTTCAGACTTCTTTCACGTTCTTTGGAGGCTTCCAATCCATAATTGCTTCGATCTTCTGAGGATCTACTCGGAATCCTTTAGTTGACACAACATGGCCGAGGAACATTATTTCCTTTAGCCAGAATTCACATTTAGAAAGTTTGGCGTACAATTGCTCGTTTCTCAAAAGTTCCAATACAATCCGCAAATGTTGCGCATGTTCTTCCGGACTCTTAGAATATACCAGAATGTCATCAATGAACACGACCACAAATTTATCCAAAAATTCAATGAATACACTGTTCATCAATTGCATAAATACAGCAGGTGCGTTAGTGAGACCAAACGGCATCACTACAAACTCATAATGTCCGTAGCGAGTTCTGAATGCTGATTTCGGAACGTCAGATTCCTTAATCCTCAGCTGATGATATCCTGATCTCAGATCGATTTTAGAAAATACTGTTGCCCCTTGCAGCTGGTCAAACAGATCATCAATCCGTGGCAACGGATACTTGTTCTTAATCGTCATCTTGTTCAACTCTCGATAGTCAATACACAGTCGGAGCGACCCATCCTTCTTTCAGACAAAAAGAACTGGCGCTCCTGTGGTGAAACGCTGTCGAATATAGCCCTTGTCCAGTAACTCCTCTAGCTGCTTTCTTCAGTTCGTACATCTCAGTAGGTGCCATACGATACGGCGCCTTAGAAATTGGTGTAGCTCCGGGTTCCAGCTCAATGGTAAATTCTACATCCCTTCGTGGTGGTAGTCCAGGTAACTCGTCAGGAAATACATCTGGAAATTCGTTCACAACAGGAATGGATGAAAGTTCCACAATTTCGTCTTCTTTCTTCATTGCATAGCACCAGTATCCGGTACAACCCTGTTTCAACAATCTGACAGCTTTCATTGCTTTGATCAATTTTCCTGAGCTTCCCGATTTCCACCCCTCGAACAATATTTCGGAACCATCGTCAGCGATCAGTGAGATATTCCTCCTTCGGTAGTTCACAATTGCTCCATATCGATTAAGCCAATCGTCTCCGAGTATCAGGTCGTCTCCTTGCATTTCTATCACGATCAGATTTGAGAGCCACTCTCTGGCTCCAAATGATATAGGGAAATTTTTAGTTTCTAAGTTTCCGACAATCCTCTCTCCATTCGGTAAACCAACAACATAAGGTTCACAAGTATGAAAACCGGAAATATTCAAACGATTTACACAAGACAAAGATATAAAAGAATGTGTAGCTCCTGTATCGAATAAAACGCTAACTGGCTGGGAAAGGATCTGGACAGTACCTGATGCGACAGCAGCATTTTGATCGTCTGTCCTCCTCATCTCGTACAGACGTGGGGGAGCAGATCCGGCACTCGATGTCCCCTTTCGGTCCCATTGTCCTCTGCCTCGTCCGCGGCCAAAATTCTGAGGCATCTGAACACTTTGCTGCGTCTGTTGGATACTGGCTTCCTTCTGGAATGGCTGTGGTGTACGGGCTCTAAAAGACTTTGCAGCCTCTTCACAAAACACTGCCCGATGTCCCTCTCGTCCACAATCAAAATAAGTCACGACAGGAAGGGGGCAATTCCGTCGATAGTGCCCCGTCTGGGCGCAGTTAAAGCATTTCCTGGTAACATCAGTAATAGTTGATGTCGCTCTGAAGTTCTTTCCGCTCCTAACTGGGTCCGGAGGTTTCTTGAAAGAGTGAAAGGACGACTGGGCCTTGCGGGGCCCGCTGTTCTTGTGCTCTGCAAAAGTACCAGAGACTTTCTGCTTCTTGGATTCTGAAAATTTCTCCATGGCTGCTTCCTTGATCTCATATGCCAATGCCTTATCCTGGTAATGGCGGAGTGTGGTACATTCAAATCCGGACATGTACCTCTGGATTTCTGGTTTCATTCTCATATCGAAATGGATCATCATTTCTGCATCTGTTATGACCAGATGTCGAACAAATGCCAGTTGTTGGTTAAACGTCTTAATCGCCTGGGATACTGGCACATCAGAAGGCTGAGCGGAGAAAAACTCCCGAACTTTGGCTTCCCTCACAGGACGAGGGCAATATTGAGCTTCCATCATCAATCTAAACTCTGTCCAATCGGCATCATGGTCTATAGGCCGGATGGCTTCCCACCATTCAGACGCTTCCCCTATCAGAAAATATTGCGCAATAGAGGCTCTCCTATTGCCCTGGCGATTAATTCCGCAAAGATTTTCTCCAGTTCTTTCAACCAATGATCCTGTGGGAGTCTCGGAAATACTGTCGAATTTGGGTGGTTGCATATTCGCCACCTCTTGCACCACCGGTCACCTCGATTTCCCATGTCCTGGGATCCCTTTGCCGTCTCTCTCCTCGCCGTAGTCCCACCGCTACTTGCATTCGGTCCACGACTTGGGCGAACCGAGTCATCCGGTTCACCACTTGACGAAGGATCTCTCGTACAGCAGATCTGGTTCGTTATTAATAGATTGTTGCGGCTCGCCCGAGCTATGATCGGCCCGATCGAAGGCGACGCTTCCCTTTCAAAGATTTCTTCGTCGCGGCCCACGACCGCGACCACGTCCACGTCCGCCTCTCAACATACTGTAAGCATAAATACTCAATATACAGGAAACAACATCGTTCTAATATTCGAGTATAAAGAGACAGAACATGTAAAGAACGAGATAGAGTTTAGGAACTTACAACCACCGTTCGCATGAAGACGTAGGCAGTGCAATGATGTCATTCACGGTCGGTTACCTCAAAAGACATAAATGACCCCTATTTTAACCCAACGGCCAAGATATCCATAATCTTAGCTCCGATACCATATTCTGTAACACCCCCTATATATTCAAGAATATTACAGCGCCGTAAATCCTTTACATAAGGATTTACAAGGCTGAAGAATTGAACAGACATTAAAAGGTACTAACGAATGGAAATCACGGAATTAAGATACAACAGTTCTTACCAAATATTGAAAGTATAATTGTTCAACAGGAACTCAATAATACATCACCAAATTCAAATCCATCACAAATGACTTCGTACTCTAGTACTTATTGAAATAACGAATAAACAACAGGTAAATAAACCCGGCTGGAACATCACTCTGCACCCTCGTCGTCATGCAGCTCCAGTGGTTGTTTTCCCGCTCTCCTGGATCCTGAACATAAACAAAATGTTCACCCCCGAAGGGGTTAGCACAACGATGCTAGTACAAGTACCACAATATATTATTCATATCTCACGAATAATGTAAACGACAAGAAAAAAATACCAACGAGTCTTCTCCTACGAGAAACTCAAAATATGACATACACAACTGATAATCACAACATGATATCATAACATACACATGGTAATTCAGACGATCCAGCGTTCACTGCCTAGAACCCACGATGATCCCGTCAGACCAACCCGTGGTGGAAAAACCTGTCCGATGATCCAGCGCACGCTAGCATAGATCCCCCGATGATCCCGTCGGACCAACACGAGGTGTACATACAATAACGACATACATGCACGACAATATGTATAACAACAATACACAAAACAATTAAGGTACTTGCCTCGATTTGAAGACAAGAACAATACTTCCACGAAAATGAACACTCGAAGGTCGTCCTCCTCAATCAATCACGTAACGAGACCAAACCTTAACAAAAGAAATGATATAAGATTTATCTCACGTCGTACGAATGTTTAACAATTCGATTAACGGACAAGAGTTCATAAAATGCAATCTGCCTGAACTACTTAGCGCACGCTAAGTACTCTGTGTAGCGTGTGTTAAGTCTACTCGATAGCGCACGCAAACAACAAATCCTAGCGTACGCTAACTATGTATGGTCAGTACTTCACTGATCAGTCGACTGACTCGTCTGATGGCTTAGCGTACGTTACATACCAAATGTAGCGTACGCTAACTCGTGCTCGATAGCGCACATTAGTCTTCATAGCATAGCGTGCGCTATCTATGCATGGCAGTTTACTGTTGAGCAGTAAACTGTTCTCATCATGATCAAAACAATGAAATCTTCCGTGATAATTCATGTTACCTCCATGACTATCATGTTCATACCCTTATGAATGATTTTATGGATAAAGACAACTTCGGATTCAAGGATATGCATACCAATATAAAACCATATTCTATTCCGACTACAAATCTTCATACGACAATTCAAAAAGCTTAACGGTTGATATCAAACACCTTATATCCATCGAAAACATCATGCTGTAGTTGTTTAAACGTTCCATCTATATTAGATAAACCCTTCCATGATCAATCCTTAGATTTATCTAACAATAATGATGTTAAAGTCAAGTCCAAGATTGCTATGAAGTCATCTACTAGATTCGGATTACCAATGATAGAAGCTTCCTTATACATTTTCAATGTAATAAGATTCGAATCATGATGATCATAATCAAGGTACTTAAGGCTTAATCGTCTCAATATTCCAACATGATATACTTGGATAATTCATCTATGAAAATCCATATCTTGTTAACATGATCATCCAAATCGTTAGAATCCAAATCTAAGCCTAGATATAGATTGAACATACCTTAATATGATGAAAATCACTGAACCGTAAGGTAGAATCCGACTCCGGTTGGTTGTATGCCACTCCAAGGTGCTATTCCACTTCAATGATTACTCCCAAGTGATAACCAATATATAAACACCAACAATATGTGTTCTAAGTATGTAGGAGGGTTATCTCAGCTCTCTGGCCTCTCAGGAATGCAGAAGGGACGAGTAAAATGTAAGCCAAAACGGGTTGTTGTCCCATTTATAATATTCTGCATTTTAACAAGTTAGCGCACGCTACCAAGCATTCCTTAGCGTGCGCTAATAATGGTTGACTTCAGAATTGTCCGGGCTCGTCCGCGGGAATCTTATCCGGACCCATGTCCCGGCTGGCGCATGTGTTAGCCGTCCCGCTCAATAATTGAGTTCTTAGCGCACGCAACTCCTACGTGCATAGCGTGCGCTAATAGTAGCCCGATAGCGCGCGTTAAGATACCTTCTTAGCGTGCGCTATCACGAGTTTACATGAGAAATTTTGTATGCTTCTATACTTATGTACAATGATATTAATGCAAGAAATATCATACTCCAATAATCAAAACCCCAAATCCGAATAATACAGGGTTCGAATACAGATGAAATACACCGTAATAAATACGGATATTACAGATTGTCCTCATATAATGATCAATTGCACTTTATTTTCTATGATTGCCTTATATACAAACTTATCCACAACACTGTAATTTTATTTTGTAATATTCAAATTAAGGAGCCTAATCAAATCTATTTTTGAAAGTGAGAACTATAACTTAAGAAATAATTAGGCAAACTGAACATAAGAAATAATTAGAGTTAGAAAGAGATATACCTCACCCAGATGGATTTGGCGATTTCAGGACCTCATGCATACGGCTTGAGCGATTTCCAGACTCGAATTCATTACGATAAATAAATTACATATAAATATTTATTTACAATCACAGCCTGCCAAATTACATTCTAGATTTGAATAATACATATTGGAATAAACTTTGTAACGAATTCGAGTCCAGCATATCAAACTTTTCAAAGATGATACGAACAACTCCAAGTCCTCGTATTGTTGGACGTAATTTAATTGCCGCCATTTTCGTGAAACAATTTAGTGGTATATTTTGATCGATAATAATTTTTATAATTATCTTAACAAATCTAGCATTTAATACGAGTTGGATATCTATTATTCTTAAGATTTTGCAAATCCACATATTTGAGTTTATCCTATCTAGCATAATATATTCAATATAAATAATAAACAGATAATCAATTTGTTGATTTAGATATTGATTTGTTAGCTAAAATTATGGAATAATCTTGATAATCGATTTATTAAATATGAGTGCAAATATGTATTTTCATCGGATAATAATAATCTACATAATTATCTTAACAAACTAAGAATTGTAAACAGATTGGATAACTATTAATCTTCAGATTTTAAAAATCCAGAGATTTGGGTTTATCCTATAAAGCATACCATATTCAGTATAAATAATAACCAGACAGTCAGTTTAAAATATATCAAGAACGCATCCATTATACATATATCCTATGAATCAATACCCCACTACTGAACTCATATTTCAAGTTCTATTCATCATCTGCCAATCGTTATAGGGAGATTAATATTATTCACGAAAGAACAGCAAAGGTAATGAATTGTTATAAGCAATTCTATCTTATCTTATGTATTGTTTGACTATCACAGATTGTATTAAAGTTGAGAACAAAAAATCAAGACACCAGTCTCAAAGAGTTAGTTGTTATCAAAGGTACGTAATTTATAATTATTTGTTGTAATTATTTGTTCGAATATTACAATACCTTTGATGCACATTTTACAGTCCTTTGAATCCACCGTGGATTAAACCATTTGTGTATCTCCGGATTAGCCTCGCAATTGATAGTAAAAGAATTTAGTTAGTATCTTAAAAGGATAAACACATAAATCACATTTATTTCTCAAGCAACATAAAACTTAAATGAAAACCAACTTAGATGTATGATTTTAAGTGTAACATCAGGGCCATGGTATTTCAGTCAGAAAGCAACAGTATTCAAAATATGTTTATAATTTAAAAATCTTCTGCTTAAATTAAAAATTCAATATTTTCGTTTACAAATTTTTTTATTATATTTCCGTTCAATATTTTCATCATAAATAAATAGAGTACTATTCATCAATATTTTTGGACGATTTTTATTAAAAATCAACAGTACTCTTCCGCTTAAATTAAAAATTCAACTTCCAAAAATCTAATTTCCATCATTATTTATCCCAGATCTGGTCAACATATGAATAAAAATTTTATAAATAAAAAATAGAGTACTGTTCATCAAAATGTTTGGAAGATTTTTATTAAAAATCAACTGTATAATTGGGAAACCTGTTGGCTGCCCATTGGGCCAGGAGATGAGTCATTTAAGTGCTTCCGGATAAGCACGCCACCTGCCCCACCACCACTTTTTCTCCTTTTTATTTTTTGTTTCTTATATTATATTATATGTATATTCTAATAAAAATATCTCTATATTTCTTTTATTATTCGTACAAATCTAAATAAAAATAATTTAATTCATAATTAATAATCACTGAGTTTACTAAAAAAATTAATGAATGTTGTAATCTAAAATAGACTGAATGGAATATAATTCACACATATGGCACATTTGTTGTATTATATAGGTTATACATCAGGACTAAAACTTCGGAGGCATATGAAAATGTGGGTATAAAAATCCCGTGTTCAATTAGAAACTGACCTCCTTGAAGTATATTATATGTCTATTGGGAGAAGTGAGAAATTGAATTGTGATGTTGGTTCTCCCAGATCTGGTCAAGATATGAATAAAAATTTTATAAATAAAAAATTATTAAGTAAATAATATACTAAATTGAGAACAGTATTTAGCAGAATTAAAACACACAGATCTAGAAATAGAAAGACAAATAGATCTACCTGAAGCTTTGAACTCAAATATTCCCGGAATAATTTACTGAATTCCGTCATCTTCACATACTCAAATCTTCTACACAATCACCAGATCTAGATCCAGAAATAAACAAAAATTATATAAATCATCGGGTTTGCGCAAGATAATAATTTAGATATAAAAATAAATATTAGAAGATGAAAGAAACGTAAGATCTTACCGTTGTAGAGGAACGGTGCAATAAAAATCAACCGTACGCCCTTATTACCGAACTGAAATGAAAAATTAAATATGTTGAAATAAAGAAAATTTATATAAATCACCGAGTTTGAGTAAGATAATAATATAGATCGTGAAATAAAAGTTAGAAAATAAAAGAAACGCAAGATCTTACCGTCGTAGAAGAACGGCGCCGTGAAAATCAACCGTGCTTACACATTACCGAATGGGAATGAAAAATCGAATATGTTGAAACAAACAAAAATTTTATACATCATCGGATTTGGAAAACTGAAATGAAAAAATATTTGGAATCAGAGAGAAAAATGAGGCGGTGGCAAGAGGAAGAGACGAGATTGTGGGTCGTGTTTTTCGGATGTGGATAAACTGAAATGAAAAAATATTTGGAATCAGAGAGAAAAATGAGCGGTGGGAAGAGGAAGAGACGAGATTTTTGTAACACCCCGAGATATTCGGAATAATTACAGCGCCGTAAACCCTTTAAGTAAGGATTTACAAGGCTAATTTAAAAGAATTGTAAATATAATCCAATCGTACAACTGAAGTTCAAATACAGATTTGATTCAACCGATCAAATGAGTTAACTTATACAACCATATCGAAATGACATTATTAAAACAGACGTACTCGAGTACTAAATGAACCAAGAAGACAAATCACAATAACAATAAACATCAACCACATCACTGAGCCATTTCATCGTCCTGTCGGCACTGTGGTTGCTTCCCCGCTCCTCGGCTACCTGAACATCAAAACAATGTCCACCCCCGAAGGGGTTAGCAAAAAAATGCTAGTACAAGTATCATTATACATAAATCATCAGTGCATCATAAAACATGCAAAACGGACTTTCGTCACCGGAATCCAACGATGCGAATCCTCACGATTCCATCAACACAGTACAGGGTAATCCAAATGATCCAAAGACACCTTTGGTATAGATCCCCATGATGATCCCGCTTGACCAACGCATGGTGGAAAACCTCCCAAAGAATCCGGGCTTCTCAAAGATAGATCCCCATGATGATCCCGTCGGACCAACGCATGGTGGACATTCGATCCAGCGCCCTCAGCATAGATCCTCATGATGCCCTCGGATCATTTATACCATAAATCAATCAATTATGCACACATATATGCATTTCAATATGTTCATAAATACGAACAATTAACAACGAATACCACGAGAAATTACAGAAATACATCTCATATTCGACAATATGAACAAAACCATAAGCATGATCCAAGTTTCAATATAAATCGAACTCGACATATGATACTTGCCTCGAAAATGGCAAGAATGGAAATACTCCAACAAATGGCACGCGTCCGTATGCCGCCGCCCCTCGATCGTCCCCTATGCAAGGCTCGGACCTAAGAAATAATAAAGAATTCCCCTCAAGTCGTACGAACGTCTAATAATCTGGTTAACGACCGCAAGCTTCTAAAAATGAATTTCGCTCAACTACTTAGCGCGCTACGTACTATACGTAACGGCGCTAAGCTCGCCTGCTAACGCACGCAATTAACTGTGTTTAGCGTGCGCTAGCCGTGGTAATCGATGGCCTTCTTCTCAATGTACCTGATCGCCTCGCTCGATGATATAACGTACGTTACGTATCCAATGTAGCGCACGTTACTCGTTCCCGATAGCGCACGTTAATATATACATCTTAGCGTGCGCTAATCGTGCATGGCAGTTACTACTGGGTAAAACTTGAGCTAAAGGTGATGAAAACTCATGAAATCCTCAGTGTTAATACAAGCCATCTTAGTGTATATCATGCTTATATGGTTTGTTACTGATTAAACGACTACAAGATACAAGGGTACGTATAATCATCACAACACCATAATTCATCTTTGATCTTCAAGAAACATCCTAAGTCCAATCCATTTCATGTCCCAAACGTATGATTCTATCATGTCAAAACATAAGAACTTGATGTTCTCCCCATACTGGTCATAAACAGTTTTGAAGATACATGAATACGTTTAGGAGTCCAACACTAGAAAGGTTCAAAGGATTATACGATGAATAAGTGCCGAAACGTCAAAAATATCCTTCTAATACATGATGATCGACTATTAACGAATCTAACTGACTAGATAAGCATGATCAAACGTCCTTTAGAACACTACTAATATTGGTGAAGAATCACCTACCTCAAAGTAGTGAAGAACAAGGAGGAAATCGAAGCAATCCAACGTCGAAGGCTTGAACACCAATCCTCAATGATCTACAATCTTCAACACGAGCTAGGATGCTGATAGGAAGTGTTTAGGATGTAGAGAGTAATACTCTAAGTATAAGGATTCGGATGTGGGAAGAGAAAAGACTGAAAATACGAAAAGGATGTTGTCCTATTTATAGAAAATGGTTATTAGCGCGCGCTAGTCCATACTCGTAGCGTGCGCTAACGTCTTACTGACTTCACTGTACTCAGCACTTAGCGTGCGCTATTCACATGCCAGTAGCGTGCGCTAAGGCGTTGACTTGACTTTTTCCTGAAAGCCGTCCAGGTTCATCCCGACACAATCTGACCAAGATCCCCGGCCTGATCTCACCTACCACACGTCTCAATCATATTGACCACGCATAGCGTGCGCTAATGTTCCTTTGTAGCGTGCCCTATGGATCCATGTTAGCGTACGCTACACATAGACGATAGCATGCGCTACATGCGCAGAATCATAATTTTTAAATCACATTCATGAAATCATACGCTCAACAACACCGGACTATGAGATACGGAGAATAATACTCAGATTAATGTGCAAAAATTACAATATCACAAGTTCCCAAATACATATCAGAAATCTCGGGTATTACATCCTTCCTCCCTAAAAAGAAGTTTCGTCCCGAAACTTAAGATGAAAACAACTCTGGATATCTAGCCTTCATACTGTCCTCTGTTTCCCAAGTGGCCTCTTCAGCTCCATGTCGTGACCATTGTACTTTAACCAAGTGTATTGGTTTATTCCTCAATTGTTTGATCCGACTCTCAAGTATCTTGATTGGTCTCTCTTCGAAGGTGCCATCATTAGCTATCTCGATCTCGTCGAAATCAATGATGTGACTAGGGTCCGGTACATACTTCCGCAATTGAGATATGTGAAACACATTGTGAACGTGACTCAGCGATGGTGATAAAGCCAACCTGTATGCTAAATCCCCAACTCTCTCTAGGACCTCAAATGGCCTGATATATCTCGGACTTAGCTTACCTCTCCTCCCAAAATGGAAAATCCCTCGTGTAGGAGACACCTTCAATAGTACATGGTCCCCGACGTCGAACTCTAGAGGGCGACGACGTACGTCTGCATAAGACTTCTGTCGACTCTGGGCAGTCAACAGTCTTTCCCGAATCAAAGCTATCTTCTCTTGAGTCTGAAGTATCAATTCCGGTTCTGTCCCGATCAGGTCCGAAGAATCATCCCAGCATAGGGGTGATCGACATCTTCTCCCATACAAAGATTCAAATGGTGCCATCTTGATAGAAGCATGCCAACTATTATTGTAGGTGAATTCAATCAATGGCAAATGAACTTCCCAATCAGTTGACCAATCCAAAGCACAGGCTCTAAGCATGTCTTCTACTGTTTGTATAGTCCTTTCGGACTGACCGTCCGTTTGGGGATGATAAGCCGTGCTAAAGTTGAGCTCGGCCCCAAAGCCCCGTGAATCGCTTCCAGAAGTGCGACACGAAGCGATCATCTCGGTCCGAAATAATGGTCTTCGGCGTCCCATGCAATCTGACTATCTCTGCAATAAATACTCGCGCCAATCTCTCGGGTCCCCATGTATCTTTAATTCCTAGGAAATGAGCCGACTTGGTTAGTCGATCAACTATAACCCAAATTATGTTCATTCCCGTTCTAGTCCTTGGCATACTGGTGATGAAATCCATCGAGATATTCTCCCACTTCCACTCAGGGATCGAAAGCGGCTTTAACATTCCGGCAGGTCGCTGATGTTCAATCTTAACCTGCTGACAAGTCAAACACTTTGAAATGTACTCTGCTACGTCCTTCTTCATATTCCCCCACCAGAAGTTTTGTTTAAGATCTTTATACATTTTACTGCTGCTCGGGTGAATAGAATAGGGCGCGCTGTGAGCTTCCTTCAGAAATGTCTGTGTCAAACCATCATCGTCGGGAATGCAAAATCGACTCTGAAATCTCAAAACTCCATCATCTTGAATCACGAATCCTGGGTCCGTTCCTCCGCGTATTTACGAGATGAAGAAGGATGATCAAAACACAGCTGTTGCATCAGGTACGATTCACATCCTTTTGCAACCAGTTAGTGTCTTGTTCGATTTAGGAGCTACGCATTCTTTTATATCTTTGAACTGTGTTAATCGTTTGAAAATATCGTGCTTGTATAATTGTGAACCTTATGTTGTGGGTTTACTGAGCGGAGAGAAAATTGTGGGAACCCTAGAAGCTAGGGATTTTCCAGTGTCTATAGGAGGGAGAGATTGGCTATCGAATCTTATTGTAGTTGACATCTACGGTGACGATTTAATTCTCGGAGACGATTGGCTCAACCGTTATGGAGCTGTTCTGAATTACCGAAAGAGAGTTATTTCTATCATTGCTGATGACGGATCTGAACACTTATTCCGAGGATGGAGACCGGGAAGCTCGGGAAAATTGATCAAAGCAATGAAAGCCGTGAAATTACTGAAGCAGGGATGTCACGGACTTTGGTGCTATGCCACGAGGAAAGAGGAAGGAATAGAGCTCTCATCGATTCCAGTTGTGAATGAATTCTCCGACGTATTTCGTGACGAACTACCTGGGTTACCTCCGCAGAGAGAGGTGGACTTCACTATCAAATTAGAGCCTGGAGCCGCTCCTATTTCCAGAGCACCATACCGCATGGCGCCAACCGAGATGTATGAACTCAAGAAGCAACTGGAGGAATTGTCACAGAAGGGTTATATTCAACCTAGCGTTTCTCCTTGGGGAGCGCCTGTTCTCTTTGTCCTAAGAAAGACGGATCCCTCCGATCGTGTATTGATTACAGGGAGCTCAACAAGATGACGATCAAGAATAAGTATCCTATACCTCGGATCGACGACTTGTTTGATCAACTGCAAGGGCAAGGGTATTCTCGAAGATTGACTTGCGATCGGGATACCATCGCTTGAGAATTAAGGAATCGGATGTACCAAGTCCGCTGTGTCCCGTGCAGGCATTATGAATTTGTAGTGATGCCATTTGGACTTACCAATGCTCCTGCGGTATTCATGCAATTGATGAATCGGGTATTCTTAGAATACTTGGATAAATTTGTGGTCGTCTTCATTGATGACATCTTGCTATATTCGAAGGATGCAGAGGAGCATGCTGAACATTTGCGTGTGGTTTTGAGCACCTTGAGGAAGGAACAGCTGTATGCAAAGCTTTCCAAACGCGAGTTCTGGCTTAGGGAAGTAACTTTCCTTGGGCATGTGATATCAGCTGACGGAGTTCAGGTGGACCCGAAGAAAGTCGAAGCAATCTTGGAGTGGGAAGTTCCTAGTAACGTGAAAGAAGTCCGGAGTTTCTTAGGACTTGCTGGATATTATCGCCGCTTTGTAGAGGGATTTTCCAAAATTGCTCGTCCGCTCACTCAGCTGTTGCAGAAAACTCAGAAGTTCACGTGGGATGAGAAGTGCCAGGTTGGTTTTGACGAACTTAAGAGGAGACTGACGACAGCACCTATATTAGTGCTACCAGAGGGAACTGATGGATTCATGGTATACAGCGACGCTTCAAATCAGGGTCTGGGATGTGTGTTGATGCAAAAGGATAAGGTAATTGCCTATGCTTCTCGGCAATTGAAACCGTATGAGGTTAATTACCCGACTCATGATCTGGAGCTAGCAGCTGTGGTCTTTGCCTTGAAAATTTGGCGACATTATTTGTACGACACTCGTTGCCATATCTTTACAGATCATAAGAGCCTCGAGTACATTTTCAGTCAGAAAGAATTAAACATGAGGCAGAGAAGGTGGCTGGAATTGATCAATTTCCTATAAATAGGACAGCATCCTTTTCGTATTTACAGTCCTTTCTTTTCCCACATCCAAATCCTTATACTTAGAGTATTACTCTCTACATCCTAAACACTTCATATCAGCATCCTAGCTCGTGTTGAAGATTGTAGATCATTGAGGATTGGTGTTCAAGCCTTCGACGTTGGATTGCTTCGATTTCCTCCTTGTTCTTCACTACTTTGAGGTAGGTGATTCTTTACCAATATTAGTGGTATTCTGAAGGACATTTGATCATGTTTATCTAGTCAGTTAGATTCATTATTAGTCGAACATCATGTGTTAGAAGGATATTTTCGACGTTTCGGCACTTATTCATCGTATGATCCTTTGAACCTTTTAGTGTTGGACTCCTAAACGTATTCATGTATCTTCAAAATTGTTTATGACCAGTATGGGGAGAGCATCAAGTTCTTATGTTTTACGTAAGGAATCATATGTTTTGGGACTTGGAATGAAGGGAACTTAGAATATTTTCTTGAAGATCAAGATGAATTATGGTGTAGTAATGATGATACGTATCCTTGTGTCTCGTAGTCATTTAATCCATAAAGATCTTTCATAAACCTTATGAGCATGATATGCACGGGGATGGCATGTATTATCACCATAGAATTCATGAGTTCATCACCCATAGATCTAGTTTTCTGCCAGTAGTAATCTGCCATGCACGGTTAGCGCACGCTAACATACGTAAGTTAACGTGCGCTATCGGGGATAAGTTAACGCACGCAACGTGTGGTACGTAACGTACGTTATGATATCAGCCAGTCGATCGGTGATCAGAGAGAACTGTCAGTCCATGGCTAGCGTACGCTAGGCTTAGACGATAGCGTACGCTAACAGGTAGGCTTAGCGCACGTTACGTAGAGTACGTAGCGTACGCTAAGTGGTTCAGGCAGATTGTATATTTTGAGCTTTTGGCCGTAGACCGAATTGCTAGGCAATCGTTCGACTTGAGATTATTTGTATATCATTTCTTTTGTTAAGGTTCGAGCTTGCTACGTTGATCGAAGGAGGCGGCCTTCGAGTGTGTTGAGATCATTGAAGTGTTTCGTTCTTGCCATCTTCGAGGCAAGTATCGTAATATGTTAATATTGGTATTTTGAGCATGCGTGTGATTATTCATGTTGTTGAACATGAGATTTATTTCGTTGATTTGTCATGATATTCGTTATCTAGTGTTTGTATGTTCATGTTGATGGACATGGCGATTTGGCATATATGTATGCATGAGTTATGTTTGTGTTTGTTGTGCGATCTATGCTGAGGGCGCTGGATCGGATGTCCACCTCGTGTTGGTCCGACGGGATCATCTTGGGATCTAGGCTGAGGGCCTTGGATCATTGGACGGGTTATTTCCACCTCGTGTTGGTCCGACGGGATCATCTTGGGATCTATGCTGAGGGCGCTGGATCATTGGAATACCCTTGCTATGTTAATGGAATCTTTTGGATTCGCATTGTCGGATTCCGGTAGCGGAAGTCCGTGTGGTGTATCTTGTTATGTATTTTTGATGCATATTTGATTCGTTTAAATTATACTTGTACTAGCATCGTTTTGCTAACCCCTTCGGGGGTGGACATTTGTTTTGATGTTCAGGTAGCCGAGGAGCAGGGAAACAGCCACAGTACCGATGTGACGACGAAGGGGTTCAGTGATGTTTGTTGTTATTGGTGATTTGTCTTTCTTGGTTTGATTTTAGTACTCGAGTACGCGTGTCTTATTAATATCATTTCGATAAGGTTGTATTAATTACTCGTTGAACCAGTTGTATGGTTTTGTAAACTTGAATTTCCGTGATATTGATGTTCTATATTTACATTTTTTTAAATTAGCCTTGTAAATCCTTACTTAAAGGGTTTACGGCGCTGTAATTATTCCGAATATCTCGGGGTGTTACAGAATATGGTATCGGAGCTAAGATTCATGGATATCTTGGCAGTCGGGTTTTAAGTTGGGTCTGTTTACGTTATTAATTTACGAGTCGTTCGTAATATCACTGTTCAGCCAAAAGTCGTCATGTTGACCGTGGTTGTAAGTCTCCTAATCTCTTGTACTACCGTTTTACTTAATTCTGTTTTGTGAGTATTGGCGGGCTTTATTTTTGAAAATTTTGTCCTGGATATTGAAAGATTGTGTTTTCAGTATGTTGAGAGGAGGTCGCGGACGCGGACGTGGAAATATGAGACAGGAGGACTCCGCAACTACCCCAGAATTATCGGCTAGTAGGACCGATTCCCATTCTGGAGGGCAGCAGGGATCGGAGAATGACGACGCAAATCCTAACATGCCGGGAGTGCTTCAACAGGTGGTGTCTCAAATAAACCAGTTCGCTCAGGTAGTTGACCGCATGCAGACGGCGATGGGACAGCAGCACCACGAGGATAACCGGGGAGACAGATGGCTTGCTGAGGTGGTCAAATTGCACCCGCCAAAATTTGACGGATCTGCTGAGGCACTTACTTGGGATCATTGGCTTAAGGAGTTAGAGAAGATATTCGCGGGTCTTGACTGTCCCGAGGACTCGAAGGTTCCCATTGCCAGTATTTTCTGACTGGGGAGGCCTTTGATTGGTGGGAAGCTATTCGACCCGAGAATCATAATGCGGACTGGACGGAATTCAAACTAATGATGGAAGCACAGTATTGTCCTCGTCCAGTTAGAGAGGCAAAGATCCGAGAGTTTTTCTCACCATAGAGTTCGGAAGAATCTGTGACCGATGTAATTAAAACTTTTAATCATCAGCTGACTTGTGTGCGACACTTGGTCAGAACGGAGGCAGAAAAGATTTTTCATTTCGATATGCGGATGAAGCCAGAGATTCAGCAGTACATGTCCGGATTCGAGTGTACTATGTTGCGACAGTATCAAGACAAAGCACTAGCCTACGACATGAAAGAGGCGGCGGTGGAGAAATCAGTGGAGGCAAAGAAGCAGAAAGTGACCGACAGCTTCTCAGAAAACAAGAGCGGTGGGCCCCGCAAGGGCCAGTCTTCCTTTTATTCGGCTAGGAAGCCTCCACATCCTTCTAGAGGTGGAAAGAAGTTCCGGACTACATCAGCAGTTTCGGACGCATCAGAGAAATGCTACAATTGTGGTCGAGCAGGGCATATTCGACGGGATTGCCCCGCATCTTCTGTGACTTGTTACGATTGTCGGCAAGAAGGGCACCATGCGGCTTTCTGTGGAGTTTCTACTAGATCCTTTGTTACTCACACTCCAGCGGCAGTTTCAAAGGAGATGAGTGTGAACCAGACGCAGCAGAGTGGATTTCAGCAGCAAAATATTGGGAAGAGAGAGACATCCAGTGCTGGGTCCGTACCTCCGCGCCTGTACGAGATGAGGAAATCTGACGATCAGAACACTGCTGTTGCATCAGGTACAATTCAGATTCTTTTGCAACCAGTTAGTGTTTTATTCGATTCCGGAGCTACACATTCTTTCATATCATTGAACTGTGTAAATCGTTTAAAAATCTCGTGCTTATTTGATTGTGAACCATATGTTGTGGGTTTTCCGAGTGGAGAGAGAATTGTGGGAACCCTAGAGGCTAGATATTTTCCAGTGTCTATAGGAGGGAGAGATTGGCCATCGAATCTTATTGTAGTTGACATCTACGGTGACGATTTAATTCTCGGAGACGATTGGCTCAACCGTTATGGAACTATTCTGAATTACCGAGAGAGAGTAATTTATATCATTGCTGAGGACGGATCTGAACACTTATTCCGAGGATGGAGACTGGGAAGCTCGGGAAAATTGATCAAAGCAATGAAAGCCGTGAAATTACTTAAGCAGGAATGTCATGGACTTTGGTGCTATGCCATGAGGAAAGAGTAAGGAGTAGAACTCTCGTCTATTTCAGTTGTGAATGAGTTCTCAGATGTATTTCCTGATGAACTACCTGGGTTACCTCCACAGAGAGAAGTGAAATTCACTATCGAATTAGAGCCTGGAGCAGCTCTTATTTCCAGAGCACCATACCGCATGGCGCCAACCGAGATGTATGAACTCAAGAAGCAACTGGAGGAATTGTTACAGACGGGTTATATTCAACCTAGCGTTTCTCCTTGGGAAGCGCCCGTTCTCTTTGTCCGGAAGAAAGACGGATCCCTCCGACTGTGTATTGATTACAGGGAGCTCAACATGATGACGATCAAGAATAAGTATCCTATACCCCGGATCGACGACTTGTTTGATCAACTGCAAGGGGCAAGGGTATTCTCGAAGATTGACTTGCGATCAGGATACCATCAGTTGAGAATTAAGGAATCGGATATACCGAAATCTGCTTTCAGATCCCGGTATGGGCATTATAAATTTGTAGTGATGCCATTTGGACTTACCAATGCTCCTGCGGTATTGATGCAATTGATGAATCGGGTATTCTTGGAATACTTGGATAAATTTGTGGCCGTCTTCATTGAAGACATCTTGATATATTCGAAGGACGCAGAGGAGCATGCCGAATATTTGCATGTGGTTTTGAGCACCTTGAGGAAGGAACAGCTGTATACAAAGCTTTCAAAATGCGAGTTCTGGCTTAAGGAAGTAACCTTCCTTGGGCATGTGATATCAGCGAACGGAGTTCAGGTGGACCCGAAGAAAGTCGAAGCAATCTTGGAATGGGAAGCTCCTAAAAACGTGAAACAAGTCCGAAGCTTCTTAGGACTTGATGGATATTATCGCCGCTTTGTAAAGGGATTTTCCAAAATTGCTCGTCCACTCACTCAGCTGTTACAGAAAACTCAAAAGTTCACGTGGGATGAGAAATGCCAAGCTGGTTTTGATGAACTTAAGAAGAGACTGACGACAGCACCTATATTAGCATTGCCAGATGGAACTGATGGATTCATGGTTTACAGCGACGCTTCAAATCAGGGTCTGGGATGTGTTTTTATGCAAAAGGATAAGGTAATTGCCTATGCTTCTCGGCAGTTGAAACCGTACGAAGTAAATTACCCGACTCATGATCTGGAGTTAGCAGCTGTGGTCTTTGCCCTGAAAATTTGGCGACATTATTTATACGGTACTCATTGTTAGATCTTTACCGATCATAAGAGCCTCAAGTACATTTTCAGTCAGAAAGAATTAAACATGAGGCAGAGAAGGTGGCTGGAATTGATCAAGGATTACGACTTGGAGATTCTTTATCATCCGGGGAAAGCAAACGTAGTGGCCGATGCTTTGAGCCGTAAACCTATTTCTCTTCGAGTGTTGGAATCACTTACGTCCCAAACCAGCATTCAACGGGAACTGATCCGCGAAGGGATTGAAGTATGGGCACCAGGAATCCAAGGGCAACTATATGTGATGGAACTGACTTCATCACTAGTCGAGGAGATCAAATCTAAGCAGTTGAACGATTCTCTGATCCTTCGGTTATGTGACAAAATAAAGAAAAGAAAAGCCCCAGGATTCGTGATACAAGATGATGGAGTTCTGAGATTTCAGAGTCAACTTTGCGTTCCCGATAATGTTGAATTGAGACAGACTATTCTGAAGGAAGCTCACAGCGCGCCCTATTCTATCCACCCGGGCAGCAGTAAAATGTATAAGGATTTAAAACAAAACTTCTGGTGGGGGAATATGAAGAACGACGTAGCAGAGTACGTTTCGAAGTGTTTGACTTGTTAGCAGGTTAAGATTGAACATCAGCGACCTGCCGGAATGTTAAAGCCGCTTCCGATCCCTGAGTGGAAGTGGGAGGATATCTCGATGGATTTCATCACCAGTATGCCAAGGACTAGAGCGGGAATGAACATGATTTGGGTTATAGTAGATCGACTAACCAAGTCGGCTCATTTCCTAGGAATTAAAGATACATGGGGACCCGAGAGATTGGCGCGAGTATTTATTGCGGAGATAGTCAGATTGCATGGGACGCCGAAGACCATTATTTTGGATCGAGATGGTCGCATCGTGTCACATTTCTGGAAGGCAGTTCATAGGGCTTTGGGGACTGAGCTCAACTTTAGCACAGCTTATCATCCCCAAACGAACGGTCAGTCCAAAAGGACTATACAAACGGCAGAAGACATGATTAGAGCTTGTGCCTTAGATTGGTCGACTGATTGGGAAGTTCATTTGCCGTTGATTGAATTCACTTACAATAATAGTTGGCATGCTTATATTAAGATGGTACCATTTGAAGCTTTGTACGGGAGAAGATGCCGATCACCCCTGTGTTGGGATGATTCTTCGGATTTGATCGGGACGGAACCGGAATTGATAATTCAGACTCAAGAGAAGATAGCTTTGATTCGAGAAAGACTGCTGATCGCCCAGTCGCGAAGTCTTATGCAGACGTACGTCGTCGCCCTCTAGAGTTCGACGCTGGGGACCATGTACTATTGAAGGTGTCTCCTACACGAGGGATTTTCCGTTTTGGGAGGAGAGGCAAGCTTAGTCCGAGATATATCGGACCATTCGAGATCCTCGAGAGAGTTGGAGATTTAGCATACAGGTTGGCCTTACCGCCATCGCTGAGTCACGTTCACAATGTGTTTCACGTATCCCAATTGTGGAAGTATGTACCGGACCCCAGTCACGTCATTGATTTCGATGAGATCGAGATAGCTAATGACGACACCTTCGAGGAGAGACCAATCAAGATACTTGAGAGTCAGATCAAACAGTTGAGGAATAAACCAATACACTTGGTTAAAGTACAATGGTCACGACACGGAGTCAAAGAGGCCACTTGGGAAATAGAGGACAGTATGAAGGCTAGTTATCCAGAGTTGTTTTCATCTTAAGTTTCGGGACGAAACTTCTTTTTAGGGAGGAAGGATGTAATACCCGAGATTTCCGATATGTATTTGGAACTTGTGATATTGTAATTGTTGCACTTTAATCTGAGTATTATTCTCCGTATCTCATAGTCCGGTGTTGTTGAGCGTATAATTTCATGAATGTGATTTAAGATTGTGATTCTGCACATGTAGCGCACGCTATCGTCTATGTGTAGCGTACGCTAACATGGATCCATAGCGCGCGCTACAAAGGAACATTAGCGCACGCTATACGTGGTCAATATGATTGAGACGTGTGGTAGGTGAGATCAGGCCGGGGATCTTGGTCGGATTGTGTCGGGATGAACCTGGACGGCTTTCGGGAAAAGCCAGGTCAACGCCTTAGTGCACGCTACTGACATGAGAATAGCGCACGCTAAGTGCTGAGTACTGATGAAGTCAGTAAGCCGTTAGCGCACGCTAAGAGTATGGACTAGCGCGCGCTAATAACCATTTCCTATAAATAGGACAGCATCCTTTTCGTATTTTCAGTCCTTTCTTTTCCCACATCCGAATCCTTATACTTAGAGTATTACTCTCTACATCCTAAACACTTCATATCAGCATCCTAGCTCGTGTTGAAGATTGTAGATCATTGAGGATTGGTGTTCAAGCCTTCGACGTTGGATTGCTTCGATTTCCTCCTTGTTCTTCACTACTTTGAGGTAGGTGATTCTTCACCAATATTAGTGGTATTCTGAAGGACGTTTGATCATGTTTATCTAGTCAGTTATATTCATTATTAGTCGAACATCATGTGTTAGAAGGATATTTTCGACGTTTCGGCACTTATTCATCGTATGATCCTTTGAACCTTTTAGTCTTGGACTCCTAAACGTATTCATGTATCTTCAAAACTGTTTATGACCAATATGGGGAGAGCATCAAGTTCTTATGTTTTACGTAAGGAATCATATGTTTTGGGACTTGGAATGAGCGGAACTTAGAATATTTTCTTGAAGATCAAGATGAATTATGGTGTAGTAATGATGATACGTATCCTTGTGTCTCGTAGTCATTTAATCCATAAAGGTCTTTCATAAACCTTATGAGCATGATATGCACGGGGATGACATGTATTATCACCATAGAATTCATGAGTTCATCACCCATAGATCTAGTTTTCTGCCAGTAGTAATCTGCCATGCACGGTTAGCGCACGCTAACATACGTAAGTTAATGTGCGCTATCGGGGATAAGTTAACGCACGCTATGTGTGGTACGTAACGTACGTTATGATATCAGCCGAGTCGATCGGTGATCGAGAAAGCTGTCGATCCATGGCTAGCGACGCTAGGCTTAGACGATAGCGACGCTATCAGCGAGCTTAGCGCACGTTACGTAGAGTACGTAGCGTACGCTAAGTGGTTCAGGCAGATTGTATATTTTGAGCTTTTGGCCGTAGACCGAATTGCTAGGCAATCGTTCGACTTGAGATGATTTGTACATCATTTCTTTTGTTAAGGTTCGAGCTTGCTACGTTGATCGAAGGAGGCGGCCTTCGAGTGTGATGAGATCATTGAAGTGTTTCGTTCTTGCCATCTTCGAGGCAAGTATCGTAATATGTTAATATTGGTATTTTGAGCATGCGTGTGATTATTCATGTTGTTGAACATGAGATTTATTTCGTTGATTTGTCATGATATTCGTTATCTAGTGTTTGTATGTTCATGTTGATGGACATGGCGATTTGGCATATATGTATGCATGAGTTATGTTTGTGTTTGTTGTGCGATCTATGCTGAGGGCGTTGGATCGGATGTCCACCTCATGTTGGTCCGACGGGATCATCTTGGGATCTAGGCTGAGGGAGTTGGATCATTGGACGGGTTATTTCCACCTCGTGTTGGTCCGACGGGATCATCTTGGGATCTATGCTGAGGGCGCTGGATCATTGGAATACCCTTGATATGTTAATGGAATCTTTTGGATTCGCATTGTCGGATTCCGGTAGCGGAAGTCCATGTGGTGTATCTTGTTATGTATTTTTGATGCATATTTGATTCGTTTAAATGATACTTGTACTAGCATCGTTTTGCTAACCCCT
Organism: Orobanche coerulescens; assembly: GCA_033398695.1. Classification (NCBI taxonomy): domain Eukaryota; kingdom Viridiplantae; phylum Streptophyta; class Magnoliopsida; order Lamiales; family Orobanchaceae; genus Orobanche; species Orobanche coerulescens. Next base: position 67,846,637 of record CM065810.1, read on the forward strand.
TCGGGGGTGGACATTTGTTTTGATGTTCAGGTAGCCGAGGAGCAGGGAAACAGCCACAGTACCGATGTGACGACGAAGGGGTTCAGTGATGTTTATTGTTATTGGTGATTTGTCTTTCTTGGTTTGATTTTAGTACTCGAATACGCGTGTCTTATTAATATCATTTCGATATGGTTGTATTAATTACTCGTTGAACCAGTTGTACGGTTTTGTAAACTTGAATTTCCGTGATATTGATGTTCTATATTTACATTTCTTTTAAATTAGCCTTGTAAATCCTTACTTAAAGGGTTTACGGCGCTGTAATTATTCCGAATATCTTGGGGTGTTACAGAATATGGTATCGGAGCTAAGATTCATGGATATCTTGGCAGTCGGGTTTTAAGTTGGGTCTGTTTACGTTATTAATTTACGAGTCGTTCGTAACATCACTGTTCAGCCAAAAGTCGTCATGTTGACCGTGGTTGTAAGTCTCCTAATCTCTTGTACTACCGTTTTACTTAATTCTGTTTTGTGAGTATTGGCGGGCTTTATTTTTGAAAATTTTGTCCTGAATATTGAAAGATTCTGTTTTCAGTATGTTGAGAGGAGGTCGCAGACGCGGACGTGGTCGTGGACGCGGACGTGGAAATATGAGACAGGAGGACTCCGCAACTACTGCAGAATTATCGGCTAGTAGGACCGATTCCCATTCTGGAGGGCAGCAGGGATCGGCGAATGACGACGCAAATCCTAACATGCCGGGAGTGCTTCAACAGGTGGTGGCTCAAATTAACCAGTTCACTCAGGTAGTTGACCGCATGCAGACGGCGATGGCACAGCAGCACCACGAGGATAACCGGGGAGACAGATGGCTTGCTGAGGTGGTCAAATTGCACCCGCCAAAATTTGACGGATCTACTGAGGCACTTACTTGGGATCATTGGCTTAAGGAGTTAGAGAAGATATTCGCGGGGCTTAACTGTCCCGAGGACCGGAAGGTTCCCATTGCCCAGTATTTTCTGACTGGGGAGGCCTTTGACTGGGGAAGCTATTCGACCCGAGAATCATAATGCGGAGTGGACGGAATTCAAACTAATGATGGAAGCATAGTATTGTCCTCGTCCTGTTAGAGAGGCAAAGATCCGAGAGTTTTTCTCACCACAGAGTTCCGAAGCATCTGTGACCGATGTAATTAAAACTTTTAATCATCAGCTGACTTGTGTGCGACACTTGGTCAGAACGGAGGCAGAAAAGATTTTTTATTTCGATATGCGGATGAAGCCAGAGATTCAGCAGTACATGTCCGGATTCGAGTGTACTACGTTGCGACAGTATCAAGACAAAGCACTAGCCTACGACATGAAAGAGGCGGCGGTGGAGAAATCAGTGGAGGCAAAGAAGCAGAAAGTGACCGGCAGCTTCTCAAAAAACAAGAGCGGTGGGCCCCGCAAGGGCCAGTCTTCCTTTTACGGCGAGGAAGCCTCCACATCCTTCTAGAGGTGGAAAGAAGTTCCGGACTACATCAGCAGTTACGGACGCGTCAAAGAAATGCTACAATTGTGGTCGAGCAGGGCATATTCGACGGGACTGCCCCGCATCTTCTGTGACTTGTTACGATTGTGGGCAAGAAGGGCACCGTGCGGCTGTCTGTGGAGTTGCTACTAGATCCTTTGTTACTCGCACTCCAGCGCCAGTTTCAAAGGAGATTAGTGTGAACCAGACGCAGCAGAGTGGATTTCAGCAGCAAAATATTGGGAAGAGAGAGACATCGAGTGCTGGGTCCGTACCTCCGCGCCTGTACGAGATGAGGAAATCTGACGATCAGAACACTGCTCTTGCATCAGGTACAATTCAGATCCTTTTGCAACCAGTTAGTGTTTTATTCGATTCCGGAGCTACACATTCTTTCATATCATTGAACTGTGTAAATCGTTTAAAAATCTCGTGCTTATTTGATTGTGAACCATATGTTGTGGGTTTGCCGATTGGAGAGAGAATTGTGGGAACCCTAGAGGCTACAGATTTTCCAGTGTCTATAGGAAGGAGAGATTGGCCATCGAATCTTATTGTAGTTGACATCTACGGTGACGATTTAATTCTCGGAGACGATTGGCTCAACCGTTATGGAACTATTCTGAATTACCGAGAGAGAGAGAGTCATTTCTATCATTGCTGAGGACGGATCTGAACACTTATTCCGAGGATGGAGACCGGGAAGCTCGGGAAAATTGATCAAAGCAATGAAAGCCGTGAAATTACTTAAGCAGGAATGTCATGGACTTTGGTGCTATGCCATGAGGAAAGAGGAAGGAGTAGAACACTCGTCTATTTCAGTTGTGAATGAGTTTTCAGATGTATTTCCTGACGAACTACCTGGGTTACCTCCGCAGAGAGAAGTGGAATTCACTATCGAATTAGAGCCTGGAGCAGCTCCTATTTCCAGAGCACCATACCGCATGGCGCCAACCGAGATGTATGAACTCAAGAAGCAACTGGAGGAATTGTTACAGAAGGGTTATATTCAACCTAGCGTTTCTCCTTGGGGAGCGCCCGTTCTCTTTGTCCGGAAGAAAGACGGATCCCTCCGACTGTGTATTGATTACAGGGAGCTCAACAAGATGACGATCAAGAATAAGTATCCTATACCCCGGATCAACGACTTGTTTGATCAACTGCAAGGGGCAAGGGTATTCTCGAAGATTGACTTGCGATCAGGATACCATCAGTTGAGAATTAAAGAATCGGATATACCGAAATCTGCTTCGATCCCAAGACGCATTATGAATTTGTAGTGATGCCATTTGGACTTACCAATGCTCCTGCGGTATTCATGCAATTGATGAATCGGGTATTCTTGGAATACTTGGATAAATTTGTGGTCGTCTTCATTGATGACATCTTGATATATTCGAAGGACGCAGAGGAGCATGCCGAACATTTGCATGTGGTTTTGAGCACCTTGAGGAAGGAACAACTGTATGAAAAGCTTTCAAAATGCAAGTTCTGGCTTAAGGAAGTAACCTTCCTTGGGCATGTGATATCAACGAACGGAGTTCAGGTGGACCCGAAGAAAGTCGAAGCAATCTTGGAATGGGAAGCTCCTAAAAACGTGAAAGAAGTCCGAAGCTTCTTAGGACTTGCTGGATATTATCGCCGCTTTGTAGAGGGATTTTCCAAAATTTCTCGTCCACTCACTCAGCTGTTACAGAAAACTCAAAAGTTCACGTGGGATGAGAAATGCCAAGCTGGTTTTGATGAACTTAAGAAGAGACTGACGACAGCACCTATATTAGCATTGCGGATGGAACCGATGGATTCATGGTTTCTGACGCTTCAAATCGTGGTGCAGGGATGTGTGTTGATGCAAAAGGATAAGGTAATTGCCTATGCTTCTCGGCAGTTGAAACCGTACGAAGTAAATTACCCGACTCATGATCTGGAGTTAGAAACTGTGTCTTTGCCCTGAAAATTTGGCGACATTATTTATACGGTACTCATTGTCAAATCTTTACCGATCGTAAGAGCCTCAAGTACATTTTCAGTCAGAAAGAATTAAACATGAGGCAGAGAAGATGGCTGGAATTGATCAAGGATTACGACTTGGAGATTCTCTATCATCCGGGGAAAGCAAACGTAGTGGCCGATGCTTTGAGCCGTAAACCTGTTTCTCTTCGAGTGTTGGAAACACTTACGTCCCAAACCAGCATTCAACGGGAACTGATCCGCGAAGGGATTGAAGTATGGGCACCAGGAATCCAAGGGCAACTATATGTGATGGAACTGACTTCATCACTAGTCGAGGAGATCAAATCTAAGCAGTTGAACGATTCTCTGATCCTTCGGTTATGTGACGAAGTAAAGAAAGGAAAATCCCCAGGATTCGTGATACAAGATGATGGAGTTCTGAGATTTCAGAGTCGACTTTGCGTTCCCGATAATGATGAATTGAGACAGACTATTCTGAAAGAAGCTCACAGCGCGCCCTATTCTATCCACCCGGGTAGCAGTAAAATGTATAAGGATTTAAAACAAAACTTCTGGTGGGGGAATATGAAGAAGGATGTAGCAGAGTACGTTTCGAAGTGTTTGACTTGTCAGCAGGTTAAGATTGAACATCAGCGACCTGCCGGAATGTTAAAGCCGCTTCCGATCCCTGAGTGGAAGTGGGAGGATATCTCGATGGATTTCATCACCAGTATGCCAAGGACTAGAGCGGGAATGAACATGATTTGGGTTATAGTAGATCGACTAACCAAGTCGGCTCATTTCCTAGGAATTAAAGATACATGGGGACCCGAGAGATTGGCGCGAGTATTTATTGCGGAGATAGTCAGATTGCATGGGACGCCGAAGACCATTATTTCGGATCAAGATGGTCGCTTCGTGTCACATTTCTGGAAGGCAGTTCACAGGGATTTGGGGACTGAGCTCAACTTTAGCACAGCTTATCATCCCCAAACGGACGGTCAGTCCGAAAGGACTATACAAATGGCAGAAGACATGCTTAGAGCTTGTGCCTTAGATTGGTCGACTGATTGGGAAGTTCATTTGCCGTTGATTGAATTCACTTACAATAATAGTTGGCATGCTTCTATTAAGATGGCACCATTTAAAGCTTTGTACGGGAGAAGATGCCGATCACCCCTGTGTTGGGATGATTCTTCGGATTTGATCAGGACGGACCCGGAATTGATAATTCAGACTCAAGAGAAGATAGCTTTGATTCGAGAAAGACTGTTGACTGCCCAGAGTCGACAGAAGTCTTATGCAGACGTACGTCGTTGCCCTCTAGAGTTCGACGCTGGGGACCATGTATTATTGAAGGTGTCTCCTACACGAGGGATTTTCCATTTTGGGAGGAGAGGCAAGCTTAGTCCGAGATATATCGGACCATTCGAGATCCTCGAGAGAGTTGGAGATTTAGCATACAGGTTGGCCTTACCGCCATCGCTGAGTCACGTTCACAATGTGTTTCACGTATCCCAATTGCGGAAGTATGTACCGGACCCCAGTCACGTCATTGATTTCGACGAGATCGAGATAGCTAATGACGGCACCTTCGAGGAGAGACCAATCAAGATACTTGAGAGTCGGATCAAACAGTTGAGGAATAGACCAATACACTTGGTTAAAGTACAATGGTCACGACACGGAGTCGAAGAGGCCACTTGGGAAACAGAGGACAGTATGAAGGCTAGTTATCCAGAGTTTTTTTCATCTTAAGTTTCGGGACGAAACTTCTTTTTAGGGAGGAAGGATGTAATACCCGAGATTTCTGATATATATTTGGAACTTGTGATATTGTAATTATTGCACTTTAATCTGAGTATTATTCTCCGTATCTCATAGTCCGGTGTTGTTGAGCGTATAATTTCATGAATGTGATTTAAGATTGTGATTCTGCGCATGTAGCGCACGCTATCGTCTATGTGTAGCGTACGCTAACATGGATCCATAGCGCGCGCTACAAAGGAACATTAGCGCACGCTATACGTGGTCAATATGATTGAGACGTGTGGTAGGTGAGATCAGGCCGGGGATCTTGGTCGGATTGTGTCGGGATGAACCTGGACGGCTTTCGGGAAAAGCCAGGTCAACGCCTTAGTGCACGCTACTGACATGAGAATAGCGCACGCTAAGTGCTGAGTACAGTGAAGTCAGTAAGCCGTTAGCGCACGCTAAGAGTATGGACTAGCGCGCGCTAATAACCATTTCCTATAAATAGGACAACATCCTTTTCGTATTTTCAGTCCTTTCTTTTCCCACATCCGAATCCTTATACTTAGAGTATTACTCTCTACATCCTAAACACTTCATATCAGCATCCTAGCTCGTGTTGAAGATTGTAGATCATTGAGGATTGGTGTTCAAGCCTTCGACGTTGGATTGCTTCGATTTCCTCCTTGTTCTTCACTACTTTGAGGTAGGTGATTCTTCACCAATATTAGTGGTATTCTGAAGGACGTTTGATCATGTTTATCTAGTCAGTTAGATTCATTATTAGTCGAACATCATGTGTTAGAAGGATATTTTCGACGTTTCGGCACTTATTCATCGTATGATCCTTTGAACCTTTTAGTGTTGGACTCCTAAACGTATTCATGTATCTTCAAAACTGTTTATGACCAGTATGGGGAGAGCATCAAGTTCTTATGTTTTACGTAAGGAATCATATGTTTTGGGACTTGGAATGAACAGAACTTAGAATATTTTCTTGAAGATCAAGATGAATTATGGTGTAGTAATGATGATACGTATCCTTGTGTCTCGTAGTCATTTAATCCATAAAGGTCTTTCATAAACCTTATGAGCATGATATGCACGGGGATGACATGTATTATCACCATAGAATTCATGAGTTCATCACCCATAGATCTAGTTTTCTGCCAGTAGTAATCTGCCATGCACGGTTAGCGCACGCTAACATACGTAAGTTAACGTGCGCTATCGGGGATAAGTTAACGCACGCTACGTGTGGTACGTAACGTACGTTATGATATCACCAGCCGGGCCGATCGAGAGAATCGCTACCATGGCTAGCATACGCTAGGCTTAGACGATAGCGTACACTAACAGGCAGGCTTAGCGCACGTTACGTAGAGTACGTAGCGTACGCTAAGTGGTTCAGGCAAATTGTATATTTTGAGCTTTTGGCCGTAGACCGAATTGCTAGGCAATCGTTCGACTTGAGATGATTTGTATATCATTTCTTTTGTTAAGGTTCGAGCTTGCTACGTTGATCGAAGGAGGTGGCCTACGAGTGTGTTGAGATCATTGAAGTGTTTCGTTCTTGCCATCTTCGAGGAAAGTATCGTAATATGTTAATATTGGTATTTTGAGCATGCGTGTGATTATTCATGTTGTTGAACATGAGATTTATTTCGTTGATTTGTCATGATATTCGTTATCTAGTGTATGTTCATGTTGATGGACATGGCGATTTGGCATATATGTATGCATGAGTTATGTTTGTGTTTGTTGTGCGATCTATGCTGAGGGCGCTGGATCGGATGTCCACCTCGTGTTGGTCCGACGGGATCATCTTGGGATCTAGGCTGAGGTCACTGGATCATTGGACGGGTTATTTCCACCTCGTGCATATTCTGTAACACCCCGAGATATTCGGAATAATTACAGCGCCGTAAACCCTTTAAGTAAGGATTTACAAGGCTAATTTAAAAGAATTGTAAATATAATCCAATCGTACAACTGAAGTTCAAATACAGATTTGATTCAACCGATCAAATGAGTTAACTTATACAACCATATCGAAATGACATTATTAAAACAGACGTACTCGAGTACTAAATGAACCAAGAAGACAAATCACAAAAACAATAAACATCAAACACATCACTGAGCCATTTCATCGTCTCCGTCGCATCGTGGTTGCTTCCCGCTCCTCGTCTACCTGAACATCAAAACAATTTCAACCCCGAAGGTGTTAGCAAAACAATGCTAGTACAAGTATCATTATACATAAATCATCAGTGCATCATAAAACATGCAAAACGGACTTCCGTAACCGGAATCCAAAGATTAGAATCCTCACGATTCCATCAACACAAGACAGGTAATCCAAATGATCCAGCGCCCTTGGTATAGATCCCCATGATGATCCCGTCGGACCAACGCATGGTGGAAAACCCATCCAGCGATCCAGCGCCCTCAGCATAGATCCCCATGATGATCCCGTCGGACCAACGCATGGTGGACATTCGATCCAGCGCTGGATGCCTCTCTCTTCCCAACATTCTGCTGCGGGAAACCGCTCTGCTGCGTCTGGTTTACACTAGTGTCCTTCGGAACCGGTACAGGAGTGCGAGTGCCAAAAGATCTAGTCGCATTCCCACAAAATGTTGCGCGATGTCCTTCTGTCCCACACTCAAACAGTCACAGCGCGAAACAGCCACGTCGAATATGCCCCGCTTTGCCACAGTTATAACATTTCTTCCCCGTGTCTCAAACGGTTGGTGCTGCCCGGAACTTCTTTCCTCCTCGAGAAGGATGCGGAGGCCTCTGGATGAATGAAAAGAGGACTGCCTCGCGAGGCCCACTACTCTTATTCTCCGTGAAGTTTCCACCACTCTCGCTTCTTTGCTTCCGTCGATTTTTCTATCACGCCTCCTTCATATCATAGGCCAACGCCTTGTCCTGATACTGTCGTAAAGTGGTACATTCAAATCCGGACATATATTGCTGAATTTCCGGCTTCATTCGCATGTCAAAATGGAAAATCTCTCCGCCTTGGTCCTGACCAAGTGGCGCACATAAGTCAGCTGGTGATTAAAAGTCTTAATCACGTCCATCACAGATGCTTCTGAATTTTGTGGTGAGAAAAACTCCCGAACTCGGGACTCTCTAACTGGGCGAGGACAATACTGCGCTTCCATCATTAATTTGAATTCCGTCCAGTCAACATTATGCTCCTCTAGTCGAATGGCCTCCCACTAGTCGAAAGCCTCCCCTGTCATAAGATACTGGGCGACCGGAACCTTTCTGTCGTTGGGACAGTTAATCCCTGCAAAAATCTTTTCTAATTCCTTCAGCCAGTGATCCCAAGAAAGCGTCTCAGCAGAACCGTCAAATTTCGGAGAATGCAATTTGATCACCTCAATAAGCCATTTATCTCCTCGATTATCCACGTTATGCTGCTGTCCCATCGCCGTTTGCATGCGATCCACAACTTGAGCAAACTGGTTTATCTGGGCAACCACCTGCTGAAGCACTCCCGGCACGTTAGGATCTGCATTATTATTTGCTGATCCCTGTTGTCCCCCGGAATGGGAATCCGTTCGGCTAGCGGTTATTTCTGGGGTAGACACCGAATCTTCTTGTCTGCGTCCACGACCGCGTCCACGTCCACGACCTCCTCTCAACATACTGTAAACGCAAATACTCAATATCCAGGGCAGACTTTCTAAGAGTACATCTATCAATGTTCACAAACATGAATTAAATAAAACGGTAGTATTTGAGATTTAGGAAACTTACAACCACGGTCCACACGACGATGCTGGCTCAGCAGTGATGTTACGAACGACCAATAATCAAATAACATAAACAGACCCAACTAACCCGACTGCCAAGATATCCATGAATCTTAGCTCCGATACCATATTCTGTAACACCCCGAGATATTCGGAATAATTACAGCGCCGTAAACCCTTTAAGTAAGGATTTACAAGGCTAATTTAAAAGAATTGTAAATATAATCCAATCGTACAACTGAAGTTCAAATACAGATTTGATTCAACCGATCAAATGAGTTAACATATACAACCATATCGAAATGACATTATTAAAACAGACGTACTCGAGTACTAAATGAACCAAGAAGACAAATCACAATAACAATAAACATCAACCACATCACTGAGCCATTTCATCGTCTCCGTGCAGATCGTGGTTGCTTCCCCGCTCCTCGGCTACCTGAACATCAAAACAATGTCCACCCTCGAAGGGGTTAGCAAAACAATGCTAGTACAAGTATCATTATACATAAATCATCAGTGCATCATAAAACATGCAAAATGGACTTTCGTCACCGGAATCCAACGATGCGAATCCTCATGATTCCATCAACACAGTACAGGGTAATCCAAATGATCCAGCGCCTTGGTATAGATCCCCATGATGATCCCGTGACCAACGCATGGTGGAAAACCCGTCCGGCGATCCAAATGACCTCGGATAGATCCCCATAATGATCCCGTCGGACCAACGCATGGTGGACATTCGATCCAGCGCCCTCAGCATAGATCCTCATGATCCCCTCGGATCATTTATACCATAAATCAATCAATTATGCACACATATATGCATTTCAATATGTTCATCAATACGAACAATTAACAACGAATACCACGAGAAATTACAGAAATACATCTCATATTTGACAATATGAACAAAACCATAAGCATGATCCAAGTTTCAATATAAATCGAACTCGACATATGATACTTGCCTCGAAAATGGCAAGAATGGAAATACTCCAACAAATGGCACGCGTCCGTATGCCGCCGCCCCTTGATCGTCCCCTATGCAAGGCTTGGACCTAAGAAATAATAAAGAATTTCCCTCAAGTCGTACGAACGTCTAATAATCTGGTTAACGACCGCAAGCTTCTAAAAATGAATTCTGCCTGAACTACTTAGCGCGCGCTACGTACTATACGTAACGTGCACTAAGCCTGCCCGTTAACGTACGCAATTAACCAGGTTTAGCGTGCGGTAGCTATGTACTGACAGTCTTCTCTGAACAGCCGACTGCCCTGCCTGATGATATAACGTACGTTACGTATCCAACGTAGCGCACGTTACTCGTTCCCGATAGCGCACGTTAATATATACATATTAGCGTGCGCTAATCGTGCATGGCAGTCACTACTGGGTAAAACTTGAGCTAAAGGTGATGAAAACTCATGAAATCCTAAGTGTTAATACAATCCATCTTAGTGTATATCATGCTCATATGGTTTGTTACTGATTAAACGACTACAAGATACAAGGGTACGTATAATCATCACAACACCATAATTCATCTTTGATCTTCAAGAAACATCCTAAGTCCAATCCATTTCATGTCCCAAACGTATGATTCTATCATGTCAAAACATAAGAACTTGATGTTCTCCCCATACTGGTCATAAACAGTTTTGAAGATACATGAATACGTTTAGGAGTCCAACACTAAAAAGGTTCAAAGGATTATACGATGAATAAGTGCCGAAATGTCGAAAATATCCTTCTAATACATGATGATCGACTATTAACGAATCTAACTGACTAGATAAGCATGATCAAACGTCCTTTAGAACACTACTAATATTGGTGAAGAATCACCTACCTCAAAGTAGTGAAGAACAAGGAGGAAATCGAAGCAATCCAACGTCGAAGGCTTGAACACCAATCCTCAATGATCTACAATCTTCAACACGAGCTAGGATGCTGATAGGAAGTGTTTAGGATGTAGAGAGTAATACTCTAAGTATAAGGATTCGGATGTGGGAAGAGAAAAGACTGAAAATACGAAAAGGATGCTGTCCTATTTATAGAAAATGGTTATTAGCGCGCGCTAGTCCATATTCGTAGCGTGCGCTAACGTCTTACTGACTTCACTGTACTCAGCACTTAGCGTGCGCTATTCACATGCCAGTAGCGTGCGCTAAGGCGTTGACTTGACTTTTTCCCAAAAGCCGTCCAGGTTCATCCCGACACAATCTGACCAAGATCCCCGGCCTGATCTCACCTACCACACGTCTCAATCATATTGACCATGCATAGCGTGCACTAATGTTCCTTTGTAGCGTGCCCTATGGATCCATGTTAGCGTACGCTACACATAGACGATAGCATGCGCTACATGCGCAGAATCACAATTTTTAAATCACATTCATGAAATCATACGCTCAACAACACCGGACTATGAGATACGGAGAATAATACTCAGATTAATGTGCAACAATTACAATATCACAAGTTCCCAAATACATATCAAGAATCTCGGGTATTACAATTTTGGGTCGTGTTTTTCGGCAGAAGGTATGGTGACGGCTGGTGAAGGAATAGTGAGGCGGTGGCAAAAGGGATAATGGTTATATAGGTAGGGTTTTTCAGACGGGACGTAAACATGAAAATGTATTTTTAAGACAACCGTTTGTAATTTTATGTTGATGAACAGTCTAGCGCTTTATCTATAAGAAATAAAAATATGAATGAAGATGAATCGGTGAGCGGATAAGCACTCCACCTGCCCACCACCACTTTTTCTGTCCCGTTTTTATTTTTGCTTTCTTATAAAAATATAAATGAAGATGAATCGGTGAATGGATAAGCATGAATGAAGAGTGCTATATAAAAAAATACTGACTCACTATTCAATAAATGATTTTAAGTGTAATCTTTTCCCCTGATTGTGCGCAGTGTGACACCCCCAAATCCTATTAGGTTATTACAGTGCCGTGGACCCCACGCCAGGAGATCCACCAGGCGAACATGACTAAAATACATTAAATTAAACAAAAAGGGGAAATCATAGTCCCTACCATGATCTCTGACACAATATTCCGATAAGGAATTTCAACGACAACGATGGGCCTACATGGCCAAAATAAAATACAACAACATCCACGAGCATCTGCTCGGGTAATACATAATGACAATGACTGACAGACTGAAGAACACTCCAACTGACTGACCAACATGAACAACTCGGACTAGTATCACTCGAATGCCTCGTCGCCATCATCATGCCCCTGTGTCTCAACTCTCTCCTCGCAAGCACCTAAAACATGAAAACATGTTCCGCCCGCACGGGGTCAGTCATCCAGATAATGAACATCAAATACATATATAACATGATATGCATCCAATGACGGAATGAAAAGCGTACAATGATAATAATAATACGAGATGCTCACAAACCAATGTAAGAACCGAGCATTCGTGAAATACTATGCCCACGGCATACTATTAATACCTGTTCAACAGGTTAGAACATAAGTGCCCAACGGCGAATCATAATCACAGAGTACCACAATGAATTACACGACATGAACCAAACCAGAACTGAGTTAATTATGAATCACAATGCCCGAAGGCTCCAATGAAATTACCAAGACAATCACAAAGGCCTGAAAGCCACTGCATTTAAGTCCAAATGTCACAATCACATGAAGCTAAAACAGCCCGAAGCTGTTATCGATTAGGGCCGAAGCCACGGCACGAAGCCGTATCACCATTAAGGCCGAAACCACGGCACGAAGCCGTATCACAATTAGGGCCGAAGCCACGGCATGAAGCCGTATCACAATTAGGGCCGAAGCCACGGCACGAAGCCGTATCACAATTAGGGCCGAAGCCACGGCACGAAGCCGTATCACAATTAGGGCCGAAGCCACGACACGAAGCCGTATCACAATTAGGGCCGAAGCCACGGCACGAAGCCGTATCACAATTAGGGCCGAAGCCACGGCACGAAGCCATATCACAATTAGGGCCGAAGCCACGGCACGAAGCCGTATCACAATGAAACCATCTAATGGCCGAGACTAGCTGTTGTTACCCAAAATATTATCCGGAGGTAATATTGCTGGAATGATCGAGTAACAAACAATTGCGAGAACACTTCCGTGGGAAACTAAATAACACAAGATTTTCCGGGGTTGTTAATCCCGGGCTTGAATGCTCTCGCGAGATATTATTAATAAATATACTGTCGAGTACAAATATTAATGTTAGAAACTAATACAAGGAGTGTAAAGATTTCTAGTTATCTAGGCTTTAGAGCGCGTAGATTGCCGGAAGAACCAGATAGATAGATCTGTGAGTTCTTGCTTAGGAGATAAGATGGATATATATGAATATCACTATGAATCTGTAAGCGGTTACTGAGAGAGTCTTTGATTTTCTCTTTTGTGTGTATTTTGCACTGAATCTGTAGTCAAAACTGTCTCCTTGCTGCTGCGGTGAGTTCCCTATTTATAGGGGACAAGGTGGTTGGGATCCCTGAGGCGATCACCGGCGATCGCCGTTTTTTATATTATAATAAGGTGGCCGATCGCTCCGTCACATGGGGCTGTTCCCTTAAAGTCAGGAGCTGCTGCTGGAGTCAACTGTGTGAGCCAATGAGAGGCCAACGCGCGTCCTGGGCAGCATGTGAGGGGAGGACCCACTTTGTACCTTTCGGCGGCTTTGTCGGTAGGTGAGGTAGGTGACAGGATGAGGACAAAGGTCTTTATCTGCCGGTATCTCTGAAGATCCGCATGTGGGCCACCGTCCAAGATTCGGTCTTTGATGACTTTGACGGATGCCGGACCCATACGTGGTCATGAGATGATCGTCTCTGGTCCGCTCATTATAGACGATCGTCAAATATCGAAAGACGATCGCTAGGTGCCAAAAGACGATCGCCGTATTGCGCCGAATTCTAGGAGTTTGTCCAGAGTATGTCTTCGACGATAGCTTCTCCGGTCATGATGCCGATCGCCTATCGAGGCGTATGAATCGCCGCACAACAATTGCCCCCCAGCTCGCCTCGATGTTGAAAACACGGGGTGAGGTGGCACTGTAGCCGATCGTCAATGTTTAAACGATCAGCCGATCTGAATTCAAATATGGATGACCCTCTTTACGTCGGGAGCAATGGGAAAAGAAGGCGGGCTTTTAGAGTGGCAAAGACACGCCGCGCCATGGTTGGGAGTCTGACGGTTTGTCGACTTGTCGGGCCGGGCGTGCCCTCGAAAAAACGCGACGCTGGATCCGAGGACATTTTTAATGCGTCCCCACGTGACGGTTGCGATCCACCCTTGGGGTTTCTCCTATTTGCATATAGGCCCTCGTCTCCGTCTATAAAAAGGGCGGTGGCTTCTCCTCTTTCATTTTTACGCGTCCTGGTATCCATAGCCGAAATTCTGCACTTTCAGAGCTCTTTGTGCCGATCTCCTACTTTTTCTCGAAGAACAAATTAACCTTCTCCCTCTTTTACTTTCTAATATGTCGGGAGGATCAAAAGCATTCGAGACCGGAAGCTCTTCCGCCGCCGCGCGTCGCCCGAACGGGAGGATGTTCCGTTGGAGTGGATATGGAGACGGCCGAAGCTATTCGGCGGGATTGCACCCAAGGAACTTGAAGAGCTTTTCAACGAAGCCGAAGTGGCGAGGACGGCGGCGACGGCGAGCAGGGGGCTCGCGGCGGAGGAGGATGATTTGGTGAGGAGGCACGGGAACGAGAGAGTAGATTCGGCCCCGCCTACATGGCTTTTGCTCAGATGATGGAAGCGATTGCCGGACCCTGTCCGGAATTCGATTTCAAAGCCTACACCGCCGCTCACCCTTACGAACATGTGAATCGGACGGTCTTTCGGGCCGCCATCCCGTCTCCGTGGACTCTCGGACAGATCCGGAGTACGGCGACCACGAAAGACCTGAGCCGTTGGAGGGCCAAATATCACATTCCTTCTGACGTCTCCCTTCACGTGCCCTCGGAGAATGAACGTGCCGACCAACCGCCTGAGCACATGGTTGCCGTCAACGAGATGATTATGGAGGCGGGTCTGCGATTCCCATTGCCATTCGCCGTATCCTACTTGCTGATCGCCTGGAATTTGGCGCCTCTTCAACTGACGCCGAATGCTTGGCTGCAGATCATCTGCACGCTGACCTTGTTTGGCGGTCATCGGTTATTCCACCTCCTTTCTGCGTTGGAGATGAATTATTTGTTTAAGTTGGCCGTGCAGAAGGGGTCAATCGGCGGTCATCATATTCAAGGCCGACTCGGGAGAGTGGTCCTTGGTGTGCCGAGTAAGACCAGGGGCGACCTGGCTAAATGGTTTTGGGTCGGCGGGGCATGGCGATCGGCATCGAGCGACAGGCCGAATGAGGAGTTGGAAATCCCCACCACTTTCCGGGAGAGGAATCCGAGTAAGGATTTTAACTCTCCCCTCGTTTGAGCTTGTCTTGGACTGATCTAATTTCGTTTTCTTTTTGCAGGACCTCTTGTTCCAGCGATCGTCGACCTTCCATTTGATTTCTTGATCGTTTGGGAGCGGATCCGCGCTTTGCCTGATTCCTTTATCGACGTTCGTTCTCTTGGTACCGAAGCTCATCGGTTGGGAGCTCGATTGTTTTGCTACCCCCGTCACTTGAAAGTTCCAGGTATGAGCTTAAGTGGTGCTTCCTTTCTCGACGATCGTTTCCATGAGGTCGTTTTGTATTGTCTAACTTGTTTATGTTTCTCTTTGTCGAGGTTTATTTTCCCCGAATTACCGAACCGATTGCAGAGAGATCGCCATGTCGAACCCGGACTCATCGGTCGCCTTCACTTGGGCAAGCGGATGGTCGCGTTCTGCGACAACGTCTCGCCCGCCCGGTGACGAGGCTCGCCGAGGTGCCGATCGCTGAAACCGAAGTCCACGATGAGGAACAGCTCCAACGCCGCAAGAGGCTGAGGCGGAGGAGTCCGTCGATTTCAGAGGCGGATGTATCAATTCAAGAGCCTCCGTTCGCTGCGGCTCCTATCTCTGCCATCCCGATGACGGAGCGACCAGGCTTCAAACCAACGGTCTCCGGCCCCCGGCCATCCGGTAGCTCGGCGAAGAAAGTGGCGATCGCCGATGTGGAAACCTCCCGGGGCAAGCCTTATTTCGGGCGCGATCCCGAACTGGTCAATAGGTAAGAAAAGATCAAACTTTTACGAGTTAGGCACTTTGAGCATGGTATGGGCTAACTCCTTGATTTCCTTGGTTTGCGCCTGCAGGTTCGCCTCGCCGACCGGACGTCGCCCCCATGGTGCCGGATTTCTGCCGAGCAAAGCTCCGCAAACTTCTCTCGAAGTCCCCGCTATGTTCGCCAAAGCTATTACTTCTCGCCCAAGGCTTGACGACCGACCTTGATGCGGTCGCTCGTCGGCGTCCGAGACGCCATGCAGGCGACCGTCGCCCTGGCTCTTCAGACGGCGACGATGGCCGTCCAGGCTGCTCGGGATTTTGAGGGGCGTCCCTCCACTGCTCATCTCCATCGCGAACTTGAGACCGCCCGGAATAGAAATATTGAGGATGCCAACCGGATCCGGTCTATGGAGAAAGAGTATGAGGAGACGGCCAAACGGGCTAAGCTGGACGTGGATCGATTGAAGCAGGAGCTGAGCCGCTCCAAGGAGGATGCCGATCGATCCTGTGCTAAGGAGAAAGAAACTCGCCAGAAGCTCGAGGCTTCGCAGGAGGAGGCGACCGGGTTGAAGGCTGCGATGGATCGGCTCAGCAGTGAGCTGGAGGCGGCGAAGAGAGAGCTGGAGCAGGCCAGGGGCGAGAATGTTGCCAAGGCGGCCCAACTGGCGGAGGTCGAGAAGACGGTCGTGGATTTGAAGGGGCAGCTGAAGGCGATCCAGGCCGATCCCTACCTCAACGTTGCGCTCGTCGGCGAATTCGCTTATCAGTTGGCCTTTGCTGATGCTGTTCGAGCCGCTAAGAAGGCAGGGATCGAGATAGGTCCCCTGATGGAGAACTTCAAATCCTATGTCCTTGAGCATCCTCTGCATCCAGAATTCTCCTTGCCGATCCTTGACTTCGTCGACTTTGGGATCGACTTGAGTTGGTATACCGGCAAACTCATTCATCCCGAGGCCGATGGGGGTGCCCAAGCCGATCCGCAACCCGAGGGCGAAGACCAAGAGCGGGCCTTGAGAGGCATTTTTGTTTTTCCTCCGTAACTTGTACTTTTTTGTTGTAAGGCCTTCGGGCTTCGAAATGTATGAAGCTTGTGTTTATGAATAACATACTCCTTTTCTCATTCTGCGTAATGCATTATATGCGATCGCCTTTGACTGTTTGCGTGCAATTTTTACGAGTACGTGTATATTTGCTTTCGACTTTTTTTTGTTCGTTCGGCCGATTGTCTGAGTGTTGAAAGCATTGATGTGTTTTGAATTGGAATTCTTACTTGTAATTTTCGTCGGACGACCTCGATCGCCCTGCATGTTTTTGAGCGAAGCCGATCGAATATGGTTTCTCTTTGTTCGATCGTATTTGAGAGTAGCTCGACCTATCCCTGCCCCCTTGTTTTTGTTCACTTATTGTAAGTAAGGAAACAAAGACTAGTCTGTCTGGCGAGCTATCTTCATTTCGCCGATTCTGAAGAGTCATGTGTGGTTGGGGTGTTCGATGGACCGATCTCCCCAATCGTGTCTTCGTGCGCGAGGGATATTGTGTATCCTGCGACTCACTTTTTGTGAGGGTCCTCCGTTAGGCTACGCCTGCCTTGTGTTAAAACGAAAGGCGGGCGATCTCGGTCTGGAGGAGTCCTTGCGCGGAGTGTTGTCGGCTTATTTGACACCATGTCCGCGGCTTTTCAGCTCTGCTTCCACCTCGGCCCGCCATGAAGATGGCGATCCTCGACGGTGTACGTTGAGACGGGGGTAATGGAACGTTGCATTGTTCGGGTTCACCATGTTAGATGATGTACCTTGAGAACGTGCGATCGTGTCCACTGATTATTTTGGAGGGTCCTTCGGCTACGCCGGCCTCGTAGTTAAACGAAGGGCGGGCGATCTCAGTCCAAAGGAACCTTGCATGGGCGAAGCTGTCGGTTCCATCGACCTCCAGGACCATGGCTGCATTAATTTTACCTAGGATCGTCGTGATCAGCGATCGTCGGTGATGTGCGATGCCTGGTGGGGCGATCGCCATAATAAATGGGATAACAAAAATCTCATTATATTCCTTGTACATCATTGAAATCGAATACAAATTTATCACTGATAGTATTTTTTCAGATGCACGGCGTTCCAGGGGTACTGGTCCGAGTACCGTCGGGATGTTCGATTCGTAGGCTCCTTTAGTTAGCCATCTGGATACTCCGAAAGGTCCTTCCCGATTCGGACCAAAGACGCTGTATGGGTTTGGATCTTCTTGAGGACGAGATCGCCCACTTGAAATCTTCTTTCTCGACCTTTGAATTGAAGAACTTCTCGGCTCTCCTTTTGTGGATTGTGTTCTTCATTTCGAGGTCACCCGTCTTTCTTCAAGCATGTCTAGGTCGATTCGCCGGCTACGTCGTTGTCGGTTGTCATCTCTGTCGGTTCGATGGCCGAGGACGGCGATCTCCGAAGGAATTACCGCCTGCCTGAAGGTAAGGGCGAAAGGGGTTTCGCCGGTTGAATTGCGAGTCGCCGCTCGCAGGACCATAAAGCGTCCTGGGAGCTCGCCGCCCATCTTCCTTGCTGGATTCGAGTCGTGCTTTGATCGTGTGTTTGAGGATCTTATTCACGCCTCTACTCGCCCGTCGTCCCGAGGGTGATAGGGCGCCGAGAATAACCTTTTGACTCCCACTTTTCTGCAATTGCATGACTTCTAAGCCGCCGAATCAAGCTTCCGTTGTCGGAGATGATGGCACAGGGCAAACCGAATCGGCATATTATGTTTTTCCATATAAACTTGATCACCTGCTCTTGGCCGATCTTGTTGAGCGGTTCGGCCTCAGCCCATTTGGTGAAATAGTCGACCCCAACGATGGCGAACTTACAGCCCCCTGGAGCCGTCGGCAAGGGACCTATAAGGTCGATGCCCCATTGCGCAAATGGCCAAGGGCTATACATGGAGGTGAGCTGTTCGGGTGATAGCTTAATGTTGGGGCCCATTATCTGACATCTATGACAAGATCTGGCATAAGCGATCGCATCTTTCCGAAGTGATGGCCAGAAAAACCCTTGTCTGGTTGTTTTATGGATGAGGGCTTGTCCGCCCGCGTGGTTTCCACAAACCCCGTCATGGATCTCAGCCAAAACCAGCCGACCTTCCTCCGGTGTAATACACTTGAGGAGGGGAAGGCTGAAGGCTCGCTTGTAAAGCCGATCGTCCAATAGGGTATACCTGGTCGCACGAAGCTGGAGTTGGCGAGCTTTAACACGGTCGTCAGGGACCGTTCCGTCCTTTAAGTATTTGATGAACGGAGTCATCCAATTCTCTTCGGCGATGGCGACTGTGGTAACCAAATTCCTGTCGATCGCCGGCCTTGCTGATTTTGTGATTTGGATATTGGAGAAGTCGGCTGCCCCATCTGATGATGCTAATTTGGAAAGAGCATCGGCCTGGGAGTTATGCTCTCTGGGGACTTGTTCGATTAGTACTTCTTCAAATTTTGTGCACATTTCGGCGACCAGCTCTTGGTATTTGACCATTTGTTCCCCGCGTGCCTCATATTCTCCCTTGACTTGGTTTACGACCAGAAGGGAGTCCATGAAGATATGGAGGCGACGAACGTCTAGGGCGAGGGCTAGATCAAGCCCGCCTACCAGAGCTTCGTATTCGGCTTCATTGTTGGTCGCACGAAAGCCGAAACGCACAGCATTTGTGAAACTCTGACCGTCAGGGCTGATGAGGACAATCTCGCCTCGCTCTCGCATTGGTCGCCGAGCCATCCACGTATAATTTCCAGCAGTGCTGCCGACTCGAGTCTGACCGTGAGGGAACGTTAATTCCACCACGAAGTCCGCGAGCTTGGCCTTTGATCGCCGTGCAGGAGCGTAAGTGATACCGTATTGGCGATCTCCAGCCGACCACTTGAGGAGTCGCCCGTTGGTGTCCGGTCGGTGCAGGACTTGTCTTAGAGGTAGAGTTGTTAGGACTTCCACTTGGTGATCGAAGAAGTAAGCCCTCAGCTTACGTACACTCATGACAAGGGCATAGGCGATCTTCTCCAATGGTGTATAGCGTGTCTCAGCGTCGTGGAGCGCCTGGCTAACATAGTAGATTGGCAAGTGGACTCGCCTCTGCTCGCACTGTAACGGCACTGGCCGCGACCTCCGAGGCCGCCAAGTAAAGGAATAATTTTTCACCGGGGATCGGCTTTGCCAGGATCTGGGGGTTAGATAGATATTCCTTTATTTTGGCGAATGCTACCTGGCTTTCTTTCGTCCATGCGAACTTCTTGTTCTTGATGGTCGCGAAGAAAGGCTTGCTTTTATCGCCGAGCCGTGAAATGAAACGGTTGAGGGCGGCTAGACAACCTGTGAGGCGTTGCACCTGTTTGATGTTTCGTGGTTCCTGCATGTCAAGGATCGCCTGTATCTTAGTTGGGTTCGCCTCGATCCCCCTTTGGCTCACTATGTGCCCCAGGAACTTCCCGGAGCCCACCCCGAAGTTGCATTTCTTGGGGTTCAGCTTCATGTTAAACTTCTCAAGGATGGCGAACGTCTCGGCGAGATCGCTGAGGTGATCTTCCTTCTTGAGGCTTTTGACTACGATATCGTCAATGTAGACCTCCATGGTCTTGCCGATCTGATCGGCGAACATCCTGTTGACTAATCGCTGGTAGGTTGCCCCTGCGTTTTTCAAGCCGAACGGCATTCTGACCCAAAAGTATATGTCCTTTTCTGTGTGGAAGGATGTGTGTTTTATGTCTTCCTCTGCCATTGGGATTTGATGATATCCGGCGAAGGCATCCATAAACGACATCATTTCGCAACCTGCCGTGCTGTCGACCAGGTGATCGATATGAGGCATTGGGAAGTGATCTTTTGGACATGCCGCGTTGAGGTCGGTGAAGTCTATGCATAATCTCCAGGAGCTACTGCTTTTTTGACGAGAACCGCGTTGGCGACCCACTGTGGTTCGTCTGTTGCTACTCCGATCAATTTGTTGTTGAGTAACTTCTGGACTTCTATGTCGAGCGCCGCGTATTTCTCGGGACCGAACTTCCTACGCTTCTGGTGAACAGGCTTCATCGCCCGGTCGATCTTCAGATAGTGGCAGGCGTGTTCGGGACTTATGCCAACCATATCTTGATGCGACCAGGCAAAGACACCGATGTTCTTACGTAGCAAGTTGATCAGATCTCCCTTTAATTCGTGGTCGATGCTTGCGCCGATCTGTACTTCCCGTTCTGGATGATCTGGATCCATCGTAATGTTTTCCAACTCTTCGACAGAACTGCCGCCTCGCTTGGTACGATCTCGGACTCGGTCCTTGATCGATGTCGTGACTTGGATCGATACCGATCATTGGCTCGATGTCGTCCGTCGATCGATGAGAGATGGCGTCCTCTGAGTCCGGTTGGTACGAAGTGTTAGGCCCGTCGATCTCCATGGGTTGATCGTTGGTCGCTTCAATGTTACATATAGCATGGGAAATAGCGAAATACGTAGCAACACAGGAGTAACTCAAACATCTCTTTGCCATTAGTTGATCTCCCTTTACAGTACCGACCGTCCCATCGGCAGTGGGGAATTTGATACAAAAAGAAAGATGAGGCGACCGCCTCAAAGGTTTCTAGAAAGGGGCGACCTAGGAACCCATTATAGATGCTGGGCCTATCTATGATTACAAAGCTTAGGTTCCTAGTAATCCTAACCTTGGGATCATAAAAGCATACTAGCTCAACAGAGAGCTTGATCCTCCCATAGGCTTGGACGGTGTTGTCGCCGAACCCTTGAAGCACGGTGTCGAAAGGCTTGATGAATTTGATTAGGTTGCCGAGTTGGTCTAGGGCGGTTTTGAATATGATGTTGCAAAAACTCCCATTGTCGACCAACACGCGATCGACCGTCTTCCCAAGGATGCATGCGGAGATCACTAGTGCATCCTCTTTGGGACATTGCACTCCTTCCCTGTCCTTGTTGGAAAAGGTGATGAGCGCGTCTCTAGAGATGGTCGGCTCCGGAGGAACTACAACATAGACTCCGGCGAATGCCCTCAACTCGGCCTTTCGCTTCCTGTTCGACATGGTGGAAACCGGGGAAAGACCTCCGAGGTTTCCACCCCCGACTTGAAGCATGTTTATCCGACCGCCAGGGTTGATCGGAGGAACCGATTCATCAGAGTATTCCGGCTCATGCTCGATCCTGGCGACCGGATTGGGAGGAGTTCTCTCGCGTTGTCGGCGTTCGCGCCCTCCGGTCCTTTCCATCCTTGGCTCCGGCTTGGTGATTAGATTGTCCAGCTTGCCTTCTTCAAACAGTCGCCATAGTCGTCGAGGAGGTCGCGGCATTGGCTAGTGTTGTGGCCGGGACTCTTATGATAGGCACAGAATTTGCTACGGTCTAGGTGACCGTGGTCTCTTATTGGTTTTGGCTTGGAAAGCCACTCGCGACCCTTGATCGCGTTGAAGATGTGTGCCGGAGATAAGTTGAGGTTGTGAAGAAGGTGGACCTCCACATCCTCGAAGGCTTTGAATTCGCCGGGCGGCTTGGCGACCGCCTTTCTAGGCTTGGCGACCGCCTTCTTCTGGACATGGGAAGGTGCTTTTCCTTCTTCGGGCTGTCCCTCGTCCAAACGGAGTGAGAGCATCTTCTGCCTGGCCAGAAAATCGGCGGCTCTGACGCGGAACGCTGTATAGGTCGGTGGGAAATCCTTTGTGAGGTGCCTGAACATGGGCGAGCGTCCGTGGAATCCGTTCAGGACTGCGTGGTGAGCGATCTCGTCGCTGACGGGTTCACCGGTGAGGACTATCTCGTCCACCTTGGCCGATATAATCCTCGTCCGATTCGTCCTTCCCGCCCGATTTTCATCATGCGGTGGGGGCCTTCCGGGCGGCGACTTTGGCTGCGTAGTGCGACGTGAAGTCGTTCGCCCGCTTCTCAAAGCAATTGATTGAGCGAGATGGTAGCGAGATGTACCACTGGGGCGAGATCGCCCGAGTTAACGGGAACATACGACATTTCGTCGCGTCAAGCTCCGCATCCAGTCATGTAGATCCGAACCTACTTAAGTGGGTTCCGGATCCGTTCTCCCTCATATAGAGGTGTTTGTGGGGGATTAATCGTTGGTTGGATCGGGCGAGCTCGATCCGAGTCGCGAGTGGCTCGCTTGACCCAACGATTGGTCTCTGGCGCCGCCCCATTTTCCAGAGCGCCTTCATCTCGTCGAGTGGCGTTGCATGGCGGCCATCGCTGCCGCCGATCGCCGCCGAATGGCTCTCGAGCGTGCACCGAGGCGATCGTGTGCGATCCTCGGCCCCGGTGAATGACGAGCTCTCGCCGGTGGGTTCCTTCCTTGGGCGAGCAGGGGTCGCGACCGACTGTCTCTTGGGGGTCGGATATGCCGAACTCCCGGTAAAGGATTCGATACCGATGTCTCTACTGGGGGCCCGAGTGCCTGTGTTGCCATGAGGGATCGCTTCTGGCGGTCAAGACGGAATCGTCCCGCCTTACGAGAGCCTTCCCCTGCGGCTCGGGACTTTCTGTTGATTTCTCAACATAGATCCCCTTGAGCTTCCTTTTGCTTGCCCGGCGGTTAGCCGACGGGGTGATGGTAGGCGTATCGCGGGCCCTCTGCCGTTCCCTGAGGATGGCTATAGCCTCCTCAATCTGTTCCGATGTCTGGAACTGGTCGAGTGAGAGGCTAGAACCGTCCCTCGGGGGCGGGAGTGAGAGCCTAGCGTCGCCACGCTCGCCCTCCGCCGTGGGCTGGGATTCGGTCCTCGCCGGAATAAGATTTCCGGCAGATCTCAGGGTGGCCCTCTTGGAGGTTGTTGCTGATGTCATTTTCTGAAGGTTTTTCTATTGAAGAACAGTGAGTGTTTCTTCAAGTATATGTCCGGAGAACAGTGAGTGTTCTTCGAGACGGTAGGAATAAAAATGAAGGTTTAGATCCCCTTCTTCTAGCGCCAATTGTTGTTACCCAAAATATTATCCGGAGGTAATATTGCTGGAATGATCGAGTAACAAACAATTGCGAGAACACTTCCGTGGGAAACTAAATAACACAAGATTTGCCGGGGTTGTTAATCCCGGGCTTGAATGCTCTCGCGAGATATTATTAATAAATATACTGTCGAGTACAAATATTAATGTTAGAAACTAATACAAGGAGTGTAAAGATTTCTAGTTATCTAGGCTTTAGAGCGCGTAGATTGCCTAAGAACCGATAGATAGATCGTGAGTTCTTGCTTAGGAGATAAGATGGATATGTATGAATATCACTATGAATCTGTAAGCCATCGAGAGAGTCTTTGATTTTCTCTTTTGTGTGTATTTTGCACTGAATCTGTAGTCAAAACTGTCTCCTTGCTGCTGCGGTGAGTTCCCTATTTATAGGGGACAAGGTGGTTGGGATCCCTGAGGCGATCACCGGCGACCGCCGTTTTTTATATTATAATAAGGTGGCCGATCGCTCCGTCACATGGGGCTGTTCCCTTAAAGTCAGGAGCTGCTGCTGGAGTCAACTGTGTGAGCCAATGAGAGGCCAACGCGCGTCCTGGGCAGCATGTGAGGGGAGGACCCACTTTGTACCTTTCGGCGGCTTTGTCGGTAGGTGAGGTAGGTGACAAGATGAGGACAAAGGTCTTTATCTGCCGGTATCTCTGAAGATCCGCATGTGGGCCACCGTCCAAGATTCGGTCTTTGATGACTTTGACGGATGCCGGACCCATACGTGGTCATGAGATGATCGTCTCTGGTCCGCTCATTATAGACGATCGTCAAATATCGAAAGACGATCGCTAGGTGCCAAAAGACGATCGCCGTATTGCGCCGAATTCTAGGAGTTTGTCCAGAGTATGTCTTCGACGATAGGCTTCTCTGGTCATGATGCCGATCGCCTATCGAGGCGTATGAATCGCCGCACAACACTAGCCTCCAAACATAATTCACGAGAATGATAGTGTGCTGCCTTGAGTCGGCCAACACGACAATAATGACTCATGGATGGGTACCGTCCTCGGCGGTCCCAATTCAATACCTCGATTACCTTAGAATGGTCAATCGATAACAACGACACAACGGATGGGAACTATCCTCGATAGCCCCAATTCAATACCTCGATGGCCTTAGAATGGCCAACCGATAACAATGATGCAGCGGATGATTCAATACCTCGATTGCCTTAAAACGGCCGATCGATAACAATGATACAACGAATGATTGAGCACCTCGATTGCCTTAGGACGGCTAATCGATGACAATGATACGATGAATGATTGAACACTTCGATTTGCCTGAGAACGGCCAATCGATAACAATGATACGAAGGATGCCTCGGCACCTTTAATCGGTTACCGACAACGAAGAAGAGAAATGAATACGTCAACGCCTTTAATCGGCCAAAACAACTTCAAGGACAAAACTCCAACATTAATAGCAATGATTACAACGACGTCTTAAATCGACATTAATATCAACAACAACGATCGATACATCGATACCGCGAACCGGTGATCGATAATAACATTAACAACGAGTATCACAATGCCTTGAACCGGCCATTAACGAACAATAAAAACATTTGGCATAATTGCCGAAAGGTATCGTATCGAACGATCTCTTAATATCAATGAATTCATTAAGAGACTAAGTCTCGGAATGATACAACACATTCATACACATATATGATAACATTAATCTCATTGACTAGTACAAGTATAAAACTTGCCTCAATCGAAGGCGATGAATTCCTTCCACGAACAACGAACGGTGTCCTCCGATAAACACAAGTACTCGAACCACCTTGAATGAAATACAATTCATTCAATAACACAATATCAATCGAAATCATCATAACGACCGAAAGAAACTCTTTGAGGCATTTAATCGAACACTAAATGTTCAAAGTTCCTCAAGAGCCTAAGAATCATCAATCGGGTTGAACGAATCGAAAATATGGATATACAATCCATAGAACACGATTAACAATGTTTACTAACATCAACCGATTCATCAAATTCGGACGAACAATGAAAATCAAGAAGAAATCTCGAAAAATCAAATTTTAGGAGATTTCAAGAAATTACCTCGATCCGACGAAGAACAATGATTTGATGTTGATATAATCGATAAGGATCCTAAAAAACGCTTATAAATCGAGTGGAATCGACCAAAAAACTCCATTTCCCGATTTTTCCTGTCGCCAGCCGCACCCGGGTGAAGAAATGATGAAAAAATGAGGGTTTGGCCGGTCACAGCCTATATATGGTCGACCGGGTTACGGCCGTAACCGGCAGGGACTTACTGCCGTAACCGTCATTCGTCAAAACCCGCCCAGCCCCAGCCGATCGCTTACGGCCGTAACCGACAAGGACTTACGGCCGTAACTCGGCACTTACGGCTGCATTCGACAGACCTTACGGCCAGAATCGCATTCGTCGTGAAGCCGCTGCACCCGTACGGCCGTAACTCTCGGCCCTTATGGCCGTAACTCTCTGCCCTTACGGCCGTAACCGGCATTCGTCAAGCCATGCCTGCCGAGCACATACGGCCGTAACTCGGCCAGGCCAGGCCTGGCTCCGGCCGTGGCCACTTCGACGGCCCGACGACCCCGAAACCCGATCCTGAATACGAATCGAAGATATGGTTACGACGTACTCGCAAAGACGCATCCAAGCGTTAAGAGAACACACGATTCCGACCACCCGAAGGCTTGAAATTCGACTACCGAAAGTAATTACCCCAAACTTTGGGAAATTACGAAAATGGCCCAAAACGTCCGAAATACACGATACGCGATCGAAACACCAAGCCAAAGCTCGCAAAATGAATAATAACATTAAATGAACTTACGAGAAACTCGAAACAACAGTTTTGGACGAGATTCGCAAGAATCGAACTCAAGTGCGGAAAAGCCGTTTAAGAACACGGATCTCAACAAAACGATACCGAAACGAACTCAGATGACAAAAAGTGCAGAATTAATCATTCCCAGAATGACGATACGGTCATAAGCGAGTCGTCAAAATGGAATTCCGCCAAAAAATGAAAATTATCGGAAAATCGAAATTGCGGATATTACATACTACCCCCCTTAAAAAAGTTTCGTCCCGAAACTTAAAACAAGCAGGGAGAAGCAATATCCCGCCAGGAAAAATCAACGAGATACACACGAACAAGAATCATTACAATGAATGATAATGAATCGAAATCCAACAAGGATCAAGAATGACGCACTGGGGTGAAATGATAACGCAATGAGTGATAGCTCAAATGAAATGATTGGAACCATTGTTCCCCGTGAAGGGAATGATTAGTTTGATAATTATAAGTCTCAACGTGATTGATATATGATGAATGAATTATACGAATGAATGAACGACGATGAAATGAATGATTATACTATTACCGAGCAAGAATTAAGTGTTAGGAGTATGCCCTCGAATGCCACTCAGAGGTTGTTGAGTGAGGGCATTGTACTTGTAATTATGTAAACCATTTATATAAGGCAAATGAATGTTTCTTTAATTACTGGTAGTTACTGGCATTCCTAACTCGTAAATAAACATATAGAAACTAGTCCATGTATTTGAGAGCAAAACGTTCCACTCCTTATTGGATAAGGGGGTCGGCACTGGAAAGGTTATAGCTCAAATACTTAATCGTTCGCAAGTCTATGAAACTTGACTGGGCGTTAAGTTTATGTGAAGACTTGTATGACGTGTTCTTTGACATGGAGAGTGCCTGTCGAACACTAATGGTTAGTGGGAGCACACGTTATAGGTATGCTAATTGGATTAGTATACTCGAACCGACTCACCCTCGATTCGTCACATGGATTTCACTCGGGATACCAATGACGGAATCGAAAGGTTGTGATAGGTATTCATGAACCTTCGACTTGAGGATTTAGTAGGGATGTGCTTGTGACGTCAAGATTTTCATTAGAGTAGTTCGACCTCGTAAACCTAAGGCGGGGTCAACTCGACGTGCATCTTGACGGGCAAGTAGCAGTCCTATCAATACCAAGATAGAATTCTTTCTCCGTTAGTGAGCGGGTTATATGTCCTATGCGGTTATTGGCAGATGAGATCATAAGTCTTTGGCCAAAGCATTGGAGCTAGTTGTATTAGATACACGACACTCGATGATCTCGATTTGCATTAACGCATGCATAGCGTCAAGTACAGATAGGGATTGATCGACCGTGACCCTATAACTTGATCGGGACATTTAAAAGAAGGGTTTATACGTATACCGGTATTCACGACAGAATGGTTCTTGAATGATCCCAATCATTCGTTCTCGATCGAGATGCAGTAGGCCACCAGGCTGGCTAGGTGGTGCTACTACTCTTTGGTTCCTCCCATTGCTGACTGAGACGGACCTACCGAGTCGCGCATTAGGATTGACGACGGAATGAATCGAGCTAATTCTCTCATTATGAATATTAGATATTGGATATCTAATTTTGGAACATTGGATGTTTAAATCGATTTATTGGATAAATTGATTTACGGCCTAATGAATTAAATAAATTACTGGGTGATTAATTTAATTCATGAATATAATTATTTCTTGGAGAAATTAATTATGTTATTTTGTATTTGATATGTTTAATTAATTGGATTAATTAAACGACATAAATACATCGGAACGGAATAGGAGTTTATCTGTTTGGACTCACGGGAGTCCGAAACGAACCGAACTCGTCCGTTTTCTAGCATGTGCCGCCCCCTTACTTATTACCATGTGTGTGTATTGACTTGTCCCCATCATGGTTTTGGAATCTCATGTGATTGAGGGGACAAGTATCATATACATTATATGGGGAATCAATCATGATATATGTATTTGTTTTCTTGTGGGTTGAATAAGAATATATAGAAGACTTTGATCTCTCATCCTCACTTCACTCTTGGCATCATACGTATAAGTGAGATAAAGAGAGAGAATTGTTTTCTCATATAGTCTTCCTTTTCCTTCTTCATCTTCATCATAAGTTCTTGTTTTTTCTTGGAGAAAACGTCAAGACATAAAAGAGAGATTGTGAGTTATACACTTAGAGTGTTATAATTTCATATTGGAAGCTTCATCACTTAGCTCTAGCCGTATCCTCGGAGGATAGCAAGGTGATTGTTGTTCCGGTCGTTTCTCCGGCGCGTGGCAAGTAGAGACGCGGTGTTTTCAGCGTTGGATCGTTCAAGAGCTTGGGGAATAGCTCAAGAGAAGGTTATCCATTTGATCAACGGACTATGAGGGTATGTTTCTCGTATCTCTTGTATTTCATTTTGATATTCGTATATTCGTAGCTCGATCGATCCTCGTAGGGATTCGGATCGAATTAATTTTCGTTTTACCGCTACTGGCCTGCTTTAGGCACCGAATCCCAACAGTGGTATCGGAGCGTAGGTCTTGCGATCGTATATACGATATTGGCATTTGGAATGCTTGATTAGATGGTGAATGATTTGGAATCATTATAGTCATAATCGTAGTATATATTTTTACATTCGTTGTAGTTATATTTTTCGTAAGTTTATGTCTAAATATAAATCTTAATTTCTTGGAAATATGATTTATATTGAAGATATGAATGTTGAAAAATATTGATATTGGATATCCTATTGAAAATCGAGCTTCAATCGTCGTCGGACGACTTTTCGGACAAAGGGCGTGAAGGCTGCCAGGTGACTCGGCCGTGTCCGTGACACGGCCGTGTCAGCGATCCCAGTGCCATGCCAGGGCGTGACCCGACCGTGTCAGGAGACACGGGCCGTGCCTGGCCGGTAGCTGCCGAGCGTGACTCGGCCATGCCAGGCCAGTCTGCCGGAAAGATGCCGGCAGTGACTCGGCCATGGCAGGCCAATTTCGTCCCGGCTCGATTTTTCCGTGTATTCTTGAAAATTAATCTCCGGCATGTTAAATTGGATTTAATATGATTAAAATGATTTATGGTATTTCATTTTATAAGGGAAATTTGATTAATTGGAATATTTTTGGTCGACCGAATTATTTTAAACGTTTTCATATTACCGATTGTGTGAATCGATTTGATCGGTTCGTATTGTTGATTGGATCAATGTATCTCTACGCTTTCCATTTATTTAGTATTTATTGAATGAATGCTTTTGAATGGGGATGTGGTTCGTGGACTTAGTTTTTGAATCGTTCGTTTTATTCGATTGGGTTGTAAAGGCCATTTTGAGCCTATTTATTTTACTAGAAAAATTTGTATCTAGGATGCAATTTTCCATGTATAATTTATATGTAATGGTGAAGACCGGAGGAAGATCCATTTCGAGAAGACGAAGATTCAAGACGAAGACTTGTAATTAGATTACGGAGTTTTTTGTTTTCTAGGAACGGTCCATGAACCACATGTTGGTAGCAACTAGGTTGTGAATGGTTGTTTCATATTGTATGAATGCCACAAATGCGCTTAAACGATTAATGTGAAAAGTGCAACGTAAATCGTGAAAATTCTCCCACAATAAATTATTAAGTTTATAAGGTTTCAAGGTTTTCCTTCCCTCCATCGAGTTTTCGGGAAATTGAAATCCAAACCGGATGTGCTATGCTTCCGAGTTATCGGGGTAGTCGTTCGGGGAGGACGGATAAATTACCGGGAGCGCATTGGATGCCTTCGGTTGGAGCAAATTTTATCCCTAGAAACCTGATAGGTTGCCGGATAAGATTCAATTGTGAAACTGATTTGCGTCGATGGTATAAACTTAACTTGTTCACGAACCATAGAAACCGTATAGGTTGAGGGGAATGATCAAAGGGAAAAAGAAGATCGAATCATCCATTAGATGGGTTGGTGTTGGACACCACTTTATGAAAATTAATAGACTAGAAACCTGTTCGGTTGCCCTCTATTAAGATTTATAAAGAACTCGATCACCACTATGAAGTAGAGCGACGATACTTCCGGTTTTCACATGGGAGTGTGTTATTCCGATAAAAATAGTGGGAGCTGGGTAACAAGAATAGAAAAGACCTTAATTCTATACTCAGAACATAATATAACAAGTCACTAATTAATCTGTTATACTTAATGCAGACATAACTCAATATGACAATGAATCCACTCGCAATTCTACTCGAAAAGAATACCTTAATGGGACCTAACTTTGTGGATTGGCTCCGCAATCTGATGATTGTCCTCAGTATAGAGGCACTGGGATACGTCTTGGAGACGGACATTCCGGCGCCTCCTGTGCGGACCCGAGCCAATCAGGAAGAGATTGAAAACCACGAAAAGTGGGTTAAGGATGACGTGAAAGTCCGTGCTTATATGATGGATTCCATGTCTAATGAGCTTGAGAGAGCTCATGAGAAAATGACTTCGCAGGGCGATTCTATCTCACTTAACCGAGCTTTATGGTGAGCACGCAGAATCGCTAGATATGAGATATCCAAGCAATCGCTCGGTGCAAGGATGAAGGAAGGTGAGAAGGTTGGGGAACACGTCCTCAAAATGATATCCATGATCGAGAGATTGGAGGCTCTTGATTTTAAAATGGATACTTCTCTCCAAACCGACCTTATCCTACAGTCTCCCCGATTCCTTCTCACGCTTTGTTATGAACTTCAACCGCAATGAGATTGCATGTAATTTAGTCGGGCTAATGAACAAACTTGTGACCGCCGCTTCGAGATGAAGACTCATGGATGAAGGAGTCTCGCTCTTGTGATTTCTTACGGACCTCGGAGGTTTAAGAACAAGAAGAAAAGACCAAGAAGCAATGGACCACAAGTTAAGGACCTTAAGGGTAAGGGCAAGGCCCCGATGGTTCCAAAGAATAAGAAGAAGAAAGATGCTTGTCTCAAGTGCGGTGAGTGGGCCACCGGGCTAGAGACTGTCCGATTCTTCATGGCACTTGGTCAGTAACTTTTAGTTTTGGAAACAAATTGTTCTGCTACTGTATTTTCTACTTCACGGATCTGGATTCTGGTGCTAGTTCTCATATTTGTACCGTGAATCAGATCTGGAACAAAGTAGGAAGCTTGGAGCCGGAGAAGTTATGATCACGGTGGAAGCGGGCATAGTGTCGAGGCGACCGACATAGGATCACTTCTTTTGGGTTTAGAATCCACTTTGTTTTGACTTTAGAAGATGTACTTGTTTTGCCCAAGGCACAAAAACATTGTATCCATTCCGGCCATGGACCGAAAAGGCTTTTCATTTTTCATTGGTGATGGTTCCCAAAAATTTATTTTAGAAATAAACTAGTGGGTACTGCTACATTGTTGAATAGATTGTATCATCTAAATCTCAGCAACAAAGTAGTTGTGAATACTATGACTAGAAAACGTGGTAGGGATGAAACCAACCAAGTTTTGAAATGGTATCTTAGACTTGGTCATGTTGGTCAGACCAAGGTTTACAAGATGGAAAAAGATGGACTTGTGGGTCCATTGGGATCGGATCCCTTTCCTACTTGTGAATCTTGCCTTAAAGGCAAAATGACTAAGTCCCCCTTCACAGGGACATTTCAAAGAGCCGCTGATAAACTGGGATTAATCCATACCGACGTATGTGGTGCTTTGATAGCAGCACGTGACGGATATCAATATTTCATTACGTTTACAAATGATCATACTAGGTATGGTTATGTATACTTAATGAAACATAAATCTGAGGCCTTTGAGAAATTCCAGGAATTCAAGGCCCTAGTCGAGAAACAAACTGGTAATCATATCAAAGCACTTCGGTCGGACCGAGGTGGCGAGTATATGAGTACGGAGTTTGACGAGTTCCTTAAGGAACATGGAATAGTTTCACAACTAACACCTCCAGGTACTCCTCAGTTAAATGGTGTGTCAGAAAGAAGGAACCGGACCCTGTTGAACATGGTCCGTTCCATGCTGGGCTATACTGATTTGCCGATTTACCTGTGGGGGTATGCACTCCTGACTGCCGCATATATCTTGAACAGATGTCCTTCCAAATCCGTTCCTAAAACTCCACATGAGATGTGGGAAGGAAGGAAACCAAGTCTTAATCATATTAGGATTTGGGGATGTCCCGCTTATGTCAAGAAGACTAAGGTGGAAAAGTTGGAAGCTAGGTCTGCGAAGGGACATTTCATTGGATTCCCGTCTGGGACGATGGGATATCTATTCTACATGCCCGAAGATTGAAGGATCATTGTTGATTTACAAGCACACTTCCTGGAAGATGAGTTCATTCAGGAAGGCGGAGCAGGTAGAAGTATTTCTTTAAAAGAATACAATGAAACTCCTCGAGAGACACCTGTGCAAGAAACTGGAACCGAACTTTCTGAAACACAAGTACAACCACCTCGTAGGTCTAGTAGGGTGTCTCATTTACCTGAGAGGTATGGGCTTGTGCACTTGGAGGAGCTGGGTCTCCATGAGGTTCCAAGTGATAGCCAAGAGACCGACCCAACAACCTATGACCAAGCGATGGTGGATGTAGACTCCGCGAAATGGCGTGAAGCTATGGAAGCTGAGATAGACTCGATGCATGTCAATCAGGTCTGGACTCTAGTAGACCGCCCCAAGGGCATAGTGCCCATTGGAAATAAGTAGATCTACAAGAGAAAGACTGATGGTGATGGCAAGGTTGATGCCTATAAGGCCAGGCTTGTGGCAAAGGGTTATACCCAAAAGGAAGGGATCGATTACCACGATACCTTCTCGCCCGTAGCCATGATCAAGTCTATTCGCATGATACTTGCTATAGCTGCCTACCACGATTATGAGATATGGCAAATGGACGTAAAGACGGCTTTCCTTAATGGATTCCTCGAGGAGGAAATCTATATGGAGCAGCCTAAAGGCTTTGTGTCCGAAGTCGATATTCAGAAAGTGTGCAAGCTTGACATTCCATTTATGGATCAAGCAAGCGTCGCGTAGTTGGAACCTTCGTTTTGACGAGGCGGTCAAAGAGTTTGACTTCGTGCAAAATGAAGAGGAACCTTGTGTATACAAGAAGGTTAGTGAGAGCAAGATCGCATTCTTAGTACTATATGTAGATGACATTCTACTAATAGGAAATGTTGTGGGAATGCTCAGTTCTGTGAAAGCTTGGCTTTCGAGTAATTTCTCCATGAAAGACTTGGGAGAAGCAACCTATATTCTTGGTATTCGGCTCTACCGGGATAGAGCGAAGAGAACAATAGGCCTTTCCCAAGCCCTCTATATAGATAAGATCTTAAAGCGATTTAAGATGGATGATTCTAAAAGAGGGTTCCTACCGATGCAACATGGAATAAAACTCACCTTGAAGATGTGTCCTCAAGGTGAGGAACAACGCAAGGAAATGAGTAATATACCATATGCTTCGGCCGTGGGTAGCCTTATGTATGCTATGTTGTGTACAAGACCTGACATCGCGCATGCTGTAAGCGCGGTGAGTAGGTTTCAGGCAAACCCAGGTATGGAACATTGGACTGCTATAAAGAACGTTCTCAAGTACTTGAGAAGAACGAGAGATATGGTTCTTATGTATGGCGGTGGAGATTTGGATGTGGTGGGATTCACTGATTCGGACTTCCAAGGACTGAAGGACGACTCGATGTCCACTTCTGGCTACATATTTACTCTTAATGGAGGAGCAGTATCTTGGCGTAGTGCCAAGCAAAGCGCGACCGCGATTCCACTGTAAGGCCGAGTATCAAGCGGCCTCGGAGGCTTCCAAGGAAGGGTTCTGGATTAAGAAGTTTCGGGAGAACTTCAAATGATACCATGTGCCGTCTCTACTGTGCATCTGCGACAACGACAGAGCCGTAGCGCAGCCAAGGATCCGAGGTTTCACAACAGACCAAACATATTGAGAGGAAGTATCATCTCGTAAGAGAATTTGTTCGCAAGGGATACATTGTCTTGCCGCAGAGTAGACTCGGCCGACAACGTCGCCGATCCACCGACTAAGCCACTTTCTCGGACTAGCTTGGAGCGTCATCTGGAGAACATGGGTATTAGATACCATAGTGTGTGGCATTGAGTGCAAGTGGGAGATTGTTAGAGTATGCCCTCGAATGCCACTCGAGGTTGTTGAGTGAGGGCATTGTACTTGTAATTATGTAAACCATTTATATAAGGCAAATGAATGTTTCTTTATTTACCGTAGTTACCGGCATTCCTAACTCGTAAATAAACATATAGAAACTAGTCCGTATTTAAGAGCAAAACGTTCCACTCCTTATTGGATAAGGGGTCGCACCGGAAAGGTTATAGCTCAAATACTTAATCGTCGCAAGTCGATGAAACTTGGTAGGCGTTAAGTTTATGTGAAGACTTGTATGACGTGTTCTTTGACATGGAGAGTGCCTGTCGAACACTAATGGTTAGTGGGAGCACACGTTATAGGTATGCTAATTGGATTAGTATACTCGAACCGACTCACCCTCGATTCGTCATATGGATTTCACTCCGGGACAGTCAATGACGGAATCGAAAGGTTGTGATAGGTATTCGTGAACCTTCGACTTGAGGATTTAGTAGGGATGTGCTTGTGACGTCAAGATTTTCATTAGAGTAGTTCGACCCTGTAAACCGGAAGGCGGGGGTCAACCTCGACGTGCATCTTGACGGGCAAGTAGCAGGTCCTACTGAATACCAAGATAGAATTCTTTCTCCCGTTAGTGAGCGGGTTATATGTCCTATGCGGTTATCGCGATGAGATCATAAGTCTTTGGCCAAAGCATTGGAGCTAGTTGTATTAGATACACGACAGCTCGATGATCTCGATTTGCATTAACGCATGCATAGCATCAAGTACAGATAGGGATTGACTGACCGTGACCCTATAACTTGATCGGGACATTTAAAAGAAGGGTTTATCATTATCCGGTATTCACGATGAGAATGGTTCTTGAATGATCCCAATCATTCGTTCTCGGTCGAGTGCAGGTGTAGGCCACCAGGCTGGCTAGGTGGTGCTACTACTCTTTGGTTCCTCCCATTGCTGACTGAGACGGACCTACCGAGTTGCGCATTAGGATTGACGACGGAATGAATCGAGCTAATTCTCTCATTATGAATATTAGATATTGGATATCTAATTTTGGAACATTGGATGTTTAAATCGATTTATTGGATAAATTGATTTACGGCCTAATGAATTAAATAAATTACTGGGTGATTAATTTAATTCATGAATATAATTATTTCTTGGAGAAATTAATTATGTTATTTTGTATTTGATATGTTTAATTAATTGGATTAATTAAACGACATAAATACATCGGAACGGAATAGGAGTTTATCTGTTTGGACTCACGGGAGTCCGAAACGAACCGAACTCGTCCGTTTTCTAGCATGGGCCGCCCCCCACTTATTACCATGTGTGTGTATTGACTTGTCCCCATCATGGTTTTGGAATCTCATGTGATTGAGGGGACAAGTATCATATACATTATATGGGGAATCAATCATGATATATGTATTTGTTTTCTTGTGGGTTGAATAAGAATATATAGAAGACTTTGATCTCTCATCCTCACTTCACTCTTGGCATCATACGTATAAGTGAGATAAAGAGAGAGAATTGTTTTCTCATAGTCTTCCTTTTCCTTCTTCATCTTCATCATAAGTTCTTGTTTTTTCTTGGAGAAAACATCAAGACATAAAAGAGAGATTGTGAGTTATACACTTAGAGTGTTATAATTTCATATTGGAAGCTTCATCACTTAGCTCTAGCCGTATCCTCGGAGGATAGCAAGATGATTGTTGTTCCGGTCATTTCTCCGGCGCGTGGCAAGTAGAGACGCGGTGTTTTCGGCATTGGATCGTTCAAGAGCTTGGGGAATAGCTCAAGAGAAGGTTATCCATTTGATCAACGGACTACGAGGGTATGTTTCTCATATCTCTTGTATTTCATTTTGATATTCGTATATTCGTAGCTCGATCGATCCTCGTAGGGATTCGGATCGAATTAATTTTTGTTTTACCGCTTCCGCTGGGCCTTCGTTTTAGGCACCGAATCCCAACATTAACTTGCTCAAAACCGGTGATAAATGTCCTATTGTATCACAGTTAAAGCAAACAACAGTCGAACTCGTCGTCTAAGATGAAGATGCTCTCCCAGCACGAAGACGACTAGAAAACGATCTCTTGGACGTCAGAGTCCGATGTCCCTCTGACAGCTCTTTCCATACCGAGGCAGGAAAGTCACATGATAATTACAGATCCCGTATGAAGATCGCATTATGATTACGAGACGAAATGATAACAATGAGCATACACGCTCTAACACAATGAATGCATTAATAATGCAATGAAATGATCGTCGACATGACGCCGGAATATGATAAGATCGCATGAAAGATTAAGTGAGGTGACAAGACTATCTGATGAAATTCCTGAAATGATTACCTTAAACAAGTTAACAAGGTTGAAAATTTGATTCACAAGATCAACAACTGAACCGTGAGATGGACTGGATGATTAATGAATTAATTGAACAATGAGATTGACTGAGTGATAATGAATTAACTGAGCGATGAGATTGACTGAGTGATGAATGAATTAACTAAGCGATGAGATTGACTAAGTGATGAATGAATTAACTGAACAATGAGATTAACTGAGTGATGAATGAATTGACTGAGCAATGAGATTGACTGAGTGATGAACGAATTGACTGAACAATGAGATTGACTGAGTGATGAATGAATTAACTGAACAATGAGATTAACTGAGTGATGAATGAATTAACTGAGTAATGAGATTGACTGAGTGATGAATGAATTGACTGAACAATGAGATTGACTGAGTGATTAATAAATTAATCTGAACAATGAGATTGACTAAGTGATGAAGGAATTAATTGAGTGATGAATGAATTAACTGAGCAATGATATTGACTGGGTGATGAATGAATTAACCGAGTGATGGATTAATTAACTGAGTGATGAATGAATTAATTGAGTGATGAATGAATTAACTGAGTGATGAATGATATTGACTGAGTGATGAATGAATTAACTGAGTGATGAATGATATTGACTGAGTGATGAATAAATTATCTGAGTGATGAATGAATTAACTGAGTGATTAATGAATTAACTAAGTGATGAATGAATTAACTGAGTGATGAATGATATTGACTGAGTGATGAATGAATTAACTGAGATCAAAATGATGATTGAGGATTATTAACTGATGAAGGAGTTGATCTTTAACGCTTACACAAGTCACACGTGCTCCAAAACAATTAGTCATGAATCAATCATAAGACTAATATCACATATATGTTTCAACAAAGCATGAATAATTAATGACATGATGAATGTATGAACATAAAGAGAATCGAGTCCTTACACAGGTCATACGAAGCTTCGAGGTCTCACGATACTAGTCCCAACTGACGACGACTCGATGAATGAATGACTCGTGCAGTCGTACTAATATTACGACTCACAAAACCCGACTGTCCAGATTGTCATAACCTGACAGTCCCACTACTACCGCATTGGTAGAGCCACATAACTCACATATCAGGGTATCTCACAACCCAAAATCTCTGATACCATCTTCTGTAACACCCCCAAATCCTATTGGGTTATTACAGTGCCGTAGACCCCACGCCAAGAGATCCACCAGACGAACATGACTAAAATACATTAAATTAAACAAAAAGGGAAATCATAGTCCCTACCATGATATCCGACACAATATTCTGATAAGGAATTTCAACGACAACGATGGGCCTACATGGCCAAAATAAAATACAACAACATCCACGAGCATCTGCTCAGGTAATACATAATGACAATGACTGACAGACTGAAGAACACTCCAACTGACTGACCAACATGAACAACTCGGACTAGTATCGCTCGAATGCCTCGTCGCCATCATCATGCCCCTGTGTCTCAACTCTGTCCTCGCAAGCACCTAAAACATGAAAACATGTTCCGCCCCCACGGGGTCAGTCATCCAGATAATGAACATCAAATACATATATAACATGATATGCATCCAAAGGAAGAATGAAAAGCGTACAATGATAATAATAATACGAGATGCTCACAAACCAATGTAAGAACCGAGCATTCGTGAAATACTATGCCCACAGCATACTATTAATACCTGTTCAACAGGTTAGAACATAAGTGCCCAACGGCGAATCATAATCACAGAGTACCACAATGAATTACACGACATGAACCAAACCAGAACTGAATTAATTATGAACCACAATGCCCGAAGGCTCCAATGAAATTACCAAGACAATCACAAAGGCCTGAAAGCCACTCAGACGAAGCTGTCAAATATCACAATCACATGAAGCCAAAACAGCCCGAAGCTGTTATCGATTAGGGCCGAAGCCATGACACGAAGCCGTATCACCATTAGGGCCGAAGCCACGGCACGAAGCCGTATCACAATTAGGGCCGAAGCCACGGCACGAAGCCGTATCACAATTAGGGCCGAAGCCACGGCAGGAAGCCGTATCACAATTAGGGCCGAAGCCACGGCAGGAAGCCGTATCACAATTAGGGCCGAAGCCACGGCACGAAGCCGTATCACAATTAGGGTTGAAGCCACGACACGAAGCCGTATCACAATTAGGGCCGAAGCCACGGCACGAAGCCGTATCACAATTAGGGCCGAAGCCACGGCACGAAGCCGTATCACAATTAGAGCCGAAGCCACGGCACGAAGCCGTATCACAATGAAACCATCCACTTCGAATAAAAGAACGAGTAGAACCAAAAGATGTTACTTCCGAACAAGGTTCACAAGAATCGAACCGAATTCGGAAAAGTCACAGCGATAACCAGATCGACCCAAAACAAGATTACAGCTCGTTCGGACGATGAAACCGAAATACTCTAATGGCCGAGACTAGCCTCCAAACATAATTAATCACAAACGGCAATGATCCCAAGATTACCGAATTCACGAGAATGATAGTGTGCTGCCTTGAGTCGGCCAACACGACAATAATGACTCATGGATGGGTACCGTCCTCGGCGGTCCCAATTCAATACCTCGATTACCTTAGAATGGTCAATCGATAACAACGACACAACGGATGGGAACTATCCTCGATAGCCCCAATTCAATACCTCGATGGCCTTAGAATGGCCAACCGATAACACTGATGCAGCGGATGATTCAATACCTCGATTGCCTTAAAACGGCCGATCAATAACAATGATACAACGAATGATTAAGCACCTCGATTGCCTTAGGACGGCTAATCGATGACAATGATACGATGAATGATTGAACACTTTGATTTTCCTGAGAATGGCCAATCGATAACAATGATACGAAGGATGCCTCGGCACCTTTAATCGGTTACCGACAACGAAGAAGAGAAATGAATACGTCAACGCCTTTAATCGGCCAAAACAACTTCAAGGACAAAACTCCAACATTAATAGCAATGATTACAACGACGTCTTAAATCGACAATAATATCAACAACAACGATCGATACATCGATACCGCGAACCGGTGATCGATAATAACATTAACAACGAGTATCACAATGCCTTGAACCGGCCATTAACGAACAATAAAAACATTTGGCATAATTGCCGAAAGGTATCGTATCGAACGATCTCTTAATATCAATGAATTCATGAAGAGACTAAGTCTCAGAATGATACAACACATTCATACACATATATGATAACATTAATCTCATTGACTAGTACAAGTATAAAACTTGCCTCAACCGAAGGCGATGAATTCCTTCCACGAACAACGAACGGTGTCCTCCGATAAACACAAGTACTCGAACCACCTTGAATGAAATACAACTCATTCAATAACACAATATCAATCGAAATCATCATAACGACCGAAAGAAACTCTTTGAGGCATTTAATCGAACACTAAATGTTCAAAGTTCCTCAAGAGCCTAAGAATCATCAATCGGGTTGAACGAATCGAAAATATGGATATACAATCCATAGAACACGATTAACAATGTTTACTAACATCAACCGATTCATCAAATTCGGACGAACAATGCAAATCAAGAAGAAATCTCGAAAAATCAAATTTTAGGAGATTTCAAGAAATTACCTCGATCCGACGAAGAACAATGATTTGATGTTGATATAATCGATAAGGATCCTCAAAAACGCTTAGAAATCGAGTGGAATCGACCAAAAACTCCATTTCCCGATTTTTCCCGTCGCCAGCCGCACTCAGGTGAAGAAATGATGAAAAATGAGGGTTTGGCCGGCCACCTTATATATGGCCGATCGTTACGACTGTAATCGGCAGGGGACTTACGGCCGTAATCGCATTCGTCAAAACCCGCCAGCCAATCGCTACGGCCAGAATCGACAAGGACTTACGGCCGTAATCAAGACTTACGGCCGTGCCGGCAGACCTTACGGCCAGAATCGCATTCGTCAGAAGCCGCCGCACCCAGACGGCCGTAACTCTCGCCCTACGGCCAGAATCGCATTCGTCAAGCCATGCCTGCCGAGCACATACGGCCGTAACCGGCACCTTACGGCCGTAACTCGGCCAGGCGAGGCCCGGCTCCGGCCGTGGCCACTCCGACGGCCCGACGACCCTGAAACCCGATCCTGAATATGAATCAAAGATATGGTTACGGCGTACTCGCAAAGACGCATACAAGCGTGAAGAGAACACATGATTCCAACCACCCGAAGGCTTGAAATTCGACTACCGAAAGTAATTACCCCAAACTTTGGGAAATTACGAAAATGGCCCAAAACATCCGAAATACACGATACGCGATCGAAACACCAAGCCAAAGCTCGCAACATGAATAATAACATTAAATGAACTTATGAGAAACTCGAAACAACAGTTTTGGACGAGATTCGCAAGAATCGAACTCAAGTGCGGAAAAGCCATTTAAGAACACGGATCTCAACAAAATGATACCGAAACGAACTCGGATGACAAAAAGTGCAGAATTAATCATTCCCAGAATGGCGATACGGTCATGATCGAGTCGTCAAAACGGACTTCCGCCAAAAAATGAAAATTATCGGAAAATCGAGATTGCGGATATTACACGCAGTATCTTCTTCTTTTTGCTGGATATTATTAATTTATTTTACAATATGAAATTTGTATACTAAAAATATAAAATGCGTATAAAATGATTTACTGCAAATTTGTATGGATAGATGATTAATTTATTATATTTGTGTAGTTATTTAATGGATACAGGACGTCGTAAGTCTTTGAAATTAAGGAATCGCGCTCCATTGTATAACGAGGGGCCGAGTTCTACTAGAAAAAGGAGTAGAGTTTCCAACAATCTGAGTGGCGAATTACCGTTGAATGTTATAACTAACGGTAACATTTTTAGTATTCGATCTCCAGTTATTACAAATTCTACATTCCCCCAGCTTAACATTGAGAATGGTGATAATTTATTATTATATATATATATATATATTAATTGTTTTGTTATTGCAACTTCAAATATTGTGAACAGATAATAATTGTTTTATGTTTATCAATTTTCATAAAATATAGGAGGAACGACAGCTCAAACCTTTAAAAGAAATACTCAAGGATGTGGGGCCGGAATATCACCTTGGAGTGACATTTCGAATGGTATATGTTACATATCAAATTAGTAATTGTTTAAGATATTACTAATCTTTATTTCTATGATATTTTTTTATTAGTTTTGTCACCGATACATTTTGATCGTGCAGAGACAATTACACCAAATGTCGGTAGTGCAACTCACCCCAAGTTCATATCCGTTTAGTTGTGTGACTGATGGTAAATACTTCTATATATTTCATATTATAATTTATATGATACCAATTTATGAATGTTCAATCCATTTACTCCAGTCAGATATTTATAATTGAAGATGTAAGTAGTTAAATATGTTGTTTCTCACATTAAAATATTTATATTTGATATTTTATCATCTTGCATATGTAGGGAATATGGATAAAGATTACAAAGTAGTGTCAAGATTCAACAGAATTAACCGGAGATTCACACTATCAATGAGAAGACATCTCAAGTCACATCCGTTTGATTACTTTATGTATCATGAAGATCCTAGAGGATACAGTAAGTGTAATGGTGTTATATAAATATTCACTAATTTAGAACATTTGTATTACATTAATCCGGATAAAATTTTAAAAAAAAGTATAATTCATCATCAGTTATATATA
Organism: Orobanche coerulescens; assembly: GCA_033398695.1. Classification (NCBI taxonomy): domain Eukaryota; kingdom Viridiplantae; phylum Streptophyta; class Magnoliopsida; order Lamiales; family Orobanchaceae; genus Orobanche; species Orobanche coerulescens. The sequence goes on from CM065810.1 coordinate 67,889,880, forward strand.
TTTTCATCTCTATATAGGAATAATGGTACCTCCGTATGTTGAAGAGTGCATGCCTCTTGCGGAAGAGCGTATACAGCAATTGCTAGATAAATATACTCTTAATGTGATAAGAGTTATGAGTGAAGAGTCATCACGTGTGGACATGCTTAAGGAATCACGAAAGAGATCTATGAAAAAACTACATGAAAAGAAGGATATTACTGCGTGGAGAAATAATGGGATATCGTCAGTAGGTAATGTTCATTACCACTAAATTCAACACACACTAAAATTACTATTCAAATATCTTATAATAATTGACATTTATACACTTTCATGGAGCAGCTTACGAAGATATGGGTGATCCTACATATGCGTGTGGATTTTGCGGTGCGCTTATGTGGTTTGATGAGAGGTTAAAAAAAAGCCCGTTGAGTAGTTAGGAATTTGGTTTGTGTTGTAGTCGTGGTAAAATACAACTTCCTCTTCTGAAAGAACCTCCACGGCTGCTACGTGATCTTTTACAAAATAGGCATATTAAGAGTCGTAATTACATTGAGAACATACGTGCTTATAATATGATGTACGCTTTTACTTCGATGGGTGGGATCCAAGATAAAACAGTCAACAATGGCCATGGTCCGTATACATATAGGCTTGGTGGAAATAACTATCATTTACTCGGTAGTTTGTTACCTAAAGAAGGCGATTCGCCAAAGTTTTCACAGCTATATATGTATTGTGGCGAGGATGAAACTCAAGATAGAATCGATGTTGTCCGGTATTCATTCTCTTGGATCAATATTAATTCCACTACATATGTATAGTTTTTAAAAATATTCTATATAAATATATTGTTGATTCTCATTATATTTTTTATTTGATTTTGTAGATCAAAAAGTCCTGCTGCGATTGATTCATCAATTGTGGATGATCTAAAGAACATGATAGATGTCGAAAATCCAATTGCGCAAAATTTTCGAATGCCTGCTGAACGATTCAAGGAGAGCGCCGATATGGATGTAAAGTTATGTCTCATGGGAAGGAGGTCACGCGATGGACGCATGTATAATCTACCTACATGTTCAGAAGTCGCTGCATTAATTGTTGGTATGTTGGGATATCATTATTATTTATCCATGATAAATATATATTCCATAAGTAGTTTAATATATTCTAAATGATTTTATTTCTCAATAATCAGGAGATGATGAGTACGAGATGGATCCCCGCAATATTGTATTGGAACGAAAAAATGGCAATTTTCAAAGAATTTCAGAATTGCATCCAAGTTACCTTCCAATGCAATATCCCCTACTTTTCCCATATGGTAAGGATGGATACCATCCAGAGATTTCGCACTCGGATAAGTCTAAAGGTGTCAGGCACACACTTACAATTAAGGAGTTTTTGGCTTTTAGAATTTTTGACCGTATTGGTGAGGCCCATACAATATTACTCAGTAGAAAGTTATTCCAACAGTTTATAGTAGATGGCCATATGATGATGGAAGCACATAGGCTTTCTTTTATAATGAGGAACCAACCATTATTGAGGTCTGATAAGTATAAGTCACTTGATGATGCTATTCGAACAGGTGATATTGATCCATCTGACTCAATAGGAAATGTTGGTAAACGCTTTGTTTTGCCGTCTTCTTTTGTCGGAGGTCCTCGATATATGGTCCAGAACTTCCAAGACACTATGGCCATATGCAAGAGTATAGGATATCCAGAACTATTCATCACATTCACGTGCAACCTCAAATGGCCTGAGATAACACGTTTTGTTGAGTCCAAGGGTTTACGACCCGCGGATAGACCTAATGTTATGATTCGCATTTTCAAGATGAAGTTGGACCAACTTATAAAAGACTTGAAGACGGAAAATATTTTTGGCAATGCAATTGGAGGTACCACATTATAAGTCTCAGTTCCTTTGTTATTTCAGTTGATCGCTTCATTATTAACTTCACTTCGAGTTGATTGATTTTTATTCTATTTGCTTTGTAGTTGTGTACACTATTGAATTTCAAAAACGCGGACTTCCTCATGCACATATATTGTTGTGGATTGATCGAGCAGATAGAAATATGTCTGCAAATTCTATAGATGATTTCATCAGTGCTGAGATACCAAATAAGGAACTCAATCCGGAGTTGTACAAGGCTGTCTCTGAGTATATGGTGCATGGTCCATGCGGACCATTGAATCCGACTTCACCTTGCATGCACGATGGCAAGAAATGTTCTAAGAAATTTCCAAAGTCCTTTAATGAGCGTACTATTTTCGATGGAAATGGCTACCCGGTGTATAAAAGGCGTGACACTGGTGACACTGTCGACAAGAATGGAAATCTCATTGATAACAGGTACAATTTGAAATCATTATTTTAATGTTCATTGTCGCATTATATTTCACTCACCATGATATAAATTAATTGCCATTTATATTCAAAATAATATGAAGTTTTACTTTTTATTTATAGGTTTATTGTTCCGTACAATCCTTTCCTATTGATGAAGTATCAGGCACATATAAACGTTGAATGGTGCAATAAGACAAAATCTATAAAATATCTGTTCAAGTACGTCAACAACGGGGTTGATAGGATAGGCGCAAAAATAACTGTGGAGAACGAGGTGAAGGATTATGTTGACTGTCGGTACATATCAGCATGTGAGGCTGTGTGGCGTATTATGGGATATGATATACACTACAGAGATCCACCCGTAGAGCATTTATCATTTCACATGGAGGGTGAACAGTCCGTTACATTCAAAGATGGTGACTTGATTACGGATTTATTGGAGAAGCATACTGTTGCAGAGATAAAGTTCCTTAAATGGATGGAATTCAACAAGCATCATCCCGAAGCACGTAAGTATCTATACGCTGAGTTCCCTCGATATTACGTGTGGGATCCTAGAGGTAAAGTGTGGAGAGACAGGAAGAACTTCAACAACAAAGTTGGAAGAATTTACCATGTTCCAATTAAGACTGGTCCATTATACTTCATGCGGATTATGTTGAATCACATTAGGGGCGCCACTTGCTTTGAAGATTTGCGGACAGTGAATGGTGTTGTTCACCCTACATACAGTGATGCATGTTACTCTTTGGGATTGCTCGATGGCGACAAAGAGTATATTCATGCTATAAGGGAAGCCAGTTTTTGGGGTTCCGGTCGTTTCCTTCGACATTTGTTCTCCATGCTTATACAGTCTGACAGTATGTCCAGACCCGTTCATGTTTGGGAAAGTACATGGGAGTATCTATCGGACGGCATCCAATACCTTATGTGGCGGAAGTTGAATAATCCTGGTATAAATTTAAGGAACTTTCTTATGTCGGAAATTTTATGTGAACATTTATTTGTTATTTACTATGCTAACTTTATATCTAAATATTTCAATATAGATCGAATCGAATGAAGAACAGTTGAAGAATTTTACTCTTGCTGAGATAGAAGAGTTTCTTTCTAGGAATGGATTTAGCTTGACTCAGATTGAAGGTATGCCCGTTCCCGACAATGTCGTCATAGATAATGGTATGAATAATTTGATTGCCGAAGAAATGTCGTACGATATTGATGAGATGAATGAGTTGCATAGCCGTTTATATCCATGTCTCACGGACGAGCAAAGAAGTGTGTACGATACCATTATGGATGCAGTCGATTCCGGTAATGGTGGAGTTTTCTTTCTATATGGTTACGGTGGCACAGGAAAGACATTTTTGTGGAAGACACTGTGTTCTGCATTACGTGGTAGACGTGATATTGTTCTCCCAGTTGCATCGAGTGGTATAGCTTCTCTACTTCTTCCTGGAGGCCGCACTGCTCACTCTAGGTTTAGTATTCCTTTGCAGGTCGATGAAACAACCATGTGTAGTAGGATAACTCCCAATAGCGATCTGACAGGACTTTTGAAGAGTACAAAGCTAATTATATGGGATGAGGCACCCATGACTAATAAGTTTTTCTTTGAGGCATTGGATCGCAGTATAAGGGATATGATGAAAGATCATCATGGTGTGGTATCTAACAAGCCGTTTGGTGGATTGGTCGTTGTCTTTGGTGGTGATTACAGACAGATATTGCCCGTCATACCAAAGGGTAGTAGGCAGGATATAGTCCACGCATCCCTTTGCTCATCTAAGACAATTTGGAGTTCCTGTCGTGTCCTGAAGCTTACGAAGAACATGCGTCTGCAGGTACTTTTCTAAAATTTTATGCTAGATAATTACTTTTTATATAAATAACTTATTTTAAATGTATATAAATTGTTGACTTTGTGCTATTAAATTACAGCCTGGCGGCTCATATGATGAGACCGAGAGCATCAGGGAGTTTGCTGAGTGGCTGCTGAAGGTTGGAGATGGTGAAATTGGTGTTGATAATGATGGTGAGGTAGAATTCAAACTGCCTGATGATATTCTGATTCGGTCTATTGATGAACCAATTGCTGCAATAGTTAAGAGCACATATCCGAGCATATTAGACCATGTCGGTGATGGTCGGTACTTTCAGGATAGGGCTATTCTTGCTCCCACTAATGAGATCGTCCAGGAAGTAAATGATTATATAATGTCTCTTTTACCTGGAGATGCCACGGAATTCATGAGTTCAGATAGCATATGCCCTGACGAAGATGATACCGTCAATAGAGATGATGTCTATTATGTCGAGTTCCTGAACACTATAAGGACTTCTGGGATACCAAATCATATAATTCGACTTAAGGTCGGTTGTCCTATAATGCTTCTTAGAAATATTGACCAGTCTGCCGAACTTTATAATGGAACTAGATTGATTGTTACTGTGATTGGCAAGCACGTTATTGAGGCTAAGACGATACATGGAAAGAACGCTGGAGTGAAGGTTTTCATACCAAGGATGGTACTTTCACCTTCTGATATTACCAAGTTTCCTATTAGATTTCAACGAAGGCAATTTCCTATATCAGTTTGTTATGCAATGACTATCAATAAGAGTCAGGGAGAGTCTTTATCTCATGTTGGGCTCTACCTCCCAAAGTCTGTTTTTAGCCATGGCCAGCTCTATGTTGCATTTTCCAGAGTAACAAGCAGAAAAGGGGCTCAAGGTTTTAGCATTGGATGAGGAAGGCAATCCCACCGACACGATCACCAACATTGTATACAAGGAGGTGTTTTCAAAACTTTGAGGTATGTTTTTATCATATTAATACACTTTATGTCTAAAATAGCAATATACATTTATTTGATTTTGTTATTGCTTACTGATTTGTGTAGATATCGTTTTGCAGTTGGCGATTATTCAGATGTCTACTGTGATTGTACACGTTGACTTTGCATTCTCTTTCATATTTTTCGATGTACTGAACCTTTGATTCTATTTAATATTATTTATTGTGTGGATAATATTTTATTTCACGTATTACTGATTTAAAGAAAATGATGCCGTGGCAACGCCACGGGTTAGTACTAGTTAGATTTATAATAAGGGAACAAATAATCTTCACAACTTTTTTTTTTCTTTTCCAACGTGTTTCTCGACGGATCGCAGTCCAGTTTGAGGTTCCCATCATCGGGTCCGGGTCTGGGTCGGACCCGTCGGGTCGGCCGGCTAGGACTTGGACCCCATCCGTACATATGAAATGTATGGGTTGGCGGGTCGGCCACGGGTCCGGGTCCGACCCGCGATAATTTTTTTAGAAGTATTTATAAAATTTTATTTATTATCATTTTATACACGAAAAATAACTATAAGTGAACAAGAAAATCATTTGAAAAAATGAGCTTGTATTTAATTTTAAATTTTCACTTAAAATTAAATTGCCTACGTGTCCTCGTGAGGAATCAAAAATCTACGTAGTTCTTTTACTTAAGAAGAATTAAAAAAAATGGGCTTGTATTTAATTTTAAGTTTTCACTTAAAATTAAATTGCCGACGTATTCTCGTGAGGAATCAAAGCCCCACGTAGTTCTTTTTACTTACCTGACTTACCTTACTTACCTTTAGTCGAAATCGATGTCGTCGTCGTCTTGATCATCGGTTTGACTCATTTGACTAGACTCTCCTTAAGTAGTGTCTTCTTGATAGTCATCTTGGTCCGCTAATAGGTCATCCCACTAATTTTCTTGATCTCGTAACTCGACTTTTATTGCGTCTTTAAGTGTCATTTGAGCTTCGAGATTTTTTGCCGTCATTCGGGATCTCCACTCGCTCAACATATAGCCTCATTCACTAAATGCACTCTCAATGGGGACTGTGTCATGAATACGATTAAAGTATTTTAGCCATTTTAAACACATATTGTAAATAGCATTCGATAATCTTTCGGATTTACTACAAGCATCTATTTCGGATACAATAAAACATTAATGAAATAAAACTTTCGGAGACGTGGGATAATAACAACCACTTAAATCATTAGTTGCATTTTCAAAAACCTTTAATAGTTTTATTAAATCTTTAGTTTCATCCCAATATGTTGGCAATAAATAAAATCATTCTACGTGAGAATACGTATAAAAAATTCACATAATAATTCTTTATATTCATTAGTTGAATTTAACATCTCATACGTTGAGTTCCATTTATGTTTTACGTATGGAGTAAAAAATTTTGGTTGCATTTGTTTTGATTTTAAAAAATTTCGCCATTGTCTAGCTAACTTAGTACGATTATGTAAAAACAAGACACATTTTCTAATTAGTTCTATTGCCTCATCTACATATTTTAATGCATCTTGTACACACAAATTTAGAATATGACATATACATCTAGTATGAAATAATCGACCCGCTAAAACAGGATTTGCAAGCTTGTATTAAAGCCGGTACGCTTGCAGTATTAGAACTAGCATTATCAAAACCAATTGTGAACATTTTATCTTTTAAGCAATAAAAAGTTAAAATTTTAATAATTGCTCTAGCTATATTATCTGCACTATGTGTACAATTAAATTTTTTAAACGCAAGTAATCTTTTGTTTAAGTTCCAATTTTCAGCAATCCGGTATATAGTTATTCCCATATAATCATTTTTTTGTTTAAAATCTACCTAATTTTCTTGCTTCCTCTTCCTTTCACAATTTGTTCCCCCTCGGACGATAACTCTTCAACATAAGGAGGTTCTTCTTCAGCTTGGCTTGCCGCAAGACGCTTCGAATTTGATTTTTACGTCGGAGTTGGTATGCCATGAAGAGTGCGCTCGAACGTTGCATATGTTTGATTTAACATAGCATCATCGATTTCATGGTCCATATGTTCATCAATGTTTTGTAGTTGTTGACGATTCGGGATACGTCGAAATCCCCGGGGGTCAACTTGTTCTTCACTGGTAGTTGTTGTACTACCGTAATAAATACTTTCATGTATAGCATCATATTCAAGTTCTTGACATTCATTTTCAAAAACCGGGTGGAGGTTGGTTTTGGGGCTCTCGAATAATTATCCCAAATAGTTTCTTTGATTTGCCCCAAAGAGCCATTCGCTCGAACTTGGACATTTTGGATTTTTTTGGGAGACATAGCAATACATTTTTCCTTGTCAGAACTCGACATAATGATTAAATGCTAAAAAAAGAGAGAGATTAAATGGTATAGCAATTAGCAATGAGACTTTGAGAGATAGATTAGAATGAAGGTGTGAAAAAATGAGATGGGTTGAGGAAGTATTTATAGATAGAAAATTTTGATTTTTTTTTAAATTTGAAATTCTGTCAGTTGGACCCGCCGGGTCAAACAGACAGAATTTCAATTTTTTTTAATCCCCGCCGGGTCATCCGGGTCGGTCCCGGCGGGTCGACGGGTCGGGAATGGTAAGACCCGGACCCCACTCGTGTATACCACGGGTCCGGGTCCGCGGGTCCGACGGGTTGGCCGGGTCCGGGTCCTACACGGGTCCGACGGGTCCGGGTCGATGGGTCGATCCGCCGGGTCCGGGTTTTATGGGCACCTCTACGTCCAGCCAATTTTAAATTTTTATTCAGCCGGTTTGGCGACATGCTTTCGGGCAAGGGTTGTCACCGGCAAACCTCCAACGACTGGCTAAGTTTTATCTTTATATTTTATATTTTATTTTATTTACGACAAGCCTACCGACCTGCTTTCCGGCGGGGCCATCAGCAGACCTCCGGCGGCCGACAAGTTTTTATTTTATTTTATAGTTTTTCTTTTTTTCTTCTTACTGCAGGTCCGCCGGCCTGATATCCTACTAGTCGCCATTCTAGACCTGTGGCGGCCAGTCATTTTTTTTGTTGTTTTAACATCTTTCTAGCAGGGCAGCCCCCGACTGACCTCGAGAGGCAAGCCAGCTTTTTTATGTTCTTGATATAGTCAATACATAAAAAACTATCTCACTGCTCTACAGTTCAATGTATGCAAATACGCTAATGTATGCTAATAGTCAAGACCAACTGATCTCAAGCATACACTAGAACATAATCTGTCTGATTATTATATAAGTTGTGAACTATTATACTATTATTTTACAAGGCATCGATAACGTGATCTTCGTGTGATACCAACACACCACATTATCTATAATATAAAATAAATACCTAATATATTTGCATAACCAAAGAGTGAATTATGCAAAATATGTGACGAAAAAGTAATTATAATCTCATAGAGAGTTACAAGGTAAATAAGGTAATACAAGCATAAAGTATCATTTGCAGTATACAACTCCAACAATGTCCCACTTATACTCAAAATGCATGCTTTTAAGTACACCACTATATTACATAGTCTATCATATCTCCCACTTATACTCAAAGAAATATTGTCATACAGTGTAATCTCATTCCCCACACATGCCCTTCAAAAACTTTTGAGGGAAAATCTTTTGTGAAATGATCAATAAGATTATATTATAGTGCAACCCTAACCATAACTACATCTCCTTCATTTACGAAGTTTTGTTTACTTGTCTTATGGGCTCGTGGGTACCTCGAATTTGTGACTGCATCGGTAATTATCACAATAAAGTGTAATATGCTCTGGCAAATCAGGAATCATACTCCTCCAACTAATGGCTCCACCTAATGGGTTTGTACCCCATTAGGTAGTTCTACCAGCTCCTACACTTGACTGGAATCCATCGATCCTATTTCTGATTCTATCGCTACTTACTTCACCTCAATGCATCTGTCGAACCAGCCCAGTCGGGGACCTCGAATGATGAAAAAGTAGAATTGATGGACGTACTATTTTGAATCTATTGGTACCGTGATGGGAGTCCTATCCCAACTCATTTAGTTAGCAGAGGTTGGTCATAGATCAAGGAATAGGAGTCGGCATTTTTATCTTGGATTGCCTCCTTCTGAGTCCAGGGATCCGATTCATCCTCTCTTGGGACCGAGTCCGAAGACTCTCCTATGCCTATGAATCATTTAGATTGACCAACAATACTCCCACTACGACGACGCAGGTCCTAAGTTGGTGTAAACTGAAATGTTCCAGAGTCGATATGTGGTGCAATGTTGGTTGGTGCTTATATGATTTATAGACGGAGTCTCGCCCATTGACTCTTAGGCAAATTATCTCGCTCATAAACTTTGAGTAATCACATAATCCTCTTCTAGGAATTGGGTGGCGGTGCTAATAGTGACTTTCTGATCATGGGGACTATAGAACTGTTAAGAATATGCCATTCAGAGGATGAGAAAGTGAGAGCGTTATATTGTAATTATGAGCATCAATCAAATAAGGTGCTTATTATTGCTATATTATTGTGTTTCATTGGCATCATGATTTGGTATATAAAATAATAGTCCTTGCATTTGAGAGCAAATATTCCATCCTTATGAGATAAGGAGATAGGTACTTGAAGTGTTTAGGGCTCAAATGCTTAGCCAGTTAGCAAGTCGATAAAACTTAATTGGGCATTAATTTTAGACAAGAATTGTATAACATGTACTTTGACATGGAGAGTGCCTGTCTTCATTAATAGTTCGTGAGAGCACACGTTATATGTATGCTAATGAGATTAGGATAATCAAACTCGACTCACCCTGATTTGGTCACATGGATTTCACTTCAGGAGCGTCAATGACTAAATCGAAAGGTTTTGATATGTATACGTGAACCTTTGTCTTGAGGATTCAATAGGATATGTGCTTGTGAAATTAAGTTAGTCATTACAGTAGTTCGATCTAATCACCGGTCGGTGCGGTCAACCTCGAAGTGCAACTTGGTGCGCAAGTAGCAGTCTCTACTAAATAGCAAGATATAATTTTTTTCTCCTGTAAGTGAACAGGTAGATGTCATATGCGGTTAATGCCAAATGAGATCATAAGTCTTTGGTCAAAGCCTTTAGAGCTAGTTGTATTTGATACACGATAGCTCGGTGATCTCAATTTGCACTAACAAAATCATAGAGCCACGTTATAATAGGATTTGACATTGTCGTGACCCTAATACTTGATCGAGTATATAATTGAAGGGTTTATACATATCCGTTATTCATAAGTAAAGATTTTGGAATGATCCCTATCATTCGTTCTCAGTTGGATTACGATGTAGGCCAGAGGGTTTCCTGGGTGGTGCGAACACTCTTTGGATTATCCAATTGCTAACTGAGATGAACCTACAGAGTCGCGCACAAAGGATAGACGATCTATTATATTGAGATTATTCTCTCTTGTTAATATTGGACATTGTATGTCTAATTAAATATATTGGAGACTGGTCGCGTCAACGACTCATTTACCACAAAATTGATTGTCGGTACTGTAACACCCCAAACTAGGCGGATATTACAGTGCCGTGGACCCCCGACTGGGACCCACTAGGTGAATGAAAACGGATGAATTACACAGGGTAAATGTAGTACCGAACCACATTACAACATCGATTACTCCGATTAGGAGTTTCATACAACACACCCAGGATAAAATAGAATACATGTGTATTTTATGTGACGATAAAATACACAACACGGAATGAAATGAGTATTCAAACGGAATGTCTGCAGCGGAATAAATAAAGGAAACCTAAATGACTGAATAAATGATCAATGATCGGGGCCCTTCTAGTATCATTGGGACTCCTCGCCGTCAACGTGCTCTCCTGTGCCTTTGCCTTGCCATGACACGAGAAACAAATATCCCCAAACGGGGTCAGTTATACAGAACAACAATCCTCCAGAGTTGAATAAACACAATCATATAAATATGTAGTATAAACCACAAGTTCGATTAAAATGAAGCGGTTAGATTATAACCCAATCTTGTTGAAAACATACGCAATCAAACATGCTGTATGAATCAACTAACAGTACGGCTCAAAGGGTGGCGCCACACTACGCCCGGGATGGAAATGTGTCCGTGCACAAGCCACCAACGAGTATCGATCGAATACTCGCGTGGTCTTGTACCTAATCAGTCTCACGAAGCAATCGACTCGTGTGCACAGTCCAATGTGAGGCCAACAACCAACACACGACATAAATGTGCCCGACATGAAAATCCTACACATACCAACCGGCACGCCAGTATGACCCGGAATGCCACGATATAACAAAAGTAACATCGAAAACGAATAATGACTCACCGAGATAAAATAATAGTGAAATGAATGATAGCTCAACAAAATGATTGGAACCGTCGTTCCTTGTGACTGAAGTGATTAATTGACAATGACAAGTTTTAATACGGTTAACACAATGATGAATGAGTTACGATTATGAATGAACAACAACAAAAGGAAATGAATATCCTTATAACTGAGTAAGAATCAACTTACACAATACCAGTGACAATTATCCTTCCACGAACAACGTCCTAATTGAGATATCGATCGCTCGAACAACCTTGAATTATACAATATCCAACAACTCGTTCAATATACGAATCAAACACGAATATAACGAACTCAAAACGTCGATACGATTAAACTAAGTTCATTGGGGCATTATATCGAATACATTGTGGCCAAACTCCGGTTGTTTACAATCAAATCTCAATAAGCCACTATCAATTCCCCCAAGAAGTGTTTCAAACCAACAAACATCTTCCAAATGATCAATAATCCGAAATGAATATCCGAAAACGTGATTATAACGACAATTAATCGAAAACCCCCAAATTTCAACTCGATAATCAAAGTGTTCTTGAATAATCCTTCAATAATCCAATGAATCCTTATACAAACTCATAATCATATACATATCCCTTCATATAACATGATTATAATGTCCAAAACGTCATATCTCAACATAGAATCGAAATCCAAGGTGTTGAAGAAATTACCTCTTGAAGATCCAATCACTTCGATCCGAAGAACACGAGTTTAAACGAGTATCCAAGCTTCCCAAATGAATGAAGATGATAAAAATTACACACTCAAGTGATTGATGGTTGCAAAAACTCTCCCTCAACCCTCTCTCTCGGATGAAGATGGAAAAATGAAGAAGTGAGGAAAAATGACCCGGCCAAGTCCTTAAATACTGCCGGAAGTTACGGCCATAACTCGGCCCTCTTACGGCCGTAACATTCCAAGTCAACGGTCTTACGGCCGTAACCGGCCAACTCGTACGGCCATAACTCGGCTTCGTCCGAAAGCCTGCCGACAGACTTACGGCCGTAACCGCTCCTGAGTTACGGGCGTAACCCGCCTTCGTCAAAAACACCCGTCGACATCCTTACGGCCGTACCGCACACCTTACGGCCGTAACTCGGATGATACGGCCGTATCCGGCCAACCTTACGGGCGTAACCCGCCTTCGTCAAAAATGGCCAGACATCCTGCCTGCAGCGTACGGCCGTATCCGGCCAAGCCTTACGGCCGTACCTGCCTCGACTTACGGCCGTATGTCGCAACCCTTACGGCCGTAAGTCACCCTTGGTCGACAACACCCGAAATTTACGAACACCACTTACGGCCATATCGAACCCACCTTACGGCCGTAACTCACCTTCGGCCAAAATGCCTGGGCAGCCTGCTGGACCACTTACGGCCGTAACCGGCCAGCCTTACGGCCGTACCCGCTGAACTTACGGCCGTATCCCAGAACCTTACGGCCGTAACTCAATGCTGGCCAAGGTGGATTAATCCGATAACTCCGATTCCTCGTTACGACTGATGAATGATCCGACATATCATACGAATGTGGAAGTGAACAAGTCTAGCACGAGCCAAAGATGATACTCCCAGTACAAGGCTATCAATCACAATGAAAAAGATAATACTCCCGTCTCGATCTAAAAACGGAGATAAAATGACGATCGGTAACTGATATACGATTACAACATGCCAACATTGAACGCAAATGAGTGATTCATGAATGATGAGTGATTATTAATGAGTGAGAATTACTGAGTGACAATTACAGACTGATAATTACTGAATGAAAATGAATGAATTACAACCGGGTATTACATACTCCCCCCCTTAAAAGAGTTTCGTCCCCGAAACTAAGGGTCAAACAACTCGGGATAACTCTCCCGCATATTCTCCTCGGTTTCCCAAGTGGCCTCTTCGACTTCGTGTCTAGACCACTGAATCTTGACCAAAGGGATCGTCTTGTTCGTCAACTGTTTGATTCGCCGCTCTAACACTCGTACAGGACGCTCCTCATACGAATGATCATCTGCGATCTCGATTTCGTCGAACTGAAGTATGTGACTCGGGTCGGCAACATACTTCTGCAACTGAGAGACGTGAAACACATTATGAATCCTGCTCAAAGCCGTAGGTAAAGCCAATCGATAAGCTAACTCGCCTACTCGATCCAAAATTTCAAACGGTCCAATGAATCTCGGACTCAACTTCCCCCGTTTTCCGAAACGGAAAATACCTCGACTCGGGGATACCTTGACCAAAACATGGTCACCCGTCTCGAACTCTAGTGGTCGACAACGATTATCCGCATACGATTTCTGTCGACTCTGAGCTGTCAACATACGACTCTTGATCAAAGCTACCTTCTCCCGGGCGGCTATAAGCATATCGGGCTCGGTGCCGATTGATTCTGACAAGTCATCCCAACACAAAGGAGAGCGACAACGACGACCGTACAAGGCCTCGTAAGGTGCCATCTTAATGGAAGCATGCCAACTATTATTATACGTGAATTCGATCAATGGTAGTTGGGCTTCCCAATCGTCCTTCCAATCGAGGACGCATGCCCTCAACATGTCCTCTAATGTCTGAATAGTCCTCTCTGATTGTCCGTCGGACTGAGGATGAAAGGCGGTACTGAGATTGAGCTGAGTTCCCATAGCACGATGAACTGATTTCCAAAAATGGGACACAAATCGTCCGTCACGATTAGAAACGACACTCTTAGGAGTACCGTGCAGTCTCATTATCTCCTTGATGAACAACTGAGCCAGTCTCTCGGGACCCCACGTATCCTTGATCTCAAGGAAATGAGCTGATTTAGTTAAGCGGTCCACAATCACCCAGATCGTATTCATGCCACGACGACTCGTCGGCAAACTCGTGATGAAGTCCATAGAAATGTCTTCCCACTTCCACTCCGGAATAGGGAGAGGTTTCAGCATACCCGCCGGTCGCTGATGTTCAATCTTAACTTGTTGACAGGTTAAGCATCTCGAAACAAATTCTGCGACTTCTCGCTTCATATTACTCCACCAGTAATTTTGTTTCAAGTCCTTATACATCTTGCTGGACCCCGGATGAACAGAATAAGGGGTAGCATGAGCTTCTCTCAAAATCGAGTTTTTCAACTCGTCATTCGCCGGTATGCACAACCGATTCTTAAATCTCAAAAGTCCATCCTCGTGGACCACGAATCCAGGGGCTTTCCCCTGAGCCACATCCTCACGGATGCGCAACAATGAAGGGTCTGAACTCTGATTCTCTCTGATTACCTCCTCAAGTGACGATGAAATCTCCAACATACAAAGCTGTCCTTGAACTCGCTGGAGCCAGACCTCGATCTCGGGTCTAAGGAATTCCTGTTGAAGCTTCTTCTAAACTGTTAAACAAGCAAGCATCTGCTCCTGCACGGACTTACGACTCAAGGCGTCGGCGACAACGTTCGCCTTGCCCGGGTGGTAAAGGATCTCGATATCATAATCTTTGATTAGTTCTAACCAACGCCTCTGTCGCATATTTAACTCCTTCTGAGTGAATATATACTTTAAACTCTTATGATCGGTGAATATCTGATAGGTAACGCCATAAAGATAATGACGCCAAATTTTCAAAGCGAACACCACGGCTGCTAGCTCCAGATCGTGAGTCGGATAATTAACCTCGTAAGGTCTCAATTGCCGTGAAGCATAGGCAATAACCTTTCCATTCTGCATGAGCACACATCCGAGACCCTGTCCGGACGCATCACTATAAACCACAAATCCCTCCATCCCCTGCGGCAAGGAAAGTACAGGTGCTGACATTAACCGGCTCTTGAGTTCCTCAAAACTCCGTTGACACGCTTCGGACCACGTGTATTTCTTATCCTTTCGCAAAAGGTTCGTCAAGGGTTGAGCGATTTTAGAAAATCCTTCCACAAACCGCCGATAATAACCCGCTAATCCGAGAAAACTTCGGATTTCCTTAACATTCTTCGGAGGTAACCAATCTCGGATAGCCTCCGTCTTCTGAGGGTCGACACGAACTCCGTCTGATGAAATTACATGTCCGAGAAAAGTCACTTCGGACATCCAGAACTCGCATTTGGAAAACTTTCCATAAAGTTGCTCTCGTCTCAACACGTCGAGAACCTGATGAAGATGAACCTCGTGCTCCTCTCGGTTATGAGAATAAATCAAAATGTCATCGATGAAGACAACAACAAACTGATCCAAAAAGTCGATGAAAACCCGATTCATTAACTCCATGAATACCGCAGGTGCATTAGTTAGCCCGAACGGCATAACTACGAACTCATAATGACCATAGCGTGTTCGAAACGCCGTCCTCGCGATATCCGACTCTCGAATCCGCAACTGGTGATATCCAGATCTTAAGTCGATCTTGGAAAATATCAAGCTCCTGAAGTTGATCTAAGAGATCATCAATGCGGGGTAAAGGATACTTAATCTTGATCGTCACCCGGTTCAATTCCCGGTAATCATACACAACCGGAACGAGCCATCCTTCTTCTTGACAAACAGCACTGGTGCTCCCCACGGGGACGCACTCGGTCGGATATAACCTTTCTCGAACAACTCCTCAAGTTGGTTCTTTAATTCCTGCATTTCGGTCGGGGCCATCCAGTACGGTGCCTTCGATATCGGGGATGTACCGGGCTCCAACTCAATCGTGAATTCCACGTCTCTCTGTGGAGGTAAACCAGGTAACTCGTCTGGAAAAACGTCGTCATATTCCTCCACTACCAGAATATCCGGCAACATTACTGATGATTCCTCGGTTTTGGTCATATAGCACCAATAACCAACACATCCCTGACTGAGTAATCGTACTGCTTTCATCAAATTAATAACCTTACCAGAACAGCCGGGATTACCTCCCTGAAACACACATTTAACCCCATCGTCCGAAATGATAGTGATCATACGCTTACGGACACTAATGATGGCATCATGACGATCCATCCAATCAATACCCAAGATGACGTCGTCCCTCGGCAAATCTACTACGATTAGGTCCGCTGGCCATACACGACCATGAAACCGAATCGGACAATTCTGAATCTCACGATTACCGATAATTCGTCTACCATCAGGTAGGCCAATGACATAAGGCTCACAACTAGTAGCACTACCCAGACGTAGTCTACTCAAACATGACTCGAAAATGAATGAATGCGATGCACCAGTATCAAAAAGGGTACACACAGGCTGGGATAGAATATCGAGTGTACCTGAGATCATTCGGGCCTCGGGATCATTGGTCTTCTTCATCTCGTAAATTCGGGGCTTGCCGGCCCCCGAACCAGATGCCCCCGTCTGATAGCTCTTGGCTCCGCCCTTGGTAGCTCCTGTCGTCTTAAACGACGCTGACTGAGTGGCCTGATTCTGCATCTTAGAATGTCCTGGGGCCTGAGATGACGCCGGAGTGGGTTTAGAGTCCCTTCGGCAAAAACGGGCCCTATGACCAGCAATCCCACAGTTGTGGCACGTGACAGACTGCTTCGGACATTTGGTGCTGAAATGGCCCTGTTCCTCATAGTTGAAACAGGTGATGGCCGAACTGGCCGCTCGTGACTGAGATTCCGCGGGTTTAGACGCCAGGGGAGGTCGCTCAGAAAAAGTAGAGCCCGCACGTGGTTTCTTGAAAGTGGCACGACTCGCCGATCGACACGGTTCTTAGACTTCTTGCCGCAGATGAAGGTTGTTTCTTAGCAATCTCCTTAGCGTAAGCTCGTAAGTAAGAGCTTTCACCGAATTCGCCAACGTGGTGCAATTATGATTAAGCGGTTGTAGCCGCATACGAGGTTTCACCTCTTCCGAAATACTTGATCTTGTCCGCCTCGAGTGAATGATAGATGAGGTGAACGGAAGAAGTTCTGAAATTTCTCGGCAATGGCGAGAACATCCGCGTCTGATGAGGGTCGGGAGTGAGTAACTCGGCGGCTTGGCCTCTCTCGAGTGGGGCCGGATAGTACCTCTCCATCATGAGAGTTTTGAACTGATCCCAAGTACATGATCCGTCTGTGGGTTTCAACGATAACCACCATGAATGAGCGCTCTTACCAAGATAGTAAGCCGCAACTGAAACTTTATGCCCTTCTCGGCAATCCACCATAGCAAATAACTTCTCGAAGTGTTCGAGCCAATGAACAATATCCGCCGGCTCAGATGAGCCTTCAAAGGTAGGTGGTCGGCGAGAGATATCGCTAATGATATTGCTTACACCCTCTCTTGCCTCTCGAGGCGGCGGCGAGGAGCCTCGTTGATTTTGATTGATCGAATTGTGCATCGTCTCCATAAGTTGTGCCATCTGCGTCATTTGGGCCATCATGCCCGCATAAAAGCAAGTGGGTCCACCCGAACACCTTCGACCGAGCCGTGTCCTGGTACGACTCCCGATAGTGAATGATCACGCCCGGGTGAATGAGTGGCGGCGTCTTGCTCGATGAATTGGCATTGTTTCTCGCATTCGCACGTGTATTCACACGAGCTCTCGGATTCGGCCCGCACCACGACCTCGTCCTCCTCGCCCTTCCGCCGCCTCTTTCCATATCAAGTGGAAAGTTACATGATGATTATATCTCTCGCATGAATATCACATTATGACTATGACATGAGGTGATGAAAATGAGCATACGCTCTAACACAATGATTACATGAACGATTAATCGAGGTGACATGATTTCGCGAAATTATTGAAATGATTATCTTGAACAAGTTAACAAGATTAATTATATGATCTTCGGATCAACAACCGAGTAATGAAATGAATTGAGTGATTAATGAGTTAAAATGACCGTCCCGGTCAAAATGAATATGATGTTTGAGGATTGTTAATCGATAAATTATGAATGAATGATAATTGCTTAAATTATACCATGGCGTTAGAAGTCTTACAGCTTCTTTTCTTCGATTGGCTCGGCATTCGCACAGTCACACGTGACGCGAAAGTCCAATGATACTAGCCGATGACGATGATTTCAAATGAGACATGACTCGGAAGGTAGTATTCAAAACCACTCTCGATACCAACTCGTAACACCCCAAACTAGGCGGATATTACGTTGCCGTGGACCCCGATCGGGACCCACTGTGCGAATGAAAACGGATGAATTACACAGGGTAAATGTAGTACCGAACCACATTACAACATCGATTACTCCGATTACGAGTTTCATACAACACACCTGTGATAAAATAGAATACATGTGTATTTTATGTGACGATAAAATACACAACACCGAATGAAATGAGTATTCAAACGGAATGTCTGCAGTGGAATAAATAAAGGAAACATAAATGATGAATAAATGATCGAATGCATCGGGGCCCCCTTCTAGTATCATTGGGACTCCTCGCCGTCAACGTGCTCTCCCCGTGCCTTTGCCTTGCCATGACCTGAGAAACAAATATCCCCAAACGGGGTCGATTATCTGAGAACAACAATCCTCCAGAGTTGAATAAACACAATCATATAAATATGTAGTATAAACCACAAGTTCGATTAAAATGAAGCTGTTAGATTATAACCCATTCTTGTTGAAAACATACGCAATCAAACATGCTGTATGAATCAAATAACAGTACGGCTCAAAGGGTGGCCCCACACTACGCCCGGGATGGAAATGTGTCCGTGCACAAGCCACCAACGAGTATCGATCGAATACTCGCGTGGTCTTGTACCTAATCAGTCTCACGAAGCAATCGACTCGTGTGCACAGTCCAATGTGAGGCCAACAACCAACACACGACATAAATGTGCCCGACATGAAAATCCTACACATACCAACCGGCACGCCAAGATGACCGAATGCCACGATATAACAAAAGTGACATCGAAACGAATAATGACTCACCGAGATAAAATGATAGTGAAATGAATGATAGCTCAACAAAATGACTGAACCGCTGCTTGTGATCAAGTGATTAATTGACAATGACAAGTTTTAATACGGTTAACACAATGATGAATGAGTTACGATTAGGAATGAACAACAACAAAAGGAAATGAATATCCTTATAACTGAGTAAGAATCAACTTACACAATACCGGTGACAATTATCCTTCCACGAACAACGTCCTAATTGAGATATCGGTCGCTCGAACAACCTTGAATTATACAATATCCAACAACTCGTTCAATATATGAATCAAACACGAATATAACGAACTCAAAACGTCGATACGATTAAACTAAGTTCATTGGGGCATTATATCGAATACGTTGTGGCCAAACTCCGGTTGTTTACAATCAAATCTCTATAAGCCACTATCAATTCCCCCAAGAAGTGTTTCAAACCAAAAAACATCTTCCAAATGATCAATAATCCGAAATGAATATCCGAAAACGTGATTATAACGACAATTAATCGAAAACCCCCAAATTTCAACTCGATAATCAAAGTGTTCTTGAATAATCCTTTAATAATCCAATGAATCCTTATACAAACTCATAATCATATACATATCCCTTCATATAACATGATTATAATGTCCAAAACGTCGTATCTCAACATAGAATCGAAATCCAAGGTGTTGAAGAAATTACCTCTTGAAGATCCAATCACTTCGATCCGAAGAACACAAGTTTAAATGAGTATCCAAGCTTCCCAAATGAATGAAGATGGTAAAAATTACACACTCAAGTGATTGATGGTTGTAAAAACTCTCCCTCAACCGTCTCTCTCGGATGAAGATGGAAAAATGAATAAGTGAGGAAAAATGACCCGGCCAAGTCCTTAAATACTACCGGAAGTTACGGCCGTAACTCGGCCCTCTTACGGCCGTAACATTCCAAGTCAACGGCCTTACGGCCAGAATCGGCCAGTATGCACGGCTTCGTCCGAAAGCTCGCCGGCAGACTTACTACGGCCGTGAATCGCCTCGAGTTACGGCGTAACCCGCCTTCGTCAAAAACACCTGTCGACATCCTTACGGCCGTATCGCACACCTTACGGCCAGAACTGATGATACGGCCGTATCCGACCAACCTTACGAGCGTAACCCGCCTTCGTCAAAAATGGCTGACATCTCGCTGCCAGACGGCCAGATCCGGCCAAGCCTTACGGCCAGACTCGCTCGACTTACGGCCGTATGCCGCAACCCTTACGGGCCGTAAGTCACCCTTGGTCGACAACACCAAATTTACGAACACCACTTACGGTCGTATCCAACCCACCTTACGGCCGTAACTCACCTTCGGCCAAAATGCCTGGGCACCTGCCGGACCACTTACGGCCGTAGAATCGCCACCTTACGGCCAGAATCACGAACTTACGGCCATATCCCGTAACCTTACTACCGTAACTCAATGCTGGCCAAGGTGGATTAATCCGATAACTCCGATTCCTCGTTACGACTGATGAATGATCCGACATACCATACGAATGTGGAAGTGAACAAGTCTAACACGAGCCAAAGATGATACTCCCAGTACAAGGCTATCAATCACAATGAAAAAGATAATACTCCCGTCTCGATCTAAAAACGGAGATAAAATGACGATCGGTAACTGATATACGATTACAACATGCCAACATTGAACGCAAATGAGTGATTCATGAATGATGAGTGATTATTAATGAGTGAGAATTACTGAGTGACAATTACAAACTGATAATTACTGAATGAAAATGAATGAATTACAACCGGGTATTACAGGTACATAGTTTGAAGTTAGAAGCACATTGATGGAAACAAATAAGTAAAACAACAACAGGGGAGGAGCATAGACGTTCCAATGGACCGCACTACTCTACAAGCTGAAACCGCCCAAAAAAAGAAAAACATCATCTCGAAATCAAATTTCCAAAGGCTGGTAATAATACGAACAATGAGCATATGAAGTAACTGAATTTAACATAACAAGACCTGATTGTGTTATAGAATTTGAGTAATTAATATAATTCATATTATGTCTACGAGAAATTATATTTGATATAATTAATTAATTAAATTAATTATATGTATTAATATGAAAAAGTACAAAAATGTATCTATCAGACTAGACATAATACAATCTGTTTCACGGACCGAAACGAACCAAACCTCCATTATTACTCATGTAGCCGCCCCTCATCACTTCTCTCATTTTCCCATTTTTGTTTTTATTCCCACGTGGTGTGGTCTCACTTTTGAGATGAGGACAAATGTTTTTGAGATAACATTATCTCATGCATTATCACCTATATATATGGTGATATTGACATAAGTGGGGGTTTAGTTGACGAGGAGGTGACTTGACCAACCAAAAATAAAAGCCTTACGTGAGGAAAGAGTGAAGGAGAGAGTTGTAGAAATGATATTCATTATTTTCATCTTTTAGAGAGAATAAAAATTAAAAAAAAGAAAAATATTCTTACACTTGGATTGTGAAGAAATTAATCTAGCTTCATTCCATATTGTACTAGCCGTCGTCTTGGAGGTCCGTATAGGTGGAGGATGTTTTCTAGTCATCTTTCTGCTGCCTGATTCGTAGAGGTACGGTATTTTCGGTGCTCGGAATTTTGCAGAAGCTTCGTTCGTGTTAATCAACATTTAATCAAAGGTCTTCAAGAAAATATTTTCTAAATTCATACTTTCAATTATTTTATTCATAGATACGATGCTTGATGGATCTTGTTCAGTAGTTCGGTTTATTGATTGTATCAATTATATTATTCCATTGTGACTTCATGATTAAGTCATAAATCACATATCAGAGCGAGGTCTATGCGATCGTATAAACGATATTCGCATTTGAAATGCGTAATTGAATGTTTAATAATTTTGAATCATAATCGATTTGATCGATAAATGTTTAAGTTTTCATCGTAATTATATTTTTGTAGTTTTTATATCTAAATATAAATTTTATTTTCTTGGAAAATTGATTTACAATGATGATATCAAAGTCGAAAAATGATTTTAGAAATCCAGTCAAAAACGGGCTGCGAACCGCCGCCGGAGCGGGCAGCTAGTGGCTGCATGACAGCCCTTCCGCAGGATGGGCCACGGGACAGCCCTTAGCGGGCGCGGCACATAGGACAGCCTGGTCTGGGTAGCTTCGGCTTGGTCGCAGGCTCGTCCCGGACCACCGAGCAATAGCCCTCGTTTATTTCAATACTTGAGTATATTAATTTTCCGTATTATAAATTGGATTTAATTTGATTAAAATAAAATATGGTAGTTATTTTAAATGGGAGAATTAATTTATTAGAATATTTATTGTCGATCGAATTACTTCGAACGAAATAAAATTATGAGTTGTGTG
Organism: Orobanche coerulescens; assembly: GCA_033398695.1. Taxonomy (NCBI): domain Eukaryota; kingdom Viridiplantae; phylum Streptophyta; class Magnoliopsida; order Lamiales; family Orobanchaceae; genus Orobanche; species Orobanche coerulescens. The sequence goes on from CM065810.1 coordinate 67,912,666, forward strand.
AATTAATTGGATTAATTCTATTGGATAGAGTAAATTTTATATTGATTGGATCAATATATAAAATTAATTATTTATGCCACTACTTTGATATATTTATTGTATTTTTATATGAAGATGATGTAGTTCATGGACTTAGTTTGGAACCTTTATTCGATGGGGTTGTAAAGGTTGTTTTGAGCCAATTTATTTTTATTAGAAAATTTGTATATGATGCAATTTTTATAGATGTAATAAATTAGCTATGACGAAGAGCCAAGGACAAACCATCACGAATATGAAGATTCAATATATGTAATTTGATTACTTGTGTTTTTACTGGATCGATGATGACACAGTAGTTAGGAACGGTCCATGAACTGCATGCTGGTAGACTCTAGGTTGTGAGTGTTTTCATATATTATACGACAAACAAATAAAACCGACTGTCCACGCTTGTAAATGGATTAATGTGCAAAGTACAACATATAATGTGTAACACTCTCACTTACAAACATCAAGTTATAAATGTTACATGGTTTCCTACCCTCCATCAAACTCATGAAAAATTGAAATCTAAACAGAATACTATTCTTCCAAGTATGTTGGGGTAGCGTTTAAGGGAAGTCGGTATATTTCTGGAGTGTATTAAATGCCTTCGGTTGTGACAAATCAAACCCATGGAAGCCATATGGGTTTCCTGGTGAGATTTAGTTTCTAGACTAATAGGAGTTGACAGTTTAAATTTAGAGAGTTCAGCGAGCCATATATACTGTATGGGTTGAGGGCAAGTGAACTAGGGGTAAAAGAAGATCGAATCCTCCATTAGATGGCTTGGTGTTAGACACCACTAGGGTTGCGAATGAGCCGAACCCTACCGAATATCGTAGGGTTCAAGTTCGGCTCGAAGGATGTCGAACCTAGGTTTTGATTCGGCTCGAAAGGGCCGAGCTTTTACTTTTGTTATTCGGCTCGAGTTCGAAGGGCTTTCGTAGCATTACTGTTCGATTCGATTCGGTTCAAATTTTTTCGAATAGCTCGAACATGTTCGGCTCGTGTTACACAAAATCTACAACATTTAATTTTCTCATAAATCATGAAATTATAAAGGACTTGAATAAAATTAGAAGTTTAAAATATAAGGCCATTGAATATTTGAATATGTTCATAACAAAAAACAGGCATAACAAAAGATAACTAATTAACCATAAGCGCTATTATTAGACTTAGATACTGTTTTCTTTATTAGGCAACAGTCCGACATGCCATGGCTGCAAACATATGTGACATATTAGATATGGAGTTATAACAAGAATAAGTAACCCATGGTTGCAATCTCACACGGTCTGCCATGCCAAGATACGTATCGGATTAGTCCGTCCGACACACCATGGCTGCAAACACACGGAGTTATAGAAACTACAAGTAACCCATGGCTGATTAGCTCCAAACAACTACAATTAGTCTACCATGCCAAGATACCTGTCAGATCAGGCCATCTGATTTATATAACAAAAATGATCATCATTGCCTTCGACCAAATCAGTTAACCACATCATGGACTCACAGAGTCACAGTCATCCATCATCATTCATCTAAAACACAAATAGGTAACAATCTAGAAAGCAACAAAAATAAGATAACAGTGTAGGCAAGACAACAGATCAAAGAAACACGAAATAGAGGACAGGAGGAACAACAATCATGTTCGCCGTGTCGTTTTTTGTTTCTTCTTGGAATTTTGTGGTGGTTTGCTACTGCTACTCTGTTTCCTTTTAGGGACATTTATTAATGGATTCTTAGCAGTATTCTGGTTGTCAACATTATCATCAATTTGTGGTTCTGCAGCAGAAACTATAACAACAAAAACAAAAAATATTAGTAAACATTAACTTGTTAGAAAACAACATAAGTCAGAAATGAATAAACAAAAAATGTCAGGGTAACACTTACCAGTAGCATCAGCAACAGGTTTTGGATCCACCATCTCAAATTCCTGTTCATGCTCGAACTTAATGGGGTCCTCATTTTTCTATGAAAACACATAAAATGTCAGAACTCAGAACTAAAAGGTGAAGAAACATGTCAGATTTGAAAAGTGAAGAAAAAATGTTAGAAATGAATAAACAAACCTTTTGCTGTTTGGGACTTCTAATACCGTATGCTTCTTTGATCCAGTCTCCTCCACAAAGCAAAACTTCAATTATATCCCTTCTCATTGATGCTCTTTTTTTATCAATTATTCTAATGCAAAAGTAGTAATTGGAATTGATAAGATATCCATTGCCATCTTGGAAAGTATTTTATACTTACCTTTATTCGCTCTCCACCAAGAAAGAACATCAAAATTGGCTACATTAGGAAAAGTAACCTATTCACCATAACACTCCAAGTCATTTTTTTCCTTTCCCTTAGATTGCATTTTCATCATAAACTCATCAAATTTCCTTTTCCCAACTGTATAACAAGTAGGTTGTTTCAAATATGAACATTCATGGCCTTTCCCTTTTTCATCACCATATATCTTTGCATATTGACCATAAAGATCATTGAAACATTTCTCAACTATTTATATCCTAGATTCATAATCATTGGGATACATTGAAACATTTCTCAACTATTTATATCCTAGATTCATAATCATTGGGATACATTGACTCATAAGCAAATCTAATCATCCCTTTCTTGTATCTAGGATCCAGTATGGATCCAAAGGAAAGTAGTAAGTCATATTCTTCCCAATACTTATCAAACTTTAGTCTCATTTTAACTGCCATATTCTGCATATGCTTAGTACAAGATTCATCCAACTGAGCATTGATTATCTTTAATATTACACAACTCTAACAAAAATAGATTGCTGTTGGATAATTGCTGCCACTTATAAGAGTTGTTAAATCTAAAAACGCTTCAAGAAACTCACACACTTCATGCACCTCAGCCCATTGCAAAGTAGTAGAACAAAATCTTATAAAGGATTCACCATCTTCCAAACTTGTCAAAACATTGTCTTTACCTATAGGAAGTGTTAAGCATAACAAAGGTTGAGTTCCACCTAGTGTTATTATCCAACACTATCTTATTTGGAGGCAACTACAAATTGAATCTATACTCATTGAAACTGGATAGCCTATTTTTAGAACCAAATAAGTACTTCACTCCTTCTCTTACAACACCAGTCACATGTTCTATCTCCTTTAACACATTTCTAACCAACAAATTTATAATATGAGCGCAACATCTAACATGAAACGACTTGACATCCAATACAAGCTTTGACAAAGCATTATAGTCTTTTTTCAGAATATCAATACAGACATCATTAGCAGACGCATTGTCAATAGTAACAGATGCCACTTTATCTTGAATTCCATAAAATTTGCTCACCTTGTGTACCTCCTTTGCCAATCCAAAACCATTATGTGGTGGAAGGACATTGACAAAAGATATTATTCTCTTATGCAAGTTCCAATGCTTATCTATATTGTGATAGGTTATAACCATATAACCTATTTTTTGTACCCCAGTCCACTATAACGCCCTCAAAACTTACTGGAACGTTACAGTGCCGTGAACCCCGTATGGGACCCACAAAGGTTTTAAAAATTCATCCATTAAGTAATTTTAACGAATGTAGTTCCACGATGAATTAATTTCGAAAGGAATACTTTAGAAAAACAAGTCCGAATATATGATTATTACATCAACTTGGAATATTCAGAATTTGATTTAAAGAAACGAAATAACAGGGCTTCTTCCCAATACTGCTCAAGCCTGACCGGAACCTTCGGGAATGTCCTGCACATATTCAACAAATTTACCTGACACGACGAATCGTTCCAGCCAACCTAAGTCAGACAATATGAATGGAAAATCATCGAAGGACAAGATAATTTTGCAATACAATTTCTATATTCGATTTGGCAATAAATCACAACATACCCAACATTATCTCTTTTTTGAACACATAAAATCCCAAGGTCGCAACCAAGGATCACGGAAGTATCGACTTGGGATTACTCCGGACATGGGTACCATTCAGGTTTTATCCCTGAACACAGTTCTGTACAGATGTATCAACACATAAACTCCCAAGGTCGCAACCAAGGGTCACAGAAGTATCTACTCAGGATTACTCCGGACATGGGTAAGTAGTACAAACACAAATTCCACAAATGGTGACACACATTAATTTTGGAATTAATATAACATAGTTTAAGCAAGATTTCACTTGCCTTAGTTCCGACGAGAGTAACTTTCTTGATAACACAACGGCCCGAAATCCCACAACCGAGAGCTCAACCTATTACATATTCGTCAATTAATACCTCATGGTGATGACTAGCGACAATTTCCCCCGTCCCGATAGGACTATAAACCTAGTTTTTTTAAAAATGACGAAACCAAAATTCTATGTTTAATAGCAATGCGGATTACTTAAGTCCTCAATCCACCGGTTTTCAATTTATCACCTTATTTAACTATAATGTTCTTGTACAACATTTCTACATTACGACTACGACTATAGTCACTCGTAATTTTGCTACATTCTCCATTTCGAAATTCCATAATCTCTAGGATAGAATGAACAAGTACAATTTCCCGCGAAATCCTAATATAATTGATTACCTATCCAATTAGATAATTGATAACTAATTCATTAAAGGATTACCAACGAGTTTACCATATGATAATCGGATTACAAGCACAATCCATAACATGACGATTCCATGGTGTTGGTGATTTACAAGTTCGATCATGAGTTTTACAATCCAACCATGATTATTTCCACAAGTCATACAAAACACTATCTATATAGGTTTCGTTTAACAATTATGATTAGTCTCGCCGGTTCGATCATCATCAAAAGTTCTAAGCTACCCAAAACATCCGAAATTTAATACCACTTAACTAACAACACTGAGATGGATTCAAAGGTTTGATATACTTACCTTACTTCACGAGATACAAGAAAGAACAACAAAACAATGAAGAACAAGAAGACAACACCTTCAAAACCTTCTTCGAAGCTTGATCAATTCACTCTACTATGATAATATGCGGATAGGAAGGCTAGAATTCGATTAGGAGGACTGAAGAGTGATATTTCGAAGAGGGGAAGTGTTTAAGGGTCGGAAGAAATGAAAGAGGAAATGTTATTTTACAACACCAGGATGGCATTACATAAGCCTCGTTACATACGTTATTGCCAAGGGGTTAACGTACGTAACTGATTCTCAGAACCTACTACCCTACATGACACTGCCCATTACGTATGTAATGTTCAGTTGACTAGCTGTCGCTATCGTGCCAAAAGTTGCCCAGACCACGCGGGATAAAGATTCGCTTTCGAAGACTGAAGACTGCGTTACATACGTAAGGCCTAAGCCTTAACATACGTAATGCGATAGTACTTAGCGTACGCAATGTTATGCGAATAATGTACATAAGGTTTGTTTAATTCACTAAGTTATTACCATTTAATTCTTATAATGCGACTTCCCTTTAGACTCATCCAACAATTTCTCAGGGAACAAGATGTTGGCCATCGTCGTATTCGCACCGATAATTGCTCAACGACATCAAAGTATGTCACCGACATATCATCAACATCATACAATTACACCACAAAACAATTAAGTGTGGAAAACCTTTTATACGTGGCAATACGGTCTAAATATAACGTACAAAAGTAAAAGCATCACGATGGAGCACATTATTAATCATAAAAAAATGACGTACATAATATTAAACAACATGGAATACTCGTGGTATTACATACCACCCTCCTTAAAATAGTTTCATCCCGAAACTAAGAAAATAACTCGGGATGACTCTCCCTCATGCTCAACCCAGTCTCCCAAGTTGCTTCTTTAATGCCATGATGCGACCACTGAACTTTTACAAGAGATATGGCCTTATTCCTTAGTGTCTTTACACGTCGATCTAAAATCGCGATTGTCACTTCTCTAAAGGTAGCATCATTAGAAAAATCTACTTCTTCGAAATTGACCTTGTGACTTGGGTCATACACGTACTTCCTCAGTTGGGAGACGTAGAATACATTATGCACTCCGTCTAACGATGGTGGAAATGCTAATCGATAAGCTAGTCTTCCAACTCGGTCCAATATTTCGAATGGGCCAATAAATCTTGGGCTCAATTTGTCTTTCTAGCCGAAGCGTCGAATGCCCCACCTTGGCGATACCATGACCCAAACATGGTCCCCCACTAGAAATTCCAACGGTCGCTGGCGATCCATAGCATATGACTTCTGATGGCTCTGCGCTGCTAACATGTGTTTTCGAACAATGGAGATTTTCTTAATAGACTCCTGGATCAGATCTAACTTGGTAGCAACGACATCAGAAGCATCGTCCCAACATAGGGGAGACTTGCATCTCCTACCATACAAGGCTTCGAAGGGTGCCATGCCTATGCTTGCATGCCAGCTGTTGTATGAAAATTCCGCTAATAGAGATGTTTAACCCAGTCTTTGCCCCAATCAAGTAGACACGCTCTCAATATATCCTCCAGGGTTTGTATCGTACGTTATGTCCGTCCATCTGTTTGAGGGTGGTAGGCTGTGCTGAAATGTAGTTGAGTACCCATAGCCTTGTGGATAGCTTTCCAGAAGCGGGACACATACCTGGTGTATCTATTCGATATGATCGCTGAGGGGACGCCATGTAATCTCATGACTTCCCGGATAAAGATGGTGGCCAACTGCTCTGTTCCGGTAGTCTCCTGAATGAAATGTGCTTACTTCGTCAGTCGGTCTACAATGACCCATATCGTGTCCTTTCCTCCCGTCGTCACTGATAACTTGGTGACAAAATTCATTGGTATGCTCTCCCATTTCTATTCCGGAATGGGTAAGGGCTGCATGATTCCGGCCGGTCTGCGGTGTTCGATCTTCACTTGTTGAAATGTCATACATAGAGCAATGAATCTTGCCACTTCCTGTTTCATGTTTTTCCACCAAAAGCTCTTCCACATATCTTTATACATTTTTCTCACCCCGGGATGCACCGAATAGGGAGTAGAATGAGCTTCCTTCAGTATAGCTTGCTTAAGCTCGTCATTTGGCGGAATGCAGATCCTGTTATTAAATCTCACCAAGCCCCCTTGGATCCTGTAGTCTGAAATAATCCCCTCTTGGCTCTTTCACCGATCGCGCACAGTTCGGGATCTTCCGTTTGTGCTAGGCGTATCTCATCCAGTAAGGATGAATGGATGTTAATTGAGCACAACTGTCCCTGGCGGTGTTGTATCCATACTTCAATACCATTTCTCCTGAGGTCCTGCTGCAATTCCGGCTGTACCGTTAAACCAGATAGCATTATCTCTTGTGCAGTCTTCCGACTAAGTGCATCTGCTACGACGTTGGCCTTCTCAAGGTGATATAAAGTCTCCATGTTGTAATCCTTAATTATCTCCAGCCAACGCCTCTGCCTCATGTTTAATTCCCTTTGGGTGAAAATATATTTCAAACTCTTGTGGTTTGTAAAAATCTTACAGGTAACTCCATAAAGGTAGTGCCTCCAGATCTTAAGAGCGCGGACCACTGCAGCTAGTTCCAAATCATGCGTTGGATAGTTCACCTTGTATGGATTAAGTTGTCGAGAGGCGTATGCAATAACTCTGTCATTTTGCATGAATACACATCCTAGCCCATGCTTAGATGCATCTGTGTATATTACGAATCCTTCTGTGCCCTGCGGTAGTACTAACACTGGAGCGGTAGTCAGCCTTCTATTTAGCTCGTCAAAGCTCTCCTGACAATCCGTTGTCCAGACACCGAGCAATACAAGAAAAAGCCTCGACAAACCATCGATAATAACCTGCCAATCCTAGGAAACTCCTTACTTCTTTGACATTCTTAGGTGGTTCCCAACTCATCACTATATCGATCTTTTGCGGATGTACCTTGACACCTTCTGCTGAAATAACATTTCCCAGAAATGTTACCTCTGGCATCCAGAACTCGCATTTAAAAAGTTTTGCATAAAGTTGGTGTTGCCTCAAAACACTTAACACCTGTCTCAAGTGTTCCTCATGCTCCTGTCGGTTCTAGGAATAGATTAAAATATCGTCAATAAAAACCACCACACACTTATTGAGAAAATCTATCAGAACCTTGTTCATTAACTCCATAAAAATGGCTGGGGCATTTGTCAAGCCGAACGACACCACCATGTACTCCTAGTGTCCATATCTTGATCAAAATATGGTCTTGGGAATATCCTCCTCTCAATTCCTCAATTGGTGATATCCGGACCGTAAATCGATTTTTGAGAACATAGTCGCCCCCTGTAATTGGTCCAGTAAATCATCAATCCTCAGAATTGGATAACGGTTCTTGATAGTGACTTTGTTTAGCTCTCTGTAATCGATACACAGGCGTAGGGAGTTGTCCTTTTTCTTCACAAAAAGGACCGGCGCACCCCATGGTGAAGTGCTCGGACAGATTAGTCCATTCTTTAGCAATTCTTCGAGTTGTAATTTTAATTCCTTCATCTTAGCTGGTGCCATCCTGTATGGTGCTTTGGAGATAGGCATCGTTCCTGGCTCAAGTTCAATCGAGAGATCAACCTCCCGTCGTGGCGGAAACCCTGCTAATTCATCAGGAGAAATGTCTGGAAATTCGCTCACCGCGGGAATGTTATCAACCAATAGCTGTGACGCATCCTCCTGAAGAACAAAACACCAGTAATACATTTCCTGAGTGTCACAAGATACTCCTGCTGTAAGGAGGCTGAGGGACCCTTTAGTACTTAAGTGTTCTCGACCCCTGATTATGTGAGTGGCACCGTCATGAGTCATAATGGAAACAGTCAGGTGATAGGTATCTAATATCGTCTTGTGCATCGTCATCCAGTCCATACCTAAAATGACATCTTCATTCTGAAGTGGAAAAACCATAAGATTCGCTGTCCATCTCTGATCATCAATGCGGATCGGACAATTTAGAACTTCCAAATTACCCCCAACTCTGCTACCCTCGGGTAGCTTAACAGTAAAAGATTCACAAGGTACACAAGTAAGGTTCAAACGATTAACACATTCCATAGATATGAACGAGTGCGTCGCTCCAGTATCAAACAGTACATGAACAGGCTCGGAATTAATAAGAAGTATACCTGAGACAGCAGGTGCGGTTTGGTCATCAGTAGCCCTCAATTCGAAGATGCAGGATGGTAGTGTCCCCGAGGAGGGTGCAGTGCCTCCCCCGCGCCCATGTCCTCTTCTGGCACCGTATGGTGGGGGTTGAGTTTGGTAATATGGAGCTTTATAGTCGGACATGGCGAGTGCCCTAGATGTCTGTACTGAACCTTTCTGACTCTGAGAAGCTGGACTTGGTGTAGAATTGACCCGCAAACAGTAGCGGGACATGTGCCCACTTTTCCGCACGAAAAACACTCCGTAGCCACCTTACAACACTGACTCACGGTATGTCCAGCTATGCCACAATTGAAATAGCTCTGGCGAAGGGACCGATCGGATGTGCCCTTCTGTTGGTACGAAACCACTGATTTAGAGGAGAACCCAGTTCCCGAGTTCATTCTACTGGTGCTCCCAGACTGGTTAGACGTCTTCTGCTTCTTTTGGTTATGATCAGTATCATAACTAACAACAGTGCTGACGTATGCTGTGACTACGTCCTCATATGGCCTCAGATCTGCATAACGGTGAACATCTTCCGGCAACCGTTGTACAAGGTGACAAATTCGTTGATCTTCAGATGCAACCATCTGTGAGACATAGCTTAGTTCGGTCCTATAGGCCCAAATGATTTCTGGCACCGGCAAGTTCTGTGATCCTGCACTGAAGAAACTCCGTGCGCGAGCAGTTTGAGCTAACTTGGGGCAGTACTCGTCTCTCAATAGTTTGGAAAACTCGGTCCACCCGACTACTCTGTCCTCCGGCTTATAGGTCCTCCACCATCAGGCGGTATTGCAGAGCTGGTTAATTCCTAATGGTACCTTTCGATTCCCTGGGCAACCGATTACCTCAAATGCAGTCTCCATTACGGAGATCCAGTCGTCCACAGGTTTATCTCCCGAACCGTCGAATAATGGTGGTCTAGCCTTCAGCATCTCTCCCAGCCATCGGTCCTTCCTGCCGTTCTCCTCCACGTTAATGACTGGTACCCGCTCCGCTCGGTTGGCCTGAGAGATTCCCACTGCAGTGGCCTGGGCGAGAGTCTGAATGAAAGCCGGATCCATTCCTCTGTTGCTCTGGTTTTCCGCCTCCTATTCGTTATGATTATTAGATGGCGGCTGGTTTCCGACTGGAGCGGTTTCAGCGGTGTTCCTGTCTTCCTGCTGGTTCACAGTAGAGCCCTAAGCTTCGTTCACGATTCTCCTAGCTCCATGACGTGCCATTGTGACAATTTGTTCGATCTAGAGGGTCAGTTCAGTATAGTTATTCTTTGAGTTCTACTGAATTCAAATATCATACCTCATTTTCAAGAAACATACGTGTTCCTCACTTTGACATTCCACGAGGAGTTACGGTCGCTTGGAGTGTTGGACTTCAAAAACCCGTGAAAATTTTCAAAATGTTTTGGTAAATCTTTCAACTTGGATGTTTCGTCTGTGATACCATTTTATGTAACGCCCCCAAAACTGACCGGAACATTACAGTGCCGTGAACTCCGTATGGGACCCACAAGGCAATTTTTAAGGTTTTAAAAATTCATCCATTAAGTAATTTTAACGAACGTAGTTCCACGATGAATTAATTTCGAAAGGAATACTTTAGAAAAACAAGTCCAAATATACATTTATTACATCAACTTGGAATATTTAAAATTTGATTTAAAGAAACGAAATAACAGGGCTTCTTCCCAATACTGCTCAAGCCTGACCGGAACCTTCGAGAATGTCCTGCACATATTCACAAATTTGCCTGACACGACGAATCGTGCCAGCCAATCCAAGTTAGACAATATGATCGAAAAATCATCGAAGGTACAAGATAAATTTTCAATATAATTTCTACATTCGATTTGGCAATAAATCACATCATACCCAACATTATCTTTTTTTTGAACACATAAACTCCCAAGGTCTCAACCAAGGGTCACAGAAGTATCTCAAGATTACTCCGGACATGGGTACCGTTCAGGTTTTATCCCTCAACACAATTCTGTACAGATGTATCAACACATAAACTCCCAGGGTCGCAACCAAGGGTCATAGAAGTATCTACTCAGGATTACTCCGGACATGGGTAAGTAGTACAATCACAAATTCCACAAATGGTGGCACACATTAATTTTGGAATTAATATAACATAGTCTGAGCAAGATTTCACGTGCCTTAGTTCCGACGAGAGTAACTTTCTTGATGACGCAACGACCTGAACGCCCACAACTAGGGATGGCAGTCGGGTACGGCGGGCACGGATAGTGCCTATCCACATCCGTACCCGCGAGGTAAACATGTACCCGCGACCCGACCCGCGACCCACGACGGGTATGATTTGCCAACCACACCCGCGACCCGCGGGTATCCGCCACCCGTTGGGTATCCGCAACCCGCCACCTGTCGGGTATCTGCGATGCAAATAAATGAATTCAATATAAATAAAAATTTCACACAAATTAATATCCATAAATCAAACTCAGAAATTCATATATAGTATATACAAAAAGATTAAAATACTTGTACATCATACCGAATTCAAAATCTGTTCGAATATTTTATGGGTATTTCGCGGGTATTTTTGTGGGTATTTCGCGGGTATCTTCGCGGGTGTTTTTCGCGGGTAAATGGGTTTTGCGGGTACGGATAGTAGCTATCCATATCCATACCCACGAACCTAATAGATAGTAATTTCATACCACGAAGCTATCCGTGGATACCAAATGCCCACCAAACCCGCACCTATTAGGGTCGGGTGCCCGCGGTTATCCGTTACCCTCGGGTAAATTGCCATCCCTACCCACAACAAAGAGCTCAACCTATTACATATTCGTCAATTAATACCTCATGGTGATGAATAGCGACAATTGCCCTCGTCCCGATAGGATTCTAAACCTAGTTCGTTTCAAAATGCCGAAACCAAAATTCTATGTTTAATAGCAATGCGGATTACTTAAGTCCTCAATCCACCGGTTTTCAATTTATCACCTTATTTAACTATAATGTTCTTGTACAGCATTTCTACGTTACGACTATGACTATACTCACCCGTAATTTCGCTACATACCCCATTTCGAAATTCCATAATCTCTAGTATAGAATGAACAAGTACAATTTCACGCAAAATACTAATATAATTTATTACCAATCCAATTCGAAATTGATATCTAATTCATTAAAGGATTACCAACGAGTTTACCATATGATACTCGGATTACAAGCACAATCCATAACATGATGATTGCATGGTGTTGGTGATTTACAAGTTCGATCATGAGTTTTACAATCCAACCATGATTATTTCCACAAGTCATATAAAACACTAGCTATATAGGTTTCGTTTAACAGTTACGATGAGTCTCGCCGGTTCGATCATCATCAAAAGTTCTAAGCTATCCAAAGCATCCGAAATTTAATACCACTTAACTAACAACACTGAGATGGATTCAAAGGTTTGATAAACTTACCTTGGTTGATGAGATACAAGGAAGAACAACAAAAGACGATGAAGAATGGGAAGACAACACCTTCAAAACCTTCTTCGGATCTTGATCAATTCACTCTACTATGATAATATGCGGATAGGAAGGCTAGAATTCGATTAGGAGGGCTGGAGAGTGATATTTGGAAGAGGGGAAGTGTTTAACAGTCGGAAGAAATGAAAGAGGAAATGTCATTTTATAACACCAGGATGGCATTACGTACGTAATGCCTAAGAGTTTACGTACATAAGCCTCGTTACGTACATTACTGCAAAGGGGTTAACGTACGTAAGTGATTATCAGAACCTACTGCCCGAAATGACATTGCCCATTACGTACGTAATGTTCAGTTGACTAGCTGTCGCTATCGCGCCAAAAGTTGCCCAGACCACGCAGGATCAAGATTCTCATCTGAAGATTGAAGATTGCGTTACGTACGTAAGGTCTAAGCCTTAACGTACATAATGCGATAGTACTTAGTGTACCCAATGTTATGCGAATAACGTACGTAAGGTTTGTTTAATTCACTAAGTTATTATCACATTTAATTCTTATAACGCGACTTCCCTTTAGACTCGTCCATCAATTTCTCGGGGAACAAGATGTTGGCCATCGTCATATTCACACCGATAATTGCTCAACGACATCAAGGTATGTCACCGACATATTATGAACATCATATAATTACACCACAAAACAATTAAGTGTGGACAAACTTTTATACGTGGCAATACGGTCTAAACATAACATATAAAAGTACAAGCATCACGATGGAGCACATTATTAATCATAAAAAAATGAGGTAGATAATATTAAACAACATAGAATACTCGTGGTATTACATACCACCCTCCTTAAAATAGTTTCGTCCCGAAACTAAGAAAATAACTCGGGATGACTCTCCCTCATGCTCAACTCGGTCTCTCAAGTTGCCTTTTAAATGCCATGATGCGACCACTGAACTTTTACAAGGGGTATAGCCTTATTCCTTAGTGTCTTTACGCGTCGATCTAAAATCGCAATTGACACTTCTCTAAAGGTAGCATCATTAGAAATCTCTACTTCTTCGAAATTGATCTTGTGACTTGGGTCATACATGTACTTCCTCAGTTGGGAGGCGTAGAAGACATTATGCACTCCGTCTAACGATGGTGGAAACGCTAATCGATAAGCGAGTCTACCAACTCGGTCCAATATTTTGAATGGGCCGATAAATCTTGGGCTCAATTTGCCTTTCTGGCCGAAGCGTCGAATGCCCCGCATTGGCGATACCTTGACCCAAACGTGGTCCCCGACTAGAAATTACAACGGTCGCTGGCGATCCGTAGCATATGACTTCTGGCGGCTCTGCGTTGCTAACATGTGTTTTCGAACAATGGAGATGTTCTTAATAGACTGAACAGTTTTAGAACCTTCACCTTCCTCATCTTTTTTAGGAAATATTTTGTGTCTAGGAGGGCATGCCAATCTCAAATGCCTCATTAGGTTGTGCCCCCTTTCTGATCTGAAAGGATTCTCTTGCAATGATTGTATTTATTTTTCTTTTTTCCCCTAGGAAGTACAATTTGAGTCATATGATCCCAATCAATACTTGATTTATTTGGATCAGATTCAGAAATAGGGGCTTTAGTCTCACCATTAATTCCATCATTTACCTTATCTCCCCAGACTCCATCTCAACATCATTTACCAGCCCCAACTGTAAGTCTTTATCATTAGCTGATTCATCTCTATGAGAATCAGTACTTCATTCTATGTCTACATGAACATCAATACTTAGAGAGGGGCTCTCTGAAGAATCAACAAAAGAAATACCCATGTATTAAATTTAGCAAGTACAATCAAACTTTTGATTCAAAAGGAATTACACAGAAATGACATGATCTAATATACAAATTACAATTATGTTACAATTTACAATTATGTTACAGGTCAAAATTGAAACTACTAATTACAAATTCAAATCATACATAATAGTGTTTAATTAAACTATTAATTAAAATCAAAATTAAGAACACAATCGAAAACCCCAATTCAAGTAAACCTAAACATAAACACAAGTCCCTAATATAATTACATGCATACTGAAACCGAAATATAATTCAACTAATAAAATCAAACAAGTAACATGCATACTCAAATCAAAACCTAAATCATGTATTCAACAAATAAAAAGTCAAATAAGTAACATGCATACTGAAATCGAACCATTAAATAACTTAAAACATTAAAACCCCCTCAGATTAAAACTTAAATTGAAAGTAAAATTCAATCCCCTCAGATTCAAACCTAAATCGGAGCTGAGAACACAAAACCGTAACCTTAACCTAGAATTGGAACTAATTCTGACATCACCCAACGATAAAGACTAAGATTTTAGAGACTGAATCGATTCTGAGAGATCGAATCAATTAAGATTAGAGAGATCAGAGACGGAGTAAGAGAGAAACATAAGATGGTGGAAGAAGAGAGACTGAGTCTGAGAGAGAGAGAGAGAGAGAGAGAGAGGAGGAAATGAGAATTAGGTTTAGAGACGGGGGGGGGGGGGGGGGGTGGGGTGGTGGTGGGTGTTAAGACATATTTATATAACTAATATAAATAGGTACAATATATATATCTATCTATCTATATATATATATATTTTGCCCAAAAAAACTACAGGGTCGAGCCGACACATGTTCGACCTATTCAGCTCGATTCGCAAAATATCAAAAACAACTGTTCATCTCAGCTCGTTGATCACCAAATCGAATATCAAACAGAACTATTTCGAACCGAATATGCCTAATCGAATCGAACCTTTAAGTTTGTCACAGCCCTACACACTACTTTATACAAAATGAAAAGATAGAAACCGAATTGGTTTTCTTTTATTAAACTTTATAAAGAAATCGATCACCACTAAGAAGTCAACCATGAATTTCGGATTTAACATGGGAGTGTGTAATGACGATAAAATAGTGAGAGCCGAGTTAATGAATCAACTAACGAATCCTATGCAGTTAAACAAACAACACTCTCATAATGATGTTGAACCCGCTATCTATACTACTCGAAAAGAACACCCTGACATGTCCCAACTTTGTGGGCTGGCTACTGAACTTGAGGATTATCCTCATGATAGAAATGCTAGGATACGTCTTGGAGGCGGACATTAAAATGGCTCCTGCTAGAACCCCAGCCAATCAGGAAGAAATCGACGCCCGTGAGTGTTGGGATTCGGTGAATAAAATCGAGATACGCAACAGAAAATAAACCGGTCCAACCGGATAAAACCAAACCCCAAACCAGATCGATCAAGCATCGTATAAACAAATAAAAATAACGAGGATGAAAATCAAAGAGTACTTACCCTCGTAGTCCTTTGATAATATAATCTTCGAAGGAAAAATCCGAGCAAGCCTTTTCCCGGTTACCGACACGAACTCGAATCCAGTTCGTTGTAGCTTGTTGAATGATCCAATACCGAAAATGCCGAATGTCTCTACTTCACACGCGTCGGATATTGATCGGAAAAATATTATGTCAATTAATTCTCAAAGAACACGGCTAGGAATCGACACAACATTTTTCTTCTCTTCTCTTCTTCCTTTTCTTTCTCTCTAAGATGAACAAAAATGAAAGAAGTTATTTTCTCTCCCCTCTATGATGAACTCACGGCTGTAGCTTCAGAATTATAAGTGTGTGTTTGTTAACTCTTGCCATGAGGTGTGAAAATATCTCTTTATATAATACAAAATGATACCAAAATGATGAGATTCCAAATCTCATGCATTTTGTCCTCAATCTTGTAAAATATGACCAACACACCCCACACAACACATGGTGAGTTTCCAAGCATGAGAGGGGGGTGGCCCACTTGAGTTTAGGTGAGAAAATGAGCCGAGCCACTCGGTTTGGGTACCGGACGTTCGCGCATCCAATACACTTCATTTTATCTCAAATGTATTTATACTTAATTAATTAATCTAATTAATTAATTTTATCAAGTACAAAATTATAATAATATACTTCCAAGAAATAATTGTTTATGAATTAAATTAATCACCAAGTAATTAATTTCAATTCACTAGACTGCTTGATTTATCAAATAAATCAAATTAGATATCTAATATCCAATATTAATGAAGAGATAATAAATACATATTTTATCCATCAAATATCCTTGTGCGCGACTCCATAGGTCCGTCTTAGTCGGAAATGGGAGGAACCAAAGAGTACGGGAAACACTTAACTAGTCTAGTGCTCCGTACCGTAACCCAACTAAGAACGAATGATCGGATCATTCAGAACCATTATGTCGTGAATACCGTATACATATAAACCCTTCAATCATATGTCCCGGTCAAGTATTAGGTTCACAGTAAAGTCAAACCCTACTGTAACTTAACTCTATGCTTTCTGTTAATGCAAATCGAGATCATCGAGTTCTCATGTATCAAATACAACTAGCTCTAAATGCTTTGGTCAAAGACGTATAATCTCATTTCCATTAAATAATTCTATATTGGTATTCAGTAGAGACTGCTACTTGCCCACTAAGTTGCATTTTGAGGTTGACCCCACCCACCTGCGATTGGATTGATCTACTCTAATGACTAACTTAATGTCACAAGCACATCTCCTACTGAAACTTCAAGTCAAAGGTCCATGTATACCTATCACAACCTTTCGATCCAGTCATTGACAAACCCTGAGTGATATCCATGTGACCGAATCGAGGTGAGTCATGTTCGAGTATACTAATCTTATTAGCATACCTATAAAGTGTGCTCCCACTAACCCTTAGTGAAGACCGGCACTCTCCATGTCAAAGTACATGATACAAGTCTTGTCTAAACTTATTGCCCAGTTAAGTTTTATTGACTTGCGAATGAGTTAAGGATTCGAGCTCTAAAAACTTCCAGTGCCTATCTCCTTATCTCGATAAGGAGTAGAATGTTTGCTCTGAAATGTAAGGACTATTATTCTATATACCAAATCACAATGCCAGTGATATATAATAATATAGAAATAATTATTGCCTTATTAAATATTCATAATTACAATACAAATGTAGAGAACCACTTGAAGTTCATCAGTGAACTTCTTAATCCAAAAATCTTCTTTAGCAGCTGCCGTGGCTGCTGATATTCGGCTTGACATGTAGAGATAGCAGTCAAACTTTGCTTGACACTTCTCCAAGAAACTGCCCCACCATTCAGAGTGAAGATATACCCTTATGTGGACATCTGAGCATCCATGTCCCCCGAAAAATATGAGTCTGTATAACCTATCACTCTAAGTTCTCCACCGCCATATGTAAGAACCAAGTCTTTAGTCCTCCTTAGGTACTTAAGAATGTTATTTACAGCAGTCCAATTTTCCTGCCCTGGAATTGACTGAAACCGACTTACTATGCTCACAGCATAGGCAATGTCCGGTCTAGTGCAAATCATAGTATACATGAGGCTACCTACTGCCGAAGCATAGGGAACCTTACTCGTTTTATTTCTGTCTTCCTCACTTTGAGGACACATCTCTAAGGAAAGTTTTGCACCATGTTGCATAGGAAGGAACCCTCTTTTAGAATCTTCCATCCTAAATCGCTTCAGGATCTTTTCTATATAGAGGGCTTGGAAAAGACCTAATATTCTTTTCGCTCTATCCCGGTAGAGGTGAATACCCAGAATATAGGTAGATTCTCCCAAGTCTTTCATTGAGAACTCTTTAGAAAGCCAAGCTTTCACAGAACTAAGCATTCTTACGTCGTTTCCTATAAGTAGAATGTCATCTATATATAGTATTAAGAATGCAATTTTGCTCCCACTAACCTTCTTGTAAATACAGGGCTCCTATTCGTTTTGGATAAAATCAAACTCTTTGACTGTCTCGTTAAAACGAAGATTCCAACTCCGTGAAGCTTGCTTCAGTCCATAAATGGCACGTTTAAGTTTGCATACTTTATGAATATTGGTTTGAGATATGAATCCCTTAGGCTGTTCCATGTAAATCTCCTCCTCGAGGAATCCATTTAGGAATGCCGTTTTCACATCCATTTGCCATATTTCATAATCTAAGTGGGCTACTATGGCAAGCATCATGCGAATAAACTTAATCGATTCCTTCTCTTTGGGAATAACCCTTTGCCACAAACCTGGCCTTATAGGTATCAACCTTGCCATCTCCATCAGTCTTTCTTTTATAGATCCATTTGTTTCCAATAGGTACTATGCCTTTAGGATGATCTACTAAAGTCCAGACCTTACTACCATGTATTGAGTCTATCTTAGCTTCCATAGCTTCTTGCCACTTGGCGGAGTCGACATCTACCATAGCTTGGTCATATGAAGAAGAATCATTCTCTTGACTACCGTCATCTCATGACCCAGTTCCTCTTGATGCAGATAGCCATACCTCTCAGGTAATTGAGAAATTCTACTAGACTTGCGAGGTTGTGTTGTATTTTAGAAGGTTCGGTTCTAATATCTGCACAGGTGTCTCATTTGGGGCTTCTTTTATTTATTCCAAAGAAATATTTCTACCTGCGGCTCCTTCCTGAATAAAATGATCTTCCAAGAAGTGTGCTTGTATAGCAATGATGATCCTATGATCTTCGTGCATGTAGAATAGATATCCCATGGAATCCCCTGGATATCCTATGAAACGATCTTTCACAGATCTACCTTCCAATTTCTCTACTTTAGTCTTCTTGACATAAGTAGGGCATCCCCAAATCCTAATGTGATTAAGACTTGGTTTCCTACCTCTTCACATCTCATGTGGAGTCTTAGGAACGGATTTGGAAGGACATCTGTTCAAGATATGCACAGCAGTAAGGAGCGCGTAACCCCACAGATAAATCCGTAGATCAGTATAGTTAAGCATGGAGCGAACCATGTCCAACAAGGTTCAGTTCCTTCTTTCTGATACACCATTTAATTGTGGAGTAGCTGGAGGAGTGAATTATGACACTATTCCTAGTTCTTTTAAGAACTCATCAAATTCGGTACTCATGTACTCACCACCTCTATTTCGCCGAAGAGTCTTAACACGGTTACCTATTTGATTTTCAACTACGGCTTTAAATTCCTTGAATTTATCAAAAGATTCAGACTTATGTTTCATTAAGTACACGAACCCATACCTAGTATGGTCATCAGTGAATATAATGAAATATTGAAAGCCATCTCGTACCACTTCAAAAGGGCCACAAACGTTGGTATGGATCAATCCAAGTTTTTTAAAAGCTCTTTCAAAAGTCCCTACGAAGGGTAACTTAGTCATTTTGCCTTGAAGGCAAGATTCACAAGTTGGATAGGGATCTGATCCCAATAGACCTGTAAGCCCATCTTTCTCTATTTTATGAACCTTGGTCTGACCAATATGACCAAGTATAAGATGCCACTTAAGTGCTTGATTTGTTTCATCCCTACCACGCTTCCTAGTTATAGTCTTCACAATTGTTTTATTCTTTAGATTCAAATGGTATAAACCATTTCATAATGTAGCAGTACCAATCAATTTATTTTTGAAATAAATACGACAGGACCCATTTCCAATAAAGAAGTGAAATCCCTTTCGGTCCATGACCGGAATTGATATAATACTTGTGCCCCTTGGGCAAAACAAGTACATCATCTAAAGTAAGAATAAAACCATATTCTAAATCCAACATAAGGGATCCACTATCAGAAGCCTCGATATTATGCCCACTTCCGACGGTGACCATTACCTACACTGAATCCAGCTTTCTACTTCGTTCCAGATCCCGATTCATTGTACAAATGTGAGAGCTCGCACTGGAATCAAGTATCTAAGAAGTATAATATACACTTACAGAACAATTTGTTTATAAAACCAGTAGCTCGGTACCTGAAGACGCATTACAGTAAATCTTTGGACAGTACCTCTTCCAGTGGCCTAGCTCACCGCAGTTGAGGCATACGTCTGTTTTATTGGGCCCCTTGCTCTTTTGAACCATTGGGGCCTTGCCCTTTCCTTTGTTGATCTTGTCTATTGGACCTAAATGCTTTTTGTTCTTTTTCTTCTTATTCTTGGACTTCCAAGTCCCATAAGAAATCACAAGTGCAGCTTCCTTTCCCTTTGTCTTCATCTGAGACTGCGCAGTCGTCAGTTTGTTCATTAGCCCTGCTAAGTTACATGCAATCTCATTGAAGTTGAAGTTCATGACAAATTGGGAAAAGGAGTCAGGAAGTGACTGCAGGATAAGGTCAGTTTGGAGAGATGCATGCACATGAAACTCAAGAGCTTCTAATCTCTCAATCATCGAGATCATCTTGAGGACATGGTCCCCAACCCTCTCTCCTTCCTTCATCCTGGCGCCGATTAATTGCTTCGATATCTCATATCTAGCAGTTCTGTTATTCTCTCCATAGAGCTCATCCAGGTTCGCTAAGATGGCTCTCGAAGAGGTCATCTTTCATGGGCACATTGAAGCTCATTAGTCATTGAGCCTAACATGTACCCGTGCACTCTTACGTCGTCTTTTACCCATTTCTCATGGGCATCGACATCTTCCTGATTGGTTCGGGTTCTTGCAAGAACTGCTGGGATGTCCGCCTCCAATACGTATCCCAACATTTTCATAGTTAGAACAATCCTCAAGTTCCGAAGCCAGTCCACATAGTTCGGACCAGTCAGGACGTTCTTTTCAAGTAGTATAACGAGTGGGTTCATTGTCATACTGGGAGTTTTTTTAACTGCAGCGAATAATTTAAGATTCATTAGTGATTGTTTAATTTTATATGATCCGAGTAAAGAATTTAAGGACTTTCTTTATTCATAACTCAGCTCCCACTTTTTATCGGCATTTGCACACTCCCATGTGAAATCCGGAAGGCACGGTTGACTTCATAGTGGTGATCGAGTTCTTTATAAAGTTTAATAGTGGGCAACCCATATGGTTTCTATTCTATCATTCTTTATAAATTGGTGTCTAACACCAACCCATCTAATGGATGATTCGATCTTCTTTTACCCCTAGTTCACTTGCCCTCAACCCATTCGGTTTCGGTGGCTCGCTGAACTATCTAAGTTTAAACCGTCAACTCTTATTAGTCTGACAATTGAATCTTACCTGGCAACCCATACGGTTTCTAGGAGTTTGATTTGTCACAACCAAAGGCATCTAATACACTCTAGGAATTTATCAACCTTCCCCAAAAATACTACCCCGACATACTCGGAAGAATAATATTCCGGTTAGATTTCAATTTTCCATGAGTTTGACGGAGGGTAGAAAACCTCGTAACCTTTATAACTTAGTGTTTATAAGTGGGAGTATTAACGCGATTATATATTACACTTTGCACATTAATCCGTTTATAAGCGCAGTTTGTCGGTTTGTTTGTTTGTCATACAATATGAAAACATACACAACCTAAAACTAACAACATGCATTTCATGGACCGTTCCTAGAACAAAACCATAATAATCTAATTACATGTCTTCGGTCTTAAATCTTCGTCTTCTCGAGCGGATCTTCCTCCGGTCTTCATCATTACATATAAATTTTACATTTGAAAAATTGCATCCTATATAAATTTTCTAGTAAAATAAATAGGCTCAAAACGGCCTTTACAACCCAATCGAACAAAACAAACGATTCAAAACTAGGTCCATGAACTACATCCCCATTCAAATCTAATGCAACAATTACATTAAAATAAATGGCAATAATGATTAATCTAAAAATTTATCTAATCAACAAAAAATAATCCAACTATTAGAATTAATCCAATTAATTCAAGTAACCGTTAATTTTAATTTGTTTCAGATAAAATAAATATTTCATTAAATTAATTCCCTTAAAATAAAATTACCATTATTATATTTTAGTCAAATTAAATTCAATTTAATTTGCGGAAAATTAATTTACCGAACGAAATATAAAAATGGAGTCCGAAAACACAAGGTCCGGGCCAAGCTCGCGGCCGACATTGCCAGTCCATCCCAGCCATTGACCAAAGATCCCACCCCGATGACCCGAATCTGCCGAGTCCGCCATTTTTGCTCGTCTTTTTTTTCGAATCTAAAAATAATATTTTTCTAATTTTTATATTACACAATTAAATCAGTTTTTCAGAAGAAAAATAGATTTATATTGTAACATAAAATCATGAAAAATAATTTTTAGATGAATAATTAAACATTAACAATTAAAACAATTATGATTCCAAATCATAAAAAAAATCAAGCATTCCAAATGCTAATATCGAATATATGATCGCATAGACCTCGCTCCGATACCACTATTGGGATTCGGTGAATAAATTGGAGATACGCAGCGGAAAATAAACCGGTCGAACCGGATAAAACCAAACCCCAAAACGGATCGATCAAGAATCGTATAAACGAATAAAAATAACGAAGATGAAAATCAAAGAATACTTACCCTCGTAGTTCATTGATAATATAATCTTCAAAGGAAAAACCCGAGCAAGCCTTTTCCCGATTACCGACACGAACACAAATCCAATTCGTTGTAGCTTGTTGAATGATCCAGCACCGAAAATACCGAATGTCTCTACTTCACACGCGTCGAATATTGATCGGAAAAATAGTATGTCAATTCATTCTCAAAGAACACGGCTAGGAACCGACACAATATTTTTCTTCTCTTCTCTTCTTCCTTTTCTTTCTCTCTAAGATGAGCAAAACGAAAGAAATTATTTTATCTCCCCTCTATGATGAACTCACGGCTGTAGCTTCAGAATTATAAGTGTGTTTGTCAACTCTTGCCATGAGGTATGAAAATATCTCTTTATATAATACAAAGTGATATCAAAATGATGAGATTCCAAATCTCATGCATTTTGTCCTCAACCTTGTAAAATATGACTAACACACCCCACACAACACATGGTGACTTTCCAAGCATGAGAGGGGAGTGGCCCACTTGAGTTTAGGTGAGAAAACGAGCCGAGCCACTCGGTTCGTGTACCGAACATTCGCACATCCAATACACTTCGTTTTATCTCAAATGTATTTATACTTAATTAATTAATCCAATTAATTAATTTTATCAAATATAAAATTATAATAATATATTTCCAAGAAATAATTGCTTATGAATGAAATTAACCACCCAGTAATTAATTTCAATTCACTATACCTCTTGATTTATCAAATAAATCAAATTAGATATCTAATATCCAATATTAATGAAGAGATAATAAATACATATTTTATCCATCAAATATCCTTGTGCGCGAATCCATAGGTCTGTCTTAGTCGGCAATGGGAGGAACCAAAGAGTACGTGTAACACTTAGCCAGTCTAGTGCTCCGTACCGTAACCCAACTAAGAACGAATGATCGGATCATTCAAAACCATTATGTCGTGAATACCGTATACGTAAAAACCCTTCAATCATATGTCCCGGTCAAGTATTAGGTTCACGGTAAAGTCAAACCATACTATAACTTGACTCTATGCTTTCTGTTAATGCAAATCGAGATCATCGAGATCTCGTGTATCAAATACAAGTAGCTCTAAATGCTTTGGCCAAAGACGTATAATCTCATTTCCATTAACCGCATAGGACATTTACCTGCTCACTTACAGGAGAAATAATTCTATCTTGGTATTCAGTAGAGACTGCTACTTGCCCACTAAGTTGCATTTTGAGGTTGACCCCACCCACCTGCGATTGGATTGATCTACTCTAATGACTAACTTAATGTCACAAGCACATCTCCTACTGAAACTTCAAGTCAAAGGTCCATGTATACCTATCACAACCTTTCGATCCAGTCATTGACAAACCCTGAGTGATATCCATGTGACCGAGTCGAGGTGAGTCATGTTCGAGTATACTAATCTCATTAGCATACCTATAACGTGTGCTCCCACTAACCCTTAGTGAAGACCGGCACTCTACATGTCAAAGTACACGTTATACAAGTCTTGTCTAAACTTATTACCCAGTTAAGTTTTATTGACTTGCGAACGAGTTAAGCATTCAAGCTCTAAACACTTCCAGCGCCTATCTTCTTATCTCCATAAGGAGTAGAATGTTTGCTCTCAAATGTAAGGACTATTATTCTATATACCAAATCACAATGCCAGTGATATATAATAATAATGAAATAATTATTGCCTTATTAAATATTCATAATTACAATACAGATGCTCTCACTCTCTCATACTTTGAGTGGCATTCGAGGGCATATCTCTAACAATGAGAAATGGGTGAAAGTTGATACTAGAGCGCACGTGTGTTAGGAATATGTGCTCGAATGCCACTCAGAGTATGAAAGAGTGAGAGCATTGTATTGTAATTATGAATATTAAATTAAATACGGCATTTATTATTTCTATATTATTATATATCACTGGCATTGTGATTTAATATATAGAATAATAAGTCTTTGTATTTGAGAGCAAATATTCCACTCCTTGTGAACATAAGGAGATAGGCACTGGAAGTATTTAGGGCTCGAATGCTTAACTGTTTCGCAAGTCGATAAAATTTAACTGGGAAATAAGTCTATACAAGACTCGTATAACGTATGCTTTGACATGTAGAGTGCCTGTCTAGACTAAGTGTTAGTGGGAGCATACATTATAGATATGCTAATGGGATTAGTATACTCGAACTCGACTTACCTCGATTCGGTCACATGGATTTGACTATGGGATTGTCAATGGCTGAATCGAAAAGTTGTGATATGTATACGTGAACCTGTGACTTGAGGTTACAGTAGGAGACATGCTTTAACATTAAGTTAGTCATTAGAGTTGTTCGATCTAATCACTAGTTGGTGGGGTCAAACTCGAAGTGCAACTTAGTGGGCAAGTAGCAGTCTCTACTGAATACCAAGATAGGATTCTTTCTCCTATAAGTAAGCAGGCAAATTTCCTATGTGGTTAATCGCAAAGTAGATCATAAGTCTTTGGCCAAAGTATTTCGAGCTAGTTGTATTTGGTACATGAGAGATCGGTGATCTCGGTTTGCATTAACATATGTATAGATTCAAGTTACAATAGCGTTTGATATTACCGTGACCCTAATACTTAACCGAAAAATATGATTGAAGGGTTTATATATATAGTATTCACGACATAATTGTTTTAGAATGATTCTATCATTCGTTCTCAGTTTGGTTGCGGTGCGGACCACTAGGCTGTCTAAGTGTTGCCCGCACTCCTTGGTTCCTCCCATTGTCTACTGACACGGACCTATGGAGTTGCGTACAAGGATATTTAACAGAAAAATGAGTATTTAATATCTCTTTATATGTGATATTGGATATTTAACTTGATTTATTGGATAAATCAACGCGGTCTATGAATTAAAATTAATTACATGGTGATTGATTTAATTCATAGATAATTATTTCTTGGAGAAATATTATTATAACTTTGTATTTGATAAAATTAATTAATTGTATTAATTAATTAAGTATAAATATATTTGAAACAAAACAAAATATACTTAACTGACTAGACACGTGAACGTCCGATACACAAACCGAGTGGCTCGGATCGTTTCTTCTCATCAAAACCAACATGGCCGCCCCACTACACCTTACATGATCTTTCCTTTCTTGTCATGATATGGTGTGGGGTGAGTTTGACTTGTTTTTAAAATATGAAAACATAAGTTAACAAGATAATGTGTATCTCGAAAATGTTATCATATCATGTTATAAAACATGAGAAAACCACACCACATTCTATGTGGTTCGGCCGAAGTGAGAAGAGTGGGAGGAGAGAAAATTTTCCAACTTCTTGTTCATCTTAGAGAGAAGAAAAAAGTATAAAAAAATAGAAGAAAAGTACTATATCTTTTCCTAGATGTATTTTTAGAGAACGAATTCATATAGAATATTTCCGATCAATATCCATCGTGGCCGGGGGAATTGCTCCCTTAAGTTAAGCCAGTCGTTCTTACGCTTCCAGGGGTCTATCCTTTCCAAAATAGGAAAAAACCGGCTATGAGAAACGAACCGCTTTAGGAGGTGCTGACCCGCAGCGAGGCAGAGATGGCTAATTTACATATGGAATATGGCGACGACAATCGTGCTCTCTTTCATCTCGGCCCATTCAATACCCCTCTCTAAGTAAAGGTAAGATTCTTAGCCCTGCGTTGTTTGAGTATGCGTTATGGTTGGTTTGTCCAATATGTTCCGTGGAGCTGACATAAAGGAAACCGACATCTTCGGTGTTGGATCATTCGTCAAACCTTAATGAATTATATTCGAATTAGTGTTGGTGACATGAAGAGGAACAAAGTTTTTCGGAGGTCGGGAACTATCAAAGCTTGGCTTGTAATCATCAAAAAAAAAATTATCAAAGGGTCTACGAGGGCATGGATCTTTTATCCCTGCCTTTTGATTTTTCATATATACGTATATACGATGCTTGACCGATCCTCTTAGGGGTTTGAATTTTATCTGGTTTGACCGATTTTAAATTTTCCACAGCGTAACTCAATATTTATTTACCGAATACCATCAGTAGTATCAGAGCATAGGTCTATGCGATCGTATATACGATATTTGTATTTGGAATGCTCGGTTGTATGATTTTATGATTCTGCATCATAGTTGTTTTAATCGTTAATGTTCTGTTGTTCGTCTAAAAATTTATTTTTCGTGATTTTATGTTATAATATAGATCTATTTTTCTTTTGAAAATCTGATTTATATGTGTAATATAAAAATTAAAAAGATATTATTTTTGGATTCAGGACGAAAAGACGAGCCGTAAAACTGGCCGGACCTGGCAGCTTAGGGTTGCCGGGAGGATGCCTGCAGCGACCGGCAACAAGCTGCCTGCGCCCGAGCTGCTGGAAGGCTGCTGGCAGCGACCGGCAGCAGGCTGCCTCTACTCGCCAGGCAGCGACCGAGAGTGCTGGACTTCTCGGCCAGGGCCAGGCAGCCCTCGCACGCTGCAGGCTCGGCCTCAGTCTTTGTGTTTTCTGACTCGGTTTTTATTTCGAGTTTGGTAAATTGATTTTCCGTAAATTAAATTGGATTTAATTTGACTAAACTATAAATATGGTATTTTTATTTTTAAGGTAATTAATTTAAATGAAATATTCTGCAATAATTTATATTTAACCGCGTGAATTAATTGGATTAATTCTTATAGATTGATTAATTTTAATATGATTATTGCATTATTATTGGAATGGTGATGTAGTTCATGGACCTAGTTTTTTGAATTTATTCGATAGAGTTGTAACGGCCGTTTTGAGCCAATTTATTTTTTTGGTAAATTTGTATTGGATGCAAATTTTATAAATATAATAAATTAGCTATGACGAAGAGCTGAGGAAAAGCCGCCACGAAGACGAATATTCAAGAATTGTAATTTGATTACTTGTAATTTTCTTTTCATCGAGTCGATGATGACTCGGTACTTAGGAACGGTCCATGAACTACATTTTGATAGATTTAGGTTGTGTATGTTTTTCATATTGTATGACAAACAAACAAACAAACCGACAAACGGCGATTATAAAATAATTAATGTGCAAAACGTAACATATAATTGCGTAATTCTCCCATTTACAAACACTAAGTCATAAAGGTTACGAGATTTCCTACCTTTTGTGAGGAAATCCCTCGAGGACTGATTTCACTAAGTACCAAAATATAGTCAACTCGAAATTTTATTTGAAGAACAATTATATAGAATATATTTTTAAACTAATTGCAGAAAAATAAATAGAAAATAATAATAGTAATAATAAAAAATAATAATAATAATGAGGGCGTAAGATTATGATTTTCACCTCAAACATTCAGGAATGATTTTTATTTAATTCAATTCACTTTTATTCAATTGATTGTAAGCCAGTAATTCCTAAATTATTCTAAAGCCTTTCCCAAGGTCGATAGAAAATACTAAGAATTATTAACTCGATATCCCTATTCGAATTAGATAATTAATAGCTAAAACAGTTCATGAATTCCCACAATAAACAGGCTTCACAATTCTCATGAGTATATCCCTATCTCACGACAATCATGATTTTTCTCACAAGAACTATGCCTAAATTTCATCTCCCGAATCCATAAAGACATTCAAATCAATTCAACTATTGGCCAGACAATTGAAAGCATTGAGAACAGTAAGAAGAATCCAATTCAATACGAATAACGGGTGAATTGAAATAGAAATAAATAAATCAAACCGTCATGTAATCGGCTACAATCACAATCCTACTCGAACATATCTAGAAAATAAGATGCGGAAAAATTAAGAAAAACCGTAAGGGATCCGTGGTCTTGTCGTCGCCTACGTATCTCCTATTCTTGTGTTCTTCGATCCCTCCTACGATGTCTTTGCTCTATCAATCTATGCCCTTTTTATTCTGACCTTAAACCCCTATTTATAACTATCATTAGCCTCCAAAACGCGTTTGGGGATTGGGTCAAAAAAGGGCTTCAAAATCGGCCAAGAAACGCGGAAGACTCAGCAAAACCGCCCCGTGGGCCGCGGCTCACTTAATCTGTGCCGCGGCCCCAACGTTCAGCGCAGATGCCTGGGCGCCTTTTCTTCTTCCTGGGCCGCGGCTCAGCATACTTGTGCCGCGGCTCACAGTGCAGTTCGCTCGGCACTTGTTAGTCACCTTCTTGTGCCGCGGCCCGCTTTCCTTGTGCCGCGGCTCATGACCAGAAATCGCTGTTTTGGCCCGTTTTTCGCCGTTCGAGCTTCCGGACTCCAATTTTCTACAAAACATATAAAGATAATGCATTAAAAGCTCATTTGTGTAGATTTAGGCTCAAAATGGATATAAACTAATGATAAATAAGCGCATAAAAATACGCCTAACAAATACCCCCAAACTTGAGCCTTTGCTTGTCCTCAAGCAAAAATCAATTTTAAACAAAATGTATCGTGAATAATCGTGCAAGTCCATAGTGCTCAACTTAATCAATACTACACTGAAACTCTCAAAGAATAATACAAGTATCGTAATAGTGAGTCACATCCAGGACACTGATTCCACCAAGTAACCATTTTTAGTGCAAATCAATAGTTCATGAAGAAAATCAAGCTCAAAGATAACAAGCGTGAATTTAACCGACCGCCAATATGAAGGGTTAAAATAAATGAGCCAACTCGCCCAGTCCCACAGTCTAGTGGCACAAATTTCAATAGTTTCATCATCAAAAATAATCCTCGGACTGTATTCCCTTATGTATGATCAATAATATGATTTGAGTTAACCACTAGGTTTCGGATCTCGGGATGTTTTATCGGGATAAACCTAGGGTGGATTTCCATTCTCATGTATTGGGGAACCGTTTGACGTAAAAGACACTCATGGGGCACATGGATGCTTCTAGTTACTAAGTTCCCCTCCACACCGGAGAAAAAACTCGAATAGCTATTCTCGCATGTCCGATTCAAGGTCGCTGTTTTACGCGAGAGTAAACAACGGGTCACACGAATACCCCCGGTTACTAGGCTCCCCATCATTGGCACATGCCATATCTCTAAACCACTAGTCTATTCAGGGTTGTCGTTTTACGCGAGGGTAAACAACGGGTCACGCGAATACCCCCGGTTCCTAGACTTCCCATCATAGAACAAATAAAATCACGACTTTTTGGGAAAAACTGTCCGACTCTAAACTCAGTTTAAGTGCCAACACGACTCATGTTACTGGACAACTAGCTACGCGAAAAGTGTAACCAAACGTATAGACGGTGATTTGAAAATACGTATGTCTCCTTTCTTATCTGCTAAGATTTCTACAAAAACGAAAAAATTTCGGACCTAAATGAATACTCAACAGAAACAGATATCGCTGACTACAACTCGACTAAAACTCAACTGTTTCTTCAAAAACAAATCAGTATCGTAACATCAGTTTTACACACGAAAGCACGAAAACTTCACGAAAAAATCATCAACAGCATGCAAGAAAATAAAGCAATGATAAAATCGCAATTTATAACCAAGAAAATTAAGAAAATATCGCATGCTTCAATTTGTTCCACTACACATAAAATCATCAACAATAAAACTCATGTGAAAATAAAAGAGATAAGAAAAAGTGAATCTTGTTCCAAATGTCTTCTTGAACGTCAGCACATGTCTGAGTGGAATCGTCTGTCAATCCATACTTCAAATAATGCCCAACATCACCAGGGACCCCCAAACTTAGTCTCTAGTCATGAAATAACTATAGACATTAAGTCAAGAAAGACTAGAATATGAAGGATAATAACTCATTGGGGTTAAAAAAATATATTAGAGAAATAAGGACTAACAAGAATACACGAATCTAAACGAAATAACGAAAAATTATTAACGAAAAATCAAATAAAAACAACTAACTAGAAAACAAGTAAAAATGATGGGTTGCCTCCCATCAAGCGCGCTATTTTACGTCTTGAGCATGACGTGGCAAATAAAAAAAATCAACGTGGCTTCTTTCTAGGGAGATTGCCAAATACCCCCTTCTTGCAATCTATAAGCCTCTTATTCCACAAGGGAGGCTTTGGTTCATGCCTGGTTGCCAAAAATAATGAGTAAGAATAATTATGCGGACAACCAAAAAATGATGAAAGAATATAATAATTATAAGGTGTGAAACAAATAAGCAGAGTTCGAATGGGTAAATAATATAGACATATCATGAACAAACTCATTAGAACTCACAGAATCAGCCTCAACAAAATCAAAAGTAATGGGATCAATCTCTCCCAATATGGATTTAGGAAAAATTATGCGTGGCACCGTTAATAAAATTTTAGGCACAAAAGTGTTCACCTTATTGTTCGAAGTTTGATGACAATTTAATGAAATTTCTTTGGAAACATCATCAATGGTAACTTCTTCTACAAGTTCATCACACTTTATGTAATTATCAGGTGCTGGGGGATCGATCCTAAAACTCAGCATGTCTTTCTTCTCAACCTCCCCCTCAACTTCACTACTAAATCGATGAGCTGGAAAATAACCATAGTGAATCTCAAGACCACGACTTGCACATTTTCGCTCAAGAGGGGTACTATCAGAATTTTTGAGAGCATCTACACAATGTTCAAACATGGTCTTTTGTTTCGGGGGAGGGGGCTGACTGACCCTATTAGGCAAATTATTAAGATCATCGAAATTTATGAAATGCCAAGGGTCACGATAGTCAAACGAAAACATAATGAAAAAATAAGAAAGAAGAAATAGAAACTAAAAAAAACTTCAAATTAAAATTAGAGTCGCTTGGTAATGATATTAGCGAAAAATCATTCCCCGGCAACGGCGCCAAAAACTTGTTGTGAGGAAATCCCTCACACTATGCCGCAAGTGCACGGTGTCAACAAGTAATAAAGTGATAAGTAAGATATCGTTCCCTCGAGGACTGATTTCACTAAGTACCAAAATATAGTCAA
The DNA here is from genome assembly GCA_033398695.1 of Orobanche coerulescens. NCBI lineage: Eukaryota > Viridiplantae > Streptophyta > Magnoliopsida > Lamiales > Orobanchaceae > Orobanche > Orobanche coerulescens. The sequence goes on from CM065810.1 coordinate 67,944,637, forward strand.
CTCGAAATTTTATTTGAAGTACAATTATATAGAATTTATTTCTAAACTAATTGCAGAAAAATAAATAGAAAATAATAATAGTAATAATAAAAAATAATAATATTAATAAGGGCGTAGGATTATGATTTTCACCTCAAACAATCAGGAATGATTTTTATTTAATTCAATTCACTTTTATTCAATTAATTGTAAGCCAGGAATTCCTAAATTATTCTAAAGCCTTTCCCAAGGTCGATAGAAAATACTAAGAATTATTAACTCGATATATCCCTATTCGAATTAGTTAATTAATAGCTAAAACAGTTCATGAATTCCCACAATAAACAGGCTTCACAATTCCCATGAGTATATCCCTATCTCACGACAATCATGATTTTTCTCACAAGAACTATGCCTAAATTTCATCTCCCGAATCCATAAATACATTCAAATCAATTCAACTATTGGCCAGACAATTGAAAGCATTGAGAACAGTAAGAAGAATCCAATTCAATACGAATAACGGGTGAATTGAAATAAAAATAAATAAATCAAACTGTCATGTAATCGGCTACAATCACAATCCTACTCGAACAGATCTAGAAAATAAGATGCGGAAAAATTAAGAAAAACCGTAAGGGATCCGTGGTCTTGTCGTTGCCTACGTATCTCCTATTCTTGTGTTCTTCGATCCCTCCTACGATGTCTCTGCTCTATCAATCTATGCCCTTTTTCTTCTGACCTTAAACCCCTATTTATAACTATCATTAGCCTCCAAAACGCGTCTGGGGATTGGGTCGAAAAAGGGCTTCAAAATCGGCCCAGAAATGCGGAAGACTCAGCAAAACCGCCCCGTGGGCCGCGGCTCACTTAATCTGTGCCGCGGCCCTAACGTTCAGCGCAGATGCCTGGGCGCCTTTTCTTCTTTCTGGGCCGCGGCTCAGCATACTCGTGCCGCGGCTCACAGTACAGTTCGCTCGGCACTTGTTAGTCACCTTCTTGTGCCGCGGCCCGCTTTCCTTGTGCCGCGGCTCATAACTAGAAATCGCCGCTTTGGCCCGTTTTTCGCCGTTCGAGCTTCCGGACTCCAATTTTCTACAAAACATATAAAGATAATGCATTAAAATCTCATTTATGTAGATTTAGGCTCAAAATGGATATAAACTAATGATAAATAAGCTCATAAAAATACGCCTAACACTACCCTCCGTCATACTCATGGAAAATTAAAATCTAAACCGAAATATTATTCTTTCAAGTATGTCCAGGGTAATACTTTTGGGGAAGGTTGATAAATTCTTAGAGTACATTAGATGCCTTTGGTTGTGACAAATCAAACCCCTAGAAGCCATATGGGTTGCCCGGTGAGATTCAATTGTCAGACTGATAGGAGTTGAGAGTTCAAACTTAGATAGTTCAGCGAGCCATAGATACCGTATGGGTTGAGGGCAAGTGAACTAGGGGTATAAGAAGATCGAATCATCCAATAGATGGGTTGGTGTTAGACGCCACTTTATAAAGAATAATAAAATAGAAACTGTATGTGTTGCCCTCTATTAAACTTTGCAAAGAAATCGATCACCACTATGAAGTCAACGATGACTTCCAGATTCCATAAGGGAGTGTGAAATGCTGATAAAAATAGTGGGAGCCGGGTTTTGAATAAAGAAACTCCTTAGATTCTTTACTCGAATCATAAGTAAACAATCACTAACAAATCTCAAATTATTCACTGCAGTTAGAAAATAAACAAATCTCTCAAAAATGGAAATGAACATACTCACGATTCTACTTGAAAAGAACATTCTTACTATGCAATTTTGTGGACTGGCTCCGTGATCTGAGGATAGTCCCCACTATGGAGACGCTGGGTTACGTCTTAGAGGCGGACATCCTACCAGCTCCTGCATGGACCAGGTCTAGTTAGGAAGATGTCGAAGTCCATGAGAAATAGGTCAGAGATGATGTTAGGGTCCGAGGTTTCATGATGGCCTAATGAAAAATGAGCTTCAAAGAGCCCATGAAAACATGCCCTCTTCAAGGACGATTTTGGCACACCTTACTGAGCTCTATGGGGAGCATATCCGAACTGCTCGGTATGAGATGCCAAAGCAGCTGTTTGATGCTCGGATGGAGGAATGTGAAAATGTTGGGGATCATGTCCTCAAAATGATATCTATGATCGAGAGATTGAAGGCTCTTAATTTTAGAATGCATGCTTCTTTTAAGACCGAACTTATCCTTAAGTCGTTTCCTGGCTCCTTCTCTTAGTTTGTTATGAACTTCAACTGCAATGGGATTGCTTGTAAATTGGCTGGGCTAATGAACAAACTGAGTATGACACAATTTCAAATTAAGACTAAGCAGAAAGAAACTACACATGTTATTTCTACTGAGCCTCGAAGGTCCAAGAACAATAAGAAAATGGGCATGAAGCAGTTCACGCCCAAAGGAGGGGTACAAAAAGAAAAGTACAAGTCCCAAATGGTTCTAAAAAGTAAGGGGGCCAAGAAGACAAATGCATGTCGCAACTGCGGTGAGCTAGGCCATTGGAAAAGTCACTGTTCAAAACTTGACCGCAATGCGCCTTTAGTAACTAAGAATTTTGGAAACGAATTATTTTGTAACTTTTTATTCCACTTCTTGGATTCTTTATTCCGGTGCAAGTTGTCACATATGTACAATAATTCGGATCTGAAACGAAGTTGGAAGATTGGAGCTGGAGAAGTGATGGTGATAGTCGGGAGCAAGCATAATGTTGAGGTTACTAACGTTGGATCACTTATGTTGGATTTAGAATCCGGTTTTATTATTACTTTAGATGATGTATTTGTGCTGCCCATGGGGCACAAAAATATTGTATCAATTCTGGTCATGGACTGTAAAGGATATCATTTCTTTAATGAAGATGGATCCTGTTGAATTTATTTTTGAAATAAATTGGTGGTTGATACAGCTACATTACTAAATGGTTTGTATCATTTGAATCTAATGAATAAAACCACTGTGAACACTATAACTATGAAGTGTGGTAGGGATGAAACAAACCAAGCACTTGAGTGGCATCTTAGACTTGGTCAGACCAAGATTCATAAAATAGAGAAAGATGGACTTATGTGTCCATTGGGATCGGATCCTTCCAACTTGTGAGTCTTGCCTTCAAGGAAAAATGACTAAGTCACCCTTCACATGGACTTTTGAAAGAGCTACTGAAAAACTTGGACTAATCGAGACTGACTTATGTGGCCCTTTTGAAGTGGCATGATATGGACTTCAGTTCTTCATTACATTCACTAATGACCATACTAGTTATGGATTTGTATACTCAATGAAATATAAATCCGAAGCCTTATAAAAATTCAAAGAATTTAAGGCCCTAGTTGAAAACCAATCGGGACATCATATCAAATCACTTAGGTCGGACCGAGGTGGCAAATATATGAGTACCAAGTTTGATGAGTTCATAAGAAAACTAGAAATAATGTCACAATTCACTCCTCCAACTACTCCACAATTAAATGGTGTGTTAGAAAGAAGGAACCCAAACCTTGTTGGACATGGTTCGCTCCATGCTTAACTATACTGATCTACCAATTTATCTGTGGGGTCATGTGCTCCTTACTACTGCATATATCTTAAACGAATGTCTTTCCAAAACTATTTCTAAGACTCTGCTTGAGATGTGGAAAGGTAGGAAACCAATTCTTAATCATATCAGGATTTGGGGATATCCTGCTTATGTCAAGAAGACTAATAGAGAAATTGGAAGCTAGGTATGTGAAGGGTCGTTTCATAAGATATCTAGGGGTATCCATGAGATATTTGTTCTACATCCTGAAGATCATAGGATCATCATTGCTTTACAACCACACTTTCTAGAAGATGACTTTATTCAGGAAGGAGGCACATGTAGAAATATTTCTTTAGAAGAAATAAAAGAAACACCAAATGAGATACATGTACAAGATATTGGAACTAAACCTTTTGAAATACAAACACGACCTTTCAGGTCTAGTAGGATATCTGCATCAAGAACATATCTGCAGTAGTAGGAAGAACACAACCTGCGTTTATTTACCTACGAGGTATAGATATCTGCATCAAGAAGAACTAGGTCCTCATGAGATGATGAGAAGTAGCCAAGAGAATGATTCCTATACTTGTGACCAGGCGACGGTAGATGTGGACTCCGCGAAGTCACAAGATGGAAGCTGCGATAGACTTTATCCATGCTAATCAGGTTTGGACTCCGGTGAATCATCCTAAAGGCATAGTGCCTGTTGGGAATAAATGGATCTATAAGAGAAAGACTGATAGAGATGGTAAGGTTGAAATCTATAAGTCCAGGCTTGTGGCGAAGGGTTAATCCCAAAGAGAGGGAATTGATTACTTCGAGACCTTTTCGCCTGTAGCCATGATAAATTCTATTCAAATGATGCATGCCATAGAAGGCCATTTTGATTATGAAATATGAAAAATGGATGTAAAAACGGCGTTCCTAGATAGATACCTTAAGGAGGAGATATATATGGAACAGCCTAAAGGATTCTTCATATCTGAGGCCAATATTCATAAAATATGCAAACTTCAGTATGCCATCTATGGACTGAAGCAGGCTTCGTGAAGATGGAATCTTCGTTTTGATGAGACAGTCAAAGAGTTTGATTTTGTCAAAAACAAAAAAGAGCCATGTATTTACAAGAAGGTTAGTGGGAGCAAAATTGCGTTCTTAGTACTATATGTGGATGACATTATACTTATAGAAAATGATGTAGGAATGCTCAGTTCTGTGAAAGCTTGGCTTTCTACTAAGTTCTCAATGAAAGACTTGGGAGAAGCCACCTATATTCTAGGTATTCGTCTCTACCGAGATAGAGCAAAGAGAATGGTAGGTCTTTCCCAAGCCCTCTTTATAGAAAAGATCCTAAAGCAATTTAGGATGGAAAATTCTAAAAGAGGGTTCCTACCTATGCGACACGGAGTAAAAATTTCTTTAGAGATGTGTCCTCAAAGTGAGGAAGACATAAATGAGCAAGGTACCCTATGTTTCATCAGTGGGTAGCATCATGTACCCTATGATTTGTGCTAGACCGGACATTGCCAATGTTGTGAGTATATTTAGTCGATTTCAGTCAAATCCAGGGCAGAAACATTAGACTGCTGTGTTGGTGCCCAAAATATTTATCCGAAGATTAATACTGCTGGAAGACGGACAACAAACAACAATTGCGGGAGCACTTCCGAGAGAAGATAAATAATACAAGATTTGCCGGGTTTGTTAGGCCCGGGCTTGAATGCTCTCGCGAGATGTTATTAATACAAATATTCGTGGATACAAGTATTAATGAGAGAAATCTAAATACAATGAGTGTAAAAAGACTCTGTTAATCCGGCTCTTGAGCGAAGCTCGGTGTTCTTCGTCCCTGCCGATCGTCTGCCTGATGAGAGAGGTCGGGAGAAGAAGTACCGAATGATAGCTGTTGCCAAGAGTTGGAGATAGCCAAGTGCTGTGTGTTGATTCTGTAGTGTAGACTGAAATCACGATAATGCAGAGAGTGTTTTGTGAGCCAAAATCTCGGTCCCTTGGACAAGTGTAGGGAGCCGTGTATTTATAGTGGCAGCCGAGTCTTGTCCTTTGGTGGGCGATCGCCTTCCGGCCATTATAATAATGGGGCGATCGTCCGCCGGCCAATATTGTAATGGGGCGATCACCCGGGCTGTCGGGCTAAAGTCCAAGGTAGGTGCCGGCGCCAGGTGGGCGGTCGAATGAGGAACCAGCACGCGTCCAGAGTCACTGTCACATGCGGCCCTACTGACAACTTTCGGCGGGCCTGTCGGCTGGTGGAAAGATTCTGCCAGGGTGTGGTCAATGATCCGAGATTCGCGGATCTTGTCTCGGCTCTTGCACGTGGTGCCAGTCTTGAGGCTCGACCTTTGCCGACTGGATGGCCATCGGCCCTGATCGACATGAGGCGGTCGTCTCTAGCTGGTCATCAGAGGTCGCCATCGGCCAGCTGCCGAGGGTCGGCATTGGTCGGGCACCAAGGGTCGGTCGGTAGGTGCCGAGGGATGGTCGTCCGCTTGTCGGTCGCCAGGAGTCGGTCGCCGAGTACCGAGAGACGATCGTATTTGATGTCGATCGCTCGGCACCGGGACTTGTCCTGGGACCTTCGGTTGGCCAATTTAGCTTGTCCGCTGGGTAAAGGCTCGGCCGCCTGGTCGCTGGTCGGCAGTTCTGTCTTGGCTGCTCGGCAGTGGCTAGGTCGCCCAATCTCCGAGGCGATCGCCGGTCGGAGAGTGTAATTCTTGAAACAACAATTGCCCCCCAGCTTGCTCCTATGTTGAAGACATGGGGCGAGGTGGTTCTTGCTGGCGATCGTGTAAGATGAGGACGGGCGATCTTGCTGAGCTGACTTAGGATTCGGACTTGGGCTATCATGGTCGATTGGCTAGCTATCTTTCGGTCTTGTACCTGCAAAAAACAACATTGACCGATCCCCCTTGGAACCTTGATGGTTTCGCTTGTTTGAGGAATCGTGCATAGTCGCGGAATTCGATGGACCGACTCCATGACCGTGTCTTGGTGCGCGAAGACATTGAGTGTCTCGTGACTCACTTTATTATGAGGGTCCTCTGTTAGGCTGCGCCTCGCCTCGTATTTAAACGAAGGGCGTGCGGTCTCGGTCTAGAAGAGTCCTTGCGCGGGGCAGCGTCAGATGAATCGACTCCACGCCCGCGGCTTGTTTAGCTATGTTTCCACCTCGGCCCGCCATGGAGATGACGAACCTCGACGGTGTACGTTGAGATGGGGGGAATGGCACGTGTCCACTGATTAATTTTGGAGAGCCCTCAGACTATGCCGGCCTCGTATTTAAACGAAAGGCGGGCGATCTCGGCCAAAAGGGACCTTGCATGGCCGAAGCAGCCGGTTCCATCGACTGCCAGGACCATGGCTTTATGATGTTCGGTGGAGGCGATCGCGAGCCTTAGTCCCTCATGTTAAATTGTGGACTGTAGGTGGCGAGCGAGTCCTCCGGCTCTGCTGGATAGTAGCGACCGGGCTGGGAGACTGGAGGTCGTCGCTCGGGCGCCGATCGCTCTACTCCTAGGCTAAGAAGAAGCCTTTGCCTGGCCAGGAAATCTGCGGCTTTAGCTCGGAAGACCGCGTAGGTCGTGGGCTGGTCCTTCGTAAGATGCCTGAACATAGGCGAAAGACCATGGAATCCTGCTAGGACCACGTGGAGGGCGATCTCATCGCTTACGGGCTCGCCGTTGAGGATGATCTCATCTACCCGGTCGATGTAGTCCGAGTCGGATTCTTCTTTCCCTTGCTTGACTCGCAGCATGCGATGGGGACCTTCCGGTTGAGCGACCTTGGCGGCGAAGTACCTTGTGAAGACGTTCGCTAGCTCGTTAAAGGAGCCAATGGACCGGGGTGGCAACGAGGTGTACCACCGGTGGGCGAGGTCGTCCAGCGTCATAGGGAACATTCGGCACCTGGTCGCGTCAGATGCCCCACACCCGGTCATGTAGATGTTGAACTTGCTCAGGTGCATTTCGGGGTCTGATTGCCCCTCGTACAAGGGTGTTTGCGGGGGAGCGATCTTGTGCTGCACGGGGGCGAGCTCGATGTCGATCGCGAGCGGATCGCTTGGCTCGGCGATCGTCTTCATGGCGCCTGCCCTGGATTGCAGGAGCGCCTTCATGTCGTCGATCTGACGTTGCATCGCAGCTATCGCCGTGGCTCGATCGCTTGCTGATCGGCTTTGGGAGCGGGAGCTGAGGCGATCGTGTACCGATCTCCGGACTCCGCTGCTGCCGACCTCGGCAATTTGGCGAGGGGGAGCCAGACGGCTGGGCTGCCTTCTGGGAGCCGGATAGGCCGAGCTCCGGGTGACGGACTCAAGCTCCGTCGTCTCGTAGCTGGGTCCGGACTGTCCCGGTCGCCAGGTCGGCTCACTGCCCAGGCGATCGAAGACAGAGGTGCCCCGGCTGCCGAGCGCCTCCTCTTGCGGACGAGAGCCTCCTGGCGATCGCTCGGACAGTAACGCCTTGAGCTTCCGCTTGGACTTCCGGCGGGCGGCCGAGGGGGTGATAGCAGGAGGCGCGTCGAGAGCACTCCGTCGCTCCTGTAGGACGGCCATGACCTCGTCGATCTGTTCCTTGGTTCGGAGCTGATCGAGCGAGAGGCTTGGGCCGCCGTCCAGGGACGGGATCGAGCATCTCCGACCGCGGTGGCTGCCTTCCACCATCGGCTACGGCTCGGACTGGGACGGAACGGTGGGTCTGGCCAGCTGGTCAGCGGGTTTCTTCGACGCGGAGGCCGAAGACATGATTTCTGAAAGATTTCTTTGAAGTGCAGTGAGTGTCACTTCAAGTATCTGCCCCGAGAACAGTGAGTGTTCTTCGGGACGGTAGGTATAAAAATTTGAGGGTTGGATTCCCTTCCTCTAGCGCCAATTGTTGGTGCCCAAAATATTTATCCGAAGATTAATACTGCTGGAAGACGGACAACAAACAACAATTGCGGGAGCACTTCCGAGAGAAGATAAATAATACAAGATTTGCCGGGTTTGTTAGGCCCGGGCTTGAATGCTCTCGCGAGATGTTATTAATACAAATATTCGTGGATACAAGTATTAATGAGAGAAATCTAAATACAATGAGTGTAAAAAGACTCTGTTAATTCGGCTCTTGAGCGAAGCTCGGTGTTCTTTTTCCCTGCCGATCGTCTGCCTGATGAGAGAGTCCAGGAGAAGAAGTACTGAATGATATCTGTTGCCAAGAGTTGGAGATAGCCAAGTGCTGTGTGTTGATTCTGTAGTGTAGACTGAAATCGCGATATTGCAGAGAGTGTTTTGTGAGCCAAAATCTCGGTCCCTTGGACAAGTGTAGGGAGCCGTGTATTTATAGTGGCAGCCGAGTCTTGTCCTTTGGAGGGCGATCGCCTTCCGGTCATTATAATAATGGGGCGATCGTCCGCCGGCCAATATTATAATGGGGCGATCACCCGGGCTGTCGAGCTAAAGTCCAAGGTAGGTGCCGGCGCCAGCTGGGCGGTCCAATGAGGAGCCAGCACGCGTCCAGAGTCACTGTCATATGCGGCCCTACTGACAACTTTCAGCGGGCCTGTCGGCTGGTGGAAAGATTCTGCCAGGCTGTGGTCAATGATCTGAGATTCGCGGATCTTGTCTCGGATCTTGCACATGGTGCCAGTCTTGAGGCTCGGCCTTTGCCGACTGGATGGCCATCGGCCCTGATCGACATGAGGCGGTCGTCTCTAGCTGGTCATCAGAGGTCGCCATCGGCCAGCTGCCGAGGGTCGGCATTGGTCGGGCACCAAGGGTCGGTCGGCAGGTGCCGAGGGATGGTCGTCCACTTGTCGGTCGCCAGGAGTCGGTCGCCGAGTACCGAGAGACGATCGTATTTGATGTCGATCGTTCGGCACTGGGACTTGTCCTGGGACCTTCGGTTGGCCAATTTAGCTTGTCCGCTGGGTAAAGGCTCGGCCGCCTGGTCGCTGGTCGGCAGTTCTGTCTTGGCTGCTCGGCAGTGGCTAGGTCGCCCGATCTCCGAGGCGATCGCCGGTCGGAGAGTGTAATTCTTGACACAACATGCTTAAAGAACATTCTTAAGTACCTGAAGAGGACTAAAGACTAGGTTCTTACATGCGGCGGTATAGAATTCAAAGTGATGGGTTATACGGGCTCAGATATTTGGGGATACATGGATGCGCAGATGTCCACATCAGGGAATATCTTTACTTTGAATGGTGGAGTAGTATCTCGGAGAAGTGTAAAGCAAAATGCGATTGAGATTTTCACATGTCAAGCCGAATACCAGACAACCACGGAGGCTGCTAAAGAGGCTTTTTGGATTAAGAACTTCATTGAGGAACTTCGAGTGATTCCTGACTCAAATCGGCCCGTGATTGTATTTTGCGGCAACAACGGTGTTGTTGTGCAGGCTAGGGAGCCTAAGTGTTGGGATAAATCCTCCTGGAGTTTTGATAAGTGCAAAACCTATAGCATATCTCTACAGCAGTTAGAAACTACAGCAGTTGGAAACTACAATAGGAAGGACGTTAGATTCCAACAACAGACGACAAGCATACAACAAGTCAGGGTACGACAGAGAAGATACAACGGTGAGCTGTAGGCTCTGCAGGTGAAATATAAATGCTACAACAAATCACTTCTTAATAAGCTACAACAAATATCCGTTAGCTGGAGGAATATTTATTCATAAATTGTCGGAGCAAGTGTGAAAGCATTTAATTTGGATTTGACACGCATTAAATGGCACCTAACAAAAGTAGAGTTTGGCAGCCAAGAGAGAGTATTACATTAAATGAAAAGATGATAAGGGAAAGTCTTCTATATCCATAAAGCCATGATTTCACGGATGTCATAAATCTCACCAACCTTCAACTGTCATACTGGTGAACGGCTATCATCATCTAGCTATATAAAGATGAAGTACCCTACCAGAAAACAAGCATGCATAAGTCGTGAAAAGAAAACAACTGAAATATACAAGACAAAATTGGTGTGCAAGTCTAACATATATACAGAAGACAAAAAATACAATACTATCTCAAATACTATATCTCGAGCTCAGAACGGCCTCACTCCAAAGATAGAGCTTAATCATTTGAATAATTGTTCGATGAGAATCAAACTTATATTCTCAAGTGTTGACCGGGGTCCGATGTTGTGTAGGTCGTGAAGCCAACTAATAACCAACCTGTGTGGGCGGTGTTAGTTGTGAGTTAGATATTGAGCTATGTGGGAGTGCCTTGACTCAAGTTGAGTTGAACACCAATCTGTGTGAACGGTGTTGCTTTGTATCCAAGCATGTATCAATCTGTGTGAACGATAAAACTTGCTTGTGTTCCTAGTTTAATATAGTTGTGCATGCCTTGATTCTAGTGAATTTGTTCCTGTGTGGAGCAAAGTGGATGTAGAAGGATTACCCCACCTTCGACCCACTATATATCTTGACTTGCTTCATTTATTATCTCACGCATATCCATTTCTATATTACAGCAATACTCTAAGGAAAGCTCTTTTAAAAACATCAGTTTGACAACCTTTGTACTATTTCTGTAGGCATTTAAACTACAACACCTTAAGCAGCTTGCTGTATGCAACGTCTATAAAATGCATACAGTATACTTACTAAAAGATTCCACATTTAACTCTTTCTTGACCTATTCAGGATGAGAGCTATCCGTCCTTGGAAGTTTGGGACCAACACAAGGGCTCAGCAAAATACAAAGAACATTGAGAAAAAGTATCATTTTTGTTAGAGAAATAGTTCAGAAAGGGTATATTATGATGCAGAGAATAAACAGAGCAAATAACATTGTTGATCCTGGCCTAGCCACTATCTCAGAAGGTCTTATAGAGACATCTGAAGAGTATGGGTATTAGATACCATAAGTTGTGGCATTGAGTGCAAGTGGGAGATTGCTAGGAATATGCCCTCGAATGTCACTCAGAGGATGGGAGAGTGAGAGCATTGTATTGTAATTATGAGTATTAAATTAAATAAGGTATTTATTATTCTATATTATTGTATATTACTGGCATTGTGATTATATATATATATATAATAATAAGTCCTTGCATTTTAGATCAAACATTCCACTCCTTATGAAGATAAGGAGATAGATACTAGAAGTGTTTAGGGCTCGAATGCTTAACTGGTTCACAAATCGATAAAACTTAATTGGGCAATAAGTTTAGACAAAACTTGTATAACTTGTGCTTTGACATATAGAGTACATGTCTTCACTAATATTTAGTTGGAGCACACGTTATAGGTATGCTAATGGGATTAGTATATTCAAACTCGACTCACCTTGATTTGATCACATGGATTTCACTTTGGGATTGTTAATGACTGAATCGAAAGGTAGTGGTAGGTATACGTGAACCTTTGATTTGAGGTTTGAGTAGGAGATGTGCTTGTGACATTAAGTTAGTCATTAGAGTAGTCGATCCAATCACCAATTGGTAAGGTCAACCTCAAAGTGCAACTTAATTGGCAAGTAGCAGTCTCTACTGAATACCAAAATAGGATTCTTTCTCCTGTAAGTGAGCAGGTAAATATCCTGTGCGGTTAATACAAAATGAGATCACAAGTCTTTGGACATAGCAATTAGAGTGAGTTGTATTTGATACACGAGAGCTCGGTGATCTCGATCTGCATTAGAAGATGCATATAGTCAAGTTACAATAGGGTTTGATATTACCACGACCCTAATACTTGACCGGGACATATGATTGAAGGGTTTATATGTATACGATATTAACGACATAATGTTTTTTTAATGATTCTAACATTCGTTCTTAGTTGGGTTGTGGTGCGAGCCACTAGGCAGGCCAAGTGCTATCCGCACTCCTTGGTTCCTCCCGTTGCCGAGAGAAAGACCAATGGAGTCGCGCAGAAGGAAATTTGACGAAAAAATGAGTATTTAGTATCTCTTCATTTATATTGGATATTAGATATCTAACTTTATTTATTGGATAAATCGATGCGGTCTTATGAATCAAAATTAATTATTGGGTGATTAATTTAATTCATAAATAATTATTTCTTGGAAAAATATAATTATAAATTTATATTTGATAAAAATAATTAATTGGATTAATTAATTAAGTATAAATACATTTGACATAAAACTAAGTGTACTTAATGGACTAGACACGCGAACGTTCGATAGACGAACCAAGTGGCTCAGATCGTTTCTTCTCATCAAAACCAACATGGCCGCCCCCTCTCTACCCCACCACACCTTACATGATCTTTTCTTCCCTGTTATCAAATGGTGTGGGGTTAGTTTGAATTGTTTTAGAACATGAAGACATAAGATAACAAGATAATGTTGATCTTGAAAATCTTATCAAATCATGACATAAAACATGACAAAACCACACCACATTTTATATGTGGTTTGGCCGAAGTGAGAAGAATGGGAGGAGAGAAAATTTTTCCAACTTCTTGTTCATCTTAGAGAGAAGAAGATAGTAGAAAAGAAGAGAAAAAAAATACTATATCAATTCATAGCCGTGTTCTTAGAGAACAAATTGATATAATTTTTTTTGATCAATATCCGTCGCGCATAGAGGCAACCGGCATCTTCGGTGTTGATCATTCGTCAAGCCTAAACGAATTGGATTCGTATTAGTGTTGGTGACATAAATAGGAATGGAAGTTTTCGGAGGTCGGGAACTATCAAAGCTTGCCTTGTTATCATCAAAAAAATAATATCAAAGGGTCTACGAGGGTATGACTCTTTTATATTTCCCTTTTGATTTTTCATATATATGTATATATGATGCTAGATATGAGATACAAAAGAAACTTTCAGCGCCACGATGAAGGAAAGAGAGAGAGTTCGGGACCATGCCCTCATAATGTTCTCAATCATTGAGAGATTGGAAGCTCTCGATTTGCAGATGTATGTCTCCCTCCAAACTGACCATTTTCTACAGTCACTTCCTGACTTCTTTCCCCAATTTGTGATGAATTTCGACTGCAATGAGATTGTATGTAACTTAGCTAGGCCACTGAAAAAACTGTCGACTGCCCAGCCGTAAATGAAGACAAAGGGAAAAGAATCTGCACCTATCATTTCTTCTGGACCTTGGAGGTCTAAGAATAGAAAGAAAAACAACAAGAAGCAATTTGGTCCGAAAGCCAAGATCGACAAGGGTAAGGGCAAAACCCCAATATTTTCTAAGAGTAAGGGGGTCAAGAATACATACGCGTGCCTCAACTGCGGTGAGCTAGGCCACTAGAGGAGGTACTATTCAAAATCTGATCGCAATATGCCTTCAGGTATGAAACTAGTAGTTTTAGAAATAAATTATTCTGTAACTGTTTATTCTATTTCTTGGATACTTGATTATGGTGTGAGTTCTCACATATGTACAATGAATCATAATCTGGAATGAAGTAGGTAGCTTGGAGTCAGATAAGTGATGGTTGTTAGGGTTGTATACTGCAAAACATCTTTTATGCTTGTATTACCTTATTTCCCTGTAACTACCTATCAGAATATTAGTTACATTTTGTCACATGTTTTGCATATTAATTCACCGTTATAGTTATGAAAATGTATTGCCTATTTTTTGATATTGTAGATAATGTGGTGTATTGGTGTCACACGGAAGATCACATTATCAATGCCTTATAAAATAATATAATAGTTCACAACCTATGTAATTATTAGATAAATTACAGTGTGTGCTTGAGATTAGTCGGTCTTAACTATTAGCATACATTAGCATATTTGCATACATTGAACTGGATCGCAGTGAGACAGTGTCTTCTGTACTGACTGTAAGAAGAACGTAAGTCTCGGATAATTATTATTTCTTAATTCTAGTATATCATATTTAAATGTATATTTATAATAATTATTGATTTGATTTACCATGGGTGATAGTCACAATGATTGACTCAATATGCTTCGTATCTTGGGAAAAAAATATTATTTATATAATAATTAATATTTTAACTAGAAATCATGTCCCGACTCGTGTTGGTTGATGATGTCCCCATGACGAGCTCGAGAAAAATTATTATATTAAACCCTGCATGTGGATTCAATTCTGATATAATAATAAGATTCGAGTGGTACTACTATTGGATAAGCAACTAATTGTCACTAGCTTAAATTAGTTAATAGACATTCGATATCTTAAATACAAGAAATAATATATTTAATAAGGAGCCCTCTTTCGAAAATTGGTATTTGGATTGGAAGTGTAATATCAATTCTTTAGTGGATTGAATTGATATTACTAAACTCAACAATATTAGGAAGGGCTTAATATAGAAGGTTGTGTTATATTATGAGTCATAACCCTAATCCTCTTTAAGATCTCTAGAGTAACCGTCTGTAATAGCCACCATTTTTTTGGGTGTTACAGAAGATGGTATCAGAGAGGATTGTTTCTCCTTATGAGTTCTTATTGATCAAACTAGTATTAAGAAACCTTCGCGGCACGTGTGACTTGTGCAAGTGCCACGCCCTGCGATCCGAATACGGTATGTGATCTTTGTGCCATGATCTAATTACTAGTAAGATGTTTATTTGCGGAATTGATTATTTTTGTTGTTCTTAATATTCTGAGTGGTTTCTAGCGGAATTTTATCTTATTGATATTCCGAGGAAGATACGAATCTAATTATTTGATTAATATTTTTCCGACCTTGTGTTGATGTGATATCTGTATAACACTCGTAGTGCAATTGATTCTCGATAAATAAGTTCTCAACACGTAATCTCATTGTTGCTGTTTACTTAGTAATTTTGTGAATGGCCACAGAGACGGGATTGAACTGTGCTTATGATTATTATTTGATTCTTTCAGTATGGAAAGAGACTTTAGAGGTCGTGGAAGAGGGGGTTAGGGCCGCGGAATGGGCCGAATCCTGAGGCCACGAGCTAACTCGCGTTCCAATGTCGAACAAAGTTCGACGGGTAGTGAATCGCCTACTAGAACCATTCGCACCACACCGAACAACACGAGGGCGCGCACGTCGACCCTTATGTACTTATGCAGGGCATGATGGCCCAAATGACCTGAAAGGGTCTATTGATGGAAACTATGCATAATGCTGCTACTATTGGCCAACAGCGAGGACACCATCCACCGTCCCCTGTGCATGGTGGGATCGTGAGTCGGATTGTTAATGACATATATCATCAGTGACCTCCGACATTTCAGGGCTCTTCTCAGCCTGCTGATATAGTTCACTAGATCGAGTACTTTGAGAAGTTGTTCGAGATGTTCGATTGTCCTGAGGGAATTGAGTTTATGTGGTGGCTTACTATCTTAGTAAGAGTGCCCATACATGGTGGCTTTCTTTGAAACCGACTGATGGCTTATGCAACTTGGATGAATTCAAAAATCTCATGCTGGATCGTTATTATCCGACTCCACTCTGTGAGGCTAAGCTTTCAGAGTTGCTGAATTCGGACCCGTCTGTAGATGATGACGTATTTTCGATTACCGAGAAGTTTTAAGGGCTCATCCCATTTTACACGTCGATTGTTTGAACAGAGGCTGACAAGATCTAATACTTCCTGAAGAGGTTGATACCTTGGATGGAATGCAGTTACTTAATCATCACTGCTCGACTCTACTGGAATTCATTAAAAAAAGCCCATGATTATGTACTTACTGATAAGGATATTTCTAAGAAGCAGCCACCGTCTGCTAATAAGAGATCAAGAAACCACAACCAAATTGATGGTAATCGGGGGACATTCGAGAAACCCCAAACTGGACCGACCTTTTCTGATCGGCTACATGTGGTGCCTAAACCAGTGGGATCGTATTCCTGAGTGGATAGTTTGGACATAGTATGCTTTAACTGTGGGGAGCATGGTCATATCAGCTCTAAATGTCCAAAGCCGACTGTTTCACGCCATACTTGCGGAGTTGCTGGACATTGGGCTTGTTTTTGTAGAGGTGGACTAGGACGTACTCCAATGGCCTCATATGCTCCATCTCAGCCTACAGTCCAGGGCCGTGCACCTCCATCCGCTTCCCACCAGACTACATAGGAGTGGTCGTGAAGGTCAAGCTGGTACATCAGGTATTGGGGCTGCAAAGCCCAGAATCTATGAGATGAAGAAGGGTGGTGATTACGAGGCCAGCATGATTGCAGGTGCACTCGAGATCTATTCTCAGCCTGTATATACTCCTTTCGACACTGGTGCTACATACATATTGTTTTATATCTGCATCATGTTTGAGCCGATTGCAATTAGATAATATTCTCGAGTGTGAGCATTATGTAATTGGTCTACCTGATGGTAGAATCACAATAATCATTTATCATTATAACCAAGCAAGATAACTTGCCTTAATTACCGAGACGAAAAATAGTCTTCCCTCGAACGAACGAGCAGCATCATTCGACAAAATAATACTCACTCGAACAAGCAACCTCAAATGAAATACAATTCATTCAAGTAACACAATATCAACATCGAATTCATGGAAACTGATTTCCAAGATTCAACACGAATAGTTCAAACTATTATCATGAATATCATTGTCCTAATTTATGAACTTCAATACCTGCAATTCATCTTATTATTAGATTAGTATGTTCATAATATTCTTCAACATTCATGATTCTCTATCTTATAAGGATTGTCAAGAACAAGTTAAAATAATCATCCTATTATGACATTAACATCATGAACCATTATAATCTTCACAAGGACATTACTAGTACTTAAACACAATGTCTTAAACCATCATTAATCACTAATTCATAAAGTTTAACTTAACTATATCAAAACTATGATAATTATCTCCCAGTTTGTCATTAGTTTCCTTTATAATAGTTAAACCTCTCAAGAACAACGCTACCAACTATGTTAATTTTCAGGTTCGGGTGTTACAATTATGGTATCGGAGACCTAGGTTCGGCCTGTAGAGCTTAGGTTATGACCTGTGAGGATTGGGTAGACATTAGGCTTCTTCCTGCTTTAACCGTTTTCCTTTATATTTGATCTTAACTTCGCTATTTCGATTATTGATCTTTTAGATGGGGAACACTCGTACTACTACCTCATTTCAGGTACCGTTACGGGAATCTTATATATGTTTGGTCGAGCTATTTTTGTTTTATTTGATACTGGTGCAACTCATTCTGTGGTATCAGTTTCATTTGCTAATCATAAATCTATAATCATCATGTGACTTTCCTGCTTCAGTATGGATAGAGCTGTCAGAGGACGCAGGGGAAGAGGCCGCGGTGCGGGCCGAAACCCAGGATCCCATGTGAATGCCCGCGCGAATGCGAGAGATAACATGTGTTCATCAGTTAGTTATGCTACTCATTCACTGTCAGATAATCATTCACTGTCAGGGAGTCGTACCCGAGATGCAACTCAATCAAAAGGTGTTCGGATGGACCCATTCATATGCATGCAGGGCATGATGGCCCAGATGACTCAGATGACGCGGATGATGGAGACCATGCAGACCTCGATGGTTCGTGGCCCACCGCAGCAGGGATTCCAGGTGCCGTTTCACGGACAGACTGGAGGAGTGAGTCAGATTATTGGCGATATCTCTCGTCAGAGGCCACCTACTTTTAAGGGTTCGTCGGAACCAGCTGATATTATTCATTGGCTTGAACATTTTGATAAACTCTTCGACATGGTTCAGTGTCCGGAAGAGAGTAAAGTGGCAGTAGCAGCTTACTACCTGAGTAAGGGTGCTTATTCTTGGTGGCTTTCTGTAAAACCCACCGATCGTGATTGTATTTGGAGCGAGTTCAAGACTCTCATGTTATAGAGGTATTATCCGGCTCCACTTCGTAAAGCCAAATTATCAGAGTTTTTAAATCCTGAACCCATCGAGGATGATGGTGTGTTTTGTCATTGCTGAGAAGTTTGAGGGACTTCTTCAGTTTGCTTCGTCTGTTATCTTTACTGAGGCAGATAAGATCAAATATTTTAGCATGAGGCTAAATCCACAGTTGAGGATGCATTTGTTCAATCACAATTGTAATTCACTTAGTGAGTTCATCGAGAAGGCTCTTGGGGCAGAGCTTTTGATTAGGGAGCTTACTCGGAAGCACCCTTCAGTTTCTTCCGGTGGGAGGACTAGGATGCTGGTTCGTTCTGAGGGACATCGGGCTCCGACGTCCAAGAGGTCATTTTCTAGTCGTCTTCATGCTGAGAAAGCATCTTCATCTCAGATGATGAGTTCGACTGTTGTTTGCTTTAACTGTGATACTATAGGACATCACAGTACCCGGTGCTCGAT
This sequence comes from Orobanche coerulescens, assembly GCA_033398695.1. Taxonomy (NCBI): domain Eukaryota; kingdom Viridiplantae; phylum Streptophyta; class Magnoliopsida; order Lamiales; family Orobanchaceae; genus Orobanche; species Orobanche coerulescens. The sequence continues at coordinate 67,963,428 of CM065810.1, forward strand.
GCAGGCCGTTGTTTTTTTCTGTATGGGAGACAGGGACACCTTCAGAAATACTGTAGCAGTTCTAGTGCTGGTAGATATCGAGAGGGCTCACAATCCTCGAGGGATTTTGTTACTCCAACTCGTGCATCATCCAAGGGGTCCTATCAGGCTTTGAGAGCTAGAGGTAAGGACATTCACCACTGGTTTTGAACAAGTTAATTCTTGCTCGGTAATAGGATAATCATTCATTTCATTTCATTGTCGCTCATTCATCCATATAAATCATTCATGATACATCAAACATGTTGAGAGTTATAATTATCAAACTAATCATTCACTTCACAGGGAACGCTAGTTCCAATCATTTCATTTGAGCTATCACTCATTACGTTATCATTTCACCCCGGTGAGTCATTTTTGATCCTTGTTGGATTTTGATTCATTATTATTCATTGTGGTAATTCTTGTCCTTGTGACCTTCCGGGATCATATTGAACAGTGAGTTCAGATTTGGGTCTTCCTTGAATCGATGAGATCAAGGAGATCGATGACCTGAAGGATATTGATGTTGGGTACATTTGAGATGTAGCCTTGATTTGTATCTTTTCCTTTCTTTGTTCGACAACCACGAACTGATCTAAATAGTCAATCAAAACCCAATCCATTAACTCCATTAATACCGCAGGTTCATTAGTTAACCCAAACGGCATTACCACAAACTCATAATCACCATAGCGTGTTCGGAATGCCGTCCTTGCGATATCCGACTCTCGAATTCGCAGCTGATGATATCCAGATCTTAATTCGATCTTGGAAAATACTGAAGCTCCCTGAAGTTGATCCAAAAGATCATTAATACGGGGTAGAGGATATTTATTCTTGATCGTCACCCCGATCGTCAATACACAAATGAAATGAACCGTCCTTCTTCTTGACAAATAACACTGGTGCTCCCCACGGGGACGCACTCGGTCGGATATAACCTTTCTCGGTCAAATCCTCCAATTGATTCTTCAGTTCCTGCATTTCGGTCAGGGCCATCCGATACGGTGCCTTCGATATTGGAGACGTACTAGGCTCCAACTCAATCGTGAATTCCACATCTCTTTGGAGGCAAACCAGGTAACTCGTCTAGAAATACATCAACATATTCTCTCACTAACGGAATATCCTCCAACATTATTGGTGATTTCTCGGTTTTAGTAATATAGCACCAATAACCAACACACCCCTGACTGAGTAATTTCACCACTTTCATCAAGTTGATGACTCTCCCGGAACAACTGGGATTACCTCCCTGAAATAGACACTCGACTCCATCGTCTGAAATGATAGTGACCATACGCTTACGAACACTAATGATGGCATCAAGACGATCCATCCAATCAATACCAAAGATGACGTCGTCTCTTGGTAAATCTACCACGATTAGGTCTGCTAACCAATCACGGCCATAAAGCTGAATCGAACAATCCTTAATCTCACGATTTCCGATAATTCTTCTACCATCAGGTAGACCAATGATGTAAAACCTAAAATTTTGAATTCCCAATTTTGCATCTAAAGTTGAATTTTTTTTTACCTAAGCTATGTAATAATTAATAGTAAACCTAAACTATATATTATGTTAAAAATACATTATATGAGCTATAACCTAAACTGATTTAAATAAATAAATGTTTCAAGTTTCCTAATCCTTTCCTAGCCTATCCCTTCCACAATATCACACCACCCAATCTACTTTCCTTATATCTATTGCCTACATAATTAAGAGATAAGAATTGTAAAATCAGTAGCAAGAATCATTATCCCTAAAATAAGCCGTATGTTTCTCTCAATCACCTCCAAAACTCACGGCATCTTCCATTTGATAAACCCTCCCATTCATTTATTTTCCCCACTCTCCAACTTTAAACTTTGTAAACCAAATGTATTCCAAACCCTAAAGCAAACAAGTGACGGTGGGAAGTCTTCCTCTCATCTTATTTGATTCAAGTGGGTGTAAAAGAAGGTGTCTTGGTCGTGGTTAATTGCTGGTTCGACAAGGGTTTTGATCGTGATTGATGATTGTGAGTTTTCTGTTTCGATAAGGGTTGGAGTTTGCTTGTGTTCGGCTCGTTTGTAGGCTGGTATTCGATCTTGTTTTGTCTTTCCTTTGTGTCACGATACAAGGGTAACTAATCCAAAGCTTGTTCAATTCCTCTTCCTTTTCTTATTTGATCATGTCGTATGGTATTGAGAATCGGCTACCAGGTTTTGTATATGAATAAACTTGCAGAAAATCTTATGATACCACATGGAATAATGAGATAAAAACCTTATAAAATCGACTATAAAGTGTGTGGGTTGTGGTGTTGACATGTAAGGCTGTAAACATGTGGGATATTGGCTAAAAAAAACCTATGAAATGTGTGTGCAATCGGATTTAGAAGGGTTAAAGGATTGAAGTTGTTTTCTGCCTCACTTTCTTGCTGACAGAATATTAGAGTCGGATTGAACAGGGTGAATCATGATGATACCAAAGTGTTTTTCTTAGTTTCTTAAGTCCAAAACTAAGTTTGAAGATTTTACTAACTGATCCAATTGGTTTGGAGTGATTTGGAGTTGTTTTGGTCGTGTTTTTGATTTTTGTGTGATTAAGTGTTGAATCTGAAATTCGGGAGTCTGAAATCAGTCCACTTTGTCGATTTTTGATTCAAAAACTATAATGAGTTGGGCTATGAAACTCTCCAGTATGTAACTTCTCTATGATTAGTAATACCATGAATTTTTGGGAATTTTTCCTGGATGTTTTGGTAGGTCGTTGAGGCGGATACTTTTTGGGTACAACTGCAGGTCGGTTTTCTGAATAGTCTGAGTTTGAGTATTTTTCGTGTGGGGTTAAAAGGCTAAATAAGGGTTATGTGTGTATTATTAAACTTACGGGTTGAACTTATCATTTTCTAAACTAAAGGGCTTAACTTGTGAAACCATGTAACTTCATGATACTTACATTTTATACCCTAATCTTACAATATTTGCACTATAATCCCTAAACTTGTTATATTTGCATTATAAACCTTAAAACTTGTGAAACCTATTAACCCTAAACTAATATAATTATCATTATGAACCTTAAACTATTAATATTGTCACGTTTGATACCTTAAATTGATTAAATGATAACTTTGGATATTAATGACTAATGTTTCTAAATCTGGAAACCTTCTAAATATGGAAACTTATTATTTATAGAAACTTACTAAAAATAGAAAGTTACTAAAAATAGAAAGTATACTAAAATGAGTAACCTAATTCAAATTGAACTTAATGTAATACTTGGTATTTAATTCGTATAGGTTCCGTGAAGCGGGAGTGATCCTTTTGGCTTGACTTGTCTATTTCTGATTGCTTGCTTTGAATAAGGTACAGATATTCTGACCTTTCTTATAAGGTTTCTCATGATCTCTTTCATATTATGATCTGTTTAGCTTCTGATTTGATACCATTGCTATGATCCCCTTTTGTTTTGAACCTTTGCTATGATCCCTTTGTTATGAACCTCTGATATGAACCTTTACTATGAACTTTGACTATAAACCTTTGCTATGCACTTCTGAACCATTTGATATGAACCATCTGATATGAACTGTTTTGATATGATATCTGACTCTCAGTTGATACCCGAGCCATTTCCCTAGCCATGAAGGTAACATGGCCGTGTCATTGATGCACCAATGGCATGACTCCAGTGTGGTCGAGTGATGTGCCACACCGTACCTTATATGTTATATGTTATGGCCACTATGATTATGATTTGCCTGCAGGGGCGTATGGATGCATCCTACATTTGTTTCTGTATCTATTATGATCTGTTATGATATATTTATCTGGTGATTGATGCTGGGTGCAATCCACGTCCTTCACATTTCTGGTGATTGGAGCTAGCTACTCCATTTGGTTACTGAGGACTCCCCTCATGTTATTGGCTAATTGAGAGGTCTTCCCTCTATATTATATGAAGATATATGGTTACATCTGTTATGATATGATCTGATCTGTTCTGGGCTCGTGGTGGATTACTGTATTACCTTTCATTATTCCTACACTCTTGTTTATACCTTATGCTATTACCCCATTGCACCATATTTGTTTCTATTTCATTATTATTATCTTGTTGTATATATGTTCATTGGGCTTTGAAAGCTCAGCCGCATTTCTTTTCTCCGCGGCAGGTATTTAAGCTAGGAGCTGGGGATAGCTTCGGGGATTGAGAGTAGAGCTGATTGTGGATTATTTCCCTAGTCATCTTAGACTTTGATACATTGTTATTTCACATTGTTTTAGACTCAGTATTATGTTTCCTTTCATTTTGGATATCTTTGGAACCTATGTATTGATCAAGTCGTGGTGACTTGTTTTCCTTTGATTATTTATGCTCTAGACTTCCGTTGTTCATTTTGTTCATTATGTACTTCTACCCTTGTCGGGTTGGGGTGTTACAAATGACATAAGGCTCACAACTAGTAGCACTACCTAGACGTAGTCTACTCAAACATGACTCGGAAATAAATGAATGCGATGCACCAGTATCAAAAAGGGTACACACAGGTTGAGATAGAACATCGAGTGTACCTGAGATCATCCGGGCCTCCGGATCATCGGTCTTCTTCATCTCATAAATTCAGGGCTTGCCGGGCCCCGAACCGGACAGTCCCGTCTGATAGCTTTTGGCTCCGCCTTTGTTTGCTCCCGTCGTCTTGAACGACGCGGACTGAGTGGCCTGATTCTGAACCGCTGACTGTCTCGGGGCCTGAGATGATGCCAAAGTAGGTTTGGAGTCCCTTTGGCAAAAACGGGCCTTATGCCCAGCAATCCCACAGTTATGGCATGTGACAATCTGCCTCGGGCACTTGGTGCTGAAATGACCCTGTTCTTCACAGTTGAAATAGGTGATGGCCGAACTGGCCGCTCGGGACTAAGATTCCGTGGGTCTAGGCGCCATAGGAGGTCGCTCAGAAAAAGTAGAGCCCGCACGAGGCTTCTTGAAAGTTGCCTGACTGCCTTCAGACTGATTGCAATTCTTAGACTTCTTGCTAGCAGATGAGGGTTGCTGCTTGGCAATCTCCTTAGCAGTAAGCTCATAAGTAAGAGCTTTATCGATGAACTTGGCCAGAGTGGTGCAATTGTGATTAAGCAACTGCATCCGCATACGAGGTTTCAACCTCTTGCTGAAATACTTGATTTTGTCCGCCTCTGAGTGAATAATAGATGAGGCGAAAGGAAGTAGCTCCTGAAATTTCTCGGCGATGGCGAGAACATCATCTTCCGCCGAGGGGTCGGGAGTGAGTAATTCTGGTAACTTGGCCTCTATGAGTGGCGCCGGATAATACCTCTCCATCATGAGAGTCTTGAATTGATCCCAAGTACATGATCTGTCGGTGGGCTTCAACGATAACCACCATGAATGAGCGCTCTTACCCAGATAGTAAGCCGCAACTAAAACTTTATGCCCTTTGGGACACTCCATCATAGCAAACAACTTCTCGAAATGCTCAAGCCAGTGAACAATATCCGCCGGCTCAGATGAGCCCTCAAAAGTAGGTGGTATCTGGCGAGACATGTCGCCAATGATACTGCTCACACCCCTCTCCTGTCCGTGAGGTGGCGGCGGAGGAGCCTGCTGATTCTGTGTGGTTGAGTTCTGCATCGTCTCCATGAGGCGTGCCATATGAGTCATCTGGGCCATCATGCCCTGCATAAACGCGAGTGGGTCAACCCGAACACCTTCTGAATGAGTTGTGTCCTGGGTGCGACTCCCTGGCAGTGAATGATCGTTTCCGGGTGAAAGAGTGGCAGCGTCACTGCTCGATAAATTAGCATTATTCCTCGCATTCGCGCGTGTATTCACACGAGCTCTCGGGTTTCGGCCCGCACCGCGGCCTCTTCCCCCGCGTCCTCTGCCTGCTCTCTCCATACTGAAGTAGGAAAGTCATAAGATAATTATAGATCTCGCATGAATATCGCATTATGATTACGCCAAGAAAGGATGAAAACGAGCATACGCACTCTAGCACAATGATTGTTTGAATGATCAACTGAGGTGACATGATTACCTGATGAAATTCTTGAAATGATTATCTTGAACAAGTTAACAAGATTAATGATATGATCCTCAAGATCAACAACTGAACAATGAAATGAACTGAGTGATTAATGAGTTAACATGATCGACATGATCAAAAATGAAAATGATGATTGAGGACTGTTGACTGTTGAATGATGAATGAGTGATTCTTATTGCCAGAAATTATACCATGGCGTCAGAAATCTTACTGTTCTTTGGTCTGAGGGGCTCGGCTCTTGCACAGGTCACACGTGACGCGTAAGTCTAATGATACTAGTTTGATGAACGATGATTTCAATGAGACATAACTCGGAAGGTAGTATTCAAAACCACTCTCCAATACCAACTCTGTAACACCCCAAACTAGGCGACTATTACAGTGCCGTGGACCCCCGACTGGGACCCACTAGGCGAATGGAAATTAATTACTTAAATAATATAATCGTAGTACCGAACCACATTATATCATCCATTACTACGATGAGGAGTTTCAAGTATAACACACCCAAGATAATACAGAATACATGTATATTTTATATGAAGATAAAATATATAACACTGAATGAAAATGAGTATCCAAATGGAAATCTGCAGCGGAAAATAAAATGAAGACAACATGAATGACTGGAAGGACTGGGGCCCCCTACTAGTATCACTGGGACTCCTCGCCGTCAGCGTTCTCTTTCCGTGCTTTAGCCTTGCCATGACCTGAAAACAGCATCCCCCAACGGGGTCAGTTACATAGAACAACAATCCTCAAAAGTTGAATAAACACCATCATGATATATTTTAATTATGAAATTAAGCTGAAGAGGAGCATCATAGTACGCCCTTAATGGTATGTGCAAGTGCACAAGACGAGTGTCCGGACACACCCGTCTTTGTACCTAATTAGTCTCACGGAGGTATGTTACCGTGTGCACAGTACATTGTGTCGGTGAACCCGAACACATGACCATCATGTACCCAACTAAAAATTCCACACATCCCCACCCGGCCACGCAATATGAACCCAGAAGGTCATATGAACAAGAATGACCATGAAGAATATTAATGAATAACAATCCGACCAAGTCAAGAATGACTCACCCATGAAATAATAGTGAAGTGAATAAACCAAACCAAACCAAACCAAACATACCCAGTATATCCCGCTCAGAGTAGGGTTTGGTGAGGGTAGGATGTATGCAGACCATGCCCCTACTTATTATTGTTGGGAGGCTGTTTCCGTGAAGACCCCCAGCTTAGTGCACAGCAGAATATTGAGTGATAGATACAAAGAAAAGCATATGATTCGAAAAAGCTTGATACCATACCTAAGCCCATGGCTTAATCCACATGGGACTTACCTAATCGGAATTTGGCTACTTCACTCCCGATGCACGCTGCTCTAACAGAAGAGAGGTCGACACTACGCACAGCTCCCTGTCAAAAATACACCACATGCAAAGACAATAGGATAAAATATACAATAAAAGTAAAAAAAATGCAATGCTCTAGGTCAAAGCTAACCGATACAACCCAACCCGGAGGCTCTCAACTACAGAACCGCTCCCTACAAAATAATCCACAACTCTGATCTGGTGCCTCCAAGCGCACCTATCAACAGTCATGGTCTCAGAAAGGTTTAAGGCCTTCAAATCTAATCTCAGCTGCTCATCCCACGTCCTCCTCGGTCTACCTCTCCTCCTCTCCCAGACAACCAATAAACTCTTGACCCTCCTCACCGGAGCAGATGCCTGCCTCCTGCGGACGTGGCCAAACCATCTCAATCTCTCTTCCCTAACTTTCGCTGAAATGGGCGCCACTTTCAGCACGTTCCTGAAAACCCCATTCGCGATTCTATCTAACATTGTATGACCACACGACCAACATAACATTCTCATTTCAGCCACTTCCAACTTGCTCTCAAGCGACTTCTTCATCGCCCAACATTCGGACCCATACAACATTGCAGGTCGGATTGCCGCTCTATAGAATCTACCCTTCAACTTTAGAGGGACTTTCTTGTCGCACAGGACCCCTGTCGCTGCTCTCCACCTTAGCCACCCCGCCTTGATGCGATGAGTGACATCATCTTCACACTCACCTTCCTTCTGAATGATCGAACCCAAATACTTGAACTTATCCGTACGGGGTACGATCTGATCCGCAATCATTACCTCTACATCTTCCTCGTTCGCCTCACCACTAAAGTTACACCAGAGATACTCAGTCTTAGACCGGCTCACACACAAGCCCTGGGATTCTAACTTAGACCTCCATAGCTCCAACTTCGAGTTCACCTCCCTCCTCGACTCCGCCACTAACATAATGTCGTCAGCAAAAAGCATGCACCACGGGACGCCATCTTGGATCCCCCGTGAAATGACGTCAATGATTAGAGCGAAGAGAAGAGGGCTTAGCGCCGACCCCTGGTGTAGCCCTATCTCAACCGGAAAATACTGGGTGTCACCAACTGGGGTCCTAACGCACGTCCTAGCTTGGGAGTACATGTCTTGGATCGCCCTAACGAACGGCAACGACACCCTCCTCTCTACTAGGCTGCTCCAAATAACATCGCGCAGAATGATATCATAAGCCTTCTCTAGATCTATGAACACCATATGGAGGTCCTTACGCCGCTCTCTAAACTTCTCCATAAGGCGTCTGACGAGATGAACGGCCTCAGTCGTGGACCTCCCCGGCATGAAGCCAAATTGGTTCTCTGAGATCTTAACTTCTCTTCTAACCCTGCATTCCACCACTCTTTCCCAAAGTTTCATAGTATGACTAAGGAGTTTAATACCCCTATAGTTACTACAACTCTGAGTATCGCCTTTGTTCTTAAAAAAAGGCACGACAATACTATGCCTCCACTCCGTCGGCATCTTAGAACCTCTGAGGAGGATGTTGAACAGCTCTGCTAGCCACTGAACTCCGACTTCCCCCAGACAAAGCCACACCTCAATAGGGATCTGATCCGGGCCTATAGCCTTAGCTCTACCCATTTTGATTAGGGCACCCTTTACTTCCTCCTTGCAGATGCTCTCTTAGGAACTAAACGAACGAGCAGAAGATAGACTAACTCCTTGCACCACCGATACATTACCCCTAGCCTCATTGAAAAGTTCGAAAAAATACCTATTCCACCTCTCCTTAATATCCACATCGTTCACTAACACTTGGCCCAAATCATCCTTAATAAACTTAACGGGACCCAGGTCGCGCCACCCTCTTTTCCTAGCTTTTGCTAGTCTAAAAATGGCATTCGCTCATTCTTTGGTGTCTATGCGCTTGTACATATCCTCATATACCTCACCTTTAGCCTTAGCCACTGCCTTCTTAGCCTCACTTTTCGCCACCTTGTACGCTACAATCTTCAAGATTCTCTCCTCCCCAGCACTAATCGACAAAAGCTCCTTAAATAGCGCTTGTTTTGCCTTAACCTTATTTTGGACCTCCTCATTCCACCACCATGCCTCCCTGGGTCCACTACACCTGCCCGAAGAAACCCCCACCACCTTCTCGCTGACCCTCCTAATAGCATTGGCCATGCTGGTCCACATAAGGTTAGCATCGCCTCCTTGCAAAAAACCTCCTTCGCGGGTCGGAGACTCCTTCAAAACTGCCGCCTTCTCACCCTTCAGATCCTTCCAGATAATCCTAGGTCTAACTTCTCTAGCCCTGCTAACAACACGACCTCCCATGGATAAATCCATAGCCAGCAGCCGGTGTTGAGAAGCACATGCCTCGCTCCAGAACACCTTGCAGTCCACGCACGCCCTAGCATCATGACTGCGCAAAATAAGGTAGTCAATTTGCATGTTGTGCCCCCAACTACTGAAGGTGATGAGGTGCTTGGCTCTCTTTTGAAAAATAGAGTTAGCAATTACCAACTCATGCGCAGTGGCAAACTCCAACAGTGTGGAACCTCCTGCATTCCTAACTCCGAAGCCGAAACACCCATGCGCGATATGGTAACCATCCACCCCCTCACCAATGTGCCCATTGAAATCGCCCCCCAAAATAATAAATTGATCGTCCGGAATACACCCGACCAACTCATCTAAACAGACCCAAAAAGCTTCCTTAACAAGCACACCCAAACCAACATGTGGGGCATACGCACATACCACGTTAACCACCTTCTCCCCAACCACCACTCTAACGGACATAATCCTATCATTACACCTCTTCACTTCCACGATGTTGTCCTTAAGCTCCTTAGACAAAAGAATACCCATGCCATTACACGAGTTAGAATGTCCAGAATACCACAATCTATAACCGTTCACCTTCCTGGACTGCGCCCCCTTCCACCTAGTCTTCTGAATACAAGCCACATCAATCCTTCTCTTACCCAAAACATCTACAAGCTCCTAAAGCTTACCCGACTAGGTACCCAAATTCCAACTACCAAATCGCAAAAAGCGCGACATCGACCAACACAAAACACAAACGCACTAGGAAAAAAAATGTGGTAGTGAAGACAAAAATGAAAATATGATGAGAATGAGAAAGACAATTTAAAAGCAAGCAAACCGCATACAAATCACAGTAGGTAGTAGATATATAGCTGACGAAAATGAAATTTAACAGTAAAATACAATGATACTACACTTCGACACGCCTTGGAAACGAGGGAGGAGAAGCCACGGGAGCTGGAAACCGATCGACTCCTAAACAACACCCTGCAAAACACGGAAACGGTCACGGCACGGGAAGAGGCTGGCGGCGCCTCGAAGCAGCACGAGATGATTTCGGGCAGCTTGAAAATCCGGTTGGGAAACCTGCAAAACAGACAGCTAAAATCCAATACTACTGTTAGATTGACGGGGAGGGATGAATACAGCGTTGTAATGTTATTCTTCCGGTGATACGCCGACCAGAGAAGTCCAGCAGCCCGGAGCGGCGCAAGCTCAAGTTAAGCCAAAGATCATAGGTTAGTTAAGCCAAAACTCCCTCGTTTTGATTTCCTTTTCCTCTTCTCAGCCAGAGCAGACTAAGCCTCTGCAGAATCTGGAAAACTCAAAAGCCCAAAATTCAAGTTGTCTGCTACTTAATTATGCCCAGACTTCAACAAGACCCACCAAAAAACAATAGCCCAATAAGACTTAGGCCCAATAAATCTTCTGAAACTAGACTAGAATTATCGCCGAGCAAATCAAAAGACCGCTGTCTTTGAACAAGATTTCTGCAAGTGGTCACAGGCGGAGCAGACTTGAAAATCAGCTGCACGTACGGACGACGTGCTGGATAATGATGACCTACTACATAGCGAAAAGGGTTTCGAAAGTGGAGGGCACAAGCAGTGTAAAAAATTCGACAAATCAATAAGATGGGCCTGTTCTGAAAAATGACGGTAATTGGCGGACTGAGGAATGTGTGGTGAAATGCAAATCAATAAGAACGGATTAGAATTGGAACCGTCATTCCTCGTGAATGAAGTGATTATTCGACAATTACAAGTCTCAATACGGTTAATACATTATGAATGAGTTATGATTATGAATGAACAACAACGAAAGGAATGAATATCCTTTTAACCGAGTAAGAATTAACTTACACAATACCGGTGAAGAAAGTCCTTCCTCGAACAACGTCCTAAAAAGAGATGTAGGTCGCTCGAACATCCTTGAATAACACAATTACCAATAATCTGCTTAATAAACGATACACATGATCACAACCCACTTCAAGAGTCGATACAACAATATCCAAACTCATTGGGGCATTAAGGCAAACACTTAGCAAACATTCATCCTCTGATTATAATCAACCCCAACTATATAGGAACCAAACTCCAAAAGGAGTAATAAAATCCAACAAAACACCTCCGATGATTTCAATAATCCAATAAGAATCCACAAATCGAGTTAATGATAACATCTAATCGAAAACCCCCAAATATCAAAGTCAACTCTAAAGTGTTCTTGATTAATTCTCCAAATATTCATCAAATCCGAAAAACACATCAATAAATCCATAGGAATACATGTATCCAAGGTAGATAATCCATATCTAACATATTCCAACTTAAAACCAAGCTTACATGAAGAGATCGGAAGGAAAATATTCAAAATTCGAAATTCTAGATTCAAGAATCATCTACCATGATTTGATGAATCGGAGAGGATGAAATGATGATTAATCCAACTTAAAAACTTGAAGATGATGATAGGTGAGTGCAGCTCGAAGATATGCTTCCAAATCGCCCGAAATCGCCCGGAATCGTCGAAGGAGTGAAGTGAAATGAAAAATGACGAATCTGGACTGGACTGTCCAATTCATATTGTTCCCAGATTAGCGCACGCTATGACCTCATATTTAGTGTGCGCTAGCGGGTTTACTGGACAGTCCAGTGAACTCTGACTGCCTCGTTAACGTACGCTACGAACTTGGTAGAATGCGCTAACGCCTTCCCGATAGCGTGCGTTAATCCGAAATGTTAGCATGTGCTAACAAAATATCTGATGTCCAGTAACTGAAGTCCCGAACCCTATGTCCTCTGACCTGTTCGCGATAGCGCGCGCTACACCCATAATTTAGCGTGCGCTACTACACCATTAGCGTACGCTAATATCTACTCATAGCGTGCGCTATGAATTATTCCAACTCAGTCTAGTACCCACTGGACTCTGCCTGATCGACCTTAGCGCGCGCTACACTGCTAGCATAGCGTGCGCTATCCGAACTCACTAGCGCGCGCTACTTACCATTCGTAGCGTGCGCTACTACAACTCAACTGCAGTCCAGTGCCTTCTGGACTATCTGCCTGAACCACGCTAGCGTGCACTAATGCTGAGAGGTAGCGTGTGCTACCCGTACTCAATTAGCGCGCGCTAAAGAGAGTACATAGCGTGCGCTACTCCTCACACACAGCCCACTATTAAGATGACAACGATGATAACCACGGCTCGATCCTCCACCCAGGTAGAAAGATGAATAATAACTGATACACAATACAAATTGCTCTGAACGGTGAATACAATGATTGAATATGAATGATGACTGATTATTAATGAGTGAAAAAAATACGGAGTGACAATTACTGAATGATAATGACTGAATTACAACCGCGTATTACAACAATTGCCCTTGTACTCGTTGAAGCCAAACTTCTATTCCTTGCTCAATTAAATCCTGACGAATCTTCGTCTGAGATGTAAGAACCTCGAGCATTTGAAGCGATGCCGATTTGCGGCTCAAAGGAGGACATTGGCTTTTCCTGGATGATAAAGAATTTCTAAATCGTAATCCTTTATTAACTCTAACCAACATATCTGTCTCATATTCATCTCTTTCTGACTGAAAATATACTTCAGGCTCTTGTGATCAGTAAAAATCCGACACGGAGAACCATACAAATAGTGTCGCTAGATCTTGAGTGCAAAGACAATCGCGGCCAACTCCAAGTTATGAGTAGGATAGTTCAACTCGTACGACTTCAGTTGTCGTGACGCAAAAGATATCATCTTATCATGTTGCATAAGCACACATCCAAGACCTTGACTCGAAGCGTCACTATAAACTGCAAATCCATCACTACCATGCGGTAAAGCTAGAATTGGTGATGAGGTCAAACGTCTCTTCAGCTCATCGAAGCTCTCTTGTCTCTCAGCCGTCCAAACAAACTTTTCTGTCTTCTGGAGTAATTTTGTAAGCGGCCGAGTGAGTTTCGAGAACCCCTCGACAAACCGACGGTAATACCCAACAAGGCCCAAAAAGCTACGAACTTCCTTAACATTTTTAGGCGGTGCCCAATCTAGCACTGCCTCAATCTTCTACGGGTCTACACGAACCCCTTCGGCCGAAATCACATGGCCGAGAAACATAACATCTTCCAACCATAACTCACATTTCGAAAATTTTGCATAGAGGTGCTCGGTTCTCAAAATATCTAGTACCAAATGTAAGTGTCGGGCATGTAACACCCCCAAGTTATTCAGGGTATATTACAGTGTCGTGAGCCCTGTCGTGGGACCCATAAGGCTAAACATACGCAGAACTATAATTCTTAACTGAGAAGGTCCAAATACAATGAAATGAAGGACAATACAAAGGGTGTTCAAACCATATCCAATGTATCCAAAACAACACAACACAAAATCAATACCTCGGCAACACAGTCCTGAATATCAAGGAAACTAAAAAAAACAATACTCGAGTATTTAATAACCATTCCAGTACAACAACACTGAATGGAGGAACACAAAATATAGCCAGAAACAAGACACAGTATCACGCTTGCCCTTCATCTTTATGCCGACCCGATACCTACCTGTCCGCTCTCCTGGAACCTGAAATACATAAAAAGTATTTCCCGCATAAAGGGGTTAGCCGTCGAATAGCTAGTGCAAGTATATTGAATATAAAATACAATACTCCTCGACAATAAAGTAAAAGTAACCGTCAATTCGTCATTTGAAGAATAGTATTCCGGAATAACTAAATCTCATAGCATCACATCAATACATACATGATCAACCGTGGAACCGCACTAGAGGCTACGGAACCCTCAGAGGACCCGTCAGTCCCTCCCAGAGTGGTTAACTCATATTATCCGTGGAGTCACACCAGAGGCTACAAAACACTCAGAGGACCCATCGGCCTATCCGAGAGTGGATATAAACCATCATGCCAATCATATATATTACTTTCAAAGTCGAGAACGTACAATCATAAATATATACTTGCCTTTGAGACATCGAAAAATTAAATGGAAAAGTGTATGCATTCGGTAGGTCCAAGAACGTACTTCCAGCACCTAAACGATTCACAAGGAATATGATAATTAATAATTCATACTCAAATTACATGAAGAAACTCCCGAAACCCGCCTACAATTCATGAAACTACAGGTGTAAACAACTAAAGGTTGGAAAATCACCCAAACCTCCACAAGTCCGAACACGGCACAAACCAATCCGTAAAATCGTAGGACAAGCATGTATACAGGGTAGATACATCACAATCTCAAGGTCCTCAAACTCCAAAATGGATAAATCGGACGAATCTAACAAAAACCCCAAAATTCCCAAAATTAGGGTTCTAAGGATTTTTACCTTGATTTGGAAGATGGAATGGATTAGATGTTGTGAAATCTTTGTTCTCCAACCAAAGATGTTGATATCTGAAGAAGGATCGCCTCCAAACTCCCCGAATCGCCCAAAACCCACTGCTCCTGATCGGAAATGTGAGAAGGATGGAAAAATGATGAAATGGAAGTCAACTGTCCAATATATACTTGCCCAGTCTAGCGCACGCTACGCCTCGAATATTAGCGTGCGCTAGCGGGGTCACCGGGTAATCCAGTGGCTTCTGCCGGCCCCGTTAGCGTGCGTTAGGGATACTGTTGCATGCGCTAATCGTCTTCCTTTAGCGTGCGCTAGCCAAAAGTTAGCGTGCGCTATCTGGAAATTGGTGTCCGGAAAATGGAGTCCAGAACCTATTGTCCTCTGCCCTGCTCGAGTCTTAGCGTGCGCTACCATGATAGCTTAGCGTGCGCTACGCAACACTTATAGCATGCGCTAGCCGAAGCCTAGCGTATGCTACCTGATAGTCCAGACAGTCTGAAAATCTCACTGCCTCTGCCGACCCAGCCCGTTAGCGTGCACTACGGACGTGTTAGCGCGCGCTACTGATCACGAATAGCGTGCGCTAGCTAACTCCTAGCGTGCGCTAACTTCTAATCCAGAGAGCACAGAATTGGCTACTGTCTCTGCCCTATTTGGTCCCTTAGCGCACGCTACGGCTCAAAGCTAGCGTGCGCTACTCAAGAAGAATTAGCGTGCGTTAGCCTAGGCCTAGCGTGCGCTATTTCTCTAACCCAGAATACTTCCGCAACGTCTAAACAACACGTTCATTATCCAAACAAGGTACGAAACTATATAACAATATCGACAACATCAGAAAGAGTTTACAAAGTGATAAAATAGGAAGAACAACAAGGTCAAACAGTCAATAAAAAGTACGGGTATTACATTCTCCTCCTCTAAAAAGAAGTTTTGTCCCGAAACTTAAGAAATAAAAAGTTCGGGGTACTCCGAACACATCTTCTCTTCCGTCTCCCAAGTCGCCTCCTCGACTCCATGTCTCGACCATTGCACTTTAACCAATGGAATGGTCTTATGCCGAAGGTGTTTCTCACGATGCTCAAGGATCTTCACGGGTCTCTCCGGAAAGGTAATATCCTTGGCTACGTCAATCTCACAATAGTCGATAACATGACTCGGATCCGGCACGTACTTTCTCAACTGAGACACATGAAAAACACTATGGATGTGACGCAAAGCTGGAGTCAACGCCAAACGATAAGCTAAATCTCCAACCCTGTCCAAAATCTCAAAAGGTCCGATATACCTCGGACTAAGTTTTCCCTTTTTCCCGAAGTGGAAAACCCCTCTGGTCGGTGACACCTTGCGTAGGACATGATCCCCCACTTCGAACTCCAAGGGTCGACGACGAGTATCAGCATAAGATTTCTGACGGCTCTGGGCAGTCAGCAACTAGTCCCGAATGATAGAAATCTTTTCTTTAGTCTCCATCAACATCTTCGGCTCCGTTCCGATTAGCTCCAAAGCCTCGTCCCAACATAATGGCGACCTACATCGCCTACCATAAAGTGCCTCGAACAGTGCCATTTTGATCGACGCATGCCAACTATTATTATAGGCAAATTTGATCAATGGCAAATGAAGCTCTCAATCATTACTCCAGTCGAGGGCACAATCCCGCAATATATCCTCCAATGTCTGAATCGTCCTCTCCATTTGACCGTCTGACTGAGGATGAAAGGACGTGCTCAATCTCAACTCAGTACCCAAAGCCTGATGAACGGCTTGCCAAAAATGCGATACGAAACGACCATCTTGATCAGAAATAATGGTCTTACGGGTACCGTGCAATCTCACGATCTCAGCTATAAAAGTTAGAGCCAATCTCTCCGGTCCCCAAGTATCATTAATACCCAAAAAGTGTGCAGACTTGGTCAACCGATCGACGATTACCCAAATCATATTCATTATGGCTCTAGTTCTCGGCATGTCAGTGATAAAATCCATAGAGATATCTTCCCACTTCCACTCGGGAATGGGAAGCGGATTCAACAACCCCATTAGTCGTTAATGTTCGATGTTGAATTGATGACACATCAAGCACCATAGTACAAATTCCGTGACATCCTTCTTCATGTTATTCCACCAAAACATTCGCTTCAAGTCTTTGTACATCTTACTCATTCCTGGGTGGATTGAGTAAGGCGTAGCATGGGCTTCTCGGAGAATTCTCTGCCTCAACTCTAGATCATTTAAAACATAAAGCCTGACCTGGAATCTCAGAATACTATCCTCGTGAACCATAAAGCTAGGGGCTCTTCCTTTAATTACATCTTCCTTCAGTTGAGCGATCATCGGGTCACTCTACTGTTTCCATTTGATGTCGTCAACCAAGGACGAAGTAATTTTGAGAGTGCACAACTGTCCTTGTACTCGTTGATGCCAAACTTCTATTCCTTGCTCAATTAAATCCTGACGAATCTTCATCTGAGAAGTAAGAACCTCGAGCATCTGGAGCGATGCTGATTTGCGGCTCAAAGCATCTGCGATGTCATTGGCTTTTCCGGGGTGATAAATAATTTCCAAATCGTAGTCTTTTATCAACTCTAACCAATGTCTCTGTCTCATATTCAGCTCTTTCTGACTAAAATAGTACTTCGGGCTCTTGTGATCGGTATACATCTGACACGTAGAACCATACAAATAGTGTCGCCAAATCTTGAGTGCGAAGACAATTGAGGCCAACTCCAAATCGTGAGTAGGATAGTTCATCTCATATGGCTTTAGTTGTCGTGACGCAAAAGCTATTGTCTTATCATGCTGCATAAGCACACAGCCAAGACCTTGACCCGAAGCGTCACTATAAACTGCAAATCCCTCACTGCCATGTGGTAAAGCTAGGATCGGCGCTGAAGTCAAACGTCTCTTCAGCTCATCGAAGCTCTATTGTATCTCATCCGTCCAAGTAAACTTTTCTGTCTTCTGGAGTAATTTCGTAAGCGGCCGAGCGAGTTTCGAGAACCCCTCGACAAACCGTCGGTAATACCCGGTGCCCAATCTAGCGCTGCCTTAATATTCTACGGGTCTACACGAACCCCTTCGACAGAAATCACATGGCCGAGAAACATAACTTCTTCCAACCAGAACTCACATTTCGAGTATTTTGCATAGAGGTGCTCGGCTCTCAAAATATCTAATACCAAACGCAAGTGTCAGGCATGTTCCTCCTTATCTCGAGAATAGATCAAAATGTCATCAATAAAGACGACTACACACCTGTCGAGGTACTCAATGAATATCGTGTTCATTAACTGCATGAATACCGCCGGTGCATTAGTCAATCCAAAAGGCATAACTACAAATTCATAATGCTCGTATCTCGTCTGAAATGCCGTCTTCGGAACGTCAGACTCTCTCACCCTGAGTTGATAGTACCCTGATCTCAAATCAATTTTCGAGAAAACTGCAGCACCCTGTAATTGTTCAAATAAATTGTCTATACGACACAAAGGATACTTGTTCTTGATGGTCACTTTGTTCAGCTCACGGTAGTCGATGCACAAACATAGTGAACCATACTTCTTTCTCAGAAATAGGACAGGCGCGCCCCAAGGCGAAGCGATTCTTGCATCTCGGAAGGTGCCATACGATAAGGTGCCTTAGAAATCGGATCCGCATCAGGCTCTATGTCCACAGAAAATTCTATCTCCCGATCTGGCGGTAATCCCGGGAGATCGTCCGGGATAACATCGGGATACTCATTAACAACCGGAATCGAAGAGAAATCGACTTCGTTCTCTTCTGTGTTCAAAGAATAACACCAATAGCCCGTGCAACCTTTATTCAAAAAGTTATACGGCCTTCATGGCGATGATAAGCAACTTAGATTGGCCCGATTTACGTCCCAAAAATGAGTACTTGGATCCCTTTAGTTATCATGGTGATAACCTTGGTACGGTAATTCATAATCGCTTGGTGACTATCAATCCAATCCTCACCGAGGATCACATCGTCGCCTTCCATATCAACTTCAATCAAATTCGATAACCAATCTATACTAGATATAATCACCGTAAAATCTCTAATCTCCCGGTTTCCGACAATTCTATCCCCGCTAGGTAGTTTCACAATGAAGGGATCGCAAGCAGTCATACAAGTTATATTCAAATGGCGTACACACTCCAAGGAAATGAAAGAATGGGTAGCACCCGTATCAAAAAGTACATGAACTGGATTAGATAAAATATGAATGGTACCTGAGGCCACCGCCGCGTCGGGTTCGTCTGTTCGACGCATCTCATAGATTCGTGGTTCTATCGAACCGATGCTAGTGTTCCCCCCTTCATTGTTCTGACCCCGGCCCCAGCCCCTGCCGTAATTCTGCTGAGACTGACCAAAAGATTGCCGCTGATTCACGCCTTGATCAAGTGGCACTGGGGCAGACGCCTGAGTGTCCAGAGTCCGATTTGGTTCGGAACAATAAGCTGCTCTATGTCCCATCTGTCCCCAAGTGTGACACTTCAAAGGTGGAAAATTGCATTCCAAATTAACGTGGCCTGGCCGACCACAATTATAGCAAGTCACCGAGCAAGCTGAGATGCCCGGAGCAGAACGGAAACTCCTCTTTCCTTTAGCAGAACGTTATGACTGTCTGGCGGAACGGTTAGTCATATGAGACCTCTGGAAGATGCCACTCTTAGAGCCAGAAAAAATTTCCGCGATCTTCTGCTTCTTCGGTTTTTCATTGGTATCATTGTCGGGGCTTAACATGTCATGGGCCAAGGCCCTATCCTGATATTCTTTCAACATGGTGCAAGCAAATCTGGCCATATACCGGCGTAAGTCCATATTCATCCGCATATCAAAGTAACGGATCTTATCATGCTCGTTTCGCACTTGATCTTTCACGTGGATCAATTGTTGGTTGTACTTCACGACTGCCTGCGAAACGGGAATGTTCTGTGGCTTAGCCTCGAAAAAGGCTCGAATTCGGCCTTCTCGCACTGGACAAGGACAAAACTTGGCCTCCAAAAGCTCATTAAACTCTTCCCACGTAGCAACACGGTCCTGCGGCTTGATGACTTTTCACCACGTAGCGGCCTCCTTAGTGAGGAAATACTCAGCAATCGGTATGTTCCTCGCTTCGGGATAGTCAACCGCTTCAAAAATTTTCTCATACTCCGCTAGCCAATCCTCCCAACCTAACGGGTTTGTGGCACTGCCAAACTGTGGAGGGTGCATACGGATTACATTTTGCAGTAAGGCGTCCGTTGTTGGGTTCGGATTGTTCAACTGAACGGCTTGGGCCAAAATGGTCATCTGGTTAGCCAATTGTTCAAGTGCATTCGCAACTCCAACATCCGTGCTGTTTCCCTGGCCAGTCGACTGGTCGTGCTGACTCTCGGTGTCAGGATGCATCGAATTAGATAGGCTGGGGTTGGTCAATCCCGCATCGGAACTGAGGGAAACGGCCATGCCACATCCTCGTCCACGTCCAAGGCCTCGTACCCTACCAGCTGACATACTGATGAAGTAACACCCCCAAGTTATTCAGGGTATATTACAACGCCGTGAGACCCGCCGTGGGACCCACAAGGCTAAACATACGCGTAACTGTAATTCTTGAGCGAGAAGGTCCAAATACAATGAAATGAAGGACAATACAAAGGGTGTTCAATCCATATCCAATGTATCCAAAACAACATAACACAAAATCAATACCTCGGAAACACAGGCCGGAACATCAAGGAAACTGAAAAAACTAATACTCGAGTATTTAATAACCATTCCAGTACAACAACACTGAATTGAGGAACACAAAATATAACCAGAAACAAGACACAGTATCACGCTTGCCCATCATCTTCATGCCGACACGATACCTGCCTGTCCGCTCTCCTGGAACCTGAAATACATAAAAAGTATTTCCCCCATAAAGGGGTTAGCCGTCGAATAGCTAGTGCAAGTATATCGAATATGAAATACAATACTCCTCAACAATAAAGTAAAAGTAACCGTCAATTCATCATTTCAAGATTAGTATTCCGAAATAACTAAATTCATAGCATCACATCAATACATACATGATCAACCGTGGAACCGCACCAGAGGCTACGGAACCCTCAGAGGACCCGTCGGTCCGTCCCAGAGTGGTTAACTCATATTATCCGCGGAATCGCACCAGAGGCTACGAAACCCTCAGAGGACCCGTCGGCCCATCCCAGAGTGGATATAAACCATCATGCCTATCATATATCTTACTTTCAAAGTCGAGAATGTACAATCATAAATATATACTTGCCTTTGATAAATCGAGAAATTGAACGGAAAAGAGTATGAGTTCGGTAGGTCCAAGAACGCACTTCCGGCACCTAAACTGTAACGCCTTGTCTTTCTTAATTAAAAAGCACGTTACACAACTCAATTTTTTTCCTTAAAATTTTTATATAAATTTGGAGTATTTGCGGAAGCATTTTAGTAAGTAAATCCTCAATAAAACTCATTTATTCAACCCATCAGTACAGTTTAACAAAAACATGGGAAATCAAATATTCGGACATAGTCCGTTGAAATTACATTCATTGAAGAACATCAAGTGTTTCGTAAAAATAATAACAATTACATCGACAACATATTTTATTCTTTATAATTTCATCATGTTGGGAGTATGATTCATCTTCTGCTTGTCCCGTTCGTCGATTCCTTAGCCTGAAAAACATAAACGACGGGGTGTGAGTACGCGAGCATACTCAGTGATATTAAACCCTTATAAATCGTCAAAATTATATTGTGTAATGCACATAAAACATTCTTATCTGTGTGAGACTCGTCTCGGATTTCTTTCATTCTTTCGACCCCTCGCGGATCGTCATGTTACACGACACAATGATGACCATAACATATTAAAACAGTAAAACCTCACCTTGTTTGCGGAAATCTTGAATTATCTTCCTTTAAATTTGGCTCGGTTGTCCTTCTTCATTCCTGGATACGCTGCTCCTAGCAATTGAAAATACTTTTTCATATTTCCGGCCATAAATTCTTGATGTGAAATCTGAAATCTCTTTGAGAACTTTTATCAAACACCTTTGAAAATGGTCAGGTTTGAGCTTTCTGTTTGATCGGGCTTTTTGAGGGCCTTTACATTTTTGGAAGGGAAATATGTTATGGGCTTTCTACTGTAGAGGTCCAGAGCTTTCATATGATATAAGATATGTACAAAAATACGTACGGGAACATGTATAAATAGGGGCTCAAAGTCGGTTGAAAATCAATACATATCCGGACAACTGGAAGCCTTATCTGGACAGCTGGCGCAGCGGAAACGTGGTGGGCCCATAAAGGTCCCAGGATCGAAACCTAGCTCCAATACCATTCTGTAATGCCCTGGCTTTCTAAAATAAAAAGCACGTTACACAGCTCAATTTGTCCTTAATTTTTTTTATATAAATTCGGAGTATTTGCGGAAGGGTTTTAGTCAGTAAATCTTCAATAAAAGTCGTTTATTCAAACATCAGTACAGTTTTACAAAAACATGGGAAATCAAATATTCGGAAATAGTCTGCTGAAATTACATTCGTTGAAGAACATCAAGTGTTTCGTAAAAATAATAACAATTACGGCGACAACATCTTTTATTCTTTAGAACTTCATTGTGTTGGGAGTATGTATTCATCTTCTGCTCGTCCCGTTTGTCGATTCCTTAGCCTGAAAAACATAAATGACGAGGTGTGAGTATGCGAGCATACTCAGTGAGATTAAACCCTTATAAATCGTCAAAATCATGTTGTGTAATGCACATAAAACATTCTTATCTTGTGTGAGACTCGTCTCGGATTTCTTTCATTCTTTCGACCCCTCGCGGGTCGTCATGTTACACGACACAACGATGACCGTAACATATTAAAACAGTATAACCTCACCTCGTTTGCTGAAATCTTGAAATATCTTCCTTTGAATTTGGCTCGATTGTCCTTCTTCGATCCCGGATACGCTGCTCCTAGCACTTGAAAATACTTTTCATATTTCCGGCCATAAATTCTTGATGTAAAACCTGAAATCTCTTTGAGGACTTTTATCAAACCCCTTTGAAAAATTGTCAGATTTGAGATTCCTGTTTGATCGGGCTTTTTGAGGCCCTTATAATTTCAGGATGGGACATATGTTACAGGCGTTTTAAGGTAGAGGTTCATAGCTTCAAAATGGTATATCATTTGTTGGAACATACTTAAGTATATATGTATTTATAGGAGTCCAAAATCGGTTGAAAATCAACCTTATCCAGACAGTTGGACTGCCTTATCCGGACAGCTGGCCGAGAAGATTCTGTCGGTCGTGACCGACCTTATCCGGACAGCTGGACAGCGTTATCCGGATAGTGACCGAGAAGCTTCTGTCGGTCGTGACTGACCTTATCCAGACAGCCTTATCCGTACAACGCCGAGAATCTTCTGTCGGCCGTGACCGGCATCTGTCGGTAGGCATGTCCGGCGATGACCGACAAATGTCCGTTAACTTGGCTCGGCTGATTCGACCCCTTCCTGGTGTCTAAATTCAATTTTCCGACCTGTTCCGGGCTCGTCGGAGTTAAATCTTCGATATGCTCAGAATGGATTTTCGATGATAATAATAATAAAATAATTTAATATTATTTTTGCAATATAAGTTGTTCATGGATCCACTTTCTTTCGGTATCTTGGATCTATTATCCAAAAGGATGGAGAGCTAGATGGCGATGTGGGTCACAGAATAAAGGCAGGGTGGTTGAAGTGGAAGTGTGCCACAGGGGTTTTATGTGATCCTGACATACCTCATAGATTAAAGGGTAAATTTCACCGCACAGCAATTAGGCCTGCGCTGTTATATGGCACCGAGTGTTGGGCTGTAAAACAGTGTCACGTTCAAAAGCTGAATGTGGCGGAGATGCGTATGCTATGATGGATGTGTGGTCATACAAAAAAGGATCGGCTCAGAAATGAGGTGATTAGAGAGAAGGTAAGAGTTGCGTCTATAGAAGGCAAGATGATGGAGAATCGATTACGATGGTTTGGTCATGTGAGACGAAGACCTGTTGATGCCCCAGTGAGGAGGATAGAAAGTTGGGGAATAAGTAATGTTGTGAAAGGTAGAGGAAGACCCAAGAAAACTTAGATAAAGATGATTGAAAATTGTTGGGATAACAAAAACCCTGTATCGATGATGTTGGGATAAACAATCCCTGTATCGATCGTATTGTCAGAATGTTTTGACAATATGCCAAATCTTGCATACCACCAATAGATGTATCGAAAAGCTGATCAAGTATCAACCAGTATTGAAGACTTCTCGCAGTCCCACCATACAGTAAACATATCATACAGCAAAGAGTCCCGCAAAGCTAAGTATGGAAGCTGTCTCGAAATGTCAATTCAGCAATCCTTCCATACAGCCCTCAAACAGGACAAGAACGAATCTTCAGTATTCGCTAGAAGTCAAGTCCCGTTTGATAAAGAAGTATTTAAATACTAAAGAATAAAGTATTTAAATACTGTAAGTCATCAGATGATCTTTAAATCCCGCAATATCCGGATCTCAGTTTATTCAAGTTAAATATCAAGTTGTCGCAGAATCTTGCTCAACGGATCTATCTCAACGAATATATTTCAGATGCTATATATATCTCTAGAGTTTGAAGATCATCCACAGATAACAGATACATACATACACACGACTTACAAACGAACAAGTGCTTACACGAATATTCAGAGCAAAACATATCTCCCAAAGTTTTCTGCTATTCTGATAGAAGAGATATACAGGGCTCAAACCGTGAACAACACATCATCATCTATAAGCTCATAAAGTCAATCCGTTGTTCAAATATTGTCCTAAACCATGAACAAACCCATCAGCCCTGTGTGGACTGAGAAACCTTGCTATTCCCGAACTTTGTGTGACGGACTTTATTGGGAAAAACAATGTTGTGTTGATAATTACCAAACAACAAAGCTTGATACAACAAGCTAGCAAACAACAAGATGATAAATGCCCAACATACAGCAAGCCACTGTATCGAAAGTCGATGGAAGTTGCTAATCCTGTATCGAAGACTTCTCTTAATACCATCATACAGCAACAGAATCTAAAAATATGGAAGTTGTCCCTCAATACAGCAAACATTCGATACAGTAACTACTTCTTTATAGCCTACGGCGCAAATGAATACAACATTCAAGCTGTAAAGTATCGAGATCTTCAATACCCATAGGAACAACTGAAGACCGTTTGGAAAGGAATCTTTGGTACTCACTAAAGTCAAGTCCCGTTTGATAAAGAAGTATTTAAATACTGAAAGGATAAAGTATTTAAATACTGAAGCTGATAGAGATCTTCAAATCCCGCAATATTCGGATCTCAGTCTATTCAAGTCAACTATCAAGTTGTCACATAATCTTGCTTAATAGATCTATCTCAACTGATATATCCAAAGAAGGCTATTTATACCCCAGAGTTTGAAGATCAAGGAAGAAGAATACATACAAGCTTACAAGCGATATTCAAACCATCGAAAGACTGAATATTCATTATCATCAGATCAAGAGCAAGTATATTTTTTTCTAGCATCAATCCATATCTGAGAAAGAATAAATATACGCAGTCATCAAGAACAGCCATCATCAGCTCAAGAGCTTCATATTCAAGTTGTTGTTCTTACCTGGTTACCTACCCTTTTACCTTTGTGTAAAAACTGAGCTCTGTGTGAACTCAACAAGTTATTCTGACCTATGTGGGACGAATAAGGACAAAGCTTTGGAACTGTGTGTGAAGAAGCAAGTCAAGAAGGAAGCTTTAACCAAATCTGTGTGAACGGTTGAAAGCAACATTCTTTATATCAATCCGTGTGAACGATACAACGATAGGTTTGATTATAGTCACATAGTTGTGTACGCAGTGATTATTATAAACGTTTTACTCCTGTGTGGAGGACCAGTGGACGTAGAGGGGTTTACCTCGAGCCACTTAAATACTGTGTTATTTACCTTTTGCCGTTACTGTTTTCATAAACTGTGATTTATATAAGTATACACTGCAAAACCCTGTATGCACCAAGATAACAGGAGAATAGACCGAGTTGCTGTATCAACAGCAACTTACTGTTGCAAGACATCCGCTACGCACTCCGAGTTGAAAATCGTACAGCTTGTTGCTTAAAACATTTTCCAAGTTGTATTTTGTATACTTAAGGGACCAACAAGTGGTATCGGAGCGGTTGATTCTAAAAAGAATCATTCGTATTTTTAACTGAATCATATCTTTAAAATCCCTTTATTTTTGAAAACTTCGTTATATTTCCTATTCTTAGACATGGATACCTCAATGATTAACAAGGTACCAATGTTTTCTATTAACGAGTTTGATGACTAGAGAAATAGGATGAAGAACAAACTCAAGGCCTTCATTGGAGAATCAAAAGCTTCACCCGCATCAACAAGGACTGAATTTCTTCAGGTGGTCACTGACAGTGACTCGTCTGATGATGAGCTAGAAGATAGAGCCTACATGTGCTCTATGGCCAAAGTTAACAAGGAAAATGAAGACGGCGACGATGATGAGGTAAGCTCTACCTCAACTATTCCTGTAAATACATCTCATACCTTTGAAAATATGTTGAATGAATTTAATAACATTCAAAAGGCCCATGAGACATTAAAAAGAGAAAACATACAGCTTGAAATTTCTAACTTAGATCTCAAAGAAGAAAACGACTTGCTGAAGGATAATTACGAAAATATGTCTGTCGACTGCGAAAACAACAAAGTCAATTTGGAAAAACTCATGGAGAGCAATCATCAACTTGCTCACGATCTAAATGAGACTAAGTCTCATCTTGAAATCAAGACAAGTGATTTGGCTCTACTCGAAGCCAAAGTAAAATCGCTCGAGAAACGTGAAGGAGAATTAGAGACAATCTTCAATTCTTTCGAGAAATCCTCTAATAGAATGAAGAGATCCTAAGCACTGGGCAACATGCTCATGATAAACATGGCTTAGGATACAATTCGTTCTCCAACAAAGGAAAATCTAGTACGGTATTCGTCATAAGTGAGGAACCCATTCCTATACCGGAAGACATCCCGAGTACTGCGAATACACCTACTGCACCGCGCATAGCAAAGGCTGCGATTCCACCGCCCGGATCATATCATAGACAGCGGAATCCTCAGCCATCTAGATCGGTAAGGCATAACCAACAGTTGCATGCTCCCCGAGCATATCAACAGCACCAACAGTTGTATCCAAATATCAAAGGCCCGCACGACAGTACTTTCAGTACAGCGCGGCTAGATATTGGATACAGGAGCCCCGTTATCCATCAAGAAAACAGCTCGCAACGCAGCATCAACAACAGCTTTGGGAATTCAACTGGAGACCCAGGAGGCAATCTATAAGATCTATGAAAATGGCTCCACCTCCTAGACGACAATCGTACTGGAATAATAACTGTAACTCTTGATTTTACATGCATGATAATCATGATCACTGCAGCTACGTGCTTGCCCCAAATAGACATCGCAAGAACGGACCAAAAGTAACCTACAGGAAAGCAATTGCTGTCTGGCAAATTTGGGTACCGAAAGGCACTATCACACCAGGACCCAAATTTACTTGATTTCTTTGCTTCGACAAAAATTGGGAACGCTACAACTAGGCTCCCTGTAAGTTCTTATGCTTTTACTCATTAATTGAGGGGGAATGCTGTAAGACCCAAGAATACAATATCTGCCATTAATTAACTGTACACTCAGAATAGTCAAGACAGCACTGTAGGACAAAGAAGGCATGAAACCTTCCTACAGCTCACATGTGTATTAATTAAGGGGGAATTCAGTACGATCCATGAATACAGTGTTAATCCTAACAATAATGTAATAATTGAAACCTGTATGTACTTTTTAATAGGGTCTACATTATTCGCGGATACAGTATTTACACTATAGGACATCAATTATACTTGATAGTTTTATTCTATTGTGTATTGCAAACAGTTTTAAGTCCACATGTCCTGTTTTTATATTCAAACTTTGTCTTTAAACGCTTTGCATGACATCTGGACTTCTCTATCTCGAACGACGTGAATTTTAACTCATTCAATTTTTATTGCTGCAATCCAACAAGTTTAAGTATCAAACTGTAAGAACTTATCTGCGAACAGTTCATAGGTTCAATTATACTCAACTAGATCACACTGTAAGATTATGCCTGCATGCCAATCATAAGTTTAAGTTGTAATACACTTCCTTGTTGGATGCTATCATTTTTAGAACTTGCCTGCGAGCAGTTCATATTTCTTTTAGACTAAGTGCTGAATACCAGATCATTCGACAGAAGATCGAGAAGTCTGCTCAAGAAATTATCAAAAAGGGGAAATTGTTTTAGCATTAAAATGTTTTGGCATCATCAAGAAATTTTGGAAATTATCAAAAAGGGGGAAATTGTTGGGAAAAACAATGTTGTGTTGATAATTACCAAACAACAAAGCTTGATACAGCAAGCTAGCAAACAACAAGATGATAAATGCCCAGCATACAGCAAGCTGCTGTATCGAAATTCGATCGAAGTTGCTAATCCTGTATCGAAGACTTCTCTTAATACCATCATACAGCAACAAAATATAAAAATATGGAAGTTGTCCCTCAATACAGCAAACATTCGATACAACAACTACTCCTTTATAGCCTACAGTGCAAATGAATACAACATCCAAGCTGTAAAGTATCGAGATCTTCAATACCCATCGGAACAGGACTGAAGACTGTTTGGAAAGGAATCTTTGGTACTCACTAAAGTCAAGTCCCGTTTGATAAAGAAGTATTTAAATACTGAAAGGATAAAGTATTTAAATACTGAAGCCGATAGAGATCTTCAAATCCCGCAATATTCGGATCTTAGTCTATTCAAGTCAACTATCAAGTTGTCACATAATCTTGCTCAACGGATCTATCTCAACGGATATATCCAAAGAAGGCTATTTATACCCCAGAGTTTGAAGATCAAAGAAGAAGAATACATATAAGCTTACAAGCGATATTCAAACCATCGAAAGACTGAATATTCATTATC
Organism: Orobanche coerulescens; assembly: GCA_033398695.1. Classification (NCBI taxonomy): domain Eukaryota; kingdom Viridiplantae; phylum Streptophyta; class Magnoliopsida; order Lamiales; family Orobanchaceae; genus Orobanche; species Orobanche coerulescens. Next base: position 67,992,651 of record CM065810.1, read on the forward strand.
ATCAAATCAAGAGCAAGTATATTTCTTTCTAGCATCAATCCATATCTGAGAAAGAAGAAATATACTCAGTCATCAAGAACAGCCATCATCAGCTCAAGAGCTTCATATTCAAGCTGTTGTTCTTACCTGGTTACCTACCCTTTTACCTTTGTGTAAAAACTGAGCTCTGTGTGAACTCAACAAGTTATTCTGACCTATGTGGGACGAATAAGGATGAAGCTTTGGAACTGTGTGTGAAGAAGTAAGTCAAGAAGGAAGCTTTAACCAAATCTGTGTGAACGGTTGAAAGCGACATTCTTTGTATCAATCTGTGTGAACGATACAAGGATAGGTTTGATTATAGTGATATAGTTGTGTACGCAGTGATTATAATAAATGTTTTACTCCTGTGTGGAGGACCAGTGGACGTAGAGGGGCTTACCTTGAACCACTTAAATACTGTGTTATTTACCTTTTGCCGTTATTGTTTTCATAAACTGTGATTTATATAAGTATACACTGCAAAACCCTGTACGCACCAAGCTAACAGGAGAATAGACCGAGTTGCTGTATCAACAGCAACTTACTGTTGCAAGACTTCCGCTACGCACTCCGAGTTGAAAATCGTACAGGTTATTGCTTAAAACATTTTTCAAGCTATATTTTGTATACTTAAGGGACCAACATACTTGCATTGAAGAAGACGAAGCTTCAGAACTGTGTGTGAAGAGGCCAGTCACGTGTTAGCTCAAACCAATCTATGTGAAAGGTTGAAAGCTAAGATCTTTATATCAATCTGTGTGAACGATATACACTACAAAAAATACAGTATTAACCGACGCCATTTACCGATGCCAGTAACAGGCGTTGGTATTTTTTACATTTAACGACGCCGTTACCGACACCTGTGGATTTGGACGAGTCCCGACGGCTTTAATGACGCCATATCATGGATGTCTTCCCGCGAAATTTACCGACGCTTGTCCCGACGACTACAGGCATTGGAAATATACCGACGGCGATTATGCCGTCATTAAATGGCATGATTAGTTTGCGCAATTACGTGACTCACCTGAATTAACGACGCCATCCCGGTCATCGGTATTTGGTAAATTTAACAACGCTTTTACCGACGCCAAGCTATCTGTCAAATTTAACAAGGCCGTTACCGACGGCCCGTTGGCGTCGGTAAATTTTAATACATACTCTGCCCTCTGCCTATTCTAATTCGACCTAAACTAGTGGTAATTCACCTCTGCAAAACGCCTCTCCCCGCCTCTCTCCCCGCGACCTAGAATACCCAAATCTATCTACTCGACATCCATCTGAGCAAGATTCTACTCGGAGCAAGATTCTACTCGGAGCTAGAAGTGAGTCTCTCTCTCTCTATTTTCATATGTAATCTTTTTTGATGTACCGACGACTATCAGATTCTTGCATTATGTTCTGCAGCTTTCTTTAGCTGGGATTTTTTTCGGGTCGTCGAAACTTAGTTCGTCATTTTCTATGCCCAGTCGCCCTTGCCTCTCTCTCTCAAGAAAGGGTTATTCAGTTATTCACCACCACCCACCAAGTTTGTTCTTCTCTCTCCTATTTGTTCTTCTCTCTAATTTTCTATCTTTGATTGAATATGTCAAGTATGTTCCTCTTTTGTTCGTTCTTCTTCGTGTTTTTTCCCTCTTTTTCTCCTATTGGTATGTTCTGATACTGTTGTAATGCTCTTTCCCTATTTTTTCTTCTTCTTAAATTGTTCTATTCCTTAACTGATTATATTCAAAGCAATACTAAACTAGACTTAGAAATAATATCTTATGTAGGTTCGGTTCGGAGGGAAAAAAAGTCACGTTTTTTTCTTTTACTCTGGAGCTTATATCCTTAGACATTATCAGACGAAAGTAGGTAAGCTTACAACATTGTATATTCTTCTGAATTACCACATCATATCCATGGCATGATTCACAATTTCATGTATACCTCGCATTTCACCGGTGATCTATTTCATTAGCCATGTGGTACCATTTCTCACCCCTACTCTTATACCTCGGATTTCTCCAGTAGTTTCATGTATCCAGATTACATATTCCATAGAAGAGTATTATAGTTCTATATTAACTCATATATTATGTATATGTACATGTATAGCTATACTCATATGTTATCTTTTTTTTATTATTTTGTTACAATTTTTAGAATGGGCGACAACCGTGACTAGATGTATCGCCGGAAACTTGATGGTTCTTGGAATCCTGCATTCCTCTCTGGACTTAACAACTTTATCGAGTATGCAAGTAGTCAGCCGCACTGCATGTCGGGTGACCAAATAAGATGTCCATGTAAAAAATGTGATAATATACAGTTTCATGATACATAAAAAGTTAAGTATCACATTGGGAAATTTGGGTTCATTAGGGAGTATAAAACTTGGATTTTTCACGGCGAAATTGAAATGGATGAGGGATGTGAAGATATGGATGAAGATGTGAATATGGATACCAATGAGTTGGGATCCAATTCGTACCGTACGATGGTCATGGAGCATGTCAGGCCACAATTTAATTTTTAGAATGTGGAAGAACCACCAAATCCTGAAGCAAAACGAATATATGACATGTTGAATGCTGGAGACAAAGAGTTGTGGCCTGGTTGTGCTAATTATTCCCAATTGTCTTATATGACTCGTTTCATGAGTTTGAAAGTAGAGAACCACTTATCAGAAAAGTGTTTTAATTAATTTGCACAGTTCATGAAAGACAGTCATCCAAAAGGGAATCTATGTCCCGATAACTTCTATAGTACAAAGAAATTATTGCGTGGGTTGGGATTACCTGTAGAGAAGATTGATTGTTGTCCAAATAGCTGCATGCTTTATTGGGACCATTACAAAGACAGTGAGAGTTGTATATTCTGTGGTACATCACGCTACAAAGATATGTGTCGTGCCTCAGGAAGCCGTAGGAGGAAAAAAGTGGCAGCCATGAAGATGTACTACTTTTCTCTTATTCCCCGATTGCAAAGGCTATACATGTCAAATGCTACCGCGGCAGATATGAGGTAGCATGCTTCATGTTCTGGTTCAAATGATGGAATTATGCGTTATCCTGCAGACTCTCCAACATGGAAGCACGTTGACACTATTTATTCAGATTTTGCTGCGGAGGCTAGAAATCTGAGATTATGTCTTTCGACTGGTGGTTCTGCACCTTTTGCATAATCACGGCGACAATATTCATCGTGGCCAGTTATAGTCACACCCTATAACTTACCACCTTGGCTCTATATGAAGGAACAATTCATGTTCCTAAGAATCTTAGTACCAGGGCCACGCAATCCTAAGATGCAATTGGATGTGTTTCTTCAGCCGCTCATAAAGTAGTTGGTGAACTTGTGGGAAGAGGGTGTTCCAACATTTGACATCTCATTGAAGCAAAATTTTCAAATGAGAGCAGTGTTGTTGTGGACTATTAGTGATTTTCCAGCGTATTCAATGTTGTCTGGATAGAGTACTACTGGAAGATTGGCATGCCCTCATTGCATGGATGAGACTGAAGCGTTTACTCTTCCTAAGAGTGGTAAACAAACATGGTTTGATTGTAGTGGCAAATTCTTGGAGCCGGATCACATGTTTAGGAGGAACCGACGAGCATTTAGAAAGAATATGACATGTGAAGTACCTACAACTAAGAAAAGGTCGGGCACTGAGATATTGAATCAAATAGAGGCACTGGGTCTTGTGAAAGTGACAGAGGACTACAATGACACAAACAAAGAGATATCCAAGAATTCTAGGAGCGGGTGGAAGAAAAGAAGCATCTTTTGGGATCTCCAATATTAGAAAGAACTTCTGATTCGTCACAATTTGGATGTCATGCACATTGAAAAAAATGTGTTTGAAAATGTGTTCAACACTGTGCTTAATGTGCCGGGAAAGACCAAGGATACCACCAAGTCTAGAGACGAGTTGCAATTGCTCTGCATCAGACCTCAATTGAAGAAAAATGAGATGACATGTAAGTATCCGAAAGCTTGTTACTCACTTGACAGAGATGAAAAGAGAGTACTATGTGAATGGACATCTCGTCTTAAATTTCCTGATGGCTACATGTCCAATATTAGCAGATGCGTGGATAAGAAAGAACTAAGATGAGAGGGATGAAAAGTCATGACTGCCATGTGTTCATGCAATGCTTGTCACCTATTGCGTTTCGTAAACTTCTTCCTCAAGATGTTTGGAAGGCAATTACAGAGTTGAGTATCTTATTTAAAGACTTGACATCTCGGACAATAAAAATAGGGGACATGTGTAGACTTCATGAAACAATTCCAGTTACTTTGTGCAAACTTGAGCGTATCTTTCCACCTAGCTTCTTTGATTCAATGGAGCATCTTGTTATCCATATGGCTGAAGAAGCCCGCATTGCTGGTCCAGTACAATATCGATGGATGTATCCATTTGAGAGGTATATGAAGACATTGAAAGATTTTGTAAAGAACAAAGCCAAATTAAAGGATCCATGACCAATGCCTACTTAATGAAAAAGGCATCAACATTTAGCTCATACTACTTTGAAGATTGGGTGACTATGAAGATTATAAGTGTGCCTCGAAATGATGAGGGGGGAGCCGATGAAAATGATGATCCGAATATGCTCTCAATTTTCAAATTGGATGGCCGTCCTTTTGGCAAAATGCCTGAGTATAATGCAGCACATATATATATATTTTATCCAATTGTGCCGAGGTTTCAGAGACATACTTGACGTGAGTACCCTCGCGATATTTTATTTAATGAATAATATATTCTTTCATTAAATATATAATAACTCGTGTGTTTTTTGAAGATTGATTGAAGATCAAATTCGAGCAACTAATCCGAAGATAACGGAAAATGACTTACAAACAAGAGTTGAAAAGGAGTTTGCAAGTTGGTTCAAAATATATGTAAGTGTGGGGTCTCATATCAAATTATTTATAGACTAATTTCATATGTAGAAAGTTACATAACTAACATACTTAATAATTGTCATAGGTTGATGATCCTTCAAGTAATGCAAGCCAATGCATTAAGGACCTTGCAGAAGGGCCATTGTACGGGGTTCAAATTTATTCTGGGTGTTTAGTTAATGGATACAGGTTCCACACGGTTGACCATGGGTCAGATAAAAGTACTATGAATAGTGGTGTCTGCATAAAGGGCGAGGTTTATAATAGTGATGAGCAAGATTTTTACGGGCGATTAATGGAGGTGTGTGTGGTAGAGTATAATGGTGAACCTACTAAAACAATTGTGTTATTCAAGTGTGAGTGGTTTGACTTATCACCTCTAGGGACTTCGGTGAATACATATTTCAATTTGATTTCAGTAAACCACACCCGTAAATACAAGAAGTACGAACCTTTTGTGTTAGCATATCAAGCTACTCAAGTGTATTATGCTTCCTATCCTAGTATGAATCAAGCTAAGAAGGATTGGTGGGGAATGTGAAAGGTCACACCTAGATCTAGAGTTGAAGTAGCTTGTGAACCATCCGCCTCGTCATTACATCAACCGTTTCAAGAGCATGCCGCGGTCATGAGGACTAGAGGTAGTCAAGCTACTGTAGATGATGAGATATCAATATCGCATCCACAAGGTGGACTTATTGATATTGATGATGTGGATGAGGCATCAGATGATGGATATATAATAACGTCAGATGAGGAAGATAGTAATGATTATGATGATTCTGATCATATGTTATAGTCGTTACGATCATGTCAATATTGTGATTTTCAAGCTAATGAATATTCTGTTTTAGATTGTTATATGAAGTGCACTTGAAAATTTGTTTTAGATTGTGGACAGTTTGGTTTATTCTTCCTCTTCTTTCGATGTTTATTTATACGATGTTGCCTTGATTATTTTATGTAGATTGTTATTTGATGTATTGTCGCAATGTGTGCTGTGTACATGTTGATTTTTGCTTGACTTGTACTCTACTCATTTGCTTTGTTTGTAACACTGAAGGTTCCAAAGATTCACCTAGTCTGTAACTAACATTTATTAGTGCTAATTAATGATATACATTTCATGTGTAATAGTATTTTTCTGTCTCCACTCTTGCAAATGACCTGCTCATCGAAAGCTTTCACTCTGTTGCATGCTAATTGCTGTATAAGTTGGTTTAGTTTTCCTTTCAGACAAATATGGAACATGTAGTTTAATGAGAAATTTATGTGAAAATTGTCATGTATCACTACGCCATAGATGGCTTACGGCAACGGATTTTGTTAGTGTTGCGCTCAAAAATGTTGTAGTAGCTCTAAAATTTTTACCTGCTGCAACATTGCTTTTTTGATGTTGCTGTATATGTTTGCAAAGTGTTGCCTTAGTAGCAAAGTGTTACATGCTATAACATTTTATGATACCGTGTTGCCGTAGATGTACTATTTAAAAAAAAACTTCATATTTTTTATGTAAAATTAAAATTAAATAATCTTTTACTTGAGAACTAATTAATTTTGATTGAAGTGGAGTATGACATTTATTCAGAAGTAATACTTTTTAATTAGATTTAATATGAACAAGTTAAAAAACTATAATATTTATAAAATTAAAAATAAAATATTATAATTTAAAATAATTATCTGGATAGAATAAAAGGTGACAATAATTATGTGTAATATCCAGGAAATTTTAAATTGAAATTTTGATGTTATTAATTTTTTATACTGATTTGTTTCATTTTTATTTCGTTTAGCTAGTTGAAAAATAATAATGCATTTTCCTACTTATATATCCTACTTTTATATATATATATATATATATATACATATATATATATATATTTTATTTCTCCTACTACTCTAAAAGTGTGAAGGGTTGAGCTGTCTCTTCATTTTCTTCTTCGCTGAAAACGTGTTTGTCTTCTTATTTGGTTTTCTCACCTTCCTGCCTCACCTTCTTCTGCTGCTTCAAGTACTGTTGTGAGGAAATCCCTCACACTATGCCGCAAGTGCACGGTGTCAACAAGTAATAAAGTGATGAATAAGATATCGTTTCCTCGAGGACTGATTTCACTAAGTACCAAAATATAGTCAACTCACAATTTTATTTGAAGAACAATTATAAAGAATTTATTACTAAACTAATTGCAGAAAAATAAATAGCAAATAGTAATAATAAAACTACTAATAATAAGGGCGTAGGATTATGATTTTCACCTCAAACAATCAGGAATGATTTTTATTTAATTCCAATTCACTTTTATTCAATTGATTGTAAGCCAGGAATTCCTAAATTATTCTAAAGTCTTTCCCAAGGTCGATAGAAAATACTACGAATTATTAACTCGATATATCCCTATTCGAATTAGATAATTAATAGCTAAAACAGTTCAAGAATCCCCACAATAAATAGGCTTCACAATTACCATTAGTATATCCCTATCTCATGAAAATCATGATTATTCTCACAAGAATTATGCCTAAATTTCATCTCCCGAATCCATAAAGACATTCATAACAATTCAACTGTTGGCCAGACAATTAAAAAGCATTAAGAATAATGAGAAAAATCCAACTCAATACGAATAACGAGTAAATTGAAATAAAAATAAATAAATCAAACCGTCATGTAATCGGCTACAATCACAATCCTACTCAAACAGATCTAGAAACTAAGATACGGAAAAATTAAGAAAAACTGTAGGGATCTGTGGTCTTGTCGTCGCCCACAAATCTACTTCTCTTGTGTTCTTCTGTCCCGCGATGTCTTCCTCCGATTTGATGATCCTCCCCACAAATCTCCTCCTTGTTTTCTTCGATCCCGCGATGTCTTCCTCCGATTTGATGATCCTCCCCTTTTTTTTCTGACCTTCAATGCTTATTTATAGCCGTCCTCAGCCTCCAAAACGCGTCCGGGAATTAGGTTGGGAATAGGCTCCAAAAACGGCCCAGAACCACGGTCAACACATCAAAACCGCCTCGTGGGTCGCGGCTCACTTAATCTGTGCCGCGGCCCTTACTGCTCAGCGCCTATACATGGGCGCTTATTTTTCCTCCTGGGCCGCGGCTCACTTTCCTTGTGCCGCGGCTCACGGTACTGTAACACCCCCAATCCACTCAAGGATATTACACGCCGTAGACCCTCTCCTCGAGGATCTACCAGGCTGGTAACAACATTTCACATCTCGACAATGCCTTCAAGGCTAAAATGACTCAGTAGACCGATTTGGTCTTTCAATAAAATATACAACTCGATTACAAACACATACCCACGCAGGGGTCAAAATACAATAAACTCCCGTACAACGGGGAAAAGATACTGCAGCGGAAAAGAAAATACAACTAGACCAATACGACATCAACGGATCCTCGTGTGATTAGTATCGTTCATCTTTCATCATCCTTCGTGCCGACCCTGTGTTATGCTCCAAAACCTGAATGCAAAAATAGACATCCACCCCCCGAATACTCGGGGGTTAGCAAAACTCCACTGTTTTGCTAGTGCAAGTATAAAATACGAAAACGAACCATACATATCATACTCCACGAAACATGTTAATCATAAACATACTTCCCGATGTGATTCACTTAATTATACGATTAAATCGAAAGATGGGGTAAACCCGATAAACATCTTGTGAAAAATATTTTACGACCTCGGGAGTTTTGAATACATTGGGATTTTAAAATTCTCAGGCCTTTCGAAAACATTTAGGGACACAGCCCAAAAGTCATTTTCCCAAAACATAAATTCGATAACAACAAGTGGGGTCCACGACCCGATCGTACCATAACAACCTGTTTCCACAGATTATTCGCGTCCCGTGCTAGCAAGCCACGGACCTCAGATGCTCCCGTAGAACAAACCCGAGTGAATAACCCACAGGGAAACTATATCAAATCACATGTCACCGTAACCGCAGTCACGTGACTAAAAGCACATATACTTACATAATCAAACCACAACCATAAGTTATCCCGGCATCGTGCTAACAAGCCACGAACCTCGGAGTCCCCGCAAGACATACCCGACGATAACCACACAAGTTATCTCGGCATCGGGCTAGCAAGCCCCGAACCTCGGAGTCCCCGCAAGACATACCCGTATTGGATAACCCTACGGTTTCGCCCGACCCATACTAGCAAGTATGGATCCCGGAGATTCAACAATCCTACCCGGAGGCACATCACATACAATAAGCACACAACAATAACCGATTATCAAGACAAGCAACACTAAGCATCACAACCTCCTTTCAAAGGAGTAACGACTAACATCACATCATGTCGAATACCCACCGAACAAATATACAATTCAATGCACAATCCTCGGCAAACAATTATGGTCAATGCGATCATAACGTCTCTCAACGTACGAAACTAACACACATATTCCGAGAACATATCCATTCACGAAGTATACGAATTATCGTTGAAAGACAATATTTATCGAGAACATACCGATCCTTTTTAACGTTCATTAAACATTGGATTTCGCATAAAATCATTTATCAATAATTATGCCTAAGAAATATGAAATGTATGGGCAAGATACTTGCCTCAAAATCGGTACGCAAGTATTCCGACGAACACGGCTCAACCGGAAAGCTTCGAAACGCCCGATGCTATCGAAAAGGAATACGACAACGAACGGAAGGGTTCAACTCGGTTTCTTCGTAAGAAACTCGACCCTAACATCATATAATTAATAAATCAATGATCATACGATGAGGAATAATCGTAGAACGCCCGAAAACCCCTCTATAACATTTTACCGGACACCTTCAAGGCGTCGGTCAAGAACTCGACCCAACTAACGAATCGATACGATCCAACCATGGAATAACAAGGTAAATGATATAATACATCTAAATAATCATCAATCCATCATAATCCTAAGTTAAATCGGATTAATCGGACGAAAACAACCAAAATACCCAAATTCCCCAAAACTAGATTTCTAGGAAATCGGCGGTCAGTAGATCGTAGGATGTTATAGGATTGATGATTGATGATATGAACTCCAAAACTTCATGGATTGATTGTCCAACAACATATCTCCATGATTAGACCATCTCCACCGCGGAATGGAAGAAGAGAAGTGAGAAAATGTCAAGAAAACGCGCGAGCCTTTTATAGCCGATTGCCGTACGTTACGACGTAATCGGCCAGCTTACGACGTAACGGCCATGGCGAACTCTGCTCGAAAATGCCGGGCGTTACGCACGCGTTACCGGCCGTGGCCTTACGTGCGAACCGGCCTTACGTGCGTAATGGCCGATCATTACCGCCGTTACTCGGCGGTGGCTGGCCCGATCATGCCCGGCCATGACTCGGCGGGACCAACTCCGACGGCCCGAACGACCCCGAAACCCGAACCTGAGTACGAATCGAAGATACGGTTACGAAGTACTCGAAAAGACGAATCCGAGCACTAATAGAACATACGATTCCGACTACCCGAAGGCTCGAAACTCGACAACGGAAAGTAATTACCCCAAACTTTGGGAAATTACGAAAATGGCCCAAAACGCCCGAAAATCACGATACGTGATCGAAACACCAAGCCAAAGCTCACAACATGAATAATAACATTAAATGAACTTACAAGAAAGTCGAAACAACAGTTTCGGACGAGATTCGCAAGAATCGAACTCAAGTGCGGAAAAACCGCTAAAAAGCATGGAACTCAACAAAACGACACCGAAACGAACTCGGATGACAAAAAGTGCAAAATTAATCATTCTCAGAATGACGAAACGGTCATGAGCGAGTCGTCAAAACGGACTTCTGCCGAAAAAAAGAAATTTACCGAAAATCGAAAATTGCGGATATTACATTCTACCCTCCTTAAAAGAAGTTTCGTCCCGAAACTTAAAACAAGTAGGGAGAAGCAATATCCCGCTAAGAAAACTCAATGAGATACGCAAGAAACGCGTAACTAATGCGAAACGGCGAAACGTTACAAACAACGCAACGGAATATACGGTGTGAAAACACGCTCCACGACGACCAACACAACGTCGCCGTTAGGGATATAATAGAACCAACAAGTGACAAGCGTCATCAAATGGATAATACAATCAAGTCAATTATCCGAACAATCACAAAACACAACGAACGAAAATCAATACGATTGACCACCCCAACGGTACATCAACCAAAACGCGAGCCAATCGCTGAAGAAATACGAATTCCACCGCCCAAGGGTTAGAAGATCGAAAACGAGACAAATTTCCCGAATATAAAGAAATTAGGAAGGAGTCCGAATGCTCAACAATCACGAAACGAGATCAACAAAACCGAACAATCAAACGATCGAACCACAACGGTTGAGACAACAAAAATCGAACAATCATGTTCGAATCACGAAGAACAATAAAATTCAACCAACAACTCTCAGTTCACGTCTCGGCTCGAGACAATATATGATCCTAAAAGCAACAAGATGTGATTCGCATAAGATCCATAGGAAAGGGAATAGCAATTGAAAAGTCACAACGACAAACGAGTAATTTCAAAACACCACACTCGTTCGATCAATAAAGGAAAGGGATAGGGCAAGCTCAGAAAATGTTAACGAACATAAACGAGTCGACAGAGTCGAAAATATAGAAGTTCAAAATCTGATCCACTTCGAATAAAAGAACTAGTAGAACCAAAAGATGTTACATCCGAACAAGGTTCACAAGTATCGAACCGGACTCGGAAAAGTCACAGCGATAACCAGATCGACCCAAAACAAGATCACAGCTCGTTCGAACGATGAAACCGAAATACAAGTGTCAACGAACACGAGCGAGTCGATAGAATTGAGAAAGAGAAAATGCAGGAGCCAAAAATAATACGGGTATTATATTCGACCTCTTCTAAGAGAAGTGTCGTCCCCGAAACTGACAACAACGAAATCAAGGCGACAACACAACAAGCAACCGACAGAAACATCCTTCAAAGGCCTCTCAAAGCCGATTCTGATAACTGCGCTGGAGCGCGAACTCCGAAAGTCTCGGTAGCCAATTCGCAAAATTGAATTCGGTGTCCCTCGAGTCCACACTTGAAATGTGTTATCGACGAGAAGGACAATTTTACACGTGCATGCCCCGGCACATCACGGTTGAAACGCCTCGGCTCGGCATACCGAAAATACAAATGCTAGATACAATGGGGCATAACGTCGCAAAACAACATAGCAGAGATGCCAACTCAGCACAACAAAGAATCATAACACATATCATATACAACGATTACCTTTGTAAAGTAATACGCACACAAACACTACAGCGACGATGGTATCGTTCGGAGACCTTAACGGCCCGAACAATAACCAGCACATAATTACAAACCTCATGAAACAATCACCCATGTGCATAAACGCACAAAAATCCAAGCTTCAACATCTCACCCTCGTGCGACAACAGGCAAATCACCACGAGGCGACAATTAGTAAATACCAGTTCACACCTCTCACAGAGGGCTAGTACTACAAATACGTGGCAACGCCTCAACGTTCATGCCACCAATTCGATCATATTCGGAAGCTAACATCATAACGACAATGCGAACATCATACATACATTCCCAGGACATAAGCGGGAATTGATAGGTTTTAAAGAAAATGAAACCACATTTTGAAAAACAATTTGGAAAACACCAATTGATCTTGAGTATCACATTTTCAAAAAGTTGTACAAACACCATTATCGAGACTTTGAAAATCATCTTGCGTTTGAACAAAAATGAGGACACCTTTCTTTTAGTGAAAAACTTTCAAAAATATTCGACCCTTGGGTCTAAGCAACTGCATTTGAAAATATCTCAAAATATTTTTGGTCCTCAACCGGAAAATTTTTGAAATGTATTGCGGCATTAGAAAACATCTTGAAAACACCGCAAGAAAATAATTCGTTTTAAAAGTACGTCTCGAATTTTAGTTTTCTAAGATACTCAAGGTTTTTAAAAAATAATTCAATGGGCTAGAATGCCCAAAAAGTTTAAGTACTTACACGGAACATTATAGCGCCGTGTGTCCCGCGCCGGAACCCAGCAGGCTAAAAATCATTTACAAAAACGCCAAAAAGGCCGATGACGGTAATATTTCAAAAACTCACAGAAGCCATTTAGAAAATAATAAATACCGTCATAAGAATTTTGCCAAAACGATCAAGGCCATAATGCCAAAAACTCGGTTAAGGGAATCGTTTTTCCAAATAAAACTCGGTCGGTAAAATACCGAAAGCCATTACAAAAGAACTCACACATCGGATAAAAGAAATAAAGTCAAACATGCACAAGACAACAACACTACTCCTCATATGAACGAAAAAAAAATGGGAGTCAAATAATCACGCATCACGAAATCAAAATCCATAATAGGATTCCGTCACTTAACAAATAATCATAAAAATAGCTCGTGTCACACGAGGCACAACACAAAGAAGGGAGACTTACATTCACAGGTCGCACGAAGATGATGATCGCCCACGATACTAATCACGACCAACAAACTCGGACGCGTCGCGACACGACTCAATCGGATAAAATCCGACGAGACAAAAACTCAATAGACACCATCGACCCAACGGCTGGGTTTCCACAACCTAAGCTCTGATACCATTTATGTAACACCCCCAATCCACTCAGGGATATTACACGCCGTAGACCCTCTCCTCGAGGATCTACCAGGCTGGTAACAACATTTCACATCTCGACAATGCCTTCAAGGCTAAAATGACTCAGTAGACCGATTTGGTCTTTCAATAAAATATACAACTCGATTACAAACACATACCCACGCAGGGGTCAAAATACAATAAACTCCCGTACAATGGGGAAAAGATACTGCAGCGGAAAAGAAAATACAACTAGACCAATACGACATCAACGGATCCTCGTGTGATTAGTATCGTTCATCTTTCATCATCCTTCGTGCCGACCCTGTGTTATGCTCCAAAACCTGAATGCAAAAATAGACATCCACCCCCCGAATACTCGGGGGTTAGCAAAACTCCACTGTTTTGCTAGTGCAAGTATAAAATACGAAAACGAACCATACATATCATACTCCACGAAACATGTTAATCATAAACATACTTCCCGAGGTGATTCACTTAATTATACGATTAAATCGAAAGATGGGGTAAACCCGATAAACATCTTGTGAAAAATATTTTACGACCTCGGGAGTTTTGAATACATTGGGATTTTAAAATCCTCAGGCCTTTCGAAAACATTTAGGGACACAGCCCAAAAGTCATTTTCCCAAAACATAAATTCGATAACAACAAGTGGGGTCCACGACCCGATCGTACCATAACAACCTGTTTCCACAGATTATTCGCGTCCGTGCTAGCAAGCCACGGACCTCGATGCTCCCGTAGAACAAACCCGAGTGAATAACCCACAGGGAAACTATATCAAATCACATGTCACCGTAACCGCAGTCACGTGACTAAAAGCACATATACTTACATAATCAAACCACAACCATAAGTTATCCCGGCATCGTGCTAACAAGCCACGAACCTCGGAGTCCCCGCAAGACATACCCGACGATAACCACACAAGTTATCTCGGCATCGGGCTAGCAAGCCCCGAACCTCGGAGTCCCCGCAAGACATACCCGTATTGGATAACCCTACGGTTTCGCCCGACCCATACTAGCAAGTATGGATCCCGGAGATTCAACAATCCTACCCGGAGGCACATCACATACAATAAGCACACAACAATAACCGATTATCAAGACAAGCAACACTAAGCATCACAACCTCCTTTCAAAGGAGTAACGACTAACATCACATCATGTCGAATACCCACCGAACAAATATACAATTCAATGCACAATCCTCGGCAAACAATTATGGTCAATGCGATCATAACGTCTCTCAACGTACGAAACTAACACACATATTCCGAGAACATATCCATTCACGAAGTATACGAATTATCGTTGAAAGACAATATTTATCGAGAACATACCGATCCTTTTTAACGTTCATTAAACATTGGATTTCGCATAAAATCATTTATCAATAATTATGCCTAAGAAATATGAAATGTATGGGCAAGATACTTGACTCAAAATCGGTACGCAAGTATTCCGACGAACACGGCTCAACGGAAAGCTTCAAACGCCCGATGCTATCGAAAAGGAAGACGACAACGAACGGAAGGGTTCAACTCGGTTTCTTCGTAAGAAACTCGACCCTAACATCATATAATTAATAAATCAATGATCATACGATGAGGAATAATCGTAGAACGCCCAAAACCCCTCTATAACATTTTACCGGACACCTTCAAGGCGTCGGTCAAGAACTCGACCCAACTAACGAATCGATACGATCCAACCATGGAATAACAAGGTAAATGATATAATACATCTAAATAATCATCAATCCATCATAATCCTAAGTTAAATCGGATTAATCGGACGAAAACAACCAAAATACCCAAATTCCCCAAAACTAGATTTCTAGGAAATCGATTCGGTCGGTAGATCGTATGATGTTATAGGATTGATGATTGATGATATGAACTCCAAAACTTCATGGATTGATTGTCCAACAACATCTCTCCATGATTACACCATCTCGGCCGCGGAATGGAAGAAGAGAAGTGAGAAAATGTCAAGAAAACGCCGCCGAGGCCTTTTATAGCCGATCCGGCCGTTACGACGTAATCGGCCATGCTTACGACGAATCGCCATGGCCGAACTCTGCTCGAAAATGCGGGCGTTACGCACGTTACGGCCAGGGCCTTACGTATGTAACCGGCCTTACGTGCGTAATGGCCGATCATTACCGCCGTTACTCGGCGGTGGCGCTGGCGATCATGCCCGGCCATGACTCGGCCGGGACCAACTCCGACGGCCCGAACGACCCCGAAACCCGAACCTGAGTACGAATCGAAGATACGGTTACGAAGTACTCGAAAAGACGAATCCGAGCACTAATAGAACATACGATTCCGACTACCCGAAGGCTCGAAACTCGACAACGGAAAGTAATTACCCCAAACTTTGGGAAATTACGAAAATGGCCCAAAACGCCCGAAAATCACGATACGTGATCGAAACACCAAGCCAAAGATCGCAACATGAATAATAACATTAAATGAACTTACAAGAAAGTCGGAACAACAGTTTCGGACGAGATTCGCAAGAATCGAACTCAAGTGCGGAAAAACCGCTAAAAAGCATGGAACTCAACAAAACGACATCGAAACGAACTCGGATGACAAAAAGTGCAAAATTAATCATTCTCAGAATGACGAAACGGTCATGAGCGAGTCGTCAAAACGGACTTCCGCCGAAAAAAAGAAATTTACCGAAAATCGAAAATTGCGGATATTACAGGTACAGTGAGTTCGGCGCTTGCTGGTCACCTGCGTGTGCCGCGGCTCACTTTCCTTGTGCCGCGGCCCCAGGCCAAAAATTTGCCGTTTTCGCCTGTTTTTCATCGTTCGAGCTTCCGGACTCCAATTGCCTGCAAAACATATAAGAATAGTGCATTAAAAGCTCATTTATGCATTTTTAGGCTTAAAGTGGATATAAAATAATGATAAATAAGCGCATAAAAATACGCCTAACAAATACCCCCAAACTTGAGCCTTTGCTTGTCCTCAAGCAAAAATCAATTTTCAAATAAAAAGTATCATGAATGATCGTGCAAATCCATAGTGCTCAACTTAATCAATATTACCCTGAAAATCTCAAAGAATAATACGAGTGTCGTAATAGTGAGTCACATCCATGGACACTGATTCCAAGAAGTAATCATTTTCAGTGTCAAGGTTGCTGTTTTACGCGAGAGTAAACAACGGATCACGTGAATACCCCCGGTTACTAGGATCCCCATCATCGGTAATGCGATATTTCTAAATTATTAGTCTATTCAGGGTTGTCGTTATACGCGAAAGTAAACAACGGGTCACGTGAATACCCCCGGTTACTAGACTTCCCATCATAGAACATTTTCTCGACTTTTTCTTGGGAAAAACTGTCTGACTCTAAACTCAAATTAAGTGCCAACACGACTCATGTTACTGGACAGCTAGCTACGCAAAAAGTGTAACCAAACGTATAGACGGTGATTTGAAAACACGTATGTCTCCTTTCTTATATGCTAAAATTTCTACAAAAACGAAAAAATTTCGGACCTAAATGAATACTCAATGGAAACAGAAATTGCTGACTGCAACTCGACCAAAAGTCAACCGTTTCTTCCAAGAGACATCAGTATCGTAACATCAGTTTTACACACGGAAGCACGAAAAATTCATGCAAAGTAAAGCAATGATGAAATCGCAATTTATAACCAAGAAAAATTAAGAAAATAACCCATGCTTCAATCTATTCCACTACACATAAAATCATCAACAATAAAACTCATGAAAAAAATTAAAAGAGATAAGGAAAAGTGCAACTTATTCCAAATGTCTTCTTGAACACCAGCACATGTCTGAGTGGAATCATCTGTCAATCCATACTTCAAATAATGCTCAACATCACCAGGGACCCCCAAACTTAGTCTCTAGTCATGAAATAACTGTAGACATTAAGTCGAGAAAGACTAGAATATGAAGAATGATAACTCATTGGGGTTGTAAAAAAAAATATTAGAGAAATAAGGGCCAACAGGAATACACGAATCCAAACGAAAAAAACAAAACAAAGAAAAAAAATTATTAACGAAAAATCAAATAAAAAACTAACTAGAAAGCAAGTAAAAATGATGGGTTGCCTGTAATACCCGGTTGTAATTCATTCATTTTCATTCAGTATTTATCAGTCTGTAATTGTCACTCAGTGTATTTTCACTCAATTATAATCATTCATCAATCATGTTCATTCACCGTGTTCACCGTTCGTATAAACTTCGAGTTGAGTATCGTTATTGTTCATCGTTTCAACTTTCCTCATATGAGTTCGACTTTGTTAGATCACCATTAATTTTTGGTAACTCCAAAAATTCTAAATCTTTGCAATATTATAGAGCATCGAGTTAGCTTTCCAATGGTTCAAACGGTGAGTCAATCGGAGTCCGGACGAGAGAGTTATGGTCGTTTTAGCTCAACCGCTCATTGGCCGATCACTGCCGAACGCACTCGGCCGTGTCGTCCGACACGGCCCGTGCCGTACTCGTCCGGAAAGTGCCGGTGTTCGCCTCAGACCCGACCGTGTCGTGCAGCACGGCCGAGTCGAACCCTTCCGGATAAGCCGAATCGATCGCTGAGCACGCCCGACCGTGTCGCTCGCACGGCCGAGTCATGCCGAAGTCGCTTCGGACGGGTCATCGGGAGGCCCTCGCGCCGCGACCGTGTCAAGCGAGGACACGGTCGAGTCATCGCCGGCCATCGGCCGGTTACCGCGACACGACCGCGTGCCGATCGGCACGGCCGTGTCCTACAGCATCAACCCCTATAAATTCATTTTTTCATCATTTCAGCCCATTTTCTCGCATTTTCTTCACCTTCAACCGAGAGATAAGGCTTGAGGGAGGGTTTTTCCTTCACAAATCATTTGGGTGTTTGATTTTCTTCATCTCCTTTCGATCGTGAAGCCCGGATAATCAATCTAACGCATATTCTTGGATTGAAGCACTTGGATCTTCAAGAGGTAATTCCTTCAACACTTTGGACTTCGATTTTGTGTTGAAATAGGATGTTTTGGACGTTATAATCATGATATATGAAGGGATATGTATATGATTATGAGTTTGTATAAGGATTCATTGGATTATTGAGGGATTATTCAAGAACACTTTGGAAATCGAATAGAATTGGGGATTTTCGACTAATTGTTGTTATGATCACGTTTTCGGATAATCATAACGGATGAGTGAGCGTATTGGAGCTGTTATGGTGATTTGAAACACTTCTTGGGGATTTGAAGTTGATATTATTGAGGTTTAGTTGTATCTGATCAAAGTTGGCCTCAAAGTGTTCGATATAATGCCCGATGAACTTGGTTTAATCGTATCGACGTCTTGAGTTCGTTTTATTCGTGTTTAATTCGTTATTAATCGGATTGTTGGTAATTGTAATGAATTAAGGTTGTTCGAGCGACCGGTATCTTGGTTAGGACGTTGTTCGTGGACGGACATTCTTCATTGTTGTTGTGTAAGTTAAATCTTACTCGGTTAAAAGGATACTCATTCCTTTCGTTGTTGATTGTTCATAATCATAATTCATTCATCATAATTATAATCATTTTGAGATTTGTAATTGTCGAATAATAATTTCATTCACGAGAGCAGCGGTTCCAAATCATTTCATTGGATTATCAATCACGTCACTATTACTTTCATAACGGTGAGTCATTTTATCCTTGTCTAATTAATTATTCATTGACGTTCATTATGGTCATTCTCGTTCATGTGACCTTCTGGGTTCATATTGCGTGGCCGGGTGTGGCTGTGTGGAATTTTTAGTCGGGCACATGATGGTCATGTATTGGGTTCACCGATACATCGGACCGTGCACACGGTGACGCTTACCTCCGTGAGACTAATTAGGTACAAGGACGGGTGTGTCCGGTCATTCGTCTTGTACACTTGCACAGAACATTACGGGCGTACTATGGTACTCCTCCTCAGCGTAATTCATAATTAAGAATGTTTCATAACTTGATTAATTCATGATTGTGTAATTTCAACCCTTGAGGATTGTTGTTCTTTGTAATCGACCCCGTTTGGGGATTTTGTTTTTCAGGTCATGGCAAGGCAAACGCACGGGAATAGCATGTTGATGTCGAGGAGTCCTAGTGATACTAGTAGGGGGCCCCGATCTTTCAGTTATTCATGTTATTGTCCTTTATTTTCCGCTGCAAACTTTCATTTGAATACTCCGTTTCATTCAGTGTTGTGTATTTTATCTTCATATAAAATACACTAGTATTCGGTATTATCTGGTGTGTTGTAACTAAACTCCTCATCGGAGTAATTATTGTTGTAATGTAGTTCGGTACTACATTTATCTTGTGTAATTCATTCATTTTCATTTGCACGGTGGGTCCCAGGTTGGGGATCTACGGCCGTAATATCCGCCTAGTTTGGGGTGTTACAGAGTTGGTCTCAGAGCGTGGTTTTGAATACTACCCTCCAAGTCATGTCTCATTTGAAATCATTGTCATCGGACTAGTATCATTGGACTTTCGCGTCACGTGTGACTGTGCGAATGCCGAGCCAATCGGCCAAGAAAGAAGCGTAAGACTTCTAACGCCATGGTATAATTTACGGCAATAGTCATTCACTCATCATTCATCATTTAACAATCCTCAAACATCATCATTCATTATGATCGGACGATCATATTAACTCATCAATCACTTAATTCATTTCATTACTCGATTAATAATCAGGACGATCATGTTAACTCATTAATTACTCAATTCATTTCATTACTCAGTTGTCAATCTGGATAATCATATTATCAATCTTGTTAAGTTATTCAAGATAATCATTTCAAGAATTTCATCAGATAATCATGTAACTTCAGTAAATCATTCATATAATCACTAAGTTAGAGCATGTATACTCATTTTCATCATCTCATGACATAATCATAACGTGCTAATCATGCGGGAAATATAATCATTATGCGACCTTCCTACTTCAGTATGGAGAGAACTGTCAGGGGATGCACGGGGAGAGGCCGCGGTGCGGACCGAAACCTGAGAAATAATCACTTGCTGCCGGGAAATCGTGCCCAGGACTCGGCTCGATCAGAAGATGTTCGGGTTGATCCACTCACTTTTATGCAGGCCATGATGACCCATGTGCAGTTGCTCAATCATCATTGCGCCACTCTGACCGGTTTAATCGAGAGAACTCTCACGTATGAGCCAGCTGCTAAGGAAAGTCTTGAACAACAACTTTCATTTGTCGGCAAGAAATCAACGAAGCGTAATCAATCCAAGGCGGTCACCAACCTTCAAGAAGCCTCGTGTAGGTCCTATCGTTTCGAGCGACCTCCTACGGCGCATAATCGTGCGGGATCTCATTCCCGAGCGGCCATTCGGCCATCACTGTTTCAATTGTGGAACGCCGGGTCATTTCAGCACCGAGTGTCAAACCGTCTATCACGTGCTATAATTGTGGGAATTTTGGGCATAAGGCCCGTTTTGCGAAAAGGACTCCAAGTCGGCTCGTGGCATCTCAGCCCAAGCAACCAGCGTTTGAGAATCGATCGCTTTGTCATCGTCGTTTAAGACACTGGAAGCAAATAGAGTTGGAACTCGTATTTATCGACGAGCGTCAGGTTCGGGGACCAAGCAAGTCCCGATTCATATGATGAGGAGGATCGACGATCCGGTGATCCGAACGATTTCGTATACTCGTAATTTTATTTCAACTTGTGTGTACCTTTTGATCCGGTACACCACATTCATTCATTTTCGAATCATGCTTGAATAGACTTATTTCGGTATAGTCCTACTAAATGACCGCGATTGGTTGATGGATCTAATCGTGGTGAATTTATCTTAGGACGATATAATTTTCGGTATTAGTAGGTTTGACCGTCTCGATACTATCTCGGTGTTTGATAGCGTTTGGTCGCTATCTTTCCGTCGTTAGTTGTCGAATGTGTGCCTCGGGAAGTAATCCCGTTGTTCCAGAGAATTTTTATTATGGCGAAGCAGGAAATTCCACAATCGAACTATTCAATCATTCTTTGTATCATTTTCATCGATTGGCCTTTCTAGGGCAATCGAGTTATTCAATCATTCATTGCATCATTTTCATCGATTGGCCTTTCTAAGGCAATCGAGTTATTCAATCATTCCTTGTATCATTTTCATCGATTGTCCTTTCTAAGACAATCGAGTTATTCAATCATTCATCGTCATTTTCATCGATTGGCCTTTCTAAGGCAATCGAGTTATTCAATCATTCTTTGTATCATTCTCATCGATTGGCCTTTCTAGGACAATCGAGTTATTCAAACATTCATTGTATCATCTTCATCGATTGACCTTTCTAAGGCAATCGAGTTGTTCAATCATTATTGGTATCTCTTTTTATCGATTGACCATTCTAGGGCAATCGAAATGTTCAATCATTCGTGGTATCATTGTCATCGATTGACGATGTATTTCCAGATGAGTTATCCGGTTGCCTTCACATAGAGTAAGGGAATTCGGGAGTGAGTTGAGCCGGACGTCCCCTTTATCGAAGGCACCGTATCGGATGGCCCCGACTAGAATGCATAAGTTGAAGATTCAACTTGAGGAGTAGTTCGAGAAAGGTCATCTAAGAACTTTTGCGCCCCAGTGAGGAGCACCAGTGTGATCTGTCAAGGAGAAGGATGGCTCGTCTCGTGTGTGTATTAATTACCAAGAGTTGAACAGGGCGATGAGCAAGAGTAGTACCCTTTACCTCGTATTGATGATCTTTTAGATCAACTTCCGGGAGCCTCAGTATTTTTCCAGGATCGACTTAAGATCTGGATATCACCAATTGCGGATTCGAGAGTCGGATATCGCGAGGACAGCGTTTTGTACACGCTATGGTCATTATGAGTTCGTAGTTATGCCGTTCGGGCTAACTATTGCACCTGCAGTATTCAAAAAGTTAATGAATCGGGTTTTCATCGACTTTTTGGATCAGTTTGTTGTTGTCTTCAACGACGACATTTTGATTTATTCTCGTAGCCAGGAGGAACACGAGTTTCACCTTCATCAAGTGCTCGACGTGTTGAGACGAGAACAACTTTATGGGAAGTTTTCCAAATGTGAGTTCTGGATGTCCGAAGTGACGTTTCTCGGACATGTAATTTCATCAGATGGAGTACGTGTTGATCCTCAGAAGACGGAGGCTATCCAGAATTGGTTACCTCCGAAGAATGTTAAGGAAATCCGAAGTTTTCTCAGATTAGCCGGTTATTATCGGAGGTTTGTGGAAGGATTTTCCAAAATTGCTCAACCATTGACGAACCTTTTGCGGAAGGATAAGAAATACACGTGGTCCAACGCGTGTCAGCGGAGTTTTGAAGAACTCAAGAGTCGGTTAATGTCAAGACTGTACTTTCCTTGCCGCAGGGACGGAGGATTTGTGGTTTATAGTGATGCGTCGGACAGGGTCTCGGATGTGTACTCATGCGTAACGGGAAGGTTATTGCCTATGCTTCACGGAAGTTGAGACCTTACGAGGTTAATTATCCGACACACGACCTTGAGCTAGCGTAGTGGTGTTCGCTTTGAAGATTTGGCGTCATTACCTTTATGGCGTCACTTGTCGATATTCACCGATCATAAAAGTTTAAAGTATATATTTACTCGAAGGAATTAAATATGCGAGGCGGTGGTTAGAACTAATCAAGGATTATGATATTGAGATCCTTTACCACCGGGCAAGGCGAACGTTGTCGCCGACGCCTTGAGTCGTAAGTCCATTCGGGAGCAGATGCTTGCTCGTTTAACAATTCGAAGGAGCTCCAACAGAATTCCTTAGACACGAGATCGAGGTCCGGCTTCACGAGTTCAGGGACGACTTTGTATGTTAGAGATTTCATCATCTCCGAGGATGCAATCGAGGAGAATCGGGGTTCGAGACCCGGCATTGTTGCGCATTCGTGAAGATGTGGCTCGGGGAAAGCCCACGATTCGTGGTCCACGAGGATGGACTTTTGAGGTTTAAGAACCGGTTGTGCGTACCGGCGAATGACGAGTTAAAAATTCTATTTTGAGAGAAGCTCATGCTACCCCTTATTCTGTTCATCCGGGGTCCAAAGAAGATTTACAAGGACTTGAAACAAAATTCTTGGTGGAGTAATATGAAGCGAGAAGTCGCAGAATTTGTTTCGAGATGCTTAACTGTCAACAAGTCAAGATGGAACCTCGGCGACCGGCGAGTATGCCGATACCGCTCCCTATTCCGTAATGGAAGTGGGAAGACATTTCTATGGAATTCATCACAAATTGCCGACGAGTCATCGTGGCATAAATACGATCGAGTGATCGCGGACCGCTTAACTAAATCAACTCATTTCCTTGAGATCAAGGATTTGTGGAGTCCCGAGAGTCCGGCCCAGCTTATTCATCAAGGAGATAGTAAGACCGCACGGTACTCCTAAGAGTATCGTTTCCGATCGTGACGGACGATTTGTATCTCATTTTGGAAATCAGTTCACCGTGCTATGGGAACTCAGCTCAATCTCGCATCGCCTTTCATCCTCGGTCAGACGGACAATCGAGAGAGGACTATACGACATTAGAGGACATGTTGAGGGCATGCGTCCTCGATTGGAAGGACGATTGGGAAGCCCAACTACCATTGATCGAGTTCACGTATAATAATAGTTGGCATGCTTCCATTAAGATGGCACCTTACGAGGCCTTGTACGGTCGCCGTTGTCGATCTCCCTTGTGTTGGGATGACTTGTCGAATCAATCGGCACCGAACCCGATATGCTTATAGCCGCCGGTAGAAGGTAGCTTTGATCAAGAGTCGTATGTTGATTTCGAGTCGACGAAATCATATGCGAGATAATCGTCGTCGACCACTAGAGTTCGAGACGGGTGACCACGTCTTGGTCAAGGTATCCCCGAGTCGAGGTATTTTCCGTTTCGGAAAACGGGGGAAGTTGAGTCCGAGATTCATTGGACCGTTTGAAATTTTGGATCGAGTAGGCGAGTTAGCTTACCGATTGGCTTTACCTCCGGCCCTGAGCCGATTTCATAATGTGTTTCATGTCTCTCAGTTGCGAAAGTATGTTGCCGACCCGAGTCACATACTGCGGTTCGACGAAATCGAGATCGCCGACGATCAATCATATGAGGAGCGTCCTATACGAGTTTTAGAGCGGCGAATCAAACAGTTGAGAAATAAGTCGATTCCTTTGGTCAAGATTCAGTGGTCCAGACATGGAGTCGAAGAGGCCACTTGGGAAACCGAGGAGATTATGCGGGAGAGTTATCCCGAGTTGTTTGACCCTTAGTTTCGGGGACGAAACTCTTTTTAAGGGGGGGAGTATGTAATACCCGGTTGTAATTCATTCATTTTCATTCAGTAATTATCAGTCTGTAATTGTCACTCAGTGTATTTTCACTCAATTATAATCATTCATCAATCATGTTCATTCACCGTGTTCACCGTTCGTATAAACTTCGAGTTGAGTATCGTTATTGTTCATCGTTTCAACTTTCCTCATATGAGTTCGACTTTGTTAGATCACCATTAATTTTTGGTAACTCCAAAAATTCTAAATCTTTGCAATATTATAGAGCATCGAGTTAGCTTTCCAATGGTTCAAACGGTGAGTCAATCGGAGTCCGGACGAGAGTTATGGTCGCTTTAGCTCAACCGCTCATTGGCCGATCACGCCGAACGCACTCGGCCGTGTCGTCCGACACGGCCCGTGCCGTACTCGTCCGGAAAGTGCCGGTTCGCCTCGGGACCCGACCGTGTCGCTCGGCACGGCCGAGTCGAACCCTTCCGGATAAGCGGAATCGATCGCGAGCACGCCCGACCGTGTCGCTCGCACGGCCGAAGTCATGCCGAAGTCGCCGCTTGACGGGTCATCGTCGGGAGGCCCTCGCGCCGCGACCGTGTCAAGCAGACACGGCCGAGTCATCGTCGGCCGGTGTCGGCCGTGCAGCGACACCGGCCGACCGCGATCGGGCACGTGTCCGGCAGATCCAACCCCTATAAATTCATTTTTTCATCATTTCACCCATTTTACGCATTTTCTTCACCTTCAACCGAGAGATAAGGCTTGAGGGAGGGTTTTTCCTTCACAAATCATTTGGGTGTTTGATTTTCTTCATCTCCTTTCGATCGTGAAGCCCGGATAATCAATCTAACGCATATTCTTCGGATTGAAGCACTTGGATCATCAAGAGGTAATTCCTTCAACACTTTCGACTTCGATTTTGTGTTGAAATAGGATGTTTTGGACGTTATAATCATGATATATGAAGGGATATGTATATGATTATGAGTTTGTATAAGGATTCATTGGATTATTGAGGGATTATTCAAGAACACTTTGGAAATCGAATTGGAATTGGGGATTTTCGACTAATTGTTGTTATGATCACGTTTTCGGATAATCATAACGGATTATTGATCGTATTGGAGATGTTTTGTTGATTTGAAACACTTCTTGGGGATTTGAAGTTGATATTATTGAGGTTTAGTTGTATACAATCAAAGTTGGCCTCAAAGTGTTCGATATAATGCCCCGATGAACTTGGTTTAATCGTATCGACGTATTGAGTTCGTTTTATTCGTGTTTAATTCGTTATTAATCGGATTGTTGGTAATTGTAATGAATTAAGGTTGTTCGAGCGACCGGTATCTTGGTTAGGACGTTGTTCGTGGACGGACATTCTTCATTGTTGTTGTGTAAGTTAAATCTTACTCGGTTAAAAGGATACTCATTCCTTTCGTTGTTGATTGTTCATAATCATAATTCATTCATCATACTTATAATCATTTTGAGATTTGTAATTGTCGAATAATAATTTCATTCACGAGGAACGACGGTTCCAAATCATTACATTCTATTATAAATCACGTCACTATTACTTTCATAACGGTGAGTCATTTTATCCTTGTCTAATTAATTATTCATTGACGTTCATTATGGTCATTCTCGTTCATGTGACCTTCTGGGTTCATATTGCGTGGCCGGGTGTGGCTGTGTGGAATTTTTAGTCGGGCACATGATGGTCATGTATTGGGTTCACCGATACATCGGACCGTGCACACGGTGACGCTTACCTCCGTGAGACTAATTAGGTACAAGGACGGGTGTGTCCGGTCATTCGTCTTGTACACTTGCACAGAACATTACGGGCGTACTATGGTACTCCTCCTCAGCGTAATTCATAATTAAGAATGTTTCATAACTTCAGTTAATTCATGATTGTGTAATTTCAACCCTTGAGGATTGTTGTTCTTTGTAACTGACCCCGTTTGGGGATTTTGTTTTTCAGGTCATGGCAAGGCAAACGCACGGGAATAGCATGTTGATGTCGAGGAGTCCTAGTGATACTAGTAGGGGGCCCCGATCTTTCAGTTATTCATGTTATTGTCCTTTATTTTCCGCTGCAAACTTTCATTTGAATACTCCGTTTCATTCAGTGTTGTGTATTTTATCTTCATATAAAATACACTAGTATTCGGTATTATCCTGGTGTGTTGTAACTAAACTCCTCATCGGAGTAATTATTGTTGTAATGTAGTTCGGTACTACATTTATCTTGTGTAATTCATTCATTTTCATTTGCCTGGTGGGTCCCAGTTGGGGATCTACGGCACTGTAATATCCGCCTAGTTTGGGGTGTTACATTGCCTCCCATCAAGCGCTCTATTTTACGTCTTGAGCACGATGTGGCAAAAAATTTAACGTGGCTTCTTTCTAGGGAGATTGCCAAATACCCCCCTCTTGCAATCTATAAGCCTCTTATTCCACAAGGGAGGCTTTGGTTCATGCCCGGTTGCCAAGAATAATGAGTAAGAATAATTATGTGGAGAACCAAAAAATAATGGAAAAATATAATAATTGTAAGGCACGAAAAAATAAGCAGAGTTCGAATGGGTAAATAATAAAGACTTATCATGAACAACCTCATTAGAACTCAAAGAATCAGCCTCAACAAAATCAAGAGTAATGGAATCAATCTCTCCCATTATGGATTTAGGAAAAATTATGCGCGGCACCGTTAATAAAATTTTAGGCACAAAAGTGTTCACCTTATTTTCGAAGTTTGATGACAAATTAATGAAATTTCTTTGGAAACATCATCAATGGTAACTTCTTCTACAGGCTCATCACACTTTATGTAATTATCAGGTGCTGGGGGATCGACCCTAAAACTCAACATGTCTTTCTTCTCAACCTCCCCCTCAACTTCACTACTAAATATATGAGCTGGAAAATAACCATAGTGAATCTCAAGACCACGACGTGCACATTCTCGCTCAAGAGGGGTACTATCAGGATTTTTGAGAGCGTCTACACATTGTTCAAGCATGGTCTTTTGTTTTGGGGAGAAATTTGTTGACCCTATTAGGCAAATTATTGAGATCATCGAAATTTATAAAATGCCAAGGGTCACGATAATCAAAGGAAAACATAATGAAAAAATAAAAATATAGAGACTAAAGAAAAAAACTTCAAATTAAAATTAGAGTCGCTTGGTAATGATATTAGCGAAAAAATCAGTCCCCGGCAACAGCGCCAAAAACTTATTGTGAGAAAATCCCTCACACTATGCCACAAGTGCACGGTGTCAACAAGTAATAAAGTGATGAATAAGATATCGTTCCCTCGAGGACTGATTTCACTAAGTACCAAAATATAGTCAACTCACAATTTTATTTGAAGAACAATTAAAAAGAATTTATTACTAAACTAATTGCAGAAAAATAAATAGCAAATACTAATAATAAAACTACTAATAATAAGGGCGTAGGATTATGATTTTCACCTCAAACAATCAGGAATGATTTTTATTTAATTCCAATTCACTTTTATTCAATTGATTGTAAGCCAGGAATTCCTAAATTATTCTAAAGCCTTTCCCAAGGTCGATAGAAAATACTACGAATTATTAACTCGATATATCCCTATTCGAATTAGATAATTAATAGCTAAAACAGTTCAAGAATCCCCACAATAAATAGGCTTCACAATTACCATGAGTATATCCCTATCTCACGAAAATCATGATTATTCTCACAAGAACTATGCCTAAATTTCATCTCCCGAATCCATAAAGACATTCATAACAATTCAACTGTTGGCCATACAATTAAAAAGCATTAAGAACAATGAGAAAAATCCAACTCAATACGAATAACGAGTAAATTGAAATAAAAATAAATAAATCAAACCGTCATGTAATCGGCTACAATCACAATCCTACTCAAACAGATCTAGAAACTAAGATACGGAAAAATTAAGAAAAACCGTAGGGATCCGTGGTCTTGTCGTCGCCCACAAATCTACTCCTCTTGTGTTCTTCTGTCCCGCGATGTCTTCCTCCGATTTGATGATCCTCCCCACAAATCTCCTCCTTGTGTTGTTCGATCCCTCGATGTCTTTCTCCGATTTGATGATCCTACCCTTTTTTTCTGACCTTCAATGCTTATTTATAGCCGTCCCCAGCCTCCAAAATGCGTCCGGGAATTAAGTTGGGAATAGGCTCTAAGGCCCAGAACCGCGGTCAACACATCAAAACTGCCGCGGCTAACGGTACAGTGGGTTCAGCGCTTGCTGGTCACCTGCGTGTGCCGTGGCTCACTTTCCTTGTGCCGCGGCCCCAGGCCAAAAAATTGCCGTTTTCGCCTGTTTTTCATCTTTCGAGCTTCCGGACTCCAATTTCCTGCAAAACATATAAGAATAGTGCATTAAAAGCTCATTTATGCATTTTTAGGCTTAAAATGAATATAAAATAATGATAAATAAGCGCATAAAAGTACGCCTAACAAGTACGTGTCTTCTCTCCATCCTTGTCAATTCATCATCTTCGTCAACTCATAAAGGTTTGCATCCATGGTCCGATAGTTCGGCCTTCTCGCAGAGAGACTACAAAGTACTGTTCTTCTCAATTTTTTCATTCTTATTTCCTCCGTGCCACCAGATCCAAAACCCACCAGGCCGTCGAACTCACGATAGCAGCAGAAAGCATATGAGGTGGAAGCTTTGATGAGTTCTGGAAATAGTTTGGGGGATTGGCTTGAAGGGTTTCGATTTCTTTAGGGTCGACACTCCAATTTGTTTGAACATGGTCATTAACTATGGAAATCTGGCTGGGCGAAGTTTTGCTTTCGGCGAAGATAGATGGTGGATGGCTCAATTTTGGTTTATATGTCTTTTCTCCCTTCGGTTCTAAGCTCTGGTTTTCCAAATATCATATTATTTTTATTTTCTCGTACAAAGGCGGATATTTTTTCCTTGCTTTCTTGTATATGTTGTTAGAGTTACTTTATGTTTAATATGCGTGATAGGGACAAAGAGAGGCTCTGGAAAACTGCTTGATTGTTCTTTCTAAGTCTTTATCTGCAGATTTTTGGTTTCTTCTTCTCGGCCAACAGGTATCGATAATCATTTTTGTAATTCTCAGGTTATTTATTGTCCTGTTTTCGTCTTTGAGTAAATGTTAAAATTGTTTAGGCCATTAATGCAAAACGAATCATTTGCAAGGCTATATGTGAAGCCTGCCAAACAAGTGGCAGTACTGTTGTTCGTTGTCCTGGTGCAATCTAAGGGAACCTAAAAAATAGTTAATACTGGTAAAAAATAGTGATATAACTGCCACGAATATATATATATATATATATATATATCCGGACGTGAATAAGAAAACTTACCTAGATCATACCCTCACCTAGCATTTTGGTCAGAACCGCTACCGGGCATGAATTGATGAGAATGCACAGGTAGTATGAATTGTGGTTGCTAAGGAATAACACCTAATACAACCAATACGTTAGCTCATGAAATTTATCTCTTCACCTACAGATAATGAAATGAATAATGCCATCCCAACTACGTATAGATGTATATACTTTCCAAATCGAAATGAATGCCACTCCGTGTAACATCAAATTCACACGCCTTTCAAAAACTACACAAACTCAAGGCCCGAGTTGCAGAATATACATAAATATTTTTTTGTAAATATAATGCTTTATGAAGTGTTTCGAGTGCTTTAGGGTCGAAACTTGAATTTGGTTGAACATGGTCATTAACTACGGAAATCTGGCTGGGTGAAATTTTGCTTTCCGCGAAGACAGATGGTGGATGGCTTAGTTTTTGTTTATATGTCATTTTTCCCTTCGGTTGTAAGCTCTGGTTTTCCAAATATCAATTTCTTTTTTTTTTCTCGTACAAAAGCGGACTTTTTTTCCTTGCTTTCTGGTATATGTTGTTGGATTTATTTTATGCTTATGCATGACAGGGACAACGAGAGGCTCTGGAAAGCTGCTGGATTGTTCTTTCCATGTCTGCTTACATGATGTGTCTTCTTTTCTCATCCTCATCATTTCACCACCACAGTCAGTTCAACGTCGTTAGCAGTTTCCCTTTTTTACTCTATTTACTGTTCCTCTTTCTTAGTCACTCTTGATGCCTCAGTTACCACCCTACGCTCTCAAGCACCATCACAGGCTCTGCAACGCCCTATGCACCTTGGACAACCCAACAAAATACTAAATTGATTTTGGAAAATCCAAAAGTTAATTTTCTTGTTGTATGGTCACTTTCAAATGAGGCTAAAGCTAGATATCAGTAGGCTAATTTTAAATTCGTGGTTTGTTATGTTTTTATTTAACTTATTTATGCCTTTGTACATTCAGTTTATAGATTTTAATACTTGCGGTTTTCTTAATAGTATCTCTGGTCTTCAATAGGATGATTATGCCGCCGATGCCGAAGACTATGAGGAGAAGATGGAGGAAGAGATTTTGGCATTTTTCTTCTTGGTCACTTTGTTTTTTCATTTATTGTATGTTGTAATTTTTTTCAGAAGCTGCTGACATGCCAGTTTCTTTCCTCCCAGGGTTTAAAGACTTTAACAACCTGTGAGACTTCTAGAAATCATGTTTATTTCGTTATAACATGTGTACTGACTGTTTGTTTTTTCTTTGTTGGTAGCTGAAATCATTGCAGGATTTTCTGGGTCGACTTGTAGTATCCACTGGAGGAAAAATGAGATCTGTACTTATGAATTTCGTTTTTCCTTGCTGTATAATGATAGGTTTTGTTACATATGCCCCGCTCCTGGTTAAAAGGTACACATGCTTCTGTGATAAAGATTTTTTCAGATTTATTTGTTGGATGGAATTATATGATCAATCGAAATAAATATATCAAGCATTATACTAGATTGGTATTTCACTCTCAATAGACAGTTTGTGTTGTTGAAACTACGACAATATTATAGAGCATTAAAAGTCGCTGAATCTCATAAAAGCTTCAATGTCTAGGTAGCCCTTAAGATAGAGGTTAGAATAAGTGACATTGTCATTGTTCTTTCTATTCTCATATTGGAAATTTATCTTTCCTTGCAGAACAAATATAATTGAATTCATTCTCTCTCTCTCTCTCTCTCTCTCTCTCTCGGTAAATATATAAACCATAGAAGTACTTTTGTTTTTCTTTTTTCCGTGGATAGTGTGTTATGTTAGTGTTTTGCGTCTCTCATTTGGCCTTAGAGATCACAATCTTTTATAACTGCAATCTTATTTCCAATTTTAAATTTCATCTGATGTATCTTGAACTGAATTTCTTTTCTTACTTCTCAAGGAATAATTGTTTAACCATTTATTAATCGAGCAACATTCACCTTGAGCTATTTTCCAACTTAATATGTTTTCTAAATACGGAAATCTTGTGGTGTGTGAAGAAAAGTAATTAATGCCTGTATAAATGCATGTACAGATTTCAGAAAATGAAAAAAAATGACATTTCGTGTCAACTGCGTTGTAATTTATCTTATCTTGTGATTTTTCAATAGAGGTACCAAAATGTGACAAATGGAGCGACGTTATTAGACTACACTTAATTATCCGTATCAAATTTTTCAAAAGCCATAAGTGAATACGTCATTAGATATAAATCACCATATTTTAGTATGAGCATGAACATGAACCATGAAATCCAGCTGCAGCAATGCTAGTCCTTTCTCTGTGAATTTAGTGAAATTCAGTAATACTATTAGAGATAATTACAAAAAGTCCCCTGAAGTTAAGTATTTACAAAAAATCCAGACGGTTTTGAAAATTACAAAAGATAAACAAGGGAGATTTAAAATGTTTTTTGCTCATGACAGGGGCATGATGTAGTTTGGAACCAAACCTCAAGTTTTTTTTTTGTGTAATTTTCACAAGCCTATGTTTTTTTTTCTTTTTTTGTTTGTAATTAGTCCAAAAACATCGGGTGTCTTTTCGTAATTATTGCTTATGTTTTTGTTCCTCATTCTTGAAGGTAGTCCTGAGTATCTAATCTATGTTTGATTCTTTTCGTATTGTAGAGGATTGCGTGGACTGTGGCTGGATTAGTGATGGTGATTAATGGCTATCTTTTGCGCGACTTTTTCCTCTCTGAAGTTAATGGCCTATTGTTTGGTTTTGTCGTCTCTGCTGGAACTGCAGCATATATATCTTTCGTGATATATCTTATTTCGCGTGGTAATAGCGAGCTTTCCAATTGGATAAGCCAATTTGTACCCAAGAGATTCGCTTATTCCGGAAATTAGAAGTCGACTCAGAGCTTTGTCTGGTTGATAATTTTTAAACTCGACCAGTCAGTCACATTAACTTTGCCCACTTGTCACCCTCTAGTAAAGGGTTATTTAAAGAAACTACCCGAGGTTTAACTTAATTACAGAAAAGATCCGATTATCTTTCAAAATTATAATCACCTCCTCGTGTCCAACACTTTAAGGGGGTATTTATAATTTTGAAAGATAGCTGGAGTTTTCTGTAACTAGGGTAAACGTCTGTTTTTTTTTTGTAAATATTAATTGCAAATGTGCTCATCTCTACCACTGAAAGTAACTGGACGTAAAATAAGTTTCTTAGTCATCATTTTTGTTTGATTTATTGAAGTTTCCCGATTTACAGCTGCAGAATGTATACATGCTTACACTCTGATGGAACTCAATTAAATTCTTCACACTCTGAGTTCAATTGCTAACATTTCAATCCCCATTGTCTACTTTATTCATTTCGAAATTTTTGTTGAATCATCCTGTTTCATCGAGTTGATTGAATAGCGTCAAATCATCGGGGCGGTTCAACCGTAGGTTGATTGGCTGTTGTATCTTTGTTATTTGTAAGTATGACACATTCTGATGTATGTTCCAGTGATTATTTGTGGTTGCATAAGGAGAAATTTAAGTGCAGGATTTTTTATGTTTAGGTTGTTATACAGGTTATGGTCACCTCATGGGAGTGATTGCACCATTTTTCTGCGTCTCTTTTTCCTTTTAAGCGAGAAGGTAGTATTTACCTTCTAGTTTTGAGTCATCACTCATCAGTTCCTCTCTCTCTCTCTCTCTCTCTCTCTCTCTCTCTTTGTTTCATAATGATTTTCCTTTCAAGGATAAAGTGACACAGTGGGTCAGGATTTTCTCTGGATTTGACAAAGTTGAGGTGAAGGGACTCGAGGAGATACTAGCGTATAGGCAAAGGTTTGTGAAATTGCTTGTGTTTACATTAGAGTTTCTTATGATGTTTGTAGATGGACACTAGATCACTTTAGAACTGTATGTCATAGCGGCACACAGGTTTCCTGGAAGAAACAATATTTGTGCAGGTTACAATAGGAAATGCAAAACTATTTATCCCTCAGACGGTTGTCTGAGGTTCGTAATGGTCCATTACTGCATATTCATTCCTTGGCTGCTGGCGATGTTGCAGTTTTTCTGTTAACTGAAGTATCAAGATTCTGTTGTTTTGCAGGAAGGTGATGGCGCTGAGTCCCAAAAGAATCTAATGTTTTGTTTCCATGTTATGTCTCAATACTTTACCATGCAGAAATAATGTCTTGGTGTCTTGTTTTAGTGCATATGTAGTGGTAGTGGTAGACACATAAATCTATTCTCAATTTATGGCAGCAGCAGAAATCAATTTCTTCAACATAAAATTTTCAAATTCTTCATAAAACTTGCCCCAGGTTTCTCTAATGAGAACAATATGCAAACATGAAATCCAAGGTAAGGAGTTGTTACCACCTCTAAAAGCATTAACAATGTGCTGAGCTTCTTGTTCTGCAGCTAGCAAGAGTTGAATCCCATTACCACCGGATGCCGTATAGAGAGATGTTGAAGCAAGGGTGCACCATAGACGATGCAGGTAAATGAAACACATCGCAACGAAGGCGGAAAAAAAAAATTCAACTTAATTATATAATGCTTGAAATCCAAATAGCTTACCTCTATCGAACTTGCATTTCTGAAAAGTCTCGTCAATATGCAAACATGTACTCATATTTTGTGTATGTTATGTATTTGCGTTGTCCATATAAACTTCCATAAGATTTCTATTTTTCGCAGGTGCTTTTTCTTTTACAATTGCGGTCTGGTTAAATAACACCCTTATACCATGCATCCTTACAATTGCGGTCTGGTTAAATAACACCCTTTAGAACGAGTCTGATCATTTATAGAAATCCCACATTTGTGATTTATCTTGTAATGTTACTTTGATGACAATATCGACCAAATGAGATCATATTCTTCGCAATAAACTTTGATTGTTTGCTGGAAGTTGCAAGGGACATTGTTTGATTATAAGTGAATCTAGATAAAGCTGTTCTGATCTTACCTCAGGTAGTGTAATTCACACCTGATTTCATATGTATATGATGTCCTTATGTGTTTTTCCTCTGATCGTTGTTTACTCTTGTATGAAAAGGTTGTGCTTTTCATATGTAACTTGCATGTCTGACGATCTCTATTGTTGGTGATATGTCTCTGTTCTTGGTGGTTTGCCATCAATTTTGTTTCTCTTGAATTAGCATATAACCTTTTACATGGTCTCTAATATAGTATAATTTTGAAACACAATCTTTTTTTGTTAAGACTCGTAAGCTAAAAGAGGGTCGCGAGTACATGACTGATGGAAAAGTAACTAAGTACATAATTGTAAGTGTTCTATTATTAGTTGATCACATGCCAGGTGTATTCTTCCATTCAAGTCTATTTAATTTGACATGGTCGTGGCTTTATTTTGTAGGA
The DNA here is from genome assembly GCA_033398695.1 of Orobanche coerulescens. Taxonomy (NCBI): domain Eukaryota; kingdom Viridiplantae; phylum Streptophyta; class Magnoliopsida; order Lamiales; family Orobanchaceae; genus Orobanche; species Orobanche coerulescens. The sequence goes on from CM065810.1 coordinate 68,028,307, forward strand.
CAAAATTGAAAAGGTTATTGGTCCTGACTGAAGGTGTCACTGAACTTCTATTGGATGGAAAAGCACATGGTCCTTCATGGATTATAGGAAGATGTCTAAAGTCTGACAAATGCTCCACTTCTGGCATGACAAACTCGCAGAGCAGTGACTTGACGGCCAAAATCAGGCAAGAAGTTGTTGACGGAATGGAAGAAAAGCTGGAGAAGAAGGTCCAAGAAGAACTAGATGCACAGGTGAATAAGAAGGTGCAGGAGAACCTAACTTGGGTGCTTAAGAAATTAGGCGAAGTAAACCCAAGCTTGAACATCAATTTGGTGGAATTTTGTTCCACAATATCAAGTGATAACGACAACGGCACTCCTATTACCGGAGGAGATGCTACATCTTAGATTTTCTGTTGTTTAAGTACCGTATTTCATGGCTTTTGGTCGTTGTATTAAACCTTAAGTACTGTTTTTTAAGTAAACCTTAAGTACTGTTTTCTAGATATTTTGGATGGATGGGTTGTATTTTGAATGGATGGATACGAAATTATAATGGATTGGTTATTAATATAAAAAATATTTCCTGTCAATTTTTTTTTTGTGAATGTGTTGTAATACAAAAAAAAAATGTTGCTGTAGACAAGAAAAACGTTGTTGTAGACAAAAAAACATTGCTGTAGACAAAAAAAACGTTGCAGCTACTTACTAGAAGGTGTTGTAGAAACTTAAAAAGTGTTGCAAAAAAGTGTTGCAACAGGTTCCCTAACAGGTATGGGGGCCACAGTTGGGGCCCACATCGGACCCCAGATGTGGGGACCATAGATGGGGCCCACTATGTGGGCCCCATCTGTGGCCCCCTACTTTTGCAGAAAATTGGCCTTTGTTGCAACACTTGTTTAATGTTGCTATAGCCTATAGGTAACGATGCCTTGAAGTCTTTGTTGGGATTCAGTGCCTAAAACGAAGGCCCAGCGGAAGTGGTAAAATGAAAATTAATTCGATCCGAATCCCTACGAGGATCGATCGAGCTACGTATATACGAATATATAAACAAAAAGCAAGGGTCGTAAGAAACTAACCCTCGAAGTTTGTTGATTAAATGGTAACCTTCTCTTGAGCTATTCCCCAAGCTTTAGTTTGATCTCTACGAGTTCAATCCGCTCCAAGCCCTTGAACGATCCAACGCCAAAAGCACCGCGTCTCTACTTGCCACGCGCTGGAAAAACGAACAGAATGACAACACCTTGCTATCCTCCGAGGATACGGCTAGAGCTAGGTGATGAAGCTATATATGTAAAGATTACTACACTCTAAGTGTTTTAATCTTACTCTCTCTTTATGTCTTGATATTTTTTTTCTCTAAGAAAAACAAGAACAAGGTTGAAGAAGAAGAAGACTAAAGAGAAAACAATTTTCTCTCTCTCTCAAACTCAATGATACGTATAATGCCAAGAAGTGAAGTTGAGGATGAGAGATCAAAGTCTTCTATATATTCTTATTCAACCCACATGAAAACAAATACATATATCATGATTGATTCCCCCATATAATGTATATGATGCTTGTCCCCTCAATCACATGAGATTCTAAAACCATGATGGGGACAAGTCAATACACACACATGGTAATAAGGGGCGGCGGCCAAGATAAATTATAGGAAGAGTTCGGTTCGTTTCGGACTCCCGAGAGTCCAAACAGATAAACTCTAATTCCGTTCCGATGTATTTATATCGTTTAATTAATCCAATTAATTAAACATATCAAATAAAAAATAACATAATTAATTTCTCCAAGAAATAATTATATTAATGAATTAAATTAATCACCGAGTAATATATTTATTTCATTTGGCCGTAAATCAATTTATCCAATAAATCGATTTAAACATCAAATGTTCCAAAATTAGATATCCAATATCTAATATTCATAATGAGAGAATTAGCTTTATTCATTCCGTCGTCAATCCTATTGCGCGACTCGGTAGGTCCGTCTCAGTCAGCAATGGGAGGAAGCAAAGAGTAGTAGCACCACCTAGCCAGCCTGACGGCCTACACTGTACCCCAACTGAGAACGAATGATTGGATCATTCAAGAACCATTCTGTCGTGAATACCAGTAAACGTATAAACCCTTCTTTCAAATGTCCCGATCAAGTTATAGGGTCACGGTCAGTCAAACCTTATCTGTACTTGATGCTATGCATGCGTTAATGCAAATCGAGATCATCGAGCTGTCATGTATCGAATACAACTAGCTCCAATGCTCTGGCCAAAGACTTATGATCTCATCTGCCAATAACCGCATAGGACATATAACCTACTCACTAACGGGAGAAAGAATTCTATCTTGGTATTCAGTAGGACCTGCTACTTGCCCGTCAAGATGCACGTCGAGGTTGACCCCCGCCTTCCGGTTTATAGGGTCGAACTACTCTAATGAAAATCTTGACGTCACAAGCACATCCCTACTAAATCCTCAAGTCGAAGGTTCACGAATACCTATCACAACCTTTCGATTCCATCATTGACTGTCCCGGAGTGAAATCCGTGTGACGAATCGAGGGTGAGTCGGTTCGAGTATACTAATCTAATTAGCATACCTATAACGTGTGCTCCCACTAACCATTAGTGTTCGACATGCACTCTCCTTGTCAAAGAACACGTCATACAAGTCTTCACATAAACTTAACGCCCAGTCAAGTTTCATCGACTTGCGAACGATTAAGTATTTGAGCTATAAACCTTTCCAGTGCCGACCCCCTTATCCAATAAGGAGTGGAACGTTTTGCTCTCAAATACATGGACTAGTTTCTACATGTATATTTACGAGTTAGGAATGCCAGTAACTACCAGTAAATAAAGAAACATCCATTGCCTTATATAATTGATTTACATAATTACAAGTGTAATGCCCTCACTCAACATCCTCTGAGTGGCATTCGAGGGCATACTCCTAACAATCTCCCACTTGCACTCAATGCCACACACTATGGTATCTAATACCCATGTTCTCCAGATGACGCTGCAAGCTAGTCTGAGAAAGTGGCTTGGTCAGTGGATCGGCGACGTTGTCGGCCGAGTCTACTCTGTGCAGCACAATGTATCCCTTGCGAACAAATTCTCTTACGAGATGATACTTCCTCTCAATATGTTTGATGCTGTTGTGAAACCTCGGCTCCTTGGCCTGCGCTACTGACTCCGTCGTTGTCGCGATGCAGTAGACAAACGGCTCGGACATGGTATCACTTGAAGTTCTCCCAGAAACTTCTTAATCCAGAACCCTTCCTTGGAAGCCTCCGAGGCTACTTGATACTCAGCCTGACAGGTGGAATCAGCAGTAGCGCTTTGCTTGGCGCTACGCCAAGATACTGATCCTCCATTAAGAGTAAATATGTAGCCAGAAGTAGACATCGAGTCGTCCTTCAGTCCTTGGAAGTCCGAATCAGTGAATCACACCACATCCAATTCTCCACCGCCATACATCAGAACCATATCTCTAGTTCTTCTCAAGTACTTGAGAACGTTCTTTACGGCAGTCTAATGTTCCCTACCTGGGTTTGCCTGAAACCTACTCACCACGCTTACAGCATGCGCGATGTCAGGTCTTGTACACAACATAGCATACATAAGGCTACCCACGGCCAAAGAATATGGTATATTACTCATTTCCTTTCGTTGTTCCTCATTTTGAGGACACATCTTCAAGCTGAGTTTTATTCCATGTCGCATCGGTAGGAACCCTCTTTTAGAATCATCCATCTTAAATCGCTTTAAGATCTTATGTATATAGAGGGCTTGGGAAAGGCCTATTGTTCTCTTCGCTCTATCCCGGTAGAGTCGAATTCCAAGAATACAGGTTGCTTCTCCCAAGTCTTTCATGGAGAAATTACTCGAAAGCCAAGCTTTCACAGAACTGAGCATTCCCACATCATTTCCTAGTAGTAGAATGTCATCTACATATAGTACTAAGAAATGCGATCTTTCTCCCACTAACCTTCTTGTATACACAAGGTTCCTCTTCATTTTGCACGAAGTCAAACTCTTTGACTGCCTCGTCAAAACGAAGGTTCCAACTACGCGACGCTTGCTTCATTCCATAAATGGAACGCTGAAGCTTGCACACTTTCTGAATATCGACTTTGGACACAAAGCCTTTAGGCTGCTCCATATAGATTTCCTCCTCGAGGAATCCATTAAGGAAAGCCGTCTTTACGTCCATTTGCCATATCTCATAATCGTGGTAGGCAGCTATAGCAAGCATCATGCGAATAGACTTGATCATGGCTACGGGCGAGAAGGTATCGTGGTAATTGATCCCTTCCTTTTGGGTATAACCCTTTGCCACAAGCCTGGCCTTATAGGCGTCAACCTTGCCAGCACCATCAGTCTTTCTCTTGTAGATCCACTTGTTCCCAATAGGCACTATGCCCTTGGGGCGGTCTACTAGAGTCCAGACTTGATTAACATGCATCGAGTCTATCTCAGCTTCCATAGCTTCACGCCATTTCGCGGAGTCTACATCCACCATCGCTTGGTCATAGGTTGTTGGGTCGGTCTCTTGGCTATCACTTGGAACCTCATGGAGACCCAGCTCCTTCAAATGCACAAGCCCATACCTCTCAGGTAAATGAGACACCCTACTAGACCTACGAGGTGGTTGTACTTGTGTTTTAGAAAGTTCGGTTCCAGTTTCTTGCACAGGTGTCTCTCGAGGAGTTTCATTATATTCTTCTAAAGAAATACTTCTACCTGCTCCGCCTTCCTGAATGAACTCATCTTCCAGGAAGTGTGCTTGTAAAGCAACAACGATCCATCGATCTTCGGGTATGTAGAATAGATATCCCATCATCCCAGACAGGAATCCAATGAAACGTCCCTTCGCAGACCTAGCTTCCAACGTTTCCACCTTAGTCTTCTTGACATAAGCGGGACATCCCCAAATCCTAATATGATTAAGACTTGGTTTCCTTCCTTCCCACATCTCATGTGGAGTTTTAGGAACGGATTTGGAAGGACATCTGTTCAAGATATACGCGGCAGTCATGAGTGCATACCCCCACAGGTAAATCGGCAAGTCAATATAGCCCAGCATGGAACGTACCATGTTCAACAGGGTCCGGTTCCTTCTTTCTGACACACCATTTAACTGAGGAGTACCTGGAGGTGTTAGTTGTGAAACTATTCCATGTTCCTTAAGGAACTCGTCAAACTCCATACTCATATACTCGCCACCTCGGTCCGACCGAAGTGCTTTGATATGATTACCAGTTTGTTTCTCGACTAGGGCCTTGAATTCCTGGAATTTCTCAAAGGCCTCGGATTTATGTTTCATTAAGTATACATAACCATACCTAGTATGATCATCTGTAAACGTAATGAAATATTGATATCCATCACGTGCTGCTTCCAAAGCACCACAAACCTCAGTATGGATTAATCCCAGTTTATCAGTGGCTCTTTCAAAAGTCCTTGTGAAGGGGGACTTAGTCATTTTGCCTTTAAGGCAAGATTCACAAGTAGGAAAGGGATCCGATCCCAATGGACCCATAAGTCCATCTTTTTCCATCTTGTAAACCTTGGTCTGACCAACATGACCAAGTCTAAGATGCCATTTCAAAACTTGATTGGTTTCATCCCTACCACGTTTTCTAGTCATAGTATTCACAACTACTTTGTTGCTGAGATTTAGATGATACAATCCATTCAACAATGTAGCAGTACCCACTAGTTTATTTCTAAAATAAATTTTGCAGGAACCATCACCAATGAAAAATAAAAAGCCTTTTCGGTCCATGACCGGAATGGATACAATGTTTTGTGCCCCTTGGGCAAAACAAGTACATCTTCTAAAGTCAAAACAAAGCCGGATTCTAAACCCAAAAGAAGTGATCCTATGTCGGTCGCCTCGACACTATGCCCTCTTCCGACTGTGATCATAACTTCTCCAGCTCCAAGCTTCCTACTTTGTTCCAGATCCTGATTCACGGTACAAATATGAGAACTAGCACCAGAATCAAGTATCCAGGAAGTAGAAAATACAATAGCAGAACAATTTGTTTCCAAAACTAAAAGTTCTGTACCTGAAGTGCCATGAAGAATCAGACAGTCTCTAACCCAGTGGCCCAGCTCACCGCACTTGAGACAAGCATCCTTCTTCTTCTTGTTCTTTGGAACCATTGGGGCCTTGCCCTTACCCTTACGGTCCTTAACTTGTGGTCCAGTTTGCTTCTTGGTCTTTTTCCTTTTGTTCTTAGACCTCCGAGGTCCAGAAGAAATCACAAGAGTAGACTCCTTCATCCGCGGAGTCTTCATCTGAGACTGAGCGGTCACAAGTTTGTTCATTAGCCCAGCTAAATTACATGCAATCTCATTGCAGTTGAAGTTCATCACAAACTGTGAGAAGGAATCAGGGAGAGATTGTAGGATAAGGTCGGTTTGGAGAGAAGTATCCATTTTAAAATCAAGAGCCTCCAATCTCTCGATCATGGATACCATTTTGAGGACGTGTTCCCCAACCTTCTCACCTTCCTTCATCCTTGCACCAAACAGTTGCTTGGATATCTCATATCTAGCAGTTCTGCTATGCTCACCATAAAGTTCGGTTAAGTGAGATAGAAACAGCCTAGCAGAAGTCATTTTCTCAAGAGCTCTCAGAAGCTAATTAGACATGGAAGCCATCATATAAGCACGGACTTTCACATCATCCTTAACCCACTTTTCGTGGTTTTCAATCTCTTCCTGATTAGCTCGGGTCCGCACAGGAGGCGCCGGAATGTCCGTCTCCAAGACGTATCCCAGTGCCTCTATACTGAGGACAATCATCATATTGCGGAGACAATCCACAAAGTTAGGTCCTATTAAGGTGTTCTTTTCGAGTAGAATTGCGAGTGGATTCATTGTCATATTGAGATTTGAGTCTGCATTAAGTACGATAGATTAATTAGTGACTCATTCAATTATGTTCTGAGTATAGAATTAAGGTCTTTTCTATTCTTGTTACCCAGCTCCCACTATTTTTATCGGAATAACACACTCCCATGTGAAATCCGGAAGTATCGTCGCTTTACTTCATAGTGGTGATCGATTTCTTTATAAATCTTAATAGAGGGCAACCGAATGTGTTTCTAGTCTATTAATTTTCATAAAGTGGTGTCCAACACCAACCCATCTAATGGATGATTCGATCTTCTTTTTCCCCTTGTTCACTCCCCTCAACCTATACGGTTTCTATGGTTCGTGAACAAGTTAAGTTTATACCATCGACGCAAATCAGTTTCACAATTGAATCTTATCCGGCAACCTATCAGGTTTCTAGGGATAAAATTTGCTCCAACCGAAGGCATCCAATGCGCTCCTTAATTTATCCATCCTCCCGACGACTACCCCGATAACTCAGAAGCATAGCACATCCGGTTTGGATTTCAATTTCCCGAAAACTCGATGGAGGGAAGGAAAACCTTGAAACCTTATAAACTTAATAATTTATCGTGGGAGAATTTTCACGATTAGCGTTACACTTTGCACATTAATCATTTAAGCGCGTTTGTGGCATTCATAAAATATGAAACAACCATTCACAACCTAGTAGCTACCAACATGTGGTTCATGGACCGTTCCTAGAAATCAAAATCACCGAAATCTAAATACAAGTCTTCGTCTTGAATCTTCGTCTTCTCGAAATGGATCTTCCTCCGGTCTTCGTCATTATATATAAATTTTACATCGAAAATTGCATCCTAGATACAAACATTTCTAGTAAAATAAATAGGCTCAAAACGGCCTTTACAACCCAATCGAATAAAACGAACGATTCAAAACTAAGTCCACGAACCACATCCCCATTCAAAAGCATTCATCCAATAAATACTAAATAAATGGAAAGCGTAGAGATACATTGATCCAATCAACAATACGAACCGATCCAATCGATTCACATAATTGGTAATATGATAACGTTCAAAATAATTCGGTCGACCATAAATATTCCAATTAATCAAATTTCCCTTATAAAATGAAATACCATAAACCATTTTAATCATATTAAATCCAATTTAACATGAGGGAGATTAATTTTCAAGAATACACTAAACATCGAACCGGCGAAAATGGCTCGCTGGCCGAAGTCATCGCCGGCATGCCGGCAGACAACTGGCATGGCCGAGTCACGCTCGGCACGCTGCCGCTGCCCAGCAGCCACCGGCCGCGGTCTCGAGCTCGCCGCGGCCCATATTACAATGGCGCCTGTGCCGGCCAGAATCGGGCCGCGGCCCCGAGCGCCGGCCGCGGCCCTCGCTCCGGACCCCTCCCGCACCGTCCAACGGCATTTCGGGGCTAGTTTTTCGACCGGATATCCAATATCTATATTCTCCAACATTCATATCTTCAATATAAATCATATTTCCAAGAAATTAAGATTTATATTTAGACATAAACTTACGAAAAATATAACTACAACGAACGTAAAAACATATACCACGATTATGACTAAAATGATTCCAAATCATTCACCATCTAATCGAGTATTCCAAATGCCAATATCGTATATACGATCGCAAGACCTACGCTCTGATACCACTGTTGGGATTCGGTGCCTAAAACGAAGGCCCAATGGAAGCGGTAAAACGAAAATTAATTCGATCTGAATCCCTACGAGGATCGATCCAGCTACGTATATACGAATATATAAACGAAAAGAAAGAGTCGTAAGAAACTAACCCTCGAAGTCCGTTGATTAAATGGTAACCTTCTCTTGAGCTATTCCCCAAGCTTTAGTTTGATCTCTATGAGTTCAATCCGCTCCAAGCCCTTGAACGATCCAACGCCGAAAGCACCGCGTCTCTACTTGCCACGCGCCGGAAAAACGAATGGAATGACAACACCTTGCTATCCTCCGAGGATACGGCTAGATCTAGGTGATGAAGCTATATATGTAAAGATTACTACACTCTAAGTGTTTTAATCTTACTCTCTCTTTATGTCTTGATATTTTTTTCTCTAAGAAAAACAAGAACAAGGTTGAAGAAGAAGATGACTAAAGAGAAAACAATTTTCTCTCTCTCTCAAACTCAATGATACGTATAATGCCAAGAAGTGAAGTTGAGGATGAGAGATCAAAGTCTTCTATATATTCTTATTCAACCCACATGAAAACAAATACATATATCATGATTGATTCCCCCATATAATGTATATGATGCTTGCCCCCTCAATCACATGAGATTCCAAAACCATGATGGGGACAAGTCAATACACACACATGGTAATAAGGGGGGGGGGGCAAGATGAATTATAGGAAGAGTTCGGTTCGTTTCGGACTCCCGAAAGTCCAAACAGATAAACTCCAATTCCATTCCGATGTATTTATATCGTTTAATTAATCCAATTAATTAAACATATCAAATACAAAATAACATAATTAATTTCTTCAAGAAATAATTATATTAATGAATTAAATTAATCACCGAGTAATATATTTAATTCATTTGGCCGTAAATCAATTTATCCAATAAATCGATTTAAACATCCAATGTTCCAAAATTAGATATCCAATATCTAATATTCATAATGAGAGAATTAGCTTTATTCATTTCGTCGTCAATCCTATTGCGCGACTCGGTAGGTCCGTCTCAGTCAGCAATGGGAGGAACCAAAGAGTAGTAGCACCACCTAGCCAGCCTGGCGGCCTACACTGTACCCCAACTAAGAACGAATGATTGGGATCATTCAAGAACCATTCTGTCGTGAATACCGATGGCGTATAAACCCTTCTTTCAAATGTCCCGATCAAGTTATAGGGTCACGGTCAGTCAAACCCTATCTGTACTTGATGCTATGCATGCGTTAATGCAAATCAAGATCATCGAGCTGTCGTGTATCTAATACAACTAGCTCTAATGCTTTGGCCAAAGACTTATCATCTCATCTGCCAATAACCGCATAGGACATATAACCCACTCACTAACGGGAGAAAGAATTCTATCTTGGTATTCAGTAGGACCTGCTACTTGCCCGTCAAGATGCCCGTCGAGGTTGACCCCCGCCATCCGGTTTATAGGGTCGAGCTACTCTAATGAAAATCTTGACGTCACAAGCACATCCCTACTAAATCCTCAAGTCGAAGGTTCACGAATACCTATCACAACCTTTCGATTCCATCATTGACTGTCCCAGAGTGAAATTCGTGTGACGAATCGAGGGTGAGTCGGTTCGAGTATACTAATCTAATTAGCATACCTATAACGTGTGCTCCCATTAACTATTAGTGTTCGACATGCACTCTCCTTGTCAAAGAACACGTCATACAAGTCTTCACATAAACTTAACGCCCAGTCAAGTTTCATCGACTTGCGAACGATTAAGTATTTGAGCTATAAACCTTTCCAAAGGCCGACCCCTTATCCAATAAGGAGTGGAACGTTTTGCTCTCAAATACACGGACTAGTTTCTACATGTATATTTACGAGTTAGGAATGCCAGTAACTACCAGTAAATAAAGAAACATCCATTGCCTTATATAATTTATTTACATAATTACAAGTGCAATGCCCTCACTCAACATCCTCTGAGTGGCATTCGAGGGCATACTCCTAACAGTCTTATGGTAACAAAAGGAGTGGTGTTGCAGTAGGTGACATAAGTGTTGCTATAGGGACCTACGGCAGCGGTGAAAAGTGCAACACCAAAAAAGTGTTGCCGTTTTGATTTTCTTGTCTACAACAACATTTTTTTGCTTCTTCCAACATTTTGTAGGAGTTGTCGTAGGCCATCTATGGCGTAGTGTATTTGTTGTACTGATTAAACTTCAGGACGTAAGTATATATAGAGCCGAACCTCGAGATATATGTCTGAATTCAGCTATGTGATCCTTTGAAAAAATAAGGTTTATATATCACAATTCAATATAGCCCAGCATGGAACGTACCATGTTCAACAGGGTCCAGTTCCTTCTTTCTGACACACCATTTAACTGAGGAGTACCTGGAGGTGTTAGTTGTGAAACTATTCCATGTTCCTTAAGGAACTCGTCAAACTCCATACTCATATACTCGCCACCTCGGTCCGACCGAAGTGCTTTGATATGATTACCAGTTTGTTTCTCGACTAGGGCCTTGAATTCCTGGAATTTCTCAAAGGCCTTGGATTTATGTTTCATTAAGTATACATAACCATACCTAGTATGATCATCTATAAACGTAATGAAATATTGATATCCATCACGTGCTGCTTCCAAAGCACCACAAACCTCAGTATGGATTAATCCCAGTTTATCAGTGGCTCTTTCAAAAGTCCTTGTGAAGGGGGACTTAGTCATTTTGCCTTTAAGGCAAGATTCACAAGTAGGAAAGGGATCCGATCCCAATGGACCCATAAGTCCATCTTTTTCCATCTTGTAAACCTTGGTCTGACCAACATGACCAAGTCTAAGATGCCATTTCAAAACTTGATTGGTTTCATCCCTACCACGTTTTCTAGTCATAGTATTCACAACTACTTTGTTGCTGAGATTTAGATGATACAATCCATTCAACAATGTAGCAGTACCCACTAGTTTATTTCTAAAATAAATTTTGCAGGAACCATCACCAATGAAAAATAAAAAGCCTTTTCGGTCCATGACCGGAATGGATACAATGTTTTTGTGCCCCTTGGGCAAAACAAGTACATCTTCTAAAGTCAAAACAAAGCCGGATTCTAAACCCAAAAGAAGTGATCCTATGTCGGTCGCCTCGACACTATGCCCTCTTCCGACTGTGATCATAACTTCTCCAGCTCCAAGCTTCCTACTTTGTTCCAGATCCTGATTCACGGTACAAATATGAGAACTAGCACCAGAATCAAGTATCCAGGAAGTAGAAAATACAATAGCAGAACAATTTGTTTCCAAAACTAAAAGTTCTGTACCTGAAGTGCCATGAAGAATCAGACAGTCTCTAACCCAGTGGCCCAGCTCACCGCACTTGAGACAAGCATCCTTCCTCTTCTTGTTCTTTGGAACCATTGGGGCCTTGCCCTTACCCTTACGGTCCTTAACTTGTGGTCCAGTTTGCTTCTTGGTCTTTTTCCTTTTGTTCTTAGACCTCCGAGGTCCAGAAGAAATCACAAGAGTAGACTCCTTCATCCGCGGAGTCTTCATCTGAGACTGAGCGGTCACAAGTTTGTTCATTAGCCCAGCTAAATTACATGCAATCTCATTGCAGTTGAAGTTCATCACAAACTGTGAGAAGGAATCAGGGAGAGATTGTAGGATAAGGTCGGTTTGGAGAGAAGTATCCATTTTAAAATCAAGAGCCTCCAATCTCTCGATCATGGATACCATTTTGAGGACGTGTTCCCCAACCTTCTCACCTTCCTTCATCCTTGCACCAAACAGTTGCTTGGATATCTCATATCTAGCAGTTCTGCTATGCTCACCATAAAGTTCGGTTAAGTGAGATAGAATCTGCCTAGCAGAAGTCATTTTCTCATGAGCTCTCTGAAGCTAATTAGACATGGAAGCCATCATATAAGCACGGACTTTCACATCATCCTTAACCCACTTTTCGTGGTTTTCAATCTCTTCCTGATTAGCTCGGGTCCGCACAGGAGGCGCCGGAATGTCCGTCTCCAAGACGTATCCCAGTGCCTCTATACTGAGGACAATCATCATATTGCGGAGACAATCCACAAAGTTAGGTCCTATTAAGGTGTTCTTTTCGAGTAGAATTGCGAGTGGATTCATTGTCATATTGAGATTTGAGTCTGCATTAAGTACGATAGATTAATTAGTGACTCATTCAATTATGTTCTGAGTATAGAATTAAGGTCTTTTCTATTCTTGTTACCCAGCTCCCACTATTTTTATCGGAATAACACACTCCCATGTGAAATCCGGAAGTATCGTCGCTTTACTTCATAGTGGTGATCGATTTCTTTATAAATCTTAATAGAGGGCAACCGAACAGGTTTCTAGTCTATTAATTTTCATAAAGTGGTGTCCAACACCAACCCATCTAATGGATGATTCGATCTTCTTTTTCCCCTTGTTCACTCCCCTCAACCTATACGGTTTCTATGGTTCGTGAACAAGTTAAGTTTATACCATCGACGCAAATCAGTTTCACAATTGAATCTTATCCGGCAACCTATCAGGTTTCTAGGGATAAAATTTGCTCCAACCGAAGGCATCCAATGCGCTCCCGGTAATTTATCCATCCTCCCCGAACGACTACCCCGATAACTCAGAAGCATAGCACATCCGGTTTGGATTTCAATTTCCCGAAAACTCGATGGAGGGAAGGAAAACCTTGAAACCTTATAAACTTAATAATTTATCGTGGGAGAATTTTCGCGATTAGCGTTACACTTTGCACATTAATCATTTAAGCGCGTTTGTGGCATTCATAAAATATGAAACAACCATTCACAACCTAGTAGCTACCAACATGTGGTTCATGGACCGTTCCTAGAAAACAAAAAACTCCATAATCTAATTACAAGTCTTCGTCTTGAATCTTCGTCTTCTCGAAATGGATCTTCCTCCGGTCTTCGTCATTATATATAAATTTTACATCGAAAATTGCATCCTAGATACAAACATTTCTAGTAAAATAAATAGGCTCAAAACGGCCTTTACAACCCAATCGAATAAAACGAACGATTCAAAACTAAGTCCACGAACCACATCCCCATTCAAAAGCATTCATCCAATAAATACTAAATAAATGGAAAGCGTAGAGATACATTGATCCAATCAACAATACGAACCGATCCAATCGATTCACATAATTGGTAATATGATAACGTTCAAAATAATTCGGTCGACCATAAATATTCCAATTAATCAAATTTCCCTTATAAAATGAAATACCATAAACCATTTTAATCATATTAAATCCAATTTAACATGAGGGAGATTAATTTTCAAGAATACACGGAAACATCGAACCGGGGCGAAAATGGCCTGCCTGACCGAGTCACTGCCGGCAGCATGCCGGCAGACAGGCCTGGCATGGCCGAGTCACGCTCGCGGTGCCGGCCTTGCCTGCCAGCCCAGGCCGCGGTCCTGGAGCTCGGGCCGCGGCCCATATTATAATGGCCGCCAGTGCCTGACCACAGGCCGCGGCCCCGAGCCGGCGCGGCCCCCTGCTCCCGGACCCCTCCCGCACCGTCCAACGGCATTTCGGGGCTAGTTTTTCGACCGGATATCCAATATCTATATTCTCCAACATTCATATCTTCAATATAAATCATATTTCCAAGAAATTAAGATTTATATTTAGACATAAACTTACGAAAAATATAACTACAACGAACGTAAAAACATATACCACGATTATGACTAAAATGATTCCAAATCATTCACCATCTAATCGAGTATTCCAAATGCCAATATCGTATATACGATCGCAAGACCTACGCTGCGATACCCTTTGTTGGGATTCGGTGCCTAAAACGAAGGCCCAATGGAAGCGGTAAAACGAAAATTAATTCGATCTGAATCCCTACGAGGATCGATCCAGCTACGTATATACGAATATATAAACGAAAAGAAAGAGTCGTAAGAAACTAACCCTCGAAGTCCGTTGATTAAATGGTAACCTTCTCTTGAGCTATTCCCCAAGCTTTAGTTTGATCTCTATGAGTTCAATCCGCTCCAAGCCCTTGAGCGATCCAACGCCGAAAGCACCGCGTCTCTACTTGCCACGCCGGAAAAACGAATGGAATGACAACACCTTGCTATCCTCAGGATATCTGCTAGATCTAGGTGATGAAGCTATATATGTAAAGATTACTACACTCTAAGTGTTTTAATCTTACTCTCTCTTTATGTCTTGATATTTTTCTCTAAGAAAAACAAGAACAAGGTTGAAGAAGAAGATGACTAAAGAGAAAACAATTTTCTCTCTCTCTCAAACTCAATGATACGTATAATGCCAAGAAGTGAAGTTGAGGATGAGAGATCAAAGTCTTCTATATATTCTTATTCAACCCACATGAAAACAAATACATATATCATGATTGATTCCCCCATATAATGTATATGATGCTTGCCCCCTCAATCACATGAGATTCCAAAACCATGATGGGGACAAGTCAATACACACACATGGTAATAAGGGGGGGGGGGCAAGATGAATTATAGGAAGAGTTCGGTTCGTTTCGGACTCCCGAAAGTCCAAACAGATAAACTCCAATTCCATTCCGATGTATTTATATCGTTTAATTAATCCAATTAATTAAACATATCAAATACAAAATAACATAATTAATTTCTTCAAGAAATAATTATATTAATGAATTAAATTAATCACCGAGTAATATATTTAATTCATTTGGCCGTAAATCAATTTATCCAATAAATCGATTTAAACATCCAATGTTCCAAAATTAGATATCCAATATCTAATATTCATAATGAGAGAATTAGCTTTATTCATTTCGTCGTCAATCCTATTGCGCGACTCGGTAGGTCCGTCTCAGTCAGCAATGGGAGGAACCAAAGAGTAGTAGCACCACCTAGCCAGCCTGGCGGCCTACACTGTACCCCAACTAAGAACGAATGATTGGGATCATTCAAGAACCATTCTGTCGTGAATACCAGTAAACGTATAAACCCTTCTTTCAAATGTCCCGATCAAGTTATAGGGTCACGGTCAGTCAAACCCTATCTGTACTTGATGCTATGCATGCGTTAATGCAAATCAAGATCATCGAGCTGTCGTGTATCTAATACAACTAGCTCTAATGCTTTGGCCAAAGACTTATGATCTCATCTGCCAATAACCGCATAGGACATATAACCCACTCACTAACGGGAGAAAGAATTCTATCTTGGTATTCAGTAGGACCTGCTACTTGCCCGTCAAGATGCCCGTCGAGGTTGACCCCCGCCATCCGGTTTATAGGGTCGAGCTACTCTAATGAAAATCTTGACGTCACAAGTACATCCCTACTAAATCCTCAAGTTGAAGGTTCACGAATACCTATCACAACCTTTCGATTCCATCATTGACTCTCCCAGAGTGAAATTCGTGTGACGAATCGAGGGTGAGTCGGTTCGAGTATACTAATCTAATTAGCATACCTATAACGTGTGCTCCCATTAACTATTAGTGTTCGACATGCACTCTCCTTGTCAAACAACACGTCATACAAGTCTTCACATAAACTTAACGCCCAGTCAAGTTTCATCGACTTGCGAACGATTAAGTATTTGAGCTATAAACCTTTCCAGTGCCGACCCCCTTATCCAATAAGAAGTGGAACGTTTTGCTCTCAAATACACGGACTAGTTTCTACATGTATATTTACGAGTTAGGAATGCCAGTAACTACCAGTAAATAAAGAAACATCCATTGCCTTATATAATTTATTTACATAATTACAAGTGCAATGCCCTCACTCAACATCCTCTGAGTGGCATTCGAGGGCATACTCCTAACAGTCTTATGGTAACAAAAGGAGTGGTGTTGCAGTAGGTGACATAAGTGTTGCTATAGGGACCTACGGCAGCGGTGAAAAGTGCAACACCAAAAAAGTGTTGCCGTTTTGATTTTCTTGTCTACAACAACATTTTTTTTGCTTCTTCCAACATTTTGTAGGAGTTGCCGTAGGCCATCTATGGCGTAGTGTATTTGTTGTACTGATTAAACTTCAGGACGTAAGTATATATAGAGCCGAACCTCGAGATATATGTCTGAATTCAGCTATGTGATCCTTTGAAAAAATAAGGTTTATATATCACAATTCGATATGCAGCATCGTTATCATAATGCCAAAAGCTGGTTTCCTGTTGCATTGTAAAAAGACATTAATTTTGTGAAGTTTAGTCGTTTTATTTTTCTTTTGTTGAGCGTTTATCCTAGGTACTCTTGCCCATGCATAATCTTTGCTGCTTGCTGGTTTGATAATCTTTGCTGCATGCAGGTTTGATGCATTATCATTACAGCAAAGATTCGCGACTCGTATTCGAGGCATTTTGCGCAAATGAGGCGAGGCGTACGCCTCGAGGCGAAATGAGGTGTACGCCATGTTGAAACGAAAAATTAAAAAAGATATAAAAAATTATCTAAAACAAAGTTTAACAACAATACTTAATACTACTGCTACTGGAACAAAAAAATAGAATAAAGCATCAAAATCAATGCATAGTTAGAAAGTCAGAAATTAAGTTTACAATTATAAAAAATAATAGCTGATTACAGAAATTCAGAAATTATGTTTAACTTCTAAATTTATAAAAAAAGGCCATGTTCCCAGAAAAGAAGAATAGGAACAGGATGGCTGGGAAAAGAAAAGGAAAAAGAAACATATAAAACAAAGGGGAAAACAAAAAACTAAAACACACACCTGGTGATAGAGGGACGCGTCCGACGGGAGGTTCTTATCGAAGAGGATGAAAGAGGGAGATCTTGTGGACGGCGGCAGAGAGGCGAGAGGCAGAGACAAAGTGGACTTTGAGAGAATAGAACGACGCTTCCCATAGGCTTTTACTAAAGTTTAAAAATTAATAAAATAAAAACGGCTGAAAATACCTAGTCTCCTAGACTTGGCCGCCTCATGCGAGTCGACTCGTGAGTCGACTCGTACGAGTCAACCATTTTTTAAAACACTGGTTCATATTGTTTTACTCTATGATGATGCTAACATTGTTATGGTGGTCTTCGACATTGTATAAAGCATTTAAAATTGCAGACAGTGCTTATAAGAACTTTGTTGTGGTGCTCATATTCATTTAAGGTTTAGTTTCTATAATTGGCTCCTGTATTAACTATTATGAATTGTTGCACATTTTAATTACAACCATCTTTTTTTTTCCTCAGATGTTTTCGATGAGGAGAGGTGGTGGCGGGCGCCGCAGTAGCACGGGCTCCTCACGAGTAGCTCCCGGACACTCTTCACCCGCTACGGACTCCCCACGAGAAGGTCCTGTTAGGTCTTCGTATGCTCTACCCGAGACTCTGCCGATTGTTCTACTCCGAGATAGGGCAGACAAGGAGACTAGTGCACACATTTCTGAAGATGAGGATCGGGAGGTGATAGCTTCTGAGGCAGCCTCAAGTGTTGTTTCCTAAAGATTGCTCTTGAAAGAGATACTAAAACCGGGTTAGTTATTTACTGTTTAATCATCAATTGTTTTTGTTACAGCGAGTGTTCAAATTATTTAATCAGTTGATAACAATACTTAGAGGTCATATAAAATATATTTCTAGGACCAAATTTTTTGGGGAATAATATTTACTGTCATCAAAATGCTTAAACAAACGTTGATTAAATGCTATAACTAAGTATTGTGATGATCTAAATGATTAATTTGGTTTTGGTTACAGAGAGATAGTGATTCATCCCCAGATTTCCAAGGTGTGCACGAGGAGTTTTAAAAGAGTTCCCAATCCGACAGGCTTCAACTGGAAAGATACTCCTAATAGCGTATAGGCCCAGTACTATACCTTCTTTAAGGTAATTTGTAATCATTATGTAAACTAATTATATTCAATTGGAAAGTTAGTTTTATTAACATGATATGCAATATTTCATAGAAATTTTTCACGTGGCCTGTTGAGTGGGAACAAGAAGTCTATGATCTTTGGGAGTCTCATGCACGGGTTAGGTTCAGCAATTTCCTAAGTGATGCAAAAAATAAAAGGGATCAAGGGAGGCTGAAACACATCTCTACTAATTGGTGTGAAGGTTTGTGTGCTTACTGGGATACTCCCGAGGTGAGAGATGTATCTACGAGGGCGAGAGGCAACCGAATGGCTGAAGTAGATGGCCCTGGTACCGGGATAAGCAAGCACAGTGGAGGCTCTAAGTCTATTAGTGTACTTGCTCGAGAGTTGGTTAGTAATTATCTAATTATTTTTGCTTGTATATGTAAGTGTGCATCGTAATAATTTCGAAGTTTTTTTAATAAATAGGCAACGAAGAACAATCTTCCATTAGAGCAGTGTGTTTATGCCTCTTTTTGGGTTATCCACATGAAAAATTATGGAACTTTTACGACACAGAAGGATGCGGATATTGATGTAAGTATATATGCATTCGATTCATCTACGGTATTTTGGAATACATTCGAATTCACACTTGTTGTTTTGATTGTCATGGAAACAGTGTACTGTCAGTTGGTATATGGAGGATGCATTTGAGTTTTTTTTATTATAGACAACGGTGGTTGTTATGATTTAGTAAGAAAAATAACAATCAGGTATGTGGCTTGCATTTTTATATTATCATGCATGGATTTCTTGAAAAAAATTTAAACTTCTAATCTTTGGATGCTTATTTAATGATTTGGTGGAGAGTGTTATTAATCATGTTTCAATTTTTTTTAATGCCCTTATATTGAGAAATATTCTAACTTTTAATACCCAAGATCCCTCTATTTTTTCTGTTTAGGCCAAGAATCTCATTCTACTTATGCCCTATTTCTCTTTTTGGTTTGAGATACTGAATTTTCCTTTATTCTCATAATTCCCTCAATAGTTCCGGTTATTTCTGTTTTTCTCCCAACATCCGGACTGGACAAGAATACAAAACCTTTGATTCTAAAATGTCGGCCATGGAGCTGTTGTAATATGTAGTTTTGATGTGATATGCTCATTTGTTTTCACATCCATTATTTTACATGTTGTCGGCTGTTTCATTTGTTTCATTTTATAATAAATAATATAATATAAAAAGAATCCAGGATCTTGCACAGTGTGTGTGTGTATATATATATAGTGTTGACAATATTAAATAACTCATTATTTGTTGCTGATGTATTAAGATAATATGAAGTAGTATATTAATGAAGCTGCTTACCTGCCTTTATTATGAAGCTGCTTCACTTCTGCCCAAAAATGCCTTTTTTGATTTAACCAAATGAATGTCAGATTTTATATTGTTGGTGTGAAAATAAAATGAATATCAGATTTTATTGCCATGGTCAACTATGCATTTTTATAAGGAACAGAGGGAGTATAGAATGCAGACTCTGTAATCTAATCCAAAAATATGTTATTTGGAAGTATTCTTTCATTTTTTATTGATCTTACTGCAAGTCAGATGTGGTTATGCGAGTTTTTCTTATCCATTTCTGCTAGCTACAAAAAGGAAAACTTGGCTTTTCTCAGTTGCTCCTTGCAATGTAATTAGAATATTGGGCATGTTTTTCTTCTCAGGCTAGGGTTAAGGAGCTTGCTGCAGAGCAAGGAGAGGGAGCAGATTTGAATATGATCTATAAGACTGTACTGCAGGAGAAGGAGGCCGCCAAAGAATATGTCAAGAAAACAGGATGTATGGCATTGGCAGTCTAACTCCCAGCATCATAAGCACAGGCTCTAGCGGCGGTGGATCAACGACCTCACAGTTTCACGCATCTGAAGAGATCCACACTCGATTCACATCCTTAGAGGAGCAGCTGACAGAGGAGCGCATACTGAGAGAAGAGCAGGCAAAGGTGATTGAAGAAGAGCACGTGAAGAGACAGCGCCTTGAGGAACAGTTGAAAGCTATTCAAGAAATGCTGACACAACAAAATCTTCCACCTCCGAGTCGCCCTTCTACTTCACCTTGATTTAGACTACTTATTTCTTTTTTTACTGTACAATGAAATGACAACAACTCTTGATTGTGTACAACGATACAACTATGACGATTGTGTAACATTGTGACGTTTTTGCTATTTATGACTAGTTTGTTTTATTATTCAGAAATTGAAAGCAGGTAATGGAAATAATTAAAAATTCAGAATAATTGTCAAAAATTAAAAATACCGACGACATTACCGACGGCAAAACTGCTGTTGGAAAATTACCGATGCCCTTTTACTGTCGGTAAAATGCATCGGGATTTAAGATTTTACCAACGGCAGCGAGGCCATCGGCATTTGTAAATTAGCGACGGCTACATTCCGTTGGCAGAGGCGTCGTCATTGTCCATTTTAACAACGACAGGCCCGGCGTCGTTATTACAAAACTAACGACGGCAAAACGGCATCGTAAAACCCGTCGGCAGTGGCGTCGGTATCTATCGGCAAAACCGTCCCAACTTCAGGCCACCCGGGGATTGCCCGACGCCAACGGCGTCGGGAAGCTGTCGGCAATTTAACAACGCCAAGAAATGGTGTCGGAAATTTTTTACCGTCGAGTAGTTTTCCAACGCCCTTTTGCCGTTGGTAATGGCGTCGGTATTTAGTTTACCGACGCCCCCTGCTTATTTTGCCGACGGATTTTGGCATCGGTAAATACTATTTTTTTATAGTGATATTGATTAGGTTTGGTTATAATTATGTAGTTGTGTACGCAATAATTATAATAAACTTTTTACTCCTGTGTGGAGGACCAGTGGACGTAGAGGGTTTTACCTCGAACCACTTTAAATATTGTGTTATTTACCTTCTGCCTTTATTGTTTTATTAATTGTGATTATTTAAGTATACACTGCACACCGAGTTGCTGTATCCTCAGTAACTTACTGTATTAAAGACTTCCGCTACGCACTCAGATTTTAAAACCGTACAGCTTGTTGTCTCAAACACTTTCCAAGATGTATCCTGTATACTTAGTGGCCAACAAGTGGTATCGGAGCGATTGATTCTAAAAAGAATTAGTCGTATTTTTAACCAAATCAGATCCAAAATCACTTATTTTTATAAAACAGTCTTTTTCATTCCTACATTCTCATACGGATACATCAATGATCAACAAAGTTCCTATGTTCTCTATTAATGAGTTTGATGATTGGAGAATTAGGATGGAGGCTCATCTTGCAGCAATGCACAAAGAGATGATCTTTGTAATACAGGATGGCCCTATCAAGATAATGAAGGTAAATCCGGTCCCTAGGATTGAAGGCCAAGCTCCTGCTGAGATGCTTGAAAAAGAGCGCGAACAATGGACTTCTGACGAAACAAAGCGCACCAACCTCGACAATGTTGCGATGAATGCACTGTTTGTCACCCTTGACAAAGGCACATTCTCTAAGGTAAAGAGCTGTAAATCATCCAAGGATATCTGGGATAAACTCAAGTTAATTTGTGAGGGAACTGAGCTCTCAAAAGAAAACAAAATTTCAAAATTAACTCAACAATTTGAATCTTTTGAAATGAAACCAACTAAAACACTTGAGGAACTTGACCTCAGATTCACTTGAATTGTTGGTGAACTTGAAGCTTTGGGCAAAATTTATACTCAGAGGAAGAAAAACCTAAAGATTTTCAGATCTCTCCCTTCCCGATGGGACATTAAGACCACAGCTATGCGTGTGTCGTGTAATCTTAGTGAAATATCTACTTTTGATCTCTTTTCTTACCTCAAAGCATTTGAGTACGATATAGATAGGAGAGAGAAAGCTGAAGAATCTCCCGCTAGGACTACAGCCTTAGCCGCTGTATCCAACCGTAGACACAGCATGCCCAGCCCATCAAAGCCTAATTACAAGAATGCTGACAGCGACGACGACATCCTGACGAAATGGCGCTCCTCATGCACAAGTTCAAAAAGTTCATCAAGCAATCTGGAAAGACTCCCTATAGGCCCAATCATGTTCAAAAGGTAAGTACTGAAACTTCCTCTGGTGACGATAACCTGTGCTATAATTGCAGGAAACCAAGACATTATGCAAACAAATGTCCTCATCCTGAGGTTCAAAGGTTGTCAGAAGCCGAGCAACAAGAGGGATGAACGAAGACGTGCTTGGAAAAACAATCTCAATGCACTGATAGGAGAATCAGAAGCCTCCCCCACACCATCCAAATCCGAAGAATGTCTTCAGGTAGTCACTGAAAGTGACTCATCTGACGATAAATTCGAAGATAGGGCATATATGTGCTTTATGGCAAAGGACATTCCGGAAGAAGAATATAGTGATGATGAGGTAAGCTCAACCTAAATTATTCTAGTAAATGCATCACATACTTTCGAAAACATGATGAATGAATTTAAGAATATTCAAAAAGCCCACGAGACTTTGAAAAATGAAAACATTCAGCTTCAACTTCTCAACATAGAGCTGAAAGAAGAAAACGACTTGCTGAAGATAAACTATGAAAATATGTCAATTGATTGTGAAAACGGCAAGGTCGAGCACGAAAAACTCATGGAGAGCAATCATAAACTTGACCATGAACTAAGTGAGACCAAGTCTCAAAATAAAAGCAAGACAAATGATTTTGTTCTACTTCAAGCAAAATTTAATACTCTCGAAAAGCGAGAAGGCGAACTTGAGACCATTCTGAAATCTTTCGAGAAATCATCTAAACGAATGGAAGAAATTCTAAGCACTGGCAACATGCTCATGATAAAAGTGGCTTAGAATACAACTCATTTTCCAACAAAGGGAAAACTAGTATTGTGTTCGTCAGGAGTGTGGAACACATTCCTGTATCGGAAGAAACTCCTAGTCATGTGAAGGAACCTGCTGCACCGCGAAAAGCAAAGGCTGCCATTCCGCCCCCGCAATCCTATTCGAGACAGCGAAATCATAAGTCATTCCAACCTGTAAGGCGCACGCAACAGCACGCTCCCCGAGCATATCAACAACGCCAACAGCCGTTCAGAAAGAAGGCTGCATCCAAATACCAAAGGCCCGCACGGCAGTACTTTCAGTACAGCTCGCCTAGGTACTGGATACAAGAGCCTCATTATCCATCAAGAAAGCAGGTGTCCGCACAGCATCAACAATAGCTTTGGGAATCTAACTGGAAACCTAGAAGGCAAGCTGTAAGGCTAAATAAAATGGCTCCACCTCCGAGACGGCATAAGTATTGGATTAATAATAATAACCCTGATTTTTACATGCATAATGATTATCATGGATACAGTAACTACGTACATGCCCCATGTAGATACCGCAAAATTATACCAAATGTAACCTATAGTAAGCCAATTGTTGTCAGGAAAATTTGGGTACCAAAAGGCACTAACATTCACGGACCCAACAATCAAAGGGGACCTAAATCTACCTAATTTGTTTGCTATAGGACATTATGGAGAAGGAAATATGGTACTTCGACAGCGGATGCTCCCGACACATGACAGGAGATAGAAGCAAGCTATCAGATTTCGTAGAAGGTCGCGGTCCAAAAGTGCGCTTCTGTGATAAGTCTAAAGGAAGAACAAGAGGAAAAGGAAACCTTCTTGTCGGAAAATTCAAAGTCACCGATGTAGCTCATGTTGAAGGCTTACAGTACAATCTACTTAGTATTAACCAGTTCTGTGACAAACAGTTCTCGGTGAAATTCTATATAGATTACTGTAGAGTCAAGAACATCCTGACCAAATGTAATACCCGGTTGTAATTCAGTCATTATCATTCAGTAATTGTCACTCAGTAATTTTTCACTCATTAATGATCATTCATCGTTCATATTCATTCATTGTATTCACCGATCAGAGTTATTGTATCGTACATCAGTTATTATCCATCGTCCTACCTGGTTGGAGGATCGAACCGTGGTCATCATCATTGTCATCTTTATAATGGGCTGTGTGTGAGGAGTAGCACACGCTACGTACTCTCTTTAGCACGCGCTAATTGAGTACGGGTAGCGCACGCTACATCTCCGTATTAAAGCACGCTAATGTGGTTCAGGCCTGCAGTCCAGAAGGCACTGGACTGCAGCCGAGTTGGAGTAGCGCATGCTACGAATGGTAAGTAGCGCACGCTAGTAAGTTTGGATAGCGCCCGCTATGCAGTCAGTGTAACGCGCGCTAAGGCCGATCAGGCAGAGTCCAGTGGGTACTGGACTGATTTTGGAATAATTCATAGTGCACGCTATGATTGGATTTTAGCGTACGCTATTGGGGCAGTAGCGCACGGTGATTATTGGACGTAGCGCACGCTATCACAAGCAGGTCAGAGGACAGGAGGTTCAGGACTTCGGTCACTAGACATCAGGTATTTAGCTAGCGCACGCTAACTTTCGGAGTTAACGCACGCTATCGGGAGGGCGTTAGCGCATGCTATCAAGTTCGTAGTGTATGCTAACGAGGCAGTCAGAGTTCACTGGACTGTCCGGTGAACCCGTTAGCGCACGCTAAATAGCAGGTCGTAGCGTGTGGTAATCTGGGAACAGTATATATTGGACAGTGCAGTCCAGATTCGTCATTTGTCATTCTCTCTTCACTCTTTCGGCGATTTCGGGTGATTCGGAGAGATATTTTCTAGTTGCACTCACCTATCATCATCATCAAGCTTATCATTCATATTAATCATCATTTCATCATCTCCATCACATCAAATCAAGGTAATAATTTCTTGGATCTAGAAATTTGGATTTTGGGTATTTTCCTTCCGATTTCTTCATGTAAGCTTGGATTGTTGTTGGAATATGTTACATATGGATTATCTACCTTGGATGAATGTATTCCTATGGATTTATTGTCATATATTTTGGATTTCATGAAAATTGGGGTTAATTCAAGAACACTTGTTGGTTGACTTTGATATTTTGGGGGTTTTCGATTAGATGTTCTCGTTAACTCGAGTTGTGGATTCCTATGGGATTATTGATATCATTGAAGGTGTTTTGTGGTTTGAAATACTCATTTTGGAGTTTGGTTTCGATATATTCGGGATTGAATATTATCAAAGGATGTATATTTGCTAAGTATTCGTTAGAATGCCTCAATGAGTTTGTATATTGTTGTATCGGCATTTGAGTTGGATATAATCGTGTTTGATACATTTATTGAGCGGATTATTGGTAATTGTGTCATTCAAGGTTGTTCTAGTGACCGACATCTCTTTTTAAGATGTTGTTCGAGGAAGGACATTTCAACACCGGTATTGTGTAAGTAAATTCTTACTCGGTTAAAAGGATATTCATTCCTTACGTTGTTGTTCATTCATACACGTAATTCACTCATAATATATCATTCATGTCGAGACATGTATTTATCAACTCAACATGTAACTCACGAGGAACGACGGTTCCAAAATCATTTCATTGAAGCTATCACTTGTTGTATCATTATTTCATCTCGGTGAGTAGTTCTTGATCCTTATCGGATTCTATTCACTACTCCTCACCTTGGTCATTTTTGTTCTGGTGATCTTCCGGAATTATATTGCATGGCCAGTTGGCACATGTGTGAAATTGTAGTCGGGCACACTATGGTCATGTGTATATGTGGGACTCCGGACACATTGGACTGTGCGCACGGTAATGTGTATACGCGGGACTCCGGACACATTGGACCGTGAGACTAATTAGGCCAATAGCGGGTGTATATGCAGGGCTTCAGACACTCCGCTATTTGTGCTCTCACGCTTTTCATTCGGGCGTACCTTGATGCTCATCATTCAACTTAATTCATTAATTCATTTATGTGATTGTTGTATATTGTCAACTCTTGAAGATTGTTGTTCTGTATAACTGACCCCATTGGGGGATGTTGTTTTCAGGTCATGGCAAGGCTAAGGCACGGGAAGAGAACGTTGACGGCGAGGAGTCCCAGTGATACTTGTAGGGGGCCCCAGTCCTTTTCAGTCTTCATGTTTTCTTCATTTTTATTTCCGCTGCAGACTTCCGTTTGAATACCCATTTATTCCGTGTTGTATATTTTATCTTCATATAAAATATACATGTATTCTGTATTATCCTGGATGTGTTGTAATGAAACTCCTCATCGGAGTAATTTAATGATATAATGTAGTTCGGTACTACAATTATATTATTTAAGTCATTAATTTTCATTCGCCTGGTGGGTCCCAGTTAGGGGTCCACGACACTGTAAGATCCGCCTAGATTGGGGTGTTACAGAGTTGGTATCGGAGCGTAGTTTTGAATACTACCTTCCGAGTGTTGTCTCATTGAAATCATCGTTCATTAGAGTAGTATCATTGGACTTTCGCGTCACGTGTGACCCGTGCAAGAGCCGAGCCCCTCAGACCAAAGAACAGTAAGATTTCTGATGCCATGGTATAATTTCTGGAAATAAGAATCACTCATTCATCATTCAACAGTCAACAATCACTCATTTGTGACCATGTCGATCATGTTAACTCATTAATCACTCAGTTCATTTCACTGTTCAGTTGTTGATCTTGAGGATCGTATCATTAATCTTGTTAACTTGTTCAAGATAATCATTTCAAGAATTTCATCAGATAATCTCGTCATTTCAGTTGATCATTCATGTAATCATTGTGTTTGAGCGCGTGTGCTCATTTTCATCATTTCATAACGTAATCATAATGTGATATTCATGCGAGATATATAATCATCTTGTGACTTTCCCACTTCAGTATGGAAAGAGCTGGCAGAGGACGCGGGGGAAGAGGCCGCGGTGCGGGCCGAACCCCAAGAACTCGTGTGAATACATGTGCGAACATGAGGAATAATGTTAATTCATCGAGCAGTGACGCCGCCACTCATTCTCCTCGAAATGATTATTCACTATCACGGAGTCGTACCCGGGACACATCTCATTCAGAGGGTGTTCGGGTTGACCCACTCGCTTTTATGCAGGGCATGATGGCCCATATGACTCAAATGGCACGCCTCATGGAGACGATGCAGAACTCAGCTACTCAGAATCAACAGGCTCCTCCGCCGCCACCTCAGGGGCAGGAGAGGGGTGTGAGCAGTATTATTGGCGACATCTCTCGCCAAAGAACACCTACCTTTGAGGGCTCGTCTGAGCCGGCGGATATTGTTCACTGGGTTGAGCATTTCAAGAAGTTGTTTGCTATGGTGGAGTGTCCCAAAGGGCACAAAGTTTCAGTCGCGGATTACTATCTGGGTAAGAGCGCTCATTCATAGTGGTTATCGTTGAAGCCGACCGACGGATTTTGTACTTGGGACCAATTCAAGACTCTCATGATGGAGAGGTATTATCCGTCCCCACTCAGAGAGGCCAAGTTATCGGAATTACTCACTCCCGTCCTCTCAGCGGACGATGATGTTCTCGCCATCGCCGAGAAATTTCAGGAGCTTCTTCCTTTCGCCTCGTCTATTATTCACTCCGAGGCGGACAAGATCAAGTATTTCAGCATGAGGTCGAAACCTCATATGCGGATGCAGTTGCTTAATCACAATTGCAGCACTATGGATGAATTCATCGAGAAAGCTCTTACTTATGAGCTTACTGCTATGGAGATTGCTAAGAATCAAACTCCATCATCTGGCAAGAAGTCAAAGAATCGAAATCTGCCTGAAGGCAGTCAGGCAACTTTCAAGAAGCCTCGAGCGGGCTCTACTTTCACTGAGCGACCTCCTATGGCGCCCAGACCTGCAGAATCTCAGTCACGAGCGGCCAGTTCGGCCATTACCTGTTTCAATTGTGGAGAACAGGGTCATTACAGCACGAAGTTTTTGAGGCAAACCGTGACGTGCAATAACTATGGAATGGCGGGGCATAGGGCCCATTTTTTCCGAAAGGACTCCAAACTTACTCCGGCATCATCTCAGGCCCCGAAACAGTCAGCGGTTCCAAATCAGGCTACTCAGTCTGCGTTGTTTAAGATGATAGGAGCTAACAAAGGCGGAGCCCACAGCTATCAGACGGGAGCATCCGGTTCCGGGGCTGGCAAGCCCCGAATTTATGAGATGAAGAGAGCTGATGATCCGGAAGCCAGAATGATCTCAGGTACACTCGAAATTCTATCTCAACCTGTGTGTACCCTTTTTGATACTAGTGCATCGCATTCATTCATTTCCGAGTCATGTTTGAATAGACTACGTCTTGGTAGTGATACTAGTTGTGAGCCTTATGTCATTGGTTTACCTGATGGTAGAAGAATTATCGGGAATCGTGAGATTAAGGATTGTCCGATTCAGTTTCATGGCTGTGATTGGTTAGCAAACCTAATCGTGGTAGATTTACCGAGAGACGACGTCATCTTGGGTATTGATTGGATGGATCGTCACGATGACACCATTAGTGTTCGTAAGCGTATGGTCACTATCATTTCAAACGATGGAGTCGAATGTGTTATTCAGGGAGGTAATCCCAGCTATTCCGGTAGAATCATCAACTTGATGAAAGCAGTGAAATTACTCAATCAGGGGTGTGTCGGTTATTGGTGTTATATGACCAAGACCGAGAAACCATCAGTAATGTTGATGGATATTCATGTAGTGAGGGAATATGCCGATGTATTCCCAGACGAGTTACGTGGTTTGCCTCCACAGAGAGATGTGGAATTCACGATTGAGTTGGAACCTGGTACGTCCCTAATATCGAAGGCACCATACCGGATGGCCACGACCGAAATGCACGAGTTGAAGAATCAATTAGAGGATCTAACCGAGAAGGGTTATATCCGGCCGAGTGCGTCCCCGTGGGGAGCACCAGTACTGTTTATCCAGAAGAAGGATGGTTCGTTTTGCTTGTGTATTGATTACCGGGAATTAAACCGAGTGACGATCAAGATTAAATATCCTCTACCCCGTATCGATGATCTTTTGGATCAATTTCAGGGAGCTTCAGTATTTTCCAAGATCGACTTAAGATCTGGATATGATCAGTTACGAATTCGAAAGTCGGATATCGCAAGGACGGCGTTCCGAACATGCTATGGTCATTATGAGTTTGTGGTGATACTGTTTAGGTTAACTAATGCACCTGCGGTATTCATGGAATTAATGAATCGGGTTTTCATCGACTATTTGGATCAGTTAGTGGTTGTCTTTATTGATGACATTCTAATTTATTCTCGTGACCGAGAGGAACACGAGTTTCACCTTCATCATGTGCTCGACGTGTTGAGACTAGAGCAACTTTATGGAAAGTTTTCCAAATGTGAGTTCTGGATGTCCGAAGTGACATTTCTCGGACATGTAATTTCATCTGACAGGGTTCGTGTCGACCCTCAGAAGACGGAGGCGATATGAGATTGGCAACCTCCAAAGAATGTTAAGGAAATCCGGAGTTTCCTCGGATTAGCTGGTTATTATCGGCGATTTGTGGAAGGATTTTCTAAAATTGCTCAACCCATGACGAACCTTTTACGGAAGGATAAGAAATACACGTGGTCCGGCGCATGCCAACAGAGTTTTGAGGAACTCAAGAGCCGGTTAATTTCAGCACCTGTCCTTTCTTTACCGCAAGGGATGGAAGGATTTGTGGTTTATAGTGATACATCCGGACAGGGTCTCGGATGTGTACTAATGCAGAATGGGAAAGTTATTGCTTATGCTTCACGGCAATTGAGACCTTACGAGGTCAGTTATCCAACCCACGACCTAGAGCTAGCAGCCGTGGTGTTCGCATTGAAGATTTGGCGCCATTATCTTTATGGCGTTACCTGTCAGATATTCACCGATAATAAGAGTTTGAAGTATATATTTACTCAGAAGGAGTTAAATATACGACAGAGGCGGTGGTTGGAACAAATCAAAGATTATGATATTGAGATACTATACCACCCGGGCAAGGCGAACGTTGTCGCCCATGCCTTGAGTCGTAAGTCCGTTCAGGAACAGATGCTTGCTCGATTAATAGTTCAGAGGGAACTTCAGCAGGAATTTCTGAGACCCGAGATCGAGGTCTGGTTACAGTGAGTACAAGGACAACTTTGTACGTTAGAGATTTCATTGCCACTTGAGGAGGCGATCAGGGAGAATCAGGGTTCGGACCCATTTTTGTTACGCATTCGAGATGATGTGACTCAGGAGAAAGCCCCCGGATTTGTGGTCCACGAGGATGGACTTTTTCGATTTAAGAATCGGTTATACGTATCGGCGAACGACGAGTTGAAAAACTTGATTTTGAGAGAAGCTCATGTTACCCCTTATTCCATTCATCCGGGGTCTAGCAAGATGTACAGAGACTTGAAACAAAATTACTGATGGAGTAATATGAAGCGAGAAGTCGCGGAATTTGTTTCGAGATGTTTAACCTGTCACCAAGTCAAGATAGAACATAAGCGACCGGAGGGTATGCTGAAACCTCTCCCTATTCCAGAGTGGAAGTGGGAAGATATTTCAATGGACTTCATCATGAGTTTGCCGATGAGTCGTCGTGGCATGAATACAATTTGGGTAATTGTGGATCGTCTAAATAAGTCAGCCCATTTCCTTGAGATTAAGGATACGTGGGGTCCCGAGAGACTTGCCCAGTTGTTTATCAAAGAGATAGTGAGACTGCACGGTACTCCTAAGAGTATCGTTTCTGATCGCGACGGGCGATTCGTGTCACATTTTTGGAAATCAGTTCATCGTGCTATGGAAACTCAACTTAATCTCAGCACAGCTTTTCATCCTCAGTTCGATGGACAATCAGAGAGGACTATTCAGACATTGGAGGACATGTTGAGAGCATGTGTCCTCGATTGGAAAGATGATTGGGAAGCCCAACTACCGTTGATTGAGTTCACGTATAATAATAGTTGGCATGCTTCGATCAAGATGGCACCTTACGAGGCCTTGTACGGTCGTCGTTGTTGATCTCCTTTATGTTGGGATGACTTATCAGAATCAATCGGCACCGAGCCCGATATTCTTATAGCTGCACGTGAGAAGGTAGCTTTGATCACGAGTCGTTTGTTGACCGCTCAGAGTCGACAAAAATCATACACAGATAACCGTCGTCGGCCATTAGAGTTCGAGGCAGGTAACCATGTTTCGGTCAAGGTATCCCCGAGTAGAGGTATCTTCCGTTTTAGGAAGAGGGGAAAGTTGAGTCCGAGATTCATTCGACCGTTTGAGATTTTGGATCGAGTAGGCGAGCTATCTTATCGATTGGCCTTACCTCCGGCGTTGAACCGAATTCATAATGTGTTTCACGTCTCTCAGTTGCGGAAGTATGTTGCCGATCCGAGTCATATACTTCAGTTCGACGAGATCGAAATCGCAGATGATCATTCATATGAGGAGCATCCCGTATGAGTCTTAGAGCGGCGAATCAAATAGTTGAGGAACAAAACGATTCCTTTGGTTAAAATTCAGTGGTGTAGACACGGAGTTGAAGAGGCTACTTGAGAAACTGAGGATAGTATGCGGGAGAGTTATCCCGAGTTGTTTGACCCTTAGTTTCGGGGACGAAACTCTTTTAAGGGGGGTGTATGTAATACCCGGTTGTAATTCAGTCATTATCATTCAGTAATTATCATTCAGTAATTGTCACTGAGTAATTTTTCACTCATTAATGATCATTCATCGTTCATATTCATTCATTGTATTCACCGATCAGAGTTATTGTATCGTATATCAGTTATTATCCGTCGTCCTACATGGTTGGAGGATCGAACCGTGGTCATCATCATTGTCATCTTCATAATGGGCTGTGTGTAAGTAGTAGCGCACGCTAAGTACACTCTTTAGCACGCGCTAATTGAGTACGGGTAGCGCATGCTACCTCTCCGTATTAGAGCACGCTAATGTAGTTCAGGCCTGCAGTCCAGAAGGCACTGGACTACAGCCGAGTTGGAGTAGCGCACGCTATGAATGGTAAGTAGCGCACACTAGTAGGTTTGGATAGCATTCGCTATGCAGTCAGTGTAGCGCACGCTAAGGCCGATCAGGCAGAGTCTAGTGGGTACTGGACTGATTTTGGAATAATTCCTAGCGCACGCTATGAGTGCATTTTAGCGTACGCTATTGGGGCAGTAACGCATGCTAATTATTGGACGTAGCGCGTGCTATCGCAAGCAGGTTAGAGGACAGGAGGTTCTGGACTTCGGTCACTGGACATCAGGTATTTAGCTAGCGCACGCTAACTTTCGGAGTTAACGCACGCTATCGGGAGGGCGTTAGCGCACGCTATCAAGTTCGTAGCGTACGCTAACGAGGCAGTTAGAGTTCACTGTACTGTCCGGTGAACCCGTTAGCGCACGCTAAATAGCAGGTCTTAGCCTAGGTATCCATAAAACTTTGGGCTCCGATACTATTTTCTGTAACACACCCAAGACGTTCATGGCATATTACAACGCCATGGACCCAACCCTTTGAGTCCACAAGGCTAACACACATTTGACCACCCAAGACCAATGATAAACACTACACAATAAATACACTGTTACTTAATAAATACAAACGATAACAAATAGATTGTCCTAAACAACATTACTCAACAATCAAATGCCTTCCCCAACTGGGTCCAAAAACAATATATAAAATGAAGAAAATGATACAATTAATAAAACTCAAATGACAGGACATGACTTAGTCGTCCAATTGAACGGTGTCACTCTTTCACATCATCCTCATACTGACCGCATGCTCACTCGTCCCTTGGATCTATACCTGAAATACAAAAGTATTTCGCCCATTTAAGGGATTAGCACCAACTGCTAGTGCAAGTACAATACTATTTGAAATACCATTATATACACACGATATATATGCCAAAACCATTTTCTAAAACATTTATATTCCGGAATATTAAGGTGCACATGCACAAAACATAGTTCTCCAACAAAACATTTCAAAGGTTAACAATTGGCACGAGACTCACGGGCAACGCACCCTGTAGTGGCCCCATCGGACCATCCCTGTGTGGTTAACCCCAGTACATTATACGCATACACAAGGCACTACGCATCCCCAGAGGCCCCGTCAAACCAATCCCTGGGTGGACATACGCATTCACATCCACACATACACACAAAGCCATAAATAAATACTAGAATATGTAAACAAATGTAAAGTACTTGCCTTTGAGAGATTGTGATCAAAATGGAAGATCTACGATGACTAGGAATGACCCAGAGTGACAATGTCCACTCCAATACGAAAGTTCAACACGAATCAGTCCTGAACGACACCAATAATCGAGTGGGAAACACCCACAACCCCAACTACACTTCACAGCCACACACATGGGTTAAATCTTGACGGAAACGAATTGGGAAACACCCATTATGTAATACCACCAGTATTACATGTTGTTTCACATTGGGCGCTCACGTCCATTTCTTCTATTTGATGAATAAATGTACTCCATTGCGATAAAACATATTTTGTATAATATGGTTGTACTGTATTGTTCCCATCTGTTATTCGTGCATTGTGATGGTGTGATGATTGACGAACTTTCAATGACATACCTTGATGTCGTTAGGTAATTATCGGTGCGAATATGACGGTGTCCAACGTCTTGTTCCCTGAGAGATTTCCTGACGATATGGAGAGGGAGTCGTGTCATAAGAAATTAATGTGATAATAATTTAGTAAAAAAAATTGGTCCTTACGTACGTTATCCTCCGAGTCATTACGTACGCTATATCCGAGTCATTACGTACGCTATATCCGAGTCATTACGTACGCTATATCCGAGTTATTACGTACGTTAAAGATCGGCCTTTACGTACGTAACATCGGTCTTCGATCTTCGGACAGGAATCTTCGTTGGGTAGTACACATGTCGACCAACTTTCGGCGTGATTGCGACAGGCAAGTCAACGAAGTGTTACGTACGTTAACCTACTTTCGTTACGCACGTAACGAAATGTGTAAACTAGTCCAGTGAGTTTCCTTACGTACGTTAATACTTTTCATAACGTACGTAAAGTCCCTTATGTACGTAAATCGTTAGTCATAACGTACGTAAGGGCAATCTGAGTTTATAAAAGAACACTTTGCCTTTCATTCCTTCCGTCCCAAAAATCATTCTTCCTTCACATATACTACTCTCCACCATCCCTGAACCAATTTTGACCTCCCAATTCAAGTGCTATCCTATTAGAGTGCGTTAATCAAGCTTTGGGGAAGGTCTTGAAGGTGTTATCCTCTCATTCTTCTTCGTCCACCATCGTTCTTCATCATCGTTTGTCAATAAAGGTAAGTTTATCCAACCTTGAACTCATTTCAGTGTTGTTTAGTAAGTTATAGCAAATTTCGGATGCCTTGGGTAGCTTAGAACTCTTAGTAATAATCGGACCGGTATATAACTATCACAATTATTTAATCGATATCCATCAAAGCTAGAAATTGGAATGAATAATAGTAGAACTCGTAATCGGATGGGAGAACTCATAATCATATTGCTAATCACCAATTTCTCGGAATCATCTTTTGAAGGATTTCATGTATAACTGTATTATCATGTTGAATAAAACTGTTAATAAATCCTTGATGAAATTACCAACAAATGTCTAGTTGAATAGAGACCGAAACATGTTAAGGTGATGGATTAATCGTTCTAGACTTACATACTAAGACAACGATGAAATCTCGGTGGTTGTTAGTTATAATTAACGTAGGAATGTTGTGTTAGAACACTATTGTTCAACGGAAGGATAACTTATAAATAATGTTGCCTAGCCTAAGAATTTAATGGCATGCATTGTGGTTAAAAACAGAGAATTTCGATTACGAAATCATAAGCGACTAGGTTAGGGTTCTAACAGTGGGGAAACGTCGTTGATCATCATTGTTACCATAAGATGTTAATCGACAAACATGTAATAGGTCGGACTTCCGAGTGTGATCGTTCAAGCCGTTGCCTTGTCAAGAAGTAACTCTCGTCGGATTTGAGGCAAGTGAATCTTGCTCAGACTTTACGTATTATAATTTCAAAACATAGAAAGTGTACTATTGTGGAATAGTGCTATTTCGATTATTTTGTCCGGAGTACTCCTGAGTAGATACTACCGTGACCCTTGGCCGCGGCCTTGGGAGTCTTCTTGTAGAACCGTGTTGCGGGATAAAACCTGAATGGTACCCACGTCCGGAGTATTCCTGAGTAGATACTTCCGTGACCCTTGGTTGCGACCTTGGGAGTTTATGTGCTGATAAAAGGGATAACATTGAATATTCGGTGATAACTTTGCTTCTTGAAATTATCAGATTTTATCTTTGAGATTAGTTTGGATTTTCTGACCTAGGTTACTGGCACGACGTGTCATGCCAGGTAAATTTGTTGAATTTGTGCAGGCCACCCCCGAAGGTTACGGCCAGGCATGAGCTGTGTTGGAAGAAGGCCTGTTAATTTCTTACATTAATTTGAACATTCCACGTTGTGTAATAACCGTATGTACGGACACTATTTTCTTTTGTACTTTGGGTTGTATGAATACTCTCTTAATTACTTCCGCATAACACCGTTTGAATAGAATATTTTAGAAATTTTTTCAAAAACTTGCCTTGTGGGTCCCTCATGGGATCTACGGCACTGTGGCGTCCCGGATTATTTTGGGGGCGTTACAGAAAATGGTATCGGAGCCCAAACACGCACGTGGAGAGTTTTATCAAATTACTTTGAAAACGTTTTGCCTTCAAAAAATCCAACACTTCTGGCGACCGTAACTCCTCGAGGGATGTCGAGGTAAAATACACGTAAATTCTTAAGTATCGAGTATGATGTTTGGATTCAGTAAGAACTCAAAGAATGTTTGTATTAAACTAACCTGTTAGATCGAACGAACATCACCAATGGCACGTCGTGGGGCTAGAAGAAACGTAAATGATGCACAGGGTTCCGTTATGAACCAGCAGGGAGACAGGAACACCGGTGAAACTAATCCAGCTGGAAATCAACCACCGCCAGTTAATCAGAATGAACAGGAGGCGGAAAACCAGAACAACGGGGGATTTGATCCAGCCTTCGTTCAGACTCTCGCCCAGGCCATTGCTATGGGAATCGCTCAGGTCAACCGGGCAGAACAAGTACCAGTCATTAACATAGAAGAGAACACCGGGAAGGACCGTTGGCTGGGAGAAATGCTGAAGGCCAGACCGCCATTATTCGACAGGTCAGGGGATAAGCACGTGGACGATTGGATCTCGGAGATAGAGACTGCCTTCGAGGTGATCGGCTGCCCAGGGAAGCGAAAAGTACCACTCGGGATCAACCAGCTCCGTGACACCGCAGCCCGATGGTGGAGGACCTATAAGCCAGAGGGCAGAATAGTCGGATGGCCCGAGTTTTCTATATTATTGAGAGCAATCTTGTTCCGATCAGTTCAAACCGCAGCGCGGAGCTTCTTCAGGCGCAGACCTCGAATTTGCCAAGATGCGAAATCATTCGAGCGTACAGGACCGAACTAAGCTATGTCGCACAGATGGTTCCATCCGAAGACCAGTGAATTTGTCACCTTGCTCAACGGTTGCCAGAGGATATTCAACGTTATGCGGCGGGGTTTCACTGCACCACTTTGAGGGCAGATGAGGATGTGGTCACTGCATACTCCGGTACGGTTGTCAGTTCGGATGCCGGGCATAACCAAAAGAAGCAGAAGATAGCAAATCAGTCCGGGAGCACCAGTAGAGCGAACTCGGGAATTGGGTTCCCCTCCAAATCAGCAGCTTCGTCCCAACAGAGAGGAACATCTGAAGGGTCTCCTCGCCGTAGCTGTTTCAATTGTGGCATAACATGGCATACCATGAGTCAGTGTCATAAAGCATCGACAAAGTGTTTTTCATGCGGAAAGGGTGGGCACATGTCTCGCTACTGGTCACGGATCAAACCTACACCAAATCCAGCCCCTCAGAGTCAGCAAGGCTCGGTACAGACATCCAGAGCGTCCGCCATGTCCGACTATCTATCCCCACCTCACCAAGCTCCTCTACACGGTGCCGGAAGAGGACGTGGTCGCGGGGGAGGCACTGCACCCTCCTCAGGGACACTGCCGTCCCGCGTGTTCGAACTAAGGGC
Source organism: Orobanche coerulescens (assembly GCA_033398695.1). Taxonomy (NCBI): domain Eukaryota; kingdom Viridiplantae; phylum Streptophyta; class Magnoliopsida; order Lamiales; family Orobanchaceae; genus Orobanche; species Orobanche coerulescens. The sequence continues at coordinate 68,065,791 of CM065810.1, forward strand.
TACTGACGACCAGACTACACCTGCTGTCTCAGGTACACTCCTTATTAAATCTCAACCTGTTCATGTACTGTTTGATACTGGAGCAACCCACTCGTTTATATCTGTGGAATGTGTTAACCGTTTGCATCTCCCTTGTGTACCGTGTGAGTCCTTTACTGTTAAACTACCCGAGGGTAGCAGGGTGGGGGGTAACTTGGAAGTTCGAAACTGTCCGATTCGTATCAATAATCTTGGCTGGACAGCCAATCTCATGGTCTTTCCACTCCAAAACGAAGATGTGATTTTGGGTATGGACTGGATGACGATGCACAAGACGGTATTGGATACCTATCACCTGACAGTTTCCATTACGACCCATGATGGTGTCACCCACACAATCAGAGGCCGAGAACACTTCAGTACTAAAGGGTCCCTCAGTCTCCTTCCAGCAGTAGCATCTCATGATGACCGAGGAACGTATTATTGGTGTTATATTCTTCAAGAGGACACGTCACAACTGTCGGTTGCTAACATTCCTGCGGTGAACGAATTTCCGGACGTATTCCCCAATGAACTGCCTGGATTGCCACCACGAAGGGAGGTCGATCTCTCAATTGAACTTGAGCCAGGAACGACGCCTATCTCCAAGGCACCATACAGAATGGCACCAGCCGAAATGAAGGAACTAAAGTTACAACTCGAAGAATTGCTAAGGAAGGGGCTCATTCGTCCAAGTACTTCGCCATGGGGTGCGCCAGTTCTTTTTGTGAAGAAAAAGGACAACTCTCTACGCCTGTGTATCGATTACAGGGAACTAAATAAGGTCACTATTAAGAACCGTTACCCACTTCCGAGGATTGATGATTTACTGGACCAACTGTAGGGAGCGACTGTATTTTCAAAGATCGACTTACATTCGGGATATCACCAATTGAGAATTCGAGAGGAGCATATTCCTAAGACCGCATTTCGATCGAGATATGGACACTACGAGTACATGGTGGTGTCATTTGGCTTGACTAATGCTCCAGCCGTTTTTATGGAATTGATGAACAGGGTTCTGACAGAGTTTCTTGATAAGTGTGTGGTGGTTTTTATTGACGACATTTTAATTTATTCCCGGATCCGATGGGAGCATAAGGAACACTTGAGGCAGGTGTTGAGCATTTTAAGGCAACATCAACTGTATGTTAAACTTTCTAAATGCGAGTTCTGGTTTCCAGAGGTAACTTTTTTGGGACATGTGATTTCAGCAGAAGGCGTTAAAGTAGACCCCCAGAAGATCGAGGCAGTTATGAGTTGGGAACCACCAAGAAACGTCAAAGAGGTGAGGAGTTTCCTGGGGTTGGCAGGGTATTATCGACGGTTTGTCGAGGCCTTCTCCTGTGTCGCTCAGCCATTAACAAATCTGCTTAGGAAGAACACCAAGTTTGTCTGGACAACAGATTGTCAGGAGAGTTTCGACAAGCTAAAAAGAAAGCTAACTACCGCCCCAGTATTGGTACTGCCGCAGGGCACGGAAGGATTCGTAATATGCACCGATGCGTCTAATCACGAGCTTAGATGTGTGTTCATGCAAAACGATAGAGTTATCGCTTACGCCTCTCGACAACTTAAGCCTTATGAGGTGAACTACCCGACACATGACTTGGAACTAGCTGCAGTGGTCCACGCTCTTAAGATTTGGAGATACTACCTGTATCGGGTTACCTGTAAGATCTTTACGGACCACAAGAGTTTAAAGTATATTTTCACACAGAGAGAGTTAAATATGAGACAGAGGCGTTGGCTGGAGCTAACCAAGGATTACGATGTAGAGATTCTATATCACCCTGGAAAGGCCAACGTCGTAGCAGACGCACTGAGTCGGAAAACTGTGCAGGAGGTGACACTATCTGGTTTGACAGTACAGTTGGAATTGCAGCAGGATCTCAGGAGAAATGACATTGAAGTGTGGATACAACACCGCCAGGGACAGTTGTGCTCGACTGATATTCGCTCATCTCTGCTGGACGAGATACGCCTAGCATAGATGGAGGATCCAGAACTTCGTGCGATCGGCGCAAAGGCCGAAGGGGGAATTATTTCGGACTACAGGATCCAAGGGGGCTTAGTTAGATTCAGGAACAGGATTTGCATTCCACCTAATGACGAGCTTAAGCAAACTATACTCAAGGAAGCTCATTCTACTCCCTACTCGATACACCCCGGGGCGAGCAAAATGTATAAAGATTTGCGAAAGAATTTCTGGTGGAAGAATATGAAGCAAGAGGTAGCAAGGTTTGTCGCTCGATGTATGATTTGTCAACAGGTGAAGATTGAACACCGTAGACCGGCCGGAATCATGCAGCCCTTACCTATTCCGGAATGGAAATGGGAGAGCATATCAATGGACTTTGTCACCAAGTTACCAGTGACGGCAGGGGGAAAAGACACGATATGGGTTATTGTAGACTGACTGACGAAGTCGACACATTTTATTCCAATTAAGGAGGCCATCGGGACAGAACAGCTGGCCACCATATTTGTTCGGGAAATCGTGAGATTACATGGCGTTCCCTCGGGAATTATTTCGGATAGAGACACTAGATATGTGTCCCGCTTCTGGAAGGCTATTCACCAGGACATGGGTACTCAATTGCATTTCAATACTGCCTATCACCCTCAAATGGATGGACAAACAGAACACACCATACAGACCCTGGAAGATATGTTGAGAGCATGTATACTCGATTGGGGCAAGGATTGGGCTAAACACCTCTGCTTGGCGGAATTTTCGTACAACAACAGCTAGCATGCAAGCATAGGCATGGCCCCCTTTGAGGCCTTCTATGGTAGGAGGTGCAAGTCTCCCCTATGTTGGGACGATTCATCCGATGTCGTTGCCACCGAGTTGGATGATGGCGCACCACCTGTGTCCGCGTTCCCGAAGGCACGAAAACACATGTTGGCAGCACAGAGCCGCAAAAAGTCTTATGTTATGGACCGGCAGCGACCGTTGGAATTTATGGTTGGGGATCATGTTTGGGTTAAAGTATCGCCAATGCGGGGTATTCGACGCTTCGACCAGAAGGGCAAACTAAGCCCGAGATTTATTGGCCCGTTCAAAATACTGGACCGAGTCGGTAGACTCGCTTATCGGCTAGCATTACCACCATCGTTAAACGGAGTGCATAATGTCTTCCACGTCTCCCAGCTGAGAAAGTACGTGTACGACCCGAGCCACAAGATCAACTTCGAAGTAGTAGAGATTTCCAATGATGCTACCTTTAGGGAAGTCCCAACAGCGATTTTGGATCGATGCGTAAAGATACTAAGGAACAAGGACATACCCCTTGTTAAAGTTCAGTGGTCGCACCACGGCACGGAAGAAGCGACTTGGGAGACCGAGGCGAGCATGAGAGAGAATCATCCTGAGTTATTTTCTTAGTTTCGGGACGAAATTATTTTAAGAGGGGTGGTATGTAATACCACCAGTATTACATGCTGTTTCACATTGGGCGCTCACGTCCATTTCTTCTATTTGATGAATAAATGTACTCCATTGCGATAAAACATATTTTGTATAATATGGTTGTACTGTATTGTTCCCATCTGTTATTCGTGCATTGTGATGGTGTGATGATTGACGAACTTTCAATGACATAACTTGATGTTGTTAGGTAATTATCGGTGCGAATATGACGGTGGCCAACGTCTTGTTCCCCGAGAGATTCCTGACGATATGGAGAGGGAGTCGTGTCATAAGAAATTAATGTGATAATAATTTAGTAAACAAAATTGGTCCTTACGTACGTTATCCTCCGAGTCATTACGTACGCTATATCCGAGTCATTACGTACGCTATATCCGAGTTACTACGTACGTTAAAGATTGGCCTTTACGTACGTAACATCGGTCTTCGGTCTTCGGACAGGAATCTTCGTCGGGTAGTACACATGCCGACCAACTTTCGGCGTGATTGCGATAGGCAAGTCAACGAAGTGTTACGTATGTTAACCTACTTTCGTTACGCACGTAACGAAATGTGTAAACTAGTCCAGTGAGTTTCCTTACGTACGTTAATACTTTTTCATAACGTACGTAAAGTCCCTTACGTACGTAAATCGTTAGTCGTAACGTATGTTAGGAATACTTGTTAGATTTTGATGATGTCATTAATTTAAAATCAAATGTTTATTAATTGGCAAAATGTAAGGAAGAACCAAATGAGTATCTTCCATAGGCCAAAATGTGTTAAGTATAAAGTTGGCAAAGTGTAAAGAAGAACCAAATGAGTGTCTTCTGTAGGCCAAAGTTAGTTAGGCTGAAAATCGGCTAAGTACTAAAGTACAGTCTAGTCTATCAGAGAAGTACAGCCGACTTCAATCAGAGTAGCCCTGGTCAACTAAAATTTATCAGAGAAGTTTGACCAGTGCGGCCAAGGTACCTCGGGAAGTCACCCGATCGACAAGTCTCAAACAAGATACACCGAGACGACCTACCCGCAGAGAAGTAAGCCGCACATCGGTCTACTCAACTACAGCCTAGTACTCCAAGTCCACGTCAGCATGCTTTGAAAAGTCAAATATTACGGAAAGCTCACATGCAACGTGAAGAGACAAATTGGAGTGATTCCCGCAAGAGATATGATTTATTTAAATCATCCTGACCCACCGTGAAGACTTTAATCCTTTTATATTCAAAAGATTCGGCGCTCACATGCAGAAGTCATCACAACGGTCGGAAGATGAAATTAAATAATGGGAATCCAGCCTTGCAACGTTCAGAAAAGATTAAACAATGAAGTCTCCCTCCAACGGACGGATTTGTTCAGATTTGCAACGGCTACAAGGAAGAAGCTCAGAGATCGTGATCTATATATACCCGAAGATTTGAAACTGAGCAATCTACCGGTGCGAACATATACTCTAGCGATCAAAGCAAACAAAGCAATCTCAAGCAAACAATAGCATCGTGAAAAAAGAGCAGATCCAAAAGTTCATATTCAAGGAAGCTCTTTAGTTGGAGAAGACAAACACTCTTGTCTTTAAATCTTGAGTACGGGGTACTTCACTGGTTGAAGTAGCAGACTGTAAAGGCATCCGAGGATCGAGGATCAAGAGGTGCAAGGCAGTCAAGTGTGTACAACGGCACGGAATTCCACTGGTTGGAAGCTGTTGTAGTGTGTAGTGAATCACTGTAATCTTTATCACTGGTTGACAATTATAGTGAATTCATCTCCAACTGGTTTGGAGAAAAGTGGATTAGTAGAGGATTACCCCACCTCTGAGACCACTATAACACTTTGTGTTATTTCTTGTTTCTCGCATCATACTCTAACCTACTTTGCATCCTTTGTTAATGTGTTTCATTATGTTAATTTATTTTCGTCATCAGCTGACTTCCGCACATATCCAAGAACAAACGACTCCTAGTCATTTGTTTGATCATCAGCTGAAGAAACTCACTCTTCGAGAAAAAGAGTTCAAGAGTTTCTACAAGTCTATTCACCCCCCCCTCTAGACTTGTTTCTGGACGACTTGTGACCTACAAGTGGTATCAGAGAGGTTGGTTCATTTTTTTCCACGAACCAGATCTATATTAAGATATATATCTTATCTCTCACGTTATAATGGAACACATGCACTCTAGACTACCTGTCTTTTCTGTTGACGAGTATGATCTCTGGAAGATAAGAATGCAGGCACACTTATCTTCAATCCATGACGACATGTGGTGCATCATTGAAGATGGTCCATTCATTTTCGAGAAGGACAACACACCCGAGGAGATCGCAGCTGGGAGGCCCGAAAAGATTCCTAAGAAGAGAACGGAGCTGACCCCCGAAGAGAGAAAGCTGGCCAATCTTGACAACAGGGCCAGAGATGTGCTATACCAAACTCTTGACAAATCCACAATGGTCAAGATCAAAAATTGTAAGAATGCCAAAGAGATATGGGACACATTAGCTCTAATGTGCGAAGGAACGGAGCTGATCAAGGAGAACAAGTTGTCAATAGCCATCCAAAAGTTTGACAACTTTAAAATGAAGAATGGAGAATCTATAGACCAAGTGGACACAAGGTTCACCGAAATTATCAACGAGATCAACTCCCTGGGCAAAACATATGGCAACAGGGAAATGGCACTCAAGGTCCTCAGATCGCTCAATCCCGAATGGAGCATGAAGGCTGTAGCTATGAGAGAGTCCAAAGACCTGAATAAGATAAAAATTCAGGAGCTGTTCTCTGATCTGAAGGCTTACGAGTTCGAACTTCCGAGTTCATCCTCGACTGAGCTGCGAGAGAAGGGAATCGCATTTGCGGCTGAGTCCTGCTAAGAGCACATCTGATGTGAAACCTCCAAATCCGCTAGATTTTGAGGAGGAAATGGCTTTCATTATGCAAAGATTCAAGAACTTCAGGAAGAACTACTCAAGTATAAGAAAAACTACAAGGAGAATCCTTAGAAGAAACCGTATAATGGAAGTCGGAAAGTTGAATGTTACAACTGCCACAAGATAGGACACATCCAAATGGATTGTCCCGAGCTCAAGAAGGATGAAACCAAAAAGGAGGTGGCCAGAAAGGAAGACAGAAGAAAAGCTCTCATCGGAGAAGACCAGGAGCATGTCGAATCAAGCGGCGGTTTCTTTTCTGATGACGACGAGGAATATGATTGCCTGATGGCAAACTTGGCTGATGAAGAGGTAACCTCTAAACCTACCGGTTCAAATAATAGCTCAGCCATGTCACAAGATATGGATTTACATGAATCGGTAAATCAATTATTCAAGGATTTTGAAACACTTAAATCTGCACATCAAGCTGTATCACTGAGAGAAGACTAAGCTGCAAGATGAGAATAGGCAGCTGAAAAATGATTTTGAAAAACTCAGTCTAGATTTAAATAAGACCGAGACAAATACAGCTGATTTTAAAAACCAGGCAAGTGCCAATACAGCTGAGATAGACCGGCTAAATATTTTACTTAAAGAAAAGTCAGCTGCACTTGCTCATGCCAAAGCTGAGTTTACTAAGCTGGCACAGATAAATAAAACTCAGGCGCAGGAAATAACCTCCCTGAAAGCGTCGTTAACTCTGGACGAATTGTGTACTAACAAGAGGCCACTATATTCCAGATCAGGCCTTGGATATGATCCCCACACTCCCTCTAGTTCTAAAACCACTTTCATCAAGGGAGAAACAATGGTCTCGACTGCTGAGCCTGTGTATAAACCGATTTTCAAAAACAGGCAACAGCCAAGTCAAACGTCAGTGCGGTCAATGTTACACTGCATACCACCTAGACAGCGACTAAGCGTGGCCTGAGCAAAAGCGGCCGGACAACATGCCCACTATTACCAACAACTCCCTAAAAATAGATTTCATAATGGGAGGGGCAGATGGAAACCTCAAGGTTATCCAAATTACCAAAACGAACAAGTGTGGAGACCACAAAGATTTAATAAATGGTCTCAGCCTAGATTTAGAAATGGCTCACACTATTTTGAGGAATATCCGGTATACAATCCAACCAGGAGATTTAGACCTCGACCACAGGCACCTTTTAAGGGTTATAATAATAATTCCTATAATCCAAGGAGAAATCAATTCTCCAGGAAACCCACTAACCCCAAAGGACCCACACAAATTTGGGTACCTAAATCTCTGCTTGTTTAATTGCAGAAAAGGTGGAAGGACTACAACCACATCTCCTCAAGCTCAAATTTTGGAGGTGAAGAGTGGTTTGTAGACTCTGGATGCTCAAGGCACATGACCGGGAACAAGAAGATGCTGACCAAATATATCAAAGAAAGAGGTCCCGATGTAACCTTTGGAGATAGCTCTAGAGGACAGACAAAAGGCTTTGGAGAGCTGCACCGAGGAAACATTGTGATATCCAAAGTCCATTATGTCAAAGGTCTCAAATACAACCTCCTGAGCATAAGCCAGTTCTGCGACGAGAAGAATCTAGTAGTCTTCACCATCTTGAAGTGTATGGTGATAGACATCTTATCTGGAGAAATAAAGCTACAAGGTTTCCGAAGAAGAGATGTATACATGATTGATTGGAACACAGGAACACCTAACTCTGTTTTCTATCCAAGACCGTAGAGAATGGATGGTGTGGCACAAAAGACTATGTCACCCGAACTTCAAAGCCATCAACAAGATTAGCTCTCGAAGCTGGTCGAGGACTTCCAAATGAAGCATTCAAGAAGGAAGCACTCGTGATGCATGTTAGAAGGAAAGAGACCAAGGCATCGTTCAAGCCGGTGGCACCTACAACGCTCACAACAAGGATCTTAGATCTACTCCACATGGATCTATTTGGTCCTATCAAGCCAAGGACTTTGAGCGGCGAAAGCATGCTCTTGTGATTGTAGATGATTATTCAAGGTACACTTGGATCATTTTTCTATACAAGAAAAGTGAAACCTTGACCAAGTTACCCGAGTGCTGAGAAGGATCGAATGAGAAATCCTCTCCATAATCAAGATCGGATCGGATAGAGGAGGAGAGTTTCTCAACAAGGCGATAATCGATTTCGCCGATCGAGAATGGGATCCAAAGATGAGCTCTCTGCGATGTGACGCCCACAGAATGGTGTTGATGAAAGAAGGAACAGAACCACGGAGGCGGCAAGGTCCATGATTGCGAAGCGGACCTACCCAAAAGGTTACGGGCTGAAGTCACAACACTGACTGCCACACCGAGCAGAGTATGATAGTAGGGAGACATGGCAAAACTCCTATGAGGTTTGGAATAATAGAACTCCTCTGTTGCTTACTTTCATGTTTTTGGTTGTAAGTGTTTCATCCACAACAACGGTAAAACACAAACCTAAATGCCTTTGATGCTAAAGCGATGATGGTCTATTTATGGGATATTCCCAAAGAAGCAAGGCATATAGAGTTTTCAACAAAAGAACCTTAGTTGTGGAGGAAACACCCCATATTGTTTTTGATGAATCTACCGCTGAGTACAGAAACAACTTGAGCAAATTGAGAACAAGCTCAAGTCGGAACCCTTGAAGAAGTCATTGTACATGACACTGGAATGGTGGACTCACTGCAGATCGGCTGATGACCCAACCGGCACCGATGAAGACCCAATCGCAGATCGACAGATCATCAAACCTATCTCGATCCAGCTTGCTCAAGAAGACCCACCGGAGTCGACAAAGACTCATCTCAGCCTGTAACCAAGATGCAGATGACAAGGCGGTAGCCGATCCGATTGCACTGTAATCCAGCAGATGCAGATAACCACCAGAGCAATCCAACAGGGGGAACAAACCTAGAAGAGGACGAGATCCCCAAATGGCTCAAGGATCATCCAATTCAGCAAATTATCGGAAAGTTGATCGATGGAGTCAAGACAAGACAGTCAACTCTACCAGCAGGAATGGCGATGTTCTCATGTTTCATGTCGCAAATTGAACCCAAGACGGCAGAACAAGCCTTGGAAGATTATTCATGGATTAATGCCATGCAAGAGGAATTGGAGCGAGATGGAGAGAAACAAAGTTTGGGAACTAACAGACAGACCTAATCACAAGAAAGTTATTGGCACCAAATGGGTGTATAAAAACAAGAGTGATGAAGACGGAGCTGTTGTTAGGAATAAAGCCGACTCGTAGCAAAAGGATATGCACAATGTGAGGGAATAGATTTTGATGAAACTTATGCACTGTTGCAAGATTAGAAGCCATCGACTATTCCTCGCATATGCTGCATTCAAGGATTTTGAAGTCTACCAAATGGATGTGAAAAGTGCGTTTCGAATGGAGTCCTAGAAGAAGAAGTCTATGTAGAGCAACCCCTGTGTTTTGTCAAAGGAGACAAAGTCTATAAGTCATTGAAGGCTCAGTATGGACTCAAGCAAGCACCGAGAGCATGGTATGAAACACATCTGTGTTTCTTGAGAAAAATGGATTTTGCAAAGGAAAAGTGGACAAGACCCTATTCAGAGTGGAGCACGAAGGCCACATACTAATAGTTCAGATTTATGTGGATGACATCATATTCGGGTCAACCAATCCAGAACTATGTGAGAAATTCTCCAACCTCATGCAAGGAGAATTTGAGATGAGTATGATGGGAAAACTTAACTTCTTTCTTGGATTACAAGTTAAACAGATGGAAAAAGGAATTTTCATCAACCAGGCAAAATATACCCGAGATCTTATCAAGAGATATGGAATGGAATCAGCCAAACCCGCAAGAATTCCAATGAGCACAAGCACTCACCTGGATGCAGACGAGGCAGGAATATCAGTGGACTCAACCCACTACAGAGGACTCATCGGATCTCTTCTGTACCTAACTGCAAGCAGGCCAGACATATCATATGCAGTTGGAGTTTGTGCAAGATTCCATCAAGCCGAAGCAATCACACCTAGATGCGGCAAGAGAATAATTAAGTACCTAAAGTCTACCATTAATGTTGGGTGTGGTATCCCAAAGATGACAACTTCGAGCTATCGGGATACTCGATGCGGATTTCACGGATGCAAAATCAATAGGAAAAGCACTAGTGGAACGTGTCAATTCCTAGGAACCGGTGATATCTGGTTTAGCAAGCGGAGTTTCTAACTCTATCTCCACTACAGAGTCGAATACCTAGCTGCAGGTAGTGTTGTGCACAAATTCTATGGATCGACAACAATTAAGGGACTACAATATTATTGCCAACGAAGTTCCTATATGGTGTGACAACAATAGTGCTATTGCAATAACCAACAATCCGGTTTTGCACTCAAGGACAAAGCACATTGACGTTAAGCACCATTTCATTCGAGACCACGTGCTTAACAAAAGGGTTAGAGTTGAAAGAGTCGGACAGACTACCAAATAGCCGACATCTTCACCAAACCCCGCGAAGAGAGATTCCTAGAGCCGAGCAGAGACCTTGGATTACTAGATTGGGAATCTAGTTCAAGCAAGTTGAAGGAAGGACGAACACCTTAATCAGCCTAAGCTGATGCAGGCGAGAAGACGAAGGCCAGACGAAGCAACTTAGTCATGCAGTACCGGGCGAGAAGTCAAACTCACATGTGAGCGGTCAACGGTCAACGAATCAGACCAGCTAAGTTCTCTAAACTAATCTCTAAATTTTTAATTATTATCTGTCATATTATTTTGGCTTAAGAAATAGCATTTAAAAATACATTTTATGAGCCAAGTGGAAATTTTAAATACACGCGTCACACGCCCATTTAATTAACCTCTACGGTGGCCAATCAGAATCAACCGTCAAATTTTAACTGGGGCCACCGATTCAAATTTGAAATTCAAAAGAATATGAAAAGGCGTACCACCGTTTAAACTTATAATAAACTAATCCAAACGTCCTTTCATCTTCTTTATAAGGAAGAAAACCCTTTCACTTTCCTCTTTACGCTTTCAGAAACCCTAAAATTTACAGAGCAAAATACACACTAAATCCTAAAATCTTTTTGCAGAAATGGCATCTTTTGACGAAGCAAACTTGAAGGCGATGAAGGACCAGGTCATCTTCTCCATGGTCGTCGATTTCGAAGGATTACTGGAAGCAAATCTATAGGACTTTGATATGCTCGACTTAATCCGGGCGATGAAACTGAACGGAATCTACCCGTTTCTTGACATCAACCCTCAACACTTGTTCAAAGAAGATGTGGTTGAATTTTACCGCAACGCTTACCTGATTCAGCACCAGATTCAGAGCACGGTCGGTGGAGTACCAGTCACCATAGATATAGAGAAGATTCGCTCTGTATTCAAGATGAAAAATCGCGGTTTGGCGGTCGAAGCACTCAAACAATCACCCGCCGAAACGTGGAAGATGATTAAGCTCGAAAATGTCCCTGAGAAATTAAAGTTCACGGCGAAGAGAAATGAGTTGAAAAGAGTTTATCGAGTCGCTTTGGACATCACAAACAAGATAGTCATGGGAATGGCAGGAAGCTATGACCAACTATCATCCTCAAAATTCATGGTGTTGGGTGCGTTAGTTCAACGAGAGGAAGTTGATTGGGCCGATTATATTTTTAGGCAACTTGTTCGCGAGGTGAACAAGGTCGAATGGCTCGAGGAAGAGAAGAAGTTCAAGACTAAGTTGGCGTTCGGAACGCATCTTAGTTGGTTCTTGGAGCAGACTGGAGTGGCCAAGGGAAACATTGACCCTTTCCACCCAAACAAGAGGCTTGGTCACATGGACCATGATAAGAAGAAGGTTGGAGTCACTGGGAGGGCAGCCCAGATATTGAAGGATTTACCAGACTCAAGCTATTGCCCAAGGTACGATCTATCAGACTCGGACCAACCTGCAGCTGAGATCGGAACTGCAGTCGAGTCCGAGAATGAGTCTGATGATACTCCAATCGCCATCCGTTTCAAGAGAAGGGGACCAGCCCCAGAAGGACCTTCTAACCTGCAGTCATCACCTGAACCCTCTCCAAAGAGGCCAAGGAAGCTGCAGTTTAGTGAAGGAGAGCAGCCTGAACATCATGCCAGTCCATCAGTTCAGTCTCCAGTTCATCCGGACCAGCCTGCACCAGACACCGAAACCCGAATTGTACCTGTCATTACTCCTCCAGTATACATGACCGAAGAAGAGGAAGCAGGTCTTGTTATATCTATCCCTGAAGCAGATTACACATTCAATCTTTTGGAAAACAACACTTTTAATCTTTCCATAGAACAACTTCAGCTTGTCAAGCCACAAGCAGAAAAACACTCTTTCGTAAATATTTTTAAAGAGTGGAAAACTCTTAAAACCATGTCCTTTACAAATTTTCAAATTTTTGTTGAAACCAGTGGTTGGGAATACCCCCAAGCCACGGAGGATGTTCTGACTGATTTTTGCAAAGAGTCAGATTTGGCTTTACTCCTCCAGGATAACTGGTTCATGTCACATTTTGAGACAAACATGGACCATTTTATCCACTCTATAATGCTAAGTATTTTTGATGGTACTTTTGGAGAAGAGGAGGAAGAGAAAGTAGAAAAGGAGATAAGGATAGAAGAAGTTGATGAAGAGAAGGAAATTATCAATTTGGTTGAGGAGGATGAAGAAGCAAAAGAAGAACAAGAAGAAAACATACCAGTTGAAAAGGAGACAGAGGAAATTGAAAAAACAGAAGAAGTGGAAGATGAGGAAGATGAAGAAGAAGGAGAAGAAGTGGAGCAAGAAAAAGAAGCAGAAAGTAAGGAGGATGATGATGATGATGAAGGAGAGAAGGAAAAGGATGATGAGAAAAATGATGATGATGATGATGATAATAATGATGATGGAGGTGAAGGAGGAGCTGGTATGGCGGCTGGAGAAGAAAAAGAAGAAGATGAGGAGAAAGAAAAAGAAAAAGAAAAATCTGGAGAAAAAGAAAAAGAGAAATCTGAAGAAGAAGAAGGGAAAGAGGAAGAAAGAGAAAAGGAGCCAGAGAAGGAGCCAGAGCCTACCAACGAAGCTGCAGATAGGATTGTTGTGCCTCCCCGGTACACAGCTAGACGCTAGGCGTGGCAGAGGACTCAGTCGGGTACCCAGAGAAGACTCAATCGACCTACCGGCTGCGGCCAGGAGCCTGCAGCCTAGTGGCTCCATTCTCAAGGATCGGAGAACACTCCCCATCGCCTCGATTATCACCGACCGTGGCCGAGCCGATCAAGCATTGTCGAAACACCATTGGGAGGCTGCTGTCAACACAGTCACTCCCGACCTTCAACGAGATAAATGCCAAGATTGACACCTTGCTGCGAGACAGATCCCTCGGCCTCCTCCTCCTACAAACAACGAGAATGCCTTTTGGCATGTCCGATCGGATGAGCCGCATGGAGCAACAATTGACAACCCTCATTGATCTTTGGCAAAAAGGGGAAGAGAGGATTCGGGGAAGGAAGAGAAATCGAAGTAAGAAAAAGCGGGATGTCCCAGTTGAAGGACCCTCTAGCTTGAAGAGGAAGGAACTGTAGATTCGAAGACAAGGTGACCGGCTGAAGGAAGCGCAGAAGGACCAGAGGCGGCTTGAACCTACTCTTGAGTGGGAAGGTCCAGGCCGTGGTATGTTGAAGATTTCTGCCCACTTGAAGCTCTTGAAATATGGGGAGCTGCTAGGAAGAAGTTCATCAGAGACTTTTATGTCTGGGAACTACTTCAAGATGACAAACTCTCCCCACAGGAGATTTTCATAAACTGGATGGAAGAGGTTCATCCTAAGCTTTGGGCTGTTCTAAAGAAGCATGCAAAAGAGCAAAAAGCTTTTCCCATGATTCCTAAATTCAGAGCTGAAGAAGCACCAATCCGCATGGATGGTGAACTTGATGAACTACAACTACAGGAGGAAATCAAGCGAGTCTGCCTTGAAAACAAATTCAGATCGCAGCAGGAGCAGGATTTCGCAGCTCTAGTGGTGAAAAGGAAGTATGGCCTTGCTCCAGTCAAGGTTAGACCCATTGGAGCCAAACCATTCAGACCTGCCAAGCAGCCTATTCGAAGAGGCAGAGGAAGAGGCAGATGATTTTAGCTACTTTCCTACTTGTAATTTATTTTCTGTACTTGAACATTCTTGTATAATTTCTATGATAAGTCAGAAAACTTTATGAACAGTCTGTTGAATGACAATCTTCCAGTTGTCTCAATATTAGGCGATTTGATTTTGTCTTGCACTTAAGTGCAGACTTGGCCATTTGATTTCTTACTTAGTTTTGCCATCATCAAAATAGGGGGAATTTGTTAGGAATACTTGTTAGATTTTGATGATGTCATTAATTTAAAATCAAATGTTTATTAATTGGCAAAATGTAAGGAAGAACCAAATGAGTATCTTCCATAGGCCAAAATGTGTTAAGTATAAAGTTGGCAAAGTGTAAAGAAGAACCAAATGAGTGTCTTCTGTAGGCCAAAGTTAGTTAGGCTGAAAATCGGCTAAGTACTAAAGTACAGTCTAGTCTATCAGAGAAGTACAGCCGACTTCAATCAGAGTAGCCCTGGTCAACTAAAATTTATCAGAGAAGTTTGACCAGACTGCAGCCAAGGTACCTCAGGGAAGTCACCTAATCATACAAGTCTCAAACAAGATACGGTAGAGACGACCTACTGCAGAGAAGTAAGTCGCACATCAGTCTACTCAACTACAGCCTAGTACTCCAAGTCCACGTCAGCATGCTTTGAAAAGTCAAATATTACGGAAAGCTCACATGCAACGTGAAGAGACAAATTGGAGTGATTCCCGCAAGAGATATGATTTATTTAAATCATCGACCCACCGTGAAGACTTTAATCCTTTTATATTCAAAAGATTCGGCGCTCACATGCGTAAGTCATCACAACGGTCGGAAGATGAAATTAAATAATGGGAATCCAAACCTTGCAACGTTCGTAAAAGATTAAACAATGAAGTCTCCTCCAACGGACGGATTTGTTCAGATTTGCAACGGCTACAAGGAAGAAGCTCGAGAGATCGTGATCTATATATACCCGAAGATTTGGCCAGGCAATCTACCGGTGCGAACATATACTCTAGCGATCAAAGCAAACAAAGCAATCTCAAGCAAACAATAGCATCGTGAAAAAAGAGCAGATCCAAAAGTTCATATTCAAGGAAGCTCTTTAGTTGGAGAAGACAAACACTCTTGTCTTTAAATCTTGAGTACGGGGTACTTCACTGGTTGAAGTAGCAGACTGTAAAGGCATCCGAGGATCGAGGATCAAGAGGTGCTAGGCGATCAAGTGTGTACAACGGCACGGAATTCCACCGGTTGGAAGCTGTTGTAGTGTGTAGTGAATCACCGTAATCTTTATCACCTGGTTGACAATTATAGTGAATTCATCTCCAACCGGTTTGGAGAAAAGTGGATTAGTAGAGGATTACCCCACCTCCGAGACCACTATAACCGCTTTGTGTTATTCTTGTTTCTTGCATCATACTCTAGCTTTGCATCCATTGTTAAAGTGTTTCATTAAGTTAATTTATATTCGTCATCAGCTGACTTCCGCACATATCCAAGAACAAACGACTCCTAGTCATTTGTTTGATCATCAGCTGAAGAAACTCACTCTTCGAGAAAAAGAGTTCAAGAGTTTCTACAAGTCTATTCACCCCCCCCTCTAGACTTGTTTCTGGACGACTTGTGACCTACAACGTACGTAAGGGCAATCTGAGTTTGTAAAAGAACACTTTGCCTTTCATTCCTTCCATCACAAAAATCATTCTTCCTTCACATATACTACTCTCCACCATCCCTGAACCAATTTTGACCTCCCAATTCAAGTGCTATTCTATTAGAGTGCGTTAATCAAGCTTCGGGGAAGCTCTTGAAGGTGTTATTCTCTCGTTCTTCTTCGTCCACAGTCGTTCTTCATCATCGTTTGTCAATAAAGGTAAGTTTATCCAACCTTGAACTCATTTCAGTGTTGTTTAGTAAGTTATAGCAAATTTCGGATGCCTTGGGTAGCTTAGAACTCTCAGTAATAATCAGACCGGTATATAACTATCACAATTATTAATCGATATCCATCAAAGCTAGAAATTGGAATGAATAATAGTAGAACTCGTAATCGGATGGGAGAACTCATAATCATATTGCTAATCACCAATTTCTCGTAATCATATTTTGAAGGATTTCATGTATAACCGTATTATCATGTTGAATAAAACCGTTAATAAATCCTTGATGAAATTACCAAGAAATGTCTAGTCAAATAGAGACCGAAACATGTTAAGGTGATGGATTAATCGTTCTAGACTTACATACTAAGACAACGATGAAATTTTGGTGGTTGTTAGTTATAATTAACGTAGGAATGTTGTGTTAGAACACTATTGTTCAACGGAAGGATAACTTATAAATAATGTTGCCGGGCCTAAGAATTTAATGGCACGCATTGTGGTTAAAAACAGAGAATTTCGATTACGAAATCATAAGCGACTAGGTTAGAGTTCTAACAGGCGGGGGGGGGGGGGGTGAGAAACGTCGTTGATCATCATTGTTACCATAAGATGTTAATCGACAAACATGTAATAGGTCGGACTTCCGAGTGTGATCGTTCAAGCCGTTGCCTTGTCAAGAAGTAACTCTCATCGGATTTGAGGCAAGTGAATCTTGCTCAGACTTTACGTAATATGATTTCAAAACATAGCAAGTGTACTATTGTGGAATGGTGCTATTTCGATTATTTTGTCCGGAGTATTCCTGAGTAGATACTACCGTGACCCTTGGCCGTGGCCTTGGGAGTCTTCTTGTAGAACCGTGTTGCGGGATAAAACCTGAATGGTACCCACGTCTGGAGTATTCCTGAGTAGATACTTCTGTGACCCTTGGTTACGACCTTGGGAGTTTATGTGCTGATAAAAGGGATAACATTAAATATTCGATGATAACTTAGTTTCTTGAAATTATCAGTTTTTATCTTTGAGATTGGTTTGGATTTTCTGACCTAGGTTACTGGCACGACGTGTCATGCCAGGTAAATTTCTTGAATTTGTGCAGGACACTCCCGAAGGTTACGGCCAAGCATGAGCTGTGTTGGAAGAAGGCCTGTTAATTTCTTAAATCAATTTGAACATTCCACGTTGTGTAATAACCGTATGTACGGACACTATTTTCTTTTGTACTTTGGGTTGTACGAATACTCTCTTAATTACTTCCGCATAACACCGTTTGAATAAAATATTTTAGAAATATTTTCAAAAACTTGCCTTGTGGGTCCCTCATGGGATCTACGGCACTGTGGCGTCCCGGATTATTTTGGGGGCGTTACACGTTAACATTAACTGAAGTAGAATATTACAATATAGTTGGCATCTCGTACAGAAGTATGAGTGTTTGTAGGATATCCGAAGGGAACGAAGGGTGACTTATTCTACAGTCCTAAAGATCAGAAGGTCATTGTTAGCACCAATGCCCTATTCTTAGAGGAGGACTATGTAATAAGCCACAAGCCTAGGAGTGAGGTCATTCTAGAGGAACTTAGGGGCGAGATTCTGACAATACCAATTGTACAAACACCTAGTGTACCACGTATCGACATTATTGTGGATAGGCAAATCAAGGACACGCCTCGTCGTAGTGGGAGGTTTGTTCGTCAACCTGATCATTTCATCGGCGTGGTAGAGTCTTCGGACCACTCCCCGAACCACGATGAAACTGATCCATGTACGTATAAGCAGGCAGTTCAAGACAAGGATGCTGAATCCTGGCAAATAGCAATAGAATCCAAAATGGGATCTATGGATTATAATCAAGTGTGGGAGCTAGTAGAGCTACCAAATGGGGTAAAACCCATTGGAAGTAAGTGGGTCTACAAGCATAAGAGAGGATCGAAAGGAAAGGTTGAAACCTTCAAAGCAAGGCTTGTTGCGAAAGGTTACATTCAGAAGGAGGACATCGACTACGCTGAGACCTTTTCGCCAGTAGCCATGCTTATATCAATCCGGATTCTCTTAGCTATAGCTGCACATTTGGATATGGAGATTTGGCAGATGGATGTCAAGACTGCGTTCTTGAACGGGAGTCTTGATAAGGAAATCTATATGCACCAACCTGATGGATTTGTTGCTGAAGAAGAGGAGCACTTAGTGTGCAAGCTTAAGAGAGCCATTTATGGTCTCAAGCAAGCATCAAGGTCTTGGAACATGCGATTTGATGAGGTCATTCAGTCGTATGTTTTTGAACAGTGTCCTAGTGAGGTTTGTGTATACAAAAAGTGCAATGGAAACGTGCTAGTGTTTCTTGTACTGTACGTAGATGATATACTTATAATTGGAAACAATGTGAAGGTATTATCAGACGTAAGGAGGGCTGTTTGAGCAATCTGATATGAAGGATTTGGGAGAAGCTGGGCACATCCTTGGTATTAAGATCTTTCGAGATCGCAAGAAAAGGATTTTGTGCTTATCTTAGGCATCCTATATCGATACGGTGCTAAAGCAGTTTAGTATGGAGAATTCTAAGAAAGGTTTCTTACCTTACAGACATGGAATTCAGCTATCTAAGGCTATGTGTCCTAAGACATAGAAGGAGATAGATGACATGAAGCTGGTCCCTTATGCTTCGGCAGTGGGAACCCTCATGTATGTTATGCTTTGCACTAGGCCTGATATATGTCATGCTGTAGGCATGGTGACGAGATATCAGTCGAACCTAGGACCGGCACATTGGATTGCTATCAAGCATATACTCAAGTACCTGAGAAGGACTAGGGAGCACATGCTTATATAACAATCAGATACACTTTGTCCTTTTGGTTACACTGACTCAAACTTCAGTGCGGACAACGAAAAGTCGAAATCAACTTCAGGATATGTTTTCACTTTAGGAGGTGAAGCTATCAGTTGGAGGAGTGTGAAGCAGAAATGCATAGTGGACTCTACCATAGAAGCCGAGTATGTAGCAGCCTCAGAGGCATCTTAATAGGCGGTATGGCTCAAGTACTTCCTAAAGGATTTGGGTGTGATTCCTAATTTGCCTAGGAGTATTACACTTTATTGTGATAATATCGGTTCTGTTGCAAATTCGAAAGAACCACGGTCCCACAAAGAAAGCAAACATAGCAAGCGCAAATATCATATCATTCGAGATTTTGTGAAGAAGGGGAAAAATATTGTCTCCAAGATAGCATCTGAAGACAACCTAGCTGATCCTTTCACGAAAGGGTTGCCCTCAAAGTCTTTTGAAGGGCATGTGGAAGGAATGGGGTTGAGATGTATGGCAGCATTGCTTTGAGTATAAGTGGGAGATAGATAGACATAGTCTAGATAGTATACTTCAAAAGCATGCTTTAAATATAAGTGGGAGATTGTTAGGGTTGTATACATCAAAGCATACTTTATGCTTGTATTACCTAATTTCTCGGTCTTTATCTAAGAGAATATTTAATTCACTTGTCACATGTTTTGCATATTTGTTCATGCTATGATTATGCAAATGTTGTCTAAATTACTTTATATTGTAGATAATGTAGTGTGTCGTGTCACACAGAAGATCACATTATCGGTTCCTTATATAGTAATAATTAGTTCACAACCTATATAACATTAGACCATTATGTGAGAGGTTGTAATACATGCTTGAGATTGGTTGGTCTTGACATTAGCATGTATTAGCGTATTTGGTATACGTTGAATAGGATCGAGTCGATTCTTCTGTACTGACTATAAGAAGAACGTACATCTCGGACAATTATTATTTCTTAATTATAGTGATTTATATTTAATTATATATTTAATATTTATTGCTTTTATTTATCATGGGTGAGAGCCAAAATGATTGATTCAATATGCTCGATATTTTGGGCAATATTATTATTTACATATTAATTAATATTATAGCTAGAAATTGTGTCCCGACCAATCGGGTTGATCATGTCCCTTGAGGCACTCGAGAGAATTATTATATTAAACCCTATTTGTGGAATTAATTTTCCAATATAATAATAAAAGTCAAGTGGTATACTCATGTATAACACATTGATTAATTAAAAGTTGTCAGTAGCATAAATTAATTAATGGACATGGAATATCTTAAACACGGGAAATAATTAATTCAAAAAGGAGCCTAATTTCGTAATTTGGGATTTTGGTAGGAAATGCAATATCAACCTTTTAGTGGACTAAGTTGATATTAATAGAGTCTTCATATTAGGAAGAGTCCTAATATTGGAAAGATGATCTCTATTGGGAGTCCTTACCTTATCCTCCTTAAGGTCCCTAGAGTAGCCCAAAACACCTATAAATAGGACAATGGATTGGCCGATTTTTTAGCTCATTATTGAACAAGAATTTCGATTTTTTGTGTGTTTTAATTGTGGATCTTGACTTGTGTCTTTGATCCCACAATTTGGTAAACACAAAATTTTTAAAATATCATCAAGAAAAATCGAGATAGTCTTGAGGAACAATAGTGGTTCGGCCGATCCCGTAAGCTGTCCAAGTTTGATCCGGTAGATTGTTGCCCACACAACATCCGGATATAGGTGGGATATACTCTAGAAGATCTTGAGGTAGAAATACAAGAAGATCAAGGAGGAGTACGAAGGGGAGTTGAATCGATCCAGGAGAATTTTTCCACCACTTTGCTTCAAAGGTATAAATTACCGATTTATACTGCGTAAATACATATATTTAAATTGTTAATTAATCTGTTTAATTAATTATTGACAAGCCTAAATAGATCCGCTATTTGTGTTGGTTAGTTTATAAAACCATATATATTCAAATCTAGAATACCGCTTCCGCTGCATTTTATTTTCCAACAATTAGTATCAGAGCCAGTCTTTAGGTTCTCTTCAATTTAATTAATTTGTGATTAATTTGCTAGCAATTTAAATATTCATATAGTATGATGTTTGGAATATTTATGCTAGAAATTGTCTTGCAGGTGAATATGGTCCAATTATCATGGCTATGTGATTTTTTTTATTTGTTTACGCGTTTTGGTAATTTAGCCCGGTTTTAAGGCATGTATTAAGTTTTTCCCGTGAGAAAATCCACGGGTAGAATAGAGTTTGTCTTTCCCTTGTAATTTTGTTGTAAATTCGATGTATTTTATTTCTGTAAAATTGTAATCGAGTTGGATACACAAAAGTGTGAAGGAAAAGAAGTCCAGCGTGATAAGGAGTTCCGATCGGACGAACCGACCGAGACCAGGCAGCTGCCGATCGGGACTCGACCACAGCAGCTGTCTTGGATGAGCACTGCCCGCCGCGGGATCGGGCACAAGGCGGTGCGGGCGGCCAGGGTGCAGTACATCGGGCGCGGGTCGGGCGTGAGTCGGGTTATTTGGCCGGGTCGTCCGGAGTTTGGTCCTATTCGTTTATCCGTCGTTCGTTGCGTCCGTTGGAGCATAATAATTTTAATTTGGAAATTTCTTGTGCAATTAACTTTGCTTGGAAGAAAGTTTCTAAATTTGGAAATTTTTTTGTGCCCCAACTGGGAGGAGGTGACGAGATGCTTGAAGCAGTAGGAGCAAAAGAGCCAAGGATTTTCTCGTTATTCAAAACGAGGAATAAAAGCCATGATAATTGGATTTAATTATCCAGTTTTAATTATATGTTGGTTTTACTGTTTTGATGTATGACATGTATGGATGTATGTGTGATATGTTTCTTGCATGTTAGGACGAGAAAATTAAAAACCTTAATTTTTAAAATAACTAAGTGATTTAATAATTGATTTTTCAAAATCAAATCGTCCTCCATAATTGGTTTAAATTGTGAAATACTTAGCATGCGCGTTGACATTAGAGTCTTCCTCCACAGCTCACTAGTTTTAAACTTCAATTAGATAGCAAAAAAGGTGAATTTTATTCTTTATGATAGGACCTCTATTATCATTAAATAATATTCTAAGGATTCTTAAATTATGGTGTTCAGTTAGGTGTATTAATTAATAAGCTCCCCATCGGAATCTATGTTAATTTAATACATGGCCAAGAGGAACCAACTATTAATTTTACTTGTCAAAACGCATCTTGACTAGATAGTAAAATTAAAGACAATAAAATCTACTTGAAAATGTATATGTAAACGTCCACAGTAACGTGGCTTGCATGTGCGGCTTTTCGAGGTGTTGGTTGACTGCATATATATTGTGTTTTAAGATTTTTCAATATATTTTGCGTCGAATTATGTGATGAATGGTGTTTTAATTTTATTCTCAGATGTCTTTCAACCCACTAGCTGTTATTATCAAAGAAAAAAAACTTGATGGCACTAACTTTGCCGACTGGAAAAGAAATCTTGACATTGTCCTGACTGCCGAGGGGCATAAATTTGTTTTAACTGAGTAAAGCCCTCTGGAACCAAAACCGGATGCCACTCCTGAAGAGTTGGCTGAATTCTGAAAATGGAAAAAGTCTAATGAGATGGCTCGCTGTTACATTTTGGTTTCACTGAAAAATGTATTGCAGCATCAGCATCAGACGATGGCCTCAGCCGCGGAAATGATGAAAAATCTCACCGACATGTTTGGTAATCAGAACCAGGAGGCTAGGCAAAATACAATGAGGGTGTTGATGACAATCCAAATATCTGAAGGGACTCCAGTAATGTAATACCCGGTTGTAAATTCATTCATTATCATTCAGTAATTGTCACTCAGTAATTGTCACTCATTAATAATCATTCATCATTCACGTTCATTCATTTATATTCATCGTTGGCATACTTGGAGCCGTGTATCAGTTACCGATCATCATTCAACTCCGTTTGAGAATCGAGACGAGAGTATTATCATAATCATTGTGATTGGTAGTCTTGTGTTAGAAGTATCACCTATTGCATGTTATTGGACTTAATTACATTCATACAAGTAATGTATGTCGGATCATTCATCATTTGGAACGAGAAGACGGAGTTGTCAGATTTTGTCCTTTCCAGTAGTGAGTTACAGCCGTAACTGATCATGCATTACGACCGTAACATGTATTCGTGGAATTGGTGTCTTTCTGGACAAAGACGTCGTACGGCCGTAAGTCATACTAGTTACGGCCGTAAGCAGGAGGGTACGTCCGTATGAGTTGGAGACTACATCCGTAACATGCATTCATTTGTGCAGGAAGGTGTTGTCAACAAAGACAACTTACGGCCGTAAGTTCGGTAGGATATGGCCATAAGTGTTGTTACGGCAGTAAAGTATTTCTGGTACGGCCGTAACTCGGTCAGTGCATTCATTATCATTTTGTTGACGAAGTGTTGTTACGGCCATATGTAATGGATATTACGGTCGTAAGGCCGTTGACTTGGGAAGTTACGGCCGTAAGGTGGCATAGTTACGGCCGCAACTCTGTGCAGTATTTAAAGACATGAACGGGATTTTATGCTCATTTCATTACTTCTTCATTTTGGTTCCGAGAGAGAGATATTGTGGGAGAGATTTTTCATCATCAAACACTTGTGTTTTCGGGTTTAATCATCTTTATTCGTTTGTGGAGCTTGGGAAGTCGATTAACACGAGTTTCGACGGATCGAAAAGGTTGGATCTTCAAAGGTAATTTTCTCCAAACCTTAGATTTTGATTTTAAGA
Source organism: Orobanche coerulescens (assembly GCA_033398695.1). Lineage (NCBI taxonomy): Eukaryota > Viridiplantae > Streptophyta > Magnoliopsida > Lamiales > Orobanchaceae > Orobanche > Orobanche coerulescens. The sequence continues at coordinate 68,089,758 of CM065810.1, forward strand.
TGGAATGTGATGTTTTGGATATGATAATCATGATATATGAAGAGATATACATATGATTATGAGTTTGTATGAATATTCATTGGATTATTGAAGGATTATTTCAAGAACACTTTGAATGTTGATTTTGGATTCGGGCGTTTCGATTAGATGTTGTTGAAATCTCGAATTGTGTATTCATATTGAGTTATTTGATTGTGTTGAAGATGTTTTGTTGGATTGAATCACTCCTTGGAGGTTTGGTATCGATATAATTGAGGTTGGTTGTAAACTATTGAAGATTGGTTACAACGTGTTTGTTATAATGCCCCAATGAATTTGGTATTGTCGTACCGACGTTTTGAGTTGGTTGTGATCATGCTTGATTCGTATATTAAGCGTTTATTGGTAATTGTGTTATTCAAGGTTGTTCGAGAAACCGACATTTCTATTTAGGACATCTTTTCGAAGGACTTTCTTCACAGGTATTGTGTAAGTTAATTCTTACTTGGTTAAAAGGATACTCATTCATTTCGTTGTTATTCATTCATATTCATAATTCACTTATAGCGTATTAATCATGTTGAGACTTTTAATTATCAAACTAATCATTCAATTCACGAGGAATGACGGTTCCAATCATTTCAGTGAGCTATCATTCATTTCATTATTATTTCATCTCGGCGAGTCATTCTTGACCCTTTTTGGATTCCTATTCATTAATATTCATCATGGTCACTTTTGTTCTTGTGACCTTCTGGGTTCGTATTGCGTGTCCGGATGGTTATGTGTGGAATTTTTAGTCGGGCACACGATAGTCATGTGGTGCGGGTTCACCGACACATTAGACTGTACACATGGTAACGTGCCTCCATGAGACTAATTAGGTACAAGTGCGGGTGTGTCCGGACACTAGTCTTGTGCACTTGCACGTCCCATTATGGGCGTAGTATGATGCCCCTCTTCAGCTTAATTTCATAACCAAGATATATAATGATTGTGTTTATTCAACTCTTGAGGATTGTTGTTCTGTGTAACTGACCCCATTGGGGATGATGTTTTTAGGTCATGGCAAGGCTAAAGCACGGGAAGAGAACGTTGACGGCGAGGAGTCCCAGTGAAACTAGTAGGGGGCTCGAGTCCTTTTCAGTCATTCATGTTTCTTCATTTTTATTTCCGCTGCAAATTTTCGTTTGGATATTCATTTTATTTAGTGTTGTATATTTTATCTTCATATAAAATATACAGGTAATCTGTATTTCCTGGGTGTATTGTACTTAAAACTCCTCATCGGAGTAATTAGTAATATAATGTGGTTTGGTACTACAGTTATATTATTTAATTCATTAATTTTCATTTGCCTGGTGGGTCCCAGTCGGGGGTCCACGGCACTGTAATAGCCGCCTAGTTTGGGGTGTTACAAAGTTGGTATCGGAGCGTGGTTTTGAATACTACCTACCGAGTCATGTCTCATTTGAAATCATCATTCATCATACTAGTATCATTGGACTTTCGCGTTACGCGTGACCTGTGCAAGCGCCAAGCCCCTCAGACCGAAAGAACTGTAAGATTTCTAACGCCATGGTATAATTTCTGGCAATAAGAGTAACTCATTCATCATTCATCAATCAACAGTCCTCAATCATCATTTTCATTTTGATCATGTCAATCATGTTAACTTATTAATCACTCAGTTCATTTCATTGCTCAGTTGTTCATCTTGGGGATCGTATCATCAATCTTGTTAACTTGTTCAAGATAATCATCTCAAGAATTTCATCAGATGATCATGTCACCTCAGTTGATCATTCATGTAATCATTGTGTTAGAGCGCGTATGCTCATTATTATCATTTCATAACGTAAACATAATGCGGTACTCATGCGAGATCTATAATTATCATGTGACTTTCCTACTTCAGTATGGAGAGAGCCGTAAGAGGATGCAGGGGAAGAGGCCGCGGTGCGGGCCGAAACTCGGGAGCTCGTGTGAATACATGCGCGAACGCAAGGAATAATGCTAATTCAACGAGCAGCGACGCTGCCACTCATTCACCTGGAAATAATCATACACCGTCAAGAAGTCGTACCCGAGATACAGCTCAACTAGAAGGTGTTCGGGTTAATCCACTAACTTTTATGCAGGGCATGATAGCCCAGATGACTCAGATGGCACGTCTGATGGAGATGATGCAGAACTCAACTGCTCAGAAGCAACAGGCTCCTCCGCCGCCACCTCAGAGGCAAGAGAGGAGTGTGAGCAGTGTTATTGGCGACATCTCTCACCAGATACCACCTACTTTTGAGGGCTCATCTGAGCCGGTGGATATTGTTCATTGGCTTGAACACTTTGAAAAACTATTTGCTATGGTAGAGTGTCCCGAAGGGCACAAAGTTTCAGTTGCGGCTTACTATCTGGGTAAGAGCGCTCACTCATGGTGGCTATCATTGAATCCCATCGAAGGATATTGCACTTGGGACCAGTTCAAGACCCTCATGATGGAAAGATATTATCCGGCCCCACTCAGGGAGGCCAAGTTATCAGAACTACTCATTCCCGACCCCTCAGCAGAAGATGATGTTCTCGCCATCGCTGAGAAGTTTCAGGAGATACTTCCCTTCGCCTCATCTATTATCCACTATGAGGTGGATAAAATCAAGTATTTCAGTAAGAGGTTAAAACCTCGTATGCGGATGCAATTGATTAATCATCATTGCGCCACTCTGGCCGAATTCATCGAGAAAGCTCTTACTTATGAGCTTACTGCTAGGGAAATTGCTAAGCAACAACCTTCATCTGCTAGCAAGAAGTCAAAGAATCATAATCAGTCTGAAGGCAGTCAGGCAACCTTCAAGAAGTCTCGTGCGGGCCCTACTTTTTCAGAGAGACCTCCTATGGTGCCTAAACCTGTGGAATCTCAGCCCCGAGCGGCCAGTTCGGCCATCACCTATTTCAATTGTGGAGAGCAGGGTCATTTTAGCACTAAGTGTCTGAGGCAAACTATCACGTGTAATAACTGTGGAATTGCCGGGCATAAGGCCTGTTTCTGCCAAAGAGCCCATAAATCTACTACGACGGCATCTCAGGCCCCGAAGAAGTCAGTTGTTCATAATCAGGACACTCAGTCCGCATCGTTTAAGACGACGGGAGCAACAAAAGGCATAGCTCATAATTTTTAGATGGGAGCATCCGGTTCAGGGGCTGGCAAGCCCCGAATTTATGAGATGAAGAGAGACGACGATCCAGAGGCCCGAATGATTTTAGGTACACTCGAAATTTTATCTCAACCTGTGTGTACCCTTTTTGATACTGGTGCATCGCATTCATTCATTTCCGAGTCATGCTTGAGTAGACTTCATCTGGATAGTGCTACTAGTTGTGAACCTTATGTCATTGGACTACCTGACGGTAGAAGAATTATCGGAGATCGTGAGATTAAGAATTTTCCGATTCAGTTTAATGACCATGATTGGTTGGCGGACCTAATTGTGGTAGACTTACCTAGAGACGATGCCATCTTGGGTATTGATTGGATAGATCATCACGATGCCATCATTAGTGTTCGTAAGCGTATGGTCACTATCATTTCAGACGATGGAGTCGAGTGTGTATTTCAGGGGGATAATCCCAATTGTTCTGGAAGAATCATTAATATGATGAAAGCAGTGAAATTACTCAATCAAGGGTGTGTTGGTTATTGGTGCTATATGACCAAAAACGAGAAATCATCAGTGATGTTGGCGGTTATTCCTGTAGTGAGATAATATGTCGATGTATTTCCAGACGAGTTACCTCGTTTGCCTCCACAGGGAGATGTGGAATTCACGATAGAGTTGGAGCCCGGTACGTCCCCATTATCGAAGGCACCGCATCGGATGGCCCCGACCGAAATGCAAGAACTGAAGAATCAATTGGAGTATTTGACCGAGAAAGGTTATATCCGACCGAGTACGTCCCCGTGGGGAGCAACAATGTTATTTGTCAAGAAGAAGGATGGTTCATTTCACTTGTGTATTGATTATCGAGAGTTGAACAGAGTGACGATCAAGAATAAATATCCCCTACCCTGTATTGATGATCTCTTAGATCAACTTCAGGGAGCTTCAGTATTTTCTAAGATCGATTTAAGATCTGGGTATCATCAATTGCAAATTCGAGAGTCTGATATCGCAAGGACGGCGTTTCTAACACGCTATGGGCACTACGAGTTTGTAGTGATGGCGTTTGGGTTAACTAATGCACCTGCGGTATTCATGGAGTTAATGAATCAGGTTTTCATCGACTATTTGGATCAGTTCGAGGTTGTTTTTATCGAGGACATTTTGATTTATTCTCATGACCGAGAGGAGCACGAAGTTCACCTTCATCAGTTCTCGACGTGTTGAGACGAGAGCAACCCTATGGAAAGTTTTCCAAATGTGAGTTCTGGATGTCCGAGGTGACGTTTCTCGGACATGTGATTTCATCAGACGGAGTACGTGTCGACCCTTAGAAGACGGAGACTATCCGAGATTGGCAACCTCCGATGAATGTTAAGGAAATCCAAAGCCTTCTCGGATTAGTAGGCTATTACCAGAAATTTGTGGAAGGATTTTCTAAAATCGCTCAACCCATGACGAACCTTTTGCAGAAGGATAAGAAATACATGTGGTCTGATGTCTGTCAACAGAGCTTTGAAGAGCTCAAGCGCCATTTAATTTCAACACCTGTCCTTTCCTTGCCACAAGGGACGGAAGGATTCGTGGTTTATAGTGACGCGTCCGGACACGGTCTTGGATGTGTATTAATGCAGAACGAGAAAATTATTGCTTATGCTTCACGACAGCTGAGACCTTACGAGGTCAATTATCCGACCCACGACCTAGAGCTAGCAGCCGTGGTATTCGTGTTGAAGATTTGGCGTCATTATATTTATGGCGTCACCTATCAGATTTTCACCGATCATAAGAGTTTGAAGTATATATTCACTCAAAAGGAGTTAAACATGAGACAGAGACGGTGGTTGGAACTAATCAAAGACTATGATATTGAGATACTACACCACCCGGGCAAGGCGAACGTTGTCGCCGACGCCTTGACTCATAAGTCCGTTCAAAAGCAAATGTTTGCTCATTTAACTGTCCAGAAGGAACTTCAACTGGAATTCCTAAGACCCGAGATCGAGGTCTGGTTACAGCGAGTGCAAGGGAAACTTTGCATGTTAGAGATTTCATCGCCACTTGAGGAGGCGATCAGAACGGGTCAGGATTCATACCTATTTTTGTTGCACATTCGAGATGATGTGACTCAGGGGAAAGACCCTGGATTTGTAGTCCACGAGGATGGACTTTTGCGTTTAAGAACCGGTTATGCGTACCGGCGGATGACGAGTTGAAAAACTCGATTTTGAGAGAAGCTCATGCTACCCCTTACTCCATTCATCTGGGGTCTAGCAAGATGTGCAAAGACTTGAAACAAAATTATTGGTGGAGTAATATGAAGCGAGAAGTCGCAGAATTTGTTTCGAGATGTTTAACTTGTCAGCAAGTCAAGATAGAACATCAGTGACCGCAGGGTATGCTGAAACCACTCCTTATTCCAGAGTGGAAGTGGGAGGATATTTCAACGGACTTCATCACGAGTTTGCCGATGAGTCGTCGTGGCATGAATACAATTTGGGTAATTGTGGTCCCTTTAACTAAGTCAGCTCATTTCCTTGAGATTAAGGATATGTGGGGTCCTGAGAGACTTGCCCAGTTGTTCATCAAAGAGATAGTGAGATTGCACGGTACTCCTAAGAGTATCATTTCTGATCGTGACGGGTGATTCATGTCACATTTTTGGAAATCAGTTCATCGTGCCATGGGAACTCAGCTTAATCTCAGCACAGCTTTTTACCCTCAGTCCGACGGATAATCAGAGCGAACTATTCAGACGTTATAGGATATGTTGAGAGCATGTGTTCTCGACTGGAAAGATGATTGGGAAGCCCAACTACCGTTGATCGAGTTCACATATAACAACAATTGGCATGCTTCGATTAATATGGCACCTTATGAGGCCTTGTATGGTCGCTGTTGTCGATATCCCTTATGCTCGGATGACTTATCAGAATCAATCGGCACCGAGCCCGATATGGTTATAGCCGCCCGCGAGAAGGTAGCTTTGATCAGGAGTCATTTGTTGACCGCTCAGAGTCGACAAAAATCTTATGCAGAAAATCATCATCGACCATTAGAGTTCGAGGTAGGTGACCATGTTTTGGTCAAGGTATCCAGGAGTCGAGGTATATTTCATTTCGGGAAGTGGGGAAAGTTGAGGTCGAGTTTCATTAGACCGTTTGAGATTTTTGATCGAGTAGGCAGTCTGGCTTATCGATTGGCCATACCTCTGGTGTTGAGCCGAATTCATAATGTGTTTCACATCTCTCAGTTGCGGAAGTATGTTGCCGACCCGAGTCACATACTTCAGTTCGATGAAATCGAGATCGTGGATGATGATTCGTATGGGGAGCATCCTATACGAGTCCGATAGCGACAAATCAAACAGTTGAGGAACAAGATGATTCCTTTGATGAAAATTCAGTGGTCTAGACACGGATTTAGGCATCGTATCGCATGAACCTTCAGAAATGCAAGAGTTTAAGAGTCAGTTAAGGGAGGTTTTAGATGAGGGATATATCATACCTAGTGTCTCACCATGGGGTGCGCCGTTCTTATTAGTGAAGAAGAAGGATGGCTCACTGCATTTATGCTTCGACTAACGCAAGCTAAATAAAATGACCATTAAGAATAAACACCCTCTGTCTTGCATAGATGATTTGTTTGATAAGTTATAGAGAGATATAATATTTTCCAAGATAGATTGAATTTGGGATATTATCAGCTCCGGGTGAAGGAGTCTGACGTTCCGAAGACTTCCTTTCGGACGAGATATGGACATTATGAGTTTGTGCTAGGCCTTTCGGTCTAACCAATGCACTGTCAATGTTCATGCAATTGATGAATTAGATATTTATCGAGTATCTTGATAAATGTATAGTCTTCTTCATTAAGAACATCCTGATCTATTCTCGAAAGGAGGGGGAGCATGCTCAACATTTGCTCTTGGTGTTGGATATTTGAGAACTCATCGTCTCTATGCGAAGCTCTCGGAATGTGAGTCTTGGCTGAGAGTGATCAACAGTACAATTCTTCTAGCAAGGAATCATCTGTTGTACTGTCTATCAATATTATTAGTAGGAATCTAGTAATCCGGCTTATACAATTGTTTGTGCGTGGATCACCGAAAGAGGAAGGTGACTTTCACTGGTCCAAATCTAGATCTGTTTATCAGTTAAGGTAATTCATGTTGGTATTCGGTGCCTAAAACGAAGGCGCAGCGGAAGTAATAATACGAATCTAATTCGATCTGAATCCCATAAGAGGATCGATCGAGCTACGTATATACGAATATAAAACGAAAGTAAGATTCGAAATCATACCCTCATAGTCCGTTGATTAAATGGTGTATGTTATTCCCAAGCTTTAGGTGATCTTCCCCACGAATCCGATTCGTCAAGCTCTTGAATGATCCAACGCCGAAAACACCGCATCTCTAGTTGCCACGCGCCGGAAAAATGAACGGAATGACGACCACCCAATTAACCTCCAAGGATACGTCTAGAAAAGGATGACAGGAGCTTGCAAATTAAGATTATTACACTCTAAATGTTTAATATATATATATATATATCTCAATTATCTCTTAATTTTTCTCCAACAAAAACTCAAGAATTATGTATGAAGAATATGAAGACTAGGAAAACTATTTTCTTCTCTATCTCTATGATCCATGTGATTCAAAAGTGGTATGGAGAAAATAAAGTCTTCAAAATATATTCTTCATCACATCCACCAAATCACATATCCCTTAATATAAAAAGAGATATCATATCTCTTTAAGGTCATTGGTCTTCCACCTATTAAGGTGGAGACAAAGACTAAGAGATATGGGAGTAGGGGGGCATCTAGAAGACCCGGACGGGTTTGGTTCGTTTCGGACTCCCGTGAGTCCAAACAGATAAACTCTATTCCGTTCCGATGTATTTATATCAATTAATTAATCATATCAAATACAAAATAATATAATTAATTTCTCCAAGAAATAATTATATTCATAAATTAAATTAATCACCCAGTGATTTATTTAATTCATTAGGCCGTAAATCAATTTATCTAATAAATTAATTTAGACATCCGATTTCCTAAAATTAATTAGACATCCAATGTCCAATAATTTTGATATCCAATATCTAGTATTTATAAAGAGAGAATAATATCGATTCATTCTGTCGTCAATCCTATTGCGCGACTCTGTAGGTCCATCTTAGTTAGCAATGGGAGGAAGCAAATAGTAGTAGCACCACCTAACAAGCCTGGCGGCCTACACTTACCCCAACTGAGAACGAATGATTGGGATCATTCAAAAACCATTCTATCGTGAATACCAGTATACATATAAACCCTTCTTTTAAATGTCCCGATCAAACTATAGGGTCACGGTCGGTCAAACCCTATCTGTACTTGATTCTATGCATGAGTTAATGCAAATCTAGTTTATCGAGCTTTCGTGTATCCAATACAGCTAGATCCAATGCTTTGGCCAAATACTTATGATCTCATTTGCCAATAACCGCATAGGATATATACCAGTTCACTAATAGGAGAAAGAATCATATCTTGGTATTCAGTAGAACCTGCTACTTGCCCGTCAAGATGCATGTCGAGGTTGACCCCCACCTTCCAGTTTTCTGGGTCGAACAACTCTAATGAAAATCTTAATGTTACAAGCACATCTCTACTAAATACTTAAGTCGAAGGTTCATGAATACCTATCACAACCTTTCGATTCCGTCATTGACTATCCCGGAGTGAAATTCGTATGACGAGTCGAGGGTGAGTCGGTTCGAGTATACTAATCTAATTAGCATACCTATAATGTGTGCTCCCACTAACCATTAGTGTTCGACAGGCACTCTCAAAGTCAAAGAACATGTCATACAAGTTTCTAAATTACGTTGTGATGGATATTCAGTTTCTTTTGAAGATAATACAGTTATTAAAAGAAATGGTGAATATGTTTACATGAGAACTTATAATGAAGGACTTTATATGACTAATGCTGCACCAGCTCCATTGTATAATTATAAATCACTCAATTCTTTGACTAATCCTAATAAAAGAAAAGAACCTTATAGCATAAATCAAACATATTTGTGGCATTTACGATTGGGTCATATTAACCTTAGAAGGATTCAAATATTGGTGAGCGATGGCCCACTGGATTCGCTCCAATTTGAGTCATTTCCAATCTGTGAATCCTATCTAGAAGGGAAAATGACTAAAAGGGCTTTCCAAAGCAAAGAAAATTGTGCACAAAATGTATTGGATTTAGTACACACCGATGTATGTGGTCCAATGAACATCTAGGATAAGGGTGGTTTGAATACTTCATCACGTTTATTGATGATTATTCGAGATATGGATACATCTATTTGATGCGACGTAAGACTAAATCTTTTGATAAGTTCAAAGAATTCAAGGCTTAAACGGAGAAGCATCATGGATAGAGTATCAAGTCACTATGATCTGATCGTGGTGGCGAGTATCTTAGTGGAGAGTTTTTGGATTTCTTGGCACATGAGGGGATTACTTCCCAGCTCACTGCGCCTGGTACACCACAACAAAATGGTGTTGCTGAACGAAGGAATCGTACTTTATTAGAGATGGTTAGGTCAATGATGAGTTATTCTGATTTGCCTATTTCATTTTGGGGATACGCCTTGGAAACAGCGGCATACATTCTAAACTTAGTGCCTTCGAAATCAGTTCCAAAAACACCCACAGAACTGTGGAATGGGCGCAAGCCCAATCTAGGATATGTTCGGATTTGGGGTTCATCAGCACACGTGCTGAATAAGGAGGCTGATAAGTTGGCATCTCGTACAGAAGTACGAGTGTTTGTAGGATATCCGAAGGGAACGAAGGGTGGCTTATTCCACAGTCCTAAACATCAGAAGGTCATTGTTAGCACCAATACCCAGTTCTTAGAGGAAGATTATGTAATAATCCACAAGCCTAGGAGTGAGGTCATTCTAGAGGAACGTAGGGGCGAGATTTCGACAACACCAATTGTACAAACACCTAGTATACCACGTATCGACACTATTGAGGAAACGCAAACCAAGGACACACCTCATCATAGTGGGAGGGTTGTTTATCAACCTGATCCTTTCATCGGCGTGGGAGCGTCTTCGGACCACTCCCCAGACCAGGATGAAACCGATCCATGTATGTATAAGCAGGAAGTTCAAGACAAGGATGCTGAATCCTAGCAAACGACAATGGAATCTAAAATGGGATCTAATGGATTCTAATCAAGTGTGGGAGCTAGTAGAGCTACCAAATGGGGTAAAACCCATTGGAAGTAAGTGGGTCTACAAGCATAAGAGATGATCGAAAGGGAAGGTTTAAACTTTCAAAGCAAGGCTTGTTGCGAAAGGTTACACTCAGAAGGAGGGCATCGACTATGATGAGACCTTTTCGCCAGTAGCCATGCTTAAATCGATCCGGATTCTCTTAGCTATAGCTGCGCATTTGGATATGGAGATTTGGCAGATGGATGTCGAGACTGCGTTCTTGAACGGGAGTCTTAATAAGGAAATATATATGCACAAACCTCACTGCCGCTTATATCTTGAACAGATGTCCTTCCAAATCCGTTCCTAAAACTCCACATGAGATGTGGGAGGGCAGGAAACCAAGTTTTAATGACATTAGGATTTGGGGATGTCCCGCCTATGTCAAGAAGACTAAGGTGGAGAAGTTGGAAGTGAGATCCGTAAAGGGATGTTTCATTGGATTCCCATCCGGGATAATGGTTTATCTATTCTATATGCCCGAAGATTGAAAGATCATTGTTGCTTTGCAAGCACACTTCCTGGAAGATGAGTTCATTCAGGAAGGCGGAGCAGGTAGAAGTATTTCTTTGGAAGAATACAATGAAACTCCTCAAGAGACACCTGTACAAGAAGTTGGAACCGAACATTCTGAAACACAAGTACAACCACCTCGTAGGTCTAGTAGGGTGTCTCATTTACCTGAGAGGTATGGCCTTGTACACCTGGAGGAGCTGGGTCTCCATGAGGTTCCAGGTGATAGCCAAGAGACCGACCCAATGACCTATGACCAAGCAATGGTGGATGTAGACTCCGCGAAATGGTGTGAATCTATGGAAGCCGAGATAGACTCGATGCATGTCAATCAGGTTTGGAGTCTAGTAGACCGCCCCAAGGGCATAGTGCCTACTAGGAACAAGTTGTTCTACAAGAGAAAGACTGATGGGGATGGCAAGGTTGACACCTATAAGGCCAGGCTTGTGGCAAAGGGTTATACCCAGAAAGAAGGGATCGATTATCACGATACTTTCTCGCTCGTAGCTATGATTATGTCTATTTCGCATGATGCTTGCTATAGCTGCCTACCACGATTATGAGATATGGCAAATGGACGTAAAGACGTCTTTCCTCAATGGATCCCTCGAGGAGGAAATCTATATGGAGCAGCTTAAAGGCTTTGTGTCCGAGGTCGATATTCAGAAAGTGTGCAAGCTTCCGCGTTCCATTTATGGACTAAAGCAAGCTTCGCCTAGTTGGAACCTTTGTTTTGACGAGGCAGACAAAGAGTTTGACTTCGTGCAAAATGAATAGGAACCTTGTTTAAACAAGAGGGTTAGTGGGAGAAAGATCGCATTCTTACTATATGTAGATGACATTCTACTAATAGGAAATGATGTGGGAATGCTCAGTTCTGTGAAAGCTTGGCATTCGAGTAATTTCTCCATGAAATACTTGGGAGAAGCAACCTATATTCTTGGTATTCAGCTCTAACGGGATAGAGCGAAGAGAATGATAGGTCTTTCCCAAGCCCTCTATATAGATAAAATCTTAAAGCGATTTAAGATGGATGATTCTAAAGAGAGTTTCTACCGATGCGACATGGAATAAAACTCTCCTCGAAGATGTGTCCTCAAAGTGAAGAACAACGAAAGGAAATGAGTAATATACCATATGCTTCGGCCGTGGGTAGCCTTATGTATGCAATGTTGTGTACGAGACCTGACATTGCGCATGCTGTGAGCATGGAAAGTAGGTTTCAGGCAAACCCAGGCAAGGAACATTAGACTGTCATAAAGAACGTTCTCAAGTACTTAAGAAGGACTAGAGATCTGGTTATAATATATGGCGGTGGAGAACTTGATGTGATGGGCTTCACTGATTCAGACTTCAAAGGACAGAAAGACGATTCGATGTCTACTTTTGGCTACATATTTACTCTTAATGTAGGAGCAGTATCTTGGCGTAGTGCCAAGCAAAGCATGACTGCTGATTACACCAGTCAGGCTGAGTGTCAAGCAGTTGTGGAGGCTTCTAAGGAAGGGTTCTGGATTAAGAAGTTTCTGGGAGAACTTCAAGTGATACCATGTGCTGAGCTGCCTGTTCCGCTTTTCTGCGACAATGACGAAGCTGTAGCATAGGCCAAGGAGCCGAGGTTTCACAAAAGTACAAAACACATTGAGAGGAAATACCATCTCGTAAGAGAATTTGTTCACAATGCATAGAGTAGACTCCGCCGACAACGTCGCTGATCCACTGACCAAGCCACTTTCTGAGATTAGATTGGAGCGTCATCTGGAGAACATGGGTATTAGATACCATAGTGAGTGGCATTGAGTGCAAGTGGGAGATTGTTAGGAGTATGCCCTAGAATGCCACTCAGATGATATTAAGTGAGGGCATTTTACTTGTTATTATGTAAATAATTATCTAAAGGCAATTGTATGTTTCTTTATTTACTGGTAGTCACTGGTATTCCTGACTCGTAAATATATATAGAAACTAGTCCGTATATTTGAGAGCAAAACATTCCACTCCTTATTGGATAAGGGGAATGGCACTGGAAATGTTTATATCTCAAATACTTAATCGTTCGCAAGTCGATGAAACTTGACTGGGCGTTAAGTTTATGTGAAGACTTGTTTGACGTACTCTTTGACTTTGAGAGTGCCTGTTGAACACTAATGGTTAGTGGGAGCACACGTTATAGGTATGCTAATTAGATTAGTATACTAGAACCGACTCACCCTCAATTCGTCATACAGATTTCACTCCGGGACAATCAATGACGGAATCGAAAGGTTGTGATAGGTATTCGTGAACCTTCGACTTGAGTATTTAGTAGAGATGTGCTTGTGACATTAAGATTTTCACTAGAGTAGTTTGACCCAGAAAACCGGAAGGTGGGGGTCAAACTCGACATGCATCTTGACGGGCAAGTAGCAGGATCTACTAAATACTAAGATAGGATTCTTTCTCCTGTTAGTGAACTGGTATATGTCTTATGCGGTTATTGGCAAATGAGATCATAAGTCTTTGACCAAAGCATTGGATCTAGCTGTATTGGATACACAAAAGCTCGATGATCTCGATTTGCATTAATTCATGCATAGCGTCAAGTACAGATAAGGTTTGACTGACCGTGATCCTATAACTTGATCGGGACATTTGAAAGAAGGGTTTATACGTATAATGATATTCACGATAGAATGGTTTTTGAATGATCCCAATCATTCGTTCTCAGTTGGGGTAAGTGTAGGCCGCCAGGTGTAACACCCACAAAACCATCCATGATATTACAGCGTCGCGGGTCCCGCGCCAGAACCCACCAGGCTAAAAACCATTTCAAGAATGTTTAAAGACGCCAAAAGGCCGATGACGGTAATATTTTAAATACCCAAAACATTTACCAAAACATAGTTCTCAAATACTGTCATAAAATTACATTTGAAAATACAAGGCGAAATGCCAAATCTAGACAGTTCAAAGTGTACGTTAAGCCACCCCTTAACGTACCGATAAAATAGTTAGGAAAAAGGGATTGACGAAATAACCCAAGTTCACAAAATGCCAAAAGGCCCAGTTAAAATACACATGCTGGTAAAAATACCGGAAAGCCATTTTAAAATACACACATAGCGGATAAAAACACAGTTCAAAATACACAATTGCAGCGGAATAAAACAACCAGAAGAGAATACTCAATACTCAAATAAATGCCACAACCAGTATCACCCGGGAAGCTCACCCCTTCATGACCGCTACTAGCTCGATCTCCGAGTACCTAAAATAAAGCCCACGACGGGGTCAGCCACAATACTCAACAATGATATCGATCACATCATCATAAATAATTACATACCAATGTAATAACGAAGTAAGAATACTACCAATGTAATCTTACCGTTATAACCTTACCAATTCATAGCAATCCATACTAAATCAATCCTTGACATATTCCACATTTTGTATTCTCAAATGACGAAATGAATTCAACAACAATCATATGTACTGTATTCCAAAAATACCGATAATCCTCAAAACATCATCACAACTCATAAGTGCGGAAATAATCCAATCTGTGCCAAATCCTGTCCGTCGGATTAAACAATCAAATCTCAACATGTATAAACCAATAATACACAACATATCTGTAGATCAACTACCACATGATAATGATAACAAATCCCGAACATCGACGTACAGTCCGAATTCTCATACGATCAATAACAATGATCAACCAATACATCAATGAGAATATCATCGACATAATAACTCCAATATGACCAACAAAGGATCAACGATAACCGAGAGTACCCTCAACATGGTAAACTCCCAACACGATCAACAAAGGATCAACAATAACCGAGAATACCCTCAACATAGTAAACTCCCAACACGATCAACAAAGGATCAACAATAACCGAGAATACCCTCAACATAGTAAACTCCCAACACGATCAACAAAGGATCAACAATAACCGAGAATACCCTCAACAAGGTAGACTCCAAATAATCAACAAAGGACCAACAATAACCGAGAATACCCTCAACAAGGTAGACTCCAAATGATCAACAATAATGGATCTCAAAGAAATAACTCTGACTGTCGAACATACCCCTCGGGCGTATGAACAACCAGTCACAAACTGTCGAACATATCCAATCATACATGGACTATGAACGACCCAACAATATGGCTCAAAATATTGACGTCACAGTACGCCCGATCCGGAAATGTGTCCGTGCACAAGCCACCCCGAGTATTGATCAAATACACGTGTGGTCTTGTACCTAATTAGCCTCATGAACTATGTCTCGTGTGCACGGTTCAATGTGGAAATATCAACACATAACCATCATGTGCCCGGCTAAAAATCCTACACAATAACCAATCGGCACGCATATATGACTCCAGATATGTCACGATGCAACATGACAACGAAACTCAAAGTATCACATATCCGATTAGGATCAAAAGACTCACCGAAGTGAACAAGACAAACTGACAAAGAAAAGTCGACATGACTAATCAATATCCAAAACATCAATCCTGGGGTCATCATCCCCAAATGAATGATCAACACGATCCACGATCTCAATACACCAGTCCTGGAATCAACATCCCTCAACGAATAACCAAGACGAATCTCATCATACGAAACCTCGATATATATACAACAACTCAACATACTAATTATCCTCATAACTGAACAATGCTTAAATTACCTCAAACCCGAAAACAATATCATTTCCACGAACAAATCACCATCTCGACAATTTACATTTATAATATCATTGCTATATGAATTAAAAATGAAATGAAAGTGAAACCATTCATTAAGTATTATCAACTGAACAAGTATAAACTGGCCTCGATACCGATACCATGAAGCTGTTACCGAACCCATTGCCTTTGTCTACGAGCTCCTCGGTCTGATCAAAAGCAAACTACGAACTCCTCAGCCTCAACCGCAACACAACGGTCATAATCTACGATCAATTATCGCAACCTAATGCAATAATCAAATGACAACACAGCCGATAATAATCAACAACCGAGATAACCAACCAATCAAACTCAACGGTTCAACAATAACCTCGAGTAAACGCAGTCTGAACAAACCATATCAAAACATCATGAATTCATAATCACAACACAAAAATACTGCACTGTCTACCTACTTAGCGCACGTTAAACGCATAACGTAGTATGCGCTAAGTTGCTCCCGTTAGCGTGCGCTAGCCAGTATGCTTAGCGTGCGCTAATGCTGTACAGTGGCATGCATTCCAAGCATCGACTAACACCTTGCGACTACGAATCCGAATGAAAAGGAAATTATACTCCAAGATTAACAATAACTTTTTCCAAATTCAATCTCATCATCATGATCCACATCTTATCAAGAACATACGAAACTAAAATCAACATAATATTGGTTTTAATCATCTTATCCATATTTATAATCAAAACCATTATATATCCTTATATCATCTTAACATCAAAATCCGAAATGAAGGGAGACATAAATCTCCATATCTCTTGAAGATAAACAACACCATAACTATCAAAAGGATCATATCAATGTCCATATATCAATAACAACATCAACAATCAAACCAACTCGATAAAAGGATCATATCATACTCAATCCGGAATTCAACCTCATAAAGTTAAACGAATCACCATTAACATGAAGAATCTTAAATAACATCCGAAAACTCTTATCATAATCCCATAAAATCTCATATAATATCGTCACATGATTATCCAACAAGTTCCTCACATGTAATCATCCTTAAAAATGAACAACTAACAAGGGATACAAATATTACCTGGATTAGATGAACCAAGAAGAAGAACACTTGAACTCCATTCCAAGAATCATGAGTAACTTGAAGAACAAGGCTTGAATACATGCTCTCTATCTTAATCTTGTTAAAAATCACCACCTCACCGTGTTTGGGAACCTCAAGAACCTCCCAAAGCTCTCTCTATCGACTGGAGGAGAAGGAATGGACTAAATGCATCTCAAAACCCGTCTGTACCCTTATATAATAAACATTACTAACACGCGCTACTCTCATAAAATAGCGTGCGTTATTGCCCTAGCGTGCGCTAACTGACTTTGTTAGCGTGCACTATCGCAGCCCAGAGGCCACTGTCTTGCTCGTGCATCAGCTTACGTACGTCACTAGTAGAAAAAGAGTCTTTCTTGACGCGCATTTGGCGTCATAAAGGGCCTTTATGACGCGCAAATGCTGGTCATAGAAGGACCAGTCATAACTCATTATGACTCGCATTTGTTCGTCATTGTATAATGACACGCACTTATGACACCCACTTTATGACGCCCTTTTCTGACAACTATATATGCGTGTCATAAAAGTTATGACCCCTTTTTCTGATTTCAGTTTTTGCGTGTCATAACTTCAAAATTATTTTTTTTTCTCGGCTTTTATGACCCTCGCTAAACTCCGCAATTATATACCAATTGTACCCAATTCATTACAAAACCTGCTGATCGATTGTACAAAATTAACGCATTTCATATATATCGCAAAACCATGCGTTACCAATTCATTACATGACTCGACTAAACTCGATCATGTCAAAATCGGATCAATATTATCTAGTTTACGATTACTACCAATTGTACCCATTTCTACCAACTGTACCTATTCCTTCAAACAGCTTTACTCCCTAAAAATAAAATTCGACACAAGAAACAAGCATAATTAGACAAGTTAACTAGCCAATAACAGGGACAACCGAGAAACGGCATCTAAACTCTAAAACCACCGCCAATTCACGGTACAACTGCTCCCTGCTCCCTTCATCTCTTTTCTTCATTTACACAACACATAGGAAAGCCAACAACAACAATAATCAAGATGAGAGCTAGCAAATGTATTATTTGGTAAAAGTAGAAATTGTATTAATGATTACGATCTCACGGTGGCGGCACTGACCCAATTTGGATATAACTCGGTAACAATGTCAATGTACTTCTCCATTGCTTCTTCAGGAGGCATGGTGCCCATCTTCTTCCATGCTTGCCTAACACACCAACAAGACAGGTCATTAATTTGGTTAGCGGATAGATCTTCAATCTCACAGGGTAAGTGAAAAGATCCATCATACACGAGCGAGAAAGCCACACAGTACCACAAATTTCTGGTGTCATTAAAATATAACACTTTTTAACACAACAATATGAAGAACATTTGTATATCAAAAATACCGATAACATCACTTCCAGCAACTCAAGGCATACTTACTATAAAGGGAGAAAGGAAAGAAAATCGATCTAAGAAAATTGCTCGAAGTACTACCGCTTCTGATTTCAAGGAAGAAATAGCGTCTATGGTCTCAACATTTTCTGGGCCATTATGGCCTTGAATGCTTAAAGTTAAAGGCATATGTACGAACAGTCGAATATGAAAACACATAAAAATAATTCATTGTAGGTAGCAGAGGCTAGAGGGTGTTTTAACAACTGAGAGACTGATTTGCAGAAGAATAAATCGGATTGTTATAGATATTTAGTCAAAATAATCCTCAAGTCACATCTAGATATAATATCATAGCATTGAAATAACAAAGAAACCTGCATTTACGGTCTTTTCGATTATAATGGACTCTCCGTATCAACCTGGCAAATTCCTCAGGGTACTAGCTTGGTCATTTGATACACAAGTCCCACTCGTAGTAAAGTAAAGTACGACTGAGATAAATACAATACAATAAAATAGGATAAAATATCTCGAACATTAAGTCAAGTGTAGCAACGTGTTCTTATGCACAAAAGCTTTCAAGAGTTCAGAGGGGTAAGGTAATGGAGTGGAACTGATCTCATGTGTATCAAGATTGTAGAATAAGCAAGTGCAACTTTTACAATAATAATAAACCAAGGCCAAAACCTCTGGGTAATTAACCCAACCTATGAGTAAAACTACATAGAAAAATGGAACCTTGTGAGCAAAGGGATCTAATGAACCTTATGCATAAAACTAGACAAACCCCGAGATGGAGATATCATTAATGAACATGAAGACCCTCATTCCACCGCTACCTATGAGTAAAACTACATAGAAAAATGGAATCTTGTGAGCAATTCACCAACAAAACAAAGAAACCTGATGAACCTTATGCATAAAAGTAGATAAACGCCTGGATGGACAACAGATTCAACAGCACATACAGCAGCAGCAGGTACTGAGCTCATCATTCCATCCCCGATGCAGGGGTAGAAGAAGACGGTTGAAAATGTAATAATAATACCATTCTTTTGCTTTACTCAAAACTGGTCATCTACAAGTATGGCTATATTGTGTCTATATATGTATGTTATGTCTATATGCCTACAAATAATGCGTTTTACTCAGACATCTTGTTGGTTGCAGGCACAAAATTAAGACCAAGGTTTTAATTTTTTGTATGAAGTTACTACTGAATAAAGCATAAACAAAAGTACAGTAGATGTAAAATACAATTTTTTTTTTACTTTGAACTGAACATGCGATCAGAATCTCAAATTTTTGCCAAAGACCTCTTAGTCTAATTGAATCACCCGCACTCCCTTTACCGGAGGGAGGGTTCGAGCCTCGTGGAAGGCAAAATCGGTGTGTGAGTGTGTCAACAAAACTAATACGGCTGACTAGAAGTCGATACAAGTAATTTTACGTACGAAGGAGAAAGTAACAAAAATAATCGCAAGAAGGGTAACTCCACAAATAATTTTTCCCTTGCCGAGACATTTACTGATTCGGCGTAAAATGTAATTAAATGCAGAAATGAGCACAAACACAAAAACCATCTATCACCCAAGAACACTTAAATTACACCAAAAAAAGGAAGAAGAAAAAGATCATCGAAAGCACGAAACAAGTTGAAGAAAAAGAAAAAGTTACTTATCGATTAACACCCTAAGCAAGAAAAAGCAAGAGAAAAGAAGAAGGTAAAAAGTAGGGAGAGGAACCTTTGATAAATTGAGATGAGTTGAGAAGATAAGTAGAGGACAAAGCAATAGGTGTCGAGCGAGGACGAGGACGTCAAAGACGAGCAATGAAGGTGCAATGCAAAGAATGATGTGGACGGAGAAAGTAAGAAGAGAATAAATTAGATAGACAAAGGTGAGATAGACGACGATGAAGCAGAGGCGAACGATTTAAATAATCGGTCCTTTGGCAAGGGGGCCCCATCAGCAGAAGCAGGGAGGTGGCGGAAACTAACCCTAGAAAATGAAAGAACTGGTGAAAGAGGCAGGAAGACGAAATTTTAAAAGACTGATTTCTGGTCATCGATATCAATAAATTTTAAAAGATTATGACTGCCACTTTTTGACACATATAAACTCGCGTCATCGCTAATGGAAATTTTACGCGTTATGACTCTGATTATGTGACTAAGCTATTTGCGAGTCATCTTCGACTGTTGGTCATAAAAAAAGGGTCAAGGAAGGGGCTGTTTCTACTAGTGCGTAATGCCCATGCATTAGCATACGTAACTTACACTGTCTAGCGTACGCAGGTCCTTGTATTTAGCGTGCGCTAATATCAGTTGACTCGCTACAGTCTACATACCGCATGTGCCCCCACATGCCGATCTGACAAGGATAAGATTCCCTTTGACCGATCTAAAATTAGCATGCGCTAACCATACGGTTTAGCGTGGGCTAGCCCTACGTGACAAACACCCACTGACCTTATCTGGACACGCGTCACAAGTGGCCGGGTCCACTCGCCGAAAGCCAAGATTCCCTGTCGGACGATCTGATATTAGCGTACGCTAACCATCCTTGGTAATGTGCGCTAATTGCCGATAAACATCAACCCGGGCCTACCTGTCGGCCGCCTTCCGAACTTTTCCCAGAATGCCTTACGTACGTTAAGGATCCTCCTTAGCGTACTTAATGCGAACCTATTAGCATACACTAACTGCACCACTTAGCGTGCGCTACTCATACCTCGTAGCGTGCGCTAAGCATATTTCATAGCATGCGCTAACGTGGCTGTACTTAGCCATTTCCAACTCTTCTCGTCCGTCTCGACATAATGGATACGTACACTCACATACTGAATACATATACTCAATCCAATAACATCATAATTCGATATACCCAATATCAAAAGTACGATAACCTGATACACAATATCCTCAAAATAATTGTCGAACCACTACGACAGTTATACCAGTACAAATACAACTGTCTCAGTTCTCAATTTATTTTATCCATACTGTATAGACACCAAGCCATCCAGTATATCTTAGATAAAATAACGCGAAAAATTCATACTGAAAATCCGGGTATTACATACTACACCCCTTAAAATAAGTTCCTCGAAACTTGCAACCTGTCACAAACAACAGATCAACCCAAAATTTCCAACTCATCATGAAAACAATCAATCGTCGCCACAAGCGAATAACCAAAATGATATACTTACAGGTGCGTGAAGATGATGATCTCCCGTGATACTAGCACACGACTCCCATACGAAGTCTCAACACAACCAACACACACCAATATCACAAATAGCAATTTGAAAAGATCTCAAAAATTTTGGAAACTCCAAAAATCGATTTGACTCAAAAGTCAGAAAATAATTTCAAAAGCCACGCTACTACCGTACCGGTAGAGCCACATAACACACACGCCTAGGTTCACAAAACCCAAGCTCCGATACCATATTCTGTAACCCCCCCAAAACCATCCGGGATATTACAGCGCCGTGGGTCCCGCATTAGAACCCACCAGGCTAAAAACTATTTCAAAAACGTTTAAAGACGCTAAAAAGCCGATGACGGTAATATTTTAAATACCCAAAACATTTACCAAAACATAGTTCTCAAATACCATCATAAAATTACATTTGATAATACAAGGCGAAATGCCAAATCTCGACAGTTCAAAGTGTATGTTAAGCCACCCCTTAACGTACCGATAAAATAGTTAGGAAAAAGGGATTGACGAAATAACCCAAGTTCGCAAAATGCCAAAAGGCCCAGTTAAAGTACACACGCTGGTAAAAATACCGGAAAGCCATTTTAAAATACACACGCAGCGGATAAAAACACAGTTCAAAATACACAATTGCAGCGGAATAAAACAACCAGAAGAGAATACTCAATACTCAAATAAATGCCACAGCCAGTATCACCCGGGAAGCTCACCCCTTCACGACCACTACTAGGTCGATCTCCGAGTACCTAAAATAAAGCCCACGACAAGGTCAGCCACAATACTCAACAATGATATCGATCACATCATCATAAATAATTACATACCAATGTAATAACGAAGTAAGAATACTACCAATGTAATCTTACCGTTATAACCTTACCAATTCATAGCAATCCATACTAAATCAATCCTTGACATATTCCACATTTCGTATTCTCAAATGACGAAATGAATTCAACAACAATCATCTCTACTGTATTCCAAAAATACCGATAATCCTCAAAACATCATCATAACTCATAAGTGCGGAAATAATCCAATCTGTGCCAAATCCTGTCCGTCGGATTACACAATCAAATCTCAACATGTATAAACCAATAATACACAACACATCTGTAGATCAACTACCACATGATAATGATAACAAATCCCGAACATCGACGTACAGTCTGAATGCTCATACAATCAATAACAATGATCAACCAATACATCAATAAGAATATCATCGACATGGTAAACTCCCAACACGATCAACAAAGGATCAACAATAACCGAGAATACCCTCAACATAGTAAACTCCCAACACGATCAACAAAGGATCAACAATAACCGAGAATACCCTCAACATAGTAAACTCCCAACACGATCAACAAAGGATCAACAATAACCGAGAATACCCTCAACAAGGTAGACTCCAAATAATCAACAAAGGACCAACAATAACCGAGAATACCCTCAACAAGGTAGACTCCAAATGATCAACAATAATGGATCTCAAAGAAATAACTCTGACTGTCGAACATACCCCTCGGGCGTATGAACAACCAGTCACAAACTGTCGAACATATCCAATCATACATGGACTATGAACGACCCAACAATATGGCTCAAAATATTGACGTCACAGTACGCCCGATCCGGAAATGTGTCCGTGCACAAGCCACCCCGGGTATCGATTAAATACACATGTGGTCTTGTACCTAATTAGCCTCACGAACTACGTCTCGTGTGCACGGTTCAATGTGGAAATATCAACACATAACCATCATGTGCCTGGCTAAAAATCCTACGTAATAACCAATCGGAACGCAGATATGACTCCAGATATGTCATAATGCAACATGACAACGAAACTCAAAGAATCACATATCCGATAAGGATCAAAAGACTCACCGAAGTGAACAAGACAAACTGACAAAGAAAAGTCGACATGACTAATCAATATCCAAAACATCAATCCTGGGATCATCATCCCCAAATGAATTGTAACACCCCGAGATATTCGGAATAATTACAGCGTCGTAAACCCTTTAGATAAGGATTTACAAGGTTAATTTTAAAAGAAGTGTAAAAATAATCCAATCGAACAACTGAAGTTCAAATACAGATTTGATTCAACCGATCAAATGAGTTAAGTTATACAACCATATCGAAATGACCTTATTAAAACAGACGTACTTGAGTACTAAACGAACCAAGAAGACAATTCACAATAACAATAACATCAACCACATCACTGAGCCATTCCATCGTCTCCGTTTGCATCGTGGTTGCCTCCCCGCTCCTCGGCTACCTGAACATCAAAACAATGTCCACCCCCGAAGGGGTTAGCAAAACAATGCTAGTACAAGTATCATCATACAATAAATCATCAATGCATCACAAAACGTGCAAAACGGACTTCCGCCACCGGAATCCAACGATGCGAATCCTCACGATTCCATCAACACAATACAGGGTAATCCAGCGATCCAGCGCCCTCAGCATAGATCCCCATAATGATCCCGTCGGACCAACGCATGGTGGAAAACCCGTCCAACGATCCAGCGCCCTCAGCATAGATCCCCATGATGATCCCATCGGACCAACGCATGGTGGACATTCGATCCAGCGCCCTCAGCATAGATCCTCATGATCCCCTCGGATCATTTATACCATAAATCAATCAACTATGCATACACATATGCATTTCAATATGTTCATCAATACGAACAAATAACAACGCATATCACGAGAATTTTCAGAAATACGTCTCATATTCAACAATATGAACAAAACCACAAGCATGATCAAAGTTTCAATATAAATCGAACTCGACATATGATACTTGCCTCGAAAATGGCAAGGACAAAACACCTCGATGATCTTAACACACTCGAAGGCCGCCTCCTTCGATCAACGTAACCAGCTCGAACCTTAACAAAAGGAATGATATACAAATCATCTCAAGTCGAACGATGGCCTAACAATTCGGTCTACGGCCGAAAAGCTCAAAATAAACAATGCTCGGATCATGAAGCGTGCGCTACGCACTCTACGTAACGTGCGCTAAGCCGGCCTGTTAGCGTACGCTATCGTGTAAGACTAGCGTGCGCTAGCCATGAACTGACAGTTTGAATCGGCTGATACATAACGCACGCTACGTACGTATTGTGCGTTAACTGAACCCCGATAGCGCACGTTAACTCACATATGTTAGCGTGCGCTAATCTTGCATGGCAGAATACTGCAAACGGAAAAAAACTGGGTTGAAAGGTGGTGAATTTCATGAACTCTATGTGATAATACAAATTATCCTCTGGCATATCATGCTAATAAGGTTTGTGGAAGTTCTATGATTATGAGATACAAATATACGGATAATTATCTCAACATCATAATTCATCTTCAATCTTCAAGAAATATTCTAAGTTCCGATTATTCCAAGTCCCAAAACATATGATTCCTTACGTAAAACATACGAACTAGGTAATCTTCATATACTAGTCGATTGGTTTTGAAGATACATAACGTGCTCAGGAATCCACATACTAAAAGGTTCAATGGATCATACGATGAATAAGTGTCGAAACGTCGAAAATATCCTTCTAACACATGATGTACGACTAATAACGAATCTAACTGACTAGATGAACATGATCAACATCCTTTAGAACACTACTAGTATTGGTGAAGAATCACCTACCTCAAGGTAGTGAAGAACACGGAGAAAATCGAAGCAATCCAACACCGAAGGCTTGAACACCAATCTCCAACGATGTACTATCTTCAATCACGAGCTAGGATGTTGATATGGAGTATTTAGGATGAAGGAAGTTATGTTCTAAGTGTAAGAATTCGGGTAATGGGAGAAGAAAGAACTGAAATTACGAATAGGATGTTGTCCTATTTATAAGAAATGGCTATTAGCGCGCGCTAGACCCTGCTCGTAGCGTGCGCTAACGGCTCACTGACTTAACTGTATTCAGCACTTAGCGTGCGCTACGCATATACCTGTAGCGTGCGCTAAGGCGTTGACTTGGCTTTTCCCGAAAGCCGTCCAGGTTCATCCCGACACGATCCGACAGGGGTCCCCCGGCCAGATCTCACCTACCGCACGTCTCAATCAAATTGACCACACATAGCGTGCGCTAATAATCCTTTGTAGCGTGCGCTATTGAGTCTATGTTAGCGTACGCTACACATAGCCGATAGCGTGCGCTACATGCGCAGAATTACAATTTGTAAATCACATACATGAAATCATACGCTCGACAACATCGGATTATGAAATACGGAGAATAATACTCAGATCAAGTACGACGATTACAATATCACAAGTTCCAATTACATAACAGAAATCTCGGGTATTACATTCTTCCTCCCTAAAAAGAAGTTTCGTCCCGAAACTTAAGATGAAAACAACTCCGGATATCTAGTCTTCATACTGTCCTCCGTTTCCCAAGTGGCCTCTTCGACTCCGTGTCGTGACCATTGCACTTTAACCAAATGTATTGGTTTATTCCTCAATTGTTTGATCCGGCTCTCAAGTATCTTGATTGGTCTCTCTTCGAAGGTGCCATCATTAGCTATCTCGATCTCGTCGAAATCAATGACGTGACTGGGGTCCGGTACATACTTCCGCAATTGGGATACGTGAAACACATTGTGAACGTGACTCAGCGATGGCGGTAAGGCCAACCTGTATGCTAAATCTCCAACTCTTTCGAGGATCTCGAATGGTCCGATATATCTCGGACTAAGCTTGCCTCTCCTCCCAAAACGGAAAATCCCTCGTGTAGGAGACACCTTCAATAGTACATGGTCCCCAGCGTCGAACTCTAGAGGGCGACGACGTACATCTGCATAAGACTTCTGTCGACTCTGGGCAGTCAACAGTCTCTCTCGAATCAAAGCTATCTTCTCTTGAGTCTGAATAATCAATTCCGGTTCCGTCCCGATCAAATCCAAAGAATCATCCCAACATAGGGGTGATCGGCATCTTCTCCCGTACAAAGCTTCAAATGGTGCCATCTTAATTGAAGCATGCCAACTATTATTGTAGGTGAATTCAACTAATGGCAAATGAACTTCCCAATCAGTTGACCAATCCAAAGTACAGGCTCTAAGCATGTCTTCTACAGTTTGAATAGTCCTTTCGGACTGACCGTCCCTTTGGGGATGATAAGTTGTGCTAAAGTTGAGCTCAGTCCCCAAATCCCTGTGAACTGCTTTCCAGAAGTGCGACACGAAACGACCATCTCGATCCGAAATAATGGTCCTCGGCGTCCCATGCAATCTGACTATCTCCGCAATAAATACTCGTGCCAATCTCTCGGGTCCCCATGTATCTTTAATTCCTAGGAAATGAGCCGACTTGGTTAGTCGATCAACTACAACCCAAATCATGTTCATTCCCGTTCTAGTCCTTGGCATACTAGTGATGAAATCCATCGAGATATCCTCCCACATTAACTCAGGGATCGAAAGCGGTTTTAACATCCCGGCATGTCGTTGATGTTCAATCTTAACCTGCTGACAAGTCAAACACTTCGAAACGTACTCTGCTACGTTCTTCTTCATATTCCCCCACCAGAAGTTTTGCTTTAAATCCTTATACATCTTACTACTGCCTGGGTGAATAGAATAGGGCGCGCTATGAGCTTCCTTCAGAATAGTCTGTCTCAGATCATCATCATCGGGAACGCAAAGTCGACCCTGAAATATCAGAACTCCATCTTCTTGTAACACGAATCCTGGGGCTTTCCCTTTCTTTGCTTCGTCACATAATCGAAGTATCAGAGAATCGTCCAACTGCTTAGACTTGATCTCCTCGACTAGTGATGAAGTCAGTTCCATCACATAAAGTTGCCCTTGGATTCCTGGTGCCCATACTTCAATCCCCTCGCGGATCAGTTCTCGTTGAATACTGGTTTGGAACGTGAGTGCTTCCAACACTCGAAGAGAAACAGGTTTACGGCTCAAAGCATCGGCTACTACGTTTGCTTTCCCCGGATGATAGAGAATCTCCAAGTCGTAATCCTTGATCAATTCCAGCCACCTTCTCTGCCTCATGTTTAATTCTTTCTGACTGAAAATGTACTTGAGGCTCTTATGATCGGTAAAGATCTGACAATGAGTGCCGTACAGATAATGTCTCCAAATTTTCAGTGCAAAGACTACAGCTGCTAACTCCAGATCATGAGTCGGGTAATTAACCTCATACGGTTTCAATTGCCGAGAAGCATAAGCAATCACTTTATCCTTCTGCATCAATACACAACCCAAACCCTGATTCGAAGCGTCGCTGTATACCATGAATCCATCAGTTCCATCTGGCAGAGCTAAAATAGGTGCTGTCGTCAGTCTCTTCTTAAGCTCATCAAAACTAGCCTGGCATTTCTCATCCCACTTGAACCTTTGAGTTTTCTGTAACAGCTGAGTGAGCGGGCGAGCAATTTTGGAAAATCCCTCTACAAAGCGGCGATAATATCCAGCAAGTCCTAAGAAGCTTCGGACTTCTTTCATGCTTTTAGGAGCTTCCCAATCCAAGATTGCTTCGACTTTCTTCGGGTCCACCTGAACTCCGTCGGCTGATATCACATGCCCAAGGAAGGTTACTTCCTTAAGCCAGAACTCGCATTTTGAAAGTTTTGCATACAGCTGTTCCTTCCTCAAGGTGCTCAAAACCACACGCAAATGCTCGGCATGCTCCTCTGCGTCCTTCGAATATATCAAGATGTCATCAATGAAGACGACCACAAATTTATCTAAGTATTCCAAGAATACCCGATTCATTAATTGCATGAATACTGCAGGAGCATTGGTGAGTCCAAACGACATCACTACGAATTCATAATGCCCGTACCGGGATCTGAAAGTAGATTTCGGTATATCCGATTCCTTAATCCTCAACTGGTGGTATCCTGATCGCAAGTCAATCTTCGAGAATACCCTTGACCCTTGCAGTTGATCAAACAAGTCGTCGATCCGAGGTATAGGATACTTATTCTTGATCGTCATCTTATTGAGCTCCCTGTAATCAATACACAATCGGAGGGATCCGTCTTTCTTCCGAACAAAGAGAACGGGCGCTCCCCAAGGAGAAACGCTAGGTTGGATATAGCCCTTCTGTAACAATTCCTCCAGTTGCTTCTTGAGTTCATACATCTCGGTTGGCGCCATGCGGTATGGTGCTCTGGAAATAGGAGCTGCTCCAGGCTCTAATTCGATAGTGAATTCCACTTCTCTCTGCTGAGGTAATCCAGGTAGTTCGTCAGGAAATACATCTGAGAACTCATTCACAACTGAAATAGATGAGAGTTCTACTCCTTCCTCTTTCCTCATGGCATAGCACCAAAGTCCCTGACATCCCTGTTTCAGTAATTTCATGGCTTTCATTGCTTTGATCAATTTTCCCGAGCTTCCTGGTCTCCATCCTCGGAATAAGTGTTCATATCCGTCATCAGCAATGATAGAAATGACTCTCTCTCGGTAATTCAGAATAGCTCCATAACGGTTTAGCCAATCATCTCCGAGAATTAAATCGTCACCGTAGATGTCAACTACAATAAGATTCGATGGCCAATCTCTCCCTCCTATAGTTACTGGAAAATCTCTAGCCTCTAGGGTTCCCACGATTTTCTCTCCACTCGGCAAACCCACAACATATGGTTCACAATTATACAAGCACGAGATTTTCAAACGATTTACACAGTTCAATGATACAAAAGAATGTGTAGCTCCGGAATCGAATAAAACACTAACTGGTTGCAAAAGGATCTGAATTGTACCTGATGCAACAGCTGTGTTCTGATCATCCTTCTTCATCTCGTAAATACGCGGAGGAACGGACCCAGCACTGGATGTTTCTCTTTTTCCAACGTTCTGCTGCTGAAATCCACTCTGCTGCGTCTGGTTCACACTAGTGTCCTTCGGAACCGATACAGGAGTGCGAGTACCAAAAGATCGGGTCGCATTCCCACAAAATGTTGCACGATGTCCTTCCTGTCCACACTCGAAACAGGTCACAGCAGGCGCGAAACAATCACGTCGAACATGTCCCGCTTTGCCACAGTTATAGCACTTCTTCCCTGCGTCTGAAACAGTTGGTGCTACCCGGAACTTCTTTCCACCTCGAGAAGGATGTGGAGGTCTCCTGGATGAATGAAAAGAGGACTGACCCCTGCGAGGCCCGCTGCTCTTATCCTCCGTGAAGTTGCCAGACACCTTCTGTTTCTTTGCTTCCGTCGATTTCTCTCCGCGCCTCCTTCATATCATAGGCCAACGCCTTGTCCCGAGCATCTCGCAAGGTGGTACATTCAAATCCGGACATATACCGCTGAATTTCCGGCTTCATTCGCATGTCAAAATGAAAAATCTTCTCCGCCTCGGTCGACCAAGTGGCGCACATAAGTCACCGGTGATTAAAAGTCTTAATCACGTCCGTCACAGATGCTTCGAGTTACGTGGTGAGAAAAACTCTCGAACTCGGGCCTCTCTAATCGGGCGAGGACAATCTGCGCTTCCATCATCAATTTGAATTCCGTCCGATCAACATTGTGCTTCTCGGCCGAATGGCCTCCCACCGCCGAAAGCCTCCCTGTCGAAGATACCGGGCGACCGGAACCTTCCTATCGTTGGGACAGTTAATCCCCGCAAAAATCTTCTCTAATTCCTTGACCGGTGATCCCAAGAAAGCGTCTCGGTCGAACCATCAAATTTCGGAGGATGTAATTTGATCACTTGATAAGCCATCTATCTCCTCGATTTTCCACGTTATGCTTCTTTGTCCCATCGCCGTCTTCAGGCGATCCACAACTTGAGCAAAGCTGGTTTATCTGGGCAACCACTGTGAAGCACTCGGCACGTTAGGATCTGCATTATTATTTGCCGATCTCGCCGTCCCCTAATGGGAATCCGTTCGACTAGCGGTTATCTCTGGGGTAGATACCGACTCTTCTTGCCTCGCATTTCCACGTCCGCGTCCACGACCGCGTCCGCGTCCACGACCGCGTCCGCGTCCACGACCGCCTCTCAACATACTGTAAACATAAATACTCAATATCCAGGGCAAACTTTCTCAAAGTACATCCATCAATGTTTACAACACATGAATTAAATAAAACGGTAGTATTCGAGATTAGGAAACTTACAACCACGGTCCACACGACGATGTTGGCTCAGCAGTGATGTTACGAAAGACCAATAATCAAATAACGTAAACAGACCCAACTAACCCGACTGCCAAGATATCCATGAATCTTAGCTCCGATACTATATTCTGTAACACCCCGAGATATTCGGAATAATTACAGCGCCGTAAACCCTTTAGATAAGGATTTACAAGGCTAATTTTAAAAGAAGTGTAAAAATAATCCACTCGAACAACTGAAGTTCAAATACAGATTTGATTCAACCGATCAAATGAGTTAACTTATACAACCATATCAAAATGACCTTATTAAAACAGACGTACTCGAGTACTAAACGAACCAAGAAGACAATTCACAATAATAATAACATCAACCACATCACTGAGCCATTCCATCGTCCTGTCGGTACTGTGGTTGCCTCCCCGCTCCTCGGCTACCTGAACATCAAAACAATGTCCACCCCCGAAGGGGTTAGCAAAACAATGCTAGTACAAGTATCATCATACAATAAATCATCAATGCATCACAAAACGTGCAAAACGGACTTCCACCACCGGAATCCAACGATGCGAATCCTCACGATTCCATCAACACAATACAGGGTAATCCAGCGATCCAGCGCCCTCAGGATAGATCCCCATGATGATCCCGTCGGACCAACGCATGGTGGAAAACCCATCCAACGATCCAGCGCCCTCAGCATAGATCCCCATGATGATCCCGTCGGACCAACGCATGGTGGACATTCGATCCAGCGCCCTCAGCATAGATCCTCATGATCCCCTCGGATCATTTATACCATAAATCAATCAACTATGCATACACATATGCATTTCAATATGTTCATCAATACGAACAAATAACAACAAATATCACGAGAATTTTCAGAAATACGTCTCATATTCAACAATATGAACAAAACCACAAGCATGATCAAAGTTTCAATATAAATTGAACTCGACATATGATACTTGCCTCGAAAATGGCAAGGACAAAACACCTCGATGATCTCAACACACTCGAAGGCCGCCTCCTTCGATCAACGTAACCAGCTCGAACCTTAACAAAAGGAATGATATACAAATCATCTCAAGTCGAACGATGGCCTAACAATTCGGTCTATGGCCGAAAAGCTCAAAATAAACAATCTGCCTGGACTGCTTAGCGTGCGCTACGCACTCTACGTAACGTGCGCTAAGCCGGCCTGTTAGCGTACGCTATCGTGTAAGACTAGCGTGCGCTAGCCACGAACTGACAGTTTGAATCGGCTGATACATAACGCACGCTACGTACGTATTGTGCGTTAACTGAACCCCGATAGCGCACGTTAACTCACATATGTTAGCGTGCTCTAATCTTGCATGGCAGAATACTGCTAACGGAAAAAAAACTGGGTTGAAAGGTGGTGAATTTCATGAACTCTATGTGATAATACAAATTATCCTCTGGCATATCATGCTAATAAGGTTTGTGGAAGTTCTATGATTATGAGATACAAATATACGGATAATTATCTCAACATCATAATTCATCTTCAATCTTCAAGAAATATTCTAAGTTCCGATTATTCCAAGTCCCAAAACATATGATTCCTTAAGTAAAACATACGAACTAGGTAATCTTCATATACTGGTCGATTGGTTTTGAAGATACATAACGTGCTCAGGAATCCACATACTAAAAGGTTCAATGGATCATACGATGAATAAGTGTCGAAACATATCCTTCTAACACATGATGTACGACTAATAACGAATCTAACTGACTAGATGAACATGATCAACATCCTTTAGAACACTACTAGTATTGGTGAAGAATCACCTACCTCAAGGTAGTGAAGAACACGGAGGAAATCGAAGCAATCCAACACCGAAGGCTTGAACACCAATCTCCAACGATGTACGATCTTCAATCACGAGCTAGGATGTTGATATGGAGTGTTTAGGATGAAGGAAGTTATGTTCTAAGTGTAAGAATTCGGGTAATGGGAGAAGAAAGAACTGAAATCACGAATAGGATGCTGTCCTATTTTATAAGAAATGGCTATTAGCGCGCGCTAGACCCTGCTCGTAGCGTGCGCTAACGGCTCACTGTCTTAACTGTATTCAGCACTTAGCGTGCGCTACGCATATACCTGTAGCGTGCGCTAAGGCGTTGACTTGGCTTTTCCCGAAAGCCGTCCAGGTTCATCCCGACACGATCCGATAGGGGTCCCCCGGCCAGATCTCACCTACCGCACGTCTCAATCAAATTGACCACACATAGCGTGCGCTAATAATCCTTTGTAGCGTGCGCTATTGAGTCTATGTTAGCGTACGCTACACATAGCCGATAGCGTGCGCTACATGCGTAGAATTACAATTTGTAAATCACATACATGAAATCATACGCTCGACAACATCGGATTATGAAATACGGAGAATAATACTCAGATCAAGTACGACGATTACAATATCAAAAGTTCCAATTACATAACAGAAATCTCGGGTATTACATGAATGATCAACACGATCCACAATCTCAATACATCAGTCCTGGAATCAACATCCCTCAACGAATAACCAATATGAATCTCATCATATGAAACCTCGATATATATACAACAACTCAACATACTAATTATCCTCATAACTGAACAATGCTTAAATTACCTCAAAGCCGAAAACAATATCCTTTCCACGAACAAATCACCATCTCGATAATTTACATTTATAATATCATTGCTATATGAATTAAAAATGAAATGAAAGCGAAACCATTCATTAAGTATTATCAACTGAACAAGTATAAACATGCCTCGATATCGATACCACAAAGCTGTTACCGAACCCATTGCCTTTGTCTACGATCTCCTTGGCCCGATCAAAAGCAACCTACAAACTCCTCAGCCTCAACTGCAACACAACGGTCGTAATCCACGATCAATTATCGCAACCTAATGCAATAATCAAATGACAACACACCCGATAATAATCAACAACCGACATAACCAACCAATCGAACTCAACGGTTCAGCAAAAACCTCGAATAAACGCAGTCTGAACAAACCAAATCAAATCATCACGAATTCATAATCACAACACAAAAATACTGCACTGTCTACCTACTTAGCGCACGTTAAACGCATAACGTAGCGTGCGCTAAGTTGATCCCGTTAGCGTGCGCTAGCCAGTAAGCTTAGCGTGCGCTAATGCTGTACAGTGGCATGCATTCCAAGCATCGACTAACACCTTGCGACTACGAATTCGAATGAAAAGGAAATCATACTCCAAGATTAACAATAACTTTTTCCAAATTCAATCTCATCATCATGATCCACATCTTATCAAGAACATATGAAACTAAAATCAACATAATGTTGGTTTTAATCATCTTATCCATATTAATAATAAAAACCATTATATATCCTTATATCATCTTAACATCAAAATCCGAAATGAAGGGAGACATAAATCTCCATATCTCTTGAAGATAAACAACACCATAACTATCACAAGGATCATATCAATGTCCATATATCAATAACATCAACAATCAAACCAACTCAATAACAGGGATCATATCATACTCAATCCGGAATCCAACCTCATAAAGTTAAACGAATCACCATTAACATGAAGAATCTTAAATAACATCCGAAAACTCTTATCATAATCCCATAAAATCTCATATAATATCGTCACATGATTATCCAACATGTTCCTCACATGTAATCATCCTTAAAAACGAACAACTAACAAGGGATACGAATATTACCTGGATTAGATGAACCAAGAAGAAGAACACTTGAACTCTATTCCAAGAATCATGAGTAACTTGAAGAACAAGGCTTGAATACATGCTCTCTATCTTAATCTTGTTAAAAATCACCACCTCACCGTGTTTGGGAACCTCAAGAACCTCCCAAAGCTCTCTCTATCGACTGAAGGAGAAGGAATGGACTAAATGCATTTCAAAACCCGTCTGTCCCCTTATATAATAAACATTACTAGCGCGCGCTACTCTCATAAAATAGCGTGCGTTATTGCCCTAGCGTGCGCTAACTGACCTTGTTAGCGTGCGCTATCGCATCCCAGAGGCCACTGCCTTGCTCGTACATCAGCTTACGTACGTAATGCCTATGCATTAGCGTACGTAACTTACACTATCTAGCGTACGCAAGTACTTGCATTTAGCGTGCGCTAATATCAGTTGACTTGCTACAGTCTACATACTGCATGTGCCCCCACATGCCGATCTGACAAGGATAAGATTCCCTTTGACCGATCTAAAATTAGCATGCGCTAACCATACGGTTTAGCGTGCGCTAGCCATACATGACAAACACCCGCTGACCTTATCTGGACACGCGTCACAAGTGGCCGGGTCCACTCTCCGGAAGCCAAGATTCCCTGTCGGACGATCTGATATTAACGTACGCTAACCATCCTTGGTAGCATGTGCTAATTGCTGATAAACATCAACCCGGGCATCCCTGTCGGCCTCCTTCCAAACCTTTCCCAGAATGCCTTACGTACGTTAAGGATCCTCCTTAGCGTACGTAATGCGAACCTATTAGCGTACGCTAACTACACCACGTAGCGTGCGCTACTCATACCTCGTAGCATGCGCTAAGCATATTTCATAGCGTGCGCTAACGTGGCTGTACTTGGCCATTTCCAACTCTTCTCGTTCGTCTCGACATAATGGATACGTACACTCACATACTGAATACATATACTCAATCTAATAACATCATCATTCGATATACCCAATATCAAAAGTACGATAACCTGATACACGATATCCTCAAAATAATTGTCGAACCACTACGACAGTTATACCAGTACAAATACAGCTGTCTCAGTTCTCAATTTATTTTATCCATACTGTATAGACACCAAGCCATCCAGTATATCTTAGATAAAATAACGCGAAAAATTCATACTGAAAATCTGGGTATTACACCAGGCTTGTTAGGTAGTGCTACTACTCTTTGCTTCCTCCCATTGCTAACTGAGATGGACCTACAGAGTCGCGCAATATGATTGACGACGGAATGAATCGAGATTATTCTCTCTTTATAAATACTAGATATTGGATATCTAAATTATTTGACATTGGATGCCTAATTAAGTTTAGGAAATCAGATGTCTAAATTAATTTATTAGATAAATTGATTTGTGGCCTAATGAATTAAATAAATTACTGGGTGATTAATTTAATTCATGAATATAATTATTTCTTGGAGAAATTAATTTTATTATTTTTTATTTGTTATGATTAATTAATTAGATTAATTAATTGATATAAATACATCGGAATGGAATGGAGTTTATCTGTTTGGACTCACGGGAGTCCGAAACGAACCAAACCCGTTCGGGTATTCTAGATGCCCCCACCCACCCACCTACTCCCATATCTCTTAGTCTTTGTCTCCACCTTAGTAGGTGGAAGACCAATGACCTTAAAGAGATATGATATCTCTTTTTATATTAATGGATAAGTGATTTGGTGGATGTGATGAAGAATATATTTTGAAGACTTCATTTTCTCCATACCACTTTTGAATCACCTGGATCATAGAGAGAGAAGAAAATAGTTTTCTTAGTCTTCATATTCTTCATACATAATTCTTGAGTTTTTCTTGGAGAAAAATTAAGAGATAATTGAGAGATATAGATTAAACACTTAGAGTGTAATAATCTTAATTTGCAAGCTCCTATCATCCTTTTCTAGCCGTATCCTTGGAGGTTAATTGGGTGGTCGTCGTTCCGTTCATTTTTCCGGCGCATGGCAAGTAGAGACGCGGTGTTTTCGGTGTTGGATCATTCAAGAGCTTGACGTATCGGATTCATGGGAATATCACCTAACGCTTGGGAATAACATACACCATTTAATCAACGGACTACGAGGGTATGATTTCAAATCTTACTTTGTTTTGTTTTATATTCATATATACGTAGATCGATCGATCCTTTTATGGGATTCAGATCGAATTAGATTCGTATTATTACTTCCACTGCGCCTTCGTTTTAGGTACCGAATACCAACATGAATTACCTTAACCGATAAACAGATCTAGATTTGGACCAGTGAAAGTCACCTTCCTCTTTCGGTGATCCACACACAAATAATTGTATAAGCCGGATTGCTAGATTCCTACTAATAATATTGATAAACAGTACAACAGATGATTCCTTGCTAGAAGAATTGTACTGTTGATCACTCTCAGCCAAAACTCACATTCTGAGAGCTTCGCATAAAGATGATGAGTTCTCAAAATATCTAACACCAAGAGCAAATGTTGAGCATGCTCCCCCTCCTTTCGAGAATAGATCAGGATGTTCTTGATGAAGACGACTCTACATTTATCGAGATACTAGATAAATATCTAATTCATCAATTGCATGAACATTGACAGTGCATTGCTTGGACCGAAAGGCCTAGCACAAACTCATAGTGTCCATATCTCGTCCGAAAGGAAGTCTTCGGAACGTCGGACTCCTTCACCCGGAGATGATAATATCCTGAACTAAATCTATCTTGGAAAATATTGTATCTCTCTATAACTGATCAAACAAATCATATATGCAAGACAGAGGGTGTTTATTCTTAATGGTCATTTTATTTAGCTCGTGCTGGTCGATGCATAAATGCAGTGAGCCATCCTTCTTCTTCACTAAAAGAACGGCGCACCCCATGGTGAGGCACTAGGTATGATATATCCCTTATCTAAAACCTCCCTCCACTGACTCTTAAACTCTTGCATTTCTGAAGGTTCATGCGATATCGCGCTCGTCTCTAAATCAATAGCATACTCAACCTCACATTCCGACGGTAGCCCCACAATATCATCTGGAAAGACGTCCGGATACTCATTTACCAATGGGATCGATGAAAGTTTGACTCCAATAACCCCATACAACCTCCCTTATGAAGTTTCGTCGCCTTTATGGTGCTGATTATGAATTTGGACCCCTTGTCTTGCATCCCAAAAAAGAACGTTCAATGTCCTCATCCAGCATTGAAATAACCCTCATGCAATAATCTGTTATCGCCCTAATCCTATTAAACCAGACAATGCCGAGAATCAAACCCTCGTCCTTGATATCCACAACAATCGAGTTCGAAGGCCAACCTCTCTCTTCGATTCTCACCAAACAATCTCTAACTTCCATATTCCCCACTGTTGGAACATTTTGTTCAACACATGCTATAATAATGTTTTGATGATTTAAGTTTATACACAAAACAAAACAACAAAAAGACGAAACAAAGCATCGAAAGAAACGAATTGCAAAAAGGTGGATTTATGCAAGCTTAACGTACGTAACATAAGCTATATAACGTACGTAATGGAAGCCACTTAGCGTACGTAAGAGATGATGTTTAGCGTACGTAAAGATGTGTTTCAGAGTTCAAACTAGATGAATGTTGGGAAGAGTCAAAGTCAAAAAGGCGGCAATGGATATATGACGTCAGCAATGACGTATACATAACGTACGTAATGGATTGTTGATAACGTACGTAAGCAAACAAACGAAAGTTACTGGACTGAAACTGGACTAAGCTAACGTACGTAACCATATGAGGTTAACGTACGTAATACCTATAGCGTACGTAACGTGAAGAAGATAGCGTACGTAATGGAGTTTTAGGGTGCTAACGGCTAGTAAGGCTCCAATGCCTATATATATAATTCCTATGGTATTGTTTCACTACAATAATTTCAAGCAAACGATACATTCATCATAGATAGATATACTTACATTGTTGTTGTGATATTGAGTTTATATTGTTAGTTTGAGTGTTTATACATTCAACATATACACGAGAGGTAAAAGAAAAGATACGATTGGATTCGGTGTTATTAGGATCAAGGATCCGGCATTATTAGAATCGCAACCACTATCTAGTGAGGTTTATCTAGTACCTATATAAAGCTAGAGCGGTTGATACCTTGTCCAATAGAAAAGGAAAACGGTTTAACTTGGACCGACACAAACACAAGTACGAGTGGTTTATCACGGACCAATAGAAGACATGATTGTAATGGTTATCCCTCGACCGATAGAAGAGAGGTGCAGAGGTTTTGATCTTTATCCTATAGAAAAAGATACCGAGAGAGGACGTAGGCTCGATTATAGCCGAACCTCTATAAATCCGTGTGTCGTTTATTTTCCGCACTTTATATTCACGCTTCCACACAACGGCGCAGATTCCAATTTTGCTCCAACAATTGGTATTGGAGCCGTACTCCAATACACGGCTTAACATCCGAGGAGTCAATCCAAATGGCGGTCCAACTTGCTCCAATCGAAGGCCTTGCTCTCAACTGACCACCATTTTTTGATGGCTCAAACTTCATGATGTGGAAGAAAAAGATGTCAATATTCATCCGAGCATATGACATCGAGCTTTGGAAGGTGATTTGTCTTGGTCCAAAAATTCCTCTCAAATCCGACGGTACGCTTAAATCTTTAGAAGAATATGATGACGTGGATTGGAAGAACGACCATCTAAATTGTAAGGCTACTCAATTTCTATTTTGTGCCTTAAATCCGGAAGAGATCAATCGGATCTCATCGTGTGAAAATGCTAAAGAAATATGAACAATTCTTGAAATCACACACGAAGGGACAACTCAAGTCAAGGAGACAAAGATCAATATGCTTCTCCATGACTACGAGTTATTCATGATGAAAGGTGATGAGTCCATCACCAACATGCTCGACCGATTTTCGGTCATCACAAATGGACTTGCTTCGTTCGGAAAACCATTATCAAGTAGTGAAAAAGTCAATAAAATCTTAAGGTCACTACCTGTTGAATGGGACGGAATGGTGACGGCGATTATGGAATCGAAAGATCTCAATAATCTTGATTTTAGTGCCCTCGTTGGTTCACTAATAAATTACGAGATTGTCCTTAAATCTCGAAATGCAAAGCCAAAACCGAAGGAAAGATCGATAGCCTTGAAGGCTAAGATGTCTAAAAGAGAAGAAATTCCGGTGGATGATAGCGACGAAGAATCGGCATATTATGCCAAAAATATTAATAAGTTTCAAACCTTATTAAACGGAGAAAGAAAGACATCTCGGGCGAATCTAAGAAATTCAATAATTCTTGTCGATTATGTGGTAAACCAGGCCACTTTGCTAAAAATTGCCGAGTAAAACCCAAGAAGGAGGTTCTCGTTGCAACATGGAGTGATGACGACGAAGATGATGATTTTATCAATCAAAATAATCTCGCTCTCATGGTCCGGAGTTCATTCGACGATAGCGACGTCGAAAGCCAGGTTAGTACACGATGAATTATTTGAAGCATTTAAATTACTTCATACGGATTTTCAAAATACTTTATCGGAAATCAAATCCCTTAAATTCAAAAATAAATCATTGGAAAATGAGATTTCCAAAATTCTTGAAAAAGGGAAATTTATCGAGACCGATCATTCGCAATGCATTGAAAATGAAAATATTTTAAAGGATGATCTTATTAAAATTCAAACCGAGCTCAAAAATTTGACGAAGAAAATTTCTCTCGAAAACGAGAAATTTGAAAATATACTCTCGGTTCAAAAATATACTTTAAATAAACAAGGGTTGGGATTCACACCTCGTTCTAAAAACGAATCCTTAAATTTAAAGATACCCCATTGCGAAAAATGTTTAAAAATTGGGCATCATATCTCGAATTGCAAAAGCCCAAGTTGGACGATAAAAGTTAAAAAGATTTGGGTTCCTAAAGGAACAATTATTTCAAATATCGTCTATGTCTCGAAACAAAAACCAACTATAGGTTGGATCCCCAAAATTTAATTTGTATTTTACTCAGGGGGAGTAATAATTTTTCAAAGGGGAGATAATATTTTCAAGGGGAGTTTATACCCTTCTTAATGTATTTTGTTATATTCTTCATTTGGAATCATGCATATTTTATATTTGGTATCATTATATTTTTTTTATTACACTTTTTGATGAAAATAAAAAGGGGGGAAATGAGAATAGGATTAACCCTGAAAGGGGGAGAAAATCGAAGTTGAGTCGAAACGATGAAATTCATAAGAAAAATGGATGTTGAAAGGAGAAAAGGAGAAGAAAAGTCGAAAAGATGAAGTTGAAAAGAAAAATGAGGAGACGTCGAAAATATGATGAAAATTTGAAAATTCGAAAAGAAAAAGAAAAGGAAAGAAGGAGTCGAAAAAGAAATGGGAGGAGAAACTAACGAAACGGACAAAGTCGAAAACTTTGGTTTGTACACATATACATATATTTGTAATTTTTGCACGTAAATCCCATTGACGAAGTGTTGTTTTGTAATCATCAAAAAGGGGGAGATTGTTGGAACATTTTGTTCCATACATGCTATAATAATGTTTTGATGATTTAAGTTGATACAAAACAAAACAACAAAAAGACGAAGCAAAGTGTCGAAGGAAACGAAGTGCAAAAAGCTGGACTTATGCAAGCTTAACGTACGTAACATAAGCTATATAACGTACGTAATGGAAGCCACTTAGCGTACGTAAGAGATGATGTTTAGCGTACGTAAAGGTGTGTTTCAGAGTTCAAACTAGATGAACGTTGGGAAGAGTCAAAGTCAAAAAGGCGGCAACGGATATATGACGTCAGCAATGACGTATACTTAACGTACGTAATGGATTGGTGATAACATACGTACGGAAAGAAACGAAAGTTACTGGACTGAAACTGGACTAAGCTAACGTACGTAACCATATGAGGTTAACGTACGTAATACCTATAGCGTACATAATGTGAAAAAGATAGCGCACGTGATGGAGTTTCAGGGTGCTAACGGCTAGTAAGGCTCTAATGCCTATATATATAATTCTTATGGTATTGTTTCACTACAACAACTTCAAGCAAACGATACATTCATCAGAGATTGATATACTTACATTGTTGTTGTGATATTGAGCTTATATTGTTAGTTTGAGTGTTTATACATTCAACATATACACGAGAGGTAAAAGAAAAGATACGATTGGATTCGGTGTTATTAGGATCAAGGATCCGGCATTATTAGAATCGCAATTGCTATCTAATGAGGTTTATCTAGTACATATAGAAAGCTAGAGCGGTTGATTCCTTGTCCAATAGAAAAGGAAAACGGTTTAACTTGGACCGACACAAAGACAAGTACGAGTGGTTTATCACAGACCAATAGAAGACGTGATTGTAACGGTTATCCCTCGACCGATAGAATAGAGGTGCATAGGTTTTGATCTTTATCCTATAGAAAAAGATACCGAGAGAGGACGTAGGCTCGATTATAGCCGAACCTCTATAAATCCGTGTGTCGTTTATTTTCCGCACTTTATATTCACGCTTCCGCACAACGGCACAAATACCTATTTTGCTCCAACACCCGCAGTTCTATCCCCGCTAGGCTATTTAACAACAAAAGGCTCACAAGCAATCAAGCATGCAATATTCAACCGACGCACACAATCCCAAGAGATGAAAGGATGCGTGGCACCGAAATAAAAAAGCACTCTAACTAGGTGAGAAAGGACATGAACGGTACAAGTGGCTGATTAGATGTAAATCTCTATTTCTTTGAAGTCTGCATATATGTGTGAATGTGATATTGATGGTTTGAGCGCCTTACCGGGGGTGTGCACATGTTATCAATATTGTCATGAATTGTAAATGATTCCTTCCGAAAGACAGTGGCCTTCTAGATTAGTCGCAACAACTTGTTTTGATGAAGTATCTAGAGTACTCCTTGATATGAATTGATGGTATGTTAGGGTATAACGTAAGTGAGATAATTTTGAATTCCCTGTGCTTTTGGCAATAGTAAGTTGATGGAATTTTGATATTATCTGCAGAGACTGATATGGTAATGTGGTTGGTCTCCATGGAGTCGAAGGGGAATTCGAGTTCTACGACCCAATGTATCAAGTTTGATATGGTTATGGATTTGATTCTTATTTTGGGCAGTTATCATTTTAACTTTAGATACTCGAGTCTTTTCAACACTTATGGTCATTTTGGATTAAACACCGTAAAATTTTAAAGGCATA
Organism: Orobanche coerulescens; assembly: GCA_033398695.1. Lineage (NCBI taxonomy): Eukaryota > Viridiplantae > Streptophyta > Magnoliopsida > Lamiales > Orobanchaceae > Orobanche > Orobanche coerulescens. Next base: position 68,132,286 of record CM065810.1, read on the forward strand.
AATGAGTTATTTTATAAAAGTGTAAATTATATTTTAAAATAATAAATGTTAAACATTCCTAACAGAGTGATCCTTTTTGATATTTTAGGCAAACAAGTTGACTTTGAAACTACAAATTTCTTTTGAAGATCAACAACAATTTTATTTGTGATCTTGAATGATAGGTGGATCCATTACTAATATTATTATTTATTTATTTTTTTGGACGGAACCAACTGTAGCCTCATATCATCTCGTTTAATGCAGTATACAGACACTTGAATGAACAAAACTGCTCATTTACCAATTGCACCACGTGAGGGTTCCGTCCATGGAGCATCCCCACATAGTGCATCACCTGCTAATCCATCGATACGTGGCATGTATGTGGGGTACTCTACATAGTGCATCATGGACAGAACATCTGCACACTACATACACGTCACGTGTCGATGGATTGACAGTGGATGCACTATGTGGGGATGGAACTCCACCTGAGTGCAATTTAATGCCAACATTCCTGTTCTGTCAACTCACTTGTAATTGCAACGTTCAACTTTTCCAGTATGCGGGACCCGACTTTAACTGTTAATATCTCGAGCCACTTATTAATAACAATTATAAAACTAACACTGGAAAATACATATTAAAATGAATCTAGCAGACATGCTGACAATAGCTGAACCAAAGACAATGCTGCACAACGAAAACCATTTCAGCGAAGTAAGCACAGAAAAAAAAAAATTATATGTGAACCTAAGTCTCTGAATTTGCCTTCAGTGACCAACTGTTCAGCTCTAAAGAACTGCCGAATGTTCCAAAAATAGGATTAGATTTTGTTAAGGAATGGAAAGAAAATGAACATCGGAGAACCATTAAGTTAATTTTCCTCACTATTTTGGAATTCATAACTCAAACAGTGCAAGGGATCCATTGACATGCAATGTGGCAGATAGCTTCAATATGTTATTGTAATTCATCATAAATGTCGCACCAGGATAAAGTTATTGTTCTCGCCAATCATCACATTTTCTCAATTTAGTCACCAGACCCGGATGCATATTATGCCCCCCATTTTTTAAGATTCTTTAGAGCTCTTGGAGCCCACGAAGAAAAGAATAAGGTGGATGCATATTACTGCTTAATTGATATTACTAACAATATTTTCAGTCTCTATTGAGAATCCATGGATGCTGGAAACAAATGGTTAGTTAACTCAACCGATGCAAATGAAATCTCAACCTTCTCCATTTGCTCCTCGACAAACGGGGGTGTATATTCAGGATATGATCTGGCATGAAATCATGTCTCGCCAATATACCCACAACCGGAACCCTCTGCAAGAAGCAAGATGATATTTGTCAAGAGGTTATTGAACTTAAGAAAATACTGAGATACAATGAACACGGTCCTTGTCTGCTCAAAAAAGGCACGCATAACATCATCTACAAGACAATGAAGCTTGATGGCCTTATGCTAGAAGTTATTACTACCTCAGTTTTTTAATACTTGCAACAGCGTACATGCACACCGTTCGATGTACAACTTTGGCCATTAATATCTTCAATTATATATTAGTAAAAATTGTAGGAAAATAATATTCTAAAAATATGCATCGAGACAAATCTAATGTCTTGATTGATGATATTTGTTTTTATATTTAGTAAAAAAAAATTTGGTTAAAACATATTTACATGAATAGTGCAAAAGTCAAATTGTTGCAAGTAAAAAGGAAGAAATGTAGTGTTATATTTCACAAAGGGTAAAATGGAATTTTCACGAGTAGGGAGGAACATCAAACATGAAAACAAGCATTCGTCCAATCACTGAAAGAGATATTTGGTGTTTATATCAACCTAAATGATTAAAAACATCATGCAGTTTTCTGCAAGAAATGTAACATCAAAATATTCAGTTCAGAGTCCAAACAGTTGACCAAGTTAATAAAAAATAAAAAACTTCTTTTCTTACCCCAGGAACCGTAGGAATTACCAGCAGATGCCTTAAACCAACTTCCCGAAAAAGTATAAGGGCTTTCCCTAACGACATTGTATCTACAACAGTGTAGGGTGATGTGTTAGTAAACGGATGTAAATCAACAAACATCTCCATCTCTTCCTCAGACAACTTTATATCTTCAATTCGTTCCCCATGCCCCAAACCCTTCTTCGCGAAATCATCAGCTGATAACCGTACAAAGGCATCTGACCCTAATAAAGTGGGTGTTCTCAAAAACACTTTCTTCTCCAACAATGTAACCAAATGGGCTCGGAGAATTAAACCAAATAGCACCGGAGACGAAGAGAATGGAGGGTCATCCACCACGGGAAACCCATTATGCCCTGTGGTTTTGAGAACATGTACTATATTACTGACCTTCTCAACACCAGAAAAAATTTGAAGTGGGCCCGTCACCACATCACCAACTGTCAACTGCCTCATATACGGCCCAGCATGAGCTTCTAAATAAGGAAAACCCTTCAAATTCATTATGAGGTCATAAATATTTCCATTAAAACTGTCCGCAACCGTTTTGGAAATGAGAAGAACAATCATTATAAGTGGCAGCAACAACAGATTATTCGTCAGTTCAAGAATAATCACACACAAGGAAACCGTCATCCTCATCGACCCCCCAAGAAGAGAGGCAGAACCAAGAACCGCAAATAGTCCATGGTTTAAATTCGACTTAGAACCAACACACATCCCAACAAAACGCCCATAGGCTGCACCTGTTACAATAACTGGCACAAAGAGACCCGCGGGGACCACAATTCCATAACTGAACGCGCTAAGGAGAAAACAGGTGGCGAAAAATATAAGCATCGACGAACCATGAAATTCAGTGTCCGTATCTTTGCTGAAGAGGTTTTTGATGGCGTCGTCGTTTGTGTTGAAAAAGAGGCTGGCAAGATCGTTATAGTACCCAGGAGGACACTGAAACTTCTTGTAATTTCCTGACCGACCAATTGTAGGACAAGGCTCTGATGCATCGGATGGACAAGGACGGCAAGATGCGATCCATGGTAGCCCAAACAGAAGACAAGAAGTGCAAAGGGAAATAAAGCAAGCTAATATTATCTTGTAAGCAATTCCTTTCCTGCCACAATCGACGAAAACTAAATAAATAATATTGGATTTTGTCTCTGTAAGAATAAGGGATAATCAAAGGAAGTACCCTTGAGATTTGACCAAATTACAAAAAAAGAACAGCCATCTTTCAGCCTTAAAAAAGTAACCCCCAGGTTTAAGTCAGGGCTAAAATTAAGGTACTAATTGTAATATTTCTACAAGTGTGAAAGGGCGTCTTATGGAGGGCAAACTAAGACAACAAAAATCAAGGATGCTTTCCATAATTTTGAAAATTAGTTGGGTTTTTCTGTAACTAGGTCAAAACTCAAAGGTACTGTTTGCAATTAACCCTAGGAATAATTTCAGAGGGTTTGGAAGGGAAATCTAACCCAAGCCATAAGCAGCATAGTGTGGAATAGAAAAACTTACTCGTTAATTAAATTGTAAATGTGGAGAAGCTTATTAAGTAGAAGATTGTAGATACTACCTAATATGCCCCCGATAACTGCAAGAAGAAGAACAAGAGGCACGTCGTTGAGATGATAGGAAACATTCGCAGAGGTGACATCATACATTATCAGGCCCCCTTTACCAAATAGTCCACATTCCCCTCTCAAACAGACATCAACAAGAGCCCGAAGAACTATAGCAACAACAGCAGTTGTGAAGAAAGCTCTCCACAACAGAGCACTTCTCCACCTGCAAGAGAAAGTTAATATTTACTGCCTTGAGCTGAAACCAAAAAAACAAATAATAATTAAATAAAATAAAAAGGTACAATCACATTCTTGTATATTAAAAACATCAATGCGATTTCAGTAATCATTGCCATTATATTCAAAATTCTTCAAGAACAACAAAATCCACCAAATAAAGAAATATCATGGGGTTTAGGTAAATACCAAGATGCCATTTCTTCAAGAGCAAACAACACCCCACCAACTGGAGCTCGAAAAGCAGCAGCTATCCCTGCAGCAGATCCGCATGTTACAAGATCTCGTCTATCCCGATCATTTTTGAAAACCTGTAACCACTTCGAGTTCAATCCAAACTTCTTCGAGCCACCCTGTCCCATTATTGCAGCTATGCAGGCACCAGTGTGGACCATTGGCCCTGCCTTTCCAATATTAAGAGATGCTGATACAGCTAATATGCTTCCAACTATCTGAATATTATGTTTTTCACGTAAAACTTCAGAACTTCCCAACAAAATGACACAGCAGTCAACCATAACAAAACAAAAAAAAAAAGCCAAAAAGCAAAAGAAATCGTTCAAGTTTTTTGTTAACTTACAATGATAGAAAAGATAAGATGGGGTTAATGGCATTAATATGCATGACCTCACATTCTACTTGCCTCGGCTCTTTCTACTAATATTTTACTGGGTGGGGCTTAGAGAATAAATGCATTTCTTTCCAAGGTGTTGAATAATTGGGGTCTAAAAAGGTAATGACCTCCTGTGTTTTAGTATAAGAAGAATATGACTTTGAATCTGCATCTTTGTGATAAGCCTTCAAGGATTTTCCTCGAGGAATTAAATAAATCACTTTTTAAAACTGGAATAAGTACATGTGAGTGATGGACCAGGAAAATCAAATCTGATATGCCCACCCTCATTCAGTTACTATCTTGTCTCGTAGAAGTGTACTCACGACTACTTAGTTTCTCTAGACTAAGACAATTTACAAAATTTAAGTAAATAATGAATATTATGTAGTAACGAGAAAAATAAATCTTCCTCCAGGCAGATTTCTGATTTATCGTTCGTCCTGCATTTTCCAAAACATTTCTCTTTACAAATAAATGGTTTTACAAAATGGCAATTCTCCCTCTCGTGATCATTGGAAGGATTTATCACCCTAGGACACCAACTTACTTATTTCAATCTACATTTCCTATTTGTACAAGAATACACTATCATGATTAATATCACCTATAGCAAGCTATAGCTCCACTTATCCAAATTACAAAAACCCATTTCTTTGTCTTTGTTTCCATTCTGGTATTGCATTTCATACATTCTAGAGGCTGAATGTTGGCAGTAAATGGTTGCCACTGAAAGTGGATGTTAAATCAATTCCAATTTGATGTAAAAGTAGATCTTAAACGGCAGTACAAGCACAACACTTATTCGCCCATTCCATAAAATGCCTTATAATCTAAATTGGAGAAAATGAAATAGCAGATGGTAGCATATTTCTGGTACTAAATCCCACAAATCTGCAAATGGAAAGAACTATGTCAAATAGTTTTCTCCAAGGTTTGCCAGTGAAATTGGTGAAAGTCGTTTTAGCCACTGGTAGGGCATTTCCCTATCATTTTTCGCAAGCTGGCTGAAGGAGGGCCATGGCAGATGTTTCAGAATGCAACTAAATGTAGGTATAGAACTCCTTACCAAGGAGAAAACGGAGGTCAATGTAGTAAATGGAAATTCAATATATTTTTCTTCCAGCTTGAAGAGAACAGGAAAAAGAAATCCACCAACTGTTTCACTATTACCCTCAACAGAATAAAAGAAACACAGGGAAACACTTCCGTCATCCACGAATGAGTAAATGATTAATATTCATTTCATGTTGATGGTACAAGTCATAAAGGTCCTAAAGGAGGATACCACATTAACTTCAGCCAACGTACTTTCCTTCATCCAAATCTCCAAACTTCCACCAAACACCAGAGCATCAAACAAATGCAAACTCGGAAATACTAGCAAGTTACTGATTACATAAATCTTTCAGCAAAGTAACATAGTGATAATTGGAAAATACCTATATACATTTATCATATATGTATAAGAGCAATCCAATAAATATATGCACAATGCTACAGTACCTTGACTAGCAAAGTTCGGAACGAAAATATAGCAGGTGCATCTACACCATTCAGGTAAGCCTTGACCTCTGGTATACCTGAACCAGCAGCCTCCGGCGCTATAAATGCAGTGATCAAACTTGCAAGCAATGTCAAGCCAAGATTTGAAGACGCAAACACAGTGAAGGCCACAGCAAACCTGTCCAGACAATTCGAACCAAATAAATATGCCAGTATACACATACCCCAGGTAATGCAGGAATTCAGCCTATATCGTAATAAAGTTGAGAAAATCACAGATTCCAACCAAAGATGAAATGAATATTTTTCTAAAACAGGAAGTATAAGTAAACGAAAAAGGTATACAAACGTATATGGAAAAGAACTAGATATCAAAACCATACACCACGTTAACTCAAGCTTCAGAACCTAAAAAGCACACTTTCTTACTTTCTCGCCAACATCATATTGGAGGTGATGACGAACTTCATGCCAGCTATATTCTCGATGGTGAGATTGTTAAAGAACCCCAGGAGACTCAAAATAAGTCCAACAAGAAAACAAAGTATCCATTTCAAAAATATATACTGAAATATGTCGATCTTCCCCCTGCTCCTCCAGTCTTGCTTGAAAAAATCATTCTCAATAATCCTGCATATAAAAATTTACTTCATTTAGACTGCCAACAATTGCCAAATGACCTCAGTAGACGAAGAAACAAAAGGAACAAGGTAGATACTTTATTAATCAATGAGGGAAATTAATCATATAACGGAATTGCAATCATTTCCCAGAAATTTTAAGATAAGATCAACGATTCTAATATTTTAAGACGAGATCAACAAAAAATCTCAAAGAAGAAAAAATATTTTTGCCGACATTTTGGTTCAAGCTCTGATGCCGTCAGCTATCATCCTGTTTTCAAATTTGCACAAGTGAGAACTTAACGCAGTGTAAACAAAATTCTTTAGATGAATTAGATATTGAAAAATCGTCAAATAACCTTCTCCCACGTTTTTCTAGTGCTTCAAATCAAGCTCAGACCACTTGTTGGAACGTTGTTGAGAAATTTCCATCTAGTAGGACAAAATATTTTTCCAAATTGCTAACTTCTTAGTCACATATAGAATCATAATACATACGAAACATGTAGACACGTAGCAACATAAATAAAGTTGCGTGCGTGGGAACAAAGAGTGTGTTATACTCATAGTCAAGGCTCTCAATGGGGCAGGGATTGGAGCCGACAATTGCGATTTGCGATGTAGTATTAGAACCCGAACGGCGCAGCAGCAGCGGCTCACTCAGCATCACCGTAGACTCCTCATCCGCCGCCAAGCCATTAATATGCTCCATTTATTTACCTTCAAATTCAATGATTGAACCCGAAAAACGGAGAAGAAACAGTTTTGCCGTCTTCCGAGCAACTGATACACATGGTATGATCGACCAATTGGTTAGCAGTGAACGCGTTACGCATCGAGATGGGCACTGGACAAGAACTAGAAACGTGTACAGATACTTGACTTGTTTATTGTCAGTGTCAAGGTAATAAAAATAAAGAAAAAATACGCTAAAATGCGGGTCCCTTAACATAATTTCAGATAACAATTTAATTTTTTATCTTTTTGTCATTAAGTTCTTATCTTTCAATTTTAAAGAATTTAGCTTTTTCCGCCTTCGTTAATCTGTCTGGGTGGTTGTTAAGTTGCTTACGCTATATAACATCTGCGTGGAGACAAAGTCAAATTCCTAACCCATGTATACATTTCCTTTTATGTGTCCATTTCCTAACCTCCATTTTCTAATTTTACCTGAATTTATATATATATATTTTTTCAAGAAAATAATTTTATTTCGAAAAAATATTATTTTGCCAAAAAATATTTTTTCTTCCAGAAAATATTTTTTTAATTTTCTCGAGAAAAAAAAAATTTATTTTTTTTCTAGAAAATAATTTTATTTTTTCAAAAAAATAATATTTTTTCCAGAAAATAATTTAATTTCGAAAAAATATTATTTTCTGGAAAAAAATAAAAAAATATTTTTTCGGAAAAATTAAAAAAATATTTTCTGGAGAAAAAAATATTTTTTGGCAAAATAATATTTTTTCGAAATAAAATTATTTTCTGGAAAAAAAATATTATTTTATAGAAAAAATATTATTTTTCGAAAAAATAAAATTAATTTCTGGAAAAAATAAAAAAATATTTTTTTCGAAAAAATTAAAAAAATATTTTCTGGAGAAAAAGGTATTTTTTGGAAATTATTTTCTAAAAAAATATTATTTTTCGAAAAAATATAATTATTTTCTGGAAAAAAAATAAAAAAAATATTTTTTCGAAAAAATTAAAAAAATATTTTCTGGAGAAAAAGGTATTTTTTGGCAAAATAATATTTTTTCGGAATAAAATTATTTTCTTGAAAAAATATGTATATATAAATTCAGGTAAAATTAGAAAATAGAGGTTAGAAAATGGACACGTAGGTTAGGAAATGGACACATATGTTAGGAATTTGACTTTATTCTCCACGCAGGTATGTTTATAGCCACGTAGGCAACTTAACAGCCACTTGGACAACAGTTAACGGAGACCAACGGAAAAGGCTAAATTTGCTTAAAATTAGAAAGATAAAGGACTTAGTTGGGACAAAAAAAAGATAAAGGACTAAATCGTTATCTGAAATTAAGTTAAGGGACCCCAAGAGCATTTTAGCCGAAAAAATAATAGGGATGCATACGTAAGAGATTTACATAATTTTGGATCATGGGTATGTTTGGATGCATTAACTGATAATCTAGCTGATTGTTGATAATCTAGCTGAAAACCAATAATCTAGATTATATTAAATAATCTAGCTGAAAATTGATAATCTAGATGTAGTATGATAATTTAGATTATTATATTTAAAAGTGTTTAAGAAAACTAAATTTATCATACTAAATTTAAATTTATAAAATGACAGAAATTTACATCTTTTATATTTATTGTTATATTATAATATTACAAAAACAACCTTAATATTTATATATTAACTCTTATGTTGCTTATTATTCTTTAACATTATGCAATATTATTATTTATTTTGTTTTCAACTTCTAATGGTATTTTAGTTTTTTTATGTTATCACTTATATTATTATACAAATTTTATACAAATATTTATTAAGGGTAAAATCGGAATGAAAAACTAAAATTTATATATATATATATATATTACATTAAGGGTAAAATCGGAATGAAAAAATAAAATCTGGTAGCTTTGGGTTGAAAGCTATATTCGAAAGCGTTTGAATTTAATCTAGATTAAGATTATAATCTAGATTAAATTAGCACCATCCAAACAAAATTTTGAAGGTCAAATTAGATTATTTGACCAACTTTAATCTAGATTAAGATTATAATCTAGATTAAGTGGTCATCCAAACATACCCCATATATGCCACCTGTAAAAATAAAAAACCTTAGTGAGCTACGCCCGAGAGCTAAAAGAGAGGAGGGAGAAAATATTTTTCTTCATCTTGTTCTTCATTTTGAGTGTTGATTTATTTACTTTTCTTCTCCTCTTTGATTTAGTGCTTACTCACGGAATTCGAATTTTCACTCCTCTTTGAGATTTGTAGGACGCCCTCTGTTGTGACAGATTCAAGGATTCTTTGAAGAGTTGTACTTTGAAGGTCAACGCCTCGTTCATTGGAATATCTGGATGCTTTTCCAATTCACACCTTTGCCTTTGCCGTCCGTCGATATCAGTCTGACGGAAATCCTGAAACGTGGGGCTGGTTCGCCGGCGATTTTTGTTTTAGGCTTACCTGATAGCCGATCTGTTATTGTCCGCTGTTGTTAATTTTTCCTCTGTTTGGTGCAAGATCTGTAATTGTCCGCTGCAAGATCTGTTCCGCTCGATTTGGTGCTCGTTTTCCCGATCTGTTCTGGGCTTTTGAATAATTCGAATGAATTGTTTAGGGTCAACGTAAAGCACCCTCCCTGTGAACCGGTGAACCGTGAACCCTAACTTCTGTAGTGCCGCTGTTGGCCATTTCTGGCCGGCATATCGCCGGAAAAATAATAATACAATGCTGCATTCATTCCCCCCCCTTCAATCTAACAGTAGTATAGCATATAACTGTCTGTATTGCAGGTTCCCTTGCCGGTTTTCAAGCTGCTCGGCATCCTCTCGAAGACTTCCTCTTTTCCAAGTCGTCTCGAAGGGTGGTGTTTAGGAGTCGCTAGGTTTCCAGCTCCCGCGGCTTCTCCTCCTCCAAGGCGTGTCGAAGTCTGGTATCATTGTATTTTTCTGTTAAATATCATTTTCGTCAGCTATATATCTACTACCTGTTGTGATTTGTATGCGGTTTGCTTGCTTTTAAATTGTCTTTCTCATTCTCATCATATTTTCATTTTTGTCTTCACTACCTCATTTTATTTTTCGTAGTGCGTTTGTGTTCTGGGTTGGTCGATGTTGCGTTGTTTGCGGGTTGGTAGTTGGAATTTGGGTACCTTGTCGGGTAAGCTTTTGGAGCTTGTGGATGTTTTGGGTAAGAGAAGGGTTGGTGTGGCTTGTATTCAGGAGACTAGGTGGAAGGGGGCGCAGTCCAGGGAGGTGAACGGTTATAAATTGTGGTATTCAGGCCTTGCTAACTCGAGCAATGGTGTGGGTATTCTTTTGTCTAAGGAGCTTAAGGACAACGTCGTGGAAGTGAAGAGGTGTAATGGTAGGATTATGTCCGTTAGAGTGGTAGTTGGGTAGAAGGTGGTTAACGTGGTATGTGTGTATGCCCCACATGTTGGCTTGGGTGTGCTTGATAAGGATGCTTTTTGGGTCTGTTTAGATGAGTTGGTCGGGTGTATTCCGGACGATCAATTTATTATTTTGGGGGCGATTTCAATGGGCACATTGGTGAGGGGGTGGATGGTTATCATAGTGCGCATGGGGGTTTCGGCTTCGGAGTTAGGAATGCAGGAGGTTCCGCACTTTTGGAGTTTGCCACTGCGCATGAGTTGGTAATTGCTAACTCTGTTTTTCAGAAGAGAGCTGAGCACCTCATCATCTTCAGTAGTGGGGGGCACAACACGCAAATTCACTACCTTCTTTTGCGCTGTCGTGATGCTAGGGCGTTCGTGGACTGCAAGGTATTCCGGAGCGAGGCATGTGCTTCTCAACACCGGCTGCTGGCTATGAATTTATCCATGGGAGGTCGTGTTGTTAGCAGTGCTAGAGAAGCTAGACCTAGGATTCTCTGGAAGGATATGAAGGGTGAGAAGGCGACAGTATTCAAGGAGTCTCTGACCCGCGAAGGAGGTTTTTTGCGTGGGGGCGATGCTAACCTTATGTGGACCAGCATGGCCAATGCTATTAGGAGAGTGGGCGAGAAGGTGGTAGGGGTTTCTTCGGGCAGGTCTAGTGGACCTAGGGAGGCATGGTGGTGGAATGAGGAGGTCCAAAACAAGGTTGAGGCAAAACAAGCGCTATTTAAGGAGCTTTAATCGGTTAGTGCTGGGAAGGAGAGAATCTTGAAGATTGTAGTGTACAAGGTGGCGAAAAGAGAGGCTAAGAAGGCAGTGGCTAAGGCTAAAGGTGAGGCTTACGAAGAGATGTACAAGCGCCTAGACACCAAAGAAGGAGCGAATGCTATTTTCAAACTAGCGAAAGCTAGGGAAAGAGGGCGGCGCGACCTAGGTCCCGTTAAGTTTATTAAGGATGATTTGGGCCAAGTGTTAGTGAACGATGTGGCTATTAAGGAGCGGTGGAATATGTATTTTTTCGAACTTTTCAATGAGGTTAGAGGTAGTGACTCGGTGGTGCAAGAAGTTAGTCTATCTTCTGCCCGTTCGTTTAGTTCCTGTGAGAGCATCAGCAAGAAGGAAGTAAAGGGTGCCCTAATGAAAATGGGTAGAGCTAAGGCTGTAGGTCCGGATCAGATCCCTATTGAGGTGTGGCTTTGTCTGGGGGAAGTCGGAGTTCAATGGCTAGCAGAGCTGTTCAACGTCCTCCTCAGAAGTTCTAAGATGCCGACAGAGTGGAGGCATAGTATTGTCGTGCCATTTTTCAAGAACAAAGGCGATGCTCAGAGTTGTAGTAACTATAGGGGTATTAAACTCCTAAGTCATATTATGAAACTTTGGGAAAGAGTGGTGGAAGGCAGGGTTAGAAGAGAAGTTGAGATCTCAGAGAACCAATTTGGCTTCATGCCGGGGAGGTCCACGACTGAGGCCATTCATCTCGTCAGACGCCTTATGGAGAAGTTTAGAGAGCGGCGTAAGGATCTCCATATGGTGTTCATAGATCTAGAGAAGGCTTATGATAGCATTCCGCGCGATGTTATTTGGAGGAGCCTTGTAGAGAGGAGGGTGTCGTTGCCGTTCATCAGGGCGATCCAAGACATGTACTCCCAAGCTAGGACGTGCGTTAGGACCCTAATTGGTGACACCCAGTATTTTCCGGTTGAGATAGGGCTACACCAGGGGTCGGCGCTAAGCCCTCTTCTCTTCGCTCTAATCCTTGACGTCATTTCGCGAGTGATTCAAGACGGCATCCCGTGGTGCATGCTTTTTGATGACGACATTGTGTTAGTGGCGGAGTCGAGGAGGGAGGTGAACTCGAAGTTGGAGCTTTGGAGGGATAAGTTAGAATCCTAGGGCTTACGTGTGAGCCGGTCTAGGACCGAGTATCTCTGGTGTAACTTTAGTGGTGAGGCCAACGAGGAAGATGTAGAGGTAATGATTTCGGATCAGATCATACCCCGTACGGATAAGTTCAAGTATTTAGGTTTGATCATTCAGAAGGAAGGTGAGTGTGAAGATGATGTCTCGCATCGCATCAAGGTGGGTGGTTAAGGTGGAGAGCAGCAACAGGGGTCCTGTGCGACAAGAAAGTCCCTCTAAAGTTGAAGGGTAGATTCTATGGAGCGGCAATCCGACCTGCAATGTTGTATGGCTCCGAATGTTGGGCGATGAAGAAGTCGCTTGAGAGCAAGTTGGAAGTGGCTGAAATGAAAATGTTACGTTGGTCGTGTGGTCGCACTATGTTAGATAGAATCGCGAACGGAGTTTCCAGGAACGCGCTGGAAGTGGCGCCCATTTCAGCGAAAGTTAGGGAAAGAAGATTGAGATGGTTTGGCCACGTCCGCATGAGGCAGGCATCTGCTCCGGTGAGGAGGGTCGAGAGTTTATTGGTTGTCGGGGAGAGGAGGAGAGGCAGACCGAGGAGGATGTGGGAGGAGCAACTGAGATTAGATTTGAAGGCCTTAAACCTTTCCGAGACCATGACTGTTGATAGGTGCGCTTGGAGGTGCCAGATCAGAGTTGTGGATTCTTTTGTAGGGAGCGGTGCTGTAGTTGAGAGGCTCAGGGTTGGGTTGTCTCGGTTAGCTTTGACCTAGAGCATTGCATTGTTACTTTTATTGTATGTTTTATCCTATTGTCTTTGTGTGTGGTGTATTTTTGACAGGGAGATGTCCGCAGAATCAACCTCTCTTTTGTTAGAGCAACGTTCATCGGGAGTGAACTGGCCAAATCCCGCTTAGGTAAGTCCCATGTGGATTAAGCCATGGGTTCAGGTATGGTCTCGAGCTTTTTCGAATCATATGTTTTCCTTTGTATTTATCACACAAGATTCTGCTGTGCACTAAGCTGGGGGTCTTCACGGAAACAGCCTCTCCACCATAATAAGTAGGGGCATGGTCTGCGTACATCTTACCCTCCCCAGACCATGCTCTGAGCGGGATATACTGGGTATGTTTGGTTTGGTTTTTATATGCCACCTGTACATTGCACGATTTGTAATATTTTCATAATACTAGGGGACAGCGACGCGCTGTGCCCGTCGAACGTTTGTGTTTTGTGTTTGCTTTGCATGGTTAGTTACGTAAAGAAATTGTTAGAACCACAAAGTTGAATTTATTTGGTTATTTACTGGAGAGTGTGTAAAATGAAGAAGACAAAAATGTAATAGTGTGGTAGTCCTGTAGCAGTAATTTTATATTTGAATGCATAATAATTCTAAATTTTTTACCGATGACAGAAAGGAAAAGAAAAAGTGTAATTGTGCACATAAGTAAACACATTTGAATATATATATATATATATATATATGCAGACACATAAAGATACGAGAGATAACATTTTTATGTAACATGGACAATATGTATAATAGATAACCTAACTAGTTAGGTAGTGGTGAAACAATATGGTAAATTTAAAACCAGGAGACGACATATAGAATCAAAAAAGAAGTCCTCAAGATTGATAATCTGTCAAATTTGACCTCTCTAGGTTGAATTATTCATGTTTCGAGTAGAGGATCGAGAGTAGTCGAGGAAGCAGTCTGGTAGCAGTAATGCTATATTTAGACAAGATAAAAAGTTTAGTGGCAATGATAAATATCCATAAGTAAACACATTTGACATACACATAAATATGTATATTTAGACACGAGAGATAACATTTTCATGTAACATGGTTGAAGAGATTAGGGCTAGGTTAGTTGGATAGTATGTATAATAGATAACCTAAATAGTTAGGTAGTGAATGAAGCAACATATCGAGTCAACAAAGAAGTTTTGAAGATTGATTTGTATTGAAATTTAAACAAGACCATGGCTAAATGTCTCTCAAAGGTGATCTCCATAGGTTGATTTATTCATGTTTCGAGTAGAGGATCGAGAGCACTCGAGGAAACAATATGGTAATTTTAAAACCCAGAAACAACATATCGAACCAAGAAAGAAGTCTTCTAGAAATTTGATATTTATGGAACAAATCTTATATGATATTAGGAAGAAGTGATTCTCTCCTAGAGGATGACAAAACTGTTACGTTAGGAAAACGGAAGAGTGCGAGAATGTCTAATCATGTTAATGCGTAAAAAGGGAAATCAAAGCATGAATTTTATACCTCAGCATTTTGTACAGGTATATGGAAGAGTTGATGATGAGGGAACAGCAACAGTGATAGTAAACGAAATTTCTTTTTCAGCCAATCTTGTTATACTGTAAATTTATGATGAAAATGAGAGCCTAAAGAAAACGATTGTTACGAGTAAAACAAACCGCCAGTAGGCCATAAACCATACCTTTCATAGAGAAGAACTGAGCTCCAGAAACTACACTGTCACCTGACAAGGAAGAAGATATCCATTTTCACAAACAGTAGTGAAGGAAAAAAATTAATCAACCACATTCTAGCAGCCTAGAACCTAAAAAAAAGAAAAAAAAATGATCCGCGCAAAATCCAGAGATTCTCCAAAAGACAACATATGATACGTGGAAAAAACAATAATTTTGTATGTGGAGATTATCACAAACAGACAAAAAACTTCTAATTATGTAAATTTAATAACATCGAAAAATAAACAAAATAAAGCAAGAGATTTTCGAAAAAATTCTACGACAGGTCAAAACAACCCCGCTTGGAGAAAAAAGGAAATATATAACAACAATATCTTCTAAGAAGAACTTAAAATAACTACCTTGAACAAAACTCAAAAGATTTTAATTGCAACGAAGAGAATTTGTACAATTGCTAAACCGTGTCTTGTGAAACAGAAAAACTCTTTTAGCAATACATTATAAACATTTCCATAGGCGGAAAAAAAAATATAACAAAAATATATGAGATTTAACCATTGGGCATATAATTGTGCATCATAAAGCAGTTAGTCAGGAAGGGTTGGACTTCAAATTTAATATATAGAAAATCGTCCTTTTTTCCGGTCATTATCGACTTCCTAGCAAATAGCAATAGAACACGTTATAAACACATACGCTCAATATCTCCCATAAACATTTAGAAGTATGTGGCGTTGTTATACACGGAATTACATACTGTCCACTTCATCTAACACAACAACTCAAAAAAATAATAACGCTAAAAAATAAATCAAATAAAGCAAGAAAAATATTTTACGAAAAACTCTACAGCAGACCAAAACAGGAAGCTAAAGAAAACGCAACAGCTCTATATGTGGAGATTACAACAAACAGACGAAAAACCTCTAATCATGTAAATTCAACTCATAGATAGGTCATGTTTCCTAATTTTTGAAATGCTAAAGGAACACTTTCATTCAATTTGTTTTCATGCATATTTATGCTATTCAAAACATAAACACATTAAAAAAATAAGTATATTCCAAATATGTATTATTACTATAATTTAGGAAGAAAAAAAGAGATTCTTACAGGCTATTCAGATTTGTGCAAGAGCTAAGATTATCTGGAATAAGGCCCTCAAAGTGGTTGTTTGCTATGTTCCTGCAAACAAATGGTCAACTTCGACTCTCCGAATCCAAAAATAATGTCGAAGAAAAAATAAAAAAATAAAAATTGTGAAGCAAAATGTTAAAAAGAAAAAGAAAAAGAAAAAACATACAGGTCGAAGAAATCAGTGAGCTTCTCAAGTTCTGATGAGATGTTGTCAGTAAGCAGATTACCATTGTGTTCTCTATAAGTAAATAAATATGTAAATATATAAATGTGTAACTAACTCGACATCAAGAATAGGATTAAAGTTTCAGAGAAGTTTATGTACAGATAATGTAGCTTTGTCATATTCCTAAGCTCAGCAAAAATACACATCACCGTCAGCAAAAATGTAAATCTCCTAAATGTAAAGCTTGACACATCTCTAAAGAAGATTATGTTGAGATTATTACTTACAGGTTTTCCGTGTATGTTAAATTTCCAAGAATGGGCGGGATGGTTCTGCTCAACATGTTGTAACTTAGATTCTTGAACGAAAACAAAATTGGTAATGTGGCAATAAAAGAAAATCGAAATTAAATTTTTTCAAAATCCGAACGCAAAATAAAAAAAAGGTAATGTTACTTATAACACTGCAAGTGCCTGTGTTAGGCTAATGACGGATGGGATTTGCCCGAAAAAACGATTATTCTGTAAGGATCTAAATGAAAAAAAATAATTTATTTGAAATATGGTCAGAAGAGGAAAAAAACATTTACTGAGGCAGAAGATAAATTTAAGGAAAAAAAAAGAAATTCATATTAGGAGAACCGGAGTCTACAACCAAGGGGAAAAAAGACATATAAACAAAAACTGAGCCATCCACCGTCGGTCTTCGTCGAAAGCAAAACCTTCCGCAACCAGATATCTGTAGTTAATGACCATGTTCAACCAAATCGGAGTGTAAGACCCTACAACAGAACAAAACAGGAAACAGAAAAAACACTGAAAAACACATCATAAACACATACAACTACTAATTTTTAGATAACGAAGCCATTTCTATATGGGGAAAAAGAAAGGATAACAAAAGTATAGTGAGATTTAACCATTGGGCATATAATTGTGTATCACGAAGTAGTTAGTCAGGATGGGTTGGCTTTAAAGTTAATATACAAAAGAATCACCTTTCACAAACACATACACTTATTAGACCCCTCCATTTAGAGAGTCGTAGCCGTCCTCCCAAGAGGCTTTTCAATCGCAAGGTTTTCAGCCTATATACTTCTAAACATATCAAATCACACACTGTCCATCTCATCTAACACAATAACTAAAAAAATAGCTATACATCAAAATAAATTGACCAAAAAAAGGAGAATCGACAAAGACATTCAAAAATAATATAATTACGTATACAAGGACATCCAAAAATATTACTAATTTCCATAAATATTTAAAGATACGCGGCACGTACCTGAGGCAGCAAAAGAAGGTGCGAAGAAGAGAAACAAACAAACATATATATATATATATATAAAAAACCAAATGAAGGAGGAAATTGGATGCAATATTCAGCGCAGAGTAGACTGTGAAGAGAGCGGGAACAGACGTTCCACAATATTAACAGAGAGGTAAGGATTTCATAAGTGTCTACCTTTATGGACATGGAATATTTATTTTATTGTTATTTACATGACAAACACTGATTTATATAATAAACAGTCTTCTTGATGACACTGTTGAGGTTATTTATTGTTCAACATCCTTCGCTTCTTGTTATTTGATGGCAGATATATTGTAATACCCAAGATTTTTGGTTTTTGGTTGTCTGGAACTATTTACCGTTATGTGTTTAATGCTCCTCGATTTGTTGAATATTCCTTCGTTGGTTGTTTACATCGAGACGGTGTTGTCTTGTTTGGCGTTTAACATGTATTCTCTGTAGTTAGTTCTGTGATGATTTGTATGTGTATTCGTGTTATGGTATGTTGTATGTTGTCAATGTTTCATCTTCATATTAGTTCATCGACTTGTGGAGACATTTTCGCCAATTCTGGAGGAACACGGCACTAAAAATGATGCTAATTGCGCCGTGTGTTGGGCCGTTTGTGACACGGCCGTGTTTGGAGTGGGTGTTGCGCCGTTTGTTGGAACATGGCGCTGAACATGCGGCACTTTGTGCCGTCTTGTGCATCATTTTGTTCAGGTTTTTTATTTTTTTGCCTACTGTCAGAACACGGCGCTAAACACGGTGATGTTTGAGCCGTTTTGTTCAGATGTATAAATAGGACAGATGCGTTTTTCAACCCCATTTCACTTCTCTCTCTCTATCGGGTTTTAGCAATTCGACAACAGTTTTGAACCTTGAGCAGATTATCCTCATATATTGATGTCTTGATCATGTTTAACATCATCTTTCATTGATTCTTCATCCAAATTGAGGTAATTTTTTGAAAATTATTTTTCAACTATTTTTGGGGTTTTACCCTTAAATATGATTCTGACCCGATTTTGATGAATTGCTTTGCATTATGTGATGTTACTAATAGTGTTCTATGGATTGTACATCCATATTTCGAGTTTGTTTAACTCGATTGACGATTTGAGTGTTCTTGGGGAATATTAAATATTTAATGTTCGATTAAATGTTCCAGTGAGTTTCCTTCGGGTGTTGGGTATTTTTTTCATCGTTATTGGTCCTTACTCGTAGTAAATGTGTTATCATTGTCTTTCGCAAAGTTTGTAGGTTTTTGGGGTTGTCCGTTCGAACCGTGTTCTTCGGAGGATTCACATCGATTATCGAGGCAAGTATAGTCAACGAAGCCATTTCTATACGGGGAAAAAGAAAGGATAACAAAAGTATAGTGAGATTTAACCATTGGGCATATAATTGTGTATCACGAAGTAGTTAGTCAGGATGGGTTGGCTTTGAAGTTAATATACAAAAGAATCACCTTTCACAAACACATACACTTATTAGACCCCTCCATTTAGAGAGTCGTAGCCGTCCTCCCAAGAGGCTTTTCGATCGCAAGGTTTTCAGCCTATATACTTCTAAACATATCAAATCACACACTGTCCATCTCATCTAACACAATAACTCAAAAAATAGCTATACATCAAAATAAACTGACCAAAAGAAGGAGAATCGACAAAGACATTCAAAAATAATATAATTACGTATACAAGGACATCCAAAAATATTACTAATTTCCATAAATATTTAAAGATACGCGGCACGTACCTGAGGCAGCAAAACAAGGTGCGAAGAAGAGAAACAAACAAACATATATATATATATATATATATATATATATATATATATATATATACAAAAACCAAATGAAGGAGGAAATTGGATGCAATATTCAGCGCAGAGTAGGCTGTGAAGAGAGCAGGAACAGATGTTCCACAATATTAACAAAGAGGTAAGGATTTCATAAGTGTCTACCTTTATGGACATGGAATATTTGTTTTATTTTTATTTACATGACAAACACTGATTTATATAATAAACATTCTTCTTGATGACACTGTTGAGGTTATTTATTGTTCAACATCCTTCGCTTCTTGTTATTTGATGGCAGAGATATTATAATACCCAAGATTTTTGGTGTTTGGTTGTTTGGAACTAGTTACCGTTATGTGTTTAATGCTCCTCGATTTGGTGAATATTCCGTCGTTGGTTGTGTACATCGAGACGGTGTTGTCTTGTTTGGCGTTTAACATGTATTCTCTGTAGTTAGTTCTGTGATGATTTGTATGTGTATTCGTGTTATGGTATGTTGTATGTTGTCAATATTTCGTCTTCATATCAGTTCATCGACTTGTGGAGACATTTTCGCCAATTCTGGAGGAACACGACACTAAAAACGATGCTAATTGCACCGTGTGTTGGGCCGTTTGTGACACAGCCATGTTTGGAGTGGGTGTTGCGCCGTTTGTTGGAACATGGCGCTGAACATGCGGCACTTTGTGCCGTCTTGTGCATCATTTTGTTCAGGTTTTTCATTTTTTTGCCTACTGTCAGAACACGGCGCTAAACACGGTGATGTTTGAGCCATTTTGTTCAGATGTATAAATAGGACAGACGCGTTTTTCAACCCCATTTCACTTCTCTCTCTATCGGGTTTTGGCAATTCGACAAAGATTTTGAACCTTGAGCAGATTATCCTCATATATTTATGTCTTGATCATGTTTAACATCATCTTTCATTGATTCTTCATCCAAATTGAGATAATTCTTTGAAAATTATTTTTCAACTATTTTTGGGGTTTTACCATTAAATATGATTCTGACCCGATTTTGATGAATTACTTTGCATTATATGATGTTACTAATAGTGTTCTATGGACTGTATATCCATATTTCGAGTTTGTTTAACTTGATTGACGATTTGAGTGTTCTTGGGAAATATTGAACATTTAATGTTCGATTAAATGTTCCAGTGAGTTTCCTTCGGGTGTTGGGTATTTTTTCTGTCGTTATTGGTCCTTACTCGTAGTAAATGTGTTATCATTGTCTTTCGCAGACTTTGTAGGTTTTTGGGGTTGTTCGATCAAACCGTGTTCTTCGGAGGATTCACATCGATTATCGAGGCAAGTATCTTGCCCATACATTTCATGTTTCCTAGATGTAATAATTGGTAATCGGCTTTATGTGTTTACTTGGGTGCTTAGAATGAACTTTTGAAAGAATCGATAGTTTCGAATAAAGGCCATCTTTCAAGACACTTGCGTTTTTTTGGGAAAGGAATGAGTTTTTTGGACATATTATATTGTGGTTATGAAAAGATAAGGACTCTTTAAAAGATAAGGACTCTTTAAAAGATAAGGACTCTTTAATCCTGAATGTTTTCCTCTAAATACTCCTGAGATCTCTAAAACGCTTTACAAACTGTTTACTTAATTTATTACTGCCTTTCATGGTTTCGGATTATTTTGCTCAAATGAAATATCCCGGGAAGTCTTTCGTTGTGTTTGATTGGTTGATTATTAAGGATTATTATATTATTGGAATATGATGTGTATAGCTCCTAATTGCACTTTATACTTGCACTAGCAAAATAGTGGAATTTTGCTAACCCTCGACTAATCGGGGGTGGATGTATGTATTGCGTTCAGGTATATGTACTTGTAGAGCTAAACACAGGACCAGTATGAAGGATTATGGAAGACAAATGATACTAATCACATGAAGGCCAGTTATGGATGTAGTTAGTCGGAGTTCATTGTGTTGTCCTTTCTGGTGTCGTATTTTCTGTTGTATGAGTTTGTGGTTGTATTTGACCCTTGTATGGGTATGAATCTTGAAAGAGATGTGTATATGTAAGTTGTATATTTGTGGTGAAAGACCAGATCGGTCTAATGGTTCGTTATTTAGCCATGCCAGCATGTAATGTGAGGTCTTGTTTCTGTATTTAGCCTGGTAGATCCTCACGGAGAGGGTTTGCGGCGCTGCAATTATAACATCCCCAAAATCCCATTGGGTTATTACAGTGCTGTGGACCCCACGCCAGGAAATCCACCAGGCGAACGCGACTAACATACATCAAGCTGACCAAAAAGAAAAATCACAGCCCCTACTACGATAACCGACACAATATTCCGATGTGGAATTACAATGACAATGAAGGGCCTACATGGCCAAAAATGAAAATACTCCCAACTGACTGACCAAAATAACTACAACTAACAAATTAGAGAATACTCCCAACTGACTGACCAACTGTAATATCCGTCCTTTCTATTTTTTTACAATTTCTATTTTTGGTGCATGTCTATTTTTAGCGGCTCCCTTGTAACTGTTTCGACGTTTTAAATCTATTTTGTTCTTGGTGTTTTTCCAATTGGACAAGTTTCAGAGGTGTTTTTACGTAATTCGCTTTGTGTTATGATTTTCATCGCATGTACGTTCGATTCTCATAAAACTCGTTCAAATATATTGTTTCTTTGTTTTTACAACTCCGTAAGGTAGAATTATTCATGTTGTGAGATTCCGTTCAGCATTTCGATGGTGTATCGTGATTTTCGGACATTTGGGCCGTTTTGTAATTTCCTAAAAGTGTAGGGAAATTACTTCCATTGTCGTATTCCGAGCCTACGGGTGGTCGGAAACGTGTTTTCTTTTAGCACTTAGATTCGTCATCGCGAATACTTCGTATATGTGTCTTCGGATTCCATCTTTTGTTGTGTTTCAGTTTCGTGCTTTCTTGGGCAGTGGACTGCACTCAGCAGCAGCGAACTGCTGCCTGAATAACGCACATTATTCATGTTCTCTTACATATGCTATCTGAGTACTATTAACGTACGTCAACTCTTAGAAATAGCATACGCTAGCGTATTCAGCGTTTTGAGCAAGGGGTTCTACCGAGTCTTTACGTACGTTAAATGAGGGTGTTACGTACGTAGACACCCTAACGTAAGTTAACTCCACCATGTTAATGTACGTAAACTACTGTCAGGTATTTAAAAACTTGAGTTGACCTCAGACGCGTTATTTCTTTCTTCTTTCTCCCTTTGTCCGTGATTTGAGTTCCCTTGGGCATTTTGGAGCGATTCTTGAAGATATATCCGTGGAGTTCGATAATAGATCGATTGGTGTACTCCAAACAAAGTTTATCATCATCTTAATACATCTCTCTCCACCCAAATCCAAGGTAATTGGCTAGAACCCTAACCTTTGTAGTTTTTGGGGGTTTTTCGGGATTTGTCCAATTCTGTACGAATCATCCCTTGATGTTGTAATATTCTACCTCAATTAATGTTTACGGGTGTTTCCCAATTCGTTTCCGTCAAGATTCAACCCGTGTGTGGGGTTGTGAAGTGTAGTTGGGGTTGTGGGTGTTTCCTACTCGATTATTGATGTCGTTTAGGACTGATTCGTGTTGACCTTTCGTATAGGAGCAGACTTTTTCACTCTGGGTCATTCCTAGTCATTGTAGATCTTCCGTTTCGACCACAATGTCTCAAAGTCAAGTACTTTACATTTGTTTACATATTTTAGCATTGATTTATGGCTTTGCGTGTATGTGTGGATGCGAATGCGTTGCGTATCATGAACTGGGCTTAACCACACAGGGATGGTCCGACGGGGCCTCTGCGGGGTGCGGTGGCCGTGAGTCTCGTACCAACGGTTAACCTTTGAAATGTTTTGTTGGAAAATTATGTTTTATGCATGTGCACCTTAATATTCCGGAATATAAATGTTTTAGAAAATATTTTCGGCGCATATATCGTGTGTATAAAATGGTAGTTCAAATGGTATTGTACTTGCACTAGCAGTTGGTGCTAACCCCTTAAATGGGGGAAATACTTTTGTATTTCAGGTACAGGTCCAAGGGACGAGCGAGTATGCGGTCAGTATGAGGATGATGGGCAAGAGTGAAACCGTTCAATTGGACGACTAAGTTATGTCCTGTCGTTTGAGTTTTATTAATTGTATCATTTGCTTCAGTACTCGAGTACTTTCTTCATTTTATTTATATTGTTTTTGGACCCAGTTTGGGAAGGCGTTTGATTATTGAGTAATGTTGTTTGAGATAGTCTGTTTATTATCGTTTGTCTTTATTAAGTAACGGTGTATTTATTGCGATGTGTTTGTCGTTGGTCTCGGGTGGTCAAAATGTGTGTTAGCCTTGAGGACTCAAAGGGGTGGGTCCACGGCACTGTAATATGCCCTGAACGTCTTGGGTGTGTTATAGAAAATGGTATCGGAGCCCAAGGTTTTATGGATACCTAGTCTGTCGGTTGTTTGGGTCTAGTCGAGTGTCATTTCTAAACGGTATCACTGCTATGCCATCATCTCAGTACGCCGGTGCTCGTAAGTTTTTCCTAACTTGACTCGTTTCATTATCCTGTGTTGTTCATTCTTAGTATCGCTATGTGTTTTGCGTTTGAACTGTACTTAGTAGTTACTTCTTCAGAGTGCCTGTTGGTAGAGGACGTGGACACGATCGCGGACGCGGTATGGGACGTGGCGCAGCTGGCGGGGCATCCATGTCCAATAGCTTTGAGGCTGGTTCGGCAACACCGTCTTTGTCGAGCAGTGTTCAGCCTAGTGCCGAAGGTCATCAGGACCAGTCTGCTAGATTCGGTAATAATAATGATAACATCGGGGTAGCTACTATTCTGTAGCAAGTAGTGAATCATATGGCGCTGCTAATTCAGGCGGTCCTGGTTAATCAAGTTAACGCTACTCCGGTTTCGCCTACTGATCCTATTACCGACAAGTTGCTTCAGGATGTGATCCGTATATGTCCCCCGCAGTTCGATGGTACTTACGACCTTTCTGGTTGGGAGAGTTGGCTATTTGAGATGAATAAGGTATTCGAGGCAGCAAACTGCTCCGAGGCGAGGAAAGTACCAATTGCTCAATATTTTCTCGCCAAGGAGGCGGTGACTTGGTAGCAGGCAGTGAAACCGCGTGACTGGGCAGCTACGTGGGATGAGTTCCAGAAACTGATGGATGACGAGTATTACCCGTGGCCGGTGAAAGAGGGAAGGATTCGAGCCTACTTTGAGGCAAAACCCCAGGATATTCCCATCTCACAGGCAATTAAGGATTACAATCAGCAGCTACATTATGTGAGGAATCAGGTCCGAGATGAACTAGACAAGATCCACCACTTCAACATGTGGATGAAATCGAGGATTCGCCACTACATGGCAGGCCTCTGGTGTACGACTCTGAAAGACTATCAGAATAAGGCGATGGCCTACGAGATGTCTTTTTCTACTATGGAGGTGGCATCGGAGGGTAAAAAGCAGAAGACTTCCGGTCAGTTTTCGGGAAGTAAGTTTGGCGGACATCAGAAAGACTCAATCCGGATCGCGACCTATGGGGGGTAAATACTGATCATTTGGGGGAATCCACAGTTAAGTCTGCTCCGACTGTTCCTGCTCGTGGTCATACTTGTTTTAACTGTGCTCATCCAGGACATATGATGGGTGAATGTGACAAGCCGCCACTGCAGTGTCATAATTGTGGTCGTTTGAGGCATCATGCTACGTAGTGTGGATATGAGAGTCGGGTACCAGTTACTCAAGTGTCGGACCCAGCTATGAGGGAACCGAGCGTGAATCAGGCTCCGACAGCTAATCGGCCTCATCAGAGTTTTGGCAGGGTCGAGGACGTGGGCAGTCTTCTAGATGGGGAGCATCTATTGTGGGTCTGTTCTGTCCCATGTGTATGAGATGAGACGAGCTGAAGATCCTGACGCGACAGTGGCTACAGGTACTGTCCACATCCTTGACCATCCTGTTTCTGTACTTTTTGATTGTGGTGCTACACATTCTTTCATCTCTTTGGATTACGTACATCTTCTGCGTGTTGATTGTTAGGTTGCATGTGAACCATTTATCGTTAAACTGCCTAGCGGAGATATTATTATGGGGGATCGTGAGGTTAGAGATTTTTCGGTAAGTATCGCAGGGAGGGCTTGGCCTTCTAATTTGATTGTGATAGAAATTAAGGGCGAGGGTTTGATCCTTGGTGAGGATTGGTTAGACAAGCATGGGGCGATCATGAACAATAGAGCGATGACCATTTCGATGTTGTCCTCTGACGGTACCGAACACTACTTTGTGGGACGCAAATGGAGTAGTTAGAAATTCTTGATCAACATATTGAAAGCGGTGAAACTTCTTCGAGGAGAGTGTACTGGTTATTGGTGCTATGCCATGAGGTCGGAAGAGGGGGACATCGAGCTTTCGTCTATTCCGGTAGTAAATGAGTATCCTGACGTTTTTCCAAACGAGTTGTCGGGTTTTCCACCAGAC
This sequence comes from Orobanche coerulescens, assembly GCA_033398695.1. Classification (NCBI taxonomy): domain Eukaryota; kingdom Viridiplantae; phylum Streptophyta; class Magnoliopsida; order Lamiales; family Orobanchaceae; genus Orobanche; species Orobanche coerulescens. The sequence continues at coordinate 68,158,113 of CM065810.1, forward strand.
CGTGAAGTTGAGTTCACCATTGATTTAGAGCAGGGTGCGGCTCCAATTTCTAAAGCACCGTACCGCATGGCACCTGCGGAGATGCGAGAATTGAAGAAATAGCTAGGGGAATTGATAGACACGGGCTACATTTAACCGAGCGCTTCCCCTTGGGGCGCCCCGGTCTTGTCGTAAGGAAAAAGGATAGATCATTGCAGTTATGCATCAATTACCGAGAACTGAACAAGGTAACTATCAATAGCAAGTATCTGCTTTCTGGGATTGACGACTTGTTTGACTAGTTGTAGGTGTCTACAGTGTTCTCGAAAATCAATCTGAGGTCGGGGTATTACCAGCTCCGAGTGAAGGATTCAGATATTCCAAAAATGGCTTTTCGGACTAGGTACGACCATTACGAGTTTGTGGTTATGCCGTTCGGGCTAACCAACGCCCCAGCCGTGTTCATGCAGTTAATGAACAAGGTCTTCATCAAATATCTCGATAAGTATGTAGTCGTCTTTATCAATGATATCCTGGTCTGTTCTAGGAACAAAGAGGAGCATGCATTTCATCTACGCATGGTTTTAAACATTTTGCAAACTCAGCGCCTTTATGCGAAGTTCTCTAAGTTTGAGTTCTGGTTGAGAGAGGTTAAGTTTCTCGGTCATGTAATCTCAGCCGAGGGCGTTCGTGTGGACCCACACAAGATAGAGGCAATATTAGATTGGGTACCGCCCAAGAACGTGAAGGAGGTTCATAGCTTTCTGGGTCTGGCCGGATATTATCGATGATTCGTTGAGGGGTTCTCTAAGCTTGCTCGACCGCTTACTCAGTTGTTGCAAAAATCATAGAAGTTTGTGTGGTCAGACGAGAGGCAGAAGAGTTTCGAATAATTGAAGAAGCGGTAGACTACCGCTCCCGTCTTAGCCTTACCGTGTGGTAATGAGGGATTTTCAGTTTATAGCAATGCCTCGGGCCAAGGACTCAGATGTATACTCATGCAGCACGGAAAGACGATTGCCTATGCTTCCCGTCAGTTGAGACCATATGAGTTGAATTACCCTACACACGATCTAGATTTGGCTATGGTCGTGTTTGCGTTGAAGATTTGGCGTCACTATCTGTATGGGTCTTCTTGTCAGATTTTCACCAATCACAAGAGCTTGAAGTATATATTCACTCAGAAGGAGTTGAACATGAGACGGAGGAGGTGGACAGAACTGATCAAGGATTACGACCTCAAAATCCTTTATCAGCCGGGTAAGGCAAATGTGGTGGCAGATGCCTTGAGTCGAAAATCAGTATCGCTTCGGGCACTTGAGTTACTCACGACTCAATCAGAGCTCCAGCGAGAGCTGATGGAGTTGGGGATCGAGGTTGTGTTACCAGGGAGCGTGGGACAGTTGTGCGCTCTTGAGATTTCTTCATCTCTAGTCGAAGCCATCAAATCGAGACAATTAGAGGATCCGATGTTTATCCATCTCCGTGAGAATGTAGTTAAAGGGAAAGCCCCGAGATTTGTGATTCATGAGGATGGCGTGCTGAGATTCCAAGGTCGGCTATGTGTACCGAACGACTTGGAATTGAGGCAGTCATTATGTAAGAGGCTCATGCGTCACCTTACTAAGTTCATCCGGGCTCGAGTAAAATGTATAAGGATTTGAGGAAGAACTTTTGGTGGAATGACATGAAAAATGAGGTAATGCAGTTTGTAGCTAAGTGTTTGGCTTGCCAGCAAGTCAAAATCGAACATCAGCAACCAGCTGGGTTGTTGAAGCCACTTCCCATTCCGGAATAGAAGCGGGAGGACGTATCTACGGATTTGGTCACGAATTTACCGAGGACGGAGACGGGAATGAATATGGTATGGGTGACAGTGGATCGACTAACTAATTCAGCACATTTCTTGGGCATCAAGGGAATTTGGGGTCCATAAAAATTAGCTCGTATATTTATTGCACAGATCATGAGTGTTGGGATAACAACCCTTATCTGAAATTGTTAGGATAACAACGCCCGGTATCGAAACAGTTAGGATTAACAATCCTTGTATCGAATAATGGTGATAAAGATGTTTTGACAATATGCCAATCCAGCATACAGTAAGGAAACTATATCGATAAGCTGATCAAATACGTCAACCTGTATCGAAGACCTATCGTAAGATTTAGCATACAGTGGAATTTATCATACAGCAAAGAAGTCTCATAAAGACTAAGTATGGAAGCTGTCTCGAATTGATAATACATAATCCTTCCATACAGCTCTCAACATGACAAAGAAGGAATCTTCAGTATTCGCTAGAAGTCAAGTCCCCTTGATAAAGAAGTATTTAAATACTAAAGGATATAGTATTTAAATATTGTAAGTCATCAGATCTTCAAATCCCGCAAAATCCGGATCTTGTTTTATTTAACCACATCATCCCATTAGAACGGAATCTTGCTCAACGGATTTATCTCAACGGATATATTTTCAGAAGACTACATATATCTCCTCAAGGCGTTGAAGATCAGTTACCAAGTTACCAGAAACCAAAGCTAATGAAGTTATTATCATATACATCAGAGCAAAATATATCTCCAAAGCTCACTGCCATTTAGATATAAAGAGATATACAGTGCTCAACTCTTGAACAACACATCATCAGCTTACAGTCCAGAAAGTCATAGCTGTTGTTCAACCTTGTTCTATCTTTGAACAAACTCTTATCAGCCTTGTGTGGACTGAGGAATCTTTGCTTCTCCGGAACTGTGTGTGAAGGAATTGCATCGAAGAAGACGAAGCTTCAAAACTGTGTGTGAAGAAGCCAGTCAAGCGTTAGCTCAAACCAATCTGTGTGAACAGTTGAAGGTAAGATCATTATATCAATCTGTGTGAACGATATATTGACTAAGTGTTGTTATAATTACGTAGTTGTGTACGCAGTAATTATAATAAACTTTTTACTCCTGTGTGGAGGACCAGTGGACGTAGAGGGGTTTACCTCGAACCACTTTAAATACTGTGTTATTTACCTTCAGCTTTTACTGTTTTATTTAACTGTGATCATTTAAGGTTACACTGCACATCGAGTTGCTGTATCCACATCAACTTACTGTATTTAAGACTTCCGCTACGCACTCAGATTTAAATCAGTACAGCTTGTCGTTTAAAATACTTTCCAAGCTATATCCAGTATACTTAGTGGCCAACAAGTGGTATCGGAACGGTTGATTCTAAAAAGAATCAGTCGTGTTTTTAACCAAATCAGATCCAAATCACTTATTTTTAAAACAGTTTTTTTCATTCCTTTATTCTCACATGGATACATCTATGATCAACAAAGTGCCCATGTTCTCTATTAATGAATTTGATGATGGGAGAATCAGGATGGAGGCTCATCTTGCAGCAATGCACGGAGAAATGATTTTTGTTAAACAGGATGGCCCCATTAAGATCATGAAAGTAAACTCGGCCGCAAGGATTGAAGGCCAAGCCCATGCTGAGATGCTCCAGAAGGAGCGTGAGCAATGGACCACAGATGAAAGGAAGCGCGCCAACCTCGACAATGTTGCAAAGAATTCGTTGTTTGTCACTCTTGACAAAGGCACATTCTCAAAGGTAAAAAGCTGTAAAACAGCCAAGGAAATCAGGGATAAATTCAAGTTGATTTGTGAGGGAACTGAGCTCTCCAAAGAAAACAAAATTTCAAAACTGACTCAGCAATTTGAATCTTTTGAAATGAAACCAACTGAGACACTTGAGGAACTTGACCTCAGATTCACTAGAATTGTTGGTGAACTTGAAGCTTTGGGCAAAATTTATACCCAAAAGGAGAAGAATTTAAAAATTTTCAGATCTCTCCCTGCCCGATGGGACATTAAGACCACAGCTATGCGTGTGTCATGTATTCTAAATGAAATATCTACTTTTGATCTCTTCTCTGACCTCAAAGCTTTTGAGTATGATATTGACAGAAGAGAGAAAGCTGAAGAATCTCCTTCAAAGGTTACAGCACTAGCCGCTGTATCGAACCGTCGACACAGCATGCTCAGCTCGTCTAAGCCTAGTCACAAGAATGCTGATAGTGACGACGACATCCTGTCTCAAGATGAAATGGCACTTCTCATGCATAAGTTCAAGAAGTTCATCAAGCAATCGGGAAAGACTCCCTACAGGCCCAAGCCTGTCCACAAGGTAAGTACCGAAACTTCATCCGGTGATGCTAACCTGTGCTATAATTGCAGGAAACCAGGGCATTATGCAAACAAATATACTCATCCCAAAGTTCAAAGGTTGCCGGAAGCCGAGCAACAAGAGAGGGATGAACGAAGACTTGCTTGGAAAAACAAGCTCAAGGCCCTGATCGGAGAATTAGAAGCCTTCCCCACACCATCCAAATCATAAAAATGTCTTCAGGTGGTCACTGAAAGTGATTCATCTGACGATGAGTTTGATGATAAAGCATTTATGTGCTTTATGGCCAAGGACATTCCGGAAGATCAAGATAGCGACGATGAGGTAAGCTCAACCTCAATCATTCCTGCCAATGCATCTCATACTTTTGAAAACATGATGAATGAGTTTAAAAACATTTAGAAGGCCCATGAGACACTAAAAAATGAGAATATACAGCTCCAACTGTCCAACCTAGAGCTGAAAGATAAAAATGACTCGCTGAAAATAAATTATGAAAATATGTCTGTTGATTATGAAACCAGCAAAGTCGATTATGAAAAACTCATGGAGAGCAATCATCAACTTGCTCATGAACTAAGTGAGGTTAAAACCCACAATGAGAGCAAGACAAATGATTTCGTTCTACTTCAAGCCAAAGTCAAAACTCTCGAAAAACGAGAAGACGAACTTGAGACCATTCTGAAATCTTTCGAGAAATCGTCCAAAAGAATGGAAGAAATTCTGAGCACTGGGCAACATGATCATGATAAAAGTGGCTTGGGATACAGCTCATGTTCAAATAAAGGGAAAACTAGTACAATGTTTGTCAGGGGTGTGGAACCCATTCCTGTGTCGAAAGATACCCCTAGTCCTGTGAAGGAACCTGCTGCACCGCGAAAAGCGAAGGCTGCCATTCCGCCACCGCAATCCTCTTCTAAACAGCGGAATCATAAGCCATTCCATCCTGTAAGGCACACACAACAGCATGCTCCCTGAGCATATCAACAGCGCCAACAGCTGTTCAGAAAGAAAGGTGTATCCAAATACCAAAGGCCCGCACGGCAGTACTATCAGTACAGCACGCCTAGGTATTGGATACAGGAGCCGCTTTATCCATCGAGACAGCAAGTGTCCGCACAGTATCAACCACAGTGTTTGGAATCCAACTAGAGACCCAGAAGGCAAGCTGTTAGGCCAAAGAAAATGGCTCCACCTCCAAGACGGCACTCGTACTGGACTAATAATAACCCTAAATTTTACATACATAACAATTATCATGGTTATAGCGACTACGTATATGCCCCACATAGATACCACAACACTGTACCGAATATGACCTACAGTAAACCAATTGCTGTCAGGAAAATTTGGGTACCTAAAGGCACTAACATTTATGGACCCAACAATCAAAGGGGACCTAAATCTACTTAATCTCTTTGCATACAGGACATCCTAGAGGAGGACATATGGTACTTCGATAGTGGATGCTCTCGGCACATGACAGGAGATAGAAGCAAGCTATCAGATTTCGTAGAAGGTCGCGGTCCAAAAGTGCGCTTCGGTGATAAATCTAAAGGAAGAACAAGAGGGAAAGGAAACTTTCTTGTAGGAAAATTCAAATTCACCGATGTTGCATATGTTGAAGGCTTACAGTTCAATCTACTTAGTATTAGCCAGTTCTGTGATAAATAGTTCTCGGTGAAATTCTATATAGATCGCTGTAGAGGCAAGAACATCCAGACCAAAGAAGTTGTGCTTACAGGAAGCAGATCAGGTAACATGTATATTGCTGACTGGAAGCCTATGAGCTCCTCAATTCCATGCTTTGTTGCCAAAGGCACTGCAGATCTAAGCTGGTTATGGCACAAGAGGTTGTCCCACGTCAACTTCAAGACGATCAACAAGCTCTCAAGACAGGGATTGGTAAGAGGATTGCTAAACATGTCATTCAAAAAGGAAAGCATCTGCGGACCATGTCAGAAAGGCAAGCAAATCAAGTCAACCCTGAAGAGCAAATCCTACCTTTCAACCCACAGAGTATTGGAGATGCTACACATGGATCTATATGGTCCTGTCGACCCAGTAAGTTTGGGAGGTAAGAAATACTATCTTGTTGTTGTTGATGATTACTCCAGGTATGCTTGGACAATTTTCCTAAGCAAGAAGAAGGAAACAACATCAAAGTTGCCCGAGTTCCTGAGAAAGCTTCAAAATGAAAAGGCATTGAGTATCGTGTCCATTCGTTCCGACAGAGGTACAGAATTTACTAATCGCTTTATAGAGTAGTACTATTCGGAGAATGGGATACATCACAAATACTCAGCTGCCCGTACACCTCAACAAAATGGTGTTGCCGAACGAAAGAATAGGATGCTGAAAGAAGCGACAAGGACAATGATTGCCGCAAGCAAGTTGCCACAGCGTTTCTGGGGTGAAGCAACCAATACAACATGATACACTCAAAATCGCTGTATCGTCAACAAACACCACAACAAAACAGCATACGAGGTATGGAACAACAAAACTCCGTTAGTTTCGTACTTTCACATTTTCGGATGCAGGTATTATGTGTTGAATAATGGGAAGGATCAACTTAGAACCTTCGATGAGAAGTCAGATGAAGGAATATTTGTAGGATACTCCTCCGTCAGCAAAGCTTACAAGATCTTTAATAAAAGGAAGCTGACGATCGAGGAATCAGTTCATGTAGTGTTCGACGAACCTCACCATGACCCTACAGGAGTAGAAGATGTTACTCAGAACATTCAACAACTCTCCATATTAGATCCACCAACTCCCATAGAACCTGTTGTTGACCTAGAAATCAACCCCGCAGCTGTAAGAATCGACGTAGATGAAGCCGATGCTGTACAAGCTGAAGCTGAAACTACAGCAACTCTCGATACAGTATGGGACCCTGAATTAGAACCCGACCGAAGATGGTTGAGAGATCACCCGCAAGAGCTGATCATTGGAAATACAGATGCTGGTGTTTCTACCCGTAGGAGAATACAATGTACACAAGGAAATGTACTTTGTGCACAAGAAGAACTAGATATTGAGAAATCACCATTTCCTGAATGGAAATCTCAATCCGAGCTTAGAAGACTCAACATGTGCACTATTGCTGTATTCTTAGCCCAGTCCGAACCTGTTTCTACCATAGACGCTCTCAATAATTCTCATTGGATAACATCTATGGAAGAAGAGCTTAACGGTTTCGAAAGAAACAATGTATGGTATCTTGTACCCAGACCTACGCATCAATCGGTTATTAGAACCAAATGGGTATTTAGAAACAAGAAGGATCGAAATGGATTGATCATAAGGAACAAATCAAGGCTAGTCGCACAAGGATATAGACAGGAAGAAGGCATAGACTACGATGAAACTTTTGCCCCTGTAGCCAGACTTGAAGCCATTAGGATATTCCTAGCCTTTGCCGCCCATAAGAGCTTCATTATATACCAAATGGATATTAAAAGTGCATTCCTGAATGGAGACCTTGCCGAAGAAGTTTATGTTGAACAACCACCAGGGTTTGCCAACACAGACGGTATCGATTTAGTATACAGACTGAGGAAAGCACTGTATGGACTTAAACAAGCCCCTAGAGCATGGTATGAAACTCTGTCCCAGTATCTAATCAACAATGGCTTTGAGAAAGGTGCTGTGGATAAAACCTTGTTCAAAATACAGGAAGGCGATGACCTTCTAATGGTTCAAATCTATGTTGATGATATTATGTTTGGTTCAACTAACCTTGCTTTGTGTCAAAGGTTCTCTCATCTCATGCAAAGTAAATTTGAAATGAGTATGATGGGAGAACTTAGCTATTTCCTAGGTTTGCAGGTAAAGCAGTTGCCTACAGGGATCTTCATCAACCAGGAAAAATACAGCAAGGAGATTCTCAACAAATTTGGAATGAACACTTCAAAATCATCGCCAACTCCCATGAGCACTTCCATGCAAATTAGTGCCGATGAAGCCGGAAAGCCGGTTGACCAATCACTCTACAGGAAGCTTATTAGCTCGCTCCTGTACCTAACGGCTGGCAGGCCCGATATCCAGTTTGCTGTAGGAGTATATGCGAGATATCAAGTAGCACCTAAGGAATCACACTTCAATACAGCTAAACGAATCCTGAAGTATATTAAAGGAACAGTCGATGTAGGACTGTGGTATCCTAAAGAAGGCGGATTCGATTTAGTTGGATACAGCGACTCAGATCTCGGTGGATGCAAGCTAGATAGGAAGAGTATAAGTGGAACTTGTCACTTCCTTGGACCTAGACTTGTTTCTTGCTTCAGTAAGAATCAATTGGCAAACTCACTTTCCACGGTTGAATCAGAATACTATGCTGCTGGTAGTTGCTGTATGCAGATCCTTTGGATGCAGCAATAGTTGTCAGATTATGGGATTGAAGCCAAGGAAACGCCGATCATGTGTGATAGCACGAGTGCAATTGCTATAACACACAACCCTGTATTGCACTCGCGCACTAAGCATGTCAACATGAAGCATCATTTCATAAGGAATCATGTCGAGAACAAGGATGTTCGGCTCGAAAAGGTTCATATAGATATTCAGTTGGCCGACATCTTCACCAAGCCTCTCGACACAGCAAGATTCAACATGCTTCGACAAGAATTGGGATTGCTACAGCCCGACTCCCTGTAAGTATTTACTATTTTTACTCAACAATTGAGGGGGAATACTGTAAGACCCAAGAATATAGTATCCACCATTAATTATCTGTACACTCAGAGCCGTCAATATAGCACTGTAGTGAACAAAGTAATATGAATCATCCTACAGCTGAAGTGTGCAATAATTAAGGGGGAATACAGTATGACCCATGAATACAGCATTAATCCAAAAGTTGTTGTATGGAATTGAAACCTATATGTACCTTTTAAGGGAGAACGCTGTATCGTCGCGAATACAGCACATACTATGGGAATTCGATTCATTATATATATTATAATATTTCAATTTAAAAATAATTTTTGTCCACGTGCCCTGTTTTCATGTCAAAACGTCATTTACATTAAATGCCTTACACGACATCTGGACAATCGAATCTCAATAGCCGCGATGTTTTCAAATTGTTTAATGTTTAATACCGCCGTTTCAGGCATTGAGGGTAACAACAAATGTCAGAAGTGGGACCCTCTACTATTTTAAAATTCGATGGATAAAGTGTACCAGTTATACAAAGTCCATCATGACCGTTCATTTCAAAAGCCGGTTCCCATCCCTTAAATCTAACCATTAGTTCTCTGAGAAACCCTTCTTCGCCGCCCACTATAAAAGGACTGAAATTGCCATTTGAGACTCTTTACGCTTTCTGCATAATTTAAGAGCACTCAAGCAAATACAGCCTACAAGTTTTTATGCGTTTTACTGCAAATTTCTCTTAATCTCTTTCATCTTTTCTTAAGATTCATCTATGGCGTCTTCTCAGACCTCCGTCACCGCCCTCAAGAAAGCCTCCAATATCATTGATGGACGGATCTTCTACAGATCTGTCGTCATCAAGCGAATTCTCACTGAAACTAATGACGTCGAACCCATGGAGTTCATCATCACCAGACTCCGTCAGCAAGGCCTCTACCGCCTTGGGAGTCACACCGCCGAGAAATACGACGTTCATTTGGTTGAGGACTTCTACCTCAACGCCGCCGTTCGCTTTCTGTCGCTGGCCTAGGAAGGCCACATCGCTGACATCACCGCTGTCATCTGCGGAGTGGAGATCTGCATCGACCGAGATCTTCTCCAGAACATTTATAGGCTGCCCGCTGATGGCCTGACATGGAAGAACTTGAGACTTTTGGTTCTCAAGAGCTGTTGACCAATTACTATGGCCTGTTCACCTGATCAGCTTTGGTTGAATTTGTTCACACTACCTGTCACAAGAAGAATTTCTGTTTGCCATACGTTTACTTGCATGACTTTTGTTGCCGAATCATCGAGAATCGCACTGGTGCATTTGAAATGTACACTAATCTTAGATTTAGGATGATGGTAGCGATTATGACCTGTGAAAAGGTCAATTGGTGTCAAATTATTCTGAAGCGTCTGCAGGAAGAAGTGTCAAAACCTGCGTCGCAAAAGAAATCATTTGGTTTATTTCTAAACCACATTTTGATGAAATGCGGACTTCCACAATCTGCAGATGCGAAGAAAATAAGTTCCCGGATCTACTTAGGAGGCGTCAAGCCTTCGGCTTTTAACCAGAGCACCCTGGTCTGCAACCAACCATCCGTCCACAGTATGCCCGTGTCTGAAGATCCAAGGGATGTTTCTTTGAAGTCCCAGAGTGTGGAATCTTCAAAGAAAAGAAAGAGATCTCACAGCAAGACACCTGTTGCTGCTGAGAAGCCGAAAAGGAAGCTGAGGAGGCTCACAAAAGCTAAATCCACCGAAACATCCGAGGATGCTTATATTGTGGCGCAACCCACTATTGAAATACCCCAGGGCCCAACCCATGTGGAAGAGATGCCCGTTACTATATCGACAGTAAATCCCGAGCCTTTGGCGGCAATGACGGATGAGAGGACATTTGCCATCTTGGAAGACTCTAGCGAGTCGGCTGCCCCTTTGGAGCCAACAGTTAACTCTCCTATGCGGGATTCCACACCTATACAGGATCCACCTTCCTTCGGGGTACCATCCCCTGTAAGGAATCCCTCTTCCATACAGGATCCCACACCTGTAGAGGAAACAATCACTACAACGGATACGAAGTCCCTCCCCGGACTCTATTATCAATCAAACCCTTCTCTCTGTGCAAATTGAACATGCTTATGAAAGATTTCTTCAATGGAAAAGCTATAGGCTATCTCCATACGATGCCTTATACAACTGGAGCGACTGGAGCCATGAAGAAAGATTCGTGTTGGAAGTGACGGACTCCACAGAAGTTGAAGCCCTGATCCAATGGGATAATCAATACTGCAAAGAGCTAATTGAAAGCCATCTTATGCACAAATCAGATGCCAGAATAAAAGGAAAAGATAAGTCCGAGGACTCTCCCAAAAGATCCAAAAGAAGACCACGACTCAGACGACGACGATGATGCCTTTCAGGTAGGTCTGAGAATGAGCCGTGAGGAGGCTCAAGAAAGAGAAGTCCCCCAAATTCACCAAAATGATGAAGGGACATCAAGCCGCAATGAGCCACCCTTGCAACAGCCAGATATTGTTCCCGACAGGAGGAATCAGTCCCTCCTATCTCGGAGGATCAACCATCCGCTTCGGAACAGGCACCCGAGCCTGCTGTCGCCAAAGAAGAAGAAGAATCCAGCGCCTTCCAGCAGGAGGAATCAGTCTCTCTGCCGGAACAGGTGGAAGCTGAGAGACACCAAGAGGATTCAGTCCCTCCTGTACCCATGTCTTCAGAAGCCAATTTGACACAAGAGGATGTCGCACCTCCCACCGCCGATGAAACCCAAACAGCTGCTGCCGCACCAACCGTATTGGAATCTGACGATGGTACTACACCTGAGGATGTCCAATTCACTTCACGTCCTACCATGAACTTGAGAAGGTTGAATTCAGCACAAGACTTTGCTCATCCCGACTCTCCTCGCACTGCAACAAGACAGCGGCAGCCATGATCGAAACAACTTCTCATCTACGAGCCCATGACAAAAATATCAAAGATATGTCACAAGTGCTCTCCTCCCTTGTCGAGAGAATGTCAAACATTGAGACACAGGATGCCGCATTGGAGATCCTAGGACGTCTTGATGACGCCAAAAAGAGGGAAGAAGCAAGAGAAGCCGCAAGGAGAACAAGGCATCAGCACGAAAGGGAATTTAATGCTGCTCAAGACAGCATTACCACAGAGCTGAACAAATTAGCTGGACCCGCTCAAAGTTTTAGGATTTTAGGTTCTCGACCTGAGTTTCATGACCCCAACGTCCCATGGCAAACCATGATTGTAAGGCCTTCTGAAATTCGTCTGCCAACCAACCGCCATCCCACTGCCGAAGAAGTGAAGCAATGGAGGAGAAATGAACTGATGAGATATTTCGCAAAACTCGTCAGGGAATCCGCCATCTTCAAAGGTTATAAAACATTAGCAGAGGCTGCAGACAAATTCACAAAGTTGTTATAAGAAGGAAAGCTTCCTCTCCAACAAGAAATGAAGTCCAAACATAAAAGAGGAGAACGGATCACCCATCCAGATGATTGGATTCTTGCCTTCGACACATCATACGATGGTAGAGCAATCTATTTAGATCGAGGCAATGATTCCCTACAACGTTGGTGGCGTGGAGCCGAGAATGATCCCAACAAGAGGCCATGGAGACACTCGGATTATAGGAGCTGAAATCCTTAGTGTATTATTTTTTTTTGTAATTTACTTTCAAAACAGCAATCTTTGTACTCTATTGCAGTATCAATAAAATTTTGTCTGTCTTGAAAGATTACAACTCGTAATCTACTGTGTTATTGCGTGATTACGTAATTTAACTTAATTGCTAAAATTAATCACAAGTATAGAAACTTGTTTATAAATTAAGCTGTACGAACTTGACTGCGAACAGTTCATAGATTCAGTTGTATGCATCTAGAATACATTGTAAGATTGTGCCTACGCACCAATCATAAGCTTAAGCTGTAAAAACTCTTAGCTGTATCGAACTCGCCTGCGTGCAGTTCATAAAATAGACTAAGTTGCTGAAAGTCAGATCATTCGACAGAAGACCAAGATATCTGCCCGAAGTCATCAAAAAGGTTATTTGCTTCATGAAGAAGGTTTTGGCATCATCAAGAAGGCTTGAATTATTTAAGTCTTAGCAAATTGTCAAAAGGGGGGAAATTGTTGGGATAACAACCCTTATCTGAAATTGTTAGGATAACAATGCCCGGTATCGAAACAGTTAGGATTAACAATCCCTGTATCGAATAATGGTGATAAAGATGTTTTGACAATATGCCAATCCAGCATACAGTAAGGAAACTGTATCGATAAGCTGATCAAATACGTCAACCTGTATCGAAGACCTCACGTAAGATTCAGCATACAGTGGAATCTATCATACAACAAAGAAGTCTCATAAAGACTAAGTATGGAAGCTGTCTCGAATTGATAATACGTAATCCTTCCATACAGCTCTCAACAGGACAAAGAAGGAATCTTCAGTATTTGCTAGAAGTCAAGTCCCGTTGATAAAGAAGTATTTAAATACTAAAGGATATAGTATTTAAATACTGTAAGTCATCAGATCTTCAAATCCCGCAAAATCTGGATCGTGTTTTATTCAAACACATCATCCCATTAGAATGGAATCTTGCTCAACAGATTTATCTCAATGGATATATTTTCAGAAGACTACATATATCTCCTCAAGGCATTGAAGATCAGTTACCAATTTACCATAAACCAAAGCTAATGAAGTTATTATCATATACATCAGAGCAAAACATATCTCCAAAGCTCACTGCCATTCAGATATAAAGAGATATACAGTGCTCAACTCTTGAACAACACATCATCAGCTTACAGTCCAGAAAGTCATAGCTGTTGTTCAACGTTGTTCTATCTTTGAACAAACTCTTATCAGCCCTGTGTGGACTGAGGAATCTTTGCTTCTCCGGAACTGTGTGTGAAGGAATTGCATCGAAGAAGACGAAGCTTCGGAACTGTGTGTGAAGAAGCCAGTCAAGCGTTAGCTCAAACCAATCTGTGTGAACGGTTGAAGCTAAGATCATTATATCAATCTGTGTGAACGATATATTGATTAAGTGTTGTTATAATTACGTAGTTGTGTACGCAGTAATTATAATAAACTTTTTACTCATGTGTGGAGGACCAGTGGACGTAGAGGGGTTTACCTCGAACCACTTTAAATACTGTGTTATTTACCTTCAGCTTTTACTGTTTTATTTAACTGTGATTATTTAAGTATACACTGCCCATCGAGTTGCTGTATCCACATCAACTTACCGTATTTAAGACTTCTGCTACGCACTCAAATTTAAATTAGTACAGCTTGTCGTTTAAAATACTTTCCAAGCTGTATCCAGTATACTTAGTGGCCAACAATGAGGCTTCATGGTACGCCGAAAACTATTATTTCGGAAAGGGATGGCCGACTTGTATCGCATTTCTGGAAGGCTGTACATAGGGCATTGGGAACACGTTTGCATTTTAGCACTTCTTTCTGTTGGGATTTGGTGCCTAAAACGAAGGTGCAATGGAAGCAATATACGAATCTAATTCGATCCGAATCCTTAAAGAGGATCGATCAAGCTACGTATGTATGAATATAAAACGAAACAAAGGTAGATTCGAAATCATACCCTCGCAGTCTGTAGATTAAATGGTGTACTCCACGTAAGCGATTCCCCAAGCTTTAGGTGATCTTTCCCACGAATCCTATTTGTCAAGCTTTTGGATGATCCAACGCCGAAAGCACTGCATCTCTACTTGCCACGCACCGAAAAAACGATCGAAATGACTTCACCTCGTTGTCCTCTAAGAACACGGCTAGAACAAAGTGATATGAGCTTGCTAATATAATCTATAATACTCTAAGTGTATAGATATATTTTCTCTCTATTTATCTCTCAATTTTTCTCTAAGAAAAATGTCAAGAATGTGAATGAAGAAGATGATGAAGACAACTCACAAAGTGTCTCTCTCTCTTGGTTTGTGAATGAACCATGTCTTTTATGAGAGAAGGTGGAGAAGACCTTTAACATGTATTCACAATTATCCACCTAACCCCTTGTCCCCTCTTGAGAATACATCACAAGATGTAGTCTTCATCTCATGATATGCCTTTTTTTTAAAAAATCAAGAAGTCTTCAACCACATAGTGGAAGACAAAGACCAATCAATAAGGTAGACAAATGGGGCGGCCACTAGAAGCTAACGGGAGAGTTCGGTTCGTTTCGGACTCCCTCGAGTCCTAATCCGATAAACTCCATTCCGTCTCGATGTACTTATATCAATCAATTAATCTAATTAATCAATTACATCAAATACAAAATAATATAATTAATTTCTCCAAGAAATAATTATATTCATGGATTAAATTAATCACCCAGTATTATATTTAGTTCATTAGGCCGTAAATCAATTTATCCAATAAATTAATTTAGACATCCAATGTCCCAAAATTAATTAGACATTCAATGTCCGATAAATTAGATATCCAATATCTAGTATTTATAAAGAGAGAATAAGCTCGATTCATTCCGTCGTCAACCCTATTGCGCAACTCGGTAGGTCCGTCTCAGTTAGAAATGGGAGGAACCAAAGAGTAGTAGCACCACCTAGCCAGCCTGACGGCCTACACTGTACCCTAACTGAGAACGAATGATGTGGATCATTCCAAAACCTTTCTATCGTGAATACCAGTATACGTATAAACCCTTCTTTCAAATGTCCCGATTGTAATATCTGGATTTGTTATTATGTATTTCATCTGTATTCGAACCCTGTATTATTCGGATTTGTGATCTCGATAATTGGAGTATGATATTTCTCACATTGGTATCTTTGTACATAAGTATATCGTCTTGCAAAATTTCTCATGCAAACTCATGATAGCGCACGCCAAGAATGTAGCTTAACGCGCGCTATCGGCTACTACTAGTGCACGCTACGAATGTAGGATTTGCGTGCGCTAGGCAATCAATGAGCTAGGCGGCTAGCACATGCACTAGCCGGGACATGGGTCCAGATAAGATTCCCACGGACGAACCTGGACAAATTTGGAGTCAACGCTTATTAGCGTGCGCTAAGAATGGTATGTAGCATGCGCTAATCAGCTATTGTGCAGAAACTTTATTTAAAGGACATCACTCCATTTCTACCTATTCCCTTCATTTGTTCTTCGTCCCTTGGAAGTCCAGAGAGCTTTTCCTACTCCTTAAGCACATACAAATCTGCTGTACTTGATCATTAAATATTAAAGAGTGCCTATACTTGATCATTGAAGAAGAATTCACTTTGAAGTGACACTCAAGCAACCGGAGCTGGATTCTACCTTTTTGGATCAGTGATTTCTTCATTAAAGGTATGTTAATTCTATCTCCAACTTTATATTTGTGTTATGAAGAATAAGATGATCATGCTATCAAGATATTGAGTTCTATTGGTGAATTATTCAACAAACATCATGTTTAGAAGATTGGAATAATTACACTTATGATATTGTCGTTGGAACCTCGTAGTTGGAATCCTAGTACGTCAAATGATGAGAGGAACATTCTGAAGTTGATTATCCATATGATTTATGTTGTCATATTGATCATAAAATTGGGGGTGATATCATTTTCGGTTATAAGGACTTAAGGGAAGAATCATCTTAGGAAATATCCTTTCGTATAAAGTTGGAATTGTTAGTTCACCCTCAAGATGAAGTCTGAATGTGAATAATGATAGTAGAATCTAGTGCACCAACCGGAGATCACCGAAATTCGCATGAGAATGATAATCAAGTTCGAATATAAGAGTTGTGATGATATTCTTTTCCTTGAAACCTCAAAGATGATTGAATCCATAAGATCATTCATAAGTTTATGAATATGACATGTAGACGGATATCACACGTTAATCACTAAAGAGTTCGTAAATTTCATCACCGTTAGAACTATTCTGCTGCCCAATAGTGAACTGACATGCACGCTTAACGTGCGCTAAGCTTTGTGAATTAACGTACGCTAACGGGCTTATTTAGCGTACGCTACGATTGAAACTTAGCGTGCGTTAATTCATCAGGCGAGTCAGTCAACTGATCAGTGAGGTATTGACCGTACATGGTTAGCGTACGCTAGGCTGTGTGTAATTGCGTGCGCTAATGAGTAGCCTTAACGTACGCTACATAGGATGCGTAGCGTGCGTTAAGCAATCCAGGCAGATTTCTTCTAAGAACTTCCGACCGTATTTTGGATTGTTAGATGTTCGTTCGACGTGAGATGAATTCTATATTATTTCTTTTGTTAAGGTTCGATCTTGCTACGTGATTGATCGAAGGGGCGACCTTCTAGCATTTCATTTTTCATAGAAGTATTGTTCTTGTCTTCGAATCGAGGCAAGTACTCTAATTAGAATTGTTTATATTATGACGGCTATATTGTGATTGTATTGTGTATTATGCGTTGTGATTAAATGTCCACCATGCGTTGATCCGACGGGAATCATCATGGAAATCTATAGCTGTGTGTGCTGGATCGTTGGACAGGTAGTTCCACCATGCGTTGGTCCGACGGGATCATCATGGGAATCTATAGCTGTGTGCGCTGGATCGTTGGAATGCCATCAGTATGTTGAAACTGTTATGATGTGATATGTGTTGTTGTTATTTCTCGTTGGAGAAACTTGTTGTGATATAATTGTTGATTATATCCATGTTGTATGATTATTGTACTTGTACTAGCATCGTTGTGCTAACCCCTTCGGGGGTGAACTTTTGTTTATGTTCAGGATCCAGGAGAGCGGGGAAATAACCACTGGAGATGCATGACGACGAGGGTGCAGAGTGATGTTCCGGACGGGTTTAATTGTCTGTCTTTGGTTATTTTTAATAAGTACTCGAGTATGTCGTCAGTTTGTGATTTTTAGATTTTGGTGATGTATTAATAACTCTTCATTTGGATATTTGTATTCTCGGTATTGAACCAGAACTGTTGTATTTTATTAAGTGATTTCATAAGTTGATATCTGTTATTGTCTTTTCATTTATTCAGCCTTGTAAATTCTTATGTAAAGGATTTACGGCGCTGTAATATTCCTGAATATATCGGGGGTGTTACAGAATATGGTATCAGAGCTAAGAGTATGGATATCTTGGCCATTGGGTTAAAATAGGGGTCTTATACGTCTTTTGAGGTAATTGGCCATGAATAACATCACTGTACTGCCTACGTCTTCATGCGAACGGTGGTTGTAAGTTCCTAAACTCTATCTCGTTCTTTACATGTTGTATTTCTTTATACTTGAACATTAGAACGATATTGTTTCCTGCATATTGAGTATTTATGCTTACAGTATGTTGAGAGGCAGACGTGGACGTGGTCGCGGTCGCGGACGCGGACGAAGGAATGCCGAAAGAGAAGCCTCACATTCTAATCAGGCCAGCCACAGTTCAGGCGAGCCACATGGATCTACCAATAATAAACTGGAACCTGCTGCACCCGAAATCCTTCATCAAGTGGTGAACCATATGACTCAGTTCGCCCAGGTCGTGGACCGAATGCAGGTGGCGGTGGGATTACAGCAGGGAGAGAGACAACAAGGGATCCCAGACATGGGAAATCGAGGTGATCGATGGCTGCAAGAGGTGGAAAAGATGCAACCACCCAAATTCGACGGCTTTTATGAGACTCCCACATGGGACCATTGGTTGAAAGAATTGGAGAAAATTTTTGCCAGAATTAATTGCTCAGACGACGGAGAGCCTCTATATCTCAATACTTTCTGATAGGGGAAGCATCCGAGTGGTGGGAAGCCATCCGGCCTGCAGATCATGATGCTGATTGGACAGAATTTAAATTGATGATGGAAGCCCAGTACTGCCCTCGTCCTGTGAGGGAAGCCAAAGTTCGAGAGTTTTTCTCCGCTCAGCCATGAGACGAACCTGTATCCCAGACAATTAAGACATTTAACCAGTAGCTGGCATTTGTTCGACATCTGGTCAGAACAGATGCAGAAATGATGATCCATTTTGATATGAGGATGAAACCAGAAATCCAGAGGTACATGTCCGGTTTTGAATGTACCACTCTCCGCCAATACCAGGATGAGGCGTTGGCGTATGAAATCAAGGAAGCAGTAATGGAGAAGTTTACGGAGTCCAAGAAACAGAAAGTCTATGGTACTTTTACAGAGCACAAGAGCAGCGGGCCCCGCAAGGCCTAGTCATCTTTTTATTCTTTCAAGAAACCTCCGCACCCATCTAAGAGCGGGAAGAATCTCGGAACAATGTCAGCCACGACAGATACAGCAATGAGGTGCTTTAACTGTGGTCGCCCAGGCCACCTTTGGCGTGATTGTTTGCGCACTCCAGTTACATGTTTTGATTGCGGGCAGGAAGGGCACCGTGCGACGTTTTGCAAGGATGCCACCAAGTTCAAAGGAACCCGTACATCGCAGCCAGTTCAGAAGGAAGCTAGTATCCAACAGACGCAGCAAAGTCTTCAGATGCCTTAGAATTTTGGCCGCGGACGAGGCAGAGGACAATGGGACTGAAAGGGGACATCGAGTGCCGGATCTGTTCCCCCACGTCTGTACAAGATGAGGAGGATAGACGATCAGGAAGCTGCTGTCGCATCAGGTACCGTTCAGATCCTTTCCCAGCCAGTTAGCGTTTTATTCGATACAGGAGCTACGCATTTATTTATATCCTCATCTTGTGTAAATAGTTTGAATATTTCTGGTTTTCATTACTGTGAACCTTATGTTGTTGGTTTACCGAGTGGAGAGAGGATTGTTGGAAACTTCGAAACTAGAGATTTCCCTATATCATTTGGAGGCAGAGAGTGGCTCTCGAATCTGATTGTGATAGAAATGCAAGGAGACGACCTGACACTCGAAGATGATTGGCTTAATCGATATAGAGCTATTGTAAACTACCGAAGGAGGAATATATCGCTGATCGCTGACGATGGTTCCGAAATATTGTTTGAAGGATGGAAACCAGGAAGCTCAGGAAAGTTGATCAAGGCGATGAAAGCTGTCAAATTGTTGAAACAGGGCTGTACCGGATACTGGTGCTATGCAATGAAGAGAGAAGACGAAATTGTGGAACTTTCATCCATTCCTATTATGAACGAGTTTCCGGATGTATTTCCTGACGAGTTACCTGGACTACCTCCACGACGGGATGTAGAATTCACCATTGAGTTGGAACCCGGAGCTACACCAATTTCTAAGGTGCCGTATTGTATGGCACCTACTGAGATGTACGAACTGACGAAGCAGCTAGAGGAGTTACTGAACAAAGGCTATATCCAGCCAAGCGTTTCACCTTGGGGAGCGCCAGTTCTTTTTGTCGGGAAGAAGGATGGATCGCTTCGACTCTGTATTGACTATCGAGAGCTGAACAAGATGACGATTAAGAACAAGTATCCGTTGCCACGGATTGATGATTTGTTTGACCAGTTGCAAGGAGCAATATTATTTTTTAAAATCGATCTGAGATCGGGATACCATCAGCTGAGGATTAAGGAATCTGATGTTCCGAAGTCAGCATTCAGAACTCGCTTCGGACACTATGAGTTGTAGTGATGCTGTTTGGTCTCACTAATGCACCTGCTGTATTCATGCAATTGATGAACCGAGTGTTCATTGAATATTTGGATAAATTTGTGGTCGTGTTCATTGATGACATTCTAGTGTATTCTAAGAGCCCGGAAGAGCATGCACAGCATTTACGGATTGTGTTAGACCTGTTAAGAAATGAACAATTGTACGCCAAACTTTCTAAGTGTGAATTCTGGCTAAAGGAAGTAATGTTCCTCGGCCATGTGGTATCAGCTGAAGGAGTCCGAGTAGATCTTCATAAGATCGAAGCAGTTATGGATTGGACGCCTCCAAAGAACGTGAAAGAAATCCGGAGTTTCTTAGGACTTGCTGGATATTATCGTCGATTCGTGGAAGGGTTTTCTAAAATTTCCCGCCCACTTACTCGACTCCTACAGAAAACTCAAAAGTTTGATTGGAGTGAATCGTGTCAGAAAAGCTTTGATGAATTGAAGAAGAGATTGACGACAGCACCGATTTTAACACTTCTACAGGGGACTGGAGGATTCATAGTTTATAGTGATGCTTCGAACCAAGGACTCGGATGTGTATTGATGCAGAATGATAAGGTGATCGCTTATGCGTCACGACAGCTGAAACCTTATGAAGTGAATTACCCAACGCATGATTTAGAGCTAGCGGCAGTAATTTTTGCTTTGAAAATCTAGAGGCATTACCTGTACGGGACTCACTGTCAGATCTTTATGGATCACAAGAGTCTCAAATACATCTTCAGTCAGAAAGAGTTGAACATGCGACAAAGAAGATGGTTAGAGCTGATTAAGGACTATGACTTGGAGATTTTGTATCATCCAGGCAAAGCGAATGTAGTGGCAGATGCACTTAGCCGCAAGCCTGTTTATATTCAGATGCTGGAGACTCTGACCTCCCAACTTAGCCTTCAACGAGAGATGATTCAAGAAGGAATTGAAGTATGGTTACAAAGAGTCCAAGGACAACTGTGCGTAATGGAAATAACTTCACCATTAATCAAAGAAATCAAATCTATGCAGACAGATGATCCTCTGATGATTCGGTTACGTGATGAAGTGATCAAGGAGAAGGCCCCCGGATTCGTAATTCATGATGATGGAGTTTTGAGATTTCAGAGCCGACTCTGCGTTCCCGATGTCGATGTTCTAAAACAGATAATTATGAAGGAAGCTCACAGCTCGCCCTATTCTATCCACCCAGGCACCAGTAAGATGTACAAGGACTTGAAGCCGAATTTCTGGTGGGGCAACATGAAGAAATATGTAGCGGACTATGTTTCGAAATACTTGACTTGTCAGTAGCTTAAGATCGAGCATCAACGACCTGCTGGGATGTTGAAGCCGCTCCCGATTCCTGAATGGAAATGGGAGGACATATCGATGGACTTTATCACTAGTATGCCGAGAACCAAGACAGGAATGAACATGATTTGGGTGATAGTTGATCGTTTAACCAAGTCAGCTCATTTTCTAGGCATTAAGGACACGTGGGGACCAGAGAGGTTGGCACGAGTATTTATTTCAGAGATAGTTCGACTGCATGGTACGCCAAAGACCATTATTTCTGATCGAGATGGTCGTTTTGAGTCTCACTTTTGGAAAGCCGTTCATAAGGCCTTGGGAACCGAATTGAACTTCAGTACAGCTTACCACCCGCAGACGTACGGACAATCCGAGAGGACCATTCAAACGGTGGAAGACATGCTAAACGATTGGGAAGTTCATCTACCGTTGATTGAATTTACCTACAACAATATTTGGCATGCTTCCATTAAGATGGCACCATTCGAGGCATTATACGGGAGGAGATGCAGATCGCCCCTATGTTGGGACGATTCATCAGACTTGATCGGGACAGAACCAGAGTTGATCGTACAGACTCGAGAGAAGATAGCCTTGATTCGTGAAAGGCTGTTGACCGCCCAGTCGATAGAAATCTTATGCAGACGTACGCCGTCGCCCATTGGAGTTCAATACTGGAGCCCACGTACTTTTAAAGGTTTCTCCTATTCGGGGAATCTTTCATTTTGGAAGGAAGGGAAAGCTGAGTCCGAGATATATCGGACCATTCGAGATCCTTGAGAGAGTTGGAGAGTTGGCATATAGATTGGCATTGCCGCCGTCGTTGAGCCATGTTCATAACGTGTTCCACGTATCCAAGTTACGGAGATATATACCGGATCCTAGTCATGTCATTGATTTCGGCGAGAACGAAGTCGCTCAGGATGGAACGTTTGAAGAAAGACCAGTCAAGATACTTGAGAGTCGAGTTAAGCATTTGAGGAACAAACCAATCGTTTTGGTTAAAGTTCAGTGGTCATGCCATGGAGTGGAAGAAGTAACATGGGAAACGGAAGATGGCATGAAGTCCAGATATCCAGAGCTATTTTCGTCTTGAGTTTCGGGACGAAACTCCTTTTTAGTAGGAGAGTATGTAATATCTGGATTTGTTATTATGTATTTCATCTGTATTCGAACCCTGTATTATTCGGATTTGTGATCCCGATAATTGGAGTATGATATTTCTCACATTGGTATCTTTGTACATAAGTATATCGTCTTGCAAAATTTCTCATGCAAACTCATGATAGCGCACGCCAACAATGTAGCTTAACGCGCGCTATCGGCTACTACTAGTGCACGCTACGAATGTAGGATTTGCGTGCGCTAGGCAATCAATGAGCTAGGCGGCTAGCACATGCGCTAGCCGGGACATGGGTCCAGATAAGATTCCCACGGACGAACCTGGACAAATTTGGAGTCAACGCTTATTAGCGTGCGCTAAGAATGGTATGTAGCGTGCGCTAATCAGCTATTGTGCAGAAACTTTATTTAAAGGACATCACTCCATTTCTACCTATTCCCTTCATTTGTTCTTCGTCCCTTGGAAGTCCAGAGAGCTTTTCCTACTCCTTAAGCACATACAAATCTGCTGTACTTGATCATTAAATATTAAAGAGTGCCTATACTTGATCATTGAAGAAGAATTCACTTTGAAGTGACACTCAAGCAACCGGAGCTGGATTCTACCTTTTTGGATCAGTGATTTCTTCATTAAAGGTATGTTAATTCTATCTCCATCTTTATATTTGTGTTATGAAGAATAAGATGATCATGCTATCAAGATATTGAGTTCTATTGGTGAATTATTCAACAAACATCATGTTTAGAAGATTGGAATAATTACACTTATGATATTGTCGTTGGAACCTCGTAGTTGGAATCCTAGTACGTCAAATGATGAGAGGAACATTCTGAAGTTGATTATCCGTATGATTTATGTTGTCATATTGATCATAAAATTGGGGGTGATATCATTTTCGGTTATAAGGACTTAAGGGAAGAATCATCTTAGGAAATATCCTTTCGTATAAAGTTGGAATTGTTAGTTCACCCTCAAGATGAAGTCTGAATGTGAATAATGATAGTAGAATCTAGTGCACCAACCGGAGATCACCGAAATTCGCATGAGAATGATAATCAAGTTCGAATATAAGAGTTGTGATGATATTATTTTCCTTGAAACCTTAAAGATGATTGCATCCATAAGATCATTCATAAGTGTATGAATATGACATGTAGACGGATATCACACGTTAATCACTAAAGAGTTCGTAAATTTCATCACCGTTAGAACTAGTCTGCTGCCCAACAGTGAACTGCCATGCACGCTTAACGTGCGCTAAGCTTTGTGAATTAACGTACGCTAACGGGCTTATTTAGTGTACGTTACGATTGAAACTTAGCGTGCGTTAAGTCATCAGGCGAGTCAGTCGGCTGATCAGTGAGTTACTGACCGTACATGGTTAGCACACGCTAGGCTGTGTGTAATTGCGTGCGCTAACGAGTAGCCTTAACGTACGCTACATAGGATGCGTAGCGTGCGTTAAGCAATCCAGGCAGATTTCTTCTAAGAACTTCCGACCGTATTTTGGATTGTTATATGTTAATTCGACGTGAGATGAATTCTATATTATTTGTTTTGTTAAGGTTCGAGCTTGCTATGTGATTGATCGAAGGGGCGACCTTCGAGTATTTCGTTTTTCGTGGAAGTATTGTTCTTGTTCGAATCGAGGCAAGTACTCTAATTAGAATTATTTATATTATGACGATTATATTGTGATTGTATTGTGTATTATGCGTTGTGATTAAATGTCCACCATGCGTTGATCCGACGGGAATCATCATGGGAATCTATAGCTGTGCACGCTGGATCGTTGTACAGGTAGTTCCACCATGCGTTGGTCCGACAGGATCATCATGGGAATCTATAGATATGTGCGCTGGATCATTGGAATGCCATCAGTATGTTGAAACTGTTATGATGTGATATGTGTTGTTATTTCTCGTTGGAGAAACTTGTTGTGATATAATTGTTGATTATATCCCTATTGTATGATTATTGTACTTATACTATCATCGTTGTGCTAACCCCTTCGGGGGTAAACATTTGTTTATGTTCAGGATCCAGGAGAGCGGGGAAACAACCACTGGAGTTGCATGACGACGAGGGTGCAGAGTGATGTTCCGGCCGGGTTTAATTATCTGTGTTTGGTTAGTTTTAATAAGTACTCGAGTACGTCGTCAGTTTGTGATGTTTGGATGTTGGTGATGCATTAATAACTCTTCATTTGGATATTTGTATTCTCGCTATTGAACCAGAACTGTTGTATTTTATTTAAGTGATTTCATAAGTTGGTATATGTTTTTGTCTTTTCATTTCTTCAGCCTTGTAAATTCTTATGTAAAGGATTTACGGCACTGTAATATTCCTGAATATATCGGGGGTGTTACACCGATCAAGTTATAGGGTCACAGTCAGTCAAACCCAATCTATACTTGACTCTATGCATGATTTAATGCAAACCGATATCATTGAGCTCTCGTGTATCCAATACAACTAGCTCCAATGCTTTGGGCAAAGATTTATGGTATTATTTGCCAATAACCGCATAGGACATATGCCTGTTCACTTACAGAAGAAAGAATCCTATCTTGGTATTCAATAGGACCTGCTACTTGCCCGTCAAGACGCACGTCGAGGTTGACCCCCACCTTCCAGTTTTCTGGGTCAAACTACTCTAATAAAAATCTTAACGTCACAAGCACATCCCTACTAAATCCTAAAGTCGAAGGTTCACGAATACCTATCACAACCTTACGATTCCATTATTGGCAGTCCCGGAGTGAAATTCGTCTGAAGAATCGAATCTCATTAGCATACCTATACGTGTGCTCCCATTAACCATTAGTGATCGACAGACACTCTCTAAGTCAAAGAAGACATCATATAAGTCTTCGCATAAACTTAACGCCCAGTCAGGTTTCATCGACTTGCGAACGGTTTGAGTATTTGATCCATAAACCTTTCCAGTGCCGATCCCCTTATCTAATAAGGAGTGGAATGTTCTGCTCTCAAATACATGGACTAGTTTCTATATATATATATATATATATATATATATATATATATATATATATATATATATACACACTTAGGAGTTAGGAATGCCAGTGACTACAAGTAAATAAAGAAACATATAATTTCCTTCTGATAATGTTTTACATAATAACAAGTACAATGCCCTCACTCAACATCCTCTGAGTGGCATTCAAGGGCATACTCCTAACAATCTCCCACTTGCACTCAATGCCACACACTATGGTATCTAATACCTATGTTCTCTAGATGATGCTCCAAGCTAATCTGAGTAAGTGGCTTGGTCAGTGGATCAGCGATGTTGTCGGTTGGGTCTACTCTACGCAGCACAATGTATCCTTTGCGAACAAATTCTCTCACGCGATGATACTTTATCTCAATGTGTTTTATACCTTTGTGAGACCTCAGCTCCTAGGCCTGTGCTACCACTCCATTGTTATTGTATAAAGACAAAAACAGGCAGTGCAACACATGGTGTCACGTGAAGTTCACTCAGTAACTTCTTAATCCAAAAACCCTTCCTTTGGAGGCCTCCAAGGCCGCTTTATACTCAGCCTAACAAGTGGAATCAGCAGTCGCACTATGCTGGGCACTATGCCAAGATACTGTTCCTCCATTAAGAGTAAAGTGTAGCCAGAAGTAGACACAGAGTTGTATTTTTGTCCTTGGAAGTCTGAATCAGTGAAAATCCGTCACATTCAGTTCTCCACCACCATACTTAAGAACCAGATCTCTAGTCCTTCTAAAGTACTTGAGAACGTTCTTTACGGCAGTCCGATGTTCTCTACCTGGGTTTGCCTGAAACTTACTTACCACGCTCCCAGCATGCGCAATGTCAGGTCTCATACACAACAAGACATACACAAGGCTACCCATAGCCGAAGCATATGGTATATTACTTATTTTCTTTCGTTGTTCCTCACTATGAGGACACATATTCAAGGTGAGTTTTATTCCATGTTGTTTCGGTAGGAACCCTCTTTTAGTATAATCCATCTTAAATCGCTTTAAGATTATATCTACATAGAGGGCTTGGGAAAGAGCTATCATTCTCTTCGATCTAAACCAGTAGAGTCGAATCCCAAGAATATAGGTTTCTTCTCCCAAGTCTTTCATGGAGAACTTACTCGAAAGCCAAGCTTTCACCGAACTGAGCATTCCCACATTGTTTTTCTATTAGTAGAATGTCATCTACATATAGTACTACGAGTGCGATATTGCTCCCACTAAACCTCTTGTATACACAAGGTTCCTCTTCATTTTGCATGAAGTTAAACTTTTTAACTGCCTCATCAAAACGAAGGTCATAACTATGTGAAGACTGCTATAATCCATTTCACGGAGTCTACATCCACCATCGCTAGGTCATAGGTCGCGGGTCGGTCTCTTGGTTATCACCTGGAACCTCGTGGAGACCTAGTTCCTCCAAGTGGATAAAACCTATACCTCTCAGATAATTGAGACACCCTACTAGACCTACAAGGTAGTTGTACTTGTGTTTCAGAAGTTTCGGTTCCATCTTCTTGTACAGGTTTCTCCTGGAAAGTTTCATTATATTCTTCCAAAGAAATACTTATACATGTCCCACCTTCCTAAATGAACTCATCTTCCAGGAAGTGTGCTTGAAAAGCAACAATAATCTTTCGATCTTAGGGCATGTAGAATAGATAACCCATCATCCTAGATAGGAATCTAATGAAAACGTCCCTTCACGGACCTTGCTTCCAACTTCTACACCTTAGTTTTCTTGACATAGGCGAGACATCCCCAAATCCTAATATGATTAAGACTTGGTCTCATGCCCTCCCACATCTCATGCGGAGTTTTAGGAACGGACTTGGAAGGACATCTGTTCAAGATATAAGCAACAGTCAGGAGCACATAACCCCATAGGTAAATTAGTAAGTCGGTGTAGCTAAGCATGGAACGAACTACGTCCAACAAGGTTCGGTTCCTTCTTTCCGACACACTATTTAACTGAGGAGTTCCTGGAGGCGTAAGTTGTGGCACTATTCCGTGCTCCTTTAGGAGCCCGTCAAACTCAGTGCTCATATTCTCGCCACCTCTGTCTGACCGAATTGCTTGATATGATG
This sequence comes from Orobanche coerulescens, assembly GCA_033398695.1. Classification (NCBI taxonomy): domain Eukaryota; kingdom Viridiplantae; phylum Streptophyta; class Magnoliopsida; order Lamiales; family Orobanchaceae; genus Orobanche; species Orobanche coerulescens. Next base: position 68,186,045 of record CM065810.1, read on the forward strand.
TACCAGTTTGTTTTTCGACTAGGACCTTAAATTCCTGGAATTTCTCAAAAGCCTCGGATTTATGTTTCATTAAGTATACATAACCATACCTAGTATGCCCATCCGTAAACATAATGAAATACTGATATCCATCATGTGCTACTTCTAAAACACCACATACGTCAGTATGGACTAATCCAAGTTTATCAGCGGCTCTTTAAAAAGTCCCTGTGAAGGGGGACTTAGTCATTTTGTATTTAAGGCAAGATTCACAAGTTGGAAAGAGATCCGATCCCAATGGACCCATAAGTCCATCCTTTTCCATTTTGTAAACCTTGGTCTGACCAACATGACCAAGTCTAAGATGCCATTTCAAAACTTCATTAGTTTCATCCCTACCACGCTTCCTAGTCATAGTATTCACAACGACTTTGTTACTTAGGTTTAGATGATACAGTTCATTCAATAATGTAACAGTGCCTACTAGTTTATTTCTAAAATAAATTTTGGAGGAACCATCACCAATGAAAAATGAAAACCCTTTCCGATCCATGACCGGAATGGATACAATATTTTTATGCCACTTGGGCAAAACAAGTACACCATCTAATGTCAACACAAAGCCGGATTCCAAATCTAAAAGAAGTGATCCTATGTCAGTTGCTTCAACACTATGCCTGCTTCCGACAGTAATCATCATTTCCCCAGCTCCAAGCTTCCTACTTTGTTCCAGATCCTGATTCACGATACAAATGTGAGAACTAGCACCTGAATCCAGTATTCAAGAAGTAGAAAATCCAGTAGCAGGACAATTTGATTCCAAAACTAAAATATCTGTACCTGAAGTGCCATGAAGAATCGGACAGTATCTAGCCCAGTGGCCCAGCTCACCACATTTGAGACATGCATCCTTCTTCTTCTTGTTGCCTTTTGGAACCATCGGGCCCTTGCCCTTACCCTTAAGGTCCTTGATTTATGGGCATGTCTGCTTCTTGGTCTTTTTCTTCTTATTCTTAGACCTCCGAGGTCCAGAAGAAATCACAAGGGCAGATTCCTTCACCCGCGGAGTCTTCATCCGAGACTGAGCGGTTACCAGTTTGTTCATCAACCCTGCTAAATTTCAAGCAATATCATTGCGGTTGAAATTCACAACAAACGGTGAGAAGGAATCAGGAAGAGATTGCCGGATGAGGTCGATTTGAAGAGAATCATGCATCCAAAAGTCAAGAGCCTCCAATCTCTCGATGATAGAGATCATTTTGAGGATATGGTCCCCAACTGTCTCACCTTCCTTCATCCTGGCACCGAAAAGCTCTTTAGATATCTCATATCTAGCAATTCGAGTGTGCTCAACATAAAGCTCAGTTAAGTGAGATAAAATCTGCATAGCATAAGTCATTTTCTCATGAGCTCTCTGAAACTCATTAGACATAGAAGCCATCATATAGGCACAAACTTTTATGTCATCCTTAACCCACTTTTCGTGGTGTTCAACTTCTTCCTGATTGGCTCTAGTCCGCACAGGAGGCGCCGGAATGTATGCCTCCAAGACGTATCCCAGTGCCTCTATACTGAGGACAATCATCAGGTTGCGGATCCAGTCCACAAAATTAGGGCCAATTAAGGTGTTCTTTTCGAGTAGTATAGCGAGTGGGTTCATTGTCATATTGAGAGTTGATATTAGTCCGAATTAAGTATGACAGATTTATTAGTGACTCGTTCAATTATGATATGAGTATAGAATTAAGGTCTTTTCTATTCTTTTAACCCATCTCCCACTATTTTTATTGGAATAACACACTCCCATGTGAGATTCGGAAGTATTGTTCGCATTACTTAAAGTGGGGATCGATTCTTTATAAATTTTAATCGAGGGCAACCGAATAGGTTTCTAGTCTATTAATTTTCATAAAGTGGTGTTCAACACCAACCCATCTAATGGATGATTCGATCTTCTTTTTACCTTGTTCATTCCCCTCAACCTATACGGTTCCTATGGTTCGTGAACAAGTTAAGTTTACACCATCGACGCTGATCAGTTTCACAATTGAATCTTATCCGACAACCGAACAGGTTTCTAGGGATAAAATTTGCTCCAACCAAAGGCATCCAATGCGCTCTCGGTAATTTATCGATCCTCCCCAAGCGACTACCCTGATAACTCGTAAGCATAGCACATCCGGTTTTGGATTTTAATTTTCCGAAAGCTCGATGGAGGGAAGGAAAACCTTGATATCTTTTAAACTTAATAATTTGTCATGGGAGAATTTTCGCGATTAATGTTACACTCTGCACATTAATTCATTTAAGTGCATTTGTAGCATTCATACCATAGGAATGAACATACACAACCTAGTTGCTACCAACATGCATGGACCGTTCCTATAAAAAAACGTCGTAATCTAATTACAAGTCTCCGGTCTTGAATCTTCGTCTTCTCGATCAAATCTCCTCCGGTCTTCGTCATTACATATAAATTTTACATTGAAAAATTGCATCCTAGATACAAATATTTCTAGTAAAATAAATAGGCTCAAAACGGCCTTTACAACCCAATCGAATAAAACCGAACGATTCAAAACTAGGTCCATGAACCACATCCCCATTGTAAAGCATTCCTCCAATAAATGTTGGTATAAAATCGGATATTTGCGCCGTTTTGTGCAGAAGCGAAAATAAATTGCGGAAAATAAATCACACAAGGATTTATAGAGGTTCGGCTATTAACGAAGCCTACGTCCTCTCTCGATGTATCTTTTTCTTAGGATTAAGATCAAAACCTCTACGCCTCTCTTCTATCGGTCGAGAGATTACCGTTACAAGCTCATGTTCTATCGGTCCGAGTAAAACCGTTTTTCCTTTTCTATTGGATAAGGAATCAACCACTCTAGATTTCTATGGGTACTAGATAAACCTCACTTAGATATCGATTGCGATTCTAACAATGCCGGATACTTGATTTTAATAACACCGAATCCAATCGTATCTTTTCTTTTACCTCTCGTGTATAATGTTGAATGTATAAACACTCAAACTAACAATATAAGCTCAATATTACAACAACAATATAAGTATATGAATATAAGATCAATGTCTTGAATGCCTGGAGTTGTTGTACTCAAACAATACCATAGGAATGGTATTTATAGGCATTTTCCACAAACTAGCCGTTGCTGCTATTTTGACTTGCAAGCGTGCGCTAGCCTTCTCTATTAGCGTGCGCTAACTCATTAGCGTGCGCTAGACTGTTCCCAGTTTCAGTCCAGTAGCTTCATTTCTTCTTTAGCGTACGTTATGCCTTCTGGCTTACGTACGTAACCATCTTGTATTAGCGTACATTAATAACACATTGTAGCATGCGCTAATACAATATATTCGTTGCATGGATTGTCAAAGTATCCGTTTGATATGTTGACTTTGACCTGCTTTTCCCAACATTCTGATTGACTTGATTCAAACTGCTTAGCGTTCTCTATTCCTTCTTTGTAGCATGCGCTAATGCTGACTTTATTGCATACGACATTATGTGTTTGAATTCCTTCACAACGGTAACAAGGTTCGATAGCGTGCGTTAATGATAACGTGTAGCGTGCGCTATCCTATCAGCTGACTTCACTTCAGCTAACTTCGAACTAGGTTGAAATGCAGATGACTTCCCGTTAGCGTGTGCTAAAATATATGTCTTAGCGTGCGCTAGACATGCCTTTTGCTCAGCTTTTTGCAACTTCGTCAGCTTCGTCGTTTTGCTTCGCCTCGATGTTGTTTTGTTGTTTAGCAACTTTAATCATCAAAACACAAATTAAATAATGTATGGAATAAATATTCCAACAATAAATACTAAATAAATGGATTGCATATAAATATATTGATCCAATCAATTTACACAATTGGTAATACGAAAACGTTCAAAATAATTCGATCATCCACAAGTATTCCAATTAATCAATTTTACCTTATAAAATGAAATACCATAAATCATTTTAATCATATTAAACCCAATTTAACATGCGGGAGATTAATTTTCTGGAACATATGAAAAATCGAGTCCGAAACGGGTCTGGAAGCGGACACCGTCGAGTCACAAGATGACACGGGCCATGCCAAACTCACTGGACAAGTGACCTGACCATGTCAAAGAGTGACCCGACCATGTCACCTGTCTAGAATACCGAAACTCGTCGGAAGGTCGTCCAACGACTATCCGGGGCTAGATTTTCGACCGGATATCCAATATCAATATTTTCTGACTTTCATATCTACAATATTAATTTTCCAGAAATTAAAGATTATATTTAGACATAAATTTATGAAAATATAACTACAGCGAACGAAAAACATACGCGACGATTATGACTATAAATGATTCCATATCATTCACCATCCAATCAAGCATTCCAAATGCAAGACCTACGCTCCGATACCACTGTTAGGATTCGGTGCCTAAAACAAAGGCGCAACAGAAGCAATATATGAATCTAATTCTATCCGAATCCCTAAAGAGGTCGATCAAGCTACATATATACGAATATAAAACGAAACAAAGGAAGATTCAAAATCATACCCTCGTAGTCCGTTGATTAAATGGTGTACTCCACGTAAGCGATTCCCCAAGCTTTAGGTGATCTTCCCCACGAATTCTATTCGTCAAGCTATTAGATGATCCAACGCTGAAAGCACCGCATCTCTACTTGCCACGCGCTGGAAAAACGACCGGAATGAATTCACCTCGTTGTCCTCTAAGAACATGGCTAGAACGAAGTGATATGAGCTTGCTAATATAATCTATAACACTATAAGTGTATAGATATATTTTCTCTCTATTTATCTCTCATTTTTTCTCTAAGAAAAATGTCAAGAAGGTGAATGAAGAAGATGATGAAGGCAACTCACAAAGTCTCTCTCTCTCTCTCTTGGTTTGTGAATGAACCGTATGTCTTTTATGAGAGAAGGTGGAGAAGACCTTTAACATGTCTTCACAATTATCCACCTAACCCCTTGTCCCCTCTTGAGAATACATCACAAGATGTAGTCTTCATCTTATGATATGCCTTTTGATTAAAAAATCAAGAAGTCTTCAACCATACAGTGGAAGACAAAGACCAATCAATAAGGTAGACAAATGGGGTGGCCACTAGAAGCTAACGGGAGAGTCGGTTCGTTTGAGACTCCCTCGAGTCCTAATCCGATAAACTCCATTCGGTCTCGATGTACTTATATCAATCAATTAATCTAATTAATTAATTACATCAAATACAAAATAATATAATTAATTTCTCCAAGAAATAATTATATTCATGAATTAAATTAATCACCCAGTATTATATTTGATTCATTAGGCCGTAAATTAATTTATCGAATAAATTAATTTAGACATCCAATGTCCCAAAATTAATTAGACATCCAATGTCCAATAAATAAGATATCCAATATCTAATATTTATAAAGAGAGAATAAGCTCGATTCATCATATTGCGCGACTGTATAGGTTCGTTTCAGTTAGCAATGGGAGGAACCAAAGAGTAGTAGCACCACCTAGCCAGCCTGGCGGCCTACACTGTACCTAACTGAGAACGAATGATGAGGATCATTCCAAAACCTTTCTGTCGTGAATACTAGTATATGTATAAACCCTTGTTTCAAATGTCCCGATCAAGTTATAGGGTCACGGTCAGTCAAACCCTATCTGTACTTGACTCTATGCATGAGGTAATGCAAACCGAGATCATTGAGCTCTCATGTATCCAATACAACTAGCTCCAATGCTTTGGCCAAAGACTTATGATCTCATTTTCCAATAACCGCATAGGACATATGCCTGTTCACTTACAGGAAACGAAATCATATCTTGGTATTCAGTAGGACCTGCTACTTGCCCGTCAAGACGTACGCCGAGTTTGACCCCCACCTTCCAGTTTTCTGGGTCGAACTACTCTAATGAAAATCTTAACGTCACAAACACGTCCCTACTAAATCCTTAAGTCGAAGGTTCATGAATACCTATTACAACCTTAAGATTCCGTCACTGACAATCCCGGAGTGACATCCATATGACGAATCGAGGGTGAGTCGGTTCGAGTATACTAATCTCATTAGCATAACTATAATGTGTGCTCCCACTAACCATTAGTGATCGACAGGCACTCTCCAAGTCAAAGAACTCGTCATACAAGTCTTCGCATAAACTTAACGCCCAGTCAGGTTTCATCGACTTGCGAATGGTTAAGTATTTGAGCCATAAACCTTTACAGTGCCGATCCCGTTATCCAATAAGGAGTGGAATGGTTTTCTCTCAAATACACGAACTAGTTTCTATATATATATATATATATATACGAGTCAGGAATTCCATGACTACAAGTAAATAAAGAAACATATAATTGCCTTCTGATAATGTTTTACATAATAACAAGTACAATGCCCTCACTCAACATCCTTTGAGTGGCATTCGAGGGCATCCTCCTAACACTTTACACCCTCAGACCGATGGAAAATCTTAGCATACCATTCAGACATTCGAGGATATGTTACATGTGTGTGCGTTAGATTGGAGTAGTGACTGGGAAGAAGACTTGGCTTTAATTGAGTTCACTTACAATAATAGCTGACACGCCTCGATAAAGATGGCACCGTATGAGGCGCTTTACGATCGACGTTGTAGATCATCGATATGCTGGAATAAGCCATCCGATTTAGTTGGCACTGAGCCAGATCTTGTGCTGGAGATAAAAAGGAAACTTGAGTTGATTTGAGAAAGATTGTTGACTGCCCAGAGTCGACAGAGTCCTACGCGGATGTTAGGTGTCGACCCTTAGAATTTGAGGTAGGAGATCATGTTTTGTTGAAGGTATCTCCATCGAAGGGAGTTTTCTGTTCTGGGAAAAAGGGAAAGCTCAGTCCAAGATATATTGGACCTTTTGAGATATTACAAAGAGTTGGCGAGTTGGCTTACTGTTTGGTGTTACCCACGTCCTTGAGCCACGTTCATAGCGTATTTCACGTTTCTCAATTGAGGAAGTACATTCGAATGTGTTGTTTTGTTGTTCCTACAAGTCCGTAAGGTAGAATTATTCATGTTGTGAGCTTCGGTTTAGCGTTTCGATGGCGTATCATGATTTTCGGACGTTTGGGCCATTTTGTAATTTCCTAAAAATTTAGGGAAATTACTTCCATTGTCGTATTCCAAGCCTACGGATGGTCGGAAATGTGTTTTCTTTTAGAACTTAGATTCGTCGCCGCGAATACTTCGTATATGGGTCTTTGGATTCCATCTTTTGTTGCGTTTCGGTTTTGTGCTTTCTTGGGCAGTGGACTGCACTCAGCAGCACCGAACTGCTGCCTGAATAACGCATGTTATTCATGTTCTCTTACATACGCTATCTGAGTACTGTTAACGTACGTTAACTCCTAGAAATAGCATACGCTAGCATCTTCAGCATTTTGGGCAGGGGTTCTACCGAGTCTTTACGTACGTTAAGTAAGGGTGTTACATACGTAAACGCCCTAACGTATGTTAACTCCACCATGTTAACGTACGTAAACTGCTGTCAAGTATTTAAAAACCTGAGTTGACCTCAGACGCGTTTGTCCGTGATTTGAGTTCCCTTGGGCATTTTGGAGCGAATCTTGGAGATATATCCATGGAGTTCCATAATAGATCTATTGTTGTACTCCAAACGAAGTTTATCATCATCTTAATCCATCTCTCTCCGCCAAAATCCAAGGTAATTGGCTAGAACCCTAACCTTTATAATTTTTGGGGGTTTTTCCGGGATTTGTCCAATTATGTACGAATCATCCCTCCTTATTCAGCACGTGTGCTGGTGAACCCCAAATCCGAACATGTCCTAGACTAGGCTTGCGCCCATTCCACATTTCTGTGGGTGTTTTTGGAACTGATTTCGAAGGCACCAAGTTTAGAATGTACGCCGCTGTTTCCAAGGCGTATCCCCAAAATGAAATAGGCAAATCAGTATAACTCATCATTGACCTAACCATCTCTAATAAAGTATGATTCCTTCGTTCAGCGACACCATTTTGTTGTGGTGTACCAGGCGCAGTGAGCTGGGAAGTAATCCCCTCATGTGCCAAGAAATCCAAAAACTCTCCACTAAGATAATCACCACGACGAGTGACTTGATACTCTGTCCATGAAGCTTCTCCGTTTCAGCCTTGAATTCTTTGAACTTATCAAAAGATTCAAACTTATGTCGCATCAAATAGATGTATCCATATCTCGAATAATCATCTATAAACGTGATGAAGTATTCAAAACCACCCTTAGCCTGGATGTTCATTGGACCACATACATCGGTGTGTACTAATTCCAATATATTTTGTGCACAATTTCCTTTGCTTTAGAAAGCCCTTTTAGTCATTTTTCCTTCTAGACAGGATTCGCAGATTGGAAATGACTCAAGTTGGAGCGAATCCAGTGGGCTATCGCTCACCAATATTTGAATCCTTCTAAGGTTAATATGACCTAATCGTAAATGCCACAAATATATTTGATTTATGCTCGAAGGTTCTTTTCTTTTATTAGGATTAGCCAAAGAATTAAGTGATTTATAATTATGCAAAGGAGCTGGTGCAGCATTAATGATATAAAGTCCTTCATTATAAGTACTCGTGCAAACATATTCACCATTTCTTTTAATAACTGCATTATCTAAAAGAAACTGAATATCCATCACAACGCAATTTAGAAACTGAAATTAAATTCATTCTAAAATCAGGTACTAATAACACATTATTTAGGACTAGAATCCTATCATTAACTTTTAACTGCACGACTGCCACTGCAACAACCTTCAGCCTGGAATAGGAGCCCCAGCTAATAGTAATCTCATCCGCACTAAGTACCTTGGTTACTTGGCACCCCTGTGAGTCATAACAAACATGATCAGTAGAACCCGAATCTACTATCCACGAAGTGATAGAATAGGCAGTCAAACATGTTTTGACTACTAGTGTATGAGACGTACCTTTCTTAGGCCAGTCACTCTTGAAATGCCCCTTCAGACTGCACTTATAGCATTTGCCTTTTGGCTTTTTGTTTGCCTCGGAATGAGGATCCTTAGGCTGAGGAGCCTTGCTCTTAGCTTTGAAGGTTGCCACTTGCTTTTGGCCAACCTTCTTTTTCTTCTTTCCCCATTTGGGTTTTGAAGAACTAGCACTGGTTGCCGCAAGAATTTCATGATAACTTTGTTTGAGGAGACCTTCGGCAGATCGAAGCTCTGTCAGAAGTTCCACCAAAGTGTAAGTCCTACGATTCATATTGTAGTTGTGACGGAACTACTCAAAGCTTCTTGGCAAGTTTCCCAAGATAATATCGACCTGCGACTCGGCATCGATAGTGGCCCCCAGTATGCTCAGTTCGTTCAAATGAGACATTATTTTCAGAACATGATCCCTTATTGGAGTCCTTTCAGACATTTGGGATGTCATCAACACCCTTCTTGCATTTTTCCTAGCTGCTCGGTTCTGATGACCAAACATCTCAGTGAGATTTTTCATCATTTCCGCGGCTGAGGCCATCGTCTGATGCTGATGATGCAATACATTTATCAGTGAAGCTAAAATGTAACAGCGAGCAACCTCATCAGACTTTTTCCATTTTCGAAATTCAGCCAACTCTTCAGGAGTGGCATCCGGTTCTGGTTCCAGAGGGCTTTCCTCAGTTAAAACAAATTTATGCCCCTCGGCAGTCAGGACAATGTCAAGATTTCTTTTCCAGTCGGCAAAGTTAGTGCCATCAAGTTTATTTTCTTTGAGAATAACAGCTATTGGATTGAAAGACATCTGAGAATAAAATTAAAACACCATTCATCACATATTTCGACGCAAAATATATTGAAAAACCTTAAAACACAATATATATGCAGACAACCAACACCTCGAAAAACTGCACATGCAAGCCACGTTAGTGTGGACGTTTACATATACATTTTTCAAGTAGATTTTAATGTATTTAATTTTACTATCTAGTCAAGATGCGTTTTGACAAGTAAAATTAATAGTTGGTTCCTCTTGGCCATTTATTGAATTAACATAGACTCCGATGGGGAGCTTATTAATTAATACACCTAAGTGAACACCATAATTTAACAATCCTTAGTATATTATTTAATGACAATAGTCCTACAGATGGAGAGGTCCTATCATAAAAATAATATTCACCTTTTTGCTATCTAATTGAAGTTTAAAACTAGTGAGTCAATAATCAGCACATCCAATGTGGAGGAAGGCTCTAATGTCAACGCGCATGCTAATTATTTCACAACTTAAACCAATTATGGAGGCCAATTTGATTTTGAAAAATCAATTATTAAATCACTTAGTTATTTTGAAAAATTAAGGTTTTTAATTTTCTCGTCCTAACATGCAAGAAATATATCACGCATACATTCATACATGTCATACATCAAAACAGTAAAACCAACAAATAATTAAAACTGGATAATTAAATCTAATTATCATGGCTTTGATTTCTCATTTTGAATAACGAGAAAATCCTTGGCTCTGTTGCTCCCACTGCTTCAAGCATCTCGTCACCTCCTCCCAGTTGGGGCACAAAAATTGCCAAACTTAGAAACTTTCTTCCAAGCAAAGTTAATTGCACAAGAAATTTCCAAATTAAAATTATTATGCTCCAACGGACGCAACGAACGGCAGATAAACGAATAGGACCAAACTCCAGACGACCCGCCAGCCAACCCGACCCGCGACCGGGACAGACCAGACCCGCGGCTTCCCAGTCCCACGGCAGGCCAGGTGTTCGGCCGAGACAACTGCTTTGGCCGAGTCCCGATCGGCAACTGTCTGGTCTCGATCGGTTTGTCCGATCGGGACTCCTTATCGCGCAGGACTTCTTTTCCTTAGTACTCTTGTGTATCCAACTCGATTACAATTTTACAGAAATAAAATACATCGAATTTACAACAAAATTACAAGGGAAAAATAAATCCTATTCTACCCGTGGATTTTCTCACGGGAAAAACTTAATACATGCCTCAAAACTGGGCCAAATTACCAAAATACGTAAATAAATAAAAAAAATCACATAGCCATGATAATTGGACCATATTCACCTGCAAGACAATTTCTAGCAAAAATATTCCAAATATCATACTATATGTGTAACACCCCCAATCCACTCAGGGATATTACACGCCGTAGACCCTCTCCTCGAGGATCTACCAGGCTGGTAACAATATTTAACATCTCGACAATGCCTTCAAGGCTACAATGACTCAGTAGACCGATTTGGTCTTTCCACAAATACATACAACTCAAATACAACTCATGCCCACGCAGGGGACAAAATACAACTACACCCGTACAACGGGAACAATACAGCAGCGGAAAATAAAGTACAACTGAACCAACACACGATGTACGGTTCCTCATGTGATTAGTATCGATCATCTTTCATCATCCTTCGTGCCGACCTGTGTTATGCTCCAAAACCGAATGCAAAAACAGACATCCACCCCGAATACTCGGGGTTAGCAAACTCCTTTGTTTTGCTAGTGCAAATACAAAGTGCAAATACGAGCCATACAATTCACATTCCACGAATAACAATAACCGAGGATCCTCAAAGATCCAAACGAAGCGAAAAGTACTTCCCGAGGCAAGGGTTTGAGAAAACATTTCAAAACGAAATATCATAAATCAATGGGAATAATTTATAAAGCGGTTTAGAATGCCATCGAGGGTTTTAATAGAAAACAATTTAGGATTATCAAATCCTACTTTTGAAAACCAAAAGACAAAAGGGTCACCGCCCCAAAGGTTTAATTTCTGGAAAATGACATTAAACAAGTCGTTGGGATTTTATCCCCAAATCCGTAAAACGACTTTTATAAACCATTGGGATTTTAGCCCCAAATCTCATCAACTCACAGTACACGAGAACGTCAACAAGGTTCGTCTTCCAACGTCAAAATCCACAAATAAATGATTTAAAACAAACAACAAAATACTCTAGAGCCATCCTAGCCAAGTAGGCCAAACGAACAACTTACCTCTTACACATTTAGTCAATGCATGCAAATGAAAACCGTTCAAAAGTACTCATTTCCGGAAATGCCGATATCAAATCACATTTGCAAAAATGCACCACAATTAACCGTCGATCCACACCTCCGTGGACCCCTACCGAGACCCCGTCGGATCTAACCCGTAGTGGTTAAAAGCAAAGCTCGTCGATCCACACCTCCATGGACCCCTACCGAGACCCCGTCGGATCTAACCCGTAGTGAGCATACACACACACACGTTACTCATGCAATACTAACATGCTAAGAATGTAAGTTCATTAAGAATACTCACTAGAGATGGCCATTAACTCGACACCATTACCAAACTCTTCAAAAATACAATAACAAGCTTAAATAAGGAATACACGATTCCATAACTGAAACAATAGGAGTATCATCATAAAATCCTTCAATGTTCAAAATAACCAAATCATAATCAATTTTCAAAACACCGTTCACAAATCACACTCGTTTTGAAAGAAAGCCTTTAACGAGGCCAAACCGAAATCCTTTGAAACTTCATTTCAAATAACCAAACAAACACATTAAGACGACCACCGATCATCATATCCATAAAACGAGAAAAGTATGGGCAAGGTACTTGCCTCGAATAAGAACAACGCGGAGAATCGACCGAAGTAGGTTGGCCCGAACCGACTACGAACCCGCCGACTCCACCGAACGCCAACTCACGTTCACAAACTACGAAGGACAAATGATAACAATGAAATGAATTCCATAACACGACTCAAAGCCGTTGAATTCAAAGAACGAATGACGAAAGTTCACGAATTTCCCCCAAAACGGCCAAGAACACGATTCGTTCCGTCAAAACCCAGCGGAATTCCAAGTTGAAATATGGATATACAATCCATAGAATATGTTTAACAACATCATTTAACCATAATTGATCCATCGAAAGCGGATGAAAAGCGAGATCGAGAACAAATCCCCAAAAAGTCAACTCGAAGGAATTCAAGAATTATACTTGATTCGACGAAGAACAATGGATTAAATGATGTTAAACACAAGAATACTATCAAGATTAATCATACCCATCATGAATTAATCAACAACACGGAACGAATCGGACGAAAATGCAAAAATCCCCAAATTCACGAAATTAGGGTTCTAAGGAAGATTACCTTGATTATTTGGATCAAAGGTTGATAAAGGACGATCGATTGATGTTATGAACCCAAGGACTTCATGGATTTGTTGTTAAACAACATGGCTTCGTCGCCCATGAATCGCCACTCGCGGATGGAGAAGGAAGGAAATGAAAAACGAAGTGAAATGTGACTGCCGGCCATATTTATACTGGCCACCTAGCGTGCGCTAGCCTTCCCGGACTAGCGTGCGCTATCGGCCGGTATCGGCCGAGTACCTCGGCCAGGGCCCACAACACCGGCATCACCGACCAACCTGCCGACCGAACCTGTCAACCCAACTCCCGCTAGCGTGCGCTACGGCCGGATGCTGCGCGCTAGCCGCATCGATAGGTGAGCCATCGCCCGGCCAGTAACGCACGCTAGCGGCCGGCGGCGTGCGCTACGCCGACTAGCGCGCGCTACGCTCGGCGTAGCGTGCGCTACCCGCCGATCTGACCGAGTCGAGAACCTCGAAACCCCATCGCCCGGGCCCGATGGCGTACGCTAGGCCACCCGGCGGCGTGCGCTACACTGCCGGTTAGCGCGCGCAGCCTTCCGGCCGTAGCGTGCGCTACGCCGGTTCTGCCGCACCCGTCCGGCCGGTGCCCTGTCGTCCGGATCCGCCACTGCCGTCCGGCGATCCGCCACCGCTGTGGCTCGGCGACCCGATTTCCGAAGCAGGCGGAACGAACACGGCGAATAGTTGGGACAAGATAAGCGACTCGAAATGAAAGCGTAATACCATAATTAGTCATACGCGACCAAGAAGCGGGTCGAGACAACAATTACAGATACGGATACGTAACTTTCAAGAAATTACAAAATGGCCCAAAGCGCAGGAAATCACGATACGTGATCGAATAACCAAACCGAAGTTCACAACACGTCCAACAAAGTTAAACGGACTTGCGGGAAACTCGAAACAACAGTTTCGGACGAGATTCGCAAGAATCGAACTCAAGTGCGGAAAAGTCGCGAAAAAAACACGGAACTCAACAAAACGACACCGAAACGAACTCGGATGTCAAAAAGTGTAGAATTAATCATTCTCAGAATGACGAAACGGACATGAGCGAGTCGTCAAAACAGACTTCCGCCGAAAAATAGAAATTACCGGAAATCGAAAATTGCGGATATTACATTCTACCCTCCTTAAAAGAAGTTTCGTCCCGAAACTTAAAACAAGTAGGGAGAAGAAACATTCCGCCAGGAAAAACTCAACGAGACACACAAGAATGCGTAACTAATGCCCAACGGCGAAATGTTACAAACAACGCAAAGGAATATACGGCGTGTAAACACGCTCCACGGTGACCAACACAACGTCGCCGTTAGGGATATAATAAAACCGACAAGTGACAAGCGTCATCAAATGGATACTATAGCCAAGTCAATTATCCGATAATCACAAAACACAACGAACGAAAATCAATATGATTGACCAACCCAACGGTACATCAATCAAAACGCGAGTCAACCGCTGAACAAACACGGAATCCCATCGCCTAAGGGATGGAAGATTGAAAACGAAACTAATTTCCCGAACTAAAGGGAATTACGAAGGAGCACAGGCGTTCAACAATCACGAAGCGAGAACAAAAACCGAACAAACAAACGATCGAGACAACAAAATCGAACAATCATGTTCGAATCACAAAGAACAATAAAGTTCAAACAACAACTCCGAGGATGATCGGTGAGAATTACAAGACATGCATTGCGAAGATCCACGGGAAAGGGAATAGCGATTGAAAGGTCACCACGACGAACTAGTTATTGAAGCGATACCACACTCGTTCGATAAACAAAAACAAGGCGGACAATCTCGAAATGTCAACAAACATAAATGAGTCGGCCAGTCGAAAACATAAGAGTTCCAAATCCGATCCACTTCGAATAAAAGAACTAGTAGAACCAGATGATGTCACTCCCAAACAAGGTTCACAAGAATCGAACTGAACCCGAAAAAGTAACATCGATAACCAGATCAACTCAAAACAAGATCACAGTTCGTTCGGACGATGAAACTGAAATACCGAACAAGTTCATAAAGTGCCAGCGAACATGGGCGAATCGATAGACTGGAGAAAGAGAAAATACAGAAGTCAAAATAGTACGGGCATTACCTCCGACCTCGTCCACGAAATTCACAAATACGGGAGCAAGGTAACAAGACATTAAACAGCGGACACATAACGGAACCATCACCGATGCACACGGTCATACCAAACCAAGCTCTAACAGCTCGCACATGCGCGACAACGCAGGAATCACTACGAGACGATAATATTCAACACCAACATCCCGCCTCTCACAGGGGGCTAACACAACAAATGTGTGGAAAGCGACTCAACGCTCACACCGCCAATTCGGTCATACTCGGGAGAAAGTATCAAAATGTCAACGCGAACCTCACACATACATACCCAGCCCTCAAACGGGAATGGATAGGTTTTAAAAACGAAAACCTCATTTCGAAAATAATTTAGAAGAACACCAGTTGATCTTGAGTATCACCTTTCAAAAAGTACAAACTTGAAACATCGTTATCGAGACATTGGAGAACCATTTCGCATTTGATAAGAATGAAGATACTTTCTCTTAATGAAAACTTTCAAAATATTCGACCCTCGGGTCTAAATAAAAGTG
This sequence comes from Orobanche coerulescens, assembly GCA_033398695.1. Lineage (NCBI taxonomy): Eukaryota > Viridiplantae > Streptophyta > Magnoliopsida > Lamiales > Orobanchaceae > Orobanche > Orobanche coerulescens. Next base: position 68,201,865 of record CM065810.1, read on the forward strand.
TTTCTAAAATATTGAAAATATCTCAAAGCATTTTGGTCCTCGAGGTAGAAAATTTTTGAAATATATTGTGGCACCTTGGATGTACCACAAGAAAATAACCCATTTGAAAAGTATGTCTCGAAATTTATTTTTCTAAGATACTCAAGGTTTTCAAAATCGATAGGCGAGAATGCCCAAAACTCACACATCTTGACGTTCACTAAAACAACTCCTAGCACACGCATCAAAGCGTTTAAAATCAAGACAATACATGTCTTTAAACGAAAATAAGCGATAAAATACCACATTGAACAAAACCACCGATAAAATACCCTCCATGGCTAGTGAACAAGTCGAACGCGTATAAGCACAAAGCTTCCACAAGAGGTTTGTAAAGCGTGCAAATCGATTCGGAAATCATCAACAACGGACAAAAACAACAATAAAAGACATCACAAACGACGACATTCCTCGTATAAATCAAATACGAGTCGACTAAATACATATCGTGAAATCAAAATTCACATAAGGATTCCACCACTTAACAAATAATCATAAAAATAGCTCGTGTCACACGAGGCACAACACAAAGAAGGGAGACTTACTTCCACAGTCGCACGAAGATGATGATCGCCCACGATACTAATCACGACCAACAAACTCAAACGACGCGTCGCGACACGACTCGATCGGATAAAAATCCAACGAAACAAGACTCAAACAACACGACTTGACCCGACGGCCTAGGTTTCCTCAACCTAAGCTCGATACCATTTATGTAACACCCCAATCCACTCAGGGATATTACACGCCGTAAACCCTCTCCTCGAGGATCTACCAGTGGTAACAATATTTAACATCTCGACAATGCCTTCAAGGCTACAATGACTCGAGAGACCGATTTGGTCTTTCCACAAATACATACAACTCAAATACAACTCATGCCCACGCAGGGACAAAATACAACTACACCCGTACAACGGGAACAATACAAAGAATGGAAAATAAAGTACAACTAAACCAACACACGATGTACGGTTCCTCATGTGATTAGTATCGATCATCTTTCATCATCCTTCGTGCCGACCACGTGTTATGCTCCAAAACGAATGCAGCAGACATCCACCCCGAATACTCGGGGGTTAGCAAAACTCCACTGTTTTGCTAGTGCAAATACAAAGTGCAAATACGAGCCATACAATTCACATTCCACGAATAACAATAACCGAGGATCCTCAAAGATCCAAACGAAGCGAAAAGTACTTCCCGAGGCAAGGGTTTGAGAAAACATTTCAAAAGCGAAATATCATAAATCAATGGGAATAATTTATAAAGCGGTTTAGAATGCCATCGAGGGTTTTAATAGAAAACAATTTAGGATTATCAAATCCTACTTTTCGAAAACCAAAAGACAAAAGGGGTCACCGCCTAAAGGTTTACTTTACGGAAAATGACATTAACCAAATCGTTGGGATTTTAGCCCCAAATCCGTAAAACGACTTTTATAAACCATTGGGATTTTAGCCCCAAATCTCATCAACTCACAGTACACGAGAACGTCAACAAGGTTCGTCTTCCAACGTCAAAATCCACAAATAAATGATTTAAAACAAACAACAAAATACTCTAGAGCCATCCTAGCCAAGTAGGCCAAACGAACAACTTACCTCTTACACATTTAGTCAATGCATGCAAATGAAAACCGTTCAAAAGTACTCATTTCCGGAAATGCCGATATCAAATCACATTTGCAAAAATGCACCACAATTAACCGTCGATCCACACCTCCGTGGACCCCTACCGAGACCCCGTCGGATCTAACCCGTAGTGGTTAAAAGCAAAGCTCGTCGATCCACACCTCCGTGGACCCCTACCGAGACCCCGTCGGATCTAACCCGTAGTGAGCATACACACACACGTTACTCATGCAATACTAACATGCTAAGAATGTAAGTTCATTAAGAATACTCACTAGAGATGGCCATTAACTCGACACCATTACTAAACTCTTCAAAAATACAATAACAAGCTTAAATAAGGAATACACGATTCCATAACTGAAACAATAGGAGTATCATCATAAAATCCTTCAATGTTCAAAATAACCAAATCATAATCAATTTTCAAAACACCGTTCACAAATCACACTCGTTTTGAAAGAAAGCCTTTAACGAGGCCAAACCGAAATCCTTTGAAACTTCATTTCAAATAACCAAACAAACACATTAAGACGACCACCGATCATCATATCCATAAAACGAGAAAAGTATGGGCAAGGTACTTGCCTCGAATAAGAACAACGCGGAGAATCGACCGAAGTAGGTTGGCCCGAACCGACTACGAACCCGCCGACTCCACCGAACGCCAACTCACGTTCACAAACTACGAAGGACAAATGATAACAATGAAATGAATTCCATAACACGACTCAAAGCCGTTGAATTCAAAGAACGAATGACGAAAGTTCGCGAATTTCCCCCAAAACGGCCAAGAACACGATTCGTTCCGTCAAAACCCGAAAACGGAATTCCATGTTGAAATATGGATATACAATCCATAGAATATGTTTAACAACATCATTTAACCATAATTGATCCATCGAAAACGGATGAAAAACGAGATCGAGAACAAATCCCCAAAAAGTCAACTCGAAGGAATTCAAGAATTATACTTCGATTCGACGAAGAACAATGGATTAAATGATGTTAAACACAAGAATACTATCAAGATTAATCATACCCATCATGAATTAATCAACAACACGGAACGAATCGGACGAAAATGCAAAAATCCCCAAATTCACGAAATTAGGGTTCTAAGGAAGATTACCTTGATTCGCTGGATCAAAGGTTGATAAAGGACGATCGATTGATGTTATGAACCCAAGGACTTCATGGATTTGTTGTTAAACAACATGGCTTCGTCGCCCATGAATCGCCACTCGCGGATGGAGAAGGAAGGAAATGAAAAACGAAGTGAAATGTGACTGCTCAGCCATATTTATACTGCCACCTAGCGTGCGCTAGCCTTCCCGGACTAGCGTGCGCTATCGGCGGTATCGGCCGAGTACCTCGGCAGGGGCCCACAACACCGGCATCACCGACCAACCTGCCCGGCCGAACACATCGACCCGACTCCCGCTAGCGTGCGCTACGGCCGGATACTGCGCGCGCTAGCGGCATCGGTAGAGCTGGATGACTGCCCGGCAGTAACGTCGCTAGCCGGCCGGCGGCGTGCTACGCTGCCGACTAGCGCGCGCTACGCTCAGCGTAGCGTGCGCTACTGCCCGATCTGGCCGAGTCGAACCTCGAAACCCCACGCTGCCCGGGCGATAAGCGTCGCTAGGCCACCGGCCACGGCGTCGCTACACTGCCGGTTAGCGCGCGCAGCCTTCCGGCCGTAGCGTGCGCTCTGCGGTTCTGCCGCACCGTCCGGCGGTGCCCGCAATCGTCCGGCGATCCGCCACCGTCCGGCCGATCCGCCACCGCTGTGGCTCGGCGACCCGATTTGAAAGCAGGCGGAGCGAACACGACGAATAGTTCGCGGACAAGATAAACGACTCGAAATGAAAGCGTAATACCATAATTAGTCATACGCGACCAAGAAACGGGTCGAGACAACAATTACAGAATACGGATACGTAACTTTCAAGAAATTACAAAATGGCCCAAACGCGGAAATCACGATACGTGATCGAATAACCAAACCGAAGTTCACAACACGTCCAACAAAGTTAAACGGACTTGCGGGAAACTCGAAACAACAGTTTCGGACGAGATTCGCAAGAATCGAACTCAAGTGCGGAAAAGTCGCGAAAAAAACACGGAACTCAACAAAACGACACCGAAACGAACTCGGATGTCAAAAAGTGTAGAATTAATCATTCTCAGAATGACGAAGCGGACATGAGCGAGTCGTCAAAACAGACTTCCGCCGAAAAAAAGAAATTACCGGAAATCGAAAATTGCGGATATTACAATATGAATATTTAAATTGCTAGCAAATTAATCACAAATTAATTAAATTGAAGAGAACCTAAAGACCGGCTCCAATACCAATTGTTGGAATATAAAACGCAGCGGAAGCGATATTCTAGATTTGAATATATATGATTTTATAAACTAACCAACATAAATAGCGGATCTATTTAGGCTTGTCAACTAATTAATTCAATAGATTAATTAACAATTTAAATATATGTATTTACGCAGTATAAATTGGTAATTCATACATTTGAAGCGAAGTGGTGGAAAAATTCTTTTGGATGATTCAACTCCCTTCGTACTCCTCCTTTATCTTCTTGTATTTCCACCTCAAGATCTTCTAGAGTATATCCCGCCTATATCTGGATGTCGTGTCGGCAACAATCTACCGGATCAAACTTGGACAGCTTATGGGATCGGCCGAACCACTATTGTTCCTCAAGACTATCTCGATTTTTCCCTCTATTTTTCTTGATGATATTTTAGAAAAATGTTGTGTTTACCAAATTGTGGGATCAAAGACACAAGTCAAGATCCACAATTAAAACACACAAAAAATCGAAATTATTGTTCATTATTGAGCGAAAAAATCGGCCAACCCATTGTCCTATTTATAGGTGTTTTGGGTTACTCTAGGGACCTTAAGGAAGATAAGGTAAGGACTTCCAATAGAGATCATCTTTCCAATATTAGGACTCTTCCTAATATGAAGACTCTATTAATATCAACTTAGTCCACTAAAAGGTTGATATTGCACTTCCTACCAAAATCCCAAATTACAAAATTGGGCTCCTTTTTGAATTAATTATTTCCCGTGTTTAAGATATTCCATGTCAATTAATTAATTTAAGCTACTGACAGCTTTTAATTAATTAATGTGTTATACATGAGTATACCACTCGACTTTTATTATTATATTGGAAAATTAATTCCACCTGCAGTGTTTAATATAATAATCCTTTCAAGTGCCTCAAGGGACATGATCAACCCGACTGGTCGAGACACGATTTCTAGCTATAATATTAATTATTACATAAATAATAATATTACCCAAAATATCGAGCATATTGAGTCAATCATTGTGGCTCTCACCCATGATAAATCAAAGCAATAAATACTAAATATACATAATTAAATATTAATCACTAGAATTAAGAAATAATAATTATCCGAGATGTACGTTCTTCTTATAATCAGTACAGAAGAATCCATCTCACCTCGATCCTGTTCAACGTATACCGAATACGCTAATATATGCTAATTGTCAAGACCAACCAATCTCAAGCATGTATTACAACCTCTCACATAACGGTCTAATGTTATATAGGTTGTGGACTAATTATTATTATATAAGGAACCGATAATATGATCTTCTGTGTGACACGACACACCACATTATCTACAATATAAAGTAATTTAGACAACATTTGCATAACCATAGCGTGAACAAATATGCAAAATATGTGACAAATTAATTAAATATTCTCTTAGATAAAAATCGGGAAATTAGGCAATACAAGTATAAAGTATTCTTTGATGTATACTGTTGGGATTCCGGAAATAAAACGTAATACGCAGCAAAAAAATAAAAATGAATCCCAAACAGGATCGATCAAGTAACGTATATACAAAAAATAAATACGAAGATAAAAGGATCATACCCTTGAAGCCTTTGAAATAAATCTTCGTAAGATGATGATCACAAACCCGAGCTCGAGCACGAAAAATCCTACGTCCCAAACACCACAAATACGATGCCTCTACTTCAAATACGTCCGAAGTTGCCTGGAAAAATTCAATGTAACTCTGTTCTCTAAGAACACGGCTAGGAAATTATCGTAGGAATTTTCTCTCTAATTTATTCTTGAATTTCTTTCACCTCTAAAATGAAAAACAACTTAAGAAAAATTTATCCTCCTCCTCACCTAGATCTCGGCCGAAGCTATATGCAAGAATGTGTATGTCTTATTGTTTTTGATATGTTGGTTATTATATATATTCATAACAACTCTACCGTGTAGTTGTTATTATGAGAAAGAATCTCAACATATAATAACAAGACATGACAACCAACAACAATATGCAAAGGTGGAAATAATTCCATATGAGGTGTGTGTGTGTGTGTGTGTGTGGTGTGGAGGGGGGGGCATTTAGGAAGTTTCCTAGAAACGAGCCGAGTCACTCGGCTCGTGTACCGGACATTCGTCAAACGACTCTGTTAAATACACTCCATTTAATCATCAATATATTTATATTAATTAATTAATCTAATTAATTAATTATATCAAATACAAATATATTTCTCTAAGAAATATAATTTATGAATTAAATTAATTACCCGGTAACTTAATTTTAATTCATAAGACCGCTATTTGATTTATCCAATAAATCATAATTAGATATCCAATATCTAATATAATTAGAGAGATAATAAATTCACAATTTATCCATCAACGTTCTTGATGCGCGACTCCGTAAGTCCGTCTCAGTCGGCATTGGGAGGAACCAATGAGTGCGGACAGCACTTAGCCAGCCTAGCGGGCCGCATTATAAATCCCGACTGAGAACGAATGAAGGGATCATTCCAAAACCATTATGTCGTGAATACCATATACGTATAAACCCTTCATCAGATGTCCCGGTCAAATCTTCGGGTCACGGTAAAGTCAAACCCTACTATTGACTAGACTCTATACATGTGTTAATGCAAATCAAGACTAACTGATTAATAGTGTATCTAATACGACTATATCAGAATGTTTGGCCAAAGACTTATGATCTTATTTGCCATTAACCGTATAGGACATTCGCCTGCTCGCTAACACGAGATAGAATCCTTTCTTGGCATACAGTAAAGACTGCTGCCTGTCTGTATAGTCCGCACTTCGAGGTTGACTCAACAATTAAGCAAATGAGTCTAACTACTCTAATGACAAACTAAATGTCATAGGCACATCTTCTACTGAACCCTCAAGTCAAAGGTCCACGTATACTATCACAACCTTTTGATTCCTCATCGACTCTCAGAGAGTGAATACCGTGTGACTGAATCAAGTATGAGTCGTGTTCGAGTATATTGGTCCCACCAATATACTTATAACTATGCTATCAAGACATGCACACGTCATAACATTAGTTATACAAGTCTTACTAAAACTTAATGCAATTTAAGTTTATTAACTTGCGAACGATTTACGTAAATAAACTTTAAACACTTCCAGTGCATTTTCCCTTATCCGATAACTGGAATGGAATGTTCGTTTTATTTACATGGACTTCACTTCAATGTTTACCAAATCAAGAATACATTTGAAATATAATAAACAGTGAATGAATCGTGTTGCCTTTTTATTAATTATTCTATAATTACAAGTATAATGCCCCTACTCTCTCATCCACTGAGTGGCATTCGAGTGCCTATTCCTAATAATCTCCCACTTGCACTCAATGCCACACATCATGGTATCCAATACACATGTTCTTCAGATGTCCTTCTAAGACGGCCTGAGATAATGACTTAGTCAGCGGGTCAGAGATATTGTCTTCTGAGTCTACTCTTTGCAACGAAACATATCCTTTTCCACCATATCTCGAATGATGTGGTACTTTCTCTCTGTATTCTTGGTGTTGTGGTGAGCCCTCGACTCCTTGGCTTGGGCGACAGCTCCATCATTATCACAGATGAGTGATATAGGCAACCCCACATTAGGCACCACTTGAAGTTCTTGTATAAACTTCTGCATCCAAAATGCTTCTTTGCTAGCCTCTGAGGCAGCTTGGTACTCTGCTTGGCAGGTGAAATCTGTAGTAGCGGTTTGCTTGGAGCTTCTCCAAGATGCTGCTCCTCCATTGAGAGTAAACAAATACCCAGATGTCGACTTAGAGTCGTCATTGTCTCCTTGAAATTAGAATCGGTGAATCCAATCACCCTCAGTTCTCCATCACCGTAAGTTAGAGCCAAATCTCTAGTTCTTCTCAAGTACTTAATAATGTTTTTTACGGCAGTCCAATGTTCCCTTCCCGGGTTTGATTGAAAACGACTTATGATACTCACATCGTAGGCTAAGTCTGGTCTCGTACACAACATAGTGTACATGAGGCTACCCATTGCCGAGGCATAGGGTACCTTACTCATCTCTCTCTTGTCTTCCTCACTTTGAGGACACATTTTCGTGGTGAGATGAATTCCATGTCGCATGGGAAGGAAACCTCTTTTAGATTCATCCATCTTGAATCTTCTCAGAATTTTATATATATAGATGGATTGGGAAAGTCCTATCATTCTCCGCGGTCTATCTCTGTAAAGACGGATCCCTAGAATATAGGAATCTTCTCCCAAATCTTTCATGGAGAACGTTTTAGAAAGCCAAGCTTTCACAGTGCTGAGCATTGCTACGTTATTTCCTATAAGTAGAATATTATCTACATATAGTACTAGGAACGCAATGTTGCTCCCACTGACCTTTTTGTAAACACATGGTTCTTCCTCATTTCATACGAAGTCAAAATCCTTAACTGCTTCGTCAAATCGAAGGTTCCAACTCCGAGAAGCTTGCTTCAGCCCATAAATGGCTCGTTGGAGCTTACACACTTTATGAATATTAGCTTTGGGCACAAAACCCTTAGGCTGTTCCATATAGATTTCCTCCTCGAGGTATCCATTTATAAAAGCCGTTTTGACGTCTATTTGCCATATTTCATAATCGTAATAGGCAGCAATGGCAAGCATCATGCGAATCGACTTGATCATAGATACGTGGGAGAACGTATCATGATAATCGATCCCTTATCCTTGGGTATAACCCTTTGCCACAAGCGTGGCCTTATAGGAATCAATCTTGCCATCCCCATCAGTCTTTCTCTTATAGATCCATTTATTTCCAATTGTCCTCATACCAGTTGGAAGACCTACTAGAGTCCAGACCTGATTGGTATGCATCGAGTCTATCTCAGCTTCTATTACTTCTTGCCATTATCGGAGTCTACATCTACTATCGCTTGTTCATAGGTGATCGGGTCGTTTTCACTGCTATCAGGTGTGTCGTGGAGACCTAGTTCCTCGACATATGTATAGCCATACCTATCAAGTAAGTGAGACACCCTATCAGACCTTCGAAGTGGAGGTTGTGTTACAATAGGTTCGGTTCCTGGTCCCTGATCAGATGTCTCCTTAGTCCTTTCATTATGATCTTCAAAGAGATATTTCTACCCGAGCCACCTTCCTAAATGAATTCATCCTCAAGGAAGTGCGCTTGTAAATCCACAACGACCCTATGGTCTTCTGGCATGTAGAATAGATAACCATCGGGTCCTCTGGGTATCCAATAAAATGTCCCTTGATGGACCTCACTTCTAGTTTGTCCACCTTAGCCTTCTTGACTTAGACTGACATCCCCAAATCCTTATGTGATTTAGACTTGGTTTCTTACCCTTCCACATCTCATGCGGAGTGATAGGAATGGATTTGGAAGGATATCTATTAAGGTTATAGGCAGTGGTCAGTAAGGCATACCCCCATATGTAAATAGGTAAATCAGTGTAATTTAACATGGAGCGAACCATGTCCAACAAAGTCCGATTTCTCCTTTCTAAAACACCATTTAACTGTGGGGTTCCTAGCGGCGTGAATTTTGAAACTATTACATGTTCCTTAGGGAATTCATCAAACTCTGTGCTCATATATTCACCACCTCGGTCCGACCGAAGTACTTTGATATGACATCCAGTCTGTTTTTCAACTAGGGCCTTAAATTCTTTGAATTTAGTAAAGGCTTCGGATTTATGTTTCATCAAGTACACAATCCATACCTAGTATTGTAATACCCGAATTTTCAGTATAAATTTTTCGCGTTATTTTATCTGAGATATACTGTATTGTTTGGTATCTATACAGTATGGATAAAATAAATTGAGAACCGAGACAGTTATACTGGTGTGATTATCGTTTTTGGTAGCAGATATATTCAGGATATGTTGTATCAGCTTAAACAGATTTGGATATCAGGTATACCGTATGAGAATATTTTTGGATTCAGTATGTGTATTCAGTATGCCGTATGTTTGTATTTTGTACGTCGAGACGTCGGACGAAACGATTGGATTTTGGCTAAGTATAAAAGCCATTACGTCGTTAAGCCTTGGAGCTTACGTACGTAAAATGTGTTAGCTTACGACGTTATATAGTGTACATAACGTACGTAACAAGAGGAATCGGGCAGTGGGGCCCGTGGTCGGCAACTTTCGGCGCGAGATGTGGACGGTGAGTCAGCGGACGGAGTTACGACGTTATACGGGGTGTATTACGCATGTCTGAGTATTATCTTTGTAGCAAGTCAGCGTCGTATTACGTGCGCAGCGGATTAAGTGTTACGTGCGTTACGGAGTAGCCGGTCGAGTCGTGGCGAGATGACTGGATGGCCGAGCATGGCGGTCGTGACTCGTTGGAATGGCCGAGCATGGTCGGCGGTGATTCGTGGGGTGGCGATCACGGTCGGCGGTGACTCGGCAGGGGCTAGGGCGGCCGATTACGTACGTAAGGCGGTGGCGGTTATGGCCGTAAGGGCGATTACGTCGTAAGCGGTGCCGATTACGTGCGTAAGGTTCCCGGCAGGCGATGGCGAGGCCATGGCGATTACGTACGTAAAGCGATGGCGATTCGTGCGTAACGTGCGGCGAGTCCGCCTATTTAAAGGCACTGACCGAGTCATCCGGCCATTTTCATGTTTTCTCTTCGTTTTTGGCGATTTCTTCATCAAAGTGGATGGATTTGAGTAATATCATCATCTAGCAACATGTTTTGGAAGTTGGAATCATGGATTAACATCATCTTCCACCCGGATCGAAGGTAAGAACACCTAAACACTTGGTTTTGGATATTTTTGAAGTTTCTTGATGTCTTGGCCGATTTGATTCGTTTTAACTCAGATTATTGATGGAATCTTGTTGTATTCTTGAGATTATTCGTTGTTCTTGAAGTTTTGTGGACCGGATTCGAGTATTTCTTTGAATAATCGATTGAATTGGACTATGCCTTCAAAGTGTTCGATGAAATGTCTCAATGAGTAGAACTTGGAAAATTCTACACGTTTTCGTATGAATGATGGTTGAAATGATATTGTTGTGATGATACTTGGTAATTATGGAAATTTTGTTAAAGGAAGATAATGAATTGGTGGTCAAATGATTCGATTATTTTGTTATGATTATGGAATCATAGTATTCTCGATGTTCTTGGTGGTTTGTTGCGATTCATGATGTTATGAGAAGTATATGTTGAAGGACATGATTATATACACCTTGAATTATGATTAAGGGTTGTTTAGATGTTAGAAAACATCGGGTTATGTTGTTTTATGGATTATGAACGTGAATTTGGATAATTCGTGTTCTTAAAGAACTCTTGAGTTACATGTTATGATTTTGGAAGGATTTCGGATAATTTGGAATGTGATTATTCACGATAATAATCGGTAAATTGTTTTCTACGAATTTACAAGTATGAACAAGAAGGAGTTTTGTCTTCGTATTTGGAGTTGAAGTTGGAATCGAATATGTTATAAAATCCTTAATGTCGAGATGAATTGATCATTGATTTGATGAATACGTTTTAAGGTGTTGGTGTTTTATATATGAATATGGAATATTCATATCTAGAACTAAGTTATGTGTTTTGGTACAATATTCGTATAGGAATACGACTATGATTTGGATTTGATAAGTTTATGATTCACTTTTGAGTTTGAGAATTCATAGGTATTTAACAAGTGTTCAATTCGGATAATGGAATTATTTGAAACCTTTGGAATATGGTTATCTATAATGTTGAATTGATCGGATTGTCGGATTGATGATGATAACCGGTAATTGGATTTTATTATGATTATACAAGGAGGAAACTTGTAATTGTTTTTAAGATTGAATTTGGAATCGGTAATGTTAGACCCTTGTTGGTTTAAATAGATTATGGATATGATATTCGGATTGTGGAATCATATTGTGGTTTTGAATTCGTGATCGATTGATTTGGTTGTTGGATATGTGTTTAATCGGGATATTGTAGAACCGTTGTTGATCGGTTATTGATTGTTATTTGTGATCATCAAGTTACGGCTTGTATCGTGGATATGGGTTCGTATTTGTTGAGTTGGATTATTTGGTATTATGTATATGATCGAGGTTTCGTTGAACCGTTGAGTTTGTTGGTTGAGTATGTCGGTTATTGATTTTTATCGAATGTGTGTTAATCGGTTATTGCAATAGGTTGATATGTTTTGATCGTGGATTATGACCGTTGTGTTGCGGTTGAGGTCGAAGAGTTCGTATATTGCTTTGTTCGGGGCTGAAGAGCTCGTGGATGAAGGCAATGGATTTTGGTAACGACTTCGTGGTATCGGTATCGAGGCAAGTTTATACTTGTTCGATTTATAATATTTGATGAATGGTTTCGTTTTCATTTCATTTATAATTCATATAGCAATGTTGTTAGAAAGGACTATTGTTGGTATTAATGGTTGTGTTGATCGTCTCATTGGGGGATGTTGATGGATATGGTCCTCGGATTTGAGGTAATCTAAGTATTTGTTCAATCATGTGGATAATTAGTATGCTGAGTTGTTGTATATGTTGAGGTTTCGTGTAGTGAGTTTCGTATCGGTTATTCGTTGAGGGATGTTGATCCCAGGACTATTGTATTGAGATCGTAGATGTTTTGGTCATTCATTTGGGGATGATGATCCCAGGATTGATGTTTTGGATATTGATTAGTCGTGTCGACTTTTCATTGTCAGTCTGTTGTTGTTCACTTCGGTGAGTCTTTTGATCCTTATTGGATATGTGTTTCTTTGAGTTTCGTTGTCATGTTGCATCGTGACATATCTGGAGTCATATCTGCGTTCCGATTGGATATTGTGTAGGATTTTTAGTCGGGCACATATATAGTCATGCGTGAATATTTTCCGTGAAAGGCTGTGCACACGAGACGTAGTTCGTTGAGGCTAATTAGGTACATTGTCCCACGTATATCCTGGATTCCGTATACGGGGTGGACATGTGCACTGACACATATTCGGATCGGGCGTACTATGATTTCCGTCTTTGAGCCATATTGTTTGGTCGTTCATCCTCCATTTATGGTTGGGTATGTTCGACGGTTTGTGACTGGTTGTTCATACGCCCGAGGGGTATGTTCGACAGTCAGAGTTATTTCTTTGAGATCCATTATTGTTGATCATTTGGAGTTTACCTTGTTGATGGTATTCTCAGTTATTATTGGTCTTTTGTTGATCATTTGGAGTTTACCTTGTTGATGGTATTCTCGATTATTGTTGATCCTTTGTTGATCGTGTCGGAGTTATCATGTTGATGGTATTCTCAGTTATCGTGATCCTTCGTTGGTCATATTGGAGCTATAATGTCGATGATATTCTCAGTGATGTATTGGTTGATCATTGTTATTGATCGTATGAGCATTCGGACTATATGTCGATGTTTCAGGATTTGTTATCATTATCATGTGGTAGTTGATCTACGGATATGTTGTGTATTATTGGTTTATACATGTTGAGATTTGATTGTGTAATCCCACGGACAGGATTTGACACAGATTGGATTATTTCCACACTTATGAGTTATGATGATGTTTTGAGGATTGTCGGTATTTTGGAATACGAGAGATGATTGTTGTTGAATTTATTTCGTCATTCGAGGATGCGAAATGTGGATTATGGTAACGATTGGATTGTTGTGGATTGGTAAGGTTATGTCGGTAAGATTACTTTGGTAGTATTCTTACTATATTATTACATTGGTATGTAATTATTTATGATGATGTGATCGATATCATTATTGAGTATTGTGGCTGACCCCGTCGTGGGCTTTATTTTTAGGTACTCGGAGATCAAGCTAGTAGCGGTCGTGAAGGGATGAGCTTCCCAATGTGATACTGGCTGTGGCTTGTTTTCGGAGAATTGAGTATTCTTTTCCGGTTATTTATTTCCGCTGCAAATGTGTATTTTGAACTGCATTTATCCGCTGCGTGTGTATATTTCAAAATGGCTTTTCGGTATCTTTATCCGCTGCGTGTGTGTATTTTAAATGGCCCTTTTGGCACTTTGCGAACTTGGGTTATTTCGTTAAACCTTTTCCTAAACTATTTTATCGGTACGTTTAAGCGGTGTCTTAACGTACATTTTGAACTATCGAGATTTGGCACTTCGCCTTGTATTTTCAAATGGTATTTTATGACGGTATTTCAAAATTATGCTTTTGAAAATATTTGAGTATTTAAAACATTACCGTCATTAGCCTTTTGGCGTTTTTGAATTGGTTTTGTAAACGGTTTTTAGCCTGGTGGGTTCCGGCGCGGGACCCACGGCGCTGTAATATCCCGGACGGTTTTGGGGGTGTTACAGAAGATGGTATCGGAGCTTGGGTTTTGTGAAACCCAGGCGTGTGTGTTATGTGGCTCTACCGATACAGTAGTAGCGTGATTTTTGAAAATGAGTTTTCTGACTTTTGAGTCGAACCGATTTTTGGAGTTTCCAAAATTTTTGAGATTCTTTTCAAACTGCTATGTGTGATATTGGCGTGTGTTGGTATTGTTTTGAGACTTCATGTGGGAGTCGTGTGCTAGTATCACGGGAGATCATCGGCTTCACTTTGTAAGTATATCATTTTGGTTGTTCGCTTGTGGCGGCAGTTGATTGTTTGTGATGAGTTGGAAAATTTTGGACTTATACATTTGTTGGCGACAGTTGCAAGTTTCGAGGACGAAACTTATTTTAAGGGGTAGTATGTAATACCGAATTTTGATATAAATTTTTCGCGTTATTTTATCCGAGATATCTTGTATTGTTTGGTATCTATACGGTATGGATAAAATAAATTGAGAACCGAGACAGATTATCTTGGTGTGATTATCGTTTTTGGTGAGATATATTCGGGATATGTTGTATCGAGTTAAGCAGATTTGGATATCGGGTATACCGTATGAGAATATTTTGGATTCGGTATGTGTATTGTATGCCGTATGTTTGTATTTTATGCGTCGAGGCGTCGAGCGAAACAGTTGGATTTTTGGCTAAGTATAAAAGCCATTACGTCGTTAATCCTTGGAGCTTACGTCGTAAAATGTGTTAGCTTACGTCGTTATATAGTGTACATAACGTCGTAACAAGAGAATCGGGCAGTGGGGCCGTGGTGGCAACTTTGGCGCAGATGTGGGCGGTGAGTCAGCGGACGGAGTTACGTACGTTATACGGGGTGTATTACGTGCGTGTCTGAGTATTATCTTGTATCAAGTCAGCGTCGTATTACGTGCATAGCGGATTAAGTGTTACGTGCGTTACGGAGTAGCCGGTCGAGTCGTGGCCGAGATGACTGGATGGCGAGCATGGCGGTCGTGACTCGTTGGAATGGCCGAGCATGGTCGGCGGTGATTCGTGGGGGTGGCCGATCACGGTCGGCGGTGACTCGGAGGGCTGGGGCGGCCGATTACGTACGTAAGGCGGTGGCGGTTATGGCGTAAGGGCGATTACGTCGTAAGCAGTGCCGATTACGTACGTAAGGGTTCCGTGAGAAGGCGATGGCGAGGCCATGGCGATTCGTACGTAAGGCGGTGGCGATTACGTCGTAACGTGCGGCGAAGTCCGCCTATTTAAAGGCACAGACCGAGTCATCCGGCCATTTTCATGTTTTCTCTTCGTTTTTTGGCGATTTCTTCATCAAAGTGGATGGATTTGAGTAATATCATCATCTAGCAACATGTTTTGGAAGTTGGAATCATGGATTAACATCATCTTCCACCCGGATCGAAGGTAAGAACACCTAAACACTTGGTTTTGGATATTTTTGAAGTTTCTTGATGTCTTGGCCGATTTGATTCGTTTTAACTCAGATTATTGATGGAATCTTGTTGTATTCTTGAGATTATTCGTTGTTCTTGAAGTTTTGTGGACCTGATTCGAGTATTTCTTTGAATAATCGATTGAATTGGACTATGCCTTCAAAGTGTTCGATGAAATGTCTCAATGAGTAGAACTTGGAAAATTCTACACGTTTTCGTATGAATGATGGTTGAAATGATATTGTTGTGATGATTCTTGGTAATTATGGAAATTTTGTTAAAGAAAGATAATGAATTGGTGGTCAAATGATTCGATTATTTTGTTATGATTATGGAATCATAGTATTCTCGATGTTCTTGGTGGTTTGTTGCGATTCATGATGTTATGAGAAGTATATGTTGAAGGACATGATTATATACACCTTGAATTATGATTAAGGGTTGTTTAGATGTTAGAAAACATCGGGTTATGTTGTTTTATGGATTATGAACGTGAATTTGGATAATTCGTGTTCTTAAAGAACTCTTGAGTTACATGTTATGATTTTGGAAGGATTTCGGATAATTTGGAATGTGATTATTCACGATAATAATCGGTAAATTGTTTTCTACGAATTTACAAGTATGAACAAGAAGGAGTTTTGTCTTCGTATTTGGAGTTGAAGTTGGAATCGAATATGTTATAAAATCCTTAATGTCGAGATGAATTGATCATTGATTTGATGAATACGTTTTAAGGTGTTGGTGTTTTATATATGAATATGGAATATTCATATCTAGAACTAAGTTATGTGTTTTGGTACAATATTCGTATAGGAATACGAATATGATTTGATTTGATAAGTTTATGATTCACTTTTGAGTTTGAGAATTCATAGGTATTTAACAAGTGTTCAATTCGGATAATGGAATTATTTGAAACCTTTGGAATATGGTTATCTATAATGTTGAATTGATCGGATTGTCGGATTGATGATGATAACCGTAATTGGATTTTATTATGATTATACAAGGAGGAAACTTGTAATTGTTTTTAAGATTGAATTTGGAATCGGTAATGTTAGACCCTTGTTGGTTTAAATAGATTATGGATATGATATTCGGATTGTGGAATCGTATTGTGGTTTTGAATTCGTGATCGATTGATTTGGTTGTTGGATATGTGTTTAATCGGGATATTGTAGAACCGTTGTTGATCGGTTATTGATTGTTATTTGTGATCATCGAAATACGGCTTGAATCGTGGATATGGGTTCGTATTTGTTGAGTTGGATTATTTGGTATTATGTATATGATCGAGGTTTCGTTGAACCGTTGAGTTTGTTGGTTGAGTATGTCGGTTATTGATTTTTATCGAATGTGTGTTAATCGGTTATTGCAATAGGTTGATATGTTTTGATCGTGGATTATGACCGTTGTGTTGCGGTTGAGGTCGAAGAGTTCGTATATTGCTTTGTTCGGGGCTGAAGAGCTCGTGGATGAAGGCAATGGATTTTGGTAACGACTTCGTGGTATCGGTATCGAGGCAAGTTTATACTTGTTCAGTTTATAATATTTGATGAATGGTTTCGTTTTCATTTCATTTATAATTCATATAGCAATGTTGTTAGAAAGGACTATTGTTGGTATTAATGGTTGTGTTGATCGTCTCATTGGGGGATGTTGATGGATATGGTCCTCGGATTTGAGGTAATCTAAGTATTTGTTCAATCATGTGGATAATTAGTATGTTGAGTTGTTGTATATGTTGAGGTTTCGTGTAGTGAGTTTCGTATCGGTTATTCGTTGAGGGATGTTGATCCCAGGACTATTGTATTGAGATCGTAGATGTTTTGGTCATTCATTTGGGGATGATGATCCCAGGATTGATGTTTTGGATATTGATTAGTCGTGTCGACTTTTCATTGTCAGTCTGTTGTTGTTCACTTCGGTGAGTCTTTTGATCCTTATTGGATATGTGTTTCTTTGAGTTTCGTTGTCATGTTGCATCGTGACATATCTGGAGTCATATCTGCGTTAGATTGGATATTGTGTAGGATTTTTAGCCGGGCACATATATAGTCATGCGTGAATATTTTCCGTGAAAATTTGTGCACACGAGGCGTAGTTCGTTGAGGCTAATTAGGTACATTGTCCCACGTATATCACGGATTCCGTATACGGGGTGGACATGTGCACCGACACATATTCGGATCGGGCGTACTATGATTTCCGTCTTTGAGCCATATTGTTTGGTCGTTCATCCTCCATTTATGGTTGGGTATGTTCGACGGTTTGTATTTGGTTGTTCATACGCCGAGGGTATGTTCGGATCGAGTTATTTCTTTGAGATCCATTATTGTTGATCATTTGGAGTTTACCTTGTTGATGGTATTCTCAGTTATTATTGGTCTTTTGTTGATCATTTGGAGTTTACCTTGTTGATGGTATTCTCGATTATTGTTGATCCTTTGTTGATCGTGTCGGAGTTATCATGTTGATGGTATTCTCGATTATCGTGATCCTTCGTTGGTCATATTGGAGCTATAATGTCGATGATATTCTCAGTGATGTATTGGTTGATCATTGTTATTGATCGTATGAGCATTCGGACTATATGTCGATGTTTCAGGATTTGTTATCATTATCATGTGGTAGTTGATCTATGGATATGTTGTGTATTATTGGTTTATACATGTTGAGATTTGATTGTGTAATCCCACGGACAGGATTTGACACAGATTGGATTATTTCCACACTTATGAGTTATGATGATGTTTTGAGGATTGTCGGTATTTTTGGAATACAGTAGAGATGATTGTTGTTGAATTTATTTCGTCATTCGAGGATGCGAAATGTGGATTATGGTAACGATTGGATTGTTGTGGATTGGTAAGGTTATGTCGGTAAGATTACTTTGGTAGTATTCTTACTATATTATTACATTGGTATGTAATTATTTATGATGATGTGATCGATATCATTATTGAGTATTGTGGTGACCAGTCGTGGGCTTTATTTTTAGGTACTCGGAGATCAAGCTAGTAGCGGTCGTGAAGGGATGAGCTTCCCGATGTGATCTTGGTTTGTGGCTTGTTTTCGGAGAATTGAGTATTCTTTTAGGTTATTTATTTCATTGCAAATGTGTATTTTGAATCGCATTTATCCAGCTGCGTGTGTATATTTCAAAATGGCTTTTCGGTATCTTTATCCGCTGCGTGTGTGTATTTTAAATGGCCCTTTTGGCACTTTGCGAACTTGGGTTATTTCGTTAAACCTTTTCCTAAACTATTTTATCGGTACGTTTAAGCGGTGTCTTAACGTACATTTTGAACTATCGAGATTTGGCACTTCGCCTTGTATTTTCAAATGGTATTTTATGACGGTATTTCAAAATTATGCTTTTGAAAATATTTGAGTATTTAAAACATTACCGTCATTAGCCTTTTGGCGTTTTGAATTAGTTTTGTAAACGGTTTTTAGCACGGTGGGTTCGTAGCGGGACCCACTGGCTGTAATATCCGGACGGTTTTGGGGTGTTACAGAAGATGGTATCGGAGCTTGGGTTTTGTGAAACCCAGGCGTGTGTGTTATGTGGCTCTACCGATACAGTAGTAGCGTGATTTTTGAAAATGAGTTTTCTGACTTTTGAGTCGAACCGATTTTTGGAGTTTCCAAAATTTTTGAGATTCTTTTCAAACTGCTATGTGTGATATTGGCGTGTGTTGGTATTGTTTTGAGACTTCATGTGGGAGTCGTGTGCTAGTATCACGGGAGATCATCGGCTTCACGCACCTGTAAGTATATCGTTTTGGTTGTTCGCTTGTGGCGACGACTGATTGTTTTGTGATGAGTTGGAAAATTTTGGACTTATCTGTTGTTGGCGACAGGTTGCAAGTTTCGAGGACGAAACTTATTTTAAGGGGGGTAGTATGTAATACCCGAATTTTCAGTATAAATTTTTCGCGTTATTTTATCTGAGATATACTGTATTGTTTGGTATCTATACAGTATGGATAAAATAAATTGAGAACCGAGACAGTTATCTTGGTGTGATTATCGTTTTTGGTGAGATATATTCGGGATATGTTGTATCGGAGTTAAGCAGTTTGGATATCGGGTATACCGTATGAGAATATTTTGGATTCGGTATGTGTATTCGGTATGCCGTATGTTTGTATTTTGTACGTCGAGATGTCGAGCGAGCAGTTGGATTTTGGCTAAGTATAAAAGCCATTACGTCGTTAATCCTTGGAGCTTACGTCGTAAAATGTGTTAGCTACGTCGTTATATAGTGTACATAACGACGTAACAAGAGGAATCGGACAGTGGGGCCCGTGGTCGGCAACTTTCGGCGCAGATGTGGGCGGTGAGTCAGCGGACGGAGTTACGTGCGTTATACGGGGTGTATTACGTGCATGTCGGTATTATCTTGTATCAAGTCAGCGTCGTATGCGTGCGCAGCGGATTAAGTGTTACGTGCGTTACGGAGTAGCCGGTCGAGTCGTGGCGAGATGACTGGATGGCGAGCATGGCGGTCGTGACTCGTTGGAATGGCCGAGCATGGTCGGCGGTGATTCGTGGGGGTGGCGATCACGGTCGGCGGTGACTCGGCCAGGGGCTAGGGTGGCCGATTACGTGCGTAAGGCGGTGGCGGTTATGGCCGTAAGGGCGATTACGTCGTAAGCCGGTGCCGATTCGTCGTAAGGGTTCCGCGGGCTAGGCGATGGCGAGCCATGGCGATTCGTCGTAAAGCGTGGCGATTACGTCACGTAACGTGCGGGCAGTCCGCCTATTTAAAGGCACAGACCGAGTCATCCGCCATTTTCATGTTTTCTCTTCGTTTTTGGCGATTTCTTCATCAAAGTGGATGGATTTGAGTAATATCATCATCTAGCAACATGTTTTGGAAGTTGGAATCATGGATTAACATCATCTTCCACCGGATCGAAGGTAAGAACACCTAAACACTTGGTTTTGGATATTTTTGAAGTTTCTTGATGTCTTGGCCGATTTGATTCGTTTTAACTCAGATTATTGATGGAATCTTGTTGTATTCTTGAGATTATTCGTTGTTCTTGAAGTTTTGTGGACCGGATTCGAGTATTTCTTTGAATAATCGATTGAATTGGACTATGCCTTCAAAGTGTTCGATGAAATGTCTCAATGAGTAGAACTTGGAAAATTCTACACGTTTTCGTATGAATGATGGTTGAAATGATATTGTTGTGATGATTCTTGGTAATTATGGAAATTTTGTTAAAGGAAGATAATGAATTGGTGGTCAAATGATTCGAATATTTTGTTATGATTATGGAATCGTAGTATTCTCGATGTTCTTGGTGGTTTGTTGCGATTCATGATGTTATGAGAAGTATATGTTGAAGGACATGATTATATACACCTTGAATTATGATTAAGGGTTGTTTAGATGTTAGAAAACATCGGGTTATGTTGTTTTATGGATTATGAACGTGAATTTGGATAATTCGTGTTCTTAAAGAACTCTTGAGTTACATGTTATGATTTTGGAAGGATTTCGGATAATTTGGAATGTGATTATTCACGATAATAATCGGTAAATTGTTTTCTACGAATTTACAAGTATGAACAAGAAGGAGTTTTGTCTTCGTATTTGGAGTTGAAGTTGGAATCGAATATGTTATAAAATCCTTAATGTCGAGATGAATTGATCATTGATTTGATGAATACGTTTTAAGGTGTTGTTGTTTTATATATGAATATGGAATATTCATATCTAGAACTAAGTTATGTGTTTTGGTACAATATTCGTATAGGAATACGAATATGATTTGGTTGATAAGTTTAAGATTCACTTTTGAGTTTGAGAATTCATAGGTATTTAACAAGTGTTCAATTCGTATAATGGAATTATTTGAAACCTTTGGAATATGGTTATCTATAATGTTGAATTGATCGGATTGTCAGGATTGATGATGATAACCGGTAATTGGATTTTATTATGATTATACAAGGAGGAAACTTGTAATTGTTTTTAAGATTGAATTTGGAATCGGTAATGTTAGACCCTTGTTGGTTTAAATAGATTATGGATATGATATTCGGATTGTGGAATCGTATTGTGGTTTTGAATTCGTGATCGATTGATTTGGTTGTTGGATATGTGTTTAATCGGGATATTGTAGAACCGTTGTTGATCGGTTATTGATTGTTATTTGTGATCATCAAATTCGGCTTGTATCGTGGATATGGGTTCGTATTTGTTGAGTTGGATTATTTGGTATTATGTATATGATCGAGGTTTCGTTGAACCGTTCAGTTTGTTGGTTGAGTATGTCGGTTATTGATTTTTATCGAATGTGTGTTAATCGGTTATTGCAATAGGTTGATATGTTTTGATCGTGGATTATGACCGTTGTGTTGCGGTTGAGGTCGAAGAGTTCGTATATTGCTTTGTTCGGGGCTGAAGAGCTCGTGGATGAAGCGATGGATTTTGGTAACGACTTCGTGGTATCGGTATCGAGGCAAGTTTATACTTGTTCGAGTTTATAATATTTGATGTATGGTTTGTTTTTGATTTGTTTTATAATTCATATAGCAATGTTGTTAGAAAGGACTATTGTTGGTATTAATGGTTGTGTTGATCGTCTCATTGGGGATGTTGATGGATATGGTCCTCGGCTTTGAGGTAATCTAAGTATTTGTTCAATCATGTGGATAATTAGTATGTTGAGTTGTTGTATATGTTGAGGTTTCGTGTAGTGAGTTTCGTATCGGTTATTCGTTGAGGGATGTTGATCCCAGGACTATTGTATTGAGATCGTAGATGTTTTGGTCATTCATTTGGGGATGATGATCCCAGGATTGATGTTTTGGATATTGATTAGTCGTGTCGACTTTTCATTGTCAGTCTGTTGTTGTTCACTTCGGTGAGTCTTTTGATCCTTATTGGATATGTGTTTCTTTGAGTTTCGTTGTCATGTTGCATCGTGACATATTTGGAGTCATATCTGCGTTCCGATTGGATATTGTGTAGGATTTTTAGCCGGGCACATATATAGTCATGCGTGAATATTTTTCGTGAAAGGTTGTGCACACGAGACGTAGTTCGTTGAGGCTAATTAGGTACATTGTCCCACGTATATCCTGGATTCCGTATACGTGGTGGACATGTGCACTGACACATATTCGGATCGGGCGTACTATGATTTCCGTCTTTGAGCCATATTGTTTGGTCGTTCATCCTCCATTTATGGTTGGGTATGTTCGACGGTTTGTGACTGGTTGTTCATACGCCCGAGGGGTATGTTCGACAGTCAGAGTTATTTCTTTGAGATCCATTATTGTTGATCATTTGGAGTTTACCTTGTTGATGGTATTCTCAGTTATTATTGGTCTTTTGTTGATCATTTGGAGTTTACCTTGTTGATGGTATTCTCGATTATTGTTGTTCCTTTGTTGATCGTGTCGGAGTTATCATGTTGATGGTATTCTCAGTTATCGTGATCCTTCGTTGGTCATATTGGAGCTATAATGTCGATGATATTCTCAGTGATGTATTGGTTGATCATTGTTATTGATCGTATGAGCATTCGGACTATATGTCGATGTTTCAGGATTTGTTATCATTATCATGTGGTAGTTGATCTACGGATATGTTGTGTATTATTGGTTTATACATGTTGAGATTTGATTGTGTAATCCCACGGACAGGATTTGACACAGATTGGATTATTTCCACACTTATGAGTTATGATGATGTTTTGAGGATTGTCGGTATTTTTGGAATACAGTAGAGATGATTGTTGTTGAATTTATTTCGTCATTCGAGGATGCGAAATGTGGATTATGGTAAGGATTGGATTGTTGTGGATTGGTAAGGTTATGTCGGTAAGATTACTTTGGTAGTATTCTTACTATATTATTACATTGGTATGTAATTATTTATGATAATGTGATCGATATCATTATTGAGTATTGTGGCTGACCAGTCGTGGGCTTTATTTTTAGGTACTCGGAGATCAAGCTAGTAGCGGTCGTGAAGGGATGAGCTTCCCAATGTGATCTTGGTGTGGCTTGTTTTCGGAGAATTGAGTATTCTTTTAGGTTATTTATTTCATTGCAAATGTGTATTTTGAATCGCATTTATCCATTGCGTGTGTATATTTCAAAATGGCTTTTCGGTATCTTTATCATTGCGTGTGTGTATTTTAAATGGCCCTTTTGGCACTTTGCGAACTTGGGTTATTTCGTTAAACCTTTTCCTAAACTATTTTATCGGTACGTTTAAGCGGTGTCTTAACGTACATTTTGAACTATCGAGATTTGGCACTTCGCCTTGTATTTTCAAATGGTATTTTATGACGGTATTTCAAAATTATGCTTTTGAAAATATTTGAGTATTTAAAACATTACCGTCATTAGCCTTTTGGCGTTTTTGAATTGGTTTTGTAAACGGTTTTTAGCACTTTGGTGGGTTCGTGGCAGGACCCACGTACCGTAATATCCCGGATGGTTTTGGGGGTGTTACAAGTATGATCTTCTGTGATGTTATGAAATATTGATATCCGTCTCGGGCCACTTCTAAAGCACCACAAACGTCGATATGTACTAACCCAAGTTTATTGGCAGCCCTTTCAAATGTCCCTGTGAAGGGGGACTTGGTCATTTTGCCTCTAAGGCAAGATTCAAAAGTTAGATAGGGTTCTACACCCAATGGAATTAAAAGTCCATCTTTCTCCATTTTCTGAACCTTGATCTGACCAACATGACCAAGTCTAAGGTGCCACTTAAGAGCTTGATTAGTATCTTGCCTGCCACGTTTCCTAGTTATAGTGTTCACTGCTGTTTTATTTTGTAAGTTCAGATGATATAAACCATTCAACAATGTAGCTGTGCCAACCAATTTTATTTCGAAAATAAATTTTACAACTACCATTGCCAATGAAGAAACAAAATCCTTTCCGGTCCAAAACTGGAATGGATACAATGTTTTTATGCCCCTCAGGCAAAACAAGTACTTCATCTAACGTCAAATAAAACCGGATTCTAAACCCAGTAGGATTGATCCAATATTGGTTGCCTCGACACTTTGTCCACTTCCAACAGTGATCATTACTTCCCCATCTTCAAGTTTCCTACTTCATTCCAGATCCTGATTCATAGTACAAATATGAGAAGTGGCATCTGAATTCAGAATCCATGAAGCAGAATATACAGTAGCGGAACAACTGGTTTCAAAAACAAAAAGTTCCGTACCTGATGTGCCATTAATCTTAGGACAAGTCCTACGCCAGTGGCCCAGCTCACCGCATTCAAGGCATTTGTCCGTAGGTTTTGGACCGCCTACCTTTTGAACCTTTTGGGCCTTGCCCTTTCCTTTCTGCATCCTTTTCATGGGTTTGTACTGCTCGTAAGTCTTCTTCTTCTTATTCTTGGACCTCCGAGGCCTAGAAGAAATCACAAGAACAGCCTCCCTCGGTTTAGTCTTCATGTTAGACTGCGCCGTCACCAGTTTATTCATTAGCCCTTCTAATGTGCATGAAATTTTATTACAGTTGAAATTCATTACAAACTTCGTGAAAGAGTCAGGGAGAGATTGAAGGATGAGATCAAGTTGGAGGGATAAATCCATATTAAAGTTGAGCACCTCGAGCCTCTCAATCATAGAGATCATCTTGAGGACGTGGTCTCCCACTTTCTCCCCTTCTTTCATCATAACACTGAACAACTGCTTCGATATCTCATATCTAGCAGTCCTAATGTGCTCTCCATAAAGTTCGGTCAAGTGTGCGAGAATCTGCCTAGCAGAAGTCATTTTCTCGTGCACTCTCTGCAGCTTATTAGTCATTGAGCCCATCATAAATCCACGGACTAGCACGTCATCCTTGACCCACTTTTCATGGACGTCAATATCTTCCTAATTACCCCTAGTCCGGATTGGAGTCGGTGGAATGTCCGCCTCCAAGATGTATCCCAGAGACTCCATACTGAGTACAATCATCAGATTCCGCAACCAGTCAACAAAGTTGGGGCCAATTAAGAGATTCTTTTCAAGTATTATTGCAAGTGGATTTTTAGCCATTTTAGAGAGATATTGTTTCGTTTTTCTGCATAGATATAGACAAGATTAAATTAGTGACATGTTATATTATGACCGAGTATAGAATTTAAGGGCTTGTCTAATTCTTGTCTCGGCTCCCACTAATTTTATCGAAATTATACACTCCCATGTTATAATCCGGAAGTCATGGTAAAATCAACTTCTTAGTGGTGATCAAGTCATTACAAATTTTAACAGATGCAACCTATCAGGTTTCTTGCCAATTAATTTATGTAAAGTGGTGTCTAACACCAACCCGTCTAATGGATGATTTGATCTTCTTTTACCCCTAGTCTTCATGCCCTCAACCTATCAGGTTTCTTGACAATCCAGACTATCTAAGTTTTGGACCATCAACGTCTATCAGTTTGACTATTGAATCTCACCCGGCAACCTATCAGGTTTCTCGGGGCGAAATTTATCACCAACCGAAGGCATCTAATGCACTCAAGAATTTTTCAACCTCTACCACGATAAATCGGAAGCATAGAACACCAGCTCGGGTATCAATTTTCTACGAGTTTGATGGAGTGTAGGAAACCTCGTAACCTTTTTCAAACTTAGTCTGTTGGTTGTCGGGAGAATTTCGCGATTAATGTTACACTTTGCACATTAATTCATTTATACGCGCGTTTGTTTGTCAATCATTCAAATTGACACACAGAAAATAGTAACCTAGTTACTACCAACATATAGCGCATGGACCTTTTCCTAAGTACTGGGCCAAGCGAATGACCCAATAAAGAAAAAAATTACAGTCTTCGATTCTTCATCTTCTCGGTCGGTTGTCTTCGGTCTTCTTCATAGCCAAAATAATTACATTATTGAAAAATTGCATCCTATACAATTTTTTCTAGTAAAAATAAATAGGCTCAAAACGGCCTTTACAACCCAATCGAATCGAACAAATCAAAACTAAGTCCACGAGCTAGATCACCATCATATAAGGATTCCATACAACATGTAAAGGCAATAAAATTAAACAATTAATTTTAATATAAATTAATCCAATTAATCTATAAAATTAAATTAAGTAATCAATTAATATATTAATCCAATCAATATAAAATTAATCTATTCTATTTTAATGGTTTTAATCCAATTAATACTAATAATCGTCATTTTAATTCGTTCGAAGTAATCCGGTCAAAAATAATATTCTCGTTTAATTAATTTCCCTTAACTCAAAAATATTCCAAATATTAATTAAAATCAGGCCCAATGAAATAAAAACTTAAAACGGAGTCCCGGACTATCCGGTATTAGGCCCAGCCCGCGGCCCGATTGAAAATCAGGCCAAAAACCCGAGAGGTGCCATGGCCGAGCCATGCTCGGTAGCACAGGCGATCGGCCAGAGTCCTCTCGGCTGGCGGCGGCCGAGCGATCTTGCCGGCACCACTATTGGCAGCCCCGTTTCTTAGTTTTTCGGCTCGTTTCCAAAAACGTGATGCTACAACGAACAATTTAAATTCTACGATTATACCAAAATGATTCTAAATCATAAACATCATCCAAAAGCATTCAAAATGCACAAACAATCGTATATACGGTATCATTGACCTCGCTTTGATACCACTGTTGGGATTCCGGAAATAAAACAAAATATGCAGCGGAAAAATAAAAACGAATCCCAAACAGGATCGATCAAGTAATGTATATACGAAATATAAATACGAAGATAAAAGGATCATACCCTCGAAGCCTTCGAAATAAATCTTCGTAAGATGATAATCACGAACCCGAGCTCGAGCACGAAAAATCCTTCGTCCCATACACCGAAAATACGATGCCTCTACTTCACACGCATCGGAAGTTGCCCGGAAAAATTCAACGTAAATTCGTTCTCTAAGAACACGGCTAGTAATTTATCATAGGAATTTTCTCTCTAATTTTTTTTTTTTGAATTTCTTTCACCTCTAAGTCTGGTTTGATTGAAAAACAACATAGTGTATCATAGGAACCCTTCCCGGGTTTGATTGAAAACGACTTATGATACTCACATCGTAGGCTAAGTCTGGTCTCGTACACAACATAGTGTACATGAGGCTACTCATTGCCGAGGCATAGGGTACCTTACTCATCTCTCTCTTGTCTTCCTCACTTTGAGGACACATTTTCTGTAATACCCGAGATTTCTGATATGTATTTGGAACTTGTAACATTGTAATTGTGCACTTTGATCTGAGTATTTTCTCCGTATTTCATAATTCGATGTTGTTGAGCGTATGATTTCGTGTATGTGATTTAAAAATTGTAATTCTGCGTATGTAGCGCACACTATCGGCTATATGTAGCGTACGCTAACATGGATCCATAGCGCATGCTACAGAGGAACATTAGCGCACGCTAGGCGTGGTCAATTTGATTGAGACGTGTGGTAGGTGAGATCTGGCTGGGGATCTTGGTCGGATTGTGTCGGGATGAACCTGGACGGCTTTCGGGAAAAGCCAAGTCAACGCCTTAGCGCACGCTACAGGAATGTGCATAGCACGCGCTAAGTGCTGAGTACAGTGAAGTCAGTAGCCGTTAGCGCACGCTACGAGCAGGGACTAGCGCGCGCTAATAACCATTTCCTATAAATAGGACAGCATCCTTTTCGTATTTTCAGTCCTTTCTTTCCCACATCCGAATTCTTATACTTAGGGTATAACTTCCTACATCCTAAACACCTCATATCAACATCCTAGCTCGTGATTGAAGATTGTAGATCATTGAGGATTGGTGTTCGAGCCTTTGACGTTGGATTGCTTCGATTTTCTCCTTGTTCTTCACTACTTTGAGGTAGGTGATTCTTCACCAATATTAGTAGTGTTCTAAAGGACGATTTGATCATGTTTTTATAGTCAGTTATTTCGTTCTGAATCGATCATCTTGTGTTAGAAGGATATTTTCGACGTTTCGGCACTTATTCATCGTATGAACCCTTGAACCTTTTTAGTTTATGGACTCTTAAGCAGCTTCAAACCAATTTGTGATCAGTGGACGGATATTACCTAGTTGTTACGTTTTATACTTTGGAATCATGCGTTTTGGAGCGTGGGAATGACGGAACTTAGAATATTTCCTTGAAGATCAAGATGAATGATAGTGTAGTAATGATTATACGTATCTTTGAATCTCATAGTCATTTAGTACGTATAGAAACTTTCACAAACCTTATTAGCATGATATGCTCGGGGAAGACTTGTATTATCACCATAGAATTCATGAGTTCATCACCATTAGATCCAGTTTTCTACCAGTAGTAATCTGCCATGCAAGGTTAGCGCACGCTAACATACGTAAGTTAACGTGCGCTATCGGGGATAAGTTGACGCACGCTACGTGTGGTACGTAACGTACGTTATGATATCAGCCGAGTCAGTCGGCAGATCAGAGAGAACTGTCAGTCCGTGGCTAGCGTACGCTAGGCTTATATGATAGCGTATGCTAACAGCAGGCTTAGCGCACGCTACATAGAGTACGTAGCGTACGCTAAGTGGTTCAGGCAGATTGCATATTTTGAGCTTTTGGGCCGTAGATCGAATTGTTAGGCAATCGTTCGACTTGAGATGATTTGTATATCATTTCTTTTGTTAAGGTTCGAGCTTGCTACGTTGATCGAAAGAGGCGGCCTTCGAGTGTGTTGAGATCATTGAAGTATTTCGTTCTTGCCATCTTCGAGGCAAGTATCGTAATGTGTTAAAATTGATATTTTGAGCATGTTTGTGGTTTATTCATGTTGTTGAACATGGAAATTAATTTGTTGAATTGTCATGATATTCGTTATATAGTATTTGTATGTTCATGTTGATGAACATAATGAATTGGCATATGTGTATGCATGAGTTATATTTGTGTATGTTGTACGATCTATGCTGAGGGTGCTGGATCGGATGTCCACCTCGTGTTGGTCCGACGGGATCATCTTGGGATCTAGGCTGAGGGCGCTGGATCATTGGACGGGTTATTTCCACCTTGTGTTGGTCCGACGGGATCATCTTGGGATCTATGCTGAGGGCGCTGGATCATTGGAATACCCTTGCTGTGTTAATGGAATCTTGTGGATTCGCATTGTCGGATTCCGGTAGCGGAAGTCCGTGTGGTGTATCTTGTTATGTATTGTTGATGCATGTTCGAATTGTTTAATATGATACTTGTACTAGCATCGTTTTGCTAACCCCTTCGGGGGTGGACATTTGTTTTGATGTTCGAGTGTAGAGGAGCGGGAAAGCGACCACGATGCCGATGTGACGGCGAAGGGGTTGATGATGTTTGTTGTTGTTGGTGATTTGTTTTCTTGTTTTGATTTGATTCGAGTACGCGTGTCGTATTAATATAATTTCGATATGGTTGTATTAATTCCTCGTTGAACCGATTGAATGGTTTTGTAAACTTGAATTTCCGATATTAATGTCTTATATTTACATTTCTTTTAAATCACCTTGTAAATCCTTACTTAAAGGGTTTACGGCAATTATTCCGAATATCTCGGGGTGTTACGAATATGGTATCGAGCTAAGATTCATGGATATCTTGGCGATCGGGTTTTAGTTGGGCTGTTTACATTATTTGATTTACGGGTCGTTCGTAACATCAGCATTCACCAAAGTCGTCATGTGGACCGTGGTTGTAAGTCTCCTAATCTCTTATACTACCGTTTTACTTAATTCTTGTTTTGTGAGTATTGACGGGTTTTATTTGAAAACTTTGTCCTGGATATTGAGGAATTGTGTTTACGGTATGTTGAGAGGAGGACGTGGGCGCGACGCGGTCGTGGACGCAGACGGGGTAACATGAGACAGGAGGATTCCGCAACTACCCAAATTATCGGCTAGTCGAACCGATTCCCATTACGGAGGGCAACAAGGGTCGGCGAATGACGACGCAAATACTAACATGCCGGGAGTGCTTCAACAGGTGGTGGCGCGAGATAAACCGATTCGCCCGGGTAGTCGACCGCATGCGAGGCAGCGATGGGACAGCGGCACCACGAGGATAGCAGGAGACAGATGGCTTCTTGAGGTGGTCAAATTGCACCCGCCAAAATTTGACGGATCTGTGAGGCGATTACTTGGGATCACCGGCTCAAGGAGTTAGAGAAGATATTCGTGGGTCTTAAGCGTCAGGGGCCGGAAGGTTCCCATTGCCGGTATTTTACATTTGGGAGGCCTTTGATTGGTGGGAAGCTATTCGACCGAGAATCATAATGCGGATTGGACGGAATTCAAATTAATGATGGAAGCACGTGTGTCCTCGTCGATTAGAGAGGCAAAGATCCGAGAGTTTTCTCACCACGAGTTCGGAAGCATCTGCGAGATGTAATCAAAACTTTTAATCATCGGTGACTTGTGTGCGACACTTGGTGAAGCAGAGGCGAGAAAAGATTTTTCATTTCGATATGCGGATGAAGCGGAGATTCAGCGGTACATGTCCGGTTAGTGTACTACGTTGCGGCAGTATCAAGACAAAGCGGCCTACGACATGAAAGAGGCGGCGGTGGAGAAATCGGTGGAGGCAAAGAAGCGAAGGTGACCAGGCAACTTTTCGAGAAAACAAGAGTGGTGGGCCCGCAAGGGCCGGTCTTCCTTTTATTCGGCTAGAAACCTCCACATCCTTCCAGGTGGAAAGAAGTTCGGACTACATCGTGATTCGGACGCATCAAAGAAATGCTACAATTGTGGTCGGCGAGGCATATTCGGCGTGGCGCCCGCATCTTCTGTGACTTGCTACGATTGTGGACAAGAAGGACACCGTGCGGCTTTCTGTGGAGTTGCTACTAGGTCTTTTAGTACTCACACTCCAGCGCCAGTTCCGAAGGAGATAAGTGTGAACCAGACACAACAGAGTGGGTTTCCAAAGCAGAACATTGGGAAGAGAGAGACATCGAGTGCTGGGTCCGTTCCTCCGCGCCTGTACGAGATGAGGAAATCTGACGATCAGAACACTGCTGTTGCATCAGGTACGATTCAGATCCTTTTGCAACCAGTTAGTGTTTTATTCGATTCCGGAGCTACACATTCTTTTGTATCCTTGAACTGTGTAAATCGTTTAAAAATCTCGTGCTTATTTGATTGTGAACCATATGTTGTGGGTTTGCCGAGTGGAGAGAGAATTGTGGGAACCCTAGAGGCTAGAGATTTTCCAGTGTCTATAGGAGGGAGAGATTGGCCATTGAATCTTATTGTAGTTGACATCTACGGTGACGATTTAATTCTCGGAGACGATTGGCTCAACCGTTATGGAGCTATTCTGAATTACCGAGAGAGAGTCATTTCTATCATTGCTGATGACGAATCTGAACACTTATTTCGAGGGTGGAGACCGGGAAGCTCGGGAAAATTGATCAAAGCAATGAAAGCCGTGAAATTACTGAAGCAAGGATGTCATGGACTCTGGTGCTATGCCATGAGGAAAGAGGAAGGAGTAGAGCTCTCGTCTATTTCAGTTGTGAATGAGTTCTCAGATGTATTTCCTGACGAACTACCTGGGTTACCTCCGCAGAGGGAAGTGGAATTCACTATCGAATTAGAGCCTGGAGTAGCTCCTATTTCCAGAGCACCATACCGCATGGCGCCAACCGAGATGTATGAACTCAAGAAGCAACTGGAGGAATTGTTACAGAAGGGCTATATTCAACCTAGTGTTTCTCCTTGGGGAGCGCCCATTCTCTTTGTCCGTAAGAAAGACGGATCCCTCCGACTGTGTATTGATTACAGGGAGCTCAATAAGATGACAATCAAGAATAAGTATCCTATACCTCAGATCGACGACTTGTTTGATCAACTGCAAGGGGCAAGGGTATTCTCGAAGATTGACTTGCGATCAGGATACCATAAGTTGAGGATTAAGGAATCGGATATACCAAAGTCTGCTTTCAGGTCCCGGTACGGGCATTATGAATTCGTAGTGATGCCGTTTGGACTTACCAATGCTCCTGCGGTATTCATGCAATTGATG
Organism: Orobanche coerulescens; assembly: GCA_033398695.1. Lineage (NCBI taxonomy): Eukaryota > Viridiplantae > Streptophyta > Magnoliopsida > Lamiales > Orobanchaceae > Orobanche > Orobanche coerulescens. Next base: position 68,234,671 of record CM065810.1, read on the forward strand.
AATCGGATATTCTTGGAATACTTGGATAAATTTTTGGTCGTCTTCATTGATGACATCTTGATATATTCAAAGGACGCAGAGGAGCATGCCGAACATTTGCGTGTGGTTTTGAGCACCTTGAGGAAGGAACAGCTGTATGTAAAGCTTTCAAAATGCGAGTTCTGGCTCAGGGAGGTAACTTTCCTTGGGCATGTGATATCAGCCGACGGAGTTCATGTAGACCCAAAGAAAGTCGAAGCAATCTTGGAATGGGAAGCCCCTAATAACGTGAAAGAAGTCCGGAGTTTCTTAGGACTTGCTGGATATTATCGCCGCTTTGTAGAGGGATTTTCCAAAATTGCTCGTCCGCTCACTCAGCTGTTACAGAAAACTCAAAAGTTTAAGTGGGATGAGAAATGCGAAATTTGGTTTTGATGAACTTAAGAAGAGGCGGCGGCACCTATATTAGCATTACGGATGGGCCCGATGGATTCATGGTGTCTGACGCTTCAAATCGAGTGCAGGATGTGTGTTGATGCAAAGAGATAAGGTGATTGCCTATGCTTCTCGGCGATTGAAACCATACGAGGTTAATTACCCGACTCATGATACGGAGCTAGCATCTGTATTCTTTGCTTTTAAAATTTGGAGACATTATTTGTACGGCACTCATTGTCGGATCTTTACCGATCATAAGAGCCTCAAGTACATTTTCAATCGAAAGAATTAAACATGAGGCGGAGAAGGTGGTGGAATTGATCAAGGATTACGACTTGGAGATTCTCTATCATCAGGAAAGCAAATGTAGTAGCCGATGCATTGAGCCGTAAACTGTTTCTCTTGAGTGTTGGAAGCACTTACATCCCAAACCGGTATTCAACGAGGCCCGATCCGCGAGGATTGAAGTATGGGCACCGGGAATCGAGGGCAACTTTATGTGATGGGCCCGGCTTCATCACTAGTCGAGAGATCAAGTCTAAGCGGTTGAGCGATTCTCGATCCTTCGATTATGTGACGAAGTAAAGAAAGGAAAAGCCCGGGATTCGTGATACAAGGCGATGGAGTTCGAGATTTGAGTCGACTTTGCGTTCGATGATGATGATTTGAGACGGACTATTACGAAGGAAGCTCATAGCGCGCTATTCCATTCACCGAGGCGTGATAAGATGTATAAGGATTTAAAACAAAACTTCGGTGGGGAATATGAAGGGCGTAGAAGAGTACGTTTCGAGGTGCTTGACTTGTCGGCAAGTTAAGATTGAACATCGGCGACCGCCGAATGTTAAAGTCGCTTAGATCCACGAATGGAAGTGGGAGGACATCTCGATGGATTTCATCACCGGTATGCCAAGGACTAGAACGGAATGAACATGATTTGGGTTGTAGTTGATCGACTAACCAAGTCGGCTCATTTCCTAGGGATTAAAGATACATGGGGACCCGAGATTGGCGCGAGTATTTATTGCGGAGATAGTCGGATTGCATGGGGCCGAAGACCATTATTTCGGATCGAGATGGTCGTTTCGTGTCGCACTTCTGGAAAGCAGTTCACAGGGCTCTGGGGACTGAGCTCAACTTTAGCACGGCTTATCATCCCCAAACGGACGGTCAGTCCGAAAGGACTATACAGACAGTAGAGGACATGCTTAGAGCCTGTGCTTTTGATTGGTCAACTGATTGGGAAGTTCATTTGCCATTTATTGAATTCACTTACAATAATAGTTGGCATGCTTCTATTAAGATGGCACCATTTGAAGCTTTGTACGGGAGAAGATGCCGATCACCCCTGTGTTGGGATGATTCTTCGGATTTGATCGGGACGGAACCGGAATTGATAATTCAGACTCAAAAGAAGATAGCTTTGATTCGAGAAAGACTGTTGAATGCCCAGAGTCGACAAAAGTCTTACGCAGACGTACGTCGTCGTCCTCTAGAGTTCGACGTTGGGGAACATGTACTATTGAAGGTGTCTCCTACACGAGGGATTTTCCGTTTTGGGAGGAGAGGTAAGCTAAGTCCGAGATATATCGGACCATTCGAGATCCTCGAGAGAGTTGGAGATTTAGCATACAGGTTGGCCTTCGCCATCGGCCGAGTCACGTTCACAATGTGTTTCACGTATCCCAATTGCGGAAGTATGTACCGGACCCCAGTCACGTCATTGATTTCGACGAGATCGAGATAGCCAATGATGTCACCTTCGAAGAGAGACCAATCAAGATACTTGAGAGTCGGATCAAACAATTGAGGAATAAACTAATACACTTGGTTAAAGTACAATGGTCACGACACGGAGTCGAAGAGGCCACTTGGGAAACGGAGGACAGTATGAAGGCTAGATATCCAGAGTTGTTTTCATCTTAAGTTTCGGGATGAAACTTCTTTTTAGGGGGGAAGGATGTAATACCCGAGATTTCTGATATGTATTTGGAACTTGTAACATTGTAATTGTGCACTTTGATCTGAGTATTTTCTCCGTATTTCATAATCCGATGTTGTTGAGCGTATGATTTCGTGTATGTGATTTAAAAATTGTAATTCTGCGCATGTAGTGCACGCTATCGGCTATGTGTAGCGTACACTAACATGGATCCATAGCGCACGCTACAGAGGAACATTAGCGCACGCTAGGCGTGGTCAATTTGATTGAGACGTGTGGTAGGTGAGATCTGGCCGGGGATCTTGGTCGGATTGTGTCGGGATGAACCTAGACGGCTTTCGGGAAAAGCCAAGTCAACGCCTTAGCGCATGCTACATGCATGTGCATAGCGCGCGCTAAGTGCTGAGTACAGTGAAGTCAGTAGCCGTTAGCGCACGCTACGAGCAGGGACTAGCGCGCGCTAATAACCATTTCCTATAAATAGGATAACATCCTTTTCGTATTTTCAGTCCTTTCTTTCCCACATCCGAATTCTTATACTTAGAGTATAACTTCCTACATCCTAAACACCTCATATCAACATCCTAGCTCGTGATTGAAGATTGTAGATCATTGAGGATTGGTGTTCAAGCTTTTGACGTTGGATTGCTTCGATTTTCTTCTTGTTTTTCACTACTTTGAGGTAGGTGATTCTTCACCAATATTAGTAGTGTTCTAAAGGACGATTTGATCATGTTTTTATAGTCAGTTATTTCGTTCTGAATCGATCATCTTGTGTTAGAAGGATATTTTCGACGTTTCAGCACTTATTCATCGTATGAACCCTTGAACCTTTTTAGTTTATGGACTCTTAAGCAGCTTCAAACCAATTTGTGATCAGTAGACGGATATTACCTAGTTGTTACGTTTTATACTTTGGAATCATGCGTTTTGGAACGTAGGATGAACGGAACTTAGAATATTTCCTTGAAGATCAAGATGAATGATAGTGTAGTAATGATTATACGTATCTTTGAATCTCATAGTCATTTAGTACGTATAGAAACTTTCACAAACCTTATTAGCATGATATGCTCGGGGATGACTTGTATTATCACCATAGAATTCATGAGTTCATCACCATTAGATCCAGTTTTCTACGGTGTGTCGCCATGCAAGGTTAGCGCACGCTAACATACGTAAGTTAACGTGCGCTATCGGGATAAGTTAACGCCGCGCTCGTGTGTGCACGTAACGTGCGTTATGATATCGGTAAGTCGGTCGGCTGATCAGAGAGAACTGTCAGTCCGTGGCTAGCGTACGCTGGGCTTATACGATAGCGTACGCTAACAGGCAGGCTTAGTGCACGCTACATAGAGTATGTAGCGTACGCTAAGTGGTTCAGGCAGATTGCATATTTTGAGCTTTTGGGCCGTAGATCAAATTGTTAGGCAATCGTTCGACTTGAGATGATTTGTATATCATTTCTTTTGTTAAGGTTCGAGCTTGCTACGTTGATCGAAGGAGGCGGCCTTCGAGTGTGTTGAGATCATTGAAGTATTTCGTTCTTGCCATCTTCGAGGCAAGTATTGTAATGTGTTAAAATTGATATTTTGAGCATGTTTGTGGTTTATTCATATTGTTGAACATGGAAATTAATTTGTTGAATTGTCATGATATTCGTTATCTAGTATTTGTATGTTCATGTTGATGAACATAATGAATTGGCATATGTGTATGCATGAGTTATATTTGTGTACGTTGTACGATCTATCTTTGAATTTGGATCGGATGTCCACCTCGTGTTGGTCCGCGGGATCATCTTGGGATCTAGGTGAGGTGTCTTTGGATCATTGGACGGGTTATTTCCACCTCGTGTTGGTCCGACGGGATCATCTTGGGATCTATGCTGAGGGCGCTGGATCATTGGAATACCCTTGCTGTGTTAATGGAATCTTGTGGATTCGCATTGTCGGATTCCGGTAGCGGAAGTCCGTGTGGTGTATCTTGTTATGTATTGTTGATGCATGTTCGAATTGTTTAATATGATACTTGTACTAGCATCGTTTTGCTAACCACTTCGGGGGTGGACATTTGTTTTGATGTTCAGGTAGCCGAGGAGCAGGGAAACAACCACGATGCGAGCGTGACGACGAAGGGGTTCAGTGATGTTTGTTGTTGTTGGTGATTTGTTTTCTTGTTTTGATTTCAGTACTCGAGTACGCGTGTCGTATTAATATCATTTCGATATGGTTGTATTAATTCCTCGTTGAACCAGTTGAATGGTTTTGTAAACTTGAATTTCCACAGTATTGATGTCTTATATTTACATTTCTTTTAAATCAGCCTTGTAAATCCTTACTTAAAGGGTTTACGGCGCTGTAATTATTCCGAATATCTCGGGGTGTTTCATTTTCGTGGTGAGATGAATTCCATGTCGCATGGGAAGAAAACCTCTTTTAGATTCATCCATCTTGAATCTTCTCAGAATTTTATCTATATGGAGGGATTGGGAAAGTCCTATCATTCTTCGTGGTCTATCTCTGTAAAGACGGATCCCTAGAATATAGGAATCTTCTCCCAAATCTTTCATGGAGAACGTTTTAGAAAGCCAAGCTTTCACAGTGCTGAGCATTGCTACGTTATTTCCTATAAGTAGAATATTATCTACATATAGTACTAGGAATGCAATGTTGCTCCCACTGACCTTTTTGTAAACACATGCTTCCTCCTCATTTTATACGAAGTCAAAATCCTTGACTGCTTCGTCAAATTGAAGGTTCCAACTCCGAGAAGCTTGCTTCAGCCCATAAATGGCTCGTTGCAGCTTACACACTTTATGAATATTAGCTTTGGACACAAAACCCTTAGGCTGTTCCATATAGATTTCCTCCTCGAGGTATCCATTTATAAAAGCCGTTTTGACGTCCATTTGCCATATTTCATAATCGTAATAGGCAGCAATGGCAAGCATCATGTGAATCGACTTGATCATAGATACATGGGAGAAGGTATCATGATAATCGATCCCTTCTCTTTGGGTATAACCCTTTGCCACAAGCGTGGCCTTATAGGCATCAATCCTGCCATCCCCATCAGTCTTTCTCTTATAGATCCATTTATTTCCAATAGTCCTCATACCAGTTGGAAGACCTACTAGAGTCCATTTATTTCCAATAGTCCTCATGCGGAGTGATAGGAACGAATTTGGAAGGATATCTATTAAGGATATAGGCAGTGGTGAGTAAGGCATACCCCCATACATAAGTAGGTAAATCAGTGTAATTTAACATGGAGCGAACCATGTCCAACAAAGTCCGATTTCTCCTTTCTAAAACACCATTTAACTGTGGGGTTCCTGGTGGCATGAATTGTGAAACTATTCCATGTTCCTTTGGGAACTCATCAAACTCTGTGCTTATATATTCACCACCTCGGTCCGACCGAAGTACTTTGATATGACATCCAGTATGTTTTTCAACTAGGGCTTTAAATTCATTGAATTTAGTAAAGGCTTCGGATTTATGTTTCATTAAGTACACAATCCCCTACCTAGTATGATCATCTGTGATGTTATGAAATATTGATATCCGTCTCGGGCCACTTCTAAACCACCACAAACATCGGTATGTACTCACCCAAGTATATCGGCAGCCCTTTGAAATGTCCCTGTGAAGGGGGACTTGGTCATTTTGCCTCTAAGGCAAGATTCAAAAGTTGGATAGGGTTCTACACCCAATGGAATTAAAAGTCCATCTTTCTCCATTTTCTGAACCTTGATCTGACCAACATGACCAAGTCTAAGGTGCCACTTAAGAGCTTGATTAGTATCTTGCCTGCCACATTTCCTAGTTATAGTGTTCACTGCTGTTTTATTTTGTAAGTTCAGATGATATAAACCATTCAACAATGTAGCTGTGCCAACCAATTTTATTTCGAAAATAAATTTTACAACTACCATTGCCAATGAAGAAACAAAATCCTTTTCGGTCGAAAACTGGAATGTATACAATGTTTTTATGCCCCTTAGGCAAAACAAGTACTTCATCTAATGTCAAATAAAACTGGATTCTAAACCCAGTAGGATTGATATAATATTGGTTGCCTCGACACTTTGTCTACTTCCGACAGTGATCATTACTTCCCCATCTTCAAGTTTCCTACTTCATTCCAGATCCTGATTCATAGTACAAATATGAGATGTGGCACCTGAATCCAGAATCCATGAAGCAGAATATACAGTAGCGGAACAACTGGTTTCAAAAACAAAAAGTTCCGTACCTGATGTGCCTTTAATCTTAGGACAAGTCCTACGCCAGTGGCCCAGCTCATCGCATTCAAGGCATTTGTCCGTAGGTTTTGGACCGCCTACCTTTTGAACCTTTTGGGCCTTGCCCTTTCCTTCCTGCAACCCTTTTATGGGTTTGTACTGCTCGTAAGTCTTTTTCTTCTTATTCTTGGACCTCCGAGGCCTAGAATAAATCACAAGAACAGCCTCCCTCGGTTTAATCTTCATGTTAGACTGCGCCGTCACCGGTTTATTCATTAGCCCTTCTAATGTGCATGAAATTTTATTACAGTTGAAATTCATTACAAACTTCGTGAAAGAGTCAGGGAGAGATTGAAGGATGAGATCAAGTTGGAGGGATAAATCCATATTAAAGTTGAGCACCTCGAGCCTCTCAATCATAGAGATCATCTTGAGGACGTGGTCTCCCACTTTCTCCCCTTCTTTCATCCTAACACTGAACAACTGCTTCGATATCTCATATCTAGCAGTCCTAATGTGCTCTCCATAAAGTTCGGTCAAGTGTGCGAGAATCTGCCTAGCAGAAGTCATTTTCTCGTGCACTCTCTGCAGCTCATTAGTCATTGAGCCCATCATAAATCCACGGACTAGCACGTCATCCTTGACCCACTTTTCATGGACGTCAATATCTTCCTAATTACCCCTAGTCCGGATTGGAGTCGGTGGAATGTCCGCCTCCAAGATGTATCTCAGAGACTCCATACTGAGTACAATCATCAGATTCCGCAACCAGTCAACAAAGTTGGGGCCAATTAAGAGATTCTTTTCAAGTATTATTGCAAGTGGATTTTTAGCCATTTTAGAGAGATATTGTTTCGTTTTTCTGCATAGATATAGACAAGATTAAATTAGTGACATGTTATATTATGACCGAGTATAGAATTTAATGGCTTGTCTAATTCTTGTCTCGGCTCCCACTAATTTTATCGAAATTATACACTCCCATGTTATAATCCGGAAGTCATGGTAAAATCAACTTCTTAGTGGTGATCAAGTTCATTACAAATTTTAGCAGATGCAACCTATCAGGTTTCTTGCCAATTAATTTCTGTAAAGTGGTGTCTAACACCAACCCGTCTAATGGATGATTTGATCTTCTTTTACCCCTAGTCTTCATGCCCTCAACCTATCAGGTTTCTTGGCAATCCAGACTATCTAAGTTTTGGACCATCAACGTCTATCAGTTTGACTATTGAATCTCACCCGGCAACCTATCAGGTTTCTAGGAGCGAAATTTATCACCAACCGAAGGCATCTAATGCACTCAAGAATTTTTCAACCTCTACCACGATAACTCGGAAGCATAGCACACCAGCCCGGGTATCAATTTTCTACGAGTTTGATGGAGTGTAGGAAACCTCGTAACCTTTTTCAAACTTAGTCTGTTGGTTGTCGGGAGAATTTCGCGATTAATGTTACACTTTGCACATTAATTCATTTATACGCGCGTTTGTTTGTCAATCATTCAAAATGACAAACAGAAAATAGTAACCTAGTTACTACCAACATATAGCGCATGGACCTTTTCCTAAGCACTGGGCCAAGCGAATGACCCAATAAAGAAAAAAATTACAGTCTTCAATTCTTCGTCTTCTCGGTCGGTTGTCTTCGGTCTTCTTCATAGCCAAAATAATTACATTATTGAAAAATTGCATCCTATATAATTTTTTCTAGTAAAAATAAATAGGCTCAAAACGGCCGTTACAACCCAATCGAATCGAACAAATCAAAACTAAGTCCACGAGCTAGATCACCATCATATAAGGATTCCATACAACATGTAACGGCAATAAAATTAAACAATTAATTTTAATATAAATTAATCCAATTAATCTATAAAATTAAATTAAGTAATCAATTAATATATTAATCCAATCAATATAAAATTAATCTATTCAATTTTAATGGTATTAATCCAATTAATACTAATAATCGTCATTTTAATTCGTTCGAAGTAATCCGGTCAAAAATAATATTCTCGTTTAATTAATTTCCCTTAACTCAAAAATATTCCAAATATTAATTTAGTCAAATTAAAATCCAATTTAAATTTCAAGAAATAATTACAACGAAATAAAAACTTAAAACGGAGTCCCGGACTATCCGGTATTAGGCCCAGCCCGCGGCCCAATTCAAAATCAGGCCAAAAACCCGAGAGGTGCCATGGCCGAGCCATGCTCGGCGGCTGGCGATCTGGCGAGTCCTCTCGGCGGCACAGGCGGACGGCCAGCGATCTTCGGCACCACTATTGGCAGTCCCGTTTCTTAGTTTTTCGGCTCGTTTCCAAAAACGTGATGCTACAACGAACAATTTAAATTCTACGATTATACCAAAAATGATTCTAAATCATAAACATCATCCAAAAGCATTCAAAATGCACAAACAATCGTATATACGGTATCATTGACCTCGCTTTGATACCACTGTTGGGATTCCAGAAATAAAACAAAATACGCAGCGGAAAAATAAAAACGAATCCCATACAGGATCGATCAAGTAACGTATATATGAAATATAAATACGAAGATAAAAGGATCATACCCTTGAAGCCTTTGAAATAAATCTTCGTAAGATGATGATCACGAACCCGAGCTCGAGCACGAAAAATCCTTCGTCCCAAACACCGAAAATACGATGCCTCTACTTCACACGCATCGGAAGTTGCCCGGAAAAACTCAACGTAAATTCGTTCTCTAAGAACACGGCTAGGAAATTATCATAGGAATTTTCTCTCTAATTTTTTTTTTGAATTTCTTTCACCTCTAAGATGAAAAACAACTTAAGAAAAAATTCTCCTCCTCGTCACCTAGCTCTCGGCCGAAGCTATATGCAAGAATGTGTATGTCTTATTGTTTTTGATGTGTTGGTTATTTTATATATATATATATATATATATATATATATATATTCATAACAACTCACCATGTAGTTGTTATTATAAGAAAGAATCTCAACATATAATAACAAGACATGACAACCAACAACAACATGCAAGGGTGGAAATAATTCCATGTGAGGTGGGGAGGGGGAGGGGGTAGGAGGGGTGGCCCATTTAGGAAGTTTCCTAAAAACGAGCAGAGTCACTCGGCTCGTGTACCAGACGTTCGTCAAACGACTCTGTTAAATATACTCCATTTAATCATCAATGTATTTATATTAATTAATTAATCTAATTAATTAATTATATCAATTACAAATATATTTCTCTAAAAAATATAATTTATGAATTAAATTAATTACTCGGTAACTTAATTTTAATTCATAAGACCGCTATTTGATTTATCCAATAAATCATAATTAGATATCCAATATCTAATATAATTAGAGAGATAATAAATTCACAATTTATCCGTCAACGTTCCTGATGCGCGACTCCGTAGGTCCGTCTCAGCCGGCATTGGGAGGAACCAATGAGTGCGGGCAGCACTTAGCCAGCCTAGCGGGCGCACTGTAAACCCCGACTGAGAACGAATGAAGGGATCATTCCAGAACCATTATGTCGTGAATACCATATACGTATAGACCCTTCATCAGATGTCCCGGTCAAGTCTTCTGGTCACGGTAAAGTCAAACCCTACTGTTGACTAGAATCTATACATGTGTTAATGCAAATCAAGACCAACTGATTAATAGTGTATCTAATACGACTATATCAGAATGCTTTGGCCAAAGACTTATGATCTTATTTGCCATTAACCGTATAGGACATTCGCCTGCTCGCTAACACGAGATAGAATCCTTTCTTGGCATACAGTAAAGACTGCTACCTGTTTGTATAGTCCGCACTTCGAGATTGACTCAATAATTAAGCAAATGAGTCTAACTACTCTAATGACAAACTAAACATCACAGGCACATCTTCTACTGAACCCTCAAGTCAAAGGTCCACGTATACTATCACAACCTTTTGATTCGTCATCGACTCTCAGAGAGTGAATACCGTGTGACTGAATCAAGTATGAGTCGTGTTCGAGTATATTGGTCCCACCAATATACTTATAACTATGCTATCAAGACATGCACACGTCGTAACATTAGTTATACAAGTCTTACTAAAACTTAATGCCCATTTAAGTTTATTAACTTGCGAACGATTTACGTAAATAAACTTTAAACACTTCCAGTGCATTTTCTCTTATCCGGTAATGAGAATGGAATGTTCGTTTTATTTACATGGACTTCACTTCAATGTTTACTAAATCAAGAATGCATTTGAAATACAATAAACAGTGAATGAATCGTATTGCCTTTTTAATAATTATTCCATAATTACAAGTACAATGCCCCTACCCTCTCATCTCCTGAGTGGCATTCGAGGGCATATTCCTAACATATACAACCCTAACACCTTCATCCTTGCACCGAACAATTGCTTGGATATCTCATATCTAGCAGTTCAACTGTGTTCACCATAAAGCTTGGTTAAGTGAGATAAAATATGCCTAGCAGTAGTCATTTTCTCATGAGCTCTCTGAAGCTCATTTGACATAGAAGCCATCATATAAGCATGGACTTTTACGTCATCCTTAATCCACTTTTTGTGGTTTTCAATTTCTTCCTGATTGGCTCTTGTCCACACTGGAGGCATCGGAATGTCCGTCTCCAAGACGTATCCCAGTGTCTCTATACTGAGGACTATCATCAGTTTGCGGAGCCAATACACAGGATTAGGTCCGATTAAAGTGTTCTTTTCGAGTAGTATAGCGAGTGGGTTCATTGTCATATTGAGAGTTGAGTTTGTCTGCATTAAGTATGACATATTAATTAGTGCCTCATTCAATTATGATCTGAGTATAGAATTAAGGTATTTTCTATTCTATTAGCCCAGCTCCCACTAATTTTATCGGAATAACACACTCCCATGTGAAATCTGTAAGTATTGTCCGCAATATCTTCATAGTGGTGATCGAGTTCTTTATAAATTTTAATAGAGGACAACCAAACAGGTTTCTAGTCTATTAATTTTCATAAAGTGGTGTCCAACACCAACCCATATGATGGATGATTCGATCTTGTTTTTCCCCTTGTTCACTCCTCTCAACCTATATGGTTTCTATGGTTCATGAACAAGTTAAGTTTACACCATCGACACAAATCAGTTTCAGAATTGAATCTTATCCGGCAACCGAACACGTTTATAGGGATAAAATTTGCTCCAACCAAAGGCATCCAATGTGCTCTCGGTAATTTATCCATCCTCCCCGAATGAATACCCCGATAACTCGGAAGCATAGCACATCTGGTTTGGATTTCAATTTTCCGAAAGCTTGATGGAGGGGAGGAAAACCTTGAAACCTTTTAAACTTAATAATTTATCGTGGGAGAATTTTCGTGATTAATGTTACACTTTGCACATTAATTCATTTAAGCGCGTTTGTAGCATTCATACCATATGAATAAACATCCACAACCTAGTTGCTACCAACATGTAGTTCATGGACCGTTCCTAGAATAAAAAACGTCGTAATCTAATTATAAGTCTTCGGTCTTGAATCTTGGTCTTCTCGAACGGATCTTCCTCCGGTCTTTGTCATTGCATATAAATTTTACATTGAAAAATTGCATCCTAGATACAAATATTTCTAGTAAAATAAATAGGCTCAAAACGGCCTTTACAACCCAATCGAATAAAACCGAACAATTCAAAATTAAGTCCATGAACCACATACCCATTCAAAAGCATTCATCCAATAAATACTAAATAAACAGATTGCGTAGAGATACATTGATCCAATCAATATATAAACAACAATAAATAGAATTGATCCAATCAATTCACACAATCGGTAATATGAAAAAGTTCAAAGTAATTCGGTCAATCACAAGTATTCCAATTAATCAATTTTTCCTTATAAAATGAAATACCATATATCATTTTAATCGTATTAAATCCAATTTAAAATGCGGAAAAATAATTTTCAGGAATACACAAAGAAAACGAGACCAAAACAGGTCTGAAAGGGGTTGGACCGCGCCCTAAACAAATCGGGCAGCAAGCAAGGCCTGCCCAACATCCCTGGGCCGCGACCCCTTAACCCCTGGGCCATGGCCCCCTATGTAGAAAACATGGCAGGGCTGGCAATAGCCCTGGGCCGCGGCCCCCATCTTTTGGTCCATTCCCGGGCCATCCAACGGCAATTCGGGGCTCGATAATCGACCGGATATCTAATATCTATATTTTTCGACATTCATATCTTCAATATAAATTATATTTCCCAGAAATAAGATTTATATTTAGACATAAATTTACGAAAATATAACTACAACGAACGAAAAACATACACCATGATTATGACTATAAATGATTCCAAACCATTCACCATCCAATTAAGCATTCCAATTGCTAAATATCATATATACAATCACAAGACCTACTCTCTGATACCACTATTGGGATTCGGTGCCTAAAACGAAGGCGCAGCAAAAGCAATAATACGAATCTAATTCGATCCGAATCCCATAAGAGGATCGATCAAGCTACGTATATACGAATATAAAATGAAACAAAGTAAGATTCGAAATCATACCCTCATAGTCCGTTGATTAAATGGTGTATGCTATTCCCAAGCGTTAGGTGATCTTCCCCAAGAATCTGTTCGTCAAGCTCTTGAATGATCCAACGCCAAAAACACCGCGTCTCTACTTGCCACGCGCTGAAAAAATGAACAAAATGATGACCACCCAATTAACCTCCAAGGTTACGTCTAGAAAAGGATGACAGGAGCTTGCAAATTAATATTATTACACTCTAAGTGTTTAATCTATATCTCTCAATTATATTTTAATTTTTTTCCAAGAAAAACTCAAGAATTATGTATGAAGAATATGAAGACTAGGAAAACCATTTTCTTCTCTCTCTCTCTCTCTCTCTCTCTCTCTCTCTCTCTCTCTCTCTCTCTCTCTCTCTCTCTCTATGATCCGTGTGATTCAAAAGTGGTATGGAGAAAATAAAGTCTTCACAATATATTCTTCATCACATCCTCCAAATCACATATCCCTTAATATAAAAAGAGATATCATATCTCTTTAAGGTCATTGGTTTTCCACCTATTAAGGTGGAGACAAAAACCAAGAGATATGGGAGTAGGTGGGGGGGTGGGAGGGGGCATCTAGAAGACCCGGATGGGTTTGGTTCGTTTCGGACTCCCGTGAGTCCAAATAGATAAACTCCATTTTGTTCCGATGTATTTATATCAATTAATAAATCCAATTAATTAATCGTATTAAATACAAAATAATATAATTAATTTATCTAAGAAATAATTATATTCATGAATTAAATTAATCACCCAGTAATTTATTTGATTCATTAGGCCGTAAATAAATTTATCCAATAAATTAATTTAGACATCCAATATCCCAAAATTAATTAGACATCAAATGTCCAATAATTTAGATATCCAATATCTAATATTTATAAACAGAGAATAAGCTCGATTCATTCCGTCGTCAATCCTATTGCGCGACTCAGTAGTTCCATCTCAGTTAGCAATGAGAGGAACCAAAGAGTAATAGCACCACCTAGCCAGCCTGGCGGCCTACACTGTACCCCAACTGAGAACGAATGATTGGGATCATTCAAAAACCATTCTGTCGTGAATACCCGTATACGTATAAACCCTTCTTTTAAATGTCCCGATCAAGTTATACGGTCACGGTCAGTCAAACCCTATCTATACTTGACGCTATGCATGAGTTAATGCAAATCGAGATCATCGAGGTTTCATATATCCAATACAGCTAGCTCCAATGCTTTGGACAAAAGGCTTATGATCTCATTTGCCAATAACCGCATAGGACATATACCCGTTCACTAATAGGAGAAAGAATCCTATCTTGGTATTCAGTAGAACCTGCTACTTGCCCGTAAAGATGCATGTCGAGGTTGACCCTGACCTTCCGATTTTTTGGGTCGAACTACTCTAGTGAAAATATTAACGTTACAAGCACATCTCTACTAAATACTCAAGTTGAAAGTTCACGAATACGTATCACAACCTTTCGATTCCGTCATTGACTGTCCCGGAGTGAAATCCGTGTGACGAAACGAGGGTGAGTCGGTTCGAGTATACTAATCTAATTAGCATAGCTATAACGTGTACTCCCACTAACCATTAGTGTTCGACAGGCACTCTCTAAGTCAAAGAACATGTCATACAAGTCTTCACATAAACGTAACGCCCAATCAAGTTTCATCGACTTGCGAACGATTAAGTATTTGAGATATAAACATTTCCAGTGCCATTCCCCTTATCCAATAAGGAGTGGAATGTTTTGCTCTCAAATACACGGACTAGTTTCTATATATATATTTACGAGTCAGGAATACCAGTGACTACCAGTAAATAAAGAAACATACAATTGCCTTTCGATAAATATTTACATATAACAAGTACAATGTCCTCACTCAACATACTCAGAGTGGCATTCGAGGGCATAGTCCTAATAATTCGAAGAACCCTTATTAAATCAATTAAATTACTACATGAAGATCCTCATATTGGGTTTTTCATTTATTATTCCGTGCGTTTACTTATATTAGATGTATTAGATACATGAAAATCCCAACAGTGGTATCGGAGCCAATTTGCAAGCAATCTAATTATTTATGTAGTACATGATTATATATTTTGAATATAAGAATTATTTCTTGATCATATTTATAAAATAGAGATTTTATAAATAATTTTCTTATTTACTTTGACTAAATGGGATCATCAATAATAAATTTTCTAGATTATTTTGTGATTTTTCTGCCCAAAGCTGTTCTGCATCAGACCTGTATTTAGACGGGTCAGACCGAACCGGGTTCGGGCGGTTTGCGAATCGCGGACCAGAACCAGCGGGTCACGATAAATCCACAAAAACAAATATGTTGTAGGCGAGATTTGATCCTTGATGTCCGGCTACCATAGCCGCATCTAACCTGTTAGCAATATGCCCTCGAATGCCACTCAGATGATGAGAGAGTGATATCATTGTATGGTAAATTATGAATATTAAATTAAATAAGGCATTTATTATTTGTATATTATTGAATATCACTGGCATTGTGATTTGATATATAGAATAATAGCTCTTGAATTTGAGAGCAAACATTCACACTCCTTACGGAGATAAGGAGATAGGCACTGGAAGTGTTTAAGGCTCGAATGCTTAACCGATTCGCAAGTCGTTAAAACTTAACTGCGCGTTAAGTTTAGACAAGGCTTGTATAACATGTACTTGGACGTGTAGAGTGTCTGTCCTCACTAAGGGTTAGTGGGAGCACACATTATAAGTAGGCTAATGGGATTAATATACTCGAACTCGACTCACCTCGATTTAATCACATGGGTTTCACTATGGGATTGTCAATGACTGAACAGAAAGGTTGTGATAGGTATACTTGAACCTTTAACTTGAGGTTTGAGTAGGAGATGTACTGATGACATTAAGTTAGTCATAAGAGTAGTTCGATCCAATCACTGGTTCGTGGGGCCAACCTCGAAGTGCAACTTAGTGGGCAAATAGAAGTCTCTACTGAATACCAAGATAAAATTCTTTCTCCTGTAAGTGATCACGTAAATGTCCTATGCAGTTAATGGCAAATGAGATCATAAGTCTTTGGCCAAAGCATTTATAGCTAGTTGTATTTGATACACGAGAGCTCGATAATGTTAGTTTGCATTAACAAATGCATAGAGTGAAGTTACTACAGGGTTTGACATTACCGTGGCTCTAATACTTGATCGAGACATATGATTGAAGGTTTTATACATATACGGTATTCACGACATAATGGTTTTTGGAATGATTCCTATCATTCGTTGTCATTTAGGTTATGATGTAGGCCACGAGACTGGCTATGTGGTGCTAACACTCATTGGATCCTCCCAATGCTAACTGAGACGAACCTACAGAGTCACCGCACATGAATTGACGACGGATTATATTTATCTTATTCTCTCCTTGGTTAATATTATACACTAGATGTCTAATTTAATTTATTGGATAAATTAAATTGGTCTCCTGAATTAAATAATTACTGAGTAATTAGTTTTATTTCTTATAAAATTATATTTAATATAATTAAAAAATTGAACTAATTAATTATATTAATATTGTAGCGTACCAAGATTTATCTATCAGACTAAATAAACGAACAAGGACGGAAATGAACCAACTACATAATATTTATAGTATGGCTGCCTTTCCCCACACCATTATATGGTGTATAATTATTTTTGTCTTTACGATGATTTAATTATGGGGTATAATTAAAGTGTGGTTGACTTGTCAAGATGTGTGATGATTGTTTTATATAACATAACATAGTCATCATCACTAATACTTGAAATTTTAGAGTGCATTGGTCGTGAGTTTGTAGGGGTGGGATATAGAAAATTTCCAAGCCATATACACTTGTATTCTAAGTTTGTTTTGAGAGAAAATAATTTTTTATAAAATACTTAGAGTATTTATAAAAATGAGCATAAGCTAATTCTATCAACTTATAGTCAATATACTTGGAGTATAAGTTGATAAAAATATTTTTCGGATCTTATGATGCGTGATACATAGAGGCACGGTGGTTTCGGTGTTCGGGAGTTTTATAAAGCTTGGTTCGATTTATTCAACATTTTATCAAAGATTTTGTTGGTCACTAAGTATACAATAAACAACTTAGATAGTAAGAGCACAATGAGCTGTACAATTTTTGAAGTAATTGCGTAGCGGAAGTCTGAGTGAGTTGTTGTAAATACAGCAACTACGAGTTCTCCTGTTTTCTTGATGCGTACAGGGTTTTACAATGTATACTTATAAATCACAATTGAATGAAAACAGTAATGAGAGAAAGTAAATAACACACAGTTTAAAGTGGTTCGAGGTAAATTCCTCTACGTCCACGGGTCCTCCACACAGGAGTAAAGAGTATTAAAATCGCTACGTACATAACTACGTGACTTTAACTAAATGTGTCTCTGTATCGTTCACACATATTGATACAGGGACTGTAGCTTTTTCCGTTCACATAGATTAGCTTCAAGCTCTTTCAACTCGCTTCTTCTCACACAGATCGAAGCTTCATATTCAATGCTATTCTTCCCACACAGGTCGGAATACACAAGGATCTTTAGTCCACACAGGGATAATAATAATCTCAACGGTAAGGGTAGAACAAATCTCAAACAGCAGCTTGATCTTTGATAAATGTTTGCTGTATGCTGTGATATTTGCGTTGAGGACTTAATATATTTCTTCACTTGGTTACTGATGTATGCTCATGAAATATACTTCTCTTGCAATCACTAGAATGTCAAAATAATCTGTCAGAGTATGCGCGATAATGAATAGCTTGTCGTGTGTATTGAAGTCCTCTATCTTGGGGCTATTTATAACCTTGGAAATGTATTCGTTATAAATAGAGCCCTTGTTGGTTGGTGACATGTTGATGCTTGTCTCTTGATTGTCGGGTGCTGAATGTTTGAATTAAAGCAGATCGCATTTAATACTTCGGACATCCTTTTTGTCTTTGCTTTTAATGCTCTTCAGAGCGTTCAGACTTGTCTCTCTCCAACTGCATTAAATGCTGTCCTATGAGCAATAAATAATGCTTTAACTGTGAATACTTTATGAATAAACAATGTTTATACCACAACGGTTTAAAGTTTTATAATTCAGTCCTGTTGGTGTGTTTTACTTTTTTAAAGTAAAACACCTTCAAACTGTATGTTGTATCCAACATAAGTTTCTTTGCTGTATGAAGTAGGCTGTATAGGATGGACTGTATAAGATCTCTTTGCTGTATGGACGGGCTGTATGGAAGATCCTAACAGCTTCCATACTTAACGACATTATGACTCCTTTAAGACTTCTTTGCTGTATGTTGGCTATTAACAAAACAAGAATGTTTATCCCAACAATTTCCCCCTTTTTGATAATGCCAAAGCTTCCTCCAGATATCTTCATCTAAATATAGAGAGGCTGTCTTCATGTCTTTTGTCGATTGATCTGATCTCCAATACTTAGTTTAGATATGTGAACTGCTCGCAGGAATGTTCTAAAATGAAAGATCCTACATGACTGTGTATTACAACTGAAATTATGATTGGCGCATAGGCACAATCTTACAGAGTGTAGTCTAGGTTGAATACAAGTTAATCTATGAACTGTTCGCAGACAAGTTCTTACAGCATTGTGATAACAACTTGTTCAAATATAGCAAAATCTCGTAATTAAATAGTAAAAACAGTAAACATAGAGTACGAGCTGTAATCTTTCAAGAAAAACAAATTTTATTGATATGGATGGGAAAATTACAAGTTCTTAAGAAGATAAAAACATAAAACAAATACATACTGTGTTGGTAAGCCAATAGAAGAAACAAGTACAGCGAAAAGTCAAACAGGCTAGCTCCTATACTGAGAATGTCTCCAAGGTCTTCGGTCAGGATCATTTGCGGTCCCTTTCCACCATTTGACTCATGAGTCATTGCCTCGATCCCTATAGATAATTCTTTCCTCATGGGATTTATCGAAAGAATGTATCCAGTCTTCCGGGTGGGTGAGCTGTTCACCTTTCTAGTTCCTAGACTTTATCAGCATCTGAATAGGGATCCTTCCTTCTGCTAACAGCCTCAGGAATTCATTTGCATCATCCTGCAGCATCTTGAATCGGTTAAAGAGGGCAGACTCCCTGATGAGCGTATAGAAGTATCTCATCAGTTCATTTTTCTTCCAATTCTTCAGATCATCGGCTGAAGGCTGACGTTCGGTAGGCAGCAAAATCTCGACAGGCTTTAACACATTGTTCTTCCAAGGTATGTTGGGATCCTGGAACTCAAGTCGAGATCCAGATACCCTATATCATATTGAAGCTTGACTTAACCCGGGTGAGGTTGGTCTACCAATCGCATCAGCAACACTTTCTTCCAGTGCTGCATCCATCTCAATTTCTCTCTCCATTCTCCATATATGGGCTGCCTCTCTGGCTTCTTCTCCCTTTTTGGCATCATCAATGTCTGATATCTTGGTATGAATATCCTGTAGGAGCTTGATAGACTCATCCTGTTTGGTCGTCATATTATTGATTTTCTCAACCAGAGTACTGAGCACCAGAGACATATCATCTATCTTGCTGTCGTGGTCAGTGAGTCTGGTACTAGTATGGTGAAGGGCGGTAACCATTTTGGCCTCGACAATTCTAGAGCTTTTCTTGTTCTTGACTTAGGATTTCCTCCTGATGTGGCTTGAGTTAAGTTAGCGCTTGCCACAATACGTTAGGCATTAGTCGGAACGCGTTCTCAACACCGTTGATTGTAGATTTTAATTTAGGGAGCTCATCGTGGATAATTTCTCACATCCAATCAAGTTCTTTCCTGACGTCATACAGTGCCTTTACTACATCTTGCAGGAACACTGTCTGTCGATCAAGGGCTTAGAGTTGCTCGATATGGGCTTCGGTGCGCGGGGAGACAAGGTGTGTAATTTTGGAATCCTCAAGCTCTTCAAGTTGATGGAGAACCACATGATGAAGAGGTCGTTGTGGTCTGTCTTCTAGTAAGAAACCATCATCAGAATCTGATTTGGAGTTAACAGAGGTGGGAGAGGCAGGATCATCTCAAGCAGGATCTTCAGAAGCAGGGGCTTCAGAAGCGGGAGATTCAGAAGTACTCACGACAAATTCAATCTCAGAGACAGGAGGGACTACTTCCTCCTTCTTGGATTGTTCGTAGGTATTCAGAAGTACAGGAGGGACTGAATCCTCCTGTCGACTCTCAGCTTCCGCCTAATTCAAAAGAGGGACTGAATCCTCTTGGCGGATGGCGCGGGTGGCTTCTTCAGGTTGCGGGATAGGATGGGCATCCTGTTAGGGAGCAACTTGATCTTCGGTGGTGATAGGAGGTATTGATTCCTCTTGTTGTTGGTCGTGAGCAGCTTCCTGTTGCTGGGGAGGGGACTGTTGTCTGTCAGATGTCCCTTGACCCTATTGGTTTTAGTGATTGGCCATCTCACCTTACTTAGCCTCTTCACGGCTGATCCTTAGACTAGCCTGTAGGGCATCATCGTCGTCGTTCGAGTCAGGGTCGGAGTGGTGGCTGTTTGATGGAGCTTTGTCACTGGAATGTGACTTCCCTTTCAGTTTAGCCTTCTCTTTCGTTGAAATAGTCAGAGATTAGCTCCTGGCAAAAGTGATCCTCCTAATGGATTAAGACTTCAACATTCTGGGTGTTCGTGACCTCCAGCATATAATTCCTCTTCCTTCCAGTCATCCCTGTGGTGCAGGGTGTCGTATGGGGCGACCCTATAGGACTTCCAGATTTTAAAACATTCATACGCTTGCTGTATTTGTACCTGGAGGAGAGTGTTATTTATTATTTTAGAGGGGGGACTTCGTACAGCAGTTGGGTCTACCGTCCGAATGAAATCCACAACAGGTATGGGAGCCTGTTTTAAAGAGGTATGGGAGGCTGTTTTGGAGATGGATCCCGAACAGGGGTTGGTACCCTGTGGGGAAAGGGGCTCTGTACAGGGGTGAGTACCCTGTTAGGAGTAGCGGCTTTTGGATCCGAAGGGGCAGCCGACTCGCCAGAACTCTCTAGCTTGGCAAACATTGTGTCATCCATGATAGCCACCACAAGCTCGGGTCTGCTGTTTTTGCAGCAACTGTTTCTTCCATAGGGGTTGCGCCCTGTGGGGTTGATTCAACATCAGCAGTAGGAAAATCTACAGTGATCGCTGTAGTCACTATAGGCTCCGCCGTAGAAGACTTCTTCTTCTTCTTCTTCTTCTTCTTCTTCGTCTTCTTCTTCGTCTTCTTTGTCTCTACAGCATGAGGTGACCGGCTATCAGAGACACTCCTCTTACTTTTATTTTCCTCGATCGATATTCTCACAGTGACGTCCCTCGGGTCACTTGAGATAGGCATGCTGTGAGGTTGTGGTCATTTTGAAATTACGGGAGACATGTTGAATACGATGGCCTTCATTCCACCAATGAATTTTTCGGGGCCAATCTCCTTGGCATCAGCAAATTGTTTTACTCCACAGTGAGTGAGGATATAATTCAGGATGAGGCCGAATGATTTCTTTAAAGTTTCAGGTTTGGCAGCCTCCTCCTGTATCCTTTTCAGCAGTATTTGACACCAGTTCACCTTTTCTCCGGACATGATGGCGACCATCATTCTGAAGTGTAGATTGGTGCACATTTCGAAAGCTCCTGTCCAGTTCTCAACTACCCGAAAATAGAAGTCGTGAAGGTACATGTAGGGCAGACATAAATTTTTCTTGTGGCATGAGGGGTGAACATTCTTGGCATTCTCAAGCTCTTCCATTTTCAGGCCATTAGACGGCAGCCTGTATAGTGTTTCCAATAAATCTCTGTTCACCAAGACCTCAATCCCTTGAACAATTGCAGATATTTCAGAAATTTCTCCTCTTTTTCTCTGAGACGAGTATTTGAATGAGGCGTCCAAATAAAATTCTTCTACTATATGTTCATCGTACAATTCAACATGGTGGATCGCAAGATCGTACAACCCTTGCTGGTTACTCGTGAAACGACCACCTCCATTCTGACGAAGTCTTCTCCATCACCACAGACCTGGCGAAGATGCGTCCGTCTATGATTGATTCTCTTTTCTTCATGGAAAGGGAAGAATTCTGGGAAGTCGACATTCTTGCAGAAAAAGAGTTCGAAGAAACTGGGAAATATCACAGAAAATTTGCAGAAGATATGGAAAATATGTAGACTATTTTTCTTGAGACTCGTTTAAATTTGCAGAAAGCGTAAAGAGTCTAAGAGAGCAAAATACAGTCCTTTTATAGGGTGCCAGGGAAGATTAGGGTTTCATAAAGTGAACAGTAAAATTTAAGGGATGGGAACCGTCCTTTTAAATGAACGTACATGATGGATTCAGAGTAACTTGTACATATTATCCGTCTGTTTTTGAAATGATAACTGGTCCCACTTCTGATAGTTTGTCTCCCCTTATGCACGAAACGACGGTTTTGAAATTATTAAAATCACGGTATTTGAGGCATTGAAGTCCAGGTGTCTTTAAATTATTAAAGGATAAAACGTTTGAAGTATAAATGGGGCACGTGGACTTAAAACATTTTCTGTATGAATAGAGTTGTAATATAATATTAATTGATATCCTACAGTGTATGTGCTGTATCCGCGAATCAATACAGCGTTTCCCTTAAAAGGTATGTACAGGATCAATTCTTACACCAATCTCTGGATTAATACTGTATTATAGAGTCGTATTGTATTCCTCCTTAATTAATGCACACATCAACTGTAGGAAGATTTCATGCCTTCTTTGTCATACAGTACTATTTAACTCGTTCTGAGTGTACAGTTAATTAAAGTAGATACTGTATTCTTGTGTCTTACAGCATTCCCCTCAATTGATGAGTAAAAGCGTAAAAACTTATAGGGAGTCAGGCTGTAGCATTCCCAATTCTTGACGAAGCATACAGAATCTGGTTGTGCTAAGAGGTTTTGTAAAGATGTCGGCCAACTGAATGTCTGTATGAATTTTCTTGATCCGAACATCCCTATCCTCAATATGATTCCTGATGAAGTGATGCTTCATATCAACATGCTTAGTTCGTGAGTGCAGTACAAGGTTGTGCGTTAGCAATTACACTTGTGCTATCTCACAGGATTGGCTTCTCTCTGCCACTGATTTCATAATATGATAACTGTTGTTGCATCCAGAGAATCTGCGTATAGCAACTTCTAGCGGCATAGTATTCTGACTCAGCTATAGAAAGTGAGTTGTCCAATTGCTTATTACCGAACCATGATACAAGTTTGGGTATAAGAAAGTGACCAGTAGTGGTTATACTCTTCCTATCCAACTTACAGCCTCCGAGATCCGAATCGCTGTAGCCAACCAAATCACATCCTCATTCCTTAGGATACCACAATCCTACATCGACTGTGTGTTTCACGCACTTAAGGATTCGTTTGGCTGTCGTGAAGTGTGACTCCTTAGGTGCTACTTGATACTGAGCACACGCTCCTACAGCAAACTGCATATCGATTCTGCTAGCTGTTAGGTACAGGAGTGATCCAATAAGCTTCCTGTAGAGTATTGATCAACCGACTTTCCAGCTTCGTCAGCACTAATTTGTGTGGAAGTGCTCATGGGGGTTGACGAGGATTTAGAGTTGTTCATGCTAAACTCATTGAGCAGCTCCTTGCTGTACTTCTCTTGGTTGATGAAGATTCCTGTAGGCAATTGCTTCACCTACAATCTTAGGAAACAACTAAGTTCTCCCATCATACTCATTTCAAATTTACTTTGCATGAGATGAGAGAACCTTTGACATAAAGCAAGGTTAGTGGAACCAAATATAATATCATCGACATACATTTATATCATTAACAGGTCATCTCCTTCCTGTATCTTAAATAGAGTTTTGTCCACATCACCTTTCTCAAAACCATTGTTTATAAGGTACATGACAGGGTTTTATACCAAGCTCTAGGTGCTTGCTTAAGTCCATATAGTGCTTTTCGTAGCCTGTATACTAGGTATCCGCCTTCAGTGTTGAGAAACCCCAGTGGTTGTTCAACATAGACTTCTTCGGCGAGATCTCCATTCAGGAACAGGGGCAAAGGTCTCATCATAATCTATACCTTCTTCCTGTTTGTAGCCTTGTGCGACTAGACAGGATTTGTTCCTGATAACCAGTCCATTCTCGTCCTTCTTGTTTCTAAATACCCATTTGGTTCCAATTACAACTTGATGTTCTGGCCTGGGTAGTGTAATGCCCAGATAATTATTGTGTATTTTCATCAGTATTTGAGCATTTTGGCATTAGCATGTTGTACTTTGATTTGAGTAGAAACCTCCGTATTCTGGATCCTGTATTGATAAGCTTATAATTTCATAGATGTTGTCTCATGATTGTAATTTTACACATATAGCGCACGCTAACGTTGAAGTGTAGTGCACGCTACTACTTTTTGAGGCCTAGCGCGCGCTATACGTAGTCAACTTGATTGAGACGGGTTGGTAGGTGAGATCAGACTGTGGATTTTGTTGGGGATATGTCGGGATGAACCTGTACGGTTTTTTGGAAGAGTCGAGTCAACGGTACTTAGCACACGCTAAGGTTTTGAGGCTAGCGCACGCTAAGTCGAGAGCAGTGAGGTTAGTGAACTTTCGTTCAATCGTTAGCGCACGCTGAAAATAGTCGTTAGCGTACGCTAACCGTTGGTTTTAACGCACGTAGAGCTATTTAGCGTACACTAATCCGAGATCAGTCAGAGTCAGTAGACTGCAAGCCCGTTAGCGCACGCTAGGGATAGAGCCGTAGCGCGTGATAATAACCTTTTTCTATAAATAGGACAACACCCATCTTTATTTTTTTTTAGTTAACACCACTTCCCATACTCGATTTATGAGACTTAGAGAGTCACTCTCTCCACCCTAAACCTGCAAATCAGCCTTCTAGCATATCATTGAAATCAAGGAGCTTTGAGGATTGGTATTCTAGCGTCCAACATTGAGTTCATCAAGTGTTTTCATCTTTTCTTCCCGTATAAGGTATGTGTTGCTGCCCGAGCTTAGAATTCGTGTTCTTATTCAGATTATGATCTTTCTCCTGGAACTATTACGGTTGTTTATAACTCAGTAGGTTGAACACCGTACCTTATGAATTTAAAGTAATATTATTAGAACTCCTTTGAGTAAGAAGATGGTAACCGAACCCTTTTGAGTTAAATCCAGGATTTGTGATTTATGAGATTTTAGTATATTTTAGGGTGTCTTATCCGAATCACTTGCATGTCAGTGTACTGTTATTATCATCACTTAGAATGGGATTTTTTTGCAAGAAGATGAATTATTAGAGTGGTCTAGAAATAATCCTTGGATAGTATGAGGTGACCTTCAACGTAATTCATAACTAATAGTGATTTCTGGATATGGTTATCTTCATGTTGATGATTCGAACAAAGGGTGTTAATGGGTAACCATTGCTATGAACATAAAATTTGGCAAGGAAGATAAATTGTAGAAGAACGAAGTGTAGTGATGATTAAACCTTAAACT
The DNA here is from genome assembly GCA_033398695.1 of Orobanche coerulescens. Taxonomy (NCBI): domain Eukaryota; kingdom Viridiplantae; phylum Streptophyta; class Magnoliopsida; order Lamiales; family Orobanchaceae; genus Orobanche; species Orobanche coerulescens. The sequence goes on from CM065810.1 coordinate 68,260,374, forward strand.
CGGATTGAAACGTGATATATAACCGAACCTGGTGATGGAATTGATAATCAGGAATCGAAGTACAAATTTATGATGATTTGAATATCGCTAGCTCAATCGATCGTTCGTCGGGTGAGTTGAACCGTGAGCCCGCTAACTGAGAGAGTGTTATCCGTCCGTAGTAGATGTCAGATGTTTGTGCGTTTAAATTTATTTTGAGTTGTCATTATTTTTCCCATTTGTTTAGAGCGCCGAGCGTTGCGAACGGTTGACCGAAGGAGGCAGCCTTCGAGTTTGTTGAAATCCTTGAAGTATTTACCTTCCTTGCCACCTTTTAAGGCAAGTATCATATTTCGAATTTGGTTTAATATCGGTGATTTTGATCATGCATATTGTTTATTCATGATGATTATTTTCATGAATATATCATGATATTCGTTATCAAATTACTAGTATGTTCATGTCGATAGACATAGCGATTGTTGCATATGTGTATGCATAGTGGTGTTTGTGCTTGTTGTGTTGATCCAAAGGGATCAAGCGATCTATGCTGAGGGCGCTGGATCGGATGTCCACCTCGTGTTGGTCCGACGGGATCATCTTGGGATCTATGCTGAGGGCTCTGGATCATTGGATGGGTTTTCCACCTCGTGTTGGTCCGATGGGATCATCTTGGGATCTATGCTGAGGGTGCTGGATCATTGGAATACCCATGTTGTGTTAGTGGAATCATGTGGATTCGCATTATTGGATTCTGGTAGCGGAAATCCGTATTGTGTATTCTGTTATGCATTGTTGTTGCATATTCGATTTGTGTAATATGATACTTGTACTAGCATCGTTTTGCTAACGCCTTCGGGGGTGGACATTTGTTTTGATGTTAAGGTAGTCGAGGAGCGGGAAAACAACCACAGTACCGACATGACGACGAAGGAGCTCAGTGATGTTTATTGTTGTTGGGACTTGTCTTTCTGGTTCATTTTCAGTACTCGAGTACGCGTGTCTTATTAATATTTTGAGATGGTTGTAATAATGGACTCATTTGATATGTTTGAACCGGTTTTGTATTTTGAACTTTAATGGTACTGTTGTATTATTTTTATATTTCTTCAAATTAGCCTTGTAAATTCTTACTTAAAGGGTTTACGGTGCTGTAATTATTCCGAATATTTCGGGGTGTTACAGAATATGGTATCGGAGCTAAGATTCATGGATATCTTGGCAGTCGGGTTTAGTTGGGTATGTTTACGTTATTTGATTTATGGGTCATTTGTAACATCACTGCTCAGCCAATGTCGTCATGTGGACCGTGGTTGTAAGTCTCATAATCTCCTATACTACCGTTTTACTTAAATTCTGTTTTGTGAATATTGACGGACTTTATTTTTGAAAATTTTGCCCTGGATATTGAGTATTCGTGTTTACAGTATGTTGAGGGGAGGTCGTGGACGCGGACGTGGTCGTGGACGCAGACGTGGTAATGCGTGACAGGAAGATTTAGCGACTACCCCAGAATTATCGGCTAGTCGAACTGATTCCCATTCTGGAGGACAACAGGGATCAGCGAATGACAACGCAAATCCTAACATGCCGGGAGTGCTTCAACAGGTGGTTGCCCAGATAACCCAGTTTGCTCAGGTGGTCGACCGCATGCAGACGACGATGGACCAGCAGTGCAATGAGGATAACCGAGGGGACAAATGGCTTACAGAAGTGGTCAAGTTACATCCACCGAGACGCCTACTTGGGATCACTGGCTGAAAGAGTTAGAGAAGATATTTGCGGGGATTAACTGTCCCGAGGACCGGAAAGTTCCGATTGCCCAGTATTTTCTGACTGGGGAGGCTTTCGACTGGTGAGAGGCTGTTCGACCGGAGAATCATAATGCTGACTGGATGGAATTCAAACTAATGATGGAAGCACAATATTGTCCTCGTCCAGTTAGAGATGCTAGAGTCCGAGAGTTTTTCTCACCGCAGAGTTCGGAGGCATCTGTGACAGATATAATCAAGACTTTTAATCACCAGCTAACATGTGTGCGACATTTGGTCAGAACCGAGGCAGAAAATATTTTCCATTTCGATATGCGGATGAAGCCGGAGATTCAACAGTACATGTCCGGATTCGAGTTTACTAATTTGCGACAATATCCGGACAAAGCGTTGGCCTACGACATGAATGAGACGGCGGTGGAGAAATCGATGGAAGCGAAGAAGCAGAAAGTGTCCGGCAGCTTCACGGAGAACAAGAGTAGTGGGCCCCACAAGGGCCAGTCTTTATTTCATTCATCAAGGAAACCTCCGCATCCTTCTAGAGGTCGAAATAAATTCTGGACAACATCAACAGTTTCGGACGCATCGAAGAAGTGTTATAACTGTGGTCGAATAGGGCATGTTCGGCGTGATTGTTCCGCTCCTTCCGTGACTTGTTTTGAATATGGGCAAGAAGGGTACCTTGCGATTTTTTGCGGAAATGTGACTAGATCATTTGGTACTCGCACTCCAGCACCAGTTTCGAAAGAGACAAGTGTGAACCAGACGCAGCAAAGTGGGTTTTAACAGCAGAATGTTGGGAAAAGAGAGGCGTCCAGTGCTGGGTCCGTTCCTCCGCGCCTGTACGAGATGAGGAAGTCAGACGATCAGAACACTGCTATTGCATCAGGTACGATTCAGATCCTTTTGCAACCAATTAGTGTCTTATTCGATTCAGGAGCTACACATTCTTTCATATCATTAAACTGTGTTCATCGTTTGAAAATCTTGTGTTTATTTGATTGTGAGACTTATGTTGTGGGTTTGCCGAGCGGAGAAAGAATTATGGGAACCCTAGAAACTAGAGATTTTCCAGTATCTATAGGAGGGAGAGATTGGCCATCAAACCTTATTGTGGTTGATATCCATGGTGACGATCTAATTCTCGGAGATGATTGGCTCAACCGTTATGGGGCTATTTTAAATTACCGAAAGAGAGTCATTTCTATCATTGCTGATGACGGGTCTAAACATTTATTCAAAGGATGGAGACCGGGAAGCTCGGGAAAATTGATCAAAGCTATGAAAGCAGTGAAATTACTGAAGTAGGGATGTCACGGATTTTGGTGTTATGCCATGAAGAAAGATAGAGTAGAGCTCTCATCTATTACAGTTGTGAACGAATTCTCAGATGTATTCCCTGACGAACTACCTGGGTTACCTCCGTGGAGAAAAGTAGAGTTCAATATCTTATTAGAGCCTGGAGCCGCTCCTATTTCCAGAGCACCATACCGTAAGACGCCAACCGAGATGTCTCAACTAAAAAAGCAGCTGGAGGAATTATTGCAGAAGGGTTACATTCAACCTAGCGTTTCTCCTTGGGGAGCACCCGTTCTCTTTGTCCAGAAGAAAGATGGATCCCTCCGATTATGTATTGATTACAGGGAGCTAAATAAGGTGACAATCAAGAACAAGTATCCTATACCACGGATCGACGACTTGTTTGACCAACTACATGGGGCCAGAATATTCTCGAAGATTGACTTGCGATCGGGATACCATCAGTTGAGAATTAAGGAATCGGATATACCAAAATCTGCTTTCAGATCCCGGTACGGGCACTATGAGTTCATGGTGATGCCATTCGGACTTACCAATGCTCCTGCGGTATTCATGCAATTGATGAATCGAGTATTCTTAGAATACTTGGATAAATTTGTGGTCATTTTCATCGATGACATCTTGATCTATTCTAGAGACACAGAGGAACATGCAGAGCATTTGCGTATCGTTTTGAGCACTTTGAGAAATGAACAGCTTTATGCGAAACTTTCTAAATGCGAGTTCTGGATTAGGGAAGTAACCTTCCTTGGGCATGTGATATCAGCTGACGGAGTTCAGGTGGACCCGAAGAAAGTCGAAGCAATCTTGGAATGGGAATCTCCTAATAACGTGAAAGAAGTCCGAAGCTTCTTAGGACATGCTGGATATTATCGCCATTTTGTAGAAGGATTTTACAAAATTACTCGTCCATTTACTCAGCTGTTGTAGAAGACTCAAAAATTCGTGTGGAATGAGAAATGCCAGGCTAGCTTTGATGAACTTAAGAGGAGACTGACGACAGCACCTATACTAGCGTTACCAGATGGAACCGAGGGATTCGTGGTATACAGTGACGCTTCAAATCAGGGTCTGGGATGTGTGTTGATGCAAAAGGATAGGGTGATTGCCTATGCCTCTCGCCAATTGAAACCATACAAAGTAAATTACCCAACTCATGATTTGGAGTTAGCAGCTGTAGTCTTTGCCTTGAAGATTTGGCGACATTATTTGTATGGCACTCATTGTCAGATCTTCACAGACCATAAGAGCCTCAAGTATATCGTCAGTCAGAAGGAGTTAAACATGAGGCAGAGAAGTTGGCTAGAACTGATCAAGAATTACGCCCTGGAAATCCTCTATCATCCAGGCAAAGAGAACGTGGTAGCCGATGTATTGAGCTGCAAACCGGTTTCTCTTCGAGTGTTGGAGGCGCTTACGTACCAAATCAGCATTCAACGAGAACTGATCCGCGAAGGGATTGAAGTATGGTCACCAGGAGTCCAAGGGAAACTATACGTGATGGAACTAACTTCGTCACTAGTCGAGGAAATCAAATCTAAGTAGTTGAACGATTCTCTGATTCTTCGGTTATGTGACGAAGTAAAGAAAGGGAAGGCCCCAGGATTGATGATACAAGATGATGGAGTTCTGAGATTTCAGATTCGACTTTGCATTCCCGATGATGATGTTTTGAGACAGACAATCTTGAAGGAAGCTCATAGCGCACCCTATTCTATTCACCCGGGTACCAGTAAGATGCACAAGGATCTGAAGCAAAATTTTTGGTGGGGAAACATGAAGAAGGACGTATCAGAATATGTTTCGAAATGTTTAACATGTCAGCAGGTTAAGATTGAACATCAGCGGCCTGCCGGGATGTTAAAGCCACTTCCGATTCCTGAGTGGAAGTGGGAGGATATATCGATGGACTTCATCACCAATATGCCAAGGATCAAGACGGGAATGAACATGATTTGGGTTATAGTTGATCGACTAACCAAGTCGGCTCATTTCCTGGGTATTAAAGACACTTGGGGATCCGAGAAATTAGCACGAGTGTTTATTGCGTAAATAGTCCGATTGCATGGTACACCGAAGACCATTACTTCAGATCGAGATGGTCGCTTCGTGTCGCACTTTTGGAAGTCAGTTCATAAGGCCTTAGGAACCGAGCTGAACTTTAGCACGGCCTATCATCCTCAGACGGACGGTCAGTCCGAAAGGACTATACAGACAGTAGAAGACATGCTTAGAGCTTGTGCCTTAGATTGGTCAGCCGATTGGGAGGTTCAATTGCCGTTGATTGAATTCACCTATAACAATAGTTGGCATGCTTCAATTAAGATGGCACCGTTTGAAGCACTGTACGGGAGAAGATGCAGATCGGCCCTGTGTTGGGATGATTCTTCGGACTTGATCAGGACAAAACCGGAATTGATAGTTCAGACTCAAGAGAAGATAGCTCTGATTCGTGAAAGGCTGTTGACTGCCCAGAGTCGACAGAAGTCTTATGCAGATGTGCGTCGTCGCCCACTGGAATTTGAGATTGGGGACCATGTACTATTAAAGGTTTCTCATACCTGGGGAATTTTCCATTTTGTGAGGAAAGGGAAGCCGAGTCCGAGATATATTGGACCATTCGAGATCTTTGAAAGAGTTGGGGAGTTAGCATACAGGTTGGCCTTACCGCCATCGCTGAGTCACGTTCACAATGTGCTTCACATATCCTAGTTACGGAAGTATGTACCAGATCCCAGTCATATCATTGATTTCGGCGAGATTGAGATAGCTAATGACGGCACCTTCGAAGAGAAACCAATCAAGATACTTGAGAGTCGGATCAAACAATTGAGAAATAAACCGATCTCCTTGGTAAAAGTTCAGTGGCCACGACATGGAGTCGAAGAAGCAACTTGGGAGACTGAAGATAGTTTGAAGTCGAGATACCCGGATTTATTTTCGTTTTAAGTTTCGGGCCGAAACTTCTTTTTAGAGGGGTAGTATGTAATGCCCAGATAATTATTGTGTATTTCATCTGTATTTGAGCATTTTGCATTAGCATGTTATACTTCGATTTGAGTAGAAACTTCCGTATTCTGGATCCTGTATTGATAAGCGTGTAATTTCATAGATGTTGTCTCATGATTGCAATTTCACACACATAGCGCACGCTAACGTTGAAGTGTCGCACACGCTAATTGTGTGAACTAGCGCACGCTACTTTTTGAGGCCTAGCGCGCGTTATACGTGGTCAACCTAATTAAGACGGGTTGGTAGGTGAGATCAGACTGCGGATTTTGTTGGGTATATGTCGGGATGAACCTGGACGGCTTTTTGGAAGAGTCGAGTCAACGGTACTTAGCGCATGCTAAGGTTTTGAGGCTAGCGCACGCTAAGTCGAGAGCAGTGAGGTCAGTGAACTTTCATTCAATCGTTAGCGCACGCTGAAAATAGTCGTTAGCGTATGCTAACCGTTGGTTTTAACGCACATAGATCTGTTTAGCGTATGCTAACCCGAGATCAGTCAGAGTCAGCAGGCTGCAAGCCCGTTAGCGCACGCTAGGGATAGAGCCGTAGCGCGCGCTAATAACCAAACCAAACCAAACCAAACATACCCAGTATATCCCGCTCAGAGCAGGGTCTGGGGAGGGTAAGATGTACGTAGACCATGCCCCTACTTATTACGGTAGGGAGGCTGTTTCCGTGAAGACCCCCGCTAATAACCCTTTTCTATAAATAGGACAGCACCCATCTTCATTTTTTTCAGTTTACACCACTTCCCATACTCGATTTCTGAGAACTCTCTCCACCCTAAACCTGCAGATCAGCCTTCTAACATATCAATGAAAGCAAGGAGCTTTGAGGATTGGTATTCTAGCGTCCAACGTTGAGTTCATCAAGTGTTTTCATCTTTTCTTCTCGTATAAGGTATGTGTTGCTGCCCGAGCTTAGAATTCGTGTTCTTATTCGGATTATGATCTTTCTCCTGGAACTATTACGGTTGTTTATAACTCAGTAGGTTGAACACCGTACCTTAAGAATTTAAAGTAATATTATTAGAACTCCTTTGAGTAAGAAGATGGTAACCGAACCCTTTTGAGTTGAATCCAGGATTTGTGATTTATGAGATTTTAGTATATTTTAGGGTGTCTTATCCGAATCACTTGCATGTCGGTGTAATGTTATTATCATCACTTAGAATGGGATTTTTTGCAAGAAGATGAATTATTAGAGTGGTCTAGAAATAATCCTTGGATAGTATGAGGTGACCTTCAACGTAATTCATAACTCATAGTGATTTTTGGATATGGTTATCTTCATGTTGATGATTCGAACAAAGGGTGTTGATGGGTAACCATTGCTATGAACATAAAATTTGGCAAGGAAGATAAATTGTAGAAGAACGAAGTGTAGTGATGATTAAATCTTAAACTAGGATTGAAACGTGATATATAACCGAACCTGGTGATGGAATCGATAATCAGGAATCGAAGTACGAATTTATGATGATTTGAATATCGCTAGCTCAATCGATTTTTCGTCGGGTGAGTTGAACCGTGAGCCCGCTAACTAAGAGAATGTTATCCGTCCGTAGTAGATGTTGTGTGTTTAAATTTATTTTGAGTTGTCGTTATTTTTCCCATTTGTTTAGAGGACCGAGCGTTGCGAACGGTTGACCGAAGGAGGCGGCCTTCGAGTTTGTTGAAATCCTTGAAGTATTTACATTTCTTGCCACCTTTTAAGGCAAGTATCATATTTCGAATTTGGTTTAATATCGGCGATTTTGATCATGCATATTGTTTATTCATGTTGATTATTTTCATGAATAAGTCATGATATTCGTTATCGAATTACTTGTATGTTCAAGTCGATAGACATAGCGATTGTTGCATATGTGTATGCATAGTGGTGTTTGTGCTTGTTGTGTTGATCCGAAGGGATCAAGCGATCTATGCTGAGGGCGCTGGATCGGATGTCCACCTCGTGTTGGTCCGACGAGATCATCTTGGGATCTATGCTGAGGGCGATGGATCATTGGACGGGTTTTCCACCCATCTTGGTCCGACGGGATCATCTTGGGATCTATGATGAGGGCGCTGGATCATTGGAATACCCATGTTATGTTAGTGGAATCATGTGGATTTGCATTATTAGATTCCGATAGCGGAAGTCCGTATTGTGTATTCTGTTATGCATTGTTGTTGCATATTCGATTTGTGTAATATGATACTTGTACTAGCATCGTTTTGCTAACCCCTTCGGGGGTGGACATTTGTTTTGATATTTAGGTAGCTGAGGAATGGGAAAACAGCCACAGTACCGACATGACGACGAAGGGGCTCAGTGATGTTATTGTTGTTGGGACTTGTCTTTCTGGTTCATTTTCAGTACTCAAGTACGCGTGTCTTATTAATATTTTGAGATGGCTGTAATAATGGACTCATTTGATATGTTTGAACCAGTTTTGTATTTTGAACTTTAATGGTGCTGTTGTATTATTTTTATATTTCTTCAAATTAGCCTTGTAAATTCTTACTTAAAGGGTTTACAGCGCTGTAATTACTCCGAATATCTCGGGGTGTTACAGGTACTAGATACCATACATTGTTTCTTTTGAAAGCATTAAGCTCTTATTCCGCAGAAGTTATCCAGTGAGAATTATTCAAAACTTCATTGATGGAAACCGTTTCCGATTGAGCTAAGAATACAGCTAGGGTGCACATATCTAATCTCCTAAGTTCAGCTTGATATTTCCATACAAGAAATGGAGATTTCTCATAATCGGTCTCTTCTTTCGCATACACTACAATTTCTTATGTACTCTATATTCTTCTTCGGGTAGATACACCAACATCAATATCTCCTATAATTAACTCATGTGGGTGATCTCTCAACCATCTCCTGTCATGTTCTAGTTTGGCATCCTGTATTGTATGTAATATTCGAAAGTAATTTCTTATCTACTATTGTATTTATTCGGATAATTTGAGTATCGTTGTAATCATGTTACATTTAGTTAATGTGTATTGATGTCGGGATATACCAGAATAGACTTGATTATAACTGTCATTCACATCGTGGTTGATTTCTTGATGTTGTGTAGATTGTTACAATTTTGGGCTAGGTTTTATGTGTTTAATGTACGCTAAGGATTTAACTTAACATACGCTAATTCGTTGGCTTTATGTACATAATGGAATTCTGGTTACGTACGTAATCTGACTCCAGAGGATACTTTATCTCCAACAATCATCCCCCTGCCTCCCTAGTCCGACTTTACTCCCTTCCAACTTGTGTTTGAGCCTTGCATCTTGGATTAGAGCTTGTTTATTGGAAGTTTAGAGTTGTTCTTGAAGCTTGGAGTGTGTTCTTGTTGTTTTGGTGGTTGTTCTTCGTTTCTTAAGGTATGTTGTGCTACACCTATATTTTCGTAGTTACGATGTTAGTGATATGGTATACTACACCTAGTGTTGAATTAATCAAGTAAAATATGTTTGTAGTTAAGCTTTTTAACACTTATTGATGAATATGGTAATGAAGGGTTTGGAATGAAGATGTTCTTGATGTTTTAATGGTAATGATCATGTTTATCAGAATCATACTCATCTTGCCAGATTATTAACATCATTAGGACAATAATAATGCTTAGTTTCATCGTAGTTAAGTTTAATCGATGGAATTGTTGACATAAAATGTATTAGAATACCATGTTAAGTACTTGATGAATGTTAGTGTTGGAAAGTAAAACGCAGCGGAAGCGAAGTTTGGAAAAAAAATGATTATAGCGTTTTACGCATCTACGAGCATTAGATCTATTTAGGCATGCTAATTAATTAATTACTAAGATTAACAAGCAATTTAAATATTATTTATTATTTATTAATTAAATGTGTTGATTAATTAAAATATCCTAATCTAGATCCAAGATCATAGGATATTACCTTTTGAAGCGGTTGGTTATTTCCTTCTTGATCGCCTTGTATCTCTACCCTCAGATCTTCTAGAGTATGATCCGCCTTGAACCGGACGTTGTGTGGGCAACGAGCTACCGGAACTTGCTTGGACACCTTATGGATCGGCCGAATTCACCTTGCCTCACAACTCTCGATTTTATTTTCTTCAAGTAATTCCGATATGTAGCAAGAATTAAAGTGTTATCTCAATTGTGGAATCAAAGACACAAGTCAAGATCCACAATTAAACACTTAGAAGAAAAATCGAAATTTCTTGTGTATATGAAGCATAAAATCGGCCAAGCCCCATAATGTCCTATTTATAGACTCTTGGACTACTACTAGGGATCTAAAGGAGGATTATGGAAGGACTCCCAATTAATTCATCTTACCTTATTAGGACTCTTCCTAATATATGATGAATCAATTAATATCAACTTAGTCCACTAAAAGGTTGATATTGCACTTCCTACCAAAATCCCAAATTACGAAATTGGGCTCCTTATTAAATATATTATTTCCCGTGTTTAAGATATCGAATGTCCATTAATTAATTATAAGCTCTTGACACTTTAATTAATTAATATCTTATCCAAGAGTAGTACCACTCGAACCTTATTATTATATCGGAATTAAATCCACTGCAGGTTTAATATAATAATCATTATCGAGCTCCTCAAGGGGACATCATCAACCCGCACGAGTCGGGACACGATTTCTAGTAATAATAATAATTGTCGTATAAACAATATTATTGCCCAAGATACGAGGCTTATTGAGTCGATCATTTTGACTCTCACCTATGGTAAATCAAAGCAATAATTATTATAAATACACAATTAAATATTATATACTTAGAATTAAGAAAAATAATTATCCGAGATTTACGTTCTTCTTACGATCGATCTGAAGACACTATCTCATCTTGATCTGCTTCAACGTTTACAAATACGCTAATGTATGCTAATAGTCAAGACCAACTATTCTCAAGCATACACTACAACCCTTTATATAATTTGTCTAATAATTATATAGGTTGTGAACTATTATATTATTTTATAAGGCACCGATAATGTGATCTTCCGTGTGACACCAACACACCACATTATCTACAATATAAAATAATTAGACATTTCATTTGCATAACCATAACGTGAATTAATATGCAAAACATGTGATTAAATATAATTAATATCCTCATAGGTAGTAATAGAGAAATTAGGTAATACAAGCATAAAGTATGCTTTGCAGTATACAATCCTAACAATCTCCCACTTATACTCAAAGCATGCTTTTAAGTATACTACTCTATTACATAGTCTCTCATTTCTCCCACTTATACTCAAAGCAATGCTGCCATACACCGTAATCCCATTCCTTCCACATGCCTTTCAAAAACTTTTGAAGGTAGGCCTTTCGTGAAAGGGTCAGCAAGATTATCTTCCGATGCAACCCTGGCTACAACTACGTCTCCTTCTTTACGAAGTGTCGTATGATGTGGTACTTGCGGTTGATATGTTTACTTGCCTGATGGGCTCGTGGTTCCCTCGAATTTGCGACTGCACCAGTATTATCACAATAGAGTGTAATACCCTCTGGCAAATCGGGAATCACATCTAAGTCCTGCAGGAAGTACTTGAGCCACACTAATGGCTCCACCTCCCAGGCTAAACACATAACCCGAAGTAGACTTGGACTTTTCTTTGTCCGATGAAAAATCTGAGTCAGTGTAACCCACCGGAAACAGGTCGTCTGATTGATATACAAGCATGTACTCTCTAGTCCTTCTCAGGTACTTGAGTATGTGCTTGACAAAGAATCCAGTTGTCACAGTCACGGGTTCGACTGATATCTAGCAGCCATGCCCACGGCATGACAGATATCTGGTCTAGTGCAAAGCATAGCATACATGAGACTTCCCACAGCAGATGCATAAGGGACCATCTTCATGTCATCTATCTTCTTTTGTGTCTTAGGACACATGTTCTTAGATAGTTGAATTCCATGTCTGTAAGGTAGAAAACCTTTCTTGGAATTCTCCATGCTAAACCGCTTCAGCACTGTATCGATATAGGATGCCTGGGATAAGCACAACATCCTCTTCTTCCGATCACGAAAGATCCTGATTCCAAAGATGTGTCCTGCTTCTCCTAGATCCTTCATATCGAACTTCTCAGATAGCCATACCCGTACATCCGACAATTCCTTCACGTTGTTTCCAATCAGAAGGATATCATCTACATACAGTACAAGAAACACCAACACGTTTCCATCGCATTTCTTATACACACAACTCTCACTCGGACATTGGACGAATCCATATGACTGGACTACTTCGTCAAAACGAGTGTTCCAAGATCTAGATGCTTGCTTAAATCCATAAATGGATTTCTTAAGTTTGCACACCAAGTGCTCTTCTCCTTTAGCAATGAATTCCTCTGCTTGGCGCATATAGATTTCCTTGTCTAGACTCCCATTCAAGAATGCAGTCTTGACATCCATCTGCCAAATCTCCAGATCCAAATGCGCAGCTATAGCTAAAAGAATCCGGATTGACTTAAGCATGGCTACCGGCGAAAAGGTTTCATCATAATCGATACCCTCTTTCTGAGTGTAACCTTTTGCAACAAGCCTCGCTTTGAAGGTTTCAACCTTCCCGTCACGTCCTTTCTTTCGCTTGTAGACCCATTTACTCCCAATGGCTTGTACACCATCAGGTAGCTCTACTAGCTCCCACACTTGATTGGAATCCATAGATCCCATTTCTGATTCCATTGCTTCTTGCCAGGAGTCAGCATCTTTATCTTGGATTGCCTCCTTATAGGTCCAGGGAACCGATTCATCATCGTCTGGGATTGAGTCTGAAGACATTCCCACGCCTATGAATCGTTCGGGCTGACGAACAACCCTCCCACTACGACGAGGCAAATCCTGAGTTGGTGTAAAAGTTTCAGAATCGATACGTGGTGCAGTGTTAGTTGGCGCTTGTACGATTGGTATAGTCGGAATCTCGCCTCGGCTCTTCCGAATTATTTTGCTCATGGGCTTATGACTAATCATATAATCCTCTTCCGTAAATCGGGCATTGGTGCTAACAATGACCTTCGATCTCGGGACTATAGAACAAGCCACCCTTCGTTCCCTTAGGTATCCCACAAATACTCGTATACGTGCGAGATGCCAACTTATCAGCTTCCTTATTCAAAGACATGTGCCGGAGTACCCCAAATCCGAACATGTCCTAGATCGGGCCTACGCCCACTCCACGATTCGTGGGTGTTTTGGAACTGATTTCGAAGGCACCAGGTTTAGAATGTACGCCGCTGTTTCTAAGGCGTATCCCCAAAACGAAATAGGTAAATCTGAATAACTCATCATTGATCTAACCATTTCTAAAAGAGTCCTATTCCTTCTTTCAGCCACACCATTTTGTTGTGGAGTTCCCGGCGCGGTGAGCTGGGATGAAATCCCCTCATTCGCCAAGAAATCCAAAAACTCTCCACTAAGGTATTCGCCACCACGATCAGATCGTAGTGACTTGATACTCTTCCCATGACGCTTCTCCGTTTCAGCCTTGAAGTCTCTGAACTTGTCAAAAGCTTCAGACTTACGTCGCATCAAAAAGATGTATCCATATCTCGAATAATCATCTATGAACGTGATGAAATATTCGAAACCTCCCCTAGCCTGGATATTCATTGGACCACATACATCCGTATGAACCAATTCTAACACATCCTGAGCACGGTTTCCCTTGGTTTTAAAAACCCTTTTGGTCATCTTACCTTCCAGACAGGATTCACAAATTGGAATTGACTCAACTTGGAGATCATCCAATGGGCCATCATCTACCAATCTTTGAATCCTTCTAAGGTTCACATGTCCTAACCGTAAATGCCACAGATATGTTTGGTTTATGCTTGAAGGTTCTTTTCTCTTTTTAGGTTTAGACAAAGAGTTAAGTGATTTATGCATAGGAGTTTGTGCAGTATTAACAATATATAGTCCATCATTAAAAGTACCTCTGCAAATATATTCACCGCTTCTTTTCTTAATAATGGCATCATCATCAAAAGAAACTGAATAACCATCGCATTTTAATTTTGAAACCGAAATTAAATTCATTCTAAAATCTGGTACTAATAATACATTATTCAGAACTAATAATTTATCATTAATCTTCACCTGCACGTCTCCCACCGCAATGACCATAAGCACGGAATAATCGCCTGATTGATGGTAATCTCGCCCGCACTAAGCCGCTTGGTTACACGAAAACCATGCGAGTCAAAGCAAACATGATCGGTGGAGCTGAATCAACTATCCACGAAGTGGAAGAACAAGTCGCCAAACATGTTTTGACTACTAGTGCACGAGACATACCTTTCTTAAGAGCGGGCGATCCGCTTTAAACCTGTCCCTTTCGACCGCACTTGTAGCACTTTCCCTTTGGCTTTTGTTCGCCTCGGGGTGAGGAGCCTTGCTTTTCACCTTGAGGGCTGCCACTTGCAGCCAACCTGCTTCTTCTTCTTTCCCCATTTGGGTTTGGAAGAAGTAGCACCGCTGCCGCAAGAATCGATGATAACCTTGTTTGAAGAGACCTTCACAGACCGAAGCTCACAAGTTCCGCCAAACTATATGTCCTACGGTTCATATTGGAGTTGAGGCGAAACCGCTCAAAGCTTCTAGGTAAGCGCCTAAGATAATATCGACTGCGTTTCGCATCGATAGTAGCCCCCAATATGCTCGATTCGTTCAAATGAGACATCATTTTTAGAACATGATCCCTTCTTGGAGTCCCTTCGGACATTTGGGTTGTCATCAATACCCTCATAGCATTTTGTCTAGCCGCCCGGTTCGATGACCAAACATCTCGGTGAGACTTTTCATCATTTCGCGGCCGAACCCATCGTCTCGATGTCGATGCCGCAATACATTTGTCGGTGAAGCCAAAATGTAACAATGAGCCATCTCATCGACTTTTTCCATTTCTCGAATTCCGCCAACTCTTCGGGAGTGGCATCAGTTACAGTTCTAGAGGGCTCTCCTCGATTAAGACAAACTTATGCCCTCAAAGAATGTGACAATGTCAAGATTTCTTTTCCAATCGGCAAAGTTAGTGCCATCTAGTTTATTTTCTTTGAGAATAACAGCTAGTGGATTGAAAGACATCTGAGAATAAAAATTAAAAAAAACATCCATCACATAATGCATAGCAAAATATATCGAAAAACCTCAAAAACACAATATATATGCTAGCAACCAACACCTCAAAAAAAATCCGCACATGCAAGCCACGATCGTGTGGACGTTTACACATACATTTTTCAAGTAGAGTTTTACGTCTTTAATTTTACTATCTAGTCAAATTACGTTATGATAAGTAAAATTAATAGTTGGTTCCTCTTGGCCATGTATTAATTAACATAGACTCCGATGGGGAGCTTATTAATTAATACACCTAAGTGAATACCATAATTTAACATCCTTAAAATATTATCTTTTAAATAATAGTCCTACATATGCAGATGTCCTATCATAAAAAGTAATATTTACCTTATGTTATCATTTTGAAATTTAAAACTAGTGAACCTATAATTAGCACATCCGATATGGAGGAAGACTCTAATGTCAACGCGCATGCTAATTACTTCACAATTTAAATTAATTATGGAGGCCAATTTGATTTTATTTAAAATAAAAATCAATTTAATCACTTAGTTATTTTAGCCTTAAGGTTTTTAATTTTCTCGTCCTAACATGCAAGGAAACATATCACGCATACATCCATACATGCCATACATCAAAACAATAAAACCAAAATAAAGCATGGATAATTAAATTTATCCAATTATCATGGTCTTCTTCCTTGAGTTGAATCCGAGAAAATCTTCGGCTCGATCTCTCCCACTGAATCAAGTATCTCGTCGCTCCTCCCCGTCCGGGCCGTGGATTTCCAAAATTAAAATTTCACTTTTATGCAAAATTAATTACATAAAAAAATTTAATTTTAAATCTCGACTCTCCGGCGGACGCAACGAACAGCGGCGAAACGGACCTGACCAAAACTGGATGACCGGCCGAACAATAACCGGCCGACCGCTTGCGGCCTTGCGGCAGCTTCGGCCCGGCTTTGGCGACGACCTCTCGTGACCTGCTTCTTGTCGGCCAGCTTGCCAGCGATCGGTGATCGGTTCGCTCTATTTCTTCGTGATCCGTCTTTTCGAATTCGATTACAATTTTATACGAAATAAAATACATCGAAATTACATCAAGATTACACGAAAAATAAAACCACCTAGAACTACCCGCGGATTTTCTCACGGAAAACCATTACATACCTCAAAAACGGCCAAACCAACAATTGCATAATTAATAAAATAAATAAATAAATGCACCATTCATATAAACCATGATAATTGGATCATATCACCTGCAAGAACACATCTAGCAAAATATTCCAACATCAAAATATATGAATATTTAAATTGCTATCAATTAATCACTAAAATTAATTAAAATAGCAAAAGCCTAAAAATCCGGCTCCGATACCAATTGTTGGAAAGTAAAACGCAGCGGAAGCGAAGTTTGGAAAAAATATGATTATAGTGTTTTACGCATCTACGAGCATTAGATCTATTTAGGCATGCTAATTAATTAATTACTAAGATTAACAAGCAATTTAAATATTATTTATTATTTGTTAATTAAATATGTTGATTAATTAAAATATCCTAATCTAGATCCAAGATCATAGGATATTACCTTTTGAAGCGGCTGGTTATTTCCTTCTTGATCGCCTTGTATCTCTACCTTCAGATCTTCTAGAGTATGATCCGCCTTGAACCGGACGTTGTGTGGGCAACGAGCTACCGGAACTTGCTTGGACACCTTATGGATCGGCCGAATTCACCTTGCCTCACAACTCTCGATTTTATTTTCTTCAAGTAATTCCGATATGTAGCAAGAATTAAAGTGTTATCTCAATTGTGGAATCAAAGACACAAGTCAAGATCCACAATTAAACACTTCGAAGAAAAATCAAAATTTCTTGTGTATATGAAGCATAAAATCGGCCAAGCCCCATAATGTCCTATTTATAGGCTCTTGGACTACTACTAGGGATCTAAAGGAGGATTATGGAAGGACTCCCAATTAATTCATCTTACCTTATTAGGACTCTTCCTAATATATGATGAATCAATTAACATCAACTTAGTCCACTAAAAGGTTGAGATTGCACTTCCTACCAAAATCCCAAATTACGAAATTGGGCTCCTTATTAAATATATTATTTCCCGTGTTTAAGATATCGAATGTCCATTAATTAATTATAAGCTACGTGACTTTAATTAATTAATATCTTATCCAAGAGTAGTACCACTCGAACCTTATTATTATATCGGAATTAAATCCACTGCAGGTTTAATATAATAATCATTATCGAGCTCCTCAAGGGGACATCATCAACCCGCACGAGTCGGGACACGATTTCTAGTAATAATAATAATTGTCGTATAAACAATATTATTGCCCAAGATACGAGGCTTATTGAGTCGATCATTTTGACTCTCACCTATGGTAAATCAAAGCAATAATTATTATAAATACACAATTAAATATTATATACTTAGAACTAAGAAATAATAATTATCCGAGATTTACGTTCTTCTTACAGTCAGTACAGAAGACACTATCTCACCTTCATCCTGTTCAACGTATACAAATACGCTAATGTATGCTAATAGTCAAGACCAACTATTCTCAAGCATACACTACAACCCTTTATATAATTTGTCTAATAATTATATAGGTTGTGAACTATTATATTATTTTATAAGGCACCGATAATGTGATCTTCTGTGTGACACCAACACACCACATTATCTACAATATAAAATAATTAGACATTTCATTTGCATAACCATAACGTGAATTAATATGCAAAACATGTGATTAAATATAATTAATATCCTCATAGGTAGTAATAGAGAAATTAGGTAATACAAGCATAAAGTATGCTTTGCAGTATACAATCCTAACAGTTAGAGATTGTGGTGATGTTCTTGAACCTTAAAACTATAACTTCAGTTCTGTTTTGGCTTAGCAAGTCTTTGATAGATGATAAAATGGTTTTGATGAACACAACTATAACTCTTATATATGAAAATTAGTTGTATTGATGCCTTAGGAATGTATTGATCATCATAATAAGTGTATAGTGTTCTTAAGAAGGTAACACTTATTGTGGATATTAATGTCATAATAGAATGAGCATTGAATTCATTATGATGCTCCTTGTATAGAGGTAGATGTTGAAGAACCGTAAGAACTTGGATAATCCGATTGTTAATGGTGAATTGAAGGAGTTTAATGTATGAACTTGTTTATAGTGATAACAAGAGTAATCAAAAGGATATTGTAGTATGGTAATCTGATTATTAAAGCCGAATTAGAGGTATTAAATCTCACCAACGGTTGATAGAATGTTTATTGAAATAGAAATAATGGAACGAGTAGGTTTCAGGTGTCGTTTCATTCAAGGTTACGAATTGATATCAATATTATGTGAATGTATTACTGAATGAATTATGTTTCATTCAAGGTTGTTTGTTCGATTGAGTATTTAATCGAGGATACCGTTCGTTTGATCATTTGGAGAAAGACTATCGTTCATCTATGGAATTGAGGCAAGTTATCTTGCTTAGTTATAATGATGATTGAATTCTTGTGATGGTTATACATTTCGTGTATATGAAACACTTATGAATCTGTGATTCGTAGTTCAATATTGTTCTTGATGATGTTCCATTTTTCATCATGGGATTGCATTCCCATGTTCATCACCTTTGAATCGTTGATCTCGTTGATCCTTATTGTTACTTTGGTGAGTTTCTTAATCCTTAATCAGATATGTGATTTATTGAATTCGTTGTCATGTTGTATCGTGACATATCTGGAATCATATATGCGTGCCGATTGGTTATTGTGTAGGATTTTTAGCCAGACACATATATAGTCATACGTGGATGTTTCCGTATTGGACTGTGCACACGAGACGTAGTTCGTGACGCTACTTAGGTACATTGTCACACGTATATTCTGGATTCCGTATACAGGGTGGACAGGTGCACGGACACATTTACGGATCCGGCATACTGTGATGTCCATCTTGAGCCATATAGTTTGATCGTTCATAGTCCATGGAAGATTGGATATGTTCAACGGTTTGCGACTGATTGTTCATACGCCCGAGGGGTATGTTCAATAGTCGGGATGTTTCTTTGAGATCTAGTATATGTGAATTGTATAATCTCTGGAGAATCATTTATCATATATATCTGACCCTGTGGTTTGGGCGAAATACTTGTGTTGTATTTTAGGTCGAGGAAAAAGCAAGGCACGGGAAGAGCATGGTGGCGGCGAAGGGTTCGAAGGATACTAGTTCGGGGCCCCCAAGTCTTTTGTTGTCCGGTTATGTTAAAACCGTGTAATGTTATTTTTCCGCTTCATTTAAACTATTGTCCGATTGTATTGTTATTTGAAGTATATCCCATCTCCATATGGTTTATACTTGTATTTGGATCCTGTGTATGTTAAGGCCATTGGCCATACTATTTATAAACTTTTCATCGGAGTAATGACTATTTATTGTGGTTCGGTATCACAAGTTAATACATATTTAATCTTTATTTTGGTATCGCCTGGTGGGTCCCTGTGTGGGGTCCACATAACTGTAATAGCCGCCTTTTGGGGTGTTACAAAAGATGTTATCAGAGAGTCGTTTCTCTTTAAGAGTCGTTGTGAACTAATATCAAGAGACCTTCGTGTCACGTGTGACCTGTGTAAGCATCTGACCCTACGAGCCAAATACGATATGTACTTTATGAGCCATGATTTAATTACTAGCATGATATTGATATCGAAATGGATCTCTTTGTTGATCTTGATATTTCGAGGATCTGTGGCAGGATTTATCTAATTGATATTCCGAGGTAAATTCTGGATTGATTATGTGATTGGAACTGTTCGACTCGATGTCGATATGATATTCTTTGTGGCAATTGTAGTGTCGATAATTCGTTCTGAACTGTTTTCTTGAATATGTAGTTCCTTATTGCTATTAACTTAGCATGGATTTTTATTGGTCATAAAGACGGTCATGAACTGTAATTGTGGTTATTATTATTGTTTGATTCTTTCAGTATGGAAAGAAATCTGAGTGGTCGTGGCAGAGGGGGACGAGGCCGCGGAAGGGGTCGAATCCCGAGACCACGAGCCAACACGTGTTCGAATGTGGAGCAGAGTTCCGCAGGCAGTGATTCGCCTTCTAGGGACCAATCACACCACATTGGACACGAGGATGCGCGTGTCGATCCTTATATTGTTATGCAGGGCATGATGGCTCAGATGACCCAGATGGGTCAATTGATGGAAGCTATGCAGAGAGCTACTACTGGACAGCAACATGGGCCTCATTCACCACCTCCTGTGCATGGCGGACCTGTGAGTCGGATCATCAACGACAACTCTCGTCAACGACCCCCGACTTTTGAAGGCTCCTCTGAGCCAGCTGATATTGTACATTGGATTAAACACTTTGAGAAATTATTCGAGACGGTTTACTGCCCAGAAGAGAATCACGTCTCTGTAGCAGCTTACCATCTTAGCAAGGGCGCCCACACCTGGTGGCTTTCGGTGAGGCCAGCTGATGGTGTTGAAAAA
Source organism: Orobanche coerulescens (assembly GCA_033398695.1). Lineage (NCBI taxonomy): Eukaryota > Viridiplantae > Streptophyta > Magnoliopsida > Lamiales > Orobanchaceae > Orobanche > Orobanche coerulescens. The sequence goes on from CM065810.1 coordinate 68,281,105, forward strand.
CCTCATGTTAGAGCGTTATTACCTAGGTCCACTCCGTGCGGCCAAACTGTCGGAATTGCTGATCCCTGACCCATCTGAAGACGATGATGTACTATCTGTTGCCGAGAAATTTCAAGCACTTCTTCCTTTCGCCTCGTAGATTGTCCAAATGGAGGCTGATAAGATCAAATATTTTCTCAAGAGGCTTAAACCCCGAATGAGAATGCAACTGTTGAATCACCACTGTACGACCCTACCGGAGTTCATCGAGAAATCTCTGAAATACGAACTTACTGCAAAAGAGATTTCCAAGAAGCAACCACAGTCCTCTAACAAGAGATCCAGTAACCAGAACCAGACTGACAGTAACCATTCAGGAAGCCCCAGTCATTACCGAACCCTTCTGAATGACCACCTATAGCATCAAAGCCAGCCGGATCGCACTCTCGAGTGGTCAGCTCGTCTGTTGTGTGCTATAACTGTGGAGACCAGGGGCACATCAGCTCTAAATGCCCGAAGCCGCCGTCGTATGCCATACTTGTTCAAAGAATGGGCATCATGCTCATTATTGTAGGAATGGACCGGGACGTGATCCAGTAGCATCTCATGCTCCAGTTTAGTCTTCTGTCCAGGACCGTGTACCTCCGCCCGCTTCTTATCAGACTATCGGGACAAACAGGCGGATGGGCCGTGGAAACCAAGCTGGTATATCTGGTGCCAGAGCTGCGAAACCCAGGATTTATGAGATGAAGAAGTCCGACGATCCCGAAGCCAACATGATTGCAAGTACTCTCAAGATCCGATCTCAGCCGTCTGTGTTCTTTTTACACTCCTTTTTATCTGCTTCTTGTTTGAGTCATTTGCAATTAGATCATGTTACCGATTGTGAACCTTATGTAATTGGTCTACCCAGTGGTAGAAGAATTGTTAGGAATCGTGAAGTGCAGAATTGTCCGATTCGTATGAACGACCATGAGTGGTTGTCAAACTTAATTAAGGTGGATTTACCTAAAGGTGATGTAATCTTGGGTATCGATTGGATGGATTGTTATGATGCCATACTTAGCGTCCGCAAGCGGTTAGTGACCGTCACATCTAACGATGGTGTTGAGTGTATTTTTCAGGGTGATAATCCCAGCTGTTCCGAGAGAGTCATCAGCACTATGAAAGCAGTGAAACTGCTTAATCAAGAGTGTATTTGTTATTGTGTTACATGAACAAAACAGTGGATCGACTAGTTGAATTGGCCGATATTCCGGTAGTCCGAGACTATCCATATGTATTTCCATATGAGTTGCCAGGCTTACCTCCACATCGTGAGGTAGAGTTTACTATTGAGTTAGAGCCAGGTACGTCCCCGCTTTCGAAAGCACCATATCGTATGGCTCCGATCGAGATGCAGGAGTTGAAGAACCAGCTTGAGGAGTTAACTGAGAAGGGCTATATTCGACCTAGGGCATCCCCTTGGGGAGCACCAGTGCTATTTGTATGGAAGAAAGACGGATCTATGTGTTTTTGTATTGATTACCGTGAGATGAACAGGGTAACCACCAAGAACCAATATCCATTACCTCATATTGATGATTTAGTGGATCAACTTCAGGGAGCTGCCGTGTTTTCTAAGATCGACTTGAGATCCGGGTATCATCAGTTGAGGATTCGAGATTATGACATTTTGAAGACCGCTTTTCGTACTTGCTATGGGCATTATGAGTTCATAGTGATGCCTTTTGGAATGACTAATGCACCAGCAGTATTCATGGAGTTGATGAATTGGGTTTTTATTAATTATCTGGATCGCTTTGTAGTCGTTTTTATTGATGACATTCTGATTTACTCTCGTGACCATGAAGAACATGAACGTCATCTCCATTAAGTTCTCGATGCGTTGAGGCGGGAACAGCTTTATGGGAAGTTTTCCAAATGTGAGTTCTGTATGCCTGAGGTTATTTTTCTTGGGCATGTGATATCATCCAAATGAGTGAGAGTAGACCCACAGAAGATAGAAGTTATCCGAGACTGGCTACCTCTAAAAAACGTGAAGGAAGTTTGCAGTTTCCTGGGTCTAGTAGGTTATTACCGACGGTTCGTGGAAGGTTTTTCCAAGATTGTGTAACCGATGACTAACCTATTGAGGAAGGATAAGAAGTATTTATGGTCAGAGGCATGTCAGCAAAGTTTTGATGAAATCAAGAGTCGATTGATTTCAGCACCTGTTTTGGTTCTACCAAAAGGAACGAAAGGATTCGTGGTGTATAGTGACGCGTCGAGATAGGGCCTTGGATGTGCACTGATGCAGGAAAGGAAAGTAATTACCTATGCATAGAGACAGTTTCGACCCTATGAAGTTAACTATCCAATCCATGATTTGGAGCTAGCAGCCGTGGTGTTTTCTTTGAAAATTTGGCGTCACTATCTGTATGGAGTTACCTGCCAGATTTTTACTGATCACAAGAGCCTGAAATACAATTTTACTCAGAAGGAGTTGAACATGAGGCAGAGAAGGTGGCTAGAACTAATCAAAGACTATGATATCGAGATCCTTTATCATCCGGGCAAAGCAAATGTGGTTGCCGACACCTTGAGTCGTAAGACAATACAGGAGCAGATGCTTGCCTACTTGGCAGTTCAGATAGAATTGCAGGTAGAGTTCGTGAGGCCAAAAATTAAAGTCTGGTTACAGCGTATTCAAGGACAACTCTGCACACTTGAGATTTCATCATCCCTTGATGATATAATCAGATCGAAGCAGGTTACGGACCCATTCTTATCTTGAGTTCGGGATGATGTAACTCAAGGGAAAGCCCCTGGATTTGTGATCCACGAGGATGGATTGATACGCTTTAGGAATCGAGTTTATGTACCCGCAGATGAAGAGTTGAATAAATCTATCCTAAGAGAGGCCCATGCTACCCCGTACTCCATTCACCCCGGGTCTAGCAAGATGTATAAGGATTTGAAGCAATGTTATTGGTGGGGGAATATGAAACGTGAAGTTGCAGAGTTTGTTTCAATATGTTTAACCTGTCAGTAGGTTAAGATTGAGCATCAGCAACCCGTAGGAATGCTGAAACCGCTCCCGATTCCTGAGTTGAAATGGGAGGACATATCGATGGATTTTATCACTAGATTGCCGATGAGTCGTCGAGGGATGAATACGATTTAGGTGACTGTGGACCGTCTAACCAAATCAGCCCACTTTTTGGAGATTAAAGACACATGGGGACCCGAGAGATTGGCCCAGCTGTTTGTTAAAGAGATTGTAAGGTTACATGATACCCCCAAGAGTATTGTATCGGATCGTGACGGGCGATTCGTGTCACACTTCTGGAAAGCAGTTCATTGTGCAATGGGTACACAGTTGAACTTCAGTATGGCATTTCATCTGCAGACTGATGGTCAGTCTGAAAAGACTATCTAAACTCTAGAGGATATGTTGAGGGCATGCGCTCTTGATTGGAAGGACGATTGGGAAGCCCAACTACCTTTGGTGGAATTCACTTACAATAATAGTCGGCACGCTTCGATTCAGATGGCACCTTATGAAGCATTGTATGGTCACCATTGTAGGTCTCCTTTGTGTTGGGACGACCTGTCTGAATCTCTGGGTACGGAACCTGATATGTTGTTAGCAGCTCATGAGAAGATCCCCTTGATTAGGAGTCATTTGTTAATGGCTCAAAGCCGACAGAAGTCTTATGCAGACAACCATCGACGACCACTTGAGTTCGAGGTTGGCGACCATGTGCTAATGAAGGTGTTCCCTACTCGAGGTGTTTTTCATTTTGGGAAGAGAGGCAAGCTGAGTCCGAGGTATATCGGGCCATTTGGGGTTTTGGAACGAGTATGCGATCTAGCCTATCGTCTGGCATTGCCACCAGCTTTGAGTCGGCTCCATAACGTGTTTCATGTCTCCAAGTTGAGGAAATATGTTGCTGATCCGAGTCATATACTTCAGTTCGATGAGATAGAGATATCGGAGGATCATTCGTACAAGGGGCGTCCCGTACAGATACTTGAGAGGAGGATCAAACAGTTGCGGAACAAGACGATTCCCCTACTGAAGGTTCAGTGGTCATGAAACGGAGTCGAGGAGGATATGTGGGAGACAGAGAGTAGCATGCGAGAGAGGTATCCCGATTTGTTTACCCCTTAGTTTCGGGGATGAAACTCCTTTTAAGGGGGGAGTATGTAATATCCAACAGTAATTTCTTATCTACTATTGTATTTATTCGGATAATTTGAGTATTGTTGTAATCATGTTACATTTAGTTAATGTGTCTTAATGTCGGGATATATCATAATAGACTTGATTATAACTGTCATTCGCATTGTGGTTGATTTCTTGACGTTGTGTAGATTGATATATATATATATGTGTTTAACATACGCTAAGGATTTAACTTAACGTATGCTAATTTTTTGGCTTTACATACGTAATGGAATGCTGGTTACGCAAGTAATGCTTGGAATCTTATCCGCTCTCAATTTTCGGCGTGGTGGGGCAGACATGATCCGGATATTTGGCCCTTTCGAGGCAGCCAAGTTGACATACATTTCATACGTAATGCTGAGGCCATAACGTACGTAATGATGTTGGTATTTTGAGGCAGTAGCCTCTGTAGGCAGATTACGTACGTAACATTTTAGGTGTAGCGTACGTAAAGGTGTTAACGTACATTATCTTCATGCGATAACGTACGTAACAAGCTGTTCAGTTTATAAAAAGACAGCTTGTGTCTTTCATTTGCACGTCTAAACTCCGATTTTTCTCTCCAACAATCGTCCCCCTGCCTCTCTAGTCCGACTTTACTCCCTTCCAACTTGTGTTTGAGCCTTGCATCTTGGATTAGAGCTTATTGATTGGAAGTTTAGAGTTGTTCTTGAAGCTTGGAGTGTGTTCCTATGGTTTTGGTGGTTGTTCTTCATTTCTGAAGGTATGTTGTGTGATTCTACTCTATATTTTTGTGGTTATGATGTTAGTGATATGGTATACTATACCTAGTGTTGAATTAATCAAGTAAAACATGTTTGTAGTTAAGCTTTTTAACACTTATTGATGAATATGGTAATTAAGGGTTTGGAGTGAAGATGTTCTTGATGTTTTAATGGTAATGATCATGTTTATTAGAATCATACTCATCTTGATAGATTATTAAAATCATTAGGACAATAATAATCCTTAGTTTCATCGTAGTTAAGTTTAATCGATGGAATTGTTGACATAACATATATTAGAACACCATGTTAAGAACTTGATGAATGTTAGAGATTAGGGTGATGTTCTTGAACCTTAAAACTATAACTTCAATTCTGTTTTAGCTTAGCAAGTCTTTGAGAGATGATAAAAGGGTTTTGATGAACACAACTATAACTGTTATATATGAAAATCGGTTGTATTGATGCCTTAGGAATGTATTGATCATCATAATAAGTGGATAGTGTTCTTAAGAAGGTAATACTAATTGTGGATGTTAATGTCATAATAGAATGAGCATCGAATTCATTATGATGGTCCTTGTATAGATGTAGATGTTGAAGAATCGTAAGAACTTGGATAATCCGATTGTTAATGGTGAATTGAAGGAGTTTAATGTATGAACTGGTGTATAGTGATAACAAGAGTATTCAAGAGGATATTGTAGTATGGTAATATGATTATTAATGCCGAATTAGAGGTATTGAATTTCACCAAAACTTGATAGAATGTTCATTGAAATAGAACTAATGGAACGAGTAGGTTTCGGGTGTCGTTTCCTACGAATTGATATCAATATTGTGTGAATGTATTATTGAATGAATTACCTTTCATTTAAGGTTGCTTGTTCGATTGAGTATTTAATCAAGGATGCCGTTCGTTTGAACATTTGGAGAAAGACTATCAATCACCTCTGGAATTGAGGCAAGTTATCTTGCTTGGTTATAATGATGATTGAATTCTTGTGATGGTTATACGTTTCGTGTATATGAAACACTTATGAATCTGTGATTCGTAGTTCGACATTGTTCTTGATGATGTTCCGTTTTTCATCATGGGATTGCATTCCCAAGTTCATCATCTTTGAATGGTTGATCTCGTTGATCCTTATTGTTACTTCGGTGAGTTTCTTGATCCTTAATCGGATATCTGATTTGTTGAATTCGTTGTCATGTTGTATCGTGATATATCTGGAATCATATATGCATGCCGATTGGTTATTGTGTAGGATTTTTAGCCAGGCACATATATAGTCATATGTGGATGTTTCTGTTTTGGACTGTGCACACGAGACGTAGTTCGTGAGGCTAATTAGGTACATTGTCACACGTATATTCTGGATTCCGTATACGGGGTGGACATGTGCACGGACATATTTCCGGATCAGGCGTACTGTGATGTCCATCTTGAGCCATATTGTTTGATCATTCATAGTCCATGTAGGATTGGATATGTTCGATGGTTTGTGACTGATTGTTCATACGCCCGAGGGGTATGTTCAATAGTCGGGATGTTTCTTTGAGATCTAGTATATGTGAATTGTATAATGTCTGTAGAATCATTTATCATGTATATCTGACCCTGTGGTTTGGGTGAAATACTTGTGCTGTATTTTAGGTCGATAAAAAGGCAAGGCATGGGAAGAGCATGGTGATGACGAATTGTATAATGTCTGAAAGCTTTGCTGATAGAGGAGTCTCCTACAAATACCCCTTCATCCGACTTTTCGTCGAATGTCTTGAGTTGATCTTTCCATAATTCAGAATGTAACACCTGCATCCAAAGATATGAAAGTACGCAACTAATGGAGTTTTATTATTCCATACCTTATAGACTGTTTTGTTGTGAAGCTTGTTGATGATACAGCGGTTTTGTGTGTAGCACGCTGTATTGGTTGCTTCGCCCCAGAACCATTGTCGCAACTTGCTTACGGCAATCATGGTTCTTGTTGCTTTCTTGAGCGTTCTATTCTTTCGCTCGGCAACACCATTTTGTTGAGGCGTTCGAGCTGCTGAGTATTCATATTGTATTCCATTATCCGAACAGTATTGCTCTATAAAGCGATTTCTGAAATCAGCACGAATGGACACGATACTCAACCCTTTCTCATTCTGTAGCTTTCTCAGATGCGCAGGCAACTTCCTTGTGGTTTCTTTTGTCTTGCTAAGAAGAATTATCCAAGCATACCTGGAAAAATCATCAACAATAACGAGACAGTAATTATTACCTCCTAAACTTATAGGGTCTACAGGGCCGTAGAGGTCCATGTGTAGCATATCCCAAACCATAAAGATGGACAGGTATGATTTGCTTTTTAGGGTGGTTTTGACTTGTTTGACTTTCTTACAGGGTCCACAACTGCTGTCTTTATGGAATGACACATCGGGCAAACCTCTAACCATTCCCTGCCAGAAGAGTTTGTTTATCGTCTTGAAGTTGATGTGAGACATCCTCTTGTGCCATAGCCAGCTTTCATCTGCGGTGCCTTTGGCAAAAAAACAAGGAATAATGGAGCCCGTAGGCTTCCAGTTAGCAATATACATATTACCTGAACTGCTTCCTGTGAGGACGATTTCTTTGGTCTTGATGTCCTTCACTCTACAGTGGCCTATATAGAATTTCACCGAGAAATGTTTGTCACAGAACTGGATAATACTAAGTAGATTGTACTGTAGGCCTTCAACATAGGCTACGTCGGTGACTTTGAACTTTCCTACAAGTAGGGTTCTCTTCCCTCTTGTTCTTCCTTTGGATTTGTCACCAAAGCGCACCTTTGTACCACGACCTTCTACATAATCTGACAGTTTGCTTACATCTCCTGTCATGTGCCGAGAACATCTGCTGTCAAAGTACCAGATATCATTTTCTTTTATTTCCTCTAAGATTAAGTAGATTTAGCTCCCCTTTGATTGTTGGGTCCATGTATGTTAGTGCCTTTTGGTACCCAAATTTGTCTTACAGCAACTGGTTTGTTGTAGGTTAGTTTTGGTATAGATTTGCACAGTCTACGTGGGGCAGGCACGTAGTCGCTGTAATGTTGATAATCGTGCATGTAAAATTTATGGTTTTGGTTCCATTATAATTGGCATCTAGGAGGTGGAGCCATTTTCTTAGGCCTTACAACTTATCTTCTGGGTCTCTAATTGGATTACCAGGGATGTTGTTGATACTGCACGACGACCTACTTTCTAGATGGATAACGGGGCTCTTGTATCTGATATATAGGCCCACTGTACTGTTTATAGTACTGCGGTGTTTCTCTTTGATATTCGGATACAGCCTTCTTTCTGAAGGGATGTTGGCGCTTTTGAATACTCAGAGACCATGCTGTTGATCACGCCTTATAGGTCTAGGAGGCTTAGGCTTCCGCTGTTTGTGATATGAATTTGGTGGCGGAATCGCAGCCTTCGCTGTACGAGGGGTAGCTGTAACCTTTGCAGAACTTGGAATATCTTCAGGTACAGAAATGGGTTCCACACTCCTGACGAATACCATACTAGTTTTTACATTTTTTGAAAATGAGTTATACTCTAAGCCACTTTTATCATGGGCATGTTGCCCAGTACTTAGAATTTCTTCCATATGTTTAGAGGAGTTCTCGAATGATTTCATGATGGTCTCTAATTCTCCTTCTCGCTTCTCGAGAGTTTTTACTTTGGCTTCGATTAAAGCAAAATTATTTGTCTTGCTCTCATTATGAGACTTAGCCACATTTAGATCGTGGGCAAGTTGATGATTGCTTTCCATGAGTTTTTCAAATGTGACCTTGCTGTTTTCGTAATCAATAGACAAATTTTCATAGTTATTTTTCAGCAAGTTATTTTCATCCTTCTGTAATACCCGGTCGAAAGTCATGTCATTTCAAACCTCTTCTTGTTCTTCGAATCGTGATTTGTTGGGCGAACCCTTGTAATCATTGTTTGGAACCACCGTTTTGGGGTTCCCGTACTTCTATTTCGTGTTATTGTTGCCCAGACATTTAATCATATTGCTTTTATTCTCTTCCGGTCATTTTCATCATTTTAGGACCCGAAGGGGTGTGAGCAGCGGCACTATGAGTGTGCGCCGCGGCACACACATTTCCTATATTTGGCGGGCGGATCATGCGGGTGCCGCGGCACACTCCGGCGATGCCGCGGCACACGCTGAGCCAATGCCGCGGCACACCTATCTTGAGCCGCGGCACACCGGTGTTGCATCCTCAACCAAAACCGCTGTACCGGTGCGCGGCTGCTTGCCGAAACACAGGAGCAATTTTAGGCTGTGCCGGCACACACTGGCCGAGCCGCGGCACACAATGCGGTCAATCGCATAATTCGGCTTTTTAAGCGATATTTCACCATTTTCCTCCATTTCTTCTTCCATCGCGAGAGAGAGTTTGAGGGAGGAGTTCTTTTCATATCTATCACTTGTGTGTTGAAGATTTACCACTTTCACTCGGTTGGGAAGCCCGGATAGTCGATCTATCGCGTATTCCTTGGATCATAGCGCTCGAATAATCAAGAGGCAATTCCTTCGACATCTTGACTTCTCGATTTCGTGTGGGTTTTGACGTTTTGGATGATAAAATCATGGTGTATGATGTGATATATGCGTGATTATGGACATGATTGGGTATTCATCGGATTATTGAAAGATTATTCAAGAACACTTTGATTTTGTGTTGGTTTTTGGGGGTTTTCGTAGATTCGTCCGTTTTATCCGATTGAAGCTTGAGAACTTTGAGATTTTGAAATATCTATACTGTATGAGTGTTTTCTTCCGATTTTACGGGTTGGATTGTGCCGTTTTCGGACTTGTGGGGAGTTTGGGCGATTTCCCAACCTTTAGCTACCCACCCGTATATTTTCTTGAATCGTAGACGAGTTTCGGGAGTCTCTTCGTATAATTTGAGTATGGATAATTAATTGCAATATTCCTTGCGAATCGTTTAGGTGCCGGAAGCGCGTTCTCGGACCTACCGAACTCATACCTTTCCTCCGTTCGATTTCTCGATGTCTCAAAGGCAAGTATACATTTATGATTGTACGTTCTCGACTTTGAAAGTAAGAAATATTGATGGCATATCATGAACGAACCGTTTTTACGGCATTCATAGATATATTGTTGGCATGTAATGAACGAACTGTTTTGACGGCATTCCTACATGTATCGGCGTATGAGGTGAACGAACCGTTTTTACGGCATTCACATACGTAACGGCATATGAGGTGAACAAACCGTTTCTACGGCATTCACATACGTCTTATGAGATTTAGTTATTCCGGAATACTAGTCTTAAATTGATGAATTGACGGTTACATTTACTTTATTGTCGAGGAGTATTGTGTTTCATATTGATATACTTGCACTAGCTATTCGACGGCTAACCCCTTTACGGGGGAAATACGTTTCATGTATTTCAGGTTCCAGGAGGTCGGACAGGCAGGTATCGGGTCGGCACGAAGATGGTGGGCAAGTGTGATTCTGTGTCTTTCTTCCAGTTATGTTTGGAGTTACGGTTCAGTGTTGTTGTACTGGATTGTCTTTTGAATACTCGAGTATTGTTTTCCTTTTTCCTTGATGTTCCGGCCTGTGTTTGCCGAAGTATTGAATTGAGTTGTGATGTCTGTGAATACATTGGTTATATTTCGAATACCTTTGTATCGTTTTTCATTCCATTGTGTGTAGACCTTTTCGGTCAAAATTTATGGTTCCGCGTATGTATAGCCTTGTGGGTCCCACGGCGGGGCTTACGGCGCTGTAATATCCCTGAATAACTTGGGGGTGTTACAGAATATGGTATCAGAGCTTAGGTCTATGGATACCTAGGCTGTCGGTCTTTTGGGTCGATCGAGTCGTTAATTGTCCACAGTATCACTACTCTGCCATCATCGCAGTGCGACCGGTACTTGTAAGACCTCTCACTCTTCTGGTGTTTCCTTATTCGTTTTGCTTCCTTTTGTCAGTATTCTTGAGAATCGGACACTTTGTTGATGCGTGATTGAATTGTACTTACGTGACTTGTGTGTTCTTCAGTATGTCAGCTGGTAGGGGCCGTGGCCGTGGGCGAGGAAGAGGTCGCGGCGCGGCCGTTTCCATCAGTTCAGTTGCGGGGTCGACCAACCCCAGTTTGTCGAACTCGGTGCATCCCGACACCGAGAGTCAGCACGATCAGTCAGACGGTCAGGGGAACAACGCAGACGTTGGAGTGGCGAATGCACTTTAACAATTGGCTACTCAGATGACCATTTTAGCCCAAACTGTTCAACTGAATAACCATAACCCAAACACGGATGCCCTGCTTCAGAACGTAATCCGTATGCACCCTCCACAGTTTGGCGGTGCCACAGACCCGTTAGGCTGGGAGGATTGGCTAGCAGAATTGGAGAAGATTTTCGAGGCAGTTGATTGCCCCGAGGTGAGGAAAGTACCGATTGCTCAGTATTTCCTCACTAAGGAGGCCGCTACTTGGTGGAAGGTCATCAAGCCACAGGATCGTATTGCCTCATGGGATGAATTTAAGGAGCTCTTGGAGGCCGAGTTTTGTCCTTGGCCGGTGCAGAGAGGCCGAATCCGAGCCTTCTTCGAGGCTAAACCACAAGATATTCCCGTTTCGCAGCGATCGTGGAGTATAACCAACAATTAATCCATGTGAAGGATCAAGTACGTAACAGCGTGATAAGATCCGTTATTTTGATATGCGGATGAATTTGGACTTACGGCGGTACATGGCCGGATTTGCTTGTACCACCTCGAAGAGTATCGTGACGAGCTTTAGCCCATGATATGTTGAGCCCCGACAATGATACCGTTGAAGAACCGAAGAAGCGAGAAAGTCGGGAAATTTTTCTCGCTCTAAGGGTGGAAACTTTCGAAGTCACAGGGCGACTAACCGTTTTCCGACGATCGTCACGTTCTAATAAAGGGAAGAGGGTTACCGTCCCACTCGGTACCTCAAATCGTACGGTGACTTGCTATAATTGTGGCCGTCAGGCAACTTTAGTTCGAATGCTACTTTCCACTATTAAAGTGTCACACGTGTGGTCGGATGGGTCATAGAGCGGTTTATTGTTCCGAGGAACCAGGACTTTGGACACTCGGGCTTACGCCAACACCCCTTGATCAAGGTGTTAATCGGCGGCAATCTTTCGGTCAACCTCGGCAGAATTTTGGCGGGGGTCGGGGTCGGGGTCGGAAGCGGCTGGAGGGGAACTCTAGCGTCGGTTGGGTGGAACCAGGTTTTTATGAGATGCGTCGAGCAGACGAGGCCGATGCGGCGGTGGCTTGTGTACCATCCATATTCTATCCTATCCAGTCCGTGTACTTTTTGATTCGGGTGCTACACATTCTTTTATTTCTTTGGAGTGTGTACGCCGTTTGAATATAACTTGTTTAACTGCTTGCGATCCCTTTATCGTGAGACTGCCTAGCGGGGATAGGATTGTGGGGAATCATGAGATTAGAGAATTTCCGGTGGTTATATCCGGTATGGAATGGTTATCAAATTTAATTGTAGTTGATATGGAAGGCGAGGACGTAATCCTCGGTGAGGATTGGCTTAATAATCACCAGGCGATTATGAATTACCGTACCAAAGTTATCACTATGATGACTAAGGACGGATCTGAGTACTCATTTTTGGGACGTAATTCGGGCCAATCCAAGTTACTTATCAGTGCCATGAAGGCCGTAAGACTTTTAAATAAAGGTTGTACGGGCTATTGGTGCTATGCTTTGAAAACGGAAGAAAGCGAAGTCGATTTCTCTTCAATTCCGGTTGTTAATGAGTATCCCGATGTTTTTCCGGACGATCTTCCGAGATTACCGCCAGATCGAGAGATAGAATTTACCGTAGACTTAGAGCCAGATGCGGCTCCGATCTCTAAAGCACCTTACCGGATGGCACCTTCCGAAATGCAAGAATTGAAGAATCGGTTGGGAGAACTTACGGAAAGAGGGTACATCGAGGCCGCGCTTCGCCTTGGGGCGCGCTGTTCTTTTCGTGAGGAAGAAAGATGGTTCACTACGTTTGTGCATCGACTACCGCGATTTGAACAAAGTAACCATCAAGAACAAGTACCCTCTACCGCGTATAGATGATTTATTTGATCAATTGCAAGGAGGCTGCGGTTTTCTCGAAGATTGACTTAAGATCCGTATTATCAACTCGGGGTGAGGGAGTCCGAGCGTTAGAAGACGGCGTTACGGATGAGATATGGGCATTATGAATTTGTAGTTATGCCTTTTGGGTTGTGAATGCGCGGCGGTATTCATGCGATTAATGAATAAAATATTCATCGAGTACCTCGACAGTGTGTAGTCGTCTTTATTGACGACATCTTGATCTATTCTCGAGATAAGGAGGAACATGCCCGGCACTTGCGTTTGGTCTTAGACATTTTGAGAACCGAGCACCTCTATGCAAAATTCTCGAAATGTGAGTTTTGGTTGGAAGAAGTTATGTTTCTCGGCCATGTGATTTCGGCCGAAGGGGTTCGTGTAGACCCGCAGAAGATCGAGGCAGTGCTAGATTGGGCACCGCCTAAAAATGTTAAGGAGGTTCGTAGCTTTTTGGGCCTTGCTGGGTATTACCGTCGGTTTGTCGAGGGGTTCTCGAAACTCGCTCGACCGCTTACGAAATTACTCCAGAAGACCGAAAAGTTTGTTTGGACGGATGAGAGACAGCAAAGCTTCGATGAACTAAAGAGATGATTGACTTCAGCGCCGATTCTAACTTAACCACATGGTAGCGAAGGCTTTGCAGTTTACAGTGACGCTTCGGGTCAAGGCCTGGGCTGTGTTCTTATGCAGCATGATAAGACAATAGCCTTTGCGTCACGACAATTAAAGCCTTATGAGATGAATTATCCTACTCACGATTTGGAATTGGCCGCAATTGTCTTCGCACTCAAGATTTGGCGGCATTATTTGAATGGTTCACCGTGCCGGATTTATACCGATCACAAGAGCCTGAAGTATATTTTCAGTCAGAAGGAGCTGAATATGAGACAGCGGCGATGGTTAGAGTTGATAAAGGATTATGATTTGGAAATTCTCTACCACCCCGGGAAAGCCAATGTCGTTGCAGATGCTCTGAGCCGCAAATCGGCATCTCTTCAAATGCTCGAGGTTTTTACATCCCAGAAGAAAATTCGTCAAGATCTAATTGAGCAAGGGATAGAAATTTGGTTTCAACGAGTACAGGGACAGTTGTGTACTCTCGAAATTACTTCGTCCTTAGTTGACGACATCAAAGGGAAGCAGTGGAGTGACCCGATGATTTCTCAACTGAAGGAAGATGTGATTAAAGGAAAAGCTCCTGGCTTTATGGTACACGAGGATAGTATTCTAAGATTTCAGGGCAGACTTTGCGTTCCGAACGATTTAGAGTTGAGACAGAGAATCCTCCGAGAAGCCCATGCTACGCCTTACTCAATCCACCCCGGGACGAGTAAGATGTACAAAGATTTGAAGCGAAATTTTTGGTGGAATAACATGAAGAAGGATGTTACGGAGTTTGTATTACGGTGCTTGACGTGTCAACAAGTCAAGATCGAACATCAACGACCGGCGGGGTTGTTGAAACCACTTCCCATTCCCGAATGGAAGTGGGAAGATATCTCAATGGATTTTATCATCGCATACGAGAACTCGGACTGGAATGAATATGATTTGGGTAATTGTCGATCGATTGACCAAGTCTGCCCACTTCTTGGGTATTAAGGATACTTGGGGACCGGATAGATTGGCTCGAACCTTTATTGCTGAGATCGTGAGGTTACACGGTGCCCCCAAGACCATTGTTTCTGATCGAGACGGCCGTTTCGTATCGCATTTTTGGCAGGCCGTTCATCAGGCTCTGGGTACTGAGTTGAGATTGAGCACCTCCTTTCATCCTCAGTCGGACGGTCAGACAGAGAGGACGATTCAAACGTTGGAGGATATGTTGCGGGCTTGTGCCTTAGACTGGAGTAATGATTGGGAGCTTCACTTGCCGTTGATCGAGTTTGCTTACAATAATAGTTGGCATGCGTCGATCAAAATGGCACCCTTCGAGGCACTCTATGGTAGGCGATGTAGGTCGCCATTATGTTGGGACGAGGCTTCTGAGCTAGTTGGGACGGAACCAGATATGTTGTTGGAGACCAAGGAAAAGATTTCTATTATCCGAGATCGATTACTGACTGCCCAGAGTCGTCAAAAATCTTACGCCGATACTCGTCGTCGACCCTTGGAGTTTGAAGTGGGGGATCACGTCTTTCTCAAAGTATCGCCGACCAGAGGAGTTTTCCGCTTCGGTAAAAAGGGAAAACTCAGTCCAAGGTATATCGGACCTTTCGAGATTTTGGACAGAGTTGGAGACTTAGCTTATCACTTGGCGTTGCCTCCAGCTTTGAGTCACGTCCATAGTGTTTTTCATGTGTCCCAGTTGAGGAAGTACGTACCGGATCCGAGCCACATTATCGACTACAGCGAGATTGACGTAGCCGAGGATATTACCTTTCCGGAGAGACCCGTGAAGATCCTTGGGCGTCGCGAGAAACAGCTTAGGCATAAGACCATTCCACTGGTTAAAGTACAATGGTCGAGGCATGGAGTCGAAGAGGCGACTTGGGAGACGGAAGAGAAGATGCGGGTGGAATACCCCGAACTATTTATTTCTTAAGTTTCGGGACGAAACTTCTTTTTAGAGGGGGAGAATGTAATAACCGGTCGAAAGTCATGTCATTTCAAACCTCTTCTTGTTCTTCGAATCGTGATTTGTTGGGCGAACCCTTGTAATCATTGTTTGGAACCACCGTTTTGGGGTTCCCGTACTTCTATTTCGTGTTATTGTTGCCCAGACATTTAATCATATTGCTTTTATTCTCTTTCCGGGTCATTTTTCATCATTTTAGGACCCGAAGGGGGTGTGAGCCGCGGCACTATGAGTGTGCGCCGCGGCACACACATTTACTATATTTGGCCGGGCGGACTGTACCGGGTGCCGCGGCACACTCCGGTAGTGCCGCGGCACACTGCCGAGCCAATGCCGCGGCAAACCTATGCTGAGCCGCGGCACACTGGTGTTGCATCCTCAACCAAAACGCTGTGCGGTGCCGCGGCACACACCGAGCCGCGGCACCGCCGAAACACAGGAGCAATTTTAGGCTCGTGCCGCGGCACACTGGCCGAGCGGCACACAATGCGGTCAACTGCATAATTCGGCTTTTTAAGCGATATTTCAGCGATTTTCCTCCATTTCTTCTTCCGTCGCGAGAGAGAGAGTTTGAGGGAGGAGTTCTTTTCATATCTATCACTTGTGTGTTGAAGATTTACCACTTTCACTCGGTTGGGAAGCCCGGATAGTCGATCTATCGCGTATTCCTTGGATCATAGCGCTCGAATAATCAAGAGGTAATTCCTTCGACATCTTGACTTCTCAATTTCGTGTGGGTTTTGACGTTTTGGATGATAAAATCATGGTGTATGATGTGATATATGCGTGATTATGGACATGATTGGGTATTCATCGGATTATTGAAAGATTATTCAAGAACACTTTGATTTTGTGTTGGTTTTTGGGGGTTTTCGTAGATTCGTCCGTTTTATCCGATTGAAGCTTGAGAACTTTGAGATTTTGATATATCTATACTGTATGAGTGTTTTCTTCCGATTTTACGGGTTGGATTGTGCCGTTTTCGGACTTGTGGGGAGTTTGGGCGATTTCCCAACCTTTAGCTACCCACCCGTATATTTTCTTGAATCGTAGACGAGTTTCGGGAGTCTCTTCGTATAATTTGAGTATGGATAATTAATTGCAATATTCCTTGCGAATCGTTTAGGTGCCGGAAGCGCGTTCTCGGACCTACCGAACTCATACCTTTCCTCCGTTCGATTTCTCGATGTCTCAAAGGCAAGTATACATTTATGATTGTACGTTCTCGACTTTGAAAGTAAGAAATATTGATGGCATATCATGAACGAACCGTTTTTACGGCATTCATAGATATATTGTTGGCATGTAATGAACGAACCGTTTTTACGGCATTCCTACATGTATTGGCGTATGAGGTGAACGAACCGTTTTTACGGCATTCACATACGTAACGGCGTATGAGGTGAACGAACCGTTTCTACGGCATTCACATACGTCTTATGAGATTTAGTTATTCCGGAATACTAGTCTTAAATTGATGAATTGACGGTTACATTTACTTTATTGTCGAGGAGTATTGTGTTTCATATTGATATACTTGCACTAGCTATTCGACGGCTAACCCCTTTACGGGGGAAATACGTTTCATGTATTTCAGGTTCCAGGAGGTCGGACAGGCAGGTATCGGGTCGGCACGAGGATGGTGGGCAAGTGTGATTCTGTGTCTTTCTTCCAGTTATGTTTGGAGTTACGGTTCAGTGTTGTTGTACTGGATTGTCTTTTGAATACTCGAGTATTGTTTTTCCTTTTTCCTTGATGTTCCGGCCTGTGTTTGCCGAAGTATTAAATTGAGTTGTGATGTCTGTGAATACATTGGTTATATTTCGAATACCTTTGTATCGTTTTTCATTCCATTGTGTGTAGACCTTATCGGTCAAAATTTATGGTTCCGCGTATGTATAGCCTTGTGGGTCCCACGGCGGGGCTTACGGCGCTGTAATATCCCTGAATAACTTGGGGGTGTTACACTTTCAGCTCTAAGTTTGAAATTTCAGTTGTATGTTTTCTCGTTTTAAAGTCTCATGGGCCTTTTGAATTTGAATTCATTAATCATATTTTCAAAGGTATGCGATGCATTTACAGGAATAGTTGAAGTTTAGCTTACTTCATCATCGTTGTCCTCATCGTCCTGTATTTCTTTAGCCATAAAGCACATATATGCATTATCTTCGATCTCATCATCGGAGGAGTCACTGTTAGTGATTGCCTGAAGGCACTCCTCGGTCTTGTTCGATGCGGGCTGGGCTTTTGGTTCGCCAATCAGGGCCTTGAGCTTGTTTTTCCAGACACACCTTCTTTCGTCCTTTTCTTGTTACTCAGCTTCTGTAAATTTTCGCACTTTCGTATGTGGACACTTATTTGCATAATGTCCCAGTTTCCTACAGTTATAGCATAGGTTAGAATCACCAGAGGGAGATTCAGAACTTACCTTGTGGAAAGGCTTGGACCTGTATGGAGTCTTTCCAGACTGTTTGATGCAATTCTTGAATTTTTGCATTAACAGGGCCATTTCATATTGTGACAGGATATCATCATCGCCGTCTATAGTTTTGTGTGCGGATTTTGATGTGCTGGGTGCAGAGATGTGCCTCCTGTCAGATACAACAGCTAGTGCTGTAGTCTTGGTAGGTGACTCTTCGGCCTTTTCTCTCATGTGAATATTATACTCAAAGGCTTTGAGGTCAGAGAAGAGGTCAAAGGTAGAGATATCATTAAGATTACGGGATACACGCATAGATGTAGTCTTAATGTCCCATAGGTCAGGGAGTGATCTAAAGATTTTTAATTTTTTCTCCTCTTGGGTATACACTTTACCAATGCTTCAATTTCACCGACAATACCAGTGAATCAGAAGATTTTATTTCAAAAGATTCGTAATTGCTGAGTAAGTTGGATTTAATTTTCTTTTGAGAGCTCAGCTCCTTTGCAGATCAGCTTGAGTTTTTCCCAGATTTCCTTAACTGTCTTACAACTTTTTACCTTTGAGAATGTGCCTTTGTCGAGAGTGACAAATAGCGCATTCTTGGCGATGTTGTCCAGATTGGATCGCGTGCGCTCATCAGTCGCCCACTGATCGCGCTCTTTATCGAGCATCTCGGCATAAGGTTGCCCTTCCATCCTTGGGTATGTGTTGACCTTCAAAATTTTGATAGGTCCTTCCTGGATGGCATAAATCATTTCCTCGTGTATGGACACAAGATGGGCCTCTATCCTGATTCTCCAGTCATCAAAACATAGGAACCTTGTTTATTATAGATGAGTCCATCTTATACATATCAAAGTATAAAATGAGGTTTTCAAAAACTAGTGATTATGGGATCAGATTCAGTTAAAAATGGACTGATTCTTTTTAGAATCAACCACTCAAAAATCACATGTTGGTCACTAAGTATACAATAAACAACTTAGATAGTAAAAGCACAATGAGCTGTATGATTTTCGAAGTTCATTGTGTGGTGGAAGTGTGAGTGAGTTGCTGTAAATACAGCAACTACGAGTTCTCCTGTTTCCTTGATGCATACAGGGTTTTACAATGTATACTTATAAATCACAATAGAATGAAAACAGTAATGACAGAAAATAAATAACACACAATTTAAAGTGGTTTGAGGTAAACCCCTGTACGTCTACTGGTCCTCCACACATGAGTAAAGAGTTTATTAAAATCACTACGTACACAACTACGTGACTTTAACTAAACCTGTCTCTGTATTGTTCACACAGATTGATATAGGGACTGTAGCTTTTGCCGTTCACACAGATTGGCTTCAAGCTCTTTTGACTCGCTTCTTCTCCACAGATCGAAGCTTCGTCTTCAATGCTATTCTTTACACACAGGTCGGAATACACAAGGATCTTTAGTCCACACAGGGCTAATAATAATCTCAATGGTAAGGGTAGAACAAATCTCAAACAGCAGTCTGATCGTTGATAAACGTTTGTTGTGTGCTGTGCTGTTTACATTGAGGACTTAGTATACTTCTTCGCTTGGTTACTACTATATGCTGACGAAATATACTTCTCTTGCAATCACTAGAATGTCAGAATAATCTGTCAGAGTATGTGCGATAATGAATAGCTTGTCGTGTGTATTGAAGTCCTCTATCTTGGGGCTATTTATAACTTTAGAAATGTATCCATTATAAATGTAGCCGTTATTGGTTGGTGAGATGTTGACGTCTGTATCTTGATTGACGGCTGCTGAATGTTTGAATTAAATCAGATCGCATTTAATGCTTCAAACTTCCTTTCTGTCTTTGCATTAAGTGCTCTTCATAGCATTCAGACTTGTCTCTCTCCGTCTGCATTAAATGCTGTCCTATCTGCAATAAATGCTGCTTCAACCGTGAATATTTTATGAATAAATAATGTTTATGTCACAACGGTTTAAAGCTTTTTAATTCAATCATGTTGGATGCGTTTTACTTTTCCAAAGTAAAACACATTCAGACTGTATGTTGTATCCAACATAAGTTTCTTTGCTGTATGAAGTAGGCTCTGTAGGATGGACTGTAGAATATCTCTTTGCTGTACGGACGGGCTGTATGGATACTAACTCCTTTAAGACTTCTTTGTTGTATGTTGGCTATTATCAAAAAAGGAATGTTTATCCCAATATATTTCAAGGGTATGATTTATATTTCATGCCTTGTTTTTATTTATTATATATTCGATGTACGATGCTTGCTCGATCATCTTAGGGACTCAGTTTTTATCCAGTTAGACCAATTTTATTTTTCGAATCCCAACAGTGGTATTGGAGCGTAGGTCTAGGCGATCGAATATTCGATATATGCATTTGGAATGCTCGGCCGTATGATTTTATGATTTAGAATTATAGTAATTTAAATCTTTAATGTTTAATTGTTCGTCTAAAATTTTATTTTTTATGATTTTATGTTATATTATAAATCTATTTTTCTTTTGAAAAATTGATTTATATGTGTCATATAAAAGTTAGAAAAATATTATATTTGGATTCGAGATGAAAAGAAGAGCTGAAAAAGTGGCCGCAACCGGCACTGAGTCACGGATGGCCGGCTATATAGCCAAGAAAGATATCGCTGCATCAAGAAATTGCCGAGAGGAATAGGTCTTCTCAGCCAAGGCCCGTCTGTGAAGTCGGGCTGCGGGCTGGGCCCGAGCTATTTTGTTTTCTGACTCCGTTTTTATTTTGAGTTTGGTAAATTAATTTCCCGCAAATTAAATTAGGTTTAATTTGACTAAAATATAAATACGGTATTTTTATTTTTTTAAGCAAATTAATCTTATGAACTATTTATTTTCGTCCGAAACAAGTTAAGATTAACGATTGTGTGAATTAATTGGATTAATTATTATGAATGGATGGATTTTGAATTGATTGGGTCAATTTTTAGATTAATTATTTATGCCATTTTAAGTTGTATTATTATTGGAATGGTGATGTAGTTCATGGACATAGTTTTTGAATCATTCGATGAGGTTGTAATGACCGTTTTGAGCCAATTTATTTTTAAATAAATTTGTATCGGATGCAAATTTTGAAAATGTGATAAATTAGCTACGACGAAGAGCCAAGGACAAGCCGCCATGAAGACGAAGATTCGATACTTGTGATTTGATTCCTTGTATTTTTCTTTTTTATCGAGTTGATGATGACTCGGTACTTAGGAACGGTCCATGAACTGCATGTTGGTAGATTTAGGTTGTGGTTGTTCTCATATTGTATGACAATCAAACAAATCGACAAACCATGCTTATAAACAGATTAATGTGCAAAATGTAACATATAATCGCGTAATACTCCCACTTACAAACACTAAGTTATAAAGATTACGATGTTTGCTACCCTCCGTCAAACTCATGGAAAATTGAAATCTAAACCGAAATATTATTCTTCCGAGTATGCTGGGGTAATATTTTTGGGCAAGGTTGATAAAGGCTAGCCAATGCATATGAATCCAGGATCATCCAACAAATTGTTTGGAAGCGGGAGCCCTTCCTAATAAGTCATACCAATTAGAGAAAATGCTTTTTATGATCTTATAAGAAGAGCCTATTGGATTGAAGTTTAGATAAGGGTGGCATAAAATTCTCTCGTGCGCGAAAAGGAAGATTTCCCTGGTGGGCAAAGAGTCGCCCAAGATCTGCAGGTTGTTTACCTCCTCACAGGGAAGGGGGCGTCCCATGCAGAAAAAGGGAGAACTCATGGAGTTTCTTATTCGCGAAGAACCTTCAATAATATTGAATTTAGCCGTCGATTATCCATTCATTGACATATTCATTCACACTTATTTGCGTCTTGGTCAAGCCCCTTAGTAAAGTCTTCCTTGGTCAGAAAAATGGAATCCATGGCTCATAGGCTACATCGTGTCTGTTAAGTACTTGAAATCCTCGTTCTCTCGCCCTCGAAACTAGGGAATATACGTAAATGTTTGAAATAAAGAAAAGAGTTACATGGACTACTAGTGAATAACAGATACTTTGAGTGCATTAGATGCCTTTGGTTGTGATAAATAAAACCCTTAAAAGCCGTATGAGCTGTTCGGTGAGATTCAATTGTCAGACTGATAGGAGTTGACAGTTCAAACTTAGATAGTTCAGCGAGTCAGAGAAACCGTATAAGTTGAGGGAAAGTGAATTAGGGGTAAAGGAAGATCGAATCATCCATTAGATTGGTTGGTATTAGACACCACTTTATAAATAATAGTAGAATAGAAACCGTACGGGTTGCCCTCTATTAAACTTTGTAAGGAAATCGACCGCCACTATGAAGTCATCCTTGACTTCCGGATTCCACAGGGGAGTGTGAAATGCCGTAAAAATAGTGGGAGCTGAGTTATGAATAAAGAAAGTACTTAAATTCTTTATTTGGGTCATAATTAAACAATCACTAACGAATCTAAGATTATTCTCTGCATTTAACAAAAAACACTCTGAAAATGACAATGAACCCACTCGCAATTGTCCTTGAAAAGAACACTCTTACTGGACCCAACTTTGTGGACTCACTTTGGAATCTGAGGATATTCCTCAGTATGGAGACCTGGGATACGTCTTGGAGCATCCCACCGGCTCCCGCAAGGACGAAGGCTAGTTAGGAAGATGTTGATGCCTAAGAAAAATGGGTTAAATATGATGATAGTGTTAGGGCTGTATACTGCAAAGCATATTTTATGCTTCTATTACCTTATTTCGCTCTAACTACCTATGAGAATATTAATTACATTTAGTCATATGTTTTGCATATTTATTCACGTTATGGTTATGAAAATGTATTGTCTAATTATTTTATATTAGACAATGTGGCGTGTTGGTGTCACACGGAAGATCACATTATCGGTGTCTTATAAAATATATAATAGTTCACAACCTATATAATTTTAATGTATGCTTGATATTAGTTGTCTTGACTATAAGCATGCATTAGCGTATTTGCATACGTTGAAATGGATCGCAGTGAGTTAGTGTCTTCTGTACTGACTATAAGAAGAACATAAATCCCGGATAATTATTATTTCTTCATTCTAAGTATATAATATTTAATTTTATATTTATAATATTTATTTCTTTGATTTACCATGGGTGAGAGTCAAAGTGATTGACTCAATATGCTTCCTATCTTAGGCAATAATATTATTTATATGATAATTATTATTATGACTTGAAATCGTGTCCCGACTCGTGTGGTTTGATGATGTCCCCTTGAGGAGCTCGATAACCCTGCAGGTGGATTTGATTTCGATATAATAATAAGGTTCGAGTGGTACTACTCTTGGATAAGAAAATAATTAATTAAAGCTATCAGTAGCTTAAATTAATTAATGGACATTCGATATTTTAAACATGGAAAATAATATATTTAAATAAGGAGTCCGATTTTGTAATTTGGGATTTGAGTTGGAAGTGCAATACTAATCCTTCTTAAGATCCCTAGAGTAGTCCAAAGCCTATAAATAGGACTTATATGGGGGTTCGGCCGTGTGACATATTTTGTTAGGGAGAATTCAATTTTTTCTTCTTGTGTTTAATTGTAGATCATTGACTTTTATGTTTGATTCTATGGTTTAGATAACAATAAAAAAATTCTAAGAGTGTTTCATAATACTAGATAACAAGAAAAATCGAGTGATTCATAAGAACAACAAAGTTTCGGCCGATCTCATTGAAGTCCAAGCAAGATTCCATAGATCGTTGCCCACACAACGTCCGAATTAAGGCGGGATCATACTCTATAAGATTTTGAGGAATAGATCAAAAAAGCAACTACTACTCTTCAAAAGGAAAATATCCTATGATCTTCGATCTAGATTAGGATATTGGATTTACCAAAAAGTGTATTTAATATATAATAAATAGTATTTAAATTGCTTATTAATCTTAGTAGTTAAATAATTAGCATGTCTAAATAGGTTTTGTGCTGGTTGATGCGTAAAACGCTTTTATCAAATTTTCACCAACTTCCCTTGCGCTGCATTTTATTCCAACAGATAGGGTCTGAGATTTTATGATGGCCCATGATCAATGAGCTTGAAAGAGCCCATGAGAACATGCCCTCTTTAAGGGCGATTCTGGCACATCTTACTGCACTCTATGGGGAGCACAGTCGAACTGCTATGAGACATCGAAGCAGTTGTTTGGTGATCAGATGAAAGAAGGTGAAAAGGTTGGGGATCTCGTCCTCAAAATGATATCTACGATCGAGAGATTAGAGGCTCTTGATTTAAGGACGAATGATTCTCTCCAGATCGACCTTATCCTATAGTCACTTCCCGACTCCATCTCTCAGTTTGTAATGAACTTCAACTGCAATGATATTGCTTGTAACTTGGATGGGCTGATGAAAAATTGAGTACGGCACAATCTCAGATGAAGACTATGCCGAAGGAGGCGGCTCTTGTAATTTCTTCCAGACCTTGGAGGTCCAAGAATAATAAAAAGAAGGGCAAGAAGTAGTTAAAGCCCAAACAGGGTACAGAAAGATAAGGACAAGACCCCAATGTTTCCAAATAGGAAGGTGGCCAAGAAGACAGATGCTTGTCTCAACTATGGTGAGTTAGGACATCTAGAGGAGGCACTGTCCAAAACTTGACTGTAATGCACCTTCAGGTAGAGAACTACTAGTTTTGGAAATGAATTGTTCTGTAAATATTTATTCTACTTCTTGGATACTTGATTCTGATACAAGTTCCCATATATGTACAATGAATAAGGATCTGGAACAAAATAGAAAGATTGGAGCTAGAGAAGTGATGGTGACAGTCGGCAGCAGCCATAATGATGACTACTAACATCACTTACGTTGGATTTAGAATCTAGTTTATAATTACATAATGATGTATTTTTTTTTCCCAAGGGGAACAAAAGCATTGTATCAATTCTGGTCATGCATCGTAAATGATATCATTTCTTTATTGGAGATGGATCCTATCGTACTTATTTTAGAAATAAATTAGTTGGTAAAACTACAATACTAAATGATTTATACCATTTGAATCTAAATAGTAAAACCACTGTGAACACTATAAGTAGGAAGCATGGTAGGGATGAAATAAACCAAGCACTTAAGTGGCATCTTAGACTTGGTCATATTGGTCAGACCAAAATTCATAAAATGGAGAAAAATGGACTTATGGGTACATTGGGATCGGATCCCTATCCAACTTGTTAATCTTTCATTCAAGGCAAAATGACTAAGTTACCCTTCACATGGGCTTTTGAAAGAGCTTCTGAAAATCTTGGATTTATCCACACCGACGTATGTGGTCCTTTTGAAGTGGCACGAGATGGTTTTCAGTATTACATTACATTCACTAATGACCATACTAGGTATTGATTCATGTACTTAATGAAACATAAATCCGAAGCCTTTTATGAATTCAAGAAATTTAAGGCCCTAATTGAAAACCAAACAGGTGATCTTATTAAAGCACTTTGGTCGGACCAAGGTGAGGAGTATATGAGTATCGAGTTTTATGAGTTCTTAACAGAACTAGGAATAGTGCCACAATTTACACCTCCACCTACTTCACAATTAAATAGTGTGTTCAAAATAAGGAATTGAAGCTTGTTAGACATGGTTCGATCCATGCTTAACTATACTGATATGCCAATTTACCTGTTGGGTTAGGCGATGCTTGCTGCTGCACATATTTTGAGCATATGTCCTTCCAAATCCATTCCTAAGACTCCACATGAGATGTAGAAAGCTAGGAAACCAAGTATTAATCATATTAAAATTTGGGGATATCCTGTTTATGCCAAGAAGACTAAAGTAGGGAAACTAGAAACTAGGTATGTAAAGGGTCGTTCCATGGGATACACATGGGATTCCATGGGATATTTATTCTACATACCTGAAGATCATACGATCATCATTTCTTTACAAGCACACTTCCTTGAATATGAGTTCATTCAGGAAGGAGACACTTGTATAAATTTAGAAGAAACAAAAGTAACACCCAATGAGACACCTGTACAAGATATTTGAACAAAACCTTCTAAAATACAAATATAAACTCATCTACTAGAGCTTCTCATTTACCTATGAGGTATGGCTATCTGCATCAAGAGGAACTGGGTCCTCATGAGATAATTGTGTAACACGCCCCCAATCCAGTCAAGGATATTACACGCCGTAGACCTCTTTCCACAAGGATCTACCAGGCAGGAGACTACAAAACAAAACCCACACGCGGTCAACTAGACCAAAACATAAAACCATAAACCGATTAGGTCTTTCAAAACACAACATAGCTGTACATTGGATAAACCAAAATTCAACTTGATCACATATTGGATAATATGTCCATCCCCTCAAGGATGACAAGGAAAACTCAGACCCACAGATCACTGATGGACAACCGACTACAATTGTGACTAGTATCACTACTTTATATCATAATCCGAACCGATCCTGTGGTTGCTCTCTCTCCAATCAGAACACATAGAATACATAACAAAATCCCCAACGAGGGGTTAGCGATGGAATCGCCAGCAAGTTACCAAGCTATCAAGTTATACATCAAGAATACAACCGTTATGAAAATAACTTTTCGACAAGTTAGTAACACGATCTTCGAGTCCGAAGTCTTTTTGAAAACAATTCCCACTAGGGAGGATCATAAAGATAACTTCAAAACACATTTGAAAGAATAATTGAGGACGTCGGGGGTCGCAGTGTAAAATCATGAAAAGATTTGTAATTCTCCTTTTCAAAAGGGTTTTCATTCAAAATCATATAAATGGTTCAATTCTTCAAACAAGCCTCAAAGGCAGAACCATATTCACCAATATAACCATAATCCAAGATTCAAGCATTCACAATTCAGAAATATCCAATCAACACTCATATCACCTCCGTGGCCTCGATGGGACTCACCCGGATTAGCTACCGGAACAAACTCGAATCCACCCATAAGTTATCTTGACATCGTACTCGCAAGTAACGATTCTCGGAGCCCTCTCCAGACCTACTCGATTAGATAATCCTTATGGTCAAATCATATCATCTGGCCGTACTCGGAAGTAACGTGACGCCGGAGGCCTCACGGGTCCCTACCCAGTTAACATGATTCATAAACGCCCACAAGTTATCGTGACATCGCACTCGCAAGTGATGATTCTCGGAGCCCTCTCGAGACCTACCCGATTCAATAACCTTATGGCGAAATCATATCAACTGGCCGTACTCGCAAGTAACGTTCCGCCGGAGGTCTCACGGGTCCCTACCCAGGTAATATCTCAATTCACCGATTACATGACAAGGGTATAATATTCGCCACAATCCCAAACATGTAATATCATAAGCTAGTGCATCATACACTTCCACAAATGTATAACATTCACATCACACCATCATTCACGAAACATAATAGCAAGCGGACAATACAAACATTCCACAGTTCTTCGGATAACTACTCACTTCTAAATATCCGTCTTAAGCATAATACAACATGAAATGGTTCTTATCATTCCTCGTGGAATTCAAGTTACGTTCGTATTTACTTTCCTAGAATCACACATTCATTTAAAAGTAAGTTACGGTTAAACGTTTAATCACTATCAAGTCCACGTTAAATTCACGACACGCCACATTCTCAAAGTATAAAGATTATAGACGAGATACTCGCCTCAAGTCCAAAGCACGCAAAGCAATGGGAATGCTCGACCGGAAAACCTCGAACACCTATAATCCCCTGGCCAAAGACAACGAAGATACGATTACAACGAGAATCAAGGTAGAAAAATGGAAATCCCACCAAACTATCGAAGGGAAACTCATTGGGACACTTAATCGAACACTCAACGTTCCATAACTCCCAAGAACACTCGAATCACCAATCGAGTTAAACAAACTCGAAATATGGATATACAACCCATAGAATATGATTATTAATGCTCAATAACATCAACCGATTCATCAAAATTGGACGAACAACGAAAATCAAGAAGAAATCTCTAAAGTCAAATTCTAGGAGATTTCAAGAAATTACCTCGATCCGACGAAGAAAAAGGATTAGATGATGATAATAAACACCAATCAAGCTTCCCAAATGATGCACAAGGAGTTACCGACCAAAATTCTGGAACCTTGCCGAAGAATCGCGGAGGAGGGTTTAAAATGGTGAAAAATGGGGTAAATGGCCGAGTGACCTGCTGCCTCAGCCTTATATGGCCGATCACTTACGGTCGTAACCGGCATCCCTTACGGCCATAACCGGCATTCGTGAAAATTCTGCCCAGCACCTTCCGATCACTTACGTCCGTAACCGACACCCCCTTACGGCCGTAACCAGCATTCGTCCGAATGCTGCCTGGCGCCCGTACGGCCGTAGCCGATCACGCCTTATGGACGTGCCAGTCGATCACTTACGACTGTAACCGGCCTTCGTCCGGCCCGTGCCTGCCGATCACTTATGGCCGTAGCCGGCACCTTACGGCCGTAACTCGGCCAGTCCAGTCCCTGCTCCAAAATGTGCGGCCGTGACTCGGCCGTGGCCAACTCCGACAGCCCGGTTAGGCGTTCGACAATGTTTCGGTCACACTAACGCACCGGTTATGATTAAAAAAAATAACGAGCAAATTACGAAACATAAAATACCACAAATATATATTTAATAAAATAAATGCACGTGATACGAGTCTCACTCGGTGAACACTACAATAGAACACATCATACAGTCCATCATCAAAAAACGTATCCTACATAATCGTAAGGAAACAAATAATCAGAACCAAACGACAAATAATTTAGGGCAACTGGAAAATAAAAATCTCGAGTATTACATTATACCCCTCTAAAAAGAAGTTTCGTCCCAAAACTTAAAAAGAAA
This sequence comes from Orobanche coerulescens, assembly GCA_033398695.1. Classification (NCBI taxonomy): domain Eukaryota; kingdom Viridiplantae; phylum Streptophyta; class Magnoliopsida; order Lamiales; family Orobanchaceae; genus Orobanche; species Orobanche coerulescens. The sequence goes on from CM065810.1 coordinate 68,310,059, forward strand.
GGGTGAAGTAAGCAGTCATCAAAGTGGCCGAACCATTATACCTCAGCGATCTACACGAGTCGATCCTGATAATGGTGCTGAAGCTCGATTCTGGGAAACCTCATGGAATAATTCACAATACTGAACCATGTGTCCCTAGAGTCCACAGTTATAACAAGTAATCGACTCTGAAGGACAATTAGCGTGCACATGACCCACAACGTTGCAACTGAAACACCTCCCAGTCTGACTAGGAGTCAAAAAGATGACTTGGAACCCTCGGTTCCACCAAATGAAGAAAGGGGAGGTTTCGCTGTATGACTACGTGAAACTCTATGAGAAGAAGTCCCGACTCTCACACCATCCGAAAAATCTCCAGACATCATTTGCCTCTTCGGATCATGCAAAGGCCTAGTAGATAATGATGCCATCTCGTATGCCATGGCTCGATTATGATACTCTCTCAAAGTAACATAAGTGAAACCCGACATGTACTGTCGAATCTCTGGTCTCATCCGCATGTCGAAATGACGGATTTTGTCTTCCTCGATCATCACCTGCCTCTTATCGTAAGCGAGCTGTCGACTATAATTGATAATAGCCTGCGACACGGGTATATCCTGCGGCTCGGCTAGAAAAAAAACTCGGATCCTCTGCTCTCGGATCGGCTCCGGACAGAACTCCGCCTCCATTAACTTCTTGAACTCTTCCCAAGTAACAGCATGATCCTGAGGCTCAATGGCCTCCCACCAATTAGCAGCATCACTATCGATAAGGAACTGAGCGATGGGAATCCTCCGTTCCTCTGGACAACCAACCGCCTTGAAAATCTTCTCCAATTGGAAAAGCCAACCATCGCAGCCCAAAGTATCACCCACGCCCGCAAAGCGGGGAGGATGCATACGAACCACTTCTCTAAGCCACTGAGTCGACCCGGCATTCTCAGTCACGGTAGTGTTACGCTGAACCGCCTGAGCCAAATGAGTCATCTGGTCTGCCACCTGCTGGAGTATAATAGCAACACCAATACTAATGCCATTACCGGCAGCATGATCCTGATCACGCGATTGATTGCCACGACCTCTCGACATACTGAACGGACAACCGTTCAGGACGACAAAACAAACACCACATAATCAATATAGGGCAACCAACAGTAACACAATAAAATACTCATTCTGAGTCACAACACAAATACACGAACTATTACCGCAACGATAGAATTCAAATTTATAAGTCATTCACTTGGCAACATCAACAAAAACGCATGACCTTTACCAAAGCAATTTCGGTCAAAACCACAAACATATCATCGTGGTCAAATCTGGGTAATATTTTTAAAAAAAATTCCAAGGTACTTGTCCAATGATAATAATTTAAAATTCCTGAGTTTGAATAATTTTGCTGAAATGAGTTTTTGAAAAGAAATATTTTTAATACCTCGGTCATGTGATCAAAACTATGAACCTATTATCATAACTATTTCATCTTGAAAGTCATTTGCAAAACAACATTTTGAAACATCAATATATTCGATAAACGATATCATCAAAATGACCTTATAAATATACATCATCACTACTACCCATCAATTATCACATCCAGGTAATGTCATAAAACAATGCAATTAAACCGAACTATGAAATCATAACATATGGGCGTACAACCATAACTCGCTAACAAGAACGGTGACGATTTATAATACGTCAATAATATCCACACAGGATAAGCAACTAGGTGCAATATTGATACCGCAGTTAGAGTTCACAATCGTCACAGACGTACCATATGACTAGGTCGACAGGGATTAAACGATAGATAATGAGCACAAATAGAATTGTAACAACAAAGGTACTGCCGCGACAGTCAGAAGCTTACAGTCATAACAACTAACGGTAAGATGGAAAGAATCAACTCAACAGTCTCAAAACGGCTCCGAAGGTTAAGGATCGACTCCTAACAATGTATCTTGACATTTTGAAAGTACTGTAAAAATTCTCCGACGGGCATAACAGCATAACAAACACATAACGTTTTCGAAAACTAAAGTCGTTGGCAAAACATAATTTTTCCAAATTTTTTTTGATCATAACCGAAGATGACGATAATATTTTGTAGTGCCCGAAATACATTAAAATACATTTTCCAAATACCGTCTGATGGTGTAGTTTAAAAATACAGGATCAACTTATCAAAACCCAACCGATTCCAAAATCCATACATGCCGTTGTTTAATCGCACCATCAAAATATTTTAAAAAAAATCGACTTCCACAAAAAAAATGCTCCGACCCCTAAGGTCCTTCAGAAACACGTTCCCAAATCTACCCGCAGCAGCATAATTACCACAGTCCAACAAAAATAATCGAACTTAAAACCACATGCCCAAACAGCAAACAGAATCACAAATTCAACCAAATACATCTCATGCGCACCAAGTTAAAACATACAATGAAACCATCCATCTGAGTTTCTCACCGACTCTACCGTCGGTACCTTTTTCGAAACCCATCAAGCTTCATAAATTTCACATTATACCACCCCACACGGAGGTTCAAAGTCAGAACATTAATACATCCAGTTGTATACACATACAGTGCGTCACAAGTTTCGAATACAAACCCCATTACACAAACCGTGCAACTAAAATTATGCACCAAAATTAGCTCACACATGAAATCATGAAATACAGATACCTCGCATAAAGTAGGAGACTTACGTCCACAGGTCGTACGGAGATGATGGCTGCACCACGATACTAATCACAACGAATCACAATTGATCACAACGGATCACCATGATCACACTTGTTCACAATTGCTCACCCGGGTGACACGACAAGACACGACTCGACAAGACCCAATTAGACCCAACTGCCTAGGTTTTCTAAAACCGAAGCTCTGATGCCATTTATGTAACACTCCCCAATCCACTCAGGGATATTACTCGCCGTAGACCTCTTTCCGCAAGTATCTACCAGGCAAGAGACTACAAAACAAAACCCACACACGGTCAACTAGACTAAAACATAAAACCATAGACCGATTAGGTCTTTCAAAACACAACATAGATATACATCTGATAAACCAAAATACAACTCGATCACATATTACATAACATGTCCATCCCCTCAAGGATGAAGAGTAAAACTCAGACCGACAGATCACTGACGGACAACCGACTACAACTGTGACTAGTATTGCTGATTTACATCATCCTCCGAACCGATCCTGTGGTTGCTCTCTCTCTCCAGTCAGAACACCTGGAATAAATAACAAAATCCCCAATGAGGGGTTAGCGATGGAATCGCTAGAAAATAACCAAGATATAAAGTTATACATCAAGAATACAACTGTCATGAAAATAACCTTGCGACAAGGTAGTAACACGATCCCTGAGTCCAAAGTGTTTTCGAAAACAGTTCCCACTAGGGAGGATCATAAAGATAACTTTAAAACACATTTGAAAGAATAATTGGGGAAGTCGGGGGTCTCAGTGTGAAATCATGAAAAGATTTGTAATTCTCCTTTTCAAAAGGGTTTTCTTTCAAAATCATATAAATGATTCAATTCTTCAAACAAGCCTCAAAGGCAGAACCATATTCACCAATATAGCCGGAATCCAAGATTCAAGCATTCACAATTCAGAAATATCCAATCAATACTCATATTACCTCCGTGGCCTCGATGGGACCCACCCGGATTAGCTACCAGAACAAACTCGAATCCACCCATAAGTTATCTTGACATCGTACTCGCAAGTAACGATTTTCGGAGCCCTCTCCAGACCTACCCGATTAGAGAATCCTTATGGTCAAATCATATCATCTGGCCGTACTCGCAAGTAATGCGCCGCCGGAGGCCTCACGGGTCCCTACCCGGTTAACATCTTTCACAAATGCCCACACGTTATCGTGACATCACACTCGCAAGTGACGATTCTCGGAGCCCTCTCCAGACCTACCCGATTCGATAACCTTATGGCAAAATCATATCAACTGGCCGTACTCGCAAGTAACGCGCCGCCGGAGGCCTTGCGGGTCCCTACCCAGGTAATATCTCAATTCACCGATTACACAACAACAAGGGTATAATATTCGCCACAACCACAAACACGTAATATCATAAGCTAGTGCATCATACACTTCCACAAATGTATAACATTCACGTCACACCATCATTCATGAAACATACTAGCAAGCGGACAATACAAACATTCCACAATTCCTCGGATAACTACTCACTTCTAAATATTCGTCTTAAGCATAATACAACATGAAATGGTTGTTTCATTCTTCATGGAATTCAAGTTACGTTCGTATTTACTTTCCTAGAATCACATATTAATTAAAAGTAAGTTACGGTTAAATGTTCAATCACTATCAAGTCCACGTTAATTTCACGACACGCCACATTCTCAAAGTATAAAGATTATAGACGAGATACTCGCCTCAAGTCTAAAGCACGCGAAGCAACGGGAATGCTCGACCGGAAACCCTCGAACACCTGTAATCCCCCAGCCAAAAACAACAAAGATATGATTACAACGAGAATCAAGGTCAAAAACAATGGAAATCCCGCCAAACTATCGAAGGGAAACTCATTGGGACATTTAATCGAACACTCAACGTTCGTTAACTCCCAGAACACTCGAATCACCAATCTAGTTAAACAAACTCGAAATATGGATATACAACCCATAGAACACGATTATTAATGCTCAATAACATCAACCGATTCATCAAAATTGGACGAACAACGAAAATTATGAAGAAATCTCGAAAGTCAAATTCTAGGAGATTTCAAGAAATTACCTCGATCCGACGAAGAACAAGGATTAGATGATGATAAAAAACACCAATCAAGCTTCCTAAATGATGCACAAGGAGTTTACCGGCCAAAATTCTGGAAACTTGCCGAAGAATCGCGGAGGAGGGTGAAAAATGGTGAAAAATGGGGTAAATGGCTAAGTGACCTGCTGCCTCGGCCTTATATGGCCGATCACTTACGGCCGTAACCAGAAGCCCTTACGGCCATAACCGACATTCGTGAAAATTCGGCCCAGCGTCTACCGATCACTTACGGCCGTAACCAACACCCCCTTACGGCTGTAACCGGCATTTGTCCGAATGCTGCCTGGCGCCCTTACGGCCGTAGCCGATCACGCCTTACGGCCGTAACCGGCCTTCGTCCAGCCCGTGCCTGCCGATCACTTACGGCCGTAACCGGCACCTTACGGCCGTAACTCGGCCAGGACAATCCCTGCTCCAAAAATGTGTGGCCGTGACCCGGTTAGGCATTCGACAACGTTTCGGTCACACTAACGCACTAGTTATGATTCAAAACAATAACGAGCAAATTACGAAACATAAAATACCACAAGTATGTATTTAGTAAAAGAAATGCACGTGATACGAGTCTCACTTGGCGAACACTACAACAAAACACATCATACAGTGCATCATCGAAAAAGGTATACCACATAATCGTAACGAAACAAATAATCGGAACCAAATGAAAAATAATTCAGGGCTACTGGAAAATAAAAATCTCGGGTATTAGAAATGGAAAGTAGCTAAGAGAATGATCCATCTACTTATGACCAGGCGATGGTAGATGTGTATTGTGTTGTGATGTCTTTGGATACATTGGATATGTTTGAGTACCTTTTGTATTGTTCTTCATTCCATTGTATGTAGACCTTCTCGGTCAAAATTTATAGTTCCGCGTATGTTTAGCCTTATGGGTCCCACGGTGGGGCTTACGGTGCTGTAATATTCCATGAAAAACTTGGGGGTGTTACAATCATGTGAACCGTGGTTGTCAGTTTCCTAATCTCATATACTATCATTTTAATTATTGCGCATTTTGTGGATATTGACAAAATTTTAGGAGATTTTGCTCTGGGTATTGAGTATTTTTGTTTACAGTATGTTGAGAGGAGGACGTGGATGCGGACGCGGTCGTGGACGTGGATGTGGTAATGCAAGATGGGAAGATTCATCGTCTGTCCCGGATTCGTTGGCTAATCAAGATGATTTCAGTTCTGGCGAACAACAGGAATCAGTTAATAATGACCGAGCACGAACTGTGGAGGCATATGCAAATCCTGACATGCCTGAAGTGCTCCAGCAAGTGGTCACTCAGATGACCCAATTTTCTCAGGTGGTTGACCGCATGCAAATGACGATGGGCCAACAGCATGACGAAGAAAATCTAGGGGACAAGTGGCTTTCAGAAGTGGTCAAATTACACCCACCAATATTTGACGGTTCTTCAGAGATGCCTACATGTGACCACTGGCTAAAAGAACTGGAGAAGGTATTTGTCGGAATTAATTGTCCCAATGACCGAAAAGTTCCAATCGCTCAGTATTTTCTGACTGGAAAGCTTTCGACTGGTGGGAAGCCATTCGACCTGACGATCATAATGCTGACTGCAGAATTCAAATTAATGATGGAAGCACAATATTGTCCTCATCTAGTTAGAGAGGCTAGAGTCCCAGAGTTTTTATCACCATAAAATCTGGAGGCATCTGTGACAGATATGATTAAGACTTTTAATCACCAGCTGACCTTTGTGCGACATCTGGTCAGAACCGAGGCAGAAAAGATTTTTTTACTTCGACATGAGAATGAAGCCGGAGATCCAACGATATATGTCGGGATTCAAATGTACTACTCTCCGACAGTATCAGGATAAAGCCCTAGCTTATGAGATGAAAGAGACAGAAGTGGAGAAATTTGCGTAATTGAAGAAGCAGAGAATGTCGGAATCCGTTCGACTAGCGGTTATCTCTGGGGTAGATACCGACTCTTCTTGTCTCGCATTTCCACGTCCGCGTCCACGACCGCGTCCGCGTCCACGACCTCCTCTCAACATACTGTAAACATAAATACTCAATATCCAGGGCAAACTTTCTAAAAGTACATCCATCAATGTTCACAAAACATGAATAAAATAAAACGGTAGTATTTGAGATTTAGGAACTTACAACCACGGTCCACACGACGATGCTGGCTCAGCAGTGATGTTACGAACGACCAATAATCAAATAACGTAAACTGACCCAACTAACCCGACTGCCAAGATATCCATGAATCTTAGCTCCGATACCATATTCTGTAACACCCCGAGATATTCGGAATAATTACAGCGCCGTAAACCCTTTAGGTAAGGATTTACAAGGCTAATTTTAAAAGGAGTGTAAATATAATCCAATCATACAACTGAAATTCCAATACAGATTTGATTCAACTGATCAAATGAGTTAACTTATACAACCATATCGAAAAGACGTTATTAAAAACAGACACACTCGAGTACTAAATAGACCAAGAAGACGATTCACAATAACAATAAACATCAACCACATCACTGAGCCATTTCATCGTCTGCACATCGTGGTTGCTTCCCCTCTCCTCGGCTACCTGAACATCAAAACAATATCCACCCCCGAAGGGGTTAGCAAAACAATGCTAGTACAAGTATCGTAATACAATAAATCATCAATGCATCATAAAACATGCAAAACGGACTTCCGCCACCGGAATCAAACGATGCGAATCCTCACGATTCCATCAACACAGTACAGGGTAATCCAGCGATCCAGCGCCCTTGGTATAGATCCCCATTATTATACCGTCGGACCACGCATGGTGGAAAACCCGTCCAGCGATCCAGCGCCCTCAGCATAGATCCCCATGATGATCCCGTCGGACCAACGCATGGTGGACATTCGATCCAGCGCCCTCAGCATAGATCCTCATGATCCCCTCGGATCATTTATACCATAAATCAATCAACTATGCATACATATATGCATTTCAATATGTTCATCAATACGAACAAATAACAACGAATACCACGAGAAATTTCAGAAATACATCTCATATTCAACAACATGAACAAAACCACAAGCATGATAACCGTCTTTTTAAGGAAAATCGAATCTACACAACATAATAAGTAAATTCATCTTATGATCTCCTGCACATCTTCTATAACTAATGATGAACTAAGTTTGTAATCCCAACTATTTCATTTTATCTTTCATTAATCTATTATTAGTGCAATCTTTCATTTCCTTGAATATTAGAACTATTATTGCATTTTCTTTGCAATTGTCAAACCAAACTCTTTAATTGTATGTTTCAATCTTATAAATCTATATAACAAATAGTTAAATAGTGTATAATTCAATATATAACCTAACTTCCTCGTGGGATCGATAAACCGGACTCAAAAAGTCCACTTACTACTTGATACGATATCGTGCACTTGTGATAGTTACAAACAAGACCGTGTCAAGTTTTTGGCGCGGTTGCCGGGGAAGTATAAGTGTTATTTCTGAAATATTACATTGTAAACTATTTTTATAGATACAATTTCTCGACATTGTAACTTAGTATTCAATTGTGTTTGTCCGGTCAAGTGGCGGATAACGGTACTCCGTGACTTTTAAAGTCGGATTCTTCAGTTTCCCACAACAACTGATATTTGTAGATATTTTCTCTTTTATTTTTATTTTTTTTTATCATGGAAGAAACAATGAATAAAACTGAAAAAAGATTTCCCTTTCTGAGCAAAAATGTCATTTTAAAAATCTATAAGATGAGACTTGAAAGGATGAGGTTGCTTATGAATAAAAGCATACCTTTTGACATAAGATTTATTATTGAAGCCAAAGTGAGAATAGCAGGTGAATTCACAGAAATACCTACTAGATTTTTACCAGGGCTTGGGAAAAGTTCATATGCCAAGAAACGACGAGCAAAAATAATAGCCGTTTGCTATAAATGTGCTAGATGGAACTGTAATTTAAAATGTCGATCTTTAGGAATTCCATCTACAAACAGAGAAGATAAAATTCAGTTCATTAAGGATGGTCTGAATAAAGAGAATTTAGACTTTACTGAAGCAGCCCACAACTTGGGTTGTACCTTAGGAGAAAAATGCATTCATATAGTTTACGGAGGAGGAAGTCTAGGATTAATGGGACGAGCTGCTGCTTCTGCCTATATGGAAGGAGTAAGAGTGTTGGGAATAATTCCAAAACCTCTGGCTGAAAGTAAAATCACCGGGGCAACTATTGGAGATGAGTTTAGATCTGTAAATATGCAAGATTGCATAACTCACATGATAAATAATTTTGGCGCCTTTATTACCCTTCCCGGTGGTTTTGGCACTCTTGAGGAACTTTTTCATGTGGTTACCAGAGTCCAGCTAAATGTTCATCAAAAACCAATAGGTGTGCTTAATGTCAATGGTTTCTTTGATGGTTTACTATCTTTCTTCGACTACTCTGCTGAAAAGGGTTTCATTTCCGAGCATGCTAAACGAATCATAGTCGTTGCAACAACACTAGAAGAACTAATCAAAAACTCAATGAATTTGTTCCTCAACCAGATCCAGCTCTAGCTAAAATTGTCTGGGTAGAAGATTTTACCGTGAGAAAATGAAAAGTGGATTCAATCTTCTCCCTTTGATAACCCATATCGGACCTCTTGTATTTTTACTTTCTGTCGTGTATAATAATCGTGCTAAATAATGGCAGCTTAAGGAGTTTCTTCTTGATCTCTTGACGCGCATCTATTCGTGATTTATGTATTGTTATTTTATTGCTGTAATTTTTATTGTATTTTTTTTTATAAAAGCATTGATGGCAGCGTAAGGCGACTCTTCGGACTTTCTTGAAGAGCATCTTAAAAATTGTGTTATACTTCCGAGTATATTTTATTTTCTTTTGTTGTTTGCCTCGTATATTTATTCTCTTGCAGATTCTAAAAGACGTTAGCTCAAGTATCAACTTTCCTTTCAGGGAGTTTTCTGTTTTCTCACTTGTTGGTCATTTCTAAAAACTGAGGACAGTTTTATTTTCATGTTTGGGGGTGGTATGATTTAATTATTTTGGTATGTTGGTATTTTGGTGTGTTTTGATTATTTTGGTTATTCGCCTTACTATATATATATTATTTTGATTTGTGAGATTTCTAGATCTGGCCATAATACCAATAAGTTAGCTATATACAAGTTTCTAAAATCATTTTAACCGGTAAAAAATTTGTATATTCCAAAATTTTTTGAGCCTTAATCTCTCTTTACAAGCCTTGTAATTATCATTTAAAATCGAGTCATTCGTTACCTTGAGAAAAGAAGAATCAGTCGGTTGATGAAAAATAGAACTGAAATTTACTTAATTTGTGGAGTTTTTGATTTTTCATGCTTAACTAATAAATAATTTTCTGCAAAAATTCTATTCCCTAAAAAAAATGAGTCATTAGTGAAAGGAGTCTAGTTGAAAAAGGGAGAGGTATTGAGCAGCAACAGCTGCCTAATTTTGGGGGTCCTAAAATTTTGCGAAAAATAATGGACTAACCATTGTTGGTGCGTAGCTGCCGTCTCACATGAGATGGAAAATGTGTTGGTGAAAAGAGCTACACGTTAGCAAAAAACGGTGTGAAAGCTATCACCTAATAAAAAATGGATGTGTTGGTGAAAAGAGCTACACGTTAGCAAATAACGGTGTGAAAGCTATCACCTCAAAAAAATAGAAATTGTGTTAGTGAAAAGAGCTACATGTTAGCAAATAATAGTGTGAAAGCTATCACTAAAAGGGATGTAGTTTATGAGCAGATTTGAATTAATTAGCGGCTGAATTTCAATACACTCAATTTCGTGAACAATCACAATATTTGATGACGCCAATGAAATTCTTCTTCATATTGAGTCGAAAAATAAACGAGTGATCGAGAGCAACCATTAAAGGGAGTCGTGTACATCACGAGTGGGAAAGAAATAATCATCCTTTTGGGGGAAAACCTTGCATTTTGGAATTACAAAATAAAACCGTGTTTTAACTTCAAAATCATTAGTAGATTTATTTTTAATCTTGATTCATTTCTATCTACTATATAAAGCTGGTTGTTATGTATTAATGGCATTTTGATCTCCATTTCTCTTTTTATATGATATTTTTTTTCTTAATTTATGTGTGTATTATTATTTTTGTGTCTTATTTTTTATTTTTATTTTTGGAGTGTGATTAATAAAGAGTCTTGCTCGGGACTAGCAAGAATTCAAGTTTGGGGTGTGATAAGTGTCAGTTTTATACACTTATCCATGGTTTGTATTGATAAATTTCACCCATAATTGAGCTAGTCTACTCGTTTTTTGCTTTTAATTAATTAATTTTTAATAATTTTATTTTTATCGGATGATGATGTAAATCTAGTCTTAATCGGATTGAATTACTGATTTACTAAAGAAATAACATGTTTATAAAATATTATCTTTGTTGAGTTTTTATGTATTCATGTTGTAGGGCTTTCCGATACGAGTTCAGAAGTCTTTCTGGATTCAAAATCAGAGTTATATATCAAAAGTTATCATCCAAAGAAGATTTGGAGCAAAAACACAAAGTCTCAGAAATTTTGGGCTGAAAACATAACTCACAAAGCAACCAGTGTGCAAATTTACGAAGCCATATTACGGCCGTAACTACTGAATGTTACGGCCGTAAGCCATCCTAGTTACGGCCGTAACTCCTTAATGTTACGGCCGTAACTCTTGACAGATTGTGATCATTTGTCTAATTTTTTATACTTTTGGTGTATTATTGAGGGGATGGCTGGCATTGATCCGATCTATTGTAATAATGCTGGAGTTTTGGAGCTATTAGATGACTTTAGGTGTATAAATAGACCCCTTAGAACCATCATCATTCATCATTCATCTTATATTTTTTCCACTTTGTAATATTTTTCTTTGTGTGAAGAACACACTTGTGTTCTTGAGTGATTTGTGTAATAGTGGTATAGCATATGTTGTTAAGGGAGTTTATTGCTTCTTTCTCCTTTATCTACTAAGGGAGTTAGGATCAATTCTTTCTCTTTTTCAACTAATAATGACCACTCAAGCTTGTATTATGTTTATTAAACCCTTCATGGGCTAAGTTCCTTAAGTTGGGATTATAAACAAGGTTAGTCATATTATTTAAGTTTGTATAAAGATCTATTATGAATTACTTATTATTGTGTGTGATTTTCATTGTTTTAACAATCTTTATTTATTTGGCCAATAAATGACGATATTTATGGTCTTCATATGTTTCGAAAGAAAATATGTTTGATTAGATCAAATGATCTTCACTCTTAGTTGTTCTAGGGGATAGAAATATACCTCTAGACCTTAGATGATTCTTTGAGTTATTTTCATAAAACCTAATGCTATGTATTGAAGCCAATCAACATAGAAATATAGTGGATTGATTCAATATATAAGGGACGTTTTATAGTTCGAAAGAGAAACCGTCTTTTTAAGGAAAATCGAATCTACACAACATAATAAGTAAATTCATCTTATGATCTCCTAAACATCTTCTATAACTAATGATGAACTAAGTTTTTAATCCCAACTATTTCATTTTATCTTTCATTAATCTATTATTAGTGCAATCTTTCATTTCCTTGAATATTAGAACTATTATTGCATTTTCTTTGCAATTGTCAAACCAAACTCTTTAATTGTGTATTTCAATCTTATAAATCTATATAACAAATAGTTAAATAGTGTATAATTCAATATATAACCTAACTTTCTCTTGGGATCGATAAACCGGACTCAAAGTCCACTTACTACTTGATACGATATCGTGCACTTGCGATAGTTACAAACTAGACCGTGTCACGGCCCGCGGCTAAAAATGAAGAGTAGGATTTTGACTAGGGCCACGGCCCGGACTGTTGCGTGCCGTGGCACGTAGTACAGCCGGCGTGTCCATCATTCATGCTAAGGCTGTGCCGCGGCTCACAGTCTCCTGTGCCGCGACACACACTGTTCGAGCCCAAAATTTATGAAAAATGACCCCCAAACATGATATAATCGATTAACGCATAATCCAAACCATTTAAAGGCCTAAAAGGGCTATCAAGGACCCTCATGTGGTGACTTCATGTCAAGCACGGTCGGTCCAACACGACGGTAACATCAAATGATCCGAAAAGAGAACAAACGTAATGGATACCCAAAACTTTGGAATATAATGGAATGACCAAACACGATACTCGATCGAAACACCAATAAAAGTTCACAACATCCATAATAACATGAGATGGATTTGAAGGAACCCCAAACGGCTGTTACACATAGTGATTACGAGAATTGAACCCAACGACGACAAAAATGACATCCAACACGGAAATGAGTAAAACATGTTCGAAACAAGCTCGGGTGATGAGGAGTTTAATATTACATATTCTAAAAATACTCATACGGTTACAAGCGAGTCACTAGGAACGAAAATTACAGATCAAATGAAAATACCGGAAAGAGGAAAAACGCGGATATTACAGGCGGAGTCGGCGGTTTCGTAGTCGGTTCGTGCCATCCTACTTCGGCCGATTCTCGGCGTTTATAATTATTTGAGGCAAGTACCTTGTTCATAAATTTTTTGTTTTGTTGATATGATGATTGGTGATCGTCTTAGTATGTTTATTTGGTTGTTTGAAATGAACTTTCAAAAGAATCAGTTTAGCCTCGTTAAAGGCTCTCCTTAAAACGCGTGTGTTTTTGTGAATGATTAAGTGAATCATATGGATACACTTAGTGTTGATGTGGTGATTTGATAATGTATATACATACATATTATTTCATTTCGGTGGTTTTGATTTGACGATTATGTCATGCTAGATATTTTTTGTCCCTGGGTGAATTGTTGGAATATCCTTGGTGTGATATGTTATTTGTGTGAATGTGGCAATATGGTCGAGGTCTACGGTGACACATGGCATGTGATTATGTGGTCAGGATGCAACAAGTTATTGATCCAACCGTGAGAGCCTAAGACAATCTACGGTGACACATGGCTTGTGATCATGTGGTCGGGATGCAACAAGTGATTGATCCAACCGTGAGATGATAAGAATACCTACGGTGACATATGGCATGTGATCATATGGTCAGGAGACAACAAGTGATTGATCCAACCGTGAGATTCCATGACATGTGATCACGCTGGTGTGTATATGATTTGTGAATGTGTTTTTCCAGGTCGAGTACCTTGGACGCGTAACCAAGATTTGCGTATCTTGGGTGATTATGTTGTGTTGATTTTTATGTCTGTCGAGGACGCGGGATGTGTGTTGTGACCCTATGAATTGTTGTTGGTTTTTTATTTGTGAAAGCAAATCTTTGGGCTGTGACCCCTGTTGGTTTTGAAAAGAGAAGGATTCGATAATCGTATATTGTTTTCTATTAAAACTCCCTATGGCATTTTTAAACCGTTTTGCAAATTGTTTCCCTTGAATTGTGATCTTTAAATTTTTGAAAGTTTTACTCAAACTCTTGCCTCGGGAAGTACTTTTTGTTATGTTTGAATGTTGGAGAATTCCTGGTTATTGTTATTCTTGGAATATGATTTGTATGGCTCGTAATTGCACTTTGTACTTGCACTAGCAAAATAGTGGAATTTTGCTAACCCCCGAGTAATCGGGGGTGGATGTCTGTTTTGCATTCAGGTTTTGGAGAGCATAATACAGGGTTGGCATGAAGGGTGATGAAAGATGATCGATACTAATCACATGAGGACCCATACGTTGTTGTATTGGTTTGGTTGTATTTTATTTTGTTGTAGTATTTTCCCCGTTGGATGGGAGTGTGTTGTGTTTTGACCCCTGCGTGGGCATGTATTAAGATTGAGTTGTATGTATTAATTGAAAGACCAAATCGGTCTACTGAGTCATTTTAGCTTTAAAGGCGATGTTGGATATTATTGGTTTTAGTTACCAGCCTGGTAGATCCTTGAGGAAAGGGTCTACGGCGTGTAATATCTCTGAGTGGATTGGGGGTGTACATAAATAGTATCGGAGCCTTAGGTTGTGAAAACCTAGCTGTCGGGTCAAGTCGTGTCTGTTGAATCTTGTCTCGTCGTATTTTGTGTGACTGAGTCGTGTCGCGACGCGTCGTCTGAGTTTGTTGGTCGTGATTAGTATCGTGGGGCGATCATCATCTCCGTACGACCTGTGGATGTAAGTCTCCTTTTTTTGTGTTGTGTCTCGTGTTACACGAGTTACTGGTATGATTATGTGTTAAGTGATGGAATCCTTATGTAGATTTTTGGTTTCATGATATGTGTTTATTCGACTCTCATATTTTGTTTATATGAAGAGTGTTGTCGCTATTTATATCTTTTCGACTGTTGTTTTTGTCCGCTCCTAATAATTTTCAAAATGATTTGCTTGTTTTTCAAGTATTTTTGGAAGCCTTTGTGCTTAATACAGAATGGTGCTTTGCTCACCTCGGGAGGGTCTGATGAGGCCTCGAGGGAATCCAATGGTTTAGCCCCGGATTCACCAGTTTGATTCGCTAGCCAGCTCGGGAGGGTCCTTAGAGGCCTCGAGTGGATCAATAGTTTAGCCCCGGTCCTACGCGATGCCTGTGCGTGATTTGTTTTATGATATGGCCAGCTCGGGAGGGTCCTTAGAGGCCTCGAGTGGGACCAGTGGTTTAGCCCCGGTCCTAGGCAAGTTTGAACTGTGATTTGACTGTTTGTTCCCCGGGAAGAGACATGTCTTGTGTTGATTTGAACGACGTGACATGTGTGCTATGAGGTGTGTAACTTAATGTTGATACGCATGAGTTTTTGGGCATTCTAGCCTAATGGATTTTTTTTTAAAACCTTGAGTATCTTAGAGAATGATTTTTGAGACGTACTTTCAAAATGGATTACATTTTTGAGGCGCCTACTAGCGCAACTATTGGTTTCAAAATTCATCTACTTTGAGGACCAAAATATTTTGGGATATTCTCAGTAACTTAGAAACGCATTTTCTTAAACCCGAAGGTCGAATATTTTTGAAAGTTTTAATTAAAAGAAAAGTGTCCTCATTTTTATCATACGCAAGATGTTTTTTTTTCAAAGTCTCGATAACGATGTTTGCATTACTTTTTTGAAATATGATACTCGATATCAACTACTATTTCCAAAATTATTTTCGAAAAGATGGCTTTCATTTTTTTTAAAACCTATCATTTCTGTTTCGGTCAGGGAACGTGTGTATGATGTCAGCATTGTCGTTAGGGTGTTGGCCCTATGTGAGAGGTGTGATGTTGTATCGAATGTTGTAGCTTCATGGTGATTTGGGCGTTATCGCACCTGTGCGAGCTATTAGGGCTTGGGTTTGTATGATTGTATACATGTGCGATTGTTTCATGAAGTTTTGTAATTGTGTACTGGTTATCGTTCGAGCCGTTGATATCTCCGAATGATGTCGTAGTTGCTGTGATATTCATATGTGTGTTGCCTTACGATGGTAATCATTGTATGTGTTATGTGTTATGATTTTATGTTGTGCTGAGTGGTTACTTATTCAGTATGCCGAGGGCAGAGGTTGTGGTCGTGGCGATCAGACGCGTGATCGGGATCAGGATGCCGGTGATGGTGATGGTATCGGTGTTGCTACTATTTTGCAGCAGGTAGCTGCACAAATGACTCAGTTGACTCAGGCAGTTCAGCATAATACAGATGTGACCCAGAACTTTGGTGCAAATCAGTGGCTTCGAGAAGTGGTTCATATGAATCCCTCTCGTTTCGCTGGTGTCGCTGATGCATTGTGGTGGGATGGTTGGCTTTTCCAGTTGGAAAATATATTCGAGCTAGTGGATTGTCCAGAAGAGCGTAAGTTGCGAGTCGCTCAGTATCTTCTTGACAAGGATGTCGCTAGTTGGTGGGAGGCTGTTAAGCCTCGAGATCGTGTTGTCACGTAGGCAAAGTTCCAGAGATTTATGAGAGATGAGTTTTGTTCGGAACCAATCAGGAATCATAGGATTAATGAATTTTTTTTCGGCAAAACCGCAAGATGTACCGTTGTCTCAAGCTATTATTGATTTTAGCAAACAACTCAGCTATATGCAGGATCAAGTAAGGACGGAGGAGAATAAGATCTATCATTTTAGTAGGCGGATGAAGCCGAAGATTTGTCAGTACATGGTAGGTCTCACTTGTACTTCCTTGAGATATTATCAAAATAGGGCGTTAGCCTATGAGCTATCCAGATTATCGACTGAGAAGATGTCTGACTCGAAGAAACAGAAAACCATTGGGGACTTTTTCCGGATATCAGAGGAGTGGGCACCCTGAGGTTGGGACTTTTCGTCATTCTAAGAGGGTTCCTCGATGGCTTGATCATAGGAGTAGTACGCCTGCAATGGGTAATGTGAACAGCCCGAAGAAATGTTACAACTGTAGTGGAGCGAGCCATACCGTAAAGAATTGTCGTTCACCATTAGTCAGTTGCTTCGAGTGTGGTCAGGTGGGTCACCGAGCCGTGCATTGCCAAATGGTAGCTGAGAGATTTGGGGATCGAGGTTGTGTCTCTTCTACGAAAGGACACGGTGATGCCTAGTGTGGTTTTTGAGGATTTTGGCGTAGTCCGAATTTCTTGTTGTTATCCTTGTGGATCGTTTTGTGTTTATTTTTTGTTTTCTTGATTGTGCATGTTTTATGATATTAAGTACCTCCTGTTTTGTGATTGATTGGATAATTGACTTGATTGTACTATCTGTTTGATGACGCTCGTCACTTGTTGGTTTTATTATGTCTCTGCTTGTGGTATTGCGATGGTTGTCGTCGAGCGTGATTTGGCGCCGTATGTTTCTCTGTGTTGCTTGTAGCATTTCACCTTTAGGTGTGAGTCTTTCAGTTCTTGTGTATCTCGTTGAGATGTGCCTGGTGGAATGTTTCTCCTCTCTATTTATTTTAAGTTTCGGGACGCAACTGCTTTTAAGGAGGGTAGTATGTAATATCCGCAATTTCGATTTCCAGTAATTTTCTTTTTTTTTGGCGGAAATCCATCTTAGCCGCTCGCTTGTGACCGTTACGTAATTCTGAGAATGATTAATTCTGCCCTTTTTGACATCCGAGTTCGTTTCAGTGTCATTTTGCTGAGTTCCGTACTTCTTAGCGACTTTTTTGCACTTGAGTGCGATCCTTGCGAATCTCGTTCGAAACTGTTGTTTCATGTTTCTCATAAGTCCGTTTAACATTTTTAGATGTGTTGTGAACTTCAGTTTGGTTATTTGATCACGTACCGTAATTTTTCGGCACTTTTGGGCTCGAACAGGGTGCGCCGCGGCACAAGGGGTTGCGCGCCGCGGCACACACGCTTGCTCTGCGCCGCGGCACGGCCTGGAGGCCTGACCCTAAATTTTAGCCATGGTCCGTAGCACGCTTGCTCTGCGCCGAGACACGTGAGTCATATTGCCCTCTTATCAGTAGGATTTTGAGAGGATTTCATTTCCTCTCATTTCTTCTCTCCGTGGGCGACTTTCGGGCGATTTGGCATCTTCAATCTTAGAGATTTCATCCTCCGATACCACTTGTAGGTCACAAGTCGTCGAGGAATAAGTCTAGAGGGGGGGTGAATAGACTTATTGAAACTCTTTTCCACAAAGGATGAGTTTCTCAACTGATGATACAGATGACTTAGAGTCGTCTGTAGTCAATGTAAGTGTGGAAGTCAGCTGATGATGAATACATAAATAATCAATGGAACACTCAAATATGAATGCAGCAGTTAAGTATGATGCTGAAAACAGTAAAGTACGCAGCCAGTTATAGTGGTCTAAGAGGTGGGGTAATCCTCTACTAATCCACTTTTCTCCAAATCAGTTTGAGATGAATTCACTATAATTCTCAACCAGTGATAAATATTACAGTGATTTAACGAATTACAACAGCTTCCAACCAGTGGAATTCCTTGCTGTTGCAACTCCCTTTGACTGCTTTGCACCTCTTGATCTATGATCCTTGGATGCCTTTACAGTCTCTCGAACTTCAACCAGTGAAGTACCCCGAACTGAGGATTTAAAGACACGAGTGATTATCTTCTCCAACTAATAGCTTTCTTCGAGTATGAACTTAGAGTACTGCTCTTTCACGATGCTATAGTTCGCTTTGATTGCTTTGTTTGCTTTGATTGCTTGTAAGTGTTGTTCGCATCGTACAACTCAACTTCAAATCTTCAGATATATAGGTGTTGATCTCTGAGCATTTCCTCATAGCCGTTGCAAATCTGTAACAAATCCGTCCGTTGGAGAAATAGACTTCTTTGTTTTTCTTTCTGGACGTTGCAAGGCTGGATTCCCATATTTTAATCCAATTCCGACCATTGTGAAGACTTCCATGTCATGGCACCGAATCTTTTTAATATAATAAGATTAAAGTCTCCAGTTGTGGGTTTGAATGAATTACTTAATTCATTTCCTTTCCGGGAATCTCTCTAATTTTTCTCTAGTCGCCCGCATGTGACTTTCTGTAAATATTGACTATTCAACGCATGCTGACATGGACTGGAGTACTTGGCTGATCACTTAACCGATCTTTATGTGGTCAACCTATCTGATGTGCAGTCAACCTTCTGTGATTTCGACTTCTCTGATGTGCCGACTTGTCTATAGTTTTCTGACCTGATTGAACTTGACTGATCTGATGGTCAGACTTCAATCGACTTGACTTTCTTCTTGACTGCAGTCTGGTCCAACTTCGCTGATTAATTTGTTTGACCAGAACTTCTCTGATAAGGGTTGCCTGATATAGCTCGTTTGTGGTTAACCTTATCTGAACAGATGAGTTGACTAAGACTCAGCTGATCGATACTTATCTGATTTGTACTTAGCCGATTTTTAAAGCCTAACTTATGTGGCCTATAGAAGACACTCATTTAGTTCTTCTTTACATTTTACCAAGTAATAAACATACATTTGAATATATAAAGATTATATCATCAAAATCTAACAAGTATTCCTAACAAATTCCCCCTATTTTGATGATGGCAAAACTTAAGCAATGTAATCAAATGCACAGGTCTGCACATAAGTGCAAGACACAAACTAAAACCAGTTCTTTTTTTTAGACAACTAGAGGTTGTCGTTCAAGTGACTGTTTATATTAAATTTCTGTTTTGTTTACAAGTACTTCAGCTTTCAATGAACAAATACAGAAAAATTACAAGTCTTTCAAAATCAAAAATTACAAAAAAAATACAAGTACAAATAAGTCCTATCTGCCTCTGCCTCTGCGGACGGTTTGCTTGGGAGGCCTATAAGGCTTTGCATTGATTGGTCTCTTCTTGATAGGTGCTAGGTTGTACTTCCTCCTGATAACAAGCGCGGCAAAATATTGATCTTCTTGGGAAGAGAACTTATGCATTTCATACACCTTCTTTATCTCCCTTTGCAATGCTAGCTCATCCAATTCATTGTTTTGCAAAGTGGGAGGGTCTTCAGGTCTGAAGGGAGGAACCATGGGGTATGCATTCAATGCCTTTGAATGTTTTACTTGGATGGCCCAGAGCTTTGAATGTGTTGATTCCATAAAGTCAATATAAGTCTGCTGTGTGGAGCAGTTTTTCTCCTGGAGTAACTCCCAGATATAAAATTTTTCAATGAACTGCTTCTTTGCAGATCCCCACATTGGGTTAGCTTCGATAGGTAAGAAATCCTCAACAAACTACAGCTCTTTGCCTTCCCATTCTAATGTAGGCTCTTCCCCAAATCTGGTCCTACTTCTCTTGGCTGCAGGCTGATCATCAGTCTGCTCTGGGTCAGCTTTTTCCTTTCTTCTTTGACTTGATGCCCTGGCTTCAAGTAATTGGACATCTTGCATCTTCTTCGTTCTTAGCTCCTGAACCTGATCTTCTCTTACTTCCCCCTGCTCTCCTTCCCCCTTTTTGCCAGCAGCAACCAATGTGGTCAATTGCTGCTCTACGCGGTGCAACCAGTCAGACATGCCAAGGGGCATTCTGGAATTGTTGGGAGAAGGAGGTTGAGGAGCATCCCTCTGCAGTAGGGTGTTAATTTTTGCGTTTATGGTCTGCAGGTCAGGTGAGATTCTTGCGGCAAGCAGCTCTTCTAAGGATTCTTTGACTATGTTGCGGATCAGCTCAGTCATCACAGGGGAGATAAGTGATGACTCAGGTGAGTGCTCACCGATGCTTTCTATGCCTGTAGGTAGGTTTGCAGCTGACCTACCTGTCTGCAGACTCCTATCTGCAGGCGACTACTTTGGATATGAACCAGTCTTCCTGGAGTATTAAAATAAGATCTGACTCATTGTAAAAATGGATGAGGAGATCCTCTGTAGCCTGGGGATACTCCCAGCTACTCCCTTCAATAAAGGCTTGAAGTTGAGTGAATGGAGCAGATTTAAGAGATTTCCATTTCCTCAAAAATATCAATAAAAGAATGTTTAAGGGCGTGTTGTTTTACCAAAATAAGTTGATGTACAGACAGGTTGAAAGAATTGTTTTCAAGCAGGTTGAACGAATAATCTGCTTCTGAAATGTGAATGATCAAACCTGCTTCTTCTTATTCTGATATGTAATGAGGGGTTAGGACATGAGCCATCTGAGTTTCCAGGATGGTAGGACCAGGCTGATCCTCCACGTGATCCGGTGCAGGTGTAGACAAGTACTCTGGATGCTCCTCCTTTTCAAACTGAAGACGCCTGGGCCTCTTAGGGGATGGTTCTGGAGAAGATTCGATTAATGATGGATCTCCAGGGGATGGTCCCCTTCTTTTGAAATGGATGGCGATCGGGGTATCGTCTGAGTCTGAGTCGGACCTGGCTGCAGGTCGATCCCTAGCTGCAGCTTGATCTTCGTCTGACTCGCTTGAGCTCATAGGGTATCTGTAGGGAGATCGCTCTACAGACATTTCCCTTAGTAATTGAGCTGCTATCCTCTCTCCACCTAGCCTCCTCAGGGTCTCTTGGTCTAAGTGACCAAGCCTCTTGTTGATGTGGAAGGGGTCAGGGTTTCCCTTCGCCACACCAAGCTGCTCCAACATCCAACTAAGCTGCGTTCCAAATGCCAGCTTGTTTTTGAATCTTTTCTCACTGTCCAGCCACTGGACTTTGTTCACCTCTCGAACTAGTTGTCTAAAGATATAGTCAGACCAATCAATCGGTTAATCTTGAATGAGAGCCCCCAAGACCATGAATTTGGCTGACGATAATTGATCGTAACTGCCAGCCATACCCATCACTATCTTGTTGGTGATATCTAACACATAGCGATATTCCTTCCGAAGTTCACTCCTCTTCGCGGTTAGCTTCAACTTTGCAGGCTGGTCAACAACCTTGATTTTTAGCCACGTGTCGGTTGCGTTCTGTTTTAGGGCTTCGACATCCATTCCGTGAGACTTCATCCCAAAGATTTTCCCGACCGATTCCGGAGTGATATCCACTTGGACTCCGCAAATTGATATCCTTACGCCTGATTCGAGAACTCGGGCTTCTCTGTAAAAACCGATAACAGCCTCTTTGAAAAGACATTTGGGGCTGATATCCGGAAATGGGTAGATCCCATTTGCCTTCATTGATCTGATGATATGCCGCACGTCGTTGTCCAGGTTTGTTTTGAGCAGTCCATCGAAATCGACGACCAGCGAGAAAATGATATGGTCTTTCACGGCCTTAAGGTTAACTCCATTGAAGTATGCTTCCATTTCTGTGCAAGAAAAATTCTTCTGAGTGTATGAAAATTCGAAAAGGGTTTTACTCTGTGAAAACTAGGGTTTGTAAGCATAAGGAAGGTAAAGTGAAACGACTTTTCCATATTTAAAAGGAAATTGAAGCGATGTTTGTAATATTAAATTAATTTTTGAGTCGGTTCAAATTTTGAATTAGTGGGGTCGTGTGAATGTGTAAGTGTGCTAGCTTGTCATCGTGTAATCATGTAAACGCGAAATTTCCACGTGTAGATAAATTATAATAAAATATTTAGGAGTCCGTCAAGATTAAAAAACTTAGCTGGTTGACTGTTGACTATTTGACTATTTGACTGCTCTGCATCAGGTAACTCTCCTTGTATGCTTCCGGTAGGTTCTGATGCCTGTGGTCAGCCTAGT
The DNA here is from genome assembly GCA_033398695.1 of Orobanche coerulescens. Lineage (NCBI taxonomy): Eukaryota > Viridiplantae > Streptophyta > Magnoliopsida > Lamiales > Orobanchaceae > Orobanche > Orobanche coerulescens. The sequence continues at coordinate 68,332,941 of CM065810.1, forward strand.
CCGTCCTTCGTCTTTTCGTCTGGTCTGGTCTTCAGGTAACTTTCTTTGCTCGTCTGATCTGGTCTTCAAGTAGCTTTCTCGTCTGTACTAGATTCCCAATCTAGTAATCCAAGCTCCCTGCTCAGCTCCAAAAACCTTTCCTCTGGTAAAGGTTTGGTGAAAATGTCAGCAATCTGATATTCTGTGCTGACTCTTTCAACTCTGACTCTCTTATTAAGCACATGATCTCTAATGAAGTGATGCTTAACATCAATGTGCTTCGTCCTTGAGTGTAATACCGGATTGTTGGTGATTGCAATTGCACTATTGTTGTTGCCCCAAATTGGGACTTCATTTGCAATTATGTTATAATCCCTTAGCTGTTGTCTGATCCACAAGATTTGGGCACAACAGCTACCTGCAGCTAGATATTCTAACTCTGTTATTGAGATAGAGTTAGATATCTGCTTTTTGCTAAACCAGGATATCAGTCTGGTTCCTTGGAATTGGCACATCCCACTGGTGCTTTTCCTATTAATTTTACATCCTGCTAAATCTGCAGCTGAATATCCTAATAGCTCAAAGTTGTCATCTTTAGGATACCATAAACCGACATTAATGGTAGTCTTGAGATATTTGATAATCCTCTTAGCTACTTCCAGGTGTGACTGATTGGGTTTAGACTGGAATCATGCACATACTCCTACAGCATATGAAATGTCTGGCCTGCTTGCAGTTAGGTAAAGAAGTGATCCAATGAGTCCTCTGTAGTGGGTTGAGTCCACTGATATGCCTTCTTCATCTGCTTCAAGGTGTGTACTTGTGCTCATGGGGATTCTTGCTGTCTTGGCCAATTCCATTCCAAATCTCTTGATTAGATCTCTGGTGTATTTGGCTTGGTTGATGAAAATTCCATTTTCCATCTGCTTAACTTGAAGTCCTAGAAAGAAATTAAGCTTTGCCATCATACTCATCTCAAACTCTCCTTGAATGAGATTTGAAAACTTCTCACATAGCTTTGTATTGGTTGAGCCAAATATGATGTCATCCACATATATTTGGACTAATAATATGTGGTCTTCATGCTCCACTCTGAACAGGGTCTTATCCACCTTGCCTTTGCTGAAACCATTCTTCTCAAGAAACACGGATAGTGTTTCATACCATGCTCTTGGTGCCTGCTTGAGTCCATATAGAGCCTTCAAAAGCTTGTAGGCTTTGTCTCCTTTGACAAAACCAGGGGGTTTCTCCACATAGACTTCTTCCTCTAGAATACCATTCAGAAAAGCACTCTTTACATCCATCTGGTAGACTATGAAATCTTTTAATGCTGCATATGCAAGGATTAGTCTGATGGCTTCTAATCGTGCAACAGGTGCATAAGTTTCATCAAAATCTATCCCTTTGCATTGTGCATAGCCTTCAGCAACAAGCCTGGCTTTATTCCTAACAACAGTTCCATCTTCATCGCATTTGTTCTTGTACACCCATTTGGTACCAATAACCTTTTTATGATCTACTCTGTCTGTTAGTTCCCAAACATTGTTCTTTTCCATGTGGTTAACTCTTCTTGCATTGCATTGATCCATGAGTAGTCTTACAGGGCTTGCTCTATTGTCTTGGGTCCAATTTGAGACACAAAGCATGAAAACATTGCCATTCCTACGGGTAGAGTAGACTGTCTTGTTTTTACTCCATCAATTAGCTTCCCAATGATCTATTGGATAGGGTGATCTTTGAGCCACTTAGGAACGTCTTCTTCTTCAGGGTCTGTTCCCCCTGTAGATTTGCTTTGGTGGATTTCTGCATCAGCTTGGTTCTGATCTCCTTGGTCTGCAACTGGATCAGATACCGTCTTCTCATCTGCAGGTTGGGATCTGGTCTGGTCTGCAGATGAGTCTTTGTCAGCTATAGATTGGTCTTCATCAGCAGCAACTAGATCAGCTAGGTTTTGTGGTCCTGTCTGATCTGCAGTTGGGTCTTCATCAGCTACAGATGGGTCTTCAGGCTAGTCTACAGGTGAGTCCACCATTCCTGTGTCATGGACAATGACTTCTTCTAGGGTTGCAGATTTGAGCTTATTATCTATCAGTTCCACCTTTTTCCTGTACTCACCAGTAGTTTCATGAAATACAACATGAGGTGTTTCCTCCACAACTAAGGTTCTTTTATTAAAAACTCTATATGCCTTTCTTCTTTGTGAGTATCCCATAAAGAGACCATCATCAGTTTTAGCATCAAAGCCATTTAGTTGGGTTTTACCATTGTTGATGAATCACTCACAACTAAAAATATGAAAATATGCAACAGTTGGTGTTCTGTCATTCCAAACCTCATAGAAAGTTTTGCCATGTCTCCCTACAATCATACTCCTGTTCTGAGTGTGACATGCTGCATTGACAGCTTCAGCCCAGAACCTCTTGGGCAAGTCTGCTTCTGCAATCATGGACTTGGCAGCTTCCTTCAAGTTTCTGTTCCTTCTTTCAGCAACACCATTCTGCTGAGGGGTCCTGACTGCAGAGACTTCATGGTGAATCCCATTCTGATCACTGTAATCAGTGATTGCCTTGTTGAGAAATTCTCCTCCTCTATCTGATCTGATCTTTATGATAGAGAGATTTCTCATTCTGGATCTTCCTTAGTAGCTCAGGTAACTTGGTTAGTGTTTCACTCTTTTTATAGAGAAAAACAACCCATGTGTATCTTGAGTAGTCATCTACTACTAATAGAGCGTGCTTTCTGCCACTTAAAGTCTTTGGCTTGATGGTACCAAATAGATCCATGTGAAGTAGATCTAAGATCCTTGTTGTAAGAGTATTAGATTGAACTGGCTTGAATGATGCTCTGGTTTGCTTTCCTTTCTGACATGCATCACAGAGAGCTTCCTTCTTGAATACTTCTTCTGGAAGTCCTCTGACCAGCTTCTGAGAACTAATCTTGTTTATGGTTTGAAATTTAGGTGACATAGTCTCTTGTGCCACAGCCATCCATTCTCAGCTATTATTTTAGATAGAAAATAGGTATTAGGAGTTCCTATGTTCCAATCTCTCATATAGATATCCCTTCTTCTGAATCCTTATAGCTTCACTTCTCCAGATAGGATATCTATCACCATGCATTTCCAAATGATGAAGACTACTAGATTCTTCTCATCACAAAACTGACTTATGCTCAAAAGATTATACTTGAGCCCTTTGACATAATGAACTTTGGATATGGTGATGTTCCCTCTGTGCAGCTCTCCAAAGCCTTTAGTCTGACCTCTAGAGCTATCTCCAAAGGTTACGTTTGGACCTCTTTCTTTGGTATATTTTGTCAGCACCTTCTTGTTCCCGGTCATGTGTCTTGAGCATCCAGAATCTACAAACCATTCTTCACCTCCTGGATTTGAATTTGTGGAGATGTGGTAGTAGTCCTTCCACCTTTTCCGCAATCAGACAAGCAGAGATTTTGGTACCCAAATCTTTGTAGATCCTCGGGGGTTAGTTGGTTTCCTGGAGAACTGGTTTCTCCTAGGATTGTGAAAGTTGCTGTTATTACCCCTATAAGGTGTGTAAGGTCTGGGCCTATATCCTCTGTTATGATTGTGTACCGGATATGCCTCATGAAATTGATGTGTGCCATTTCTAAATCTAGGCTGAGACCATTTATGAAATCTTTGGGGTCTCCACATCTGTTCATTATTAAAATTAGGATAACCTTGAGGTTTCCACCTGTCCCTCCCATTTTGAAATCTGTTTTTGGGGAATCTTTGATAATAATGGGCATGTTGTCTGGGCTGCTGCTTCTGCCTTGGCCATTGCCTAGTCTCAAGTCTAGGTTAGAGAGGGGGGGGGGGCAAGTGGGCTGCTGCTTCTGCCTGATTTGGAATATAATGGCCTTTTATTCGTACACAATTCGTCCAGGGTTAGAGATGCCTTCAAGGAGGTTATTTCCTTCGCCTGATTCTTAGTTAGCTGAGTCAGTTTGGTAAACTCAGCTTTGACATGCGCAAGTGCAGCTGATTTTTCATTATTTAAAATAGTTAATCGTTTTATCTTAGCTGTGGTATTATCAGCCTGGTTTGTAGGGTTGACTGCAGCCTGTTTTTCAAGATCAGCTTTGGTTTTATTCAGTTCTAGGCTGACTTTTTCAAAATCATTTTTTAGCTGCCCATACTCATCTTGCAGATGGGTCCTCTCGGCTGATACAGTTTGGTGTGCAGATTTTAATCTCTCAAAATCTTTGAGAAGCTGATTTATAGACTCATGTAAGTCCATGTCTTGTGACATATCTGAGCTATTATTATTTGAAACTGAGGGTTTAGATGTTACCTTTTCATCAGCTAGGTTGGCCATCAGACAATCATATTCTTCATCATAATTAGAGAAGAATCTGCTTCTTGATTCTACTCGCTCTTGGTCTTCTTCAATGAGGGCCTTCCTCCGGTACTCTTTTTTGCTCACCTCCTTCTTGCTCTCATCCTTCTTGAGATCAGGACAGTCAATTTGGATGTGTCCTGTCTTGTGGCAATTATAACACTCCACCTTCCAACTTCCAGCTTTTTGATTTCCCATGGGGTTCTCCTTATAGTTCTTCTTGTATTTGGAGTAGTTCTTTCTGAAGTTGCTGAACCTTTACATTATGAACGCCATTTCTTCCTCGAAATCGAGTGGATTTGGAGGTTTGACATCAGGTGGGTTCTTGGCGGGGGACTCGGCTGCAAATGCTATTCCCTTCTCTGCAGGCTCGGTTGATGATGAACTTGGAAGCTCAAACTCATAAGCCTTTAGATCAGAGAACAGCTCTTGGATCTTTATTTTGTTAAGATCCTTGGATTCTCTCATGTCCACTGCCTTCATACTCCATTCAGGATTGAGAGATCTTAAAAATTTCAGCGCCATCTTCCTGTTCCCAAATGATTTTCCCAGGGAGTTAATCTCATTGATGATTTCAGTGAACCTTGTGTCCACTTGGTCTATGGATTCGCCATTCTTCATTTTGAAGTTGTCAAATTTTTGGGTAGCAATTGACAACTTATTTTCTTTTATCAGCTCCGTTCCTTCACACATTAAGGCTAATGTGTCCCAGATTTCTTTGGCGTTTTTGCAGTTCTTGATCTTGACCATTGTTGATTTGTCAAGAGTTTGGTACAACACGTCTCTGGCTCGGTTGTCAAGGTTGGCTAGCTTCCTTTCTTTAATGGTAAGCTCCGTCCTCTTCTTTGGAATCTTTTCTGGCTTTCCGGCTGCAATCTCCTCAGGAGTGTTGTCCTTCTCGAAGATGAAGGGACCATCCTCTATGATGCACCAGATGTTGTCATGGATTGAAGATAAGTGTGCCTGCATCCTTATCTTCCAAAGATCATACTCGTCAACTGAAAAGACAGGTAATCTAGAATGCATGTGTTCCATTTCTAAAATGAGCTTAAAATATATCCTCGATATATGTATCTGGTTCTTGAAATATTGAACCAATTGCTCCGATACCACTTGTAGGTCACAAGTCGTCCAGGAATAAGTCTGGGGGGCTGAATACACTTATTGAAACTCTTTTCCACAAAGGATAAGTTTCTCAGCTGATGGTACAGATGACTTAGAGTCGTCTGTAGTCAATGTAAGTGCGGAAGTCATCTGATTACGAATACAGAAATAATCAATGGAACACTCAAATATGAATGCAGCAGTTAAGTATGATGCTGAAAATAGTAAAGTACGCAGGCAGTTATAGTGGTCTCAGATGTGGGGTAATCCTCTACTAATCCACTTTTATCCAAACCAGTTAGAGATGAATTCACTATAATTCTCAACCAGTGATAAATATTACAGTGATTCAACCAATTACAACAGCTTCCAACCAGTGGAATTCCTTGCCGTTGCAACTCCTTTTGACTGCTTTGCACCTCTTGATCTATGATCCTTGGATGCCTTTATAGTCTCTCGATATTCAACCAGTGAAGTACCCCAAACTCAGGTTTTAAAGACACGAGTGATTGTCTTCTCCAACTAAGAGCTTTCTTCAAGTATGAACTTAGAGTACTGCTCTTTCACGATGCTATAGTTCGCTTTGATTGTTTTGTTTGCTTTGATTGCTTGTAAGTGTTGTTCACATCGTACCGCTCAACTTCAAATCTTAAGATATATAGGTGTTGATATCTGAGCATTTCTTCATAGCCGTTGCAAATCTATAACAAATCCGTCCTTTGGAGAAATAGACTTCTTTGTTTTTCTTTCTGAACGTTACTAGGCTGGATTCCCATATTTTAATCCAATTCCGACCATTGTGAAGATTTCCATGTCATGGCGTCGAATCTTTTGAATATAATAAGATTAAAGTCTCCAGTGGTGGGTTTGAATGAATTACTTAATTCATTTCCTTTCCTGGAATCTCTCCATTCTGTCTCTAATCGCCCGCATGTGACTTTCCATAAATATTGACTATTCAACGCATGCTGACGTGGACTGGAGTACTTGGTTGATCACTGAACTGATCTTTATGTGGTCAACCTATCTGATGTGCAGTCAACCTTCTGTGATGTCGACTTCTCTGATGTGCCGACTTGTCTATAGTTTTCTGACCTGATTGAACTTGACTGATCTGATGGTCAGACTTCAGTCGACTTGACTTTCTTCTTGACTGCAGTCTGGTCAAACTTCGCTGATTAATTTGTTTGACCAGAACTTCTATGATAAGGGTTGCCTAATACAGCTCGTCTGTGGTCAACCTTATCTGAACAGATGAGTTGACCAAGACTCGGTTGATCGATACTTATCTGATTTGTACTTAGACGATTTTTAAAGCCCAACTTATCTGGCCTATAGAAGACACTCATTTGGTTCTTCTTTACATTTTGCCAAGTATCTAACTTATCACAGTTTGGCCTATGGAAGATACTCATTTGGTTCTTCCTTACATTTTGCCAAGTAATAAACATACATTTGAATATATAAAGATGACATCATCAAAATCTAACAAGTATTCCAAACACTTCGTAGTTTATTGTCGCAAGTTGGCGTCCGGCGGAGTCGGCGGGTTCGTAGTCGGTTCGTGCCATCCTACTTCGGCCGATTCTCCGCGTTTGTGATTATTTGAGGTAAGTACCTTGTTCATACATTTCTTGTTTTGTGCATATGATGATTGGTGATCGTCTTGGTATGTTTGTTTGGTTGTTTGGAATGAACTTTCAAAAGAATCGGTTTAGCCTCGTTAAAGGCTCTCCTTAAAATGCGTGTGTGTTTTGTGAATGGTGTGTTTTGTGAATGATTAAGTGAATCATATGGATACACTCGGTGTTGATGTGGTGCTTTGATAATGTATATACATATATATTATTTTATTTCAGTGCATTGTGATTTGACGATTATGTCATGCTAGATATTTGTTGTCCCTGGGTGATTTGTTGGAATATCCTTGGTGTGATATGTTATTTGTGTGAATGTGTGGATATGATCGAGGTATACGGTGACAAATGGCATGTGATCATGTGGTCAGGATGCAATAAGTGATTGATCCAACCGTGAGAGCGTAAGACAATCTACGGTGACACATGGCTTGTGATCATGTGGTTAGGATGCAACAAGTGATTGATCCAACCGTGAGATGATAAGAATACATGCGGTGACATATGGCATGTGATCATATGGCCAGGAGACAACAAGTGATTGATCCAACCGTGAGATGTCGTGACATGTGATCACGCTGGTGTGTATATGATTTGTGAATGTGTTTTGCCAGGTCGAGTACCTTGGATGTGTGACCAAGATTTGCGTATCTTGAGTGATTATGTTGTGTTGATTTTTATGTCCATCGAGGACACGTGACGTGAGTTATCACCCTGTGAATTGTTGTTGGTTTTTTATTTGTGAAAGCAAATCTTTCGGTTGTGACCCCTGTTGGTTTTGAAAAGAGAAGGATTCGATAATCCTAAATTATTTTCTATTAAAACTCCCGACGCATTTTTAAACCATTTTGTAAATTGTTTCCCTCGAATTGTGATCTTTAAATTTTTTGGAAAGTTTTACTCAAACTCTTGACTCGGGAAGTACTTTTTGTTATGTTTGAATCTTGGAGAATTCCTGGTTATTGTTATTCTTGAAATATGATTTGTATGACTCGTATGTGCACTTTGCACTTGCACTAGCAAAATATTGGAATTTTGATAACCCCCGAGTAATCGGGGGTTGGATGTCTGTTTTGCATTCAGGTTTTGGGGAGCATAATACATGGTTGGCATGAAGGGCGATGAAAGATGATCGATACTAATCAAATGAGGACCCGTATGTTGTTGTATTGGTTTGGTTGTATTTTATTCCGCTGCAGTATTTTCCCCGTTGTACGGGAGTGTGTTGTATTTTGACCCCTGCGTGGTTATTATTGATTTTAGTTACCACCCTTGTAGATCCTTGAGGAAAGGGTCTACGGCGTGTAATATCCCTGAGTGGATTGGTGGTGTTACAACTTCATATTGTCCTTTAGGATTAGGGATGAATTGACTCGGAAATTTTCTCTTTTCTCTTCAGCTAAAGTTATTGCAAGTTGACCAATTTGTGTTTCAAGCTTAGAAATAGCTTGTGAGTTTGATTGTACAGCTTTCTAAGTTGATTGGAATATTTTTTGAGTAGATTGCATGAATTGTTGCAACGTATCTTCCAAAGATGGTTTCATTGGTACTTTAGAAGGATACTGATAAGTATTTGGAGGATATTGATTAGGACGGATATTTTGTTGATTTGACATGTTCATTTGATGCCCTCCTTGATTCATTGGAGGCATGTTTTGCTTCCAGGAAAAATTTGGATGATTCCTCCAATTTGGATTATAAGTTGGAGCAAATGGACTATCCGAAGGTTTTCCATATGAGTGTAACACATTGACTTCTTTATTAAAAATTTCTTGATTTTGTGGACCAGAGGGACAAGATTGAGATGAATGAAACGATTCCGCACATGAAATGCAAAATTCATTTTTTGAGTTTGACGAGGTGATGGATTGCTTCAAGACTAACGCATCCACTTTTCGTACTAAATCATCTATAGTAGATTTTATTTCAACATCTTGTTTAACCTCGTAAATTCCACCTTTTTTGGGGTCGTATGCATCGATTTGGCTCTAGAGTCGAGTGAATTCCATTGTTGTGAATTAATTGACATATTTTATAGTGCATTCTAAGCTTCGTCTCCAATAAGGTGAAGAAATTTTTCGCCATGCATTGATTAGATTAATTTGCGATTGTTTGGAGTTAAACCGTTATAAAAATATTTTACCAACCGCCATATTTTATAACTATAATGGGGACACTTAAGGATTAAATCATTAAATCTTTCCCAACACTCATAAAATTCTTCATTTTCATTTTGGAAAAATTATGATATTTCTACTCTAAGACTATCAATTTTGGACATTGGAAAAAATTTTGTGAGAAATTTATTCACTAGTTGGTCCCAACTAGTAATTGTTCTTGCTTGAAAAGAATTTCGCCAGAATTTTGCTTTATCTTTGAGGAAAAATGGAAATAGTCTAAGTTTGACAGGTTCATCAGAGAAATTTTGGAATCGGAAAGTAGAACAAATGTCGAGAAATTCCTTGACATGCATATACGGATCTTCTCTTTCTAAACCGTGAAAAGATGGAAGAAGTTGAATTATTGATGGTTTAAGTTCGAAATGAGTTGCATTAGTCGTAGGCAACATTATGCAAAAAGGAGTATTAGCCGTTACTGGAGAAAAATATTCTATTAAAGTTTTCTCTTTTGCAACTTGATTATTCTGATTTTCGATTTCGTCCATTTTTTGTATCGGTTTTGTTTGTTGAACTTCAATTTTAGTTAAGGACAATCTTTTTCTCGTTAATCGATTTTTATTATTTCGTTGTCAAACTTGCATTCACTAATATTTCAATTTATTTAACTTGCATACAAACCAAATTATGATAGTCGACCGAACTTTCAGATCGTTGACAACGGTCGCACTTAAAATCTAACTTTCTTCGGCATGTACAACAGAGGCCTTTTTGCCAAAGTTCAGTCGGTTTTCAAAATCAGTTTTTACAAGATTGATATTTAGCTTTTCTCTATTCAAATCGAAAAAAGTAGTGAGTGAGAAATATCAATCCCTTGTTGAATCTTTTAAAAGATTTTATTGTTTTAACTTTTTTTTGAGTTTTTTATATTTTTTAATAATAATAATAATTATGATAATTATTATAATTATTACTAATATTGTAGGATGTAACAGAATCCAAATGAATAAACTTACTAATTGATCTACGGAAGCAATATCTATTGACAAACTAAATTGTACGACGAGAAATATTGCAATTAAACTAAATGTCTAAGAATACTGTAAATAGAAAATAACAACTAAAAACACAATATAAATTTAGGCTAAAATGCTCCTGGGGTCCCTTAACTTAATTTCAGATAACGATTTAGTCCTTTATCTTTTTTTTGTCCCAACTAAGTCCTTTATCTTTCTAATTTTAAACAAATTTAGCCTTTTCCGTTGGTCTCTGTTAATTGTTGTCCAGGTGGCTGTTAAGCTCCCTACGTGGCTATAAATATACCTGCGTGGAAAATCCTTAACCTATGTGTCAAATCCCTGACCTATCTGTCCATTTCCTACTGGCTAATTATTTTCCAGACAAAAATTTTATTTTCCATATCAGCTTAGCTCACCTGTGCTTCCCATCCTGTTCCTACCCCACTAGTCTACTCAACAACCTCGAATCTCCACCGGAAAAATAAAAATATATATCCACCGGCGAAAAAAAATCTCATCTTTCTTTCAAGTAACATTTCCTGAAGATGCATTAACGTACATGCAGTTTCCTGAACCAATATTATTTTTTCTTGGAGTTTTTTGAAGTTGAATCCACTTTCTGGGTGTGCTACAGTTGTTTTCAGATCTCAGAAAGAATAGCCTTGATGGAAATCTAGGTTTTTTTACAGGTATAGTTTAGGCCGGGAAGGCTTTATCCGTACGCTATGTATGATTCTTTACTTGATATATTATTTCGTGTTCTTCTTCAAGTTATTGCTTTTATTGGCTATGGTTGTGCTTCTCTCTCTCACACGCGCGCGCGCACTCTCTCTCTCTCTCTCTCTCTCTCTCTCTCTCTCTCTCTCCTCGACAATCGGTGTGCATAAATTTGTCAAACAATAATATCAAGGGCGGATCTACAATGGTGCTAGACCGGGCTACAACCCCCTCCCCCGGAGTGGAAATTTTCGCATCTTCTATTTCCTGTTGTTTTAAGTCACGTGTAAGTGTTCTCCGACGAGCTGGAGGGGGAGGAGGTCGTTGACGATATTGGTCAGATCGGAGGTCAGTTGACTCAGTAGAGACAGACCAGGACAGGTGTGTAGTAGAAGACGAATTTAATTTAGGTTTAGAATTTAGACTTCCACGCAGGTATGTTTATAAGCGCGCGTAAAGAAACGCACCCTGACAACTGATTAACGAGGCCGGAAAGGCTAAATTTGCTTAAAATTAGAAAGATAAAGGACTTAGTTGGGACAAAAAAAAGATAAAGGACTAAATCGTTATCTGAAATTAAGTTAAGGGACCCCAGGAGCATTTTAGCCATAAATTTACCACTACAAGATTCTATTTAATCTACAGAGAAGATATAAATTATTTTAAAATTTATAAAAAAATTCTTATTTTTTTTTTCGTTTTTTAGTTTTTATATTTTTTTAAATTTTTATATTTTTTATATTTATTATAATTTTATTATATTTTTAGACTAATAATATTGAGCTAAATATATATATATATATATATATCCAAATATATTTCTTTATTTTTTTACGGGAAAAAAATTTCCGATTTTTTTAAGAAAAATAAAAATTACAAACGTTTATTTTATTTATGCAAACAATAAAAATATGTTTTTTTATTACCAATTTTTGTTTCTGTTTTTTTATGAATTTTTAGGTTTTTAATTTTTTTTACTATTTTCCTTTTTTATTAAAAATTGTAATTTTATTTTAGAAAAATAAGTTTCCCTTTGAATTAAAAAAATTCAAAGTTTCGAAATAGAGATAACAATTTTTTGTTATATATATTCTAGAATATTTAAATTATTAGTCCTTAATCTATTTTTTTAGATTTTTAGATTTTTTATAAAAATTTTTAATAAAACTAGTAGGTTTTACTTTTTAAAAATAAAATAAATAATTCAAATTTTTATATATTATGGAAAAAAATATTCCAATTTTAGTTTTTAAACAAAAAATAGTTTATAAATATATTCCAGTTTTTTTCTGTAATTTTTTATTTTCGAATTTAAAATAAATTTTTTTATTTTTTTAATATTAATATTCCATAATTACAAAAATGTTACCTTAAAGTCTGAATTTTTTTCAGATTTTTTTAAAATAAAAATAAATAAGTTCTGATTTTTTAAACTTTTTCAGATTTTTTAGATTTTTATATATTTTTTGACTTTTTTATTTTTTTTATTATTTTATTATTATTTTTACGAAAATGAAGAGTAGTGTTTTTATATTATTACTTATATTTTATATTTATTATTATAATAAGTTTTTATTTTTCAGATTTTTTATGAACAAAAAAAAAAGAAAATAAATTCTACTACTAACTATTATTTATACTAACACAATCTAAAATTAATATTAAAAAGACAGATAACAATAATAAAGAAAAGCAGTATAATAAATAACTACTAGAAGAAGTTAACTAACTTGGTGACGACAGTCTTCTTATACTTCGTTTGCGCTTTTCCGGCAACGGCGCCAAAAAATATGTTGTTGATTCTTTAGTGTAATACTCGCAAGCGCACGATTCATTCGATATAAATATGCGGTGCAAGGTCGATTCCACAGGGAGGACTATGATAGTGAGGTAAAAATATTCCTATCGTTTTAAACCAAATTTTACTAAATTCTAACGTAATCCCAAATAATTTTACTTTTGAATGGTTATAAAATTGCATTAAATAACAGTAGTTTTAAGTATATATTGGATAAATTGATTTAAAATAATTTACTAGGGTTTAGAATCCACCGATGTCTATTTATTATTTATTTTATATTTTAATTCCAAATTCAGGGAATAGATTTTGAAATCAATCTCACTATTTTCCTATAAATTTTAAAAAAAAAAGTATAAAATTATAATTCAAAAATAGATTTTTCTTCGCTTGGAAAATTTAATTTCTAAGTATTATATGCATCCAATTTAATGTAAAACAAATCATCAAAGAAATTAACTAATATCAATAACCACAAAGCAATGGGGAATTTATAACTATCAAAAATACGTGATATAATTGATGAAATAATATTCCCCTATTGAAGTGGAAATCATAATCACTAAAAATATTTAGTTGGAATGATTATATAAATAATAATAATAATAATAATAATAATAATAATAATAATAATAATAATATACACATGGTTTCATCATAACCCACTAAAAGAAAATTACTCACTCATAATAACAACACAAATAACTAAATATTTCATAATATTATTACTCACATATAATTTTATTACACAATATTTTTATTTCTCTCTCTTACAATAAGGCTCTGTTCTTTTGATCGAATGACTCGAATCGAATCGAACTTAATCAATCGAATGGATTCGAATCGAATCGAATCAAATATATATTAAGGGTAAATAATAATAATAATGGTAAATAATAATAATAATAGTAATTAACAACAACAACGATAATAGTAATAGTATTAGTAATAATAAGAATAATAATAATTAAGATTAATAATAATAAGAAGAAGAATCGAGTTAATCAATCGAATCAACTAAAGGGACTCGAATCGAATCGAACTAAACTGAATGGACTCGAATCGAATCAATCGAATCAAAATCAAAATAAGTCCAAAAGAACAGGGCCTAACTCTCTCTTTTTTTCTCCTCTCTACACACTACATCTTCCTCCCCTATTTATAATACTTCAAAATTAATAAAATAATAATTTTAAAATTTTTAAATCCCACTACTCAATCATTCACGGCCGCCAAGGAGATGTTGATGTCATGGATGACGTCAGTGAAGAGTTGAATTTCCGGTCCAATCGGGTGTTGACACGTGACGCAATATGGTCCGTCTATTTAATTGTCCTTCGAATGGCCATAACTTCTTCATACGAACTCGGCTTCGGATGATTTTTTTTTTAAAATTATCGTCTCGATAAGATGAATAAAATGAGACCAGTCGTGACTATATTTGAATTTTAGAAAAATATAGTCCTTGAACCAATTGATCTGTCTTGTACCGGTTGGTTTAACCTACAGATATAATTTACACTACGCCATATATGGGTTTTAACAACGCTTTTTTCAATGTTACAAGCAAAATTGTAACCATATATGCCTTGAAAGTGATCTAGGCCTACACTTTTTTTGGTGTTAGCATTGCTATAAATCACTGTTACGGTAGACGTTATTCAGTATCTACGGTAACGTTGAAGTCGGTGTACCCGTTGGTCTTTAAAAAATGTGTAGCCGTTGATCTTTAAAAATCAACAAAAAATAGGCGAGCTCAATGATTATCCGAATATTAGTCAATTAAATAGGCAGGCTCAATCTTTGTCCAAATATTTCAATTAAGCGGGTCAAATTTCAATTATTCACTCCAAACTCTTTCTCTCAACTCTCTCACAGCTCAACCATTGACCAGCCAACCGGCAAATACATTTCGTATCGTATATATAATACCCGAGATTTCTGTTATGTAATTGGAACTTGTGTTATTGTAATGATTGTACTTGGTTTGAGTATTATTCTCCGTATTTCATAATCCGATGTCGTCGAGCATATAATTTCGTGTATGTGATTTTAAGGTTGAAATTCTGTGCATGTAGCGCACGCTACAGGCTAAGGGTAGCGTACGCTAACATGGTTTCATAGCGCACGCTACAGAGTGTAATTAGCGCACGCTATGCGTGGTCAGATTGATTGAGACGTGCGGTAGGTGAGATCTGGCCGGGGGACCCTTGTCGGATTGTGTCGAATGAATCTGGACGGCTTTCGGGAAAAGCCGAGTCAACGCCTTAGCGCACGCTACAGGTATATGCGTAGCGCACGCTAAGTGCCGAGTCTGATTTAGGCTGAGCCGTTAGCGCACGCTACGAGCATGTGGTCTAGCGCGCGCTAATAGCCATTTATTATAAATAGGACAGCATCCTATTCGAGATTTCAGTTCTCTCTACTCTCATAACCCGAACTCTGACACTTATAACATAACTCCCTTCGTCCTAAACACTTCGTATCAACCTCCTAGTTCGAGATTGAAGATCATACATCATTGGAGATTGGTGTTCAAGCCTTCGGTGTTGGATTGCTTCATTTCATCCGTGTTCTTCACTACTTTGAGGTAGGTGATTCTTCACCAATGATTAGTAATGTTCCTAAGGAAGTTTGAATCATGTTTGGATAGCAAGTATTTCGTTTATAATCGGTCATCGCATGTTAGAAGGATACTTTTGACGTATCGGTACTAGATATCGTATGAACCTTTGAACCATCTTATTATAAGGACTCCTAAGCATGTTTAAATCGATTTATGATCAAGTAATCGGATATTACCCAGTTGCTGAGTTGTACACGTTGGAATCATGTGTTTTGAAACGTAAGACGATCGGAACTTAGATTACTTCGTGAAGATCGTAATGGATTATGATATTAAGATGACTATCCGTATATTGGTATTTCATAATCATAAATCTCCCAGAAACCTTATTAGCATGATATGCCCGAGGATAACTTGTATTATCACGGTAGAATTCATGAGTTCTTCACCATTCAACCCAGTTTTTGGTTTGCAGTATTCTGCCATGCAAGATTAGCGCACGCTAACATGTGTGAGTTAACGTGCGCTATCGAGGTTCGGTTATCGCACGAAACGTACGTAGCGTACGTTATGAGACCAGCCGAGTCGATCGCGATCGTGGCTAGCGCACGCTAGTCTTACACGATAGCGTACGCTAACAGTCCGGCTTAGCGCACGTTACGTTGAGTACGTAGCGCGCGCTAAGCAGTCCAGGCAGATTGTTTAGTTTGAGCTTTTCGACCGTAGACCGAATTGTTAGGCCATCGTTCGACTTGAGATGATTTGTATATCGTTCCTTTTGTTAAGGTTCGAGCTTGTTACGTTGATCGGAGGAGGCGGCCTTCGAGTGCGTCGAGAGCATTGAAGTGTATCGTTCTTGCTATCTTCGAGGCAAGTATCGTGATATGTTAATATCGGTATTTTTGGAGCATGCGTATGATTATTCATGTTGTTGAACATGATATTTATTTCGTTGATTTTTCATGATATTCGTCATATAGTGTTTATATGTTCATGTTGATGAACATAATGATTTGGCATATGTGTATGCATGAGTTGTGTTTGTATATGTTGTACGATCTATGCTGAGGGCGCTGGATCGGATGTCCACCTCGTGTTGGTCCGACGGGATCATCTTGGGATCTAGGCTGAGGGCGCTGGATCATTGGACGGGTTATTTCCACCTCGTGTTGGTCCGACGGATCATCTTGGGATCTATGCCGAGGCTGGATCATTGGAATACCCATGCTGTGTAATGGAATCTTGTAGATTCGCATTGTCGGATTCCGGTAGCGGAAGTCCGTGTGATGTATCTTGTTATGTATTGTTGATGCATATTCGAATTGTTTAATATGATACTTGTACTAGCATCGTTTTGCTAACCCCTTCGGGGGTGGACATTTGTTTTGATGTTCAGTAGCTAAGGAGCAGGAAACAACCACGACGTGACGTGACGATTTAAGGGGTTCAGTGATGTTTATTGTTATTGGAGATTTGTTTTCTTGGTTTGGTTTCGGTACTCGAGTACGCGTGTCCTTTTGATATTAATTTGATATGGTTGTATTAATTACCCGTTGAACCAGTTGTACGTTTTCATAAACTTGAATTTTCGCAGTATTGATGTCTTATATTTACTTTCCTTTTTAATTAGCCTTGTAAATCCTTACTTAAAGGGTTTACGGCGCTGTAATTATTCCGAATATCTCGGGGTGTTACAGAATATGGTATCAGAGCTAAGATTCATGGATATCTTGGCAGTCGGGTTTTAGTTGGGTCTATTTACGTTATTTGATTTACGGGTCGTTTGTAACATCACTGTTCAGCCGAAGTCGTCATGTGGACCGTGGTTGTAAGTCTCTTAATCTCTTATACTACCATTTTACTTAATTACTGTTTTGTGAGTATTGACGGACTTTATTTCGAAAAATTTTGTTCTGGATATTGAGAAATTGCGTTTACAGTATGTTGAGAGGAGGACGTGGACGCGGACGCGGTCGTGGACGCGGACGTGGTAACATGAGACACGAGGATTCCGCAACTACCCCTGAAATATCGGCTAGTCGAACCGATTCCCATTATGGAGGGCAGAAAGGATCAGCGAATGATGACGCAAATCCTAACATGCCAGGAGTGCTTCAACAGGTGGTGGCGCAGATAAACCAGTTCGCCCAGGTCGTTGATCGCATGCAGACGGCGATGGGACAGCAGCACCACGAGGATAACCGGGGAGACAGATGGCTTGCGGAAGTGGTTAAATTGCACCCGCCAAAATTTGACGGATCTGCTGAGGCACATACTTGGGATCACTGGCTCAAGGAGTTGGAGAAGATATTCGTGGGTCTTAACTATCCCGAGGACCGGAAGGTTCCCATTGCCCAGTATTTTCTGACTGGGGAGGCCTTTGATTGGTGGGAGGCTATTCGACCCGAGAATCGTAATGCGGATTGGACGGAATTCAAACAAATGATGGAAGCACAGTATTGTCCTCGTCCAGTTAGAGAGGCGAAGATCCGAGAGTTTTTCTCACCACAGAGTTCGGAGGCATCTGTGACAGATGTAATTAAAACTTTTAATCATCAGCTGACTTGTGTGCGACACTTGGTCAGAACGGAGGCAGAAAAGATTTTTCATTTTGATATGCGGATGAAGCCGGAGATTCAGCAGTACATGTCCGGATTCGAGTGTACTACGTTGCGACAGTACCAAGACAAAGCGCTGGCCTACGACATGAAAGAGGCGGCGGTGGAGAAATCAGTAGAGGCAAAGAAGCAGAAGGTGACCGGCAGCTTTGCAGAAAACAAGAGTGGTGGGGCCCGCAAGGGCTAGACTTCCTTTTATTCGGCTAGGAAACCTCCACATCCTTCTAGAGGCGGAAAGAAGTTCCGGGCAACATCAGCAGTTTCGGACGCATCAAAGAAATGCTACAATTGTGGTCGAGCAGGGCATATTCGACGTGATTGCCCCGCATCTTCTGTGACTTGTTACGATTGTGGGCAAGAAGGGCACCGTGCGGCCTTCTGTGGAGCCGCTGCTAGATCTTTTGGTACCCGCACTCCAGCACCAGTTCCTAAGGAGATAAGTGTGAACCAGACACGCAGAGTGGATTTCAGCAGCAGTAACGCTGGGAAGAGAGAGACATCCATCTTGGGTCCGTTCCTCCGCGCCTGTACGAAATGAGGAGATCTGACGACAGAACACCGCCGTTGCATCAGTACGATTCAGATCCTTTTGCAACCAGTTAGTGTCTTGTTCGATTCGGGAGCTACGCATTCTTTTATATCTTTGAACTGTGTTAAACGTTTGAACATCTCGTGCTTGTATAATTGTGAACCTTATGTTGTGGGATTACCGAGCGGAGAGAAAATTGTGGGAACACTAGAAGCTAGGGATTTCCCAGTATCTATAGAAGGAAGAGATTGGCCATCGAATCTTATTGTAGTTGACATCTGCGGTGACGATTTAATTCTCGGAGATGATTGGCTCAACCGTTATGGAGTGTCTTTGAATTACCGAGAGAGAGTCATTTCCATCATTGCTGATGACGGATCTGAACACTTATTCCGAGGATGGAGACCGGGAAGCTCGGGGAAATTGATCAAGGCAATGAAAGCCGTGAAATTACTGAAGCAGGAATGTCACGGACTTTGGTGCTATGCCATGAGGAAAGAGGAAGGAGGAGAGCTCTCGTCTATTTCAGTTGTGAATGAGTTCTCAGATGTATTTCCTGACGAACTACCTGGGTTACCTCCGCAGAGGGGAGTGGAATTCACTATCGAACTAGAGCCTGGAGCAGCTCCTATTTCCACGGCACCATACCGCATGGCGCCAACCGAGATGTATGAACTCAAGAAACAACTGGAGGAATTGTTACAGAAGGGCTATATTCAACCTAGCGTTTCTCCTTGGGGAGCGCCCGTTCTCTTTGTCCGGAAGAAAGACGGATCCCTCCGACTGTGTATTGATTACAGGGAACTCAATAAGATGACAATCAAGAACAAGTATCCTATACCTCGGATCGACGACTTGTCTGATCAACTGCAAGGGGCAAGGGTATTCTCGAAGATTGACTTGCGATCGTGATACCATCGCTTGAGAATTAAGG
Source organism: Orobanche coerulescens (assembly GCA_033398695.1). NCBI lineage: Eukaryota > Viridiplantae > Streptophyta > Magnoliopsida > Lamiales > Orobanchaceae > Orobanche > Orobanche coerulescens. The sequence continues at coordinate 68,352,317 of CM065810.1, forward strand.
AATCGGATATCCGAAATCGCTTTGGATCCGTGCGGGCATTATGAATTTGTAGTGATGCCATTTGGACTTACCAATGCTCCTGCGGTATTCATGCAATTGATGAATCGGGTATTCTTGGAGTACTTGGATAAATTTGTGGTCGTTTTCATTGACGACATTTTGATATATTCGAGGGACGCAGAGGAACATGCTGATCATTTACGTGTGGTTTTGAGCATCTTGAGAAAGGAACAGCTATATGCAAAATTTTCTAAATGCGAGTTCTGGCTTAAGGAAGTAACCTTCCTTGGGCATGTGATATCATCCGACGGAGTTCAGGTGGACCCGAAGAAAGTCGAAGCAATCTTGGAATGGGAAGCCCCTAAAAACGTAAAAGAAGTCCGAAGCTTCTTAGGACTTGCTGGATATTATCGCCGCTTTGTAGAGGGATTTTCCAAAATTGCTCGTCCGCTCACCCAGCTGTTACAGAAAACTCAAAAGTTCGCGTGGAATGAGAAGTGCCAGTGGTTTGTGAACTTAAGAAGAGACTGACGACAGCACCTATATTAGCGCTGCCAGAAGGAACTGACGGATTTATAGTATACAGCGACGCATCAAATCAGGGTTTGGGTTGTGTGTTGATGCAAAAGGATAAAGTGATTGCTTATGCTTCTCGGCAATTAAAATCGTACGAAGTTAATTATCCGACTCATGATCTGGAGCTAGCAGCTGTGGTCTTTGCCTTGAAAATTTGGCGACATTATCTGTACGGCACTCATTGTCAGATCTTTACAGATCATAAGAGCCTCAAATACATTTTCAGTCAGAAAGAATTAAACATGAGGCAGAGAAGGTGGTTGGAATTGATCAAGGATTACGACTTAGAGATTCTCTATCATCCGGGGAAAGCAAATGTAGTAGCCGATGCATTGAGCCGTAAACCTGTTTCTCTTCGAGTGTTGGAAGCTCTTACGCCTGCATCAAAGATTCAACGAGAACTGATCCGCGAAGGGATTGAAGTATGGGCACCAGGAATCCAAGGGCAACTTTATGTGATGGAACTGACTTCATCACTAGTCGAGAAGATCAAGTCCAAGCAGTTGGACGATTCTCTGATCCTTCGATTATGTGACGAAGTAAAGAAAGGAAAAGCCCCAGGATTCGTGATACAAGATGATGGAGTTCTGAGATTTCAAAGTCGACTTTGCGTTCCCGATGATGATGATTTGAGACGGACTATTCTGAAAGAAGCTCATAGCGCGCCCTATTCTATTCACCCGGGCAGCAGTAAGATGTATAAAGATCTAAAACAAAACTTCTGGTGGGGGAATATGAAGAAGGACGTAGCAGAGTATGTTTCGAAGTGTTTGACTTGTCAGCAGGTCAAGATTGAGCATCAGCGACCTGCCGGGATGTTAAAGCCGCTTCCGATCCCTGAATGGAAGTGGGAGGACATTTCGATGGATTTCATCACCAGTATGCCAAGGACTAGAGAGGGAATGAACATGATTTGGGTCGTAGTTGATCGACTAACCAAGTCGGCTCATTTGCTAGGAATCAAAGATACATGGGGACCCGAGAGATTGGCACGAGTATTTGTTGCGGAGATAGTCAGATTGCATGGGACGCCGAAGACCATTATTTCGGATCGAGATGGTCGCTTCGTGTCGCACTTCTGGAAGGCAGTTCACAAGGCTTTGGGGACTGAGCTCAACTTTAGCACAGCTTATCATCCCCAAACAGACGGTCAGTCCGAAAGGACTATTCAAACTGTAGAAGACATGCTTAGAGCTTGTGCGTTGGATTGGTCAACTGATTGGGAAGTTCACTTGCCCTTGATCGAATTCACTTACAATAATAGTTGGCATGCTTCTATTAGAATGGCACCATTTGAAGCTTTGTACGGGAGGAGGTGCCGATCACCCCTGTGTTGGGATGATTCTTCGGATTTGATCGGGACGGAACCGGAATTGATTATTCAGACTCAAGAGAAGATAGCTGTGATTCGAGAGAGACTGTTGACTGCCCAGAGTCGACAGAAGTCTTATGCAGATGTACGTCGTCGCCCTCTAGAGTTCGACACTGGGGACCACGTACTATTGAAGGTGTCTCCTACACGAGGGATTTTCCGTTTTGGGAGAAGAGGTAAGCTAAGTCCAAGATATATCGGACCATTTGAGATCCTAGAGAGAGTTGGGGATCTAGCATACAGGTTGGCCTTACCGCCATCGCTGAGTCATGTTCACAATGTGTTTCACGTATCCCAACCGCTAAGTATGTACTGGACCCCACACATCATTGATTTCGAGATCGAGATAGCTAATGATGGTACCTTCGAAGAGAGACCAATCAAGATACTTGAGAGCCGGATCAAACAATTGAGGAATAAACCAATACATTTGGTTAAAGTACAATGGTCACGACATGGAGTCGAAGAGGCCACTTGGGAAACGGAGGACGGTATGAAGGCTAAATATCCGGAGTTGTTTCATCCTAAGTTTCGGGACGAAACTTCTTTTTCGTATCGTATATGTAATACCCGAGATTTCTGTTATGTAATTGGAACTTGTGTTATTGTAATGATTGTACTTGGTTTGAGTATTATTCTCCGTATTTCATAATCCGATGTCGTCGAGCATATAATTTCGTGTATGTGATTTTAAGGTTGAAATTCTGTGCATGTAGCGCACGCTACAGGCTAAGGGTAGCGTACGCTAACATGGTTTCATAGCGCACGCTACAGAGTGTAATTAGCGCACGCTATGCGTGGTCAGATTGATTGAGACGTGTGGTAGGTGAGATCTGGCCGGGGGACCCTTGTCGGATTGTGTCGAATGAATCTGGATGGCTTTCGGGAAAAGCCGAGTCAACGCCTTAGCGCACGCTACAGGTATATGCGTAGCGCACGCTAAGTGCCGAGTACAGTTTAGACTGTGAGCCGTTAGCGCACGCTACGAACAGGGTCTAGCGCGCGCTAATAGCCATTTATTATAAATAGGACAGCATCCTATTCGAGATTTCAGTTCTCTCTACTCTCATAACCCGAACTCTGACACTTATAACATAACTCCCTTCGTCCTAAACACTTCGTATCAACCTCCTAGTTCGAGATTGAAGATCATACATCATTGGAGATTGGTGTTCAAGCCTTCGGTGTTGGATTGCTTCATTTCATCCGTGTTCTTCACTACTTTGAGGTAGGTGATTCTTCACCAATGATTAGTAATGTTCCTAAGGAAGTTTGAATCATGTTTGGATAGCAAGTATTTCGTTTATAATCGGTCATCGCATGTTAGAAGGATACTTTTGACGTATCGGTACTAGATATCGTATGAACCTTTGAACCATCTTATTATAAGGACTCCTAAGCATGTTTAAATCGATTTATGATCAAGTAATCGGATATTACCCAGTTGCTGAGTTGTACACGTTGGAATCATGTGTTTTGAAACGTAAGACGATCGGAACTTAGATTACTTCGTGAAGATCGTAATGGATTATGATATTAAGATGACTATCCGTATATTGGTATTTCATAATCATAAATCTCCCAGAAACCTTATTAGCATGATATGCCCGAGGATAACTTGTATTATCACGGTAGAATTCATGAGTTCTTCACCATTCAACCCAGTTTTCGGTTTGCAGTATTCTGCCATGCAAGATTAGCGCACGCTAACATGTGTGAGTTAACGTGCGCTATCGAGGTTCGGTTATCGCACGAAACGTATGTAGCGTACGTTATGAGACCAGCCGAGTCAGACTGCCAGTCCGTGGCTAGCGCACGCTAGTCTTACACGATAGCGTACGCTAACAGTCCGGCTTAGCGCACGTTACGTTGAGTACGTAGCGCGCGCTAAGCAGTCCAGGCAGATTGTTTAGTTTGAGCTTTTCGACCGTAGACCGAATTGTTAGGCCATCGTTCGACATGAGATGATTTGTATATCGTTCCTTTTGTTAAGGTTCGAGCTTGTTACGTTGATCGGAGGAGGCGGCCTTCGAGTGCGTCGAGAGCATTGAAGTGTATCGTTCTTGCTATCTTCGAGGCAAGTATCGTGATATGTTAATATCGGTATTTTTGGAGCATGCGTATGATTATTCATGTTGTTGAACATGATATTTATTTCGTTGATTTTTCATGATATTCGTCATATAGTGTTTATATGTTCATGTTGATGAACATAATGATTTGGCATATGTGTATGCATGAGTTGTGTTTGTATATGTTGTACGATCTATGCTGAGGGCGCTGGATCGGATGTCCACCTCGTGTTGGTCCGACGGGATCATCTTGGGATCTAGGCTGAGGGCGCTGGATCATTGGACGGGTTATTTCCACCTCGTATTGGTCCGACGGGATCATCTTGGGATCTATGCTGAGGGCGCTGGATCATTGGAATACCCATGCTGTGTAATGGAATCTTGTAGATTCGCATTGTCGGATTCCGGTAGCGGAAGTCCGTGTGATGTATCTTGTTATGTATTGTTGATGCATATTCGAATTGTTTAATATGATACTTGTACTAGCATCGTTTTGCTAACCCCTTCGGGGTGGACATTTGTTTTGATGTTCAGGTAGCCAAGGAGCAGGGAAACAGCCACAGTACCGACGTGACGACGAAGGGGTTCAGTGATGTTTATTGTTATTGGAGATTTGTTTTCTTGGTTTGGTTTCGGTACTCGAGTACGTGTGTCCTTTTGATATTAATTCGATATGGTTGTATTAATTACCCGTTGAACCAGTTGTACGTTTTCATAAACTTGAATTTTCGCAGTATTGATGTCTTATATTTACTTTCCTTTTTAATTAGCCTTGTAAATCCTTACTTAAAGGTTTTACGGCGCTGTAATTATTCCGAATATCTCAGGGTGTTACAGTATATCTTCTATATATATAAGTAGGAAAAATAATATAAGTAAAATAAATATAAGTTATATATATATATACTATCTTATATGTCGGTGATGGTCGAAATCGCATTTCTTCATCGGGCGACTCTTACTTCTCTTCCTTTGGCGTTTCTTCCTTTCTTCTTCATTTGCGGACTTGATTTCTTATTCTCCTGTCCGCCGTTCATTCACTTCCCAATTTACCTACAAGGTTCAGTAATAAATCACCCTGCATCACTGGAAGCTGTCGACCGGTGCCCCCAATTCCCATCACATCCTCTACAAATCTTGTGGTCATAACAAACTCTCTTTCCCCACAACTTTAATCCCTTCCAAATCCCCTTTTCTTTGTTCACAGAACTATCCCACTCCCACCTCCTATGGCAGCCAGAATTTCGATCGGCACCACTGCCTCCTCGAGAACTATGGCCTATTTCAAGCACGGACCGTTTCTCGGCTCGAGGCCCACCTCAGTAATCGGGCCCAATTTCCGGGTTTCCCCATTCCTTCAGAAATGTCGCCGGGTTTTGAGGCTTAAGAGGAGAAAATACAAATTGACGGTCTATGTTACGCTGGAGGATGAGAAATCGAAACATTTGGGGGCGAAAAACGGAGGAGGGCATGCTGGGATGGAAGTATCAGCGGCGATGATGGCCGGCGTGGTGGAGATGGTGGTGCGGAAGAAATCAGAGAGGTCCGTATATTTGGTGGCCGCAGTTAAGTCGATCCTCAAGGTTACTTCTATGGTGGTCATGTCTGTTTAACACCGATTCGCTTAGAAAATGGAGGTAAATTTCTACTCCAGCTCCAGATTGCATCAGTTCCCCCCTGAAATTACAAATTTTTACCCATCTCTTAGTTGTAACTAGAAATAATTATTTTACCCTTTCAACATCAAACTTTTGTTATTGATAGTCTCTTGAATACTTAAAAGATGCATCTTAATTGTTGATGTGTGACAAATTATAAATTTTAATCAGGGCTGAACCAGGGGATATTCTGGATTTCCTACTATCTTAAAAGAGTGTGTGTTGGTGATGGTTGAAATCACATTTCTTCATCGGGCGACTCTTTCACTTCTCTTCCTTTGGCGTTTCTTCCTTTCTTCTTCATTTGCGGACTTGATCCCGTGCTCCATATATATCTTTCTCTCTCTCTGTATATCTCTGTGTCATGTAAACATGTGGGAATTATAATATCATGCTGATTAAGTTTGAATACCTCATTTGATGTACAGTGATGGTGACAAAGCATTTGGCACATCATCTGAACTCTTTCTTGATGGCAGGATGAGAATTGCATCTGATGGCATTATAGTGGTTAGGTACGTAATATAGAAATCCCAAACTTATTTCTTTCTTGAATTTGTTGTTACATGAAGTCAGTTTTATATCTGTCGTGCAGTATGGAAATTATGCGCCCTCAGGCTGTAAATGGTGTGATACCCGTAATTTCGATTTCCGGTAATTTCTTTTTTTCAGCGGAAGTCTGTTTTGACGACTTGCTCATGACCGTTTCGTCATTCAGAGAATGATTAATTCTACACTTTTTGTCATCCGAGTTCGTTTCGGTGTTGTTTTGTTGAGTTCCGTGCTTTTTAGCGACTTTTCCGCACTTGAGTTCGATTCTTGCGAATCTCATTTGAAACTGCTGTTTCGAGTTTCCCGTAAGTCGGTTTAACTTTGTTAGACGTGTTGTGAACTTCGGTTTGGTCATTCGATCACGTATCGTGATTTTCGGGCGTTTTGGGCCATTTTGTAATTTACCCAAAGTTACGGGTATCCGTATCTGTATTTGTTGTCTCGACCCTTTTCTTGGTCGCGTATAATTAATTATTGCATTATGTTTTCATTTCGGGTCGTCGATGTTTTCTGCGAGATTTTCGTCGTGTTTGTTCCGTACGTTTTCGGAAATCGAGACATCGGATCATGACGGCTGAGCAGTTGGCCGGATGGTGGCGGGTCCTGGCCGGACGATTGTGGGCACTGGCCGGGCTGACGCGGCAGGAACCGGCATAGCGCGCGCTACTTCCGGAAGGCTGCGTGCGCTAACCGGCAGGAGTAGCGCACGTTACGCGGCCGACCGACGCACGCTATCGGGTCAGGGCAGAGAGGTTCTGAGGTTCTGGACTCGGGTAGGATCGGCAGGTAGCGCACGCTACTGTCGGTCGTGGCGCACACTAACCGGCAGGGATAGCGCACGCTGTCGGCCGACTAGCGTACGTTACCTGGGTGAGCTGTTTAGTCCAGAGGCTACTAGACAGGTAGGCTAGCGCGCGCAGGCTTCTGGCCGTAGCGCATGCTAGCGGGGGTCGGGCGGACAGGTCACAGTCGGCAGGATTGGTCGGTGGTGCCGGGTCGTGCGAGCCTTGGCTGAGGGTACTAGGCCGATAGCGCACGCTAGTCCGGGAAGGCTAGCGCACGCTAGTTCCGGCCCAGTATAAATGTGACAGAGTAGTCACATTTCCTCTCGTTTTTCACTTCCTTCCTTCTCTCTCCGCGGCTGGCGATTCGGAGGTGACGAAGCCATGTTGTTTAACAACAAATCCATGAAGTTCTTGAGGTTATATCATTGATCAATCATCCTATAACATCCTTCGATCCAGCGAATCAACGTGAGATTTCCTAGAACCCTATTTTGAGAAATTTTGGGCTTTTTGCGTTTTTGTCCGATTCGTTCCGTATTGTTGATTAATTCATGTTGGGTATGATTAATCTTGGTAGTATTCTTGTGTTTCACATCATTTAATCCATCGTTCTTCGTCGAATCGAAGTATATTTCGTGATTTCCTTCGAATCGACTTTTTGGGGGATTTGTTCTCGATCTCGTTTTCCATCCATTTTTTGATGGATCGATTGTGGTTAAATGATGTTGTTAAACATATTCTATGGATTGTATATCCATATTTCGACTTGGAATTCCGTTTTCGTGTTTTGTCGGGACGAATCGTGTTCTTGGCCGTTTTGGGGAAAACACTCGAACTTTCGTCATTCGTTCTTTGAATTCAACGTCTTTAAGTCGTGCTATGGAATTCATTTTCATTGTTGTTATTGTCCTTCGTAGTTTATTATCGCGAGTTGGCATTCGGTAGAGTCGACGGGTTCGTAGTCGGTTCGTGCCAACCTACTTCGATCGATTCTCCGTGTTGTTCTTATTCGAGGCAAGTACCTTGCTCATACAATTCTTATTTTATGGATATGATGAACGGTGATCGTCTTGGTGTGTTTGTTTAGTTGTTGAATTGAAGTTTCAAAAGGTTTCGGTTTGGCCTCGTTAAAGGCTCTCTTTCAAAACGCGTGTGTGTTTTGTGAACGTTGTGTTTTGGGAATTCGTTATGATTTGATTATTTTGAACGTTGGAGGCTTTGATGATATCCCTGTTGTTTAAAAGTTATGGAATCGTGTATTCCGTGTTTAATCTTGTTATTGTGTTTTTGAAGAGTTTGATAATGTTGTCGGATAAGTGGCCATCTCTAGTAAGTATTCTTGATGAACTTACATTCTTAGCATATTAGTATTGCATGAGTAATGTGTGTGTGTGTGTATGCTCACTATGGGTTAGATCCGACGGGGTCTCGGTAGGGGTCCACGGAGGGGTGGATCCGCGAGCTTGCTTTTAACCACTATGGGTTAGATCCGACGGGGTCTCGGTAGGGGTCCACGGAGGGGTGGATCCATGGTTAATTGTGATGCATTTTACAAATGTGATTTGATTATGGTATTTCCGGAAATGAGTGCTTTGGAACTATGTTTTCATGTTTGCATGCATTGACTAAGTGTGTAAGAGGTAAGTTGTTCGTTTGGCTTACTTGGCTAGGATGGCACTAGAGTATTTGTCGTCTGTGTTTAAACCTTGGGTTGTGAATTTTGATGTTGGAAGACGAATCTTGTTGTCGTTCTTGTGTACTGTGAGTTGATGAGATTTGGGGCTAAAATCCCAATGGTTTTGTAAAAGTCATTTTACGGATTTGGGGCTAAAATCCCAACGGTTTGGTAAATGTCATTTTACGAGAAGTAAACCTTTGGGGCGGTGACCCCTTTCGTCTTTTGGGTTTTGAAAAGTGGGATTTGATAATCCTAAATTATTTTCTATTAAAACTCTCGATGGCATTCTAAACTGTTTTATAAATTATTTCCATTGATTTGTGATCTTTCGGTTTTGGAACGTTTTCTCAAATTCTTGCCTCGGGAAGTACTTTTCGTTTCGGTTGGATCTTTGAGGATTCCGGGTTATTGTTATTCATGGAATGTGAATTGTATGACTCGTATTTTTGCACTTGTACTTGCACTAGCAAAACAGTGGAGTTTTGCTAACCCCCGAGTATTCGGGGGGTGGATGTCTGTGTTTGCATTTAGGTTTTGTAGCATAACACAGGGTCGTCATGAAGGATGATGAAAGATGATCGATACTAATCACATGAGGAACCGTACATCGTGTATTGGTTCAGTTGTACTTTATTTTCCGCTGCTATATTTTTCCCGTTGTACGGGTGTGGTTGTGTTTTGACCCCTGCGTGGGCATGAGTTGTAATCGAGTTGTATGTTTTTATTGAAAGGCCAAATCGGTCTACTGAGTCATTTTAGCCTTAAAGGCATTGTCGAGATGTTTCATGTTGTTACTAGCCTGGTAGATCCTTGAGGAAAGGTTCTACGGCGTGTAATATCCCTGAGCGGATTAGGGGTGTTACATAAATGGTATCGGAGATTAGGTTGTGGAAACCTAGTCTGTCAGGTCAGTGGTGCCTGTTGAGTTGTGTCTCGTCGGATTTTGTCTGACTAAGTCGTGTCGCGACGCATCGTCTGAGTTTGTTGGTCGTGATTATTATCATGGGGCGATCATCATCTTCGTGCGACCTGTGGATGTAAGTCTCCCTTCTTTGTGTTGTGCCTCGTGTGACACGAGCTATTTTTATGATTATTTGTTAAGTGACGGAATCCTCTTATGGATTTTGATTTCTTGATATGCGGTTATTTGACCCTCATATTTCGTTCATATGAGGAGCAGTGTTGCTGGATTGTGCATGTTTGACTTTATTTCTTTTATCCACTGCGTGAGTTCTTTTGTAATGGCTTTCGGTATTTTACCGACTGAGTTTATTTCGAAAACCGATTCCCTTAACCGAGTTTTTGGCATTATGGCCTTGATCGCTTTGGCGAAATTCTTATGACGGTATTTAGTATTTTGTAAATGGCTTTTGTGAGTTTTTGAAATATTACCGTCATCGGCCTTTTTGGCGTTTTTTTTGTAAATAGCTTTTAGCCTGGTGGGTTCCGGCACGGGACCCACGGCGCTATAAAGTTTTGTGTAATTACCTGAATTTTTTGGCATTCTAGCCCATTGAATTATCTTTGAAAATCTTGAGTATCTTAGAAAATAAATTTCGAGACGTACTTTTAAAATGAATTATTTTCTCGTGGTACATCCAAGGTACCACAACATGTTTCAAAATTCTTCTACCTCGAGGACCAAAATCTTTTGAGATATTTTCGATGTTTAGAAACACTTATACTTAGACCCGAGGGTCGAATATTTCTGAAAGTCTTTCGCTAAACTCATTTTTACCAAACGCATGATGGTTTTCAAAGTCTCGATAACGATATTTCACGTTTGTACTTTTTTGAAAGGTGATACTCAAGATCAACCGGTGTTCTTCTAAATTATTTTCAAAATGAGGTTTTCGTTTTTAAAACCTATCCATTCCCGTTTGAGGGATGGGTATGTATGTATGATGTTCGCGTTGTCATTTTGATGTTTGCTCCCGAGTATGATCGAATTGGCGGTGTGAGCGTTGAGTCGTTTTCCACACATTTGTTGTGTTAGCCCTCTGTGAGAGGTGGGATGTTGGTATTGAATATTGTCGCCTCGTAGTGATTTCTGCGTTGTCGCACATGTGCGAGCTGTTAGAGCTTGGTATGGTATGACCGTGTGCATTGGTGATGGTTCCGTTATGTGTCGGTTGTTTAATGTCTTGTTACCTTGCTCCCGTTTTTGTGAATTTCGTGGACGAGGTCGGAGGTAATACCCGTACTATTTTGACTTCTGTATTTTCTCTTTCTCCAGTCTATGGATTCGCTCATGTTCGTTGATACTTTATGAACTTGTTCTGTATTTCGGTTTCATCGTCCGAACGAACTGTGATCTTGTTGTGGGTCGATCTGGTTATCGCTGCGACTTTTTCGAGTTCGGTTTGATTCTTGTGAACCTTGTTCAGAAGTGACATCATTTGGTTCTATTGGTTCTTTTATTCAAAGTGGATCGGATTTGGAACTCCTGTGTTTTCGACTCTGTCGACTCGTTTATGCTCGTTAACGTTTTCTGAACTTTCCCTATCCCTTGCTTTTGTTGATCGAACGAGTGTGGTATTGTTTCGGAATAACTCGTTTGTCGTTGTGACTTTTCAATTTCTATTCCCTTTCATGTGGATCTCATGTGAATGCACATGTTGTTGTTTTCATCGGATCATATATTGTCTCGAGTCGAGATGCGAACCTTGGAATTGTTGTTTGAATTTTATTGTTCTTCGTGATTCGAACATGAGTGTTCGATTTTTCTTGTTTCGATCGTTGTGATTCAATCGTTTGATTGTTCGGTTTTTGTTGATTTGGTTTGTGATCGTTGAACGTTCAGACTCCTTCGTAATTCCCTTAAGTTCGGGAAATTAGTCTCGTTTTCGATCTTCCAGCCCTTGGGCGGTGGGATTCCATATTTGTTCAGCGGTTGGCTCGCATTTTGATTGATGTACCGTTGGGTTGGTCAATCATATTGATTTTCGTTCGTTGTGTTTTGTGATTGTTCGGATAATCGACTCGATTGTATTGTCTGTTTGATGACACTTGTCACTTGTTGATTTTATTATGTCTCTACCGGTGGCGTTGTGTTAGTCGCCGTGGAGCGTATTTTCACGCCATACATCTCTTTACGTTTCTTGCAGCGTTTCGCCGTCGGGCGCGAGTTTTCGGTTTTTGTGTATCTCGTCGAGTTTTCCTGGCAGGGGATATTGCTTCTCCCTACTTATTTTAAGTTTCGGGACGAAACTTCTTTTAAGGAGGGTAGAATGTGATACCCGTAATTTCGATTTCCGGTAATTTTTTTTCGGCGGAAGTCCGTTTTGACGACTCGCTCATGACCGTTTCGTCATTCAGAGAATGATTAATTCTACACTTTTTGTCATCCGAGTTCGTTTCAGTGTTGTTTTGTTGAGTTCCGTGCTTTTTAGTGACTTTTCCGCACTTGAGTTCGATTCTTGCGAATCTCATTCAAAACTACTGTTTCGAGTTTCCCGTAAGTCCGTTTAACTTTGTTAGACGTGTTGTGAACTTCGGTTTGGTTATTCGATCACGTATCGTGATTTTCGGGTATTTCGGGCCATTTTGTAATTTACCCAAAGTTACGGGTATCCGTATCTATATTTGTTGTCTCGAACTTTTTCTTGGTCACGTATGATTAATTATTGCCTTATGTTTTCATTTCGGGTCGCTGATGTTGTCCGCGAGATTTTTGTCGTGTTCGTTCCGTACGTTTTCGGAAATCGAGTCGTCGGATCATGACGGTACCGGCCGGACGGTGGCGGGTCTGGTCGGACGGTTGCAGACCGCCAGCCGACGCTGGCAGAATCGGGCGTAGCGCGCGCTACTGCCGGAAGGCTGCGTGCGCTAACCGGCAGGAGTAGCGCACGTTACGCGGCCGGCCGACGCACGCTATCGGGTCAGGGCAGAGAGGTTCTGAGGTTCTGGACTCGGGTAGGATCGGCAGGTAGCGCACGCTACTGTCGGTCGTGGCGCACGCTAACCGGCAGGGGTAGCGCACGCTGTCGGCCGACTAGCGTACGTTACCTGGGCGAGCTGTTTAGTCGAGAGGCTACTGGACAGGTCGGCTAGCGCGCACAGGCTTCCGGCCGTAGCGCACGCTAGCGGGGGTCGGGCGGACAAGTCACGGTCGGCAGGATTGGTCGGTGGTGCCGGGTCGTGCGAGCCCTGGCCGAGAGTACTAGGCCGATACTGGCCGATAGCGCACGCTAGTCCGGGAAGGCTAGCGCACGCTAGTTCCGGCCCAGTATAAATTTGACAGAGCAGTGACATTTCCTCTCGTTTTTCACTTCCTTCCCTGTCCGCGGCTGGCGATTCGGAGGTGACGAAACCATGTTGTTTAACAACAAATCCATGAAGTTCTTGAGGTTATATCATTGATCAATCATCCTATAACATCCTTCGATCCAGCGAATCAAGGTGAGATTTCCTAGAACCCTATTTTGAGAAATTTTGGGGTTTTTGCGTTTTTGTCCAACTCGTTCCGTATTGTTGATTAATTCATGTTGGGTATGATTAATCTTGGTAGTATTCTTGTGTTTAACATCATTTAATCCATCGTTGTTCGTCGAATCGAAGTATATTTCTTGATTTCCTTCGAATCGACTTTTTGGGGGATTTGTTCTCGATCTCGTTTTCCATCCGTTTTTGATGGATCGATTGTGGTTAAATGATTTTGTTAAACATATTATATGGATTGTATATCCATATTTCGACTTGGAATTCCATTTTCATGTTTTGTTGGGACGAATCGTATTATTGGCCGTTTTGGGGAAAACACTCGAACTTTCGTCATTCGTTCTTTGAATTCAACGGCTTTAAGTTGTGCTATGGAATTCATTTTCATTGTTGTTATTGTCCTTCATAGTTTATTATCGCGAGTTGGCATTCGGTGGAGTCGACGGGTTCGTAGTCGGTTCGTGCCAACCTACTTCGATCGATTCTCCGCGTTGTTCTTATTCGAGGCAAGTACCTTGCTCATACAATTCTTATTTTATGGATATGATGAACGATGATCGTCTTGGTGTGTCTATTTAGTTGTTGAATTGAAGTTTCAAAAGATTTCGGTTTGGCCTCGTTAAAGGCTCTCTTTCAAAACGCGTGTGTGTTTTGTGAACGTTGTGTTTTTGGAATTGGTTATGATTTGATTATTTTGAACGTTGAAGGCTTTGATGATATCCCTGTTGTTTAAAAGTTATGGAATCGTGTATTCCGTGTTTAATCTTGTTATTGTGTTTTTGAAGAGTTTGATAATGTTGTCGGATAAGTGGTCATCTCTAGTAAGTATTCTTGATGAATTTACATTCTTAGCATATTAGTATTGCATGAGTAACGTGTGTGTGTATGCTCACTATGGGTTAGATCCGACGGGGTCTCGGTAGGAGTCCACGGAGGGGTGGATCCACGAGCTTGCTTTTAACCACTATGGGTTAGATCCGACGGGGTCTCGGTAGGGGTCCACGGAGGGGTGGATCCACGGTTAATTGTGGTGCATTTTGCAAATGTGATTTGATTATGGTATTTCCGGAAATGAGTGCTTTGGAACTATGTTTTCATGTTTGCATGCATTGACTAAGTGTGTAAGAGGTAATTTATTCGTTTGGCTTGGCTAGGATGACACTAGAGTATTTGTCGTCTGTGTTTAAACCTTGGGTTGTGAATTTTTATGTTGGAAGACGAACCTTGTTGTCGTTCTCGTGTACTGTGAGTTGATGAGATTTGGGGCTAAAATCCCAATGGTTTTGTAAAAGTCATTTTACGGATTTGGGGCTACAATCCCAACGGTTTAGTAAATGTCATTTTACGAGAAGTAAACCTTTGGGGCGGTGACCCCTTTCGTCTTTTGGGTTTTGAAAAGTGGGATTTGATAATCCTAAATTGTTTTCTATTAAAACTCTCGATGGCATTCTAAACTATTTTATAAATTATTTCCATTGATTTGTGATCTTTCGGTTTTGGAACGTTTTCTCAAATTTTTGCCTCGGGAAGTACTTTTCATTTCGTTTGGATCTTTGAGGATTCTTGGTTATTGTTATTCATGGAATGTGAATTGTATGACTCGTATTTTTGCACTTGTACTTGCACTAGCAAAACAGTAGAGTTTTGCTAACCCCCGAGTATTCGGGGGGTGGATGTCTGTGTTTGCATTCAGGTTTCGTAGCATAACACAGGGTCGGCACGAAGGATGATGAAAGATGATCGATACTAATCACATGAGGAACCGTACATCGTGTATTGGTTCAGTTGTACTTTATTTTCCGCTGCTATATTTTTCCCGTTGTACGGGTGTGGTTGTGTTTTGACCCCTGCGTGGGCATGAGTTGTAATCGAGTTGTATGTTTTTATTGAAAGGCCAAATCGGTCTACTGAGTCATTTTAGCCTTAAAGGCATTGTCGAGATGTTTCATGTTGTTACTAGCCTGGTAGATCCTTGAGGAAAGGTTCTACGGCGTGTAATATCCCTGAGCGGATTCGGGGTGTTACAAATGGTTCACTTGAGAATGCTTTGAAAGGAAAAATAAGAATCACTACATGATGCTTATGGCTTGATAAAGGAAAACTTCTGAATGCACTTCATAACGCCTGCACGTGGTGCATTGTGGAGTTGTCCTGTTACTTGCCCTCTTGTCCACATGGAAAGAATTGTGTCTGAAGTATTAAGAAAAATGGTAAGGAAGCACAGTAGCAAACGACCAGAAGCCTTAGATGTTGCTTTTGAGAATCCAGCTGCAGTTCTTACTGATGAGATCAATGGAAAGCTATCGGGAAAGTCGCATATTGATTCTGAGATGTTGGCATTGAAAAGAGCAGTTGATGGACGTGAAAAGAAGAGACAACCATTTGGTACACCAGAGGAAGATGGCAATGGTTTGAACTTGCAAAAACCTTAGAACAAGAATTAGATGGTAAGATGATACTCCTTTTGCTAACAAAGCAGTCCAGTTCGTACCATCGTACTCTTGTAAAAAAAAAAAAGAATTTTCTGGTCTTCATTTGGTACTCATTTAAGGCATTTTTAGTTGTACATGGAATATGTTTTTGCATGTATATTGAGCTTCTCCATGTGCATCTGTAAAGACAATGAATAGGTGCTAGCAGCACTATTTTTCTATTGTGGGTAGGTGATATCTTCTTCTATTTCTGTTATTGAGAATGTTTTTTTGTTGTTCGGTCTCTTAAATTTCATTTTCTGTGTGTTTTTTATATGGAAAAAGGTTGTGGATTGTCATGTATGTGGAGACCTGAGATCTGTTCTTCGTCTCGCTTTTTTTGAGCTCAATGATGAGTGTCATCTTTACAAATGCTTGTTATTATTTTTATTTTATTTAGTTTCCCACGTGTTTAAAAGAAAGGAGTGTCATCCTTAATATATTATAATCATATAACTAATGACCGTTTGTATTATCATTCATGTTTTCTTTTGAGTGTGGTCTGGTTGTTTTATTTGTTAGACTTGTATCGTTATTTATTTGATATATTAATATTTGTAAATTTTCTGACTGCCATCTTTTTTTGCTGCAGGTTTAATAATATTTTTCTACTAGATAGAGTCTGTGTTGCAATTTTTTGATTTTTTTCTGTGTTTGTACAAGAGTTTTGCTTATTTATTTATCTTCATGCGACTATTAATCTGACTTTGTTTTCCTATCTGAATTCAAGTTTGATTTTTATTAGGTTTAGGTTGCAGGTACCATGATTTCTTTCTCCGTCTGCAGAAGGGTTTTCCTTTACTACTTCAAAACTTTAATTTTGTTGCGAATATTAATCTCAATTGGTTTTTCCATCTCAAATTTTATATTTTGTGTGCAGGCTTCCCGATATATTTTTCTAGATTAAGCATTCATCTCGTCCTTCAAAACTTTAATTTTGTTCCAAATATTAATCTCAACTGGCTTGGGGGTACTGGCTTAAAATGGAGGTGCGGGTCGGGTCGGCTCTAATTTAGGGCTGTGAATTGATTCTTGGTTTGGGGTTTTATCGACCAGTGGCTCACCCTTTTGGGGAAACTGGACGGATGTCACATGGCTTGTTCAGGTATAGGTTTGAATTTTTTTATTCCTAAACTGTATTTGGGTTTACGATTGAAGTGGCTAAAGTTCTATCTGGTTTATTGGGTTCGTTTATGCTCGTTTCGAACCAAGTTCATGTAGGGTTTGGGTTCTAGTGTTATTTTCGGATTATGCAGTTTTTGACCGCCTCGAGTTCTTCTATTCTTATCACCGTCTCTTCCCACTCCGTTCTTCTTCATCACTTACAGGTCCTTGATTATTTAGATTTTCTGTTGGATTGTTTTCTATTAGAATGGTATCTGTTGGTTGATTTCATAGCCATCTGGAGTCTTTATGCTTGTGATAGTTCTAGCCTAAGATTCATTTGTGGTTTTCCTTAAACGTCGCTGATGTTGGCGCTGGTGAGTTAAATCCCTATCGCTGAATCCTAACACCCGCGTTATTTGATTTAGTTTTAATTGGGTGTAACTGACTTGTTATGTCTGTGTAGCGCTGAACGCAGAGGATAGAGCCGACATCGTTAATGCTCTAAAGTTTTTTCCCCATGTATTGTGTTCTTATTGGTGAGTTTTTATACAAATGTTAATTTTAATGTTATTCATCCGTTGATTGATGTCGGTGAATACATGTAAACAATTAATTGCTTTGCACAGACTGCATCGAAACTAACTAATTATTTTAATTTCAGTTCTGTTGTACAATTGGTTAGGTTGGTGGTGGTCAAAATTATATTTTATGCTTGCGTAGTCAGATTTAGTAATTGCAATATCAAACTGAGGTAGTACGAAAAACATCATACTAAGAAATCATATGATTTTGTTCTGTTATGTTATATTTCGTTTAGGAATCGCTCTGTATGATTTGCTATTTATTATGTTATATTTCACCTGGTACCTGTTTGATTCGTCGAGATTTATCTTTCTGCTGCGTATACCATATTTCATAAGGTATATGTCTCCCAATACTAACTTTTATATCCTGTCTTACATGTTTAAATATGTTGTTTATATTCATGTCAATCTGTGCAGGATTACTTAGTTGAACAAACCCCGCAATTGTTCGGACATTAAATTTTTGTTCGGTTGCTCGAAGCCTACAATTGTTGTGTAGTTAGGCAAAACTTCAGGGTTAATTTTATAATTAGTCCATAAGTTTATAAACTAATATTTGCTCATGCTAAAAATATCTGTATTTATCATTTTAGTTTTCAAAATTCAAGATTTCGGAAATGGAATTCAGATTCCGTTTGATAAACACACCCTAAGCGTCAATTTTTTTCTACTGCAGGTTTTGAATTTGTTGTTGAGATTAGCATGGATGCAAACTTTGATGAGTATCACCAATTTTTGTAATGGGTGGATATACTTGGCCCTTTGGTGATTCGAATCATTGCGATAGGATCCTCAACATCCTTATATTCATTTTGTATTTATGTAGTTATTTCGGATTGTTTATGTATTTGGATGGTTGTTTGATAACCTTTTATGTATTGGGATGTTTGAATTTATTTTTAACGGGTAACTCTATTTTTAAATACCACATGTTGATTTTTAGCATTTAGAGTGTTGATAAAAGACCTGCGAAAATGTAGCCATTGACCCTAAAAATATACTTTTTACGTGTTGGTAAAAGAATAACGTAGTGTAGCCAAATATATTAAATTGTTTAAGAAACAAGTGTAGCCATAATGATAAACGGTGTTGCCAACTATATCGAAGTGTTTCACAATTTTATGTTACAGTAGTACTAAACAGGTGTAGCCATAGGTCTACAGCTATACTTTTAATGGTGTCACCACATAGATAACGGTGTTGGCATATGTCTACAACAACACCTCTTAAGGTGTAGGAACAGAACCCAAAAGTATTGGCATAGGGGTCTACAGCTACACCTTTCTGCAGTGTTACGAGAAACTATAAAAGTGTTAGCGTAGACCTTATGGTAGTGGTCATTTTTGTAACACCCTCAAATTTGGTCAAAGTGTAGCCGTAGCCTATTTTTTTTCTTTTACCAACACTTTTTGGGCTGTGAACACACTTTTTAGGTGTGACTAAAGCCCATATATGGCGTAGTGTTAATTCTAATTAATTATCCTAAAATGACACAAAATTATAGAAAATTCTAACAAAATGAAATAATATAAATATATAGTGAAAATAATAAATTATCACATAAAACACACAATTATATACATAAAATACTAATAAAAATATTACTCAAAATATACCAAACTGTTATAAACATGAGAGTAAAAGAGAGAAATTGGAAGAGAAGAATAATAATGTGTGTATTCTTATGAGGGACAAATATCTTTATTTATAGGTACACATTTAGGATTTCAGGGGTATAAAGGTCATTCATTAGTAAATACATTAATTACAACACTCCCCCTTGAATGACCTTTAATACATGCTGCCTCATTAAAACCTTGTCGGGAAAACCCAGTGGGAAAAAACCCGATCGAAGAAAAAAGTCTGACTACTCCCCGAAATCGATTACATAAAATCTTTGAGTTAACGCATTCCGATCTTGTGTACTAGTCTTCTGAATGTTGATGTCGGCAACGTCTTTGTGAATAAGTTCGCCAATTAATCACTTAAGTGAATATTTGATGTATCTACCTTTGAGATACAAGTGATATCGTCTTCATACAATACTTCCTCTTGAATATTATGATGTTCATGCCTCATCAAAACTCCTTCGGAAAAACCCCGGGAAAACCGATAGAGAAAAAGAGTACAGTATAAATTTGCTCATGTGTTGCATTGGTTGCCTCGTTAAAAACCTTAACTAAGAAAACCCGGTGGGAAAAAACTTAGAAAGGGAAAAAGAGTACAACCATTTGGTCTTCAGGACCTTTTGACCTTCAGGGTCGACATAATCTTCAAGCTAATCTAAAAGTTATCACTTCTCCCCCTCAAGATAACAATCTTGCACTCCAATACCATGAATATAATTTTCAGACATGGAGAGATTTAGTGAATAAATATGCTAGATTATCATTATTGCTCTTCTGAAGCTCGTGTGGAAATAAGTTTCATCTTACTTACCCAAACATTATATGCAACACATAAATGGAAAATATTTATCATCATAATAAATATGCAGTATGAGAACAAATATGAAATCATAATCCCTAATAGCCACCAATATCGAATCTCGATCTCTTTCATGTAATAAACCAATATGGTTAACACCATTCCACATTCTCCTTCTTGGAGAAATATTAAATTTTGCTAGCATGTTAACTTCAATTTGTATATCAGGCCTGATGATGTAATGCTTCAATAGCATACAAGTACGGAACTTCTGGTCCTCTTATATCTTTGTTATTTTCTTGAGATCTATATGAGTCGGTATCCACTTCAAGTGGTAAGACAACCTTTAGGTAGCTAAATGGTTAAAAACTTTCCATCATATATGCTCGATCTACAAGTCGAGACAATACTAATACTTAATTTTATCTATGTTTTTCATTTTGAACTTGTATTTAGACACGAGTTCAAATAATTCACATATATCCTCTTCAGGAGAAATTCACTTAGTCGGTTGATCCACCAGACTATTTCAAAATGTATAAATACTTATAACTCAAAATAGTACATGTTGCGAATTTCACGTTCCTATTACTTTAGGAACCTCAAGTCCGTCAGGGACTTTCATATAGATATTCGCGTCCAATGACCCATAGAAAAATGTGGTGATGACATCACTAATTGAATATCTATATTCATAATAATTGTCATATGTATATTAAATGACGAAATTTAGTGCCAACGGGAGAATATGTTTTGGGTATGCGCTTAAACCCTTGATATACTAATATCGCTTATCTTTCACCACTTTATTTTATTTTGCGAGTTAAGCTTTGTCTCAATTGGTTATATTTTATTTAGTGCTTCAGGCACTCCACTAGCAATTGTTGAGACACAAAGTGTTGTCGACAACTATCATTCTTATAAACAATTCTCCCATATTCACAAAGTCAATGACAACTTCAACAAAATCAAATATTCAACATTTCCCATAACATTTGATTTGGTCGTCCCATAATCCAATACTGTAATTATTTAGTGCTCGTGCAAATTAAGGTATTGAGATTATTATCTTCAGGACGATCCTCTTCAGGAGGTTTTTGAAGTGATGTTATAGTTTAATCTATTTGTATTCCGCGGATTTTATCTTTAATACCAATAAAGAATACGTCTCTCACGCTTCTGGCGTCGAGGAGTATCAACAAATATATTTCGTTCACATTCGACTTTAATTCTTTATGGTACATATACAACTGGTATATGAGATTTCATCACTCCTTTGGCAATCAATAACTTGTTGAACTTCGATTTCATAGTGCGTAAATTTAAATATCCAACCCAACGAGAATTTTCTGACTTTCTCTTATTTATATTTCATATCTCCCTCTAATGTCGGAGATAGTTGGGATTGGATTATCAAATCAATCCTCTTCAGGAGGTGCACTAATAACAGAGGGCGTGACTCAAATATTGTGCCTTTGATATGGATACTTGAATTTGAAATTCATCGCAACATGATCATTGGATAAAATATTATATCGCTTATAATTAATTCAATACTCATTGAATAAAGCTCCTTTTAGAGCCGACAATAAGAATATTGCCATATGAAATTATACCAATCCTTCGGGGATTGTCTTTCCATTCCTCAAGTAGAAATTGAACGAATCAATATGACATAAAGTTATGTATTTTTCATTTGAAATAAATACATGCAACTTCAAATGTAAATTGCTCTCCAGGAGCATGTATTTTTCTTCAAAAATATTAATTGTGCTAACTCAGGAACAACAATTTAAATCAAAGATAATCATATATTACCGAAAATATGAAGTACTCATCAAGAGTATGTGATATTTTTCAAAAGTATCAATTATGCTACCTTGGGAGCAACAATTTATAAGCATATAATACCCAGAAGATAAAATACTCTAAAAGAGTATGTAAATATTAATTAAAAGTATTAATTGTGCTACATGGTGATAATAAAAGCAATTCAATAACACAAGGCCATATAGAAAATATTCAAAATAATGCCTTTTTTTGTTTAATATTCTTCAGGAATATTGACTTTAATTGATGTGTTTATCATGAATACTATCATAAAAATATGACTATATATCGTTGTGTTTTATCAAGAACATCAACAATTTCTTTTTAATAATCTTCTGGATTATTAAAATTACAAATTCATGTTTCTTCGGGAAACCATGAAAATATATTAATGTAATGTATTTAAAGAATCATTACAAATAATTTTATATCAATGATACAAGTATTATCATCAATATAATATGTAATAACTATCGTTATTACTCTTCATCCAGAAGAAAGTGCAATAATTATTATGCAATTAATCCAACATCTATAAGATGTTGATGAAAATTGGTCAACTCAAAATAATATAATTTTAAGTATATAAATATACTTCATGATATTTACTAGTAATTTGTGATATTTATCATACAATATGTGTGAATTTGTATTAATATATCTTCAGGATATATATCATAAATAAACATATAGTTAAATAATATATAAAAATAATATAAATAGACTTAACACCAAACACGTAAATTTACACATGTAAATATTGAAAGTATTGGGATTAGTAGACTTCTGGTCTAATAAGTGGTGAATTTTATACGTTATTTACATTGATAATTTCTCTAATACATTTGTCTCACTTGTTATCGCGGAATCATACATATATCAAGCGATAGTTTAGAAATCCATAAATTTATCGATACTTAGAAGATAATAGTGCATAATATTCAACCACACGAGAGGAATTTAATTAGTAGTTCTTCAGGAACTGTCAATAAATTTAGCACTACTTTTTTTTTCACACGGAAAATATCATTTATTTATAAAGATATGCATATTTGCACTTTGATGAGACAATAAATTATGACCACGATTTAATCCCAAGAACTTGGCATTCGATTCATAAACAGAAGAAATAAGATAAGCCAAGAATTTGAATAATGCAAATATCTTCGGGATATTTGACATTTTTGTCACAAATTATATAGCAATGATCAATTCAAATCATACTTCAGGTATGACATCATATCTCATATTAATAAAAACTCATTATATATCATAAGAGATAATAAAATATTCAACCACACAATATATAAGATTAGATATTGACATATAATCTTAAGATTATCATTTTTGTGTCCTTATCATTAACAATTGATAATATCCAATCCAGGAGATAAAATTTATAAGTAATTATCCTCTACAGGGATAAACTCTAAATTTTATCTATTTCGGGAGATAAAATTTGAGCCATGTAATATTGAAGTTTTTAATTTAATATTGTTCACTTCCGGGAACAATTTGATAGGAATATTCGACCACTTACTAATCTTGCTATCATTGGAGCACAGTCGGATTATGATTGTGGAGTATATCGTATCTTGTACAATCTCGATAGATGATATTCTCAAATCATATTAATATTTTTTATTTGAGATATAAGTTATATTTTCCTTCAGGGATAATATCATGTTACATCAAGAGCATAATGATTTAATTATGCTATTATATTTATAAATAACAAATCAATATTCTTCAGGAATATTGTATCATCACATAATTCATATATAAATAAGAATTATTCATTTAGAATAGTAATATTCTTCAAGAATATTACAATTAATTGTGCTACTTCGGGAGCAATAATTTTAAGATCCATAATTGAATATACAAAGGGAAAAAAATAGTACGAGAATTAATCAAGGCTCGAAATAACTAAACTAAAATAGTTGCTTCTTCAAGAGCACTTACAATATTCTTCAGGAATATTATTTTGTATTTTTCATTAGGAATTGCACAAATTATTAAATCTCATAGTGTTCTTCATGAACACATCATATTCAACTAGAATATGACGAGATAACATTGTCCTTCTTCAAGGACTACAACAAATCTTTTATCTTAATAATCTTCTGGATTATTAAGTATTGTTGAATCGTGTTTCTTCCGGAAACAAAGAGGAATATGATTTGATAATAAATTTTGAGGTCATCATATATATTATTTATATATGATGCACACAAAAATATAAAATTTAATAACTAAATATAATATATTTTTCCTCAAAATCATCATATGCAAGAAAGTTTTTGAAGGAGTAAATAGAATTAATACCTTTCACCAATGTAAAAAAAAAGACTATTTCTGTTCGGACTTTTTTTTATGCATGCAATATGTTTTAGAATCCGATCTCCACCGTTGAATGTCTAGATCTGCTTGTCAGGAAGATACTGTAAAAATTTCATGATGATCCGACGGTTAACAAAGTGGGAATCGCGATTTTAGTGCGATCTCGCAGTGCAGAAAAGCTGCTTGCGTTTTTTTTTTTTTTTTTTTGATTTCGAAAATCGGAGAGAAAAAAAATTACTCGTAGAGTATCGTGCTAATAACGTGTTATAAACATGAGAGTAAAAGAGAGAAATTGGAAGAGAAGAAGAATAATGTGTGTATTTTTATGAGGGACAAATATCTTTATTTATAGGTACACATCTAGGGTTTCAGGGGTATAAAGGTCATTCATTAGTAAATACATTAATTACAACACAAACAAGTTTGTTATATATATATATATATATATATATAATCTAAGATTTACTCCTTCTCCCATGACCCTTTTTTCTCTCAAAAAAATTTAAATTAGCAAATTTAGAAACTCTTTTTTATAAGTTCATCAACCTGACCTGGTTTTTAATAATTTGAGAATGTTCTCAATTACCATTACAAATCTTCCATATTCATTCCAACCTTTTTGGTATATTTACATTGTTTCGTAAGTTTGTTTTTAATTTCATGTCATGTTCAGGCTCTTTCTCACTCTTTTTATAATAGATCTAAATCTGGCTATATCCTACCGTATAACTTTACCACTCATAAAAGATACATTTTCGCAACCTTCTTCAAATGTAAACATCCTGCTCAGCTACATCTATATATATATATATATATATATATATATATATATATATATAAATTGAGTTCCATGTATTAATGTGAGCATTTATATCATAAGCTAGAGTTATTCATATCAATTGAAATATTGCTAATCTCTAAAGCTTTTTTTAAAAACTTTAAAGAGCTTTTACAAACCATAATTAAAAAAAATATAAGAATAAAAAACGTATGTATACCTGTTCATTGCCATAAGTTAAATTAATTCAACCAACTAAAACATGTCAAAGTTTCATTATTAAATTTTAAGAATTTCTAGAGAACATCGAATGGCTTAGTGGTTAGGGAGCCTTCCAGTGACTTAGAGGTACTGGGTTCGATTCTCATTGTAAGGGAAGGGGGTGGGGGGATTTATTTATTTTTTTTTAAAAAAAATTAAGAATTTCTATAGTCATACCACACAAAACATGTTTATTGTTTAACCCTTTCAACTTCTTCTTTGAGGTACTTATACTCCCTTATAAACAAACCAAAAAGTCACACAACTCACCCACAAAACAGGTCACACCCACCACCTCCAGTAAAACAGATTCTTCTGCCGCCACAACCACCGGAACCGCTGCCAACATCAACTGCTTCTGCCACCGACACCATCGAATATTAATCCAATAGGTGGTGTTTCGAGCTTGGGTGGTTTCGTTGTTGTTTTAGTGGTTCCGCCGCCGACATACCAAACTTGAAATCTCAAACAATTTTCTTATAAATAATTAAACAAGTAAAACGTTTCTATTCAAAATATCCTACAGTTAACTACAAGCCATGAGATATCCAAAATATTATAAAATCAAATTATCAATTCCCCCCAAATCTTTAAAAAATAAAGATGATCGAGTTCTTTATAGCCAAAATAATGGATCGATTGCCAAGATGGATTTTCAATATTGATAAGTATCAAAGGAATTGAGCTAAGGGTGTCCACATCGTTGGTTCTACCTTCTCGATCACCGAAACCCCACCACCATCGCCATAACCGCCGTCGGCCACTGAAAAATCCAGATCTGAACACAAAACCAAAACCCGAGTTTGTAACTTACTTATAAGCTCGAAACATATTCTACAGGAGACCCGAGATTCCAGCGATGGAGGTTTGTTGGTGGTGGTTTGGCGACAAGGGTGTGGTTACGTGGTGGTTTTGGCCGGTGTTAGGTTGTTGGTGGATGATGGTTTAGTGAGAGAAATGAAAGGGTCGTATATATTTTGTGATGAGAAAAAAAAGTATGTTTTTGGGTGGAGGCTACAACTTACAAGTAGTTAATTTTGATAGATAAAATAAAATTAAAGAAAATAATATGAAAGGACAAAAATACCCTCTTATTTAACAGTCAAACTAACGGAGTTAGAAAATTTGGATCAAATCCGAAACGGATGTTTCAGTTTTTGGGGGCAATTCTATATATACTCAACTTAAACATAATAATTTCATATTTCCTTAACAAATTCTTTAAATGCATTGTACTTATGCAATAAAAATTTGTGTTTTGGGAAAATATGGTATTTTGATTTTCAGATTGGGTAAATATGGAATTATCCTTTCACTTTTGGATCAAGCCTAAAACTTTTTCAAAATTTGGACTGAAAATGAAATACCCCGCAAACCACAAGGACTAAAAATGTAGTTAACTGTAATTTTAAAGGATAGTAAATTCAAGTCTGTCAATTCAAAATGGAAGGCAATGCAAAGATGATAGATATTAAAAAAAATTGATTATATCCCACGAAAATAAAGATGGTTTTAACTAATTTTAAAAATTTACAAATTTAAAAATTTGAGGTTATACAGTTTTGAGAACACACATACCACGAATTACATGCACATAACAGAAAATAACATTATTTACATAAAAAAAATACTCTATGAACAACTAAGAGTGCAATTTTTTACATCTAAAAAATATAAACAACTAAGGAGCAAGAGTGAAATATGTAATAAAAAACATAATATTTGCCATAAGGAAAGTATAAAAATGTGTGAGAAAAATTAATTCAAATATGTAGCATCGTATGCGTAATAAGTGTTTGATTAATTGACAACAAATCATTCATTTTAGATGATCGTACATGTTTGGTAACTTGACTATATAGATAACAATTCGATATCTTAATATGTTATATATGAACCCATTGTTTGAAATCAACCTCATATAGTACCCACATATTGACGCTAGGATGCACCACCGAATAAGCTATATAGGATAGTTCGATGCTACTAATTAAAAAGTAGTTCGTATTGATTTCTGTAAAACACGAACAAATATTTGGCTTCAATGAGATATAATCCATCTTAAGAAATGCACATTCAATTTTTTTCTGGTGTTAGTATCATGGATAAATATGTTGCACATTTTGAGTACAAGTCATTTTAACCTGTCAATAACCCAGCCTAGGCCATACTTGATATTAAATACGTTATATAAAAATACGATGTTTTAACTTAGAATAATTTCACTCGAAAAACAAAAATGTGAATGCTCGGGCCTTGAAATAATATGTAATATAAATATGATATTCGATATTATCGAAAATAAAATATCCGCGCTTTAAGGTGAATAAAGCCCGTGCATCGCACGGGCCATGATGTCTCGTTTAGACAATGATATTCTTTGTCACGAATATATCTTATTTTGCTGCGCCTACACGTCAGCCGATCATTTTACCACATACGTTAATGAACAATGATAATTTCTCCTAGTATTTCCTTGGGAAACCTATCCTCTATGTTGCTGCTAAAAGTAAAAGAGAGTAGATTTAATAATGACCGCCTTGTAAACAAATATTTGATTATCTTTATCTTTGTATCCTTCCTAGACAGAAATACAAAACCGCCTCCAATAGTAGAGAGCTTCTACTTCCCCAGATAAAAGAGTGAATGTCAAGAGATTGACTGAAAAACACATCCGCGATTTTCTAATATTATTCGGATACGATATCAAAGCGTTCTGCTCATGGACATCGTGGTAAAATACAATATTAATTTCTCCTCAGCAGCCCTTCATATGATCTGCCTGACCTTTTCTTTTACACTAGAAAAATACAGTGCGTGTTATGATCTATGATCATAATATCAATGCTTTTCAGCGGCATTTATTAGTAGGAAAACATACCTAATCTCAAAGGCCGTCGTCAAGCCTGCCCCTGGACAATTTCAACGATATCCAGGTGAGTTGCAGTGGACACTTAACGGCAAAATAAGTCTCGAATGTCAAGACGAAGACCACAAGATCTGCTATTTTCAGCACTCAATCTATGCGAGTACTCAAACCTCTTATCACATATCAACACACCGAACAAAATTGGTTGACTTCTAAAACTCTTGCTAGAAGCCCCCCCTCCCCCTTAATTTCAATATTTACACCTCAACCACAAATATTTTACGCTTCCTTACAAACTCCATATAGATATAGTCGAACTGGTGATCAACAATGAACCATCTAGAACTCGAACCACCAAATCAGGCGAAGAAATTCTGCTCCAGTATATAATCATAACAACAAAAGGTATAATCTCTGTCAATTACATATATTTACATCTAAAATATGAAATGTTGCTATTTTCATATTTGAAACTGCTATCCTGACTATATTTGGCGATTCGTAAAAAATGAGGGCATTACATTGATGGAAACTATCGCAACACAACCCATCATTATAGCAACGCATCTCACTGTGACCTCATATAATGGTAAAATATCCATATCATTTTATCAGTCATATTCCTAATTAGAAAATATATATAATTTCCATCCTTCCATACTACTTTCAATTAACTAACATTTAATTTACAGGCATTTCTCTCTCCTCAACCACCAACACATATATATAGACCAACCTCTCTTATTCTCAAGTGGCCGAATTTCGCAACTGGTACACACTAATAATATGTTGACATGGCTAAATAACGAACCATTAGACAGATCTGGTCTTTCACTGTAATATCTGCAATTTCGATTTCCGGTAATTTCTTTTTTTTTCGGTGGAAGTCCATTTTGATGACTCGTTCATGACCGTATCGTCATTATGATAATGATTAATTCTGCACTTTTTGTCATTCGAGTTCGTTTCGGTGTCGTTTTGTTGAGTTCCGTGTTCTTAAGCGGCTTTTCCGCACTTGAGTTCGATTCTTGCGAATCTCGTCCGAAACTGTTGTTTCGAGTTGCTCATAAGTTCATTTAATGTTATTATTCATGTTGCGAGCTTTGGTTTGGTGTTCCGATAGTGTATCGTGTATTTCGGATGTTTTGGGCCGTTTTCGTAATTTCCCAAAGTTTGGGGTAATTACTTCCGTTGTCGAATTCCGACACTTTGGGTGGTCAGAATCGTGTGTTCTCTTAGTGCTTAGATATGTCTTTGCGAGTACTTCGTAACCGTATCTCTGATTTTTATTCAGGTTCGGGTTTCGGGGTTGTCCGGGCCGTCGGAGTGGCCACGGCCGAGTCACGGCCGGAGCAGGGCCTGACCTGGCCGAGTTACGGCCGTAAGGTGCCGGTTACGGACGTACGTGCTTGACAGACATGGCTGGACGAATGCCGGTTACGGCCGTACGGGTGCCAAGCAGTGTTCGGACGAATGCCGGTTACGGCCGTAAGGACCTGCCAGGTACGGCCGTAAGTGCCGAGTTACGGCCGTAAGGCCCTGTCGGTTACATCCGTAAGCTATCGGCAGACGCTGGGCGGATTTTTATGAATGCCGGTTACGGCCGTAAGGCCCTGCCGGCCATATATAGGCCTGGCTCAGCCAGACTTCATTTTTCACCTTCTTTCCTCGTTTTTGTGACGGCTGGCGACGGGAGACTCGGGCCCGATTCTAATCAATTCCAAGGCGTTTTGCAAGATTCTTGTTGATTATATCATCATCCAATCCGTGTTCTTCGTCCGAATCAAGGTATTTTGGCTTGAACCCTTGTTTTTGAAGATTTTGGGGATTTTCCTTTTGATTTCGATTCCAATCTGTTTTTGATCAATTAATTATTGTATAAACGTTGTTTTGAACTTCTTCTACAGATTGGATACTCGTATCTTTGGTTCGTTCGACCCGAGGGGTGCTTTCTTTGTTCTTGAAGGGTCTTGAACATTTAATGTTCGATTAAATGTTCGAATGAGTTCCCTTCGATAGTTGTTGGGATTTCCATTGTTTTTGGCCTTGATTCTCGTTGTAATCATGTTTTATTGTTCCTTCCGGAGGATTATAGGTGCTCGAGAATTCCGAGTTGATTCTCGTTGGTGTTTGATGATTCGTGTGGTGTTATTTCCGTCGTAATTTTGGTGTTATCGCGTTCTATATAGTGTTCGTGAATTCGAGGGCTACCCGGCCGTATCCGTTCATGTTTTCCATTGCTCGTGGTATTGAGGCAAGTACCTTGTTCATACGTTTCTTATTTTGTGGATATGAATGATCGGTGATCGTCTTGGTGTGTTTGTTTGGTAGTTTGAAATGAAGTTTCACAAGATTTCGGTTTGGCCTCGTTAAAGGTTTTCTTTCAAAATGCGTGTGGGTTTTGTGAACGGTGTGTTTTGAGAATTGATTATGATTTGATTATTTTTAACGTCGAGGGTTTTAATGATACCCCTATTTGTTTAAGGTTGTGGAATCGTGTATGCCGTACTAATTGTGTTGTCGTGTTGAGAGTGAATGCTCATGATGGAGGTTTTGTGATGAGTATGATAATGGTGTCGGGTAAGTGGCCATCTCTAGTAAGTATTCTTAATGAACCTACATTCTTAGCATGTTAGTATCGCATGAGTAACGTGTGTGTGTGTATGCTCACTACGGGTTAGATCCGATGGGGTCTAGGTAGGGGTCCACAGAGACGTGGATCGACAAGCTTGCTTTTAACCACTACGGGTTAGATTCGATGGGGTCTCGGTAGGGGTCCATAGATACGTGGATCGATGGTTAATTGTGGTGCAATTTACAGATGTGTTTTGAATTATTGCATTTCCGGAAATGAGTGCTTTGGAACTATGTTTCATGATTGCATGCATTGACTAAGTGTGTAAGAGGTAAGTTGTTCATTTGACCTACTTAGCTAGGATGGCACTGGAGTATTTTTGTCGGTTGTGTTCGATCTTCTGGTAGTGGGGTTTTGATGTTGGAAAACGAACCTTGTTATTGTTCTCGTGTAATGTGATTTGATGAGATTTGGGTTGAGATCCCAATGGTTTTGTAAAGGTCATTTTACGGAAAGTAAATCTTTGGGGCTGTGACCCCTTTCTTGGTTTCTTTCGGAAAGAGTAGGATTCGATAAATCCTAAATTATTTTCTATCAAAACTCCCGATGGAATATTAAACCATTTTATAAATTGTTTTCCACTGAATTGTGATCTCTCGGTTTTGGAAAGTTTTACTCAACTTTGGCCTTGGGAAGTATTGTCGTTATGTTTGAATCTTTGAGGATTCCTGATTCTTATTATTCTTAGAATATGATTTGTATGACTCGTATTTGCACTTTGTACTTGCACTAGCAAAACAGTGGAGTTTTGCTAACCCCCGAGTATTTGGGGGGTGGATGTCTGTTTTTGCATTCAGGTTTTGGGAGCATAACCCAGGGTCGGCACGAAGGATGATGAAAGATGATCGATACTAATCACATGAGGAACTATACGTTGTTGTATTGGTTCAGTTGTATTTTATTTACGCTGCAGTATATTTTCCCCATTGTATGGGAGCATTTTGTATTTCGACCCCTGCGTGGGCATGTATTGAGTTGTATGTATTTATTGAAAGACCAAATCGGTCTACTGAGTCATTTTAGCCTTAAAGGCATTGTTGAGATGTTCGACGTTGTTGACCAGCCTGGTAGACTCTTTAGAAAAGGGGTCTACGGCGTGTAATATCCCTGAGTGGATTGGGGGTGTTACATAAATGGTATCAGAGCTTAGGTTCTGGAAACCTAGGCTGTCGGGTTTAGTGGTGTCTGTTGAGTTTTTGTCTCGTCGGATTTTGTATGACTGAGTCGTGTCGCGACGCGTCGTCTGAGTTTGATAGTCGTGATTTGTATCGTGGGGCGATCATCATCTTCGTGCGACCTGTGGATGTAAGTCTCCCTTATTTTCGTTGTGCCTCGTGTGACACGAGTTACTGGTATGATTATGTATTAAGTGATGTAATCTTTATGTAGATTCTCGGTTTCGTGATGTGTTTATGTGACTCTCATATCTCGGTTATATGAGGAGTGTTGTCGTTATTTGTGTCCTTTTGAATATGATATTCGACTATTGTTTCCGGTAAAAGACAGGTGTTGTCTTGGTTTTGAACGAGTCGATGCGTGTATTGTGATGTATATAAGTGAATGATGTTACATGTGAGTTTTTAGGCATTCTAGCCTAATAGATTTTCAAAAACATTGAGTATCTTAGAAAATAAAATTCGAGACGTACTTTTAAATGGATTGTATATTCGAGGCGCCTACTAGCACAACTATCTGTTTCAAAATTCTTCTACCTTGAGGACCAAAATATATTTTTTTTTCCAGTATTGGAAATGCTTTGCTTAGACCCGAGGGTCGAATATTTCTGAAAGTTTTTCTCTAAAAGAAAAGTGTCCTCATTTTTGTTCAAACGCAAGGTGGTTTTCAAAGTCTCGACAATGATGTTTGTTCAACTTTTTGTAAAGTGATACTCAAGATCAACTGGCGTTTCCAAACTATTTTCAAAAGGTGGTTTTCGTTTTTAAAATCTATCATTTCCTGCTTGTGGTCGGGGAAGGTGTGTATTATGTTGGTATTGTCGTTAGGGTTTTAGCCCTCCGAATTGTGATTGAATTGGTGGTGTGAGCGTTGAGTCGCTCGCCACACATTTGTTATGTTAGCCCTCTGTGAGAGGTGTGATGTTGATCTTCAATGTTGCCGTTTCGTGGTGATTTGCGTGCTATCGCACCTGTGCGAGCTGTTAGAGCATGAGTTTGTGTGATTGTGTACATACGTGGTTGTTTCGTGATGTTTAGTAATTATATGCTGGTTATCGTTCGGGCCGTTGTAATCGTCGAACGATGCCATGGTTGTTGTTATTTTAGTATGTGTTGATATGTTATGCCAAGTTGGCATCTCCGGTTTGTTGTTTTGCGATGTTATGTTCCATTGTATCTAGCATTTGTATTTTCGGTATGCCGAGCCGAGGTGCTTCAACCGTGGTGTGCCGGGGGCATGCACGTACTAATTGTTTTTCTCGTCAGTAACACATTTCAAGTGTGGACCCGAGAGACACAGGATCCAGTTTTGCGAGTTGGGTTCAGAGTCTTTCGGGGGAAGAACTTCAGTACAGATATCAGGATCGGCTCTAAGAGGCCCATGGGAAATGTTTCCGTCGACTGCTTTTGTGTTGTTGCCTTGTTTCCGTTATTGTGAGTTGCGGGAACGACCTTGTTTTATAAGAGGTCGAATGTAATACCCGTATTGTTTTTGGACTTATGTATTTCCTCTTTCTCAAGTCTATCGACTCGCTCGTGTTCGTTGATACTTTCTGAACTTGTTCTGTATTTCGGTTTCATCGTTCGAACGAGCTGTGATCTTGTTTTGGGTCGATCTGATTATCGCTGTGACTTTTCCGAGTTCGGTTCGATTCTTGTGAACCTTGTTCGGAAGTAACATCTTTTGGTTCTACTAGTTCTTTTATTCGAAGTGGATCGGATTTTGAACTTCTGTATTTTCGACTCTGTCGACTCGTTTATGTTCGTTGACATTTTCTGAGCTTGTCCTGCCCCTTGCTTTTGTTGATCGAACGAGTGTGGTATTGTTTCGGAATAACTCATTTGTCGTTGTGACTTTTCAATTGCTATTCCCTTTCCTGTGGATCTTTTGTGAATGCACATATTGTTGTTTTCACCGGATCATATATTGTCACGAGTCGAGATGTGAACCTTGGAGTTGTTGTTTGAATTTTATTGTTCTTCGTGATTCGAACATGATCGTTCGATTTTTGTTGTCTCGATCGTTGTGGTTCGATCGTTTGATTGTTCGGTTTTTGTTGATTTCTTTTCGTGATTGTTGAACGTTCAGACTACTTCGTAATTCCCTTAAGTTCGGGAAATTTGTCTCGTTTTCGATCTTCCAACCCTTGGGCGGTGGAATTCCGTATTTGTTCAGCGATTGGCTCGCGTTTTGATCGATGTACCGTTGGGTTGGTCAATCGTATTGATTTTCGTTCGTTGTGTTTTGTGATTGTTTGGATAATCGACTTGATTGTATTATCTGTTTGATGACACTTCTCACTTGTTGGTTTTATTATGTCTCTACCGGTGGCGCTGTGTTGGTCGTCGTGGAGCGTGTTTTCACACCGTATATTCCTTTGCGTTGCTTGTAACGTTTCGCCGTTGGGCGTAAGTTACACGTTTCTTGTGTATCTCGTTGAGTTTTCCTGGTGGGATATTGCATCTCCCTACTTATTTTAAGTTTCGGGATGAAACTTCTTTTAAGGAGGGTAGTATGTAATATCCGCAATTTCGATTTCTGGTAATTTCATTTTTTTTTCAGTGAAAGTCCGTTTTGACGACTCGCTCATGACCGTATCGTCATTCTGAGAATGATTAATTCTGCACTTTTTGTTATTCGAGTTCGTTTCGGTGTCGTTTTGTTGAGTTCCGCGTTCTTAAGCGGCTTTTCCGCACTTGAGTTCGATTCTTGTGAATCTTGTCCGAAATTATTGTTTCGAGTTTCACGTAAGTTCATTTAATGTTATTATTCATGTTGCGAGCTTTGGTTTGATGTTTCGATCGTGTATCGTGTATTTCGGATGTTTTGAGCCGTTTTCGTAATTTCCCAAAAGTTTGGGGTAATTACTTCCGTTGTCGAATTCCGACACTTCGGGTGGTCAGAATCGTGTGTTCTCTTAGCGCTTAGATTCGTCTTTGCGAGTACTTCGTAACCGTATCTCCGATTTTTATTCAGGTTCGTGTTTCGGGGTTGTCCGGGTCGTCGGAGTGGCCACGGCCGAGTCACGGCCGGAGCAGGGCCTGGCCTGGCCGAGTTACGGCCATAGGGTGTCGATTCTGGCCGTCGTGCTTTCGGCAGAACATGGTGGGCGAATGCGATTCTGGCCGTAGAAATTTGTCGATTCTGGCCGTCTGGTGCAGGCGGTGTTCGGACGAATGCGATTCTGGCCGTAAGGACTGCGAGATGCGGCCGTAAGTGCCGATTCTGGCCGTAAGGCCCTCGATTCTGGCCGTAAGCTATCGGCAGCAATCGGGCGGATTTTGTGAATGCGATTCTGGCCGTAAGGCCACTGTTCTGGCGGTAACCCTGCCGGCCATATATAGGACTGGCTCGGCCAGACTTCATTTTTCACCTTCTTTCCTCGTTTTTGTGAGTCGAGATATTATACATATTCTATGATGGGAAGTTTAGTAACCGGGGGTATTCACGTGACCCGCTGTTTACTCTCGCGTAAAACGACAACCCTGCCGGTTACGGCGGTAACCCTGCCGGCCATATATAGGCCTGGCTCGGCAGGCGCTGGGCGGATTTTGACGAATGCCGGTTACGGCCGTAAGGCCCTGCCGGTTACGGCGGTAACCCTGCCGGCCATATATAGGACTGGCTCGTCCGAATCAAGGTATTTTGGCTTGAACCCTTGTTTTTGAAGATTTTGGGGATTTTCCTTTTGATTTCGATTCCAATATGTTTTTGATCAATTAATTGTTGTATAAACGTTGTTTTGAACTTCTTCTACGGATTGGATACTCGTATATTTGGTTCGTTCGACCCGAGGGGGGCTTTCTTTGTTCTTGAAGGGTCTTGAACATGTAATGTTCGATTAAATGTTCGAATGAGTTCCCTTCGATAGTTGTTGGGATTTCCGTTATTTTTGGCCTTGATTCTCGTTGTAATCATGTTTTATTGTTCCTTCCGGAGGATTATAGGTGCTCGAGAATTCCGAGTTGAATCTCGTTGGTGTTTGATGATTCGTGTGGTGTTATTTCCGTCGTAATTTCGGTGCTATCGCGTTCTAGATAGTGTTCGGGAATTCGAGGGCTACCCGGTCGTATCCGTTTATTTTTTCCATTGCTCGTGGTATCGTGGCAAGTACCTTGTTCATACGTTTCTTATTTTGTGGATATGATGACCGGTGATCGTCTTGGTGTGTTTGTTTGGTTGTTTGAAATGAAGTTTCAAAATATTTCGGTTTGGCCTCGTTAAAGGCTTTCTTTCAAAATGCGTGTGGGTTTTGTGAACGGTGTGTTTTGAGAATTGATTATGATTTGATTATTTTGAACGTCGAGGGTTTTAATGATACCCCTATTTGCTTGAGGTTGTGGAATCGTATATTCCGTATTAATTGTGTTGTCGTGTTGAGAGTAAATGCTCATGATGGAGGTTTTGTGATGAGTATGATAATGGTGTCGGGTAAGTGGCCATCTCTAGTAAGTATTCTTAATGAACCTACATTCTTAGCATGTTAGTATCGCATGAGTAACGTGTGTGTGTGTATGCTCACTACGGGTTAGATCCGACGAGGTCTCGGTAGGTGTCCACAGAGACGTGGATCGACGAGCTTGCTTTTAACCACTAAGGGTTATATCCGACGGGGTCTCGGTAGGGGTCCACAGAGACGTGGATCGACGGTTAATTGTGGTGCATTTTACAGATGTGTTTTGAATTATGGCATTTCCGAAAATGAGTGCTTTGGAACTATGTTTCATGATTGCATGCATTGACTAAGTGTGTAAGAGGTAAGTTGTTCATTTGACTTACTTAGCTAGGATGGCACTGGAGTATTTTTGTCTGTTGTGTTCGGTCTTCTGGTTGTGGGGTTTTGATGTTGGAAAACGAACCTTGTTATTGTTCTCATGTAATGTGATTTGATGAGATTTGGGTTGAGATCCCAATGGTTTTGTAAAGGTCGTTTTATGGAAAGTAAATATTTGGGGCTGTGACCCCTTTCTTGGTTTCTTTTGGAAAGAGTAGGATTCGATAAATCCTAAATTGTTTTCTATCAAAACTCCCGATGGCATATTAAACCATTTTATAAATTGTTTTCCACTAAATTGTGATCTCTCGGTTTTGGAAAGTGTTACTCAACTCTGGCCTTGGGAATTATTGTCGTTATGTTTGAATCTTTGAGGATTCCTGATTCTTATTATTCTTAGAATATGATTTGTATGACTCGTATTTGCACTTTGTACTTGCACTAGCAAAACAGTGGAGTTTTGCTAACTCCCGAGTATTTGGGGGGTGGATGTCTGTTTTTGCATTCGGGTTTTGGGAGCATAACATAGGGTCGGTACGAAGGATGATGAAAGATGATCGATACTAATCACATGAGGAACCATACGTTGTTGTATTGGTTCAGTTGTATTTTATTTCCGCTGCAGTATATTTTCCCCGTTGTACGGGAGCATTTTTTATTTCGACCCCTCCGTGGGCATGTATTGAGTTGTATGTATTTATTGAAAGACCAAATCGGTCTACTGAGTCATTGTAGCCTTAAAGGCATTGTTGAGATGTTCGACGTTGTTGAGCAGCCTGGTAGACCCTTGAGAAAAGGGGTCTACGGCGTGTAATATCCCTGAGTGGATTGGGGGTGTTACATTCACCACAAATATACAACTTACATATACACATTTCTTTCAAGATTCATACCCATACAAGGGTCAAATTGTTACGTATTTCAGTGAATGCAAGTGCACATTGTCGTAAGCAAGTAATAAAGTGATAAGTAAGATATCGTTCCCTCGAAGACTGACTTATTAATTACGAATTTATTTGTATTCTAATTTTATCTGAACGATCGAATTTGGTGGTGCAAGGAATATTAATAAAAACTAATAAAGTGATAAACTAAAAACAATTAATAAAATCGATTATTTGAAGAAAGAAGATCAAATAGGAGAATAATCTAGGATTGAGAATCCGCCTCGATTTATCCGAATTACTCTTGATTTATATAAATTAAGCAATTTCCCAATTTATTAAAGGGCGAAGATTTCTAAGATACTCTAATGCCTCTCCCGAGGTCAGTAGAATTTTCTAAGATGAATAAATCACGCTATTCCTAGGTGAATTAATTCAACAATAGGCAAAAAGTACAAAATCTTCAGACGGGCCACGTAATTCCTATGAGTATATTCCTATCTCACAAGATAAAATGTTTCTCACCAATTTTTCCTACTAACTCTCCTCTCCCGATTCGAGTTGCTAATCAAAACAATTCAATCATAGGCCACATAATTGAACGCATTAAGAACAATTGGGGAAAACTCAATAGAAAGGGGAATATATTAATAATGCAAAATCAAAAGTTAATCCGTCAAAATCTTGGTTTCATCACAATCCTAGAAAAGAGTTCTAGCCAGACATGCTAGAAAGTAATACACAAAGAATTAAAGAAAGCATAAGAAAAATCAAACGCAGTTTAGGAACTTGAATTGCGTCATCTCTGGCTTCTGCTCTGTGCTCCTAGGTATTTTATCCTTCTGTTTAATGATTATATCTTCTGACCATCAATGCCTATTTATAAACTTTTATCTACCTAAAAAACGCGTCCGTAAATTAGGTCAGAAATCGCGAGCTGTGAATATGGACCCTGTGCGGCGGGCCGCGGCCCGGCATTAGTGTGCCGCGTCCCCTGTCTTCATGCGTCCAGGCCTGGGCGCAATTTCTCCTTACGGGCCGCGGCTCAGAGCTGCGTGCCGCGGCCCCCGGTACAGTTTGTACCGGGTCCTTCTGGGCGCCTCCTCTGCCGTGGCCCAACGTCTGTGTGCCGCGGTCCCTGACCAAAAAAATGTCGTTTTGGCCCATTTTTCTCCGTTTAAGCTCCCGGACTCAAATTTCCTTCAAAATATATAAAGATAATGCATTAAAAGCTCAATTACGCAGATTTAAACTAAAAATGGGTATAAAATAATGATGATTAAGCGCATAAAAATACATCTAACAAATACCCCCAAACTTAAGCCTTTGCTTGTCCTCAAGCAAAAATTAATTTCAAATGAGATGACAAGTGTCGTGGGTAGGCGTGCAAATCCATAGTGTTTATCTTATTAATACTATCCTGAAAATCTCAAAGAAATTACAAGTATCGTATTAGTGGGTCACATCACGGACAATGATTCCAGAAAGCAATCATTTTTAGTGCTGATCCATCGGTCATGAAGAAAATCAAGGCTCAAAGATTAACAAGCGTGAATTGAGCCGACCGCCAATATGAATGGTTAGATTAAGCACGCCAAGTCGCCCAGTCCCACAGTCTCGAGGCGAAAACGCAAGAGTTTCATCGTAAATAACATTCCTCGGACAACATTCCCTTATATATAATTATTATAATGATTCGAGTTAACCACTAGGTTCCGACTCCCGGTATGTTTCATGAAATGACCCTAGGGTGGAAATCCATTCTCATGTATTGGGGAACCGTTTAACGTAAAAGACACTCATGGGGCTCATGAGTCCTTCTAGTTACTAAGTCTCCTTCTACAGTGGAGAAAAAACTCGAATGGCTATTCCCGCATGTCCGATTCAAAGTTGCTGTTTTACGCGAATGTAAACGACGGGTCACGTGAATACATCTGGTTACTTGGCTTCCTTTCATCATCATGCGATTTTTCTGAACCATTAGTCTATTCAAGGTTGTCTTTTTATGCGAGAGTAAACAACAGGTCACGTGAATACCCCTGGTTACTAGACTTCCCATCATAGAACATGTATAATTTCTCGAATTTTTGGGAAAGACTTTCCGACTCAATACCTAAACTCAAATTAAATGCCAAGAAGACTCATGTTACTGGACGACTAGCTACGTGAAAAGTGTAACCAAACATATAGACGGCAGTTCGTAAACACGTATATCTCATTTCTTATATGCTAGGATTTCTACAATGACGCAGAAATTCAGACCTAAATGAATACTCAAAGGAAACAACTATCGCAGAATGCAAACTCGAGCAAAACTCAACCGTTTCTTCAAAAAGAAATCAGTATCATATCATCAGTCTTACACAAGGCTGCACGAAAAATTCACGAATGCAAATACAGTCCAGAATATTTAAGAAGACAAGCAAGGCTAGAATCAATAACAATGAAAAATAGCAACGAAAAAGTAAATAACAACTAATAGTAACCCCCCAAAGTTAAGGCGTACATTGACCTCAATGGACACAGATAATAATATGCAATATGAGAAAGGTCAAGTACTCCCCTAATATCAGCTCAGGAACTGGTGCCGGCCGCCTCCGGTGAGGAGGGTGGTGTAGATGTCCTGACTGGTGGAATGAAGGATCCGTCCGGATGGAGTATATGGCTCGTCCACGCAGCTAGATAGTCCTGATGATAAGCATCCCTCGCCGCTAAGCGCCTCTCCGCATGTCGATTGGCCCGGCAGGACTGCTCGCGCATCTCCTCCCGAACAGCTACGAGGAGGCTCTCTCTCTCTTCCCGCATCTCCTCCCGAACAGCTGCGAGGAGGCTGTCTCTCTTTGCCCGCATCTCCTCCCTCAGGTTGTCAAACATTGCCTGAAGGTGCTCTCTCGCTGGCGGTGGAGTGGACTCAGTCCGATCCTCAGCATCTGCTGCCGGCTCATGAGTCAGAAGTAGAGGCTCGGGGGAGTGCTCGCATGGCTCATCGATAAGAAATCCTTGCCCCCGCTCGTGTGCCATCGCGCCACCCCACTGGTTGAAATAGGAGATAATACAGTGGTCGATCGGACCCTGGGGTGCAATAGACGGCTCGTCGTCGGACCAAGTCACGCCCAACTGGCGGCATAGGGCATAAATCAGCGAGGGATGTTTTAATCCCGTCTTTGCCCCTGCCTGGATACACTGAAATATAGAACGATATAGACGTGGGGCCACATCAAATCGGAGTCCCGTCGTGATAACATTCAATAATAGGGCACGAAGAAGCAAGACCGAGCGGATCTGTGATGTAGGGTCGACTCGTGCACAGAGGAAATAAAGCCAGGCTCGCCCGAGCTGACTGAGGCGAGAACTCTTGAAATAGAAAGCTGTGGAACCCGGGACGTGCGTCTCCCAGATGGAACCCGGCTGAGCAAGTGCCTCCAGCAAAGCCTCCCTCGTGAGACTACTCATAGTCCGTGTGTACTCCGATTCGTCCACCTCCAGTAGCTCATGCA
Source organism: Orobanche coerulescens (assembly GCA_033398695.1). Taxonomy (NCBI): domain Eukaryota; kingdom Viridiplantae; phylum Streptophyta; class Magnoliopsida; order Lamiales; family Orobanchaceae; genus Orobanche; species Orobanche coerulescens. Next base: position 68,393,086 of record CM065810.1, read on the forward strand.
ACCTCTGAATCGCGGCCACCAAAAATTCCACTGTTTGGCCTCGGACGACAACCTCATTCTGTGTATCCGGCCGCCCCATCATCTGTCCCTCTTGGATTTGACGCAATAGAGCACTGGCGTAGAACTCCTGGACAATAGAAATCACCGCCGGCTCGGGTGGCGTAGTGAATCGAGTCCATCCCATTTCATTAATCATTGCCAATAGCTCGCCGTCTTGGGGGTCGGGAGTGAATCCCTGATCCGGAATTATTCGACGAGGACGGATTCTCTCGTTGAATATTCGATGGATGTCAGGATCAGAGAATTGGTGGGATTCCATATCTGTTCGGTTTTGTGACGTTTCCCCTCTTGTGGGAGATGATCGCGTCCTAGCCCTCGTGCTCAATTTCCTTTTCCGAGCCATGACGAAGTTCCTGAAAAATAAACACAGGATAACTTAGACAACTTTAAAAATAACTACACCACTCTCAACTTATAATGTGCGGAAAATGGATATAACGTCGAATGAACTCGCACTACCGTATGAGGGATATGAGGCAGAGATTTAAGCTCAAACTTGACGTAAGGGTTGGGGGCACAATTTAATCTGATAATTGAATTCGTTGCAGGTAATTTGGAGATGTTTGGCACAAAAAAATTCATTGGTGTATTTTATCAAACACTTTGCATGCGTTAGCTTAATTGAAGAACAAAAACAATAACATACTCAAATCAATCCTCAATAACACCAATTTCAATCGACCATCACAGAAATTCACGACAAAATAACTAAACACCATCAATCAATCAATAATCTTAGCATAATCTGATACAAATTTTGATAAAAAATTAGAAAATAAACACAAGTTCATCAAAGAATATTACCCCAATCATTAATCCATGTTGCATTGAAACTTAAGGGAATAGAATTACCTTGTGTTGAATTGAAGAAGGTGAGAAGAAGAAGTTGGAGGATGATATCCTTGCGCCGCGCGAAGAAGAAAAAATTTGAGAAATACCCGGTGTCTCGGCCGAATGGATTATAAGCCTGCCCTGGCCGTTTAAAATTCTTCACAGGGGCCGCATCACGTATCAAGTGAGCCGCGGCCCATAGTACAGGCTGCTTTTGGGCGCTAGGAGTATGGCAGTGTGCCGCGGCTCATTGTACGGGTGCCGCAGCTTGCAGGGTTAGTGTGCCGCGGCTCAGAGCTTGCATGCCGCGGCACGTAGTACAGGCTCCTGGGCTGATTTCTGGGTCTTGGGCGTGCCGCGGCTCATTGTCATCGTGCCTCGGATCTTGGGGTAAGTGTGCCGCGGCTCAGCATCCTCGTGCCGCGGCTCAGCATCCTCGTGCCGCGGCACAGAGTACAAAAAGTTTTCCAGGATTTTAGACTTTTGTGTGCCGCGGCCCCGGACCTGGAATGTTCCTGCACAAAAAAATTTTAAAGCGAAAACACATAGAACGTGAGAGAGAAGCATATCAAAGCAAAAATGACGAAAAATTAGACTCTTAGAATGAATGAAATCAACAAAAAATTAACATCTACAACTAATACTCGGGTTGCCTCCCGAGAAGCGCTAATTTTATAGTCTTCAGCCAGACTTTTCTAGCATTCACTCTGCGGCGGATAGGGCGACGCTCGTCTTCTGCGAGTCTATTGGATTACCCGTGTAGGTCTTCAACCGCTCCCCATTTACTTTAAATTTTCGGTCATCATTTTGTACTTCCATTGCTCCGTGTGGGAATACTTGAACTATAGTAAACGGTCCCGACCATCGTGAACATAATTTCCCAGGAAACAACCTCAAGCGAGAATTAAACAATAACACCTCTTGACCCGGAACGAAGTCTCGATGTGTAATGTGCTTATCGTGCCAAATCTTTGTCCGCTCCTTATAAAGCTTCGCATTCTCATACACCTCATGACAAATTTCCTCCAGCTCGTTCAACTGCAAACAGCGCTTTTCACCAGCCGATTTAAGATCAAAATTCAATTTCTTTATCGCCCAATATTCATGATGTTCCATCTATACCGGAAAATGACAACTTTTCCCAAAAACCAAACAGTACTGTGACATGCCGATAGGTGTTTTGTATGCAGTATGTTATGCCCAAAGTGCATCATCGAGTTTAAAGGACCAATCTTTTCGAGACGAGCTGACTGTTTTTTCTAAGATCCACTTTAGCTCTCGATTTGATATCTCGACTTGACCATTCGTCTGGGGATGGTAGGCTGTAGCAACACGATGAGTGACTCCATATTTCCATAAGACCGCATCAAGGAATTTGTTGTCAAAGTGTGAACCACCATCACTAATAATAGCACGTGGAGTCCCAAATCGCGTGAAAATATATATTTTTATAAATTTGATCACGACATTAGACCCATTTGTTGGTAGTGCCACCGCTTCGAACCACTTCGAGACGTAGTCCACTGCTACTAGAATATAGAGGTTCTTATTTGATGGAGGAAATGGACCCATGAAGTCGATCCCCCATACGTCGAACAATTCAACCTCAAGTATTGTGTTCAACGGCATTTCATGTCGTTTTGAGATGTTTCCCGTCCGTTGACATCGATCACACGTGGACACAAAGGAGTCAGCATCTTTGAATAACGATGGCCAATAGAAACCCGATTGCAAGATTTTTGCCGCTGTTCTATTTATGCTGAAATGCCCTCCGTAGGGTGATGCATGGCAATGATTCAGCACACTGCGAATGATTCGATCAGGGCATCTTTTAAACAGAAAAGGATCGTCCCATAAGTAATACTTAGCGTCTGAAATCAGCTTCTTCTTTTGATGACGTGAGAGATCATTCAGAATTATTTTGCTCGCCAGATAGTTCACTAGATCAGCGTACCAGGGTGCGTGTTGCGAACCCAACTTCTAGAGCTGTTCATCGGGGAAGTTTTCCACAATTTGTGGATGACTCTCCCCCTTCTCAAGGGGATTCTCTAAACGTGAAAGGTGATCGGCAATAACATTATCGGTCCCATTTTTGTCGCGAATTTCCAAGTTGAATTCTTGTAGGAGAAGCACCCACCTAATCAACCTTGGTTTAGCATCCTTCTTCTCCAAAAGGTATTTGATTGCCGAATGGTCAGTCCACACCACTACTTTCGTCCCCAATAAATACGCCCGAAATTTATCAAACGCAAAGATCACAGCCAACAATTCTTTTTCTGTTGTGGCATAATTTGTTTGGGTGTCGTCAATAGTTCGGCTTGCATAGTATACGACGTGGAGCACTTTCCCTCGTCTCTGTCCCAAAACAGCCCCAATGGCAAAATCGCTAGCATCACAAATCAACTCGAATGGAAGGCCCCATTCTGGAGCGACTATTACCGTAGCGGTGCTTAGAGCTTTCTGCAATAGGTCGAAACTTTCTTTACAAGACTCGTCAAAATTAAACGGAACATCATTCATGAGCAAATTGCACAACGGCTTCGTGATTTTCAAAAAATCTTTAATAAAACGGCGGTAAAAACCGGCATGTCCCAAAAAGCTCCTTACCCCCTTTACCGAAGTAGGCGGAGGCATCTTCTCGATTGTTTCAATTTTTGCCCGGTCGACTTCAATTCTATGGGAGGATATGCGGTGGCCTAGTACAATGCCCTCGTGGACCATAAAATGGCACCTCTCCCAGTTCAAGACCAAATTTGTTTCTTCGCATCTTTTGAGGACTTTCTGCAAATTCTGCAAACATATATCAAACGAATCACCGAAAACAGAAAAATCATTCATAAAAATTTCAATGCAATGCTCTACCATGTCAGAAAAAATAGCCATCATACACCGTTGAAAAGTGGTCGGCGCATTACATAAACCAAAAGGCATGTGCCTATAAGCGAAAATGCCATAAGGACATGTAAACGTCATCTTTTCTTGGTCTTCTGGGGCTATATAAATCTGATTATACCCAGAATAACCATCAAGAAAACAATAGAAATTGTGTCCGGCTAATCTATCCAACATTTGATCAATAAATGGTAAAGGAAAGTGGTCTTTTCTAGTGGCTTTATTTAATTTCCTATAATCTATGCACATACGCCACCCCGTAACAATCCTAGTGGGAATTAATTCATTATTATCATTTTGGATAACCGTTATCCCACCCTTCTTTGACACAACTTGAACCGAACTTACCCACTTGCTATAAGAAATAGGAAAGATCATACCTGCGTCGAGGAGCTTTAAAACCTCGGCTTTTACCACCTCTTTCATATTTGGATTTAAACGGCGTTGGTGCTCCACAGATGGTTTGTAGTCTTCCTCCATCAAAATTCTGTGCATACAAATAGACGGGCTGATTCCCTTGATATCCGCAATAGACCACCCAAGGGCAGATTTGTACTCCCTCAAAACCCTCAATAATTTCTCCTCTTGATCCCCCGCCAAAGTGGCCGAAAGAATGACTGGCAGGAAATCGTCGGTTCCCAAAAATGCATACTTTAAATGATTCGGTAGCTGCTTGAGCTCTAGCTTTGGGGGTTTCTCGATTGATGGGACGAGTCGAGTTAGTGAACTTCCGAGCTCCTCACATGGCCGACGAGTGAAAAATGGTGGGGAAGCATCCATGTGTCGTAAATAGGCTACATGCTCTGAATTCAATTCGGAAGCGGACCCAACTAAAACGGACTCCAATGGATCTGATGGGTAGCTCTCCCGAAAATCTCTACTTACACATGAGTCAATGACGTCAATTTGAAAGCAATTCTTAACATCACTAGGATATTGCAAGGATCGAAATATATTGAAAGTAACTTGCTCCTCTTGAACTCGTAGAGTAAGCTTCCGTTTTTCCACATCAATTAAAGTTCGGCTGGTTGCTAAGAATGATCTTCCCAAGATGATTGGGATGTCATGGTCCTCCTCCATATCGAGTACAACAAAATTGGCCGGAAAGATGAATTTATCGACTTTGACCAAAACGTCTTCTATTACCCCCCTCGGATACTTGATAGATCTGTCACCTAATTGCAAAGAGACCGTCGTCGGCTTGGCTTCCCCAATACCCAGCTTCTTAAAAATGGAAAGGGGCATAAGGTTTATGCTGGCTCCAAGATCACATAAGGCTCTGTCAAAGGACGAATTTCCAATAGTGCATGGAATAGTAAAGCTTCCCGGATCCCTCAATTTAGGTGAGATCTTCTTCTGTAGAATAGCACTGCACTCTTTCGTCAATGCCACTATCTCATACTCTTCGAGCTTCCTTTTGTTCGATAAGATCTCCTTCATGAACTTCACATAGCTCGGCATTTGTTCCAAGGCATCGACAAATAGAATGTTGATATGTAGTTTCTTGAAGACGTCAAGAAACTTGGAGAATTGCTTGTCCAATTTTTGCTTTTGCCGGCGTTATGGGAATGGAATTGATGGAGTATGATGAGTAGTCGACAGTGCTTTTGGCTTGGGCTCCTCGTCCTTTGTTTTCTCACTGTGGTTGCTCTTGTCCTTGCTATTCTTAGGCTGCTCTTGTAACTCCTTTCCACTTCATAGCTCGATTGATTGCACATTTTCCTTGGGGTTCATCTCTGTGGCGCTGGGTAATACACCTTGAGGTCGAGAGGACAATAAATTTGCGATCTGCCCCATTTGTACTTCCAAGTTTTGGATAGAAGCGGAATGATTTTGTAGAATAGTCTCCGTGCGAGTCATGAATTGGCTCATATTAGCCGCCATTTGAGCAAGAGCATCTTCCAAAGATACCTTTGGTGGTTGAGGGGGCTGATGTGGGGGCTGCACGAATTGAGCTTGCGGAGGTTTATTCAAAGCTTTCCCGTTCCTCCACGAAAGATTTGGGTGATTTCGCCACCCTTGATTGTAAGTGTTGGAATATGAGTTGTTCTGCCGATTTCCGTTCCCCACAAACTGAGCTTGTTCCATCGGAGATTGCTCAAAAGGATTTTCGACTTGGCACTCAGCACTAAGATGAGACCCGTTGCACCAATTACATGTTTCCATGGTATTGGTAGAAGGGGTATGTGAAAAAGCTTGCAATTGCTGAGTTAGCGCTGCAACTTGGGCTGATAGTGTAGAGATTGGATCGTTGTCGGAAACTCCCATAATGCTTTGGGTTCACACGTTTGGAAGGCCACTGATAAGCATTTGCAGCCATCGCTTCCAATAAAGAATGAGCTTCCGCCATCATCTTGCCCATTAAAGCTCCTCCAGCGGCTGCATCAACAAGAGTGCGTGTAGAAGCACTTAACCCGTTCAAGAATGTCTGGATTTGGATCCAATCCGGTAGGCCATGGTGTGGGCATCTCCTTAGAAAATCCTTGTATCGCTCCCAAGCTTCATGAAGCGATTCCATCTCAAATTGCCTGAAGGTCGTTATTTCATTCCGAAGTCTCGCTATCTTTGCCGACGGAAAGAACTTAGCCAAAAAGGCTTGTGCTAACTCCGCCCAAGTCGTGATAGAGCCCGGCGGAAGTGAATTCAACCAAAACTTGGCTTTATCCCTCAAAGAAAATGGGAAAAGCCGTAGACGAATGGCGTCATTAGAAACTCCATTATTCTTAAATATATCGCATATATCGAGAAAGGACGCAATATGAGCATTAAGGTCGTCATTCGCTAGTCCGCAGAATTGGCTTGCTTGTACCATCTGGATTATAGCTGGCTTAATCTCAAAATTGTTTGCTTGGATAGTTGGACGCGGAATTCCCGAAAAATTCACGTTTGAGGCAATGCATAATTCCGGAGTGCCAATGCTGGTTGAGCTTGCTGAATAGGGTTGTCCACCCCGTGATTATCTGTGTTATCGACCATGGTATCCTTTCTTGACAGCTCACGCCTTTCCTTCTTGTTATTCCGCAAAGTGCGCTCGAGTTCAGTATCTAAAGGTAATAGACCTTCGTCACCGATTTTTCTCATGCACTAGACGAAACTCCTGAAAGGAACACAAATAAAAAATTTATACAAAAATAAAATAATGTTCAAATTAAGATTAGAAATACTGAAATTGATATTAATTAAACAATCAGTCCCCGACAATGGCACCAAAAACTTGTTACGTATTTCGGTGAATGCAAGTGCACGTTGTCGTAAGTAAGTAATAAAGTGATAAGTAAGATATCGTTTCCTCGAGGACTGACTTACTAATTACCAATTTATTTGTATTCTAATTTTATCTGAACGATCTAATTTGGTGGTGCAAGGAATATTAACGAAAACTAATAAAGTGATAAACTAAAAACAATTAATAAAATCGATTATTCGAAGAAAGAAGATCAAATAGGAGAATAATCTAGGATTTAGAATCCGCCTCGATTTATCCGAATTACTCTTGATTTATATAAATTAAGCAATTTCCCAATTTATTAAAGGGCGAAGATTTCTAAGATACTCTAATGCCTCTCTCGAGGTCAGTAGAATTTTCTAAGATGAATAAATCACTCTATTCCTAGGTGAATTAATTCAACAATAGACAAAAAGTACAAAATCTTCAGACGGGCCACGTAATTCCTATGAGTATATTCCTATCTCACAAGATAAAACGTTTCTCACCAATTTTTCCTACTAACTCTCCTCTCTCGATTCGAGTTGCGTAATCAAAACAATTCAATCATAGGCCACATAATTGAACGCATTAAGAACAATTGGGGAAAACTCAATAAAAAGGGGAAATATATTAATAATGTAAAATCAAAAGTTAATCGGTCAAAATATTGGTTTCATCACAATCCTAGAAAAGAGTTCTAGCCAGGCATGCTAGAAATTAATACACAAAGAATTAAAGAAAGCATAAGAAAAATCAAACGCAGTTTAGGAAGTCGAATTGCGTCGTCTCTGGCTTCTGCTCTATGCTCCTAGGTATTTTCTCCTTCTGTTTAATGATAATATCTTCCGACCTTCAATGCATATTTATAATCTTTCATCAGTCTCAAAAAAGCGTCCAGAAATTAGGTCAGAAACGGACTTCCAAACCGCCGAAATCGTGAGCTGTGAATATGGACCCTGCGCGGCGGGCCGCGGCCGGACATTAGTGTGCCGCGGCCCCTGTCTTCATGCGGCCAGGCCTGGGCGCAATTTCTCCTTACGGGCCGTGGCTCAGAGCTTGCGTGCCACGCCCCCCAGTACAGTTTGTACCGGGTCCTTCTGGGCGCCTCCTGTGCTGCGGCCCAACGTCTGTGTGCCGCGGTCCCTGACCAAAAAATGTCGTTTTGGCCCGTTTTTCTTCGTTTAAGCTCCCGGACTCGAATTTCCTTCAAAACATATAAAGATAATGAATTTAAAGATCAATTACGCAGATTTAAACTAAAAATGGGTATAAAATAATAATGATTAAGCGCATAAAAATACATCTAACATAAATACAGCCACAAACTCATACTACAGAAAATACGACAGCGGAAAGGATAACACAATGAACTCCGGCTAACTGCATCCAGAACTGGCCTTCATGTGATTAGTATCATTTGTCTTCCATCATCCTTCGTACCGGTCATGTGTTTAGCTCCCCAAGGACCTGCATGTACCTGAACGCAATACAGACATTCACCCCCGATTACTCAGGGGTTAGCAAAATTCCACTATTTTGCTAGTGCAAGTATAAATTGTAATTACGATCCATACACATCATATTCCAATAATATAATAATCCTTAATAATAAACCAATCAAACACAACGAAAGACTTCCCGAGATATTTCATTTGAGCAAAATAATCAGAAACCCTGAAAGGCAGTAATAGAGCAAGTAAATGGTTTGTAAAGCATTTTACAGATCTCTTGAGTTTTTAGAGGAAAACATTCAGGATTAGAGAGTCCTTATCTCTTCAAAAGTCACTTAGGGTCACAGCCCAAAGAGTTATTCAGCTCTCGACAACTAGCATATAATCACAGGTCATGCAATCCGACAACAAATATTATTCATACTCATCAAGTAATGAATTCCAGAGGCCCCGTCCGACCCTACCTAGCATCACACATATACTGTTCGTACTCATCAAGTAACGAACTCCAGAGGCCCCACCGGACCCTACCTGGTACACACATATACTGTTCGTACTCATCAAGTAACGAACTCCAGAGGCCCCGTTGGACCCTACCTGGTACACACTAAACAACACAACAATCCACAACGCATATCCAAAACACCACAAGGAGATATATTTCTCGAACAACACCAAATAGCACCACCACCTTACAAAGGAGTCAACAAACAATACAACATAACATTACAAACTCATCAAACAAATACACATTCTAACATTCAACCCTTAACAAGGGAAGAGAGCTTTTATAACCACACAATACGAAGACAACGTATTCCAATTCATAACCACAATATAACATGTCCATAAAACTCATTCCTTTCCCAAAACACGTAAGTGTCATGAAAGAAGGCCTTTATTCAAAACTATTGATTCTTTCGGAAGTTCATTCTAAGCACCCAAGTAAACACATATAGTCGATTACTAATTATTACATCTATGAAACATGAAATGTATGGGCAAGATACTTGCCTCGATAATCGATGTGAATCCTCTGAAGAACACGGTTCAACCAGACAGCCCTAAAAACCTAAAACCTTCGCGAAAGACAATATAACACAATTACTACGAGGATAAAGACCAATAACGATGGAAAACACACCCAACACCCGAAGGAAACTCACTAGAACATTTAATCGAACATTAAATATTCAATATTTCCAACACTCAAATTGTCAATCGAGTTAAACAGACTCGAAATATGGATATACAATCTATAGAACACGGTTAATAACATCATATAATGCTAATCAATTCATCAAAATCGGGTCAGAATTGTATTTAAGGGTAAAACCCCAAAAATAGTTGAAAAAGTATTTTCAAAGAATTATCTCAATTCGGATGAAGAATCAACGAAGGATGGTGTTAAACATGATCAAGGCTTCAATATATGATGATAATCTGCTCAGGGTTCAAAATCCTTGTCGAATTGCCAAAAACGAGAGAGAAGTAAAATGGGGTTGAAAAATGGGACTGTCCAATTTATACATCTGAACAAAACGGCCCAGCAAAATGGCTCAAACATTGCCATGTTTAGCGCCCTGTTCTGACAGTAGTGAAAAAAATGAAAAACGTGAACAAAACGGTGCACAACACGGCGCAAAATGCCGCGTGTTCAGCATAGTGTTCCAACAAATGGCGCAACACCCACTCCAAACATGACCATGTCACAAACGGCCCAACACGCGGTGCAATTAGCATCGTTTTTAGCGCCGTGTTCCTACTGAATTGGCGAAAATGTGTCCACAAGTTGATGAACTGATATGAAGACGAACCAATGACAACATACAACATACCATAACACGAATACATATACAAATCATCACAGAACTAACTTCAGAGAATGCATGTTAAATGCTAAATACGACAACACCGTCTCAATGTACAAAACCAACGAAGGAATATTCACCAAATCAAGGAGCATTAAACATAAAACTATAAATAGTTCCAGACAACCAAAAACCAAAAATCTTGGGTATTACATTCTACCCCTCTCAAAATAAGTTTCATCCCAAAACTTAAAACGAACCACAACACGAAACAACTAAAAGCAAGAAAATCTATTATCAAGGATCTCCACGAGCTGATCTCAACACTGACGTCGAAGCTTGAGTAGCGATTGCACCAGATACTATCTCACAATACTGAACTTGATGCCCCTCGTGTCCATAATTATAACAAGTCATCGGTGCTTCTTACAATTCGCACGCTCGTGGCCCAGAACATTACAGTTAAAGCATCTAGGCAAGTTACCAATAGTTAGTGATACCGATCTAGATCTCTTATATCTTCCAACTTACCTAGAAGGCTCCACAACCGATTGATGCAAGGGTTGAGGCTTAGGAACCCCGTCTCTCTTACTTCCCGATGAATCACCAGAAATCTTCTGTTTCTTTGTCACAATTGTAGGCTCTATCGACAATAAAGTCATCTCAAAATCCAAGGCCCGATCTTGATAATCTTTCAAAGTGGTACACATAAAAGGAGCCATACACTCCCGAACACGAGGTTTCATATGCATATCGAAATAACGAATTTTATCCGCTTCACTTTTCACTTGATCCCGAACATAACACAGCTGTCGATTATAATCGACTATATCCTGAGATATCAACACATCCTGGGGCGTATTCGAGAAAAACTCAATAATCTTGCACTCTGAAACAGGTGGCAGATATTCGGCCTCCATGGATAGTTATTATGCATTTAAGATTTAGGGTTTTAGCTCCAGTGCGGTTGTTGTCTAGAAGGAGGAAACATATTTTTCTGTGTTGCCTACTTTCTATGTTTCCAAATGGATTCCAGGATTTTCTATTGGTAGAAATACGTGACGGCTTACTTACGGGACAAATACTTGGTTTTCTATACCCCGTATATAGGGCACTGTACTATTGGTAGTACAGAGGTGTGTGCGGTTGATACATAGGTACAACTTTCCTTTTAGCCGGTTGCTGTTGTTGGTATGCTCGAGGAGCATACTGTTGATATTTGGTATTGTGCCTTACAGGTCTGTGAGACTGAGTTTTTTGCTGCTTATGATATGATCTAGGTGGTGGAATTGCAGTCTTTGCTGCCTGAGAAGGGGCTGCTGTAACCTTTATTGGAACAACCTTTGGGGCTTCTTTAGGTTCGGGAATGTGTTCCACTCCTTTGCAAACACCATACTAGGTTTGCCTTTCTTAGAGAATGAGTCGTATCCCAAGCCACGTTTGTCATGGGCATGTTGCCCAGTGCTTCATATATCTTCCATTCTCCTCGATGATTTCTTAAAAGCTTGAGGATGGTCTCGGGTTATCCTTCTGTTTTCTCGAGAACCTGTATTTTAGCCTCTAATAAAGCATAATATTTATCTTGCATTTACTATGAGTTTTTTTTTTCATATATGTCTATATGAGTTTTTACCTCATATAGTTTGGTTGCAAGTTGATGATAGCTTTCCATGAGTTTTTCATGAATGATATTGTTGCTTTCCCAATCCATAGACATATTTTCATAGTTATTTTTCAGCAAATCATTTTCATCATTCAACTCTAAGTTTGAATGAGAGAGCTGTATGTTTTCTTGTTTAAGCATCTCATGGGCCTTTTGAATGGTCCTAAACTCATTCATCATGTTTTCAAATGTATGTGATGCATTAATAAGTGTAGATGAGGTTGAGCTTACCTCATCCTCACTGTCATCAGCATCATCATTCTCTTCCTTTGCCATAAAACACATGTAGGCTTTATCTTCAATTTCATCATCGGAGGAGTCACTGTCAGTGATTGACTATAGGCACTTCTCTATTTTGATCGGTGTAGGCGAGGCTTTTGATTCCCCAACGAGGGCTTTTAGCTTGTTTCTCCAGATGTTATGTCTGCAGACGCTCCTTTTCTCGTCCTTTTATTATTGCTCGGCTTCGGGCAACATATGCACTTTAGGATAAGGACATGATGGACATCTATTTGCGTAGTGTACTGGTTTCCTGCATTTATATCACAAGTTAGAATCTGCGAACGATTGTGATTCAGAACTCACCTTGTTTCAGGGTTTAGGCTTGCAGGGGGGATATTTCGGATTTCTTGATGAATTTATGGAATTTGTGCATGAGTAAGGCCATATCATCATATGATAGGATGTCATCATCGCCGTCAGCCGCCTTGGATGCGGCTTTGGATGTGCTGAGGGAAGAGCTGTGTCTCCTGTCAGATACAACAATGAGTACTATAGTCTTAGCAGGTGACACTTCGGCCTTCTATCTCCTGTCAATATCATACTCAAAAGCTTTAAGATCAGAGAAGAGATCGATAGTAGATATATTATTTAAATTGCAAGACACATGCATAGCTATGGTCTTATGTCCCATTGGGCAGGGAGTGATTTAAAGATTTTAAGATTTTTTCTATTTGGGTATACACATTACCCAATGATTCAAGTTCACCGCAATGCCAGTAAATTTGAAGTCAATATCCTCAAGTGTTTCTAAAGATTTCATTTCAAAGGATTCAAATTGTTGAGTTAGTTTTGACATCTTGTTTTCTTTTAAGAGCTCAGTTTCCTCGCATATCAACTTCAGTTTCTCCCAGATTTCTTTAGTTGTCTTGTAGCTCTTTACCTTGGAGAATGTGCCTTTGTCAAAAGTGACAAATTATGTATTCTTGGCGATGTTGTCTAGATTCGCACGCTTGCGGTCATCGACTGTACACTGTTCCAGTTCCTTAAAAAGCATTTCTGCACGAGGTTGTGCTTCTATTCTGGTGGCTGGATTGACCTTCATGATCTTGATAGGTCCTTCTTGGATGACTAAGATCATCTCTTTGTGCATTGCAGCAAGATGGGCTTCCATCATGATTCTCCAGTCATCTAATTCGATAATAAAAGACATGGGGACTTTTTTTATCGTAGATGTATGGCAAAAGTATAATGAATGATAAAGATATAAATATGAAGTTCTCAAAAGCTAGTGATTTTATGGATCTGACTCAGTTCAAAAACCACTGATTCTTAATCAAACGCTCTGACACCACATGTTGATCAAAGTACACAATTATATAGCTTAGAATGGGGTTAAATAAGTTGTATTCCTTTTCGAAGATTGTTTACGTAGCGGAAGTCTGAAACTGAGCTGCTGTAGATACAACAACTAGATGGTCTCCTATAGCTTGGTGCTTACAGGGTTCTCAGGATATACTAAAATCACACAAGCAGTAAGAAAACAATAAAGGCAGTAAGTAAAGACACATGGTTTAATGTGGTTCGAGGTAAATCCCTCTATGTCCATAGATCCTCCATACAGGAGTAAATAGGCTATTAAAATCAGGGCGTACACAACTATATGATTTTAACTAAACTCATCGTTGTATCGTTCACACAGATTGATACAGCCGACAGTAGCTTTTGTAACACCCCAAACTAGGCGGATATTACAGTGACGTGGACCCCCGACTGGGACCCACCAGGCGAATGAAAGTTAATGAATTACACAATACAAATGTAGTACCGAACCACATTACATCATAAATTACTCCGATGAGGAGTTTCAAATAGAACACACCCAGGGAACACTGAATACATGTATATTTTATATGAAGATAAAATATACAACACCGAACAAATAACAATCCAAAAGGAAGTGCAGCGGAAAATACATAACCAGGAAACATGAATGAAATGAAGAGACTGGGCCCCCTACTAGTATCACTGGTACTCCTCGCCGTCAATGTTCTCTTCCCGTGCTTTTGCCTTGCCATGACCTAAAAACAATATCCCAAACGGGGTCAGTTACACAGAACAACAATACTCAAGAGTTGAACAATCACCATAATTACATATCTTAGTTATGAAATCCAGCTGAAGAGGGGCATCATAGTACGCCCGTAATGGTATATGCAAGTGCACAAGACTGAGTGTCCGGACACACCTGCCCTTGTACCTAATTAGTATCACGGAGGCACGTTACCGTGTGCACAGTCCATTGTGTCGGTGAACCCGATCACATGACTATCATGTGCCCGACTAAAAATTCCACACATCCCCACCCGGCCACACAATATGAACCCAGAAGGCCACAAGAACAAAAGTGACCAATGAACATTAATGAATAACAATCCGACGAGGGTCAAGAATGACTCATCGAGATGAGATAATAATGAAATGAATGGTAGCTCATTAAAATGATTGGAACCATCGTTCCTTGTGAATTGAATGATTAATTTGGCACTTACAAGTCTTAACACGATTAATATGCCATGAATAAATTATGAATATGAATGAACAACAACGAAAGGAATGAATATCCTTTTAACCTAGTAAGAATTAACATACGCAACACTGGTGAAGAAATGTCTTCTCAGGAACAAACGTCTCTAATGGAGATATCAGTCGCTCGAACAACCTTGAATAACACAATTACCAGCAACTCGCTTAATATACGAATCAATAGCGATCATAACCAATTTAAGAGGTCGATACAATAAATTCAAACTCATTGGGGCATTTCGACAAACACTTCGTAAACAATCTCCCATTATTTACTACTAATCCCAATTGTATCGAAAACCAATATCAAACGAATGATTTAATCCAACAAAACACCATCAATACAATCAATAATCCAATAGGAATACTCAGATTGAGATTACGATAACATTTAATCAAAAATCCCAATTCCAAGTCTACCTTCAAAGTGTTCTTGAGTAAAACTTCCAACAATCCGATGATAACTCATAAAAACTCATAATCATACATACATCCATCGCAAATCATGATTATATCATCCAAAACATCATGCTCCAACTCAAAATCAAATCTAGGGTTGAATAAATTACCTTGGATTAGGATGAAGAATCCACAAATATGTTGTTAATCCACACCACAACTTGAGGAAGATGAAATCCTCCGATAAAGATGATGCAAAAACGCCCAAAAATCGCCCACAAGATCGCCCAAGGAGAGGAGGAGGAAGGATAATGATGAAATGAGCATTCATCTCACGAAATCTGCTGAAATAGGCAAAACTGCACCGTGTGCCACGGCACGGGCTAAGTGTGCCGCGGCCCACAGCCAAAAATCTGCCCAGTGCTTGGCTTAATGCCACGGCCCGGCCAGCAGGGGCCGCGGCGCACACTATTCAGGCCCAAAAATGACGAAAAACAACCCGGGAAGAGTATAAAAGCAATAGTATTAAATACATGGGAACAATAACACAAAATGGAAGTGCGGAAACCCCAAAACGGTGGTTCCAAGCAATGATTACAAGGGTTTGTCCAACAATAGTACAATTCGAACAAGAAGTAAATTTTGAAATGGTATGAACTCCAATATCAAAATCGACTAATGAAGCAATTGTAACAATCAAGATAATATCCTCGTCTCGATTTCCAAGCAAGGTTGAAACAATGAACGATATTAGTACACGACTCAATGTTACTCCGAACGGTGAACACGAATGAATAAATGTGGATGATGAATGATTATTAATAAGTGAAAAATTACAGAGTGACAATTACTGAATGAAAATAAATGAGTTCATATCCGGGTATTACATACTCCCTCCTTAAAAAGAGTTTTGTCCCCGAAACTAAGGGTCAAACAAATCGGGATAACTCTTCTGCATGCTATCCTCGGTTTCCCAAGTAGCCTCTTCGACTCCGTGTCTCAACCACTGAATCTTAACCAAAGGAATCGTCTTGTTCCTCAACTGTTTGATTCGCCGCTCTAAGATTCGTACGGGACGCTCCTCATATGTATGATCATCTGCTATCTCGATTTCATCAAACTGAAGTATGTGACTAGGGTCGGCAATATACTTTCCCAACTGAGAGACGTGAAATACGTTATGAATTCGGCTCAATATCGGAGGTAAAGCCAATCGATAAGCTAGATCCCCCACTCGATCCAAAATCTCAAACGGTCCAATGAATCTCGGACTCAACTTCCCTCACTTCTCGAAACGGAAAACACCTCGACTCGGGGATACTTTGACCAAAACATGGTCACTTGTCTCAAACTCTAAGGGTCGAAGACGGTTATAGGCATATGATTTCTGTCGACTCTGAGCGGTCAACAAACGACTCCGAATCAATGCTACCTTCTCACGGGCAGCAAAAAGCATATCGGGCTCAGTGCCAATTGATTCTGATAAGTCATACCAACACAAAAGAGATCGACAACGATGACCGTACAAGGCCTCGTAAGGTGCCATCTGAATTGAAGCATGCCAACTATTATTATACGTGAACTCGATCAATGGTAGTTGGGCTTCCCAATCATCTTTCCAATCAAGGACGCATGCCCTCAACATGTCCTTTAATGTCTGAAGAGTTCTCTCTGACTGTCCATTAGACTGAGGGTGAAAATCCGTGCTGAAATTGAGCTGAGTTCCCATGGCACAATGAACAAATTTCCAAAAATGCGACACAAATCGCCCGTCACGATCCGAAATGATACTCTTAGGGGTACTGTGTAATCTCACGATCTCCTTAATGAATAACTGGGCAAGTTTCTCAGGACCCCAAGTATCCTTAATCTCGAGGAAATGGGCTGACTTAGTTAAACGGTCCACCACAACCCAAATATTATTCATGCTGCGACAACTCGCCGGTAAGCTCGTGATGAAGTCCATGGAAATATCCTCCCACTTCCATTCTGGAATAGGAAGTGGCTTCATCATACCCGTCGGTCGCTGATGTTCTATCTTGACTTGCTGACATGTCAGACATCGCGAAGCACATTCTGCGACTTCTCGCTTCATATTACTCCACCAGTAATTTTGTTTCAAGTCTTTGTACATCTTGCTAGACCCTGGATGAATAGAATAAGGGGTAGCATGGGCCTCTCTCATAATCGAGTTTTTCAACTCGTCATCTGCCGGAACGCATAACCGGTTCTTAAATCACAAAAGTTCATCCTCGTGGATCACAAATCCAAGGGATTTCCCCTGAGTCACATCATCTCGAATGCGCAACAAAAATGGGTCTGAACCCTGTTTCAGTCTGATCGCCTCCTCAAGTGGCGATGAAATCTCCAGCATACAAAGCTGCCCTTGTACACGCTGTAACCAAACCTCGATCTCATGCCTAAGGAATTCCTGCCGAAGTTCCTTCTGAACAGTTAAACGAGCAAGCATCTGCTCCTGAACGGACTTACGACTCGAGGCATCAGCAACAACATTCGTCTTACCTGGGTGATATTGAATCTCGATATCATAATCTTTAATCAGTTCCAACCACTGACGCATATTTCACTTCTTCTGATTAAATAGATACTTCAAACTCTTATGATCAGTGAAAATCTGACAGGTGATGCCATAGAGATAATGATGCCAAATCTTCAATGCGAAAACCACGGCTGCTAGCTCTAGGTCATGGGTTGGATAGTTGACCTCATAAGGCCTCAGTTGTCGCAAAGCATAGGCAATCACTTTCCCATTCTGCATTAGTACACATCTGAGACCCTGCCCGGACGTGTCACTATAAACTACGAATCCCTCTGTCCCTTGTGGTAAAGAAAGGACAGGCGCTGAAATTAAAAGACTCTTGAGTTCCTCAAGACTCCACTGACACCGGTTAGACCACATGTATTTCTTATCCTTCCGCAAAAGGTTCGTTAGGGGTTGAACGATTTTAGAAAATCCTTCCACAAATCGTCGATAATATCCAGATAATCCGAGAAAACTTCGGATTTCCTTAACATTCTTCGGAGGTTGCTAATCTCATATAGCCTCCGTCTTCTGAGGGTCGACACGTACTCCGTTTGATGAAATCACATGCCCGAGAAACGTCACCTCGGAGATCCAGAACTCACATTTGGAAAATTTCCCATAAAGCTACTCTCGTCTCAACACGTCGAGGACCTGATGAAGGTGAAATTCGTGCTCCTTTCGATCACGAGAATAAATCAAAATGTCATCTATGGAAAGAACCACGAACCGGTCTAAATAGTCGATGAAAACTCGGTTCATCAACTCCATGAATACAGCAGGTGCATTAGTTAACCCAAACGGCATCACTACAAACTCGTAGTGCCCATAGCGTGTTTGAAACGCCGTCATTGCGATATCTGACTCTCGAATTCGCAACAGATGATACCCAGATCTTAAATCGATCTTGGAAATATTGAAGCTCCCTGAAGTTGATCCAAGAGATCATCAATGCGGGGAAGGGGATATTTATTCTTGATCGTCACCCTATTCAACTCTCGATAATCAATGCACAACCGAAACAAACCATCCTTCTTCTTGACAAATAACACAGGTGCTCCCCACGGGGATGCACTCGGTCGGATGTAACCCTTATCGGCCAATTCCTCCAGTTGATTCTTCAATTCCTGCATTTCGGTCGGGGCCATACGATATAGTGCTTTCGATATTGGAGATATACCAGGCTCCAATTCAATCGTGAATTCCACACCTCTATGTGGAGGCAAACCATGTAACTCGTCTGGAAATACATCGGCGTATTCTCTCACTACCGGGATATCCGCCAGTGACACTGATGATTTCTCGGTCTTGGTCATATAGCACCAATAACCAACACAACCCTGATTGAGTAATTTCACTACTTTCATCATATTGATAACTCTTCCGGAACAGCTGGGATTACTCCCCTGAAATACACACTCTACTCCATCGTCTGAAATGATAGTGACCATACGCTTACGGACACTAAGGATGGCATCATGAAGATCCATCCAATCAATACCCAAAATGACATCCTCTCTAGGTAAATCTACCATGATCAGGTCTGCCAACCAAACACGACCATAAAGCTGAATCGGACAATTCTTAATCTCACGATCTCTGATAATTCTTCTATCGTCAGGTAGTCCAATGATATAAGTTTCACAACTAGTAGTACTATCCAGACGAAGTCTACTCAAGCATGACTCGGAAATGAATGAATGCGATGCACCAGTATCAAAAAGGGTACACATAGGTTGAGATAGAATTTCGAGTGTACCTGAGATCATTCGGGCCTCCGGATCTTCGGTCCTCTTCATCTCATAAATTATGGGCTTGCCAACCCCGGAACTGGATGCTCCCGTATGATAGCTGTGGGCTCCACCTTTGTTTTTGCTCCCTTCGTCTTAAACGACGCGGACTAAGTGGCCTAATTCAGAATCGCTGACTGCTTTGGGGCTTGAGATGTCGCCGGAGTAGGTTTGGAGTCTCGTCGGAAGAAACGGGCCTTATGCCCAGCAATCCCACAGTTATTATACGTGAGGGTCGGCTTCGGACACTTAGTGCTAAAATGACCCTGTTCTCCACAGTTGAAACAGGTGATGGCCGAACTGGCCGCTCGGGACTGAGATTCTGCAGGTTTCGTTGCCATAGGAGATCGCTCAGAAAAAGTAGAGCCCTCACGAGGCTTTTTGAAGGTTTCCTGGCCGCCTTTAGACTGATTACGATTCTTCGATTTCTTGCCGGAAGATGAAGTCTGATTCTTAGAAATTTCTTTAGCAGTAAGCTCATAAGCAAGAGATTTCTCGATGAATTCGGCCAAAGTGGTGCAATGATGATTAAGCAATTGAAGCCTCATACGAGGTTTCAACCTCTTACTGAAATACTTGATTTTATCCACCTCCGAGTGGATAATAGATGAGGCGAAAGGTAGTAGCTCTTGAAATTTCTCGACAATGGCAAGAACATCTTCTTCCATTGAGGGGTCGGGACTGAGTAACTCCGACAGCTTGGCCTCCCTGAGTGGGGCTGGATAATATCTTTCCATCATGAGAGTCTTGAACTGGTCCCATGTGCAAGATCCGTCGGTGGGTTTCAAATATAGCCACCAAGAGTGAGCACTCTTACCCAGATAGTAAGCTGCAACTGAAACTTTGTGCCCTTTAGGATACTCCACCATAGCAAATAACTTCTCAAAATGCTCCAGCTAGTGAATAATGTCCGCTGGCTCAGATGAGCCCTCGAAGGTAGGTGGCCTCTGGCGAGAAATGTCGTTAATGATGCTGCTCACACCCCTCTCTTGCCTCTGAGGTGGCGGCAGAGGAGCCTGCTTATTCTGAGCCGTTGAGTTCTGCATCGTCTCCATCAGACGTGCCATCTGAGTCATTTGGGCCATCATGCCCTGCATAAAAGCGAGAGGGTAAACTCGAACACCTTCTGATTGAGCCGTGTCCCGAGTATGACTCCCCGACAGGGAAGGATTATTTCCATGTGAATGTGTGGCAGCGTCGCTGCTTGATGAGTTATCATCATTCCTCGTGTTCGCACGAGTATTCATTCGAGCTCCCGGGTTTCGGCCCGCACCGCGGCCTCTTCCCCTACGACCTCTGCCAGCTCGATCCATACTGAAGGTAGGGAACACATGATAATTATAGATCCCGCATGAATATCACATTATAATGAAGTTATGAAATAATAACAATAAGCATACATGCTCTAACACAATGATCGTATGAAGGATCAACTGAGGTGACATGATTATCTGATGAAATTTTGAAATGATTATCTTGAAAAAGTTGACAAGATTAATGAAATGATCCACAAGATCAACAACTGAGTGATGAAATGAACTGAGTGATTAATGAGTTAACATGATCGAAATGACCAAAAATGATAATGAGGATTGAGGATTGTTGACTGATGAATGATGAATGAGTTATTCTTATTGCCAGAAATCATACCATGGCGTCAGAAATCTTACAGTTCTTTCGGTCTAAGGGGCTTGGTGCTTGCACAGGTCACACGTGCCGCGAAAGTCCAATGATACTAGTCTGATGAACAATGATTTCAAATGAGACATGACTCGGAAGGTAGTATTCAAAACCACGCTCCGATACCAACTCTGTAACACCCCAAACTAGGCGGATATTACAGTGCCGTGGACCCCCAACCGGGACCCACCAGGTGAATGAAAGTTAATAAATTACACAATACAAATGTAGTACCGAACCACATTAGATCATCAATTACTCCGATGAGGAGTTTCAAATACAACACACCCTAGTAACACTGAATACATGTATATTTTATATGAAGATAAAATATGCAACACTGAACAAATGACAATCCATAAGGAAGTGCAGCGGAAAATACATAACAAGGAAACATGAATGATATGAATGTTGGGATTCGGTGCCTAAATCGAAGGCCCAGCGGAAGCGGCAAAACAAAAATTAATTCGATCTCAATCCCTACGAGGATCGATCGAGCTACGTATATACGAATATTATACGAAACACAAGAGATATAGAAACTCACCCTTGTAGTCCATTGATTAAATGGATTCCTTCTCTTGAGCTATTCCCCAAGCATTAGATTGCTTTCCCTATGATCCAATCCGCTCCAAGCTCTTGGATGATGCAACGCCGAAAATACCGCTTCTCTACTTGCCACGCGCCGGAGAAACGAACGGAACAACGATCACCTTGCTATCCTCCAAGGATACGGCTAGAGCTAAGATGATGAAGCTTTCTATTGTGATTATAACACTCTAAGTGTATAACTCACTATCTCTCTTTGATTTCTTGATATTTCTCCAAGAACAACCAAGAACAAAAGAAGAAGAAGATGAAGACTAATGAGAAAACAATTTTCTCTCTCTTACTCACACAACTCACGGACGAATGCAATCAAAATGGGAGGGTAAGTTAGTCTTCTCTTTTATTCTTCATGCCAATCAAGCAAATCACATGAAATCACCTTTTCCAAATAAAAAAGAGATTCCATATCCCCTTAGATAAAACAATTCATGATTTAAAATCATGAAGTCTTCCACCACATTAGGTGTAAGACAAGGGGGCGGCCATGTAGAAGGGAATTGAAGAGTTCGGTTCGTTCTGGACTCCTGAGAGTCCAAACTGATAAAGTCCAATTCCGTTCCGATGTATTTATATCAATTAATTAATCCAATTAATTAATCATATCAAATACATAATAACATAATTAATTTCTACAAGAAATAATTATATTTATGAATTAAATTAATCACCTAGTAATTTATTTAATTCATTAGGCCGTAAATTAATTTATCAAATAAATCAATTTAGACATCCAATGTCCCAAATTAGATATCCAATATCTAATATACATAATGAGAGAATAAGCTCAATTCATTCCATCATCAATCCTATTGCGTGACTCGGTAGGTCCATCTCAGTCAGCAATGGGAGGAACCAAAGATTAGTAGCACCACCTAGCTAGCCTGGCGACCTACACTTTACCGCAACTGAGAACGAATGATTGGGATCATTCAAGAACCATTCTGTCATGAATACCAGTATACATATAAACCCTTCTTTCAAATGTCCCGATCAAGTTATAAGGTCACGGTCAGTCAAATCCTATCTGTACTTGACGCTATGCATGCGTTAATGCAAATCGAGATCGTCGATCTCTCGTGTATCTAATACAGCTAGATCCAATGCGTTGGCCAAAGACTTATGATCTCATATGCTAGTAACCGCATAGGACATATAACCCGCTCACTAACGAGAGAAAGAATTCTATCATGGTATTTAGTAGGACCTGTTACTTGCCCATCAAGATGCACGTCGAGGTTAACCCCCGCCTTCCGGTTTATAGGGTTGAACTACTCTAATGAATATCTTGACGTCACAAGCACATCCCTACCAAATCCTAAAGTCGAAGGTTCATGAATACCTATCACAACCTTTCGATTCCGTCATTGACTACCCCGGAGTGAAATCCATGTGACGAATCGAGGGTGAGTCGGTTCGAGTATACTAATCCAATCAGCATACCTATAACGTGTGCTCCCACTAACCATTAGTGTTCGACAGGCACTCTCCATGTCAAAGAACACGTCATACAAGTCTTTACATAAACTTAACGCCCAGTCAAGTTTCATCGACTTGCGAACGATTAAGTATTTGAGCTATAAACCTTTCCAGTGCCAACTCCCTTATCCAATAAGGAGTGGAACATTTTGCTCTCAAATACACGGACTAGTTTCTATATGTATATTTACGAGTTAGGAATGCCAGTAACTACCAGTAAATAAAGAAACATCCATTGCCTTATATTAATGATTTACATAATTACAAGTACAATACCCTCACTCAACATCCTCTGAGTGGCATTCGAGTGCATACTCCTAACAATCTACCAATTGCACTCAATGCCACACACTATGGTATCTAATACCCATGTTCTCCAGATGACGCTCCTAGCTAGTCTGAGATAGTGGCTTAGTCAGTGGATGAGCGACGTTGTCGGATGAGTCTACTCTATGCAGCACAATGTATCCCTTGCGAACAAATTCTCTTACGAGATGATACTTCCTCTCAATGTGCTTGGTATTGCTACGAAACCTCGGCTCCTTGGCCTGTGCTACAGCTCCGTTGTTGTCGCAGTAAAGCGGAACAGGCAGCTCAGCACATGGTATCACTTGAAGTTCTCCCAGAAACTTCTTAATCCAGAACCCTTCCTTGGAAGCCTCCGAGGCTGCTTGATATTCAGCCTGACAGGTAGAATCAGCAGTAGTGCTTTACTTGGCACTATGCCAGGATACTGCTCCTCCATTAAGAGTAAATATAGCCAGAAGTAGACATAGAATCGTCTTTCTGTCCTTGGAAGTCCAATACAGTGAATCCCGTTACATTCAGTTCTCCACCGCCGTATTTAAGAACCAGGTCTCTAGTCCTTCTAAAGTACTTGAGAACGTTCTTTTACGCCAGTCCAATGTTCCCTAATTGGATTAGCCCAAAACCTACTTACCACGCTCCCAGCATGCGCAATGTCAGGTCTCGTACACAATAAAGTATATATAAGGCTACCCAAATTCCGAAGCATATGGTATATTACTCATTTCCTTTCCTTGTTCCTCACTATGAGGACACATCTTCAAGGAGAGTTTTATTCCATGTCGCATCGGTAGGAACCCTCTTTTAGAATCATCCATCTTAAATCGCTTTAAGATTTTATCTATATAGAGGGCTTGGGAAAGACCTATTGTTCTCTTCGCTCTATCCCGGTAGAGCCGAATTCCAAGAATATAGGTTGCTTCTCCCAAGTCTTTCATGGAGAAATTACTCGAAAGCCAAGCTTTCACAGAACTGAGCACTCCCACATCATTTCCTATTAGTATAATGTCATCTACATATAGTACTAAGAATGCGATCTTGCTCCCACTAACCCTCTTGTATACACAAGGTTCCTCTTCATTTTGCACGAAGTCAAACTTTTGACTACCTCGTCAAAACAAAGGTCCCAAGTACATGAAGACTGCTACAATATATTTCATGGAGTCTACATCCACCATTGCTAGGTCATTGGTCGCGGTTCGGTCTCTTGTTTATCACCTGGAACCTCTTGAAAACCCAGTTCCTCCAAGTGCATAAAACTATACCTCTCAGGTAATTGAGACACCCTACTAGACCTACGAGGTGGTTGTACTTGTGTTTCAGAAGGTTCGGTTCCAATTTCTTGCACATGTGTCTCCTGAGGAGTTTCATTGTATTTTTCCAAAGAAATATTTCTACCTGCTCCGCCTTCCTGAATGAACTCATCTTCCAGGAAGTGTGCTGTAATACCCGCTATTTTCATAATCCAATGTTATTAATTATAATAATATTATAATGCATATCATGTTATTTAATTTCATTTAGAAAATTACAAACATTTATTTCGACGTATCACAAGTCCTAGCCCGAGTCATTTTTTTGTCAGTTATTTTCAAGTAGTCATTTACTATTAATAATATTAATAATGCATTTTCAATCCATTTAAACTCATGAAGAGATCATAAATATATTCGTGACATCTAATAAATTCTAAGCTCGAATCGGATTAATAAATTTCAAGAGATGTTTAATATTAATTATTAATATTAGTATTATATTATTATTATTGATAGTATTATTATTAATAATAATAGTAGCATTATTTATTATTAAAGGTAATATTAATAATAACAGTTCTAATATTAATATCATCATCTTATATACTAAAAGCTTAAGTTGTCTTATAAATGCAAAGTGCTCACAATAAATGTTTCATAAATTGAAAGTGAAATGTGAAAGCTTCATGTGTTAGTACATTGATTTAATAGTCGTGCATAAGGATAAGTACATAGGAATCGTGCACATTAAACACAAAGAATACAAACCAAAAATGCCATGAATGCATAAATTAAACACACCAATTAGTGGTTAGTCTTTTTACCTTCCCGTCCATGAGTTACAAATATTTTATCAACTATATAATGTGTCAAAAATCACACACAACAAACCACAACTTCCTCCACACCGCGTGCATATTGGGCTACAACTTATTATGGTGGTAAAATAAGCATCATATCGTCTTACTTATTTAGCATATTGATTTATATTATTTTATGTAAATTTCACGTGTGTTTTTTGTGTGTAACAATGTAGGACATAAAGATGGTGGCTTAGGAGATTTGGTAGTAACATCATCTTTTCTAATGGTTTAAGAGATCCTACACATCGTTGTCTTATCAATTAAGTGGAACATGCACGAATATTTTTACTTTGATCGAAAATGCAATATATTGATTAACTGTATTTAAGTTACTAACGATCAACTATATCTATTTTTTTTGTAGCGCATCAAGAAGCATTAAAGGAAGAGATCGAGAAGTTACAAAAATTATGTCAAGAACAAAACATGCAAAAGGCCAATGAACAACAATGACAAAGACAACGACAACAAAAACAACAACAACAACAAGATCAACGCCGTGGCCACCGGTGGGATGAATACTTAGCATTCGTATTAATAGTACGTTACAAATTAAACATGCAATAGTTTACTTTATGTAATACCGATAAACGGGCTAATACTATTGATTCGTTAGCAAGTAAGTTTATTGAAAATGATGTGACGAGCATTCAATTTTTAGTCAATAATTATTACTACACTTTGTTGGTGCATTTTAATATTTTTGCTCTTAATGTAGTTTTTTGTCTTGCGTCGTGTTAATGTCACTTTTTTAATTAAACGTCTTGGAATATTGTGTGACTTTGATATTTGATATGACTGTGTAAATTATGTCGATGTTACATATTGCAAATGGTAGTATATAATAAAAATATAATAAAAATATCTTCACACTATCATCATAACAATGAGAATCTTCTAAATCGAAGAAGTATATAAAGGAGAAGAAAATTGTATTTCAAATGTTATCCAGAGGTAAGCATTATTCATTTGAGTTTGAGATCATGTGATTTATGTCGTCATACTGTAAATACTTAGAATGAGTTACTAATGAATGCTCCAAATTAGATATTATAGTTTATGGAAAAATGTTGTAATAATGCATTAATCAAAAAATAATTTATGTAAGTTACTCACATTAAAAGATTACATATGAAAAGCCTCATTTAAATATAACATTTTGCAAAAAACCTCTTCACAT
Organism: Orobanche coerulescens; assembly: GCA_033398695.1. NCBI lineage: Eukaryota > Viridiplantae > Streptophyta > Magnoliopsida > Lamiales > Orobanchaceae > Orobanche > Orobanche coerulescens. Next base: position 68,419,908 of record CM065810.1, read on the forward strand.
TAAAGAAAGAGATTGACAAGTCACGAAAATTGTATCAATCACAAAACATGCAAAATGCCAATGAACAACAACGACAAAGACAACAAGAAGAACAACAACAACAAGAACAACGCCACGGCCACCGGTGTCAATATAGATGAATACCTGACATTCATATTAATAGTACGTTACAAATTAAACATGCAATATTTTACTATACGAATTATAATTTATTATACGAATTATAATTTATACTCTTGAATATACTAATCACTTTAATGTTTTATGTTTTTATAGTTTTGTTAAAAAGAAAATTTGTTTTATAGTTCGCTTTTAATAATGTAATTTATTTGAACAACGATGTCCGTCTTTCACAAAAAAATGAGAGTTTCAAACATGAACCGAAAATTAGTCCCGAACATTACGAAAAAAACAATTAGATCCAACCCGAGTGCATCGCATGGGTCTGAGGCGCCCAAACCTGTGTGCATTGCACGTGGATGAATATAAAAGGTCTCCAACATTAATGTCATCGCTTCATATTTAAAATAATTTATGTAACTTATACATATTAAAAAATTACATGTGAATAGACTTTTTTCAATGTAACATCTTGAAAAAAATCTCTTCACATATACTCTTTTAATGTCAATAAACTATTTTAAATGTGTGTCATGCTTAGAAATGTGATACCATCACAGCTTAGATATATAATGACGAAAATAAGTTCTGAAGATTACGATATAAAAACTTATATACAGCCCATGTGCAACTCAATAAAGTATTCTAAGTACGTATAAAGCTTAGCAAATGTGTGACACCATGAAAACTTAAATATAAAATGACGAAAATAAATGCCGAATATTACGCTATGAAAACTTCTATATAGCCCATGTGCATCGCACGTATTTTAAATCTATGAAAACTTCTATACAGCACATGTGCATCGCACGGGCATCATTGACTATCATAAGAAATAGTTATAACTAGACAACAAAATAGCCCAATGTATTAATATTAGTTAGTTCCAATTAAAAATGATAGAGTCAATACCAAAATAAATAGACAACAAATATTACGTAAAAAATACATCTTAAAAGATTACATGTCAATAAACTATTTTAAATACGTATCATGCTACAAAATGTATGCTACTATGACAACTTATATATACAATGACAAAAATACGTCCCGAATATAAAATGACGAAAATAAATGACGGATCCATGATCAAAATGACGAAAATTTGTGCTGAACAATAACAATTTAAATATATAATACCATCATATACAGCCCGGGGCATCGCCCGGGTCTGAATGACTCGTATCATTAATAATTGTACAATACCCAACAAACTTTAATTATAATGTCATTCTTATTTGACCCAAATTAATAATATAGCCCATAAATCATACACCACATATACTCCTAGGGCTACCCTATACCTAACCTAGGAGTATAAATACACAACTATACAGTAGAATAATAATTCACAGAATACAATCTTTCCTCAGCCGCCAATTGTCCATCAACCTTGAAGTCTCTTCTGCAGCATCGCACCTCTTGTGCAAATTCTCACCTTCTCTATCATCCAACAAAGGTAAATTCAACCCCAAGTTCTTCACTTTTAGTTTTATGTTCATATTGGATTCTGCTGTATACAACTAAACATTTTTAAATACTAGAAACTTTAATTACAAGTACAGACCTTCATAACTAGAAACCCAATTACACAACCCCGACCTTGAAACTGATATTCAAACTAGCTAAGGTAATTCAATTTCAGTACACAGATAAAACTCAAATCAAATTCACTCACTAATTAAAAACCCAAAACAGTTCCAATCGGCCAAGCTTCAGCCCAACACCCCGTCAATTCACTGAGTTAACCAGAAATTGGAAATTTCCCACATTCATAACCGAGTTCTATAACCCTGGCCGAATCCAAATCCGACTGGAATCAGACCTTCAATCCCGAATTTCAGTCGGCATGTCAGAAGCCCGTAACACCTCAACCCAGTTTCATAACACCCACCCGAATCTCACCTTCAACTTGGCCGCAAGCTGTCCGACGAAGCCCATCCATGGCTTCGGCTTTTGGGCTTCAATTTCCGACGACTTTTCATTCCCGTTTCTGGCCGAACCCCAACTCCTCTCGTTTATCATCGAGCCCAAAACACTTCAGCCCTTTCAAACTAGAAATCCAAAATCGGAGTCCTCACCTTCGTTTCGCCGGAATCGCCTGCCCTTTCACACTCGAACCGTCGCTTTCTGTGTTGGCGACAAGGTATTCCTAAAGGTATCTCCTACCAAGGGAATTGTCCGTTTTGGTCCAAGGATCAAGTTGAGGCCAAGATACATTGGACCGTTCGAAATTCTTGAACGAATTGGAGAATTAGCTTACTATTTGGCTTTACCCCCAGAACTTTCGGCTGTGCACAACGTTTTCCACATATCATTGTTGAGGAAGTATGTGCACGATCCCAGCCACGTCATCGACTATACCGCCGTGGAGATGAACAAAGATCTTACCTATGAAGAACAACCAGAACTGATTCTCGACCGATCAGTCCGGCAATTAAGAAACAAAGAAAAGGTGTTTGTCAAGATCCAATGGCGTAACCACAGTAAAGATGAAGCGACTTGGGAGCGCAGGGAAGAACTTCAAGCTCGTTATCCGAATTTCTTCAATCAAGGTATATCATTTATTTTTGAGGACGAAAATTTTGTAAGAGGGGTGGGATGTAATACCCGCTATTTTCATAATGCAATATTATTAATTATAATAATATTATAACGCATATCATGTTATTTAATTTCATTTAGAAAATCACGAACATTTATTTCGACGTATCACAAGCCCTAGCCCGAGTCATTTTTTTGTTAGTTATTTTCAAGTAGTCATTTACTATTAATAATATTAATAATGCATTTTCAATCCATTTAAACTCATGAAGAGATCATAAATATATTCATGACATCTAATAAATTCTAATCCCGAATCGGATTAATAAATTTCAAGAGATGTTTAATATTAATTATTAATATTAGTATTATATTATTATTGATATTATTATTATTATTAATAATAATAGTAGCATTATTTATTATTAAAGGCAATATTAATAATAACAGTTCTAATATTAATATCATCATATCATTAATAATTGTACAAGACCCAATAGACTTTAATTATAATGTCATTCTTATTTGACCCAAATTAATAATAAAGCTCATAAATCATACAACGCATATACTCCTAGGGCTACCCTATACCTAACCTCGGAGTATAAATACACAACTATACAGTAGAATAATAATTCACAGAATACAATCTTTCCTCAGCCGCCAATCGTCCATCAACCTTGAAGTCTCTTCTGCAGCATCACACCTCTTCTGCAAATTCTCACCTTCTCTATCATCCAACAAAGGTAAATTCAACCCCCAAGTTCTTCACTTTTAGTTTTATGTTCATATTAGATTCTGCTGTATAGAACCAAACATTTTTCAAAACTAGAAACTTTAATTATAAGTACAGACCTTCATAACCAGAAACCCAATTACACAACCCCGACCTTGAAACTGATATTCAAACTAGCCAAGGTAATTCAATTTCAGTACACAAATAAAACTCAAATCAAATTCACTCACTAATTAAAAATCCAAAACAGTTCCAATCGGCCAAGCTTCAGCCCAACACCGTGTCAATTCACTGAGTGAACCAGAAATCGTAATTTTCCCACATTCATTACCGGGTTCTATAACCCTGGCCGAATCCAAATCCGACTGGAATCAGACCTTCAATCCCGAATTTCAGTCGGCATGTCAGAAATCCGTAACACCTCAACCCAGTTTCAAAACACCCACCCGAATCTCACCTTCACCTTGGCCGCAAGATGTCGGACGAAGCCCCTCCATGGCTTCGGCTTTTGGGCTTCAAATTCCGACGACTTTTCATTCCCGTTTCCGGCCGAACCCCAACTCCTCTCGTTTATCATCGAGCCCGAAACACTTCAGCCCTTTCAAACCAGAAATCCAAAATCGGAGTCCTCACCTTCGTTTCGCCAGAATCGCCTGCCCTTTCAAACTCGAACCGCCGCCTCCGGTGTTGGCGACAAGGTATTCCTAAAAGTATCTCCTACCAAGGGAATTATCCGTTTTGGTCCAAGGAGCAAGTTGAGGCCAAGATACACTGGACTGTTCAAAATTCTTCAACGAATTGGAGAATTAGCTTACCGTTTGGCTTTACCCCCAGAACTTTCGGCTGTGCACAACGTTTTCCACGTATCATTGTTGAGGAAGTATGTGCACGATCCTAGCCACGTCATCGACTATACCGCCGTGGAGATGAATAAAGATCTTACATATGAAGAACAACCAGAACTGATTCTCGACCGATCAGTCCGGCAATTAAGAAACAAAGAAAAGGTGTTTGTCAAGATCTAATGGCGTAACCACAGTAAAGATGAAGCGACTTGGGAGCGCGAGGAAGAACTTCAAGCTCATTATCCGAATTTCTTCAATCGAGGTATATCATTTATTTTCGAGGACGAAAATTTTTCTAAGAGGGGTAGGATGTAATACCCGCTATTTTCATAATGCAATATTATTAATTATAATAATATTATAATGCATATCATGTTATTTAATTTCATTTAGAAAATCACGAACATTTATTTCGACGTATCACAAGCCCTAGCCCGAGTCATTTTTTGTCAGTTATTTTCAAGTAGTCATTTACTATTAATAATATTAATAATGCATTTTCAATCCATTTAAACTCATGAAGAGATCATAAATATATTCATGACATCTAATAAATTCTAAGCCCGAATCGGATTAATAAATTTCAAGAGATGTTTAATATTAATTATTAATATTAGTATTATATTATTATTGATAGTATTATTATTAATAATAATAGTAGCATTATTTATTATTAAATGCAATATTAATAATAACAGTTCTAATATTAATATCATCATATCATTAATAATTGTACAAGACCCAACAGACTTTAATTATAATGTCATTCTTATTTGACCCAAATTAATAATAAAGCCCATAAATCATACACCACATATACTCCTAGGGCTACCCTATACCTAATTTCGGAGTATAAATACACAACTATACAGTAGAATAATAATTCATAGAATACAATCTTTCCTCAGCCGCCAATCATCCATCAACCTTGAAGTCTCTTCTGCAGCATCGCACCTCTTCTGCAAATTCTCACCTTCTCTATCATCCAACAAAGGTAAATTCAACCCCCAAGTTCTTCACTTTTAGTTTTATGTTCATATTGGATTCTGCTGTATACAACCAAACATTTTTAAAAACTAGAAACTTTAATTACAAGTACAGACCTTCATAACCAGAAACCCAATTACACAACCCCGACCTTGAAACTTATATTCAAACTAGCCAAGGTAATTCAATTTCAGTACACAGATAAAACTCAAATCAAATTCACTCACTAATTAAAAACCCAAAACAGTTCCAATCGGCCAAGCTTCAGCCCAATGTAACACCCCAAACTAGGCGGATATTACAGTGCCGTGGACCCCCGACTGGGACCCTGAAAATGAATGAAATACACAGGGTAAATATAGTACCGAACCACATTACATCATTAATTACTCCGATGAGGAGTTTCATACAACACACCCAAGGAAATGACCGAATACAAGTATATTTTATATGGAGATAAAATACACAACACTGAATGAACTCAAAATCCAAAATGGAAATCTGCAGCGGAAATAAAATAAGGAAACACGGTGAATGAAAGGACTGGGCCCCCCTACTAGTATCACTGGGACTCCTCGCCGTCAACGTTATCTTCCCGTGCCTTAGCCTTGCCACAACCTGAAAAATAAAATCCCCCAACGGGGTCAGTTACACAGAACAACAATCCTCAAGAGTTGAATAAACACAATCATATATATGCTGTATAAACCACAAGTTCGATAAAAAATGAATCGGTTAGATTATAACCCAATCTTGTTGAAAACATATGCAATCAAACATGCTGTATGAATCAACTAACGGTACGGCTCAATGGGTGGCGCCACACTACGCCCGGGATGGAAATGTGTCCGTGCACAAGCCACCATCGAGTATCGATCGAATATACGTGTGGTCTTGTACCTAATAAGTCTCACAAAGTGATCTTTTTGTGTGCACAGTCCAATGTGAGGCCAACAACCAACACACGACTTAATATGTGCCCGACATGAAAATCCTACACATACCAATCAAGCACGCCAAGATGACCCTAATGCCACGAGATAACAAAAGTGACATCGAAATCAATAATGACTCACCGAGATGAAATGACAGTGAAATAAATGATAGCTCCATGAAATAATTGGAACCGTCGTTCCTCGTGACTGAAGTGATTAATTGACAATGACAAGTCTCGATATGGTTAATACAATATGAATGAGTTATGATTATGAATGAACAACAACGAAAGGAATGAATATCCCTTTAACTGAGTAAGAATTAACTTACCTTAACACCGGTGATGATACAATCTCTCTCGAACAACGTCCTAAGGAAACTACCGGTCGCTCGAACAACCTTGAATAACACAATTACCAACAATCCGTTCAACATACGAATCAAACACGAATATAACTAACTCAAAACGTCTATACGACTAAACCAAGTTCTTTGGGGCATTATATCGAACACGTTGAGGCCAAACTTCGATTGTTTACAACCAAACCTCAATAATACCAATATCAAATCCCCAAGAAGTGTTTAAAACCAACAAAACATCTACAATACGATCAATAATCCAAGATCAATATCCAAATTCGTGATTTCAACAACAATTAATCGAAAATCCCCAAATCCAACTCAATATTCAAAGTGTTCTTGAATAACCTTTCAATAATCCGATGAATATTCATACATACTCATAATCATATGTATATCGCTTCATACAACATGATTATAACATCCAAAAGATCATATCTCAACATAAATCGAAATCCAAGAGGTTTGAGAAAATTACCTTTGAAGATCCAAACACTTTGATTCGATGAACACGAGTTAGATCGACAATCCGACCTTCACAACCAAATGAAAATGATGAAGAATCGAGTATTCAAGTGATTGATGATGAAAATTTCTCCCACAAACCCTCTCTCTCGGATGTAGGATGAAGAAATGAGTTTTTCTTCTCAAAAAACGAAGTTATAGTGCAGGCCTTTGTGTGTGGCCGGCCGAGTGTGCCGCGGCACAGCCGAAATCTGCCCCGGTGCTCGCGGTGTGCCGCGGCCTACTGAGTGTACCATGGCAGTGTGCCGCGGCCTGCCGGCAGAGCGGCCCCAGTCTGAGCGGGTCGGCCAAAACTCCAACATGTGTGTGTCTTAGCTATTTCGACCATAACTCCCTCGTCCGGACTCCGATTGACTCACAGTTTGAACCATTGGAAAGCTAACTTGATGCTCTATAATATTGAAAATATTCAGAATTTTTGGAATTTCCAAAAATTAATGGTGATTTTACAAAGTCGAACTCATACGTGGAAAAGTCGCTTAAGAACACGGAACTCAACAGAACGACACCGAGACGAACTCGGATGACAAAAAGTGTAGAATTAATCATTCTTGGAATGACGAAACGGTAACAATAGAGTCGCTAAGATGGACTTGCACCAAAAAAATAAAATTACCGGAAATCCAAATTGCGGATATTACATACTACCCTCCTTAAAAGAAGTTTCATCCCGAAACTTAAAACAAGTAGGGAGAAGTAATATCCCGCTCGAAAAACTCAACGAGATACACAAGAACCGCAATTGTACCCAACAATAGCATGATTCGAACAAGAAGAAAATTTGAAATGGCATGAACTCCAATATCAACATCGATTAATGAAGTAATTATAACGATCAAGATAATATTCTCATCTCGATTCTCAAGCAAGGTTGAAACAATGAACGATATCAATACACGACTCAACATTAGTCCGAACGGTGAACACGAATGAATTAACATGAATGATGAATGATTATTAATGAGTGAAAAATTACATAGTGATAATTACCGAATGAAATTACTGAATGATAATGACTGAATTACAACCGGGTATTACATAATCCCCCCCTTAAAAAGAGTTTCGTCCTCGAAACTAAGGGTCAAACAATTCGGGAAAACTCTCCCGCATAGTATCCTCGGTTTCCCAAGTAGCCTCTTCGACTCCGTGTCTAGACTACTGAATTTTAACCAAAGGAATCGCCTTATTCCTCAACTGTTTGATTCGCCACTCTAAGACTCGTATGGGACGCTCCTCATATGAATGATCATATGCGATCTCGATTTTGTCGAACTGAAGTATGTGACTCGGGTCGGCAACATACTTCCATAGCTGAGAGACGTGAAACATATTATGAATTCGGCTCAATGCCGGAGGTAAGGCCAATCGATAAGCTAGCTCGCCTACTCGATCCAAAATCTCAAACGGTCCAATGAATCTCGGACTCAACTTTCCCCGCTTCCCGAAATGGAAGATACCTCGACTCGGGGATACCTTGACCAATACGTGGTCACCTGTCTTGAACTCTAATGGTCGGCGACGATTATCTGCATAATATTTCTATCGACTCTGAGCGGTCAACAAACGACTCCTGATAAAAGATACCTTCTCACAGGCGGCTATAAGCATATCGGGCTCGGTGCTGATTGATTCTGATAAGTCATCCCAACACAAAGGAGATAGACAACGACGACCGTACAAGGCCTCGTAAGGTGCCATCTTAATTGAAGCATGCCAACTATTATTATACGTGAATTCGATCAATGGTAGTTGGGCTTCCCAATCATCTTTCCAATCGAGGACGCATGCTCTCAACATGTCCTCCAATGTCTGAATAGTCCTCTCTAATTGTTCGTCGGACTGAGGATGAAAAGCTGTGCTGAAATTAAGATGAGTTCCCATAGCACGATGAACTGATTTCCAAAAATGAGACACGAATCGTCCGTCACGATCGGAAACGATAGTTTTAGGAGTACCGTGCAATCTCACTATCTCTTTGATAAACAACTGGGAAAGTCTCTCGGGACCCCACGTATCCTTAATCTCAAGGAAAGGAGTTGATTTAGCTAGGCGATCCACAATTACCCAGATTGTATTCATGCCACGACGACTCGTCGGCAAACTCGTGATGAAGTCCATTGAAATATCTTCCCACTTCCATTCTGGAATAGGGAGAGGTTTCAGCATACCCTCCGGTCGCTAATGTTCTATCTTGACTTGCTGAAAGGTCAAACATATCGAAACAAATTCCGCGACTTCCCGCTTCATATTACTCCACCAGTAATTTTGTTTCAAGTCTTTATACATCTAGCTAGACCCCGGATGAACGGAATAAGGGGTAGCATGAGCTTCTCTCAAAATTGAGTTTTTCAACTCGTCATTCGCCGGTACGCACAATCGATTCTTAAAACGCAAAAGTCCATCCTCGTGGACCACAAACCCGGGGGCTTTCCCCCGAGTCACATCCTCTCGAATGCATAACAAAAATGGGTCCGAACCCTGATTCTCCCTGATAGCCTCCTCAAGTGGCGATGAAATCTCCAACGTACAAAGTTTCCCTTGTACTCGCTGTAACCAGACCTTGATCCCGGGCCTCAGAAATTCCTGTTGAAGTTCCTTCTGAACTGTTTATCAAGCAATCATCTGCTCCTGAACGGACTTACGACTCAAGGCGTCGGCAACAACGTTTGCCTTGCCCGGGTGGTAAGGTATCTCGATATCATAATCGTTGATCAGTTCCAACCACCGTCTCTGCCGCATATTTAACCTCTTCTGAGTAAATATATATTTTAAACTCTTATGATCGGTGAATATCTGACAGGTAACGCCATAAAGATAATGACGCCAAATCTTCAATGCGAACCAGCTAATCCGAGGAAACTTCGGATTTCCTTAACATTCTTCGGAGGTTTCCAATATCGGATAGCTTCCGTATTCTGAGGGTCGACATGAACTCCGTCTGATGAAATTACATGCCCGAGAAACGTCACTTTGGACATCCAGAACTCACATTTGGGAAACTTCCCAAAAAGTTGCTCTCGTCTCAACACGTCGAGTACCTGATGAAGGTGAAACTCATGCTCCTCCCGGTCATGAGAATAAATTAAAATGTCATCAATAAAGACAACCACGAACTGATCCAAAAAGTCGATGAAGACCCGATTCATTAACTCCATGAATACCGCAGGTGCATTAGTGCATTAATTAACTCCACGAACTCATAATGGCCATAGCGTGTTTGAAACGCTGCCCTCGCGATATCCGACTCTCGAATGCGCAACTGGTGATATCCAGATCTTAAGTCGATCTTGGAAAATACTGAAGTTCCCTGAAGTTGATCTAAGAGATCATCAATACGGGGTAGAGGATAATTATTCTTGATCGTCATCCTATTCAACTCCCGATAATTAATGCACACACGAAACGAAACATCCTTCTTCTTGACAAACAACACTGGTGCTCCCCACGGGGACGCACTCGGTCGGATATAACCCTTCTCGGTCAAATCCTCTAATTGATTCTTCAATTCCTGCATTTTGGTCGGGGCCATCCGGTACGGTGCCTTCGATAATGGGGACGTACCAGGCTCCAACTCTATCGTGAATTCCATATCCCTCGGTGGAGGTAAAATAGGTAGCTCGTCTAGGAGTACATCGTCAAACGATAACAATGATACCAAGAATGGTTGAACACTTCGATTGCCTTAGAACGGCCAATCGATGACAATGATATAAGGAATGATGGAACATCTCGATTTCCATAGAACGGTCAATCGATGATAATGATATAATGAATGATTGAACAACTCTGGTTGAGTAATTTTACTGCTTTCATCATATTAATGATTCTTCCGGAACAACGGGGATCACCTCCCTGAAATACACACTCAACTCCAACGATGGAAATGATAGTGACCGTACACTTACGAATATTGAGGATGGTATCATGACGATCCATCCCACTAATACCCAATATTACATCATCCTTAGGTAAATCCACCACGATTAGGTCCACCAACCACTCGCGGTCATTAAGCTTAATTCGATCAGTTCTAAACCTCATGATTTTTGAAAATTCCTCTACCGCCAGGTAGACCAATGATATAAGGCCCACAATTAATAGGACTATCCAAGTTAAGTCTATTCGAACATGATTCGGAAATGAATGAATGCGGTGCACCAGTATCAAAAAGGGTACATACAGGTTGAGCTAAAATTACGAGTATACCTGAGATCATTTGAGCCTCCAGATCGTCGGTCCTCTTCATCTCGTGAATCTGGGAATTGCCGGCCCCCGAACCGGACGCTCCCGTCTGATAAATATGAGCTTCGCTTTTATTCGCTTCCGTCATCTTAAACGACGCTAACAAAGCAGTCTAATTCTGAGTCGCTAAATGCTTCGGGGCTTGAGATGCTACCAGAGTCGGCTTGGAGTCCCTTCGGCAAAAACGGGCCTTATGCCCAACATTTCCACAATTATGGCACGTGATAGACGGTTTCAGACATTTAGTCTCAGTAATGACCGCGCTCCACGGTTGAAACAGTGATGGCCGATCCGGCCGCTGGGGATGAGATCCGCAGGATTAGGCGCCGTAGAGGTCGCTCAAAACAAGAGGGCCGGACGAGGCTTCTTGAAGGTAGACTGACCGCCTTCGGACTGATTACGCTTCGTTGATTTCCTGCTGACAGATGAAGGTTGTTGCTCAGCAATTTCCTTAGAAGCAGGCTCACACGGGAGACTTCTCTCGATTAAATCGGCCAGAGTGGTGCAATGATGATTGAGCAATTGCATATGGGTCATCATGACCTCCATAAAAGTGAGTGGATCAACCCGAACATCTTCCGATCGAGCCGAGTCCTGGGTACGACTTCCTGGCAGTGAGTGATTATTTCCCGGATTTCGGCCCGCACCGCGGCCTCTCCCCATGCATCCCCTGACAGCTCTCTCCATTCTGAAGTAGGAAGGTCGCATGATAATCATAGATCTCGTATGAGTACCGCATTATGATTTACGTCATGAAATGATGAAAATGAGCATACACGCTCTAACACAGTGATTACATGAATGATTAATTGAGGTGACATGATTATCTGATGATATTCTTGAAATGATTATCTTGAACAAGTTAACAAGATTAATGATATGATCCTCAAGATCAACAACTGAGTGATGAAATGAATTGAGTGATTAATGAGTTAACATGATCAACATGATTAAAATGAAAATGATAAATGGAGAAATCTTACTGTTCTTTGGTCTGAATGGCTCGGCTCTTGCACAGGTCACACGTGATGTGAAAGTCCAATGATACTAGTCTGATGGACGATGATTTCAAATGAGACATGATTCAGAAGGTAGTATTCAAAACCACGCTCCGATACCAACTCTGTAACACCCCAAACTAGGCGGATATTACAGTGCCATGGACCCCCGACTGGGACCCACCAGGCGAGTGAAAATGAATGAAATGCACAGGGTAAATGTAGTACCGAACCACATTACATCATTAATTACTCCGATGAGGAGTTTCATACAAACACCCAAGGAAATGACCGAATACAAGTATATTTTATATGGAGATAAAATATACAACACTGAATGAACTCAAAATCCAAAACTAAATCATAATGGAAATAAAATAAGGAAACACGGTGAATGAAAGGATCGGGGCCCCTACTAAGATCACCAGGACTCGCCGTCAACGTTATCTTCCGTGCCTTAGCCTTGCCCCGACTAAAAACAAAATCCCAACGCCGGGCCATACGTAACAATCCTCAAGAGTTGAATCAACATAATCATATATATGCTGTATAAACCACAAGTTTGATAAAAAATGAATCGATTAGATTATAACCCAATCTTGTTGAAAACATACGCAATCAAACATGCTGTATGAATCAACTAACGATACGGCTCAAAGGGTGGCGCCACACTACGCCCGGGATGGAAATGTGTCCGTGCACAAGCCACCATCGAGTATCGATCGAATACACGTGTGGTCTTGTACCTAATCAGTCTCACGAAGTGATCTTCTCGTGTGCACAGTCCAATGTGAGGCCAACAACCAACACACGACTTAATATGTGCCCGACATGAAAATCCTACATATACCAACCGGCACGCCAGTATGACCCGGAATGCCACGAGATAACAAAAGTGACATCGAAATCAATAATGACTCACCGAGATGAAATGACAGTGAAATGAATGATAGCTCGATGAAATAATTGGAACCGTCGTTCCTCGTGACTGAAGTGATTAATTGACAATGACAAGTCTCAATACAGTTAATACAATGTGAATGAGTTATGATTATGAATGAACAACAACGAAAGGAATGAATATCCCTTTAACTTAGTAAGAATTAACTTACCTTAACACCGGTGATGATACAATCTCTCTCGAACAACGTCCTAAGGAAACTACCGGTCACTCGAACAACCTTGAATAACACAAATACCAACAATCCGTTCAACATACGAATCAAACACGAATATAACTAACTCAAAACGTCGATACGACTAAACCAAGTTCATTAGGGCATTATAACGAACACGTTGAGGCCAAACTTCGATTGTTTACAACCAAACCTCAATAATACCAATATCAAATCCCCAAGAAGTGTTTCAAACCAACAAAACATTTTCAATATGATCAATAATCCAATATGAATATCCAAATTCGTGATTTCAACAACAATTAATCGAAAATCCCCAAATCCAACTCAATATTCAAAGTGTTCTTGAATAACCTTTCAATAATCCGATGAATATTCATACATACTCATAATCATATGTATATCTCTTCATACAACATGATTATAACATCCAAAACATCATATCTCAACACAAATCGAAATCCAAGAGGTTTGAGAAAATTACCTTTGAAGATCCGAACACTTTGATTCGATGAACACGCGTTAGATCGACGATCCGAACTTCACAACTGAATGAAAATGATGAAGAATCGAGTATTCAAGTGATTAATGATGAAAATTTCTCCCACAAACCCTCTCTCTCGGATGTAGGATGAAGAAATGAGTTTTTCTTCTCAAAAAACGAAGTTATAGTGCAGACTGCACTGTGTGCCGCGGCCCGGCCGAGTGTGCCGCGGCACAGGGCCGAAATGTGCCCCCAATGCTCGGCAGTGTGCCATGTCCCGGCCGAGTGTACCACGGCAGTGACTCGGCAGTGTGCCGCGGCCCTGACGGCAGGAGCCGCGGCCCCCGGTACAGGCGGGTCGGCCAAAACTGCAACATTTGTGTGTCTTAGCTATTTCGACCATAACTCCCTCGTTCGGACTCCGATTGACTTACAGTTTGAACCATTGGAAATATAACTTGATGCTCTATAATATTGAAAAGAATCAGAATTTTTGGAATTTCCAAAAATTAATGGTGATTTTACAAAGTCGAACTCATACGTGGAAAAGTCGCTTAAGAACACGGAACTCAACAGAACGACACCAAGACGAACTCGGATGACAAAAAGTGTAGAATTAATCATTCTTGGAATGACAAAACAGTAACAATAGAGTCGCTAAGATGGACTTATTCCAAAAAAATAAAATTACCGGAAATCCAAATTGCGGATATTACACCCAACACCCCGTCAATTCACTGACTGAGCCATAAATCGGAATTTTCCCACATTCATAACCGAGTTTTATAACCCTGTCCGAATCTAAATCTGACTGGAATCAGACCTTCAATCCCAAATTTCAGTCGGCATGTCAGAAGCCCGTAACACCTCAACCCAGTTTCAAAACACCCACCCGAATCTCACCTTCACCTTGGCCGCAAGCTGTCCGACGAATCCCCTCCATGGCTTCGGATTTTGGGCTTCAATTTCCGATGACTTTTCATTCTCGTTTCCGGCCAAACCCCAACTCCTCTTGTTTATCATCGAGCCTGAAACACTTCAGCCCTTTCAAACCAGAAATCCAAAATCGGAGTCCTCACCTTCATTTCGCCGGAATCGCCTGCCCTTTCAAACTCGAACTGTCGCCTCCACCGTGAGTTCCGCGGCTGGTTAACCCGAACCCGGACCTTGCACCGCTGCATTCGAGACGAACCACCGGCGATTTGCACTTTTCTTTTTTCGTCCGCCGTGGTCTGTGTGTGTGTGTGTACAATTTCTGTGTGTGTTTCGGAATTATTTTTTTTTCTTTCCTCCCGGATGGTTTGAGTAGAGAGAAAGGATTTGGAGAGAGAGATAAAGTGCAGAGGAGTTTTGGGAGAGTGGAAATGGGTTTGACGGGTTAAGTAGAAATGAGAAATGTTGTGTTGGCTGAGGTTAGGTTTGAGGGTTTATATACCCGCGGGATTTTAGGAGTTATTCATTTTAGTCCTCTGATTTTCCAGCAGCCTTCAATTCAGCCCCAAACAGTTAAATTAATTCGATTTTTAATCCAGTCAGCTTCTCAATTTTTACAATCTGACCCCAGTCAACTTTAAAACATACATTCAATCTTGATTTTGACCGAAACGTTAAAAACAATTTACTTTCAATTTGTATCAATAATTAATCCAAATTATTGCCTAAATATTTTAATTTCAGTCATTAATAATGTTAACTCTTCGGTTAATATTAATGAACAATTATAATTTATTTTCAGTTATTATATAGTGATATTCGTATCTTTTAATTTATTACATAGATGGTAAATTGTAAGGATTATAATTATTATCGTTATTATATGTAGACTTTGTCGAGGATTTACGGGCTTAGGACTGTGAGTCGAGCATCTTCATTTCAAGTCAGACATCATCATTTATTCAGGCGGGAATTTTCACTATCACTTTAATTTCTTTAATTGGACTGCATATGTGATATTCAATTCATGTTTATAAATTATGATACACGTTGTAAATCAGGCTCACCTGTATTCGTGTAAGAGGTTACCTTAAGATTAATGTTGTGTGGGGACACCTGCACAACCCAATATTCACATACGTGCTCGATTCATGTTATATGTGGTATTTCGTGTATGTTTCATGTTGTTGCGGGGGCAACTGCGCAACCTCAATATTCGTGTTATGCGTGCTCGATTCGCGCTGTACATAATATTGTGAGTATGCATTCATGTTGAGGAAAGATATGATAGTTTATTCATGTTATGTTTTCCATGAGATTGTATATTACTGTGATCAGTGTGATTTCCATGAGCTGAAGGGGCTCACCCCCACCTTTATTGATCCCGCATGTTGAACCGAGCTGGATGGACAAAGGAGTGAGCCGAGGGAGCATATGAAAAAGAATTTATTAAATGTTGTGTTCTTTATGTCAAATGTTTGAAACTTATTTGGGGAAACTTAGATTTGGAAATTTATAAATCATGATTTATTCTTCCGTCGCAAATTTTTACCTCGTATTTATGATGAAATGTTACCTTATTTAAAGGTATTTATTTTTATGTCAGTGTAGTCACTCGACTTTGCAGGCGAGAATTTTTATATTCTCAAGAAAATTATTTTCGTCAAATTTATCTTTTATTTATTTTCCCCAATATTTACCCAAGAAAGGCGGGGCGTTACATGTGCATGAAAAACAACAATGATCTTTCGATCTTTGGGCATGTAGAATAGATAACCCATCATCTCAGAAGGGATTCCAATGAAACGACTCCTCAACGGACCTCGCTTCCATTTTGTCCACCTTAGTCTTCTTGACATAGGCGGGACATCATCAAATTCTAATGTGATTAAGACTTGGTTTCCTGACCTACCACATCTCATGTGGAGTTTTAGGAATGGATTTGGAAGGGCATCTGTTCAAGATGTAAGCGGAAGTCAGGTGTGCATACACCCACAGGTAAACCGGTAAGTCAGTATAGCCCAACATGGAACGGACCATGTTTAACAAGGTCTGGTTCCTTCTTTCTGACACACCATTTAACTGAGGAGTACCTGGAGGTGTTAGTTGTGAAACTATTCCATGTTCCTTAAGGAACTCGTCAAACTCCGTACTCATATACTCGCCACCTCGGTCCGACCGAAGTGCTTTGATATGTTTACCAATTTGTTTCTCGACTAGGGCCTTGAATTCCTGGAATTTCTCAAAGGCCTCGGATTTATGTTTCATTAAGTATATATAACCATACCTAGTATGATCATCTGTAAATGTAATGAAATATTGATATCCATCACGTGCTGCTTCCAAAGCACCACATACGTCGGTATGGATTAATCCCAGTTTATTAGCATCTCTTTCAAAAGTCCATGTGAAGGGGGACATAGTCATTTCGCCTTTAAGGCAAGATTCACAAGTAGAAAAGGGATCCGACCCCAATGGATCCATAAGTCCATCCTTTTCCATCTTGTAAACCTTGCTCTGACCAACATGGCCAAGTCTAAGATACCATTTCAAAACTTGATTGGTTTCATCCCTACCATGTTTTCTAGTCATAATATTCACAACGACTTTGTTACTAAGATTTAGATGATTATTTAACAATGTAGCAGTACCCACTAGTTTATTTCTGAAATAAATTTTGCCGGAACCATCACCAATGAAAAATGAAAATCCTTTTCGGTCCATGACCGGAATGGATACAATGTTTTTGTGCCCCTTGGGCAAAACAAGTACATCTTCTAAAGTCAAAACAAAGCCGGATTGTAAACCCAAAAAGAAGTGATCCTATGTCGGTTGCCTCGACACTATGCCCGCTTCCGATGGTGATCATTACTTCTACAGCTCCAAGCTTCCTACTTTGTTCTAGATCTTGATTCACGGTACAAATATGAGAACTAGTACCAGAATCCAGTATCCACGAAGTAGAAAATACAGTAGCAGAACAATTTGTTTCTAAAACTAAAAGGTCTGTACCTGAAGTGCCATGAAGAATCAGACAGTCTCTGGCCCAGTGGCCTAGCTCACCGCACTTGAGACAAGCATCCTTCTTCTTACTCTTCGGAACCATCGGGGCATTGCCCTTACCCTTAAGGTCCTTGACATGTGGTCCCATCCGCTTCTTGGTCTTTTTCTTCTTATTCTTGGACCTCCGAGGTCCAGAAGAAATCACAAGAGCAGACTCCTTCATCCGCGGAGTCTTCATCTGAGACTGAGCGGTCACAAGTTTGTTCATTAGCCCAGCTAAATTACATGCAATCTCATTGCAGTTGAAATTCATAACAAACTGTGAGAAGGAAACAGGGAGATACTGTAGGATAAAGTCGGTCTGAAGAGAAGTATCCATCTTAAAATCAAGAGCCTCCAATCTCTCGATCATGGATATTATTTCGAGTACGTGGTCCTCAACCTTCTCACCTTCCTTCATCCTTGCACCGAACAATTGCTTGGATATCTCATATCTAGTTGTTCGACTGTGCTCACCATAAAGCTGGGTTAAGTGAGATAGAATCTGCCTAGCAGAAGTCATTTTCTCATGAGCTCTCTGAAGCTCATTAGACATGGAGGCCATCATATAAGCACGGACTTTCACGTCATCCTTAACCCACTTTTCGTGGTTTTCAATCTCTTCTTGATTGGCTCTTGTCCGCACTGGAGGCGCCGGAATGTCCATCTCCAAGACGTATCCCAGTGCCTCTATACTGAGGACTATCATCAGATTGTGGAGCCAATCCACAAAGTTAGGTCCGTTCAAGGTGTTCTTTTCGAGTAGAATTACGAGTGGATTCATTGTCATATTGAGAGTTATGTCTCCATTAAATATAACAGATTAATTAGTGACTTGTTATAATTATGATCTGAGTATAGAATTAAGGTCTTTTCTATTCTTGTTACCCAGCTCCCACTATTTTTATCGGAATAACACACTCCCATGTGAAATTCGGAAGTATCGTCGCTCTACTTCACAGTGGTGATCAAGTTCTTTATAAATCTTAATAGAGGGCATCCGAACATGTTTCTAGTCTATTAATTTTCATAAAGCGGTGTCCAACACAAACCCTTCTAATGGATGATTCGATCTTCTTTTTCCCCTTGTTCACTCCCCTCAACCTATACGGTTTCTATGGTTCGTGAACAAGTTAAGTTTATACCATCGACGCAAATCAGTTTCACAATTGAATCTTATCCGGCAACCTATCAGGTTTCTAGGGATAAAATTTGCTCCTACCAAAGGCATCCAATGCGCCCCCGGTAATTTATCAGTCCTCCCCGAACGACTACCCCGATAACTCGGAAGCATAGCACATCCGATTTGGATTTCAATTTCCCGAAAGCCCGATGGAGGGAAGGAAAACCTTGAAACCTTATAAACTTAATAATTTGTTGTGGGAGAATTATCGCGATTAATGTTACACTTTACACATTAATTCATTTAAGCGCGTTTGTAACAATCATACATTATGAACAACCATTCACAACCTAGTTGCTACCAACATGTGGTTCATGGACCGTTCCTAGAAAACAACAACTCCGTAATCTAATTACAAGTCTTCGTCTTGAATCTTCGTCTTCTCGAAATGGATCTTCCTCCGGTCTTCGTCATTACATATAAATTTTACATTGAAAATTGCATCCTAGATATAAATATTTTTAGTAAAATAAATAGGCTCAAAACGGCCTTTACAACCCAATCGATTAAAACGAACGATTCAAAAACTAAGTCCCCGAACCACATCCCCATTCAAAAGCATTCATCCAATAAATACTAAATAAATGGAAAGCGTAGAGATACATTGATCCAATCAACAATACGAACCGATCCAATCAATTCATTCAAAATGAATTAATCCAATTAACTCAAACAACCATCAATTTTAACTTGTTCCGGACGATAAAATATTTTATTAAATTAATTCCCTTAAGATTAAAATTACCATAATTAAATCTTAGTCAAATTAAATCCAATTTAATTTGTGGGAAATTAATTATCGAATGAAATATAAAAAATGGAGTCGAAAAACACGGTCGGAGCACTGCCCAGCAAGCTGCCAAGCAGGGCCGGCACAGACCGAGACCATTGCCAGGCAGCGGCCGAGAGGCTGCCGATCATGCCCGGCACAGGCTTCCGAGCATGGCCGATCACGGGTCCAGATCGCGATTTGCTGCCTCGGACCGCGAGGCAGCGCCCGGCCAAGTGAGATAGAATCTCCCTAGCAGAAGTCATTTTCTCATGAGCTCTCTGAAGCTCATTAGACATGGAAGCCATCATATAATCACGGACTTTCACGTCATCCTTAATCCACTTTTCGTGGTTTTCAATCTCTTCTTGATTAGCTCTTGTCCGCACTGGAGGCGCCGGAATGTCCATCTCCAAGACATATCTCAGTGCCTCTATACTGAGGACTATCATCAGATTGTGGAGCCAATCCACAAAGTTAGGTCCATTCAAGGTGTTCTTTTCGAGTAGAATTACGAGTGGATTCATTGTCATATTGAGAGTTTTGTCTTTATTAAGTATAACAGATTAATTAGTGACTTGTTATAATTATGATCTGAGTATAGAATTAAGGTCTTTTCTATTCTTGTTACCCAGCTCCCACTATTTTTATCGGAATAACACACTCCTATGTGAAATTCGGAAGTATCGTCGCTCTACTTCATAGTGGTGATCGAGTTCTTTATAAATCTTAATAGAGGGCAACCGAACATGTTTCTAGTCTATTAATTTTCATACAGTGGTGTCGAACACAAACCCTTCTAATGGATGATTCGATCTTCTTTTTCCCCTTGTTCATTCCCCTCAACCTATACGATTTCTATGGTTCGTGAACAAGTTAAGTTTATACCATCGACGCAAATCAGTTTCACAATTGAATCTTATCCGGCAACCTATCAGGTTTCTAGGGATAAAATTTGCTCCAACCAAAGGCATCCAATGCGCTCCCGGTAATTTATCCGTCCTCCCCGAACGACTACCCCAATAACTCGGAAGCATAGCACATCCGATTTAGATTTCAATTTCCCGAAAGCCTGATGGAGGGAAGGAAAACCTTGAAACCTTATAAACTTAATAATTTGTTGTGGGAGAATTATCGCGATTAATGTTACACTTTGCACATTAATTCATTTAAGCGCGTTTGTAACATTCATACATTATGAACAACCATTCACAACCTAGTTTCTACCAACATGTGGTTCATGGACCGTTCCTAGAAAATATGTAATACCTCCGGTATTCCATGCTTGATTACTTTGTACTGTGTGAATGTTTGGTAATGTGACGTCATTTCTATTTATGTATTCCATTGAGTGCTATATAATTGTACGATGTAAATGAAACGGGGGTGACGCGCCTTGACGCCGTGGGACGATTGTCGGTGCGAATATAACGGTGGCCAACGTCTTGTTCTCCAATAATTGTTGACGAGTGGAAGGGGTGGTCATCCCGAGATGGTTAGAATGTGGTATGAGGCTAAAGAATATATGTCTAACGCACGTTAGATTTCTGTCTAACGCGCGCTATAACTCATGCCTAACGTACGCTATATTTCGATTGTTACGTACGTTAGGGCAGCTATATTACGTACGTAACAGGCGGGTCGGTCTTCCGACCAGAATCTTTCTTTTGACACGGACAGAGCTACTTTCGGCAGGCTAGAGGACAAACGAGTCAACTATTCGTAACATACGTTATGTCCCAAATTTAATGTACGTAACACTTGGGCACATTTCGGGAGTGAGTTCTTTACGTACATTGTCATTACACTGTTACGTACGTAATACACCTTACGTACGTAACACTCTTATCATTAACGTAAGTTACCAAAACCAAGTTTTATAAAATGGCAATTCCCTTCTTCATTTGCTCGACCCAACATTATAAGCTATCACCCTTGGAGAAATTCCTATCCCTATACCCGGTTCTTAAGCCTCTTATACACTTGAATTAGCATTGAGGAGGTGGATTCTTGAGCTCCGGTGAAGATTATCCAAGTTGTTCAAGTCACTTCTCGTTCTCCTCGCAGTTCTTGTGAATCCGTCAACTATTTTCATTATTCTTCTTCCAATAAGGTAAGCCACCAATCCCTGGAGTTATATCTTCGATGTTTTCTTATTTAAACTTATTAGATTGCGGGTATTGGGTAGATTTTTGCTAAACTTCGTAGACAATCTTGTCAGATGGAATTGTAGTAACCGGAATTATCGTTTCTCATATGTTTCGTTTCATGAAAATCATATCTATCATACGAAATTTCACTTCAAATCATCGCTAGGAATGTAAAATTTGATGAATCAATTGTGGGAAAATTCGTAGTAATCCGTCACCGTATGTTCCATTGTTCGTAGCCACTCTTACCTTGTGATTTTTGACACTTAGCAAACTAAGGAAAAAAATTCGATAGTATAATCAATATTGGATATCAAACCACCAAAGTTATTGTGCAATAGAATCCGTCGATTGTAGTATTCGGAATATAGAATTGAATTAGAAAGCATGAGATTCGATTACGCCATAATAATTCGTTGACAACCGAAGAATGATAGGATTATCTTCTTGAGTAAATCAATATACCTAATGTTAATTATAGGATTGAACAGGATAATGGTACACAATACTTAAAAACTTAGAAACAATACTTATATCGATAATTAAAACTACACTAGGAATCCGATTAGGAAAGGGAGGCTAGTTTTATTCATCATAATCCGTACGAGGTGTTAATCGGATATTACGTGGCTAGGTTAAGCTCGAGCGGGCGTGGGGACTCCGTTATCACAAAGCACCTACTATAGGATCACAGGCAAGTGAAATCTTGCTCGAGAATTTCCTAATATTAATGTTATACCGTATGTACGTATGTGCCATTCTGATAAATGCCGACGTTTGTCTTTCTCTAAAAATGTTATAAATGGGCCGATGTGTTGGGGATAAAACCTGTATGGTACCCGTGTGGAAATGTGTTAGGGGGTAAGACTCGAATTGGGCGCCTATGTTCCGGGGTATTCCCGTGTGGATACTTCCGTGACCCTTGGTTGCGACCTTGGGGATTATGTGATAAAAGAGAGAGACAACGTCGGTTGAGTGATGAAACATTCCCTGTGGTTACTAGATACTGTGATTGTACAAATGACGTATATCGTTGTTAGTAGCTGTTATTTGGTATGCATTCTCTGACCCTAGTTACCTGGTATGATTCGTCGTACCAGGTAAAATTGTTCATCATGTGCAGGACATTCCCGAGGGGTCCGGTCAGACTTGAGCGATGTTGGAATTATCTCTAGCCGCTGCTTAAATTGGAATAAATTGTTTTCTTTGGAAAAGCTTTTGTTGTGTAATAATTGGACTTCAAATTACATTTTTCCTTAAATCTTTCGACTCACGTTATGTCAACCTTGAACTTAATGTTTTATCCCGATTTTCTTAAAATGCCTATTTTTTTCTAACTAGCCTTGTGGGTCCCACGTGGGATTCACGGCACTGTAATACCTCGAGATATTTTGGGGGTGTTACAGAAAATGGTATCAGAGAGAAACTCCTGGTTTGAATAAACTTTCTCCTAATTTTTTTTTAAAGTCCAACACCCCAAGCAATCGAAACTCCTCATGGGAATGCAAGCAAGTGATATGTGTGTTTCTGTTTTTGTACAACATTTAATTGTAAACCATGCGTGGAACTGGCTTTAGATTAATACCGTTAGTGATGGCACGCCGAGGAGCTAGGAGGGTGGTGAATGACGCTCAGGGTTCCGCCGCGAACCACAATGAGGACGGGAACACTGCCGAGACCCATCTCGGGGCCGGCCCGCCACCAGTTAATCAAAACGATCAGGAGGCGGAACGCCAGAATAACAACCCGGGAGGCATGGATCCAACTTTTGTTCAGGCCCTTGCCCAGTCTATCGCCATGGGAATTGCTCAGGTCAATCAGGTGGAACGGATACCGGTCATCAATGTGGAAGAAAACGCAGGAAGAGATCGATGGTTGGGAGAGATTCTGAAGGCTAGGCCTCCATTATTTGACGGGACAGAAGAGAAACACGTGGACGACTGGATTTGTGATATGGAGACTGCCTTCGAAGTAATCGGATGCCCAGAAAACAATAAGGTGCTGCTCGGAATTAATCAACTCCGTGACACTGCTGCACGTTGGTGGAGGACTTACAGGCCAGAGGACCAAGTGGTCGGGTGGACCGAATTTGCCCGACTACTACGGAGCGAGTACTATCCCAGATCAGCCCGAACCGCTCGCGCACGAGACTTTTCAAAGGCCGGGCCTCGTAACATGCCAAGATTACAGAGATCATTCGGGCCTACCGAACCGAGCTAAGTTACATCTCCCAGATGGTTCCATCAGAAGATCAACGAATATGCCATCTTGCACAGAAGTTACCGGAGGATGTACAACGCTATGCCGCCGGATTTCACTGCACGACCCTGAGAGCATACGAAGACGTAGTCACAGCATATGCCGGTACAGTTGTTAATACCGACATCGGGCATAACTGGAAGAAGCAGAAGACATCAGTTCAGCCTGGGAGCAACAACAAAACGAATTCGGGGCCCGCATCTTCTATTAAGTCGGCGGTTTCGTACCAACAGAAGGGTGCATCTGATCGGCCTTACCGTGGGACTGTTTCAATTGTGGCATGACCGGGCATACTAAGGATCGGTGTTAGAAGACGGCTACCAAATGTTTCACTTGCGGAAAGAGTGGACACATGTCTCGTTACTGCTGGCGGGCCAATTCCACTCAGAGCCCAGCTTCCCAACCAAGTCAACAAGTCTCTGTGCAATCCCCTAGGACGCCTGCTGTTTCCAACTACCGAGCTCCATCCCACCAGAACCAACCACCACTACACGGTGACGGACGAGGTCGTGGGCGCGGCGGAGGTACCTCGTCCTTTTCGGAGTCAGTTCCGTCTCGTGTATTTGAGCTGAGGGCTACGGATGGTCAGTCTGCGCCAGCTATCTCAGGTACTCTTCTTGTTAACTCTCAGCCAGTGCATGTACTATTTGATACCGGAGCCACCCATTCGTTTATATCTGTGGAATGTGTTGAACGCTTAAATCTTGTTTGTGTACCTTGTGAGCCCTTTACTGTTAAACTACCCGAGGGTAGTAGATTAAGCGGCGATCAAAAGGTTCGAGACTGTCGGATCTGCATCAACAATCATAGTTGGACCGCTAATCTTATGGTCTTTCCGCTCCAGAATGAAGATATCATATTAGGTATGGACTGGATGCCATTGCACAGAACGATCTTGGATACCTACCACTTGACTATTTCCATTTCGGCTCATGACGGTACCACACATGTCATCAGCGGACGTGAACACTTTAGTACGAAAGGGTCTCTCAGCATTATCGCATCAGAAGCCTCCTGCAGCTCTCGAAGTGAGTACTATTGGTTTTATGTTCTTCGAGAGGACACTTCACAACTTACAATCACAAACATTCCGGTGGTGAATGAGTTTCCAGACGTTTTTCCTGATGAACTATCAGGGCTGCCACCGCACCGAGAAGTTGACCTTTCCATTGAACTCGAGCCGGGGACGAGACCTATTTCCAAAGATCCTTACAGGATGGCACCAGCCGAGATGAAGGAATTAAAGATACAGCTCGAAGATCTGTTGGAGAAAGGGTTGATATGCCCAAGCACCTCGCCGTGGGGCGCGCCGGTACTTTTTGTTAAGAAGAAAGACAACTCTCTACGCTTGTGCATCGACTACAGGGAGCTGAATAAGGTTACTATCAAGAATCGTTATCCACTACCAAGAATTGATGACCTCTTGGATCAGTTACAAGGGGCAGTCGTGTTTTCAAAGATCGATTTACGGTCCGAATATCACCAATTGAGGATTCGGGAGGAAGATATACCCAAGACTGCATTTCGGTCGAGGTATGGGCATTACGAGTATATCGTGGTATCATTCGGGTTGACTAATGCCCCAGCCGTTTTCATGGAACTGATGAATAGAGTTTTGATTGATTTCCTCGATAAATGCATGGTGGTTTTTATCGACGACATCCTGATATATTCTCGAAGCCGACAGGAACACGAGGAACATTTGAGGCAAGTGCTGAGCGTGTTAAGGCAACACCAATTTTATGCGAAACTATCCAAATGCGAATTCTGGATGCCGGAGGTAATTTTTCTCGGACATGTTGTCTCGGCAGAAGGTGTCAAGGTCGACCCACAAAAGATCGAGACAATAACGAGTTGGGAACCGCCGAAGAATGTCAAGGAGGTTAGGAGCTTCCTAGGACTGGTGGGTTACTATCGAAGATTCGTCGAGGCTTTTTCCTGTATCGCCCGACCGTTAACGAACCTACTGAGAAAGAGTGCCAAATTTGTATGGACTGCAGACTGCCAGAAGAGCTTCGACGAGCTCAAGAGTAGGCTAACCATCGCCTCAAGACTAGTGTTACCACAGTGCATGAAGGATTCATTATATACACGGATGCATCCAAGCATGGACTAGGGTGTGTCTTCATGCAGAATGGCAGAGTCGTTGCATACGCATCCCGACAACTGAAGCCGTACGAAGTAAATTACCCGACACATGACTTGGAGCTAGCCGCGGTGGTGCATGCCCTCAAGATTTGGAGGCACTATCTTTACGGAGTTACTTGCAAAGTTTTCACGGATCATAAGAGTTTGAAATATATCTTCACGCAGAGAGAATTAAACATGAGACAGAGGCGTTGGTTGGAGCTAATCAAGGACTACGATGTGGAAATCTCCTATCATCCCGGAAAAGCCAACGTGGTAGCTGATGCTCTTAGTCGGAAAACTACACAAGAGGTAATGGTATCCAGCATAACAGTTCAGCCCAAACTGCAGCAAGATATCAGGAGAAGCAACACCGAAGTATGGGTGCAACGTAGGTAAGGACAATTATGCTCAATCAATATACTTTCGTCCTTACTAGATGAGATACGTCTAGCACGGATGGAAGATCCTGAATTACGTGGGATTGGTGCAAGAATCGAGGAAGGAGATGTTTCCAACTATAAGATTCAGGGTGATTTGGTGAGGTTCAAGAACAGGATATGTATTCCACCGAATGACGGGCTGAAGCAAACTATACTGAAGGAGGCGCACTCCACTCCCTATTCTATTCACCCCGGAGCAAGCAAGATGTACAAAGATTTGTGACAGAGTTTTTGGTGGAAGAATATGAAATGGGAAGTTGCTAGGTTCGTCGCCCAATGTATGACGTGCCAACAAGTGAAAATTGAACACTGCAGACCAGCCGGAATTATGCAACCCCTACCCATCCCGGAGTGGAAATGGGAGAGCATATCAATGGACTTTGTCACTAAGATACCTACGGCGGTGGGAGGAAAGGATACGATTTGGGTCATTGTTGATCGATTGACAAAATCAGCACATTTCATTTCTATTCAAGAGACAACCGGGACAGAGCAGTTGGCCGTCATTTTCATCAGAGAGATCGTAAGGCTACATGGTGTTCCCTCATCCATCATTTCGGATAGGGACACCAGATATGTGTCTCGTTTTTGGAAATCCATCCACAAAGCTATGGGGACCCAAATACACTTTAGCATGGCTTATCATCCTCAGACAGATGGACAGACCGAGCGTACGATTCAAACCTTGGAAGATATGTTGAGGGCATGCGTGCTCGATTGGGGAAAGGATTGGGCTAGACATTTGGGATTAGTGGAGTTCTCGTACAACAACAGCTGGCATGCAAGCATAGGCATGGCACCATTCGAGGCCCTGTATGGGCGAAGATGCAAGTCACCGTTATGCTGGGATGATGCCTCCGACACCGCGGTTACCGAGTTGGATCTTATCCAGGAGTCCATTAAGAAGATCTCTATCGTTCGGAAACACATGCTAGCCGCACAGAGCCGGCAGAAATCTTATGCCGAAAACCGACAGCGACCGTTAGAATTTACGGTCGGGGATCATGTTTGGGTCAAAGTATCACCTATGCGAGGTATCCGGCATTTCGGCCAGAAGGGCAAGTTAAGCCCGAGATTTATAGGTCCGTTTGAGATATTGGACCGGGTAGGGAAACTTGCGTATCGATTAGCTCTACCGCCGTATCTGGATGGAGTGCATAACGTTTTTCACGTCTCCCAGTTAAGGAAGTATGTCTATGACCCGAGTCACAAGCTCAATTTCGAAGAAGTGGAAATTTCCGATGACGCTACCTTTAGAGAGATACCGACCGCCATTTTGGATCGGCGTGTGAAGATGTTAAGAAATAAAGCCATACCCCTCGTGAAGATTCAGTGGTCACACCACGGCACGGAAGAAGCGACTTGGGAAACTAAGTCGAGCATGAAGGAGAGTCATCCCGAGTTACTTTCTTAAGTTTTGTGACGAAACTATTTTTAAGAGGGGTGATATGTAATACCTCCGGTATTCCATGCTTGATTACTTTGTACTATGTGAATGTTTGGTAATGTGACGTCATTTCTATTTATGTATTCCATTGAGTGCTATATAATTGTACGATGTAAATGAAATGGGGGTGATGCGCCTTGACGCCGTGGGACGATCGTCGGTGCGAATATGACGGTGGCCAATGTCTTGTTCCCCGATAATTGTTGACGAGTGGAAGGGGTGGTCATCCCGAGATGGTTAGAATGTCGTATGAGGCTAAAGAATTTATGTCTAACGCACGTTAGAGTTCTGTCTAACGCGCGCTATAACTCATGCCTAACGTACGCTATATTTCGATTGTTACGTACGTTAGGGCAACTATATTACGTACGTAACGGGTGGGTCGGTCTTCCGACCAGAATCTTTCTTTTGACACGGAGAGAGCTACTTTCGGTGGGCTAGAGGACAAACGAGTCAACTATTTGTAACGTACGTTATGTCCCAAATTTAACGTACGTAACACTTGGGCACATTTCGGGCAGTGAGTTCTTTACGTACGTTGTCATTACACTGTTACGTACGTAATACACCTTACGTACGTAACACTCTTATCATTAACGTACGTTACCAAAACCAAGTTTTATAAAATGGCATTTCCCTTCTTCATTTGGTCGACCCAACATTATAAGCTATCACCCTTGGAGAAATTCCTAGCCCTATACCCGGTTCTTAAGCCTCTTATACACTTGAATTAGCATTGAGGAGGTGGATTCTTAAGCTCCGGTGAAGATTATCCAAGTCGTTCAAGTCACTTCTCGTTCTCCTCGTAGTTCTTGTGAATCCGTTAACTATCTTCATTATTCTTCTTCCAATAAGGTAAGCCACCAATCCCTGGAGTTATATCTTCGATGTTTTCTTATTTATACTTATTAGATTGCGGGTATTGGGTAGATTTTTGCTAAACTTCGTAGACAATCTTGTCGGATGGAATTGTAGTAACCGGAATTATCGTTTCTCATATGTTTCGTTTCATGCAAATCATATCTATCATACGAAATTTTACTTCAAATCATCGCTAGGAATGTAAAATTTGACGAATCAATAGTGGGAAAATTCGTAGTAATCCGTCACCGTATGTTCCATTGTTCGTAGCCACCCTTACCTTGTGATTTTTGACACTTAGCAAACTAAGGAAAACAATTCAATAGTATAATCAATATTGGATATCAAACCACCAAAGTTATTGTGCAATAGAATCCGTCGATTGTATTATTCGGAATATAGAATTGAATTAGAAAGCATGAGATTCGATTACGCCATAATAATTCGTTGACAACCGAAGAATGATAGGATTATCTTCTTGAGTAAATCGATATACCTAATCTTAATTATAGGATTGAACGGGATAATGGTACACAATAATTAAAAACTTAGAAACGATACTTATATCGATAATTAAAACTACACTAGGAATCCGATTAGGAAAGGGAGGCTAGGTTTATTCATCATAATCCGTACGAGGTGTTAATCGGATATTACGTGGCTATGTTAAGCTCGAGCGGGCGTGGGGACTCCGTTATCACAAAGCACCTACTATCGGATCACAGGCAAGTGAAATCTTACTCGAGAATTTACTAATATTAATGTTATACCGTATGTGCGTATGTGCCATTATGATGAATGCCGACATTTGTCTTTCTCTAAAAATGTTATAAATGGGCCGATGTGTTGGGGATAAAACTTGTATGGTACCCGTGTGGAAATGTGTTAGGGGGTAAGACCCGAATTGGGCGCCTATGTTCCGGGGTATTCCCGTGTGGATACTTCCGTGACCCTTGGTTGTGACCTTGGGGCTTATGTGATAAAAGAGAGAGACAACGTCGGTTGAGTGATGAAACATTCCCTGTGGTTACTAGATACTGTGATTGTAAAAATGACGTATATCGTTGTTAGTAGCTGTTATTTGGTATGCATTCTCGACCACAGGTTACCCGGTATGATTCGTCGTACTGTAAAATTGTTCAATATGTGCAGGACATTCCCGAGGGTCCGGTCAGACTTGAGCGGTGTTGGAATTATCTCTAGCCGCTGCTTAAATTGGAATAAATTGTTTTCTTTGGAAAAACTTTTGTTGTGTAATAATTGGACTTCAAATTACATTTTTCCTTAAATCTTTCGACTCACGTTATGTAAACCTTGAACTTAATGTTTTATCGCGATTTGCTTAAAATGCCTATTTTTTTCCTAACTAGCCTTGTGGGTCCCACGTGGAATTCACAGCACTGTAATACCTCGAGATATTTTGGGGGTGTTACAGAAAATGGTATCAGAGAGAAACTCCTGGTTTGAATAAACTTTCTCCTAATTTTTTTTTAAAGTCCAACACCCCAAGCAATCGAAACTCCTCATGGGAATGCAAGTAAGTGATATGTGTGTTTCTGTTTTTGTACAACATTTAATTGTAAACCGTGTGTGGAACTGGCTTTAGATTAATACCGTTAGTGATGGCACGCCGAGGACCATTGCCAAGCAGGCATGCATCGAGACCATTGCCGTGCAATGCCGAGAGGTCGCCGATCATGCCCGCACAGTGCCGAGCATGGCCGATCACGGGTCCAGATCGCGACGGTCTTCGACCGCGAGGCGGCGCCACGACCCAGCCGCCGGGTCCGACACGCGGCTAGTTTTTCGCCCTGATTCCAAAAATAACATTTTTCTAATCTTTATATTACACTTTAAATCAGTTTTTCAAAAGAAAAATAGATTTACATTGTAACATAAAATCATGAAAAAAATATTTTTTTTGGATGAACAATCGAAAATCAACGATTAATACGATTATGATTCCAAATCATATACCATCTAATCAAGCATTCCAAATGCCAATATCGTATATACAATCGCAAGACCTACTCTCCGATACCACTGTTGGGATTCGGTGCCTAAATCGAAGGCCCAACGGAAGCGATAAAATGAAAATTAATTCGATCTGAATCCCTATGAGGATCGATCGAGCTACGTATATACGCATATTATACGAAACATAAGAGATATAGAAACTTACCCTTGTAATCCGTTGATTAAATGGATTCCTTCTCTTGAGCTATTCCCCAAGCTTTAGATTGATTTCCCTACGATCCAATCCGCTCCAAGCTCTTGGATGATCCAACGCCGAAAATACCGCGTCTCTACTTGCCACGCGCTGGAGAAACGAACGGAACGACGATCACCTTGCTATCCTCCAAGGATACGGCTAGAGCTAAGATGATGAAGCTTTCTATTGTGATTATAACACTCTAAGTATATAACTCACTATCTCGCTTTGATTTCTTGATTTTTCTCCAAGAACAACCAAGAACAAAAGAAGAAGATGAAGACTAATGAGAAAACAATTTTCTCTCTCTTACTCACACAACTCACGGATGAATGAAATCAAAATGGGAGGGTGAGTTAGTCTTCTCTTTTATTCTTCATGCCAATCAAGCAAATCACATGAAATCACCTTTTCCAAATAAAAAAGAGATTCCATGTCCCCTTAGATAAAACAATTCATGATTTAAAATCATGAAGTCTTCCACCACATTAGGTGGAAGACAAGGGGGCGGCCATCTAGAAGGGAATCGAAGAGTTCGGTTCGTTTCGGACTCCCGAGAGTCCAAATAGATAAAGTCCAATTCCGTTCTGATGTATTTATATCAATTAATTAATCCAATTAATTAATCATATCAAATACAGAATAACATAATTAATTTCTCCTAGAAATAATTATATTTATGAATTAAATTAATCACCTAGTAACTTATTTAATTCATTAGGCCGTAAATTAATTTATCCAATAAATCAATTTAGACATCCAATGTCCCAAATTAGATATCCAATATCTAATATACATAATGAGAGAATAAGCTCGATTCATTCCGTCGTCAATCCTATTGCGTGACTCAATAGGTCCGTCTCAGTCAGCAATGGGAGGAACCAAAGAGTAGTAGCACCACCTAGCCAGCCTTGCGACCTACATTATACCCCAACTGAGAACGAATGATTGGGATCATTCAAGAACCATTCTGTCGTGAATACCAGTATACGTATAAACCCTTCTTTCAAATGTCGCGATCAAGTTATAGGGTCACGGTCAGTCAAACCCTAACTGTACTTGATGCTATGCATGCGTTAATGCAAATCGAGATCGTCGATCTCTCGTGTATCTAATACAGCTAGCTCCAATGCTTTGGCCAAAGACTTATGATCTCATCTGCCAGTAACCGCATAGGACATATAACCCGCTCACTAAGGGAGAAAGAATTCTATCTTGGTATTCAGTAGGACCTGCTACTTGCCCGTCAAGATGCACGTCGAGGTTGACCCCCGCCTTCCGGTTTATAGGGTCGAACTACTCTAATGTAAATCTTGACGTAACAAGCACATCTCTACCAAATCCTCAAGTCGAAGGTTCACGAGTACCAATCACAACCTTTCGATTCCGTCATTGACTGTCCCGGAGTGAAATCCGTGTGACGAATCTAGGGTGAGTCGGTTCGAGTATACTAATTCAATCAGCATACCTATAATGTGTGCTCCCACTAACTATTAGTGTTCGACAGGCACTCTCCATGTCAAAGAATACGTCATACAAGTCTTCACATAAACTTAACGCCCAGTCAAGTTTCAGCGACTTGCGAATGATTAAGTATTTGAGCTATAAACCTTTCCAGTGCCGACTCCCTTATCCAATAAGGAGTGGAACGTTTTGCTCTCAAATACACGGACTAGTTTCTATATGTATATTTACGAGTTAGGAATGCCAGTAACTACCAGTAAATAAAGAAACATCTATTGCCTTATATTAATGATTTACATAATTACAAGTACAATGCCCTCACTCAACATCCTCTGAGTGGCATTCGAGGGCATACTCCTAACAATGAAGAGACTGGGGCCCCCTACTAGTATCACTGGGACTCATCATCGTCAACGTTCTCTTCCCGTGCTTTTGCCTTGCCATGACCTAAAAACAATATCCCCAATGGGTTCAGTTACACAGAACAACCATCCTCAAGAGTTGAACAATCACCATAATTACATATCTTAGTTATGAAATCTAGCTGAAGAGGGGCATCATAGTACGCCCGTAATGGTACGTGCAAGTGCACAAGATGAGTGTCCGGACACACCCACCCTTGTACCTAATCAGTCTCACGGAGGCATGTTACCGTGTGCATAGTCCATTGTGTCGGTGAACCCGATCACATGACTATCATGTGCCCGACTAAAAATTCCACTCATCCCCACCCGGCCACGCAACATGAACCCAGAAGGACACAAGAACAAATGACCAATGAACATTAATGAATAACAATCCGACAAGGGTCAAGAATGACTCACCGAGATGAGATAATAATGAAATGAATGGTAGCTCATTGATATGATTGGAACCGTGGTTCCTTGTGAATTGAATGATTAATTTGACACTTACAAGTCTTAACATGATTAATATGCCATGAATGAATTATGAATATGAATGATCAACAACGAAAAGAATGAATATCATTTTAACCGATTAAGAATTAACTTACGCAACACCGGTGATGAAATGTCTTCTCACAAACAAACATCTCTAATGGAGATATGGGTCGCTCGAACAACCTTGAATATGTAATATCCGCAATTTTCGATTTCCAGTAATTTCTTTTTTTCAGCAGAAGTCCGTTTTGACGACTCGCTCGTGACCGTTTCGTCATTCTGAGAATGATTAATTCTGTACTTTTTGACATCCGAGTTCGTTTCGGTGTCGTTTTGTTGAGTTCCGTGCTTTTTAGCGACTTTTCCGCGCTTGAGTTCGATTCTTGCGAATCTCTTTCGAAACTGCTGTTTCGAGTTTCCTGTAAGTCCGTTTAACTTTGTTAGATGTGTTGTGAACTTCTGTTTAGTTATTCGATCACGTATCGTGATTTCCGGGCGTTTTGGGCCATTTTGTAATTTCTTGAAAGTTACGGGTATCCGTATCTGTAATTGTTGTCTCGACCTGTTTCTTGGTCGCGTATGACTAATTATGGTATTATGTTTTCATTACGAGTCGTTGATGTTGTCCGCAAACGTTTCGTCGTGTTCGTTCCGTACGTTTTCGGAAATCGGGTCGTCGAGCCCTGGTGGTCGGGTACTGGCCGGACGATTGCAGGAGTGGCCGGACGATTGCGGGCACCGGCCAGACAGGTGCGGCAGGAACCGGCGTAGCGCACGCTAGCTTGGTCGACCAACGCACGCTATCGGACCGGGCAGTGGGGTTTCTGGGGTTCTGGACTCGGGAAGGATCGGCAGGTAGCGCACGCTACGCCGAGCGTAGAGCGCGCTAGTCGGCAGGCGTAGCGCACGTTGTCGGCCGGCTAGCGTACGTTACCTGGCCGGGCACTCGGCCCGCAGGGTTCTCGACAGACAATTAGCGCACGCTAGCGTCCGCCGCAGCGCTTATCGCGGCCGGGGCAGCAGATCCGGCCGGCAGATTGAAGTCTTGATATAGGGCCTTGCGGCCCCGCCGAGGGTTATCGGCCGAGGCTGCCCGTTAGCGCGCGCTAGTCCGGAAGGTGTAGCGCACGCTAGGCCGTGCCTGTATAAATATGACAGAGTAGCCATATTTTCACCCGTTTTTCATTTCCATCTTTTCCTCTCCGCGGATGGAGACTTGGCGATCCAGGAGACATGTTGTCAAGCAACTAATCCACGAAGATTGGGAGTTCATATCATCGATTAATCCCTCCATAACCTCCTTTGATCCAGCGAATCAAGGTGAGATTTCCTAGAACCCTATTTTGGGAAAATTTGGGGTTTTTACGTTTCTGTCCGATTCGTTCCGTGTTGTTGATTAATACACGATGGGTATGATTAATCTTGGTATTATTCTTGTGTTTAACATCATTTAATCCATTGTTCTTCGTCGAATCGAAGTATATTTCTTGATTTCCTTCGAATTGACTTTTTGCGGGATTGGTCCTCGATCTCGTTTTTCATCAGTTTTCGATGGATCGATTATGGTTAAATGATGTTGTTAAACATATTCTATGGATTGTGTATCCATATTTCAACTTGTAATTCCGTTTTCGTGATTTGACGGAACGAATCGTGTTCTTGGCCGTTTTGGAGGAAATCCTTGAACCTTCGTCATTTGTTCTTTGAATTCAGCGGCTTTGGGTCGTACTTTGGAATTCATTTTTGTTGTTATTGTTTTCGTTCGTAGTTCATTGTTGTGGATTGTCGTTCGGTGGAGTCGGCGAGTTCGTAGTCGGTTCGTGCCAACCTACTTCGGCCGATTCTCCGCGTTGTGGTTATTCGAGGCAAGTACCTTGCCCATACTTTTCTTATTTTATAGATATGATGATCGGTGATCGTCTTGGTGTGTTTGTTTGGTTGTTTGAAATGAGTTTTCAAAAGATTCGGCTAGCCTCGTTAAAGGCTCACTTTCAAAACGCGTGTTTTGTAAATTGTGTGGGTTGCAATTGACTACGTGAATCCTTTGGATATATTTGGTGTTGATGTTGCGCTTGATAATGCGTGCGTACGTATAGTGCTTATTACCGTCGCGTTATGGTTGACGTGCGTGTTGTTATTTATTCGTGTGGTCGTGGACTGATGGATAAATTATTTGAATTGGTTTATTGATTTGATAATTGTTACGATGATGACTGTGTACTTGATGTTTGTGACAATGTGAATACTTGTTGCGAGAGACGTCATATCCGGGAGCCTCTGAGGGCGGGGTGTGTACTCCGGCCTGGTGTACGCTGCAATGTGCGGCTCCATATGGTTGGTGAACACCAGTGTTACCTAATGCGCGTGCAAGGGGCGGCTCTTGTAGGAGTGATCGCCGGCGCGGTGACATGTTCAAGGGGCGGCCAACATAGTGGAGTGAACGCCGGTGCACAGGTGTGCAAGGGAGGCGCCTGGCAGGCTTATTGGTAACGGATATTTGAGTGATATCTAAGACCCCGTTACCGAACGATTATCGTATTTCAAAATTCTTTCAACTTTTTTCAAATGCTGGTCTCGATATAGACCGTGATTTATGTTTTCTGAAAGTGTGTTTCAACTTGTTTTAAAATATTGGTATCAGGGTTAATTAACCAAGGACATTTGACGAGATCTCCGAGGGTTAATTAATCAGGGGTCTTGAGCAGTTTTTGGGCGAACGAAAGGCTGTGTCCTTGATTGTACTGTGTTGACATTTTGTGTTTTGGGTCGAGGACCCCGTGTGATGTTGAGATGTTTGATCTCGTGTTGATATTATTTGTATTGGGTCGAGAACCCCGTGGGAAATATTTGTGAAGACTCGCTTGTGTTGATTGAATGGTTTTCTTGCAAATTGCTTTCCGCCTATTGGTCGAGGAACCTGTTGATTTTGGAATGAGTAGGATTTGATAATCCTAAATTGTTTTCTATTAAAACTCTCGATGGCACTTTAAACGGTTTTATAAATTGTTTTCC
This sequence comes from Orobanche coerulescens, assembly GCA_033398695.1. Taxonomy (NCBI): domain Eukaryota; kingdom Viridiplantae; phylum Streptophyta; class Magnoliopsida; order Lamiales; family Orobanchaceae; genus Orobanche; species Orobanche coerulescens. The sequence goes on from CM065810.1 coordinate 68,456,625, forward strand.
CTAGATTTGTGATCTTTCGGTTTTGAAGTGTTTTACCCAAATTCATGCCTCGGGAAGTACTTTTCGTTACGTTTGAATCTTTGAGGATTTCCTGGTTATTGTTATTCGTGGAATCTGAATTGTATGGCTCGTATTTGTACTTTGTTCTTGCACTAGCAAAACAGTGGAGTTTTGCTAACCCCCGAGTATTCGGGGGGTGAATGTCTGTTTTTGCATTCAGGTTTTGGAGCATAACACAGGGTCGGCACGAAGGATGATGAAAGATGATCGATACTAATCACATGAGGAACCGTACATCGTGTATTGGTTCAGTTGTACTTTATTTTCCGCTGCTATATTTTTCCCGTTGTACGGGTGTGGTTATGTTTTGACCCCTGCGTGGGCATGAGTTGTAATCAAGTTGTATGTTTTTATTAAAAGGCCAAATCGGTCTACTGAGCCATTTTAGCCTTAAAGGCATTGTCGAGATGTTTCATGTTGTTACTAGCCTGGTAGATCCTTGAGGAAAGGTTCTACGGCGTGTAATATCCCTGAGCGGATTGGGGCTGTTAAAGAATAACACAATTACCAATAACTCGCTTAATATACGAATCAATATCGATCATAACCAATTCAAGAGGTTGATACAATAAATTCAATCTCGTTGGGGCATTTCGACAAACACTTCGTAAATAATCTCCCATTATTTACTACTAATTCCAATTGTATCGAAAATCAATCTCAAACGAATGATTCAATCCAACAAAACACCATAAATACAATCGATAATCCAATAGGAATACTCAAATCGAGCTTACGATAACATTTAATCGAAAATCCCAATTCCAAGTCAACCTTCAAAGTGTTCTTGAGTAAAACTTCTAACAATCCGATGATAACTCATAAAAATTCATAATCATACGTACATCCATCGCAAATCATGATTATATCATCCAAAACATCATGCTCCAACTCAAAATCAAATCTAGGGTTGAAGAAATTAACTTGGATTAGGATGAAGAATCCAAAAATATGTTGTTAATCCACACCACAACTTGAAGAAGATGAAATCCTCCGATAAAGATGATGCAAAAATGCCCAAAAATCGCCCACAAGATTGCCCAAGGAGAGGAGGAGGAAGGAGAATGATGAAATGAGCATTTATCTCACGAAATCCGCAGAAATAGGCAAAACTGCACCGTGTGCCGTGGCACGGGCTGAGTGTGCCGTGGCCCATGGCCAAAAATCTGCCCAGTGCTCGGCTTAGTGCTGCGGCCCGACCAGCAGGGCCCGCGGCCCATAGTACAGGCGGTTTCCAGCCCAAATGCACAAGGTGTGTGCCGTGGCGCACAATCCCTTGTGTCGCGGCGCTCACTATTCGGGCCCAAAAATGACGAAAAACAACCAATGAAGAGTATAAAAGCAATAAGATTCAATACTTAAGAACAATAACATGAAATGGAAGTGCGGAAACCCCAAAACTGTGGTTCCAAGCAATGATTACAAGGGTTTGCCCAACAATAGTACGATTCGAACAAGAAGTAAATTTTGAAATGGTATGAACTCCAATATCAACATCGACTAATGAAGCAATTGCAACAATCAAGATAATATTCTCATCTTGATTCCCATGCAAGGTTGAAACAATGAACAATATTGGTACACGACTCAAAGTTACTCCGAACGGTGAACACGAATGAATGAATGTGGATGATGAATGATTATTAATAAGTGAAAAATTACAGAGTGAAAATTACTGAATGAAAATAAATGAATTCACATCTGGGTATTACAGCTTTTGCCGTTCACATAGAATGCTTAGGCTTCTTTGACTTACTTCTTCTCACACAGATTGAAGCTTCGTCCTGAACTCTATTTGTACCACACATGTCAAAAAGTTTTTCTTAGTACACATGGGGCTAAGTATCTCAACAGTAAGTGTTTAGTTATCACGAGTCGAACAACAGCTGTAGGTTTGGTAGGCTTTTGTTGTAGATGTATCGTTCGTTGTTGAGGACATGTATATTTCTTAACTCAAGATATCGATGTATGCTTGAAGAAATATATTGCTCTTTTAGCTTGATGTTCAGCTTTCGGTTCTTAGTAAAATAAGTTATTCAATTCTTGAGTATTTTTGTGTGTGAGCAATACCCTCTTGCTTGGGCTATTTATAACCTTGGAAATATATCCATTACAAATGTAGCCGTTGGCCTGTTGGTGAGGTTGAGACAGCTCTTATTGGCGGCTTCAGAATGTTTGAATTAAAGATGATTCATATTTAATACTTCATACATTCTCTTTAACCCGTATTAAATGCTCTTCTATTTGTAGTCTCTTCGGCCGCATTAAATATTCTCCTATCAGCATTAAATATTACTTTATAGCCATGACTAATTTATGAATAAATAAGGTTTGTCTCGCGACGGTTTAAAGTTCCTTCTCAGTCCTGTTGGTTTTGTGTTTTACTTTTCCTAAGTGAAACACCTACAACATAGTTTGCTGTAGCCAACATCTCGTCTTGCTGTATGTTGAAGGCTTAGCTAAAGGATTTTACTCTAGGCTCACTATATGATCTTGCGCTGTATGGATAGGCTGTATGCTGCATTTGTCAAAACACAATTTTTCTCAACAACTGTTATAGCAAGAATCACGCGAATAGAATTTATCATGGCTACAGGCAAAAAGTGTTGGAATATTTTATTCCAAATATTCATTAATCGAGTTTTTATGATTAGTTTTTAAAAAAAGGAAAATAACGAAGAAGTCAAAGACGCAAAAATCTGGACAACATGTTTAACGTACACTATATAGAGACCTTAACGTACATAATAGAGGGAACTTAACGTACGTGACACTGTGTCGTTAACGTACGTAATGAAGTGTTTCAGAATCAAACAAGCAGCCGTTGAAGATGACATCATGGCACAGGTCAGCATGCAATGGATATTTTGACTAAAGATAACGTACGTAATGGGGAGAAGCTTAACGTACGTAATGACAAAGACGAAAGATTCTGGACTATTTTGGGAAGAGCTTAACGTACGTAACATGATGATGTTAACATACGTAATGAATCTAACGTACGTAATGGTTGGGCAATAACGTACGTAATATTGTGGCAGAGAGCTAACGGCTAGTTAAGGCTTTGGAGCCTATACATACCAATTCTTATGGTGTTGAACATACAATAACTTCAAGCAATCGATACATTGATCAGATATTGATATATATTCTATTGTTGTTGTAATTATGCTTACATTGTCAAGAGTTTGATTGTGATACACGAAAACTCATACATGAGAGGTAAAAGATAGGATAAGATTTGATTCGGTGTTATTAGGATCAAGGATCTGGCATTGTTAGAATCACAATCTATATCCGAGTGAGGTTTGTCTAGTACCCATAAAAAGCTATATAGGTTGATTCCTTGTCCGATAGAAAAGGAAAATGGTTTAACTTGGACCGACAAAAAGACAAGTGATTGTACATTTTACTAGGACTGATAGAAGACAAGTTTGTAATGGTTATCCCTCGACTAATAGAAGAGAGGTGCAGAGGTTTATCTTTAGCCTATAGAAAAAGATACTAAGAGAGGATATAGGCACGTTTGGCCGAACCTCTATAAATCCTATGTCGATTTATTTTCCGCATTGTTATTTAAATCACTTCCGCAACGCGAAAGAGTTTTATAACTCTATCTCCAAACGGCGATACCGATCAATATTGTTCCAACAATTGGTATCAGAGTGGTACCTCCTAGAAGCGGCTTAACATCCGAGGAGAAGAAGATCCAACTAGCGTTTCAATTTGCACCGGTCGAAGGTCTTGCCTTGAACTGACCACCATTCTTCGATGTATCAAATTATATGACTTGGAAGAAATAGATGTCAATCTTCAGTCGTGCCTATGATAGAGAAATCTGGAAGATCATTTGTCTTGGCCCAAAAGATCCAATCAAATTCGACGGATCTCTTAAGAGTTTTGAAGGATATAATGACGAGGATTGGAAGAACGATCATCTAAATTATAAGGCCACTCAACTTTTATATTGTGCCTTAAATCCAGAAGAGGTCAACCGTATCTCATCATGTGAAAGTATTAAAGAGACATGGAAAATTCTTGAAATCACAAATGAGGGAACAACTCAAGTCAAGGAGACGAAGATTAATATGCTTCTCCATGACTACGAGTTATTCATGATGAAGGGTGGCGAGTCCATCACCAACATGATCGACCGACTTTCGGTCATCACCAATGGACTAGCTTCGTTTAGGAAACCGTTATCAAGTAGTGAGGAAGTTAAGCAAATCTTACAATCACTACCTAGCGAGTGGGACAGCACCGTGACGGCAATCATGGAATCTAAAGATCTCAATACGCTTGATTTTAGCGCCCTCGTTGGTTCGCTAATTAATTATGAGATTGTCCTAAAATCACGGAACAACAAGACGAAGACGAAGGAAAGAGCGATAGCTATGAAAGCTAAGATGTCTCGCAAAGAAGAAATCCCAGTCGATGAAAGTGACGGAGAATCGGCATATTATGCCAAGAATATTAATAAGTTTCAAAACTTATTAAACCGAAGAAAGAAAGACTTCAAGAAGGGCGAATCTAAGAAATTCAACAACAACTATCGAATCTTTGATAAACCAGGCCACTTCGCGAAAAATTGCCGAGCAAATCAGAAGAAAGAAGTTCTAAATGCCACGTGGAGTGAATAAGACGAGGACGAAGATTTCATAAATCAAAATAACCTCGCACTTATGGCAATAAGTTTATTCGACGAAAGCGATGTCGAAAGCCAGGTTAGTACGTCGTCTCAAGACGAATTATTTAAAGCATTTCATTTATTGCATACCCATTTTCAAAATGCTTTATCCGAAATAAAATCCCTCCAATCTAAAAATAAATCATTGGAAATCGAAATTTCCAAAATTCTTGAAAAAAGGAAATTTATCGAAACCAGTCATTCTCAATGCCTTGAAAATGAAAATATTTTAAAGAATGGTCTTTTGAAAGTTCAAGACGAACTTAAAATTTTGACAAAGGAATTTTCATGCGGTAATGATAAATTTGAACAAATGCTATCGGTTCAAAAATACACTTTGAATAAACAGGAGTTAGGATTCAAACCGCATTTTAAAACTGAATCTGTAAATTTAAAAATACCCCGTTGCAATAAATGTTTAAAAATTGGGCATCATATTTCAAATTGTAAAGGCCCATGTCGGATGATTAAAATTAAAAAGATTTGGATTCCTAAAGGAACCACTATTCCGAACATCGTCTATATAAATTAAAAATGACTGACTTTCGGTTGGATCCCCAAAAATTAATTTTCAACAATTTTTATCAATTAAGTATCTTACTCAGGGAGAGTATTATATTTTTTCAAAAAATGGAGAGATTTTTGTCGGGAGGAGTTTACCCATTTTTGCATACATTTTTTATCGATCGTTATCTGTATTTTATTTACACTTTTTGCTAATAACAAAGGGGGAGAAAATAGTTGAACGGGATAAAAAGCATCATGGAAGAATGATGAGAAAAAAAAAAAGAAAAAAGTAAAAAGGGGGAGAGAAAAATTAAAAATTTCATACGAATCCGAAAGGAGGAGAAAAGTCGAAGAAAGTCGAAAAAGAAAACGAAGAAGTTGAAAAATGAAAAGAAGAAGTCGAAAAGGAGAAAACGAAAAGATGGGAGAAACTAATGAAACGATCAAAGCCAAAAAATTTGATTCGTACAAATATATATACTTTATTTTGCAGGTTTTATCCAATTCAAGATGTTGTTTTGTAATCATTAAAAAGGGGGAGATTGTTGGAATATTTTGCTCCAAATATTCATTAATCGAGTTTTGATGATTAGTTGTTAAACAAAGAAAAACAACAAAGAAGTCGAAGACGCAAAAAGCTAGACAGCATGCTTAACGTACACTATATAGAGACCTTAACGTACGTAATAGAAGGAACTTAATGTACGTAACACTGTTGCGTTAACGTACGTAATGAAGTATTTCAGAATTCAAATAAGGAGACGTTGAAGATGACGTTCATGGCATAGGTCAGCATGCAATGGATATTTTGACTAAAGATAACGTACGTAATGGGGAGAAGCTTAACGTACGTAATGACAAAGACGAAAGCTTTTGGACTGTTTTGTGAAGAGCTTAACATGCATAACATGATGATGTTAACGTACGTAATGAATCTAACGTACATAAAGGTTGGGCAGTAATGTACGTAATGGTTGGGCAGTAACGTACGTAATGATGTGGCAGAGAGCTAACGGCTAGTTAAGGCTTTGGAAAATATAAATACCACTTCCTAAGGTATTGAACATACAACAATTTCAAGCAATCGATACATTGATCAGATATTGATATATATTCTATTGTTGTTGCAATTGTGCTTATATTGTCAAGAGTTCGAGTGTGATACACGAAAACTCATACACGAGAGGTAAAAGATAGGATAAGATTCGATTCGGTGTTATTAGGATCAAGGATCCGGCATTGTTAGAATTGAAATCTATATCCGAGTGAGGTTTGTCTAGTACCCATAGAAAGCTAGATAGGTTGATTCCTTGTCCGATAGAAAAGAAAAATGGTTTAACTTGGACCGACAAAAAGACAAGTGATTGTACGGTTTACTCGGACCGATAGAAGACAGAATTGATCCTATCTCCCTTAGTAGATAAAGGAGAAAGAAGTAATAAACTCCCTTAACAACATATGCTATACCACTATTACACAAATCACTCAAGAACACAAGTGTGTTCTTCACACAAAGAAAAATATTACAAAGTGGAAAAAATATAAGATGAATGATGAATGATGATGGTTCTAAGGGGTCTATTTATACACCTAAAGTCATCTAATAGCTCCAAAACTCCAGCATTATTACAATAGATCGGATCAATGCCAGCTATCCCCTCAATAATACACCAAACGTATAAAAATTTAGACAAAAGATCACAATCTGTCAAGAGTTACGGCCGTAACATTAAGGAGTTACGGCCGTAACTAGTATGGCTTACGGCCGTAACATTCAGTAGTTACGGCCATAACATGGATTCGTAAATTTGCACACTGGTTGCTTTGTGAGATATGTTTTCAGCCCATAATTTCTCAGACTTTGCGTTTTTGCCCCAAATCTTCTTCGGATGATAACTTTTGATATATAACTCTAATTTTGAATCTGAAAGACTGCCGAACTCGTCTCGGAAAGCCCTACAACATGAATACATAAAAACTCAACAAAGAGAATATTTTATAAACATGTTATTTCTTTAGTAAATCAGTAATTCAATCCGATTAAGACTAGATTTACATCATCATCCGATAAAAATAAAATTATTAAAAACTAATTAATTAAAAGCAAAAAACGAGTAGACTAGCTCAATTATGGGTGAAATTTATCGATACAAACCATGAATAAGTGTATAAAACTGACACTTATCAGGCCGCGGCACACTCAACCCGGGCCGCGGCACGCGGGTCAGTCTGCACTATTTCAGCAGGGTTTCTGGGAGAGGATTTCATTTCCTCTCCTCTCTTCTTCTTCCTCTCGTTTTGGGCGATTTAGGGGCGACTTTTGGGCAATTTTGGCATCTTCGAACTTGAAGAGATCATACACCTCGATTTTTTGTTGTAGATTATCGACCTCTACTTGAATCCTTCATCCTAATCCAAGGTAACCTCTTAGAACCCTACTTTTGGGTGATTTGGGAGTTTTCGATGTTAGTGTTCGATTCATTCCGTGTTGTTGATTAACTCATAATGAATATGATTAATCTTGTTGGTATTCTTGTTTTCCTACGAATTCATGGTGTATTTCATGGTATTTGTGTAGTCGAGAGGATTTGGTTGCGATCCGCCCTCGTTGTTGTTTTGTACGAATACACATAAATCGTAGGCGGGTTTTCGGGTGTATTCCGTTTCCGTATTCGTTTAGAAATGGTTGTGATTGTATTATTCGAATCATTAGGTTTGGTTTCGTTGGTTCCTAGCGGTCGCGTTGATTTCCTTCCATTCGTGTCGTCGTCAATTACTCAAGGCAAGTATTTTTAGAAACCTTGATGCTTAACATGAAATGGTAATGTATATTGTGTGTGCCTTGCTCACCTCGGAAGTGTCCGACGGGGGCCTCGAGGTAATCTAATGGTATAGACCTCGATTCACGAGTTTGATTCGTTCGCCAGCTCGGAAGGGTCCTTAGAGGCCTTGAGTGGGATCAGTGGTATAGCCCCGTTCCCAAGGCGATGATTGTGCGTGATTTGTTTTATGATATGGACAGCTCGGGAGGGTCCTTAGAGGCCTCGAGCGGGACCAGTGGTATAGCCCTGGTTCCAAGGCAAATTGTTGATTGACTGTTTTTTTCTAGAAAAGACATGTCTGGTTTTGATTTTCGAAATGTATTGGTGCATGTACTATGAAATGTGTAAGCGAATGGTTTGCCTTGATTACTTGTACTAGCGTAGTTGCTAACCCCTTTGGGGACCCATTTTGGGGAAATTCTTGTTATGGATTTCAGGTTATGTTCAGCCGGACGAGCGAGTGCTGGGACAGTATGAGGATGCTGGCCAGGGTCGTTGACATGTCCATTTGGGTCTCCTTATTAATGTTGTCTCTTTCGATATGGTTGTTTTTTTTCAAATTGTAAACTTATAGAATGTACTCGCGAGTACTTAGTCTTTTCACTCCGAATTGTGGTTTGTATTCATTAAAGTTGCTATATTTGTCGGTTGATGTTTATTACGCCAGTTGCACCGGGCGTGTTATTATATGTTCGTATTGTTAATATATGTTTCTGCGCTAACCGAGACAGTTAGCCGAGTGGTGTTTTTCTTATTTAGCCTGGTGGGTCCCATATAGGGGTCCACGGCACTGTAATACACCTTGAAGATCTTGGGGGTTTTACAGAAAATGGTATCGGAGCACTAGGTTTATGGATACCTAGTCTTGTCGGTTATTTGGGATCTAGTTGTGTTTTGTTTTGCACATCGTCACACCACTGCCAGCATCTCGGCACTTCCAATGCTGGTAAGTTTTACTTACTCGATTCCTTGTTTTCTCGTACCGTATTTCCATTTCTTGAACGATTTTTTTCCTCTCTTACTTATCATCGAGTTGCTTTTGTTACCTTTTAACACCAGTATGGATGCTGGGAGAGGCCGTGGTCGTGGTTGTGGATGCAGCCGGGGACGTGGGGCAGCTGGTGAGGCGGCCACGCCGCATTCTTCGGGATCCGGTACCACCGGTGACCGTCATAGCCATGCTACTTCTCAGGATGGCGCTGATCTTGGTGTTGCAGCGGTAATGCAAAAAATGGTGAACTAAATGGATGTGATAGCTCACGCGGTTCAGAACCCGACTTCGGCCCATGCTAATCGTGGCGGAGCAGATCGTTGGCTTCAGTATGTCATCAAGATGCATCCTCCTCAGTTTTTGGGGGCATCAGACCCGGTTGGCTGGGAGGGGTGGATCAAGGAGATATCCAAAGTGTTCGTCGCCACCAACTGTCCCGAGGACCGTAAGGTCCCTATTGCACAATACTCTCTCACTGGGACGCCACTGATTGGTGGGAGGCTGTTGAGCCTAAGGACCACGCTGCTTCGGGGGCGGAATTCAAGGACCTGATAGAGACCGAATATTGACCGTGGCTAGTTAGACTGGATCGAGTCCATGCCTTTTATGATGCTCAACCACGGGATATTCCTATTTCTCAAGCTATTACCGATTTCAACCGAGAGTTGGGCTACGTGAAGGCCCAAGTTATCAAGGAGAGCGACAAAATTTTCCACTTTTCTAGACGGATGAAACTGTCGATTCAGGACTACATGTCTGGCTCATCTACACCACTTTGAAGGATTATCAGAGTCGAGCTCTTGCCTATGATATGTCGGTGATGGCGAGTGAGGCGGTTCGTGAGAGCAAGAAACAGAAGTCCGCCGGAAATTTTTCGGGCCACAAGGGTGGAAGTCAGCAGAAGTCTCAGTTTGCAAACGTTCCTGCGGGAGGTTCGACTCGTTTCTCTGGTGGTTTTCGAGATACTACCAGGGCCCCCGTTCGTGATATCACATGCTTTAAATGTGGCAAGTCGGGCCATAAGAAGCACGAGTGTCTTCATCCACAGTTGACTTGTCATACTTGTGGTCAGTCGGGCCACAAGGCTTTTGATTGTGAGCGAGTAGGGCAGATTCTCGGTGCCCAGACTTCTTTTCCAACACCTAGAGAGCCGAGTGTAAACCAGGGCTCGTTTGCTCCGCAGTCTCCACCGAGTACCAGCCGAGGGAGAGGTCGGGGTCAGCCCGCTAGATGGGGAGCTTCCAGTGTCGGCTCCACCCACCCGCGTGTCTATGAGATGAGGAGGGCCGATGATCCAGCAGCCACTGTGGCGACAGGTAGCGTTCACATCCATTCCCATCCTGTCAGTATGCTTTTTGATTCGGGTGCTACGCATTCATTCATTTCCCTAGAGTGCGTATGTCGTTTGAGTATTGATTGTTTGTCCCCTTGCGAGCCTTTCATCGTTAAACTTCCAAGCGGTGATAGGATCGTTGGTGATCGGGAGATCCTAGATTGTTCTGTGATTATTTGCGAGAGGTCTTGGCTCTCTAATCTTATTTTTGTGGGTATTGAGGGTGAGGATTTGATTCTCGGGGATGATTGGCTCGAGCGGCATGGTGCGATCATGAACTACCGCACGAGAATCATCACCATGTTAGCCGAGGACGGCACCGATCACTCTTTCGCATGGCGAAAGAGGGGAAACCAGAAGTTCGTTATTAACGCCTTGAAGGCGATGAGACTCTGCGGAAGGGGTGTACTGGTTATTGGTGTTATGCCTTGGAGACAGAGAGTGGTGGAGTCGAACTTTCATCAATTCCAATTATTGGTGAATTTCCTTATGTTTTTCCTGATGAGTTACTGGGGTTGCCACCAGACCGTGAGGTTGAGTTTGCAATAGAGTTAGAGTCGGGTGCAACTCCGATTTCGAAGGCTCCGTATCGCATGGCACCTTCAGAGATGGATGAGTTGAAGAAGTGAGCTTCTTGAGTCGGGATATATTCGACCGAGCACTTCGCCTTGGGGCACACCGGTCCTGTTTGTGCGGAAGAAGGAGGGTACGCTGCGTTTATGTATCGACTATCGCGAGCTAAACAAGGTAACCATCAAGAACAAGTATCCCTTGCTGAAGATTGATGACTTGTTCGATCACTTGCAGGGAGCTGCGGTATTCTCGAAGATCGACTTGAGATCGGGGTACTATCAGCTTTGGGTGAAAGAGTCCGATATTCCGAAAACAGTTTTTCGGACGAGATACGGACATTATGAGTTTGTGGTTATGCCCTTCGGGTTAACTAATGCGCCGGCAGTGTTCATGCAGTTGATGAACAAGGTCTTTATCGAGTATTTGGATAAGTGTGTCGTCATCTTCATTGATGATATCCTTATTTATTATAAGAACGAGGAGGAGTATACCCATCATCTGCGTGTGGTGTTAGACATTTTGAGGACCGAGCGACTCTATGCAAAGTTCTCGAAATGTGAGTTCTGGCTGAAAGAAGTGATGTTTATGGGTCACGTGATTTCAGCCGAGGGGGTCCGTGTGGATCCACAGAAGATTGAGGCGGTATTAGATTAGGCACCGCCTAAGAACATGAAGGAGGTCCATAGTTTCTTGGGTTTGGCTGGCTACTATCGTAAGTTCGTCGAGGGGTTTTCGAAACTAGCTCAGCCACTTACACAGTTGCTCCAGAAATCCGAGAAGTTCGTCTGGAATGACGAGAGGCAGTTGAGTTTTGAGGAGCTGAAGAGGCGTTTGACTTCAGCCCCGATTTCGGAGTTGCCGTGTGGCAACGAGGGTTTTGCCATTTATAGCGATGCTTCGGGTCAAAGTCTTGGGTGCGTGTTGATGCAGCGCGACAAGACTGTTGCTTTTGCGTCGAGACAGTTGAGGCCGTATGAGCTTAACTACCGTACTCACGATCTCGAAATTCTGTATCATCCGGGCAAGGCGAACATCGTGGACGACGCCTTGAGTCGGAAACTAGTTGCGTTGCGGACGTTTGAGATCCTTACTTCTCAGCCTGAGCTTCGGCGGGTGTTGATCGAGTTGGATGTTGAGATTTTATTGCCGGGAATGGTCGGGCAACTCTGCGCTTTAGAGATTTCGTCGTCTCTGATCAATGAAATTAAACTGAAGCAATTGGAGGATCCGATGATTTCTCAAATCCGAGAGAATGTTCTTAGGGTAAAGTCTCCTGGGTTTGTGATTCCTGAAGATGGGGTATTGAGATTCCAGAGTCGGCTATGTGTACCAAACGACTCGGAACTGAGGCAGGGTATTTTGCGTTAGGCCCATGTTATGCCTTACTCTGTTCATCCTGGTTCGAGTAAGATGTACAAGGACCTGAGAAGGAATTTCTGGTGGAATGATATGAATGAAGAGGTTGCACAGTTTGTAGCAAGATGTTTGACTTGTCAGTAGATCAAAATCGAGCATCAGCGACCGGCTGGGTTATTGCAGTCGCTTCCCGTTCCGGAATGGAAATGGGAAGATATCTCGATGGACTTCGTCACGAGCTTGCCGAGATCGAGATCGGGCATGAATATTGTTTGGGTGATCTTGGACCATCTGACCAAGTCAACACATTTTCTGGGCATCAAGGATACTTTGGGTCCAGAGAATTTGGCTCGTGTGTTTATTGCGCAGATTGTGAGGCTTCACGGTACTCCGAGGTCTATTGTTTCGGATCGGGATGGTCGTTTTGTATCGCACTTTTGGCAGGAGGTGCATAAGGCATTGGGTACTCGTTTGCGCCTGAGTACCTCTTTTCATCCTCAGTCAGATGGACAGTCAGAACGCACTATCCAGATGTTCGAGGACATGCTGCGCGCCTGTGCTCTTGACTGGAGCAGTGACTGAGAGGAGCATTTTCCATTGATCGAGTTCACGTACAACAATAGTTGGCACACATCAATTCGAATGGAACTGTATGAGGCACTTTATGGGCGGCGTTGTCGATCACCGATTTGTTGGAATAAGGTGTCCGATTTGGTCGGGACCGAACCGGATATCGCTTTAGATATGAGGCAAAAGGTGGAATTGATTCGGGAGAGGATGTTAACTGCTCAGAGCCGACAGAAGTGATATGCCGACATCCATCATCAACCTTTAGAATTCGAGCTGAGAGACCATGTTTTGCTATAGGTGTCGCCGACGAGAGGAGTTTTCCGCTTCAGGAAGAAAGGGAAGTTGAGTCCGAGATTTATTGGACCTTTAGAGATCCTCGAGAGAGTCAGCGAATTGGCTTACCCTTTAGAATTTCCCCCGGCTTTGAGCCATGTTCATAGCATTTTCCATGTTTCCCAACTAAGGAAATATGTCCTGGATCCTATTCATGTCATCGACTATGGTGAGATCGATATTGCCGAGGATATTACTTTCGAGGAACATCCCTTGAAGATTTTGGAGCACCGTGAGAAGCAACTGAGGCATAAGACCATCCCTTTGGTCAAAGTGCAGTGATCAAGATATGGTGTCGAGGAGGCAACTTGGGAAACCAAGGATATCATGCGTGCTAGGTACCCCGAGTTGTTTGTTTCTTAAGTTCGAGACGAAACTTATTTTTATCGGGGGAGAATGTAATATACGCAGTTTTCCTCTTTCCGGTATTTTGATTTGATGTGTAATTTTCGTTCCCAGTGACTCGCTTGTAACCGTATGAGTATTTTGAGAATATGTAATATTAAACTCCTCATCATCGGAGCATGTTTAGAACTTGTTTTACTCATTTCCGTGTTGGATGTCATTTTTGTCGCCGTTGGGTTCAATTCCCGTCATCACTATTTGGAACCGCCGTTTGGGGTTCCTGAAAATCCATCTCATGTTATTATGGATGTTATGAACTTTTATTGGTGTTTCGATTGAGTATCGTGTTGGGTCATTCCGTTATATTCCAAAGTTTTGGGTTTCCAGTGCGTTTGTTCTCTTTTCGGATCATTTGATGTTACCGTCGTGTTGGGACCGACCGTGCTTGACGTGAAGTCACCATATTAGGGTTCATGATAGTCCTTTTGGGCCTTTAAATGGTTGGGATTATGCGTCGATTGATAATATCATGTTTGGGGGTCGTTTTTCATCAATTTCAGGCTCGAACAGTGTGTGCCGCGGCACATGAGACTGTGAGCCACGGCACAGCCTTAGCATGAATGATGGCCAGGCCGGCTGTACTACATGATGCGGCACGCAACAGTCTGGGCCGCGGCCCTAGTCAAAATCCTGCTCTCCATTTTTATCCATGGGCCGCAGCACACTCAACCCCGGCCGCGGCACGCGGGTCAGTCTGCACTATTTCAGCAGGGTTATGGGAGAGGATTTCATTTCCTCTCCTCTCTTTCTTCCTCTCATTTTGGGTGATTTAGGGGTGACTTTTGGGTGATTTTGGCATCTTCGAACTTGAAGAGATCATCCATCTCGAGTTTTTGTTGTAGATTATCGACCTATACTTGAATCCTTCATCCTAATCCAAGGTAACCTCTTAGAACCCTACTTTTGGGTGATTTGGGGGTTTTCGATGTTATTGTTCGATTCATTACGTGTTGTTGATTAACTCATAATGAATATGATTAATCTTGTTGGTATTCTTGTTTTCTTACGAATTCATGGTGCATTTCGTGGTATTTATGAAATCGAGAGGATTTAGTTGCGATCCGCCCTCGATGTTGTTTTGTACGAATACACATGAATCGTAGGCGGGTTTTCGGGTGTATTCCATTTCCGTATTCGTTTAGGAATGGTTGTGATTGTATTCTTCGAATTGTTAGATTCAGTTTTGTTGGTTCCTAGTGGTCGCGTTGATTTCCTTCCATTCGTGTCGTCGTCAATTACTCAAGGCAAGTATTTTTGGAAACCCTTATGCTTAACATGAAATGGTAATGTATATTGTGTGTGCTTTGCTCACCACGGGAGGGTCCAACGGGGGCCTCGAGGGAATCTAATGGTATAGCCCTGGATTCATGAGTTTGATTTGCTAGCCAGCTCAGGAGGGTCCTTAGAGGCCTCAAGTGGGATCAGTGGTATAGCACCATTCCTAAGGTGATGCATGTGCGTGATTTGTTTTATGATATGGCCATCTCGGGAGGGTCCTTAGAGGCCTCGAGCGGGACCAGTGGTATAGCCCCGGTTCCAAGGCAAATTGTTGATTGACTATTTTTTTCTGGAAAAGACATGTCTGGTTTTGATTTTCGAAATGTATTGGTGCATGTACTATGAAATGTGTAAGCGAATGGTTTGCCTTTATTACTTGTACTAGCGTAATTGCTAACTCCTTTGGGGACCCGTTTTGGGGAAATTCTTGTTATGGATTTCAGGTTATGTTCAGCCGGATGAGCGGGCGCAGGGACAGTACGAGGATGCTAGCCAGGGTCGTTGACGTGTGCATTGGGGTCTCCTTATTTATGTTGTCTTTTTCGATATGGTTGTTTTTTCAAATTGTAAACTTATAGAATGTACTCGCGAGTACTTAGGCTTTTCACTCCGAATTGTGATTTGTATTCGTTGAAGTTTCTATATTTTTTCGGTTGATGTTTATTACGCCGGTTTCACCGGGCGTGTTATTATATGTTCGTATTGTTAATATATGTTTCTTCGCTAACCGAGACGGTTAGTCGAGTGGTGTTTTTCTTATTTAGCCTGGTGGGTCCCATATAGGGATCCACGACACTGTAATACACCTCGAAGATCTTGGGGGTGTTACACCGCCGAACACCAACTCGTGACAATAAACTACGAGGGATGATAAAAACAATGAAAATGAATTCCATAGCACGACCCAAAGTTGCTGATTGAAGGAACAAACGACAAGAGTTCAAGGGTTTCCCCCAAAATGGCCAAGAACACGAATCGACCCATCCAAAACATGATAATGAAATTCCAAACCGGAATATGGAGATACAATCCATAGGATATGTTTGACAACATCACTTAACAATAATCGGTTCATCAAAATCGGGTGGAATATGAGATCAAGAACAAAACTTCCAAAAAGTCAACTCTAGAGAATCAGGAAAATACCTCAGATCAATGACGAAGAACACAATTTGGTGTTGTTAATATACACCAAGAACTCGAGGAGGATAAAATCTCTAAGATTGAAGATGCCAAATCGCCCAAAAAATCGCCCGAAAGTCGCCCACGGAGAGAAGAAATGAGAGGAAATGAAATCCTCTCAAAATCCTACTGATAAGAGGGCAATCTAACTCGCGTGCCGCGGCGCAGAGCAAGCGTGCCATCGTACGCAGCTAAAATTCAGGGTCAGGCCTCTAGGCCGTGCCGCGGCGCAGAGCAAGCATGCCGCGGCCCGCGGTACAGCTGTGCCCATCTCTACAAAACGACACCGAAACAAATTCGGATGTCAAAAAGTGTAGAATTAATCATTCTTAGAATGACGAAATAGTCACAAGCAAGTCGCTAAGATGGACTTCCGCCAAAAAAAAAATTATCAGAAATTGAAATTGCGGATATTACAGAAGTAAACTCTTCTAACGCAGAAGTTCAATCCATAACTACCCTTAGAAGCGGAAAATAAATACAAAAGCCTGATTATGATTCGGAACCCAAATATTCTAAGGAAAAACAAAAGCCTTATGTTCCAAAAGCTTCATTTCCTGAAAGACTAATTCCAAAAGATAAAAGTGGGCAATGCAAAGATATATTGGAAATATTTAAACAAGTTCGAATAAATATTCCATTTCTTGATGCTATTAAACAAGTGTATGCTTATTCTAAGTTCTTGAAATATATTTGCACTGTAAAAAGAAGAACAAATGTTCCAAGAAAGGCATTTTTAGCTGAACATGTTAGCTCAATAATCCAAAATAAAACTCCTCTTAAGTATAAAGATCCTGGTAGTCCTACGATATCTTATGTCATTGGAGATCACATCATTAAACGAGCCTTGCTTGATTTAGGAGCCAATGTGAATTTATTACCGTATTCTGTTTATACACAACTTGGATTTGGGGGAGCTAAAATCAACATCTGCGATACTTCAACTAGCTGATAGATCTATAAAAGTACCTCGGGGAATCTTAGATGATGTTCTGATTCAAGTAGATAAATTCTACTTTCCTGTTGATTTTATAGTCATAGACACTGAACCTGTTGAGAGTAACACAGATCAAACCCCTGTCATTTTAGGAAGGCCATTTTTAGCTACTTCAAATGCATTAATTAACTGTAGAAATGGCATCATAAAATTTTCTTTTGGAAATATGACTGTTGAACTAAATATGTATAACATTTCTCAACAACATGATGATTATGATGATATCTGTGAGGTAAATATGATAGAGAGTATGAGTCCTTATTTCTTTCCAAAAATAGACGATGATGATCTTTTTGAAAGCTATCTTGCTCATTTTGGCTCAGATTTTGATATCGACAGTTCAATTAATGAAGTAAATTCTTTACTAGAGTCTACACCATTATTGGACAATTATAAATGGAAAGCTAAAACTGAACCAATGGAGAGTCAAATGAATAAAGAAGTACATATTGAAGATTCCAAGATACAGCTCAATCCATTACCTGCGTCTCTAAAATATGCATTTTTAGGACCATCATAAACCCTGCCTGTCATCATAGCATCTGATTTAGATGAAGAACGAGAAGATAAATTAATCAATGTCCTTAAAGAACATAAAGAAGTAATAGGCTGGACTATCTCCAATATTAAAGGTATTAGTCCCTCTATATGCATGCATAGAATTCATCTTGAAGAAAATGCAAAAACATCCCGAAAATTTCAAAGACGACTAAATCCTAATCTGAAAGAAGTTGTAAGAGCTGAAATAATCAAACTCTTAGATGTAGGGATCATCTACCCTATTTCTGATAGCTCTTGGGTCAGTCCTATTCATATAGTTCCAAAGAAATCTGGCATAACTGTAATCACGAATGAAGAAAATGAACTTGTTCCAACCAGAATTCAAACTGAATGGAGAGTCTGTATTGATTATAGAAAATTGAACTCTGTTACAAGAAAAGATCACTTTCCACTTCCTTTTATTGATCAAATTCTATAAAGGTTATCCGGTCATGCTTATTATTATTTTCTTGAGGGATATTCCGGCCATAACCAAATTCCCATTGCTCATGAAGATCAAGAAAAAACCACTTTTACCAGTCCTTTCGGCACTTTTGCTTACCGACAAATGCCATTTGGTTTGTGCAATGCACTTGCTACTTTTCAGCGGTGTATGATGAGCATTTTCTCTGACATGGTTGAGCGGTTTTTAGAAATTTTTATGGATGATTTTTCTAAATACGGGTCTAGCTTTGATGAATGTTTACACCACTTAACCCAAGTGTTGGTTAGGCGTAAGGAGAAGAATCTTGTCCTAAATTGGGAAAAATGTCAATTCATGGTTAAAAAAGGAATTGTCTTAGTACATGTGATTTCTGAAAAAGGAATTGAGGTGGACAAATCAAAAGTTGACTTAATATCCAGTCTTCCGCCCCCACGAACGATTAAAGAAATTCGGTCATTCTTAGGCCATGCTGGTTTTTACCGTTGATTTATCAAATATTTTAGCAAAATATAAAGGCCATTATGTAATTTACTTTCAAAAAACACACCTTTCGTATTTGATGATCATTGTCTAAAAGCTTTTAAGACACTCAAATCTATGTTGAGTTCTGCACCTATCATCAATTCTCCAAACTGGAATCTTCCTTTTGAAATAATGTGTGATGCATCCGACTATGCCATATGTACTATGCAAGCAGAACTCTATATGATACCCAATTAAATTACTCTATAACTGAAAAAGAATTGCTTGCAGTTGTTTTTGCCTTAGACAAATTTTGACCTTACTTGATTGGTTCGAAAGTCATAATTTACTCCGATGATGATGCATTAAAATATCTTTTTTCTAAGAAAGATGTTAAACCTCGCTTGATCCGTTGGACTCTATTGTTACAAGAGTTTGACTTAGAAATTCGAGATAAAAAAGGTTCTGAAAATGTTGTTGCTGATCATTTGTCTAGGCTAATCGTGAATTGACTGATAAAGAACCTCCCATTAATGAAAATTTCCCTGATGAACAACTCATGTCTGTTTCTCACATATATTGGTATGCAGACATTGTCAATTACCTTGTCACTGGTAACATTCCATCTCATTGGAATAATCAAGATAAAATAAAATTTTTAAACGAAGTAAAAAATTCTTTTGGGACGATCCATATTTGTTCAAATATTATCCTGGTCAAATCATTAGGAGATGTATGCCTGAACATGAACAACAAAATATCATTGCCTTTTGTCATGATCATGCATGTGGAGATCATTTTAGTTCAAAGAAAACAACTGCTAAAATTCTGCAATATGGTTTTTATTGGCCAACACTTTTCAAAGATACACATTAATATTGCAGCACATGTGATAGATGTCAAAGATTAGGTCAAATTTCTAAAAGAAATATGATGCCTTTAAACCCAATTTTAATTATTGAAATATTTGATGTTTGGGGCATAGATTTTATGTGGCCTTTTCCAATTTCTTTTGGCAATCTTTAGATCCTTGTGGCCGTCGATTATGTTTCAAAATGAGTAGAACCAATTGCTTGCAAAACAAATGACCACATTGTCGTGGTAAAATTTTTAAAAGAAAATATGTTTTCCAGATTTGGAACACCACAAGCAATTATAGGTGATTGAGGAAAACATTTTTATAACCAATTTTTGAATCATTTATTTAAAAAATATGGTGTTACACATAAAGTTGTTACTCCTTATCACCCTCAAACAAGTGGACAAGTTGAAATTTCAAACAGAGAAATCAAATATATTCTTGAAATAACTGTTAATCCTACAAGGAAAGACTGGTCTTTGCGATTGAATGATGCATTGTGGGCTTACCGTACTGCTTTTAAAACTCCCATCGGAATATCTCCATTTAGGCTTGTCTTTGAAAAACCATGTCATTTGCCTGTTGAATTAGAACACAGAGCATATTGGGCCATAAAACGATTAAATTTTTCATTAGACTTAGCTGGAATTCATAGAAAACTTCAACTAAATGAATTGGAAGAAATCAGAAATGATGCTTACGATTGTGCAAGGAAATATAAGGATAAAATGAAATTTTTTCATGATAAACACATCTTGAGAAAAACTTTTTCTCCTGGTCAAAAAGTCCTTTTTAACTCTCGTTTGTTATTATTTCCAGGCAAGTTGCGTTCACGATGGTCTGGTCCATTTATTATTCGTATGGTCTATCCTCACGGAGCTGTAGAAATTGAAAATCCAAAAAATGATAATATTATTAAAGTAAATAGTCAACGGTTAAAACCATATTTGGAATTAAAATCTTTTGAGGTCAAAGAGGTTCTTCTTAAGGACCCCGATATTGTGAATTAATACTACATTATGTTATTCCGGTCAAGTGGCGGATAATGATACTCCGCAGCTATTAAAGTCGGAATTTTCAGTTTCCCACAACAACTGATTTTGAAGATATTTTTTTTTTATTTTTTAAATATGGAACAAACTTTGAAAACAATTGAAAAAATATTTCCCTTTCTTAGCAAAAAAGTCATTTTGAAAGTTTACCAAACCAGACTGGAAAAGATGAGGTTGCTTATGAATAACGGCATACCTTTTGATATTCGATTCATTATTGAAGCCAAAGTGAGAATAGCAGGTGAATTCATGGAAACACCAACTAGATTTTTACCACGGCATGGAAAAAGTTCATGCCAAGAAACGACGAGCAAAGAAAATGGTTGTTTACTACAAATGTGCTAGGTGGAACTGTGATTCAAGATGTCGATCTTTAGGAATTCCTTCCACAAACAAAGATAAAATTTAGTTCATCAAGGATGGTCTGAATAAGGAGAATTTAGATGATATCAAAATTTCTCTTGACACGCATCCTAGTGGACTCGTACATTACGGGATTCGATGTTTGTGGAATAATTTCAAACTAGAATATGAACAAAATCTTGGGAATCTGACGTTAAAATACCCCGTTTGCCAATTTGTAAGAAAATTAGATGGGAAGCTTATCCCCGACTCATAGAAAGCGTTTAAGCCGTTTCTGAACGTAAAATCAAAGGAATATGTGAGCCACAATCACAACTACTGTACATATACGTGAGTATCTTTACTCTTTGTCGTTTTTTTTAGATATTCTAAATAAAAAATGTGATACGCAATAAATGCATTCATTATTCTATTGAATAGTTGAAGCGCAATTAACGCGGTCACAGATATGATAAATCTTTTTACTTTATTTTGCATCTATAAATAAATATTGCATTTGTGTCTTTTCTGCATCCCTGAAACTTGTATTCTTTTCCTTTTCTCTCTAAGTAATTTTCTTTTTCAAAAAAATGGAATCATCATCTTTCGTAAAAAGATTCAACTCCGTCTGCATTTTTGGTGGAGCTAGTCATGGGAAAGAGGCTTGCATTACTGAAGCAGCCCACTGTAACACCCCCAATCCGCTCAGGGATATTACACGCCATAAATCCTTTCCTCAAGGATCTACCAGGCTGGTAACAACATATAACAACTCAACCATGCCTTTAAGGCTAAATGACTCAGTAGACCGATTTGATCTTTCAACAAATACATACAACTCAAATACAACTCATGCCCACGTAGGGGTCAAAATACAACCACACCCGTACAACGGGAACAATATAGCAGCGGAAAATAAAGTACAACTGAACCAATACACGATGTACGGTTCCTCATGTGATTAGTATCGATCATCTTTCATCATCCTTCGTGCCGACCCTGTGTTATGCTCCGAAACCTGAATGCAAAAACAGACATCCACCCCCCGAATACTCGGGGGTTAGCAAAACTCCACTGTTTTGCTAGTGCAAGAACAATGTGCAAATACGAGCCATACAATTCACATTCCACAAACGATAATAATTCGGAATCCTCCAAGATTCAAATACAACAGGATGAACACTTCCCGAGGCAAGAGTTTGAGTAAAGACTTCCCAAAATTTCAAGATCAAAATATCAAGGGAAACAATTTATAAAATGATTTGAAATACCATCGGGAGTTTTAATAGAAAACGATTTTGGATTATCAAATCCTACTTTTCAAAACCCAAAAGACGAAAGGGGTCACTGCCCCAAAAGTTTACTTTACGAAAAATGACCTTTACCAAACCATTGGGATTTTAGCCCCAAATCCGTCAAATGACCTTTATAAAACCATTGGGATTTTAGCCCCAAATCTCATCAACTCACAGTACACAAGAACGACCATAAGGTTCGTCTCCCAACATCAAAATCTACAAATAAAGGATTTAACACAAACAACAAAATACTCTAGTGCCATACTAGCCAAGTAAGCCAAACGAACACTTACCTCTTACACACTTAGTCGATGCATGCAATCATGAAAACACAGTTCCAAAGCACTCATTTCCGGAAATGCCAATGTCAAATCACAGTTGCAAAATGCACCACAATTAACCGCGGACCCACAGCTTCGTGGATCCCTACCGAGACCCCGTCGGATCTAACCCGTAGTGGTTAAAAGCAAGCTCGCGGTCCCACAGCTTCGTGGAGCCCTACCGAGACCCCGTCGGATCTAACCAGTAGTGAGCATACACACACACGCGTTACTCATGCAATACTAATATGCTAAGAATGTAAGTTGATCAAGAATACTTACTAGAGATGGCCATTTATCCGACAACATTATCAAACTCTTCAAAACACAATAACAAGATTAAACACGGAATACACGATTCCATAACTTTAAACAATAGGAATATCATCAAAGCCTTCAACGTTCAAAATAATCAATTCCCAAAACACAACGTTCACAAAACACACACGCGTTTTGAAAGAGAGCCTTTAACGAGGCCCAACCGAAATCTTTTGAAACTTCATTTCAAACAACCAAACAAACACACCAAGACGATCACCGATCATCATATCCATAAAATAAGAAAAGTATGGGCAAGGTACTTGCCTCGAATAACCACAACGCGGAGAATCGGCCGAAGTAGGTTGGCACGAACCGACTACGAACTCGCCGACTCCACCGAACGACAATCCAAAACAATGAACTATGAACGAAAACAATAACAATGAAAATGAATTCCAAAGTACGACCCAAAGCTGCTGAATTCAAAGAACAAATGACGAAGGTTCAAGGATTTCCCCCAAAACGGCCAATAACACGATTCGTCCCGTCAAATCACGAAAACGGAATTCCAAGTTGAAATATGGATATACAATCCATAGAATATGTTTAACAACATCATTTAACCATAATCGATCCATCGAAAACGGATGAAAAACGAGATCGAGGACAAATCCCCCAAAAAGTCAATTCGAAGGAAATAAAGAAATATACTTCGATTCGACGAAGAACAATGGATTAAATGATGTTAAACACAAGAATACTACTAAGATTAATCATACCCATCATGAATTAATCAACAACACGTAACGAATCGGACAAAAATGCAAAAACCCCCAAATTCACGAAATTAGGGTTCTAAGGTAAGATTACCTTGATTCGTTGGATCAAAGGATGATAACGGATGATTGATTGATGTTATGAACTCAAGAACTTCGTGGATTTGTTGTCAAACAACATGGCTTCGCCACTCTCGAATCGCCACCCGCGGATAGAAGAGGAAGAAAGTGAGAAATGAATGAAAATGTGACTGCTCTGTCACATTTATACTGGGCCGGACTAGCGTGCGCTAGCCTTCCCGGACTAGCGTGCGCTATCGGCCAGTATCGGCCTAGTACCCTCGGCCAGGGCCTGCACGACCCAGCACCACCGACCAAACCTGCCGACCAAAGCTGCCGACCCGACTCCCGCTAGCGTGCGCTACGGCCGGAAGCCTGCGCGCGCTAGCCGACCTGTCCAGTAACCTCTGGACTAAACAGCTCGCCCCGGTAACGTACGCTAGTCGGCCGACAGCGTGCGCTACCCCTGCCGGTTAGCGTGCGCTACGGCCGACAGTAGCGTGCGCTACCTGCCGATCCTGACCGAGTCCAGAACCTCAGAACCCCACTGCCCAGACCCGATAGCGTGCGTTAGGCCAGCCGATAGCGTGTGCTACACCTGCCGGTTAGCGCGCGCAGCCTACCGGCCGTAGCGTGCGCTACGCCGGTTCCTGCCGCACCTGTCCGACCGGTGCCCGCCATCGTCCGGCCAGTCCCGCAACCGTCCGGCCAGTACCTGACCACCAGGGCTCGACGACCCGATTTCCGAAAACGTACGAAACGAACACGACGAAAAGTTCACGGACAACATCAACGACCCAGAATGAAAACATAATACCATAATTAGTCATACGCGACCAAGAAACGGGTCGAGACAACAATTACAGATACGGATACCCGTAAATTTCAAGAAATTACAAAATGGAAAACGCCCGGAAATCACGATACGTGATCGAATAACCAAACCGAAGTTCACATCACATCTAACAAAGTTAAACGGACTTACGGGAAACTCGAAACAGCAGTTTCGAACAAGATTCGCAAGAACCGAACTCAAGTGCGGAAAAGTCGTTAAAAAGCACGGAACTCAACAAAACGACACCGAAACGAACTCGGATGTCAAAAAGTGTAGAATTAATCATTCTCAGAATGACGAAACGGTCATGAGCGAGTCGTCAAAACGGACTTCGGCCGAAAAAAGAAATTTACCGAAAATCAAAAATTGCGGATATTACATTCTACCCTCCTTAAAAGAAGTTTCGTCCCGAAACTTAAAACAAGTAGGGGGAAGAAATATTCCGCGAGGAAAAACTCAACGAGATACACAAGAATGCGTAACTAACGCCCAACAGCGAAATGTTACAAACAACGCAAAGGAATACACGGCGTGAAAACACGCTCCACGGCGACCAACACAACGTCGCCGTTAGGGATATAATAAAACCAACAAATGACAAGCGTCATCAAACGGATAATATAGCCAAGTCAATTATCCGACAATCACAAAACACAACGAACGAAAATCAATATGATTGATCAACCCAATGGTACATCAATGAAAACGCGAGCCAACCGCTGAACAAATACGGAATCCCACCGCCCAAGGGTTGGAAGATCGAAAACGAGACTAATTTCCCGAACTTAAGGGAATTACAAAGGAGCCTGAACGCTTAACAATCACGAAACGAGAACAAAAACCGAACAAACAAACGATCGAGACAACAAAAATCGAACAATCATGTCCGAAACACGAAGGATAATAAAATTCAAACAACAACTCCCAGGATGATCGGGTGAGAACTACAAGACATGCATTCCCATAAGATCCACAGGAAAGGGAATAGCGATTGAAAAGTCACAACAACAAACGAGTTATTCCGAAACAATACCACACTCGTTCGATCAACAAAAGCAAGGGGCAGGACAAGCTCAGAAATGTCAACGAACATAATGAGTCGACAAAGTCGAAAACACAAGAGTTCCAAATCCGATCCATTTCGAATAAAAGAACTAATAGAACCAGATGATGTCACTCCCGAACAAGGTTCACAAGAATCGAATCGAACTCGAAAAAGTCACAGCGATAACCAGATCGACTCAAAACAAGATCACAACTCATTCGGATGATGAAACCGAAATACAAAACAAGTTCATAAAGTATCAACGATCATGGGCGAATCGATATACTGGATAAAGAGAAAATACAGAAGTCAAAATAGTACGGGCATTACCTCCGACCTCGTCCATGAAATTCACAAAAACGGGAGCAAGGTAACAAGACATTAAACAACCGACACATAACGGAACCATCACCGATGCACACGGTCATACCAAACCAAGCTCTAACAGCTCGCACATGCGCGACAACGCAGAAATCATCACGAGGCGACAACATTCAACACCAACATCCCGCCTTTCACAGGGGCTAACACAACAAATGTGTGGAAAATGACTCAACGCTCACACCGCCAATTCGATCATACTCGGGAGCAAACATCAAAATGACAACGCGAACATCATACATATGTACCCAGCCCTCAAACGGGAATGGATAGGTTTTAAAAACGAAAACCTCATTTTGAAAATAATTTAGAAGAACACTGGTTGATCTTGAGTATCACCTTTCAAAAAGTACAAACGTGAAACATCGTTATCCAGACTTTGGAGAACCATTTCGCATTTGATAAAATGAGGACACTTTCTCTTATTGAAAACTTTCAGAATATTCGACCCTCGGGTCTAAATAAAAGTGTTTCTAAAACATTGAAAATATCTCAAAGCATTTTGGTCCTCGAAGTAGAAATTTTTTGAAATATATTGTGGCACCTAGGATGTACCACAAGAAAATAACTCATTTGAAAACTATGTCTCGAAATTTATTTTTCTAAGATACTCAAGGTTTTCAAAAATCCAATAGGCCAGAATGCCCAAAACTCGCACATATCGACGTTCACTAAAAAAAAACTCCTAGTACACGCATCAAAACATTCAAAATCAAGACAATACATGTCTTTAAACGGAAATAAACGATAAAATACCACATTCAGAACAAAACCACTGACCCCATTCGAGGCCTCTAAAGACCCTCCCGCACTGGCTAGTGAACAAGTCGAACGTGTATAAGCACAAAGCTTCCACAAGAGAACTTGTAAAACGTGCAAATCGATTCGAAAATCATCAGCAACGGACAAAAACAACAATAAAAAGACATCACAAGCGACGACACTCCTCGTATAAATCAAATACGAGAGTCGATTAAATACATATCGTGAAATCAAAATCCACATAAGGATTCCATCAGTTAACAAATAATCATAAAAATAGCTCGTGTCACACGAGGCACAACACAAAGAAGGGAGACTTACTTCCACAGGTCGCACGAAGATGATGATCGCCCCACGATACTAATCACGACCAACAAACTCAAACAACGCGTCGCGACACAACTCAGTCAGATAAAATCCGACGAAACAAGACTCAAACAACACGACTTGACCCGACAGCCTAGGTTTTCCTCAACCTAAGCTCTGATACCATTTATGTAACACCCCCAATCCGCTCAGGGATATTACACGCCGTAAATGCTTTCCTCAAGGATCTACCAGGCTGGTAACAACATATAACAACTCAACCATGCTTTTAAGGCTAAATGACTCAGTAGACCGATTTGATCTTTCAACAAATACATACAACTCAAATACAACTCATGCCCACGTAGGGGTCAAAATACAACCACACCCGTACAACGGGAACAATATAGCAGCGGAAAATAAAGTACAACTGAACCAATACACGATGTACGGTTCCTCATGTGATTAGTATCGATCATCTTTCATCATCCTTCGTGCCGACCCTGTGTTATGCTCCGAAACCTGAATGTAAAAACAGACATCCACCCCCCGAATACTCGGGGGTTAGCAAAACTCCACTGTTTTGCTAGTGCAAGAACAAAGTGCAAATACGAGCCATACAATTCACATTCCACGAACGATAATAATTCGGAATCCTCAAAGATTCAAATACAACAGGATGAACACTTCCCGAGGCAAGAGTTTGAGTAAAGACTTCCCAAAATTTCAAGATCAAAATATCAAGGGAAACAATTTATAAAATGATTTGAAATACCATTGGGAGTTTTAATAGAAAACGATTTTGGATTATCAAATCCTACTTTTCAAAACCCAAAAGACGAAAGGGGTCACTGCCCCAAATGTTTACTTTATGAAAAATGACCTTTACCAAACCGTTGGGATTTTAGCCCCAAATCCGTCAAATGACCTTTATAAAACCATTGGGATTTTAGCCCCAAATCTCATCAACTCACAGTACACAAGAACGACCATAATGTTCATCTCCCAACATCAAAATCTACAAATAAAGGATTTAACACAAACAACAAAATACTCTAGTGCCATCCTAGCCAAGTAAGCCAAACGAACACTTACCTCTTACACACTTAGTCGATGCATGCAATCATGAAAACACAGTTCCAAAGCACTCATTTCCGGAAATGCCAATGTCAAATCACAGTTGCAAAATGCACCACAATTAACCGCGGACCCACAGCTTCGTGGATCCCTACCGAGACCCCGTCGGATCTAACCCGTAGTGGTTAAAAGCAAGCTCGCGGTCCCACATCATCGCGGAGCCCTACCGAGACTCCGTCGGATCTAACCCGTAGTGAGCATACACACACACGCGTTACTCATGCAATACTAATATGCTAAGAATGTAAGTTCATCAAGAATACTTACTAGAGATGGCCATTTATCCGACAACATTATCAAACTCTTCAAAACACAATAACAAGATTAAACACGGAATACACGATTCCATAACTTTAAACAATAGGAATATCATCAAAGCCTTCAACATTCAAAATAATCAATTCCCAAAACACAACGTTCACAAAACACACACGCGTTTTGAAAGAGAGCCTTTAACGAGGCCAAACCGAAATCTTTTGAAACTTCATTTCCAACAACCAAACAAACACACCAAGACGATCACCGATCATCATATCCATAAAATAAGAAAAGTATGGGCAAGGTACTTCCCTCGAATAACCACAACGCGGAGAATCGGCCGAAGTAGGTTGGCACGAACCGACTACGAACTCGCCGACTCCACCGAACGACAATCAACAACAATGAACTACGAACGAAAACAATAACAACGAAAATGAATTCCAAAGTACGACCCAAAGCCGCTGAATTCAAAGAACAAATGACGAAGGTTCAAGGATTTCCCCCAAAACGGCCAAGAACACGATTCGTCCCGTCAAATCACGAAAACGGAATTCCAAGTTGAAATATGGATATACAATCCATAGAATATATTTAACAACATCATTTAACCATAATCGATCCATCGAAAACGGATGAAAAACGAGATCGAGGACAAATCCCCCAAAAAGTCAATTCGAAGGAAATCAAGAAATATACTTCGATTCGACGAAGAACAATGGATTAAATGATGTTAAACACAAGAATACTACTAAGATTAATCATATCCATCATGAATTAATCAACAACACGGAACGAATCGGACAAAAATGCAAAAACCCCCAAATTCACGAAATTAGGGTTCTAAGGTAAGATTACCTTGATTCGCTGGATCAAAGGATGATAACGGATGATTGATTGATGTTATGAACTCAAGAACTTCGTGGATTTGTTGTCAAACAACATGGCTTCACCACTCTCGAATCGCCACCCGCGGATAGAAGAGGAAGGAAGTGAGAAATGAATGAAAATGTGACTGCTCTGTCACATTTATACTGGGCCGGACTAGCGTGCGCTAGCCTTCCCTGACTAGCGTGCGCTATCGGCCAGTATCGGCCGAGTACCCTCGGCCAGGGCCCGCACGACCCGACACCACCGACCAAACCTGCCGACCAAAGCTGCCGACCCGACTCCCGCTAGCGTGCGCTACGGCCGGAAGCCTGCGCGCGCTAGCCGACCTGTCCAGTAACCTCTGGACTAAACAGCTCGCCCGTGATCGCACGCTAGTCGGCCGACAGCAGGCGCTACCCATGCCGTTAAGCGTGCGCTACGGCCGACAAGAGCATGCGCTACTCCGCCGATCCCGACCGAGTCCGAACCTCGTAACCCCACCGCCTGCACTCCGATAGCGTGCGTTAGGCCCGAGATAAGGCGCTACACTGCCGGTTAGCGCGCGCAGCCTTCCGGCCGAAGGCGTGCGCTTACGCCGCCTCGCGCACTGTCCGACCGGTGCCCGCCATCGTCCGGCGATCCTCAGAACCGTCCGGCGATGCGACCACTGTGGCTCGACGACCCGATTTCCGAAAACGTACGGAACGAACACGACGAAAAGTTCGCGGACAACATCAATGACCCGGAATGAAAACATAATACCATAAATAGTCATATGCGACCAAGAAACGGGTCGAGACAACAATTACAGATACGGATACCTATAACTTTCAAGAAATTACAAAATGGCGCAAAACGCCCGAAAATCATGATACGTGATCGAATAACCAAACCGAAGTTCACATCACGTCTAACAAGGTTAAACAGACTTACGGGAAACTCGAAACAGCAGTTTCGAACAAGATTCGCAAGAACCGAACTCAAGTGCGAACTAGTCGTTAAAAAGCACGGAACTCAAGAAAATGACACCGAAACGAACTCGGATGTCAAAAAGTGTAGAATTAATCATTCTCAGAATGACGAAACGGTCATGAGCGAGTCGTCAAAACGGACTTCGGCCGAAAAAAGAAATTTACCGAAAATCGAAAATTGCGGATATTACACCCACAACTTGGGTCGTACCTTAGGAGAAAAATGCATTCATGTAGTTTACGGAGGAGGAAGTCTAGGATTAATGGGACGTGCTGATGCTTCTGTAATACCCCCAATGCGCTCAGGGATATTACACGCCGTAAAACCTTTCCTCAAAAATCTACCAGGCTGGTAGCAAAAATCGAACATCTGAAAAATGCCTTTAAGGCTAAAATGACTCAGTAGACCGATTTGGTCTTTCAATAAATACATACGACTCAATCTCAATACATGCCCACGCAATGGTCGAATACAACACAATCCCATATAACAGGGAAAGAACATTGCAGCGGAAAATAAAGTACAACTGAACTAGTACAACAATGTACGGGACCTCATGTGATTAGTATCGATCATCTTTCATCATCCTTCATGCCGACCCTGTGTTATGCTCCCCAAAACCTTAATGCAAATACAGACATCCACCCCCTGATTACTCGGGCGTTAGCAAAATTCCACTATTTTAGTAGTGCAAGTACAAAGTGCAAATACGAGTCATACAATTCAAGTTCCAAGAATAATAATGACCAGGAATCCTCAAAGATCCAAACATAACAAAGGGGTACTTCCCGAGGCAAGAGTTTGAGTAAAACTTTCCTAATTCGAAAGGTCATTAATCATGAGAACTATTTGTAAAACGGTTTAAAATGCCCTCAGGACTTCTAACGGAAAACATTTTAGGATTATCGAATCCTTTTCTTTCCAAAATCAACAGGGGTCACAGTCCAAAGGTTTTGTTTTCACAAATAAAAACCAACAACAATTTACAGGGTCAAAACCCACGTCACGTGTCCTCGACAAACATAAAATCAACAAAACATAACCACCCAAGATACGAAATCTCGGTCACATCCAAGGTACTCGACCTGTTCAATACATCCAAATCATATACATAACACCGTGAACACATGCCACGTCATCTCACGGTTGGATCAATCACTTGCTGTCTCCTGACCACATGATCGCATGTCATGTGTCACCGTAGGTTCCTTACACCAACGTGATCACTAGCCACGTCATCTCACGGTTGGATCAATCACTTGTTGTCTCCTGACCACACACTACTACAAAAAAGACATTTAACATTGCTCGTTTAACATCGGGTTTGTAAAAACCGATGTTAAAAAAGACGCGGTGTTATAATTGAAAAGTTTAAAACAAATTAACATTGGTTCTGCTAAAAACCGATGTTAAATTAATAATTAACATCGGTTTTTAAAAAAACCGATGTTAAATTAATCCATTTCACATCGGTTTAGAAAAACCGATGTTAATTTGTAATTTAACATCGGTTTTTAGAAAAACTGATGTTAATTTTTAAATAAAGTTTCCATTTTTTTAAAAAGGTTCTAGATTTTTTAAAAAAATTAACATCGGTTATACTAAAACCGATGTTAAATTACAAATTAACATCGGTTTTTAAAAAAACCGATGTTAAACCGATGTTAATTTGTAATTTTACATCGGTTTTAGTATAACCGATGTTAATTTGTAATTTTACATCGGTTTTAGTATAACCGATGTTAAATTTTTTAAAAAATCTAGAACTTTTTTTAAAAAAATCGAAACTTTATTTTTTTTAAAAAAATCCGGAATATTAATATTATAAATTGGATGTTTATATTTATTGTTCAAAAATAAAAGGTAAAAATTGGAAGTTTTTTTTTAAAGTTCGAAAATAAAAAAATAAACATTAGTTCGAAAATAAAAAATAAAAATCGGATGTTTTTATTTAAAGTTCGAAAATAGAAAATAAAAATCGGATGTTTTTATTTAAAGTTTTGAAAAAAAAGTGGAATATTATTTTCCATAAATAAATAAAAATTGAATTATTATATATATTTTTAAAAACCTGCTAGTTTTTGTTTTTGTAATTTTTTTACTTTTCATAAAAAACTATTTTATATTTTTACAAAAAATCTAAAAATAAGAAAAACAGATTAAATATTAATTATAAATTAGATTAATATTTTTTAATTTTTTATTTTTTATTTTCGAGCTTTAAATAAAAACATTCGACTTTTAATATTAATATTCTAGATTTTTTTAAAAAAATAAGTTTTTGATTTGTTAATATATATATATATATTAAATTATCTTATATTTATATAAATTTATAAATGTATATAGTATATAAATATATCACATAGCAAAAAATATACAAGAAGTTCATCTGGCGGAGTGGTAATATCACACTTCCTCAAGCAAGAGGTGGTGAGTTCGAAACCCACCAACAACGAAATTTAATGGTATTTGGTATAGGTTGGTGGGGCGAGTGTCTGGGTTGGGGCTTGGTTGGGCTAGCTGGGTTAGCCGCGGTCCGATAAATTTTAAAATCGCGAAATTTAACATCGGTTGTCCCAGAACCGATGTTAAATATCGCGATATTAAAATTAACATCGGTTGTTATAACAACCGATGTTAAAATCGAAGTTTAACATCGGTTATTAGAAACCGATGTTAATTTTAACATCGCGACATTTAACATCGGTTCCAAAACCGATGTTAAATGTCCAAAAAACTGATGTTAAATGTCTGTTTTGTAGTAGTGACATGATCACATGTCATGTGTCACCGTAGGTATCCCGAGCCTCTCACGGTTGGATCAATATCTTGTTGCATCCTGACCACATGATCGCATGTCATGTGTCACCGTAGACCCCGCCCATATCCATACATTCACACACATTTCACAATACAACAAGGATATCCAAACAATTCACCCAGAGACATCAAACACTTAGCATGACACAACGTCAAACCACAACACACCGAAATGAGGCAATATATGTAGATATGCATTATCAAGCACAACATCAATACAAAACGTATCCATAGGACTCACATAGTTATTTTAGAAAATACACACCAATTATAAAATACACACAAGTTTGAAAGGGGGCTTTTCATGAGGCTACACCAAGTCCTTTGAAAATCCATCCCGAACAACCAAACAAACATACCAAGACGATCACCAATCATCATATCCACCAAACAAGAAAAGTATGGACAAGGTACTTGCCTCGAAACCACGATCGAAATGAGATGACGGATGGGATGCGGTCGAACAGCCCCGAACTCCTGAACACTATCAAGAACATGATAGCACCGCGAATACTACGAGAATAACACCACACGGAATATCAATCACCAAACGGGATTCAACTCGGAATCCTCGAGCACCTATAATCCTCCGGAAGGAACAATAAAACATGATTACGATGAGGATCAAGACCATAAACAATAGAGATTACAACAAACTATCGAAGGAAAATTCATTCGAACATTTGATCGAACATCAAATATTTACTACACCTCAAGAACACCGAAATCACCCTTTGGGTTGAAACGAACCGAAGATATGGATATACAATCCATAAAACATGTTTAATAACAACATCTAACATCAATCCATTTATCAAAATCGGATGGAAAATGAAATCAAGAATAAAACTCCCAAAAAGGTCAACTCCGAAGAATCAAGAAAATACCTCGAATTAATGACGAAGAACACGAATTGATATTGATCATCCACACCAAGGACTTGAGGAGAATGAATTCCCTGAGATAGATCGCCCAAAAATCGCCCCTAAATCGCTCTATTTGTGTGGAAGATGAAGAAGGGAGAGGAAATGAAGTCCTCTCCCGATTCCCTGCTGAAATAGTGCAGAAAAGACTTGCGTGCTGCGGCCCGGACTGAGTGTGCCGCAGCCCGCGGCCAGAAATAACGCCCAGCATGGTTTAGTGTCGCGGCCCGCGGTACAGCCGGCTCCAGCAGTCTTTGCTATTTCGACCATAACTCCTTCGTCCGGACTCCGATTGACTCACCGTTTGAACCATTGGAAATCTAACTTAATTCTATATAATATTGAGAAGATTCAGAATTTTTGGAGTTTCCAAGAATTAATGGTGATTTTACAAAGTCGAACTCATACGTGGAAAAGTCGCTTAAGAACACGGAACTCGACAGAACGACACCGAGACGAACTCGGATGTCAAAAAGTGTAGAATTAATCATTCTCGGAATGACTAAAGGGTCACAATAGAGTTTCTAAGATGGACTTCCGCCAAAAAAGAAAATTACCAGAAATTAAAATTGCGGATATTACATACTGCCCTCCTTAAAAGAAGTTTCGTCCCGAAACTTAAAACAAGTAGGGAGAAGCAATATCCCGCCAGGAAAACTCAACGAGATACACAAGAACTGAAAACTCACGCCCAACGGCAAAACGTTACAAACAACACAAAGAACCATACAGCGTGAAAACACGCTCCATGACGACCAACACAACGCCACAGGCAGAGTAATAATAAAACCAAAAAGTGACAAGCGTCATCAAAAAGATAGTACAATCGAGTCAATTATCCAAACAATCACAAAGAAAGAGGTACCAATATAAGAAAACATGCATAGTCAAGAAAACAGAAAATAAACACAAAACGATCCACAAGGACAACCAAAAACAGTTCGGACTACGCCGAAATCCTCAAAAACCACACGAGGCATATCCATGTCCTTCCGAAGCAGAGACGCAACCTCGATCCCCAATCTCTCAGCTACCGTCTCGCAATCCACGGCTCGGTGACCCACCTGGACACACTCGAAGCAGCTGACTAACGGTGAATGACAATTCTTCGCAGTACGAGACCAGACATGTAACGCCCCAACCCGGCAAGGGTAGAAGCGTCACTTTATGGTGACATATCAGATACAACAGATTCAAATCAAATAGCGGAAGTCTTGAATAAAATTATCAAAAGAGTATCAAAAGGGGACTAAAAGAACACCAAGTGTCCCCGAAACCGAACAAAAGAAAGTACGATACAAATGTCCGAAATCCGGAAATAACGATAAGGAAATAAAGTCCATTATTTAAATAAAGCTATAGGGTAATCCACTCTCTCTCATCCCCAAGCTAATAACCCCGCTCCTAGCTTATGTACCTGTCGCATAGAAAAGAAAAGTGGCTGAGCATAAAAAGCTCAGTGAACAGATATAAAGCAAATAACAAAACAGATCAAACGAGATAAGATAATCAAAGGAATGCGAATATAGAATACATATGGTGTCAATGGATAATCAAAAGGATATCAAAGTTTAAGTATAAAGTGTATGAATGTGAATTCAGTATTTTACCCCAGGCCCAAACAAATATCCAAACAAATAGTAGCCCAATGGAGTGGTTAACTTCCAAATGTGAAGGGACTGCATGCACGCATGCCCAATCACCAAAAAAATATAATATGTATCCATATCATCATAGTAGCCCAAACAAATAACAAATAAATCTAAGATGCATCCATACGCCCCTGCAAACAATTCATAATCATAATAATGGCCATAGCAGATAGCAGATAAGGGACGGTGTGGTACATCTCTCCAACCACACTAGAGTCATAACATTGGTGCATCAATGCTACGGTCATGGACGCCCCATAACCGGGAACAGATAATACCTGGGTAAATACGGAAGGGTCAAAAAGTACAAGTCCAAATCAAAGTATAGGTCTCATTCATATAATCAAAGTTCAGTATCAGAGGTTCGAATAATCAAAGGGATAATATCAAAGGTTCAGTTCACATGTATCGAATCAAAGATGCAATGTCAAGGTTCAAACGAAGAGTTCGAATATCAACAGTCCAAAATAAAATAGGCAAATAATATAGAAGGGAGAGAAAGGTCATGAGAGAGAAAGTAGTTGTACTCTTGCTGAAAGAGTACGGAATATCTGTACCTTATTCAATAGCAAAATTAAACAAAGATAGATGGATCACAAGATACAGGATCACTCGCGCTTCACGGAACCTATACAGATCAATAACCAAGTATTACTTTAAGTCTAAATGAATTTGGTTACTCATTTTAGTAATATAATAGACTTTGAGTGTCTAACCACCTTTTTAAGAAAACTCAGCTTTTAATATCAAAACATGTATCACATTTCTGGATTTTTAAAGTATACCTGTGCACCTCCTGGAGCCTTAGAAAAATTACCCCATGTATATACATATGTTTTCTACTTTGTGTAATTTTTGTAGAATATCCAGGTAGAAGAGCTATAGAAATAAATTCCTTATCAAAACTAGTCCAGATTCGGTGACAGGTCCGAGACTCAAAAAGTAAGCAATTAAGAGACTATGATGTGCTATTCTAAAAATTCCACCAAAAATCACAGAGGTCCAAAACATCTTATATGTAAGCCCTTGCCAATTTAAGTTAATGATTCCTTACTGATTTCAAAACAAAAATCATAAACCAAGGTTCAAATTCGGATTACTAATTGACAAGTTTGACACTTGAACTTGTAAAATCAGAAAAGACATTCTCTCGACTTCTAAAAATTACAAGACTTACATATTCAGAAAGTACTTTTCCAGAAATTGATTTTAGACTCAAGAATCACTCAAAAAAAGGTTGGTATCATTAAAATAGACCCCTTTCAATATGACCCAAAAACCTGACAGCATACCTGAAGATAAATTCAATACAACCCTAACCTTTATTAGGCTTTTAACCTTTTTATCAGCTTTTATCTATGAACAGGTTATAACTTGATGAATTTTTGAACCACATCAGAACTCAAAAGTAATATTCACAAATATTCACACAGGTACTTCATTGTCTTTAGAACCCACACGAATTTTCCCAGAATTTATTAGTTAGTTTAACCCCACACGAAAAATACTCAAACTCAGACTATTCAGAAAACCGACCTGCAGTTGTACCCAAAAAGTATCCGCCTCAACGATCGACCAAAACATCCTGTAAAAATTCCCAATAATTCATGGTATTACTAATCATATAGAATTTACATACTGAGAAGTTTCATGACCCAACTCATTATAGTTTTTGAATCAAAAATCGACAAAGTGGACTGATTTCAGACTCCCGAATTTCAGATTCAACACTTAATCACACAAAAATCAAAACCATGACCAAAAAACTCAAAATCACTCCAAACCAATTGTAGAACTTAACTAAGACATAAAACTAGGTTTTAATCAAAAGAAACTGAATTGAATCATTATATATCATGAACTATCTCGTTCACAAATTCAGGTATACAAGCTGTCTTAATTCCAGAATTCATTTAAGCCATCATATAACGTGTTTAATCATACCAACGCACCCGAGACCTTCAATATACCACCAAGCCTTCCTTTGTGCACGCCTCGATCGAACGGTAATGGTAGAGAACTAGGTAGCCGCCGTTTGTAGTTTTAGGTTTTAGGGTTTTAGTTTGTGAATTATGTGTGTGTGATATATATATAGGCGAGTGGGGAGGAATTTCAAAAAGGAAAATACCTAAATTATGAGGATTTGATGGAAGACTTTGCCAAATTAAAACCCATCACGAACCTTGACATGATTCACGATTCCATTTGTTTGTGTACAACATATCATTCGGCTAGGGACAAAAAAAATAGAAAACGTGTGATAATTTTAAATATGTACAAATTATTTCAGTATAAGATTTATATTTGTATTATATTAATTTGTTCAAATGTTAACGATTTAAATACTTAGGTTATAATCATAATGCAATATTTTAAATACTTAAATGTCTTTTATAGATTCGAGATTAAAGTGTATTTTAACATGTTCAAAAATCTGGGTTTTACAACTCTTCCCCTCTAAAAAAAATTTTCGTCCTCGAAAATGAAAAAGGAAAGGTAACGAAACAAAACGAAAGCATACCAGACTACGAAAAGAAATGAGGGTAGCTGGCTCGCATAGACTCTTCGGTTTCCCAGGTCGCCTCGCGTGCTGGCTGGTTCTTCCAAAGAATTTTCACAAACGG
The DNA here is from genome assembly GCA_033398695.1 of Orobanche coerulescens. NCBI lineage: Eukaryota > Viridiplantae > Streptophyta > Magnoliopsida > Lamiales > Orobanchaceae > Orobanche > Orobanche coerulescens. The sequence goes on from CM065810.1 coordinate 68,494,722, forward strand.
GATAACTTTGTTTCTCATGACCCTATCTTGTCGATCCAAAATAGCTTCGGGTTCCTCAGAAAGAGACATATCAGGCTGAATTTGATCAAAAGGATAAGATACCATATGCAACGGATGATAATTGTATCCCCTCAGAAGAGATACATGGAAGACGTTAAGAACATGTTATAACTGAGAAGGTAGAGCCAGACGATAAGAAACCTCCCCAACACGCTCAAGAATCTCAAACGGTCCAATGAATCGAGGACTAAGCTCAAATAAAGATGAAGTACGAAAGGAAAATACGCAGAAGGAAACCTAATGTCTACCCAATCCTCACAGGTCATAGCCTAAGCTCTACATGTCAAACCTAGGCTCTGATACCATAAATTGTAACGCCCAACCCGGCAAGGGTAGAAGCGTCACTTTATGGTGACATCAGATACAACAAATTCAAATCAAACAGCGGAAGTCTTAAATAAAATTATCAAAAGAGTATCAAAAGGGGACTAAAACAACACCAAGTGTCCCCGAAACCGAACAAAAGAAAGTACGATACAAATTTCCGAAATCCGGAAATAACGATAAGGAAATAAAGTCCATTATTTAAATAAAGCTATAGGGTAATCCACTCTCTCTCATCCCCAAGCTAATAACCCCGCTCCTAGCTTAAGTACATACCGCATGGAAAAGAAAAGCGGCTGAGCATAAAAAGCTCAGTGAACAGATATAAAGCAAATAACAAAACAGATCAAACGAGATAAGATAATCAAAGGAATGCGAATATAGAATACATATGGTGTCAATGGATAATCAAAAGGATATCAAAGTTTAAGTATAAAGTGTATGAATGTGGATTCAGTATTTTACCCCAGGCCCAAACAAATATCCAAACAAATAGTAGCCCAATGGAGTGATCAACTTCCAAATGTGAAGGGACTGCATGCACGCATGCCCAATCACCAAACAAATATAATATGTATCCATATCATCATTGCAGCCCAAACAAATAACAAACAAATCTAGGATGCATCCATACGCCCCTACAAACAATTCATAATCATAATAATGGCCATAACAGATAGCAGATAAGGTACGGTGTGGTACATCTCTCCAACCACACTAGAGTCATAACATTGGTGCATCAATGCTACAGTCATGGACCCCCCATAACTGGGAACAGATAATACCTGGGTAAATACTGGAGCCTTAGAAAATTACCCCATGTATATACATATGTTTTCTACTTTGTGTAATTTTTGTAGAATTTCCAGGTAGAAGAGCTATAGAATTAAAATTCCTTATCAAAACTAGTCCAGATTCGGTGACAGGTCCGAGACTCAAAAAGTAAGCAATTAAGAGACCATGATGTTCTACTCTAAAAATTCCACCAAAAATCAAAGAGGCCAAACACATCTTATATTTAAGCCCTTTCCAATTTGAGTTAATGATTCCTTACTGATTTCAAAATAAAAATCATAAACCAAGGGTGAAATTCGGATTACTAATTAACAAGTTTGACACTTGAACTTGTAAAATCAAAAAAGACATGCTCTCAACTTATAAAAATTACAAGACTTACATATTCATAAAGTACTTTTCCATAGCTTGATTTTAGACTAAAGAATCACTCAAAAACAGGTTGGTATCATTAAAATGGACCCCTTTCAATATGACCCAAAAACCTGACAGCATACCTAGAGATAAATTCAATACAACCCTAACCTTTATTAGTCTTTTAACCTTTTTATCAGCTTTTATCTATGAACAGGTTACAACTTGACGAATTTTTGAACCACATCAGAACTCAAAAGTAAAATTCACAAAAATTCACACAGGTACTTCAATGTCTTTATAACCAACAAGAATTTTCCTAGAATTTATTAGTTAGTTTAACCCCACAGGAAAAATACTCAAACTCAGACTATTCAGAAAACCGACCTGCAGTTGTACCCAAAAAGTATCCGCCTCAAAACATCCAGGAAAAATTCCTAAAGTATTACTAATCATATAGAAGTTACATACTGGAGAGTTTCATGGCCCAACTAATTATAGTTTTTGAATAAAAAATCGACAAAGTGGACTGATTTCAGACTCCCGAATTTCAGATTCAACACTTAATCACACAAAAATCAAAAACACGACCAAAACAACTCGAAATCACTCCAAACCAATTGGAGAACTTAAATAAGATATAAAACTAGGTTTTAATAAAAAGAAACTGAATTGAATCATTATATATCATGAACTATCTCGTTCACAAATTCAGGTATACAAGCTGTCTTAATTCCAGAATTCATTTAAGCCATCATATAACCTGTTTAATCATACCAACGCACCCGAGACCTTCAATCTACCACCAAGCCTTCCTTTGTGCACACCTAGATCGAATGGGAATGGTAGAGAACTAGGTAGCCGCCGTTTTTAGTTTTAGGTTTTAGGATTTTTAGTTTTGTGAAGTATGTGTGTGTGATATATATAGGCGAGTGGGGAGGAATTTCAAAAAGAAAAATGCCTAAATTATGGGGCTTTGATGGAAGACTTTGCCAAATTAAAACCCATCACGAACCTTGACATGATTCACGATTCCATATGTTTGTGTACAACATATCATTCGGCTAGGGACAAAAAAATAGAAAACGTGTGACAATTTTAAATGTGTACAAATTATTTCAGTATAAGTCTTATATTCGTATTACATTAATTTGTTCAAATGTTAACGATTTAAATACTTAGGTTATAATCGTAATGCAATATTTTAAATATTTAAACGTCTTTTATAGATTCGAGATTAAAAGGTATTTTAACATGTTCAAAACTCTGGGTTTTACAAGATAGTAACAATCAGACAACCACGATTGAACAACAATGATCGAACAACAACTATCGGACAACAAAGATCAATCAACATCGATCGGACAACAACGATCGGATACCAACGACCGAACAACAATGATCGAACAATAATGATCGAACAATAATGATCGTGCAACAATGATCGAACAACAATGATCGAATAACAATGGTCGAACAACGACTCCAAAGTTCACATTTCAACTAAAGATATAAACTAAAGGACGTTAATTTAGTACAAAGTTCACAAGAATCGAACCGAACTCAGAAAAGTCACAACGATAATCAGATTGATCCGTAACTAGATCACAACCCGTTCGAATGATGGCAATCGAGATACCAAAAAAGTTCAAAAAGTATCAACGAACATGAGCCAGTCGATAGAATTGAGAAAGAGAAAATGTAGAAGTCCAAAAACAATACGGGTTTTACATTCGACCTCTTATAAAAGGAATGTCATCCCCGCAACTCACAACAACGGAATCAAGGTAACAACACAAAAAGCAACCGACAGAAACATCTTTCGAAGGCCTCTCAAAGTCGATCCTGATAACTGTGCTAAAGCTCGTACCTCGGAAGACTCGGTAATCAATTTGCAAAACTGGATTCTGTGACCCTCGAGTCCGCACTTGAAACGCGTTACTAGCGAGAAGGACAATTTGTAAGTACATGCCCCAGCACATTACAGTCGAAGCACCTCGGCATACCGAATATGCAACGGCTAGGTGCAATGGAATATAACTTCGCAAAACAACATACCGGAGATGCCAACTCAGCACAACATATCAACGTAAAGCAACTCACATACACAGAATCATAGCAAAGACGGCATACGTTCGTCGATTTCAATGGTTCGAACGATAACCAGTGCACAATTACAAAACATCATGATAGAATCACATATGTACATGATCATACAAACCCAAGCTCTAACAGCTCGCACAAGTGCGATAACACGCAAATCACCCCGAAACGACAATATTAAAGGCCAAAATCACACCTCTCACAGAGGGTTAACATAACAAATGCATGGCGAATGACTCAACACTCACACCACCAATTCAATCACAACTCGGGGGCTAACACCCTAACGACAATGCGAACATCATACATACATTCGCGGACCGAAAACAGGAATGATAGGTTTTAAAAATGAAAACCACCTTTTTGAAAATAATTTGGAAACACCAGTTGATTTTGAGTATCACCTTTGAAAAAGTAGTACAAACATCGCTATCGAGACTTTGAAAAACCATCTTGCGTTGTATCAAAATGAGGACACTTTTATTTTAAATTAAAACTTTCAGAAATATTCAACCTTCGGGTCTAAGCAAATGCGTTTCTAAATTACTGAAATATCTAAAAATATTTTGGTCCTCAAAGTAGAAGAACTTTGAAATATATAGTTGCGTTAGTAGGCGCCTCGAAAATATAATTCATCTAAAAATATGTCTCGAAATTTATTTTCTACGATATTCAAGGTTTTCAAAAATCTATTAGGCTAGAATGCCCCAAAACTCACATGTAACAACATTCGTTTACACATCTCATAGAACACGTGTCAAGTCGTTTCGAAATCAAAACAAGGCATGTATTTTTCGAAAAATAAAACAGTCAAAATACCACAGTCATAAGGACATAAATAGCGACAACCCTCCTCATATAACTGAAATATGAGAGTCACATAAATACATATCACGAAACCAAGAATCTGCATAAAGATCCCATCATTCACCGACTAATCATACAAGTGGCTCGTGCCACACGAGGCACAACACAAAGAAGGGAGACTTACATCCACAGGTCGCACGAAGATGATGATCGCCCCACGATACTAATCACGACCAACAAACTCTGACGACGCGTCGTGACACGACTCAGTCAGATAAAATCCGACGAGACAAAAGTCAACAGACACAACTTGACCCGACAGCCTAGGTTTCCACAACCTAAGCTCCAATACCATTTATGTAACACCCTCAATCCGCTCAGGGATATTGCACGCCGTAGAACCTTTCCTCAAGGATCTACCAGGCTAGTAGAAAAAATCGAACATCTCAAAAATACCTTTAAGGCTAAAATGACTCAGTAGACCGATTTGGTCTTTCAATAAATACATACAACTCAATCTCAATACAAGCCCACGTAGGGGTCGAATACAACACACTCCCGTATAACGGGGAAAAAACACTGCAATGGAAAAGAAAGCACAACTGAACCAGTACAACAATGTACGGGACCTCATTTGATTAGTATCGATCATCTTTCATCATCCTTCATGCCGATCCTGTGTTGTGCTCCCCAAAACCTGAATGCAAATACAGACATCCACCCCCCGATTACTCGGGGGTTAGTAAAATTCCACTATTTTGCTAGTGCAAGTACAAAGTGCAAATACGAGTCATACAATTCAAGTACCAGGAATCCTCAAAGATCCAAACATAACAAAGGGGTACTTCCCGAGGCAAGAGTTTGAGTAAAACTTTCCAAATTCAAAAGGTCATAAATCATGAGAACAATTTGTAAAACGGTTTAAAATGCCCTCGAGAGTTTTAACGGAAAACATTTTAGGATTATCGGATCCTTCTCTTTCCAAAATCAACAGGGGTCACAGCCCAAAGGTTTTGTTTTCACAAATAAAACTCAAAAACAATTCACATGGTCAAAACCCACGTCACGTGTCCTCAACAGACATAAAATCAACAAAACATAACCACCCAAGATACGAAATCTCGGTCACACCCAAGGTACTTGACCTGGTCAATACATTCATATCATATACATAACACTGTGAACACATGCCACGTTATCTCACGGTTGGATCAATCACCTGTTGTCTCCTGACCACATGAACGCATGTCATGTGTCACCGTAGTTTCCTTACACCACCGTGATCACTTGCCACGTCATCTCACGATTGGATCAATCACTTGTTGTCTCCTAACCACATGATCACATGTCATGTGTCACCGTAGGTATCCTAAGGCTCTCACGGTTGGATCAATCTCTTGTTGCATCCTGACCACATGATCGCATGTCATGTGTCACCGTAGACCCCGCCCATATCCATCCATTCACACACATTTCACAATACAACAAGGATATCCAAACAATAAACCCAGAGACATCAAACACTTAGCACGACACAACGTCAAACCACAACACACCGAAATGAGGCAATATATGTAGACACGCATTATCAAGCATAACATCAACACAAAACGTATCCATAGGACTCACATAGTCATTTTAGAAAAGACACACCAATTACAAAATACACACGAGTTTGAAAAGGGGCTTTTCACGAGGCTACACCAAGTCCTTTGAAAATCCATTCCGAACAACCAAACAAACCAAGACGATCACCAATCATCATATTCACCAAACAAGAAAAGTATGGACACGGTACTTGCCTCGAAACCACGATCGAAATGAGACGACGGATGGGATGCGGTTGAACAGCCCCGAACTCCTGAACACTATCAAGAACATGATAGCACCGCGAATACTACGAGAATAACACCACACGGACAATCACCAAATGGGATTCAACTCGGAATCCTCGAGCACCTATAATCCTCAGGAAGGAACAATAAAACATGATTACGACGAGGATCAAGACCAAAAACAACGGAGATTACAACAAACTATCGAAGGAAAATTCATTCGAACATTTGATCGAACATTAAATGTTCACTACACCTCAAGAACACCGAAATCACCCTTTGGATTGGTAAATTTCTTTTTTGGCCGGAGTCTGTTTTAACGGCTTGCTTGTGAACATTTCGTCATTCTGAGAATATTTGATTCTGCACTTTTTGACGCCCGAGTTCTTTTCGGTGTCGTTTTGTTGAGTTCAATGTTCTTAGGCGATCTTTCCGCGCTTGAGTTCGATTCTTGCGAATCTCGTTCGAAACTGTTGTTTCGGGTTTCTCGTAAGTTCATTTAACTTTGTCAGACATGTTGTGAACTTCGGTTTTGTTATTCGATCACGCATTGTGATTTGCGGGCATTTTGGGCCGTTTCGTAATTTCCCAAAGTTTGGGGGTGATTACTTCTGCTGTCGTATTCCAAACCTTTGGGTAGTCGGAATCGTATTTTCTTTCAACAAATGAGTTCGTCGTCCTGCACTCTTCGTGTGCATGGCCTCGTCTTGTGTTATTTTCGTCGTTTCGCGGTTTCGTCGCGCTCGTACTCGACGAGCTGAACTTAGCAGTTCTGGAACTGCTAAGTGACTCACGTACGCTATGTTATGATCATAATGCACGCTATCGTCATGTGCCTTACGTACACTAATCCCTTCTCATAACATACGTAAGGGGGGTCTTCATAGTTCAGACATCGAGTTCTGGCCGTCGATAAGGCACGCTATGTGTTGATCATAGCGCACGTTAACTGTGCTCCTTACGCACGTTAAGTCCTTGCCATAACGTTCGTAAGGGTCTTCATTGTTTTGGACAGGAGGGTCTGGCCATCGATTACATACGTGATCATTCATGCATTTACGTACGTAATATAGGTAACGTACGTTATTCTTCTTGGTTAACATACGTAACGCATGCGCAGGTATTTATATATCGAGGGTTGTTCTTCATTTCTCACCCTTTCTTCATTCCTCTGCGGCTGAGGCAACTTGTGGGCGATCTAGGGGCGATTTTGGAGTTTTGTAACTCCAACTTTACATCTTCCTTCAGTTCTTGGTGTTGGTTAACATCATCAATCCGTGTTCTTCGTCAGATAGAGGTAATTTCTTGAAATCTCCTAGAATTTGACTTTCGGGATTTCTTCTTGATTTTCGTTGGTCGTCAGAAATTGATGAATCAGTCGATGTTATTGAGCATTAATAATCGTGTTCTGTGGGTTGTATATCCATATTCCGAGTTTGTTCAACTCGATTGGTGATTCGAGTGTTCTAGGGAGTTATCGAACGTTGAGTGTTCGATTAAATGTCTTAATGAGTTTCCTTTCGTTAGTTTGGTGGGATTTCCGTTGTTTTTTACCTTGATTCTCATTGTAATCGTATCTTCGTTGTTTCTATTGTTCCTTCCAGAGGATTATAGGTGCTCGAGGATTCCGAGTTGAATCCCGTTTGGTGATTAATAATTCGTGTGGTGTTATTCTCGTAGTACTCATGGTGCTATCGCATTCTTGATACTGTTCGGGGCTGTTCGACCGCATCCCATCCGTCGTCTCGTTGCGATTGTGGTTTTGAGGCAAGTACCTTGTCCATACATTTCTTGTTTTGTGGATATTATGATCGGTGATTATCTAAATATGTTAGTTTGGTTGTTGTAATGAACTTTCAAAAGATTTGGTTTAGCGTCGCTAAAGGCTCCCTTTCAAACTCATGTGAATGTTGTGATTCGTGTATTTTCGTAAATGAATATGTGAATCCTATGGATATGTTTGGTATTGATGTTGCGCTTGGTAATGCGTGTGTACGTGTATTGCCTCATTTCGGTGCGTTGTGTTTTACTAAGCGTTTGATGCCTCTGGGTGAATTGTTTAGATATCTTTGTCGTATTGTGTTATGTGTGTGAATTTGGGTGGGGCCTACGGTGACACATGGCATGCGAAACAAATAATCATGAATGAATCGTAACACAAATGTTACATACAGGTTTCAACAAAACATGTATAATCAATGTATGAACATAAAAGAGAATTACACAGGTCATACAAAGCTTCGAAGTCTTGTGATACTAGTCTTCACTGATGAAAACTCGATGAAAGAATGACTCATACAGTCGTCCAACTATCACGACTCACAAAACCCAGCTTTCAGATTGTCATAACCTGGCCGTCCAACTACTACCGCGTCGGTAGAGCCACATAACTCACACATCAGGGTATCTCACAACCCAATGCTCTGATACCATCTTCTGTAACACCCCCAAATCCCATTGGGTTATTACAGTGCCGTGGACCCCACGCCAGGAGATCCACCAGGCGAATATGACTAAAATACAATAAACTGACCAATAAAAGGGGGATCACAATCCCTACACTAACATCCAACATAATATTCCGATATGGAATTTCAATGACAAAAGTGGGCCTACATGGCCAAATAAAAATATAACAACATCCACGAGCCTTACTCGGATAATACAAAATGACAACGACTGAACAAAACTGAAGTACTCCAAAATGTCTGACCGACATGAACACCAAAACATATCGGACTAGTATCGCTCGAATGCCTCGCCGCCATCGTCATGCCCCTGTGTCTCAACTCTCTCCTCGCAAGCACCTATAACATGTAAACATGTTCCGCCCCCACGGGGTCAGTCATCCAGAAAATGAATATCAAATACATGTACAACATGATATGCATCCAAAGGCAGAATAAACAGTACAACAATGGCAGTACGAGATGCTCATAAACCCAAGTAAGAATCGACCATTCGTGAAATACTATGCCAACGGCATACGATCGGTACCTGCTCGACAGGTTAGAACACAAGTGCCCAACGGTGAATCATCAACATAGAACACAACCATGAAATCACCCGAAAGTAAACCAAACCAACGCTGACTAGATACAAATCACAGTGCCCAAAGGCTCCAACAGAAATACAATTACATCACAATGGCCTGAAATCCCCTCAGCCGAAGCTGTCGAAATATCATAATGGTCTGAAAACCACTCAGCCGAAACTGTCAAACATTACAGTGGCCCGAAGCCAAATCAGCCCGAAGCTGTAACATCTGAGGGCCGAAGCCACTGCGCAAAGCCGTATCACAATGAGGGCCGAAGCAACGGCACGAAGCCGTATCACAATGAGGGCCAAAGCCACGGCACGAAGCCGTATCCCAATGAGGACCGAAGCCACGACACGAAGTCGTATCACAATTAGATCATCCAATGACCGTGACCTGCTGAATTGTAGGTGCTGGGAAACCAACCGAAAAGGTTCAAGCCCCAGACTTACCCGTAATGAGATCACCCAATGACCGTGACCTACTGAACTGTAGGTGTTGGGAATCCAACCGTGAAGGTTCAAGCCCCAAGCTTACCCATAATGAGATCATCAACATGACCGTGACCTACTGAACTGTAGGTGTTGGGAAACCAACCGCAAAGGTTCAAGCCCCAAGCTTATATTTAATGAGATTATCAACATGACCGTGATATATTGAACTGTAGGTGTTGGGAAACCAACCTCGAAGGTTCAAGCCCCAAGCTTACCCATCGAGCGCTAGCCACGACTAGCCACCAAACACAATTAATAACAGACGGCAACAATCCCAAGGTCACCGAATTCACAAGAATAATAATGTGCCGCATCGAGTCGGACAACACGATAACAATAACTCATGGATAGGCACCGTCCTCGGCGGCACCAATTCAAATACCTCGACTGCCTTAAGAATGGTCAATCGATCACAACGACATCAACGGATGGGATCCACCCTCGACAGTCCCAATTCAATATATCGATTACCTTAGAATGGTCAATCAATCACAACAACATCAACTGATGGGATCCATCCTCGACAGTCCCAATTCAATACATCGATTACCTTAGAATGGTCTATCGACAACAACGATACAACCGATGGAAATTATCCTCGATAATCCTAATTTAATACCTCGATTGCCTTGGAATGGCCAATCGATGAACAATGATACAGCGGATGGGAATTATCTTCGATAATACCAATTCAACACCTCGATTCCCTTAGAATGGTCAATCGATAAACAAGGATACAACGGATGGGAATTATCTTCGATAATCCCAATTCAATACCTTGATTGCCTTAGAACGGTCAATCGATAATCAAGGAAATGATTAGAACAGATGTCCTGGTGTCTTTAATCGGTTACCGACGACGGAGATGATAATCAAGCACGTCAATGCCTTCACTCGGCCAATTACAGCATCAATAGCAAAAATACCAATATCAATAACAATGATCATAACAATGTCTTAAACCGACATCAATATCAACAACAATAACCGATACATCGATACCGCGAACCGGCTATCGACAATAACATCAACAACGAGTACCTCAAAGCCCTGAACGGCTTTTATCGAACAACGACACATTTGGCATAATTTGCCGAAGGGTATCGTATCAAACAATCCCCTGATATTAACAAAATCGTAGAGAGACCAAGTCTCGAAATGATACAATGCATTCATACACATACATGATAACATTAATCTCATTGACTAGTACAGGTATAAAACTTGCCTCAAACCGAAGGCGAGAAAGTCCTTCCACGATAAACGTTCTCCCACGAAATGACGAGCGGCATCTTCCAATGATCACAAGCACTCGAACAACCTTGAATGAAATACGATTCATTCAATAACACAAAATCAATAGAAAACAACACCAAGGAAAATCCCGATTCAACCCCGAATCGGCTAAACTCCACTAACGAATATCATAGTTCTCAACTATGAATTCTAACATCCTCCTACAGCTGAATGACCGATTAACATGATCATTACGTTCTTAACACTTGTGAAATCAATTCAACAAGAATCACTTAAGAACATTCATCAAAACAATCATCTCAAAATGATAGTATCACTAATATCATCATCAATACCCCAAGAACAATCATCATCTCAACAAACATGATATCTAAACAATAATCCATCACCAATTCATCAAGAATTCGGATTAAATCACAAGATTAAATCAACTATTGTAAGATTATGATAATCATTACATAATTCATCATAATTCCTTACTAAATTGAACCCTCAAAAAACACAAACAACAACAACAATCATATCAAGACTAAGTTAATCATATAGCAATCTTAACATAATCCTTCCTAGACATGATTATAACCTCCAAACATTCTAAAACGTCAAGAACAACTCCTCCTCAAGACAAAACCATCATGTTCTTCATTACCAGTTATGAAAACTCATCAAGAATCAGGATATACTCCAACAATCAATCAATACCCGAAGAAAACAACAACAACATCATCATCAAACTCGGAAATCACTTGAAGAACAAGAGATTAAGAGAACTTACCAATGAAGAACAAGAAGAACTCTCCAAACAACAAAGGAGCACCAACAAGATTCCAACTTCAAACTTCAATCCAAGCTAGGATGATCAAAATCGTGTTGGAAGAGGCTAAATATCAAGAACATATCCAGAAGGACGATTCTAGGGAGAGAAAAATAATTTTGGTTCGTGAAGAAATGAAATACAAAACCAAGTTATATAATCTGACAAACACATTACATACGCTATACACCAAGGTTAACGTACGTAAGGGCCATTACGTACGCTATGCTAAAACATTAACGTACGTAATGCTAACTCCAGAACCAACTGACCCAAAATATGAAGACCTTAACGTACGTAAACAAAAACACTTTACGTACGTTAGCAAGCTACATGGATTACATACGTAGAGCTCACCTCTCAACGTACGTAAGGATCCGTTGACTGCAATAGTAAGATCGGATCAAAGATGCCCGGGACCCACCGTCCGAAAGTCGAGTCCGAGGAAGATTCCCTCCACCTACCACTCGTTACGTACGTAGCATGAACATCATAACGTACGTAATTCCTAAAGCCTAACATACGTTAAGCACACAAGCTAATGTACGTTAGCTCAACAAAGTGGACAACTAAGTTGTTCCATCAACTCTCAACCGGAATGAACGAACTATAATCCAACGCACCTCAACAAACACGAATGATACAATACGACGGCATTTGTACAATTCCAAATGAATATGTACAACTCAATAGTGAAACGAAAAAAAAATTACCCCCAGATTTTACAATATTTATGTACAATAGTATAACATATACAGGTTAAAAAAAGATTGGTTCATAAAATTAAACCTGTTTTCATCAACATTTTTCTTTGGAATTCGTTGTAAGCAAAAACCCAAACCAAACCAAACCAAACCAAACATACTCAGTATATCCTGCTCAGAGCAGGGTCTGAAGAGGGTAAGAGGTATGCAGACCATGTCCCTACTTTTTACAGTCGGAAGGCTGTTTCCGTGAAGACCCTCAGCTTAGAGCACAACAAAGTATTCAGTGAGATATACAAAGAAGCATAAGATTCGAGAAAGCTCAAAACCATAGCTGAGCCTATGGCTTAATTCACATGAGACTTACCTAAGGGGAGTTTGGCAACTACTCTCTCGATGAACGCTGCTCTAACAAAAGAGATGTTGACTCTGCGCACAGTTCCTTGTCAAAAATACAGCACACACAAAAGCCAATATAATAAAATATACCATAAAAATAAAAAAATACAATGCTCTATTTTATGCATATTATAGGCTCTGTAGAATGATTAACAATAGCCTATTTTTGGACAAAGAAGTGTATTTAGATAAATAGAGATGCTTTTGTAAAAAATCTTGATAACTGGACAACCCAGTTAGAGAATCACGTAAATTAAAAAATAGAGTCCGTAGATATATGGGGAGGAAGAAATCAAAAACTAATTGTATGAGGTTGAAGTGGAAGAAATAGCTTATCTAGGACAAATTGTACGTACCAATTTGTTATATACTCAACCAACATAGCATGAAGATATAAAAAATTTAAATTGAGGATAATTATGCAAATAAGTGTTATGAACTCGTGACCTGTTTAACATATTGAAGAGAAAATAAAAGGGGAAAAATTCAAACAAACTTTCCTTACTTGTTGAGGCTCAATTCTGGCATAGAGCAGATGTCATTTTGACGGTCGTCTTGACAATAAAGTATTATCACTCTTAGTATAACATGCATAGAACGCCCACACACATATATCTTAATACTATTTTAAAGGATGTTGAAATTACCCACTCTGTCACTTATAGCTATGACGTTCTTTTAATTGAAATATTTTCGTAAACCATAACCTCTCCTAAAAAAGACACAAGGGTTAACCTCTTTTGATCTCACAAAAACATTGATGTTTAGAAATGAACCCCTAAAAATCATGTCATCAATTGCAGATAGCAACATTCACAAAGACACTTTACATAACAAGAAGTAACAGTTGGTAAATAGTATTATGTAGAAACTATCATTATACCCATGCCTATTCTGAGGGGAAATAATTATAATACGACCTCATGATGTTGCTGTTTCAGTTAATAGTTTACGAAATATCTACAAACATGTTGCTATAAATAGCATTTTAATAATGCTGGATAATAATAATTCAAGGATAGCTGAAAAAATATAGACTGACAAAGAACTGACTGAACATTGCATTTGTCATAGCGGATAGCACATCAGTGGCAAATTGGAATAGGCAGCAAGAATTTTTGTACTTGTTATTAACCTTATATATTGTAAATATTGTTCTCTATAATGTAAAGTCTGTATATTGTTAAACTGCACAGAGGTTGTAGAGTGAGTTGTACAAGTATACAAACGGAGTTTATTTTAGGAAGTAATTTTGATGGGATTGTAGATTTTTAGAAATGAGGACTATTTTTATTGTTTGAGAATTTCGATTTGAAAGAAAGAAAGGTAAAAAGTGATTGTAGAGTGAGTTGTACAAGTATAAGAAGAGATCTTATTTTAAAAAGGAGGCCTAATTTTGATGGTGCTGTAGATATTTAAAAAGGATGACTATTTTTAATGCTTCAGAAAATCAGTTTAAAAGAAAGAAAAGTTGAAAGTGAATTCATATGTATACCTGAGTGAGAAGAAACACAAAATAGGAAGTCCAAAATAAGTTTTTCCCGAGAAAACCAAAATGAATAAAAACACAATAGTATAAATATGTTAGATGATAACACTTTGAAAACACAGAGAGCTAAAAATGATTAATGAGATTTTAAAAAGCTAACACAATTATTATAATAGGTAACACTTAATTATCAGAACTGTAATATCCGTACTCTCTATTTTTGTTACAGTTTCTATTTTTGGCGCATGTCTACTTTTAGCGGCTCGCTTGTAATCATTTCGACATTTTGAAACTATTTTGTTCTTAGTGTTTTTCCAATTGGACGAGATTTGGAGGTGTTTTTAAATAATTTGCTTTATGTTATGATTTTCGTCGCATGTACGTTCGATTCTCAAAAAACTCATTCGAATATATTGTTTCTTTGTTCCTACAAGTCTATAAAGTAGACTTATTCATATTGTGAGCTTTGGTTCAGCATTTTGATGGCGTATCGTGATTTTCGGACGTTTGGGCCATTTTGTAATTTTCTAAAAGTTCAGGGAAATTACTTCCATTGTCGTATTCCGAGCCTACTGGTGGTCAGAAACGTGTTTTATTTTAGCACATGGATTCGTCGTCGCAAATACTTTGTATATGTATCTTCAGATTCCCTATTTTGTTGCGTTTTGGTTTCGTGCTTTCTTGGCGATGATCGCACTCAAGAAGACCAATCGCCGCTCGAATAATGCACGTACGCTAGCGTCTTCAGCATTTTGGGCAGGGAGTTCCGCCGAGTCTTTACGTACGTTAAGTAAGGGTGTTACGCACGTAAATGCCCTAACGTACGTTAACTCCACCATGTTAATGTACGTAAACTGCTGTCAGGTACTTAAAAACCTGATTTGACCTCAGACGCGTTATTTCTTTCTTCTTTCTCCCTTTGTCCGCGATTTGAGTTCCCTTGGGCGTTTTGGAGCGATTCTTGAAGATATATCCATGGAGTTCCATAATAGATCGATTGTTGTACTCCAAACGAAGTTTATCATCATCTTAATCCATATCTCTCCGCCCAAATCCAAGGTAATTGGCTAGAACTCTAACCTTTGTAATTTTTGGGGGTTTTCCGGATTTGTCCAATTCTGTACGAATCGTCCGTTGATGTTGCAATATTCTACTTCGATTAATATCTATGGGTGTTTCCCAATTCATTTCCATCAAGATTCAACCTGTGTGTGTGGTTGGGGTTGTGGGTGTATCCTACTCGATTATTGGTGTCGTTTAAGACTGGTTTGTGTTGACCTTTCATCTAGGAGTGGACGTTGTCACTCCGGGTCATTCCTAGTCGTCGTAGATCTTCCGTTTCGACCACCATGTCTCAAAGGCAAGTATTTTACATTTGTTTACATATTCTATCATTGATTTATGGCTTTGCATATATGTATGGATGCGAATGCATATGTTCACCCAGGGATTGGTCTGACGGGGCCTCTGGGGATGCGTAGTGCCGTGTGTATGTGTATCATGAACTGGGGTTAACCACCCAGGGATGGTCTGATGGGGCTTCTGCAAGGTGCGGTGGCCGTGAGTCTCGTACCAACGGTTAACCTTTGAAATGTTTTGTTGGAGAACTTTATTTTGTGCATGTGCACTTTAATATTCCGGAATATAAATATTTTAGAAAAATGTTTGTGGCACATATATCGTGTGTATATAATGGTAGTTCAAATGGTATTGTACTTGCACTAGCAGTTGGCGCTACCCCCTTAAATTGGGGAAATACTTATGTATTTCAGGTACATGTCCAAGGGACGAGCGAGCATGCGGTTAGTATGAAGATGATGGGCAAGAGTGACACCGTTCAATTGGACGACTGAGTCATGTCCTGTCGTTTGAGTTTTATTAATTGTATCATTTGTTTCAGTACTCGAGTACTTTCTTCATTTTATTTGTATTGTTTTTTGAACCAGTTTGGGAAGGCGTTTGATTGTTGAGTAATGTTGTTTGGGACGGTCTGTTTATTATCATTTCTATTTATTAAGTAACAGTGTATTATTGCGTAGTGTTTGTTGTTGGTCTCGGGTAGTCAAAATGTGTGTTAGTCTTGTGGACTCAAAGGGGTGGGTCCACGGCGCTGTAATATGCCGTGAACATCTTGGGTGTGTTACAGAAAATGGTATCAGAGCCCAATATTTTATGGATACCTAGGTTGTCGGTTATTTGGGTCTAGTCGAGTGTCGTTTCTGAACGGTATCACTGCTACGCCATCATCTCAGTATGCCGGTGCTCGTAAGTTTTTCCTAACTTGACTCGTTGAGTTATCCTGTGTTGTTCATTCTTAGTTGATGTGTTTTGCATTTGAAATATACTCACTAGTTACTTCTTCAGAGTGCTTGTTGGTAGAGGACGCGAACACAGTCGCGGACGCGGTAGGGGACATGGTGCAGCCGGCGGGGCATCCATGTCCAATAGCTCTAAGGCTGGTACGGCAACACCATCTTTGTCGAGCAGTGTTCAACCTAGTGCCGAAGGTAATCAGGACCAGTCTGCTAGCTTCGGTAATGCTAATGATAACATCGGGGTAGCTACTATTCTGCACCAAGTAGTGAATCGGATGGTGCTACTAGCTTAGGTGGTCCTGGTTAATCAAGTTAACGCTACTCCGGTTCCGCCTACTCATCCTGGTACCAACAAGTTGCTTCAGGTTGTGATCCGTATGCGTCCTCCACAGTTCGATGGTACTTCTGACCCTTCTGGTTGGGAGAGTTGGCTATTTGAGATGAATAAGGTAATCGAGGTAGCAAACTACTCCAAGGCGAGGAAAGTGCCAATTGCTCGATACTTTCTCGCCAAGGAGGCGGCGACTTGGTGGAAAGCAGTGAAACCGCGTGACCGGGCAACTACGTGGGATGAGTTCCAGGAACTGATGGAGGCCGAGTATTGCCTGTGGACGATGAAAGAGGGAAGGATTCGAGCCTTCTTTGACGCAAAACCCCAGGATATTCCCATCTCATAGGCAATTAAGGATTATAATCAGCAACTACATTATGTGAGGAATTAGGTCCGATATGAACAGGACAAGATCCGCCACTTCGACATGCAAATGAAACTGAGGATTCACAACTACATGTCATGCATGGGGTGTACGACTCTGAAAGACTATCAGAATAAGGCGATGGCCTACGAGATGTCTTTTTCTGCGATGGAGGTGGCATCAGAGGGTAAAATTCAGAAGACTTCCAATCAGTTTTTGGGAAGTATGTTTTTGCGGACATCAGAAGACTCAATCCGGACCGCGACCTATGGGGGGTCAATCCTGATCATTTGGGAGATGCCACAGTTCTTAGTCTGCTCCAACTGTTCCTGCTCGTGGTCATACTTGTTTTAACTGTGATCATCCAGGACATATGATGGGTTTGTGTGACAAGCCACCACTGCATTGTCATAATTTTGGTCATCTGGGGCATCGTGCTATGTATTGTGGAGATGTGAGTCGGGTACCAGTTACTCAAGTGTCAGCCCCGGTTACAAGAGAACCGAGCGTGAATCAGGCTCCGACAGCTAATCGGCCTCAGCATAGTTTTGGCAGGGGTCGAGGACGTGGGAAGTCTTCTAGAGGGGGAGCATCTAGTGCGGGGTTTGTTCCGCTCCGTGTGTATGAGATGAGATGAGCTGAAGATCTTGATGCGATTGTGGCGATATGTACCGTCCACATCCTTGACCATCCTATTTATGTACTTTTCAATTCCGGTGCTACACATTCTTTCATCTCTTTGGATTGCGTGCATCGTCTGCATGTTTATTGTTTGGTTACAAGTGAACCATTTATCGTTAAAATGCCTAGCGTAGATAGTATCGTGGGGGATCGTGAGGTTATAGATTTTTCGGTAAGTATCGCAGGGAGGGCTTTCGGTAAGTATCGCAGGGAGGGCTTGGCCTTCGAATCTAATTGTGGTAGACATTAAGGGCGAGGATTTGAACCTTGGTGAGGATTGGTTATACAAGCATGGGGCGATCAAAAACTATAGAGCGAGGACCATTTCGATGTTATCCTTTGACGGTACCGAACACTCCTTTGTGGGACGCAAACGGAGTAGTCAGAAATTCTTAATCAGCACATTGAAAGCGGTGAAACTTCTTCAAGAAGGGTGCACTGGTTATTGGTGCTACGCCATGAGGTCGGAAGAGGGGGAAATCGAGCTTTCGTCTATTCCGGTAGTAAATGAGTATCCTGATGTTTTTCCAGATGAGTTGTCGGGTTTACCACCAGACCGGGATTTAGAGCCGGGTGCGGCTCCAATTTCTAAAGTACCATACCGCGTGGCACCTGCGGAGATGCGAGAATTGAAGAATCAGCTGGGGGAATTGCTAGACATGGTCTACATTCGATCGAAAACTTGGCGCACTAGTCTTGTTCGTAAGAAAGAAGGACGGGTAACTGCGGTTATGCATCGATTATCGAGAACTGACAAGGTAACTATCAAAAACAAGTATCTGCTTCCGAGGATTGACGACTTGTTTGACTAGTTGCAGGTGGCTACAGTGTTCTCGAAAATCGATCTGAGGTCAGGGTATTACCAGCTCTGGGTGAAGGATTCCAATATTCCAAAAATGGCTTTCCGGGCGAGGTATGGCCATTACGAGTTTCTGGTTAGCTATTCGGGCTAACCAACGCCCCAGCCGTGTTCATGCAGTTAATGAACATGGTCTTTATTGAATAACTCGATAAGTGTGTAGTCATCTTTCTCGATGATATCCCGGTCTATTCTAGGAACGAAGAGGAGCATTGATAACACTCAGTTTTACACATATTTTTATAAGGTTTTTCCGGATTTTAAGATCCTAAAATGTGTAGAATTGTGTCGTTTGTGCTCATATTGTGTTTGTTGGACTCGATCATGCTTTGGTACATTTTATTTGATTTTATAGGTGTTTTAAGGACATTATCAAGCAAGAACGAAGTCTCAATCCCCAATACACATCAAGCAATGCGGAAACGAGTGATCGAGCCGAATATAGAGTCAAACGGACCAACAGGGACTCGGCCGTGTCATTGATGAGTATCTGGATGAATATTGTGGTGAAATATGCACTTTTATGGCCAATATTGGAGTTTATGACGATCAAGAGCGAGAACGAGGCCTAAAACGATGAAGATTGAAGCACTACCTGTCGTATTTTCTAATTTCCAGATTCGTTACTTCGAACCAGGATGTGTTCTATATATTTATGGATTTCGCATGAAATCAGATTCGCAACGGTATATCATACGATAAATTCTGAAGTGTATTGAGGGAGATATGGCTTATACACCACGACTTCACAATCCAGAAAGTTTTTGCATTTTCTGGGACAGTATGACACGGGCCGTGTCACATGACACGGTCGGGTCTGCTGTTCAGAAAGTTTTCGAATTTTCTGGGACAGTATGACATGGGCCGTGTCAGTGACACTGGCCGTGTCACTTTTCGGTGGAAAAATCACTTTTTGATATTCTTGCAAGATTTGAACATGAAAAAAGGATATTTTGGCTTTATAAAAAGGTCTTTTGGGCTAGATTTGGGAAGATATGCTGAATTAGAGTGATTGGAAAGAGAGAAACACAAGATTTGAGGGATTTTACTCCAAAAAGAAAATATTTGAAGGAAATTCTTGAAGAACACTTCAAGAACATTTGAAGGCTTCAACCGGGATAAATCAAGACATCATCCGAGTTTTATCTTCTTCCTATCTTTTATTTATTTTGTTGTTTTATTAGCATGAACATGATGAACATGATGATTATTAATCTTTA
Source organism: Orobanche coerulescens (assembly GCA_033398695.1). Lineage (NCBI taxonomy): Eukaryota > Viridiplantae > Streptophyta > Magnoliopsida > Lamiales > Orobanchaceae > Orobanche > Orobanche coerulescens. The sequence continues at coordinate 68,514,964 of CM065810.1, forward strand.
TTTCATTACCATGTCCGGCTAAACTCGTTAGATTCCGGGCATGGGAGTACGTTGTTTTGCTATGGTTTTGAGGGATTAATAATTATATATATCTAGTGTGATTTCTTTATCAAATACTTGGTTTTGATTCATGTTTAGACACTTGATCAATGTTTTTACATGTTAAACTTAATTGCTCATAATTGGAGAGAAGAGGGCATTAATAGGTTTTGAGTATTTGACATAGTAAATTACGAGATTGAGAAATCGGTGATAAGCTATGATAATGTTTAAATCTTATGAAAATTTTGGAGTTAGATAATTTACAGTAAACGGAGATGTTGTTATAGGTTGTTTAATCTACGTTTTAATGCATCTCGAGAGGGACTTTAGAATATTATTGTGATTATCATTTTGGAAACACACTTAGAACTTTTGGAACCAATCCCGACTAAACTTAGTGATCAACGGAAACCGAGCCTTGGAATCTTTCTTTCTAAACTCTTACAATTCTCCTTAATTCGGATATTTTCTTCTATTGTCATCATTTTATTTTATTTCGTTAACCATCCAGTCAACTTTCGATCATCTAGATTATTGTGTCGAGATTTATACACCTCAACACGCGATTGGCACAAAGACCGGGTGACCGAGCCAGAGTCAAATAGACCAAGGCAGACTTGCCGATCTAATAAGGACCCAGAACAGGACCCAGCGCCGAGCGATCGACTGCCAAGGCGATCGTCTCCTGGCAACTAGCGATCGTCCCAAGTGCCCGATCATGGACGACCGCCTCACGCTACGTAAAGCCAAAATCCGTCAAGTCTACGAAGGCCGAAACTTGGGATAGAGACCCACGTGTAGATCCGGAAAAGGCGCCGCAGGATAAGGCCCTTTGATCCCAGCATGTCACCATCTTCTCACCTACCGACAGACCCGCCGAAAGGTCCAAGGTGGGACCTCTCGAGACAGCGACAAGAGATGCATGTTGTCCTCTCATTGGTTCGCACAGCTGGCTGCCAGCAACAGCCGTGGACTTTAAGGCAATCAGCCCATGTGCTAAAGACGATCGCCCCCTTATTATAATATAGGAAAGGCGATCGCCCGTCAGGATTAAGACATCTCAGCTCCTCCTATAAATAGAAGGCTTCCTTCACTTGGAAAAGGGTCTGCTGCTCTGCTATTTTTTCTTGGCTTTCTCACTCTAGAAACCTCTTAACCCAAAGACGGTCGGCAGAAACGAGAACAAGAACTCATAGAGCTTCAACTCTGGTTCTTCCGGCAATCATCAGTACTCAAGAGCTAGATAACTGGGGTCTTTTACACTCATTGTAATTGTACTCTTACATTAATATTTGTACAATGTATTCGTATTAATAATATCTCGCGAGAGCATTCAAGCTCGGGCCTAACAAACCCGGCAAATCTTGTGTTATTTACATTCCCACGGACGTGCTCTCGCATTTTGTTTGTTACTCATCCATTCCAGCAATATCATCTCTGGATAATATTTTCGGTAACAACAATTGGCGCTAGAAGGAGGGGATCTATCTTCATTTTTATTCCGACCATTTCAAAGAACACTCACTGTTCTCCACAGCATATACTTGAAGAAACACTCACTGTTCTTCAAAGAAAAGCCCTCAGATTAATGACGTCTGCCACCTCATCGAAGAGAGCCACTCTCAGAACCACCGGACGTCATATTTTGGCTCAATCCGAGCCCCAACCTACGGCGGAGGGTATCCATGGCGCGGTACTCTCGATCCCACCCACGAGGGACGGCCTTAGCCTCTCGCTCGATCAGTTCCAAACAACGGAACAGATCGAGGAGGCCATGGCCATCCTACGGGAGTGACGGAGAGCATTCGATGCGCCCGCACTCACCCCATCAGTCATCCGCCGTGCGGGCAAATAGAAGCTCAAGGGGTTACTTGTCGAGAAATCGTCAGGAAGCCCCGATTCACGAGCAGAAGCACTCGCGAGGTGGGACGGTTCTATTTTCAGCCGCCTAGGAAGCGACACATCATGGCGGCTGGGGCATTCTGGCCCAAGCCATAAGACGACGGAGCCTGAATCCGTCACCAGGAGTTCAGCTTACCCAACTCCCAGAAGGCAGACCAGCCATCTGTCTCCTCCTCGCCGAAGAACCGAGATCGGCGGCGATGACCTCATCGCCTACAGCGAAGGCAGTGGATCAGTACTCGACCGCCTCGGCTCCCGCTCCGAGAGCCAAACCACGAGCGACCAAGATACGGCGATGGCCACAATGCAACGCCAGCTCGACGAGATGAAGGCTCTCCTAGAAACTGGGGCAGGCACCAAGAGAATGATCGCCGAGCCGAGCGAGCCGCTCGCGGTCCAGATCGAACTTACCCCCGTGCATCCAAGGATCGCTCCTCCTCAAACACCTTTATACGATGGAAGGTCGGACCCCGAGACTCACCTGAGCAAGTTCCGGATCTACGTGACCGGATGCGGGGCATCAGACGCGACCAGGTGCCGGATATTCCCGTTAACACTGGGCGACCTGGCCCATAGGTGGTACATCTCATTGCCACCGCGATCCATCAGTTCCTTTGAACAAATGGCGAGCGAATTCACATCGTACTTCGCCGCCAAAGTCGCTCGACCAGAAGGTCCCCACCACATGATGAAAATCAGGCAGGGGGAAGAGAAGTCTAACGAATACTACATCGACCGGGTAGATGAGATAATCTTCAACGGCAAGCCCGTAAGCGACGAGATCGCCCTCTAATCGGTCCTAGGGGGATTCAATGGTCTTTCGCCCATGTTCAGACACCTTACGAAGGACATCCCCCCGACCTACGCAATCTTCCGCGCCAAGGCTGCAGACTTTTTGACCAGACGGAGGTTGCTCTCCCTTCGCCAAGACGAGGGGCAGAGACGGCGATCACCAAGTCCAACAAGGCAGTCGCCAAGCAACCCTGTGATTTCAGGACCTTCGAGGATGTGGAAGTCCATCTCTACCACAACCTCAATCTATCTCCGGCTCATATATTCTACGCTATCCAGGGGCGCGAGCGGCTAAGCAAGCCGAAAGCGGTAAGGGACCACGGTCATCTGGACCACAACAAATTTTGTGTTTTCCACAAATGTCCCAGCCACAACACCAATCAATTCCGCGACCTCCTCAGACAGCTCTGGAGATTGTTCGAGGAGGGCAAGCTGGACCGTCTAGTAACTTTGCCGGAGCCCTAGGCCGAAAGGATCAAGTGCCGTGATCGGCTCTAGAACGACGATCACCAGTCTCCCAATCTGATCGCCAGAATCAAACACGGCGAGCCAGAGGATTCATACAAGTTGATCCTCCCGATCAACCCTAGCGGCCAGGCCTTTATGCTTCAATCAAGAGGTGGAAACTTCGGAGGTCTTTCCCCAGTTTCCACCATGTCAAACCAAAGGCTACTGCCCAAGGCAACATCCCCAAAAATGGAGGACTCGCTCGCCATCTAAAGTTCATCATCCAACATGATGGACCTAGGCATGAGATCGCCTCCCCCAGCACAACGTATACCGTCGAGGATCGCCATCTAACATGACGATCCGAGGTAGAAGAGTGCATCCATGGTCCTGGAAGTCGATGGAACCGACAGCTTCGTCCATGCAAGGTTCCTTTGGGCTGCGATCGCTCACCCTTCATTAAAATACGAGGCGGGCGTAGCCAAAGGAACCTCCAAACAAATCTGTGGACACGCTCGCCCGCCCTCAAAGGTTCATCATCTAACTTGGTGGACCCAGACAATGCGACGCGTCCCTACCCCAGTCACAACATATACCGTCGAGGATTGCCATCTAACATGACGATCCGAGGTAGAAAAGTGCTAACAAGCCGCAGACGTGGAGTCGATTAATTCAACAACACCCCGTGCAAGGACTCCTCCAGACCAAGACCGCTCGCCCTTCGTTTAAATACGAGGCGAGCGCAGCCTAACGGAGGACCCTCACAATAAAGTGAGTCGCGAGACAAACCTATAGGTGGAATGTCCCTTGCGCACAAGACACGGTCATGGAGGTCGGTCCATCGAACTCCGCGACCATGCACGGTTCCTCAAAGTCGAAACAATCGGCTTTCCACGAGGGATCTGCAAAATTGAAAATTACAAGAACAAGACCGAAGATAGCTCGCCAAACGATCAGGTCGCCCAAATCCGAGACCAAAGTCCACTCAACAGATCGCCCGTCTTTATCCTAAACGATCGCCAGTGGAACCACCTCACCCGATGTCTTCAAACATCGGAGCAAGCTGGGGGCAATTGTTGTGTCGAGATTTATACACCTCAATAGGCGATCGGCACAAAGACCGGGCGACCGAGCCAGAGTCAAATAGACCAAGGCAGACTTGCCGATCTAAGGACCCAAAATAGGACCCAGCGCCGAGCGATCGACTGCCAAGGCGATCATCTCCCGGCAACTAGCGATCGTCCCAAGTGCCCGATCATGGACGACCGCCTCACGCTACGAAAAGCCAACATCCGTCAAGTCTACGAAGGCCGAAACTTGGGATAGAGACCCACGTGCAGATCCGGAAAAGGCGCCGCAGGATAAGGCCCTTTGACCCCAGCCTGTCACCATCTTCTCACCTACCGACAGACCCGCCGAAAGGTCCAAGGTGGGACCTCCCGAGACAGTGACAAGAGACGCATGTTGTCCTCTCATTGGTTCGCACAGCTGGCTGCCAGCAGCAGCCGCGGACTTTAAGGCAATTAGCCCATGTGCTAAAGACGATCGCCCCCTTATTATACTATAGGAAAGGCGATCGCCCATCACGATTAAGACATCCCAGCTCCTCCTATAAATAGAAGGCTTCCTGCACTTGGAAAAGGGTCTGCTGGTCTGCTGTTTTTTCTCTCGGCTTTCTCACTCTCGAAACCTCTTAACCCAAAGACGATCGGCAGAAACGAGAACAAGAACTCACAGAGCTTCAACTCTGGTTCTTCCGGCAATCATCATCACTCAAGAGCTAGATAACTAGGGTCTTTTACACTCATTGTAATTGTACTTTTACATTAGTATTTGTACTCCAACGTATTCGTATTAATAATATCTCGCGAGAGCATTCAAGCCCGGGCCTAACAAACCCGGCAAATCTTGTGTTATTTACATTCCCACGGACGTGCTCTCGCATTTTATTTGTTACTCATCCATTCCAGCAATATCATCTCCGGATAATATTTTGGGTAACAACATAGATAAAACCGAAATCATTATAATCTAGTACTCAACACAATAGGAATATTTAGTCTCTGTGGAATACGACCTTGCTCGCCGCTTTCAACACTTACTCCGTACACTTGCGGATTGTTTAAAAATATAGCGAACAAGTTTTTGGCGCTGTTGCCGGGGAATAATTTTATTTTTATTAGTGTTGATATTACGATAAGTGTTTCGGGTCTTACTTTAGACATATTTTTCTGTTTTATTTTATTTTGTTACTTCCGTATTGTTTTTGGTCATGTTATAGGACGTACATGAACACCCGCTCCTCTCGAGAACCTTTGGAGAACTTTATTCCCGAAGTAGAGGCAATTGCTCGAAGAACAAGTGTTGCTACACGAAAATTACAAAGAGATCTATCTGACGAAATGGAAAAAATGGGAGATACGATTGCCAACATGGGCAATGATAATACAATAGCCCACAATCCAAACAATGGAGCCATACGGGCTGAACATCCCGCAGTTCGAATTCAATCGATTCGGGATGGATTTCGGCCGAGGCTTGACCAAAATTATGGGGGAATTTCTCATATTCCTATCAACATCCTAAATTTCGAATTGAAGCCTTCATTAATATCGATGGTTCAACAGAATCAGTTTGGTGGATTTGCCACAGAAGATCCGCACGCCCATTTATTCCACTTTATTCAAATTTGTGACACTATAAAAATGAATGGGGTGTCAAGCAACGCAATAAGATTGAAGTTATTTCCGTTCTCTTTGAGAGAGAAGGATCGTAGTTGGCTTGGAACCCTTGCTTCTGGGAGCATACGTACATGGGACGAGTTGGGTGAAAAATTTCTATTCAAATTCTTCCCTACCAACAATACCATGAGATTGAAAAGTGAAATCATGCAATTCCGGCAAATAGATTCAGAAATGTTATATGAGGCGTGAGAACGCTTCAAAGATTTGTTAAGACGATGTCCTCATCATGGGTTTCTGGAAGATCAAAATGTGTTTATTTTATAATGGGTTGGCCGGAGAAACGAGAAATCTTGTTGATGCATCGGCCGGAGGAGCACTACTTGCCAAAAGCGCAGAGGAAGCATATGAATTGATCGAGGAGATGGCCATGAATAGCTATCAATGGCCTACTGAGAGAACTAATGTGCGTAGAATGGCTGAAGTTTCAGATTCAGATCCCATAAAGGCTTTAACTGCACAAATGTCGATTTTGACCAACCATTTGGGAGTTCTGATGAAGAGTGCAAATGAAAAAATAAATCCAAAAGGAAGTGCACCACCACCGGAGCAATTGGAGGAATCTCATTACATCAATAACCATAATTTCAATAACTATCGAAATAATCCTCATCCGGGGTTTTATTATCCTTCAAATAGGAATCACGAGAATCTTAACTACGGGAATTCGAGAAATGTGTTGCAACCACCGACGAGATTTAAAGTATCAAATGGTGAGGCGATAGAAGAGTCCAAGCCAAATTCTAATCTAGAGAATATTTTGGCTACGTTTATGATGGAAACAAAAAGTCGGTTTACCCGAGATGAAGAAAAGCTTGATCGGATTGAAAATCATGTGACTCAATTAGCAACCACCGTTGGAGCTCAAATGAGAAACCTAGAAATGCAAATCGGTCAATTAGCGAAGATTGTGGGGAGCCAACATCAAAAGGGCCAATTTCCAAGCAACACCGAGGAAAATCCAAAAGCACAATGCAATGCTATTTTTTCGCACACTGTGAATGAAGAGCTACCAGAATCGTGAAATGAAAATGAAGATGCAACTGTGTTGTCTAATAAAGCTGATTTGATAATTAATGAGGTTAAGGATGGGCCTGATATTGAGCATATCGAGGAGAAGAAGAAATTTGAGGTTTTTATGCAAGACATGGCGTCAAAGAAAAAAGAATTGGAGCGCCTACCGACTAAGCTTAAGGATCCAGGGAGTTTTTCAATTCCTTGCTCTATTTCGGGTTGTTCATTAAATGATATATTTGTTGAAAATGGTTCAAGTGTCAATATATTGCCTTTGTCTATTTTTAGGACACTTGGATTAAGAGAGTTGAGACCATCTCCAGTGAGCTTACAATTCATAGATCGATCTTTAGCTTATCCAAAGGGAATTGTGGATGATGTAATTTTAAAATTTGATAAGTTCGCCTTCCCCGTTGATTTTATAGTGCTTGATGATGATGGGAAGCAAAACGGTCTAGTAATACTTGGACGTCCGTTCTTAGCCACTGCACGAGCTTTAATTGATGTGGATCGAGGAGAAATAACGATTAGGACGCATAGTCAAAATGTTGTATTTTCGATGACCCCTCGATTTGATGGATTGACAAATGGAAAACCTCCCGATAAAATTGTGCGTAAACCGGATTGTAAGATCTCTTCGAATGATCCGGGATGAAGGAAACATGCGTCTGGCTGACGACGTTAAATTTAGCGCTGGTTGGGAGGCAACCCAACACTTGCGTCCGGCTGAAGACGTTAAACTTAGCGCTATTTGGGAGGCAACCCAATGGTTCTTGTTAGTTTATTTTGTTCTTATTCGCACTTTATTTCTATTTTTACTTGATGAGGAACTGACCGGTTCAACTGTAGGTGTCCAATTCGTAGGAAAAAGATCCGGAGACCAGAAGCGCACTATCCAAGCTAGTACGACACGGTCGGGTCGGGCATCCAGACGTTTTTTTGAGTTTCTGGGCAAATATGACATGGTCCATGTCGTTTGACATGGTCGGGTCAGGTGGGCAGACGATTTTTGACAAATCTGAGCAGGTATGAGACGAGGCATGTCCAACAAGGCCACTTCCCTCCGCCCAATCAATATGACCAGTTGTAAGTATTTCTTGACCCAAAGTTTTTATTGTTTAAATACTATACCCCCTTCGTGTGTACATTCTTTAATTCAAGTTTGGGGGGAGATATTGGGTCCAGATATACTTATATTGTTCGTTTTTTTTAACACCTTGTTTTGTTTGTTTATTTTATTGTTTGTTTGTTTCTATTTTTTTTTCGAATTTTGGTGTGAAGATTTGCTTGGATTTTGGTGTGAATTGTTGTTTCTGAACTTGGTGTGTTTTGAATATTATGTACTTGGATGAAACTCGAAATAATGAACTCTTATCTTGGATACCTCGGGATTTATTTTGTTATTTTGATATGCAAATCGAGGATAATTTGAAGAGTAAAAAATTGTAGAATAATCAAAAGGGTGTGAAATTGAATAAATAGTTTAATATCTTGGAAATATGAACAAATCTAACTTGTGATCTTTTGAGCCTCCGTGCATTATTTATGCAAGTTTCATTGTCGAGTGTATCATTCATGTTTTAAGAATCTAGAACTTGCCTTGGTATCTTATTCAAAACTACAAGCGTGTGTGCAAATTAGTGAAAGTGATTTTAGGCGATTTTTATTGGCAACCCTTCAAACCTTTTGGCCAGCCCGAAAATTCATTTCCCTATTTAGCCCGATTAAGGTTAAAGCCTATTTCTTGTTAGACACATTATGAGCTTTCCATTCCATTATAAACTTTTGTCCCTATACTTGAGCTTATTAGAACAAATTGGCAAAAGAATGAAAAGATGTGTGGAGGCGATTGGGAAGATTGTTGGTTTAATTGCAATGATTCATCGAAATAAATTTGAAGGAAGAATGGTGTGATTATAATGATGATGTTGTCCACCACATGAAAAGAAAAAAAACAAAGAGTGGACAAAAAAAAAGAAGAAAAAAAGAAACGAGATTTATTGGAGCGATAAGGAGGAAATAAAATAAATGGAGCAATAAGGAGGAATAAGGTTGTGATTCTCACTTTCAAAAGCGCTTAGTGCGATTATATTAAAATCAAAGGGTTCAAGGAAGCAAATTCCAAGGAAAACAAAATTTTGAGCTTCTAATTGAGCGAGGTAATTATTGAGATGATGTTCTAATTTGCTCAAGTCAAGTCACTTTAAGCCATACTTATCCTACCCTGACCAAAAAACCTACATTACAACCAATAAAGTCCTTTTTGATTTACCAAATTTTCATGCACAAATAGTAGTAGAGATGTAGACGATTGGCAAGCCTATGGAGATTCTTATTTCATTGAATGAGTTTTGAGCGTCACTTATCCCATTATACACTTTGAGAGTGAGGGAATACACTTGACCGGTGAGGTTTATATTTTCCAAGTATTGATTATGATGTTAAGGAAGCACCCCAGAGATTTGAATACTTTTTAGAACTCGAATTATTTATTACTTGAGTCGTATCGATGAATTTTCATAATCATCCTTTGAGGTGTGTTGAGGGATGAGTTTCCTTAAGAGTAGTTATTTTGAAGTGCATTGCTCGGGACGATCAACGTTTAAGTTTGGGGGATTTTGATAACACTCATTTTTACACATATTTTTATAAGGTTTTTCCAGATTTTAAGATCCTAAAATGTGTAGAATTGTGTCGTTTGTGCTCATATTGTGTTTGCTGGACTCGATTGTCCCCGTTCTTCCCCCGCCCGAAACGAAATAGGAAGTTTCTTTTGTTTTTTGAGGACGGGTAGGAGAAATGCATTTGGCTATTGAAAGGGGTCTAAAAGCCATCTCAGCTCACGCTTGGGTACATTTTATTTGATTTTATAGGTGTTTTAACGATATTATCAAGCAAGAACGAAGTCTCAATCCCCAATACACATCAAGCAATGCGGAAACGAGTGATCGAGCCGAAAATAGAGTCAAAATGGACCAACACGGACTCGGCCGTGTCATTTGACATGGGCCGTGTCACTGATGAGTATCTGGATGAATATTGTGGTGAAATATGCACTTTTATGGCCAATATTGGAGTTTATGACGATCAAGAGCGAGAACGAGGCCTAAAACGATGAAGATTGAAGCACTACCTATCGTATTTTTTAATTTCCAGATTCATTACTTCGAAACATGTTGTGTTCTATATATTAATGGATTCCACATGAAATCAGATTCGCAACGGTATATCATACGATAAATTCCGAGGTGTATTGAGGGAGATATGGCTTATACACCACGACTTCACAGTCCAGAAAGTTTTTGCATTTTCTGGGACAGTATGATACGGGCCGTGTCACATGACACGGCCGGGTCTGCTATCCATAAAGTTTTTGCATTTTCTGGGACAGTATGACACGGGCCGTATCAGTGACACGGGCCGTGTCACTTTTTGGTGGAAAAATCACTTTTTGACATTTTTACAAGATTTCAACATGAAAAAAAGGATATTTTGGCTTTATAAAAAGTTCTTTTGGGCTAGACTTGGGAAGATATGCTGAATTATAGTGATTGGAAAGAGAGAAACACAAGATTTGAGGGCTTTTACTCCAAAAAGAAGAAGATTTGAAGGAAATTCTTGAAGAACACTTCAAGAACATTTGAAGGCTTCAACCGGGATAAATCAAGACACCATCCGAGTTTTATCTTCTTCCTATCGTTTATTTATTTTGTTGTTTTATTTAGCATGAACATGATGAACATGATGATTATTAATCTTTATTTCATTACCATGTCCGGCTAAACTCGTTAGATTCCGGGCATGGGAGTACGTTGTTTTGCTATGGTTTTGAGGGATTGATGATTATATATATCTAGTGTGATTTCTTTATCAAATACTTGGTTTTGATTCATGTTTAGACACTTGATCAATGTTTTTACATGTTAAACTTAATTGCTCATAATTCGAGAGAAGAGGGAATTAATAGGTTTTGAGTATTTGACATAGTAAATTACGAGACTGAGAAATCGGTGATAAGCTATGATGATGTTTAAATCTTATGAATATTTTGGAGTTAGATAATTTATAGTAAACGGAGACATTGTTATAGGTTGTTTAATCTACGTTTTAATGCATCTCGAGAGGGACTTTAGAATATTATTGTGATTATCATTTTGGAAACACACTTAGAACTTTTGGAACTAATCCCGACTAAACTTAGTGATCAACGGAAACCGATCCTTGGAATCTTTCTTTCTAAACTCTCACAATTCTTCTTAATTTGGATATTTTCTTTTATTGTCATCATTTTATTTTATTTCGTTAACCATCCATTCAACTTTCGATCATCTAGATAAAACCGGAATCATTATAATCTAGTACTCTGTAACACCCCAAACTAGGTGGATATTACAGTGCCGTGAATCCCCGACTGGGACCCACCAGGCGAATGAAAATGATGAATTAAATAATATAATTGTAGTACCGAACCACATTATATTACCAAGTACTCCGATGAGGAGTTTAAGTACAAAGACACCAGACAATATCAATACTAGTATATTTTATATGAAGATAAAATACACCACCCGAATAAATAAACATCTCAAACGGAATTTGCAGGAAAATACAAATGACGGAATAACTAAAATGATCAAGATGGTGAACAAATGGAATGACTGGGCCCCTACTAGTATCACTGACTCGCCGCCACAACATGCTCTTCCCGTGCCTTTGCCTTGCCGTGACTGAAAACAAAATCCCCAACGGGTCGGGCCATACGTAACAACAATCCTCAAGAGTTGAAATTACACAATCATGAATTAACCGAAGTTATGAAATATTCTTAATTATGAATTACGTCAAGAGGAGTATCATAGTACGCCCGTAATGTCCTCGTGCAAGTGTACAAGACGAATGACCGGACACACCCGTCCTTGTACCTAATTAGTCTCACGGAGGTAAGCGTTACTGTGTGCACGGTCCGATGTATCGGAGAACCCAATACATTACCATCTTGTGCCCGACTAAAAATTCCACAGCCCACACCCGCCACGCAATATGAACCCTAAGGTCACATGAACGAATGACCATGATGAATATCAATGAATAATAATTAGACAAGGCCAAGATAACTCACCGATATGAAAGTAATAGTGACGTGATTGATAACCCAATGAAATGATTTGGAACCGCTGCTTCCTCGTGAATGAAATGATTATTCGACAATTACAAGTCTCAAAATGATTAATATTATGATGAATGAATTATGATTATGAGCAATCAACAACAAAAGGAATGAGTATCCTTTTAACCGAGTAAGATTTAACTTACACAATACCGATGAAGAATGTCCGTCCCACGAACAACGTCCTAACCAAGATACCGGCCGCTCGAACAACCTTGAATAACAATAATTACCAACAATCGCTCAATACACGTATCAAGCAACAAAACACGATTAACCCAAAGGTCGAAACAACGATAATCAAACTCATAGGGCATTCCAACGAATACATAACCAACCACACAACTTGGAAATATCCAATCCGAATATGTCGAAACCAACACCAAATTGAGTATTTCGAACTAACAAAACACTTCAATGATATCAATAATCCATTAGGAATCCATAATTCATGATTACAACAACATCAATCGGAAAATCCCCAATTAATCAAGTCAACCCCAAGGGTTCTTGAAGTAATTCGAAAATAACCATTAAATCCATAGAATATATTTATCCAAGGTAGATAATCCATATCTAACATATTCCAATGATAATCCAAGCTTACACGAAGAAATCGGAAGGAAAACCCAAAAATCCGAAATTCTAGATCCAAGAAATTAATACCTTTGATTTGATGTTAAGGAGATGATTAATCCAACTCAAAGACTTGAAGATGATGATAGATGATTACACCTTGAAGAATACTCTCAAAATCGCCCAAATCGCCTAGAACCGACGAGAGAAATGATAATAGAGTGATAAATGACGAACTCAAGTTGACTGTCCAATATATAGTCACTCCAGGTTAGCGTGCGCTAGCCCTAATGCGTAGCGTGCGCTAACGGGAAATTTGGGTAGTCAGTACCCACTGTCCGAACACGGTAGCGCGCGCTACGTACCTTTTTGTAGCGTGCGCTACGGCCATACCACTAGCGTACGTTAAAACCCATTGTTAGCGTGCGCTAACGAATTATGTGATGTCCAGTACTGGAATCCAGAAACTGCCTGACCTCTGATCTGACCTCGATAGCGTGCGCTACAACCATTATTTAGCGTGCAGTATAATATCGATTGCGTACGCTAAAAACAACACATAGCGTGCGCTAAGAATTAATCGATGCGGTCCAAGAGCCACCGGACTCAACCTCGATCTGTCCTTAGCGCGCTACACCACATATTAGCGTGCGCTACTACAACTCACTAGCTAGCTCTACGTACCATTCTTAGCGTGAGCTACTTATCACTCACTGCAGTCCGGTACCTTCTGGAGTGCGGCCAGTGGCAACCTTAGCGTGCGCTAAAGCCGAGTGGTAGCGTGCGCTACCTATACCCATTGAGCGTTCGCTAAAAGGAGTACGTAGCGTGCGCTACTCCTCACGCATGACTCGCAACGAAAATGACAATGATGATAAACACGGCACGAAACTCCAATCGATTAGTGATGAATGACGATTGATACAAGATACAATTACTCCGAATGATGAATACCATGATGAACTGAGTGACAAATGATCAATAATGAGTGAAATTACCGAGTATCAATTCTTGAATGATAAATCTTGAATGATAATTCTTGAATTACAACCGGTATTACATACACCCCTTAAAAGAGTTTCGTCCCTAAACTAAGGGTCAAACAACTCGGGATAACTCTCCCGCATACTATCCTCGGTTTCCCAAGTAGCCTCTTCGACTCCGTGTCTAGACCACGAATTTTAACCAAAGGAATCGTCTTATTCCTCAACCGTTTGATTCGGCGCTCTAAAACTCGTATAGACGCTCCTCATATGAATGATCGTCGGCGATCTCGATTTCGAATCAAGTATGTGACTCGGGTCGGCAACATACTTCCGCAATGAGAGACATGAAACACATTATGAATTCGGCTCAACGCCGGAGGTAAAGCCAATCGATAAGCTAACTCGCCTACTCGATCCAAAATCTCAAACGGTCCAATGAACCTCGGACTCAACTTTCCTCTTCCCAAAACGGAAGATACCACGACTGGGATACCTTGACCAACACATGGTCACCAACCTCGAACTCTAATGGTCGAGCGGTTATCTGCGTATGATTTCGCCGACTCGAAGTGCCAACAAACGACTCGATCAAAGTTACCTTCTCACGGCGGCTATAAGCATATCGGGCTCGGTGCCGATTGATTCGATAAGTCGTCCCAACACAACGGAGATCGACAACGACGACCATACAAGGCCTCGTAAGGTGCCATCTTGATCGAAGCATGCCAACTATTATTATACGTGAACTCGATCAATGGTAGTTGGGCTTCCCAATCGTCTTTCCAATCGAGGACGCATGCCCTCAACATGTCCTCTAATGTCCGAATGGTCCTCTCGATTGTCCGTCTGACCGAGGATGAAAAGCGATCGAGATTAAGCTGAGTCCCCATAGCACGATGAACTGATTTCCAAAAATGCGACACAAACCGTCCGTCACGATCGGAAACGATACTTTTAGGAGTACCGTGCAGTCTGACTATCTCTTTGATGAACAGTTGAGCAAGTCTCTCGGGACCCCACGTCTCCTTGATCTCAAGGAAATGAGCTGATTTAGTTAAACGGTCCACGATCACCCAGATCGTATTCATGCCACGATGACTCGTCGGCAAACTCGTAATGAAATCCATAGAAATGTCTTCCCACTTCCATTCGGGAATAAGAAGAGGTTTCAAAGATACCCACGGCCGCCGATGTTCAATCTTAACTTGTTGTGAGTTAAGCATCTCGAAACAAATTCGCGACTTCTCGCTCATATTACTCCACGGTAATTTTGTTTCAAGTCCTTGTACATCTTGCTAAACCGGATGAACGTAATAAGGGGTAGCATGAGCTTCTTTCAAAATCGAGTTTTTCAACTCGTCATTCGGCACGCACAACCGATTCTTAAACCTCAAAAGTCCATCCTCGTGGACCACAAATCCAGGCTTTCTCGAGCCACATCCTCTCGGATGCGCAACAATGATGGGTCCGAACCCCGATTCTCTCGGATTGCCTCCTCGAGTGACGATGAAATCTCTAACATTCAAAGTCGCTTCGAACTCGCTGAATCCAGCACTCGATCTCGGTCTAAGGAATTCATCTCAAGCTCCTTCGAATCGTTAAACGGGCAAGCATCTGCTCTGAACGGACTTACGACTCAAGGCGTCGGCGACAACGTTCGCCTTGCCCGGTGGTAGAGGATCTCGATATCATAATCTTTGATTAATTCCAACCACCGTCTCTGACGCATATTTAACTCCTTCTGAGTAAATATATACTTTAAACTCTTATGATCAGTGAATATCTGACAGGTGACGCCATAAAGGTAATGACGCCAAATCTTCAAAGCGAACACCACGGCTGCTAGCTCCAGGTCGTGGGTCGGATAATTAACCTCGTAAGGTCTCAATTGCCGTGAAGCATAGGCAATAACCTTCCCGTTCGCATGAGCACACATCCGAGACCTGTCCGACGCTGGCGTCACTATAGACCACAAATCCTTCCGTCCCCTGCGGCAAGGAAAGTACAGGTGCTGACATTAACCGGCTCTTGAGTTCCTCAAAACTCCGTTGACACACGTCGGACCACGTGTATTTCTTATCCTTCCGCAAAAGGTTCGTTAAGGGTTGAGCGATTCTAGAAAATCCTTCTACAAATCGCCGATAGTAACCCGCTAATCCGAGGAAACTTCGGATTTCCTTAACGTTCTTCGGAGGTAGCCAATCTCGAATAGCCTCCGTCTTCTGAGGGTCGACACGAACTCCGTCTGATGAAATTACATGTCCGAGAAAAGTCACCGGACATCCGTAACTCACATTTGGAAAACTTCCCATAAAGTTGTTCTCGTCTCAACACGTCGAGCACTTGATGAAGGTGAAACTCGTGTTCCTCCCGGTCACGAGAATAAATCAAAATGTCATCGATGAAGACAACAACAAACTGATCCAAAAAGTCGATGAAAACCCGATTCATTAACTCCATGAATACCGCAGGTGCATTAGTCAATCCGAACGGCATAACCACAAACTCATAATGACCATAGCGTGTTCGAACGCCGTCCTTGCGATGTCCGACTCTCGGATCCGCAGAATCGATGATATCCACCTTAAGTCGATCTTGGAAAATACTGAAGCTCCTGAAGTTGATCTAAGAGATCATCAATACGGGTAAGGGATACTTATTCTTGATCGTCACCTGTTCAACTCCCGATAATCAATACATAAGCGGAATGAACCATCCTTCTTCTTGACAAACAACACCGGTGCTCCCCACGGGACGCACTCGGTCGGATATAACCTTTCTCGAACAACTCCTCAAGTTGGTTCTTTAATTCCCGCATTTCGGTCGGGCCATCCGGCACGGTGCCTTCGATATCGGGACGCACTGTGCTCCAACTCAATCGTGAATTCCACATCCCTCGTGGAGGCAAACCAGTAACTCATCTGAAACACATCGGCATATTCCTCACCACCGGAATATCCGTTAACATTACCGATGACTTCTGGTTTGGCCATATAACACCAATAACCGACACATCGCCGATTGAGTAACCTTATTGCTTTCATCAAATTAATGACCTTACCGAACAAATGGGATTACCTCCCTGAAACACACATTCAACCCCATCGTCTGAAATGATAGTGATCATACGCTTACGGACACTAATGATGGCATCATGACGATCCATCCAATCAATACCCAAGATGATGTCGTCCCTCGACAAATCTACCACGATTAGGTCCGCTGGCCATACACGACCATGAAATCGAATGACACTCAATCTCACGATTACCGATAATTCGTCTACCATCAGGTAGGCCAATGACATAAGGCTCACAACTAGTAGCACTACCCAGACGTAGTCTACTCAAACATGACTCGGAAATGAATGAATGCGATGCACCAGTATCGAAAAGGGTACACACAGGTTGAGATAGAATATCGAGTGTACGTGAGATCATTCGGGCCTCTGGATCATCGGTCTTCTTCATCTCATTGATCCGGGGCTTGCTAGTCCCGGCACCGGACGCTCCCGTTTGCTGGCTAAAAGTTCCACCTTTAGTCGCTCCTATCGTTTTAAACGACGCTGATTGAGTGGCACGATTCGAACGGTGACCGCTTAGGTGCCTGAGATGACGTCTGAGTAGGTTTGGAGTCCCTACGGCAAAAACGGGCCTTATGCCCAGCAATTCCATAATTATGACATGTGATAGTCTGTCTCGGACACTTGGTACTGAGGTGACCAAGATCCCCATGATAAAACAGTGATGGCCGAACCGCCGCCGAGACCGAGATTCCGCAGTTTAGACGACATGAGGTCGCTCGTAAAAGCGAGCCCGCACGGGGTTTCTTGAAAGTTGTCCACCGCCTTCGCATCGATTACGATTCTTCGATTTCTTGCTAGCGAAGGTTGCCGCTTAGCAATTTCCTTAGCAAGAAGCTCGTAGGTGAGAGCTTTCTCAATGAATTCGCCAACGTGGTGCAATTATGATTAAGTAATCGAAGTCTCATACGGGGTTTCACCTCTTGCTGAAATACTTGATCTTATCCGCCTCGAATGAATGATGGATGAGGCGAAAGGGAGAAGTTCACAAATTTCTCGGCAATGGCGAGAACATCCTCGTCTGTTGAGGGGTCCTGGGGTGAGCAATTCGACACTTGGCCTCTCGAGTGGGGCCGGATAATACCTCTCCATCATGAGAGTCTTGAATCGATCCCAAGTACAAGATCCTTCGGTGGGCTTCAACGATAACCACCAAGAATGTGCGCTCTTACCCAGGTAGTAAGCCGCAACAGAAACTTTGTGTCCCTCGGGACACTCTACCATAGCAAACAACTTCTCGAAATGCTCGAGCCAATAAATGATATCTGCCGGCTCAGACGAGCCCTCAAAAGTAGGTGGCCTCTGGCGAGAGATATCGCCGATGATATTACTCACATTCCTCTCTTGCCTCTGAGGTGGCGGCGGAGGAGCCTGCTGATTTTGATTGACGGAGTTATGCATCGTCTCCATCAGTTGTGCCATCTGGGTCATTTGGGCCATCATGCCCTGCATAAAAGCGAGTGGGTCAACCTGGACACCCTCTGACTGAGCCGTGTCCCGGGTACGACTCCCCGATAGTGAATGATCGCGTCCAGGTGAATGAGTGGCAGCGTCGCTGCTCGATGAATTAGCATTATATCTCGCGTTTGCACGTGTATTCACACGAGCTCTCGGAATTCGGCCCGCTCCACGGCCTCGTCCTCCACGTCCTCTGCCAGCCCTTTCCATACTGAAGTGGAAAGTCATATGATGATTATATATCTCGCATGAGTATCACATTATGATTATATTATGAAATGATGAAAATGAGCATACGCTCAAATACGCGATTACATGAATGATTAATTGACGTGACATGATTATCTCGATGAAGTTATCAAATGATTATCTTGAATGAGTTAACAAGATTAATGATTTGATCTTCACGATCAACAATGAATAATGAAATGAATTGAGTGATTAATGAGTTAACTCGACCGGCCCCGGTCAAAGTGACAATGATGATTGAGGATTGTTAACTGATGAATTATGAATGAATGATTATTGCCAGAAATTATACCATGGCATTAGAAATCTTACAGTTCTTGGTCTGATTGGCTCGGCATTTGCACAGGTCACACGTGACGCGAAAGTCCCATGATACTAGTCCGATGACGATGATTTCAAACGAGACATGACTTGGAGGGTAGTATTCAAAACCATGCTCCGATACCAACTCTGTAACACCCCAAACTAGGTGGATATTACAGTGCCGTGAATCCCCGACTGGGACCCACCAGGCGAATGAAAATGATGAATTAAATAATATAATTGTAGTACCGAACCACATTATATTACCAAGTACTCCGATGAGGAGTTTAAGTCTGACACCAGGACAATATCGAATACTAGTATATTTTATATGAAGATAAAATACACCACTGAATAAATAAACATCTCAAACGGAATTTGCGTGGAAAATACAAATGACGGAATAACTAAAATGATCAAGATGGTGAACAAACGGAATGACCGGGGCCCCCTACTAGTATCATCGGGACTCGCCGCCAACATGCTCTTCCGTGCCTTTGCCTTGCCGTGACACGAAAACAAAATCCCCAACGGGTCGCCATACGTAACAACAATCCTCAAGAGTTGAAATTACACAATCATGAATTAACCAAGTTATGAAATATTCTTAATTATGAATTACGCCGAAGAGGAGTATCATAGTACGCCCGTAATGTCTGTGCAAGTGTACAAGACGAATGACCGGACACACCCGTCCTTGTACCTAATTAGTCTCACGGAGGTAAGCGTTACCGTGTGCACGGTCCGATGTATCGGTGAACCCAATACATGACCATCGTGTGCCCGACTAAAAATTCCACACGACCACACCCGCCACGCAATATGAACCGGAAGGTCACATGAACGAGAATGACCATGATGAATATCAATGAATAATAATTAGACAAGGCCAAGATAACTCACCGATATGAAAGTAATAGTGACGTGATTGATAACCCAATGAAATGATTTGGAACCGTCGTTCCTCGTGAATGAAATGATTATTCGACAATTACAAGTCTCAAAATGATTAATATTATGATGAATGAATTATGATTATGAGCAATCAACAACAAAAGGAATGAGTATCCTTTTAACCGAGTAAGATTTAACTTACACAATACCGATGAAGAATGTCCGTCCACGAACAACGTCCTAACCAAGATACCGGTCGCTCGAACAACCTTGAATAACAATAATTACCAACAATCGTTCAATACACGTATCAAGCAACAAAACACGATTAACCCAAAGGTCGAAACAACGATAATCAAACTCATAGGGCATTCCAACGAATACATAACCAACCACACAACTTCGGAAATATCCAATCCCGAATATGTCGAAACCAACACCAAATTGAGTATTTCGAACTAACAAAACACTTCAATGATATCAATAATTCATTAGGAATCCATAATTCATGATTACAACAACATCAATCGGAAAATCCCCAATTAACCGAAGTCAACCCAAGGGTTCTTGAAGTAATTCCGAAAATAACCATTAAATCCATAGGAATATATTTATCCAAGGTAGATAATCCATATCTAACATATTCCAATGATAATCCAAGCTTACACGAAGAAATCGGAAGGAAAACCCAAAAATCCGAAATTCTAGATCCAAGAAATTAATACCTTTGATTTGATGTTAAGGAGATGATTAATCCAACTCAAAGACTTGAAGATGATGATAGATGATTACACCTTGAAGAATACTCTCAAAATCGCCCAAATCGCCTAGAACCGACGAGAGAAATGATAATAGAGTGATAAATGACGAACTCAAGCTGACTGTCCAATATATAGTCGCTCCAGGTTAGCGTGCGCTAGCCCTAATGCGTAGCGTGCGCTAACGGGAAATTTGGGTAGTCAGTACCCACTGTCCGAACACGGTAGCGCACGCTACGTACCTTTTTGTAGCGTGCGCTACGGCCATACCACTAGCGTACGTTAAAACCCATTGTTAGCGTGCGCTAACGAATTATGTGATGCCCAGTACTGGAATCCAGAAACTGCCTGACCTCTGATCTGACCTCGATAGCGTGCGCTACAACCATTATTTAGCGTGCACTATAATATCGATTGCGTACGCTAAAAACAACACATAGCGTGCGCTAAGAATTAATCCAGTGCAGTCCAGTAGCCACTGGACTCAACCTGATCTGTCCTTAGCGCGCGCTACACCACATATTAGCGTGCGCTACTACAATTCACTAGCGCGCGCTACTTACCATTCGTAGCGTGCGCTACTTATAACTCCACTGCCGTCCAGTACCTTCTGGACTGCAGCCAGGGCAACCTTAGCGTGCGCTAAAGCTGAGTGGTAGCGTGCGCTACCTATACCCAATTAGCGTACGCTAAAAGGAGTACGTAGCGTGCGCTACTCCTCACGCACAGCTCGCAACGAAAATGACAATGATGATAAACACGGCACGAAACTCCAATCAGATTAGTGATGAATGACGATTGATACAAGATACAATTACTCTGAATGATGAATACCATGACTGAATCTGAGTGACAAATGATCAATAATGAGTGAAATTACTGAGTATCAATTACTGAATGATAAATACTGAATGATAATTACTGAATTACAACCGGGTATTACATACTCAACATAATAGGAATATTTAGTCTCTGTGGAATACGACCTTGCTCGCCGCTTTCTACACTTACTCCGTATACTTGCGGATTGTTTAAAAATATAGCGAACAAGCATGCGCATCATCTACGTATGGTGTTGAACATTTTGAGAACTCAACGCCTTTATGCGAAGTTCTCTAAGTGTGAGTTCTGGTTGAGAGAGGTTATGTTTTTCGGTCACGTAATCTCAGCCGAGGGCGTTCGTGTGGACCCACACAAGATAGAAGCAGTATTGGATTGGACACCGCCCAAGAACGTGAAGGAGGTTCGTAGCTTTCTGGGTCTGGCCAGATATTATGGAAGATTCGTTAAGGAGTTCTCTAAGCTTGCTCAACCGCTTACTCAATTGTTGCAGATGTCATAGAAGTTTGTGTGGTCACACGAGAGGCAGAAGTGTTTCGTATAATTGAAGAAGTGGATGACTACCGCTCCTGTCTTAGCCTTACCGTGCAGTAATGAGGGCTTTTCAGTTTATAGCGATGCCTCGGGACAAGGACTCGGATGTGTACTCATGCATCACGGAAAGATGATTGCCTATGCTTCCCGTCAGTTGAGACCGTATGAGTTGAATTAGCATGGACACAATCTAGAGTTGGCCGCGATCGTGTTTGTGTTGAAGATTTGGCGTCACTATCTATATGGATCTTGTTGTCAGATTTTCACCGATCACAAAAGCTTGAAGTATATATTCACTCAGAAGGAGTTGAACACGAGACAGATGAGGTGGCTAGAACTGATCAAGGATTACGACCTCAAAATCCTTTATCACCCGGGTAATGGAAATGTGGTGGCAGATGCCTTGAGTCGGAAATCGGTATCGCTTCGGGCACTTGAGTTACTCATGACTCAACCAGAGCTCCAGCGAGAGCTGATGGAGTTGGGGATCGAGGTTATGTTACCAGGGAGCGTGGGAGAGTAGTGCGCTCTTGATATTTCTTCGTCTGTGGTCGAAGACATCAAATTGAGACAGTTAGAGGATCCGATGTTTATCCAGCTTCGTGAGAATGCAGTTAAAGGGAAAGCCCTGGGATTTGTGATTCATGAGGATGGCGTGATGAGATTCCAAGGTCGGTTGTGTGTACCAAACAACTTGGAATTGAGGCAGGGCATTATGCAAGAGGCTCATGCGTCTCAGTTCATCCGGGCTCGAGTAAAATGTATAAGGTTTTGAGGAAGAAATTTTGGTGGAATTTCATGAAGAATGAGGTAGTGCATTTTGTAGCTAAGTGTTTGACTTTCCAGCAAGTCAAAATCAAACATTAGCGGCCAGCCGGGTTGTTGAGACCACTTCCCATTCCGGAATTGAAGTGGGAGGACGTCTCTATGAATTTTATCACGAATTTGCCGAGGACGTAGGGTATATATTTTCTTTTGTTGTTTTGCCACACTTATTTCTTGCAGGTCCAATAAAGGCTTGAGCGAAGCGTCATCTTTCATAAACAGGGAAGCCTTCTTTAAACCCTTACTCCATTGTTCTTTTTACACATTAAGGATATTGTTTATCATTAAGTGTGGGGGAAGGTGTATCTCTCTCTCTCTCTCTCTATATATATATATATATATATATATATATATATATATATATATATAATAAAAAAGAGGTTGAAAATCACGGCACCATTTTCTTGAGAAAACGTTAGTGAAAAAAATTATTTTTGAGATGTTTCACTGTTTTGATAATGGATTTGGATGAAGGGTGTATGAGATTCAGTACACAACACCCTTTTCGTGAGTTTTAGCCTTAGAGCAATCCTTATATATACGCTCTATTTTTTTTGTTGTGTGGTCAACATATTGTGTTCATTCTAGAACTTGCTCAATTATACATTTCGAGACTACATTCATATACTCTTGCATTAAGATGATAAAGGCAATTAGGATTAACTCCTTATTGGCTTATATTTTAATACCTATTACATTTTATCCTTAGAAGCCCCATTGAGCCTTAGCCTATTTTTTTGATCAAGCACATTACTTTATCCATTATCCATTCTTGTTGATGACTCATCCATTTGCACCCTTTGGTCAAAGATTTAATTGTGAACTAGATGTGTGATAAATAGGGATCGATGTTCATAAGAGTATTGTGGAGATCAAAAGCTTTCGTTGAAACTGAAAGGGTGTGAAGTATATTGGAGTATTGAATCGAATAAAAAAGAAATATAAATAAAGGGTAAAAAACGGCCAAAAAGAAAAATACGGGAGGTCAAGTGCGAAAATCATCACTATGTATACATAAAATAGCACTTGAACTATCCCTTGAGTGATACATAATTCCTTCCAGAAAATCCATTGCGTGCTTTTTCTTACACAAGAGTATGACCTTTCTAGATGAATATTCAATTACCATGTAAAGTACAGAATAACTTGGGGATGATGATTTGGGAGTTTTCATTACAAAATAGAGGATGTTGATTGTTATTAGTATTTGTTATGCATCTAAATTCACAATTGATCTTAGCTAGCAAACCTCATAATTTCCATTTATCCTACCCATACCCAAAGCCACGTTACAACCAAAAGAAAGACCTTTTGATTTATGCATGAGTTTATTTTTTTAGTAGTGGAGATTTGATTTTTGACCAAGCATATGATAATGACACATTATGCTTTGATATGAGTGAACTCTTTATCGAATATTCCTTATATACACTTGAGTGAAGAGTGACATCCGCCGTGAGGGTATTGAATCTTTTTTGCATTCGAATCTCAATGAAGTTGTTAGAATTTGGTGCAGCATCCTATCTCACTTAGGTCATGATCACTTGTTTTCTCTTGATATTGGTTTTACCATAATTTTTTCAGCATATGAGTATTATAACTTGGGTATAAGATTTGCCCGAGGACGTGCAAGAGATAAGTGTGGGGGAATTTGTTTGGTATATTTTGAATAATATTTTTATTAGTATTTTATGTATATATTGTGTGTTTTGTGTGATAATTGATTAGTTTTACCATATATTTATATTATTTCATTTTTCTAGAATTTTCTATAATTTGTGTCATTTTTGGATAATTAATTAGAATTAAATTATATCTGCAGGTTAACCAACCGGTACAAGACAGATCAATTGGTTCAAGGACGATATTTTTCCAAAATTCAAATATAGTCACGATTCATCTCATTTTATTCGTCTCGTCGAGACTATCATTTTAAAAAAAATCATCCGAATCCGAGTTCGTATGAAGAAGTTATGACCGTTCGAAGGACAATTAAATAGACGGACCATATTGCGTCACGTGCCAACACCCGATTGGACTAGAAATTCAACTCTCCACTGACGTCATCCATGAAATCAGCATCCCTTTGGCAGCCGTGAATGATTGAGTAGTGGGAAAAAATTATTATTTTATCAATTTTGAAGTATTATAAATAGGGGAGAAATGTGTAGTGTGTAGAGAGGAGAAAAAAAGAGAGAGAGTTATTGTAAGAGAGAGAAATAAAAATATTATGTAATAAAATTATATGTGAGTAATAATATAATGAAATATTTATTTATTTATTTATGTTGTTATTATGAGTGAGTCATTTTTTTTACTGAGGTCATGATGAAACAATGACTATATTATTATTATTATTATTTATATAATAATTCCAACTAAATGTTTTTAATGATTATGATTTTCGCTTCAATAGGGGAATATTATTTCATTAGTTATATCACGTATTTTTGATAGTTATAAATTCCTCATTGCTTTGTGATTATTGATATTAGTTAATTTCTTTGATTATTTATTTTTCATTAAATTGGATACATATAATGCTTAGAAATTACATTTTCCAAGCGAAGGAAAATCTATATTTGAATTATAATTTTGTACTTATTTTTAAGCCAACAATATTTTTATTTCACAATATTTTTATTTCTCGCTCTTACAATAACTCTCTCTTTTTTTCTCCTCTCTACACATTAAACCTTCCTCCCCTATTTATAATACTTCAAAATTAATAAAATAATAATTTTTAAAAACTTTAAATCCCACTACTCAATCATTCACGGCTGTCAAGGGGATGCTGATGTCATGGATAACGTCAGCGGAGAGTTGAATTTTTGGTCAAGTCGGGTGTTGACATGTGGCGCAATATGGTCCGTCTATTTAATTGTCATTCGAACGGTCATAACTTCTTCATACGAACTCGGATTCAGATAAAATGAGACCAGTCGTGACTATATTTGAATTTTAGAAAAATATCGTCCTTGAAACAATTGATCTGTCTTGTACCGGTTGGTTAATCTGCAGATATAATTTAATTCTAATTAATTATCCAAAAATAACACAAAATTATAGAAAATTCTAACGAAATGAAATAATATAAATATATGGTAAAAATGATAAATCATCACACAAAACAGACAATTATTGAGAAATAGTGATATTGATTTCAAAATCTATTCCCTGAATTTCTTGGAATCAAAATATAAAATAAATAATAAATAGACATTGGTGGATTCTAAATCCTAGTAAATTATTTAAAATAACTTTATCTAATATCTACTTAAAAATTACTGTTATTTAATGCAATTATTATAGCATTCAAAAATAAAATTATTTGGGATTAGGTTAGAATTTAATAAAATTTGATTTAAAACGATAGGAATATTTTTACTTCAATATCATAGTCCTCCCTGTGGAATCGACCTTGCACCGCATATCTACATCGAACGAATCGTGCGCTTGCGAGTATTAGACTAAAGAATCAACAACAAAACTCATTTATAAACAATTGAACTAAAAATGTTTGTATAATTATAAATAGATGTTTAATACAGAAAAAAAAATGGAAAGCTTGTACACAAAATATAAAATTAGAGATGGGAGAAACAATTGAGATTAGTATTGTCCACGAAATTAATTGTGAAGGAGAAAACGAGAATCTTTCTGCAGAGTAAGAAAGAAATCATGATATTTGTATTCTAAACCTAATAAAAATCAAACTTGTATCCAGACAAGAAAACAAACTCATATTGATAGTTGCATGAGGATAAAGACATAGGCAACATTCTTGTAGAGAGAAGAAATGAAAATCCAAAAATTGCAACATGAACCCTATCCAGTAGAAAAATACCATTAAACCTGCAATAAAACTTAATAGGGGGTACGAATACAAGAATTCGATTGAAAGGAAAAAAGGGTGAGATTAATGTCCGGTATAACCAATTCGTCAGAGTTGCAACCGAAACCTAATAGAAAGCATAAATATGAAATGGAAAAATCAAACCGTAATTAAAATTTGCAGCAGCTTCTGTATTTCGATTGTACGATAAACAGGAAAGGGAGATGGGAGTTAAAGATATATCTGTAGAAGGGCAGATGTGGGAAGAAGGTGAAGCAGGCCGGTGGGGAGATGAGGCCATTATGTGCAGCGCGACGTGGAAGAAATGATAGAAGGCGGTGGGGGGGACGATATATTACAGGAAAGAGGAATAGTTGCCGCGTGTAATAGTTGATACGTGTGAAGAGATGGAGATGAGGTGATGAAGAATATATATATATATATATATATTTTGTTTTGGTTTCTTTAGCTTTTTGTTGTTTTTTTGTTAAATAATATTAAATAATTAGAAATGCTTTTATTAAATAGTTGAATATGTTGGTAATAAATATATATAATAATTTTTACTTATTTTGAATTCTGATATTTGTATTGATTTTTGAATTTATTGTTCAGAGTGTAAAAGGTAAAGGTATTCTTAGAGGACATGAATAGTTTAGTTTATTGCTTGGGCTTACAGTTGTTATTTTGTACACATTTTTGTTTTTGCTCTTAATATTTTTATTAATGAAACTAAATTTCTGAGTGTGAAAGTATATTTGGCAAGATATTAAGATAGCTGAATTGGAAAAAAAGCATCTTAGGTTTACAATTTTTTTTTTCACATTCTTTTAAGGAATAGCTAATAAAATAGGTTTATTTATTTCATATAGTGTATATAAATATTGAAAATTAATATATTTATAAAAATATATTACCTAACTTTAATTTTAGATAACGGTTATTGATCTTAAAAGCATTCAATAAAATATTGTTTTGTAAAAACGTTTATTCAAAAAGTTTTATTGTTATTTTTATTTTATTGTTGAAGTTAGCCAGGAATATTAATATTTCGATAACCGTAATATGAGTGAATAATTCCAATTTATTTATGCAACTACCAGGGTTATAAACTTTTAATTACACGTGTAAATATTACCTAAAGCGTACGTAAAACTAATTATGTATACTATATAATACTTATCACCCTTAATTTAATGTGTAAGAGGGATTTAATTGTAACTTTTAATTGTAAATATATGAAGAGACTATTTTAATTGTAATTTTTAATGTAAATAAACTAATTTAAATACAAAAGTTATGATAAATCTATACTATATAATACTTATCCCCCTTAATTTAATGTGAAAGGGGGATTTAATTGTAACTTTTAATTGTAAATATATGAAGAGACTATTTTAATTGTAACTTTTAATGTAAATAAACTAATTTAAATACAAAAGTTATGATAAACATCACAATGCAAATGCACCTTCTAATACACAGGGTGATTAAAATGAACTTTTAAATGATAATATAAATTACAAGATGGTTTAATTTTAGCTATGAAATTTTAGATACAATCGGTGCATAATAAACAAAAAACAACCCCGGAGCAACATACGGGTTAGTAAAGCCTCATTTCATATAACTAATTACATGTTAAAATAAAAGGGACAATATGATAAAAAAATATATAAACTTCTCTAAAAGGCATTTAAATTCTGTTATCTGCTCATTCAACCGTCTGCCCAACATTACGTACAAAACACGTAGATATTCAACCAAAGACCGTGAAATCACGCGGGTTGGATAATGCCTCGTATACTATAATAATACGAATTGAGAGGGATTTTTTTAATACTATAAGATCAGAAATTTAGAAAACATAAAAGACTCCAAACTAAAAATTCCTACATTAGTGACCTCTAATAAACCATAAATCTGCAATTGAGAGAGCTGATTTTTGTTGAAAAATGCGATTGAAATTTTTTAACAAAACCATATACATATACAACTACATTTAAACATATAAATATACAGATCTATAAATATATAAACCAGAACAAGCATTTAGAGTTACAAGATGTTGTTATACCTACTATACCAGTTTATGTAAATAGTTTATTTAAATAAAATTGTCGATCTATATACCTCTAAATATACGAGAGATTTTATTTTTAAATCCAAATAAAGCATCGCAATTTTTTACAACAAAAGATAAGCAAATCGCTAAAATCCACAGAGAACACAGCACTTGTGAAATTCAACGATCTGTATCTTAATATTTCCATAGAACAACACCTAGCTAATAGTGATACAAGTATATGAAAGAAAGCAGCAAAAAAAGAAGGCCCGTTACGTTAACCAAACATTTACAGATACAAGTATGAGAGATAGAATGATAATGTAAATAAATAATATTTATTAACAATAATACTCAACTCTAAAAGCATGAAATATAAAACATTAGAAAACAAACTTACTTTTAACAAATATAACATCTGTGTCTGTATATATTAAAAAAAGGGTTCTATTTTCTATAATACCAAACCATAAACGTAACAAGTTATATATCTACATTCATAAGAGTATAAGTTTTTGATACCAAAAGACATTAAGGGAGGAGGGAGTGGTCACCTAATACCCTAGGTGGCACATCACCTCTATCCAATAAAAACCCTCCAACTCAAAACTACCCAATTCTACCCTAACACTACCCTAAGTGGAGGGAGTGGTCACCTATACTACCCGATTTTTTTTTGTTCATACATAAAATCACATAAAATATTAAAATAAAAACATACCATTTCATTAAAAATAAAAACATTACATAATACTTAAAAAAAAACATTACATAAAAACATACCCGATTTTTTTTTCATACATAAAATCACATACAATATTAAAATAAAAACATACCATTTCATTAAAAATAAAAACATTACATAATACTTAAAAAAAACATTACATAAAAACATACCATTTCATTAAAAATAAAAATATTACATAATACTTAAAAAAAAGAAACATAACATAATACTTAAAAATAATGAGTGTATGTTATTTGGTTTTAAAGAGAATTTTTTTTTTTGAGAGATTTTAGTAATTATTTTTTTGTTTTTGAGAGATTAGTAAACATACCATTTTTTTTAATCGGAAGACATTTTAGTAATTATTTTTTGTTTTTGAGAGATTAGTGTGTGTTTTATTTGAAAATAATGAGTGTATGTTATTTGATTTTAAATGGATTTTTTTTATTCAAAAGAGCCGTTCATCAACGGCCATATTTTTCAAAAATTACACCCCCACCGATCGGCTTCAGAAGCCGAGTTCATAACCCGCTCGCCTTACCCGAGGCGTCGGCGGCGGTGTTACCGCTCGGGTAAGGGTACCCGATTCCCTTACCCGAGCCCCACTCCCTCCCCCCTAATACCCTTAAATCTATCACTAAAAGATAAAAAATGAAAGTCAACATCAACACCTTTTTGGAGGACATTTTAGTCTCTTTAAGCAAAATGGTATCAATAACTTACACTCTTATGAGTGAGGATATATAACTTATCAATTTTATGATTTGGTATTAAAAAATTGATTCTCACTTAAAAAAAGAGATCTCTCTTTTTTAGTACCAAAGCACAAAACTAATAAGTTATATATCTCCATTCATAAAACTATATGTTTTTTATACCAAAATGTGTTAAAAGACATTATTACCCTTAAAGTCTACCACTAAAAGATAAAAAACATAAAAAAGAGAAAATTATTAAAAGCAAACAACAATAATCTAAACGGTCCCACAACTCAGTATTTCTCTCTCTTGCAAAAAAACTCTCTCGCTGCATCTCTCGTAGAACCAAAAACCCCGTCGTGAAACCCTTCGCCTTGTAACACCCTCAATATATTCGAGGTATATTACAGCGCCGTGAATCCCTATTTCACCCGGAGCTGATAGTACCCCGATTTCAAATCAATTTTCGAGAATACCGCAGCTCCCTGCAACTGATCGAACAAGTCATCAATTCTCGGCAAAGGATACTTGTTCTTGATGGTCACCTTGTTTAGTTCGCGATAGTCGATACACAAACGTAGTGAACCATCCTTCTTCCGCACAAACAGGACCGGTGCGCCCCAAGGCGAGGCGCTCGGTCGAACATACCCCGACTCAAGAAGCTCACTCACCTGCTTCTTCAACTCTGCCATCTCTGAAGGTGCCATGCGGTAGGGCGCCTTCGAAATAGGAGCCGCACCCGGCTCTAACTCTATAGTGAACTCGACCTCACGATCTGGTGGCAATCCCGGTAACTCGTTAGGAAAGACATCAGGAAACTCATTAACGATCGGAATCGACGAAAGCTCGACTCCACCACTCTCCGCCTTCAAGGCGTAGCACCAATAGCCGGTACACCCCTTTCGCAGGAGTCTCATCGCCTTCAAGGCGTTAATAACGAATTTCTGGTTTCCCCTCTTTCGCCCCGCGAAAGAGTGCTCTCTTGTCCTCGGCTAACATAGTGATGATTCTCGTGCGGTAGTTCATGATCGCACCATGCCGCTCGAGCCAATCATCACCAAGAATCAAATCCTCACCCTCGATATTCACAACAATAAGATTAGAGGTCCAAGTCCTCTCACAAATAACTACAGAACAGTCTCGAACCTCCTGATCGCCAACGATCCTATCACCGCTAGGAAGCTTAACGATGAAGGGTTCACAAGGCATCAAACAGTCGAGACTCAAACGGCGTACACAATCCAAGGATATGAACGAATGCGTAGCACCGGAATCGAAAAGCACACTGACAGGATGAGAAAGAATATAAACGGTACCTGTCGCCACGGTAGCCATTGGATCATCGGCTTTCCGCATCTCATAGACACGCGGGTGGGCCGAGCCGACACGAAGCTCCCCTTAGAGGGCTGACCCCGACCTCTCCCCGACTAGCACTCGGCGGAGACCGAGGAGCAAACGATCTCGATTCACACTTGGTTCCCTAGGCACTGGAATGGAAGCCCGGGCACCCACAACTCTCTCCCTCTCGGCACAGAAAGCCGCCTTGTGGCCGGTTGGCCACTGCCGATTACATATCAACAAAGGACTCGGGCAATTACGGTGATGTGGCACAGGCCGGCCACGATTAAAACACTTCACCTCTCGAGAAGGGGCACCGGCGACCTGGGAAACCCAATAGATCGAGGCCACCACCGGCGGAAAAGTTAGCAGTAAATTTCGCCGACCCCCACCTTTGTGGCCCGAAAAATTCCCGGCGGACTTCTGCTTCTTACTCTCGCGGGCCGCCTCACTCGCCGTCACAGACATATCGTAAGCAAGGGCCCTACTCTGATAGTCCTTCAATGTAGTGCATACGAGCCCCGACATATAGTCCCGAATCGACGACTTCATCCGTCTGGAGAAATGGAAAATTTTGTCGCTCTCCTCGAAAACTTGGGTCTTCACATAACCCAACTCTTTATTAAAATCAGCAATAGCTTGAGCTACGGGGATATCCCGCGGTTGAGCATCATAAAAAGCATGTACCCGAGCTTGTCTGACCGGCCACGGGCAATATTCAGTCTCCATCAATTCTTGAAATTCAGCCCACGAAGCAGCATGGTCTTTGGGCCCAACGGCCTCCCACCAGTCCGTAGCGTCCCCGGTGAGAAAGTACTGAGCAATAGGAACTCTACGGTCTTCGGGACAGTTAGTGGCAATGAAGACCTTAGACATCTCCTTGATCCACCCTTCCCAGCCAATCGGGTCTGAAGCTCCCGAAAACTGAGGAGGATGCATCTTGATGACATCTTGGAGCCAACGGTCCGCT
The DNA here is from genome assembly GCA_033398695.1 of Orobanche coerulescens. NCBI lineage: Eukaryota > Viridiplantae > Streptophyta > Magnoliopsida > Lamiales > Orobanchaceae > Orobanche > Orobanche coerulescens. Next base: position 68,547,207 of record CM065810.1, read on the forward strand.
CCGCCCCGATTAGCATGGGCTTGATCCGGGTTCTGAACCGCCTGAGCTATTGCCGCCATTTGGTTCACCATTTGTTGCATAACGGCCGCAATACCAAGATCGGCACGCTCCTGCGAAGAAGCATGGCTATGACGGTCGCCAGATCGCCGGCTCGAAGATCGTGACGTGGCCGCCGCCGCCCGCCCACGCCCCGCGTCCACGACCACGACCGCGACCACGACCTCTTCCGGCATCCATACGGAGTTAAATAAGTAGCAAAAGCCATACGAAGATCGCACAAGAAAAGAACAATTACAAGTCGAGAATCAAGGGTACGATACAAGGAATTAATGAACAGAGGAAGGAAAACTTACGGACCTTTGGTAGTACGGAATCATGGCGTGACGATGATGTGCATAACAAAACACCACAAGACCCAAAAAACCGACAAGCCAAGGAAACCATAAACCTAGTGCTCGATACCATTTTCTGTAACACCCTCAATATATTCGAGGTATATTACTGTGCCGTGAATCCCTATATGGGACCCACCAGTGAAAAAGATCATACTCATCGACTCACATAAACGAGAACAATACCATGTCATATAGACGTAAAACAGAACAATCCACCCGGTTCAACCGGTCAATATATCATCATCGTCCAACACAACATAATAAGCAACAATACAATCCAATCGAACAAGAACCCCTTAAGTACTCGAGTACAACTATTAGTTCAAAACCACAAAAGGCGAAAAGGTAAAAGACACTAAAACGTCACTCGTGCACAATCATCACGCACGGCCATCATCCGTGTCTTGGTCCAGCCGCTCGTCTCGATGAACCCGACTGAAATTCATAAAACGAATTTCCCCAAACGGGTCCCAGAGGGGTTAGCAATTACGCTAGTACAAGTAACCAAATGAACAATTTACATCTTACACATATAGTAATGCATGCCATCAAGAAATCTTAGTTTCCAAAACACTCATTTCCGGAAATGCCATTGATCAAATCACATTTGTAAAAATGCACCACAATTAACCGTGGATCCACCCCTCGGTGGACCCCTACCGAGACCCCGTCGGATCTAACTCGTAGTGGTTAAAAGCAAGCTCGCGGATCCACCCCTTCGTGAACCCCTACCGAGACCCCGTCGAGTCTAACCCGTAGTGAGCATACACACACACAATTTCTCATACAAAACTACTATGTCAAGATTGTAAGTTCATAAGGATACTTGCCTCGATTAAATAGACGATGACACGAACGAAACGGAGAATCAAGCGCGACCGCGAGGAACCGACGAAAATGAACCTAACGATTTGAATAGCACAATCACAACCACTTTTAAACGATTATGGAAATGGAATACACCCGAAAACCCGCCTACGATTCATGTATATTCGTATATAAACAACAACGAGGGCGGACCACAACCAAACCCTCCCGATTCCGTAAAAATCACGAAATATACCATGAATCCGTAGGGAAACTAAGAATACCAACAAGATTAATCATATTCGTCTTGAATGCATCAACAAAACGAAACGGATCGGAAGAAAATCCCAAAACCCCCAAATTACCCAAAAGTAGGGTTCTAAGAGATTTACCGTGGATTAGGACGAATGATTCGTGTTGATGTTGATATAATACTCCAAGAACTCAAGAAGGATGATGGATGAGATAATTGGAGGAAGAAATCGCCAAGAAAACGCCTCGGAATCGCCTTCGCCGCGGAGAGAGGAAGAAAAGAGGAATTATGATTATCTCGGTCAACTCCCTGGTTTATATAGCCAGGGAGTGTTAGCGCACGCTAAAACCTCAAGGTTAGCGTGCGCTAACGGGATAGGATAACAAACCCTCCTGTTAGCGTCCCAGTCCAGAAGTCAGGTTTTTGGCCGTTAGCGTGCGCTACCATACATGCGTAGCGTGCGCTAATAACCTCTCGGTAGCGCGCGCTATCGACCAATAGCGTGCGCTACCCGAACATCGATCGAGTCCAAGAGCAGATGCCTAAAACTCACCGACCCGTTAGCGTGCGCTACCTATACCAGCGTAGCGTGCGCTAACTAGCATCCGATGGAGTTCAGTAAAGCGCCCAAGATCGACAGTCACACTAGCGCGCCATCCGAACAACTTAATGTGCGCTAGTCTCCGACATTAGCGTGCGCTAGACGAAATAGCGTGCGCTATTCCGATAGTCCGGAGGCACAGGAGCTGACGCCACTCCGGGGCTAAATCGTTAGCGTGCGCTACGAATTAAACGTAGCGTGCGCTACTAATGGATTTCTAGCGTGCGCTATACAGAAATTTAGCGTGCGCTAGATATAGAATATAAACGACCCCAAAATACCGGAATATGAACGAAACATCAAACGGAACACCTTAAAACGCATCATAGCATAGAATGAATCCACGGCAACCAAACGGCGGTTCCGCACAACAATTACGAGAATCGGATCAAAAGATAACGGAAAAGTTACCTTTGAAGGATACACGAGGTCACTAAAATCGAGAATTACACCGAAATACAATTACAAGGGAAAGTTATAATGCGGATATTACATTCTACCCCTCTAAAAATATGTTTCGTCCCGAAACTTAAGAAACAAACAACTCGGGGTACCTAGCACGCATGCTATCCTCGGTTTCCCAAGTCGCCTCCTCGACACCGTGTCTCGACCACTGCACCTTGACCAAAGGTATGGTCTTATGCCTCAATCGTTTCTCACGATGCTCCAAAATCTTCAAAGGGCGCTCTTCGAAAGTAACATCTTCGGCGACATCAATCTCACCATAATCGATGATGTGGCTAGGATCCGGGACATATTTCCTCAACTGGGAAACATGGAAAACACTATGGACATGACTCAAGGCCGGAGGTAACGCCAAACGGTATGCCAGCCCACCTACTCGCTCGAGGATCTCAAAGGGGCCGATAAATCGCGGACTCAACTTCCCTTTCTTCCCGAACCGAAAAACTCCCTTCGTCGGCGACACCTTTAGCAAAACGTGATCTCCCACCTTGAATTCCAAAGGTCGACGACGGACGTCGGCATATGACTTCTGTCGACTCTGGGCAGTCAACATCCATTCCCGAATTAATTCTATCTTCCGCCTCGTCTCTAAAACGACATCCGGCTCGGTCCCGACAAAATCGGCCGCCTCATTCCAACAAATAGGTGATCGACATCGTCGCCCATAAAGTGCCTCGTACGGTGCCATCCGAATCGACGCGTGCCAACTATTGTTATACGTGAATTCGATCAGCGGCAAATGTTCCTCCCAGTCACCACTCCAATCGAGAGCACAGGCACGCAACAAGTCCTCGAACGTCTGGATAGTGCGTTCCGACTGTCCATCTGACTGGGGATGAAAAGAGGTACTCAAATGCAACCGGGTACCCAACGCCTTATGCACCGCCTGCCAGAAGTGCGATACAAAACAGCCGTCACGATCCGAAACAATAGACTTCGGAGTACCGTGAAGTCTCACGATCTGCGCAATAAACACACGAGCTAACTTCTCCGGGCCCCAAGTGTCCTTGATGCCCAGAAAATGTGCCGACTTGGTCAGGCGATCAACAATCACCCATACCATATTCATGCCCGACCTCGATCTCGGCAAACTCGTAACGAAATCCATCGATATATCTTCCCATTTCCATTCCGGAACGAAGTGACGCAATAACCCCCCGGTCTCGATGCTCGATTTTGACCTGCTGACAAGTCAAACATCTCGCTACAAACTGTGCGACCTCATCCTTCATATCATTCCACCAGAAATTTCTTCTCAGGTCCTTGTACATCTTACTCGAACCAGGATGAACGGAATAAGGCGTAGCATGGGCCTCCCGTAAAATACTCTGCCTCAACTCTGAGTCGTTCGGCACACAAAGCCGACTCTGGAATCTCAAAATACCATCCTCGTGAATCACAAACCCAGGAGACTTTCCCTTAAGAACGTTCTCTCGGATTTGAGTAATCATCGGATCCTCTGATTGCTTCAGCTTAATTTCGTCGATCAAGGATGACGAAATCTCTAAAGCACAAAGTTGCCCGACAGCTCCCGGCAACGAGACCTCAACATCTAACTCGATCAAGGCCCTCCGAAGCTCAGACTGAGATGTAAGGATCTCAAGCGTTCGCAACGCAACTGGTTTCCGACTCAAGGCGTCGGCCACGACGTTCGCCTTGCCGGATGATAAAGGATTTCGAGGTCATAATCCTTAATCAACTCTAACCACCTCCTCTGCCTCATATTCAACTCCCCGAGTAAATATGTATTTGGACTTTATGGTCGGTAAAAATCGACATGTGGAGCCGAAAAGGTAGTGACGCCAAATCTTGAGCGCAAAAGCATTGCCGCTAACTCCAAATCATGAGTAGGGTAGTTCGGCTCATACGGCCTCAATCTGTCTCGACGCATAGGCAATGGTCTTGCCGTGCTGCATTAATGCACACCCAAGACCCTGACCCGAAGCATCGCTATAAACGGCAAAACCCTCGTTGCCACATGGCAACGCCAAAACTGGGGCTGAAGTCAAACGCTTCTTCAGTTCCTCAAAACTCGACTGCCTCTCGTCATTCCAGACGAACTTCTCGGATTTCTGGAGCAACTGCATAAGTGGCCGAGCTAGTTTCGAGAAACCCTCGACGAACCTACGATAGTAGCCATCTAAACCCAAGAAACTACGGAGCTCCTTCACATTCTTGGGCGGTGTCCAATCCAATACGGCCTCAATCTTCTGCGGATCCACACGAACCCCCTCGACTGAAATCACGTGACCTAAAAAAACATCACTTCCTTCAGCCAGAACTCACATTTCGAGAACTTTGCATAGAGTTGCTCGGCCCTCAAAATGTCTAACACTATCCGCAAATGATGGGCATGCTCTTCCTCGTTCCTCGAATAAATAAGAATATCGTCAATGAAGACGACGACACACTTATCCAAATACTCGATAAAGACTTTGTTCATCAACTGCATGAACACCGCCGGCGCATTAGTTAACCCGAAGGGCATAACTACAAACTCATAATGTCCGTATCTCGTCCGAAAAGTCTTGGCACATCGGACTCTCTCACCCGGAGCTGATAGTACCCCGATTTCAAATCAATTTTCGAGAATACCGCAGCTCCCTGCAACTGATCGAACAAGTCATCAATTCTCGGCAAAGGATACTTGTTCTTGATGGTCACCTTGTTTAGTTCGCGATAGTCGATACACAAACGTAGTGAACCATCCTTCTTCCGCACAAACAGGACCGGTGCGCCCCAAGGCGAGGCGCTCGGTCGAACATACCCCGACTCAAGAAGCTCACTCACCTGCTTCTTCAACTCTGCCATCTCTGAAGGTGCCATGCGGTAGGGCGCCTTCGAAATAGGAGCCGCACCCGGCTCTAACTCTATAGTGAACTCGACCTCACGATCTGGTGGCAATCCCGGTAACTCGTTAGGAAAGACATCAGGAAACTCATTAACGATCGGAATCGACGAAAGCTCGACTCCACCACTCTCCGCCTTCAAGGCGTAGCACCAATAGCCGGTACACCCCTTTCGCAGGAGTCTCATCGCCTTCAAGGCGTTAATAACGAATTTCTGGTTTCCCCTCTTTCGCCCCGCGAAAGAGTGCTCGGTGCCGTCCTCGGCTAACATAGTGATGATTCTCGTGCGGTAGTTCATGATCGCACCATGCCGCTCGAGCCAATCATCACCAAGAATCAAATCCTCACCCTCGATATTCACAACAATAAGATTAGAGGTCCAAGTCCTCTCACAAATAACTTCTGAGCCTCGAACCTCCCGATCGCTAACGATCCTATCACCGCTAGGAAGCTTAACGATGAAGGGTTCACAAGGCATCAAGCAGTGAGACTCAAACGGCGTACACAATCCAAGGATATGAGCGAATGCGTAGCACCGAATCGAAAAGCACACCGCGGGATGAGAAAGAATATAAACGGTACCTGTCGCCACGGTAGCCGCTGGATCATCGGCTTTCCGCATCTCATAGACACGCGGGTGGGCCGAGCCGACACTGGAAGCTCCCCCCTTAGAGGGCTGACCCCGACCTCTCCCCCGACTAGCACTCGGCGGAGACTGAGGAGCAAACGATCCCTGATTCACACTTGGTTCCCTAGGCACTGGAATGGAAGCCCGGGCACCCACAACTCTCTCCCTCTCGGCACAGAAAGCCGCCTTGTGGCCCGGTTGGCCACACTGATTACATATCAACAAAGGACTCGGGCAATTACGGCTGATGTGGCCTGGCTGGCCACAGTTAAAACACTTCACCTCTCGAGAAGGGGCACTGGCAGCCCTGCGGGGAAACCCAATAGATCGAGCTGGGCCACCACCAGCGGAAAAGTTAGCAGACTGAAATTTCTGCTGACCCCCACCTTTGTGGCCCGAAAAATTCCCGGCGGACTTCTGCTTCTTACTCTCGCGGGCCGCCTCACTCGCCGTCACAGACATATCGTAAGCAAGGGCCCTACTCTGATAGTCCTTCAATGTAGTGCATACGAGCCCCGACATATAGTCCCGAATCGACGACTTCATCCGTCTGGAGAAATGGAAAATTTTGTCGCTCTCCTCGAAAACTTGGGTCTTCACATAACCCAACTCTTTATTAAAATCAGCAATAGCTTGAGCTACGGGGATATCCCGCGGTTGAGCATCATAAAAAGCATGTACCCGAGCTTGTCTGACCGGCCACGGGCAATATTCAGTCTCCATCAATTCTTGAAATTCAGCCACGGCAAAGATGGTCTTTGGGCCCAACGGCCTCCCACCACCCGTAGCCCCCTGAGAAAGTCTTGAGCAATAGGAACTCTACGGTCTTCGGGACGATTAGTGGCAATGAAGACCTTAGACATCTCCTTGATCCACCCTTCCTGCCCAATCGGGTCCAAGCTCCCAAAACCGAGGAGGATGCATCTTGATGACATCTTGGAGCCAACGGTCCGCTCCGCCCGATTAGCATGGGCTTGATCCGCTCAACCGCCCGAGCTATTGCCGCCATTTGGTTCACCATTTGTTGCATAACGGCCGCAATACCAAGATCGCACGCTCTGCGAAGAAGCATGGCTATGACGGTCGCCGCACGCTGCCTCGAAGATCGTGACGTGGCCGCCCGCCGGCCGCCACGCCGGCCCGGCCGCGTCCACGACCACGACGCGACCACGACCTCTTCCAAGATCCATACTGAGTTAAATAAGTAGCAAAAGCCATACGAAGATCACAAGAAAAGAACAATTACAAGTCGAGAATCAAGGGTACGATACAAGGAATTAATGAACAGAGGAAGGAAAACTTACGGACCTCGGTAGTACTTAATCATGGCAGCGTGACGATGATGTGCATAACAAAACACCACAAGACCCAATAAACCGACAAGCCTAGGTATCCATAAACCTAGTGCTCTGATACCATTTTCTGTAACACCCTCAATATATTCGAGGTATATTACAGCGCCGTGAATCCCTATATGGGACCCACCAGGCTGAACAGCATCATACTCATCGACTCACATAAACGACAGAACAATACCATGTCATAAAGACGTAAAACAGAACAATCCACCCGGTTCAACCGGTCAATATATCATCATCGTCCAACACAACATAATAAGCAACAATACAATCCAATCGAACAAGAACCCCTTAAGTACTCGAGTACAACTATTAGTTCAAAACCACAAAAGGCGAAAAGGTAAAAGACACTAAAACGTCACTCGTGCACAATCATCACGCACGGCCATCATCCGTATCGGTCCGGCCGCTCGTCTCGATGAACGACTGAAATTCATAAAACGAATTTCCCCAAAACGGGTCCCCAGAGGGGTTAGCAATTACGCTAGTACAAGTAACCAAATGAACAATTTACATCTTACACATATAGTAATGCATGCCATCAAGAAATCTTAGTTTCCAAAACACTCATTTCCGGAAATGCCATTGATCAAATCACATTTGTAAAAATGCACCACAATTAACCGTGGATCCACCCCTCGGTGGACCTCTACCGAGACCCCGTCGGATCTAACTCGTAGTGGTTAAAAGCAAGCTCGCGGATCCACCCCTTCGTGAACCCCTACCGAGACCCCGTCGAGTCTAACCCGTAGTGAGCATACACACACACAATTTCTCATACAAAACTACTATGTCAAGATTGTAAGTTCATAAGGATACTTGCCTCGATTAAATAGACGATGACACGAACGAAACGGAGAATCAAGCGCGACCGCGAGGAACCGACGAAAATGAACCTAACGATTTGAATAGCACAATCACAACCACTTTTAAACGATTATGGAAATGGAATACACCCGAAAACCCGCCTACGATTCATGTATATTCGTATATAAACAACAACGAGGGCGGACCACAACCAAACCCTCCCGATTCCGTAAAAATCACGAAATATACCATGAATCCGTAGGGAAACTAAGAATACCAACAAGATTAATCATATTCGTCTTGAATGCATCAACAAAACGAAACGGATCGGAAGAAAATCCCAAAACCCCCAAATTACCCAAAAGTAGGGTTCTAAGAGATTTACCGTGGATTAGGACGAATGATTCGTGTTGATGTTGATATAATACTCCAAGAACTCAAGAAGGATGATGGATGAGATAATTGGAGGAAGAAATCGCCAAGAAAACGCCTCGGAATCGCCTTCGCCGGAGAGAGGAAGAAAAGAGGAATTATGATTATCTCGGTCAACTCCTGGTTTATATAGCGGGAGTGTTAGCGCACGCTAAAACCTCAAGGTTAGCGTGCGCTAACGGATAGATAACAAACCCTCTGTTAGCGTCCCGATCCGAAGTCGAGTTTTGGCCGTTAGCGTGCGCTACCATACATGCGTAGCGTGCGCTAATAACCTCTCGGTAGCGCGCTATCGACCAATAGCGTGCGCTACCCGAACATCGCCGAGTCCAAGAGCGATGCCTAAAACTCACTCGACCGTTAGCGTGCGCTACCTATACCAGCGTAGCGTGCGCTAACTAGCATCCGATGGAGTTCGGTAGTAAGCGCCCAAGATCGGGACAGTCACACTAGCGCGCCATCGAACAACTTAATGTGCGCTAGTCTCCCGACATTAGCGTGCGCTAGACGAAATAGCGTGCGCTATTCGATAGTCCGCAGAGGCACAGGAGCTGAACTGCCACTCCCGGGGCTAAATCGTTAGCGTGCGCTACGAATTAAACGTAGCGTGCGCTACTAATGTATTTCTAGCGTGCGCTATACAGGAAATTTAGCGTGCGCTAGATATAGAATATAAACGACCCCAAAATACCGGAATATGAACGAAACATCAAACGGAACACCTTAAAACGCATCATAGCATAGAATGAATCCACGGCAACCCCGAAACGGCGGTTCCGCACAACAATTACGAGAATCGGATCAAAAGATAACGGAAAAGTTACACTGAAGGATACACGAGGGTCACTAAAATCGAGAATTACACCGGAAATACAATTACAAGGGAAAGAAAAATGCGGATATTACACGCCTGCCAGAAAATGTCGAACTCCGACTACCACAGAGAATTTGAAGACGCCAGAAGTTCCGCTAGTGACACTCCATCTGAAGAGGAATTCGTCAATGAGCCGCTGGTTAGTGTATTTTCATTCACACACGATCGTGCCACGACGGTTGTTCATCATCCCACGATGGTGCGGAAGAATATGACACCATCGTGTACACGATGGTCTTTCGTGGGCACGATAGTTTACACACGACGGTCGTCGATCGTGTGTTCCGTCGTGTGCTAGAAGACCAAAGGCTACTGCCCTGCACACGATGGCATGCACACGATCGACGCCTGTCGTGTGGCACACGATGGTCTTCACACGACGGACGTCGATCGTGTGCAAGGCAGATTTTTTTTTCGTTCTCTTAAGCATTCTATCATATTCTTATGATTTGTATGTCTATATTACAGACTGGTTGCGTATGGAAGAGACCTACATTGCGTTTTGTTACACATCAAGTGAATCTTTACATACGGGAGGCGGTATTTAAAGAGATCATTGAGACACTAAGAAGTATGGGCCGCAATTCCGCAGTTGCTGATCGAGCTATCGAGAGATTGACCGAGGAGGTCCTGGGGCGCTTGATTAAAGTTAGGAGAAATGGGAGTTCAAATACTGCCCTACATCACTTGATTTCCCGTCAATTTGAGGATGATCAAATCCCCCCGGATGAGTCGTGGTTCCAGGTATGTGGGAGGACCATTCGTTTCACGGCCCGTGATTTCGCCATGATCACTGGACTCCATTTTGGAACTCTACCTTCCATCCACCGGACAACCATCTCCTTCCGTCTGACGGTATTTTCCACAGAATACTCCATGGCAAAAATATTAAGGTTAGTGTTCTGCGGAAGAGGTTCAATGCTCGAGATTTTGGTAGAGACATAAGAGATTATGAAGTTGTGGGATAACATGTTCAATATAGAACCCTTAGGTAATCATGTTAAAATCAGGAGATCAGAGTTATGAATATGTTATTAATTGCTAGTAGGATCCTATGATGTTATAGCCATATATTGGAGAAGGTTTAACAACTCATTGGGAAGAATTTGATGATGTCTTTAGAGTTTCAAAAACCCTCAATAACATAATTATGTTTTGAACAAATTTTTAAAGGATGATAATGGATTATGAAGAACACAAGTATAACCTTTATAAGTATCTTGTCCATACGTTTCATGTTTCGTAGGCATAATTATTGATAAATGATTTTATGCGAAACCCAATGTTTAATGAACGTAAAAAGGGATCGGTATGTTCTCGATAAATGTTTGTCTTTCAACGATAATTCGTGTACTTCATAAATATATGTGTTCTCGGAATATGTGTGTTGGTTTTGTATGTTGAAAGATGCTATGATCACTTTGAGTGAGTTTAATAGATCGTAATCCTTTGCCGGGGATTACGTAATATTATGTGTACTTGTTCGGTAAGAACGTAATGTGTGTTATATTAGTTGTTACTACTTTGAAAGGAGGTTGTGATGTTTAAGTGTTGCTTGGCTTGATGCTCTGCTCATTGTTATGTGATTGTTGAAAGTGATGTGCCTACGGGTAGGATTGATAAATCTCCGGGATCCATACTTGTTAGTATGGGTCGGGCGTGACTGTAGGGTTATCCAATCCGGGTATGTCTTGCGGGGACTCCGAGGTTCGGGGCTTGCTAGCCCGATGCCGGGATAACTTGTGGGGGTTATCATCGGGTATGTCTTGCGGGGACTCCGAGGTTCGTGGCTTGTTAGCGTGATGCCGGGATAACTTATGGTTGTGGTTTAGATTGGTTCTGTGACTGTTGTCACAAGGACATGTAATTTGGTATGGTTTCCTATTGGGTTATTCACTCGGGTATGTTCTACATGAGCATCTGAGGTTCGTGGCTTGTTAGCACGGGACACGAATAATCCCTAGGAACATGTGTTATGTGATTTGGGTCGTGGACCCTGTGTTCTGTGATTTGGGTCGTGGACCCCGTGTGTTGTGAATTGGGTTGTGAACCCGCGTTTTATTATTGGAATCGTATTTTGAAAAAGATGATTTTGGGCCGTGTCCCCAAGTGTTTTCAAAAGACTTGAGAATTTCTTAATTCCAAATGTTAGCAAACTCCCGAGATCGTAAAATATTTTGTATGAGATACATGGTTCTATTCCTACCTTTTTAAATCAAACTATTTTGATTAAGTGAATTATCTCGGAAAATATATTCAAGATTATTATTTTCTTGAAGCACGTTGTGTATGACTTGTACTTCTGTTTTATACTTGCACTAGCAAAACAGTGGAGTTTTGCTAACCCCAGAGTATTCGGGGGGGGTGGATGTCTATATTGCGTCCAGGTACTTGCAGGTTGCTGTGGAGCGAACCACAGGATCGGTACGAAGGGTGATGGAAGACGACGATACTAATCACATAAAGACCAATCGTAGAGTATGTTGGATAGTCTTGTTGGTTATTTCTCCGCTGCATTGTTATCCCGATTTATGGGAGCGTTATTGTATTCCAGCCCCTGCGCGGGTATGAGTTTTGGGAAAGAATCATGTATGTAATGTTGTGTGTTGTGATATAAGACCAAATCGGTCTAATGGTCCTTTACGTAGCCATGTCGGCATGTGAAGTGATGCATTGTTTTGTATTTGGCCTGGTAGATCCTCGCGGAGAGGGTCTGCGGCGCTGTAATATTCCAGAGTAGTTTGGGGGTGTTACAGAATATGGTATCAGAGCTTAGGTTGAGGAAACCTAGGCTATCGGGTTGAGTTGTGTGTTGTCGGGTCTTGTCTTGTCAGATTTGGTCTGACTGAGTGGTGTCGCGACGCGTCGTCTGAGTTGTCGGTCGTGATTAGTATCGAGGCGCAACCATCATCTTCGTGCGATCTGTGGATGTAAGTCTCCCTACTTTGCTGTGTCTCGTGTTATACGATTTTATGTGATTCTGTGTTATTATGTGGAGTTTAATTGTGCCTCGTGAATACTTACACCATACTTGTTTGATTCTTGTATTGTGATGGATAAAGAGTAGTACCGATATGTATGTATGTATGTATATATATATATAACTTGTGTGAAATCGTTTTTACAGGAGCGATGTTTTGGATTGGTTATCCAATAAAAGTTTATCAATGCGGTATTTTAAACTTCAAATGTTTTGGGGAAGTCACGTAAATCCTATTTAAAAACATCCTTCGAGGAGGAAAAATGATTTGATTTTCGTATGATGACCTCGAGACCAAAGATTTTGGGAATTCAACTACATATATTTTTGTTCATCTTGTATTGAAAAATTTCAAAATTTGATTTTTAAATGCTCAAACGAGGTCTATCAAAAGTTTACTTGAGACGTGACTTTCGCCTTCGAATTTTCGGTTTCATGAATTTCGGTTAAAAGTTATGTAATGAGGATGAAAATTGTTGGCGTTTGAATTCGTATGTTGCTGTATATTTTTAACCTTCGACTTTTGGTATCATTTAGTATATGCTCATGAATGTGTTGCTGGATTAGAATGGCTAGCGCGCGCTAACGTGGCATGGCTAGCGCACGCTAAGTCTCTGTTAGATCATACACTAATTGGTCTAGGCACGAGCTCAGAAACTACATTTTGGCCGTAAGTCTAACTTTTGCGATTGTTAGGCTGATCGTTTGAGACCGTACTCTATGTGTGTTGTTCAGGAATAACAATTGTTGTGTGTGGTTATGTGTAATTTGAACTGTGTTCTTGTCCGCTGTGTGCGTAAAGTTCAAAATGACTTTTTGGTACTTTTACCAAATAGTGTGTGTTTTAAAATGACCTTTCGGGTTCGTAAATTTGAGTTATTTCGTTGACCCTTTTTCTTAACTCTTTTGTCGGGTGACTTAACGTATATTTTGAAACTATTGAGTTTTCGCGTCTTCGCCTTGTAATTTCAAATGGTATTTTATGACGGTATTTGGTATTTGGAAAATGACTTTTGGTGAGTATTTGGGAAGTATTACCGTCATCGACCTAGTTGGCATTTTCGAACGTTTTTGAAAATGGTTTTCAACTTGGTGAGTTCCGGTGCGGAACCCGTACAGAAAATGATTTTGATATAATGAATGACTTTAATTTCATTGCATTTATAATTCACATAACATCGGCATATTAAATGAAGATTTGTGGGATAATAGTTTGTATATTGTGCTCTAGCTTGAATTAAATCGTAATATGTATATGATTTAATGGTGTTTGATTAAAGACGGAGATGTGAATATCTTGCTATGTGTTATGATCGTTCGTTGCCATAGGTTGTTGTTTGTTAGTATGCCGAGGGGCAGAGATCGTGGTCATAACCGTAGTGCTGATGGCCACGGGGATCAGATGCGGAATCGAGAGAATGTCACTGGGAACGATTTTAGTTTGGGTGTTGCTAATATATTGCAACAAGTAGCGACTCAGATGACTCAGTTGACCCAAGTGGTTCAACGTAGCATTGACGTGAGTCAGAACGTTAGTGTAAATCAATGGCTTCGCGAGGTAGTTCATATGAATCCCCCTCGATTCGCTGGTGCTGCGGATGCGTTGGGCTGGGATGGTTGGATTTTCCAGTTGGGAAAGATTTTCGAGGTTGTTGGATGTCCTGAAGAGCGGAAGGTACCTATCGCTCAGTACCTTCTTGACAAAGATGCCGCTAATTGGTGGGAAGCTGTTAAACCTCGTGATCGTGATGTCACGTGGGCGGAGTTCCAAGCATTTATAGAAGCTGAGTTCTGTCTGAAACTGATTAGAGAGCATAGGATTCGTGAATTCTACTTGGCGGAACCTCAAGATATATCGGTGTCGCAAGCTATCATAGATTATAGCAGACAACTCAGTTATGTGCGAGATCGGGTGAGAACCGAGGAAGAGAGGATCCTTCACTTTGACAGACGGATGAAGCCGGATATTCGCGTGTATATGTCGGGATTCAATTGCACTTCGTTGAGGGACTATCAAGATCGAGCATTAGCCTGTGAACTAGCTTCGTTATCGTCGGAGCGTGTGCCCGAATCGAAGAAGCAGAGGAAGTCCGATGACTGTGTGGACGGTGCAGGTGTTGGTGTTTCTAGTTTTCAATGTCGTAGCCTTTCCGCTTTGAAGATCCATCGCTCGATGCGTGGAACTGAGAGTTCCAAGTCGTCTGCTCTGACTCCTGGTAAAGCCAGGAGATGTTTTAACTGTAATGTGGCGGGACATATTCGTGCACATTGTCCTTCTCCGCCAGTAACGTGTTACAGGTGCGGACTCGAGGGACACCGGGTTCAATTTTGCGAGTTCGGCACTGAGCCTTCCGAGGCACGAACTTGAGCACTGATGTCACGATCGACTCCGAGTAGTCCCGGAGGGGCGTGGTGTATCAGTTATATGTTGAGTTATTTCCCTTGCTTTGTTGTTTCGAATTTCGGAGATTAACTTCTTTTATTTGAAGTGGATCAGATTTTAAACTCTGTACTTTCGACTCTGTCGACTCGTTTATGTTCGTTGACATTTTTCTAAACTTGTCCTGTCTTGTGCTTTTGTTGATCGAACAACTTGTGGTAATGTTTCAGAATAACCTGTTTGTCGTTATGACTTTCCAATTGCTATTCCCTTTCATATGGATCTTATGTGAATGCACATCTTGTTGTCTTCACGGGATCGTATATTGCCTCGAGTCGAGATGTGAACTTTGGGATTGTTGTTTGAGTATTATTGTTCGTCGTGATTCAAATATGATCATTCGACCGATGTGTCTCGATCTTTGTGGTTCACTCGCTTGTTGTCTAGTCTTGCTGGTCTTGTATCGTAATTTTTGAACTTTTGGATTCCTTCGTAATTTCCGTAAGTTCGGGAAATTAGCTTCATTTTCGATCTTCCAATCCTCGTGTTTTGGAATTTCATATTTGTTCAGCGATTAACTCGTGTTTTGATTGATGTACTGTTTGGGTTGTTCAACCATACTAATTTCTGTCCTTGCGTTTTGTTATCATTTTGAAATGGTAATGTGAATGTTGGCAGCCACGTGCTGCATGTGAATCATTGCAAGTCGTTAGCAATAGATGTCGTGTGTTATATGAGTTGTTTTGCGTTGTTCATTCTATGTTTCAAGTTTCGGGGACAAAACTTCTTTTAAGAGGGGTAGAATGTAATACCCGAGATCTTTGTTCCGGATTCGTTGAGTTTTCTGTATTTTATCGGATTGTTATTGTCCTCATCGTTGGAATTTTGTGCCATGTTTGGGTGTGCCTTGTTGGGACATGTGTTTGGAGGCGTTTCGGATCACTAGGTGAGTTTCTGGGTTTTTGTGGTGTAGCGCACGCTATGGCGTTGTTGTTAGCGCACGCTACTGAATGTGTAGCGCACGCTAACTAGCAGTCCAGGGGCAGTCTAGGAGCTACTGGACTGGGACTGGGGCTTTGTTAGTGGACGCTAAGGTCGATAGCTAGCGCACGCTATCAACTGATTAGCGCACGCTAATCGTTATTCCTAGCACACGCTACTTGGGAGGTGCAGATCTGTCCAGGTGCTTGTAATACCCGTAATTTCGATTCTCGGTAATTTCTATTTTTCGGTAAAAGTCCGTTTTGGCGACTCGCTCATGACCGTTCCGTCATTCTGAGAATGATTAATTCAGCACTTTTTGTCATCCGAGTTCGTTTCGGTGTCGTTTTGTTGAGTTCTGTGCTTTTTGGCAACTTTTCCGCACTTGAGTTCGATTCTTGCGAATCTCGTTTGAAACTGTTGTTTTGAGTTTCCCGTAGGTCCGTTTAACTTTGTTAGACGTGTTGTGAACTTAGGTTTGGTTATTCGATCACATATCGTGATTTTCAGACGTTTTGGGCCATTTTCGTAATTTCCCAAAGTTTGGAGTAATTATTTTCCGTTGTCGAATTTCGAGCCTTCGGGTGGTCGAAATCGTGTGTTCTGTTAGTGCTCGAATTCGTCTTTACGAGTACTTCGTAACCGTATCTTCGATTCGTATTCAAGTTCGGGTTTTGGGGTCATTCGGGCCGTCGGAGTTGGCCCCGACCGAGTCATGGCCGGGCAGTTTGGGCCCAGGCCAGCACTGGCCGAGTTACGGCTGGTAGTGCTCGGCAATTACGTACGTATGGCCGGTTACGTACGTAAGCCTTGGCTGGTTACATACGTAAGCCTTGGCCGGTTACGTACGTAACACTGCCGGCAGATTTGGGGCAGTGACTCGGTTACGTACGTAAGCCCTTGGCCGGTTAGGTACGTAACCCTGCCTGCTGGCAGCCTATTTAAGACCCTGCAGTCGGGTTTTTCACCACTTTTCTCATTTTTTCCCTTCTCTTCCGCGGATGGGGGTGTGGTTAACATGGAGCCATATTGTTGAACAACAAATCTACGAAGTTCTTGAGTTCATATCATTGATTGATCATGCTATATCATCCTTTGATCCAGCGAGTCAAGGTAATCTCTCTTAGAACCCTAGTTTCTTGAATTTTAGGGTTCTTGCATTTTTGGCCGATTCGTTCCATATCGTTGATTAAACCATGATGGGTATTATTAATCTTAGTAGTATTCTTGTGTTTAACATCATTTAATCCATTGTTCTTCGTCAAGTCAAAGTATATTTCTTGATTTCCTTCGAATGGACTTTTTGGGGGATTTGTTCTTGATCTCGTTTTCCATCCATTTTTGATGGATCGATTGTTGTTAAATGATGTTGTTAAACATATCCTATGGATTGTATATCCATATTTCAATTTAGATTTCCGTTTTCGTGTTTTCACGGGACGAATCGTGTTCTTGGCCGTTTTGGGGGAAACACTTGAACTTTCGTCCTTCGTTCTTTGAATTCAACGACTTTAAGTCGTGCTATGGAATTCATTTTCATTGTTGTTATTGTCCTTCATAGTTTATTATCGCGAGTTGGCGTTCGGTGAAGTCGGCGGGTTTATAGTCGGTTCGTGCCAACCTACTTCGGTCGATTCTCCGCGTTGTTCTTATTCGAGGCAAGTACCTTGTCCATACATTTCTTGTTCTGTGGATATGATGATTGGTGATCGTCTTGGTATGTTTGTTTGTTTGTTTGAAATGAGTTTTCAAAAGATTCGGCTAGCCTCGTTAAAGGCTCACTTTCAAAATGCGTGTGTTTTGTAAATTGTATGGGTTGTAAGTGACTACGTGAATCCTTTGGATATGTTTGGTGTTGATGTTGCGCTTGATACTGCATGTGTACGTATATTGCTTCTTTCCGTCGCGTTATGGTTGACGTGCGTGTTGTTATTTATTCGTGTGGTCGTGGACTGACGGATAAATTATGTGAATTGGTGTATTGATTTAATAATTGTTACAACGATTGACTGTGTGTTTGATGTTTGTGACAATGGGAATACTTGTTGTGAGAGACGTCATATCCGGGAGCCTCTGAGGGCGGGGCGTGTACTCCGGCCTGGTGTACGCTGCAATGTGCGGCTCCATATGGTTGGTGAACGCTGGTGTTTAACCTGATGCGTGTTCAAGGGGCGGCTCTTACGGGAGTGATGCCGGCGCGGTGACATGTACAAGGGGCGGCCGACATAGTGGAGTGAACGCCGGTGCACAGGTGTTTCAGTGGAGGCGCCTGGCAGGCTTATTGGTAACGAATATTTGAGTGATAGCTAAGACCCTGTTACCGAACAATTATTGTATTTCAAAATTCTTTCAACTCTTTTCAAAATGCTGGTCTCGATGTAGACCGTGATTCGTGTTTCTGAAAGTGTGTTTCAACTTGTTTTAAACGTTGGTATCAGGGTTAATTAACCAAGGACATTTGATGAGATCTCCGAGGGTTAATTAATCAGGGGTCTTGAGCAGTATTGGTCGGACGAGAGGCTGTGTCTTTGATGGGCTGTGTTGACATTCTGTGTTTTGGGTCGAGGACCCCGTGTGATGTTGAGATGATTTGATCTTGTGTTGATATTATTTGTATTGGGTCGAGAACCCCGTGGAAATATTTGTGAAGACTCGCTAGTGTTGATTGAATGGTTTTCTTGCAAATTGCTTTCCGCCTACTGGTCGAGGATCCCGTTGATTTTGGAAAGAGAAGGATTTAAACTGTTTTATAAATTGTTTTCCTTGATTTGTGATCTTTCGGTTTTGGAATATTTTACCAAAACTCTTGCCTCGGGATGTACTTTTCGATACGTTTGGATCTTTGAGGATTCCTGGTTATTGTTTTTCGTGGAATGTGAATTGTATGGCTCGTATTTGCACTTTGTTCTTGCACTAGCAAAACAGTGGAGTTTTGCTAACCCCCGAGTATTCGGGGGGTGGATGTCTGTTTTTGCATTCAGGTTTGGAAGCATAACACAGGGTCGGCACGAAGGATGATGAAAGATGAACGATACTAATCACACGAGGATCTGCATGATGTCATTGGTTTAGTTATAGTTTATTTTCCGCTGTAGTATTCTTTCCCGTTGTACGGGAGTGTGTTGTATTCGACCCCTGCGTGGGCATGTAATGAGTTTTAGTTGTATGTATTTATTGAAAGACCAAATCGGTCTACTGAGTCATTTTAGCCTTAAAGGCATTGTTGAGTTGTTCTATGTTGTTACCAGCCTGGTAGATCCTTGAGGAAAGGTTCTACGGTGTGTAATATCCCTGAGCGGATTGGGGGTGTTACATAAATGGTATCAGAGCTTAGGTTGTGGAAACCTAGGCTGTCGGGTCAAGTCGTGTTGTTTGAGTCTTGTTTCGTCAGATTTTATCTGACTGAGTCGTGTCGCGACGCGTTGTCTGAGTTGGTTGGTCGTGATTAGTATCGTGGGGCGATCATCATCTTCGTGCAACTTGTGGATGTAAGTCTCACTTCTTTGTGTTTGTGCCTCGTCTGATGCGAGTTACAGGTATGATTATGAGTTAATTGACGGAATCCTCTTATGGATTTTGATTTCGTGATATGTGGTTATTTGACTCTTATATTTCGTTCATATGAGGAGTAGTGTCGCTGGATTGTGCATGTTGGACTGTATTTCTTTTATCCGCTGCGTGAGTTCTTTTGTAATGGCTTTTGGTATTTTACCGACTGAGTTTTATTTCGAAAACTGATTCCTTTAACTGAGTTTTTGGCATTATGGCCTTGATCGTTTTGGCAAAATTCTTATGACGGTATTTAGTATTTTGTAAATGGCTTTTGTGAGTTTTTTAAATATTACCGTCATCGGCCTTTTTGGCATTTTTGTAAATGGTTTTTTAGCCTGGTGGGTTCTGGCGCGGGACCCACGGCGCTATAATGTTCCGTGTACTTACCTGAAATTTTTGGACATTCTAGCCTTTTTGGCATCGGCCTTTTTGGCATTGAATTATTTTCGAAAACTTGAGTATCTTAGAAATAAATTTCGAGACGTACGTTTAAAATGAATTGTTTTCTCGTGGTACTTCCAAGGTGCTACAATATGTTTCAAAATTCTTCTACCTCGAGGACCAAAATGTTTTGAGATATTTTCAATGTTTTATAAACACTTTTACTTAGACCCGAGGGTCGAATATTCTGAAAGTTTTTCACTAAAAGAAAGTGTCCTCATTTTTAACAAATGCGAAATGGTTTTCCAAAGTCTCGATAACGATGTTTCACGTTTGTACTTTTATGAAAGGTGATACTCAAGATCAACCGGTGTTTTTCTAAATTATTTTCAAAAGGTGGTTTTCATTTTTTTTAAAACCTATCAATTCCCGTTTGCGTTTGGGAATGTATTATGATGTTTGCTTTGTCGTTATGATGTTTGCTCCCGAGTATGATTGAATTGGTGGCATGAACGTCGAGGCCTTGCCACACATTATTGTACTAGCCCCCTGTGAGAGGTGTGAACTAGTATTTACTAATTGTCGCCTCGTGGTGATTTGCGTGTTGTCGCACGAGTGGGAGCTGTTGAAGCTTGGGTTTGTACGTTTGTGTACATGTGTGATTGTTTCATGATGTTTGTAATTATGTGCTGGTTATCATCCGGGCCATTGAGGTCGCCAAACGATACCGTCGTTGCTGTAGTGTTTGTGTGTGTATTATTTTATGATGGTAATCATTGTATATGATATGTGTTATGATTCTTTGTTGTGCTGAGTTGGCATCTCCGCTATGTTGTTTTGCGACGTTATGCCCCATTATATCTAGCATTTGTATTTTCGGTATGCCGAGCCGAGGTGTTTAAACTGTGATGTGCCTGGGTATGCACGTGTAAATTGTTATTCCCGTCAGTAATGCGTTTCAAGTAAGGACTCAAGGGACACCGAATTCAGTTTTGCGAATTGGCTACCGAGACTTTCGAAGTTCGCGCTTCAGCACAGATATCAGGATCGGCTTTGAGAGGCCTTTGAAAGATGTTTCTGTCAGTTTCTTGTTGTGTTGTCACCTTGATTTCGTTGTTGTAAGTTTCGGGGACGACACTTCTTTTAGAAGAGGTCGAATATAATACCCGTATTATTTTTGGCTTCTGCATTTTCTCTTTCTTAATTCTATCGACTCGCTCATGTTCGTTGATACTTTCTGAACTTGTTCTGTCCTTTGGTTTCATCATTCGAACGAGCTGTGACCTTGTTTTGAGTCGATCTGGTTATCGCTGTGACTTTTCCGAGTTCGGTTCGATTCTTGTGAACCTTGGAGTTGTTGTTTGAATTTTATTGTTCTACGTGATTCGAACATGATTGTTCGATTTTTGTTGTCTCGATCGTTGTGGTTCGATCATTTAATTGTTCGGTTTTTGTTGATCTCATCTCGTGATTGTTGAACGTTCAGACTCCTTCGTAATTCCCTTAAGTTCGGGAAATTAGTCTCGTTTTCGATCTTCCAAACCTTGGGCGGTGGAATTCCGTATTTGTTCAGCGTTTGGCTCGCATTTTGATTGATGAACCGTTGGGTTGGTCAATCGTATTGATTTTCGTTCGTTGTGTTTTGTGACTGTTTGGATAATCGACTTGATTGTACTATCTGTTTGATGACGCTTGTCACTTGTTGGTTTTATTATGTTTCTACCGGTGGCGTTGTGTTGGTCGTCGTGGAGCGTGTTTTCACGCCGTATATTCCTTTGCGTTGCTTGTAACGTTTCGCCGATGGGCATAAGTTACGCGTTTCTTGTGTATCTCGTTGAGTTTTCCTGGCGGGATATTGCTTCTCCCTACTTGTTTTAAGTTTCGGGATGAAACTTCTTTTAAAGAGGGTAGTGTGTAATACCCGTAATTTCGATTCCCGGTAATTTCTTTTTTCAGCGAAAGTCCGTTTTGGCGACTCTCTCATGACCGTTTCGTCATTCTAAGAATGATTAATTCTGCACTTTTTGTCATCCGAGTTCATTTCGGTGTCGTTTTGTTGAGTTCCGTACTTTTTTCGATTCTTGCGAATCTCGTTCGAAACTGCTGTTTCGAGTTTCCCGTAAGTCCGTTTAAATTTGTTAGACGTGTTGTGAACTTCGGTTTGGTTATTCGATCACGTATCGTGATTTTCGGACGTTTTGGGCCATTTTCGTAATTTCCCAAAGTTTGGGGTAATTATTTTCCGTTGTCGAATTTCGAGCCTTCGGGTGGTCAGAATCGTGTGTTCTCTTAGTGCTCGAATTCGTCTTTACGAGTACTTCGTAACCGTATCTTCTATTCGTATTCAGGTTCGGGTTTCAGGTTCATTCGGGCCGTCGGAGTTGGCCCCGACCTAGTCATGGCCGGGCAGTCTGGGCCCAGGCCGGCACTGGCCGAGTTACGGCCGGTAGTGCTCGGCAGTTACGTACGTAAGCCTTGGACGGTTATGTACGTAACACTGCCGGCAGATTTGGGGCAGTGACTTGGTTACGTACGTAAGCCCTTGGCCGGTTACGTACATAACCCTGCCTGTAGGCAACCTATTTAAGGCCCTGCAGTCGGGGTTTTCACCATTTTTCTCATTCTTTCCCTTCTCTTCCGCGGCTGGGGGTGTGGTTAACATGAAGCCATGTTGTTGAACAACAAATCCACGAAGTTCTTGAGTTCATATCATTGATTGATCATCTTATATTATCCTTTGATCCAGCGAATCAAGGTAATCTCTTCTTAGAACCCTAGTTTCTTGAATTTTGAGGTTTTTGCGTTTTTGGCCGATTCGTTCCGTATCGTTGATTAAACCATGATGGGTATTATTAATCTTAGTAGTATTCTTGTGTTTAACATCATTTAATCCATTGTTCTTCGTCGAATCTGTTGTGCGGCGATTTATACGCCTCAATGGCGATCGGTATGACGATCAGAAGCCAGCCAAAGAAGACAGACGCTGGACAGGCACCTAGTGATCGGCATCCAAGGCGATCGTCTGTAGGCATCTGGCGATCGCCAATGATATCTGACAGTAGACGATCGTCCCATACTGCATGTGAATCCGACACCCATCAAAGTCTTTGAAGACCGAATCTCGGACGTGGACCCATGTGCAGATCCACAAAAGGCGCCGCAAGATAAGGCCTTTGACCCCAGCCTGTCACCAACCTTTCACCTATCGACAAGCCCGCTGAAAGGTACAAAGTGGGTCCTCCCCTCACAACGACTCAGGACGCGTGCGAACTCCTCATTGGCCCGCACAACTGGCTGCCAGCTGCAGCCTCGGACTTTAAGGAAATAGTTCCACGTGATGGGACGATCGCCCACATTATTCTAATATAGAATACGGCGGTCGCCCGCGATCGCCGGAGAGGACCCAGCAACCTTGTCTCCTATAAATAGGAGGCTTCCAACAGTGGTCCAAAAGACAGTGAAAAACGTACAGAGATAACATAAGACTTATCTGTCGAATACTCACGCATACACAGTGATACTCATTCACTCATACAGAACACCAAAAAATCAAGAACTCACAGAGCATCACATCTGGTTCTTTCGGCAATCTTCATGCTCTATAGCTAAGATAACTAGAATCTTTACACTCATTGTAATAGATTCTAACATTAGTATTTGTACTTCAGAGTATTCATATTAATAACATCTCGCGAGAGCATTCAAGCCCAGGACTAACAACCCCGGCAAATCTTGTGTTATTTATTTTCCCACGGAAGTGTTCTCGCATTTGTTTGTTACTCGACCATTCCAGCAATATCATCTCCGGATAATATTTTTGGTAACAACAATTGGCGCTAGAAGGAGGGCAATCTAAACCATCATTTTTATTCCTACTGTCTCGAAGAAACACTCACTGTTCTTCAAAGAAAAACCTTCAGAGACATGACATCTGCCACGACCTCCAAAAGAGCCTCCCTGCGATCTGCCGGACATATTATTCCGGCCCAGACCGAATCCCAGCCTACGGCGGAAGGTGACCGCGGCGACGCTAGACCCTCACTCCTGCCCCTGAGGGGCGGTCCCAGCCTCTCACTCGATCAGTTCTAGACCACGGAATAGATTGAGGAGGCTATAGCCATCCTCAGGGAGCGACGGAGGGCATGCGACTCGCCCACCATTACTCTGTCAGCCATCCGCCGAGCAGGAAAGCGGAAGCTCAAGGGGATATATGTTGAAAAATCGACAGAAAGTCCCGAGCCGCAGGAAAAAGCTCTCGTAAGGCGGGACGACTCCGTCTTCAGCCACCTAGGGAGTGATCCCTCGTGGCAACCCGGGCGTTCAGGCCCCAGCCAGGAGGCATCGGAGTCCGAATCCGTCACCAGAAGTTCGGCATATCCGACTCCCAGGAGGCAAGCCGGCCAACGGCCCCCCGCTCGCCCAAGAACTGAGCCCGGTGGCGGAGAACTCATCATCTACCATGGGGCCAGGGGATCAGTACATGATCGCCTTGGCTCACGCTCCGGTAGTCAATCAGCGAGCAGTCAGGCTATGGTGATGGCCGCCATGCAGCGCCATCTCGACAAAATGAAGGCGCTCCTAGAAACTGGGACAGGTGCCAGGAGATCGATCGCTGGACCGAATGAGCCACTCGCGGTCCAGATCGAGCTCGCTCCACTTCAACCGAAGATCGCTCCCCATCTAACACCTCTATATGAGGGGAGATCGGATCCTGAGACCCATTTGAGCAAATTCCAAATTTACATGACCGGATGCGGAGCATCAGACACGACGAAATGTCGAATGTTCCCATTGACATTGGGCGACCTAGCCCACAGGTGGTACATCTCACTACCACCTCACTCGATCAATTGTTTTGAGAAGCTGGCGAACAACTTCACGTCGTACTTCGATGCCAAAGTTGCTCGGCCAGAAGGTCCCCACCGCATGATGAAAATCAGACAGGGGAAGGACGAGACCGATGAAGATTACATCGACCGGGTGGACGAAATAGTCCTCACCGACGAGCCCGTCAGCGACGAGCTCGCTCTCTACTCAGTCCTAGGGGGATTCTACGGCCACTCGCCCATGTTCAGGCACCTTACAAAGGACATCCCCCCGACCTACGCGATCTTCCGCATCAGGGCCGCTGATTTCCTGGCCAGGCAGAGGATGCTCACCCTCCGCTTAGGCAAAGGATCTGCCGGAGAAGGGAAGGCGCCATCCCACATCCAGAAGAAGGCGGTCGCCAAGCCCAGAAAGGCGGCCGCAAAGCCGCCTGGTGAATTCAAAGCCTTCGAGGATGTGGAGGTTCACCTCCTCCGCAACCTCAATCTATCTCCGGCCCACATCTTTAACGCCATCAAGGGGCGCGAGTGGCTCAACAAACCAAAGCCGATAAGGGACAACGGTCATCTAGACCACAGCAAATTCTATACCTACCATAAAAGTCCCGGCCACAACACCAGCCAGTGCCGCGACCTCCTCAGACAACTCTGGCGACTGTTTGAGGAAGGCAAATTGGATAACTTGGTTACCAAGCTAGAGCCTCGAGCAGAGAGGACCGGAGGGCGCGGACACCGACATAACGATGGAATCCCTTCCAATCCGGTCGCAAGTATCGAGCAGATCACGCCAGAGTATTCAGATGAATCGATCCCTCCGATCAACCCTGGCGGCCGGATCAATATGCTTCAGGCGGGAGGTGGAAACCTCGGTGGTCTTTCCCCGGTTTCCACTTTATCGAACAGAAAGTGGAAGGCCGAACTGAGGGAATTCGCCGGGGTCCATGTCGTGGTCCCACCGGAGCCAACCATCTCCAAAGACGCGCTCATCACCTTCTCCAACAAGGATAGGGAGGGAGTGCAGTGCCCCAAAGAGGATGCATTGGTGATCTCTGCATGTATCCTTGGGAAAATGGTCGATCACGTGCTGGTTGACAATGGGAGATTTTGCAATATCATATTCAAATCTTCTCTTGACCAGCTCGGCAACCTAACCAAGTTCATCAAGCTATTCGACACCGTGCTCCAAGGGTTCGGCGACAGCACAGTCCAAGCCTATGGAAGGATCAAGCTCTCTGTCGAGCTGACATGTTACTACGATCCCAAGGTTAGGATTACTAGGAACCTAAACTTTGTAATCATAGATAGGCCCATCATCTATAATGGGTTCCTAGGTCATCCATTTCTAGAAACCTTCGAGGCGGTCGCCTCCTCTTTCTTCTACTGTATCAAATTCCTCACTGCCGATGGGACGGTCAGTACTGTAAAAAGAGACCAGTTAATGGCTAAGAAATGTTTGAATTACTCCTGTGTCGTAACTTCTTTCAATACTTCCCATGCCGTGTGTACCATTGAAACGATCAACAATCAACCGATGGAGATCGACGAGCCAAACACCTCGTACCAGCCCGACTCAGAGGACGACACCTCACAATGATGGACGGACGACATCGAGCCAAGGATCGGTTTCGAGCCAAGCCTCGACATCGATCCAAGGATCGAGTCCGAAAATCCTTCCAAACGAGAGTCGACCGTCCCCATTGAAGAGTTGGAAAGTATAACGATAGATCCGGCTTGCCCGGAGCGGGAAGTACAGATCGGCACAAGCGTCGACCTCGAGTTAAAGGAGGATCTGATCAATTTACTACGTAAGAACATCGGAGTCTTTGCCTGGTCGCATCAAGATATGGTTGGCATAAGTCCTGAACACGCTTGCCACTATCTAAAGATCGACCCGGCAAGGAAGCCTGTTCACCAGAAACGTAGGAGATTTGGTCCTGAGAAGTACGCAACGCTCGACATAGAAGTCAAAAAGCTACTCGATAACAAACTAATCAGAGTAGCTACAGACGAACCAGAGTGGGTCGCCAATGCGGTGCTCGTCAAAAAGCCGAACAGCTCCTGGAGGTTATGCATCGACTTCACCGACCTCAACGCGGCATGCCCAAAAGACCACTTTCCGATGCCTCATATTGATCACTTGGTCGATAGTACAACAGGTTGCGAAATGATGTCGTTCATGGATGCCTTCGCCGGATACCATCAAATCCCGATGGCGGAGAAAAATATAAAACACACATCGTTCCACACGGAAAAAGGCATATATTTTTGGGTCCGAATGCCGTTCGGCTTGAAGAATGCAGGGGCGACCTACCAGCGACTAGTCAACGGGATGTTCGCCAATCAGATCGGCAAGACCATGGAGTTCTATATTGACGACATCGTGGTTAAAAGCCTCAAGAAGGAAGATCACCTCAATGACCTTGACGAGACGTTCGTCATTCTCGAGAAATTCAATATGAAGTTAAACCCCAAGAAATGCAACTTCGGGGTAAGCTCTGGGAATTTGTTGGGGCACATCGTGAGCCAAAGAGGGATCGAGGCAAACCCCACCAAGATCCAGGCGATCCTCGACATGCAGGAACCACGGAATATCAAACAAGTGCAACGCCTCACGGGTTGTCTTGCTGCCCTCAACCGTTTCATATCTCGACTCGGAGACAACAGCAAAACATTTTTTGCTACCATAAAGAACAAGAAGTTCGCATGGACAAAGGAGAGTCAAATAGCGTTCGCAAAAATGAAGGAATATCCATCTAACCCCCAGATCTTGGCAAAGCCGATCCCCGGCGAAAAACTATTCCTTTACCTGGCAGCCTCGGAGGTCGCGCTGAGTGCGGTTTTAGTGCGAGCAGAGGGGCAAGCCCACTTGCCGATCTACTTCATTAGCCAAGCGCTCCATGACGCGGAGACGCGATACACGCCTCTGGAGAAGATCACATACGCCTTAGTCATGATTGTTCACAAGCTGAGGGCCTACTTCTTCGAACATCAAGTGGAGGTTCTGACGACTCTCCCCTTAAGACAAGTTTTGCACCGGCCAGACACCAACGGGCGACTCCTCAAGTGGTCACTAGAGATCGCCCAATACGGTATCACGTATGCTCCTCGCACGACGATCAAAGGCTAAGCCCTGGCGGACTTCGTGGTGTAATTAACATTCCCACCCAGTCCAACCCAGATCGGTCGCCCCGCGTGGAAGTTGTACGTGGATGGCTCGGCAACCAACACACGAGCAGGGGCAGGGATTGTCCTCATCAGCCCCGACAGCCAAAGTTTCACAAACGCCGTGCATTTCGGGTTTCGGGCGACCAACAATGAGGCCGAGTACGAAGCCTTGGTAGGCGGGCTCGACCTAGCCCTCGCCCTGGATGTTCGCCGTCTCCACATCTTCATGGACTCCCTCTTGGTCGTGAACCAAGTCAAGGGAGAATATGAGGCGCGCGGTGAATAAATGATCAAATACCAAGAGTTGGTCGCCGAAATGTGCACGAAGTTTGAAAAAGTTCTGATCGAACAAGTCCCGAGAGAGCACAACTCCCAGGCCGATGCCCTATCCAAACTAGCATCATCAGATGGGGCAACAGATTTCTCTAACATCCAAATCACAAAATCAGCAAAGCCGGCGATCGACAGAAACTTGGTTACCACAGTTGCCATTGCCGAGGAGAACTGAATGACTCCGTTCATTAAATACTTAAGGACGGAACGGTCCCTGACGACCGTATCAAAGCTCGCCAACTTCAACTCCGTGCGACCAGATACACTCTTTTGGACGATCGGCTTTACAAGCGAGCTTTCAGCCTTCCCCTCCTCAAGTGCATTACACCAGAGGAAGACCAGCTCGTTTTAGCCGAGATCTATGACGGGATCTGTGGAAACCATGCTGGCGGGCGAGCTCTCATCCACAAGACAACCAGGCAAGGTTTTTTCTGGCCTTCGCTTCAGAAAGATGCGATCGCCTATGCCAGATCATGTTGTAGGTGTCAAGTGATGGGCCCAAACATCAAAATCTCCCCCGAGCAACTCACTTCTATGTGCAGTCCATGGCCGTTCGCCCAATGGGGCATCGACCTCATCGGTCCCTTGCCAACGGTGCTAGGAGGATGTAAATTTGCCATTGTAGGGGTCGATTACTTCACAAAATGGGCTGAGGCCGAGCCACTCAACAAGATCGGCCAAGAACAAGTAATTAAGTTCATATGGAAGAACATCATATGCCGATTCGGGCTACCCCAGGCTATAATCTCCGACAACGAGAAGCAGTTCGACGGTTTGGAAGTCATGCAATTCTGCGAGAAGTGGCGAATCAAAAAGTTGTTCTCGGACCCCTACCACCCTCAGACGAACGGGCAGGTAGAGGCTGTAAATAAGATCCTCAAACATACAATCAAAGCACGACTCGAATCCAGCCAAGGACGGTGGGCGAGCGAGCTTCCTGATGTTTTGTGGTCATATCGAACGACGACCCGAAACTCAACCGGCGAAACCCAATTCACCCTCGCCTTCGGAACAGAAGTGGTGATCCCTTCGGAGATCGCCGTCCTCAGCCACCGAAATGAACAAGAGATGACGATGGACAATGATGTGGCTCGGAGGATCGACTTGGACATGCTCGAGGAACGGCGACTGACCTCGGAAATGAAGAACACAATCCACAAAAGGAGATCCGAGAAGTTCTTCAATTCGAAGGTCAAGGAAAGACGGTTCCAAGTGGGCGACCTAGTCCTCAAAAAGGTCCAGACTCACACAAGAGTCTTTGGCCCAAATTGGGAAGGCCCCTTCAGGATATCTAAGTGGCTAACTCGGGGAGCCTACGAACTTGAACACCCTGACGGCACTTCGGACCAATATCCCTGGAACGCCGTACATTTGAAGAAATACTACCAGTGAAAACTTTGTATTCAGTTTCAGTTACCCAATGTACAAAGAGTATAATGAGATTTTCCTGTCCCGTCTATATGATTCGCCTCGACGAAAACGAGCAACTAAAAAGAGGACGGCTCGCTCACCTTACAAGAGGTCATCGTCTAAACTTGACACACCTATGCAAGCGATCGCCCCTCCAAGCACAACGTATACCGTTGAGGGTCGTCATTCAACATGGCGATCCGAGGTAGAAAAAGTGCATCCATGGTCCTGGAGGTCGATGGAACCGACAGCTTCGTCCATGCAAGGTTCCTTTGGGCTGTGATCGCTCACCCTTCGTTTAAATACGAGGCAGGCGTAGCCGAAGGACCCTCCAAATAAATCTGTGGGCATGCTCGCACGCCCTCAAAGTACATCATCTAACATGATGTACCCGGACAAGGCGACGCGTCCCTACCTCGTCACAACGTATACCGTCGAAGGTCGCCATCTAACATAGCGACCCGAGGTAGAAAAGTGCAAACAAGCCGCGGACGTGGAGTCGAATAAACCAACGAACGCCCCGTGCAAGGACTCCTCCAGACTAAGACCGCTCGCCTTTCGTTTAAATACAAGGCGAACGCAGCCTAACGGAGGACCCTAACAATAAAGTGAGTCGCGGGACATACCTACGGATGGAATTTCCCTTGCACATAAAGACACGGTTATGGAGGTCGGTCCATCGAACTCAGCGACCGTGCACACAGTCATCCTCCCTCAAAGAATCGGCAAAACGAAGGATAGCTCACCAAACATACTATTTTCGTTCCCTTACTTGCACTAAGTAAACAAAAACAAGGGGCAAAGTGGAGATATTCCTAAAACGCGATCAGGAGGAAGGAACCATACACGATCGACTTCGTTCAGATACATACATGACGACCAGTTTTGCTCAAGAAATTTACAAGTAAGAATTTTCAAGTGTACCAATACATTCGGATCCATTCAACATTCAAACAGTCAATCAGGCGAACAAGGCATCAAATACAATTATATAAACATTTGTATAACATATGCAAATATTCAAAAGAGACGATCGTATATGTAAAAAATCAGATACGTAAAAGGAGTATTTTATTCCATCCGAAAAAATTGGTACATTCAAGCCCGAAGGCAATACAAGAGAAAAATAGAAAATTACAAGCAAAGGAAAACAAAATCACTCAGGCCGCCCCCAACTGACCTTCGCCCCCAACAGGCGGATCGGCGCGCGCTTCCTCACAGGCCTCGGGATAAATAAGTTTATCCGGAAGCGGATACCAGCTCAAATCAATCCCTCAGTCGGCGAGATCGAGGATCGGCACGGAGAAGTCCGGATGCAGGGGATGCTCAAGTACGTAGGCCTTGAAGGTTTCCATCATAGGGCCGACCTCGATCCCTACCTTCTTGGCAGCACGGATAGCGTCGGCGTAGGCCATATAATAGGCAAACTCGCCGACGTATCCCACATTAAGGTAGGGATCGGTCTTGATCTCCCTTAACTGCTCCTTCAACCCCGCAGTCGCCTTCTCAGCATCCGTAAGCTCGGCTACCTTGGCGTCCAGTTCTCCCTTCGCCTTCTCCATCTCGCCGTTGAGACGATCCACTATCGCCTTCAGCCCAGCCGCCTCCTCCTGCGAGGCCGCGTGCAACCGACGAGCATCCATCATCTGGTCGCGGAATCAATCGGCCACTTCCTTGGATCGGCCAAGCTCTTGCTTCATCAGGTCGAGGTCTTGTTTGGTCCATTTGGCCGTCTCAATTTATTCCTTCTCCATGGCCATGATCCGGTTAGCGAAATCGGCATTCTGGCTCCGAGCGATCTCGAGATCTTGATGCAGGCGAGCATTAGAGGGTCGCCCCTCGTAATCCTTAGCGGCTTGGGCGGCCATCGTCGCCGCCTGGAGAGTCAGGGCGAGCGTCGCCTGCATGGCATCTCTAGACCGCCGACGAGCAATCGCATCGAGGTCGGTCGTCCAGGCCTTAGGAAGAGAGTTGATGGCCCGGGAGACATAAGAAGGAACATCGAGGGACTGACGCAGAGACTTGCTCGCCAAGAAATCCAGCACCATCGGCGAGACGGACCCTGCAACACAAACAAAAAGAAACAAAAGAGTTAGTATACATCCAACATAAATAGCCTAACTCAGAAAGATCAAACCGGTCTTACCTGTTGACCAGCTCGGGGTCACGGACGAAAAAGGGCTTTTGCCCCGAGGAGTTTCGGCTTCGGCGATCGCCGCAGTCTTCAGGAAAGCAGCTGCTGGCCCGGACCCCACCGCCATCGGAACAGCAGAGATAGGCGGTGCGGAAACCGGTGGCTCCAAAATAGATACCTCCGCGTCAGGAGTCGGCAAGGACTCCTCCGGCCTCCGCCTCTGGCGGTTGCGCTGGAGCTATTCTTCCTCCCGAACTTCCGTCTCGACGACCAGCCCCGTAGTAGGTCTCACCGCAGGGACAGGATGGGATGTCGTTGCTTAGGCACAACCCGCCTTCTTGCCCTGGTGGAGACGACCCAAAAGACCATGATTCGACATGGAGATCTCTCGCGGTGGCTCGGTATAACGGGAAAAATGGATCTCTGTCAAAGAAGAAATTCAGACAAGTTAGACATCTACTTCAAATCAGACGATCGTCATACAGGAAAGTGGAAGTAAAAATTCATACCTAAAACCTTCAAGTGGCAAGGGTAGCGAAACAATCGAGCTCCCAACCGATGAAGTTCGTGGCTTATTGAGCGAACGTCGATGTAGGAGTCCGGCAGACCGCGGATTCGCTCCCAAACGATCAAGAAATCAAAGGGGAGATCACCGATCGCTGGAACGAGGGATCCTGCAAAAAGGAAACCAAATTAGATCAGTTCAAGGTGTGCCCAAATAAAGGGAGAGTTGAAACCCTTACTCAGATTCCTCTCCCGAAAGCTTGTGGGGATATCCAACTCTTCCTCTGGCTTATCGCTCGACGCCGACCTCCATGCCCCGCCGACCCAGCACCACTTTGCCAGGTCGCCCCAAACCTTGTTCGGCACCCCTAGGACCACCCTAACCATGCGACCCTGGATATGGTAGCCTCCAACCAATCCCTTCTGCGTGGTCAGCTTGAAAAGATAATTCATTTCCAGCGTAGAAGGCAGACGAAACAACCGATGACCGCCAAACAATATCAAGGTGCTGATAATCTGCAGCCAGGCGTTCGACGTCAACTGGAGCGGCGCCACATTCCAGGCGATCAGCAAATACGACACGGCGAACGGCAAGGGAAACCGCAATCCAACCTCCAGGATCATTTCACTGACAGCAACCATACCCTCGGGAGGCTAATCAGCACGTTCGTTCTCCGAGGGCACGTACAACGAAACATCAGAAGTAATGTGGAATTTCTCCCTCCAGCGAAGCAAGTCTTTCCTGGTCGCCGAACTCCGGATCTGTCCAAGGGTCCATAAGGAATGGTCCGCGGCCCGGAATGACATCCGCTCCACGGGCTCATAGGGGTGGGCGGCAGTATACGCCACGCCCACAGATGTCGATTTTTAACTAAAATAATTTAACTGAAGATGCTGGATTTTTCACGATGACACCAGAATTTGCCACTAATCAGGTACAATTATATGGTTTTAATCTTTTGTAAATGTCGATTTTTTTATACACTTGCAATTTATTTTTAGGTGTTCGGGTCTCATGAAGAATTGATTGAACTTATCCGTACGAACTAATACACTGAGAACAGATAGACTACACATGATATGTAATATATTATGTTAATTCAATCAATAACTTTTTAAATAAGTGTATCGTTAATAAATAATTGTTAATATATAAGTAACAACACCTAAATTGACGAGTAATTTGAGAAATTGGTGAATATTTTTGATGTTCTTGTGCACACGATCGTGTGTCCCATCGTGGGCACGACCGTGTACACGATCGTGTGCATATAAACTTTTGGTATTTTTGCCAATTTGATTTGTTGTGTTATCTAGAAGGATGTTTTGTGATTCAAAAATTGCTTGTTCAAACATTAATTACTATATAGCTTCTTATACAAACTCGTATTTGTCATTTCGTTGGAATTCATTAGTATCTGAGATATTTCATCCAGATGATGAACTTATCCGTACGAACTAATACACTGAGAATAGATAGACTACACATGATATGCAATATATTATGTTAATTCAATCAACAACTTTTTAAATAAGTGTATCGTTAACAAATAATTGTTAATATATAAGTAACAACACCTAAATTGACGAGTAATTTGAGAAATTGGTGAATATTTTTGATGTTCTTGTGCACACGATCGTGTGTCCCATCGTGGGCACGACCGTATACACGATCGTGTGCATACGTGGGTACAGTGCCAATTTGACACCATAGACACCGTGACATCTGGTTGCCAATGTGTCACACGATCGGAGCACATGATCGTGCCCATCGTGTGTACTGCAAAGGACAACATCAAATTATTTTATTATAAAATCCCATCGTGGGTCCCCCCCTTTTCAATATAAGCCCATCTTCATTGACTGAGAGTGAAATACATGAACCGTAGCCCCCTTTTCACTACAAACCCTAATAAATTAACATCAGTTAAAATCCATTAAAATCAAATACGCAAAATGAGCGGCCGATTACGAGAAAGCGATTTAGGTGGAATCGAAGCACCACCACCAAAAAGAAGAAGGTGGATACCTCCTCCCAATCCACCATACAGAACTAGGCCGAGAGGAAGATACTCAATGCCTAGAGTAAGTTTTTTGATTTTGTTGTATGTGTAGTGTGTGCTGCGAATTAATATGTTTCATGAAACAGGGCCTATTTAAAAATACTGCGAGTACTCCAGTCATACTAGATGGTGATGGTGATGATGATAATGATTTGGAGATTTCTGAGAAGACAAGTAAAGAAGTTATTTTAGAAGAGGAAGTTCATGAAGATGGTGATACAAGAATAAAGATACAGCAGCAGATGGGGGAAAAAGGATCCAAGTGATTGTGGTTTTTAAGTTATTATTGGATTTTTTGGTGTGATGGTGATGAACTTTTGTTTTGTAAAGTTATATGCTTTGGATATGCTTTTGCTGTAAACTATTGCTCTTTAAACTGAGCTACTTTGTTATGGTTAATGTTTGGCTCCATAATCACCTTTATTTGCTTTACATCACTGAACACTTATTTCAATTCAAAGATAAAGAAAATAGACACAAAATTATGCATTTCAACTAATAATCAGAATACTGAATCAATACATGGTCCATCGAGGATCAAAATATCAGCACATTATTGTTGCTAGTAAGTCACAAAATATAAAAATACATAAGCAATTTAAGTTTCATGGTATGGACATCCCCTTATGTCATGGTCATCATTACGGCAAATGCTACACCTCTTCTTCTGCCAGCGCCTTTGCCTCGTTTGTTCATCCATTCCTTGAGTTTCTTCAGGGATATTCAAATCCACACCACCTATAGGAATGAATGCTTTGCAAGATTTTCTATTGTGGCCGGTTCCTTTACACCTACTGCACACCTGAGGCCGTCCACCTGCGGGCAAATTTTCAACAGCGGACCGTGCGCGACTCATCCTTGGTCGGCCGGCTTGTCGTACCCCCTCTGGAGGTACGCAAACGATGTATGAGATCTCCGGTGGGACATTCCACTCATCAGGATGTGGGATGGGACTAATATGCTCCTTTTAACTCTCTCTAAGGCCTTGTTGCTTGAAATAACGACTAACAAAATCATACACGGACAAACCATTGCCGGCGCGCCTGTTACAATAAGAAATTATGTCAAGGATGTTGTATAGGATAATATATTTTTGATATTGATGAGGTGTAGGATAAATACAGACCAGCCCTGTTTTGCACACGATGGCAGAACACGATCGTGCCAATCGTGGGTTACGATCATGCCGATCATGGTTTACGATCGTGTGCATTCTGCCATGACCGTGGGCATGACCATGGCGTCCGACAGCACCCGCATGCCCACGGCCATGACCTTGTGCCACGACGATCGTGCCGATCGTGGGTTACGATCGTGTGCATTCTGCCATGACCGTGGGCACGACCGTGAGCGTCCGACAGCACCCGCATGCCCACGGCCATGACCGTGTGCACACGACAGCATAGACAAAAACATTGAATGGCCATGACCATGTGCACATGACAGCATAGACAATTACCTTATAGCGGCAACGGCATGACGACATGGAATCTGATCCAAATCAAACTCACGACAACAACATGTCCATGTTCGAAGGTCGACCTCATAAGAAACTTTGTTTTCTTCGACTTTATAAACAAGTGGGGTGGTAGCTCGAATGGTAAGAGTCAGACTGGCTTGCACAGAGTTAGAAAGCTTTTCAAAAGTGTACATTGTCAACTCATGGTCTCTTGATGTAGCTTCCCCCCGTTTCTCATCAAACCAATTCTCTAAAATTAGGAGAAATATCTCAAGTAACGAGCAAACAGGTAAACGCCTCGCCCACAACATACGATTATTAAAGCATTCAACAGCATTGGATGTCAAGAAGTTATAGCGTCGTACTGGACACTTCGACCTAGCCCACCTCTCTGGCTCAATTTCAGAAAGGCGCCTGTGAGCCCCATTAGGGCTTTCGATATGTAGTTTCGAAAAGTAGTTTTCAAAAACTTCTTCACGTTGCATGTAGGCAGCAGTTCTAAAGAGTCCTATAGCATGCGCACCGTAGGAGGTCAGATTTTTTGCAAGATGGTGATAGCACAACCCGTGGAATGCATTCGGATAGACGGCTCGAACAGCATTCTGAATGCTCTTATGTTGGTCACTCACAATCAGTAAATCTTCCATTGGATTGTAGCATCTGCGTAGGTTATACAGAAAATAAGTCCATGACTTGTTGTTCTCTATCGAACCGAGACCAACTGCAAGAGGAAATACTTGCTCGTTCCCATCAAATGTGACGGCCGCAAATAGAGTTCCTTTATTCCTTCCCTTCAGGTGGGTCCCATCAACTATAATCACCGGTCGAAGGCACGTATCAAATGCCCTAATACTCTGTCCGAGTACAACGAACATGTGGCAAAACACTCCATCACGAGTCATCTGCAAATCATAAATTGTCCCTGGATTACGCTGTTTTAACAAATACAAATAAGATGGGAGCCTCTGATACGACTCATCAAAGCCGTCATACGTATTCTCTATCACTATATTCCTCGTCCAGAGAGCAAAACTGTATAGCATGTCAATGTCGTACTCCCTACACATCTCTGCAATCATCTCCTTTAGCCTCAAAGTGACCCCCTCACCAGTCAATCTTTTAGCAAAATAATGGGCGGCAACCTCAGAAGTGACCGATCGTGCGGCAGCACGGTTCAAATCAGGGTGACAGCTATGCTCCAATGTCAACTTAGTAATTCTCCAAATAGTTGCACCCTCAATAGCACACAACCTAAACTGACAATTTTTTCGTCCACTCTTACAGACAAACACTATACGTTTATCGGCGGAACGATCAGTGATACACTGTAGCATGTTTTCCAAATGATACATTCCTACAGTTATCCTCAACTCTGTCTTGGAACGAAAGGTGGACCCCAGCTCTAGCTGACCGGTAACCGATGGAGGCTGCTCGACCCAACCCAAAGTCCCGGTACTACCGGGGTCCGGAAATGGAATGATCCAGTTACGCATTGATTGTAGATGCTCATGCTCGCTCGCAGATTGATGGTCGGATGAGAAGTTCCGACGACTCATAATCCTATCCAATTGGGCCGGTTGGCGAACTCAAGCAAGAAATTCCGCATATAGTGACTCAAGCAAGTCTTTACAACAATCTTCATCTTCGGATGTATGCACCTCCTCATCTTCCTCGTCTTCCTCATCTTCCTCATATTGATACTCTTTGGAAGGCATGTCATAATTTATTTTGCCGCGCTCTACTCTCGAGCTGCTACATCCCATATTAACCTCGGGAGTGGAGGAGCTACTGTTCTCAACATAGACCTCAGGATCCTCCTTGTATTCTACTAGTAATCGAAGTATCTTGGTATCGCCCCGTAATAGGACTTTTACTTTGTTTCCCTTGGCCATGTGTGTCAAGTACCATAATTTGTAATCGGACTCATTTGGACCACCCAAACCCTCTCTGATAACCCCCACAAGGTTTGCACGACTAATTTTGCTCGTGTCGATATAGACAAAAAAGGAGTCCCCGTCTACATATGTCGATCGCTCCCAATGACCACCGTGATGTATCAAAATACACTGCCACGACATCTGATTACAAAATGATGAATAACTATTCAGAAAACTGAGCGAACAATATTATAAAACGGTCTGCCTTGGACACGACCGATGCACACGGTCGTATATTACCGTGTGCAGTGATCGTGTGCAAGTTTCTGGCCATGAACACGATCACTGCACATGATTGTAGACGATCGTGTTAAACGATCGTGAACACGTTAGTAGTGCGGACGATGTCAAGGTCGTTGGACATGACCGTTGCACACGATCGTCGCACACGGTGGCTTCCCATTGTGTGCAGCGATCGTGTCCGTAAGAACAGATCGGGAATTTTTTTTTCAAGCGGTCAAATACTGATGCATACCTTCTTTATGAACCCAAAAGCACGACAAATGAAGTCCTATTTCAACGTCAACTTTTCTTTTCGACTAATCTTGTGATTTCTATAAGATTTTTGAGAGACCCTTTGTCAAAAATGGTTGTGTTGTTTTAATGTATATGTTTGTAGTTAAATTTTGGTTCTTGGACATTAATATCGATCGGAGCAAATGAGGAAAGTAAAAAAGACACGAAGCGTACTATCCAGGCTAGTACGACACGGGCCGTGTCATTCGACACGGTCGGGTCGGGCATCTAGACGTTTTTTTGAGTTTCTGGGCAAATATGACACGGGCCGTGTCGTTTGACACGGTCGGGTCAGGTGGGCAGACGATTTTTGACAAATCTGAGCAGGTATGACACGAGGCATGTCCAACAAGGCCACTTCCCTCCGCCCAATCAATATGACCGGTTGTAAGTATTTCTTGACCCAAAGTTTTTATTGTTTAAATACTATACCCCCTTCGTGTGTACATTCTTTAATTCAAGTTTGGAGGGAGATATTGGATCAAGATATACTTATATTGTTCGGTTTTTTAAAACCTTGTTTTGTTTGTTTATTTTATTGTTTGTTTGTTTCTATTTTTTTCGAATTTTGGTGTGAAGATTTGCTTGGATTTTGGTGTGAATTGTTGTTTCTGAACTTGGTGTGTTTTGACTATTATGTACTTGGATGAAACTCGAAAGAATGAACTCTTGTCCTGGATATCTCGGGATTTATTTTGTTATTTTGATATGCAAATCGAGGATAATTTGAAGAGTAAAAAATTGTAGAATAATCAAAAGGGTGTGAAATTGAATAAATAGTTTAATATCTTGGAAATATGAACAAATCTAACTTGTGAGCTTTTGAGCCTCCGTGCATTATTTATGCAAGTTTCATTGTCGAGTGTATCATTCATGTTTTAAGACTCTATAACTTGCCTTGGTATCTTATTCAAAACTACAAGCGTGTGTGCAAATTAGTGAAAGTGATTTTAGGCGATTTTTATTGGCAACCCTTCAAACCTTTTGGCCAACCCGAAAATTTATTTCCCTAGTTAGCCCGATTAAGCTTAAAGCCTATTTCTTGTTAGCCACATTATGAGCTTTCTGTTCCATTATAAACTTTTGTCCCTATACTTGAGCTTATTAGAACAAATTGGCAAAAGAATGAAAAGATGTGTGGAGGCGATTGGGAAGATTGTTGGTTCAATTGCAATGATTCATCAAAATAAATTTGAAGGAAGAATGGTGTAATTATAATGATGATGTTGTCCACCACATGAAAAGAAAAAAACAAAGAGTGGACACAAAAAAAGAAGAAAAAAAGAAATGAGATTTATTGGAGTGATAAGGAGGAAATAAAATAAATGGAGCAATAAGGAGGAATAAGGTTGTGATTCTTATTTTCAAAAGCGCTTAGTGCGATTATATTAAATCAAGGGGTTGAAGAAAGCAAATTCCAAGGAAAACAAAATTTTGAGCTTCTAATTGAGCGAGGTGATTATTGATAACACTCATTTTTACACATATTTTTATAAGGTTTTTCCGGATTTTAAGATCCTAAAATGTGTAGAATTGTGTCGTTTGTACTCATATTGTGTTTGTTGGACTCGATCACGCTTGGGTATATTTTATTTGAATTTATAGGTGTTTTAAGGACATTATCAAGCAAGACCGAAGTCTCAATCCCCAAATACATATCAAGCAATTCAGAAACGAGAGAACGAGGCCTAAAACGATGAAGATTGACGCACTACCTGTCGTATTTTCCAATCTCCAGATTCATTACTTCGAATAAGAATGTGTTCTATATATATATGGATTACTCATGAAATCAGCTTCGCAAGGGTATATCATACGCTAAATTCCAAGGTGTATTGAGGGAGATATGGCTTCTAGACCACGACTTCACAGTTCAGAAAGTTTTTGCATTTTCTGGGACAGTATGACATGGGCCGTGTCAAATGACACGACCGGGTCTGCTGTCCAGAAAGTTTTTGCATTTTCTAGGACAGTATGACATGGGCCGTGTCACTTTTCGGTGGAAAAATCACTTTTTGACATTTTTGAAGATTTGAACATGAAAAAGTGATTTTTTAAGTTTTATAAAAAGAGGATATGGGGCAAGACTTGGAATATGCTGAAGATTGGAGAGATTGGAGAGAGAGAAACAAAAGATTTGAGAGTTTTTCATCCAAAAAGAAGGAGATTTGAAGGAAACTCTTGAAGAACACTTCAAGAACATTTGAAGGCTTCAACCGGGATAAATCAAGAAACCATTCGAGTTTTATCTTCTTCCTATCTTTTATTCATTTTGTTGTTTTTTTTAGCATGAACATGATGATTATTAATCTTTCTTTCATTACCATGTCCGGATAAACTCGTTAGATTCCGGGCATGGGAGTACGTTGATTTGTTATGGTTTTGAGGGATTGATGATTATATATATCTAGTGTGATTTCTTTATCAAATACTTGGTTTTGATTCATGTTTAGACACTTGATCAATATTTTTATATGTTTAACTTAATTGCTCATAATTCGAGAGAATAGGGCATTAATAGGTTTCGAGTATTTGACGTAGTAAATTACGAGATTGAGAAATCGGTGATAAGCTATGATGATGTTTAAATCTTATGAACATTTTGGAGTTAGATAATTTATAGTAAACGGAGACGTTGTTATAGGTTGTTTAATATACGTTTTAATGCATCTCGAGAGGGACTTTAGAATATTATTGTGATTATCATTTTGGAAACACACTTAGAACTTTTGGAACCAATCCCGACTAAACTTAGTGATCAACGAAAACCGAGCCTTGGAATCTTTCTTTCTAAACTCTTGTAATTCTCCTTAATTCGGATATTTTCTTTTATTGTCATCATTTTATTTTATTTCGTTAACCATCCATTCAACTTTCGATCGTCTAGATAAAACCGGAATCATTATAATCTAGTACTCAACGCAATAGGAATATTTAGTCTCTGTGGAATACGACCTTGCTCGCCGCTTTCTACATTTACTCCGTACACTTGCGGATTGTTTAAAAATATAGCGAACAAGTTTTTGGCGCCGTTGCCGGGGACTAATTTATATTTGTTAGTATTGATATTACGATAAGTGTTTCCGGTCTTACTTTAGACATATTTTTCTGTTTTATTTTATTTTGTTACTTCCGTATTGTTTTTGGCCGTGTTGCAGGACGTACATGAACACCCGC
Source organism: Orobanche coerulescens (assembly GCA_033398695.1). Taxonomy (NCBI): domain Eukaryota; kingdom Viridiplantae; phylum Streptophyta; class Magnoliopsida; order Lamiales; family Orobanchaceae; genus Orobanche; species Orobanche coerulescens. Next base: position 68,588,474 of record CM065810.1, read on the forward strand.
TCCTCTCGAGAACCTTTGGAAAACTTTATTCCCGAAGTAGAGGCATTTGCTCGAAGAACAAGTGTTGCTACACGGAAATTACAAAGAGATCTATCTGACGAAATGGAAAGAGCGGGAGACGTAATTGCCGACATGGGCAATGATAATGCAATAGCCCACAATCCAAACAATGAAGGCGTAAATTATTAAAAGCAAACAACAATAATATAAACGGTCCCACAACTCAATATTTCTCTCTCTTGCAAAAAACTCTCTCGCTGCATCTCTCGTAGAACCAAAAACCCCCGTCGTGAAATCCTTCGCCGACCAGAAAATGTCGAACTCCGACTAGCACAGAGAATCTGAAGACGCCAGAAGTTCCGCTAGTGACACTCCATCTGAAGAGGAATTCGTCAATGAGCCGCCGGTTAGTGTATTTTCATTCACACACGATCGTGCCACGACGGTTGTTCATCATCCCACGATGGTGCTGAAGAAGATGACACCATCGTGTACACGATGGTCTTTCGTGGGCACGATAGTTTACACACGACGGTCGTCGATCGTGTGTTCCGTCGTGTGCTAGAAGACCAAAGGCTACTGCCCTGCATACGATGGCATGCACACGATCGACGCCCGTCGTGTGGCACACGATGGTCTTCACACGACGGGCGTCGATCGTGTGCAAGGCAGATTTTTTTTTTATTCTGTTAAGCATTCTATCATATTCTTATGAGTTGTATGTCTATATTGCAGACTAGTTGCGTATGGAAGAGACCTACATTGCGTTTTGTTACACGTCAAGTGAATCTTTACATACGGGAGGTGGTATTTAAAGAGATCATTGAGACACTAAGAAGTATGAGCCGCAATTCCGCAGTTGCTGATTGAGCTATCGAGAGCTTGACGGAGGGGGTCCTGGGGCGCTTGATTAAAGTTAGGATAAATGGGAGTTCAAATACTGCCCTACATCACTTGATTGCCCGTCAATTGGAGGGTGATCAAATCCCCCCGGATGAGTCGTGGTTCCAGGTATGCGGGAGGACCATTCGTTTTACGGCCCGTGATTTTGCCATGATCACTGGACTCTATTTTGGAAACTCTACCTTCCATACACAGGACAACCATCTCCTTCCGTCTGACGGTATTTTCCACAGAATACTCCATGGCAAAAATATTAAGGTTAGTGTTCTGCGGAAGAGGTTCAATGCTCGAGATTTTGGTAGAGGCATAAGAGATTATATGAAGATTTCCAATTTGCTTATATACTACTACTTTATCCTATGCCGTGACGACATGATGGTCGAGACATGGGCATGGGCATTAGTTGAGGATTTCGAGCAGTGGGATATGTTTCCTTGGGGTTCTTATGCCTTTGGGGTTTTATCTTACTACATAGGCAACGTTGCCATGAAGGAGGGACAAGAGCACAAGGACTATCACTTCTATGGTCCTGTTTGGGCTTTACAGATATGGTCGTATGAGATGATTCCTTCATTGGGAGCATTGTGTGGTATTCGAGATAAATTTGTCCAAGTCCCCCGATGTTTGATGTGGACTACGGGGAAGATGTTTTGTGATTTCACTCATTTCTTCGACGATAAGGTACATAAATTTGTAAACGTATTTTCTCCCGACTTCATCTCTTCAACGTTATGTGATTGCCCATCTAATGGTATGCTTTAATGACTAATTTTGCAGCACAGAGTATTTCCCTCTTTACCGCATCTGGAGGAGGATGAGGCTGAGTACTACTACCTGAGCTTTGAGAATGGCTCGCCATATGACGTTAAGTTCATTAAGCCTATAAGAATAGCTGTGAAGAACAAGGGGGATGAGCCTGCGCCGATCCCGAGAAAGAAAGTTATGGATAGGTTGAAGAAGGCTGCTGGGAAATTGATTACATATGAGTCGGCACATAAAGTGTCGAAGCGACGCCGGCGGAGTACCCCACCAGTAGATGGTGCGGAGACATCGGACCGGGAGAGGCAGCCAGAGAGGGTGTGTTGTATCCACGGACTTCCTTGTCCGGACCACACTCAGGGCACGAGCAGGGATGAGTACTTCGATCGCCATTTGAAGGCGGTCTTGTACGACGAGTCCGAGACGGGATTTATTGCTCGAGTTTCTCGCCGGGTGCTTTCTGGGATTGTGGATTTCTTCGGACCTACACATAGACGTTCTAGGAGCCCAGTGCACTACTCAGCTGGGAGCCATGATAGGCCTCGTCATTCTGCATCTGTTAGCAGCGCCCAGCGGAGGATTCCTAACCCTCCACGTCACTCAGTCTCTGGTGCAGCCCACAGTCACCATTCTCAGCGTCAGCCTAGTCACCATTCTCAGCGTCCCCCTACCCACCCTTCTCAGCGTCCGCCTACCCACCATTCTGAGGTCCAGCACAGTCACCATTCTGAGATCCAGCACAGTCATCATTCTCAGATTCATCATTCTTTTGAGCGGACTCAGTAGCCCCTTGATTACGAGCATCAGTATGAGCCATTTGACGCGTCGTTTCAGCAGTATGGGACGATATTCGACTGGTTTCAGGACGAGCATCATTGTAGTGCGATGTTTCATTGTGAAGGTGGTGGTCCTCAGCATCAGCCTCCATTTCAAATCGAGCAGCCAGTTTTTGAGATCGAGCAGCCGGCTGTACAGCTCTCTGATCGTTATAGTTGTGAGAGGGATGATGAGGGTGATGAAGATGGTGAGACTGCCGGAACGCAGCATTTGGGTGAGCGTAGTCTTCCACCGCGAGTGAGTCGACCATCCGCTGCTCTTCGGGAGCCTTTTGTGGTTGCGCCTCCAAGAGATAGCGAGGCTCTGAAGAAGTTGTACCTACACTTTAGGAGGGAGCAGCCACATGATGCTATTGTCCGGAATTTGGAGACTGGGCATGCTCTCACCCAGGCATTATTTGACCGGATAGAGTCTAGCCGTGAAGACTTTGATGCCGAGGTGATAGACTGTTATGTGCTTGCGACTCGAGCGAGGCTTCGGAGGGGAGTCCGTAGTGTTGGTGTCGGTAGAGTTGGCACTGTACTTGCCGGATCCCAATTTTACGTAAGTTCTATAACCTACTCGCTTGTATATCATTGGTGTGATGTGGATTTTTTTGTTAATTTTGTGGTTTGACTTTTTGTAGTTAGTTTTGGCCAACGAGTTTGCAAGACTCCATCCGGATGATCCACTTGGTATCAAGGTGACAGGGAAGCCGGTTTACAAGGATTGGAAAATTCCTAAATGCATCGAGGACTACATGACAGGTCTTGATACACCACATGCGGTTCCATGGTTAAATTGCAATGAAGTAAGATTGAAATTTATATTTATAAATGATTTGCTATGTTTGATGTGATGATCTTATATGATTACATATTTTGTTTCAACAGATCATTGCCATTTGTTGCCTCGACCAGAGCCACTGGGTGACTATCAAGATTGACATCATAACATGGACTGTGAAGTTGTACGATTCCTTGTCACACCACCACGAAGATGGTCGATACCGATTCAACCAACTGCGACCGATTATGCGTCTGATGCCTCGTGTGCTAGCTCAATCCGGGTATTGGCTGAACAACCAATTGAAGAAGAAGTATGACACGGAGATGAGTTTCAAAATTATGCCACGAGAGCTACAGTTCATACAAAATGACAATCACAGTTGTGGCCCCTTCGCGTGCATGTACTTGGATCGACTCGTCTCTGCAAACCCAGGAGCAAGGCACCAAATCAAGGAACTTAATGAGAAATATATTAAGAAATATCGATATGGTTTAGCTGCTAAAATCTTTATGTTGTCTTTAGACATGTAAAATGGTTTATGGCGTGTTGTGTTGTGGCAAGATTAATGTGTCGTGTTGTTAAATATTTATGTTGTATTTAGACAGTTTTGGCAATATGAATGTGTCGTGTTGTTAAATCTTTATGTTTTGGCTCTGTGTTACACACGATGGATGAACACGATCGTGGCCATCGTGGGTCACGATCGTATTGTGTTGTTAAATCTTTATGTTTTGGATCTGTGTTACACACGATGGATGAACACGATCGTGGCCATCGTGGGTCACGATCGTGTTGTGTTGTTAAATCTTTATGTTTTGGCTCTGTGTTACACACGATGGATGCACACGATCGTGGCCATCGTGGGTCACGATCGTGTGCAATTTGCCCATGGTCATGGGTTGTTGTTGTCGTGTGCGCACGTTGGCTGCCATGACCGTGTGCACATAACCGTGTGTCCCATCATGGGCACGACCGTGTGTCCTATCGTGTGCATATAAACTTTTGGTATTTTTTACAATTTGATTTATTGTGTTATCTAGAAGGATGTTTTGTGATTCAAAAATTGCTTGTTCAAACATTAATTATTATATAGCTTCTTATACAAACTCGTATTTGTCATTTCGTTGTAATTCATTAGTATACGAGATATTTCATCCAGATGATGAACTTATCCGTACGAACTAATACACTGAGAACAGATAGACTACACATGATATGCAATATATTATGTTAATTCAATCAATAACTTTTTAAACAAGTGTATCGTTAACAAATAATTGTTAATATATAAGTAACAACACCTAAATTGACGAGTAATTTGAGAAATTGGTGAATATTTTTGATGTTCTTGTGCAAACGATCGTGTGTCCCATCGTGGGCACGACCGTGTGTCCTATCATGTGCATATAAACTTTTGGTATTTTTGCCAATTTGATTTATTGTGTTATCTAGAAGGATGTTTTGTGATTCAAAAATTACTTGTTCAAACATTAATTACTATATAGCTTCTTATACAAACTCGTATTTGTCATTTCGTTGTAATTCATTAGTATATAAGATATTTCATCTAGATGATGAACTTATCCGTACGAACTAATACACTGAGAACAGATAGACTACACATGATATGCAATATATTATGTTAATTCAATCAATAACTTTTTAAATAAGTGTATCGTTAACAAATAATTGTTAATATATAAGTAAAAACACCTAAATTGACGAGTAATTTGAGAAATTGGTGAATATTTTTGATGTTCTTGTGCACACGATCGTGTGTCCCATCATGGGAACGACCGTGTACACGACCGTGTGCATATAAACTTTTGGTATTTTTGCCAATTTGATTTATTGTGTTATCTAGAAGGATGTTTTGGGATTCAAAAATTGCTTGTTCAAACATTAATTACTATATAGCTTCTTATACAAACTCGTATTTGTCATTTCGTTGTAATTCATTAGTATATGAGATATTTCATCCAGATGATGAACTTATCCGTACGAACTAATACACTGAGAACAGATAGACTACACATGATATGCAATATATTATTTTAATTCAATCAATAACTTTTTAAATAAGTGTATCTATCACACCCCCTTGAAGTTGACTATCAGATACCGGATATTAAAAATATCCTTATTATATTTTACACCACAGCGGAAAACTTAAAACCTTTAAGAGGAAACTCTTTTTACACACCAAAAGTCACTTTTACACATCAGCCGACTATTATATTACAACCAAAAGAAAACATCGGCTGTATAGGTTTATAAGCAAACTTAGACTTAACACACACAGAGAACACTCCACAGGTCTGATGTTCATATACAACGGCTCGTTGGTGTAGAGAAGCGTCCCATATGTCAACCTATGCCTGATACCCCGAATTATTACCTGTATCACAAGAATTCAACTAAATGAGCGAAAGCTCAGTAAGTAGTGACACACAATGCATGAATGCATTTATGAATGAGTTTGTGAAATGCAATTTCATTTTTCCTTTAACTTTCAAAAACTCTTTTATAGCGCGCTGCTATGTACACCTCGAGTTCCTGGCCCGGGCCAAAAGTGTGCATGTCCAACCATAGCCAGAAAAAAAACTGCCCAATCATAACACATGGGTCATCCTGGCGTGTCCCAGACTCCACCAGGATCATGGCTATATGGTGCCCAATCATACAAATGGGTCACCACGGTGTGTCCCAGACTCCACCGCAAAACATAACACAAAGTGTCCAATCATAACACATGGATCACTATGATGTGCCCCAGACTCCGCCACAAAATAGCCCCTTACCAGTAGCCCGCGATGCACATAACCAAAACAGTTTGTTCTGATCACCTTTAGAACGCCTGTACTATGATCAATGCATGCGACAACCTCCAATGCTATGCTATGATCATATGCATCGTGATAATACCATATGTATAAATGCTCTATGGGACATGTCACACAATAAGAATAGAGCAATATGTTATCCACATATACACAAGGTATAAGCAATATCTAAAACATCAATCATTAGCACATATTTCAGACAAATGCTCTTGTGATACAGTTTTGCAATCAGTTACTACTTACCTTGTTCAGGTGATACCTTTGCTTTTATACCAATAAGAGTTGGTTGTGATGATATGTCTTCAAATCCTGTTTCAAGGAGTGCCTTTAAAGAATCTATATGGTATACACAAGGTTTAATTCACTGCGTATCCGAAGGGTTTTACCAATTTCACATAATTAGTATTCTACAGATTTTATGTGCGCATTTCGTTATATACGAGCATAATACTCTATCCTTTTTGCACTCCTAACTCATTATGAAGCCTATTACTTTATGTTCATATTGTTAAATAAACTCTTATAGGCCACAACTCTAGGATTCTACAACAAAACAATGGTTTAGGGGAATTTATCAAGATCTTGAAATCACTGAATTTGTCCCGCGTATATCCACTTAATTATATGTCGGATTTGCATGAATTTCTGATATAGTATACCTAATATACTTAAGAACATGTACATAGCAACCTCTACCCCTGAATCACACGAATTCAATACTATCCACACATATTTTCAAATGGTGGCAGAATTGATTCTTTTGTTGTCTTAGTGAGTTTTAAGCCCTATAAATCCACCTTAAACACAATTTTAGGCCATGTATGAGTTCTAAACACCATTAGAACGTATATAAGCACCTAAAACAGCTCTCACAACTTCATATCATACCATAAATATAGCAAGAACAAGAATAAAACAAAGATGACTCACCTTGATTGTGAACTGAATTGAGGTGTTGATGTTTTTTGTGATTTCTCCTCAATTTTTTGATGTATTTCCGAAGTTTGGAGCTTATGGATCGAGTTCAGAGTGTCTATAAGAGTTTAGAATCCGTTTCCTCCCTTATCTAAGTGAAAGAGTCGGTTTATAAGGGTGAAAGTTCTAAAATGCCCCTCAATGGCCTCCAGAAGTCAGGTTTAGAAGAATGGACCGGTTTAAGTTGTTATAATCCGGTTCTTGGATGTTTTAAACCGGTTCTTAGTAGGTATTGATCATGTTTAGGGTATGGATGTATGGTCCAAGGTTTTTGATAAAGTTTAATATGTATTTTTATTGTTTAAACTCAGCTACTTTTGCGAATACCTTCGAAAGTGGTAGAAACTGAGTTTGTTATTATCTTTATGAAATTTTATATAACTAAACCATAGAAATAAGAGTCCGAGTACTCACTTAGAAATATGACATTATTGGATAATGAACTAAAGGACAAATTCCATTCTACCCGACCGCATTTGGGACGAATAAGGTACTTACACATCGAATGACTTAACAAAGGTTATCACTGAGGCACTGAATTTCATCATTGATGGTATTCACCAGTATCAAGATGTTTGACATGTGTTATCGGAATAAGAAAGGGTTATTTACTTGAATCATCAATCCAAATTGACTCAGCATACCCGCCGACTATAGCCCCGAGACAAACCGATAGACACGTCACTGATATTACTTACTGCTTATAGGCTTACCACTTGAACTTGGGGTTATGTTCAATGCTTAGACACTTCAATGCCGTTAACTTAACTATAAAATAAGGTGAATCATGAAATTCCAAATAATACTTAATAACAAGTAATGCATGAATCATATTATTCAAATAATAACAGTTTCATGTCACACTGTCACATTTTTATACGATTAAGCATGAATTCTAGCATGTTTTAAGATTAATATGTTATTATTGACTAGACCTTGTGTGTGAGTCTTTGGGCATCACAATATTCCATCCTTATAGAAATTTCGTCCTCGAAATTTACTTACCGAATAGAGCCGGATATTTATGCCTCATTTCATCTTCCTTTTCCCACGTGGCTTCTTCAATTGAGTGATTCTTCCACAACACCTTAAAAAATGATATCTTTTTGTTCCTCAATTCTGTTTGCTTACTATCCAGGATCTTGACTGGTGTCTCTTCATAATTCAAGTCCTCACTTAACGGCAATTGCTCATAGCTCAATATATGTGATGGATCCGAGACATACCTCTTCAACATTGAAACGTGAAAGACATCGTGAACATTTGTTAGTGATGGCGGAAGTGCTAACCTGTATGCCACTTCTCCAATTCTTTCCAGTACCTCAAATGGGCCTATGTATCTTGGATTTAATTTCCCTTTCTTTTTGAATCTCATGACGCCCTTCATTGGTGCCACCTTGAGAAACACTTTATCCCCGACATCAAACTCAAGCATTCGTAAATCGGTTGTCCGCGTAGCTCTTCCGCCGACTACGAGATGTTACCATTCTTTTTCTAATTTTCTCAATGGCTTCTTTGGTTTTCTCGCACCACCTGCGGTCCAAGAAACTTCCTCTCACCCATCTCATCCCAATGAATCGGTGATCTGCACTTTCTGCCATAAAGAGCTTCGTAAGGCGCCATGCCAATAGTCGAGTGGAAGCTATTGTTATACGCAAACTCTATCAAAGGCAGGTAGGTATTCCACGACCCTTGGAAATCCAGTACGCACGCTCTTAACATGTCCTCCAGAGTCTGGATAGTTCTCTCCGACTGACCATCAGTCTGTGGGTGAAACGCTGTACTGAACGCCAACTTTGTTCCCAGAGCTTTGTGTAAGCTCTTCCAGAATGATGAAGTAAAACGAGGATCTCTGTCTGATACAATTGATAAAGGCACGCCATGCAATCTTATAATTTCTCTAACGTATAGATCCGCCAACTTATCCATGGAATACGTAGTATGTACTGGAAGAAAGTGAGCTGATTTTGTAAGGTGATCAATTATAACCCATATGGCATCGTGACCTTCTCTGGTTCTTGGAAGTCCAACTACAAAGTCCATAGTGATGTCTTCCCATTTCCATTTAGGAACATCCAGTGATTGTAATGTCCCTGCGGGTCTTTGATGTTCTGCCTTTACTTGTTGACAAGTTAGGCACTGAGCCACAAATTTAACCACATCGTTCTTCATCCCAGGCCACCAATAGTACATCTTTAGGTCCTTGTACATCTTGGTGGTTCCAGGATGTACTGTATATGGAGCGTTGTGAGCTTCTGACAGTATCTCCTTCTTCAGATTACTATTGTCCGGTACACATAGCCTCCCCTTGAAGTTGATAACTCCATCTGGTGTAATTCCGAAATCCTTGGATTTGCCTGTCTCAACTTCTTCCTTCAAATGAGACATATATGGATCTGTAAGTTGATCCTGTTTAATGGTCTCAAGTATGGTAGGTTGCAGCGTCATTGAAAATAGTTTTCTGACATGCCTTTCTTGCACAATCTGCAATCCCCACTTCTCCAACTCTCGTAATAATGGTTTCTCAGTCCCTATTAATGCCGATACGCTAGCATTAGACTTTCTACTTAAAGCATCTGCAACAACATTTGCCTTACCTGGATGATAGTTTATTGTGCAATCATAATCCTTAACCAATTCCAGCCATCGCCTTTGCCGCATATTAAGTTCCTTCGGTGTGAAATAATACTTCAAGCTCTTATGATCCGTGTAGATTTCACATCTTTCTCCATAAAGGTAATGTCGCCACATTTTCAAGGCAAATACTACGACTGCCAATTCAAGATCATGAGTTGGATAGTTTTTCTCGTAATCCTTTAGTTGCCGTGAAGCATAAGCAATTACTCTTCCATCTTGCATAAGCACAGCTCCCAATCCTGACCTTGACGCATCACTATAAATAACAAACCTTCCCGCAATTGTTGGAATCGAAAGGATCGGTGCAGATGTTAACCTCTGTTTCAGTTCTTCAAAACTCTTTTCACATGCGTCAGACCACTGAAACTTAACGTTCTTTCTCGTCAATTGAGTAAGCGGTGAGGCTATCTTGGAGAATCTTTCAACGAATCGTCTATAATAACCTGCTAACCCCAAGAAACTGCGTACCTCATGAACATTCTTCGGTCTGGGCCACTTACTCACGGCTTCCACTTTCCCTGGGTCAACTGAAATTCCTTCCTTCGACACTACATGCCCAAGGAATGCCACTTGTTCCCTCCAGAATTCGCATTTCTTAAACTTAGCATATAGCCTTTTATCCTTTAGGATACCCAACACTATTCTTAGATGTTCTTTGTGCTGATCCAATGATCGAGAGTAGATAAGGATGTCATCAATAAAGACAATGACAAACTTATCCAAGTACTCCCTAAAGACTCGATTCATTAAATCCATGAAAGCAGCAGAGGCATTGGTTAGACCAAAAGGCATCACCAGAAATTCATAGTGTCCATACCTGGTTCGAAATGCCGTCTTTGGTATGTCATCTTCTTTGATCTTCAATTGATGGTAACCCGACCTTAAATCAATCTTTGAAAACATTGCAGCTCCACAAGTCGGGTCGAATAAATTGTCAATCCTTGGTAAAGGATATTTGTTCTTGATGGTCACTCTATTCAATTCTCTATAATCGTCTGAGTCTCATGGTACCATCCTTCTTCTTGACGAAGAGTACTGGGGCTCCCCATGGTGAAAAACTGGGTCGTATGAATCCTTTATCAAGCAATTCCTGCAACTGAATTTTTAATTCTTTCAATTCTATAGGAGCCATTCTGTATGGTGTTTTCGATATTGGGGCCACTCCTGGAATCAGCTCAATGTTGAATTCAATTTCTCTGTCTGGAGGTAGCCCTGGTAAATCCTCTGGGAATACTTCTAGAAATTCCTGTACCACAGGTACATCTTCGGGTTTGTGGATCTGCTCCTTCTGTTTGTCCACCACACTGGCTAAATAACCGACACATCCATTTCTAAGTAATTTTTGTGCCATCATTGCTGAAATTATTCTTGTTCTCAATTTGCTGCTACTCCCAACAAACACAAACTCCTCTTCATTTGGTGGTTGGAATGTAACAATCTTCTTTTTACAATCCATAGTAGCATGATGCTTGGATAACCAATCCATCCCTAGAATTACTTCATAATCCGACATGTTGAGCACAATGAGATCAGCATCCAGTTCCCGGTTATTGATTACTACACTACAGGATCGGAGAACTTTGTCCGAGGTCAAGAGTTCTCTGAAGGGGTAGACACATTAAATCGCCACCAAACTCTTCCGGTGGTTTGCCCAACCTTCTCACATACTTGGTTGATGCAAATGAATGTGTTGCTCTGGATCTAACAATGCATATGCGGGAATACCACAAATTAGTATGTTACCCGAGACGACCATAGGTTGGCATCACCTCTGCACAGGTGATTGCAAATACTCTTCCTTGTACTTTCTTCGGCTCGGAGTCATTAGAGGTACACTCCTTCGCAAAATGACCCATCTTTCCACATTTGTAGCAGGCTCCGGGTCCTTCCATGCAGACGCCAAAGTGATATCTTCCACATTATGCACATTTTGGTTTTTGTTTACCTCCAGTGGATGGTTGTCCTCCGTTGTTGTCCTTAAACCGTTTCTGGCCATTACCTTTGTAGAACTGGCCTTGCCTCTTGTTACCCTTGTTTGAGTGCTGCCACTTGCCTTGGCCCTGCTGATAATTCAGCTGATTCTGTTTTTCTTTAGCCTCTTTTTCCTTTCGTTCCTCCATGATTTTCCTTTGAGCCATTTCTGCATTTAGAGCTCGCTGAACCACTGCCACATATTTTGAGCCTCCGGTTTCTCCGACTTGCACATCTCTATATATCTCTGGTTTCAGACCCTCGATGAATTGCTCGACCTTTAGCTCATTCGTGCTTACCATGTGTGGCGCATACCTTGAAAGCTCCTCAAATTTTCTGACATATTCATCAACCGACATGTCACCTTGCTTCAAGTTTGAAAATTCCTTCCGTTTTGCAGCTCGTGCAGCTTTTGTAAGGTATTTCGCCTCGAAAAGCTCTTTAAATTCCTCCCATGTCAGTCTACGAACATCATATATACCCATCATGGTGTCCCACCAGTAACTAGCATCATTACGGAGGTAAAATACCGCACATGAAACCTTGGCCTCATCAGGGATTCTACCGTAGCTGAACATCCTTTCCATAGTTCAGAGCCAATTCTCAGAGATGCTCATATCGGGCCCACCTTCAAATGTGGGAGGTTTTAGTTTCTGGAACCTCTCACTAAACAGATCAATGGCATCATTTCGAGGAGGTGGAGAACGACGAGCCTCGGCTTCACGTCTAACATCCCGTTCTATAAGCCTTTCCACAAGATCCGTCAGTCGGTCGATACGGTTATCCCTCGCTCCTTCAGCACTATCTTGCATTCTATTCTCTTCCATGATCTCTTAGTAGCCTTCACTTCTCACACAAGGATCTTTTATTAGCCAATATTAACATAAACACGCAAATAGCAAGTAAAAAAAATAGATAAAACAATTGACTGATGGGTTGCTCCTCTCTGCCAAGCGATTGTTGTATATGAACGGTCTTCAGAAACGCTTTAAACCTTTGCTCTGATACCAAGATTGTGATATCCCACACCAAATAGCAGAGAGCAGGGCGAAGTGCCTTATATGTGCATGCGTAACTCCAATAGCATGAGGCCTTTTGGGAGCCCATTGGCTTCGGGGTGATGAGAACTCCGAAGTTAATCGTGCTGGCGCGAGGAGCAACCGCAGGAGGGGTGACCTCCTGGGAAGCTGCTCGCTGGGTCCCCATAAACAAAACCGTGAGGGCCGGCTCAGAGGAGAGCGCCCAGAGCGGACAATATCATGCTACGGAGTAGGGGTCCCGGGATGTGACAATTTGGTATCGGAGCCACTCTGCCGTGCGAGCGTGCCGACGGGGGCGTCGGGTCCTTTGAGGAGGGGCGGATTGTGATATCCCACACCAAATAGCAGAGAGCAGGGCGAAGTGCCTTATATGTGCATGCGTAACTCCAATAGCATGAGGCCTTTTGGGAGCCCATTGGATTCGGGGTGATGAGAACTCCGAAGTTAAGCGTGCTGGCGCGAGGAGCAACCGCAGGAGGGGTGACCTCCTGGGAAGCTGCTCGCTGGGTCCCCATAAACAAAACCGTGAGGGCCGGCTCAGAGGAGAGCGCCCAGAGCGGACAATATCATGCTACGACGGAGGGGTCTCGGGATGTGACAGTATCGTTAACAAATAATTGTTAATATATAAGTAACAACACCTAAATTGACCGTGTGTCCCATCGTGGGCACGACCGTGTACACGATCGTGTGCATATAAACTTTTGGTATTTTTGCCAATTTGATTTATTGTGTTATCTAGAAGGATGTTTTGTGATTCAAAAATTGCTTGTTCAAACATTAATTACTATATAGATTCTTATACAAACTCGTATTTGTCATTTCGTTGTAATTCATTAGTATATAAGATATTTCATCCAGATGATGAACTTATCCGTACGAACTAATACACTGAGAACAGATAGACTACACATGATATGCAATATATTATGTTAATTCAATCAATAACTTTTAAAATAAGTGTATCGTTAACAAATAATTATTAATATATAAGTAACAACACCTAAATTGACGAGTAATTTGAGAAATTGGTGAATATTTTTGATGTTCTTGTGCACACGATCGTGTGTCCCATCGTGGGCACGACCGTGTACACGATCGTGTGCATACGTTGGTACAGTGCCAATTTGACACCATAGACACCGTGACATCTGGTTGCCAACGTGTCACACGATCGGAGCACACGATCGTGCCCATCGTGTGCACCATCGTGTGTACTGCAAAGGGCAACATTAAATTATTTTATTATAAAATCCCATCGTGGGTCCCCCCTTTTCAATATAAGCCCATCTTCATTGCCTGAGAGTGAAATACATGAACCGTAGCCCCCCTTTTCACTACAAACCCTAATCAATTAACATCAGTTAAAATCCATTAAAATCAAATACGCGAAATGAGCGACCGATTACGAGAAAGCGATTTAGGTGGAATCGAAGGACCACCACCAAAAAGAAGAAAGAGGATACCTCCTCCCAACCAACCATACAGAACTAGGCCGAGAGGAAGATACTCAATGCTCTGAGTAAGTTTTTTGATTTTGTTGTATGTGTAGTGTGTACTGCGAATTAATGTGTTTCATGAAACAGGGCCTATTTAAAAACACTGTGAGCACTCCAGTCATACTAGATGGTGATGATGATAATGATTTGGAGATTTCTGAGAAGACAAGTAAAGAAGCTATTTTATAAGAGGAAGTTCATGAAGATGGTGATACAAGACTAAAGATACAACAGCAGATGGGGGAAAAGGGAACCAAGTGATTGTGGTTTTTAAGTTATTATTAGATTTTTTGGTGTGATGGTGATGAACTTTTGTTTTGTAAAGTTATATGCTTTGGATATGCTTTTGCTGTAAACTATTGCTCTTTAAAGTGAGCTACTTTGTTATGGTTAATGTTTGGCTCCATAATCATCTTTATTTGCTTTATATCACTGAACACTTAAATTTCAATTCAAAGATAAAGAAAATAGACACAAAATTATGCATTTCAACTAATAATCAGAATACTGAATCAATACATGGTCCATCGAGGATCAAAATATCAGCACATGATTGTTGCTAGTAAGTCACAAAATATAAAAATACATAAGCAATTTAAGTTTCATGGTATGGACATCCCCTTATGTCATGGTCATCATTACGGCAAATGCTACACCTCTTCTTCTGCCGGCGCCTTTGCCTCGTTTGTTCATCCATTCCTTGAGTTTCTTCAGGGATATTCAAATCCACACCACCTATGGGAATGAATGCTTTGCAAGATTTTCTATTGTGGCCGGTTCCTTTACACCTACCGCACACCTGAGGCCATCCACCTGCGGACAAATTTTCAACAGCGGACCGTGCGCGACTCATCCTTGGTCGGCCGGCTTGTCGTACCCCCTCTGGACGTACGCAAACGATGGATGAGATCTCCAGTGGGACATTCCACTCATCAGGATGTGGGATTGGACTAATATGCTCCTTATAAGTCTCTCTAAGGCCTTGTTGCTTGAAATAACGACTAACAAAATCATACACGGACAAACCATTGCCGGCGCGCCTGTTACAATAAGCAATTATGTCAAGGATGTTATATAGGATAATGTATTTTTGATATCGATGAGGTGTAGGATAATGTATTTTTGATATCGATGAGGTGTAGGATAAATCCAGACCAGCCCTGTTTTGCACACGATAGCAGAACACGATCGTGCCGATCATGGGTTACGATCGTGCCGATCGTGGGTTACGATCGTGCCGATCGTGGGTTACGATCGTGTGCATTCTGCCATGACCATGGGTGTAATATCCGCAATTTTCGATTTTTGGTGAATTTCTTTTTTCGGCCGGAGTCCGTTTTGACGGCTCGCTCATGACCGTTTCGTCATTCTGAGAATGATTAATTCTACACTTTTTGTCATCCGAGTTCGTTTCGGTGTTGTTTTGTTGAGTTCTGTGCTTTTTAGCGACTTTTCCGCACTTGAGTTCGATTCTTGCGAATCTCGTCCGAAAGCTTTGTTTCGAGTTTCCGCAAGTCCGTTTAACTTTGTTAGACGTGTTGTGAACTTCGGTTTGGTTATTCGATCACGTATCGTGATTTCCGGCGATCGGGCCATTTTGTAATTTCTTGAAAGTTACGGTATCCATATCTCAGATTTGTCGTCTTGACCCTTTTCTTGGTCGCGTATGATTAATTATTGCATTACGTTTTCATCTCGAGTCGTTGACGTTGTCCGCGAACTTTTCGTCGTGTCCGCCTGCGGCGTTTTCGGAAATCGAGGCGTCGGGTCGTGGGCGGCCGAGTACCGCCGGACGGTTTCGAGATCGCCGGACGAGTCCGACACCGCCGAGCAGCACGGCAGAACCGGCGAGCGCACGCTACGGCCGGACGGTGTCGCACTAGCTCGGCAGATGTAGCGCATGCCTTGTCGAGTCACCCAGACGCCATCGGCCCGGGCGCAGGTATTCGAGGTTCTAGACTCGGTCGGGATCGGGCGGTAGCGACGCCATCTGTCGGTCGAGCGCGCTAACCGGGCAGGGGTAGCGACGCCGCCGGCCGACTAGCAAACGCACGGGATGAGTTGTCACCCGGTGGCTACCGGATGTGTCGCTGGCCACAAGAAGCTTCCGGCCGTAGCGCACGCTAGCGGGAGTCGGCGGTCGAGTCACTCGGAAGAATTGGTCGGTGGTCTTTGGGTCATGCGGGCCATGGCCGAGAGTGCTCGGCCGATATCGGCCGATAAGCGCACGCTAGGCAGGAAGGCTAGCGCACGCTAGTTCCGCCCAAGATATAAATGACAGCATCGACTTTCTCCGTCATTTTTCATTTCATTTCTCTTCGATCCGTGGTCGGGGTTTGGAGGAGACGAAACCATGTTGTTGGACAACAAATCCATCAAGATCTTGAGGTAAAATCGAAGATCAAACATACTATAACATCCATCGATCCAGCGAATCAAGCTTAGATCTTTAGAACCCTACTTATGGGTAGATTTGGGGATTTTCGCGTTTTGTCCGATTCGTTCCGTTTGTCGATTTATTCATGATGAATATGATTAATCTTTTTGGTATTGTTAGTTTCCGGACGGATTCATGGTATTTTTCGTGATTTTTACGTAATCGAGATTGTTTGGTTGTGGTCCGCACTCGTTGTTTTTGATATAAGATTATACATTAATCGTTGGCGGGTTTTGGGGTGTATTCCAATTACGTATTCATTTAGAAATGGTTGTGATTATATTCTTCGAATCGTTAGGTTCGGTTTCATTGGTTCCTAGCGTTCGCTTGACTTTCCTTTCCGTTCGCGCGTCAATAATTCAAGGCAAGTATTTTTGGAAACCTTTATGCTTAACGTGGAATGGTAATGTATTTTGTGTGTGATTTGCTCACCTCGTGTTGGTCCGACGGGATCAAGGAGGGAATCCAAAGGTTTGCGTCCCGGATTCATGAGTTTGTTTAGCTAGCCAGTGCGGGAGGGTCCTTAGAGGCCTCGTGCGGGAATTTATGATATGACTCTGTTCCCAAGGCGATGCATGTGCGTGTTTTGCTTTATAATATAGCCAGTGCGGGAGGGTCCTTAGAGGCCTCGTGTGGGAATTTATGATATGACTCTGTTCCCAAGGAAAATTGTTTGACTGTTTATTTCCGGAAAAGACATGTCTAGTTTTGGTTTTGAAATTGATATTGGTGCATGTACTATGAAATGTGTAAGCGATTGGTTTGCCTTGAATACTTGTACTAGCGTAATTGCTAACCCCTCTGGGGACCCGTTGTCGGGGAAATTCTTGTTATGGATTTCAGGTTATGTTCAGCCAGACGAGCGGGCGCTGGGATGGTACGAGGATGTCGGCCAAGGTTGTTGACATGTGCAATTGAGTCTTGTTATTTCCTACTGTCTCTTTTGATGTGGGTGTTTTCCAAATTGTAAACTTATAGATTGTACTCGCGAGTACTTAGGCTTTTCCTCTCAGATTGTGATTGGTCTTTGTTGGAGTTACTGTATTTGTCGGTTGATGTTTATTATGCCGGTTGTACCGGACGTGTTGTTTTATGTTCTTGTTGTTAACAATTGTTTCCTTGCTAACCGAGACGGTTAGTCGAGAGGTGTTTTCTTGTGTTAGCCTGGTGGATCCCGCAGGGGTCCACTACTGTAATACACCTCGAATATCTTGGGGGTGTTAGAGAAAATGGTATTGGAGCTCTAGGTTTATGGATACCTAGGCTTGTTGGTTATTTGGGTCTAGTTGTGTTTTGTTTTGCACATTGTCACACCGCTGCCGGCATCTCAGTACATCCAGTGCTCGTAAGTTTTCCTTACTCGATTCGCTTGTTTTCTCGTATTGAAATTCCACTTCTTGAACTGTGATTGCCTCTCTCGTACTTATTGTCGAGTTGTTTTTTCGATCCATCCGGTTCGTGCACTTTTGATTCTAGTATTGCGCAGTCCTTTATCTCTCTGGAGTATGTGCGCTGCTCGGCTTGACTGTTTGTCGTTTTGCGAGCCTTCCATCGCTAAACTTCCTAGCATTGGTGGGATCGTTGGTGATCGAAAGATCCAAATTTTGCTCCGTGGTATATTGTGAGAGGGCTTGACTCTCTAGTCTTTTGTTGTATGATGGAATCTGTGTTTGGTAATTGCGATATACTAAATGTATGTTGAGCCGAATGTACTGATGGGTTGGACACCGAAGGGTGCAGTATGATGTAGAAGTTTTGAACATTGATATGTTCCGGTATAGGTATTGATGGCAGAGTTTGTTGAGAAACTCACATAGCTGGTTTCGACATACGTCCAAATCGGTGATCTTTGGTTACGCTGTCAAACTTGAAGAGATAGTTTGACATATGCTTGGAATTAGTATTTCCGAGTTGCGCTTTTTGAACTGGTGATTTTTGAATGCCGTATATGCGTGTGTTCGGAAATTGTTGGTACTTGGCTAATTATTGTTATTTACAACCAATGTGTTTCTATTAATAATAATACATGCGGCGTGCATGCTTGAAAATTTCTTAGACTTGATCGTATTGTGGGTTTTTGAAAGTGACATGAATTTGGGCGAGCCAGCCTTGTATTTTCAAATAAAACCTTGAGTCGGTATTTAAAGGTCGTGTTTAAAAGTGTTTTAGGACATTTTATAAAATGCCACCGCTGTTAAGCCCTTGTCGTATTTGAAAGGGTTTTGAAAACGATTTTTAACTTATCGGTTTTATTTTCGAATAACTAGAGTATACGATTTTAAAATCAGATTAGCCTGGGGAAACCTAGGCTGTCGAGTCAAGTTGTGTTTGTTGAGTTTTGTCCCGTCGGATTTTGTCTGACTTAGTCGCATCGCGACGCGTCGTTTGAGATCATTGGTCGTGATTAGTATCGAGGGGTGGTCGTCACTTACGTGCGACCTATGGATGTTAAACTCCCTTCCTTGTGTTGTGCCTCGTGTGACACGAGTTATTTGTATGATTAGTCGTTAAATGATGGAATCCTTCTGTGGATTTTGATTTCACGATATGTGTTTATTAGACTCTCGTATTTGGTTTATACGAGGAGTGTAAATCCTTCTTGATGTATTTTCGTACCGTATTTTATCCGCTGCGTGAGTTCTTTCAAACGGCTTTCGGTATTTTGCAAACTGAGTTTTATTTCGTAAAATTGATTCCTTGAATCAAGTTTTGGCATTTTGGCCTTGAATATTTCATGATGGTTTGACAAATGATTTTGTGAGCTTTGGAAAATATTACCGTCATTGGTCTTTTTAGCATTTTCGAAATGACATGGGAAATTGTGCTTAGCCTGGTAAATCCTTGTGAGAAAGGTTTACGGCATGTAATTTTTCTGATGTGTTCTGTTGTTGTCTCTGTGGGTCGTTAGCGCACGCTACGCTTTGCAGCTAGCGCGCGCAAGAGTGCATTGGTAGCACGCTAAGGGGAGGATAGCGCACGCTACACGGTAGCCAGTGGCGATCCAGAGCTACTGGACTGGGTCTGAAGTTCTCGTTAGCGCACGCTAACACTTGGGGTTAGCGCACGCTAACAATGTATTTTTGGTTAGGAGTTTTGTTTGGTGCCGTGATAGCGCACGCTAACCTTAATGATTAGCGCACGCTAATTGTGTCCAGTATAAATATTGGACACCAGTCTAGAAGTTGCATTTTTCTTCATTTCTTCTCTTTCCTCCATGAGTTTGAGACGTAGCGACTCGGTTTCGCATCTGGGCTGATTTTTCTTCCATCCAAAGGTGTTTTGGAGTATCCTAGATGATTTTTAACATCATCTAAACCATTGTTCTTCGCCGAATCTAGGTATTTTCTTGAATCCCTAGAGTTGACTTTTTGGAGTTTTGTTCTTGATATCGTTTTCCATCCAGTTTTGATAAACCGATTGTTGTTTTAACGATGTTGTTAAACATATCCTGAGGATTGTATATCATTGTCGTAATTTTGAGCGATTTGATGCGTGTGATATGATGTGTTTAAGTGAATGTTGATACGTGCGAATTTTGGGCATTCTGGCCTATTGTACTTCTGAAAAACCTTGAGTATCTTAGAAAATAAACCTCGAGACGTACTTTTAAAATAAATTATTTTCTCACAGTGCTCTCAAGATGCCTACTAGTGCCACGCTATGTTTCAAAATTATTCTACTTTGAGGATCAAAATATTTTGAGATATTTCTAATGATTTAGAAACGCATTCGCTTAGACCCGAAGGTCGAAAATAGCTGAAAAGTTTTAATTTAACGAAAGGTGTCTTCATTTTTTTATTAAACGCAAGATGATTTTTTTTAAAAGTCTCGATGACGATGTTTGTACTACTTTTTGATATATGATACTCAAGATCAACTGGTGCTTGCAAGTTATTTTCAAAAGATGGTTTTCGTTTTCAAAACCTATCATTCCTATTTGTGGTCCGGGAATATATGTGTGATGTCCGTGCTCTCGTTAGGGTGTTAACCCCCGAGTTGTTGTTGAATTGGTGGTGTGAGCGTTGAGTCGTTCGCCACATAGTTGTCGTGGTAGCCTCTGCGAGGGGTGTGAGATTGGTATTGGATGTTGTCGCCTCGTTGCGGTTTATGCGTTATCGCATATATGCGAGCTGTTAGAGATCGGGTTGGTATGATTGTGTGCATCGGTGATTGTTCCGCGTTGTGTCGATTGCTTGTTATATTGTTACCTTGGTTCCGTTGTTGTGAGTTTCGGGGGCGATGTCAAAAGTAATACCCGTACTATTTTGACTTCTATATCTTCTCTTTCTCCAGTCTATCGATTCGCTCGTGTTTATTGATACCTTCTGAACTTGATCTATACCTTGGTTTCATCATTCGAACGAGCTGTAATCTGGTTTTGAGTCGATCTGGTTATCGCTGTGACTTTTCCGAATTCGGTTCGACTATTGTGAATCTTGTTCGGAAGTAACATCTTTTGGTTCTAATAGTTCTTTTATTCAAAGTGGATCGGATTTTGAACTTCTGTATTTTTAGCTCTATCAACTCGTTTATGCTCGTTAACATTTCTGAACTTTCCCTATCCCTTGCTTTTGTTGATCGAACGAGGGTGGTATTGTTTCGGAATAACTCGTTTGTCGTTGTGGCTTTTCAATCGCTATTCACTTTCCTGTGGATATTGTGGGAATGCACATCTTGCTGTTCTCACCAGGTCATCCTGGGAGTTGTTGTTTGAATTTTATTATCCTACGTGTTTCGGACATGATTGTTCGATTTTTGTTGTCTCAATCGTTTGTTTGTTCGGTTTTTGTTCTCGTTTCGTGATGGTTGAGCGTTCAGGCTCCTTCGTAATTCCCTTAAGTTCGGGAAATTAGTCTCGTTTTCGATCTTCCAACCCTTGGGCGGTGGAATTCGGTATTTGTTCAGCGTTGACTCGCATTTTGATTGATGAAACGTTGGGTTGGTCAATCATATTGATTTTCATTCGTTGTGTTTTGTGATTGTTCGGATAATTGACTTGATTGTATTATCCGTTTAATGACGCTTGTCACTCGTTGATTTTATTATGTCTCTACCGGTGACGTTGCGTTAGTCGCCCTAGAGCGTATTTTCTCGCCGTATGTCTCTTTGCGTTCCTTGCAGCGTTTCGCCGTCGGGCGCGAGTCTTTGGTTTTGTGTATCTCGTCGAGTTTTCCTGGCAAGGGATATTGCTTCTCCCTACTTATTTTAAGTTTCGGGACGAAACTTCTTTTAAGGAGGGTAGAATGTAATATCCGCAATTTTCGATTTTTGGTGAATTTCTTTTTTCGGTCGGAGTCCGTTTTGATGGCTCGCTCATGACCGTTTCGTCATTCTGAGAATGATTAATTCTACACTTTTTGTCATCCGAGTTCGTTTCGGTGTTGTTTTGTTGAGTTCTGTGCTTTTTAGCGACTTTTCCGTACTTGAGTTCGATTCTTGCGAATCTCGTCCGAAACTGCTGTTTCGAGTTTCCCGCAAGTCCGTTTAACTTTGTTAGACGTGTTGTGAACTTCGGTTTGGTTACTCGATCACGTATCGTGATTTCCGGGCGTTTTGGGCCATTTTGTAATTTCTTGAAAGTTACGGGTATCCATATCTGTATTTGTCGTCTTGACCCTTTTCTTGGTCGCGTATGATTAATTATTGCATGACGTTTTCATCTCGAGTCGTTGACGTCGTCCGCGAACTTTTCGTCGTGTCCGCCTGCGGCGCTTCGGAAATCGAGGCGTCGGTCGTGGGTACCGGTACCGGCCGGACGGCTATGGATCGCCGGACGAGTGCCGACATCGCCGAGCAGCACGGCAGAACCGGCGAGCGCACGCTACGGCCGGACGCTGGCGCTAGCTCGGCAGCAGCGCACGCTGCCGAGTCACCCAGACGCTATCGCCCGGGCAGAGGTATTCGAGGTTCGACTCGGCCAGATCGGCGGTAGCGCACGCCATCTGTCGGTCAGCGCGCTAACCGGCAGGGGTAGCGACGCCGGCCGACTAGCGTACATTACCGGATGAGTTGTCACCCGGTGGCTACCGATGTGCCGGGCCAGCGCGCGCAAAGCCGGCCGTAGCGCACGCCAGCGGGAGTCGCGCCGAGTCACGGTCGGCACGGTGGTCGGTGGTGCCGGTCATGCGGGCCATGGCCGAGAGTGCTCGGCCGACATCGGGCCGATAAGCGCACGCTAGTCGGAAGGCTAGCGACGCTAGTTCCGCCCAAGATATAAATGATGCATCAGCCGACTTTCTCCGTCATTTTTCATTTCATTTCTCTTGATTCGGGCCGGGGTTTCTGAGGAGACGAAACCATGTTGTTGAACAACAAATCCATGAAGTTCTTGAGGTTATATCGTTGATCAATCATCCTATAACATCCTTCGATCCAAATGAATCAAGGTTAGATCTTTAGAACCCTACTTTTGGGTAGATTTGGGGATTTTCGCGTTTTGTCCGATTCGTTCCGCTTTTGTCGATTTATTCATGATGAATATGATTAATCTTGTTGGTATTCTTAGTTTCCTACGGATTCATGGTATATTTCATGATTTTTACTAATCGAGAGGGTTTGGTTGTGGTCCGCCCTCGTTGTTGTTTATATACGAATATACATGAATCGTAGGCGGGTTTTCGGGTGTATTCCAATTCCGTATTCATTTAGAAATGGTTGTGATTGTATTCTTCGAATCGTTAGGTTCGGTTTAATTGGTTCTAGCGTTCGTCGGTGACTTTCCTTTCCGTTCGTTGCGTCCACAATAATTCAAGGCAAGTATTTTTGGAAACCTTTATGCTTAACGTGGAATGGTAATGTATTTTGTGTCTGATTTGCTCACCTCGTGTTGGTCCGACGGGATCAAGGAGGGAATCCAAAGGTTTGCGTCCCGGATTCATGAGTTTGTTTAGCTAGCCAGTGCGGGAGGGTCCTTAGAGGCCTCGTGCGGGAATTTATGATATGACTCTGTTCCCAAGGCGATGCATGTGCGTGTTTTGCTTTATAATATAGCCAGTGCGGGAGGGTCCTTAGAGGCCTCGTGCGGGAATTTATGATATGACTCTGTTCCCAAGGCAAATTGTTTGACTGTTTATTTCCGGAAAAGACATGTCTAGTTTTGGTTTTGAAATTGATATTGGTGCATGTACTATGAAATGTGTAAGCGATTGGTTTGCCTTGAATGCTTGTACTAGCGTAATTGCTAACCCCTCTGGGGACCCGTTGTCGGGGAAATTCTTGTTATGGATTTCAGGTTATGTTCATTTGACGAGCGGCTACTGGATGGTACGAGGATGTCGGCCAAGGTTGTTGACATGTGCAATTGAGTCTTGTTATTTCCTACTGTCTCTTTTGATGTGGGTGTTTTCCAAATTGTAAACTTATAGATTGTACTCGCGAGTACTTAGGCTTTTCCTCTCAGATTGTGATTGGTCTTTGTTGGAGTTACTGTATTTGACGGTTGATGTTTATTATGTCAGTTGTACCGGACGTGTTGTTTTATGTTCTTGTTATTAACAATTGTTTCCTTGCTAACCGAGACGGTTAGTCGAGAGGTGTTTTCTTGTGTTAGCCTGGTGGATCCCAGGTAGGGGTCCACGGCGCTGTAATACACCTCGAATATCTTGGGGGTGTTACAATGGGCACGACCGTGGCGTCCGATAGCACCCGCATGCCTACCGCCATGACCTTGTGCACACGACGATCGTGCCGATCGTGGGTTACGATCGTGTGCATTCTGCCATGACCGTGGGCACGACCGTGAGCGTTCGACAGCACCCGCATGCCCACGTCCATGACCGTGTGCACACGACAGCATAGACAAAAACATTGAATGGCCATGACCATGTGCACACGACAGCATAGACAATTACCTTATAGCGGCAACGGCATGACGACATGGAATCTGATCCAAATCAAACTCACGACAACAACCATGTTCGAAGGTTGACCTCATAAGAAACTTTGTTTTCTTCGACTTTATAAACAAGTGGGGTGGTAGCTCGAACGGTAAGAGTCAGACTGGCTTGCACAGAGTTAGAAAGCTTTTCAAAAGTGTGCATTGTCAACTCATGGTCTCTTGATGTAGCTTCTCCCCGCTTCTCATCAAACCAATTCTCTAAAATTAGGCGAAATATCTCAAGTAACGAGCAAACAGGTAAACGCCTCGCCCACAACATACGATTATTAAAGCATTCAACATCATTGGATGTCAAGAAGTTATAGCGTCGTACCGGACACTTCGACCTCCCAATTTCAGAAAGGCGCCTATGAGCTCCATTAGGGCTTTCAATATGTAGTTTCGAAAAGTAGTTTTCAAAAACTTCTTCACGATGCGTGTAGGCAGCAGTTCTAAAGAGTCCTATAGCATGCGCACCGTAGGAGGTCAGATTTTTTGCAAGATGGTGATAGCACAACCCATGGAATGCATTCGGATAGACGGCTCGAACAGCATTCTGAATGCTCTTATGTTGGTCACTCACAATCAGTAAATCTTCCATCGGATTGTAGCATCTACGCAGGTTATACAGAAAATAAGTCCATGACTCGTCGTTCTCTATCGGACCGAGACCAACTGCAAGAGGAAATACTTGCTCGTTCCCATCAAATGTGATGGCCGCAAATAGAGTTCCTTTATTCCTTCCCTTCAGGTGGGTCCCATCAACTATAATCACCGGTCGAAGGCACGTATCAAATGCCCTAATACTCTGTCCGAGTGCAACGAACATGTGGCAAAACACTCCCTCACGAGTCGTCTGCAAATCATAAATTGTCCCTGGATTACGCTGTTTTAACAAATACAGATAAGATGGGAGCCTCTGATACGACTCATCAAAGCCGTCATACGTATTCTCTATCGCTATATTCCTCGTCTGAAGAGCAAAACTGTATAGCATGTCAATGCCGTACTCCCTACACATCTCTGCAATCATCTCCTTTGGCCTCAAAGTGACCCCCTCACCAGTCAATCTTTTAGCAAAATAATGGGCGGCAACCTCAGAAGTGACCGATCGTGCGGCAAAGATGGTTCAAATCAGTGGTGACACTGTGCTCCAATGTCAAATTAGTATTTCTCAAAATAGTTGCAGCCTCAATTGAACACAACCTAAACCGACAATTTTTCGCCCACTCTTCCAGACAAACACTATACGTTTATCGATTTTAACGATCGGTGATACCTGTAGCATGTTTTCCAAATGATACATTCCTACGCTTATCCTCAACTCGTCTTAGAACGAAAGGTGGACCCCATCTCTAGCCGACCAGAACCGATGGAGGCCGCCGACCCAACCCAAAGTCCGTACTACCGGGTCCTGAAATGGAATGATCCAGTTACGCATTGATTGTAGATGCTCATGCTCGCTCGCAGATTGATGGTCGGATGAGAAGTTCCGACGACTCATAATCCTATCCATTTGGGCCGGTTGGCGAACCCAAGCAAGAAATTCCGCAGATAGTGACTCAAGCAAGTCTTTACAACAATCTTCATCTTCGGATGTATGCACCTCCTCATCTTCCTCGTCTTCCTCATCTTCCTCATATTGATACTCTTTGGAAGGCATGTCATAATTTATGTTGCCGGGCTCTACTCTCGAGATGCTTGTAACACCCCAATTCACAAAGGGGACATTACACGCCGTAGAACCCTCTTGAGGTCTACCAGGCTAATACATGACACATAACCACGATGAAATCCCCAAAAGATGCACTCAAAAGTAAATAGGGCCGTGGCCTCGGCCAAATCATTTCAACGGAATACATAAAACATAATGTAAATATCAATTCGATGCCCACGCAGGGGACTTAGACCAAGTTCAAGAATAACCAGTTTAATTCCAATACTCGACATATGCAATATCCAAACATAGAAATAAACAAAACAGACTCGAGCCACTATCATCAAGCCATCCCGTCCTTTGCGTGCGTGCCCCGTGCCTGCTCCTCAGCTCTCCCGGTACCTGAAATGCATAAGACGCATTTCCCCCATTTAAGGGGTTAGCATTCGAATAGCTAGTGCAAGTACACAATTACACCACATTATATACAAAAATGCGGTTTTACACAATCATCTCAACATAAGTCATTTGCCACATATATATTCCTAATACTACATTGCAATCACAACAATTTCCAATCATCACGATATCACAAATCACAACTGTATCCCATGGCCGTATTCCCTCAAGATCGACCCCCGACATCCCGTCGAACACTCCGAGTGGGATACCACTTCCGCGGCCGCATTCCCTTAGTATCGACCCCGGACATCCCGTCGGACACTCCGGTGGAAGTTCAATCACACACGCACACAAGTTCCCTTCCGCGGCCGTACCCCTTAGTATCGACCCCCAGACATCCCGTCGGACACTCCGGGTGGAAGGAACACATCTCACGCACCCAAAAATTCACCATTTGTCATTCATTTCGAAAATCACAATATACATAACGAAATGTAATATATGTACTTGCCTTGAATGAAACGAAACGAAGGAAACGACGACGGAATAGGTTTCGGTCCGAACAATCCTCCCAAATCCAATCCTAACACAATAACGGTATACACAAGTCTCAATAATGCGGAAAGGTAAGAATTAATCCTAATTCTACCCGTTGGGACAATTCGTCGGACACCAAGAGTGCAAAAGGAAATGAAATCGGTCAATGGTATAACAACGGGATTTCATCCCAACCAAAAACAAGAAAACCAAGGGTCACGAGTATACTATCAATTCTAACAACAACATCGGCTAATTCGGATTAGAACACAAAATCACCACCAAACCCTCCCCAAAATCATACTAGGGTTAAAGGAATTCTTACCTCTTGAAGAATCAAGCACTCAAATCCGAAAACCACGTGTTAGATCCGCAATCCGAGCCACCGATCTAAAGAGAGGAAGAAATCTACACAATAAGTGGTGTATGGAGGAACTCTCCCTCTCAAGACTCTCTCTCTCTCGCACGGTTGAAGAAGGGGGAGGAAATGGGCGATTCTCGCTGAATAAGAAGCAGATATAGCGCTGACCGCGCCGTGTGCCGCGGCTCAGCTAAACTGTGCCGCGGCACGAGCCAAAATTGCCCCGGTGGTGGTGGCCGCTCGTTGTGCCGCGGCTCATCTGAAGTGTGCCGCGGCTCGGACTCAGCGTGTGCGCGGCCTTCTTTGGTATCCGCGGCCGCGGTCTGATCGATTTTGGCCGGCAAGTGTCACACGGGTGTCTGCGGCCGGACAAGTGTGCTGCTGCTTGACTTCATTGTGTGCCGCGGCGCACAATTCTTGTGCCGCGGCACAGTCTGATTGTTTAGGCAACAATCAGGCGATGTGTGTGCCGCGGCTCACAATTCTTGTCTGCTGCCCACACCCCCTCGGGTCTCAAAATGACGAAAAATGATCCTAAGGAGAATAAAAGCAACAGGGATCGATATTTGGGCAACAATAACACGAAATGGAAGTACGGAACCCAAAACGATCTGAGGTACACAACCCAAGTCGAATAAGGGACAAATTCCCTAAACTTCTAGGAAATTACAAAAACGGCCCAAACAACCGAAAAGTCACGACACAACGTCGGATTAACAATCCGAAACTCGCAACATGCTCTACATAAGCATACGAACTCATGGAAGTAAGAAAACGACGAAATCGAACGAATTTAACGAGAAACGAATACACATGCGACAGAATATAACACGAGATGAAATTACACAAAAACATTATCAAGACCCGGTCTAAACGGAAAACTCCAAGAATAAAATAAGTTCATAATTACAAAACAGTGCCAGACGAGTTGTCCGAAACGAAAATGCACCAAAAGAAAGAAATTACCAAGGATAGAAAACGCGGATATTACAATGCTACATCCCATATTAACCTCGGGAGTGGAGGAGCTATTGTTCTCAACATAGACCTCAGGATCCTCCTTGTATTCTACTAGTAATCGAAGTATCTTGGTATCGCCCCGTAATAGGACTTTTACTTTGTTTCCCTTGGCCATGTGTGTCAAGTACCATAATTTGTAATCGGACTCATTTGGACCACCCAAACCCTCTCTGATAACCCCCACGAGGTTTGCACGACTAATTTTGCTCGTGTCGATATAGACAAAAAAGGAGTCCCCGTCTACATATGTCGATCGCTCCCAATGACCACCGTGATGTATCAAAATACGCTGCCACGACATCTGAATACAAAAAGATGAATAACTATTCAGAAAACTGAGCGAACAATATTATAAAACGGTCTGCCTTGGACACGACCGATGCACACGGTCGTATACTACCGTGTGGAGTGATCGTGTGCAAGTTTCTGGCCATGAACACGATCGCTGCACATGATTGTAGACGATCGTATTAAACGATCGTGAACACGTTAGTGGTGCGCACAATGTCAAGATCGTTGGACACGACCGTTGCACACGATCGTCGCAAACGGTGGCTTCCCATTGTGTGCAGCAATCGTGTCCGTAAGAACAGATCGGGAATTTTTTTTCCAAGCGGTCAAATACTGATGCATACCTTCTTTATGAACCCAGAAGCACGACAAATGAAGTTCTATTTCAACGTCAACTTTTCTTTTCGACTAATCTTGTGATTTCTATAAGATTTTTGAGAGACCCTTTGTCAAAAATGGTTGTGTTGTTTTGATGTATATGTTTGTAGTTAAATTTTGGTTGTTGGACATTAATATCGATCGGAGCAAATGAGGAAAGTAAAAAAGAAAAAAGAGAAGAAATGTAGTTTAAATTAAATAAAATAAAATAAAGTGAGAAGTCAACATTACAACAAAAGAGAGGACATTTTAGTCCTTTTAATCAAAATGGTACTAAAAACTTATAGTTTTATGAATGGGGATATAGAACTTATCAATTTTATGATTTGGTATTAAAAAATTGATTTCCACTTAAAAAGAAGGCCAATTCGACGAGATGAAAAAATTTATAACAAAACAATATTTCGAAGCATAAATGAAAGAAGGAAAAAGGCAAATATAGCACTTGCGTTTGTATGATAATAGAAACGATCTTTGTTAAAATGAGCAAGTTATTCCAAAAGTATCATTCAGTAGTGTATATTGTTTTGGCTCAATCAGAGGAAAATTTATTATCAGATTTCCAAACGAAACTCAAAAAATAAATTAACAATAAAATATCCTAAAAAAGGAGAGAAATTATAGAAAAGGATAAATATTTATATACCAGATATTCCAACAACAACAACAACAACATCTAAGCCTTAGTCCCAAAATGATTTGGGGTCGGCTAACATGAATCAAGCTTTGAAACCGTCAATGATCGTTACATAAATAACATAAAAGGAGAAAAAGAGGGAAAACAATAGAGAAAAAAGCAAATAAAAAAAGAGAATGAATGTTAAAAAAAATAAAAAATCCTGAAAAATAAATTAAAAGATAACATGGAATTAAAAAAAAAGAATCAGATTCCATCCACCATCCGTATTCTTTCCCGCCACATTTGCCTCTCTATCGCCATACCTTCTCCAATTCCAAGAAACCGCATATCATTTTAAATCATCTATATCCAAGTTTTCTTGGGTCTTCCTCTACCTTTCACAACATTACTTGTTCCCCAACTTTCTAGCCTCCTCACTAGGGCATCAACAGGTCTTCTTCTCACATGACCAAACCATCGTAATCGATTCTCCATCATCTTGTCTTCTATAGCCGCAACTCTTACCTTCTCTCTAATCACCTCATTCCTGAGCCGATCCTTTTTTGTATAACCACACATCCATCGTAGCATACGCATCTCCGCCACATTCATCTTTTGAACGTGACACTGTTTTACCGCCCAACACTCGGTGCCATATAACAGTGCAGGCCTAATTGCCGTGCTGTAAAATTTACCCTTTAATCTATGAGGCATGTCAGGATCACATAAAACCCTGTGGCACTCTTCCACTTCAACCACCCGACCTTTATTCTGTGAGCCACATCACCATCTAACTCTCCATCCTTTTGGATAATAGATCCAAGATACCGAAAGAAAGTAGACCCATGAACAACTTTCCCATCAAATGTGATCATCCCCGCCTCTCTATCACTGTTTTCGCTAAACCTACACTCCATATATTCAGTCTTACTTCTGCTCAGCCTAAAGCCTGAGCTTCCAAAGTATCCCTCCAAAGTTCCAATTTCTGTTGCACTCCAACCTTCGTTTCATCAATCAACACAATATCATCTGCAAACATCATACACCACACTACGTCATTTTGAATTTCTCTTGTCAATTCGTCCATGACTATGGCAAAGAGAAAAGGACTTAGAGCAGATCCTTGATGCACCCCAATCGTAATAGGGAATTCTTATGTCCTCCCAACATTAGTACGTACACTTGTACTAGCTCCCTCATACATGTCCTTTATAATGTCAATATATTTCCGCGATACACCCTTCTTTGCTAAGGCCCACCAAAGTACTTCTCTTGGTACTTTATCATATGCCTTCTCTAAATCAATAAAAACCATATGTAGATCTTTCTTTTTATCTCGATAATGTTCCATCAACTGCCGGATAAGATAAATTGCTTCCATGGTCGATCTTCCAGGCATAAATCCAAACTGATTTTCTGTTATCTTCACACATTTCCTGATCCTTTGTTCAATCACTTGTTCCCACAACTTCATGGTGTGACTCATTAGTTTAATTCCGCGATAATTAGAACAATCTTGAACATCACCTTTGTTCTTATACAAAGGGACGAAAATACTTTTCCTCCATGCTGATGGCATCTTATTGCTTATCCAAATCTTATTGAAAAGCATAGTTACCCATTCGATCCCTCTCTCCCCCAAACACCTCCAAACTTCAATAGGTATACCATCTGGTCCTTCTGCTTTCTTTGACCCCATCTTCTTCAATGCAATTGTCACTTCAGCCTTTTGAATTCTCCTCTTAAACTCTCGGTTAACCATACTTGAGGGGATGTTTAAATTCCCAATATCTTGTTCTTGATGGCCATTGAATAGGGTATCAAAGTATGACCTCCATCTCTCTTTTATCTTGAACCAAAACTTTTTGGTCAGTATCTTTTACACATTTAACTTTTCCAATATCTCGCGTCTTCTCTCTCTCATTCGAGCAAGTTTATAGATATCTTTTTCCCCTTCTTTTTTATCTAATCTTGCATATAATTCTTGATTGACCTTTGATCGGGCATTTCGCACTGCCTTTTTAGCTTCTGTTCGAGCTTTCTTGTACTTCTCATAATTCTCATCGCTCGAACATTTACCCAGTACCTTATAACATTCACGTTTGGTCTTTATCGCTTGCTTAACTTCATCATTCCACCAAGATGTGTCCTTACTTGATGGTCTGTTTCCTTTAGATTCTCCTAGGACTTCTTTTGCAACTTCCTTTATGTTATGCTCCAACAAGTTCCACATCGAATCTATATCCATCTCCGTGCAATCAGACCAAATACTACTATCAGCAATCTTAGCCACAAAAGTATGTCGACTCTCTCCTTGGAGATTCCACCACTTAATCGAGGGTCAACTTATGGTCTACTCTTTCTTAAGTGCCTCTTACCTTGAAAGTCAAGCACCACAACCCTATGCTGCGTTGCAGTACTCTCACCGAGTATCACCTTGAAATTAGTAAAACTTTTCCTCCAAACATTCCTTACTAAAAAGAAATCAATCTGACTTGCATTACCTCCGTTTCTATATGTCACCAAATGAGAGTCCCTTTTCTCGAACCAAGTGTTCATAATACCCAAGTCATGAGCTAATGCGAAATCCAATATACCATTTCCTTCTTCATTCCTATCCGCAAAACCAAAGCCACCATGAATTCTCTCAAAGCCATCTCTGCTAACACCGACATGCCCATTGAAGTCACCACCAATGATCAATTTCTCACCCGTAGGAATTCGTTCGACAACCTCTTCCAAATCTTCCCAAAATTCTTGTTTTATCGATGCATCCAATCCTACTTGTGGTGCATAAGCACTTATAATAGTTAGAAACTCATCCCCTATCACAAGCTTAATGCTCATTATTCTATCGCTCTTTCTTGACACTTCCACCGCATCATCAATGAATTCTTTATCAATGACGATACCCACTCCATTTCTACTTCTATCCTTTCTAGAGTACCAAAGCTTGTAACCCCAAGGAGCTAACACTTTTGCCTTCTCGCCAACCCACTTAGTCTCTTGTAGACACATTATGTGAATCCTCCTCCTTTTCATAACCTCCCCCACTTCTGCTAATCTCCCCGTCAAAGAGCTAACGTTCCATGTTCCAAACCGCACCTTACTACCCTTACTATCCGCATGAACTAACTTCTCTGTCTGTCGCCATCCACGCTGCAAGGATTCTTGCACATTTGACACCACACCCATACTTCGAGGTGGCGCGCCGCTTCTGGGCGACGACCTAGCAACCCTTGCATATTTTCCACTACACCCGGGCCTATGAAGTGTAGCGCATCCTTGCTCATTTGATACCACCCTCATATGTAAAGGTGGCGCGTCCCTTTTGGGCGACGACCTAGCAACCCTCGCATACTTATCACTGCACCCGGGCCTATGAAATGCAGCGCGTCGCTTCTGAGGAGACGCCCCAATGATTTTCAAAGTTTGATTCATGTCCATGGAATGTGACGAGTTTTACGCTGGCTGCCACTAACCTACCGCAACCCTCCTCTTTTATCCGGGCTTGGGACCGGCAATGAATGTCAAGAAGACACCCACAGGCAGAGTTATGCCAGATATTCCAAATTCAATAAAAATACATTTTTAAGTAAATTTTCAAGTGGAAAAAAGAAACATAATTATTTAGATAACATCATCAGATTTTGACACACATAAAGCCTCCAACTAAAACATCGACGTTGAGAAGTAAATAATAGGATGTAGCTAGATATCCAAGCAATGAACATTTTTTTTTTTTAAAATCTATACAAAGCTAAACAATAAACCTTGATTTTTATATCTACACATTTAAATACTGAGCAACATAATATTTATAATCTTCGAAACAAAATCTTTTAAATTTCTGGTAGAGGAGGACTCAATTTGTAATAGTAAAATAGGATGTTGTAATGTAAAGAAAATATGATAATCTTTACTGATTAAGAGCAGATGGTTTAGAAGGGTACAAAGTCCTCTATAAGTGGGAAATGACCGGCAGCCATGTTTACATATTCAGCATATTTGTACTGCAGGGTTGCAGGAAGTTTATTTAAATACTCATTAATAACATCATATTGTAACACCCTCAGAATACGTCCAGAAATGTCACACGCCGTAGACCCTTATCACAAGGATCTACCAGGATAAACTCCAAAAGACAACTCAATAATTGACCGACCGGGGTCAAAATTAATTACAAAGCAGACCGATAAGGTCATTAAACAATTCAGAAACTAACGAAATTTACTTCTCAATGACAATAATAAACTTGAACACAGAAAGGAATGACAACTTAATTTAATAATTGAAAAATACACCCGTGCAAGGGTAAATACTCAACCATATGAGAAAATACCGACCAAAACAACACAAAAGAAAAAGACTCTGACTCTTGTGTGATTAACATCGCCGTCTTCCATCTACTTCCAAGCCAATCCCGAGACTGCTCCCGAGCTGCCAAAACCTCTGCGCATAATAGGCACCCACCCCCCGAAAACTCAGGGGTTAGCAAACTGAAATTTTGCTAGTGCAAGTACATAATGTACATGATATACGGAAGGCATCAACACAAACTCAACAACCACGAAGCCTTAACACAAACCACACATTCAAACAAACAGCACATCAAAGCATTCGTTTACACAAGGTGAAAGGTAATCACATAGCCATATTCTTTTTACGGATCATAACACCAATGAAACTTTAAACAAGCCCAATAAGTTAAAAGATCTAGCTTGAAAAACCCCTTTTTTAAAAAGGAAAAGCAATTTGATAAGATAGTTTGAAAACATTATTATTGACTCGGGCCGTCTTGGGGTTTTGAAAATCGAATGGGAATACTTTTAGAAAATAGCTTCAAAAGCTCTAAGGTCCTCGACCCAGCATGTGGAAAACAATTTGCAAGAAAACTATTACAACGTTATTCGAGGTCTTCGACCCAATTTATGAAACACTGTCACAAGCGAGTCATTACAATATCTCACGGGGTTCTTGACCCAATCCAAATAATATCATCACGAGATCAATCATCTCAACATTTCAGGGGTCCTCGACCCCATTTACAGAATATCATCACAATATAATCAAGGACATAGCCTCTCAATCGACAAATCCTGCTCAAGGCGCCTGATTAATTAACCCTCGGAGATCTCGTCAAATATCCTTGGTTAATTAACCCTGATACCAACATTTAAAACAAATTGAAACAAACTTTCAGAAACACGAATCGCGGTCTATATCAAGACCAACATTTTAAAGCGAGTTGAAAGAACTTTGAATTACGAACATCGTTCGGTATCGGGGTCTTAGCTGTCACTCGAATATCCGTAACCAATAAGCCTGCCGTGTGGATCCAGCATCCGTCAAAGTCGTCGAAGACCGAATCTTAGACGGTGGCCCACCCACGGATCTTCAAAGGATACCGACAGATAGGATCATTGACCCCAGCCTGTCACCTACCACACCTACCGACAGAAAGGATACCGAAAGGTACGAAGTGGGCCCTCCTCGGACAAATGACGAAACGCGCGTCCGGCTTCCCATCGTTCACCCACCGCCTCCAACTGCAACCTCGGACCTCAAGGGAACAGGCCCACGTGACGGGACAATCGGCCGTTTATTTTAATATAGAAAACGGCGATCGCCCGCGATCGCCTGAGGGATCCCAGCTACCTTGTCCCCTATAAATATAGGACCCACTGCTGCGGCCAAGGGAGGGGAATTCTACTACGAATTAAGTGCAAAATACATACCAAAGAGAGAATCAAAGGCTCTTTTGGCAAACACTAACACATTCCTAGTGATATTCATACACATTCATCATATATCCCAAGCAAGAACTCTTAGATTCATCTATCTGGTTCTTCCGGCAATCTACGCGCTCTAAAGCCTAGATAACTAGAAGTCTTTACACTCCTTGTATTAGATTCTAACATTAATATTTGTACTCGACAGTATATTTATTAATAACATCTCGCGAGAGCATTCAAGCCTGGGATTAACAACCCCGGCAAATCTTGTGTTATCTATTTTCTCACGGAAGTGTTCTCGCATTTTGTTTGTTACTCGATCATTCCAGCAATACTATCTCCGGATAATATTTTGGGTAACAACAATTGGCGCTAGAGGAAGGGGATCTAAACCTTCATTTTTATTCCTACCGTCTCGAAGAACACTCACTGTTCTCCGGACATATACTTTAAGAAACACTCACTGTTCTTCAATAGAAAAACCTTTAGAAAATGACATCAACAACAACCTCCAAGAGGGCCACCCTGAGATCTGCCGGAAATCTTATTCCGGCGAGGACCGAATCCCAGCCTACGGCGGAAGGCAACCGTGGCGACGCTAGGCTCTCACACCCGCCCCCGAGGGACGGTTCTAGCCTCTCACTCGATCAGTTCCAGACGTCGGAACAGATTGAGGAGGCTATAGCCATCCTCAGGGAACGGCAGAGGGCCCGCGATTCGCCCACCATCACCCCGTCAGCTAACCGCCGGGCAAGCAAACGGAAGCTCAAGGGGATCTATGTTGAGAAATCGACAGAAAGCCCCGAGCCGCAGGGGAAGGCTCTCGTAAGGCGGGACGATTCCGTCTTCAGCCGCCTAGGGAGCGATCCCTCATGGCGACCTGGGCACTCAGGCCCCAGCCGGGAGACATCGGTATCTGAATCCTTTACCAGGAGTTCGGCATATCCGACTCCCAAGAGACAGGTCGGTCAGCGAGCCCCTGCTCGCCCAAGGAAAGAACCCACTGGCAGGGAGCTCGTCATTCACCACGGAGCTAGGGGATCAGTACACGATCGCCTTGGTTTTCATTCTGAGAGCCAATCGGCGAGCAGTCAGGCAACGGCGATCGCCGCCATGCAGCGCCAGCTCGACGAGATGAAGACGCTTCTAGAAATTGGGGCCGGTGTCAGGAGACCGATCGCTGGGCTAAATGAACCACTCGCGGTCCAGATCGAGATCGCCCCAGTCCAATCAACGATCAATCCCCAACAAACACCTCTATATGAGGGGAGAACGGATCCGGGAACCCACTTAAGCAAATTCCGGATCTACATGACTGGATGCGGAGCTTCAGATGCGACGAAATGTCGTATGTTCCCGTTAACTCTGGGCGATATCGCCCACAGGTGGTACACCTCACTACCATCTCGCTCAATCAATTGCTTTGAGAAGCTGGCGAACGACTTCACGTCGTACTTCGCCGCCAAAGTTACTCGCCCGGAAGGTCCCCACCGCATGATGAAAATCAGGCAGGGGAAGGATGAATCGGATGAGGATTACATCGACCGGGTGGACGAGATAGTCCTCACCGGTGAGCCCGTCAGCGACGAGATCGCTCACCATGCAGTCCTGAACGGATTCCACGGACGCTCGCCCATGTTTAGGCGCCTCACAAAGGATTTTCCTCCGACCTATACAGTGTTCCGCATCAGAGCCGCCGATTTTATGGCCAGGCAGAAGATGCTCTCACTCCGATTGGACGAGGGACAGTCCGAAGAAGGAAAAGCACCTTCCCATGTCCAGAAGAAGGCGGTCGCCAAGCCCAGAAAGGCGGTCGCCAAGCCGCCTGGCGAGTTCAAAGCCTTCGAGGATGTAGAGGTCCACCTTCTTCACAACCTCAACTTATCTCCGGCCCACATCTTCAACGCGATCAAGGGTCGCGAGTGGCTTTCCAAGCCAAAGCCAATAAGGGACCACGGTCACCTAGACCGTAGCAAATTATGTGCCTGTCATAAGAGTCCCGGCCACAACACTAGTCAATGCCGCGACCTCCTCGCATGACCTCCGCGACTGCTTGAGGAAGGCAACCGGACAATTTGATCACCAAGCCGTAACCTGTATGAAGAGCCGGAGGCGCGAGCGCCACTGCGAAAGAATTCCTCCCAATCCCATCGCCAGGATCGAGCATGAGCCGGAGTACTCTGATGAGTCGATCCCTCCGATCAACCCTGGCGGCCGGATCAACATGCTTCAAGCTGGAGGTGGGAGCCTTGGGGGCCTTTCCCCGGTTTCCACCCTGTCAAACAGAAAGCGAAAAGTCGAGCTGAGGGCTTTCGCCGAAGTCCATGTTGTAGTACCTCCGGATCCGACCATCTCAAGAGACGCGCTCATCACCTTTTCCAACAAGGACAGGGATGGAGTGCAATGTCCCAAAGAGGATGCACTAGTAATCTCCGCTTGCATCCTTGGAAAGACGGTCGATCGCGTGTTGGTCAACAATGGGAGTTTTTGCAACATCATATTCAAATCCGCCCTAGACCAACTCGGCAACCTAATCAAATTCATCAAGCCTTTCGACACCGTGCTCCAAGGGTTCGACGACAACACAGTCCAAGCCTACGGGAGGATCAAGCTCTCCGTTGAGCTAGTATGCTTTTATGATCCCAAGGTTAGGATTACTAGGAACCTAAGCTTTGTAATCATAGATAGGCCCAACATCTATAATGGGTTCCTAGGTCGCCCCTTTTTAGAAACCTTTGAGGCGGTCGCCTCATCTTTCTTTATCGTATCAAATTCCCACCGCCGATGGGACGGTCATCAGAAAAGGAGATCAGCTAATGGCAAAGAGATGTTTGAATTACTCCTATGTTGTTACTTCTTTCAATACTTCCCATACTATATGTAACATTGAAGCGACCGACGATCAACCCATGGAGATCGACGAGCCTAACACTTCGTACCAACCCGACTCAGGGGACACCATCTCTCATCAATTGACGGACGGCATCGAGCCAAGGATAGGTTTCGAGCCAAGCCTCGACATCGATCCTAGGACCGAGTCCGGAGATCGTACCAAACGAGAGGCGACCGTTCCTATCGAAGAGTTGGAAAGTATTTCGATGGATCCGGATCACCCCGAACGGGAAGTACAGATCGTTGCAAGCATCGACCACGAATTAAAGGGGGATCTGATCAACTTGCTACGTAGGAACATCGGAGTCTTTGCCTGGTCGCATCAAGATATGGTTGGCATAAGTCCCGAACACGCTTGCCATTATCTGAAGATCGACCGGGCGATGAAGCCTGTTCACCAGAAGCGTAGGAAGTTTGGTCCCGAGAAATACGCGGCGCTCGACATAGAAGTCCAGAAGTTACTCAATAACAAATTGATCGGAGTAGCCACAGACGAACCACAGTGGGTCGCCAACACGGTGCTCGTCAAAAAGCCAACTGGCTCCTGGAGATTATGCATTGACTTCACCGACCTCAACGCGGCATGTCCAAAAGATCACTTCCCGATGCCTCATATCGATCACCTGGTCGATAGCACGGCAAGTTGCGAAATGATGTCGTTTATGGATGCCTTCGCCGGATATCATCAAATCCCAATGGCGGAGGAAGACATAAAACACACATCTTTCCACACAGAAAAAGACATATACTTTTGGGTCAGAATGCCGTTTGGCTTGAAAAAC
The DNA here is from genome assembly GCA_033398695.1 of Orobanche coerulescens. Taxonomy (NCBI): domain Eukaryota; kingdom Viridiplantae; phylum Streptophyta; class Magnoliopsida; order Lamiales; family Orobanchaceae; genus Orobanche; species Orobanche coerulescens. The sequence continues at coordinate 68,627,693 of CM065810.1, forward strand.
GCGGGGGCGACCTACCAGCGATTAGTCAACAGAATGTTCGCCGATCAGATCGGCAAGACCATGGAGGTCTACATTGATGATATCGTAGTCAAAAGCCTCAAGAAGGAAGATCACCTCAGCGATCTCGCCGAGACGTTCACCATCCTTGAGAAGTTTAACATGAAGCTGAACCCCAAGAAATGCAACTTCGGGGTGGGCTCCGGGAAGTTCCTGGGGCACATAGTGAGCCAGAGGGGGATCGAGGCGAACCCCACCAAGATACAGGCGATCCTTGACATGCAGGAACCGCGAAACATCAAGCAGGTGCAACGCCTCATAGGTTGTCTAGCCGCCCTCAACCGTTTCATATCACGGCTCGGCGATAAAAGCAAGCCTTTCTTCGCGACCATCAAGAACAAGAAGTTCGCATGGACGAAGGAAAGCCAGATAGCATTCGCCAAGATAAAGGAATATCTATCTAACCCCCAGACCCTGGCAAAGCCGATCCCCGGTGAAAAATTATTCCTTTACTTAGCGGCCTCGGAGGTCGCACTGAGTGCCGTTCTGGTGCGAGCAGAGGGGAAAGCCCACTTGCCGATCTACTATGTTAGCCAGGCGCTCCACGACGCTGAGACACGTTATACACCATTGGAAAAGATCGCCAATGCCCTTGTCATGAGTGTACGAAAGCTGAGAGCTTACTTCTTCGATCACCAAGTGGAAGTCCTAACAACTCTACCTCTAAGACAAGTCCTGCACCGACCGGACACCAACGGGCGACTCCTCAAGTGGTCGCTGGAGATCGCCCAATACGGTATCACTTACGCTCCTCGCACGGCGATCAAAGGCCAAGCTCTGGCGGACTTCGTGGTGGAATTAACGTTCCCTCACAGTCCGACCCAGGTCGGCCGACCTGCCTGGAAATTATACGTGGATGGCTCAGCGACCAATGCGAGAGCAGGGGCAGGGATTGTCCTCATTAGCCCCGACGGTCAGAGTTTCACAAATGCTGTGCGTTTCGGTTTTCGTGCGACCAACAATGAAGCTGAATACGAAGCTTTGGTAGGCGGGCTTGATCTAGCCCTCGCCCTGGATGTTCGTCGCCTACATATCTTCATGGACTCCATTTTGGTCGGAAACCAAGTCAAGGGAGAATATGAGGCACGTGGAGAACAGATGGTCAAATACCAAGAGCTGGTCGCCGAAATGTGCACAAAATTTGAAGAAGTACTAATCGAACAAGTCCCGAGAGAGCACAACTCCCAGGCCGATGCTCTTTCTAAGCTAGCATCATCGGACGGGGCGGCCGACTTCTCCAATATCCAAATCACAAAGTCAGCAATGCCGGCGATCGACAGGAATTTGGTTACCACGGTCGCCATCGCCGAAGAGAATTGGATGACTCCATTCATCAAATACTTAAAGGAAGGAACGGTCCCTGACGACCGTGTTAAAACTCGCCAACTCCAGCTTCGTGCGACCAGGTATACCCTATTGGACGATCGGCTTTACAAGCAAGCCTTCAGCCTTCCCCTCCTCAAGTGTATTACACCGGAGGAAGGTCGGCCTGCTTAGCCGAGATCCATGACGGGATTTGTGGAAACCACGCGGCGGACGAGCCCTCATCCATAAGACAACCGCACAAGGATTTTTCTCGCCATCGCCGAAAGATGCGATCGCTTATGCCAGATCGTGTCATAGATGTCAGATAATGGGCCCCAACATTAAACTATCACCCGAACAGCTCACCTCCCTGTATAGCCCTTGGCCATTTGCGCAATGGGGTATCGACCTTATAGGTCCCTTGCCGACGGCTCCAGGGGTCGTAAGTTCGCCATCGTTGGGTCGATTATTTCACCAAATGGTGAGGCCGAACCGCTCAACAAGATCGCCAAGAGCAAGTGATCAAATTTATATGGAAAACGTCGTATGCCGATTCGGTGCCCTGTGCCATCATCTCCGACAACGGAAACAGCTTGACGGCTTAGAAGTCATGCAATTCGTGAAAAGTGGGGAATCAAAAGGTTATTCTCGCCCTATCACCCTCGCATTTAACAGGCGTAGAGGCAGTGAATAATATCCTCAAACACACGATTAAAGCGCGACTCGAATCCAGGCAAGGACGTTGGGCGAGCGAGCTCCCAGACGTTTTATGGTCCTACCGAACGACGACCCGCAATTCAACCGGAGAAACCCCATTCGCCCTTGCCTTCGGAACAGAAGCGGTGATTCCTTCAGAGATCGCCGTCCTCAGCCATCGAACCGAGCAGGAGATGACGACCGATAACAATATAGCCCGACGAATCGACCTAGACATGCTCGAAGAACGACGGCTGACCTCAGAAATGAAGAACACAATCCACAAAAGGAGAGCCGAGAAGTTCTTCAATTCAAAGGTCAGAGAAAGAAGATTTCAAGTGGGCGATCTCGTCCTTAAGAAGATCCAAACCCACACAGGCGTTTTTGGTCCGAATCGAGGGACCTTTCGAGTATCCAGATGGCTAACTAAAGGAGCCTACGAATCGAACGTCCCGACGTACTCGACCAATATCCCCGAACGCCGTGCATACGAAAAAATACTATCAGTGATAAATTTGTATTCGATTTCAATGATGTACAAGGAATATAATGAGATTTTTTCCTATCCCATCTATTATGGCGATCGCCCCACCAGGCATATCGCATATCGCCGACGATCGCTGATCACGACGATCCTAGGTAAAATTAATGCCGCCATGGTCCTGGAGGTCGATGGAACCGACAGCTTCGCCCATGCAAGGTTCCTTTGGGCTGAGATCGCCCGCCCTTCATTTAAATACGAGGCCGGCGTAGCCGAAGGACCCTCCAAAATAATCAGTAGGCAAGATCGCACGTCCTCAAGGTACATCATCTAACATGGTGAACCCGAACAATGCGACGTGCCGTTACCCCCGTCTCAACGTACACCGTCGAGGATCGCCATCTTCATGGCGGGCCGAGGTGGAAGCAGAGCTGACAAGCCGCGGACGTGGTGTCGAATAAGCCGACAACACTCCGCGCAAGGACTCCTCCAGACCAAGATCGCCCGCCTTTCGTTTTAACACAAGGCAGGCGTAGCCTAACGGAGGACCCTCACAAAAAGTGAGTCGCGGGATACACAATATCCCTCGCACACGAAGACACGATTGGGGAGATCGGTCCATCGAACACCCCAACCACACATGACTCTTCAAAATCGGAAAAATGAAGATAGCTCGCCAGACAGACTAGTCTTTGTTTCCTTACTTACAATAAGTGAACAAAAACAAGGGGGCAGGGATAGGTCGAGCTAATCTCAAATACGATCGAACGAAGAGGAAACATGCAGGGCGATCGGGGTCGTCCGACAAAAATTACAAGTAAGAATTCCGATTCAAAACATGTCAACACTTTCAACACTCAGATGATCGGCCGGACGAACAAAAAGTCGAAAGCAAATATACACGTACTCGTAAAAATTGCACGCAAACAATCAAAGGCGATCGCATGTAATACATTACGCAGTATGATAAAAGGAGTATTTTATTCATAACACAAGCTTCATACATTACGAGGCCCGAAGGCATTATAAAAAGTACAAGCTACGGAGGAAAAACAAAAATGCCTCTCAAGGCCCCGCCTGCTGGTCTTCGACCTCGGGTTGCGGATCGGCTTGGGCTCCCCCATCGGCCTCGGGATGAATGAGTTTGCCGGTATACCAACTCAAGTCGATCACGAAGTCGACAAAGTCAAGGATCGGCAGGGAGAATTCTGGATGCAGAGGATGCTCGAGGACATAGGATTTGAAGCTCTCCATCAGGGGACCGATCTCGACCCCTGCCTTTTTAGCGGCTCGAACAGCGTCAGCATAGGCTAAGTAGTAAGCGAACTCGCCGACGTGCTCGACGTTAAGGTAGGGATCGACCTCGATCGCCTTCACCGCCTTGAGATCCGCCTGTCTTCTCGGCCTCCGCCTCGGCCGCCTTGGCAACGTTATCGCCCGGCCTTCTCGGCTCTCTCTTCGCGCCTCCGGCTCACCGCCGAGCCGATCCACCGCCGCCTTGCCGGCCGCCTCCTCTGCGAAGCCTCGAGCTTCGCGAGTTTCCTTCTCCTTATCACGGACCGATCGGCGGCCTCCTTGGAGCGGCTCGGCTCTGCTTCAATCGATCCACATCTGCTTAGCCCTTTTGGCCGTCTCCTCATACTCCTTCTCCATAGGCCGGATCCGGTTGGCATCCTCGATATTTGCATTAGGCGGTCTCGAGTTTGCGATGGAGATGAGCGGTGGAGGGTCGCCCTCAAAATCCCGGCGGCTTGACGGCCATCGTCGCCGTCTGAAGAGCCAGGGCAACGGTCGCCTGCATGGCGTCTCCAGATCGCCGACGAGCGATCGCATCAAGGTCGGTCGTCCAAGCCTTGGGCAGAGAAGTGATAGCCTGGCGAACGTAAGCAGGGACTTCGAGAGAATTTTGCGGAGCCTTGCTCGACAGAAAGTCCAGCACCATGGGGGCAACGTCCGGGTCGGCGAGACGAACCCTGCAGCGTAAACCAAGGAAATCAAGGAGTTAGCCCATACCATGCTCAGAATGCCTAACTCAGAAAATTTTTGACCCACTCTTACCTATTGACCAGCTCGGGATCGCGTCCGAAAAAAGGCTTGCCCCGGGATGTTTCCGCATCGGCGATCGCCACCTTCTTCGCCAAGCTGCCAGATGACCGGGGGCCGGAGACCGTAGGCTTGGGGCCAGATCGCTCCATCATCTGGATGGCGTAGATAGGAGCCGCGGACCGGAGGCTCAAGAATCGATACGTCCGCCTCAGAGATCGACGGGGACTCCTCCGACCTCCGCCTCTTGCGGCGCTTGAGCTGTTCCTCTCCCTCGACCACCGGCTTGGCGACTGGCGCCTCAGCGGGTCTCGTCACCGGGGCAGGGTGAGACGTCGTCGCAGAACGCGACCACCGCTTGCCCAAGTGAAGGCGACCAAGAACTCCCGGGTTCGACATGGCTATCTCTGGCGGTGGTTCGGCGATTCGGGGAAAATAAGCCTCTGTCAAAGGAAAGGTACAAACAAGTTAGACAAAACAAAACGACCTCGTGGAGACGATCGTCAAAGAAAGGAAGCACACTTAAACTCATACCTTGAACTTTCAAGTGACGGGGGTAGCAGAACAATCGAGCCCCCAACCGATGAGCTTCGGTACCAAGCGATCGAACGTCAATGAAGGAGTTCGGCAAGGCACGAATCCGCTCCCAAACGATCAAGAAATCGAATGGAAGGTCGCCGATCGCTGGAACGAGAGGTCCTGCAAAAAGAAAACAAAATTAGATCAGTCCAAGACAAGCTCAATCAAGGGGAGAGTTTAAATCCTTACTCGGATTCCTCTCCCGGAAAATGGTGGGAATCTCCAACTCCTCATTCGGCATGTCACTCGATGCCGATCGCCATGCCCCACCGACCCAACACCATTTAGCCAGGTCGCCCCTGGTCTTATTCGGCACGCCGAGGACCACTCTCCCGAGTCGGCCCTGGATATGATGGCCGCCGATTGACCCTTTCTGCGCAGCCAATTTAAACAAATAATTCATCTCCAACTCAGTAAGGAGGCGGAACAACTGGTGACCGCCAAACAGGGTCAACGTACAGATGATCTGCAGCCAAGCGTTCGGCGTCAGTTGAAGAGGCGCCAAATTCCAGGCGATCAGTAAGTAGGAGACGACGAATGGCAACGGGAATCGCAGACCTGCCTCCATAATCATCTCGTTGACGGCGACCATATCTTTGGGCGGTTGGTCGGCGCGCTCATTCTACAAAGGCACGTGAAGGGAAACGTCAGAGGGGATGTGATATTTGGCCCTCCAACGGCTCAGGTCTTTCTTGGTCTCCATACTCCGGATCTGTCCGAGAGTCCAAGGATACGGGACGGCGGCCTGAAAGACCGTCCGATTCACATGTTCGTAAGGGTGAGCGGCGGTGTAGGCCTCGAAATCGAATTCCAGACAGGGTCCAGCGATCGTTACCATCATCTGAGCAAAATCCACATAGGCGGGGCCGAATCTGCTCTCTCGTTCCCAGGCCTCCCGCACCAAATCGTCTTCATCCACTGGCGAGCCCCCCTGCTCCACCGTCGCCGCCGTCCTCGCCACCTAGGCCTCGTTGAAAAGTTTTTGAGTTCTTCGGGTGCAATCCCCGCTCGAATTGCTTCAGCGGCCGTCTCCATATCCACTCTAACGGGAACCTCCTCCCGTTCAGGCAACGCGGCGGCAGCGGAAGAGCTTCCGGTCTCGAAGGTTTTTGATCCTCCCGACATGTTAGAAAGTAAAGAGAGGGAGAAGGATAACCTTTTATTACCTAGAAAAAAGAAGGAGATCGGCACAAAAAAGCTCCAGAAATTTCTGCAGAAATTCGGCTATGGATACGAAGGGCGCGTAAAAAAGTGAAGGAGAAGAAGCCCTACCCTTTTTATAGATGGAGACGAGGGCCTAAATTCAAATAGGAGAAACCTCGGGGGCTGGATCGCAACCGTCACGTGGGGACGCATTAAATGCGGCCCTCGAATCCCGCATACGCGTCTTTTCGAGGGCATGCCAGCCGACAGGTCTGACAAACCGTCGGATTCCCCCAACAGCGGCACGACGCGTGTCCCTGCCATTTATGGAAAGCCCGCCTTCTTTTCCCGCTGCTCCCAACGCGAAAGAAGGTCGTCCATATTTGAATTCAGATCGGCTGGTCGTTTAAAACATTGGCGATCGCCAACAGAGCCACCTCACCCCGTGTTTTCAACATCGAGGCGAGCTGGGGGGCAATTGTTGTGCGGCGATTAATTCACCACGATAGGCGATCGGCGACCTTCAAGAGAAGCCAACCATGGAAGACATACTCAGGACAAATGCCTGGAGTTCGGCACAATGCGGCGATCGTCTTTTGGTACCCAGCGATCGTCTTTTGTTATCTGACGATCGTCTTTCATGAACGGACCAGAGGCGATCGTCTCATGCCACGTGTGGATCCAGCATCCGTCAAAGTCGTCGAAGACCGAATCTTAGACGGTGGCCCACCCACGGATCTTCAAAGGATACCGACAGATAGGATCATTGACCCGAGCCTGTCACCTACCACATCTACCGACAGAAAGGATACCTAAAGGTACGAAGTGGGCCCTCCTCGGACAGCGACTCCAAACGCGTGCTGGCTTCCCATTGGTTCACCCAGCTGGCCTCCAACTGCAACCTCGGACCTCAAGGGAATAGGCCCACGTGACGGGACAATCGGCCGTTTATTTTAATATAGAAAACGGCGATCGCCCGCGATCGCCTGAGGGATCCCAGCTACCTTGTCCCCTATAAATATAGGACCCACTGCTGCGGCCAAGGGGGGGGAATTCTACTACGAATTAAGTGCAAAATACATACCAAAGAGAGAATCAAAGGCTCTTTTGGCAAACACTAACACATTCCTAGTGATATTCATACACATTCATCATATATCCCAAGCAAGAACTCAGAGATTCATCTATTTGGTTCTTCCGGCAATCTACGCGCTCTAAAGCCTAGATAACTAGAAGTCTTTACACTCCTTGTATTAGATTCTAACATTAATATTTGTACTCGACAGTATATTTATTAATAACATCTCGCGAGAGCATTCAAGCCCGGGATTAACAACCCCGGCAAATCTTGTGTTATCTATTTTCTCACGGAAGTGTTCTCGCATTTTGTTTGTTACTCGATCATTCCAGCAATACTATCTCCGGATAATATTTTGGGTAACAACATAAGACACAGTACAAAATCTTCATTTTCCCATACTAGGATCTTCAGAAGGAAACATAGGGTTTCAGGACACTCTCCGGTCACTTGCTCTATTCTCCAATAGGGTAGCATTCTTTGCCAATTTAGAAACTATCTCATAGTGTTTCTCCCGATGACCTTCACACCCGCACCGGTAACAAGTGAAGTGGAAAGGGACAATTTGCATGAACATGTCGTTGATGGTTGTAGTTGAAGCACCTTCTCTTCTTACCGAGAGTGACCGATGCTGGTTTGGGATTTCCAGCGCCCACTCCCGACCGCGAAGACGACACGTTCGAACGACGTGAGGGTTTGGGAGCCTTAGTCTCTTCACTACCCAGAAATTTTTCAGATGTCCTCGGTCTCTTGGCTTCGCTCGTGGGCTCGACCACTGAGGAGATTTCATAGGATATCGTTTGATCTTGATACTCCTTCACCGTAGCATGAATCGTTGTCGTACTAACTACCTCGCCGCTTCCATTTCCATCATCACGTCTACGTCCGCCGAGGCTCGACATACTAATACAGATAATACCGTTTAAAAATATTAATTTATCAGTCGTACAGTATACCACAATTATCAACACGAGGTTTAGTTAGCATCTTTAGAATAACGGTAATATCGTAAAGCACAAAGTTTTCTGAAGTCAATTTCGAGTCCTTCGACGTGGACGATCATTATATATATGCACTTAATGAAAACAAATTTTTGAAAAAGACGGCTAGACACGTTACGCCCAAGACTTGTAAATACTGTCCTTTATTTCAGAAGAGGAAGTTTATACAATGACTCTAAACATTATTTTCGAGTAATGTAAAAAGGTAAAGTGAAAATTGAATCGCAATTAATTTGAAATATTTCAAAAGTGTTGAGTCCCAAATACCACAATTTTGAAAATCTTTCCTCTTTTACCAAAATATTTAATCGAAAGGACTTTCGTGACCATTTGACATGATGACATTAAATCATGGGTTTTCACAATGTTAGAAATTTTCAAAGCACCACTTTAAAATATTCGTGATATTACAGCGCCGTGGGTCCCGCGCCGGAACCCACCAGGCTAAAAACCATTTAAAAAAAGCGTTCAAAATGCCAAAAAGGCCGATGACCGTCAAAATGTGCAAGACCAAAATGTCAAAACTCGGTTTAGAGAATCAGTTTTACGAAATAAAACTCAGTTTGCAAGATACCAAAAGCCATTTCAAAATACTCACGCAGCGGATAAAATTAACACTCATAAATTTATTCTAATGAAATATAGAAACCGATAAATATGCTCGACTTTCGAAGCATACTACATAACAATTTTTACTCGGACCGCATACACATGATATATCTTAAAACAACAATATCACCAACAAGCTCCAACCACTTGTTCACATTAAACACATTAGCACGATATAATCAAATACGTATATAAGGGGACTTACGATCGGGAGACTTACCATCACGGATTGCCTGAAGATGATGTCAGAACCACGATACTAATCACAACTCTGATGCGCGCGACTTACACCGGACATAGACTTGACCCAATGGCCTAGGTTTTTCGCAAACCTAAGCTCTGATACCATATATGTAACAGCCCCAGAATACGTCATGAAATGTCACACGCCGTAGACCCTTATCACAAGGATCTACCAGGCTAAACTCCAAAAGACTACTCAATGATTGACCGACCGGGGTCAAAATTAATTACAAAGCAGACCAACAAGGTCATTAAACAATTCAGAAACTAACGAAATTTACTTCTCAATGACAATAATAAACTTGAACACAGAAAGGAATAACAACTTAATTTAATAATTGAAAACTTCACCCGTGCAAGGATGAATACTCAACCATATGAGAAAATATCGACCAACACGACACAAAAGAAAAAGACTCTGACTCTTGTGTGATTAGCATCGTTATCTTCCATATCCTTCCAAGCTAATCCCGAGACTGCTCCCGAGTTGCCAAAACCGTAGCGCATAACAGGCACCCACCCCCGAAAACTCGGGGGTTAGCAAACTGGAATTTTGCTAGTGCAAGTACATAATGTACAGGATATACGGAAAGTATCAATACAAACTCAACAGCCACGAAGCCTTAACACAAATCACACATTCACACAAACAGCACATCAAAGCATTCGTTTACACAAGGTGAAAGGTAATCACATAGCCATATTCTTTTTACGGATCATAACACCAATGAAACTTTAAACAAGCCCAATAAATTAAAAGATCTAGCTTGAAAAACCCCTTTTTTTAAAAGGAAAAGCAATTTGATAAGATAGTTTGAAAATGTTATTATTGACTCGGGCCGTCAAGGGTTTTTGAAAATAGAATGGGAATACTTTTAGAAAATAACTTCAAAAGCTCTCGGGTCCTCGACCCAGCATGTGGAAAACAATTTGCAAGAAAACCATTACAACGTTATTCGGGGTCTTCGACCCAATTTATGAAACACTATCACAAGCGAGTCATTACAACATCTCACGGGGTTCTCGACCCAATCCAAATAATATCATCACGAGATCAATCATCTAAACATTTCATAGGTGGTCGACCCAATTTACAGAATATCATTACAATACAATCAAGGACACAGCCTCTCAATCGACAAATCCTGCTCAAGACCCCTGATTAATTAAACCTCGGAGATCTCGTCAAATATCCTTGGTTAATTAACCCTGATACCAACATTTAAAACAAGTTGAAACAAACTTCCAGAAACACGAATCGCGGTCTATATCAAGACCAACATTTTAAAGCGAGTTGAAAGAACTTTGAATTACGAACATCGTTCGGTATCGGGGTCTTAGATGTCACTCGAATATCCGTAAGCAATAAGCCTGCCAGGCGCCTCCCTTGCACACCTTTGCATTGGCGTTCACTCCACTATGTTGGCCGCCCCTTGAACATGTCACCGAACCGGCGATCACTCCCGCAAGAGCCGCCCCTTGCACGCGCATTAGGTAACACCGGTGTTCACCAACTATATGGAGCCGTACATTGCAGCATACACCAGTCCGGAGTACATGCCCCACCCTCAGACGTTCTTGGATACGACGTTTCTCACAACCAGTATCCACATTGTTTCAAACATCAAGCACACAGACAAACGTTACAACAATTATCAACTCATTACACCACGTCACACAAATTATACGTCAGTCCATAACCACACATTTAAACACTATCACGCACGTTATCAATCAAAACTCAATCACAATAAGCCTTCAGGCATAACCAACCAACGTCGCACATATATCCCTATATTGCAACTCAACCGAATATATATATATATATCCTTACTATATTATATCTATAAGTATAGTTCATCCATCAATCCAAGTTGAGTACGTCAACTAGTGTTAGCATTCATCACTCGACATTCACCGATATAGGCATATATATCAATATACGTATATAGTTATATATATTTAACATATATATATATATATATCTACATACACACACATATATACATCCGTATAAATTCATACACTTCGACAACAATAATTTCACGCAGTTACAATTCGTATATCAAGGTACTTTCCTCAAATCCAAAGCACGTGAAGCAACAGGAAAGCTCGGTCGGAAACCCTCGAACATCTATAATCGCCTGGCCATAAACAACAAAGATACGATTACAACGAGAATCAAGTCCAAAAACTGTAACACCCCGATATTTTCAAGGTATATAATAGTGCCGTGGACCCCTACATGGGACCCACCAGGCTAGACACAAAAATACCACAGTAAATCACACATCACCCAGATGAAAATCAAATAACACGCCCGGTACAACCGGCGGAATAATCAACATCGACAACCATAATTAACTTCAACTAATACAATTCACAATCCGAAGAGAAAAGCCTAAGTACTCGCGAGTACAATCTATAAGTTTAGAAAATAGACAACAACCACCACATCGAATGGAACAACAGAAATAAAAGGACTCAAATGTACATGTCAACGACCCTGGCCAGCATCCGCGTACTGTCCCAGCGCCCGCTCGTCCGGATGATCAAAATCTGAAATCCATAACAATAATTTCCCCAAAACGGATCCCCAAAAGGGGTCAGCAATTACGCTAGTACAAGTAATCAAGGCAAACAATTTGCTTACACATATCATAGTACAATGCACCAACTCCATTTCAAAACCAAAACCAGACATGTCTTTTCCGGAAACAAACAGTTAATCAATTTACCTTAGGAATAGGGCTATACAATTGATCCCGCTCGAGGCCTCTAAGGACCCTCCCGAGCTGGCCATATCATAAAATAAATCACGCACGCGCATCGCCTTGGGAACAGGGCTATACCATTGATCCCGCTCGAGGCCTCTAAGGACCCTCCCAGGCTGGCTAGCGAAACAAACTCATGAAGCCAGGGCTATACCATTGGATTCCCTCGAGGCCCTGTCGGACCCTCCCGAGGTGAGCAAAGCACACACAATATACATCACCATTTCATGTTAAGCATAAAGGTTTCCAAAAATACTTGCCTTAAATAATTGACAATGCAATGAACGAAAAGGAAAATCACCGACGAACACTAGGAACCAACGAAACCGAACCTAATGATTTGAAGAATACAATTACAATCATTTATAAACGAACACGGAAATGGAATACACCCAAAAACCTGCCTACAATTCATGTATATTCGTACAAGAACAACAACGAGGGCGGACCACAACCAAACCCTCTCAATTACGCAAAACCATGAAATATACCATGGATCCATAGGAAAACTAAGGATATTAACAAGATTAATCATATTCATCATGAATTAACCAACAAAACGGAACGAATCAGACGAAACATCAAAACCCCCAAATCTCCTCCAAAATAGGGTTCTAGAAGATTTACCTTGATTCAAGAGGTAGAAGATGATTAAATGATGATAATCTGGTGTTAGAGACTCAAGATCATGAATGAATGATGAAAATCTCCCCACTCCAATCGCCCAAGTCGCCCAAATCGCCCAGCTCGCGGTGGAGAAAAGGAAAGAAGAAAAATGAACTGTTCCGGGTCAACTAGCGCACGCTAGTCCTTGACAATAACGTGCGCTAGAACAAATGTAGCGTGCACTAAACTGTTAATCCAGAGAACCGAGAACAGAAACAAGCTCACTGCCCCTGCCAGGGCTCAACTCGCTAGCGCGTGCTACCAACAAGCGTAGCGTGCGCTATTGAAGGATGCTTATCGTGCGCTATACAATAATATTAGCGCACGTTAGGCAAAGGATAAAAACGTTCCTAAACACCGAAACACGACCGAAGCACCAAACGTAACAACGCAATACGCATGATAACATACAATGGCTTCACGGCAACCCCGAAATGGCGGTTCAGAACAACAATTACGAGAATCGGATCAATAAGCGACAGAGAAGTTAACAATTACGGAATTGAGTAAAATAAATCCGAAAATAAGTATTCTCGAGATACACATACGGTTACACACGATCCACCAAGAGAAGAAAAGCACCAAATCGAGAAAGTACTGGGAAAAGAAAAATACGGATATTACATTCTACCCCTCTAAAAGTAAGTTTCGTCCCAAAACTTCAGAAATAAACAACTCGCGGTACCTAGAACGCATGCTATCCTTGGTTTCCCAAGTTGCCTCATCGACACCATGCCTCGAACACTGCACTTTGACCAAAGGAATGGTCTTATGCCTCAGTCGCTTCTCATGGTGCTCCAAAATCTTCAGGGGATGCTCCTCGAAGGTAATATCCTCGACGACACCGATCTCACCATATTCGATGACGTGACTAGGATCCTGGACATATTTCCTCAGCTAGGAAATGTGGAAAACGCTATGAACATGACTCAAGGCCGCAGGTAGTGCCAAATGGTATGCCAACTCACCGACTTTCTCGAGAATCTCAAAGGGTCCAACAAATCTCGGACTCAATTTCCCCTTCTTCCGAAATGGAAAACTCCCCTCGTCGACGACACCTTTAGCAAAATGTGGTCTCCCACCTCAAACTCCAAAGGTCAAAGACGAACGTCGGCATCTGACTTATGTCGACTCTGAGCAGTCAACATCTGTTCCCTGTTCAATTCCACCTTCCGCCTCGTCTCTAAAGCGATATCCGATTCGGTTCCAACCAAATTGGACGCTTCGTTCCAACAAATCGGCGATCTACATCGCCGCCCAGAAAGCGCCTCATATGGTGCCATCCGAATCAACGCGTGCCAATTGTTGTTGTATGTGAATTCGATCAATGGTAAATGCTCCTCCCTGTCACTGCTCCAATCGAGAGCACAAGCACGCAACATATCCTCGAACGTCTGGATAGTGCGCTCCGACTGTCCATCTGACTGAGGATGAAAAGTGGTACTCAAACGCAAACGAGTACCCAACGCCTTATGCACCACCTGCCAAAAGTGCGATACAAAATGGCTATCCCGATCCCCCAAGTATCCTTGATGCCCAGAAAATGTGCCGACTTGGTTAGACGATCGACAATCAACCAAACCATATTCATGCCCGATCTCGATCTCGGCAAACTCGTGATGAAAATCCATCGATATATCTTCCCATTTCCATTCCGGAATGGGAAGTGACTGCAATAACCCGACCGGTCGCTGATGCTCGATTTTGACTTGCTGACAAGTCAAACATGTCACTACAAACTGTACGACCTCCTCCTTCCTGTCATTCCACTAGAAATTCCTTCTCAGGTCCTTGTACATCTTAATCGAACCAGGATGAACGGAGTAAGGCATAATATGGGCCTCACGCAAAATACTCTACCTCAATTCTGAGTCGTTCGGCACACACAGACGACTCTAGAATCTCAATACACCATCTTCATGAATCACAAACCCAGGAGACTTTCCCTTAAAAATATTCTCTCGGATTTGGATAATCATCGGATCTTCCAGCTGCTTCAGTTTAATTTCATCGATCAGAGATGACGAAATTTCTGAAGCACAGAGTTGACAAACGGATCCCGGAAACAAAATCTCAACACTCAACTCAATTAAATCCTGCCGAAGCTCAGATTGAGACGTAAGAATCTCAAGTGTCCGCAACGCAACTGGTTTCCGACTCAAGGCGCCGGCCACGATGTTCGCCTTGCCCGGATGATAAAGGATTTCGAGATCATAATCCTTAATCAGCTCTAACCACCTCCTCTACCTCATATTCAACTCCCACTGAGTAAATATGTACTTCAAACTTTTATGATCGGTAAAAATCTGACATGCAGAGCCAAAAATATAGTGACGCCAAATCTTGAGCACAAAAACAACTACCGCTAACTCCAAATCGTGAGTAGGATAGTTAAGTTCATACGACCTCAACTGTCTCGACGCAAACGCAATAGTATTGCCGTGCTACATCAACACGCACCCAAGACCCTGACCCGAAGCATCGCTATAAATGGCAAAACCCTCGTTACCACATGGCAACGCCAAAATCGGGGCTGAAGTCAAACGTCTCTTCAGCTCCTCAAAACTCGACTGTCTCTTATCATTCCAGATGAACTTCTCGGACTTCTGGAGCAACTGTGTAAGTGGCAGAGCTAGTTTTGAGAAACCCTCAACGAACTTACGGTAGCAGCTAGCCAAGCCCAATAAACTACGGACCTCCTTCACGTTCTTAGGTGATGCCCAATCCAACACTGCCTCAATCTTCTGCGCGTCCACACGAACTCCCTTGGATGAAATCACGTGACCTAGAAACATCAATTCCTTCAGCCAGAACTCACATTTCAAGAGCTTTGCATAGAGTTGCTCGGTCCTCAAAATGTCTAACTCTAATCGCAAATGATACGCGTGTTCCTCCTTGTTCGTCGAATAAATAAAGATATCGTCAATCAAGACGACGACACACTTATCCAAAACTCGATAAAGACCTTGTTTATCAACTGCGTGAACACGGCCGGTGCATTAGTTAACCCGAAAGGCATAACTACGAACTCATAATGTCCGTATCTCATCCGAAAAGCTGTTATTGGCACATCGGACTCCTTCACCCGAAGCTGATATTACCCCGATCTCATGTCAATCTTCGAGAATACTGCAGATCCCTGCAACTGATCGAACAAGTCATCAATCCTCGGCAGAGGATACTTGTTCTTGATGGTCACCTTGTTTAGCTCGTGATAGTCGATACACAAATGTAGTGAACCATCCTTTTTCCGAACAAACAAAACCGGTGCACCCCAAGGCGAAGCGCTCGGTCGAATATACCCCGACTCAAGAAGCTCAGTCAACTGCTTCTTTAACTCGGCCATCTATGAAGGTGCCATGCGATACGGCGCTTTCGAAATCGGAGCCGCACCCGGCTCTTACTCAATAGCAAACTCCACCTCACGGTCCAGTGGCACCCCCAGTAACTCGTCAGGAAAGACGTCGGGAAACTCATTAACCACTGGAATCGATGAAAGCTCAACTCCACCACTCTCCGCCTTTAAGGCGTAGCACCATAACCAGTACACCCCTTTTGCAAGAGTCTCATCGCCTTCAAGGCGTTAATTACGAACTTCTGGTTTCTCTTTCGCCCCGCGCAAGAGTGCTCGGTGCCGTCCTCGGCTAGCATGGTGATTATCCTCATGCGGTAGTTCATGATTGCACCATGCCGCTCGAGCCAATCATCCCCGAGAATCAAATCCTCACCCTCAATACCCACAACAATAAGATTAGAGAGCCAAGCCCTCTGACAAATAAACACAGAACAGTCTCATACCTCTCGATCGCCAATGATTCTATCACCGCTAGGAAGTTTAACGATGAAAGGCTCGCAAGGTGATAAATAGTCAAGACTCAAACGGCGCACACGCTACAAAGAAATGAATGAATGCGTAGCACCCGAATCAAAAAGCACACTGACAGGATGGGAATGGATGTGAGCGGTACCTGTCGCCACATTGTCCGCCGGATCATCGGCCCTCCTCATCTCATAGATACGCGGATGGGCAGAGCCGACACTGTAAGCTCCCCCTCTAGCGGGCTGACCCCGACCTCTCCCCCAGCTGGCACTCGGTGGAGACTACAGAGAAACGAGCCCTGGTTCACACTCGGCTCCCTAGGTGCTGGATGAGAAGAACGGGCACCGCAGATCTGTCTGATCTGTTCACAAAAGGAAGCCTTGTGCCCTGTCTGACCACAAGTATGACAAGTCAACTGCCGACGAGGACACTCCCGGTTCTTATGACTCGACAAGCTATAGTTAAAGCATATGAGTTCATGAACGGAGGTTCTAGCAGCACCTCGAGAACTCCCAGAAAAATGAGCCGAACCACCCACAGGAACATTCGCAGGCAGAGATTTCTGCTGGCCTCCGCCCTTGTGACCAGAAAAATTTCCGACGGACTTCTGCTTCTTGCTCTCACGAGCCGCTTCACTGGCCGTCACCGAAATATCATACGCAAGATCCCTACTCTGATAATCCTTCAAAGTGGTGCAGACGAGTCCAGACATATAGTCCCGAATTAACAGTTTCATTCATCTGGAAAATTGAAAAATTTTGTCGCTCTCCTCTACAACTTGGGCCTTCACATAGCCCAACTCCTTGTTGAAATCGGCAATAGCTTAGGAGACAGGAATATCCTGTGGTTGAGCATCATAGAAGGCATGGACTCGAGCCTGTCTAACCGGCCACGGGCAATACTCAGTCTCCATCAGGTCCTTAAATTCTGCCCATGAAGCAACGTGATCCTTAGGCCCAACGGCCTCCCACCAATCAGTAGCGTCCTCAGTGAGAAAATACTGGGCAATAGGGACCTTGCGGTCCTCGGGACAGTTGGTGGCAACAGAGACTTTGGATATCTCTTGATGACATCCTGAAGCCAACGGTCAGCTCCGTCCCGAGCACCATGGGTCGGATTCTGAACCACCTGGGCTATCGCCGCCATTTGGTTCACCATTTGTTGCATTACAACCGCAACACCAAGGTCAGCGCCATCTTGAAAAGAAGCATGGCTATGTCAGTCACCGGTGCTGCTGGCTCCCGAAGAATGCGACGTAGCTGCCCCACCGGCTGCCCCACGTCCCCGGCCACATCCACGACCACGACCACGACCACGGCCTCTTCCAGCATCCATACTGGTGTTAAGAGGTAGCAAAAGCAACTCGATGATAAGTAAGAGAGAAAAAACACCCACAATTCAAGAAACAGAATTACATTACGAGAAAACAAAGAATCGAGTAAGGAAAACTTACGAGCACTAGAAGTACCGAGATGCTGGCAGCGGTGTGACAATGTGCTACACAAAACACAACTAGACCTAAATAACCGACAAGCCTAGGTATCCATAAACCTAGGTCTCCGATACTATTTTCTATAACACCTCGAGATATTAAAGGTATATTACAGTGCCGTGGACCCCTACATGGGACTCACCAGGCTAGACACGAAAATACCATAGTAAAATCACACATCACCCAAATGAAAATCAAATAACATGCCCGGTACAACCGGCGGTATAATCAACATCGACAACCATAATTAACTTCAACGGATACAATTCACAATCCGAAGAGAAAACCCTAAGTACTCGCGAGTACAATCTATAAGTTTAGAAAATAGACAACAACCACATCGAATGGAACAATGGAAATAAAAGGAGTCTAATGCACATGTCAACGACCCTGGCCAGCATCCGCGTACTATCCCAGTGCCCACTCGTCCGGTTGATCAAAACCTGAAATCCATAACAAGAATTTCCCCAAAACAGGTCCCCAAAAGGAGTTAGCAATTACGCTAGTACAAGTAATCAAGGCAAACCATTCACTTATACATTTCATAGTACAATGCACCAATTCCATTTCAAAACCAAAACCAGACATGTCTTTTCCGGAAACAAACAGTCAATCAATTTGCCTTGGGAACAGGGATATACCATTGATCCCGCTCGAGGCCTCAAAGGACCCTCCAGAGCTGCCTAGCGAAACAAACTCATGAATCCAAGGCTATACCATTGGATTCCCTCGAGGCCCCGTAGGACTCTCCTGAGGTATGCAAAGCACACACAATATACATCACCATTTCATGTTAGCATAAAGCTTTCCAAAAATACTTGCGTTGAATAATTGACAACGCAACGAACGGAAAGGAAAATCATCGACGAACGCTAGGAACCAACGAAACAGAACCTAACCATTTTACGAATATAATCAGAACCATTTATAAACAAACACGGAAATGGAATACACCCGAAAACCCGCCTACGATTCATGTATATTCGTATAAGAACAACAACGGGGGCGAACCACAACCAAACCCTCTTGATTACACAAAACCACGAAATATACCATGAATTCGTAGGAAAACTATGGATATTAACAAGATTAATCATATTCGACATTAATTAACCAACAAAATGGAACGAATCAGACGAAATGTGAAAACGCCCAAATCTCCCCCAAAACAGGGTTCTAGAATATTTACCTTGATTCAAATGGTAGAAGATGATTAAATGATAATAATCTGGTGTTAGAGACTCAAGATCTTGAATGAATGATGAAAATCACCCCACTCCAATTGCCCAAGTGGCCCAAATCACCCAGCTCGCAGTGGAGAAAAGGAAAGAAGAAAAATGAACTCTTCCGGGTCAACTCCCTGGTTTTTATAGCAAGGGGGCGTTAGCGTGCGCTAACCTTTAAAAGTTAGCGTGCGCGAATGGGTGAACTCCAGTCCAGAAAGTTAACACTCCAGTCAAGGACCTAAAGTTCTGGACCGTTAGCGTGCGCTAATTGCCTCTCGGTAGCGCGCATTATCGGGCTATAGCGTGCGCTACCTGGACATCAGCCGAGTCCAGAAGTAACCTGCCCAGTACTCACCTGACCGCGTTCGCGTGCGCTACCGGCCACTCTGCATGCGCTAACAGCGTCTCTGTAGCGCGCGCTATCGGTTTGTAGCGTACGCTACCTGGGCACCTGACCGAGTCCAGGAGTAAACTGTCCAGTACTGGACTATCGCGTTAGCGTGCGCTACCGGACACCTAGCGCGCGTTAGTCCTTGATAATAACGTGCGCTAAAACAAACGTAGCGTGCGCTAAACCGTTAATCCATAGAATTGAGATCAGGAACAGGCTCACTGCCCCTGCCAGGGATCAACTCGCTAGCACGCGCTACCAACAAGCGTAGCGTGTGCTATTGAAAGATGCTTAGCGTGTGCTATACAATAATATTAGCGCGCGTTAGGCACAGGATGACAACGGTCCTAAACACCGAAACATGAACGAAGCACCAAACGGAACAACGCAATAAGCCTGATAACATACAATGGATTCATGGCAACCCCGAAACGGCGGTTCCGAACAACAATTACGAGAATCGGATCAATAAGCGACGGAGAAGTTAACAATTGCAGAATTGAATAAAATAAATCCAAAAATAAGTATTCTCGAGATACACATACGGTTACACACAGGCCACCAAGACAAGAAAAGCACCAAATCGAGAAAGTACTGGGAAAAGAAAAATGCAGATATTACAAAAACAACGGAGATTGCAACAAATTATCGAAGAAAAGTTCATTCGAACATTTGATCGAACATCAAATGTTCACTACACCTCAAGAACACTCAAATCACCCTTCGGGTTGAGACGAACCGAAGATATGGATATACAATCCATAAAACATGTTTAATAACAACATCTAACACCAATCGATTTATCAAAATTGGATGGAAAACGAAATCAAGAATAAAACTCCCAAAACGTCAATTCTAGGGAATCAAGAAAAATACTTTGATCCGGTAAAGAACAAAGGATTAAATGATGTTAAATACATGAATACTACTAAGATTAATCATACCCATAATGAATTAATCAACGACACGGAATGAATCGAACACTAACATTCAAATCCCCCAAATCACCCAAAAGTAGGGTTTCAAGAATTTACCTTGTATTAAGGATGAAGAACAATTGTTGGTGTTGTTAATCCACACCAAGAACTTGTGGAGGAAGGATTATCTGAGATTGGTTATGCTAAATCCCCCAAGAAATCGCCCGTAAGTCGCTCAAGGAGAAGAGGAATGAGGAGAATGATGAAAATGAATTCTCTCCTCACAAACCCGCTGAAAAAGGGCCAAACTGACTCGGGTTCCGCGGCCCAGAACAAGCGTGCCGCGGCCCAAAACAAAAAAAAATGCCCATCTAATGGCTTAGTGCTGCGGCCCGGCCGGCAGAGGGCCACGGCCCGCGGTACATCCCGCTCCAGCATCAAAAGGCATACGGTGCAGTCTTAGCTATTTCGACCATAACTCCTTCGTCCGGATTCCGATTGACTCACCATTTAAACCATTGGAAATCTAACTTGATGCTCTATAATAATGAAAAGATTCAGAATTTTTGGAGTTTCCAAGAATTGATGGTGTCTACAAAGGCGAACTCATACGTGGAAAAGTCGTTTAAGAATACTGAACTCAACAAAACGACACCGAAATGAACTCGGATGAAAAAAAGTGAAATTAATCATTCTCGAAATGACGAAAAAGTCACAATAGAGTTGCTAAGATGGAGTTCCGCCAAAAAAAAAAAATACCGGAAATCGAAATTGCGGATGTTACACATATTTTGTTTCTTCAGGCGTTTTTGTGGAAAACATTCATGTGTGGAAGTGTATGTCATCTGCTATTTCAGTTAACGTCGACACAGAGAAAACCTTGGCATGCTCCATCCTGAATAAATCTGGGCCAAAAATCATTTGAACTTCCTGCAACTTGAGTACATCTAAACGAGTATGCTCATTATAATAAGATATTGGATCTGCTAGCATATCCTCAAGAACGTCCCTTTCTGTGTATACTTTAGCAGGATTTCGAATTCATTGATACATACCTTGAAGCTCTGAAACCATAATTGTCCCCTAGTTAATCATGATTGATGGATTCACCTGAATCAAAAAAATGCCCGCCACGACCTTTGCTAACCATGATGATTGGAGACTAGTCTGCAAAAGTAGCACTTGAGAAACCACCAATTTTAGGCTACACAACAAATAAAGAGGGAAACCTAGTTTTTATCTTTAGATCAGCCACTGTAGGAAAGTGTAATATTGGAGGAATTTTTTGGAACAAGTAGGATGTATGTTTTGATGAGAAATACGAAGATTGATATTTGAGGTAACTATTTTATAAATAGCATATAGGCCCTAGAAAATGTTGAAGTAATGACATATAAAGGCCAGTTAGGGATTTTTTTATAGACAAGGTAATAATAAATATCTATCTTTGTTTTTTTATGTAAATGGTTGAGAAAATAGTTGTTGGACATGTACAGAATTTGATTTTATTGTTTTATATATGTAATGTATTTTAAATTTTTGCAGAAAATGACAATACTGACGGTGACATGATATGTATGTCTTTTTTATATTGCCAACATATCATTTTTATATTGCAAAATATGTTGACTGTATATACATGGAATAATAGCCAAGAAGAATAGCATGGGAAGCACATTTTAGTAGCACAACTTGTTAAAACAACTGGGAAGAAAAAGATATGATTAACACCATTGATGCTATACTAAAATTATAGGAAGTTTGAGAAAAAGTTTTCGGTTAGTTCACTAACATGAAGTATTTATTTTTGTTTCATATAAAAAATAAATTTATCAGCTTAGTAAACACAATAAATATTACAAACTTATATTTGTATTTGTAAAGAAATAGTTGCTGAGCTCATATAAAAAGGAGAAAATATTTTTTAAACAAATAGAATATTTGTAGGCGTGTTTAATAACTGAATAAATATTGGAAGATAAATATATGTAGTTTTGTAAAAGATTCTGTGTTTATTACAACTTAAATAGCTATTTAGATGGGAAAACAGTTAATGTGAATACCTGAGTAAGAAGAAATATAGAAGAAGAAGTTATAACGCAAGTGGATGAGATTGAGGAGATGAGGCAGTAGAGAAGCCATTTTCTGTAAAAAATAAAAATAATGTAAAATCAATATTCTGATTATACTGAATAACAACAATTCCAAATTAAACAATTAGTATAACAAATAATGTCTGTTTGATAAAATCGATTAATAATTGTTTTATTTTTATGTCTTAGAATATATAAGTAATAAATCTGCTCTCTTTTGTTGTTCACTTGATATTTAGAATTAGCATCTACAACTAACGGTTCACATGTTTTTATGTTGATGTGGATTTAACACTACAACTATAGTCTATATTTATGTACAATAGTATAACATATACTGTAACACCCCCAGAATACGACCGGGAATGTCACACGCCGTAGACCCTTATCACAAGGATCTACCAGGCTAAGCTCCAAAAGACTACTCAATGGTTGACCGACCGGGGTCAAAATTAAATGCAAAGCAGACCGACAAGGTCATTAACCAATTCAGAAAATAACGACATTCACATTACAATGACAATAATAAACTTGAACACCGAAAAGAATGACAACTCAGTTTAATAAATGAAAACTACACCCATGCAAGGGTGAATACTCGAACGGCAGAGAAATACCGACCAATCAAACAAAGGAAAAGACTCGACTCTGGCGTGATTAGTATCATTGTCCTCCATCTCCTTCCAAGCCAATCCTGTGATCGCTCCCGAGCCGCCAAAACTCGAGCGCATAACAGGCACCCACCCCGAAAACTCGGGGGTTAGCAACCGGAATTTTGCTAGTGCAAGTACATAATATACAAGATATACGAATAATAACAACACAAATCTCAACAATGTGAAGCCTTAACACAAACCACACACATTCCCATAGTCCACACCGAATAACATCACATACACAAAGTGAAAGATAATCACATAGTCATATTCTCTGTACGGAACATAATACCAATGAAACTTTAAACGAGTCCAAGGAGTCAGAAAAATCCCTTTTTATAAAAGGAAAAGTATTTTGATAAGAAAGTTTGAAAACATTATTATTGACTCAGGCCATCATGGGGTTTTGAAAATCAAATGGGAATACTTTTAGAAAATACTTCAAAAACTCTCGGATCCTCGACCCAGCATGTGGAAAACAATTTACAAGAAAACCATTACAACGTTATTCGGGGTCCTCGACCCAATGCACAGAATAATCATCACAGCACAATCAAAGGCACAGCCTCTCATTCGACAATTCCTGCTCAAGACCCTTGATTAATTAACCCTCGGAGATTTCACAAACATCCTTGGTTAATTAACCCCAATACCAACGTCTTAAAAACAATTTGAAACAAGCTTTCAAAAACACGAATCACATCTATATCGAGACCAAGATTTTAAAAGAGTTGAAAGAACTTTGAAATACGAGGATTGTTCTAGCAGGGTCTTAGCTATCACTCGAATATCCGTTACCAATAAGCTGCCAGCGCCTCCTCGCACACTGTGCACCGGCGTTCACTCCACTATGTTGGCCGCCCCTTGAACATGTCACCGCGCGCGATCACTCCTGACAGAGCCGCCCCTTGCACGCGCATTAGGTAACACCGGTGTTCACCAAACATATGGAGCCGCACATTGCAGCGTACACCAGGCCGGAGTACACACCCCGCCCTCAGAGGTTCCCAGATACGACGTCTCTCACAACAAGTATTCACATTATTACAAACATCAAGTACACAATCAATCAATTCAACAATTATCAAATCAATACACCAATTCACACAATTTATCCGACAGTCCATAACCACACAATAAACAATAACACGTACATTATCAATCAAGATCCAACACAATAAGCCTTCGGCACAACCAACCAACGCTACACATATATCCTTGTATTGCGACTCAACCGAATATATATATATATATATAGATATATAGATATATATATGTATATATACATATAACCTTACTATATTATATGAATAACTATAGTTCATCCATCAATCCAAGTTGAGTACGCCAACTAGTGTTAGCATTCACCACTCGTCGTTCACCGACATAGGCATATATATCAATATACGTATATACATACATATATTTAACAAATAAATATATATAAATCTATATATATATACACACACATATATATATATACACACACATATATATATATATACATATCCGTATAAATACATGCACTTCGACAACGATGATTTCACGCAGTTACAATTCGTATATCAAGGTACTTGCCTTGGTAATCTCTCGCGGATACTCCGAAAGTACGGTCGGTTGGCAAAATCCGGAACTCCAATGAAAACAACGATCGGAAGGGCTCAACACCAGATTTTTGTAGGGAAATCGTCCCTAGTATCCTATCATCGAATAAACAATCAATCATACGAGGAAAAACATCACAAAACGACCAAATTCCTCTCTGCGGCATTTCCCCGGACACTTTGAAGGCGTCAAACGGAAGTTCATATAATCGACGAATCGGAAATGGTAAAACCGTGGAAAGATGATGAAAATGATAGAATACAACTTAATCTACAATTATCCATCAGTAATTTAAGTTCATAAGGCTCAAACGGACGAAATCTACCAAGATCCCCAAATTTCCCAAAGTTTGGATTTTAGGAAAAACTAACCTTGATTCGGTCGATTGAAGGATGTTATGGATTGATCGATCAATGATATGGACTCAGGATCTTCGTGGTTTTGTTGTTCAACAACATGCCTTATCGCTCTCATAACCTCGCGCGGAAGGAAGAGAATGAAATGAAAAATGTGTTGAAACAGTGCTCGGCCAAATATATATCGGCGGCCCGACTAGCGTGCGCTAGGTTGTCCGGGTAGCGTGCGCTATCGGCCGGCCTGGCCGATAAGCGTGCGCAAGTCATCAGCGGCGGCGCAATCGGCCCGCCCAGACCCTCTGGACTAATCTGTCTGGCCAGTAGCGTCGCCGGCCCGTAGCGTGGCGCTAGCTGCCGAGTTAGCGCTGCACTGTCCATCAGAAGCGTGCGCTACTCGCCGTCTGGCCGAAGTCTGCACTTACCGCCTAGACTGCTGGGCCGATTAGCGTGCGTTACCTCCCGGCAGTGGCGTGCGCTACTCCTGCGGTTTAGCGCGCGCAATCTATCGGCCAGAAGGCGACGCTAGGCGGTCCCTCGCAGAATCGTCCGCGATGCCCGGCTCAAGATCCGTGCGGTTCCTCCATAGCCGTCGGGCGCCCATTGCCGTGGCCCGACGACTCGATTCCTAAAAACGCACGGAACGAACACGACGAAACGCTCGCGGACAACAACACCGATCCGAAATGAAATTAACATACAACAAATCACCACCTATGGCCATAAACACAAAATCGATTGTCGAGAAAAATAATACCGACGCTCGGAAACCGAGAAATTTCCGGTCTAAGAAAAAGAAAAAATTTGAATAAATCAAAATAAAAATCTCGGATATTACATTCTACCCCTCTTAAAATAAGTTTCGTCCCGAAACTTAAAATAGAGAGCGGCGGAACAATCAAGGAAGTAACTACTTGCTCAAATTTCAAATCATCACGAGCAAAGCGCGAGTGCAAGGTTCCAGAAATACGATGAACTGACCTAGCAAGTACAAGGCAGTTTAAAATGGTCGAAAGGTGCGCAGATGAATTACCAACAACGAAAGTCGTCCCATACCGAAAATACTAAGAAGAGTACGGGTAATACATTCCCCCATACTAAGAGGACATTATGATCCCAAAACTTAGAACAACAAGAGTTGGAAACGTAAAGCAATGAAACGAAATACGATCGAAGTCACGATTGTTTGAAACGAACGATTAAGACATAGTACAAAATCTTCATTCTCCCATGCTAGGATCTTCAGAAGGAAACATAGGATTTCGGGACACTTCCCGGTCCCTAGTTCTGCTCTCTCTTAGGGCGGCATTCTTTGCCAATTCGGAAACTGTCTCATAATGTTTCTCCCGATGACCTTCACACCCACACCGGTAACAAGTCAAGAGTGGAAAGGGACAATTTGCACGATCATGTCCCTGACGATTGCAGTTGAAGCACCTTCTCTTCTTACCGAGAATCACCGATGTTGGCTTGGGATCCCCAGCGCTCACTCCCGACCGAAAAGACGACGCGTCCGAACGACTCGGGGGTTTGGGAGCCTTAGACTCTTCATCGCCCAAAAATTTCCCAGATGTCCTCGGTCTCTTCGTTTCGCTCGTGGGCTCGACCATTAAGGACATTTCATAGGATACCGTTTGATCTTGATACTCCTTCACTGTAGCAAGAATAGTTGTCGTACGAACCACCTTGTCGCTTCCACTTCCGTCATCACACTTACGTCCGCCAAGGCCCGACATACTAATACAGATAGTACCGTTCAGCGTTATCAATAATCAGTTGCACAGTATACCACAATTATCAACATAAGGTTTAGTTAACATCTATAGAATAACGTAAAGCGTTAAGTTTTATGAAGTCAATTTCGAGTCCTCCGACGATGACGATCATTATATGTATGCACTTAATGAAAATAAATTTTTGGAAAAGAGGGCTAGTCACGTTGCGCCCAAGACTCATAAATACTGTCTTTTATTTCGTAAGAGGAAGTTTATATAACGACTCTAAAAATTATTTTCGAGTGATGTATAAAAGAAAAATCGGAAATTGAATTGTAACTAATTTGAAATATTTCAAAAGTGTTGAGTCCCAAATACCACAATTTTGAAAATCTTTCCTCTTCTTCCAAAATGTTTATTCGAAAGAATTTTTTTTTTTTCCACCGAGATACGTGACCATTTAACATGACGACATTAAATCATGGTTTTTCACAATGTTAGAAAATTTCAAAGCACCACTTTAAAATATTCGTGATACTACAGCGTCGTGGGCTCCGTGCCGGAACCCACCAGGCTAAAAATCATTTTTAAAAAAAAATGTTCAAATTGCCAAAAAGGCCGATGTTGGTAATATTCTCGAATACTCACTAAGTCATTTATAAAAATATCAAATACCGTCATAAGAATACTATCAAAACGTGCAAGAACCAAATATCAAAACTCGGCTTACAAGATACCAAAAGCTATTTCAAAATACTCACGCGGCGGATAAAATTAACACTCATAAATTTATTCTTATAAAGTGCAGAAACAGATAAATATGCTCGACTTCCGAAGCATATTACATAACCATTTTTGCTCGGACCGCATACGCATGTTATATCCTAAAACAATAATATCACCAACAAGTTCCAATCCTTAGTTCACATTAAACACGTTAGCACAATATAATCAAATACGTATATAAGGGGACTTACGATCGGGAGGCTTACCATCACAGATTGCCGGAAGATAATGTCGGAACCACGATACTAATCACAACTCTGATGCGCGCGACTTACACAAGACATGGACTTGACCCAACGGCCTAGGTTTTTCGCAAACCTAAGCTCCGATACCATAAATGTAACACCCCCAGAATACGACCGGGAATGTCACACGCCGTAGACCCTTATCACAAGGATCTACCAGGCTAAGCTCCAAAAGACTACTCAATGGTTGACCGACCGGGGTCAAAATTAAATGCAAAGCAGACCGACAAGGTCATTAACCAATTCAGAAAATAACGACATTCACATTACAATGACAATAATAAACTTGAACACCGAAAAGAATGACAACTCAGTTTAATAAATGAAAACTACACCCATGCAAGGGTGAATACTCGAACGGCAGAGAAATACCGACCAACTGAAACAAAGGAAAAGACTCTGACTCTGGCGTGATTAGTATCATTGTCCTCCATCTCCTTCCAAGCCAATCCTGTGACTGCTCCCATTGCCAAAACCTGAGCGCATAACAGGCACCCACCCCCCGAAAACTCGGGGGTTAGCAAACTGGAATTTTGCTAGTGCAAGTACATAATATACAAGATATACGAATAATAACAACACAAATCTCAACAGTCGTGAAGCCTTAACACAAACCACACACATTCCCATAGTCCACACCGAATAACATCACATACACAAAGTGAAAGATAATCACATAGTCATATTCTCTGTACGGAACATAATACCAATGAAACTTTAAACGAGTCCAAGGAGTCAGAAAAATCCCTTTTTATAAAAGGAAAAGTATTTTGATAAGAAAGTTTGAAAACATTATTATTGACTCAGGCCATCATGGGGTTTTGAAAATCAAATGGGAATACTTTTAGAAAATACTTCAAAAACTCTCGGATCCTCGACCCAGCATGTGGAAAACAATTTACAAGAAAACCATTACAACGTTATTCGGGGTCCTCGACCCAATGCACAGAATAATCATCACAGCACAATCAAAGGCACAGCCTCTCATTCGACAATTCCTGCTCAAGACCCTTGATTAATTAACCCTCGGAGATTTCGTCAAACATCCTTGGTTAATTAACCCCAATACCAACGTCTTAAAAACAATTTGAAACAAGCTTTCAAAAACACGAATCACAGTCTATATCGAGACCAGTATTTTAAAAGAGTTGAAAGAACTTTGAAATACGAGGATTGTTCGGTAACGGGGTCTTAGCTATCACTCGAATATCCGTTACCAATAAGCCTGCCAGGCGCCTCCCTTGCACACCTGTGCACCGGCGTTCACTCCACTATGTTGGCCGCCCCTTGAACATGTCACCGCGCCGGCGATCACTCCTGACAGAGCCGCCCCTTGCACGCGCATTAGGTAACACCGGTGTTCACCAAACATATGGAGCCGCACATTGCAGCGTACACCAGGCCGGAGTACACACCCCGCCCTCAGAGGTTCCCAGATACGACGTCTCTCACAACAAGTATTCACATTATTACAAACATCAAGTACACAATCAATCAATTCAACAATTATCAAATCAATACACCAATTCACACAATTTATCCGACAGTCCATAACCACACAATAAACAATAACACGTACATTATCAATCAAGATCCAACACAATAAGCCTTCGGCACAACCAACCAACGCTACATATATATATCCTTGTATTGCGACTCAACCGAATATATATATATATAGATATATAGATATATATATGTATATATACATATAACCTTACTATATTATATGAATAACTATAGTTCATCCATCAATCCAAGTTGAGTACGCCAACTAGTGTTAGCATTCACCACTCGTCGTTCACCGACATAGGCATATATATCAATATACGTATATACATACATATATTTAACAAATAAATATATATAAATCTATATATATATACACACACATATATATATATATACACACACATATATATATATACATATCCGTATAAATACATGCACTTCGACAACGATGATTTCACGCAGTTACAATTCGTATATCAAGGTACTTGCCTTGGTAATCTCTCGCGGATACTCCGAAAGTACGGTCGGTTGGCAAAATCCGGAACTCCAATGAAAACAACGATCGGAAGGGCTCAACACCAGATTTTTGTAGGGAAATCGTCCCTAGTATCCTATCATCGAATAAACAATCAATCATACGAGGAAAAACATCACAAAACGACCAAATTCCTCTCTGCGGCATTTCCCCGGACACTTTGAAGGCGTCAAACGGAAGTTCATATAATCGACGAATCGGAAATGGTAAAACCGTGGAAAGATGATGAAAATGATAGAATACAACTTAATCTACAATTATCCATCAGTAATTTAAGTTCATAAGGCTCAAACGGACGAAATCTACCAAGATCCCCAAATTTCCCAAAGTTTGGATTTTAGGAAAAACTAACCTTGATTCGGTCGATTGAAGGATGTTATGGATTGATCGATCAATGATATGGACTCAGGATCTTCGTGGTTTTGTTGTTCAACAACATGCCTTATCGCTCTCATAACCTCTGGCCGCGGAAGGAAGAGAATGAAATGAAAAAATGTGTTGAAACAGGGCTGCTCGGTCAAATATATACTGGCAACTGACTAGCGTGCGCTAGGTTGTCCGGGTAAGCGCTTATCGGCCGGCCTCGGCCGAGAAGCGTGGCGCAAGTCATCGGCAGCGGCGGCGCAATCGGCCGTCCAGGACCTCTTGGACTAATCTGTCCGGCCAGTAGCGTGCGCCGGCCGAGCGAGCGTGCGCTTCTTTGCCGAGTTAGCGCGCATTGTCCATTGAAGCGTGCGCTACTGCTGATGCTGACGAAGTCAGACTTACCGCCTAGGCTGCACTGGGCGATTAGCGTGCGTTACCTCCGGCGATGGCGTGCGCTACTCTGCGGTTTAGCGCGCGCAATCGTCCGGCCGTAGCGTCTGCTAGGCGTCCTACCATAGCTCGTCCGTGATGCCCGGCATCCGTGCAGTTCCTCCATAGCCGTCCGGCCGGCGCCTGCATGTCGTGGCCCGACGACTCGATTCCTAAAACGCACGGAACGAACACGACGAAACGCTCGCGGACAACAACATCGATCCGAAATGAAATTAACATACAACAAATCACCACCTATGGCCATAAACACAAAATCGATTGTCGAGAAAAATAATACCGACGCTCGGAAACCGAGAAATTTCCGGTCTAAGAAAAAGAAAAAATTTGAATAAATCAAAATAAAAATCTCGGATATTACATATACAGGTTAAAAAAAGATTGCTTCATAAAATTAAACCTGTTCCCATCAATAGTTTTCTTTGGAATTCGTTGTAAGCAAAAAAGCAAACCAAATCAAATCAAACCAAACATACTCAGTATATCCCGCTCAGAGCAGGGTCTGGAGAGGATAAGATGTATGCAGACCATGCCCCTACTTTTTACAGCCGGGAGGCTGTTTCCGTGAAGACCATCAGCTTAGTGCACAACAAAGTATTGAGTGATATATACAAAGAAGCACAAGATTCGAGAAAGCTCAAAACCATACCTGAGCCTATGGCTTAATTCACATGAGACTTACCTAAGGGGACTTTGGCAACTACTCTCTTGATGAACCCTGCTCTAACAAAAGAGAGGTTGACTCTGCACAGCTCCCTGTCAAAAATACACCACACGCAAAAGCCAATAGGATAAAATATACTATAAAAAAAAAAAAATACAATGCTCTATTTTATGCATATTATTGGCTTTGTAGAATGGTTAACAAGAGCCTATTTTTGGACAAAGAAGTGTATTTAGATAAATCAATATGCTTTTGTAAAAAATCTTCTGGACAACCAAGTTAGAGAATCACGTAAATTAAAAAATAGAGTCCGCAGATATATGGGGAGGAAGAAATCAAAAACTAATTGGATGTAACGCCCCAACCCGGCAAGGGTAGAAGCGTCACTTTATGGTGACATATCAGATACAACAGATTCAAATCAAACAGCCGAAGTCTTAAATAAAATTGATCAAAAGAGTATCAAAAGGGGACTAAAACAACACCAAGTGTCCCCGAAACCAAACAAAAGAAAGTACGATACAAATGTCCGAAATTCGGAAATAACGATAAGGAAATAAAGTCCATTATTTAAATAAAGCTATAGGGTAATCCACTCTCTCTCATCCCCAAGCTAATAACCCCGCTCCTAGCTTAAGTACCTGCCGCATGGAGAAGAAAAGCGGCTGAGCATAAAAAGCTCAGTGAACAGATATAAAGCAAATAACAAAACAGATCAAACGAGATAAGATAATCAAAGGAATGCGAAGATAGAATACATATGGTGTCAATGGATAATCAAAAGGATATCAAAGTTTAAGTATAAAGTGTATGAATGTGGATTCAGTATTTTACCCTATGCCCAAACAAATATCCAAACAAATAGTAGCCCAATGGAGTGATCAACTCCAAAATGTGAAGGGACTGCATGCACGCATGCCCAATCACCAAACAAATATAATATGTATCCATATCATCATAGTAGCCCAAACAAATAACAAACAAATCTAGAATGCATCCATACGCCCTGCAAACAATTCATAATCATAATAATGGCCATAGCTGATAGCAGATAAGGGACAGTGTGGTACATCTCTCCAACCACACTAGAGTCATAACATTGGTGCATCAATGCTACGGTCATGGATCCCCCATAACTGGGAACAGATAATACCTAGGTAAATACTGAAGGGTCAAAAAGTACAAGTCCAAATCAAAGTGTAGGTCTCATTCATATAGTCAAAGTTCAATATCAAAGGTTCGAATAATCAAAGAGCTAATATCAAAGGTGTAGTTCACATGTATCAAATCAAAGATGCAATGTCAAAGGTTCAAACGAAGAGTTCGAATATCAATAGTCTAAAATAAGATAGGCAAATAATATAGAAGAGAGAGAAAGGTGATGAGAGAGAAAGTAGTTGTACTCTTGCTGAAAGAGTACGAAATATCTGTACCTTATTCAACAATAAAAGTAAACAAAGATAGATAGATCACAAGATACAGGATCACTCCCGCTTCACGGAACCTATACGGATCAATAACCAAGTATTTCTTTTAAGTCCAAATGAATTTGGTTACTCATTTTAAGAAAACTCAGCTTTTAATATCAAAACATGTATCATGTTTCCGGATTTTTAAAGTATACTTGTCCACCTCATGAAGCCTTAGCAAAATTACCCCAGGTAGGTACATATATTTTCTACTTTGTGTAATTTTTGTAAAATTTCCAGGTAGTATAGCTATAGAACAAAAATTCCTTATCAAAACTAGTCCAGGTTCGATGACAGATCTGAGACTCAAAAAGTAAGTAATTAAGAGACCATGATGTGCTACTCTAAAAATTCCAGCAAAAATCACAGAGGTCAAACACATCTTATATTTAAGCCCTGTCCAATTTGAGTTAGTGATTCCTTACTGATTTCAAAACAAAAATCATAAACTAAGGTTGAAATTCGGATTACTAATTGACAGGTTTGACACTTGAACTTGTAAAATCAGAAAATACATTCTCTCTACTTCTAAAAATTACATGACTTACATATTCAGAAATTAATTTTCCAGAACTTGATTTTAGACTCAAGAATCACTCAAAAACACATTGGTATCATTAAAATGGACCCCTTTCAATATGACCCCAAAACCTGACAGCATACATGGAGATAAATTCAATACAACCCTTTATTAGCCTTTTAGCCTTTTTATCAGCTTTTATCTATGAACAGGTTACAACTTGATGAATTTTTGAACTACATCAGAACTAAAAAGTAAAACTTACAAAAATTCACACAGGTACTTCAATGTCTTTAGAACCCACACGAATTTTCCCAGAATTTATTAGTTAGTTTAACCCTACACGAAAAATACTCAAACTCAGACTATACAGAAAACTGACTTGCAGTTGTACCCAAAAAGTATCTGCCTCAACGACCTACCAAACCATCCAGAAACAATTCCCAAAAATTCATTGTATTACTAATCATATAGAAGTCACATACTGGAGAGTTTCATGGCCCAACTCATTATAGTTTTTGAATTAAAAATCGATAAAGTGGACTAATTTCAGACTCTCGAATTTCAGATTCAACACTTAATCACACAAAAATTAAAAACACCAAGCCATTTAAACTTAACTAAGACATAAAACTAGGTTTTCATAAAAAGAAACTGAATTAAATCATTATATATCATGACCTATCTCGTTCACAAATTCAAGTATACAAGTTGTCTTAATTCCAGAATTCATTTAAGCCATCATATAATGTGTTTAATCATACCAACGCACCCGAGACCTTCAATCTACCACCAAGACTTCCTTTGTGCATGCCTTGATCGAACGGGAATGGTAGAGAACTAGGTAGCTGCCGTTTTTAGTTTTAGGTTTTAGGGTTTTTAGTTTTGTGAAGTATGTGTGTGTGATATATATAGGCGAGTGGGGAGGAATTTCAAAAAGGAAAATGCCTAAATTATGGGGATTTGATGGAAGACTTTGCCAAATTTAAAACCCATCACGAACCTTGAAATGATTCACGATTCCATATGTTTGTGTACAACATATCATTTGGCTAGGGACAAAAATAGAAAACGTGTGACCATTTTAATTATGTACAAATTATTTCAGTATAAGTCTTATATTCGTATTACATTAATTTGTTCAAATGTTAACGATTTAAATACTTAGGTTATAATCGTAATGCAATATTTTGAATAATTAAACGTCTTTTATAGATTCGAGATTAAAGGGTATTTTAACATGTTCAAAAATCTGGGTTTTGCATTGGATGAGGTTGAAGTGGAAGAAATAGCTTATCTAGGACAAAATGTACATAACAATTTGTTATATAGTCAACCAACATAGCATGAAGATATAAAAAATTTAAATTGAGGATAATTGTGCAAATAAGTGTTATGAACTCATGACCTATTTAACATATTGAAGAGAAAATAAAAGGGGAAAAATTCAAACAAACTTTCCTTACCTGTTGAGGCTCAATTCTGGCATAGAGCAGATGTCATTTTAACGGTCGTCTTGACAAAAAATTATTATCATTCTCAGTATAACATGCATAGAACGCCAGACACATATATATCTTAATACTATTTTCAAGGATGTTCAAATTACCCACTCTGTCATTTATAGCTATGACGTTCTTTTAATTGAAATATTTTCGTAAACCATAACCTCTCCTAAAAAAGACACGAGTGTTAACCTCTTTTGATCTCACAAAACATTGATGTTTAGAAATGAACCCCTAAAAATCATGTCATCAATTGCAGACAACAACGCTTACAAAGACACTTTACATAACAAGAACTAACAGTTGGTAAATAGTATTATGTAGAAACTATCATTATACCCATGCCTATTCTGAGGAGAAATAATTATAATACGACCTCATTATATTGCTGTTTCAGTTAATAGTTTAGGAAATATCTACAAACATGTTGCTATAAATAGCATTTTAATAATGCTGGATAATAATAATTCCAGGATAGCTGAAAAATATAGACTAACAAAGAACTGACTGAACAATGCATTTGTCACAGCGGATAGCACATCAGTGGCAAATTGGAACAGGCAGCAGGAATTTTTGTACTTGTTATTAACCTTAGATATTGTAAATATTGTTCTCTATAATGTAAAGTCTGTATATTGTTAAACTGCATAGAGTTTGTAGAGTGAGTTGTACAAGTATACAGATGGAGTTTATTTTAGGAAGAGGCCTAATTTTGATGGTATTGTAGATTTTTAGAAATGAGGACTATTTTTAATGTTTGAGAATTTCGATCTGAAAGAAAGAAAGGTAAAAAGTGATTGTAGAGTGAGTTGTACAAGTATAAGAAGAGATCATATTTTAAAAAAGAGGCCTAATTTTGATGGTGTTGTAGATATTTAAAAAGGATGACTATTTTTAATGCTTCAGAAAATCAGTTTAAAAGAAAGAAAAGTTAAAAGTGAATTCATATGTATACCTGAGTGAGAAGAAACACAAAATAGGAAGTCCAAAATACGTTTTTCCCGAGAAAACCAAAATGAATAAAAACACAACATTATAAATATGTTAGATGATAATACTTTGAAAAAACAGAGAGCTAAAAATGATTAATGAGATTTTAAAACGCTAACATAATTATTATAATAGGTAACACTTAATTATCAGAACTGTAATATCCGTACTTTCTATTTTTGTTACAATTTCTATTTTTGGCGCATGTCTATTTTTAGTGGCTCTCTTGTAACCATTTCGACATTTTGAAACTATTTTGTTCTTGGTGTTTTTCCAATTGGACGAGTTTTGGAGGTGTTTTTATGTAATTCGCTTTATGTTATGATTTTCGTCGCATGTACGTTCGATTCTCAAAAACTCATTCGAATATATTGTTTCTTTGTTCCTACAAGTCCGTAAAGTAGACTTATTCATATTGTGAGCTTCGGTTTAGCATTTCGATGGCGTATCGTGATTTTCAGACATTTGGGCTATTTTGTAATTTTCTAAAAATTCAGGAACATTACTTCCATTGTGGTATTCCGAGCCTACGGGTGGTCGGAAACATGTTTTCTTTTAGCACTTAGATTCGTCGTCGCGAATACTTTATATATGTGTCTTCAGATTCCCTCTTTTGTTGCGTTTTGGTTTCGTGCTTTTTTGGGCAGTGGACTGCACTCAGCAGCACCGAACTGCTGCCTGAATAACGCACATTATTCATGTTTTCTTACACATGCTATCTGAGTACTTTTAACGTACGTTAACTCTTAGAAATAGTGTATGCTAGCGTCTTCAGCATTTTGGGCAGGGAGTTCCGCCGAGTCTTTACGTACGTTAAGTAAGGGTGTTACGCACGTAAACGCCCTAACGTACGTTAACTCCACCATGTTAACGTACGTAAACTGCTGTCAGGTATTTAAAAACCTGAGTTGACCTCAGATGCGTTATTTCTTTCTTCTTTCTCCCTTTGTCCGCGATTTGAGTTCCCTTGGGCATTTGGAGCGATTCTTGAAGATATATCTATGGAGTTCCATAATAGATCGATTGTTGTACTCCAAACGAAGTTTATCATCATCTTAATCCATATTTCTCCGCCCAAATCCAAGGTAATTGGCTAGAACCCTAACCTTTGTAATTTTTGGGGGTTTTTCGGGATTTGTCCAATTCTGTACGAATCATCCGTTGATGTTGCAATATTCTACTTCGATTAATGTTTATGGGTGTTTCCCAATTCATTTCCGTCAAGATTCAACCCGTGTGTGTGGTTGGGGTTGTGGGTGTTTCCCACTCGATTATTGGTGTCGTTTAAGACTGATTCGTGTTGACCTTTCCTCTAGGAGCGGACGTTGTCACTCTAGGTCATTCCTACTCATCCTAGATCTTCCGTTTCGACCACCATGTCTCAAAGGCAAGTACTTTACATTTATTTACATATTCTAGCATTGATTTATGGATTTGCATGTATGTATGGATGCGAATGCATATGTTCACCCAGGGATTGGTCTGACGGGGCCTCTGGGGATGCGTAGTGCCGTGTGTATGCGTATCATGAACTGGGGTTAACCATCCAAGGTTGGTCCGACGGGGCCTGTGCGGGGTGTGGTGACTGTGAGTCTCGTACCAACGGTTAACCTTTGAAATGTTTTGTTGGAGAACTATGTTTTGTGCATGTGCACTTTAATATTCCGGAATATAAATATTTTAGAAAAATGTTTTTGGCACATATATCCTGTGTATAGAATGGTCGTTCAAATAGTATTGTACTTGCACTAGCAGTTGGCGCTACCCCCTTAAATGGGGGAAATACTTTTGTATTTCAGGTACATGTCCAAGGGACGAGCGAGCATGCGATCAGTATGAAGATGATGGGCAAGAGTGACATCGTTCAATTGGACGACTGGGTCATGTCCTGTCATTTGAGTTTTATTAATTGTATCATTTGCTTCAGTACTCGAGTACTTTCTTCATTTTATTTGTATTGTTTTTGGAACCAGTTTGGGAAGGCGTTTGATTGTTGAGTAATGTTGTTTGGGATGGTCTGTTTATTATCATTTCTCTTATTAAGTAACAATGTATTATTGCGTAGTGTTTGTCGTTGGTCTAGGGTGGCCAAAATGTGTGTTAACCTTATGGACTCAAAGGGGTGGGTCCACGGCACTGTAATATGCCGTGAACGTCTTGGGTGTGTTACAGAAAATGGTATCAGAGCCCAAGATTTTATGGATACCTAGACTGTCGGTTATTTGGGTCTAGTTGAGTGTCGTTTCTGAACGTTATCCCTGCTACGCCATCATCTCAGTACGCCGGTGCTCGTAAGTTTTTCCTAACTTGACTCGTTGCGTTATCCTGTGTTGTTTATTCTTAGTTGATGTGTTTTGCGTTTGAAATGTACTCACTAGTTACTTCTTCACAGTACTTGTTGGTAGAGGACGCGAACACGGTCGCGGATGCGGTAGGGGACGTGGTGCAGCCGGCGGGGCGGCCATGTCCAATAGCTCTAAGGCTCGTACGGCAACACCGTCTTTGTCGAGCAGTGTTCAACCTAGTGCCGAAGGTCATCAGGACCAGTCTGCTAGCTTCGGTAATGCTAATGATAACATCGGGGTAGCTACTATTATGCAGTAAGTAGCGAATCAGATGGCGCTACTAGCTTAGGCGGTCCTGGTTAATCAAGTTAATGCTACTCCGGTTCCACCTACTGATCCTGGTACCGACAAGTTACTTCAGGATGTGATCCGTATGCGTCCTCCACAGTTCGATGGTACTTCCGACCATTCTGGTTGGGAGAGTTGGCTATTTGAGATGAATAAGGTAATCGAGGCAGCAAACTGCTCCAAGGCGAGGAAAGTACCAATTGCTCGATACTTTTTTGCCAAGGAGGCGGCGACTTGGTGGCAAGCAGTGAAACAGCATGACCGGGCAGCTACATGGGATGAGTTCCAGGAACTGATGGAGGCCGAGTATTGCCCGTGGCCGGTGAAAGAGGGAAGGATTCGAGCCGTCTTTGAGGCAAAATACCAAGATATTCCCATCTCACAGGCAATTAAGGATTATAATCAGCAGCTACATTCACTACGCCATAGATGGCCTACGGCAACTCCTATAAAATGTTGCAAGAAGCAAAAAAAATGTTGCTGTAGACAAGAAAATCAAAACGGCAACACTTTTTTGGTGTTGCACTTTTCACCGATGTCGTAGGTCCCTATAGCAACACTTATGTTACCTACTACAACACCACTCCTTTTGTTACCATAAGACTGCAAGGCATCGTTACCTATAGTCTACAGCAACATTAAACAAGTGTTGCAGCAGAGGCCAATTTTCTGTAAAAGTAGGGGGCCACAGATGGGGTCCACATAGTGGGCCCTAGATGGGGTCTACATAGTGGGCTCCAGCTGTGGGCCCCACATATGGGGTCCGATGTGGGCCCCATACCTGTTAGGGAACCCTGTTGCAACACTTTTTTGCAACACTTTTTAAGTTTCTGCAACACTTTTTAGTAAGTAACTGCAACGTTTTTTTTGTCTACAGAAACGTTTTTTTTTCTACAGCAACGTTCTTCTTGTCTACAGCAAAGTTTTTTTGTCTATTGCAACACTTTCACAAAAAAATTGACAGGAAATATTTGTTTATATTAATTACCAATCTATTATAATTCTAAATCCATCCATTCAAAATACAACCCATCCATCCAAAATATCTAAAAAACGGTACTTAAGGTTTACTTAAAAAACAGTACTTAAGGTTTAATACAACGACCAAAAGCCATAAAATACGGTACTTAAAAAACAAAAAATCTAAGATGTAGCATCTCCTCCGGTAATAGGAGTGCCATTGTCGTTATCACTTGATATTGTGGGACAAAGTTCCACCAAATTGATGTTCAAGCTTGGGTTTACTTCTCCTAATTTCTTAAGCACCGCACCTTCTTATTCACATGTGTATCTATATCTTCTTGGACCTTCTTCTCCAGCTTTTCTTCCATTTCGTCAATAACTTCTTGCCTGATTTTGGCCGTCAAGTCACTGATCTGCGAATTTGTCGTGCCAGAAGTGGAGCATTTGTCAGACTTTACACATCTTCCTATAAGCCATGAAGGACCATGTGCTTTTCCATTCAATAGAAGTTCAGTGACACCTTCAGCCAGGACCAATAACCTTTTCAATTTTGTCCTACAAAATAAAGCCACGACCATGTCAAATTAAATAGACTTGAATAGAAGAATACACCTGGCATGTGATCAACTTAGTTACTTTTCCATCAGTCATGTACTCGCGACCCTCTTTTCTCTTACGAATCTTAACAAAAAAAGGTTGGGTTTCAAAATTATACTATATTAGTGACCATCTAAAAGGTTATATACTAATTCAAGAGAAACAAAATTGATGGCAAACCACCAAGAACAGAGACATATCACCAATAATAGAGATCGTCAGACATGCAAGTTACAAATGAAAAGCACAACCTTTTCATATAAGAGTAAACAACGATCAGGGGAAAAGCATATAAAGACATCACGTACATATGAAATCAGGTG
Organism: Orobanche coerulescens; assembly: GCA_033398695.1. NCBI lineage: Eukaryota > Viridiplantae > Streptophyta > Magnoliopsida > Lamiales > Orobanchaceae > Orobanche > Orobanche coerulescens. The sequence continues at coordinate 68,668,194 of CM065810.1, forward strand.
TAAATTGCACTACCTGAGGTAAGATCAGAACAGCTTTATCTAGATTCACTTATAATCAAACAATGTCCCTTGCAACTTCCAGCAAACAATCAAAGTTGATTGCGAAGAATATGATCTCATTTGGTCGATATTGTCATCAGAGTAACATTACAAGATAAATCACAAATGTGGGATTTCTATAAATGATCAGACTCGTTCTAAAGGACCGTAAAATCTGAAAATTGATTTCTTACCAAACACACCCAAGCAATTGGATAAAGCCACGCGAATATACGGAAGTTCTGGGAAAACTAAATGTAGTTCTAGCCTCTAGTTGACAAACAAAACCCAACCCATGTCACGCAACGGCCATGAAATGAAGAATACATATCACAAAACCAAATATATACTTGTAGCACCTCGAGTATAATAGCCAGCAGGCCTGGAAATTTCTTCGCAAGATTTTGTGCATCAACAGAATTTTAAAACGTCCCAACCGATCCTTTTCCACCATAATCCCTAACTCTACAACCGCAATAACCAAATTGAGAAGAATAATAAAACAAGACATTAGAGTTACTGTTATGAATATATATGCAAAACTCGGACTTTCAGTTCGTACAAATACACTCCTTGATCAATTTATGTGTGTGTGTGTGTGTGTGTGTGTGTGTATGTGTCTGATAAAAATCTTTCAGAAATATGTTTTAAATAAAAATCATGAAAACTAGCAAATTTCGAGAATTCTTGGGTTACCTTCATATTTTGCTCATCCAAATTGAGAGTTCTGAATAACTCTTTCCATTGATAAAATCAACAACTTGTGTTGCTGCCTGCTCAAGGGCGGCAAGAATTGCCGGTCTGCAGAAACTCCTCGGCTGTTGGCTTGTCGCCATCAACGATATCGGTCACAGCATTCAAAAATATCGTGGGAACTTTCAACAGATCAGCCACATAAGCAACATCTGCTCCCTCCATGTCTTTAACAGTTGCATCATTCGCAATTATAGCTACTTCATCATGTGGAGACATATCTAAAGAATCACCCGTAGACAATTTTCCGACCTTTAAGTTCAGCTCCTTCGCAAGAATCGGCGTGGAAAATGCTTGGCGCGAGCCAACACCATACAAGTCAAATACAGGAATAGGAATTCTTCTGTCGTGGAATGCAACACCTGATGCAAGAAATACATCACCTATCGAAGCACCTTTTTCCTTGAATCCTCCACAAGTTTCCGCATTTATGATAAGGTCCGGATGTAAAGCTCACCCATGGAACTCCCTTTGGAAACACAGAGTCAGCTTCCTCGGCGAGCTGAAACTTATCCACAAGCGGTAACGCCTCTGTTTGCATAGCGATTATGAAGAGAATATTGGAGATGCAATGTTCAGGCGTTGACCAGTCATTGAATTCGGCCGACGCTTTCTCGCCCTGAGGTGGAGCCATTGATCCCTATAACTTTATTTATAGTTATCTATACAAAATCAGTTAAATCAAGAAGTATTGAAAACTCACAAGGAAGAAAAAATTCATGAATGTGTGGTAAGAATAGGAAGTGCTTTGCCTATATGGATGTCTAGCTCTTTCCCTTGTTTTTCACTTAACATGCACAAATTTAGCAGGGCCCCAACTTTCTTAGTTCACTTAACATGCAAAGTATTGTTATCACTTTATTATAGTTATCTGTTCAAAATCAGTTAAATCAAGAAGTACTGAAAACTCCCAAGGAAGAAACAAATCATGTATGTGTGGAAAGGATGGGAAGTGCTTTGGCTATATGGATATCTAGCTCTTTCCCTTATTTTTCACCTAATAGGCACATATTTAGCAGGGGCCTCAACTTTCTTAGTTCACCATTCATTGATTGACTTAGCACTAGAAAATATAAACCTTAATATAAACTGCCTCAAGCTTGCAAATCAAAGCCCAGAATGACACCCGAACCATCACCAACAGAAACTGGATCTATGAGCAGAAGTTATCCCCAAAAGGCTAACATAGATATCTATGCTAATTTTCACCTGATAATTTTGTTGGTAGAGCCTTCAATCGTCTCAATGTCAATGCTATAGAAGATACAAGATGAAAAGATGGAGAAAACAAAGTAAGATATATATACTTCTAGAAAACAAATCTATATAAAACATAGTATCATATCTAAAACTTTGCCATACCAACAACCCAATTATTCAAAATCGTGTAAACTAAATAAGCCCAATTCAAAGCCAAAGCTCAAAATATACAACTCTAATGAATTGGAAGTTCAGAGTAAGGCTAAAGAAAAAACTTAAAAAGAAAATGTGTGAGGAAAAAAATCCTAACCTCTTCGATCCATGGGGAATGTTTGAAATAGAGAGCTTGTCAATGTCACTGTACTCTACCTTGTCAGTTGCTTGTGATATTGCCAGTGTGTTGTTTGTCCAGTTGACAAGCACAAGGATAGCCCATGCGAGCAATGTCACCGGAACAAAAATCTTTAGTCTGTAACCAAAAAGCAAAATCAGCATACAAAGTTTTATCCAAGTATATTACCAAAACCCAAACACAACATAAATGTGATATGTACTGAAAAAACTTTCATAGATGTGGAATCCAATAATCAAGATCTTCGAACCTTATGCAGTACCGAACAAAATTCAAGTAAATGTCAGAGTTCTAAGCCTACCCCAACAAGTAAATTCGCAAATAGATGGCCGAATCTAGCCCTGCGTGATCAATAAGCTCTGCCTCGGGCATTTTCAATGTGTTCGGCACCCAATTTAGAAATCTAATATATGACATCTAGTCCAAATTCACAAATTTGCTTACAAACGCACCTGAGTGCGTGGGACTGCTTATCAAATCCTTGAGGTACCATTTTGGGAAATATACTCTATCATTAAACGGTTGAAGCCTGAGGAAGGCAAATGCTATAAGAAAAATCAGTGCACTGAGAATATTAACTCCTGCTGCAAGCCCTATATCTCCAAAGGTTGCCATCTCGTGCCTCTATTACGATAACTGAACCTCCTGCTAGAAAGAGGAAATATTATAGCACACTTGCAAACAACAAAGACACCTTCTCTACCGTAAAAGTTTAAGTTCAAGTATTCACCACACAGGGCGCATAAATCTTATATCTGGCATTTTCAGAAACTCTTGAATAAATGTCAAGAGTAATATAATCAAAGATATTTTCTAAAACACAATTATTTGACATGAGGAACAAAACCAAACCAATGAAATTGATCAATTTGACATAGTAATAAACGTCAAATTGACACGGCTCCTTTTCGGAAAAACTTCAACTGTAAGAAATTCATGTATGTTAACCTTCACAATCAAACATCTCAGGAAAAAAAATGACCGCACCTAGTAAGAATTGCGAGTTGCTGAAAATAATTTCTAAATAAAAGTCGCGAGTAATATAATCAAAGATATTTTCTAGAATACACAATTATTTGACATGAGGAACAAAATCAAGCCAATTAAATATTAATCAATTCGCTCAATTTGACACGGCTGGTTATTTGGAAAAAATTAACCATAAGAAATTCATGTATGTGACCTCCACAATCAAACATCTTACGAAAAAACTAATTACCACACCTAGTAAAATTGCGAGCTACTGAAAATAATTTCTAACACAGAAAAAAAAAATTATATTCCTCAAAACCTCACGAAAAAAAACCACTACAACGCCCGTATGCACCTAAAAGAAACAATTTCGATCGCAAATTCGGCAACAAAATAAATCAAAATACATTTAGGAACACTACAGGCACGTACTAATGAGAAGATTCATACAAAAAAACATACCGTCGAGATATTTTATGATTGCGGCCGTTACAGACTGCAAAAACCGTACAAATAAGCCGAATAAATCACAGAGAAGAAGAAGAAGAAGAAGATGATGATGATGATGATGATGAAGGTGGGAGAATTGCGGCTGAGAGAGCGATTAAAATTGCTTTGAAGTCTAACAAAAGCCAAAGAACATTCCCAACTATACCTTCATAAAGATAAACCTAAACTACAAGCCACCAACATATACATACACGACACATACACCTACTATAGAATTACAGCAAAACAAAGGAAGAAGAGAGAGAGGGGAGTGTGAGATGTATATGATGTGTGTGAGATGCCGTTTCGAACGAATCTGGATAAAATAGAAATATCAGCAATAGTGGCAATTTCCGTGACAACGGATTTACGATGCGCGCATACACACACACACATAAATAGTGAAGAGAGAGAGGGAGAGAGAGCATCAAAAAGAAAAGGAAATGGACGGAAACATCACCTGCTGTCGACCTTCCTCGAATCAGCTTTTGAATTGCCTCCTTTCATTACGAAACACTTCAAACAAACACTTTAGAGAGCGCCAGTCTTCCAGCAAAACACTTCTGTATCAGATCAAAAGCAAGGGACTAAAAGCACATGAAATAGGGACTAAAATTTTAAATTTAGTTTACCAATTAATCAGAAAAAATAAAAACTCAGAACACAATTTCTAAGAAATTCAGCACATTTCACCTCACCAGCATCATTTCATCATTAATCCCATTGATCAATACCACAACTTTCCCAGAATCGAAGAAACACACACACACACACACACACATGGTTCTTGAGAATTATAGAAATTAAGCGCAAAGGAAGCGAAGAAATCAATGATCCTAGGATCACAACCAAGAAATCAATCTGCGAACATTCATATAAATTCTAAAGGCTGCATCAAAGAGAAAATTTCAAAAAAGGCCGATATATCCCCATAACAAACGAAAACACAAAATTCACAAATAATGAAAAAAAAGTATATAACTGTGATTTAATGGTGCAATCTGGGAAAATGAAACAGAAGGGAATATTTACCTCGAGGGAGGAGGGATCTTCAGCCCGAATGAGATCGATGGAGACGATGACCTTGTCGACGGGCGGCGAGTCGGCTGTAGCGGCGGCGGAGGACTGCCAGGCCTTGGAGACAACCGACGGGCACTTCATAAACCAAATAGATAGGTCGGCTTTGGCCATCGAAAGTGGCGTTGCCGTTGCTGTAGTCATCTCATCCTCCATGAGACGAGGGTTTACGGGTGAGAAGAATGGATAGATGAAGAACGAGACCCTACCAAATAAGAGAAATGATAAAGGGACCACGCGTTCACCTCAACAATAGAATTGTGGAAGCACGATTTCGACCAACACTGACCTTCCTAAAACACCGACCTTCACTCTTTTAGGATTAATAAATATATATATATATATATAAAAGTAGGATATATAAGTAGGAAAATGCATTATTATTTTTTAGCTAGCTAAACAAAATAAAAATGAAACAAATCAGTAAAAAAAATTAACACCATCAAAATTACAATTTAAAATTTCCTGGATATTACACATAATTATCGGCACCTTTTATTCTATCCATATAATTATTTTAAATTATTATTTTTAATTTTTAATTTTATAAATATTATAGTTTTTTTAATTTGTTCATATCAAATCTAATTAAAAAGTATTACTTCAGAATAAATATCATACTCCATTTCAATCAAAATTAATTAGTTCTCAAGTAAAAGATTATTTAATTTTAATTGTACATAAAAAATATGAAGTTTCTTTTAAATAGTACATCTACGGAAATACTGTGTCATAAAATATTATAGCATATAACACTTTACTACTAAGGCAACACTTTGTAAACATATACGCAACATCAAAAAAGCAATGTTGCAGCAGGTAAAAATTTTAGAGCTACTACAACATTTTTAAGCGCAACACTAACAAAATCCGTTGCCGTAGGCCATCTATGGCGTAGTGATTATGTGAGGAATTAGGTCCGAGATGAACCGAGGATTCACCACTACATGGCATGCCTGGGGTGTACGACTCTGAAAGACTATCAGAATAAGGCAATGGCCTACGAGATGTCTTTTTCTGCGATGGAGGTGGCATCGGAGGGTAAAATGCAGAAGACTTCTGGTCAGTTTTTGGGAAGTATGTTTTTTCCGGACCGTGACCTATGGGGGGTCAATACCGATCATTTGGGGGATGCCACAGTTCTAAGTCTGCTCCCACTATTCCTGCTCGTGGTCATACTTATTTTAACTGTGGTCATCCAGGACATATGATAAGTTTGTGTGACAAGCCGCCACTGCATTGTCATAATTGTGGTCGTCTGGGGCATCGTGCTACGTATTGTGGAGATGTGAGTTGGGTACCAGTTACTCAAGTGTCGGCCCCGACTATGAGGGAACCAAGCGTGAATCAGGCTCCGACAGCTAATTGGCCTCATCAGAGTTTTGGCAGGGGTCGAGGATGTGGGCAGTCTTCTAGAGGGGGAGCGTCTAGTGCGGGGTCTGTTCCGCTCTGTGTGTATGAGATGAGACGAGCTGAAGATCCTGATTCGATAGTGGCGACAGGTACCGTCCACATCCTTGACCATCCTATTTCTGTACTTTTCGATTCTGGTGCTACACATTCTTTCATCTCTTTGGACTGGTGCATCATCTGCGTGTTTATTGTTTGGTTGCATGTGAACCATTTATCGTTAAACTGCCTAGCGGAGATAGTATCGTGGGGGCTCGTGAGGTTAGAGATTTTCCGGTAAGTATCGCAGGGAGGGCTTGGCCTTCTAATCTGATTGTGGTGGACATTAAGGGAGAGGATTTGATCCTTGGTGAGGATTGGTTAGACAAGCATGGGGCGATCATATACTACAGAGCGAGGACCATTTCGATGATATCCTCTAACGATACCGAACACTCATTTGTGGGACGCAAATGGAGTAGTCAGAAATTCTTAATCAGCGCATTGAAAGCGGTGAAACTTCTTCAAGAAGAGTTCACTGGTTATTGGTGCTACGCCATGAGGTCGGAAGAGGGGGAAATCGATCTTTCGTCTAATCCGGTAGTAAATGAGTATCCTGATGTTTTTCTAGACGAGTTGTCGGGTTTGCCACCAGACCGTTAAGTTGAGTTCACCGTTGATTTAGAGCCGGGTGCAGCTCCAATTTCTAAAGTACCATACCGCATGGCACATGCGGAGATGTGAGAATTGAAGAATCAGATGGGGAAATTGCTAGACATGGGCTACATTCGACTGAGCACTTGGCGCACTGGTCTTGTTCGTAAGAAAGAAGGATGGGTCACTGTGGTTATGCATCGATTACCGAGAACTGAACAAGGTAACTATAAAACACAAGTATCCACTTTCGAGGATTGACGACTTATTTGATTAGTTGCAGGGGGATACAGTGTTCTCGAAAATCGATCTGAGGTCAGGGTATTACCAACTCCGAGTAAAGGATTCAAATATTCCAAAAACGGCTTTTCGGACGAGGTGTGGCCATTACGAGTTTTTGGTTAGCTATTCGGGCTAACCAACGCCCCAGCCGTGTTCATGCAGTTAATGAACATAGTCTTTATCGAATATCTCGATAAGTGTGTAGTCGTCTTTATCGACGATATCCCGGTCTATTCTAGGAACGAAGAGGAGCATGCGCATCATCTACGTATGGTGTTGAACATTTTGAGAACTCAACACCTTTATGCGAAGTTCTCTAAGTGTGAGTTCTGGTTGAGAGAGGTTATGTTTCTCGGTCACATAATCTTGGCCGAGGGCGTTCGTGTGGACCCACATAAGATAGAGGCAGTATTGGATTGGGCACTGCCCAAGAACGTGAAGGAGGTTCGTAGCTTTCTGGGTCTGGACAGATATTATCGAAGACTCGTTAAGGGGTTCTCTAAGCTTGCTCGACCGCTTACTTATTTGTTGCAGAAGTAAGAGAAGTTTGTGTGGTCAGACGAGAGGCAGAAGTGTTTCGAAGAATTGAAGAAGCGGATGACTACCGCTCCTGTCTTAGCCTTACCGTGCAGTAATGAGGGCTTTTCAGTTTATATCGATGCCTCGGGACAAGGACTCGGATGTGTACTCATGCATCACGGAAAGATGATTGCTTATGCTTCCCTTCAGTTGAGACTGTATGAGTTGAATTACCCTACAGACGATCTAGAGTTGGCCGCGGTCGTGTTTGTGTTGAAGATTTGGCGTTACTATCTATATGACTCTTCTTGTCAGATTTTCACTGATCACAAGAGCTTGAAGTATATATTCACTCAGAAGGAGTTGAACATGAGACAGAGGAGGTGGCTAGAACTGATCAAGGATTACGACCTCAAAATCCTTTATCACCTTGGTAATGGAAATGTGGTGGCAGATGCCTTGAGTCGGAAATCGGTATCGCTTCGGGCACTTGAGTTACTCACGACTCAGCCAGAGCTCCAGCGAGAGCTTATGGAGTTGGGGATCGAGGTTATGTTACCAGGGAGCGTGGGAGAGTACTGCGCTCTTGAGATTTCTTTGTCTATGGTCGGAGATATCAAATCGAGACAGTTAGAGAATCTGATGTTTATCCAGCTTCGTGGGAATGTAGTTAAAGGGAAAGCCCCGGGATTTGTGATTCATGAGGATGTCGTGCTGAGATTCCAAGGTCGGTTGTGTGTACCAAAAGACTTGGAATTGAGGCAGGGCATTATGCAAGAGGGTCATGTGTCACCTTACTCAGTTCATCCATGGTCGAGTAAAATGTATAAGGTTTTGAGGAAGAAATTTTGGTGGAATGACATGAAGAATGAGGTAGTGCAGTTTGTAGCTAAGTATTTGACTTTCCAGCAAGTCAAAATCAAACATCAGCGACCATCCGGGTTGTTGAAACCACTTCCCATTTCGGAATTGAAGTGGGAGGACAACTCTATGAATTTTATCACGAATTTGCCGAGGACGAAGACGGGAATGAACATGGTATGGGTGATTGTTGATCGACTAACTAAGTCAGCACATTTCCTGGGCATCAAGGACACTTGGGGTCCAGAAAAATTGGCTCGTATATTTATTTTGCAGATCGTGAGGCTTCATGGTACGCCGAAAACTATTATCTCGGATAGGGATGGCCAGTTTGTATCACATTTATGACAGGCGGTACATAGGGCATTGGGAACACATTTGCATTTGATCACTTCTTTCCACCCTCAGACCTATGGGCAATCCGAGCGTACCATTCAGATGTTCGAGGATATGTTACATGCGTGTGCGTTAGATTAGAGTAGCGACTAGGAAGAGCACTTGGTTTTAATCGAGTTCACTTACAATAATAGATGGCATGCCTCGATCAAAATGGCATCGTATGAGGTGCTTTACGGTTGACACTGTAGATCACTGATATGCTGGAATGAGCCATCCGATTTAGTTGGCACTGGGCCAGATCTTGTGCTGCAGACAAAAAATAAAGTCGAGTTGATTCGAGAAAGATTGTTGACTGCCCAGGGTCGACAGAAGTTCTACGTAGATGTTAGGCGTCGACCCTCAGAATTCGAGGTAGGAGATCATGTTTTGTTGAAGGTATCTCCGTCTAAGGGACCTTTTGAGATATTAGAAAGAGTTGGCAAGTTGGCTTATCGTTTGGCATTACTCCCGTCCTTGAGCCATGTTCATAGCGTATTTCATGTTTCTCAGCTGAGGAAGTATGTTCCGGACCCTAGTCACATTATCGATTTTGGCGTAGTGGAAATCGAGAAGGATGTCATGTTTGAGGAGAGGCCAGTGAGGAATTTGAACGTCGGGATAAACAACTAAGGCACAAAACCATCGCTTTGGTTAAGGTGCAATGGTCGAGACATGGAGGGGAGAAAGCGACATAGGAATTGGAGGAGAATATGCGTGCGAGATACCCTGAGATTTTCGATCCTTAAGTTTCAGGATGAAACTTCTTTATAGAGGAGGAGAATGTAATATCCGTACTTTCTATTTTTTTATAGTTTCTATTTTTGGTGCATGTTTATTTTTAGCAGCTCGCTTGTAACCATTTCGACGTTGTGAAACTATCTTGTTCTTGGTGTTTTTCCAATTGGACGAGTTTTGGAGGTGTTTTTACGTAATTCGCTTATGTTATGATTTTCGTCGCACGTACGTTCGATTCTCATAAAACTCGTTCGAATATATTGTTTCTTTGTTCCTACAAGTCCATAAGGTAGAATTATTCATGTTGTGAGTTTCGGTTCAGCATTTCGATGGCGTATCGTGATTTTAGGACGTTTGTCCCATTTTGTAATTTTCTAAAAGTTTAGATAAATTACTCCATTATCGTATTCCGATCCTACGGGTGGTCGGAAACGTGTTTTCTTTTAGCACTTAGATTCTTCATCGCGAATACTTCGTATATGTGTCTTCGGATTCCATCTTTTGTTGTGTTTCGATTTCGTGCTTTCTTGGGAAGTGGACTGCACTCAGCAGCACCGAACTGCTGCCTGAATAATGCACGTTATTCATGTTCTCTTACATACGCTATCTGAGTACGGTTAACATACATTAACTCTTAGAAATAGCGTACGCTAGCGGCTTCAACATTTTGGGCAGGGTGTTCTGCCGAGTCTTTACGTACGTTAAGTAAGGGTGTTACGTACGTAAACGTCCTAATGCATGTTAACTACACCATGTTAACGTACATAAACTGCTCTCAGGTATTTAAAAACCTGAGTTGATCTCAGACACGTTATTTCTTTCCTTTTTCTCCCTTTGTCAGCATTTTGAGTTCCCTTGGGTGTTTTGGAGCGATTCTTGATGATATATCTGTGGAGTTCCATAATAGATCGATTGTTGTACTCCAAACTAAGTTTATCATCATCTTAATCCAACTCTCTCCTTCCAAATCTAAGGTAATTGGCTGGAACCCTAACCTTTGTAATTTTTGGGGGGTTTTCGGGATTTGTCCAGATCTGTACGATTCGTCCGTTGATGTTGTAATATTCTACTTCAATTAATGTTTATGGGTGATTCCCAATTCGTTTCTATCAAGATTCAACCTGTGTGTGGTTGTGAAGTATAGTTAGGGTTGTGGGTGTTTTCCACTCGATTATTGGTGTCGTTTAGGACTGATTCATGTTGACCTTTCGTCTAGGAGCAGACGACGTCACGCCGGGTCATTCCTAGCCATCGTAGATCTTCCGTTTCAACCATAATGTCTCAAAGGCAACTACTGTATCACCCCCAATCCACTCTGGGATACTACACGCCCTAGACCCTTTTCTCAAGGATCTACCAGACTGGTAACAAAAATTAAACATCTCAACATCGCCTTTAAGGCTATAATGGCCCAGTAGACTAATTTGGCCTTTCAATTAATATGTACAACTCAATCTCAATACATACCCACACAGGGGTCAAAATACAACACGCTACCGTACAATGGGGAAAATACTACAGCAGAAATAACTACAACTAAACCAATACAAAATCGTACGGGTCCTCATGTGATTAGTGTAGATCATCATTCATCATCCTTCGTGCCAACCCTGTGTTATACTCCCCAAAACCTGAATGAACCTGGCCGCAAAATAGACATATAGCCCCCGATTAATCGAGTGTTAGCAAAATTCCACTATTTTGCTAGTGCAAGTACAAAGTGCAAATACGAGTCATACAAATCATATTCCAAGAATAATAATAATCAGGAATCCTCAAGATTCAAACATAACGAAAAGAAATACTTCCCTAGGCAGTGAGTTTGAGTAAAACTTTCCAAATTCGAAAGATCAAAAATCAAGAGAACAATTTATAAAATGTTTTTAAAATGCCCTTGGGAGTTTTAGCAGAAAACCATTTAGGATTTATCGAATCCTTATCTTTTCAAAAACCAAAAGGGGTCACGTCCCAAATATTTGCTTTCTCAAATTAAAACCAACAATAATTCACGGGCTCCACAACCCACACCACGTGTCCTCGACGGACATAAAACAATAAGACATAACCACCCAAGATACGAAATCTTGGTAACATGTCCAAGGTACTCGACCCTGGCAACACATATCCACAATCATATCCATGATACCGTGATCGCTTGCCACGTATCACCGTAAGTCTTCTTAGGATCTCATGGTTGGACCGATCACTCGCCGTGTTCTGACCACCATGATCACATGCCATGTGTCACTGTAGACCTCGTCCGAACATTACGGCTATGGCCACACATTCACAAATCACATAACACTACGGTACACATCACATTATCAAGCGACAAAACACATCCGTAATCATATCCCTGATACCGTAATCACTTGCCACATATCACCGTAAGTATTCTTAGGCTCTCACGGTTGGACCAATCACTTGCCGTGTCCTGACCACCATGATTACATGCCATGTGTCACCTTAGACCTCATCCGAACATCACGGTTGGACTATGACCATACATTCACAAATCACACAACACAATACACCAAGGATATCACAATAATCCACCCAAAGGCAACCAACACATAGCACGACACAATTGTCGAATCATAACACACCGAAATGAGATAATATATATATGTATATTATCAAATCACAACACCAACATCAAACATATCCATAGGGTTCACTTAATCATTCACAAAACACAACATTCACAAAATACACACACATTTTGAAAGAGAGCCTTTAACGAGGCTAAACCGAATCCTTTGGAAGTTGCTTTCAAACAACCAAACAAACACACTTAGATGATCACCGATCATCATATCCACAAAACAAGAGATGTATGAACAAGGTACTTGCCTCGAATAATCACAAACGTGGAGAATCGACCGAAGTAAGGCGACACGAACCGACTATGAATCCGTCGACTCCGCTGAACACCAATCCGCGACAATAAACTACGAACGACAATAACAACAATGAAAATAAATTCCATAGTATGACCTAAAGCCACTGAATTCAAGAAACAAACAACGAAAGTTCAAGAGTTTCCCCCAAAACGGCCAAGAACACGAATCGACCCGACAAAAACATGAAAACGAAATTTTAAACCGTGGGTTATGATCAACATGACTAGATAACAACAAATGAATCAACAATTTCGGATTAGAACCACGAAATCGAGACAAACCCCCAAATATCACAAATTTAGGATTTTAGAAAATACCTTGATTCACAAAAAGAAGAATGATTGGTAGATGATTAGAAGACGATATCAAGCATTGGGATCTATGATTTGATGACCCAAGATACTTCAAGGGATCGCCTCCGGAAACCCTCACCGAAAAGTCGTCTGAAGAGAACAAGAAAAGAAAATCCCAAAATGAAGACTGCTACTCCAGTTTCTATAGCTGGAGCAGAATAGCGTGCGCTAGCAGTACTGTTAGCGTGCGCTAACAAGGGTCAGTGTCAGCTACTGACTTTTTAATCTGATCTTCATTAGCGTGCGTTAATGACATGCTTAGCGTGCAATAATGGGACCTAATTCCACGTACTGACTCCTGAATCCCTGCCCATTAGCGTGCGCTAAGGAATCCATTAGCGTGCACTAATGCACCTAGAAACTACAGCAGTAGAGCTCTCAAAATGGGTTACAATGACGGACTCTTCCGATCTAAATACCATGTTCAAGATACGCACGGAAAGCTCCAGAATATGATTATACTAAGAGCTTGAGTTCCAATCCAACTCATACGCCACCATGAAAAGAGTCAAAACAACAAATATGAAGACGGATACCCACAACTTTGGGAAATTCCAAAATGGCCCAAAATGCTCGAAAATCAAGATACGTGATCGAATAACCAAACCGAAGTTCACAACACATCTAATAAAGTTAAACGGACTTTGAAGGAACACGAAACAACATTTTTGAAGAAGATTCGCAAGAATCGAACTCAAGCGCGGAAAAGTCGCTTAAGAACATGGAACCCAACAAAACGACACTGAAACAAACTCGGGTGACAAAAAGTGAAAAATTAATCATTCTCAAAATGAGGAAACAGTCACAAGGAGCTTCTAAAATGGACTCCTGCCAAAATTTTTTATCGAAAATCGAAATTACGGATATTACATACTACCATCCTTAAAAGAAGTTTCATCCCGAAACTTAAAATAAGTAGGGAGGAGCAACATCCCACCAGGAACAACTCAACGAGATACATAAGAACCGAATAACTCACACCCATCAGCGAAACGGTACAAGCAACACAAAGAAACATACGGCGTGAAACCACGCTCGACGACAACCATCACAATGTCACAAGCAGAGACATAATAAAACCAAAAAGTGTCAAGTATCACCAAGCAGATAGCACAATCAAGTCAATTATCTGAACAATCATAAAACAAAAGGTACCTATTACAAGTAAACACGCACAGTCGAAAAATAGAAATTAAACACACAACGATCCACGAGGGTAACCACGGATAACTCCGACCACACTGAGCTTATCGAAAACCACACTAGGCATCTACGTGTCCTTTCGGAGCAGAGACGCAAACTCGATCCCCAAACCTCTCAGCTACCGTCTTGCATTGCATGGATCGGTGTCCTAATTGACCGTAATCGAAACAGCTGACTAACGGTGAATGACAATTCTTCACGGTATAGCCCGCTCGACTACAGTTATAACACGTCCTCGTGCTGCTCACATTACTCACTGCAGGGGTAATACACTTCCCATGTTCATGCGATCGAGGAACCTTTTCAGAATGATGACGCGAAGTCCCAATCCCAGTGGGCCTACCCCCCTGACTTCTTGAGAAATTCCCAACAGTTTTCAATTTCTTCAACTCGGACATATGCTCAGTCGATGATACAGATAGCTCATAGGATAACGCCCTATTCTGATACTCTCTCAATGAAGTATAAGTGAAACCCGCCATGTACTGATGAATCTCTGGCTTCATTCTCCTGATAAAGTGACAGATCTTATCCTCCTCTGTTCTCACCTAATCCTGCACATAGCTGAGTTGTTTGCTATAATCAATAATAGCTTGAGACAGCGGTACATCTTGCGGTTTTGCCGAAAATAATTCATTAATCCTCTGATTTCTGATCGGTTCTGTAGAAAACTCATCTCTCATAAATCTTTGGAACTCCGCCCACATGACAGCACGATCTCGAGGCTTAACAGCCTTCCACGAATTAGGGGCATCCTTGTCAAGAAGATACTGAGCGACAGGCAACTTACGTTCTTTTGGACAACCAACTAGCTTGAATATCTTCCCCAACTGGAAAAGCCAACCATCGCAGCCCAATGCATATGCGGCACCAGCAAAACGAAGGGGATTCATACGAACCACTTCTCGAAGCCATTGATTGCGCCAATGTTCTGGGTCACATCTGTATTACGTTGAACTGTTTGAGTCAACTGAGTCATCTGTGCAGCTACCGGCTGCAAAGTAGTGCCAACACCGATACCAACACCATCACCGCGAGTACAATCCTGATCACGCGTCTGGTCGCCACGACCACGACCCCTACCCCTCGTCATACTGAATAAGTAACCACTCAGCACCATACATAATCGTAAAACAATCACATACAACAATTACCATCCTAAGGCAACTCACATACACAAAAACACAGCAACGACGACACCCGTTCGGTGATTTCAACGGCGCGAATGATAATCAGCACACAATTACAAAAGATCATGAAATAATCACATACGTACACAATCATACAAACCCAAGCTCTAACAGCTCGCACATGTGCGATAACACGCAAATCACCACGAAGCGACAAACCTTTAATACTAACATCACACCTCTCATCGAGGGCTAACACCCTAACGACAAAGCTAACATCATATACATATTCCCTGACCGCAACAGGAAATGATAGGTTTTAAAAACGAAAGCCACCTTTTTGAAAAAAATATTTGGAAGCACCAGTTGATCTTGAGTATCACATTTCATAAAAGTAATACAACACCGTTATTGAAGTTTTGAAAAAAAAATTCGCCTTACGTTTAATAAAAATGAGGACATCTTTCTTTTAGTTAAAAACTTTAAATATTTTGGTCCTCAAAGTGAAAGAATTTTGAAACATACAGTTGTACTAGTAGGCACCTTGAAAATACCGCGGGCAAATAATCAATTTTAAAAGTACTCTCAAAATTTATTCTCTATGATACTCAAGAGTTTCAAAAAAATACATTAGGCCGGATTTCCCAATAACTCACACGTTACAAAGTATACGTCAAGATATGCTCACACGTACCGACATTCGCTTACACATCTTATAGTACATGCATCAAATTGTTTCAAAATAAAGAAATGTCTTTTCCCGAAAAACAAACAGTCAATAATCACGGTTGAAAATCTCCTAGGACCAGGGCTAAACCACTGGTCCCATCCGAGGCCTCCAAGGAACCTCCGGACTGTCCATAGTTAAGAAAATCACGCATGACTCGCCTAGGACCGAGGCGAAACCACTGTGTAGGTCACAAGTCATCCAGGAATAAGTCTAGAGGGCGGGTGAATAGACTTATTGAAACTCTTTTCCATAAAGGATGAGTTTCTCAGCTGATAGGTACAGAGATGACTTGAAGTCATCTGTAGACAGGTATGCGGAAGTCAGCTGATGACGAAATCAAATAGCTAATCAATGGAACAGTTAAGTATGAATGCAGCAGGTAAGTATGATGAAAACAGTAAAACACGCAGGCAGTTTATAGTGGTGTCAGAGGTGGGGTAATCCTATACTAATCCACTTTTCTCTAAACCAGTTGGAGATGAATCCACTATAATTTTCAACCAGTGATAAAGATTACAGTGATTCTACAACTTAGCTACTACAACTTCCAACCAGTGGAAATCCTGTCGTTGCAACTCCTTCCTAACTTCCTAGCACCTCTTGATCTTAAAATGTTTGGATGCCTACCAGTCACGCAACTTCAACCAGTGAAGTACCCCGATCTCAAGTTTTAAGATAAGAGTGTTTGTCTTATCCAACTAAGAGCTTTCTTAGTATATGAACTTGTGAATTATGCTCTTCACGATGCTAAAGATTTCTGATTGCTTTGATTGCGTTGATTGCTCTAGAGTATTGTTCGCATCGTACTTCTCAACTTCAAATCTTCAGGTATTTATAGATGTAGATCGTTGAGCTTCCTGCACAGCCATTGCAAATCTGTAACAACTCCATCCGTTGGAGAAATAGACTTCTTTGTTTTTCTTTCCGAACGTTGCAAGGCTAGATCCCCTTATTTTAATCCATTTCCGATTGTTGTGAAGAATTTCACATTGAGGCACTGAAACTTTTGATTATAATATGATTAAAGTCTCAGTGGTGGGTCTGGATGAATATTTAATTCATTTGCTTTCCGGGAATCTCTCTAGTATGTCCCTTATCGCCCGCATGAGACTTTCCGTGATTATTGACTTTTCAACGTATGCTGATATGGACTGGCTTCCTTGGCTGATTACTTTGACCGGACTTATCTTATCTCTTTTGGTCAACCTGTCTGATGTGCAGTCAACCTTCTCTGATGACAGACTCCTCTGATGTAACTTCTCTGAGATGAAGTTCTCTTTTGTCCAGGTCAACTTGTCTGACCTGATGGTCAAACTTCAGAAGACTTGAACTCTGCGTGATCACATGATTGTAGTCTGGTCAAACCTCTCTGATAAAATATTTTGACCAGTACTTCTTTGATAAATCTCTTTCTTCAGAACGTTGGCTGGTGATAAGTTGTGTGTGGTCAACCTTCTCTGATCAGTTGAGTTGACCAGGACTTCTCTGATATGAACTTATCTGAGATTTATACTCAGCCGATTTGTAAGCCTAACTTACATGGCCTATAAAAGATACTCATTTGGTTCTTCTTTACATTTTGCCAAGTATTTAACTACATTCAATTTGGCCTATAGAAGATATTCATTTGGTTCTTCTTTACATTTTGCCAAGTACTTAAAGACATACATTTGAATAAACAAATACAGGGATGACATCATCAAAATCTAATAGGTATTCCTAACAAATTCCTCCTATTTTGATGATGGCAAAACTTAAGCAAATTATTCAAATGAAGAATAGGTCTGCACATAATCAAGTGCAAGACACAAACAAAAATCTGTCTTGTTTTGCGATAACTAGAGGTTATCATTCAAATGACTGTTATATAATTTTCTGAGTTGATTACAAATACATAGCTTCTAAAAAATTACATAAAAAAATACAAGTACAATAAAATGTCCTATCTGCATCTGCCTCTCTGGACAGTTTGCTTAGGAGGCCTATATAACTTAGCTCTAATTGGCCTCTTACATACAGGTGCTAGACCATATTTTCATTTGATGATTTGGGAGGCAAATTCCTGCTCGGCTGTAGTTGAGAAGTTATTTTTCTTGCATAATGCTCTGATCTCTTCCTGCAAAGCTAGCTCATCCAGTTCATCATCCAATCGAGTATGAGGCTCTTCTGCTCTGAATGGAAGGATCATAGGGTAAGCATCCCAGTTGGCTGCATATTTTAGTTGGATCTTCCAAAGGGTTGGCCATCTGGTGTTCATATAATTGATGAAAATCTGTTGGGGGGAGCTTTCTTTGTCCTGGAGTATCTCCCAGAGATAGTATTTTTCTATGAACTCCTTCTTGGCATCCGCCAAAATAGTCATGAACTCTGTAGGTAAATACTCTTCAACGTGCCATAACTGTTTTCCCTCCCATTCATATCTTTGCTCTTCTCGCTTCCTGGTCCTTCTTGTCTTCAAAGAAGGCTGGTATTCAGCTTCATTAGGAGCAGCTACTTCCTTCCTATTTAGACTAGATGTCCCTCCTTCAAGTAAGGAGATATCTTGCCTCTTCTTAGTTCTGAGCTCCTCTCTTACTACCTCAGCCTGTCCCTGACCTGTTACTTCCTCATTTCCCCCTACTTACTTCCTTACCACTTTTTGCCATCATCAACTAGCATAGTCAATTGCTGCTCAACTCTTACTATCCAGTCTAACATGCCAAGAGGCATCCTGGATTTTGTGGGTGGAGGAGGTACACCTCTCTGTAGTAAGGTGTCTAGATTGGTGTTTAGGGTGTGAACCATCTGCAGGTCAGGTTTGATTTCTGTGGCAAGGAACTCCCCAACAATCTCTTTGACAATTCTTCTGCAGGTCAACCACCGCAAGTGAGATAGGTGTTGCCTGAGGAGAATGCTCACCTGAGCTTTCTGCGCCTGCAAGTAGATTTGCAGTTGACCTACATGTCTGCAGACTCCTGTCTGCAGGCAGCTGATCAGCTGGGGTTTGGTCTGGTGTCCCCAATTTGTTTTCTTCTTCATCTGAGATGGGGTTTTGGGCAGGTGCCCCAGGCTCATCTTGTCTAACTTTATCCTTGTCTTCTTTTTCTTCTTCTATCTCCTTTTCTTCTTCCTTCTCTTCTTGCTCCTTTTATTCTTCCTTCTCTTCCTCTTCATCATCCTTGTTTTCCTCATCATCATCCTTCTTTTCCTCCTCCTCCTCC
Source organism: Orobanche coerulescens (assembly GCA_033398695.1). NCBI lineage: Eukaryota > Viridiplantae > Streptophyta > Magnoliopsida > Lamiales > Orobanchaceae > Orobanche > Orobanche coerulescens. The sequence continues at coordinate 68,687,413 of CM065810.1, forward strand.
TCCTCCTCATCATCATCATCTTCTTCTTCTTTTTCTTCTTGATCAACTTCTTCTTCTTCTTCTTCTTCTTCTTCTTCTTCACCAGATTGTTTTTCAACTATAATATTTTCTTCTTTTTTTTTCTTCTTCACCGTGTCTCACTTCTTCTCCTTTTTCTTCAACTATTATTTTTTCTTCTTGTTCATTGTTCTCAAATACTTCCTTTTCAACTTCTTCAATTCTTATTCTCTTCTCTTCACTACCACTCCCATCACCAGGAACAGTGCCAGCCAGGACACTTTCCATTACAAGAAAAACACATTTGTCCATATTTGTTTTGAAATTGTACATAAACCAATTTGGTTTGAGCATTAAAAAGATGTCAGTCTCATGACAGAAATTCAAGAGAAGCTGCTCTATAGCCTGGGGAAGATCCCAGCTACTGTTTTCTATAGGAGTTTGTAATTGTGAAAATGGTAGTGATTTAAAGTATTTCTATTCGTCATAGACATTAATGAGAGACACTTGAAGGGCTTTTTATTTTACCTCTTGGAGTTGTTCCACAGTTAGCCCCAAAGGATTGGTGTCAAACAAGTTTAGAAAATATCCTGCCTCGGGAATATTGATCACAAGATCAGCTTCCTCTTCCTCAGTTGTGTCTGGCAGGGTGAGTAGAGGAACCACTTCAGCAACAAGATTTTATTGGACAGAGATTGGGACTGGTGAAGGGATGATCTGCATCTGATCTACAGGGGCAGGTTCAGGTGCAGATAGGTGATCTGCCTGCTCTTCCTCCTCAAAAATTAGACGCCTGGGCCTCTTGCGGGAGGGTTCAGGTGAAGATTGGATCAAAGATGGCTCTCCCGGGGCTGGTCCCCTTCTCTTGAAACATAGAACTAGTGGAGTGTTGTCTGAGTCTGAATCAGACTAATCTGCAGGTAAGTCGCGGGCTGCAGCTTGGTATCCATTAGACTCGTCTGAGTTTGAGGGATATCTATAGGGTGTAGGCTTAATAGGCATTTCCTCCAGTATTTTGGCTGCTTTCCTTACACTCCACAATCTTCTCAAAGTTTCTTGGTCTAGGTGACCAAGTATTTTGTTGATATGGAAGGGATCTGCATTTCCGTTCGTAAGGCCTAAATGCTCCAGAATCCAACTGACCTCTATCCTAAAGGCCAATTTGGTCTTGAACCTCTTCTCATTAGCTAGCCATTGAAGTTTATTCACTCCACGAACCAATTGTCTGTAGATGTAGTCTACCTAGTCAATTGGCTCAGACTGTATTAGGGCTCCCATAACTGTAAATTTTGGCTGATGACAGCTGATCGTAGCTGCCAGCCATACCCATCCCTATCTTGTTGGTAATATCCAACGCATAGCGATATTCCTTCCGCAACTCACTCCTCTTGACAGTTAACTTCAATTTTGACGGATGGTCAACAACCTTGATCTTCAGCCAGATGTCGGTTGCGTTCTGCTTCAATGCCTCTACGGCCACGGCTTAAGATTTCATCCCGAAAGCCTCTATGACTGTATCTGGAGTAATTGTTACTGCTTCTCTGAAAACCGAGCTCTTGATTCCCGATTCCAGCACTTCAGCCTCCTTGAAAAATGCGATAACCGCATCCTTGAAGAGAGATTTAGGGCTGATGCTTAGGAATGGATAAATCCCATTCATCTTCATGGGTCTGATAATGTCATACACGTCGTTGTCCAGATTTGATTCGAGAAGCCCCTCAAAATCGACCACCAGACCAAAAATAATCTGGTCCTTCACAGCCTTCAGATTCATTCCTTCGAAGTACGATTCCATTTCTGCACACGAAATTTGTTTCTGAGTGTATTGAAACTTCGAAAGTTTTTCTGCTTTTGAAAATTAGTGTTTGAATGCTTGAAGAAGGTAAAGTTGTGAAATGATTTTCCCATCTTTAAATAGGAAAGTGAAGAGACGTTTTGAATTTAATATTCATTTAATTAAGCGGTGGTCCAGCTTTTGAGATTTTAAAATTTAATTAAATTAAGCGATGGTCCAGCTTTTGAAAATTTGAAAAATGATGGCTGTATTTTTTAATTGGTCATAGTGGAGGTCGTGTGAACGTATAGTTGTCACATGTAGATAAATAATAATTTAATATTGAAGATTCGGTCAGGGATAGAGAACTTAGCTGGTTATCCGTTTGACTTGTTTGACTGATCTGCATCATGTGAGTTGTATTGATTGTAGTCTCGATCAGCTAGGTTTCTTCGTTTGGCCTTCATCTTCTTGTATGAGCTGCTCAGCTAGCTTTCTCGTCTGTACTAGATTCCCAATTTAGTAATCCAAGTTTCCTGCTCAGCTCCAAAACCCTTTCTTCTGGTAAAGGTTTGGTGAATATGTCAGCAATCTGGTATTCTGTGCTGACTCTTTCTACTCTGACTCTCTTGTTAAGCACATGGTCTCTAATGAAATGATGTTTAACATCAATGTGCTTCGTCCTTTAGTGCTATACTGGATTGTTGCTTATAGCGATTGCACTGCTGTTATCACACCATATTAGGACTTCATTTACAATGATGTTGTAGTCCCTTAGCTGTTGTCTGATCCATAGAATCTGAGCACAAAAGCTACCTGCAGCTATGTATTCTGACTCCTTTGTTGATATAGAGTTATATATCTGCTTCTTGCTAAACCAGGATATCAGTCTGGTTCCTAGGAATTGTCACGTTCCACTGGTGCTTTTCCTATTAATTTTGCATCCTGCGAAATCTGCATTTGAGTATCCTGATAGCTCAAAGTTATCATCCTTAGGATATCATAGTCCAACATTGACTGTAAACTTAAGGTATTTGATTATCCTCTTAGCTGCATCCTAGTGAGACTACTTTGGCTTGGATTGAAATCTTGCACATACTCCTACGGCATATGATATGTCTGGTCTGCTTGCAGTCAGATAATGGAGTGAGCCAATAAGTCCTCTGTAGTGGTTTGAATCCACTGATATGCCTCCTTCATCTGCATCTAAGTGAGTGCTTGTGCTCATAGGGATTCTTGCTGGTTTGGCTGATTCCATTCCAAATCTCTTGATTAAGTCTCTTGTGTATTTGGCTTGATTGATGAAAATTCCATTTTCCATCTGTTTGACTTGCAATCCTAGGAAGAAATTTAGCTTTCCCATCATGCTCATCTCAAATTCTCCTTGCATGAGATTTGAGATTTTCTCGCACAGCTCCGGGTTGGTTGAGCAAAATATGACATCATCCACATATATTTGCACTAATAATATGTGGCCTTCATGCTCCACTCTGAATAGAGTCTTGTCTAATTTTCCATTGCTAAAACCATTCTTCTCTAGAAACACAGAGAGTGTTTCATACCATACTCCTGGTGCCTGCTTAAGTCCATATAGAGCTTTTAGAAGCTTGTAGACTTTGTCTCGTTTGACAAATACAGGGGTTGATCCATATAGACTTCTTCTTCTTCTAGAATTCCATTTAGAAAGGTACTCTTCACATCTATTTGGTAGACTTCAAAATCCTTGAATGCAGCATATGCAAGGAATAGTCTGATGGCTTCTAATCTTGCAACAGGTGCATAGGTTTCATCAAAATCTATTCCTTCACATTGTGCATAGCCTTTAGCAACAAGTCTGGCTTTATTCCTAACAATAGCTCTATCTTCATCGCATTTGTTCTTGTACACCCATTTATTGCCAATAACCTTCTTGTGATCTGGTCTGTTTATTAGATCCCAAACATTGTTTCTTTCCATCTGGTTGAGATCTTCTTGCATTGCATTGATCCATGAGTATTCTTCCAAGGCTTGTTCTGTAGTCTTGGGTTCTATTTGAGACATAAAGCATGTAAAAATTGCCATTCCTGCTGGTAGAGTGGACTGTCTGGTCTTGACTCCATGAGTTAGGTTTCCAATGATTTGTTGAATGGGGTGATCTCTAAGCCATTTGGAGATTTCTTCTTCATCTTCAGGGTTTGTTCCCCCTGTAGAGTTGCTTTGGTGAACTTATTCTCTTTCTGCTTCAGCTTGATTCTGATCTTCTTGGTCTGCAACTGGATCAGCTACGGTCTTGTCATCTGTAGGTGGAGATCTTGTCTGATCTGCAGATGGGTCTTTATTAGCTACAGATGGGTCTTCATTAGCAGCAACTGGATCAAGTAGGTTTTGAGGTCATATCTAATCTGCAGTTGGGTCTTCGGGCTGGTCTGCAGGTGAGTCCACCATTCCTGTATCATGGATGATGACTTCTTCTAGGGTTTCAGATTTGATCTTATTTTCAATTAATTCCACCTTTTTCCTGTACTCAACAGTAGATTCATCAAACACAACATGAGGTGTTTCTTCCACAACTAAGGTTCTTTTGTTAAGTACTCTATATGCCTTGCTTATTTGTGAATATCCCATAAAGAGACCATCATTAGTTTTAGCATCAAAGACATTCAATTGCGTTTTACCATTGTTGTGGATGAAACACTTACAACCAAAAATATGAAAATATGCAACAGTTGGTGTTCTACCATTCCAAACCTCATAGGGAGTTTTGCCATGTCTCCCTACAATCATACTCCTGTTCTGAGTGTGACATGCTGTGTTGACAGCTTCAGCCCAGAACCTTTTGGGCAGGTCTGCTTCTGCAATCATGGACCTGGCAGCTTCCTTCAAGGTTCTGTTTCTTCTTTCAGCAACACCATTCTGCTGTGGGGTCCTGGCTGCAGAGACTTCATGCTGGATCCCATTCTGATCACTGTAGTCAGTGATTGCCTTGTTGAGAAATTCTCCTCCTCTATCTGATATGATCCTGATTATTGAGAGGGATTTCTCATTCTGGATTTTCCTTAGCAGCTCAGGTAGTTTGGTTAGTGTTTCACTCTTTTTACAGAGAAAAACAACCCATGTGTATCTTGAGTAGTCATCTACTACTACTAGAGCATGCTTCCTTCCACTCAATGTCTTTGGCTTGATGGTGCCAAAGAGATCCATGTGAAGTAGATCTAGAATTCTGGTGGTGTGAGTGGTAGGCTGAACTGGTTAAATGATGCTCTGGTTTGTTTCCCTTTCTGACATGCATCACAGAGAGCTTCCTTATTTAATACTTCTTCTGGAAGTCCTCTGACTAGTTTTTGAGAACTGATCTTGTTGATGGCTTTGAAGTTTTAGTGACATAGTCTTTTGTGCTACAGCCATCCATTCTCAGCTATTGTCTTGGATAGAAAACAGGTGTTGGGAGTTCCTGTGTTCCAATCTATCATGTAGACATCTCTCCTTCTGAATCCTTGTAGCTTCACTTCTCCAGACAAGATATCTATCACCATGCATTTCCAAATGGTGAAGACTACTAGATTCTTCTCATCACAAAACTGACTTATGCTCAAAAGGTTGTAGTTGAGCCCTTTGACATAATGGACTTTGGATATTGTTATATTTCCTCTGTGCAGCTCTCCAAAACCTTTTGTTTGACCTCTAGAGCTATCTCCAAAGGTTACATCTCGAACTCTTTCCTTGGTGTAATTTGTCAGCACCTTCTTGTTCCCAGTCATGTGCCTTGAGCATCCGGAATCTACAAACCATTCTTCACCTCCTATATTTGAATTTGTGGAGATGTGATAGTAGTCCTTCCACCTTTTCTACAATCAGATAAGCAGAGATTTAGGTACCCAAATCTGTGTGGGTCCTCGGGGGTTAGATGGTTTCCTGGAGAATTGATTTCTCCTTGGATTAGGAAAGTTATGGTGATTGCCCCTAAAAGGTGTGTAAGATATGGGATTATATCCTCGGTTAGGATTGTGTACTGGATATGCCTCATAAAATTGGTGGTGTGGGCCATTCCTAAATCTTGGCTGAGACCATTTATAAAATCTTTGAGGTCTCCACACTTGTTCATTTTGAAAATTTGGATAACCTTGAGGTTTCCATTTGCCCCTCCCACTTTGGAATATATTTTTGGGGAGTCTTTGATAATAGTGGGCATGTTGTCTAGGCTGCTGCTTCTACCTTGGCCATTGCCCAGTCTCATGTCTAGGTGGCTGCCTTGTATACCTTGGTTGCTGCCTAAACTTTTGACTCGGCTGCTGTCTATTTTTAAATACAGGTTTGTAAGTTGGCTTAGCAGACAGGACAAGTGTTACTCCCATGATGAAAGTAGTTTTAGAACTAGAGGGAGTGTTGGGGTCATATCCATAGCCTGATCTGGAATAAAGTGACATTTTATTCATACACAACTCATCCATGGTTATAGATGCTTTGAAAGAAGTTATCTCCTTATCCTGTGTGTTATTTAGCTGTGTCAGTTTAGCAAACTCGGTTTTAACATGAGCAAGTGCAGCTGATTTTTCACTATTCAAAACAGTTAATCGTGTTATCTCAGCTGTATTGTTATCAGCCTAGTTTTTCAAGTTATCTGCAGCCTGTTTTTCAAGATCAGATTTGGTTTTATTCAACTCTAGGCTGAGTTTTTCAAAGTTATCTTTCAGCTGCCTATTCTCATCTTGCAGCTGGGTCTTCTCAGTTGATACAGCTATGTCTGCATATTTTATTTTCTCAAAATCTTTGAGAAGCTGATTGATAGACTCATGTAAGACCATGTCCTGAGACATGTCTGAGCTGTTATTATTTGAAACTGAGGGTTTAGATGTTACCTCTTCATCAACTAAGTTGGCCATCAGGCAATTGTACTCCTCATCATCAGAAAAGAATCCACTGCTGGAATCTACTCTCTCTTGATCTTCTCCAATGAAATCTTTTCTCTTGTGTTCTTTTCTGCTCAATTCTTTCTTGCCTTCATCTTTCTTGAGATCGGGACAGTCAATTCGAATATGTCCTGTCTTGTGGCAATTGTAGCACTCCACCTTCCAGCTTCCAGCTTTTTTATTTCTCCTGGCATTTTATTTATAGTTCTTTTTATACTTGGAGTAGTTCTTTCGGAAGTTGCTGAATCTTTGCATTATAAATACCATTTCTTCCTCAAAATCTAGGGGATTTGGAGGCTTGACTTCAGATAATCTCTTGGACAGGGACTCAGCTACAAACGCTATTCCCTTCTCTGCAGGCTCGGTTGATGATGAACTTGGAAGCTCAAACGCATAAGCCTTTAGATCAGAGAATAGCTCGTGGATCTTTATCTTATTAAGATCCTTGGATTCTCTCATGGCCACTGCCTTGATATTACATTATGGATTGAGAGATCTTAAAACCTTCAGCGCCATCTCCTTGTTCCCATATGATTTTCCCAGGGAGTTGATCTCATTGATGATTTCAGTGAATCTTGTGTCCACTTGGTCTATGGATTCGCCATTCTTCATTTTGAAGTTGTCAAATTTTTGGGTAGCAATTGACAACTTGTTTTCTTTTATCAGCTCTGTTCCCTCACACATTATGGCTGATGTGTCCCAGATTTCTTTGGCATTTTTGAAATTCTTGATCCTGACCATTGTTGATTTGTCAAGAGTTTGGTACAGCACATCTCTGGCCCGGTTGTCAAGATTGGCCAGTTTTCTTTCTTCGATGGTCAGCTCCGTCACCTTCTTGGGGATCTTTTCTGGCTTCCCGGCTGCAATCTCCTCAGATGTGTTGTCCTTCTCAAAGATGAAAGGACCGTCTTCTATGATGCACCACATTTCGTCATGGATAAGATAAATGTGCCTGCATCCTTATCTTCCAAAGATCATACTCGTCAACTGAAAAGACAGGTAATCTAGAGTGCATTTGTTGCATGTGTTCCATTTCTAAAATGAGAGATTAAAAAAAATATATATCCTCGATATGCGGATCTGGTTCTGAAAAATTGAACTAACCCCTCCGATACCACTTGTAGGTCACAAGTCGTCCAGGAATAAGTCTAGAGGGGGTGAATAGACTGATTGAAACTCTTTTCCACAAAGGATGAGTTTCTCAGCTGATAGGTACAGATGACTTGAAGTTGTCTGTAGACAGGTATTAAAAACAATTCAATCATAGGCCACATAATTGAACGCATTAAAAACAATTGGGAAAAACTCAATAAAAAAAGGGGGATATATATTAATAATGCAAAATCAAAAGTTAATTCGTCAAAATCTCGGTTTCATCACAATCCTAGAATAGGGTTCTAGCCCGACATGCTAGAAAATAATACACAAAGAACTAAAGAAAGCATAAGAAAAATCAAACACAGTTGAAGAACTTGAATTTCTCCGTTCTCTGGCTTCTGCTCTCTGTTCCTCGGTATTTTCACCTTCTGTTTGATGATAATATCTTCTGACCTTCAATGCATATTTATACTTTTTCATCTGCCTCAAAAACGCGTCTAGAAATTAGGTCAGAAACGGGCTTCCAAACCGCCGAAATCGCGAGCTGTGAATATGGACCCTGCGCTGCGGCCCGCGGCCCGGCATTAGTGTGCCGCGGCCCCTGTCTTCATGCGGCCAGGCCTGGGCAAAATTTCTCCTTACGGGCCGTGTCTCAGAGCTTGCGTGCCGCGCCCTCAGCATTCACTACTACAAAATGTGCTTTTAACAAAGATTAAAATGGCTAATTAACGGCGTTCGAATCATTATATGTACCGCTGTTAATTTTCACAGCGGTTTTGAAAACCGCCGTTGAATTTGTCAAATAACGGCGGTTCATAATAACCGCTGTTAAATGCGTTACGGTGGTTTCTGTTAACCGCTGTTAAATATGCCATTTAACAGTGGTTATATGTAACCGCATTTAAATCTGATACTTAACAGCGGTTATAGAACCGCCGTTAATTTTACAAATAACAACGGTTTCGGAGGAACTACTGTTGAAGTTTTAAAAATTTTCTCCAGATTTTCCCCAAATTTTTGCATTATTTTGCACGATCCAGTACCTGAATCGGATCAAACTAATCAATAAACCACTAATTCATCGAATCCAAACACACCGAAAAGAACTAACCAACACCAAATCCATTGAACCACCAATTCATTGAAAAAGATAATACAAAAAACCCCAATTCATCCAAAATAATTCATACAAATATCAAATGTACAATTCATACAAATAATTCACACAAAAACACCAAAATCATGCTGCGAGACGATTTCGAACCTCCAAAAAATAAAGTCCCCAATCAACCCGAATTTTATCAAAAACATCTTCAGACAGTGCTCCAACATCATCAAACATCTGCACATATAAACGTATAATAAACAAACTTTTAATGTAAACGAGTAAATAGTTATATCACTACTTCAAGTTAAAAATATACTACCTCCATCCAACCATCCAAAATACACGCTCGGGCGATAGTCGACATCCAGTGCATAACATAATAACCACACTCCCAACCTCCATTTTGTTTATTACACTAAAACAAAATAAGACACAATTATATGAGTCGCTTTCAGTAAATAAAATCAACACAACATACACAGTTAAAACACACACACACACACTGACACAAACACATAAAGCACACAAGCACAGAAACACACAATGCACAAAAAAAAAACACACACACACACAGCACACACACACACACACACACAGACACACACACTTCACACACACTGCACACAAACATACACAAACACACACATACACACAGTACCCACACACACATTGCACACAAACAAACATACACACACACACACACATCACACACACACAATACACATCACACAAACACAAACACACACAACACACAAACACACACACACACACACACACACACACACACACACACACACACACACACACACACACTGCACAAACAGAAAAAAAAAACAACACAAACACACACACACTGCACACAGCATAAACACAATACACACACAAACAGAAAAATAACAACAACACAAACATAAACACACACACAACACACACACACACAATATACATAGCACACACACACACACATACTGCACACAAACACACACATACACACAATACACACACACATTGCACACAAACAAATATACACACACACACACACAGTACACACACTGCACAAAAAAAACACAAACACACACGCAGCACAGCTAAACACACAATACACACACAAACAGAAAAAAAAACAATACAAACATAAACACACACAACATACACAGCACACACAGCACACATACTGCACACAAACACACACATACACACAGTACACACACACATGCACACAAACAAACATACACACACACATTACACACACACACACACACACACACACACACACACACACTGCACAAACAGAAAAAAAACACAAACACACACACTGCACAGCTAAACACACAATACACACACAAACAGAAAAAAAAACATACAAACACACAATACACACACAAACATAAACACACACAACACACAAAGTACACACAGCACACACACACACACAGACTGACTGCACACAAACACACATTATTGGTAAGGCTAACGAAAACTTGCAATCACTTAAAACTAGGAGTTCTAAAAAAATTTCCACAACTTTCCCAAATACAGAAGGCAGGAAACCAAATTCCCGAGATCTTTTGCAGCACTTTCCAGATTATGAGTGGGTAACAGTCCTATTTCGGCCGAATTCCCATGATTTCTCAAGTCAACAACTATCATTCTCCACTCTTCATGTATGACAAGCTATGGTTTTATTGAAGACAGGAATCAGTATTATATAGAAAAAAAGGATAACGTACAATCTATCCCTTGGTTCTCATTCTCACATTCTGAAATATACATATATAAATGTCATGTGCTCAACTTGTTGACTTGTTCACGGAGTTTCAGGATTTTGTGTCGGACAACTTGTGATCTTACTCTGGATCTCAGGTTTATGGCCTCCCCAAGACTCCAACCATGTACAGTCTAGTGGAACCAAGGGTCCAGACCTTGCAATGAATCATATGTAACCTGGAAGGTACAGGATTCAGTTCGAGTCTTGGGGAGTACATGAAACATGGGACAGGCCAAGCGTAAGATTATGAGATGTCTGTCACGATTCATGAAACCATAGCCAAACACAACATATTGAGCAAGCTATGACAAGCTATGGTTTTATTGAAGACAGGAATCAGTATTATATAGAAAAAAAGGATAACGTACAATCTATCCCTTGGTTCTCATTCTCACATTCTGAAATATACATATATAAATGTCATGTGCTCAACTTGTTGACTTGTTCACGGAGTTTCAGGATTTTGTGTCGGACAACTTGTGATCTTACTCTGGATCTCAGGTTTATGGCCTCCCCAAGACTCCAACCATGTACAGTCTAGTGGAACCAAGGGTCCAGACCTTGCAATGAATCATATGTAACCTGGAAGGTACAGGATTCAGTTCGAGTCTTGGGGAGTACATGAAACATGGGACAGGCCAAGCGTAAGATTATGAGATGTCTGTCACGATTCATGAAACCATAGCCAAACACAACATATTGAGCAATTTTATTCTTACATATTCAAACAATGAAAAATGATTTTATCATATTCAATCCAAAGCACTTGTTGAAGGAGGGAGCCTAAGATCGTTACTTGACACCAATAAAAACACAACATAACAAGCAAGGGCTTTTACTCAATCACAACATGGTTTAAGATTCATCAAAAAATGGTTTAAGCGTCAATACTAGAAGCGAAAGTTGAGACTTCGCTAGTTTCCAATCAAATAAGGATCAAAAACAGAAAACAAAAAAAAAAATAAACGGAAGCAACAAAGCCCGGATCCATAATGGCTCACTCTCAACCAATCAAAGATGAAATAAAAACGAGAACAGTGATCAACCAGATACACAACTAACATAATCTTCTTACAGGGCAACACAAAATAGACATTCTTGTCTACTATTCATTCACACACTCACTCACAGCACACACAGCACACACTGCACACAAACATACACAAACACAAACACACACACACACACACACAGCACACACATACTGTCACTCCACACACACACACACACACACTGCATAGAAAAAAACCAACACAAACAAACGGACACTTCATACACGATATGTCGGGAGAAGATCCTTAAGACGAAAGTTAACATCTATCCCAAAGGGAGAAGATCCTTACGACGTTAACTAGGTCTATCCCAAAATAATTCGTGTTTCCAAAAACAATGTTGTCGTACACACTCAAATTATTACACACACACACACACACACACTCTGCACGCACACAAACAGCACACACACACTGCCCACACACAAAACACAAACACACACAAACACAAACACATAAACATAGAGACACACACACACACTCAGAGCACACACAGCACACACTACACACAAACACACACAAACACAAACACGCACACACAGCACACACACACTGCCACTGCACACACACACACTGCATAGAAAAAAAACCAACACAAACAAACGGACACTTCATACACGATATGTTGGGAGAAGATCCTTAAGACGAAAGTTAACATCTATCCCAAAGGGAGAAGATCCTTACGATGTTAATCACGTCTATCCCAAAATAATTCGTATTTCCAAAAACAATATTGTCGTACACACGCAAATATTCATACACACAAACACACATATTTACACTCATGTAATTAAATGTATTACCTTGGGATATATCCAACTAACCGCCTGCTTTGATTTACTTGTATGCATACCATCCATGGTCTTGAATGCGGTCACGGCACTGCTTAAAAGTAACAATAATATATTAAGTCGTTGATATAAAATTTTAAAGCAAATATGTTATAAATAAAATCTTACTTTTGGAGTATGGCCTTAATGCGAGAGTCAGGCCTACTATGTAGCGAGCAAAACCATATAATAGTTCCTCTTGCTGGCACAATGACCAGAAGTTGCCAATGATACCTACATAGATAAATGCATTTGAAAGAAAGAACATATTACTACAGTATGTTGTAAAAAAAAGGAAATAGTTTTGTTAAAAAAAAATATTTTGAAATTTACAATATTTTATCTTACTTATGATGGTAAGCTCCCATGTATATTTGCTTCTTCGACTCAAGCATACGCGTCGATATATATCTCGAGATCTACTCTCCCCTCTGTCCCATATTTTGTATGGATTGAGGATCAAAATATCCATACAAAACCTCGTCCATCGTGCCCACATTCATATTAGACAAATATCTAATTTGTTAAGCAAAATATTAATATAAAAAAAACTCCACACACTGCACACACACACACACACACACACACACACACACACACACTGCCACACATTAAAAATACACACACACACACTGCACACACACTGCCACACAATAAAAACACACACACACACACACTGCACACAAACACACACACACACACACACACACACACTGCACATACACACACACACTTCACACACAAACACACACTGCACACAGTAAAAAAAACACACTGCCACACAGTACATACACACACACTGCACACACACAGCACATACAAACACACACACACACACTGCACACACACAGCACATACAAACACACAAACACACACACACACACACACACACACACACACACACTGTACACACACACATACTACGAATGTAGAAAAATTCCATAAAGGAAATTACTCATATAGTCCAAAGCTGTAAAACTGATAAACTAAGCCACTCCTTTCCTTGAACGATCTCTAAAATATCAGTGTGAGCGATGTACAATGGAACATCATCACCACCACAGCCAAAGATAGCTGTATCCCACGGCACTGATATCGGATTATTATACAGACTCGACGCAACACTAAGTAAGTCTTTAATGATGTCCTCTTTGGTCCCCGACCCGTCATTGTGACGAGCCTACTTCTTTGGTCGCTGAATATCCTATTTCATATAATATAGTGTAAAATACACGTAAATTTGAAATAATTTATTTTGTTTTCTTTCCATTGTAACTTCAGAAAGGATGAAGGATAAACGTATCTATTGAATACTATATAAACTCATTAATAATGACCCGAACCTATATCTACTTTTTGAATATTAAAAAGAGAAGAATTGGTGCGAATTTCTTCTATATTGAATAAAGAATATTCATTCATCAAATCATTCACTCCATAGTCTGATAAATCTTTTAAAGAACTGATTAATTAGACGAGAATAAAGATAGAGTCACATTCTACATGTCAATACATGTCAGGGGTTAAAATATTTATATATATATATACTATCTAAATATATACTCCAATAAAGTCAATAAAACAAAAAAAAAAGAATAGGGATTATTATTTTTATTTATTATTATTCCTACATGTTTCCATTCCTTTGGTATGTTACTACGCATTTTGGTTGCGTTTTTTCTTTTCCATATTAAAAATCATAATCAATTTATATTGGATTGATTTTGCAATAATGTTTGGTAGTTACTAAAAAGAAAAAGAAAATATTTACCTTTGAAAAATCGGAGAAAATAAAATCTCGTGGCCATGCAATAAATCCACCTAAAGCTTCCCCCACGACTCTCACCTCATCAGTCGCCATAGGGACTTCAGCGCTGGCATCTACGGCCTCCTCAACCACTACCTTAACCAGATGAGCTGGTAAAGGAGAACAATGTAGGGTCGAATCGCCCTGAATAACCCTACCGATAGCAACTAGACGGGGAGGATGCTCGTCCACATAAAATCCAACTCGATGAGTGTCTCCAGTCACAGGCCTCTCTCCGGAAGGGCCACAAATAGCATCAGCACAACTCCCCTTTGTGCTAACACGAGTAACCTCATCCGGTGTATGACTATCAACAGGTCGCTGGGAACTAACACCCATTGTCTGGACGAACTCTTTCATCAAAGTCTTTGTGACATCAAGGGTGATCTCTTTCCTTAGCTGTTCCAACACATCTTTACTTACGAAAGACGTCGGTCCACATGATCGTCCAAAGTAATCGCGAATACCACACCAAAACCAATGCCACGAACACGACCAGGGCGCTCGGGTCTCCCAATGGCAGCCGCCAATATATCCTGTCGTCCCTCAGGAATGAAGGTACCTTGTGTATACTGCTTCTCCAAATCATCCTACAAAAATTTAATTTGGCACCATATTACAAAATTTTGAAATATGCAAACAACTGATACAAGTTGATGAAGGAAAAAAAACAATACAAGAATGTAGATAAAAATAATTAGGTAGAAAAGTGGTTATTTACATTTAATAAAGCAAATAATTTACCTCAAATTTTTAATATTTGCTAACACTTAGCAACAAAAAAGTGGAGCTTTTTATTTTTCTTACAAGAAAAAATAATTCTTAAAAAAGAACTTACAATCCTCTCGACAATCTCCCGTGCAGCATCGGATGACGTACCCTCCCGTCTTTTTGTATGAACAAGCTTCCACCTTTGATGACGCGTAGGTGGAGACGGGGGATCAATAACAATATCTTCTTCAGATTTAGATACTTCTCGACGCTCCTTCATCTTCCTCTCCATCTCCCATATATCCACCAAGTCGTACCCTCCTCGAGCCATATAATGCGGAATGTTCATTTTTGCTAATTCTTGTTTCTTACTTCTTTGTTCCTGATACAAGTATCAAATAATCCATAAACAATTTTATAAATATTTTCAAATCCAAAACATTTTTTTTCATATTTTATGTTCTTAATTAGAAATAGGTTTTTAATTAGAAATTGTTTTATTTGATTCTTGTAAAATTATTCAGATTATTGTACAATCCTTTTATGAATATTGTAATATATATATATATATATTATAAATATTTTCAAATTTAAAACATTTTTTATTTCAAATTTTATGTTATTAATTAGAAATTATTTTATTTGATTGTGCGTTCATTATTTTCAGCATTGAACTTTTAAAAAAAAAACTTAAAACATTTTTTTATTTCAGATTTTATGTTATTAATTAGAAATTATTTTATTTGATTCCGCGTTCATTATTTTCAGCATTGAATTTTAAAAAACTTAAAATATTTTTTTATTTCAGATTTTATGTTATTAATTAGAAATTATTTTATTTGATTGTGCGTTCATTATTTTCAGCATTGAACTTAAAAAAAAACTTAAAACATTTTTTTATTTCAGATTTTATGTTATTAATTAGAAATTATTTTATTTGGTTGTGCATTCATTATTTTCAGCATTGAACTTTAAAAAAAAACTTAAAACATTTTTTTATTTTAGATTTTATGTTATAAATTAGAAATTATTTTATTTGATTGTGCGTTCATTATTTTCAGCATTGAACTTTAGAAAAAAACTTAAAACATTTTTTTCGGTTTTACCTCCCAAGCGGAGTCCTCACGAATCTTTTTTAAATCTCTCCAGTCCTCCTCGGAGATACCATACTTGTCACAAGGAGATTTTTCTTTGCTTGGACCATATATGTACTCACCGGTCAGATCAGACTTAAATTGCCTCCATTTTACGCCAATTGACTGTAAACACGTCTTTTGAAAATGACCAAGATTGCTAATCTAGCTAACATCAAAATTGGCCTACATATTGACAATTAAAACTAGAGTTAGCCACACACACAAACACACACAGAGAGCACAAAAACACACACACACACACTGCCACACACACAAAAAAACACACACACAGCATACAACAAACACACACACACTGCCACACACACACAAACACACACACACACATCACACACACACACACACATACACACACACACACACACTGCCACACACACACACAAACACACACACACACAGCACAAAAACACACACACACACACACTGCCACACACACAAAAAAACACACACACACACAGCATACAAACAAACACATACACACTGCCACACACACAAAAAAACACACACAACATACAAATAAACACACACACACAGCATAAACACACACAC
The DNA here is from genome assembly GCA_033398695.1 of Orobanche coerulescens. Lineage (NCBI taxonomy): Eukaryota > Viridiplantae > Streptophyta > Magnoliopsida > Lamiales > Orobanchaceae > Orobanche > Orobanche coerulescens. Next base: position 68,704,147 of record CM065810.1, read on the forward strand.
ACACACAAAGCATAAAAACACACACACACACAGTACACAAACACACACAGCATAAAAACACACACACACACACACTGCCACACACACAAAAAAACACACACACACAGTGTAATATCCGCAATTTCGATTTCCGGTAATTTTTATTTTTCGGGCGGATGTCCATTTTGACGACTCTCTCATGACCGTTTCTTTATTTTGAGAATGATTAATTCTGCACTTTTTGTCATCCGAGTTCGTTTCGGTATCGTTTTGTTGAGTTCCGAGCTTTTTAGCGACTTTTCCGCACTTGAGTTCGATTCTTGCGAATCTCGTCCGAAACTGTTGTTTCGAGTTTCTCGTAAGTTCATTTAATGTTATTATTCATGTTGCGAGCTTTGGTTTGGTATTTCGATCTCGTATCGTGATTTTCGGACGTTTTTGGCCATTTTCGTAATCTCCCAAAGTTTTGGGTAATTACTTCCGTTGTTGAATTCCGAGCCTTCGGGTGGTCGGAATTGTGTGTTCTCTTAGCTCTTAGATTCGTATTTGCGAGTACGTCGTAACCGTACCATCGATTCGTATTCAAGTTCGGGTTTCAGGGTCGTTCCGACCGTCGGAGTTGGCCCCGGCCGAGTCATGGCCGGGCAACCTGGGCCCAGGCCGGCACTGGCCGAGTCACGGCCGGTAGTGCTCGGCAGCTTCTGGCCGAGTCACGGCCGGCAGTGCTCAGCGGTTTCAGCGGCCCGGTCCAGTGGGCCGCGGCACATCTTGCGGGGCCGCGGCACACTCTGTGGCATTTTTCGGCCAAACTGATCAGACGGTGCCGTAGCACACTCCGGCCGAGCCGCGGCACACTGCCGACCACTGGGAGCCATTTTTGGGCCTGTGCCGCGGCACACTCCCGCTGGGCCGCGGCACACTGTGCAGCCTATTTATGGCCCTGCACACGGGTTTTTGGCCATTTTTCTCAACTTTTCCTTTCTCTTCCGCGGAGGTGGTCGTGGGAAGCTTGAAGCCATGTTGTTTAACAACAAATCCATGAAGTTCTTGAGGTTATATTATCAATCAATCATCCGTTATCATCCTTTGATCCAGCGAATCAAGGTAATCTTCCTTAGAACCCTAATTTCGGGAATTTGGGGGGTTTTTGCGTTTTCGTCCGATTCTTTCCGTTTTGTTGATTAATTCATGATGAATATGATTAATCTTGTTGGTATTCTTAGTTTCCCTATGGATTCATGGTATATTTCGTGATTTTTACGGAATCGAGAGGGTTTGGTTGTGGTCCGCCCTCGTTGTCGTTTTTATACGAATATACATAAATCGTAGGTGGGTTTCCGGGTGTATTCCAATTCCGTATTCGTTTAGAATTGGTTGTGATTGTATTCTTCGAATCGTTAGGTTCGGTTTCGATGGTTCCTAGCATTCTTCGGTGACTTTCCTTTCCGTTCGTTGCGTCGTCGACTATTCAAGGCAAGTATACATTAATGATTGTACGTTCTCGACTTTGAAAGTAAGAAATATTGATGGTATGATATGAACGAACCGTTTTTACGGCATTCATAGATATATTGATGGCATATTATGAACGAACCGTTTTTACGGCATTCATGTATGTATTGTTGGCATGTAATGAACGAACCGTTTTTACGGCATTCCTACATGTATCGGCGTATGAGATGAACGAACCGTTTCTACGGCATTCATATACGTATCGGCGTATGATATGAACGAACCGTTTCTACGGCATTCACATACGTCTTATGAGATTTTAGTTATTCCGGAATACTAGTCTTGAATTGATGAATTGACGGCTACATTTACTTTATTGTCGAGGAGTATTGTGTTTCATACTTGTTATACTTGCACTAGCTATTCGACGGCTAACCCCTTTATGGGGGAAATACGTTTCATGTATTTCAGGTTCCAGGAGAACGGAAAATCGGGTATCGGGTCGGCATGAAGATGATGGGCAAGTGTGATACTGTGTCTTGTCTCCGGTTATCTTTTTGGATTCCTCCATTCAGTGTTGTTGTTCTGGAATGGATTTTAAATACTCGAGTATTGTATTTCAGTTTCCTTGATGTTCCGGCCTGTGTTGCCGAGGTATTGATTTGTGTAATGATGTATATGGTTTCATTGGTTATGGTTTTGAATACCATTTGTATCGTCTTTCTTTCCATTGTATGTAGACCTTCTCGGTCAAGTTTTATAGTTCCGCGTATGTTTAGCCTTGTGGGTCCCATGGCGGGGCTCACGGCGCTGTAATATACCCTGAATAACTTGGGGGTGTTACACACAGCATACAACAAACACACACACACACACACACACACACACACACACAGAGCACACAAACACACACACACTGCCACACACACACACTGCCACACACACACAGCACAAAAACACACACACAAAAAAACACACACACAGCAGACAAACAAACACATACACACCGCCACACACGCAAAAAAACACACACACAGCATACAAATAAACACACACACACACACACACAACATAAAAACACACACACACACACACACATAGTATAAAAACACACACACACACACAGTACACAAACATACACACAAAGCATAAAAACACACACACACTGCCACACACACAAACACAGCACAAAAAAAGCACAAAAAAACACACACAGTACACACAATTCTTAATACAAAAAGAGAGTCATGTACCAATATATCCTGCCACAATATTTCTTTATCCGGCTTGTCAGGTACATGCTTCCAACTCTTGTACAGTATCGAGACATGATCTTTGGCAAGTTTTTCCAAGTACATACTTAACTTCAATTTGTGTTCGTATTTGATCTTTCCCCGTACTGGATCAATGTGAAGAGGTAATTTTTTTCCGTCAACACGGCGTTTCGACATACGTCTACATCGCGTGGGATTTCTCGATGTAGAAGTACTACGTGTATGAGCATTGGGAGACCGGGAGGAATGAGAAGAACGAGCGGGAGGAGTGTGAGGGGAACGAGAAGGAGACGCCATGTGCCTGCATTAACAAATAAATTTAATCACCAACCACAATATACACTGCACACATAAAACACACACAACGCACACACACACACACACACACTGCACACATTCACACACTACACACACTGCACTCAACACACACACACACATAGTGCACACACACAGACTGCACACACTCACACACCCTGCACACACACCCACACACACTACACACACTGCACTCTCACACACACTGCACTATCTCTCACACACACTGCACTCTGCACTCACAGACACACACACACACACACACACACACACATACACACACACACACTGCACACAAGCACGCATACTGCACACACACACACAAACACACACTACACACTGCACTCTCACACACACTCACACACACACACTATACACCAATTTATAGTATGGACCTGAGTTCGATTTCAGTTTTTAAGAGTCATTTTCAGTTTTCTACAATAATTTTGTAGGTTTTATTTTATGAATAATATTTTTTTTGGACCATTTCTCGATTGTCATTAGTTATCTTATGAGGCTTTTATTGTTTTATTAATATGTAAGTTTTATTGTACGACTCGCGAGTCGACTCGTACGAGCTGATCGTTTTTTAAAACATTGCTATACACACTACACACAGTGCATATATATACACACACACACACACATTTTTTAATAACAAATAATGAAATAATCTTAAATACTAAAATATAAAAACTTGATTCTTCATAACAGAACATTCAACATTAATACTAAAATTCAACAAAACCAACTTTATCATTAACAATGTCAGAAAATTGAACATTAATACTACAATTCAACATAATCGACTGTGCCTTCATCATCAACTATCTAACTTGACTCTAGATAACAACATTTTCCCATATGCCTTCATCATGATCATCTCGAATGGCATGTATGTCGTCTGCTACATTTTCTTCAACGATTGTCGGCATCCATGTTGATAACGGAATAAACTCACAAATGTCAAAACTTGACTCTTCAGTTTCATTAATATCCACACTTCTACCTGGAATGAGCACTGACAATATTTCATTGCATGGATCCTTGACATAAAACACCTGTTTAGCTTGATATGCCATGATAAAAGGCTCGTCAGTGTAAGCTATCTTATGACGATCTACCAATGTAAAGCCCAGTTCATCGATTACCGCACCCGTGTTATTGTCAACCCACTTACACTTAAAAATAGGCACTCTAAACTTAATATAATCAAGTTCCCATATATCTTCAATAACTCCATAGTAATTTGTTGATGCCATAACTGGATTTTTATCTTTCGAGCTTGAAAAGTGCATGGACTCGGCTTGAAGAGTAACTCCGCTATTTTGAACCGAACTTTTGTCATCTTGTGACTTTGTATAGAATGAGTACTTATTGATATCATATCCATTCCAAGTTACGACATCGGACTTGGCCGTAAGCTAGCCATTTTAACATTTCAGATGCGCTATCACTTTCGGAGATTTGTACCTTAAACCACCTCAAAAAAGTCTTATTATGTTTAATCAACAACCATTTCTCGCTCATTCGGGGATTCTTTGTCTTCAAAAGATTCTTGTGAGCAGACATGTACGGAAGAACCTCACCAGTGTTATTCAAAACGTACAAATGTGCTTGAAGCACCTCATCACGATTCTTGGTTAATATTTTAACACCCCGTGTACCCTTTCCATTAAGTTTCCCATCATATCGAGACTTCGGAAGACCTACAGATGGTGTTTGTGACATGTAATATGTGCAAAACTCGATTGCTTCTTCTGCAATATACCTCTCAACAATAGATGCTTCTGGACGAAATGGGTTTTTACTATACCCTTTAAAAATCTTCATGTATTGCTCAATCGGAAACATCCATCGCAAATAAACGGGGCCACACTCTTCAATCTTTCTAACTACATGGACAAGTAAGTGAACCATAATATCAAAAAAAGAAGGAGGAAAATACATATCCAATTGGCATAAGATAACAACAGCCTCGTTTTTCCACTCATCCAAAACCAAAGGATCAATCACTTTGCTACATATAGAATTGAAGAAAAAACACAAGCGAGTTATGGCATTTCTCACTTTTTTAGGCAAGACGTCACGTATAGCCATAGCTAGAAGTTGTTGCATCAAGACATGACAGTCATGAGACTTTAAGCCGACCAATGTCATATTTTGCATCGATACAAGACTCTTAATATTCGACGAATAAGCTTGTGGCACTTTAATGCCTTGTAAACAATTACAAAAGCTGATTTTCTCTCTTCTGGATAAAGTATAACATGCCGGGGGAAGATAAGTTCGTTTACCGACTACTTGTGGATGCAACTGAGGATGTATACCCATTTCCTCTAAGTCTTGATGAGCCTGGACACCATCTTTTGTTTTGTGTTTAACATTGAGAAGTGTGCCGATCACACTATCGCAAACATTTTTTTCGACATGCATAACATCTATGCAATGTCTAACATCTAGATGTCTCCAGTAAGGAAGATCAAAAATTATTGACCTCTTCTTCCAAATGTTTGTCGTAGCAGCCTTCTTTTTAGTTTTTACAAATATAGTATTTATGTTCTTCACACGATCTTACACTTGCTCACCTGTTAAGGGCATCGGCGCAACTCCATTTTCTGGGAATCCATTAAAAGCTTTTCGCAATCTACGATACAGGTGATGGCGACTGAGAAACCTCCGATGTTGAGTGTAAACTGTTTTATTTCCATATTTCAACTGGATGTAGCTTGTGTTTTCTTCACATATAGAACATGCATGATGTCCCTTCACACTATATCCACTCAAGTTTCCATATGCAGGAAAGTCATTAATCGTACAAAATAACATTGCACGCAACTTGAAACTTTGCTGGCGGTAACCATCAAACACGTAAATCCCTTCATCCCACATCATTCTCAAGTCATCAATCAACGGACTTAGATAAACATCTATGTCATTTCCTGGTTGTTTTGGTCCTGAAATCATCATTGACAACATAACGTACTTCCGTTTCATACATAACCAATGAGGTAGATTATATATCACAAGTAAAACAGGCCAAGAGCTATGCTTGGTGCTTAAGTTACCTAACGGATTCATTCCATCTGTGGAAAGTCCAAGCCTAAGGTTTCTTGCGTCACTCCCGAAATCTGGAAATGAATGATCTATTTTCTTCCATTGTGCAGCATCAGCTGGATGACGAATTAGCCCATCGCATTTTCTCTCATTTGCGTGCCATGTGAGATTCTTTGCATCATATCTATTAGCAAACAATCGCTTGAACCTTGGAACAATCGGAAGATACCATAACACCTTCGCGGGAGGTCCTTATTGTGTGTTCTCTCCATCATTCTTCACTTTGTATCGTGATACCCCACACCTAGGACACTTATGCAATTCCTCAAACTCTTTTCTCTACAGTATGCAATCATTGGGACAAGCGTGTATTTGTTTATACTGCATACCCATCTGACATAAAACCTTCTGCGCCTCATAGGTACGCTTAGGCAATGTATTGCCTTTTGGTAGCATCTCATTCATCAACTGGAGCAATTCGGTGAAACTTTTGTCACTCCACCCATTTATTGCCTTCAAATTAACCAACTTCAACACGGCAGATAGACGTGTGAAATTTTCACACCCTAGATACAATGGAGTCTCTGAATCACTTTTCAACGCATCATAAACATGAGCTCTTTGAAATGATTCTTGTCCGACATCACGAATCATTTCTTCAAATTGATCACCATCTATATCTACATGAGTGTTTCCAGTTGGAACATCAACTATTTCGCCATGCCATATCCACACCGTATAGTTGGTTTTTATCCCCTCACAAACAAGATGTTCATGAATTGTGTCAGCCTCATGTCGTCTCCCATTCATACACTTCACACAAGGGCAAAAGTATCGTTCATCGAGTACCAAGCGATGTTGTCGAGCAAATTTAAGAAATTGCTCAATTCCATTGTCATACTCCGCACTCGCACGACTTGCATTCATCCAACTTCGATCCATTTCTTATTTTCTGTTACACATACTATGTTCATCAATTTTCTATTGTTTTGTATAAGGGGAAGAATTTCATTTCTATATGATTACTAACTTTTTGAAAATTGTTTTGACAGAGAGAATGACAAAGGTATGATAGTCCTATAACTGTTGTTTAAAATAGAAACATGAACGACGGTTGTCAAAATAGAATTAACTGTATACTACGTCAACTTATGGCTTTGTCAAGATTGCTAACTCTATCTGCACGAACTGTTGGGAGAAGATCCTTAAGACGAAAGTTAACATCAATCCCAAAGGAAGAAGATCCTTAAGAAGTTATCCAAATCGATCCCAAAATAACGTGTTCCACAAAATAGTGTTGTCAAAAGCAACACACATAATTAAACACACACACTCAACTAAATCGATTAAATTATATGACAAACAAGAAGAAAATAACATGTAAAACTACATTACACACTCACATACACATAGTGCACACGCACATACATATTTTGTCCGTTATGTGCATTTGAATACCACGTTTGTGAATATTGTGGTTTTATTGAGGTTCTAACATTATTCTCCAAAACAATCCAGGTATAATTAAAAGTCCACACACAAACAATACACACAACACACACTGCCACACACAATACACATACACACACTGCCACACACACACAACACAATACAGCCTCACACACAATACACATACACACACTGCACGCACACACACTGCCACACCTATACATGCACATACACACACAACACACACATATTAAACAGCACACAACAATCCTTAAAAGACTAGATAAAATTACCAAATAGGAACAAAGAAGAGAGTTCGGAATAATTACCAAATAATTCACGGTCGATTGCGAAACGTCGGGGGGGTTGCGGGGGTCGTGAGGTCGCCGGAGGTCACGGGGGTCGCGAGGTCGCCGGAGGTCGCGGGTCGATTGTGAAAAGTCGGGGATTCAGAAGCGTAGGAGGAAAGAAAGGAAAAAAGAAGAAAGGAAGAAAGAAAGAAAGAAAGAAACGGGGCAGTAATTAAATGGAATATTAACAGCGGTTATTGATAACCGCTGTTAAAAGAAGAAAAAGAACGGCCGTTTTCAAGCAACCACTGTAAAATTATGAAAAATTAACAGCAGTTATTAAGCAACCGCCGTTAATTTTCCGAATTTAACAGCGGTTTGAGGAAAACCGCCGTTAACTGTCTTAATTTAACATCGGTTTCTGTATTAACCGCTGTTAATTTTTCATAATATTTACGAACCGTGCCACCGCACAAATTTAACAGCGGTTTTAACATAACCGATGTTAATTGTCCGCTGTTGAATGGGTATTTTGTAGTAGTGTACAGTTTGTACCGGGTCCTTCTCGTCGCCTCCTGTGCCGCGGCCCAGCGTCTGTGTGCCGCGGTTCCTGACAAAAAAATGTCGTTTTGGCCCATTTTTCTTCTTTTAAGCTCCCGGACTCGAATTTCCTTCAAAACATATAAAGATAATGCATTAAAAGCTTATTTATGCATATTTAAACTAAAAATGGGTATAAAATAATGATGATTAAGCGCATAAAAATACATCTAACAAATACCCCCAAACTTAAGCCTTTGCTTGTCCTCAAGCAAAAATTAATTTCAAATGAGATGACAAGTATCGTGGGTAAACATGCAATATCCATAGTGTTTACCTGATTAATACTACCCTGAAAATCTCAAAGAAAAATACAAATATCGTTTTAATTAGTCACATTACGGACAAGGATTCCACAAAGCAATCATTTTTAGTGCTGATCTATCGGTCATGAAGAAAATCAAAGCTCAAAGATTAACAAGCGTGAATTTAGCCGACCGCCAATATGAATGGCTAGATTAAACAAGCCAAGTCGCCCAGTCCCACAGTCTCGTAGCAAAAATGCAAGAGTTTCGTCGTAAATAATAATCCTCGGACAGCATTCCCTTATATATAATCATTATAATGATTCAAGTTAACCACTAGGTTCCGACTCTCGGTATGTTCCATGAAATGACCCTAGGGTGGAAATCCATTCTCATGTATTGGGGATCCGTTTGACGTAAAAGACACTCATGGGGCTCATGAGTGCTTCTAGTTACTAAGTCTCCTTCTACAGCGGAGAAAAAACTCGAATGGCTATTCCCGCATGTCCGATTCAAAGTTGGTGTTTTACGCGAATGTAAACGACGGGTCACGTGAATACATCCGGTTACTTGGATTCTTTTCATCATCATGCGATTTTTCTGAACCATTAGTCTATTCAGGGTTGTCGTTTTACGCGAGAGTAAACAACGGGTCACGTGAATATCCCCGGTTACTAGACTTCCCATCATAGAACATGTATAATTTCTCGAATTTTTGGGAAAGACTGTCCGACTCTAAACTCAAATTAAATGCCAAGAAGACTCATGTTACTGGACGACTAGCTACGTGAAAAGTGTAACCAAACGTATAGACGGCGGTTCGTAAACACGTATGTCTCATTTCTTATATGCAAGGATTTCTACAATAACGCAAAAAATCAAACCTAAATGAATACTCAAGGGAAACAAACATCACAGAATGCAAACTCGACCAAAACTCAACCATTTCTTCAAAAAGAAATCAGTATCATGTCATCAATTTTACACAAGGCTGCACGAAAAATCCACGAATGCAAATAAAGTCCAGAATATTTTAGAAGACAAGCAAGGGTAGAGTCAATAACAACAAAAAATAGCAACGAATAAGTAAATAACAACTGAGAGTAACCCCCCCCCCCCAAACTTAAGATGTACATTCACCTCAATGGACACAAATAATAGTATGCAATATGAGAAAGGTCAAGTACTCCCCTAATATCAGCTCAGGAACTGGTGTCAGCCACATCCGGCGAGGAGGGTGGTGTAGATGGCCTGACTGGTGGAATGAAGGGTCCATCCGGATGGAGTATATTGCTCATCTACGCAGCTAAATAGTCCTCATGATAAGCATCTCTCGCCGCTAGGCGCCTATCTGCACGCCGATCGGCCCGGCGAGCCTGCTCGCGCAACTCCTCTCGAACAGCTGTGAGGAGGCTGTCTCTCTCAGCCCGCATCTCCTCTCGAACAGCTGCGAGAAGGCTGTCTCTCTCAGCCCGCATCTCCTCCCTCAGGCTGTCAAACATCGCCTGAAGGTGCTCTCTCGCTGGCAGTGGAGTGGACTCAGTCCGATCCTCAGCATCTGCCGTTGGCTCATGTGTCAGGAGTAGTGGTTCGGGAGAGTGCTCGTGTGGCTTATCGATAAGAAATCCTCGCCCCCGCTCGTGTGCCCTCGAGCCACCCCACTGGTCGAAATAGGAGATAATACGGTGGTCGATCGGACCCTGGGTTGCAATAGACGGCTCGTCGTCAGATCAAGTCACGCCCGACTGGCGGCATAGGGCACAAATCAGCGAGGGATGTTTTAATCCCATATTTGCCCCTCCCTGGATGCACTGAAATATAGAACGGGACAAACGTAGGGCCACATCAAATCGGAGTCCCGTCGTGATAGCATACAATAATCGGGTATCGTGATTTTCGGACGTGTTTGGCCATTTTCGTAATTTCCCAAAGTTTTGGGTAATTACTTCCGTTGTTGAATTCCGAGCCTTCGGGTGGTCGGAATTATGTGTTCTCTTAGCTCTTAGATTCGTATTTGCGAGTACGTCGTAACCGTACCATCGATTCGTATTCAGGTTCGGGTTTCAGGGTCTTTCCGACCATCGGAGTTGGTCCCGGCCGAGTCATGGCCGGGCAACCTGGGCCCAGGCCGGCACTGGCCGAGTCACGGCCGGTAGTGCTCGGCAGCTTCTGGTCGAGTCACGGCCGGCAGTGCTCGGCAGTTTCTGGCCGAAAGCGATCAAGTGGGCCGCGGCACATCTTTGGGCAGGCCGCGGCACACTCTGTGGCATTTTTCGCCAAACTGATCTGACGGTGCCGTAGCACACTCCCGATCCGCGGCACCGCCGACCACCGGGAGCCATTTTTGGGCACGTGCGGCACACTCCTCCCGGGGCCGCGGCACTGCGACTATTTATGGCCATGCACACGGGTTTTTGGCCATTTTCTCAACTTTTCCTTTCTCTTAGCGGAGGTGGTCGTGGGAAGCTTGAAGCCATGTTGTTTAACAACAAATCCATGAAGTTCTTGAGGTTATATCATCAATCAATCATCCGTTATCATCCTTTGATCCAGCGAATCAAGGTAATCTTCCTTAGAACCCTAATTTCGGGAATTTGGGGGTTTTTGCGTTTTCGTCCGATTCTTTCCGTTTTGTTGATTAATTCATGATGAATATGATTAATCTTGTTGGTATTCTTAGTTTCCCTATGGATTCATGGTATATTTCGTGATTTTTACGGAATCGAGAGGGTTTGGTTGTGATCCGCCCTCGTTGTCGTTTTTATACGAATATACATAAATCGTAGGTGGGTTTCCGGGTGTATTCCAATTCCGTATTCGTTTAGAATTGGTTGTGATTGTATTATTCGAATCGTTAGGTTCGGTTTCAATGGTTCCTAGCATTCTTCGGTGACTTTCCTTTCCGTTCGTTGCGTCATCGACTATTCAAGGCAAGTATACATTAATGATTGTACGTTCTCGACTTTGAAAGTAAGAAATATTGATGGTATGATATGAACGAACCGTTTTTACGGCATTCATAGATATATTGATGGCATATTATGAATGAACCGTTTTTACGACATTCATGTATGTATTGTTGGCATGTAATGAACGAACCGTTTTTACGGCATTCCTACATGTATCGGCGTATGAGATGAACGAACCGTTTCTACGGCATTCACATACGTATCGGCGTATGATATGAACGAACCGTTTCTACGGCATTCACATACGTCTTATGAGATTTTAGTTATTCCGGAATACTAGTCTTGAATTGATGAATTGACGGCTACATTTACTTTATTGTCGAGGAGTATTGTGTTTCATACTTGTTATACTTGCACTAGCTATTCGACGGCTAACCCCTTTATGGGGGAAATACGTTTCATGTATTTCAGGTTCCAGGAGAACGGACAGGCGAGTATCGGGTCGGCATGAAGATGATGGGCAAGTGTGATACTGTGTCTTGTCTCCGGTTATCTTTTTGGATTCCTCCATTCAGTGTTGTTGTTCTGGAATGGATTTTAAATACTCGAGTATTGTATTTCAGTTTCCTTGATGTTCCGGCCTGTGTTGCCGAGGTATTGATTTGTGTAATGATGTATATGGTTTCATTGGTTATGGTTTTGAATACCATTTGTATCGTCTTTCTTTCCATTGTATGTAGACCTTCTCGGTCAAGTTTTATAGTTCCGCGTATGTTTAGCCTTGTGGGTCCCATGGCGGGGCTCACGGCGCTGTAATATACCCTGAATAACTTGGGGGTGTTACACACAGCATACAACAAACACACACACACACACACAGAGCACACAAACACACACACACTGCCACACACACACACTGCCACACACACACAGCACAAAAACACACACACACACACACACACACTGCCACACACACAAAAACACACACACACAGCATACAAACAAACACATACACACCGCCACACACGCAAAAAAACACACACACAGCATACAAATAAACACACACACACACACACAACATAAAAACACACACACACACACACAGCATAAAAAAACACACACACACACACACAGTACACAAACATACACACAAAGCATAAAAACACACACACACACTGCCACACACACAAACACAGCACAAAAAAAGCACAAAAAAACACACACAGTACACACAATTCTTAATACAAAAAGAGAGTCATGTACCAATATATCCTGCCACAATATTTCTTTATCCGGCTTGTCAGGTACATGCTTCCAACTCTTGTACAGTATCGAGACATGATCTTTGGCAAGTTTTTCCAAGTACATACTTAACTTCAATTTGTGTTCGTATTTGATCTTTCCCCGTACTGGATCAATGTGAAGAGGTAATTTTTTTCCGTCAACACGGCGTTTCGACATACGTCTACATCGCGTGGGATTTCTCGATGTAGAAGTACTACGTGTATGATCATTGGGAGACCGGGAGGAATGAGAAGAACGAGCGGGAGGAGTGTGAGGGGAACGAGAAGGAGACGCCATGTGCCTGCATTAACAAATAAATTTAATCACCAACCACAATATACACTGCACACATAAAACACACACAACGCACACACACACACACACACTGTACACATTCACACACTACACACACTGCACTCAACACACACACATAGTGCACACACACAGACTGCACACACTCACACACCCTGCACACACACACCCACACACACACACTACACACACTGCACCCTCACACACACTGCACTATCTCTCACACACACTGCACTCTGCACTCACAGACACACACACACACACACACACACACACACACACACACACACACACATACACACACACTGCACTCTCACACACACTGCACACAAGCACGCATACTGCACACACACACACAAACACACACTACACACTGCACTCTCTCACACACACACACTATACACCAATTTATAGTATGAACCTGAGTTCGATTTCAGTTTTTAAGAGTCATTTTCAGTTTTCTACAATAATTTTGTAGGTTTTATTTTATTAATAATATTTTTTTTGGACCATTTCTCGATTGTCATTAGTTATCTTATGAGGCTTTTATTGTTTTATTAATATGTAAGTTTTATTGTACGACTCGCGAGTCGACTCGTACGAGCTGATCGTTTTTTAAAACATTGCTATACACACTACACACAGTGCATATATACACACACACACATTTTTTAATAACAAATAATGAAATAATCTTAAATACTAAAATATAAAAACTTGATTCTTCATAACAGAACATTCAACATTAATACTAAAATTCAACAAAACCAACTTTATCATTAACAATGTCAGAAAATTGAACATTAATACTACAATTCAACATAATCGACTGTGCCTTCATCATCAACTATCTAACTTGACTCTAGATAACAACGTTTTCCCATATGCCTTCATCATGATCATCTCGAATGGCATGTATGTCGTCTGCTACATTTTCTTCAACGATTGTCGGCATCCATGTTGATAACGGAATAAACTCACAAATGTCAAAACTTGACTCTTCAGTTTCATTAATATCCACACTTCTACCTGGAATGAGCACTGACAATATTTCATTGCATGGATCCTTGACATAAAACACCTGTTTAGCTTGATATGCCATGATAAAAGGCTCGTCAGTGTAAGCTATCTTATGACGATCTACCAATGTAAAGCCCAGTTCATCGATTACCGCACCCGTGTTATTATCAACCCACTTACACTTAAAAATAGGCACTCTAAACTTAATATAATCAAGTTCCCATATATCTTCAATAACTCCATAGTAATTTGTTGATGCCATAACTGGATTTTTATCTTTCGAGCTTGAAAAGTGCATGGACTCGGCTTGAAGAGTAACTCCGCTATTTTGAACCGAACTTTTGTCATCTTGTGACTTTGTATAGAATGAGTACTTATTGATATCATATCCATTCCAAGTTACGACATCGGACTTCGGCCCGTAAGCTAGCCATTTTAACATTTCAGATGCGCTATCACTTTCGGAGATTTGTACCTTAAACCACCTCAAAAAAGTCTTATTATGTTTAATCAACAACCATTTCTCGCTCATTCGGGGATTCTTTGTCTTCAAAAGATTCTTGTGAGCAGACATGTACGGAAGAACCTCACCAGTGTTATTCAAAACGTACAAATGTGCTTGAAGCACCTCATCACGATTCTTGGTTAATATTTTAACACCCCGTGTACCCTTTCCATTAAGTTTCCCATCATATCGAGACTTCGGAAGACCTACAGATGGTGTTTGTGACATGTAATATGTGCAAAACTCGATTGCTTCTTCTGCAATATACCTCTCAACAATAGATGCTTCTGGACGAAATGGGTTTTTACTATACCCTTTAAAAATCTTCATGTATTGCTCAATCGGAAACATCCATCGCAAATAAACGGGGCCACACTTTTCAATCTTTCTAACTACATGGACAAGTAAGTGAACCATAATATCAAAAAAAGAAGGAGGAAAATACATCTCCAATTGGCATAAGATAACAACAGCCTCGTTTTTCCACTCATCCAAAACCAAAGGATCAATCACTTTGCTACATATAGAATTGAAGAAAAAACACAAGCAAGTTATGGCATTTCTCACTTTTTTAGGCAAGACGTCACGTATAGCCATAGCTAGAAGTTGTTGCATCAAGACATGACAGTCATGAGACTTTAAGCCGACCAATGTCAGATTTTGCATCGATACAAGACTCTTAATATTCGACGAATAAGCTTGTGGCACTTTAATGCCTTGTAAACAATTACAAAAGCTGATTTTCTCTCTTCTGGATAAAGTATAACATGCCGGGGGAAGATAAGTTCGTTTACCGACTACTTGTGGATGCAACTGAGGATATATACCCATTTCCTCTAAGTCTTGACGAGCCTGGACACCATCTTTTGTTTTGTGTTTAACATTGAGAAGTGTGCCGATCACACTATCGCAAACATTTTTTTCGACATGCATAACATCTATGCAATGTCTAACATCTAGATGTCTCCAGTAAGGAAGATCAAAAATTATTGACCTCTTCTTCCAAATGTTTGTCGTAGCAGCCTTATTTTTAGTTTTTACAAATATAGTATTTATGTTCTTCACACGATCATACACTTGCTCACCTGTTAAGGGCATCGGCGCAACTCCATTTTCTGGGAATCCATTAAAAGCTTTTCGCAATCTACGATACAGGTGATGGCGACTGAGAAACCTCCGATGTTGAGTGTAAACTGTTTTATTTCCATATTTCAACTGGATGTAGCTTGTGTTTTCTTCACATATAGAACATGCATGATGTCCCTTCACACTATATCCACTCAAGTTTCCATATGCAGGAAAGTCATTAATCGTACAAAATAACATTGCACGCAACTTGAAACTTTGCTGGCGGTAACCATCAAACACGTAAATCCCTTCATCCCACATCATTCTCAAGTCATCAATCAACGGACTTAGATAAACATCTATGTCATTTCATGGTTGTTTTGGTCCTGAAATCATCATTGACAACATAACGTACTTCCGTTTCATACATAACCAATGAGGTAGATTATATATCACAAGTAAAACAGGCCAAGAGCTATTCTTGGTGCTTAAGTTACCTAACGGATTCATTCCATCTGTGGAAAGTCCAAGCCTAAGGTTTCTTGCGTCACTCCCGAAATCTGGAAATAAATGATCTATTTTCTTCCATTGTGCAGCATCAGCTGGATGACGAATTAGCCCATCGCATTTTCTCTCATTTGCGTGCCATGTGAGATTCTTTGCATCATATCTATTAGCAAACAATCACTTGAACCTTGGAACAATCGGAAGATACCATAACACCTTCGCGGGAGGTCCTTATTGTGTGTTCTCTCCATCATTCTTCACTTTGTATCGTGATACCCCACACCTAGGACACTTATGCAATTCTTCAAACTCTTTTCTCTACAGTATGCAATCATTGGGACAGGCGTGTATTTTTTTATACTGCATACCCATCGGACATAAAACCTTCTGCGCCTCATAGGTACGCTTAGGCAATGTATTGCCTTTTGGTAGCATCTCATTCATCAACTGGAGCAATTCGGTGAAACTTTTGTCACTCCACCCATTTATTGCCTTCAAATTAACCAACTTCAACACGGCAGATAGACGTGTGAAATTTTCACACCCTAGATACAATGGAGTCTCTGAATCACTTTTCAACGCATCATAAACATGAGCTCTTTGAAATGATTCTTGTCCGACATCACGAATCTTTTCTTCAAATTGATCACCATCTATATCTACATGAGTGTTTCCAGTTGGAACATCAACTATTTCGCCATGCCATATCCACACCGTATAGTTGGTTTTTATCCCCTCACAAACAAGATGTTCACGAATTGTGTCAGCCTCATGTCGTCTCCGATTCATACACTTCACACAAGGGCAAAAGTATCGTTCATCGGGTACCAAGCGATGTTGTCGAGCAAATTTAAGAAATTGCTCAATTCCATTGTCATACTCCGCACTCGCACGACTTGCATTCATCCAACTTCGATCCATTTCTTATTTTCTGTTACACATACTATGTTCATCAATTTTCTATTGTTTTGAATAAGGGGAAGAATTTCATTTCTATATGATTACTAACTTTTTGAAAATTGTTTTGACAGAGAGAATGACAAAGGTATGATAGTCCTATAACTGTTGTTTAAAATAGAAACATGAACGACGGTTGTCAAAATAGAATTAACTGTATACTACGTCAACTTATGGCTTTGTCAAGATTGCTAACTCTATCTGCACGAACTGTTGGGAGAAGATCCTTAAGACGAAAGTTAACATCAATCCCAAAGGAAGAAGATCCTTAAGAAGTTATCCAAATCGATCCCAAAATAACGTGTTCCACAAAATAGTGTTGTCAAAAGCAACACACATAATTAAACACACACACTCAACTAAATCGATTAAATTATATGACAAACAAGAAGAAAATAACATGTAAAACTACATTACACACTCACATACACATAGTGCACACGCACATACATATTTTGTCCGTCATGTGCATTTGAATACCACGTTTGTGATTATTGTGGTTTTATTGAGGTTCTAACATTATTCTCCAAAACAATCCAGGTATAATTAAAAGTCCACACACAAACAATACACACAACACACACTGTCACACACAATACACATACACACACTGCCACACACACACAACACAATACAGCCTCACACACAATACACATACACACACTGCACGCACACACACTGCCAAACCTATACATGCACATACACACACAACACACACATATTAAACAGCACACAACCATCCTTAAAAGACTAGATAAAATTACCATATAGGAACAAAGAAGAGAGTTCGGAATAATTACCAAATAATTCATGGTCGATTGCGAAACGTCGGGGGGGTTGCGGGGGTCGTGAGGTCGCCGGAGGTCACGGGGGTCGCGAGGTCGCCGGAGGTCGCGGGTCGATTGTGAAAAGTCGGGGATTCAGAAGCGTAGGAGGAAAGAAAGGAAAAAAGAAGAAAGGAAGAAAGAAAGAAAGAAAGAAACGGGGCAGTAATTAAATGGAATATTAACAGCGGTTATTGATAACCGCTGTTAAAAGAAGAAAAAGAACGGCCGTTTTCAAGCAACCACTGTAAAATTATGAAAAATTAACAGCAGTTATTAAGCAACCGCCGTTAATTTTCCGAATTTAACAGCGGTTTGAGGAAAACCGCCGTTAACTGTCTTAATTTAACATCGGTTTCTGTATTAACCGCTGTTAATTTTTCATAATATTTACGAACCGTGCCACCGCACAAATTTAACAGCGGTTTTAACATAACCGATGTTAATTGTCCGCTGTTGAATGGGTATTTTGTAGTAGTGTACAGTTTGTACCGGGTCCTTCTCGTCGCCTCCTATGCCGCGGCCCAGCGTCTGTGTGCCGCGGTTCCTGACAAAAAAATGCCGTTTTGGCCCGTTTTTCTTCTTTTAAGCTCCCGGACTCGAATTTCCTTCAAAACATATAAAGATAATGCATTAAAAGCTTATTTATGCATATTTAAACTAAAAATGGGTATAAAATAATGATGATTAAGCGCATAAAAATACATCTAACAAATACCCCCAAACTTAAGCCTTTGCTTGTCCTCAAGCAAAAATTAATTTCAAATGAGATGACAAGTATCGTGGGTAAACATGCAATATCCATAGTGTTTACCTGATTAATACTACCCTGAAAATCTCAAAGAAAAATACAAATATCGTTTTAATTAGTCACATTACGGACAAGGATTCCACAAAGCAATCATTTTTAGTGCTGATCTATCGGTCATGAAGAAAATCAAAGCTCAAAGATTAACAAGCGTGAATTTAGCCGACCGCCAATATGAATGGCTAGATTAAACAAGCCAAGTCGCCCAGTCCCACAGTCTCGTAGCAAAAATGCAAGAGTTTCGTCATAAATAATAATCCTCGGACAGCATTCCCTTATATATAATCATTATAATGATTCAAGTTAACCACTAGGTTCCGACTCTCGGTATGTTCCATGAAATGACCCTAGGGTGGAAATCCATTCTCATGTATTGGGGATCCGTTTGACGTAAAAGACACTCATGGGGTTCATGAGTGCTTCTAGTTACTAAGTCTCCTTCTACAGCGGAGAAGAAACTCGAATGGCTATTCCCGCATGTCCGATTCAAAGTTGGTGTTTTACGCGAATGTAAACGATGGGTCACGTGAATACATCCGGTTACTTGAATTCTTTTCATCATCATGCGATTTTTCTGAACCATTAGTCTATTCAGGGTTGTCGTTTTACGCGAGAGTAAACAACGGGTCATGTGAATATCCCCGGTTACTAGACTTCCCATCATAGAACATGTATAATTTCTCGAATTTTTGGGAAAGACTGTCCGACTCTAAACTCAAATTAAATGCCAAGAAGACTCATGTTACTGGACGACTAGCTACGTGAAAAGTGTAACCAAACGTATAGACGGCGGTTCGTAAACACGTATGTCTCATTTCTTATATGCAAGGATTTCTACAATAACGCAAAAAATCAGACCTAAATGAATACTCAAGGGAAACAAACATCACAGAATGCAAACTCGACCAAAACTCAACCATTTCTTCAAAAAGAAATCAGTATCATGTCATCAGTTTTACACAAGGCTGCACGAAAAATCCACGAATGCAAATAAAGTCCAGAATATTTTAGAAGACAAGCAAGGGTAGAGTCAATAACAACAAAAAATAGCAACGAATAAGTAAATAACAACTGAGAGTAACCCCCCCCCCCCAAACTTAAGATGTACATTCACCTCAATGGACACAAATAATAGTATGCAATATGAGAAAGGTCAAGTACTCCCCTAATATCAGCTCAGGAACTGGTGTCGGCCACATCCGGCGAGGAGGGTGGTGTAGATGGCCTGACTGGTGGAATGAAGGCTCCGTCCGGATGGAGTATATTGCTCATCTACGCAGCTAAATAGTCCTCATGATAAGCATCTCTCGCCGCTAGGCGCCTCTCTGCACGCCGATCGGCCCGGCGAGCCTGCTCGCGCAACTCCTCTCGAACAGCTGTGAGGAGGCTGTCTCTCTCAGCCCGCATCTCCTCTCGAACAGCTGCGAGAAGGCTGTCTCTCTCAGCCCGCATCTCCTCCCTCAGGCTGTCAAACATCGCCTGAAGGTGCTCTCTCGCTGGCAGTGGAGTGGACTCAGTCCGATCCTCAGCATCTGCCGTTGGCTCATGTGTCAGGAGTAGTGGCTCGGGAGAGTGCTCGTGTGGCTTATCGATAAGAAATCCTCGCCCCCGCTCGTGTGCCCTCGAGCCACCCCACTGGTCGAAATAGGAGATAATACGGTGGTCGATCGGACCCTGGGTTGCAATAGACGGCTCGTCGTCAGATCAAGTCACGCCCGACTGGCGGCATAGGGCACAAATCAGCGAGGGATGTTTTAATCCCATATTTGCCCCTCCCTGGATGCACTGAAATATAGAACGGGACAAACGTAGGGCCACATCAAATCGGAGTCCCGTCGTGATAGCATACAATAATCGGGCTCGAGGAAGCAAGACCGAGCGGATCTGTGATGTAGGGTCAACTCGTGCATAGAGGAAATAAATCCAGGCTCGCCCGAGCCGACTGAGCGAGAACTCTTGAAATAGAAAGCTGTGGAACCCGGGACGCCTGTCTCCCAGACGGAACCCGGCTGAGCAAGTGCCTCCAGCAGAGCCTCCCTCGTAAGGCTACTCATAGTCCGTGTGTACTCCGAATTGTCCACCTCCGGTAGCTCGTACAACCTCCTAATCGCGGCCACCGAGAAGTCCACAGTTTGACCTCGGACGACAACCTCAGTCCATGTATCCGGTCGTCCCATCATTTGCCCCGCTTGGATTTGTCACAATAGAGCACTAGCATAGAACTCTTGGACAATAGAAATCACCGCCGGCTCGGGTGGCGCAGTGAATCGAGTCTATCCCATTTCATTGATCATTGCCATTAGCTCACCGTCTTGGGGGGCGGAAGTAAATCCCCGCTCCGGAATTATTGGACGAGGACGGATTCTCTCGTTGAATATTATATGGATGTCAGGATCAGAGAATTGGTGGGATTCCATATCTGTTCGGTTTTGTGACGTCTCCCCTCTTGTGGGGGAAGATCGCATTCTATCCCTCGTGCTCAACTTCCTTTTCCTAGTGATGACGAAGTTCCTAAAAAATAAATGCCGGAAATTAAGCAACTTTAAAGATAACTACACCACTCTCAACTTAAAACGTGCGGAAAATGGATATAGCATCGAATGAACTCGCAATTTTGTATGGGGGAAATGAGGCAGAGATTTAAGCTCAAACTTGATGTAAGGGTTGGGGGCACAATTTAATCCGATAATCGAATTCGTTGCATACAATTTGGAGATGTTTGGCTCAAAAATTTTCATTAGTGCATTTTATCAAACACTTTGCATGCATTAGCTTAATTGAAGAACAAAAAACAATAACTTAGTCAATTCAAACCTCAACAACGACAATTTCAATCGAATATCACAGCAATTCACGACACAATAACAAAACACCATCAATCAATCAAATAATCTTAGCATAATCCGATACAAATTTTGATAGGAATTTAGGAACTAAACACAAGTTCATCAAAGAATATTACCCCAATCATTAACCCATGTTGCATTGAAACTTAAGGGAATAGAATTACCTTGTGTTGGATTGAAGAAGGTGAGAAGAATAAGTTGTAGGATGCTATCCTTGCGCCGCGCGAAGAAGAAGAGTTTAGAGATATACCTAGTGTCTCGTCCGAATGGGTTTATAAGGCTGCCCTAGCCGTTTAAAATTCGCAGCAAGGGCCGCGACACGTATCAAGTGAGCCGTGGCCCATAGTATAGGCTGCTTTTGGGCGCTGGGAGTATGGCAGTGTGCCGCGGCTCATTGAACGGGTGCCGCGGCTTGCAATGTTAGTGTGCCGCGGCTCAGAGCTTGCGTGCCGCGGCACGTAGTACAGACTCCTGGATGCATTTTTTGGGTCTCGGCGTGCCGCAGCCTGGCTTCATCGTGCCGCGGCTCTTAGGGCAAGTGTGCCGCAGCTCAGTATCTTCGTGCCGCGGCACAGAGTACAGAAACTTTTCATGGATTTTAGACTTTTGTGTGCCGCGACCCGCTCTGTATGTGCCACGGCCCCTAGCCTGGAATGCTCCTGCACAAAAAATTTTTAAAGCGAAAACACATAGAACGTGAGAGAGAAACATATTAAAGCAAAAATGATGAAAAATTAGACTCTTAGAATGAATGAAAAAAACGAAAAATTAACATCTACAACTAATACTCGGGTTGCCTCCTGAGAAGTGCTAAGTTTATAGTCTTCAGTCGGACTTTTCTAGCATTCACTCTGCGGTGGATAGGATGACGCTCGTCTTCTGCGCGTCTATTGGATTACCCGTGTAGGCCTTCAACCGCTGCCCATTTACTTTAAATTTTCGGTCATCTTTTTGTACTTCCACTGCTCCGTGTGGGAATACTTGAACTACTGTAAAAGGTACCGACCATCGTGAACGTAATTTCCCAAGAAACAACCTCAAGCAAGAATTAAACAATAACTCCTCTTGACCCGGAACGAACTCTCGATGTGTAATGTGCTTATCGTGCCAAATCTTTGTCCGTTCATTATAAAGCTTCGCATTCTCGTACGCATCATGACGAATTTCCTCCAGCTCGTTCAACTGCAAAGAGCGCTTTTCACCAGCCGATTTAAGATCAAAATTCAATTTCTTTATCACCCAGTATGCACGGTGCTCCATCTCTACTGGCAGATGACAACTTTTCCCAAAAAACCAATCTGTACGGTGACATGCCGATAGGCGTTTTGTACGCAGTACGGTACGCCCAATGTGCATCATCGAGTTTAAAGGACCAATCTTTTCGAGACGAGCTGACTAGTTTTTCTAAGAGCCATTTTAGCTCTCGATTTGATATCTCGACTTGACCACTCGTCTGGGGATGGTAGGCTGTAGCAACACGACGAGTGACTCCGTATTTTCTTAAGACAACATCAAGGAATTTGTTGTCGAAGTGTGAACCACCATCACTGATAATAGCACGTAGAGTCCCAAAATGCGTGAAAATATATTTTTTTATAAATTTGATCACGACATTAGACCCATTTGTTGGTAGTGCCACCGCTTCGACCCACTTCGAGACGTAGTCTACTACTACTTTGATATAGAGGTTCTTATTTGATGGAGGAAATGGACCCATGAATTCAATCCCCCATACGTCGAACAATTCAACCTCAAGTATTGTGTTCAATGGCATTTCATGTCCTTTTGAGATGTTTCCTGTCCGTTGACACCGATCACACGTGGACACAAAGGAGTGAGCCTCTTTGAATAATGATGTCCAATAGAAACCCGATTGCAAGACCGTTGCCGCTGTTCTATTTCCGCTAAAATGCCCTCCGTAGGGTGATGCATGGCAATGATTTAGCACACTGCAAATTTTCTCATCCGGAACACATCTGCGAATGATTCGATCAGGGCAGCTTTTAAACAAAAAAGGATCGTCCCACAAGTAATACTTAGCGTCTGAAATCAGCTTCTTCTTTTGATGACACGAGAGATCATTCGGAATTATTTTGCTGCCAGATAGTTCACTAGATCAGCGTACCAAGGCGCGTGTTGCGAACCCAACTTGTAGTGCTGTTCATCGGGGAAGTTTTCCACAATTTGTGAATGACTCTCCCCCTTCTCAAGGGGAATCTCTTAACGTGAAAGGTGATCGGCAATAACATTCTCAGTCCCCTTTTTGTCGCGAAATTCCAAGTTAAATTTTTGTAGGAGAAGCACCCACCTAATCAACCTTGGTTTAGCATCCTTCTTCTCCAAAAGGTATTTGATCGCCGAATGGTCAGTCCACACCACTACTTTCGTCCCCAATAAATACGCCCGAAATTTATCAAAAGCAAATATCACAACTAACAATTCTTTTTCTGTTGTGGCATAATTTCTTTGGGCCTCGTCAAGAGTTCGGCTTGCATAATACACGACGTGGAATAGTTTCCCCCGTCTCTGTCCCAAAAGAGCCCCAATGGCAAAATCGCTAGCATCACACATCAACTCGAATGGAAGGCCCCAGTCTGGTGCGACTATTACCGGGGTGGTGGTTAAAGCTTTCTTCAATAGGTCGAAACTTTCTTTACGAGACTCGTCAAAATTAAACGGAACATCCTTCATGAGCAAATTGCACAACCGCTTTGTGATCTTTGAAAAATCTTTAATAAAACGGCGGTAAAAACCGGCGTGTCCCAAAAAGCTCCTTACCCCCTTTACCGAAGTAGGCGGAGGCATCTTCTTGATTGTTTCAATTTTTGCCCGGTCGACTTCAATTACATGGGAGGATATGCGGTGGCCTAGTACAATGCCCTCCTGGACCATAAAATGGCAGTTCTCCCACTTCAAGACCAAATTTGTTTCTTCGCATCTTTTGAGGACTTTCTGCAAATTCTGCAAACATATATCAAACAAATCACCGAAAACAGAAAAATCATCCAAAAGTTTTCAATGCAATGCTCTACCATGTCAGAAAAAATAGCCATCATACACCGCTGAAAAGTGGCCGGCACATTACATAAACCAAAAGGCATGCGCCTATAAGCGAAAATGCCATAAAGACAAGTAAACTGTTGTTATAAAATCGGATATTTGCGCCGTTTTGTGCGGAAGCTTAAATAAAATGCGGAAAATAAATCACACAAGGATTTATAGAGGTTCGGCTATTAACGAAGCCAATGTCCTCTCTCGATGTATCTTTTTCTTAGGATTAAGATCAAAACCTCTACGCCTCTCTTCTATCGGTCGAGGGATTACCGTTACAAGCTCGTCTTCTATCGGTCTGAGTAAAACCGTTTTTCCTTTTCTATTGGATAAGGAATCAACCACTCTAGCTTTCTATTGGTACTAGATATACCTCACTTAGATATCGATTGTGATTGTAACGATGCCGGATACTTGATCCTAATAACACCGAATCCAATCGTATCTTTTCTTTTACCTCTCGTGTATAATGTTGAATGTATAAACACTCAAACTAACAATATAAGCTCAATATTACAACAACAATGTAAGTATATGAATATAAGATCAATGTCTTGAATGCTTGGAGTTGTTGTAATCAAACAATACCATAGGAATGGTATTTATAGGCATTTTCCATAAACTAGCCTTTGCTGGCTGTTTTGACTTGCTAGCGTGCGCTAGCCTTTCTATATTAGCGTGCGCTAGACTGTTCCCAGTTTCAGTCCAGTAGCTTCATTTCTTCCCTTAGCGTACGTTATGACTTCTTCCTTACGTACGTAACTATCTTGTATTAGCGTGCGTTAATATTACAAATGTAGCGTGCGCTAATCCAATATATCCGTTGCTTGATTTGTCAAACTGACCGTTCCACTTTTGACTTGTTTCAGATTCTCTCCAACGGATTGATTGACTTGTATTCAAACTTCTTTAGCGTGCGCTATTCCTTATTTGTAGCGTGCGCTATGCTTACTTCACTGCATACGTCATTCTGAGTTTGAATTTCTTCACAACGGTAACATGGCTCGATAGCATGCGTTAATGAACACGTGTAGCGTGCGCTATCTCGTCAGATGACTTCCCTTCAGGTAACTTCGAACTTGGGTGATATGCAGATTACTCCCCGTTAGCGTGCGCTAACATATATGTCTTAGCGTGCACTAGACATGCATTTTGCTCAGCTTTTCGCGTCTTCGTCTGCTTCGTCGTCTTGCTTCGCCTCGATGTTGTTTTGTTGTTTAGCAACTTTAATCATCAAAACACAAAATAAATAATGTGTGGAATAAATATTCCAACAATCTCCCCCTTTTTGATGATTACAAAACAACTCTTGAATTGGATAAAACCTGTAAATATATTTCTTCGAATCAAAGTTTTCGGCTTTGATCGTTTCGTTAGTTTCTCCAATTCTCTTTTCTTTTCGACATCTCCCTTATTTTTCAACTCCTTCGTTTTATCTCCCCCTTTTTGTATGCTTTCTTTTTCTTTTCGACTTCTTCGATTTTTCCCATTTTTAAATATCTTTGATTTTTTCGACTTGTTCGAGTTTTCTCATTTTTAAATATCTTCGATTTTTCTCATTTTTATCTCAATTCATCTCCTTCTCCCCCTTTTTGTCTTCATCAAAAAGTGTAAAAAAATGTAGAGAATACCAAACATCGAACATAAATAATATGCATGATATGGGTAAAACTCTCCCTGAAAATATTATCTCCTCTTAAAAAATTAAGTTTTGGGGATCCAACCTATAGTTGGTTTTTGTTTCGAGACGTGAACGATATTTGAAACGTTTGTTCCTTTAGGAACCTAAATCTTTTTAATTTTTATCGTTCATCTTGGGCTTCTACAGTTTGAGATATGATGCCCGGTTTTCAAACATTTTTCGCAATGGGGTATATTAAAATTTAAGGATTCATTTTTAAAACGTGGTTTGAATCCCAACCCCTCTTTATTTAAAGTGTATTTTTGAACCGAGAGCATATTTTCAAATTTCTCGTTTCCGAGAGAAAATTTCTTTGTCAAATTCTTGAGCTCAGTTTGAACTTTAATAAGATCATTCTTTAAAATATTTTCGTTTTAAACGCATTTAGAATGATCGATCTCAACGAATTTCCCCTTTTCAATGATTTTGGAATTTTCAATTTCCAAATTTTTATATTTCAATTTAAGGGATTTAATCTCATTTAAAGCATTTTGATAATCGGTATGTAATAACTCGAATGCTTCAAAAAGTTCGTCGTAAGAATTACTTACTTGGCTTTCGACGTCGCTGTCGTCGAATGAACTCCGGGCCATGAGCGCGAGATTATTTTGATTTAGAAAATCTTCATTGGGATCTTCGTCGCTCCATGTTGCAACTAAAACCTCCTTGGGTTTTACACGGAAATTTTTCGCAAAGTGGCCTGGTTTACCACATAATCGACAGGAATTATCGAATTTCTTAGATTCGCCCGCTTGGATGTCTTTCTTTCTCCGGTTTAATAAGTGTTGGAACTTATTAATACTCTTGCCATAATATGCCGATTCTTCGTCGCTTTCGTCCACCGGAATTTCTTATTTCTTTCTCGGCACCTTAGCCTTGAAGGCTATCGATCTTTCCTTCGGTTTCGATTTGGCATTCCGAGATTTTAGAACAATCTCGTAGTTGATAAGAGAACCAATGAGGGCACTAAAATCAAGATTATTTAAATCTTTAGATTCCATTATTGCCATAACCGTACCGTCCCATTCTCGAGGCAGTGATCGGAGAATTTTCTTTACTTTCTCACTACTCGAAAGTGGTTTTCCGAAACATGCTAATCTATTGGTGATGACCGAAAATCGGTCGAGTATAATCGAGATGGATTCATCGTCCTTCATTTGGAATAATTCATAATCGTGAAAGAGCATGTTTATCTTTGTCTCTTTGACTTGAGACGTATCTTCGTGTGTTACCTCAAGCATTTTCCAAATTTCTTTGGCACTATCACACGATGATATCTGGTTGTGTTCTTCCGTATTTAAAGCACAATATAATAATTGCGTGGCTTTGCAATTATAATGGTCGTTTTTCCAATCCGCATCGTCATACTCTTCAAAGGTTTTGAGAGTTCCGTTTGAGTTCGTCGGGATTTTGGGACCAAGTCATATCACCTTCCATAATTCGATATCGTAAGCTCGGATGAAAATAGACATTTTCTTCTTCCAAGTCATGAAATTCGATCTATCAAAAAATGGTGGTCGGTTGAGAGCAAGGCCTTCGACTGGAGCCATTTGAAACGCCATTTTGGATCTTCTCCTCGAATGTTAAGCCGCGTATTGGAGTACCGCTCCGATACCAATTGTTGGTATAAAATCGGATATTTGTACCTTTTTGTGCGGAAGCTTAAATAAAAATGCGGAAAATAATTACACAAGGATTTATAGAGGTTCGGCTATTAACGAAGCCTACGTCCTCTCTCGATGTATCTTTTTCTTAGGATTAAGATCAAAACCTCTACGCCTCTCTTCTATCGGTCGAGGGATTACCGTTACAAGCTCGTCTTCTATTGGTCCGAGTAAAACCATTTTTCCTTTTCTATTGGATAAAGAATCAACCACTCTAGCTTTCTATTGGTACTAGATAGACCTCATTTAGATATCGATTGCGATTCTAACGATGCCGGATACTTGATTCTAATAACACCGAATCCAATCGTATCTTTTCTTTTACCTCTCGTGTATAATGTTGAATGTATAAACACTCAAACTAACAATATAAGCTCAATATTACAACAACAATGTAAGTATATGAATATAAGATCAATGTCTTGAATGCTTGGAGTTGTTGTAATCAAACAATACCATAGGAATGGTATTTATAGGCATTTTCCATAAACTAGCCATTGCTGGCTGTTTTGACTTGCTAGCGTGCGCTAGCCTTTCTCTGTTAGCGTGCACTAGACTGTTCTCAGTTTCAGTCCAGTAGCTTCGTTTCTTCGCTTAGCGTACGTTATGACTTCTTCCTTACGTACGTAACCATCTTGTATTAGCGTGCGTTAATATTACAAATGTAGCGTGCGCTAATCCAATATACCCGTTGCTTGATTTGTCAAACTAACCATTCCACTTTTGACTTGTTTCAGATTCTCTCCAACGGATTGATTGACTTGTATTCAAACTTCTTTAGCGTGCGCTATTCCTTCTTTGTAGCGTGCTCTATGCTTACTTCACTGCATACGTCATTCTGAGTTTGAATATCTTCACAACGGTAACATGGCTCGATAGCGTGCGTTAATGAACACGTGTAGCGTGTGCTATCTCGTCAGATGACTTCCCTTCAGGTAACTTCGAACTTGGCTGATATGCAGATTACTCCCCGTTAGCGTGCGCTAACATATATGTCTTAGCGTGCGCTAGACATGCATTTTGCTCAGCTTTTCGCGTCTTCGTCTGCTTCGTCGTTTTGCTTCGCCTCGATGTTATTTTGTTGTTTAGCAACTTTAATCATCAAAACACAAATTAAATAATGTGTGGAATAAATATTCCAACATAAATGTCGTCTTTTCTTGGTCTTCTGGGGCTATATAAATCTGATTATACCTAGAATAACCATCAAGAAAACAATAGAAATCGTTTCCGGCTAATCTATCCAACATTTGATCAATAAATTGTAAAGGAAAAAGGTCTTTTCTAGTGGCTTTATTTAATTTCATATAATCTATGCACATACGCCACCCCGTAACAATTCTAGTGGGAATTAATTCATTATTATCGCTTTGGATAACCGTTATCCCACCCTTCTTTGACACAACTTGAACCGGACTTACCCACTTGCTATCATAAATAGGGAAGATCATACCTGCATCGAGGAGTTTTAAAACCTCGACTTTTACCACCTCTTTCATATTTGGATTTAAACAGCGTTGGTGCTTCACAGATGGTTTGTAGTCTTCCTCCATCAGAATTCTGTGCATACAAATGGACGGGCTGATTCCCTTGATATTCGCAATAGACCACCCAAGGGCAGATTTGTACTCCCTCAAAACCCTCGATAATTTCTCCTCTTGATCCCCCGCCAAAGTGGCCGAAAGAATGATAGGCAGGGAATCGTCGGGTCCCAAAAATGCATATTTTAAATGATTCGGTAGCTGCTTGAGCTCCAGCTTTGGGGGTCTATCGATTGATGGGATGGGTCGAGTTGGTGAACTTCCGAGCTCCTCACATGGTCGACGAGTGAAAAATGGTGGGGAAGCATCCATGTGTCGTAAATAGGCTACATGCTCAGAATTTAATTCGGAAGCGGACCCAACTAAAACGGACTCCAATGGATCTGATGGATAGCTCTCCCGAAAAGCTCTACTTACACATGAGTCAATGACGTCAATTTGAAAACAGTTCTCAACATCACTAGGATATTGAAAGGATCGAAATATATTGAAAGTAACTTGCTCCTCTTGAACTCATAGAGTAAGCTTCCCTTTTTCCACATCAATTAAGGTTCGGGCGGTTGCTAAGAATGGTCTTCCCAATATGATTGGGATGTCATGGTCCTCCTCCATATCGAATACAATAAAATTGGCCGGGAAGATGAATTTATCGACTTTGACCAAAACGTCTTCTATTACTCCCCTCGGATACTTGATAGATCTGTCAGCTAATTGCAAAGAGACCGTCGTCGGCTTGGGTTCCCTAATACCCAGCTTCTTAAAAATGGAAAGAGGCATAAGGTTTATACTGGCTCCTAGATCACATAAGGCTCTGTCAAAGGACGAATTTCCAATAGTGCATGGAATAGTAAAGCTTCCCGGATACCTCAATTTAGGTGGGAGCTTCTTCTATAGAATAGCACTGCACTCTTCCGTCAATGCCACTGTCTCATACTCTTCGAGCTTCCTTTTGTTCGATAAGATCTCCTTCATGAACTTCACATAGCTCGGCATTTGTTCCAAGGCGTCAACAAATGGAATGTTGATATGTAGTTTATTGAAGACGTCAAGATAATTGGAGAATTGCTTGTCCAATTTTTGCTTTTGCAGGCGTTGTGGGAATGGAATTGATGGAGTGGGATGAGTGGTCGACACTGCTTTTGGCTTGGGCTTCTCGTCCTTTGTTTTGTCACTGTGGTTGCTCTTGTCCTTGCTATTCTTAGGCTGCTCTTGTAGCTCCTTTCCACTTCGTAGCTCGATTGCTTGCACATTTTCCTTGGGGTTCATCTCGGTGGCACTGGGTAATACACCTTGAGGTCGAGAGGACAATAAATTTGTGATCTGCCCCATTTGTACTTCCAAGTTTCGGATAGAAGCGGAATGATTTTGTAGAGTAGTCTCCGTGCGAGTCATGAATTGGCTCGTATTAGCCGCCATTTGATCAAGAGCATCTTCCAAAGACACCTTCGGTGGTTGAGGGGGCTGATGTGGGGGCTGCACGAATTGAGCTTGCGGAGGTTTATTTAAAGCTTGCCCGTTCCTCCACGAAAGATTTGGGTGATTTCGCCACCCTTGACTGTAAGTGTTGGAATATGGGTTGTTTTGCCGATTTCCGTTCCCCACAAAATGAGCTTGTTCCATCGGAGATTGCTCGAAAGGATTTCCGACTTGGCACTCAGCACTAGGATGAGACCCGTTGCACCAATTACATGTTTCCATGGTATTGGTAGAAGGGTATGTGAAAAAGCTTGAAATTGTTGAGTCAGCGCTGCAACTTGGGTTGATAGTGTAGAGATCGGATATTTGTCGGAAACTCCCATAACTCCCTTTGGGTTCACACGTTCGAAAGGCCACTCATAAGCATTTGCAGCCATCGTTTCCAATTAAGAATGAGCTTCCGCCATCGTCTTGCCCATTAAAGCTCCTCTAGCGGCTGCATCAACAAGAGTGCGTGTAGAAGCACTTAGTCCGTTATAGAATGTCTGGATTTGGAGCCAATCCGGTAGGCCATGGTGTGGGTATCTCCTTAGTTAATCCTTGTATCGCTCCCAAGCTTCATGAAGCTATTCCATCTCAAATTGCCCGAAGGTCGTTATTTCGTTCCGAAGTCTCGCTGTCTTTGCCGGCAGAAAGAACTTAGCCAAAAAGGCTTGTGCTAACTCCGCCCAAG
This sequence comes from Orobanche coerulescens, assembly GCA_033398695.1. Taxonomy (NCBI): domain Eukaryota; kingdom Viridiplantae; phylum Streptophyta; class Magnoliopsida; order Lamiales; family Orobanchaceae; genus Orobanche; species Orobanche coerulescens. The sequence continues at coordinate 68,735,934 of CM065810.1, forward strand.
TCGTGATAGAGCCCGTCAGAAGTGAATTCAACCAAAACTTGGCTTTATCCATCAAAGAAAATGGGAAAAGCCATAGACGAATGGCGTCATCAGAAACTCCATTATTCTCGAATGTATCGCATATCTCGAGAAAGGATGCGATATGAGCATTAGGGTCGTCATTCGCTAATCCGTAGAATTGACTTGCTTGTACCATCTGGATTATTGCTGGCTTAATCTCGAAGTTGTTTGCTTGGACAATTGGGCGCCGAATCCCCAAAAAATTCGCGTTGATTTGAGGCAGTGCATAATCCCGAAGTGCCAATGCTGGTTGAGCTTGCTGAATAGGATTGTCCACTCCGTGATTTTATTTGTTATCGGCCATGGTATCTTTTGTTGACAGCTCACGCCTTTCCTTCTTGTTTTTCCGCAGAGTGCGCTCGAGTTCAGTATCCAAAGGTAATAGACCTTCGTCACCGAATTTTCTCATGCACTAAATGAAACTCCTGAAAGGAACACAATTAAAAAAAAATTACAAAAAAATAAAATAATGTTCAAATTAAGATTAGAAATACTGAAATTGATATTAGTAAAACAATCAGTCCCCGGCAACGGCGCCAAAAACTTGTTACGTATTTCGGTGAACGCAAGTGCACGTTGTCGTAAGCAAGTAATAAAGTGATAAGTAAGATATCGTTCCCTCAAGGACTGACTTAGTAATTACCAATTTATTTGTATTCTAATTTTATCTGAACGATCGAATTTGGTGGTGCAAGGAATATTAAAGAAAACTAATAAAGTGATAAACTAAGAACAATTAATAAAATCGATTATTCGAAGAAAGAAGATCAAATAGGAGAATAATCTAGGATTGAGAATCTACCTTGATTAATCCGAATTACTCTTGATTTATATAAATTAAGTAATTTCCCAATTTATTGAAGGCGAAAATTTCTAAGATACCCTAATGCCTCTACCGAGGCCAGTAGAATTTTCTAAAATGAATAAATCACTCTATTCCTAGGTGAATTAATTCAATAATAGACAAAAAGTTCAAAATCTTCAGACGGGCCACGTAATTCCTATGAGTATATTCCTATCTCACAAGATAAAACGTTTCTCACCAATTTTTCCTACTAACTCTCATCTCCCGATTCGAGTTGCGTAATCAAACACAGTTGAAGAACTTGAATTCATCCGTTCTCTGGCTTCTCCTCTCTGCTCCTCGGTATTTTCGACTTATGTTTGATGATAATATCTTCTGACCTTCAATGCCTATTTATTCTTTTTCATCTGCCTCAAAAAACGCGTCCAGAAATTAGGTCAGAAACGGGCTTCCAAACCGCCGAAATTGCGAGCTTTGAATATGGACCCTGCGCGGCGGCCCGCGGCCCGGTATTAGGGTGCCGCGGCCCCTGTCTTCATGCGGCCAGGCCTGGGCGAAATTTCTCCTTACGGGCCGCGGCTCAGAGCTTAGGTGCCGCGGCCCCCGGTACAGTTTGTACCGGGTCCTTCTGGTCGCCTCCTGTGCTGCGGCCCAGCGTTTGTGTGCCACGGTTCCTGACCAAAAATTATCGTTTTGGCCTGTTCTTCTCATTTAAGATCCCAGACTCGAATTTCCTTCAAAACATATAAAGATAATGCATTAAAAGCTCATTTACGCAGATGTAAACTAAAAATGGGTATAAAATAATGATGATTAAGCGCATAAAAATACATCTAACACTTCTGTTACACCCCCAAAACCAACTGGGAATATTACAGTGCCGTGTGCCCCATATTGGAACCCACAAGACTAAAATCATTTTCACAAACGTTTCAAATACACCAAAGAGGCGAAGACGGTAATGTTTTAAATACTAAAATATTTATCAAAACATAGTTCCCAATTACTGTCAGAAAATACCATTTGAAAGCACAAGGCAAAGACACCAAAAGGGCATTTAGAAAGTATACACGAGTTGGTAAAATATTGAAAGCCATTATAAAATTACACACGCAGCGGATAGAGACATGATTAAATACATTTGCAGCGGAATTATAACAACCAGAAAAGAATACACAAAACCCAATAACCATGCCATAGCCAATATCACTGGAAAGCTCATCCCTTCACGACCGCTACTAGCTCGAACTCCGAGTACCTAAAAGATAAAGCCCACGATGGGGTCACCCATAATACTCAACAATGGTAACGATCACATCACATAAACAATTACATATCAATGTAATTTACAGAGTAAGAACATTCCCCACGTAATCTTACCGAAGTAACCTTACCAACCCATCACAATCCATATCAAATCAACCCTTACCATAATCCACATCTCGCATCCTTAAGTGATGAATGAATTCAAAAGTAACCATCTGTACTGTATCCGAAACGATACCAAGATTCTCAAACATAAACATATCTCCAATATGGAATAATCTGGCCAAGTCCGATTCTGTCCGCTGGATCGCACAATCGGATCCTAATTCTGATAAAACCGATATCACCCGGCACATCTGTAAACCAACTGTCCCGAGACAATGGCAAGTCTCAGATAACAATACAAAGCATGAATGCTCACACAATCATTAATGATAAACAACCAATGCATCAAAACGGAAATGTCAATGACATGATAACTCCACACAAGATAGACAAAGGATCAACCACAAACGAGAATACCATGATGTGGTGACTCCAACAAGATCAATGAAGGACTAACAACCGGGAATACCAACAATACGGTAAACCCCAACAAGATCAATAAAGGATCAACAACCGACAATACTAACAACACCGTAAACCCCAACAAGATCAATAAAGGACCAACAACCGAGAATTCCAATGATATGGTAAACTCCAACAAGAGCAATAAAGGATCAATGACCGAGAATACCGACGATACAGTAAACCCCAACAAGATCAATAAAGGATCAACAAACGAGAATACCAATGATATGGTAAACTCCAACAAGAGCAATAAGGGATCACTGACCGAGAATACCGACGACACGGCAAATTCCAAAACAGAATCAAGGATCAATAACGAACGAGATTACCAATGATATGGTGAACTCCAAACGAGATTAATAAAGGGTCGATGACAAACGAGTTGACCATCGATATGGTAACTCCAAATGAGATTAATAAAGGGTCAACGGGGATAGATACACGAGAGAATAAAATCATCAACCATATATAAATCACATATACGGGATCTCGAAGACAAACCCGACTATTGATCAGATCCGATTATACATGGACTTTGAACAACCAATCAATAAGACTCAAGATGGACGTCATGATATGCCCGATACGGACATGTGTCCGTGTATAATCCTACCACAGGTATTGATCATATACACATCTGGTCTCGTACCTAATCAGCCTCACGAAGTACGTCTCGTGTGCACGGTTTAATATGAGGTCGAAACCAACACATGCTACACGTGCCCGCCCTGAAAATCCTACACATGACCGATCAGAACATATCTGAACCCAGATATGTCACGATACAACATGACAACAGATATCGAATAAACGCATATCCAACAAGGATCAGAAGACTTTCCACGTGAGCAACGATAAATCGATCATGAAAGACCGACACGACCACAATGTCGTATTTCCGTCAGACAATAGTTCACAGCAGGCTCAACAATACATATAATTTAGCACATAAACCCCAAGGCCGCAACCAAGGGTCACGAAAGCATCTCACAGGAATACTCCGGAACGTAGGTGCCATTTAGATCTTAACCCCTAACACAGTTCATGCAATCACAAAATACCCCAAGGTCGCAACCAAGGGTCACAGAAGCATCTCACAGAAATACCCCGGAACGTAGGTGCCATTTAAGTCTTATCCCCTAACACATCGGCCCAACAGATCACAGTTCAAAGAAAAAGCACATCACAAAATGCACCAAACAATGATGTACACTCATCACATGAATCATCAACACACACATGCAATAATGCAACATGATGATTATCATTATTTAGCAATATTAGATTACATCAAGCCGGAGACACTAACCTTTCCATGACCAACATCCCTGAACGAATACACAGTTATCCGAACGGTCTAAAATGAAGTATAGCCCACCTCTAATACCAAACCACCATCTCGAGTTCACTGTCGGCATGATAAACTAGCCTCGATATCCCACATCTCATATAATAGACCAAAGATAATTCACGTCTCCGTTCCACTAGAGACCTTTAAAATCGTATACGTTATGATTTATATCAGTCCAAGCATAATATACATTCCAATCATCCCGACAATTCATATTCTATGATACCATTGCTATATGAATCATAAATGAAATGAAAACGAAATCATTTATTAAACATTATGAACTGAGCAAGCATAACTTGCCTTGATACCGATACGATGAAGTTGTTACCAATCCCGTCATCTTCATCTACAAGCTCCGCAGTCCCGACCAAGGCGATCCATGCATTCTCCAATCTCAAACACAGCACAACGGTTAATCATCAACGATCACTTAACGCAACCTAATGCAACAATCAACAACTGATATAACCGACGAATCAACTTAACGGTTCCACAATATCTCGGTCATATACACAAGACCCAATAATCTAATATGGATTAAATGTTCTTATGCCTGACAAATCCGAATTCATACCTTCAATTCAATCTCATAATCTGGTGATCTCAATAACAGTTGATTCGAGCACGAAGCAAGTTTAATCAACGTATTCAACTCCGAATTCAAACTTAAATTCAACATGATATGATTATCCATTGTTTATATATATATATATATATATATAATGCCAAACTACACTTAGGATCATTCGACTCATATGAACACATATCATCAAAGAAAGATAATATCCTTGTCAAATTTATAATCATGATTCGTATATCATCAAGACCATACGGAATATCAAACCACCATTCACATAACTTGTCCCTTAACATCCATAATCATTAGCACTTGTTCTAAATATCAACATTCCATGTTCATATCTAAAACATAAACACTTGAAACATATACTCATCGTAATCATCATCTTCTTCAATATACACCTCATATATCATCAAGAAGCACAACAATAATACCATAACCATCATCATACGAGGAAGACATCAACAACAACATCAAAATCCGAAATAGAAGAGAGGGAGTATTCAACATACTTCTTGAAGATGAATAATACAGTTAAACACTTCAAGAATCATTAACATCTTCATATCCAAGCCTCAAATCCATGCTCCCAAGCTCATAACCAAGTTAAAAGTGTCTAGAACACACTTAGAAGTGAAGAAGGATGGATATGGAGAGGAACATCTCTTTGGTTCGTGAGGAAATGAAAGACCACTCCTTAATATATAACCTGCACAGCTTGTTACGTACGTTAAGACCCAACCTTAACGTATGTAAGCCTCTTTAACGTACGCTACATGTCCTGTATAGCGTACGTAATCGGCATCCTGGGCTCACTGTCTTATTTTGCACCTTGTGTTACGTACGTAACAATTTTGCTGTAGCATACGTAATACACAGTTGACTTGCTACAGTAACACACCTTCTTAACGTACGCAATGATACATCCTTAACATACGTAAGGCTCGAAGTTGACTCGCTTGTCCACATCTGCACCGAAAGCTACCGACATTGGGTCCACCTGCCAACCACAGCTCGATCCCATCTTATTCCCTTTGTTACCTACGTAATGCCTCACGCATAACGTACGTAAAACATGTAATTTAACGTGCGCCAGTCCTTAACGCTAGCGTACGTAATGGTCTTCTATACTTGGCCAAAATCCAACTGTTCCTGTCTGTAAAACCCTAAAATTCGAATTCCAAATTTACGTCTAATTTCGATTTTTTCTCTAAACTTTGTAATGATTTATTTTAAACCCCAACTATATGTTATGTATTAAAATTAAAATTAAAATGTACAAACCCAAGTTTATACCTATAATAAATAATTTGCAACATCCGAATGATGATTGGAATCCCACTAATCTCGGCTAATTATCACATACCACAACCAAACCCAATTATGGGCTTTCAATACCTTCCATTTTAACCCCCTCCGCCCTAAAACTCTAGTATATATAACGCGACTTCTTTCTTGCCTCTCCCCTATTCATCCATACGAAGCATAACACACACAAGATGCTGTTGTTTTTCTATATCAAGTCCAAGCGTTCAAGGGCTTTATTGCTATGTTCGTGATCCTTAAAAAGGTGTTGATGTGGTGATCTTAATTCGTGGGGTTCCTTCACGTTCTTTTCTTGTTTCGGTTCATCAAGGTATCACCAATCGCCCTCCTTTTCTGTCTCAATTCGACTCACCTATAATGTTAATCTGAATCTATAAAACACTAAAACCCTAATCTGTTGTATATAATATGCTTACTGAATCTGAATATAAAACCCTAAGTAATTAATGAGGGACGTTTAGGGTTCTAATTGGGAAATTGTGTTGTTTCTGTTTCACAGTTTGCTGTCCAGAATATGGGTCGTTTTGAAAGGGGTCCATTTTAATGATACCAATGTGTTTTTGGGTTATTCTTGAGTCTAAAATCAACTTCTGGAAAAGTACTTTCTTAATATGTAAGCCTTGTAATTTTTAGATATCGGGAGAATATCTTTTCTTATTTTACAAGTTTAAGTGTCAAATCTGTCAATTAGTAATCCGAATTTCAACCCTGGTTTATGATTTTTGTTTTGATATCAGTAAGGAGTCATTAACTCAAATTGGATAGGGCTTAAATATAAGATATGTTTGGCCTCTGTGATTTTTGGTGGAATTTTTAGAGTAGCACAACATGGTCTCTTAATTGCTTATTTTTTGAGTCTCAAATCTGTCACTGAATCTGGACTAGTTTGGATAAGAAATTTTTGTTCTATAGTTATACTACCTGGAAATTCTACAAAAATTGAACAAAGTAGAAAACATATGTACATACCTGAGGTAATTTTGCTAAAGGCTCCAGGAGGTGCACAAGTATACTTTAAAAATCCGGAAACGTGATACATGTTTCGATACTAAAAGCTGAGTAATCGAGTCTCAAATTCAGTTGATGTTTTTGATTTTTCATTTTCAAATCATGAAGAGTTGAGAGCTCTCCTTTTTCAGGAGTAATATTTAAGTTATGTGGGACTCTCTAAAATTTTTGTATATTTTTCTGAAGTGCATAAATGGGCTAACCAAATGCAAATTTTCTGCATGTATGTGCAGTTAATTTTCTGAGTATGTTTGGATAAACGATTTTTAAAAGGATGGTTGCACTTAATAATAAAATCTGGGAAAATTCTTGTAAGTTCATAAGACATATAAATTCCTGGGTAAATTATTATAGCTTCTTAATCAGAGTCTGAGTATTACTTTAAAATTTGTAAATTGGAGTTTGAATCATACTAAAATGAGTAACCTAAGCTCCGGTAGAGCCACACAACACACATGCCCGGGTTTTACGAAACCCAAGCTCCGATACCATCTTCTGTAATACCCCCAAAACCAACCGGGAATATTACAGCGTCGTGGGCCCCACATTGGAACCCACAAGGCTAAAATCATTTTCGAAAATGTTTCAAATACACCAAAGAGGCGAATACGGTAATGTTTTAAACACTCAAACATTTATCAAAACATAGTTCCCAATTACCATCAGAAAATACCATTTGAAAGCACAAGGCAAAAATGCCAAAAGGGCATTTAGAAAGTATACACGAGTTGGTAAAATACTGAAAGCTATTATAAAACTACACACGCAGCGGATAGATACATGATTAAATACATTTGCAGCGGAATTATAACAAACATAAAAGAATACACAAAACCCAATAACCATGCCATAGCCAGTATCACTGGAAAGCTCATCCCTTCACGATCGCTACTAGCTCGAACTCCGAGTACCTAAAAGATAAAGACCACGACGGGGTCATCCATAATACTCAACAATGGAAACGATCACATCACATAAACAATTACATATCAATGTAATTTACAGAGTAAGAACATTCCCCACGTAATCTTATGGAAGTAACCTTACCAACCCATCACACTCCATATCAAATCAACCCTTACCATAATCCACATCTCGCGTCCTTAAGTGACGAATGAATTCAAAGTAACCATCTGTACTGTATCCGGAACGATACCAAGATTCTCAAACATAAACATATCTCCAATATGGAATAATCTGGCCAAGTCCGATTCTGTCCGCTGGATCGCACAATCGGATCCCATTATGATAAAACCGATATCACACGTCACATCTGTAAACCAATTGTCCCGAGACAATGGCAAGTCTCGGATATCAATACAAAGCATGAATGCTCACACAATCAATAATCATAAACAACCAATGCATCAAAACGGAAATGTCAATGACATGATAACTCCACACAAGATCGATAAAGGATCAACCACGAACGAGAATACCATGATGTGGTGACTCCAACAAGATCAATGAAGGACTAACAACCGGGAATACCAACAATATGGTAAACCCCAACAAGATAAATAAAGGATCAACAACCGAGAATACCAACGACACCGTTAACCCAAACAAGATCAATCAAGGACCAACAACTAAGAATACCAACGATATGGTAAACTCCAACAAGAGCAATAAAGAATCAATGACCGAGAATACCGACGATACAGTAAACCCCAACAAGATCAATAAAGGATAAACAACCAAGAATACCAACGATATGGTAAACTCCAACAAGAGCAATAAGGGATCAACGACCGAGAATAACGACGATACGGTAAATTCCAAAATAGAATCAAGGATTAATAAAGAACGAGATTACCAATGATAGGGTGAACTCCTAATGAGATTTATAAAGGGTCGATGACAAACCAGTTGACCATCGATATGGAAACTCCAAATGAGATTAATATAGGGTCAACGGGGATAGATACACGAGAGAATAAAATCATCAACCATATACAAATCATATATACGGGATCTCGAAGACAAACCCGACTGTCGATCAGATCTGATTATACATGGACTGTGAACGACCAATCAATAAGACTCAAGATGGACGACACAATATGCCCGATCCGGACATATGTCACTGTATAAGAACGTATTAGAACGTATCTGACCCCAGCTATGTCATGATACAACATGACAACAGATCTCGAATAAACGCATATCCAACAAGGATCAGAAAACTTTCCAGGTGAGCAACGATAACTCGATCATGAAAGACCGACACGACCACAATGTCGTATTTCCGTCAGACAATAGTTCACAGCATGCTCAACAATGCATATAATATTAGCACATAAACCCCAAGGCCGCAACCAAGGGTCACGAAAGCATCTCACATGAATATTCCAGAACGTAGGTGCCATTTAGGTCTTATCCCCTAAGACAGTTCCTGCAATTACAAAATACCCCAAGGTCACAACCAAGGGTCACGGAAGCATCTCGCAGGAATACCCCGGAACGTAGGTGCCATTTAAGTCTTATCCCCTAACACATTGGCCCAACAGATCACAGTTCAAAGAACAAGCACATCACAAAATGTACCAAACAACGATGTACACAGTTATCACATCAATCATCAACACACACATGCAATAATGCAACATGATGATTATCCTTATTTAATAATATTAGATTACCCCAAGCCGGAGACACTAACCTTTCCATGAGCAACATCCCTGAACGAATACACATTTATCCGAACGATCCAAAATGAAGTACAGTCCAGCATTATATAATATCCGTGGGTAGTATTTTTTGGTTTCACTATTGAGTTGTACGTATTCATTTGGAATTGTACAAATGTCATTGTATTGTATCATTCGTGTTTGTTGAGATGCGTTGGTTTGTAGTTCGTTCATTCCAGTTGAGACTTGGTGGAACAACTTAGTTGTCCACTTTATTGAGCTAACGTACGTTAGCTTGTGCGCTTAATGTATGTTAGGCTTTAGTCATTACATACGTTATGCTGTTCATGCTACGTACGTAATGAGTTGTAGGTGGAGGGAACCTTCCTCGAACTCGACTTTTGGACGATGGGTCCCGGGCACCTTTGATCCGATCTGACTATTGCAGTCAACGAATCTTTACGTACGTTAAGAGGTGAGCTCTAAGTACATAATCTATGTAGCTGTTAATGTACGTAAATGGTTCTTGTTTACTTACGTTAAGGTCTTCGTGTTTTTGGTCAGTTTGTTCTGGATTTAGCTTTACGTACGTTAAAATTTTGAGACGTAAAGGCCCTTACGTACGTTAACATTGGCGTATAGCGTACGTAATGAGCTTGTCAGTCTATTTATCTTGGTTTCGTATTTCATTTCTTCACGAACCAAAATCGAGTTTCTCTCCCTAGAACTGTCCCTCTGGACTTGTTCTTGATATTTAGCCTCTTTCATCTTGTTTTTGATCATCATAGCTTGATTTGGAGCTTGGAGTTGGAAGCTTGTTGGTGCTACTTTAGTATTTGGAGAGTTCTTCTTGTTCTTCATTGGTAAGTTTCCTTAATCTCTTGTTCTTCAAGTGATTTTCGAGTTTGATGATGATGTTGTTGTTGTTTTCTTCGGGTATTGATTGATTGTTGGAGTATATCATGATTCTTGATGAGTTTTTGTAAACTTGTGATGAAGAACATGATGATTTTATCTTGAAGAGGAGTTGTTCTTGATGTTTTAGAATGTTTGGAGGTTATAATCATGTCTAGGAAGGATTGTGGTAAGATTGTTATATGAGTAACATAGACTTGATATGATTATTGTTGTTGGTTGTGGTTTTGAGGGATTATAACCATTTTTTGTAAGGAATTATGATGAATTATGTAATGATTATCATAATATTACGATGGTTGATTTAATCTTGTTGATTAATCCGAATTCATGATGAAATGGTGATTGATTATTGTTTAAACATCATGTTTGTTGAGATGATGATGTTCTTGGGGTATTGATGATGATATTAGTGATATTATCATTTTGAGATGTTTGATTTGATGATTGTTCTTAAGTGATTCTTGTTGAATTGTTTTCACAAGTGTGAAGAATATAATGATCATGTTAATTGATCATGGAGGTGTCAGGAGGATGTTAGAATTCATAGTTGAGAACTATGATATTCGTTGGTGTGGGGTTTAACTGATTCGGGGTTGAGTCATGATTTGTCCTTGGTATTGTTTTCTATTGATTTTATGTTATTGAATGAATTATATTTCATTCAAGGTTGTTCAAGTGCTCGTGAGGGTCGGAGGACGCTGTTCGTCATTTCGTAGGAGGACGTTGATCGTGGAAGGACTTTCTCGCCTTCGGTTTGAGGCAAGTTTTATACTTATACTAGTCAATGAGATTAATGTTATCATGTAAGTGTATGAATGTGTGTATCATTTCAAGACTTGGTCTCTTTATGATTTTGTTGATATCAGGGATTATTTGATACGATACCCTACGGCAAATTATGCCAAATATTATTGTTGTTCGTAAATAGCCAGTTCAAGGCATTGCGATACTTGTTGGTAATATTGTTGTCGATAGCCGATTCTCAGTATCGATGTATCGATTGTTATTGTTGATTGATGTTCCAATGAGATATTGTTGTGATAGTTATTGATATCGGTGTTTTTCTAATGATGTTGTATTGGCCGATTGAAGGCATTGACGTATTCGATTATCATCTTCGTTTTCGGAAACCGATTAAAAGTGCCGAGACATCTGTTGTATTGTTGTTATCGATTGGCCGTTCTAAGGCAACCGAGGTATTGAATTGGGACTGTCGAAGACATTTCCCATCCGTTGTATCATTGTTATCGATTGACAATTCTAAGGTAATCGATGTATTGAATTAGGACTGTCGAAGACATTTCCCATTCGTTAAGTTGTTATCGATTGACCGTTCTAAGGTAATCGATGTATTGAATTGGGACTGTCGAAGACATTTCCCATCCATTGAGTTGTTATCGATTGACCGTTCTAAGGTAATCGATGAATTGAATTGGGACTGTCGAAGACATTTCCCATCCATTGAGTTGTTATCGATTTACCGTTCCAAGGTAATCGAGGTATTGGGTTGGGACTGTCGAAGACGGTGCCCATCTGTGAGTTATTGTTGTCGTGTTGACAGCACACTATCATTCTTGTAAACTCGGTAATTTTGTGATCATTGAGGGTTGAGGATTCCCGGATTGTTGTGTTGTGATTGTTGATCGCGTTAATCGGCCCTTAGGGATTGTGATCCCAGGATGGTTGTTTTGGATATTGTTGGTCGTGTCGATCTTTCATTATCCGTGAGTCATCGTTCACTTTGATGAGTCTTTTGATTCGTATTGGTTGTGTTATCCTTTGAGTTTCATTGTCATGTTGTATCGTTACATATCTGGAATCATATCTGCGTGCCGATTGGTTATGTGTAGGATTTTTAGCCAGGCACACGATGGTCATGCGTGGATGTTTTCGCATTGGACCGTGCACACGAGACGTAGTTCGTGAGGCTAATTAGGTACATTGTCCCACCTATATTCTGGATTCCATATACGAGGTGGACATGTGCACAAACACATTTCCGGATCGGGCGTACCGTGATGTCCCTCTTGAGCCATATTATTTTGGTCGTTCATAGTCCATGTTGAATTGGATATGTCTGACGATTTGTGACTGGTTGTTCATATGCCGAGGGGTATGTCCGATAGTCAGATTTGTTTCTTTGAGATCCGTATTGTGATGATATACAGTTTCGGGCTATTCGGCTTTCAGGCCATTGTGATGATATATAGCTTTGGCGGAGGGGCTTTCAGGCCATTGTGATGTATTGGTATTTTTGTTGGAGCCTTCGGGCATTATGATTCATATCTATTTCAGCGTTGGCTTGGTTTACCTTTGGGTAATGTATTATTGTGTTCTATATTGATGATTCGCCATTGGGCACTTGTGTTCTAACCTGTTGAGCAGGTATTGATCGTATGCCATAGGCATAGTATTCCATGAATGCTCGGTTTTTACCTTGATTTGTGAGCATCTCGTATTACCATTGTTGTACCATTTAATTCTGCTTTTGGATGCATATCATGTTGTGCATGTATTTGATATTCATTATCTGGATGACTGCCCCCGTGGGGGCAGAACATGTTTTCATGTTTTAGGTGTTTGCGAGGAGAGAGTTGAGCCACAGAGGCATGATGATGGCGACGAGGCATTCGAGCGATACTAGTCCGAGATGTTTTGGTGTTCATATCGGTCAGACAGTTTGGAGTACTCCCGTTTTGATCAGTCGTTTGAAATTCCCTATCGGAATATTGTGTCAGATATCATGGCAGGGACTGTGATTTCGCGTGTTAGCCTGGTGGATCTCCTGGTGTGGGGTCCATGGAACTGTAATAACCCAATGGGATTTGGGGGTGTTACAGAAGATGGTATCAGAGATTTGGGTTGTGAGATACCCTGATATGTGAGTTACGCGGCTCTACCGATGCGGTAGTAGTGGGGCTGTCAGGTTATGACAATCTGGACAGTCGGGTTTTGTGAGTCGTGGTAGTTGGATGATTGTATGAGTCATTCTTTCATCGAGTCGTCGTTAGTGAAGACTAGTATCGCAAGACCTTGAAGCTTCCTATGACCTGTGTAAGGACTCGATTCTCTTTTATGTTCATACATTAATTATGACATTGATTATACATGTTTTGTTGAAACTTGTATGTGATATGTGTGGTACGATTGATTCATGAGTATTTGTTTTGGAGTGTGTGGGCTCTATATTGGCTATGATTAGCATGATCGATGAGATTATTTATTTGTTGAGTATGTATACTCATGTTTGTCTATCGACTTAGCATTCTGGATTGGCCGTTGAGGCAAATTTGAGCTATGATCATGATTTAGCGTTATTCTTTCAGTATGGAAAGAGGAAACCGAGGACGTGGCAGAGGGGGTAAAGGCTGCAGAGCAGGCCGAAACCTAGAACCTCATGTTTATATGCGTACGGATGCCGAGATGGATCAGAATTCGGCCGGAGTTGTGACTTATGCGACCGGTTCTCCATCGGGACGTCATACTCGAGGAGTCGATCAGACTAACATCGACCATTTCTTGCTTATGAGGGGCATGATGGCCCATATGACTCGGATGACGCAGATAATGGAGACCATGCAGACCTTAGTGGTTCGTGGTCTACCGCAGCAGGGATCCCAGGTGCCGTTTTATGGACAGGCTGGGAGAGTGAGTCAGATTATCGCTGATATCTCTCGTCAGAGGCCGCCTATTATTGAGGGTTCGTCGGAACCAGCTGAATTTGTTCATTGGCTTGAACATTTTGATAAACTCTTCGACGTAGTTCAGTATCCGGAGGAGAGTAAGGTGGCAGTCGCAGCTTACTATCTGAGTAAGGGCGTTTATTCTTGGTGGCTTTCTGTGAAACCCACTGATCGTGTTTGTGTTTGGAGCGAGTTCAAGACTCTCATGTTACAGAGGTATTATCCGGCTCCACTTCGTGAAGCCAAGTTGTCGAAGGTTTTGAACCCCGAATCCGTCAAGGACGAGTGTGTTGTTGTTATTGCTGAGAAGTTTCAAGGAGTTCTTCAGTTTACTTCATCTGTTATCCATACTAAGGCAGATAAGATCAAGTATTTTAGCAAGAGGCTAAACCTACAGTTGAGGATGCAGTTGTTCAACCACAATTGTAACTCACTTGGTGAATTCTTCGAGAAGGCTCTTGGAGCAGAGCTTTTGATCAAGGAGCTTGCTCGGAAGAACCCTTCAGTTTCTTCTGGTAAGAGGACTAGGATGCTGGTTCATTCAGAAGGACATCAAGCTCCGACGTCCAGTAGGTCATTTTCTGGCCGTCTCATGCTGGGAAAGCATCTTCTTCTCAGGCGAAGAGTTCGACTGTTGTTTGTTTTAACTGTGATTCGGCGGGGCATGTTTGCACTCATTGCATAGTGCCAGCTGTTGTTTGTTTTCTGTGTGGGAGGCAGGGACACCTTCAGAAATATTGTAGGAGTTCTAGTGCCAGTAGGTCTCGAGGGAGATCACGGGTCTCGAGAGACTTTACTACTCCGATCCATACTTCATCCAAGGGGTCCTATCAGGCTTCAGGAGCTAGAGGTAAGGACATCCGAGGAGGAGCAGCGAGTTCGGATTTGGGTCTTCCTCGAGTCGATGAGATTGAGGAGCTCGATCATCTGGAGGATGTTGATTTCAGGTACATTTGAGATGGAGCCTTGATTTGTATTTTCCTCGTTTTACGGATTGATGTTGAGTCAGTTTGTATTGTAGTATTGTGGTTGTGAACCATTTATTATTGATCTATATTGCAATGATAGCTTTTGATAATCTTCAGATTTGAGGTCGTTGGATGTGTTTTTCTTTCCTTTTGGTGTTGTACTCGAAATTTCATGATAATATGGGTAATTATTCTTTGTGATTCGAGACGTGAAGTCATGAGGACTTGGGCATGCGATTGATATGGTCCCGAGGACTATGTCTATGTTGTTATTATCTTTGCGTGGCGTGAGTCAGTGTTTGCATGGACGTCCGATGCGGATGAGAACGGGGAAGTGTACACCGATGATTGTAGCCATGTTCAATGGGCGGCTCCCACGGGGTGTGAACGCCGGTGTTACGAGTCATGCGGGTGGTACGACTTCCTGGCTGGTCTCTGGCGAAGGAGTCATGATTCGACTGATCTCGCACTTGTCTGAGTGTTTTATCACTTGATTTTTTCGCCTTGTTCAGGCAGAGCAGATGTGGGGACCCATGGGGTTGGCCCAATTGCTCAGGCGAAGTTGTTCGTATTGAGGACTATTCTTGGAGATATTGTTTTCAGATCCCGATGGATAGTTCTTATCCCATGTTGTGTACCCTTAGTTTCGGGGATGAAACTCTTTTAAGGGGGGGGGGGGGGGTATGTAATATCTGTGGGTAATTTTTTTCGTTTCACTGTTGAGTTGTACGTATTCATTTGGAATTGAACAAATGTCATTGTATTGTATCATTCGTGTTTGTTGAGGTGCGTTGGTTTGTAGTTCGTTCATTCTGGTTGAGAGTTGGTGGAACAACTTGGTTGTCCACTTTATTGAGCTAATGTACGTTAGCTTGTGCGCTTAACGTACATTAAGCTTTAGGCGTTATGTACATTATGCTGTTCATGCTACGTACGTAATGAGTGGTAGGTGGAGGGAACCTTCCTCGGACTCGACTTTTAGACGGTGGGTCCCGGACATCTTTGATCCGATCTGACTATTGCAGTCAATGGATCCTTACGTATGTTAAGAGGTGAGCTCTACGTACGTAATCCATGTAGCTGTTAATGTACATAAATGATTCTTGTTTCCATACGTTAAGGTCTTCGTGTTTTTGGTCAGTTAGTTCTGGATTTAGCTTTACGTACATTAATGTTTTGACATAGTGTATGTAAAGCCCTTACGTACGTTAACATTGGCGTATAGCGTACGTAGTAAGCTTGTCAGTATATTTATCTTGGTTTCGTATTTCATTTCTTCATGAACCAAAATCGAGTTTCTCTCCCTAGAACCATCCCTCTGGACTTGTTCTTGATATTTAACCTCTTCCATCTTGTTTCTGATCATCATAGCTTGATTTGGAAGCTTGTTGGTGCTACTTTAGTGTTTGGAGAGTTCTTCTTGTTCTTCATTGGTAAGTTCCCTTAATCTCTTGTTCTTCAAGTGATTTTCGAGTTTGATGATGTTGTTGTTGTTGTTGTTGTTTTCTTCGGGTATTGATTGATTGTTGGAGTATATCATGATTCTTGATGAGTTTTTGTAAACTTGTGATGAAGAACATGATGATTTTATCTTGAAGAGGAGTTGTTCTTGATGTTTTAGAATGTTTGGAGGTTATAATCATGTCTAGGAAGGATTGTGTTAAGATTGTTATATGATTAACATAGTCTTGATATGATTATTGTTGTTGGTTGTGGTTTTGAGGGATTATGACCATTTTTTGTAAGGAATTATGATGAATTGGTGATTGATTATTGTTTAGACATCATGTTTGTGATGATGATGTTCTTCGGGTATTGATGATGATATTAGTGATATTATCATTTTGAGATGTTTGATTTGATGATTGTTCTTAAGTGATTCTTGTTGAATTGTTTTGACAAGCGTTAAGAATATAATGATCATGTTAATTGATCATGGAGGTGTCGGGAGTATGTTAGAATTCATAGTTGAGCACTATGATATTCGTTGGTATGGATTTTAACCGATTCGGGGTTGAATCGGGATTTGTCCTTAGTATTCTGTTCTATTGATTTTATGTTATTGAATGAATTATATTTCATTCAAGGTTGTTCGAGTGATCGTGATGGTCCGAGGACGCCGTTTGTCATTTCGTGGGAGGACGTTGTTCGTGGAAGGACTTTCTCGCCTTGGGTTTGAGGCAAGTCTTATACTTGTACTAGTCAATGAGATTAATGTTGTCATGTATGTGTATGAATGTGTGTATCATTTCAAGACTTGGTCTCTTTATGATTTTGTTGATATCAGGGGATTCTTTGATACGATACCCTTCGGAAAATTATGCCAAATATTATTGTTGTTCGTAAATGGCCGGTTCAAGGCATTGCGATACTTGTTGGTAATATTGTTGTCGATAGCCGGTTCACGGTATCGACATATCGATTGTTATTGTTGATTGATGTTCCATTGAGATATTGTTGTGATCGTTGTTATTGATATCGGTGTTTTTTCTATTGATGTTGTATTGGCCGATTGAAGGCATTGACGTATTCGATAATCATCTTCGTTATCGGTAACCGATTAAAAGTGCCGAGACATCTGTTGTATTGTTGTTATCGATTGGATGTTCTAAGGAAATCGAGGTATTGAATTGGCACTATCGAAGACATTTCCCATCCATTGTATCATTGTTATCGATTGACCGTTCTAAGGTAATCGATATATTGAATTGGGACTGTCGAAGACATTTCCCATCCGTTGAGTTGTTATCGATTGACCGTTCTAAGGTAATCGATGTATTGAATTTGGACTGTCGAAGACATTTCCCATCCATTGAGTTGTTATCGATTGACCGTTCTAAGGTAATCGATGTATTGAATTGGGACTATCGAAGACATTTCCGATCCGTCGAGTGGTTATCGATTCACCGTTCTAACGTAATCGAGGTATTGGATTGGGACTGTCGAAGACGGTGGCCATCCGTGAGTTATTGTTGTCGTGTTGGCCAACTCAGGGCAGCATACTATTTATTCTTGTAAACTCGGTAATTTTGTGATCGTTGGGTTGAGGATTCCTGGATTGTTGTGTTATGATTGTTGATCGCGTTAATCGGTCCTTAGGGATTGTGATCCCAGGATGGTTGTTTTGGATATTGTTGGTCGTGTCGATCTTTCATTATCCGTGAGTCATCGTTCACTTTGATGAGTCTTTTGATTCGCATTGGTTGTGTTATCCTTTGAGTTTCATTGTCATGTTGTATCGCGACATATCTGGAATCATATCTGCGTGCCTATTGGTTATGTGTAGGATTTTTAGCCAGGCACACGATGGTCATGCGTGGATGTTTCCACATTAGACCGTGCACACGAGACGTAGTTCGCGAGGCTAATTAGGTATATTGTCCCACGTATATTCTGGATTCCATATATGGGGTGGACATGTGCACGGACACATTTCCGGATCGGGCGTACTGTGATGTCCCTCTTGAGCCATATTGTTTTGGTCGTTCATAGTCCATGTTGTATTGGATATGTCCGATGATTTGTGACTGGTTGTTCATACGCCGAGGGGTATGCCCGACAGTCAGGTTTGTTTCTTTGATACCTGTATTGTGATGATATACAGCTTTGGGCTGTTCGGCTTTCAGGCCATTGTGATGATATACATATTCGGCTGAGGGGCTTTCAGGCCATTGTGATGTATTGGTATTTCTGTTGGAGCCTTCGGGTATTATGATTCGTATCTATTTCAACGTTGGCTTGGTCTACCTTTGGGTAATGTATTTGTGTCCTATATTGATGATTCGCCGTTGGGCACTTGTGTTCTAACATGTTGAACAGGTATTGATCGTATGCCGTAGGCATAGTAATCCATGAATGCTCGGTTTTTACTTTAGTTTGTGAACATCTCGTATTACAATTGTTGTACCATTTAATTCTACTTTTGGATTCATATCATGTTTTGCATGTCTTTGATATTCATTATCTAGATAACTGACCCCGTGGGGGCAGAACATGTTTTCATGTTTTAGGTGTTTGCGAGGAGAGAGTTTAGCCACAGGGGCATGACGATGGTGACGAGGCATTCGAGCGATACTAGTCCGAGATGTTTTGGTGTTCATGTCGGTCAGATAGTTTGGAGTACTCCCATTTTGTTCAGTCTTTGTGATTTTATATTATCAGAGTAAGGCTCGTGGAGGTTTTTGTATTTTATTTTGGCCATGTAGGCCCACTGTTGTCATTGAAATTCCCTATCGGAATATTGTGTCGGATATCATGGCAGGGTCTGTGATTTCCCTTGTTGGTTAATTTGATGTGTTTCAGTCGTGTACGCCTGGTGGATCTCCTGGTGTGGGGTCCATGTCACTGTAATAACCCAATGGGATTTGTGGGTGTTACAAAAGATGGTATTAGAGATTTGGGTTGTGAGATACCCTGATTTGTGAGTTATGTGGCTCTACCGGCGCAGTAGTAGTGGGGCTGTCAGGTTATGACAATCTGGACAGTCGGGTTTTGTGAGTCGTGGTAGTTGGACGATTGTATGAGTCATTCTTTCATCGAGTCGTCGTCATTGAAGACTAGTATCGCAAGACCTAGAAGCTTCGTATGACCTGTGTAAGGACTCGATTCTCTTTTATATTCATACATTCATTATGACATTGATTATGCATGTTTTGTTGAAACTTGTATGTGATATGTGTGGTACGATTGATTCATGAGTATTTGTTTTGGAGCGTGTGGGCTCTGTATTGGCTATGATTAGCATGATCGATGATATTATTTATTTGTTAAGTATGTATACTCGTGTTTGGCTATTGACTTAGCATTCTGGATTGGACGTTGAGGCGAATTTGAGCTATGATCATGATTGAGCTTTATTCTTTCAGTATGGAAAGAGGAAACCGAGGACGTGGTAGAGGGGGTAAAGGCTACAGAGAAGGCCGAAACCCAGAACCTCATGTTTATACACGTACGGATGCCGAGATGGATTAGAATTCGCATGGAGTTATGACTTATGCGACCGGTTCTCTTTCGGGACGTCATACTCGATCAGACTGACATCGACCCTTTCTTGCTTATGAGGGGCATAATGGCCCAGATGACTCAGATGACTCAGATAATGGAGACCATGCAGACCTCAGTGGTTCGTGGTCCACCGTAGCAGGGATCCCAGGTGCCGTTTTATGGACATGCTGGGAGAGTGGGTCAGATTATCGGCGATATCACTCGTCAGAGGCTGCCTATTATTGAGGGTTTGTCAGAACCAGTTGACTTTGTTCATTAGCTTGAACATTTGGATAAACTCTTCGACGTGGTTCAGTATCCGGAGGAAAGTAAAATGGCAGTCGCGTCTTATTATTTGAGTAAGGGCGCTTATTCTTGGTGGCTTTTTGTGAAAACCACTGATCGTGTTTGTGTTTCGAGCGAGTTCAAGACTCTCATGTTATAGAGGTATTATCCGGCACCACTTCATGAAGCCAAGTTGTTGGAGGTTTTGAACCCCGAATCCATCGAGGATGAGGGTGTTGTTGTTAATGCTGAGAAGTTTGAAGGACTTCTTCAGTTTACTTCATCTGTTATCCGTACTGAGGCGGATAAGATCAAGTATTTTAGCAAGAGGCTAAACCTGCAGTTGAGGATGCAGTTGTTCAACCACAATTGTAATTCACTTGGTGAATTCTTCGAAAAGGCTCTTGGAGCAGAGCTTTTGATCAAGGAGCTTGCTCGGAAGAACCCTTCAGTTTCTTCTGGTGAAAGGACTAGGATGCCAGTTCGTTCAGAAGGAAATCGAGCTCCGACGTCTAGGAGGTCATTTTCTGGTCGTCTCCATGCTGGGAAAGCATCTTCTTCTCAGGTACACCTTCAGAAATACTGCAGGAGTTCTAGCGCGAGTAGGTCTCTAGGGAGCTCACGGGTCTCGAAAGACTTTACTACTCCGGTCCGTACTTCATCTAAGGGGTCCTATCAGGCTTCGGCAGCCCGAGGTAAGGACAGCCGAGGAGGAGCAGTGAGTTCGGATTTGGGTCTTCCTCGAGTCGATGAGATCGAGGAACTCGATGATCTAGAGGATGTTGATTTCAGGTACATTTGAGATGTAGCCTTGATTTATATTTTCCTTGTTTTTCGGATTGATGTTGACTCAGTTTGTATTGTAATATTGTGGTTGTGCCCCATTTATTATTGATATATCTTGCAATGATAGCTTTTGATAATCTTGAGATTTGAGGTCGTTGGATGTGTTTTTCTTTCCTTTTGGTGTTGTACCCGAGATTTCATGATAATCTGGGTAATTATTCTTTATGATTCGAGACGTCAAGTCATGAGGACTTGGGCGTGCGATTGATATGGTCCTAAGTACTATGTCTGTGTTGCTTTTATCTTTGTTTGGCGTGAGTCAGTGTTTGCATGGACGTCCGATACCGACGAGAACAGGGAAGTGTACACCGACATGTTCAATTGGCGGCTCCCGCGGGATGTGCACACCGGTGTTACGAGTCATGCGGGTGGTACGACTTCCTGGCTGGTCTCTGGCGAAGGAGTCATGATTCTACTGATCTCACACTTGTCTGAGTGTTTTATCACTTGATTTTTTCGCCTTGTTCAGGCAGAGGAGATGTGGGGACCCGTGGGGTTGTCCAAGTTGCTCAGGCGGAGTTGTTCGTATTGAGGAGCATTCCTGGAGGTGTTGTTTTCAGATCCCGATGGATAGTTCTTATCCCATGTTCTGTACCCTTAGTTTCAGGGACGAAACTCTTTTTAAGGGGGGGAGTATGTAATATGCGTGGGTAATTTTTTTCGTTTCACTATTGAGTTGTATGTATTCATTTGGAATTGTACAAATGTCGTTGTATTGTATCATTCGTGTTTGTTGAGGTGCGTTGGTTTGTATTTCGTTCATTCCGGTTGAGAGTTGGTGGAACAACTTGGTTGTCCACTTTCTTGAGATAATGTACGTTAGCTTGTACACTTAACGTACGTTAGGCTTTAGGCATTATGTACGTTATGCTATTCATGCTACGTACTTAATGAGTGGTAGGTGGAGGTAACCTTCCTCGGACTCGACTTTTGAACGGTGGGTCCCGGGCATCTTTGATCCGATATGACTATTGCAATCTATGGATTCTTAAGTACGTTAAGAGGTAATCTCTACGTACATAATCCATGTAGCTGTTAACGTACGTAAATGGTTCTTGTTTGCGTACATTAAGGTCTTCGTGTTTTTGGTCAGTTAGTTCTGGATTTAGCTTTACGTACATTAATGTTGTGACGCAGCGTACGTAAATGAGCTTATGTACATTAATATTGGCTATAGCGTACGTAATGAGCTTGTCATTCTATTTATCTTGGTTTCGTATTTCATTTCTTCACGAACCAAAATCTAGTTTCTCTCCCTAGAACCGTCCCTCTGGACTTGTTCTTGATATTTAGCCTATTCCATCTTCTTTTTTATCATCATAGCTTGATTTGGAGCTTGGAGTTGGAAGCTTGTTGGTGATCCTTTAGTGTTTGGAGAGTTCTTCTTGTTCTTCATTGGTAAGTTCCCTTAATCTCTTGTTCTTCAAGTGATTTTCGAGTTTGATGATGTTGTTGTTGTTGTTTTCTTCGGGTATTGATTGATTGTTGGAGTATATCATGATTCTTGATGAGTTTTTGTAAACTTATGATGAAGAACATGATGATTTTATCTTGAAGAGGAGTTATTCTTGATGTTTTAGAATGTTTGGAGGTTATAATCATGTCTAGGAAGGATTGTGTTAAGATTGTTATATGATTAACATAGTCTTGATATGATTATTGTTGTTCGTTGTGGTTTTGAGGGATTATAACCATTTTTTGTAAGTTATTATGATGAATTCTGTAATGATTATCATAATCTTACAATGGTTGATTTAATCTTGTTGATTAATCCGAATTCATGATGAATTGGTGATTGATTATTATTTAGACATCATGTTTTTTGAGATGATGATGTTCTTGGGGTATTGATTATGATATTAGTAATATTATCATTTTGAGATGTTTGATTTGATGATTGTTCTTAAGTGATTCTTGTTGAATTATTTTCACAAGTGTTAAGAATATAATGATCATGTTAATTTATCGTGGAGGTGTCGGGAGGATGTTAGAATTCATAGTTCAGAACTATGATATTCGTTGGTGTGGAGTTTAACCGATTCGGGGTTGAATCGGGATTTGTCCTTGGTATTGTTCTCTATTGATTTTATGTTATTAAATGTATTATATTTCATTCAAGGTTGTTCGAGTGCACGTGACGGTCGGAGGACGCCGTTTGTCATTTCATGGGAGGACGTTGATCGTGGAAGGATTTTCTCGCCTTCGGTTTGAGGCAAGTTTTATACTTGTACTAGTCAATGAGATTAATGTTATCATGTCTGTGTATGAATGTGTGTATCATTTCGAGACTTGGTCTCTTTATGATTTTGTTGATATCAGTGGATTGTTTGATATGATACCCTTCGGCAAATTATGCCAAATATTATTGTTGTTCGTAAATGGCCAGTTCAAGGCATTGCGATACTTGTTGGTAATATTGTTGTCGATAGCCGGTTTGCGGTATCGACGTATCGATTGTTATTGTTGATTGATGTTCCATTGATATATTGTTGTGATCGATGTTATTGATATCGGTGTTTTTTCTATTGATGTTGTATCGGCCGATTGAAGGCATTGACATATTCGATTATCATCTTCGTTATCGGTAACCAATTAAAAGTGCCGAGACATCTGTTGTATTGTTACCATCGATTGGCCGTTCTAAGGCAATCGAGGTATTGAATTGGGACTGTCGAAGACATTTCCCATCCGTTATATCATTGTTATCGATTGACCGTTCTAAGGTAATCCATGTATTGATTTGGGACTGTCGAAGACATTTCCCATTCGTTGAGTTGTTATCGATTGACCGTTCTAAGGTAATCGATGTATTGAATTGGGACTGTCGAAGACATTTCCCATCCATTGAGTTGTTATCGATTGACCGTTCTAAGGTAATCGATGTATTGAATTGGCATTGTTGAAGACATTTCCCATCCATTGAGTTGTTATCGATTGACCGTTCTAAGGTAATCAAGGTATTGGATTGGGACTATCGAAGATGGTACCCATCCATGAGTTATTGTTGTCGTGTTGGCCGACTCAAGGCAGCACACTATCATTCTTGTAAACTCGGTAATTTTGTGATCGTTGAGGGTTGAGGATTCCCGGATTGTTGTGTTGTGATTGTTGATTGCGTTAATCAGTCCTTAGGGATTGTGATCCCAGGATGGTTGTTTTGGATATTGTTGGTCGTGTCGATCTTTCATTATCCGTGAGTCATCGTTCACACTTAGAAGTGAAGAAGGATGGATATGGAGAGGAGCATCTCTTTGGTTCGTGAGGAAATGAAAGACCACTCCTTAATATATAACCTGCACAGCTTGTTACATACGTTAAAACCCAACCTTAACGTACGTAAGACTTTTTAACGTACGCAACATGTCCTATATAGTATACGTAATCGGCATCCAGGAGTCACTGTCTTATTTCGCACATTGTGTTACATACGTAACAACTTCGCTGTAGCGTATGTAATACACAGTTGTCTTGCTATAGTAACACACCTTCTTAACATACGTAATGATACATCCTTAACGTACGTAAGCCTCGAAGTTGACTCGCCTATCCACATCCGCACCGAAAGCTTCCGACACCAGGTCCACCTGCCGACCACAGCCCGATCCTGTCTGATTCCCTTTGTTACGTATGTAATGCCTTACGCATAATGTATGTAAAACATGTAATTTAACGTACGTTAGTCCTTAACGCTAGTGTACGTAATGGCCTTCTATACTTGGCCAAAATCCAACTGTTCCTGTCCGTCTCGACATACTAGATACGAACATACGACATACTGAATACATATGCTCATTCCGATAACATTCTCATACCACACATCTGATGCACGATATCCTAAAATACAACTGTCGACCAAGTATGGCAATCGTACAAATACTCATAGAGTATATCCGACATCCAAAAACATAACAAGCATGTAATATTCTAGAATTAACTATAGCCTTGATAGATATACTGGCACGTCTATCACAGTTCCCAAAATTATTCACCCATGCTGTATTGGTCCCACTCTGTACAGTACAACTCAGATAAAATAATGCGAAAAATCATAGCAAAATTCTAGGTTATTACATTATGCTCCCCAAAACCTGAATGGACCTGGATGCAAAACAGACATCCACCCCCGATTACTCGTGGGTTAGCAAAATTCCACTATTTTGGTAGTACAAGTACAAAGTGAAAATATGAGTCATACAAATCGTATCCCAAGAATAATAATCAGGAATCCTCAAGATTAAAACATAACGAAAAGAAATACTTCCCTAGGCGGAGAGTTTGAGTAAAACTTTCCAAATTCGAAAGATCACAAATCAAGAGAATAATTTATAAAATATTTTTAAAATGCCCTCGGGAGTTTTAACGGAAAACCATTTAGAATTTATCGAATATTTCTCTTTTCAAAAACCAAAAGGGGTCACGTCCCAAATATTTGCTTTCTCAAATAAAAACCAACAATAATTCACGGGATCCACAACCCACACCATGTGTCCTCGACGAACATAAAATCAACAAAACATAACCACCCAAGATATGAAATCTTGGTAACACGTCCAAGGTACTCGACCCTGTCAACACACATCCACAATCATATCCATGATACCGTGATTGCTTTCCATGTATCACCGTAAGTCTTCTTAGGCTCTCACGGTTGGACTGATCACTCGTCGTGTCCTGACCACCATGATCACATGCCATGTGTCACCGTAGACCTCGTCCGAACATCATGGATGGACTATGGCCACACATTCACAAATCACACAACACTACAGTACACATCACAATATCAAGCAACAAAACACATCCGTAATCATATCCCTGATACAGTGATCGCTTGCCACGTATCACCGTAAGTCTTCTGAGGCTCTCACGGTTGGACCGATCACTTGCTGTGTCCTGACCACCATGATCACATGCCATGTGTCACCATAGACCTCGTCCAAACATCACGGTTGGACTATGACCACACATTCACAAATCAGACAACACAATACACCAAGGATATCACAATAATCCACCCAAAGGCAACCAACACATAGCACGACACAATTGTCGAATCACAACTCACCGAAATGAGATAATATATGTATATATGTATATTATCAAATCCCAACACCAACATTAAACATATCCATAGGATTCACTTAATCATTCACAAAACACAACATTCACAAAATACACACACGTTTTGAAAGAGAGCATTTAACGAGGCTAAACCGAATCCTTTGAAACTTGCTTTCAAACAACCATGAGATGTTAAAGCACACTTAGATCATCCTATCCACAAAACAAGAGATGTATGAACAAGATACTTGCCTCGAATAATCACAAACGCGGAGAATCGACCGAAGTAAGGCGACACGAACTGACTACGAATCCGCTGACTCCGCTGAACACTAATCCACGACAATAAACTACGAACGACAATAACAACAATGAAAATGAATTCCATAGCACGGCCTAAAGCCGCTGAATCAAGGAAAAAACGACGAAAGTTCAAGGGTTTCCCCAAAACGGCCAAGAACACGAGTCGACCCGACAAAAACATGAAAACGAAATTCTAGATCGTGGGTTATGATCAACATGACTAGATAACAACAAAGAAATCAAAAATTTCGGATTAGAACCAGGAAATCGAGACAAACCCCCAAATATCACAAATTTAAGATTTTAGAAAATACCTTGATTCACAAAAAGATGAATGATTGGTGGATGATTAGATGATGATAACAAGCATCGGGATCTATGCTTTGATGACCCAAGATACTTCAAGGGATTGCCTCTTGAAACCCTTTCCGAAAAGCCTCCCGGAGAGAACAAGAAAAGAAAATCCTGAAATGAAGACTGCTGCTCTATATTTTATAGCTGGAGTAGAATAGCGTGCGCTAGCAGTACTGTTAGCGTGCGCTAACGAGGGTCAGTGTCAGCTACTGACTTCTGAATCTGATCTTCGGTAGCGTGCGTTAATAACATGCTTAACGTGCACTAATGGGACCTAATTCCAGGTACTAACTCCTGAATTCGCTACCCTATAGGGTGCGCTAAGGAATCCATTAGCGTGCGCTAATGCACCCAGAAACTACAGCAGTAGAGCTCTCAAAACGGGTTACAACAATAGACTCCTCCGATTTAAATACCAAGTTCAAGATACGCATGGAAAGCTCCAGAATATGATCATACTAAGAGCTTGAGCTCCAATCCAACTCACACGCGACCATGAAAAGAGTCGAAACAACAAATACGAAGACGGATACCCACAACTTTGGGAAATTTCAAAATGGCCCAAAACACCCGAAAATCACGATACGTGATCGAATAACCAAACCGAAGTTCACAACACGTCTAACAAAGTTAAACGGACTTTGAAGGAACACGAAAAAACATTTTTGAAGAATATTCGCAAGAATCGAACTCAAGTGCTAAAAAGTCGCTTAAGAACACGGAACCCAACAAAACGACACCGAAACGAACTCAGATGACAAAAAGTGAAAAATTAATCATTCTCAAAATGACGAAACGGTCACAAGGAGCCGCTAAAACCGCTTCCTGCCAAAAATGTTTACCGAAAATCGAAATTGCGGATATTATATACTACCATCCTTAAAAGAAGTTTTGTACCGAGACTTAAAATAAGTAGGGAGGAGAAACATCCCACCAGGAACAACTCAACGAGATATACAAGAACCGAATAACTCACACCCATCGGCGAAATGCTACAAGCAACACAAAGAAACATACGACGTGAAACCACGCTCGATGACAACCATCACAATGTCACAAGCAGAGACATAATAAAACCAACAAGTGTCAAGTAACACCAACCAGATAGCACAATCAAGTCAATTATCCGAACAATCACAAAACAAAAGGTACCTATTACAAGTAATCACGCACAGTCGAAAAATAGATTAAACACACAACGATCCACGAGGGTAACCACAGAGAACTCCGACCACACCGAACTTATCAAAAACCACACTAGGCATCTACGTGTCCTTTCGGAGCAGAGACGCAAACTCGATCCCCAAACCTTTCAGCTACCGTCTTGCATTGCATGGCTCGGTGTCCTAATTGACCGTAATCGAAACAGCTGACTAACGGTGAATGACAATTCTTCACGGTATAGCCCGCTCGACTACAGTTATAACACGTCCTCGTGCTGCTCACATTACTCACTGCAGGGGTAATACACTTCCCATGTTCATGCGATCGAGGAACCTTTTCAGAATGATGACACGAAGTCCCAATCTCAGTGGGCCTACCCCCCTGACTTCTTGAGAAATTCCCAACATTTTTCAATTTCTTCAACTCGGACATATGCTCAGTCGATGATACAGATAGCTCATAGGATAACGCCCTATTCTGATACTCTCTCAATGAAGTACAAGTGAAACCCGCCATGTACTGATGAATCTCCGGCTTCATTCTCCTGATAGAGTGACATATCTTATCCTCCTCTGTTCTCACCTAATCCTGTACATAGCTGAGTTGTTTGCTATAATCAATAATAGATTGAGACAGCGGTACATCTTGTGGTTTTGCCGAAAAGAATTCATTAATCCTCTGATTTCTGATCGGTTCCATAGAAAACTCATCTCTCATAAATCTATGGAACTCCACCCACGTGACAGCATGATCTCGAGGCTTAACAGCCTTCCCCAATTAGCGGCATCCTTGTTAAGAAGATACTGAGCGACAGGAAACTTACGTTCTTTTGGACAACCAACTATCTTCCCCACCTGGAAAATCCAACCATCGCAGCCCAATGCATCTGCGGCACCAGCAAAACGAGGGGGATTCATACAAACCAATTCTCAAAGCCACTGATTGCGCCATTGTTCTGGGTCACATATGTGTTACATTGAATTGTTTGAGTCAACTGAGTCATCTGTGCAGCTACCTGCTGCAAAATAGTGGCAACACCGATGCCAACACCATCACTGGTAGTACGATCCTAATCACGCGTCTGGTTGCCACGACCATGACCCCTACCCCTCAGCATATTGAATAAGTAACCACTCAGCACCATAGAAAATCGTAACACAATCACACAAAACAATTACCATCCTAAGGCAACTCACATACACAAAATCACAGCAGCGACGACACCTGTTCGGTGATTTCAATGGCGCAAACGATAACCTGCACACAATTACAAAACATCATGAAACAATCACATACGTACACAATCATACAAACCCAAGCTCTAACAGCTCGTACAGGTGCGATAACACGCAAATCACCACGAAGTGACAAACCTTTAATACTAACATCAAACCTCTCGTAGAGGGCTAACACCCTAACGACAAAGCTAACATCATATACATATTCCCTGACCGCAAACAGGAAATGATAGGTTTTAAAAACGAAAGCCACCTTTTTGAAAAAAAAAATTCGAAGCACCAGTTGATCTTGAGTATCACATTTCGTAAAAGTAATACAACACCGTTATTGAAGTTTTGAAAAAAAAATTCGTCTTACGTTTAATAAAAATGAGGACATCTTTCTTTTAGTTAAAAACTTTAAATATTTTGGTCCTCAAAGTGAAAGAATTTTGAAACATATAGTTGTACTAGTAGGCACCTTGAAAATACCGCGGGCAAATAATCAATTTTAAAAGTACTCTCAAAATTTATTCTCTATGATACTCAAGAGTTTCAAAAAAATCCATTAGGCCAGATTGCCCAAAAACTCACACGTTACAAAGTATACATCAAGATATGCTCACACGTACCGACATTCGCTTACACATCTTATAGTACATGCATCAAATTGTTTCAAAATCAAGACATGTCTTTTCCCGAAAACCAAACAGTCAATAATCACGGTTGAAAATCGCCTAGGACCAGGGCTAAACCACTGGTCCCATCCGAGGCCTCCAAGGAACCTACGGACTGTCCATAGTTAAGAAAATCACGCATGACTCGCCTAGGACCGAGGCGAAACCATTGTGTAGGTCACAAGTCATCCAGGAATAAGTCTAGAGGGGGGGTGAATAGACTTATTGAAACTCTTTTCCACAAAGGATGAGTTTCTCAGCTGATAGGTACAGATGACTTGAAATCGTCTGTAGACAGGTATGCGGAAGTCAGCTGATGAAGAAATGAAATAGCTAATCAATAGAACAGTTAAGTATGAATGCAGCAGGTAAGTATGATGAAAACAGTAAAACACGCAGGCAGTTTATAGTGGTGTCAGAGGTGGGGTAATCCTATACTAATCCACTTTTCTCCAAACCAGTTGGAGATGAATCCACTATAATTTTCATCCAGTGATAAAGATTACAGTGATTCTACAACTTAGCTACTACAACTTCCAACCAGTGGAAATCCTGTCATTGCAACTCCTTCCTGACTTCCTAGCACCTCTTGATCTTCAAATGTTTGGATGCCTATCAGTCACGCAACTTCAACTAGTGAAATACCCCGATCTCAAGTTTTAAGATAAGAGTGTTTCTCTTATCCAACTAAGAGCTTTCTTAGTATATGAATTTGTGAATTCTGCTCTTCACGATGCTATAGATTTCTGATTGCTTTGATTGCTCTAGAGTATTCTTCGCATAGTACTACTCAACTTCAAATCTTTAGGTATTTATAGTTGTAGATCTTTGAGATTTCTTCATAGCTGTTGCAAATCTGTAACAACTCCGTCCGTTGGAGAAATAGACTTCTTTGTTTTTCTTTCCGAATGTTGCAAGGCTGGATCCCCTTATTTTAATCAATTTCCGACCGTTGTGAAGAATTTCACATTGAGGCGCAGAAACTTTTGATTATAATATGATTAAAGTCTTCAGTGGTGGGTCTGGATGAATATTTAATACATTTGCTTTCCGGGAATCTCTCTAGTCTATCCCTTATCGCCCGCATGAGACTTTCCGTGATTATTGACTTTTCAACGCATGCTGATGTGGACTGGCTTCCTTGGCTGATTACTTTGACCGGACTTATCTGATCTCTTTTGGTCAACCTGTCTGATGTGCAGTCAACCTTCTCTGATGATAGACTTCTCTGATGTAACTTCTCTGAGATGAAGTTCTCTTCTGGCCAGGTCAACTTGTCTGATCTGATGGTCAAACTTCACATGACTTGAACTCCGCCTGATCACATGACTGCAGTTTGGTCAAACCTCTCTGATAAAATATTTTGACCAGTACATCTCTGATAAATCTCTTTCTTCAGAAAGTTGTCTGGTGATAAGTCGTGTGTGGTCAACCTTCTCTGATCAGTTGAGTTGACTAGGACTTCTCTAATATGAACTTATCTGAGATTTATACTCAGCAAATTTGTAAGCCTAACTTACATGGCCTATAGAAGATACTCATTTGGTTCTTCTTTACATTTTGCCAAGTATTTAACTATATTCAATTTGGCCTATAGAAGATACTCATTTGGTTCTTCTTTACATTTTGCCAAGTACTTAAAGACATACATTTGAATAAACAAATACAGGGATGACATCATCAAAATCTAATAGGTATTCCTAACAAATTCCTCCTATTTTGATGATGGCAAAACTTAAGCAAATTATTCAAATGAAGAACAGGTTTGCACATAATCAAATGCAAGACACAAACAAAAATCAGTCTTGTTTTGAGATAACTAATGGTTGTCATTCAAATGACTGTTATATAATTTTATGAGTTGATTAAAAATACATAGCTTCTAAAAAATTGTTGGGATTCCGAAAATAAAATGAAATACGCAGCGGAAATAAATACGAATCCCAAACAGGATCGATCAAGTAACGTATATACGAAAAAAAAATACAAAGATAAAGATTCATACCATTGAAGCCTTTGAAATAAATCATCGTAAAGTGTAGAAGATGATCACGATCCCGTCCCGAACACGAAATCCCTTCGTTCCAAGCACCGAAAATTCGAAGCCTCTACTTCACACGCGTCGGAAGTTGCCCGGAAAATTCGACGTAACTTCATTCTCCAAGAACACGGCTAGGAAGTTACCGTAGGAATGTTCTCTCTATTTTTTCTTGAATTCCTTTCACCTCTAAGATGAAAATTAAAAAAAAAAATCTCTCCCTTCCTCACTTAATACTCTCGGCAGGCAGCTCTCAATTTGCCAAGAAGTTCTCACTTTGCAAGTGTGTGTGTCTAGTAGTTGTTATAATATGTTGTTTTTATATTATCTCAAACATATAATACAAATCATATAATTGAGATAAAATGTCAACACATAATAACAAAAATACAACTAACACATACACATGCATGGAAATGATTCCATGTGATGTGGGGAGAGGGAGGGCGGCCCATGGTGGAAGTTTCCTAGAAAACGAGCCGAGTCACTCGGCTCGTGTCTGACGCTCACAAACGACTCAGTTAAATACACTCCGTTTAATCATCAATGTATTTATATTAATTAATTAATCTAATTAATTAATAATATCAAATACAAATATATTTCTCTAAGAAATATAATTTATGAATTAAATTAATCACCCTAACTTAATTTTAATTCATAAGACCGCTATTTTGATTTATCTAATAAATCATAATTAGATATCCAATATCTAATATTTATAGAGAGATAATAAATTCACATTTATCCGTCAACGCTCTGATGCGCGACTCGTAGGTCCGTCTCGGCCGGCATTGGGAGGAACTAATGAGTGCGGGCAAGACTTAGCCCGGCTAGCAGCCGCATCGTAAACCCGGCGAGAACGAATGAAGGGATCATTCCAGAACCATTATGTCGTGAATACTATATACGTATAGACCCTTTATCAGATGTCCCGGTCAAGTCTTCGGCTCACGGTAAAGTCAAACCCTACTATTGACTAGACTCTATACATGTGTTAATGCAAATCAAGACCGACTGATTAATAGTGTATCTAATACGACTATATCAGAATGCTTTGGCCAAAGACTCATGATCTTATTTGCCATTAACCGTATAGGACATACGCCTGCTCACTAACAGGAGATAAAATCCTTTCTTGGCATACAGTAAAGACTGCTACCTGCCCGTATAGTCCGCACTTCGAGGTCGACTCAGCAATTAAGCAAATGAGTCTAACTACTCTAATGACAAACTAAACGTCACAGGCACATCTTCTACTGAATCCTCAAGTCAAAGGTCCACATACACTATCACAACCTTTTGATTCGTCATCGACTCTTCGAGAGTGAATACCGTGTGACTGAATCGAGTATGAGTCGTGTTCGAGTATACTGGTCCCACCAATATACTTTATAACTATGCTATCAAGACGTGCACACGTCCTAGCATCAGTTATACAAGTCTTATTAAAACTTAATGCCCATTTAAGTTTATTGACTTGCGAACGATTTTCGTAAATAAACTTTAAACACTTCCAGTGCATTTTCTCTTATCCCATAACGAGAATGGAATGTTCAGTTTATTTACATGGACTTTACTTCAATGTTTACCAAGTCAAGAATGCAATTGAAATACAATAAACAGTGAATGAATCGAATTGCCTTTTTATTATTTATTCCATAATTACAAGTACAGTGCCCCTACTCTCTCATCCCCTGAGTGGCATTCGAGGGCATATTCCTAACAATCTCCCACTTGCACTCAATGCCACACATCATGATATCCAATACCCATGTTCTTCAGATGTCTTTCCAAGACGGCCTGAGATAATGGCTTAGTCAGCGGGTCAGAGATATTGTCTTCTGAGTCTACTCTTTCTAATGAAACATATCCTTTTTCCACCATCTCTCGAACGATGTGGTACTTTCTCTCTATATTCTTGGTGTTGTGGTGAGCCCTCGGCTC
Organism: Orobanche coerulescens; assembly: GCA_033398695.1. Lineage (NCBI taxonomy): Eukaryota > Viridiplantae > Streptophyta > Magnoliopsida > Lamiales > Orobanchaceae > Orobanche > Orobanche coerulescens. The sequence continues at coordinate 68,769,977 of CM065810.1, forward strand.
CTTGGCTTGGGCGACAGCTCCATCATTATCACATAATAGTGATATAGGCAACTCCGCATTAGGCACCACTTGAAGTTCTTGTATAAACTTCTGCATCCAAAATGCTTCTTTGCTAGCCTCTGAGGCAGCTTGATACTCTGCTTGGTAGGTGGAATCTGCAGTAGCGGTTTGCTTGGAGCTTCTCCAAGATACTGCTCCTCCATTGAGAGTAAATAAATACCCAGATGTCGACTTAGAGTCGTCATTGTCTCCTTGAAAATCAGAATCGGTGAATCCAATCACCTTCAGTTCTACACCACCATAAGTAAGAACTAAATCTCTAGTTCTTCTTAAGTACTTAAGAATGTTCTTTACGGCAGTCCAATGTTCCCTTCCCGGGTTTGCTTGAAATCGACTTACCATACTCACAGCGTAGGCTAAGTCTGGTCTCGTACACAACATAGCGTACATGAGGCTACCCACTGCCGAGGCATAGGGTACCTTACTCATCTCTCTCTCTTGTCTTCCTCACTTTGAGGACACATTTTCATGGTGAGATGAATTCCATGTCGCATGGGAAGGAACCCTCTTTTAGATTCATCCATCTTGAATCTTCTCACGATTTTATCGATATAAAGGGCTTGGGAAAGTCCTATCATTCTTCGCGGTCTATCTCTGTAAAGACGGATCCCTAGAATATAGGAAGCTTCTCCCAAGTCCTTCATGGAGAATGTTTTAGAAAGCCAAGCTGTCACAGTGCTGAGCATTGCTATGTTATTTCCTATAAGTAGAATATCATCTACATATAGTACTAAGAACGCAATGTTGCTCCCAGTGATCTTTTTGTAAATACACGGTTCCTCCTCATTTTGTTCGAAGTCAAAGTCCTTAACTGCTTCTTCAAATCAAAGGTTCCAACTCCGAGAAGCTTGCTTCAGACCATAAATGGCTCGTTGCAGCTTACACACTTTATGAATATTAGCTTTGGACACAAAACCTTTAGGCTGTTCCATATAGATTTCCTCCTCGAGGTATCCATTTAGAAAAGCCGTTTTGACATCCATTTGCCATATTTCATAATCATAATAGGCAGCAATGGCAAGCATCATGAGAATCGACTTTATCATAGCTACGGGCGAGAAGGTATCATGATAATCGATTCCTTCCCTTTGGGTATAACCCTTTGCCACAAGCCTGGCCTTATAGGCATCAACCTTGCCATCCCCATCAGTCTTTTTCTTATAGATCCATTTATTTCCAATAGTCCTCATGCCAGTTGGAAGATCTACTAGAGTCCAGACCTGATTGGTATGCATCGAGTCTATCTCAGCTTCCATTGCTTCTTGCCATTTATCAGAGTCTACATCCACTATCGCTTGGTCATAGGTGACAGGGTCGTTTTCACTGCTATCAGGTGTGTCGTGGAGACCCAGTTCCTCAACATGTGTATAGCCATACCTCTCAGGTAAGTGAGATACCCTATCAGACCTTCGAAGTGGAGGTTGTGTTACAATAGGTTCGGTTATTGATCCCTGATCAAATGTCTCCTTAGGAGTTTCATTATGCTCTTCCAAAGAGATATTTCTACCGGAGCCACCTTCCTGAATGAATTCATCCTCAAGGAAGTGTGCTTGTAATGCCACAATGACCCTATGGTCTTCTGGCATGTAGAATAGATAACCCATCGAGTCCACTGGGTATCCTATGAAACGTCCTTTTATGGACCTCGCTTCCAGTTTGTCCACCTTAGCCTTTTTGACATAGGCTGGACATCCCCAAATCCTTATGTGATTAAGGCTTGGTTTCTTACCCTTCCACATCTCATGCGGAGTGATAGGAACAGATTTGGAAGGACATTTATTTAGGATATAGGCAGCGGTTAGTAAGGCATACCCCCACAGGTAAATAGGTAAATCAGTGTAATTTAACATGGAGCGAACCATGTCCAACAAAGTCCGATTTCTCCTTTACGAAACACCATTTAACCGTGGGGTTCTGGAGGCGTGAATTGTGAAACTATTCCATGTTCCTTAAGGAACTCATCAAACTCGGTGCTCATATATTCGCCACCTCGGTCCGACCGAAGTGCTTTGATATGACATCCGGTTTGTTTTTCAACTAGGGCCTTAAATTCTTTGAATTTAGCAAAGGCTTCGATTTATGTTTCATTAAGTACACAATCCCATACCTAGTATGATCATCTGTGAACGTTATGAAATATTGATATCCGTCTCGAGCTACTTCTAAAGCACCACAAACATCGGTATGCACCAATCCAAGTTTATCGACAGCCCTTTCAAAAGTCCCTGTGAAGGGGAACTTAGTCATTTTGCCTCTAAGGCAAGATTCACAAGTTGGATAGGGTTCTACACCCAATGGACTTAAAAGTCCATCTTTTTCCATTTTCTGAACCTTGGGGTGACCAACATGACCAAGTCTAAGGTGCCATTTAAGAGCTTGATTAGTATCTTGCCTACCACGTTTCCTAATTATAGTGTTCACTGCTGTTTTATTTTGCATGTTCAGATGATATAAACCATTCAACAATGTAGCTGTTCCAACCAATTTATTTCGAAAATAAATTTTACAACTGCCATTGCCAATGAAGAAACAAAATCCTTTCCGGTCCAAGACTGGAATGGATACAATGTTTTTATGCCCTTTGGGCAAAACAAGTACTTCATCTAATGTCAAATTAAAACCAGATTCTAAACCCAGAAGGATTGATCCAATATCGGTTTCCTCGACACTTTGTCCGCTTCCAACAGTGATCATTATTTCCCCAACTTCAAGTTTTCTACTTCGTTCCAGATCCTGATTCATAGTACAAATGTGAGAAGTGGCACCTGAATCCAGAATCCATGAAGCAGAATATACAGTAGCGGAACAATTAGTTTCAAAAACAAAAAGTTCCGTACCTGATGCGCCATTAATCTTGGGACAAGTCCTTCGCCAGTGGCCCAACTCACCGCATTCAAGGCATTTGTCCGTAGGTTTTGGACCGCCTACTTTTGAACCTTTCGGGCCTTGCCCTTTCCTTTTTGCACCCCTTTCTTGGGTTTGTACTGCTCGTAGGTCTTTTTCTTCTTGTTCTTGGACCTCTTAGGCCCAGAAGAAATCACAAGAGCAGCCTCTCTCGGTTTAGTCTTCATGTTAGACTGCGCCGTCACCAGTTTATTCATTAGCCCAGCTAATGTGCATGTAATTTCATTACAGTTGAAATTCATTACAAACTGCGTGAAAGAGTCAGGTAGAGATTGAAGGATGAGATCAATTTGAAGGGATAAATCCATATTAAAGTTGAGCACCTCGAGCCTCTCAATCATAGAGATCATCTTGAGGACGTGGTCTCCCACTTTCTCCCCTTCTTTCATCTTAGCACTGAACAACTGCTTCGATATCTCATATCTAGCGATCTCTTGTGCTCTCCATAAAGTTCGGTCAAGTGTGCGAGAATCTGCCTAGCAGAAGTCATTTTCTCGTGCGTTCTCTGCAGCTCATTAGTCATTGAGCCCATCATAAAACCATGGACTAGCACATCATCCTTGACCCATTTTTCATGGACGTCAATGTCTTCTGATTACCCCTAGTCGGATTGGAGTCGGTGGAATGTCCGCCTCCAAGACGTATCCCGAGAGATTCCATCTGAGTACAATCATCGATTCCGCAACTACCAACAAAGTTAGGCCGATTAGGAGATTCTTTTCAAGTAGTATTGCAAGTGGGTTTTTAGCCATTTTAGAGAGATTCAATTTCGTTTTCTGCAAAGATTTAGACAAGATTAAATTAGTGACTTGTTTAATTATGACCGAGTATAGAACTTAAGGGCTTGTATAATTCTTGTCTCGGCTCCCACTAATTTTATTGGAATTTTACACTCCTATGTTATAATCCGGAAATCATGGTTAGATCGACTTCTTAGTGGTGATCAAGTTCTTTACAAATTTTAACAGACGCAACCTATCAGGTTTCTTGCCAATTAATTTCTGTAAAGTGGTGTCTAACACCAACCCGTCTAACGGATGATTTGATCTTCTTTTACCCCTAGTCTTTATGCCCTCAACCTATCAGGTTTCTTGGCAATCCAGACTATCTAAGTTGTTGACCATCAACGTCTATCAGTTTGACTATTGAATCTCACCCGACAACCTATCAGGTTTCTAGGGGCGAAATTTATCACCAACCGAAGGCATCTAATGCACTCAAGAATTTTTCAACCTCTACCAAATGTACTACCCCGATAACTCGGAAGCATAGCACACCAGATCGGGTATCAATTTTCTACGAGTTTGATGGAGGGTAGGAAACCTCGTAACCTTTTTCAAACTTAGTCTGTTTGTAGTCGGGAGAATTTCGCGATTAATGTTACAGTTTGCACATTAATTCAATTATACGCGCGTTTGTTGGTTCGTCAATCATTCAAAATGAAAAGCGAAACGATAACCTAGTTACTACCAACATATAGCTCATGGACCTAATTCCTAAGTACTGGGCCAAGCGAATGACCCAAAAAAAAAAACAGTCTTCGATTCATCGTATTCTCGGTCGGTTGTCTTCGGTCTTCTTCATACCCAAAATAATAATTACATCATTGAAAAATTGCATCCTCTACAAGTTTTTCTAGTAAATATAAATAGGCTCAAAACGGCCTTTACAACCCAATCGAATCGAACAAATCAAAAAACTAAGTCCACGAGCTATATCACCATCACATAAGGATTCCATACAACATGTAATGCCAACGAAATTAAACAATTAATCTTAATATAAATTAATCTAATCAATTTCTACTAAATTAATCCAATTAATACTAATATTCGTCATTTTAATTCGTTCGAAGTAATCCGGCCAAAATAATATTCTCGTTTAATTTATTTCCCTTAACACAAAAATCATCCAAATATTAATTTAGTCAAATTAAAATCCAATATAAATTTTGGGAAATAATTACAACGAAATATAAACTTAAAATGGAGTCCCGGATAATTCGGTTTTAGGCCCAGCCCGTGGCCCGATTCAAAATCGGGCCAAAAACACGCTGGCCGAGCCAAGCTTAGCGACTGGCCGAGTCTGATCGGCAGGCATCGGCCTCTCGGCACTGCGGCCGAGACATGGCCGAGCATGCTCGGCAACTTGGCGACGGCCGAGCGATCTTTGCCAACACCACCGCCGTGACCCGTTTCTTCGTTTTTCGGCCCGTTTCCAAAAACGTGATGCTACAACGAACAATTTAAAATCTACGATTATTTCAAACATGATTCTAAATCATAATCATCATCCAAAAGCATTCAAAATGCACAAATAATCGTATATACTGAAACATTGACCTCGCTCCGATACCACTGTTGGGATTCCAAAAATAAAACGAAATACGCAGCGGAAATAAATACGAATCCCAAACAGGATCGATCAAGTAATGTATATATGAAAAAAAAAATACAAAGATAAAGATTCATACCCTTGAAGCCTTTGAAACAAATCTTCGTAAAGTGTAGACGATGATCACGATCCCGTCCCGAACACGAAATCCCTTCGTTCCAAGCACCGAAAATTCGAAGCCTCTACTTCACACGCGTCGGAAGTTTCCCAGAAAATTCGACGTAACTTCGTTCTCCAAGAACACGGCTAGGAAGTTACCGTAAGAATTTTCTCTCTATTTTTTCTTGAATTCCTTTCACCTCTAAGATGAAAATTAAAAAAAAAAATTCTCTCCCTTCCTCACTTAATACTCTCGGCAGGCAGCTCTCAATTTGCCAAGAAGTTCTCACTTTGCAAGTGTGTGTGTGTCTAGTAGTTGTTATAATATGTTGTTTTTAATTTATCTCAAACATATAATACAAATCATATAATTGAGATAAAATGTCAACACATAATAACAAAAATACAACTAACACATACACATGCATGGAAATGATTCCATGTGATGTGGGGAGAGGGAGGGCGGCCCATGGTGGAAGTTTCCTAGAAAACGAGCCGAGTCACTCGGCTCGTGTACCGGACATTCGTCAAACGACTCCGTTAAATACACTCCGTTTAATCACCAATGTATTTATATTAATTAATTAATCTAATTAATTAATAATATCAAATACAAATATATATCTCTAAGAAATATAATTTATTAATTAAATTAATCACCCGGTAACTTAATTTTAATTCATAAGACCGCTATTTTGATTTATCTAATAAATCATAATTAGATATCCAATATCTAATATTTATAGAGAGATAATAAATTCACATTTATCCGTCAACGCTCCTGATGCGCGACTCCGTAGGTCCATCTCGGCGGCATTGGGAGGAACTAATGAGTGCGGGCGGCACTTAGCCCGACCTAGCGGGCCGCACTTTGTAAACCCGGCGAGAACGAATGAAGGGATCATTCCAGAACCATTATGTCGTGAATACTATATACGTATAGACCCTTTATCAGATGTCCCGGTCAAGTCTTCGGGTCACGGTGAAGTCAAACCCTACTATTGACTAGACTCTATACATGTGTTAATGCAAATCAAGACCGACTGATTAATAGTGTATCTAATATGACTATATCAGAATGCTTTGGCCAAAGACTCATGATCTTATTTGCCATTAACCGTATAGGACATACGCCTGCTCACTAACAGGAGATAAAATCCTTTCTTGGCATACAGTAAAGACTGCTACCTGCCCGTATAGTCCGCACTTTGAGGTCGACTCAGCAATTAAGCAAATGAGTCTAACTACTCTAATGACAAACTAAACGTCACAGGCACATCTTCTACTGAATCCTCAAGTCAAAGGTCCACATACACTATCACAACCTTTTGATTCGTCATCGACTCTTCGAGAGTGAATACCGTGTGACTGAATCGAATATGAGTCATGTTCGAGTATACTGGTCCCACCAATATACTTTATAACGATGCTATCAAGACGTGCACACGTCCTAGCATCAGTTTATACAAGTCTTATTAAAACTTAATGCCCATTTAAGTTTATTGACTTGCGAACGATTTTCGTAAATAAACTTTAAACACTTCCAGTGCATTTTCTCTTATCCCATAACGAGAATGGAATGTTCAGTTTATTTACATGGACTTCACTTCAATGTTTACCAACTCAAGAATGCAATTGAAATACAATAAACAGTGAATGAATCAAATTGCCTTTTTATTATTTATTCCATAATTACAAGTACAATGCCTCTACTTTCTCATCCCCTGAGTGGCATTCGAGGGCATATTCCTAACAAAAATTACATAAAAAAATACAAGTACAATAAAATGTCCTATCTGCATCTGCCTCTTCGGACAGTTTGCTTAGGAGGCCTATATAACTTACTTCCAATTGGCCTCTTACATACAGGTGCTAGACCATATTTTCTTTTGATGATCTGGGAGGCAAATTCCTGCTTGGCTGTAGTTGAGAAGTTATTTTTCTCGCACAGTGCTCTGATCTCTTCCTGCAAAGCTAGCTCATCCAGTTCATTGTCCAATCGAGTAAGAGGCTCTTCTGCTCTGAATGGAGGGATCATAGGGTAAGCATCCCAGTTGGCTGCATATTTTAGTTGGATCTTCCAAAGGGTTGGCCATCTGGTGTTCATATAATTGATAAAAAATTGTTGGGGGGAGCTTTCTTTATCCTGGAGTATCTCCCAGAGATAGTATTTTTCTGTGAACTCCTTCTTGGAATCCGCCCGAACAGTCATGAACTATATAGGTAAAAAATGTTCAACGTTCCATAACTGTTTGCCCTCCCATTCATATCTTTGCTCTTCTCCTTGTCTGGTCCTTCTTGTCTTCAATGAAGGCTGGTCTTCAACTTCATTAGGAGCAACTACTTCCTTCCTTTTTAGACTAGATGTCCCTCCTTCAAGTAAGGGGATATCTTGCCTCTTCTTAGTTCTGAGCTCCTTTCTCACTACCTCAGCCTGTTTCTGACCTGTTACATCCCTTATTTCCCCTTGCTTACTTCCTTCCCACTTTTTGCCAGCATCAACTAGCATAGTCAATTGCTGCTCAACTCTTACTATCCAGTCTAACATGCCAAGAGGCATCCTGGAGTTTGTGAGAGGAGGAGGTACACCTCTCTGTAGTAAGGTGTCTAGCTTGGTGTTTAGGGTGTGAACCATCTACAGGCCAGGTTTGATTTCTGTGGCAAGGAACTCCCCAACAGTCTCTTTGACAATTCTTCTGATCAGGTCAAGCACTGCAGGTGAGATGGGTGTTGCCTGAGGGGAATGCTCACCTGAGCTTTCTGTGCCTACAGGTAGGTTTGTAGTTGACCTACCTGTCTGCAGACTCCTGTCTGCAGGCGGCTGATCAGATGGGGTTTGGTCTGGTGTCCCGATCTGTCGTCTTCTTCATCTGAGATGGGGTTTTGGGCAGGTGCCCCAGGCTCATCTTGTCCGACTTCATCCTTGTCTTCTTTTTCTTCTTCTGCTTCCTTGTCTTCCTCCTTCTCTTCTTGCTCCTTTTAATCTTCCTTCTCTTCCTCTTCATCAACATTGTTTTCCTCCTCATCATCCTTCTTTTCCTCCTCCTCCACCTCATCTTCTTCTTCTTCTTCTTCTTTTTCTTCTTGATCAACTTCTTATCCTTCTTCTTCTTCTTCTTCTTCTTCTTCTTCTTCGTCCTCTTCTTCTTCTTCCTCCTCTTCTTCTTCTTCTTCTTCTTCTTCTTATTATTATTATTATTATTATTATTATTCTTCTTCTTCTTCTTCTTCTTCTTCTACCAACTCTTATGTATTTTCTTGCTCTTCTTCACCAGATTGTTTTTCAACTACAATATTTTCTTATTTTTCTTTTTCTTCTTCCACCCATCTCACTTCTTCTCCTTTTTCTTCAACTATAATTTTTTCTTCTTGTTCTTTCTTCTCAGATACTTCTTTTTCAACTTCTTCAATTCTAATTCTCTTCTCTCCACTCCCACTCCCATCACCAGGATCAGTGCCAGCCAGGACACTTTCCATTACAAGAAAAACACATTTGTCGATATTTGTTTTGAAAAGCACAGAAACCAATTTGGTTTGAGCATTAAAAAGATGTCAGTCTCATGACAGAAATTCATGAGAAGCTGCTATGTAGCCTGGGGAAGATCCCAGATACTGTTTTCTACAGGAGTTTGTAATTGTGAAAATTGTAGTGATTTAAAGTATTTCTATTCGTCATAGACATTAATGAGAGACACTTGAAGGGCTTTTTGTTTTACCTCTTGGAGCTGTTCCACAGTTAGACCCAAATGATTGGTGTCAAGGAAGTTTAGAGAATATCCTGCCTCGGGAATATTGATCACAAGATCAGCTTCCTCTTCCTCAGTTGTGTCTGGCAGGGTGAGTAGAGGAACCACTTCAGCAACAAGATTTTATTGGACAGGGATAAGGACTGGTGAAGGGACGATCTGCATCTGATCTGCAGGGGCAAGTTCAGGTGCAGATAGGTGATCTGCCTACTCTTCCTCCTCAAAAACTAGATGCCTGGGCGTCTTGGTGGAGGGTTCAGGGGAAGATTGGATCAAAGATGGCTCTCCCGGGGCTGGTCCCCTTCTCTTGAAACGTAGAGCTAGTGGAGCATTGTCTGAGTCTGAATCAGACTGATCTGTAGGTAAGTCGCGGGATGCAGCTTGGTCTCCATCAGACTCGTTTGAGCTTGAGGGATATCTATAGGTTGTTGGCTTAATATGCATTTCTTCCAGTATTTTGGCTGCTTTCCTTACACTCCCCAATCTTCTCAAAGTTTCTTGGTCTAGGTGACCAAGTCTTTTGTTGATATGGAAGGGATATGGATTACCCTTCGTAAGGCCTAATTGCTCCAGAATCCAACTTACCTGTATCCCAAAGGCCAATTTGGTCTTGAACCTCTTCTCATCAGCTAGCCATTGGACTTTATTCACTTCACGAACCAATTGTTTGTAGATGTAGTCTACCTAGTCAATTGGCTCAGACTGAATTAGGGTTCCCATAACCGTAAATTTGACTGATGATAGCTGATCGTAGCTGCCAGCCATACCCATCACTATCTTGTTGGTAACATCTAATGCATAGCGATATTCCTTCCGCAGCTCACTCTTCTTGGCAGTTAACTTCAATTTTAACGGCTGGTCAACAACCTTGATCTTCAGCCAGATGTCGGCTGCGTTCTGCTTTAATGCTTCTATGGCCATGCCTTGAGATTTCATCTCGAAAGCCTCTCTGACTGTATGTGGAGTAATTGTTACTGCTTCTCCAAAAACCGAGCTCTTGATGCCCGATTCCAGCACTTCAGCCTCTTTGAAAAATGCGATAACCGCCTCCTTGAAGAGAGATTTAGGGCTGATGCTTAGGAATGGGTAAATCCCTTTCATATTCATGGATATGATAATGTCATACACGTCATTGTCCAATTTAGATTCGAGCAGCCCCTCGAAATCAACCACCAGACCAAAAATAATCTGGTCCTTCACAGCCTTCAGATTCATTCCTTCGAAGTACGATTCCATTTCTGCACACGAAATTTGTTTCTGTGTGTATTGAAAGTTCGAAAGTTTTTCTGCTTTTGAAAATTAGGGTTTGAATGCTTGAAGAAGGTAAAGTTGTGAAATGATTTTCCCGTCTTTAAATAGGAAAGTGAAGAGACGTTTTGAATTTAATATTCATTTAATTAAGCGGTGGTCTAGCTTTTGAGATTTTAAAATTTAATTAAATTAAGCGATGGTCCAGCTTTTCAAAATTTGAAAAATGACGTATGTATTTTTTAATTGGTCATAGTGGAGGTCGTGTGAACGAGTAGTTGTCACGTGTAGATAAATAATAATTTAATATTCAAGAGTCGTTCAGGGACAGAGAACTTAGTTGGTTGTCCGTTTGACTTGTTTGACTGATCTGCATCAGGTGAGTTGTATTTCCTGTAGTCTCGATCATCTAGGTTTCTTCGTTTGGCCTTCATCTTCTTGTCTGATCTGCTCAGCTAGCTTTCTTGTCTGTACTAGATTCCCAATCTAGTAATCCAAGTTCCCTGCTCAGCTCCAAAAACTCAGCAATCTGGTATTATGTGCTGACTCTTTCTACTCTGACTCTCTTGTTAAGCACATGGTCTCTAATGAAATGATGTTTAACATCAATGTGCTTCGTCCTTCAGTGCAATACTGGATTGTTGGTTAGAGCGATTGCACTGTTGTTATCACACCATATTAGGACTTCATTTGCAATGATGTTGTAGTCCGTTAGCTGTTCTCTGATCCATAGAATATGAGCACAACAGCTACCTGCAACTAGGTATTCTGACTCCGTTGTTGATATGGAGTTAGATACCTGCTTCTTGCTAAACCAGGAGATCAGTCTAGTTCCTTGGAATTGTCATGTTCCACCGGTGCTTTTCCTATTAATTTTGCATCCTGCGAAATCTGCATCTGAGTATCCTGATAGCTCAAAGTTATCATCCTTAGGATACCATAGTCCAACATTGACTGTAGACTTAAGGTATTTGATTATCCTCTTTGCTGCATCCTGGTGAGACTGCTTTGGCTTGGATTGAAATCTTGCACATACTCCTACGGAATATGATATGTCTGGTCTGCTTGCATTCAGATAAAGGAGTGATCTAATAAGTCCTCTGTAGTGGGTTGAATCCACTTATATGCCTCCTTCATCTGCACCTAAGTGAGTGCTTGTGCTCATAGGGATTCTTGCTGGTTTAGCTGATTCCGTTCCAAATCTCTTGATTAAGTCTCTTGTGTATTTGGCTTGATTGATGAAAATTCCATTTTCCATCTATTTGACTTGCAATCCTAGGAATAAATTTAGCTTTACCATCATGCTCATCTCAAATTCTCCTTGCATGAGATTTGAGAATTTCTCACACAGCTCCGGGTTGGTTGAGCCAAATATGATATCATCCACATATATTTTCACTAATAATATGTGGCCTTCATGCTCCACTCTGAATAGAGTCTTGTATACTTTTCCTTTGCTAAAACCATTCTTCTCTAGAAACACAGAGAGTGTTTCATACCATGCTCCTGGTGCCTGCTTAAGTCCATATAGAGCTTCTAGAATCTTGTAGACTTTGTGTCCTTTGACAAATACAGGGCTTGATCCATATAGACTTCTTCTTCTAGAATTCCATTTAGAAGGGAACTCTTCACATCCATTTGGTAGACTTCAAAATCTTTGAATGTAGCATATGCAAGGAATAGTCTGATGGCTTCTAATCTTGGAACAGGTGCATAGGTTTTATCAAAATCTATTCCTTCACATTGTGCATAGCCTTTAGAAACAAGTCTGTCTTTATCTTCATCCATCTTCATCGCATTTGTTCTTGTACACCCATTTGGTGCCAATAACCTTCTTGTGATCTGGTCTGTCTGTTAGATCCCAAACATTGTTCCTTTCCATCTGGTTGAGCGCTTCCTGCATTGCATTGATCCATGAGTAGTCTTCCAAGGCTTTTTCTGTAGTCTTGGGTTCTATTTGAGACATAAAGCATGTAAAAATTGCCATTCCTGCTGGTAGAGTGGACTGTCTGGTCTTGACTCCATTAGCTAGGTTTCCAATGATTTGTTGAATGGGGTGATCTCTAAGCAATTTGGAGATTTCTTCTTCATCTTTAGGGTTTGTTCCCCCTGTAGAGTTGCTTTGGTGAACTTCTTCTCTTTCTGCTGTTAGGAGTATGCCCTCGAATGCCACTCAGAAGTTGTTGAGTGAGGGCATTGTACTTGTAAATATGTAAACCATTTATATAAGGCAAATGAATGTTTCTTTATTTACTGGTAGTTATTGGCATTCCTAACTCGTAAATAAATATATAGAAACTAGTCCGTGTATTTGAGAGCAAAACGTTCCACTTCTTATTGGATAAGGGGGTCGGCACTGGAAAGGTTTATAGCTCAAATACTTAATCGTTCGCAAGTCGATGAAACTTGGTAGGCGTTAAGTTTATGTAAAGACTTGTATGACGTGTTCTTTGACATGGAGAGTGCCTGTCGAACACTAATGGTTAGTGGGAGCACACGTTATAGGTATGCTAATTAGATTAGTATACTCGAACCGACTCACCCTCGATTCGTCACACGGATTTCACTCCGGGACAGTCAATGACGGAATCGAAAGGTTGTGATAGGTATTCGTGAACCTTCGACTTGAGGATTTAGTAGGGATGTGCTTGTGACGTCAAGATTTTCATTAGAGTAGTTCGACCACCTGTGGCGGAAGGCGGGGGTCAACCTCGACGTGCATCTTGACGGGCAAGTAGCAGTCCTACCGAATACCAAGATAGAATTCTTTCTCCTGTTAGTGAACGGGTTATATGTCCTATGCGGTTATTGGCAGATGAGATCATAAGTCTTTGGCCAAAGCATTGGAGCTAGTCGTATTAGATACACGACAGCTCAATGATCTCGATTTGCATTAACGCATGCATAGCGTCAAGTACAGATAGGGTTTGACTGACCGTGACCCTATAACTTGATCGGGATATTTGAAAGAAGGGTTTATACATTATCTTTGGTATTCACGAAAGAATGGTTCTTGAATGATCCCAATCATTCGTTCTCGATCGAGTGCAGTGTAGGCCACCAGTGGCTAGGTGGTGCTACTACTCTTTGGTTCCTCCCATTCCGATCGAGACGGACCTACCGAGTCGCGCATTAGGATTGACGGAATGAATCAAGCTAATTCTCTCATTATGAATATTAGATATTGGATATCTAAATTTAGGACATTAGATGTCTAAATCGATTTATTGGATAAATTGATTTACGGCCTAATGAATTAAATATATCACCGGGTGATTAATTTAATTCATGGATATAATTATTTCTTGGAGAAATTAATTATGTTATAATGTATTTTATATGTTTAATTAATTAGATTAATTAATCAATATAAATACATCGATACGGAATCAGAGTTTATCTGTTTGGACTCGCTGAGTCAAACGAACCGAACTTGTCCGATTTCTACATGGGCCAAACCCCACACTTCCACCCACTTTCATATGGACCCATGTTCCATTCTTTAATGCTTGATCATTGAGGTAGTGGGGCTTTGATTCTCATAATTATGAGATGTGCATGTGGAGAGTTGAATAAATGAAGATGAAGACATCTCTCACTTGTAATTTTCCAAGCCTTTCCAACGTGAGATACATTGAGAGAGAGAGAAAGTGAGACTTTGAGTTCAAACACTTATCTTCATCTTCTTCTTCAACTTGTTCTTGGTGATTCTTGGAGAAAAATCAAGAAATAAATGAGAGTTGTGAGTTATACACTTAGAGTGTGATAATCTCATATTGGAAGCTTCATCACTTAGCTCTAGCCGTATCCTCGGAGGATAGCAAGGTGATCGTCGTTCCGGTCGTTTCTCCGGCGCGTGGCAAGTAGAGACACGGTACTTTCGGCGTTGGATCGTTCAAGAGCTTGGGGAATAGCTCAAGAGAAGGTTACCATTTAATCAACGGACTTCGAGGGTTAGTTTCTTACGACTCTTGCTTTTCGTTTATATATTCGTATATACGTAGCTCGATCGATCCTCGTAGGGATTCGGATCGAATTAATTTTCGTTTTACCGCTTCCGCTGGGCCTTCGTTTTAGGCACCGAATCACAACAGTGGTATCAGAGCGTAGGTCTTGCGATCGTATATACGATATTAGCATTTGGAATGCTCGATTATATGGTGAATGATTTGGAATCATTTTAGTCATAATCGTGGTATATATTTTTACGTTCGTTGTAATTATATTTTTCGTAAGTTTATGTCTAAATATAAATCTTAATTTCTTGGAAAAATGATTTATATTGAAGATATGAATGTTGGAGAATATAGATATTGGATATCCGGTCGAAAAACTAGTCCCGAAATGCCGTTGACGGTCCGGAGGCGTCCGGAAGTCGGGAGCCGCGGCCCAGGCTGGTGCGGCCGGCACAGCCATCAGTATTGTGGGCCGCGCACGATCTACGGGGCCGCGGCTGCTGGCAGCAGCCGCCGGCAGAGCTGATCGGCCATGCCGTGCATGTCTGGCGGCATCTGCCGTGATGACTTCGGCCATGGCAGCCAATTTCGCCCGGCTCGATTTTTTCGTGTATTCTTGAAAATTAATCTCCCTCATGTTAAATTGGATTTAATATGATTAAAATGATTTATGGTATTTCATTTTATAAGGGAAATTTGATTAATTGGAATATTTATAGTCGTAGAATTATTTTGAGCGTTATCATATTACCGATTGTGTGAATCGATTGGATCGGTTTGTATTGTTGATTGGATCAATGTATCTCTACGCTTTCCATTTATTTAGTATTTATTGAATGAATACTTTTGAATGGGGATGTGGTTCGTGGACTTAGTTTTTGAATCGTTCGTTTTATTCGATTGGGTTGTAAAGGCCGTTTTGAGCCTATTTATTTTACTAGAAAAATTTGTATCTAGGATGCAATTTTCAATGTAAAATTTATATGTAATGACGAAGACCGGAGGAAGATCCATTTCGAGAAGACGAAGATTCAAGACGAAGACTTGTAATTAGATTACGGAGTTTTTGTTTTCTAGGAACGGTCCATGAACCACATGTTGGTAGCAACTAGGTTGTGAATGGTTGTTTCATATTGTATGAATGCCACAAACGCGCATAAACGATTAATGTGCAAAGTGTAACGTTAATCGCGAAAATTCTCCCACAACAAAATATTAAGTTTATAAGGTTTCAAGGTTTTCCTTCCTTCCATCGAGTTTTCGGGAAATTGAAATCCAAACCGGATGTGCTATGCTTCCGAGTTATCGGGGTAGTCGTTCGGGGAGGACGGATAAATTACCGGGAGCGCATTGGATGCCTTCGGTTGGAGCAAATTTTATCCCTAAAAACCTGATAGGTTGCCGGATAAGATTCAATTGTGAAACTGATTTGCGTCGATGGTATAAACTTAACTTGTTCACGAACCATAGAAACCGTATAGGTTGAGGGGAGTGAACAAGGGGAAAAAGAAGATCGAATCATCCATTAGATGGGTTGGTGTTGGACACCACTTTATGAAAATTAATAGACTAGAAACCTGTTCGGTTGCCCTCTATTAAGATTTATAAAGAACTCGATCACCACTATGAAGTAGAGCGACGATACTTCCGGTTTTCACATGGGAGTGTGTTATTCCGATAAAAATAGTGGGAGATGGGTAACAAGAACACCTTAATGGGACCTAACTTTGTGGATTGGCTCCGCAATCTGATGATTGTCCTCAGTATAGAGGCACTAGGATACGTCTTGGAGACGGACATTCCGGCGCCTCCTATGCGGACTCGAGCCAATCAGGAAGAGATTGAAAACCACGAAAAGTGGGTTAAGGATGACGTGAAAGTCCGTGCTTATATGATGGCTTCCATGTCTAATGAGCTTCAGAGAGCTCATGAGAAAATGACTTCGCTGGCGATTCTATCTCACTTAACCGAGCTTTATGGTGAGCACAGCAGAACTGCTAGATATGAGATATCCAAGCAACTATTCGGTGCAAGGATGAAGGAAGGTGAGAAGGTTGGGGAACACATCCTCAAAATGATATCCATGATCGAGAGATTGGAGGCTCTTGATTTTAAAATGGATACTTCTCTCCAAACCGACCTTATCCTACGTCTCTCCCGATTCCTTCTCACGATTTGTTATGAACTTCAACCGCAATGAGATTGCATGTAACTTAGTGGGCTAATGAACAAGCTGGTGACCGCTCGGTCTCGGATGAAGACCCGCGGATGAAGGAGTCTGCACTTGTGATTTCTTACGGACTTCTAAGTCTAAGAATAAGAAGAAAAAGACCAAGAAGCGGACTGGACCACAAGCTAAGGACCTTAAGGGAAAGGGCAAGGCCCCGATGGTTCCAAAGAACAAGAAGAAGAAGGATACTTGTCTCAAGTGCGGTGAGTGGGCCCTTTGGGCTAGAGACTGTCCGATTCTTCATGGCACTTAGTCTGAGAACTTTTAGTTTTGGAAACAAATTGTTCACTCTGTATTTTCTACTTCTGAATCTGGATTACGGTGCTAGTTCTCATATTTGTACCGTGAATCGGGATGCGGAACAAAGTAGGAAGCTTGGCCGTGGAGAAGTTATGATCACGGTCGGAGCGGGCATAGTGTCGAGGCGACCGACATAGGATCACTTCTTTTGGGTTTAGAATCCGGCTTTGTTTTGACTTTAGAAGATGTACTTGTTTTGCCCAAGGGGCACAAAAACATTGTATCCATTCCGGTCAAGGACCGAAAAGGCTTTTCATTTTTCATTGGTGATGGTTCCTGCAAAATTTATTTTAAAAATAAACTAGTGGTCTTGCTACATTGTTGAATGGATTGTATCATCTAAATCTCAGCAACAAAGTAGTTGTGAATACTATAACTAGAAAACGCGGTAGGGATGAAACCAATCAAGTTTTGAAATGGCATCTTAGACTTGGTCATGTTGGTCAGACCAAGGTTTACAAGATGGAAAAAGATGGACTTATGGGTCCATTGGGATCGGATCCCTTTCCTACTTGTGAATCTTGCCTTAAAGGCAAAATGACTAAGTCCCCCTTCACAGGGACATTTCAAAGAGCCGCTGATAAACTGGGATTAATCCATACCGATGTATGTGGTGCTTTGGAAGCAGCACGTGACGGATATCAATATTTCATTACGTTTACAGATGATCATACTAGGTATGGTTATGTATACTTAATGAAACATAAATCCGAGGCCTTTGAGAAATTCCAGGAATTCAAGGCCCTAGTCGAAACAAACCGGTAATCATATCAAAGCACTTCGGTCGGACCGAGGTGGGGAGTATATGAGTACGGAGTTTGACGAGTTCCTTAAGGAACATGGAATAGTTTCACAACTAACACCTCCAGGTACTCCTCAGTTAAATGGTGTGTCAGAAAGAAGGAACCGGACCCTGTTGAACATGGTCCGTTCCATCTTGGGCTATCTTGACTTGCCGATTTACTGTGGGGTATGCACTCTGACTGCCGCGTATATCTTGAGCAGATGTCCTTCCAAATCCGTTCCTAAAACTCCACATGAGATGTGGGAAGGAAGGAAACCAAGTCTTAATCATATTAGGATTTGGGGATGTCCCGCTTATGTCAAGAAGACTAAGGTGGAAAAGTTGGAAGCTAGGTGCGAAGGGACGTTTCATTGGATTCCGTCTGGGACGATGGGATATCTATTCTACATGCCCGAAGATCGAAGGATCATTGTTGCTTTACAAGCACACTTCTGGAAGATGAGTTCATTCGGGAAGGCGGAGCGGTAGAAGTATTTCTTTAGAAGAATACAATGAAACTCCTCGAGAGACACCTGTGCAAGAAACTGGAACCGAACTTTCTGAAACACAAGTACAACCACCTCGTAGGTCTAGTAGGGTGTCTCATTTACCTGAGAGGTATGGGCTTGTGCACTTGGAGGAACTGGTCTCCATGAGGTTCCAAGTGATAGCCAAGAGACCGACCCGACGACCTATGACCAAGCGATGGTGGATGTAGACTCCGCGAAATGGCGTGAAGCTATGGAAGCTGAGATAGACTCGATGCATGTCAATCAGGTCTGGACTCTAGTAGACCGCCCCAAGGGCATAGTGCCTATTGGGAACAAGTGGATCTACAAGAGAAAGACAGATGGTGATGGCAAGGTTGACGCCTATAAGGCCAGGCTTGTGGCAAAGGGTTATACCCAGAAGGAAGGGATCGATTACCACAATACCTTATCGCCCGTAGCCATGATCAAGTCTATTCGCATGATGCTTGCTATAGCTGCCTACCACGATTATGAGATATGGCAAATGGACGTAAAGACGGCTTTCCTTAATGGATTCCTCGAGGAGGAAATCTATAGGGAGCAGCCTAAAGGCTTTATGTCTGAAGTCGATATTCAGAAAGTGTGCAAGCTTCAGCGTTCCATTTATGGACTGAAGCAAGCGTCGCGTAGTTGGAACCTTCGTTTTGACGAGGCGGTCAAAGAGTTTGACTTCGTGCAAAATGAAGAGGAACCTTATGTATATAAGAAAGTTAGTGGGAGCAAGATCGCATTCTTAGTACTATATGTAGATGACATTCTACTAATAGGAAATGATGTAGGAATGCTCAGTTCTGTGAAAGCTTGGCTTTCAAGTAATTTCTCCATGAAAGACTTGGGAGAAGCAACCTATATTCTTGGTATTCGGCTCTACCAGGATAGAGCGAAGAGAACAATAAGACTTTCCCAAGCCCTCTATATAGATAAGATCTTAAAGCGATTTAAGATGGATGATTCTAAAAGAGGGTTCCTACCGATGCAACATGGAATAAAACTCACCTTGAAAATGTGTCCTCAAAGTGAGGAACAACGCAAGGAAATGAGTAATATACCATATGCTTCGGCCGTGGGTAGCCTTATGTATGCTATGTTGTGTACAAGACCTGACATCGCGCATGCTGTAAGCGTGGTGAGTAGGTTTCGAGCAAACCGGTAGGGAACATTGGATCTTTGTAAAGAACGTTCTCAAGTACATGAGAAGAACGAGAGATATGGTTCTAATGTATGGCGGTGGCGATTTGGATCAGGTGGGATTCACTGATTAGGACTTCCAAGGACTGAAGGACGAATCGATGTCCACTGCTACATATTTACTCTTAATGGAGGAGCGATATCTTGGCGTAGTGCCAAGCAAAGCGCGATCGCAGATTCCACTGTCAGCCGAGTATCAAGCGGCCTCGGAGGCTTCCAAGGAAGGGTTACGGATTTAGAAGTTTCTAGGTGAACTTCAAATGATACCATGTCTTGAAATTGCTGTTCCGCTATCTGCGACAACGACGGAGTACGAGCCAAGGAGTCGAGGTTTCACAACAAGACCAAACATATTGAGAGGAAGTATCATCTCGTAAGAGAATTTGTTCGCAAGGGATACATTGTCTGCCTGAGTAGACTCGGCCGACAACGTCGCCGATCCACCGACCAAGCCACTTTCTCAGACTAGCTTGGAGCGTCATCTAGAGAACATGGGTATTAGATACCATAGTGTGTGGCATTGAGTGCAAGTGGGAGATTGTTAGGAGTATGCCCTCGAATGCCACTCAGAGGTTGTTGAGTGAGGGCATTGTACTTGTAATTATGTAAACCATTTATATAAGGCAAATGAATGTTTCTTTATTTACTGGTAGTTATTGGCATTCCTAACTCGTAAATAAATATATAGAAACTAGTCCGTGTATTTGAGAGCAAAACGTTCCACTTCTTATTGGATAAGGGGGTCGGCCTTTGGAAAGGTTTATAGCTCAAATACTTAATCGTTCGCAAGTCGATGAAACTTGACTGGGCGTTAAGTTTATGTAAAGACTTGTATGACGTGTTCTTTGACATGGAGAGTGCCTGTCGAACACTAATGGTTAGTGGGAGCACACGTTATAGGTATGCTAATTAGATTAGTATACTCGAACCGACTCACCCTCGATTCGTCACACGGATTTCACTCCGGGACAGTCAATGACGGAATCGAAAGGTTGTGATAGGTATTCGTGAACCTTCGACTTGAGGATTTAGTAGGGATGTGCTTGTGACGTCAAGATTTTCATTAGAGTAGTTCGACCCTGTAAACCGGAAGGCGGGGGTCAACCTCGACGTGCATCTTGACGGGCAAGTAGCAGGTCCTACTGAATACCAAGTTAGAATTCTTTCTCCTGTTAGTGAACGGGTTATATGTCCTATGCGGTTATTGGCAGATGAGATCATAAGTCTTTGGCCACAGCATTGGAGCTAGTTGTATTAGATACACGAGAGCTCGATGATCTCGATTTGCATTAACGCATGCATAGCGTCAAGTCTGAGATAGGGTTTGGTGGCGTGACCCAATAACTTGATCGGGATATTTGAAAGAAGGGTTTATACGTATACTGGTATTCACGAAAGAATGGTTCTTGAATGATCCCAATCATTCGTTCTCAATCGGGGTACAGTGTAGGCCACCAGGCTGGCTAGGTGGTGCTACTACTCTTTGGTTCTTCCCATTGCTGACTGAGACGGACCTACCGAGTCGCGCATTAGGATTGACGACGGAATGAATCAAGCTAATTCTCTCATTATGAATATTAGATATTGGATATCTAAATTTAGGACATTAGATGTCTAAATCGATTTATTGGATAAATTGATTTACGGCCTAATGAATTAAATATATCACTGGGTGATTAATTTAATTCATGGATATAATTATTTCTTGGAGAAATTAATTATGTTATAATGTATTTTATATGTTTAATTAATTAGATTAATTAATCGATATAAATACATCGATACGGAATCGGAGTTTATCTGTTTGGACTCATGAGTCCGAAACGAACCGAACTTGTCCGATTTCTACATGGGCCAAACCCACACTTCCACCCACTTTCATATGGACCCATGTTCCATTCTTTAATGCTTGATCATTGAGGTAGTGGGGCTTTGATTCTCATAATTATGAGATGTGCATGTGGAGAGTTGAATAAATGAAGATGAAGACATCTCTCACTTGTAATTTTCCAAGCCTTTCCAACGTGAGATACATTGAGAGAGAGAGAAAGTGAGACTTTGAGTTCAAACACTTATCTTCATCTTCTTCTTCAACTTGTTCTTGGTGATTCTTGGAGAAAAATCAAGAAATAAATGAGAGTTGTGAGTTATACACTTAGAGTGTGGTAATCTCATATTGGAAGCTTCATCACTTAGCTCTAGCCGTATCCTCGGAGGATAGCAAGGTGATCGTCGTTCCGGTCGTTTCTCCGGCGCGTGGCAAGTAGAGACGCGGTACTTTCGGCGTTGGATCGTTCAAGAGCTTGGGGAATAGCTTAAGAGAAGGTTACCATTTAATCAACGGACTTCGAGGGTTAGTTTCTTACGACTCTTGCTTTTCGTTTATATATTCGTATATACGTAGCTCGATCGATCCTCGTAGGGATTCGGATCGAATTAATTTTCGTTTTACCGCTTCCGCTGGGCCTTCGTTTTAGGCACCGAATCCCAACATCTGCTTCAGCTTGGTTCTGATCTTCTTGGTCTGCAACTGGACCAGCTATGGTCTTGTCATCTGTAGGTGGAGATCTTGTCTGATCTGCAGATGGGTCTTTATCAGTAACATATGGGGCTTCATCAGCAGCAACTGGATCAAGTAGGTTTTGAGGTCCTATATAATCTGCATTTGGGTCTTCAGGCTGGTCTGCAGGTGAGTCCACCATTCCTGTATCATGGATGATGACTTCTTCTAGGGTTGCAGATTTGAGCTTATTCTCAATTAATTCCACCTTTTTCCTATACTCAACAGTAGATTCATCAAACACAACATGAGGTGTTTCTTCCACAACTAAGGTTCTTTTGTTAAATACTCTGTATGCCTTCCTTATTTGTGAATATCCCATAAAGAGACCATCATCAGTTTTACCATCAAAGGCATTCAGTTGGGTTTCACCATTGTTGTGGATGAAACACTTACAACCAAAAATATGAAAATATGCAACAGTTGGTGTTCTACCATTCCAAACCTCATAGGGAGTTTTGCCATGTCTCCCTACAGTCATACTCCTGTTCTGAGTGTGGCATGCTGTGTTGACAGCTTTAGCCCAGAACCTTTTGGGTAGGTATGCTTTTGCAATCATGGACCTGGCAGCTTCCTTCAAGGTCCTGTTTCTTCTTTCAACAACACCATTCTGTTGTGGGGTTCTGGCTGCAGAGACTTCATGTTGGATCCCATTCTGATCACTGTAGTGAGTGATTGCCTTGTTGAGAAATTCTCCTCCTCTATCTGATATGATCGTGATTATTGAGAGCGCTTTCTCATTCTGGATCTTCCTTAGCAGCTCACGTAGTTTGGTTAGTGTTTCACTCTTTTTACAGAGAAAAACAACCCATGTGTATCTTGAGTAGTCATCTACTACTACTAGAGCATGCTTCCTTCCACTCAATGTCCTTGGCTTGATGGCGCCAAAGAGATCCATTTGAAGAAGATCTAGAATTCTGGTGGTGTGAGTGGTAGGCTGAACTGGTTTAAATGGACAAGTGATGATCGCAAGCATGCGAATCTGGACAACATTGCCAATAATGTGCTATTATCACTCTCGACAAAGGTACATTCTCCCAGGTAAAGAGCTGCAAGCCAGCCAAAGAAATCTTAGAGAAACTCAAGTTAATTTCTGAGGTAACTGAGCTCTCAAAATATAACAAAATTTCAAAGCTCACTAATCAGTTTGAATCCTTTGAAATGAACAAAACTGAAACACTTGAGGAACTTGACCTCACATTTACCAGCATTGTCGTAGAACTTGAAGATTTGGGCAAAGTGTATTCCCAAAAAGAGGAGAATCTCAAAATATTTAGATCATTTTGTGCCCAGTGGGATATTAAGACCACACCTATGCGTGTGTCTTGCAATTTAAAT
Source organism: Orobanche coerulescens (assembly GCA_033398695.1). Taxonomy (NCBI): domain Eukaryota; kingdom Viridiplantae; phylum Streptophyta; class Magnoliopsida; order Lamiales; family Orobanchaceae; genus Orobanche; species Orobanche coerulescens. The sequence continues at coordinate 68,793,314 of CM065810.1, forward strand.
GGCATATCTATTTTTGACCTCTTCCATGACCTCAAAGCTTTTGAATATGACATTGACATGAGAGAAAGACTAAAGAGTCCCCTTCAAAGACTACACACTGGTTGTTGTATCTGACAAGAGACACAGCTCTGCCCCCAGCACATCCATAGCCGCTGATAGTGATGATGACATCCTGTCACAAGATTAAATTTCCTTGCTCATGCAAAAATTTCGGAGATTCATTATGAAATACGAAATGGCTCCCTAGAGGCGTAAACCCTTCAACAAGGTAATCTCTGAGTCACCATCATCTGGAGACTCTAATCTATGTTATAACTGCAGGAAACCAGGATACTATGCAAATAGATGTCTCATCCTAAAGTACAAAAGCTGCCTGGAACTGAGATACACGAGAAAAATGAGAAAAGACGTGTCTGGAGAAATAAGCTCAAGGCACTTATCGGAGAATCAGAACTCACACCCAAACCTATCAAAATAGAGGAATGCATACAGGCCGTCACCGACAGTGACTCCTCTGATGATTAAATCGAAGAGAATGCCTACATATGCTTCATGGTAAAGGAAGATGATGATGATGATGAAAGTGATGATGAGGATATCAAGGAGAAGGCCATGTGGTACTTCGAAAGCCGATGTTCTCGCCACATACCAGGAGATGTCACCAAGCTAACAGATTATGTAAAAGTTCATAGTCCAAATGTGCGATTTGCTGATAAATCAAAAGGAAGAACAAGAGGGGAAAGAACCTTGCTTTTGGGAAAATTCAAGGGCACTGACATTGTCTACTTAGAAGGAAAACAGTACAATCTTCTTAGTATTAGCCAGTTCTGTAACAAACAGTTCTCAGTCAAATTCTATGTAGATCTCTGTAAGGTGTAGGACATAAATACCGAACAAATAGTCGTCACATGAAGCCAGTCAGGTAACATGAATATTGTTGACTGGAAACCCACTAGTACTGTAACTCCTTATTTTGTTGCCAAAGGCACTACAGGTCAAAGCTAGCTATGGCACAAAAGGATGTCGCACATCAACATCAATACCATCAACAAATTGGATCGAAAAGGAATGGTTAGAGGTTTGCCCAATGTTTTATTTCATAAGAATAGTGTCTACGGACCCTGTCAAAAAGGCAACAAAGTCAAGTTATCTCTAAAGATCAAATCTTATCTATCAACCCACAGGGTCCTAGACTTAATACATATATATTTGTATGGCCCTGTAGACCTTGTCAGCCTTGGAGGTAAGAAATACTATCTTGTCATCGTTGATGATTTTTCCAGGTACTCATGGACTATATTCGTGACAAAGAAAAAAGAGACAACAACAAAGATGCCAGAACACCTGAAAAAGCTTCAAAATGAGAAAGGACTGAGAATTGTATCCATTCGTTCCGATAGAGGCACAGAATTCACAAACCGCTTCATAGAGTATTACTATACGGATAATGGCATACACCATGAATATTCAGCAGCCCGTACTCCTCAACAAAATGATGTTTCTGAGCGAAAGAACATGATGTTGAAGGAGGTAACCATAATTATGATAGCTGCAAGCAAGTTGCCGCAACGTTTTTGGGGAGAAGCAACAAATACAACATGATATACACAGAACCGATGTATCATCAAAAATCACCACAACAAAACCGCATACGAGGTATGAAGTAATAAACTCCTATGGTTGCGTATTTTTACATTTTTGGATGCAAGTGTTACGTTCTTAACAATGGGAAGGATCAAGTCAAGCCCTTCGATGAGAAATCAAATGAAGTATATTCCTTGGATACTCCTCTATCAGCAAGGCATTTAGGATTTTCCACAAAGTGATACTGACAATAGAGCAGTCAGTCGATGTGGTCTTCAATGAACCACATTGAAATCCTTCAGTAATAGAAAACCTAACCCAAGTTGTCCAGATGTTATCTTTTGAAGAAATACCACAGACTCAAGAAGAACCTGTTGCCAATCTAGAAATCATTCATGCTGTTGTAAGAATGGAAGAAGTAGTCAAAGCTAATGCTGTGGAATCTGAAGCTGAACCTACAGCCCAACAGGACATAGCAAGGGATGCTGAATTAGAACCTGACATAAGATGATTGAGAGATCATCCTCAAGAGTTGATAATTGGTGATATTGACGCTGGTGTTTCCACCAGAATAAGAGTATAGAGTATATAAGAAACTGTACTCTGTGCACAAGAGGATACAGAATCTGGATCTGAACAATCTCCATTCCCTATATGGAAGTCCAAAGTTGAACTTAGACTTTCCATGTGCACACTAGCGATATTATTAGATCAGTCTAAACACGTTTCGACTGCTGAAGGTATTAATGATTCTTATTGGATCTCATCTATGGAAGAAGATCTCAATGGTTTCAAAAGGACTAATATTTGGTACCTAGTCCCCAGACCAAGCCATCAAGCTATAATTGGAACTAGATGGGTATTTCGAGACAAGAAGGTCGAGAATGGCCTTGTCATAAGGAACAAATCCAGACTAATTACCTAAGGCTACAAATAGGAAGAAGGCATAGACTGTAATGAAACATTTGCCCCTGTAGCCAGACTAGAAGCCATTAAGATACTCTTAGCTTTTACAGCTCATACAAAATTCATCGTGTATCAAATTGATGTTATGAGCGCATTTTTTAATGGAGACCTTGCTAAAGACGTGTATCTTGAACAACCACCAGGCTTTGCCAACACAGAGTAAGGAGATCTTGTATATAGGTTGAGGAAAGCATTGTACGGTCTTAAGCAAGCACCCAGGGCATGGTATGAAACATTGTCACTATATCTTATCAATAGGGGATTTGAGAAAGGTGATGTTGACAAAACTCTATTCAAAATCCAGGAATGTGTTGATCTCCTTGTAGTGCAAATCTATGTAGATGATATTATTTTCGGTTCAACTAACCTTGATATATGTAAAAAGTTCTCTCATATCATGCAAAGTTCTCTCTTATCATGCAGGTTAAACAACTATCTACAGGTACATTCATCAACCAAGAGAAATACAGCAAGGATCTGCTCAACAAATTTGGGATGAACACGTCAAAGTCATCATCCGCCCCCATGATCACTTCCACACAGATAAGTGCTGATGAAGCTAAATAACATGTGAACCAATCACTCTATAGGAATCTTATAGGCTCACTCCTGTACCTAACAACCAGCAGGTCCGATATCCAATTGTTGTCATAGTGTTTGCTTGATATCATGTATCACCTAAAGAGTCACACTTCACGACAGCCAAACAAATCCTTAAGTACGTCAAATGAAAAATCAATGTAGGATTGTGTTATCCTAAGGAAGGAGGATTCAATTTAGTAGGCTACAGCAACTCGGATTTTAGAGACTGCAAGTTGGATAAGAAGAGTACGGTCGGTACTTGTCACTTCCTTGGTCCTAGACTTGTGTCATAGTTCATTAAGAAATAATTGGCCAACTCGCTTTCTACAACTGAGCCAAAATATTATGCTACTGGAAGCTACTGCATGCATATCCTTAGATGCAGCATCATCTACAGAACTATGGCATCAAGGAAAGAGAAACAACAATCATGTGCGATAGCACGAGTGCAACCGCAATCACGCATAATCATGTATTGCACTCGAGGACCAAGCACATTGATATGAAGCATCACTTCATCAGGAATCATGTGGAGAATAAAGATGTCCGGATCGACAAAATTTATACAGATATCAAACTGCCAACATCTTCACAAAGACTCTAAGTACAATAAGGTTCAGTATGCTCAATTATGAATTGGAAATGCTACAACTCGATTAAACTTCCTGTAAGTTTTTAAGATCTACTCATCAATTGAGGGGGAATTCTGCAAGACCCATGAATACTGTGTCCACCCTATTTAATCATACACTCAGTACTATAGGTCATATTCTTACTGTAGGAAGAAGAAGGTACAATTACCTTCCTACAGCTGATGTGTGCATTAATTAAGGGGGAACAAAGTAGGACCCAAGAATATAGTATTAATCATTAATTGCTGTAATAATTATATCATGTATGTACCTTTTAAGGGGGGATGCTGTACTTTCGTGGATACAGCATAAATATTGTAGCATTTCAGTTAATATTTTAAGCATCTCAAATTCCATACACTTAACCTTTTCCAAAACAGTTTTAATCCACGTGCGTCCTCTGAATTTAAAATGATTTAACTTTCAATATTGAAATGACATCTGGACTTTAAGACCTAGAAACCTGTGACTTTAAAATTCAAACCACCTGAACGTGCAATAGTGGAGGTTGTAATGCATCAGAGGTGGGACTGGGCATTAAATTTGAAAACTGATGGATTCGACATATCAGTTACATCTAAATTTATCATGTACATTTATCCAAAAATGGTTCCCATCTTTAAGTCTGACCGTTCACTGTAACCTAGCCTTCCTGCACACTATAAAGGGACAGTATGATGATTTACGGACTCTTTACGCTTTCTGCAAATTAAACGAGCCTACAACATACAGCCTAAATACTTAGAAGTTTTTCTGCTAAGTCCGTTTTTATTTTTCACTCTTCCTTCTTCTGCAAAAATGACTTCTTCATGGACTTCTTCTCTTTCTCTAAAATAAACGACACAATTATTTACGGATGTATCTTTGCTCCCTTTGTACTTCAGGAGCGTATCATTCTGAGGGAGAAGATATGACCAGGATGAACCTTATGATTTACCGTGTCAAGCAACAAGGACTCTATCGTGTGGGTAGCCTTCACTCAGAAAATGTTGAACAGATCATGGAGGAATTCTATCTGGATGCTAAATTCAACTACGCATTGGAAAAAAAGGTTTTGCATTAACTGCAATTGTAAGCACTGTGACCAGTGACTCTAAGGCGTAAGATATTCATACTTATTGCCACAAGAAAAGGTTCACTCTCCTCTACTTTTATCTGCACGGATTCTGTTGTTGGGTCGTGGAGAACCGATCCAGAACATTCGAGATGTGCACGAACTTGAGATTCCGCATGATGGTGGCCATCATGAGTGGGGAGAAGGTGAACTGGTGCAAAATTATAATGAAGCGTCAACAAGAGGAGGGTTCCAATTCGGATTCGGCAAGGAAGTCCTTCGGTAAGATGCTGAACTATGTGTTGACTTTTTATGGCATACAGCAATCTCCTGCGGCCAAGAAGATTTTGGCCGGGAAATTCTTAGGTGGTTCCAAGCCCACTTTGTACAACAAAGAAACTCTGCTAGCCAACAGGCCCGACCCCTTCCTAATGTCAATGTCAAGTGAGCCAAGAGACATCATCGATCACTCATCAAAGGCCAATGCTGATGACAACAAGAAGAGGCATGTTAGTAAGAAAAGGCCTATTCCCAACATCAGCTCTCTAATGGATGTCGCGAAGAAGAAGAGAAAAGGCAGAAGGTCAAGAAGCCTTCAAAGTTGGAAGCTGTTCCTATAGCACCTTAGGTGACTACAGCAGTCACTGGGGCAGTTTGGCCTACTGCACCCTATCTCGCAGTAGCAGACCCACAGGAATCCACTCCTATGGAATTAATGCTGGCTGCTCCCACAACAGATCCTGAGCTTTTTGTGGCCATGAAGGATGACTAGTTATTTGCAAAGTTTTAAAGAGTTGGTGAATCGGCTGTCCCTTTGAAGCCGACAGCCACCTCTCCTAATAGGGACCCTATCCCTATAAGGAGCCGCTCTTCCAATAGGGCACCCCACCCTGTCAGGGATTTCTCTCCTCAATAGGCTCCCATACCTATAGAGGATCCCAACCGGATATTGGAGCCCTATGATGTTCAGAGTTCCTCCCGCTCAGATATCATTAATAAAACATTGAGATCCTAATCATATGGGTCACCCTATACGACACTCTATATAACTGGGAGGACTGCAAGGAGGAAGAACTGTTCGTGCTGGAGGTCATGGACACCTAGAACATCGAGGTCCTGATCAGATGCGATGATCCCTTTTACCATGAGTTGATAAATAATATGTGGAAAGGAGAAGGCCCGACTGAAAGGGAAAAAATCGTCCAAATATGGGACTCGGAGCTCAAGCCGTGAAGATATCTGTGAAAAAGATTTTGCTAAGTTGTAGGTTGCCCAGGGTCAGGGGACATCTACTGACAAACCTAAGTCCCCCATCCCTCAAGATCAAGCAGGCCAGGCTGGCAATGAACAGGACTAATCAGTCCCTTCTGTCACTACCGAAGTTGATGCACCTGACCAGTAGATGGAAAAACCAGAATCTCCTGCCAAGAAGGAATAAATCCCTCAAACATAAGAAGATTCATCTCCCGCCGTCCGATAGGAGGATTCAATCCCTCCTAAGGAATAGGCAGAAGCTAAGAGCCAACAGGAGGAATCAGTCCCTCTTGTAGAACAGGCTACAGACACCCAAACGAGGAAGGAGGAATCAGTCCTTTCTGTCTCCCAAACAGAAGCACCGACTGAACCGAGTGAGGTTCCAGCCCCATAGCAGGTACAAACTCAAATCCCTACAGGTTCACCAATTAAACCAGATAAGGACTTTCTAGCTAACGACAACCTTAAAAAGCCAACACATAATGTCTTCATCTAGCAGTTAGGATATCCCTCTGATTCAAAAATTACTCATCGCCACTCTCCTTGCACCGAAGTAATAATAGAGCAACTACAGTATATAGGTCGCCAAACTGTCTTGTTACGGGATTTTTTCAAAGCATTGTATGATGTCAGCAAGGAACTCGACTGGATACGAGAAACTGCCTAGGATGAACTCCCTAAACTCCAAAGAGCTGCGCAGGATGTTGAAGAAGCATTCCGTCTCATGTCGGACGCCTTATGACAGGCAATGCACCAACTTAAATAACGTCATGAGAGGATCCTTAAGCAGGAGTAGGAAAATCTGAGAGTTACTAAAGCCAAAATGGTCGCCTCCCTCGAGTACATGGGTCCAAATTAACTACCCATTATCATAAAACTGACAACATAACTGCAGTGGTCTCCAGTCTGGTGGACTCGGTGAAATACATTAAAAAAAGTAGGCTGAATCAATAGATATTCTTCGGGATATTCATGCTAAAGTCACAGTGCTTGATAATACCAAAAAGAGGGAAGAGGCCCGTGAGGATGGGAGGAGGTGGATATTAGAGAAATAAAGGGAGATGGAAGTGATATTAGACGACAGTATTGCTACAGCTATTCGAAGACTGGCCGGACCCGGGCCAGGTCAAGGAGCGAAAGGATGTAGGGTAACTAGTTCTCATCCCAGGTTCTAGGATCCCAATTTTCCGTAGAAGAATACAGTCGTAAGCCTGCTGAGATTTAACTTCCAACGGACAGACAACCAATAGCAGAAGGGCTTAAGGCATGGAAGAACAATGAACTGTTGAGACACTTCTGACTCTCATCAGGGAGTCTATCATGTTTAATCAGTTTCAGACACTGGAGGATGATGTGAACGAGTTCTCAAGGCTCCTGTCAGATGGAAAGCTTCCTCTACAAATGAAGGTGAAGTCAAAACATTTGAAGGGTGATCCGATAACTCACCCATGAGAGTGGATTCTCACCTATGATGTCCCCAAATAATGATGGAACATCTACAGATACCGAGGCAGCTATTTCTTAGTCAAATGGTGCAAAGAAATCGAGCATGATCCCTCCCATAATCTTGGAAACATCAGCAATATAGAAGATGACTTCTGACACCTGTATCTTGTCATTTCTATATACCCCGATGTAATATTTCAATTTCAAAACACCACTGCAATCCAAATCATCAATAAGACTTTATTTTACCTCAAAAAATTACACATCGTAATCTTCCTTTACAGTTTCGATTGCGATTCATATTGAAATATTTTCTAAATATAAATTTACTAAGTCTAAAGCTGTAAAGAACTTGTCTGCGAACAGTTAATAGATTAAATTATAATCAAATAAGAATACTTGCTGTATGATTTCGCCTACAAGATAGTCATAACTTAACTTGTAATACACTTAGTCTAGTAGGATTTAAAGTTTTAGAACTTGTCTGCGAGTAGTACAAATTTTAGTCTAAGTCTCGAAGATCATATCATCCGTCAGAAGACTTGAAGATAGCCTTGTGTTTTAAAAGGGTTTTGACATTAATAAAAAGAGGGAAATTGTTGGGAAAAATAATACCCCATGTGTTTTGATAAATGAACCCTACAACCTATCCCTACAGTGCCACTTCATACAGCGCCTAATGAAGTAAGATCCTACAGTTATGCTCCAGCGTACAACATGAAGAAATGTTGGCTAGAACGAAAATGATGTAGTTGTTTTCCTTAAGAAAAGTAAAACACAAATCCAACAGGTTATAGACCGAACTTTAAACTGTTGTGAAATAACCTTTCTGTATTCATAAAGTATTCACCATTTTAAAGTACCATTTAATGCCGCCAGGACATTATTTAATGTAGCCGAAGAGACTATAGACATAAGAGCCTTTAATGCGGATCAAAGAGATTGTCTGAAGCATTAACTGCGAAATATCTTATTAAGAGACCAATCAGAGCTGTCTAAATCTCACCAACCGGCCAACGCCTACATTTATAACGGATCTATTTCCAAGGTTATAAATAGCCTAAGCAAGAGGACATTGCACATATACTTACTGACGAATTGTCAAAGAGCAATATATTTCTTCAAGCATACACCAAATATCATGAGTGAAGAAATATCTAAGTCGTCAACAAAGAACAGCACAACTTCAGTGAAACCTACAAAGCCTACAGTTATTGTTCGTACTGGTAATACTTCAAAACCTTATTGTTGAGACCCTTAGCCCTGTGTGGACTAAGTCAAGCTATGCCGACCTGTGTGGAAAGAATAGAGTTCAAGGACAAAGCTTTAATCTGTGTGAGAAGAAGCAAGTTGAAGAATCCTACAGTCAATTTGTGTATACGGATCAAGCTATAGTTGATTGTATCAATCTGTGCGATCGATACAGCAACGGGTTTAGTTAAAATCATACAGTTGTGTATGCCTTAATTTTATTAAATTTCTTACTCCTTAGTGGAGAATCTATGGACGTAGAGGGGTTTACCTTGAACCATATTAAACTTGTGTGTTATTACTTTTTGTACTTATTATTTTCTTTCTGCCTGTGATTTTAGTATACATTCTTTAAAAACCCTGTAAGCATTAAGTTATAGGAGACTACCTAGTTGTTGTAATTACAACAACTTGGTCTAAGGCCTTCCCCTATGCAAATCAAACTTCAAAAATGAGTACACTTATTCAATCCCCCCCCCCCCCCCAATTCTAAGCTGTAAGATAATATACTCTGATCAACATGAAAGATGACTATAACACTTTTGGGCTTGGCTGTGTCATCCTCATGAGCAAAGGCATCAGAATATGATGATTCAAGACCTGCATTGATAAAAATATATATGGTTCCGGAGCTTCTGTCGGCTGAGCAGGTTCGTCCATCTGGGGATAGAAGGAACTCATTCGTCCTATTAGATTTCGAGCACTATCGCATGTTGGACATAATACTAAATCATCATGTTGGATAGTAGCTGGTTCTTGCATCAACTCAAGAGGGATTGAATCCTTCTGTTGAGATACAAATTCGTCTTGCATGGGTACAAGAGGGACCGATTCCGCCTGCTATTGTTGTGCAGCTTCCTCCTGCAGTGGGGACTTAAACTGATCTGTAGATTGTACAGAAGTCCCGCGGCATTATGCAGCCTGAATCTTAGCGTACTCTACCTCACGAGCCTCTTCATGGCTCATACGGATTCTTGCCTGTAAGGCATCATCATCTCTATTAGAGTCTGGATCAGAACGATGGCTTGGACTCTGCACCGCTTCGTGGATGGTTTTCTTGCCTTTCAACCAGATCTTTTCTCTCATTGAAGAACTGGGCAATGAGTCCATGGCAAAAAAGATCGTCAAATATGATTAAGGAGTCAACATTGTCAGCTTCAATTACTTCCACGATAAACTTTTCATCTTGTTCCTAGTCGGCCCAGTTGTATAAGACATCGCATGCATCTATCCGATAGCTTTTATAGATTTTGAAGCACTCAACGATATCTTCAATCTCAACTGCTAAGAGAGTCTGATTGATCATGTCGGTGGGGAAGGGACTCCTTACATCAGGTTGGGCTAATGCATGGTTGGGATCCTCAACGGGTGGCGGGAACCTGAAGAGGTGAGGTGTTCCTAAGAGGGTGAGATACTCTGGAGAGGGACTACCAACAAGGATAGGTGTCCTGTGGCGTGAGGTGGCTATCATCTACGAACAGGCAGTGAGTTCTCCCGTGCCTTCTAGTATCATTAACAATTGCTCATATCCACGGATGGATTAGGATATGCTTTGGGCAGAACAATAGCAACTTCCATATATACAGCTTCTTCAAGATGCCTCTGTCAGGTCGGGCACTCTAGTTACATACTCGGGGACTGCGGTAGTCGCTGGGGAGATGTAGGAATATGATCAGATGGCAGAAACTCAGGGGCCGTTGTAGCTTTCTGAGGAGTTGTATGAACAACTTCTTTGACGTCTCCCTGTGAGACTTGTCTTTTGTTTCTCGACAGCTAATGGCGAGCTACTATCGGGAATGGTGATTCAGCGCTTAAAACGAAGGCGCAGTGGAAGCAAAAGACAATTTTAACCGAACCCCTAAAGAGGACCGAAAACATATATACGAATATATATATGAATATTATGGACAAGAGTTAGGATATGAAAACATATCCTTGTAGTCATTTGATTGAATGTTGATATTGATGCCGATGACCACAAATCCAATTTTATAAGTCCTCAATGATCCAAATGCCGAAAGCCCCTCATATCTACTAGCCATGCATCGGGGATGATCAGAACAACAACCACTCAATTATCCTCTACGGATACATCTAGAAAATAGTAGTAGGAAATGATCTTTCAAGTTTATAATTATTCTAAGTGATATAAGTTTTGTTCTTTATTTTCTTTCTCTCTAAGAGTGTAAGAATATGAACAAAATGAACTCTCCTTCTCTCCCACTAGTGATGGCCTAATTTCATGTTATGTGTGGATGGGATGAAGTTTGTTTTATAACAAAGTCCACACAAATTTACAAACATCCTACCTAAGGGCTGAAATGATAAGATCACATCTCATTACTCTATTTGTCCTCAAGTGTAAGGAAGACTCCTCAACACATGCTAACATAACGACAAAGTCACCAACAAGGAAGCTACAAGGAGGTGGGGTGGACTACACCATGATTGAGAAGGATTCGGTTTGTTTCGATCCATGAGATGGACCGTTGTGTGTCTAGTCCGATAGATACACCTTGGTACGTCTCAAATAAAATTAGTACAATTAATTAATCTAATTAATTAATTATATTAAAATATTATTTCTCCAAGAAATAATTATTCAACAATTAAATTAATTACTGAGTAATTTATTTAATTCACCTGATCGATTTAATTTATGCAAATAAATTATAAGACATCCAATGTCTAAAATTCACAATAAGAGGTCCAGTCCACATTATTACCTCGTCTCTATAATGCGCGACTGGGTCGGTCCCTCTCACTAAGAAATAGTAGGAACCAAAGAGTTATAGCACCATGTAGCCAGTCAAAGACTTACTACGTGTAAACCCTTATTTCAAATGTCCCGATAAAGTTATAGGGTCACGGTCAGTGAAACGCTATCTCTACTTGATGCTATGCCCGAGTTACTGCAAATCGAGATCACTAAGCACTCGTGTATCCAATACAACTACCTCCATTGCTTTGGCCAAAAACTTATGATCTCATCTGCTAATAACCGCATAGGACATATACCTTTTCACTTCTAGGAGAAAGAATCCTTTCTTGGTATTTAGTAGAACCTGCTACGTGTCCGTCAAGATGCATTTCGAGGTTGACCCCCACATTTCAGTTTTCTGGGTCGAACTACTTTAGTGAAAATTTTAACATCACCAGCACACCCCTACTAGATCCTTAAGTCAAAGGTTCACGAATACCTATCACAACCTTTCGATTCCATCATTGACTGTACCGGAGTTAAATCCATGTAACGAATCAAGGGTGAGCCGGTTCGCGTATACTAGTCCCATTAGCATACCTACAACGTGTGCTTCTACTAACCATTAGTGATAGCAGGCACTTCCCTAGTCAAAGAACACGTCATACAAGTCTTCTCATAAACTTAATGCCTAATAAAGTTTCATTTACTTGCAAACAATTAAGTATTTGAGCCATAAATACTTCCAAAGCCAACCCCCTTATCCAATAAGGAGTGGAATGTTTGCTCTCAAATACATGGACTAGTTTCTATATATATTTACGAGTCAGGAATGCCGGTAACTGTCAGTAAATAAAGAAACAACCAATTGCCTTCTAATTAGAATTTACATAATAACAAGTGCAATGGCCTCTCTCATACTTCCTCTGAGTCGTATTCGAGTGCATATTCCTAACAATTTCTTCACTCACACTCTTCTTCTATATCTAGTCTTTGTCTTTGTAGATTGTTCGCCTACATCTCTAGGATCACTCAACTTAGGTATGGAGTCAGGATATGGTCGGTGTTTAGTTGGAGTAGCCTTGTTGTAATGTGGGCTTAGTCCCATTGAGAAATTTTCCAGCAAGAATCTTATTAGAAGCGAAAGATTGCTGAATGCTAGATTATGTAAGTATGTAGTTCAATACTAGCCTAAATAACTTTTTGGCAGACTCAGGCTTTACAGCCTCTTCTGAAAGATGTTGGAACACAATTTGGCACCAGTTAACCTTTTGGTAACTCATTATTGCCATCATCATCCTAAATTGCAGGCCTGCACATCTCAAAGGCCCCGATGCGATATCAAAATCCCTATAGTAAAATCCATGCAGGTAGAAATAAGGTAACGTGTGAAGTTCTTGTGTGCATGAAAAAGGGGGTTTTCGACATTAGAATTGTCAATGAACAGCGACGTTGTCTTCTGAGTCTACTCTATGCAGCACAATGTATCCTTTGCGAACAAATTCTCTCGCGAGATGATATTTTATCTCAATGTGCTTTGAACTGTTGTGAAACCTTGTACCCTTAGCCCGCGCTACAGCTCCGTTGTTATTGCACAAAATCGAAATAGGCAGCTCAGCACACGGTATCACTTGAAGTTCACCCAGAATCTTCTTAATCCAAAACTCTTCCTTAGAGGCCTCTGAGGTCGCTTGATACTCAGACTGACAGGTGGAATCAGCAGTCGTGCTTTGCTTGGAGCTTCGCCAAGATACTGGGCCTCTATTAATAGTAAAAATATAGCCAGAAGTACACATCGAGTCATCTTTCTGTCTGTGGATGTCTGAATCAGTGAAGCCCGTCATATTCAGTTCTCGACCACCACCATAAGAACCAGATCTCTATTCCTTCATGGAGATCCTACTCGAAAACCAAGATTTCACGGAACTGAGCATTCCCATATTCTTTCCTATTAGTATAATGTCATCTACATATAATACTAAGAATGCAATTTTTCTCCCACTAACCCTCTTGTATATATAAGGTTCCTCTTCATTTTGCATGACGTCAAACTCTTTGACAGCCTCGTCAAATCGAAGGTTCCAACTACATGAAGCTTGCTTCAGTCCATAAATGGAATGCTAAAGCTTGCACACTTTATATATCGACCTCGGACATAAAGCATTTAGGCTGCTCCATATATATCTCCTCCTCGAGGAATCCATTAAGGAAAGTCGTCTTTATGTCCATCTGCCATATCTCATAATTGTGGTAGGCAGCTATAGCAAGGTTCATTCGAATAGACTTGATCATATCTACGGGAAAGAAGGTACCATGGTAACCGATCCCTTCTCTTTGGTTATAACCCTTAGCCATAAGCCTATCCTTATAGGTGTCAACCTTGCCATCCCCATCAGTCTTTCTCTTATAGATCTACTTGTTCCCAATAGGCACTATGTCCTTAGGGCGGTCAACTAGAGTCCACACTGATTGGCATGTATCGAGTCTATCTCAGCTTCTATAGCATCCCGCCATTTCACGGAGTGTACATCTACCATTGCTTAGTCATAGGTCGTACGTCGGTCTCTTGGCTATCACTTGGAACCTCATGAAGAGCCAGTTCCTCCAAGTGCATAAAGCCATACCTCTCAAATAAATGAGACCCCCTACTAGACCTATGAGGTGTTTATACTTTTGTTTCAGAAGGTTCGGTTCCATATTATTTATACAGGTGTCTCCTGAGGAGTTTCATTGTATTCTTCCAAATAAATACTTCTACCTGCTCCACCTTCCTGAATGAACTCATCTTCCAGGAAGTGTGCTTGCAAAGCAATGATGATCTTTCGATCTTCAGGCATGTAGAATAGATAACCCATCGTCCCAGATGGGAATCCAATAAAATGTCCCTTCACGGACCTTACTTCCAACTTCTCCACCTTAATCTTCTTGACATAGTCGAGACATCCCCAAATCCTAATATGATTAACACTTGGTTTCCTACCCTCCCACATCTCATGTGCAGTATTAGGAACAGACTTGGAAGCACATCTGTTCAAGATATAAGTAGTAGTAAGGAGTGCATAACCCTATAGGTAAATCGGTAAGTCGGTGTAGCTAAACATGGAACGAACCATGTCCAATAAGGTTCGGCTCCTTCTTTCCGACACACTATTTAACTAAGTAGTTCCTGGAGGTGTAAGTTGTGACACTATTCCGTGCTCCTTTAGGAACTCATCAAACTCTATACTCATATACTCACCACCTCGGTCCGATCGAAGTGTTTAGATATGATTACTAGTTTGCTTTTCGATAAGGGCGTTAAATTCCTGAAATTTCTCAAAGGCATTGGATTTATGTTTCATTAAGTACACATAAACAAACCTAGTATGATCATCCGTGAATGTAATGAAATACTGATATACATCACGTGCTATTTCCGAAGCACCACAAATGTCGGTATGGTCTAATCCAAGTTTATCACCGGTTCTTTCAAAGGTCCCTATGAAGGGGGACTTGGTCATTTTGCCCTTAAGGCAAAATTCACAAGTTGGAAAGGGATCCAATCCTAATGGGCCCGTCAGTCCATCTTTTTCCATTTTGTAAACCTTGGTCTGACCAACATGACCAAGTCTAAGATGCCATTTAAAAGCTTGATTAGTTTCATCCATACCACGCTTCCTAGTCATAGTGTTCACAATGACTTTTTTACTTAGGTTTAGATGATACAGTCCATTTAACAATGTAACAGTGCCTACTAATTTATTTCCACAATAAATTTTGCAAGTACTATTACCAATGGAAAGTAAAAATCCTTTCCGATCCATGACCGGAATAGATACATATTTTTATGCCCCTTGGGTATAATAAGTACATCATCTAATGCTAAAACAAATCCGGATTCCAAATCCAAAAGAAGTGATCTTATGTCAGTTGCTGTGACACTATGCCCACTTCCGACAGTAACTATCACTTCCCCAGCTCCAAGCTTCCTACTTTATTCCATATCCTGATTCATGGTATAAATCAGAGAACTAGCACCTGAATCCAGTATTCAAGAAGTAAAAAATATGGAAGTTAAACAATTTATTTCCAAAACTAAAATTTCCGTACCTGGAACCCCATGAAGGATCGAATAGTCTCTTCCCTAGTGGCTCAGCTCACCGTATTTGAGACATGCGGCCGACTTCTCCTTCTTGCTTTTAGGAACCATCGGGGCCTTGCCCTTACCCTTAAAAGCCATACATTGTGAGACCATCTGCTTCTTGGTCTTTTTCGTCTTATTCTTGGACCTTCGAGATCAAGAAGAAATCACAAGGGCAGACTCCTTCACCCGTGGAGTCTTCATCTAAGACTGAGCGGTTATAAGTTTGTTCATCAACTCTGCTAAATTGTAAGCAATATCATTGTAGTTAAAGTTCATAACAAATTGAGAGAAGGAATCAGGAAGAGATTGTAGGATAAGGTCGGTGTGTAGAGAAGCATGCATCGAAAAATTAAAAGCCTCCAATCTATCGATCATAGCGATCATTTTGAGGACGTGGTGCACTACTTTCTCACCTTCCATCATCCTGGCACCAAAGAGCTGCTTAGATATCTCATATCTAGCAGTTCGACTGTGCTCATCATAAATCTCGATTAAGTGAGATAAGATCTGCCGAGCAGAAGTTATTTTCTCATAAGCAAGCTCATTAGACATAGAGCCCATCATATATCCATGGACCTAATGTCATTCTTAACCCACTTTTCATGGATCTCAACATCTTCCTGACTGGTCGTGGTCTGCACCGGAGCCGCTGGAACGTCTGCCTCCAAGACTTATCCCAGTTCCTCCATACTGAGGACAATCATCAGATTGCGGAGACAATCCACAAAGTTTGGTCCGATTGAGTTGTTCTACTCGAGTAGAATTGCGAGTGGGTTCATTTCATTTTGAGAGTTGATAATTTGTTTGTCTGCATTAAGTATGACAGATTTATTGGTGACTCATTTGATTATGGTATGAGTTTAGAATTAAGGACTTTTCTATTCATTTAACACATCTCCCACTATTTTTATCGCAATAACACACTCCCTTGTGAAATCTAAAAATATTTGTTTGCTTTACTTTATAGTGGTGATCGAGTTCTTTATAAATCTTAATAGATGGAAACTGAACATGTTTCTGGTCTATTAATCTTTATCAAGTGGTGTTCAACACCAACCCATCTAATGAATAATTCGATCGTCTTTTTCCCCTTATTCACTCCCCTTAACCTATACATTTTCTATAGTTCGTGAACAAGATAAGTTTATACCATCGACGCAGATCAGTTTCATAATTGAATCTTATCCGGCAACCGAACAGGTTTCTAGGGATAAAATTTGCTCCAACCGAAGGCGTCCACTCTCGGAATTTGTCGACCCTCCCCGAACGACTACCCCGGTAATGCGAAAGAATAGCACATCCAGTTTGGATTCAATTTTCCAAGATCTCGATGGAGGGAAGAAAAACCTTGAAACCTTTTAAACTTAATATTTTTTCGGGGGAGAATTTTCGCGATTAATGTTACACTTTGCACATTAATTCAGGGCGTTTGTGGGCATTCGTACCATATGAATAAAACATTCACAACCTAGTTTCTACAAACAAGCAGTTTATGGGCCGTTCCTAAGAACAAAAACATCATAATCTAATTATATGTCTTGAGTCTTGAATCTTCGTCTTCTCAAATGGATCTACCTTCGGTCTTCATAATTATATATAAATTTTACATTGAAAACTTGTATATTATTATACAAATATTTCTAGTAAAATAAATAGGCTCAAAACGGCCTTTACAACCCAATTAAATAAAACAATCGGGAAAAAGGGGATGCTGAGTTCGAGATTTATTGGACCCTTTGAGATTCTCGAGCGAGTCGGTGAGTTGGCATACCGTTTGGCACTACCTCCGGACTTGAGTCACGTTCATAGCGTTTTCCATGTTTCCCAACTGAGGAAATATGTTCCGGATCCTAGTCATATCATCGATTATGGTGAGATCGATATTGCCGAGGACATTACTTTCGAGGAGCGTCCCTTGAAGATTTTGGAGCACCGTGAGAAGCGACTGAGGCATAAGACCATTCCCTTGGTCAAAGTACAGTGGTCGAGACATGGTGTCGAGAAGGCAACTTGGGAAACCGAAGATAGCATGAGTGCTAGGTACCCCGAGTTGTTTGCTTCTTAAGTTTCGGGACGAAACTTGTTTTTAAAGGGGTAGAATGTAATATCCGCATTTTTCCTTTCTCTTGATATTCTCAGTTTGGTGTATTTTCATTTTTGGCAACTTGCTTGTAACCGTATTGATATTTCGAGGATATTTAATATTGGACTTTTTGTCGTGTGAGCATGTTTCGGACTCGTTTTACTCGATTCGGTGTTTTATGTTGTTTTCGTTGCTATTTCGGGTATTCTCCTAAATCGTCGTTCGGAACCGCCGTTTCGGGGTTGCCGATGATCCATCTCACGCTATTATGCGTGTTATGAGCTTTTGTTTGATGTTTCGACCATGTATCGTACATTTCGGATGCTTTGGGCCGTTTTGTAATTTCCCAAAGTTTTGGGATAATTACGTTTGTTGCTGTTTTTCCGAACCTTTGGGTAGTCGGGAATATGTTTTCCTTCAACACTTAAGTTCGTCGCCTCGAATCCTTTACGTTCGTACCATCATGAGTCGTTCACCGTTGTATTTCGATCTTTTCGGTTCCTTCCTTGCCAGTGCTTGCAGCCTGTACTCTCCAGGAAGGAGCATTATCTACGTAATGCATGTTTCTGTTATGTATGTAACAGTGTGTGTAAAATAGTACAGAGAATTCTGCGATTTTAGTTACGTACGTAAGCATGGGGTAGCTTACGTACATTAACAAGCAAACGTAAGTTAGCTACCTGTGGCTAACGTACGTAACTCGACCTGGTTTATAAACCCAGGAGTTGACCGATTTCGGCCATTATCATTTCTCCTCCTCCCCATTCGACTCCTAGGTGATTTTCTTGGCACTTCCGGCTATTTGAATCTTTATAACTCCGAGCCATCATCTTCTTCGAGTTTTTGGAGTGTATTATCAACATCTAATCATGTTCTTCGTCATTAATTCGAGGTAAACTCCTAAAACCTTGTTTTGGGTAAATTGGGGGTTTTCACATTTTCGTCCGATTCGTTCCGTATGATAGATTAATTCATGATGAATATGATTAATCTTGTTGGTATTGTTGGTTTTCCTACGGATTCATGGTAAATTTCGTTGTATTTTTGTAATCGAGAGGGTTTGGTTGTGGTCCGCCCTCGTTGTTGTTTTTATACGAGTATACATGAATCGTAGGCGGGTTTTCGGGTGTATTCCAATTTCGTATTCGTTTAGGATTGGTTGTGATTGTGTTCTTCGAATCGTTAGGTTCATGATTGACGGTTCCTAGCATTCGTCGGTGTTTTTCCTTCCGTTCGCTGCACCGTCAATTATTCAAGGCAAGTATTTTTGGAAACCTTTATGCTTAACATGAAATGGTAATGTATATTGTGTGTGGTTTGCTCACCTCGGGAGGGTCCGACGGCATCACGAAGGGAATCCAATGGTTTAGCCCTGGATTCACGAGTTTGTTTCGCTAGCCAGCTCGGGAGGGTCCTTAGAGGCCTCGGGTGGGATTTGTGGCTTCATTCCGGTCCTAGGCGATGCCTGTGCGTGATTTGTTTTATAAAGTGGCCAGCTCGGGAGGGTCTTTAGAGGCCTCGGGTGGGATTTGTGGCTTCGTCCTGGTCCTAGGCAAATTGATTGACTGTTTGTTTCCGGAAAAGACATGTTTGGATTTGGTTTTTGAAATGAATTTGGTGCATTGTACTATGAAATGTGTAAGCGATTGGTTTGCCTTGATTACTTGTACTAGCGTAATTGCTAACCCCTCTAGGGACACGTTGTGGGGAAATTATTGTTATGGATTTCAGGTTATGATCATCCGGACGAGCGAGCGCTGGGACAACCCAAGGATGTTGGTCAGGTTCGTTGACATGTGCACTCGAGTCCTTTTATTTCCGTTGTTCCATTCGATATGGTTGTTGTCTACTTTTGAAACTTATATATTGTACTCGCGAGTACTTAAGCTTTTCTCTTCAGATTATGATTTGTATTTGTCGAAGTTATTTATGTTTGCCATTGTTGATTATTCCGCCGGTTGTACCAGGCGTGTTATTTGATTTTCATCTGGATGATGTGTGTTTTTATTGTGGTAAGTTGTGTCTAGCCTAGTGGGTCCCATGTAGGGGTCCACGACACTGTAATATACCTTGAATATCTCGGGGGGGTTACAGAAAATGGTATCAGAGTGCTCTAGGTTTATGAATAGATAGGCTTGTCGGTTATTTGGGTCTAGTTGTGTTTTGTGTTTCACAATGTCACACCGCTGCCAGCATCTTGGTACTTCCAGTGCTCGTAAGTTTTCCTTACTCGCTTCCTTGTTTTCTCGAAACGTAATTCCGTTTCTTGAATTGTGGATGTTTTTCGCCTCTTACTTATCATCGAGTTATTTTTGCTATCTCTTAATATCAGTATGGATGCTGGGAGAGGTCGTGGTCGCGGCCGGGGACGTGGGGAATCCGGTGGGGCGGCCACGTCGTATTCTTCAGGACCCAGCAACACTGGTGACCGACATAGCCATGCTTCTTCTCAAGATGGCGCCGACCTCGGTGTTGCGGCTGTTATGCAACAGATGGTGAACCAAATGGCGGCAATAGCCCAGGCAGTTCAGAATCCGGCCCATGGTTCTTGGGATCGAGCTGACCGTTGGCTTCAGGATGTCATCAAGATGCATCCTCCTCAGTTTACGTGAGCCTCAGACCCGATTGGCTGGGAAGGGTGGATCAAGGAGATATCCAAGGGCTTCGTTGCCACCAACTGTCTCGAGGACCGCTAGGTCCCTATTGCCCAGTATTTTCTCACTAGGGACGCTACTGATTGGTTGGAGGCCGTTGGGCCTAAGGATCACGTTGCTTCGTGGGCAGAATTTAAGCACCTCATGGAGACTGAGTATTGCCCGTGGCCGGTTAGACAGGCTCGAGTTCATGCCTTCTATGATGCTCAACCACGGGATATTCCTGTCTCTCAATCTATGGCCGATTTCAACAAGGAATTGGGCTATGTGAAGACCCAAGTTGTCGAGGAGAGCGACAAAATTTTTCACTTTTCCCGACGGATGAAACTGTCAATTTGGGACTACATGTCTGGGCTTGTGTGTACTACTTTGAAGGATTATCAGAGTCGAGCTCTTGCCTATGATATGTCGGTGACAGCAGTGCGGCGGTTTGGGAGAGTAAGAAATAGAAATCCGCCAGAAATTTCTCGGGTCATAAGGGTGGAGGCCAGCAGAAGTCTCAGTCTGCGAATATGCCTGGAGGTAATTCAGCTCGTTTCTCTGGGGGCTATCGAGGTACTGCCAGTGCCTCCGTTCGGGATGCCAAATGCCTTAACTGTGGTGAGCCGGGCCATCGGAACTGGGAGTGTCCTCGTCTGCCTCTAACTTGTCATACTTGTGGTCAGTCGGGCCACAAGGCTTTCTTTTGTGAGCGGGCAAGACAGCTTCTTGGTGCTCAAACTTCTGCACCTAGGGAGCCAAGTGTGAACCAGTGCTCGTTTGCTCCGCAGTCTCCACCGAGTGCCAGCCGAGGGAGAGGTCGGGGTCAGCCCGCTAGAGGGGGAGCTTCCAGTGTCGGCTCCGCCCACCCGCGTATCTATGAGATGAGGAGGGCCGATGATCCATCGGCTACTGTGGCGACAGGTACCGTTCACATCCATTCCCATCCTGTTAGTGTGCTTTTTGATTCGGGTGCTACGCATTCATTTTTTTCTCTGGAGTGTGTGTGCCGTTTGAGTCTTGACTGTTTATCGCCTTGCGAGCCTTTCATCGTTAAACTTTCTAGCTATGATAGAGTCGTCGGTGATCGAGAGGTCTGGGACTGTTCTGTGTTTATTTCTGAGAGGGCTCGGCTCTCTAATCTTATTGTCGTGGGTATTGAGGGTGAGGATTTGATTCTCGGGGATGATTAGCTCGAGCGGGATGGTGCAATCATGAACTACCGCACGAGGATCATCACCGTGCTAGCCGAGGACGACACCGAGCACTGTTTCGTGGGGCGAAAGAGAAACCAGAAGTTTGTTATTAATGCCTTGAAGGCGATGAGACTCCTGCGAAAGGGGTGTATTAGTTATTGGTGCTATGCCTTGAAGGCGGAGAGTGGTGGAGTCGAGCTTTCATCGATTCCAGTTGTTAGTGAGTTTCCTGACGTCTTTCCTGACGAGTTACCGGGATTGCCACCGGACCATGAGGTAGAGTTTGCTATCGAGTTAGAGCCGGGTGCGGCTCCGATTTCGAAGGCGCCGTATCTCATGGAACCTTCAGAGATGGCCGAGTTGAAGAAGTAGTTGAGTGAGCTTCTTGAGTCGGGGTATATTCGACCGAGCGCTTCTCCTTGGGGCGCACCGGTTTTGTTTGTTCAGAAAAAGGATGGTTCATTGCGTTTGTGTATCGATTACCGCGAGCTAAAAAGGTGACCATCAAGAACAAGTATCCTCTTCCGAGGATTGATGACTTGTTCGATCAGTTGCAGGGGGCTGCGTTATTCTCGAAGATCGACTTGATATCGGGGTACTATCAGCTTCGGGTGAAGGAGTCCGACATTTCGAGAACAGCTTTTCGGACGAGACACGGACACTATCAGTTTGTAGTTATGCCTTTCGGGTTAACTAATGCGCCGGAAGTGTTCATGCAGTTGATGAACAAGGTATTTATCGAGTTTTTAGATATGTGTGACGTCGTCTTCATTGACGATATCCTTATCTATTCGAGGAACGAAGAGGAACACGCGTATCATTTACGAGTAGTGTTAGACATTTTGAGGACAGAGCAACTCTATGCAAAGTTCTCGAAATGTGAGTTCTGGCTGAAGGAAGTGATGTTTCTGGGTCACGTTATCTCAGCCGAGGGAGTTTGTGTGGACCCGCAGAAGGTTGAGGCAGTGTTGGATTGGGCACTGCCTAAGAACGTGAAGGAGGTCCGTAGTTTATTGGGTTTAGCTGGATACTACCATAGGTTCGTCGAGGGTTTCTCGAAACTAGCTCGGCCACTTACACAGTTGCTCCAGAAGTCCGAGAAGTTCGTCTGGAATGACAAGAGGCATTTGAGTTTTGAGGAGCTGAAGAGGCATTTGACTTCAGCCCCGATTTTGGCGTTGCCTTGTGGCAACGAGGGTTTTGTCATTTATAGCGATGCTTCGGGTCAGGGTCTTGGGTGCGTGTTGATGCAGCACGACAAGACTATTGCATTTGCATCGAGGCAGTTGAGTCCGTATGAGCTTAACTACCCTACTAACGATTTGGAGTTAGCGGCAGTTGTTTTTGCGCTCAAGATTTGGCGTCACTATCTTTTTGGCTCTGCATGTCAGATTTTTACCGACCATAAAAGTCTGAAGTACATATTTACTCAGCGGGAGTTGAATATGAGGCAGAGGGGGTGGTTAGAGTTGATTAAGGATTATGTCCTCGAAATCCTTTATCATCCGGGAAAGGCGAACGTCGTGGCCAACGCCTTAAGTCGGAAACCAGTCTCGTTGCGCACACTTGAGATCCTTACGTCTCAAGCCGAGCTTTAGTGGGATTTGATTGAGTTGAGTGTTGAGATTTCGTTGCCTGGAGCGGTAGGGCGACTTTGTGCTTTAGAGATTTCGTCGTTTCTAATCGATGAAATTAAACTGAAGCAGCTGGAGGATCCAATGATTATTCAAACCCGAGAGAATGTTCTTAAGGGAAAGTCGCCTGGGTTTGTGATTCATGAATATGGGGTATTGAGATTCCAGAGTCGTCTATGTGTGGCGAACGGCTCGGAATTGAGGCAGAGCATTTTACGTGAGGCCCACGCTACGCCTTACTGTGTTCATCCTAGTTCGAGTAAGATGTACAAGGACCTGAGGAGAAATTTTTAGTGGAATGATATGAAGGAGGAGGTCGCACAATTTGTATCGAGATGTTTGACTTATCAGCAGGTCAAAATCGAGCATCAGCGACCAGCCAGGTTATTGCAGTCACTTCTGTAATATCCGCAATTTCGATTTTTCGATAATTTTCTTTTTTGGCGGAAGTCCGTTTTTGCGACTCTATCATGACCGTGTCGTCATTCTAAGAATATTTAATTCTGCACTTTTTGTCATCCGAGTTCGTTTCGGTATCGTTTTGTTGAGATCCGTGTTCTTAAGCGGCTTTTCCGCACTTGAGTTCGATTCTTGCGAATCTCGTCCGAAACTGTCGTTTCGAGTTTCTAGTAAGTTCATTTAATGTTATTATTCATGTTGTGAGCTTTGGATTGGTGTTTCGATCGTGTATCGTGCATTTCGGACGTTTTGGGCCATTTTCGTAATTTCCCAAAGTTTGGGGTAATTACTTCCGTTGTCGAATTTCGAGCCTTCGGATAGTCGGAATCGTGTGTTCTCTTAGCGCTTAGATTCGTATTTGCGAGTACGTCGTAACCGTATCTTCGATTCGTATTCAGGTTCGGGTTTCGGGGTCGTCGGGCAATCAGAGTGGCCACGGCCGGAGCCGCTTTGGCGAGTTACGGCCGTAAGGTGCGATTCACGGCCGTCGTGCTCGGCAGCATGGCACGGCGAATGCGGTTCTGGCCGTAAGGGCCGAGAGTTCTGGCCGTCTGGGTGCGGCGGACTTCACGACGAATGCGATTCTGGCCAGACGGACTGCAGATGCAGTAGTAAGTCTTGAGTTACGGCCGTAAGTCCCTGTCGGTTACGGCCGTAAGCGATCGGTAGGCGCTGGGCGTGGTTTTGACGAATGCCGGTTACGGCCGTAAGGCCCTGCCGGTTATGGCCGTAACCTGTCGGCCATATATAGGCCAGGGACGGGCCAGACCTTCATTTCATCACTTTTCTGCACCCGGGTGCGGCTGGCGACGGGGAAAATCGGGAAATGGAGTTTTTGGTCGATTCCACTTGATTTCTAAGCGTTTTTGAGGATCCTTATCAATTATATCAACATCAAATCATTGTTCTTCGTCGGATCGAGGTTGTTCGAGTACTTGTGTTTATCGAAGGACGTCGTTCGTTGTTCGTGGAAGGGTTTCATCGCCTTCGGTTGAGGCATGTTTTATACTTGTACTAGTCAATGAGATTAATGTTATCATATATGTGTATGAATGTGTTGTATCATTCCGAGACTTGGTCTCTTCATGAATTCATTTATATTAAGAGATCGTTCGATACGATACCTTTCGGCAATTATGCCAAATGTTTTTATTGTTCGTTAATGGCCGGTTCAAGGCATTGTGATACTCGTTATTAATGTTATTATCGATCACCGGTTCGCGGTATCGATGTATCGATCGTTGTTGTTGATATTAATGTCGATTTAAGACGTCATTGTAATCATTGCTATTAATGTTGGAGTTTTGTCCTTGAAGTTGTTTTGGCCGATTAAAGGCGTTGACGTATTCATTTCTCTTTTTCGTTGTCGGTAACCGATTAAAGGTGCCGAGGCATCCTTCGTATCATTGTTATCGATTGGCCATTCTAAGGCAATCGAGGTATTCACTCATTCATCGTATCATTATTATCGATTGACCGTTCTAAGGCAATCGAGGTATTCACTCATTCATCGTGTCATTGTTATCGATTAGCCGTCCTAAGGCAATCGAGGTGCTCAATCATTCGTTGTATCATTGTTATCGATCGGCTGTTTTAAGGCAATCGAGGTATTGAATCATCCGCTGCATCATTGTTATCGGTTGGCCATTCTAAGGCCATCGAGGTATTGAATTGGGGCTATCGGGGATAGTTCCCATCCGTTGTGTCGTTGTTATCGATTGACCATTGTAAGGTAATCGAGGTATTGAATTGGGACCGCCGAGGACGGTACCCATCCATGAGTCATTGTTGTCGTGTTGGCCGACTCAAGGCAGCACACTATCATTCTCGTGAATTCGGTAATCTTGGGATCGTTGCCGTTTGTGATTAATTATGTTCGGAGGCTAGTCTCGGCCATTGGATGGTTTAATTGTGATACGGCCGTGCGTGGCTTCGCCCTAAATGTGATACGGCCGTGCGTGGCCGGCCCTAAATGTGATACGGCCGTCGCGTGGCCCGCCCTAATGGTGATCTGACTTCGTGCGTGGCTTCGGCCTAATTGTGATACGGCCGTGCCGTGGCTTCGGCCCTAATTGTGATACGGCCGTGCCGTGGCCGGCCCTAATTGTGATACGGCCGTGCGTAGCCCGGCCTAATTGTGATACGGCCGTGCCGTGGCCCGGCCTTAATTGTGATACGGCCGTGCCGTGACTTCGCCCTAATTGTGATACGGCCGTGCGTGGCTTCGGCCTACTCGTCTGACTTCGAGCTATTTTGGCTTCATGTGATTGTGATATTCGACAACTTCGGCTGAATGGTTTTCAAGCCTTTGTGATTGTCTTGGTAATTTCATTGGAGCCTTCGGGCATTGTGGTTCATATTTAATTCAGTTCTGGTTTGGTTCATGTTGTGTAATTCATTGTGGTACTCTGTGATTATGATTCGCCGTTGGGCACTTATGTTCTAACCTGTCGAGCAGGTATTAATAGTATGCCGCGGGCATAGTGTTTCACGAATGCTCGGTTCTTACATTGGTTTGTGAGCATCTCGTATTATTATTATCATTGTACCATTTCATTCTTCCTTGGATGCATATCAAGTTATACATATATTTGATGTTCATTATCTGGATGACTGACCCCGTTGGGGCGGAACATGTTTGCATGTTTTAGGTGCTTGCGAGGAGAGAGTTGAGACACATGGGCATGATGATGGCGACAAGGCATTGGAGCGATACTAGTCCGAGTTGTTCATGTTGGTCAGTCAGTTGGAGTGTTCTCCAGTTTGTCAGTCATTGTCATTATGTATTACCCGAGCAGATGCTCGTGGATGTTGTTGTATTTTTATTTTTGGCCATGTAGGCCCATCGTTGTCGTTGAAATTCCTTATCGGAATATTATGTCGGATATCATGGTAAGGACTGTGATCTCCCTTGATAGTTAATTTAATGTAATTTTAATCATGTTCGCCTGTGGATCTCCTGGTGTGGGGTCCACGGCACTGTAATAACCCAATAGGATTTGGGGGTGTTACAGAAGATGGTATCAGAGCGTTTGGGTTGTGAGATACCCTGATATGTGAGTTATGTGGCTCTACCGATGCGGTAGTAATGGGACTGTCAGGTTATGAGAATCTGGACAGTCGGGTTTTGTGAGTCATAATATTAGTATGACTGCACGAGTCATTCATTCATCGAGTCGTCGTCAGTGAAGACTAGTATCGTGAGACCTCGAAGCTTCGTATGACCTGTGTAAGGACTCGATTCTCTTTATGTTCATACATTCATCATGTCATTAATTATTCATGCTTTGTTGAAACATATATGTGATATTATTGTTATGATTGATTCATGACTAATTGTTTTGGAGCACGTGTGACCTGTGTAAGTGCTAAGGATCAACTCATTCACCAGTTAATAATCCTCAATCATCATTTTGATCTTGTCGATCATGTTAATTCATTCATCACTCAGTCAATATCATTCATCACTCAGTTAATTCGTTCATCACTCAGTCAATATCATTACTCAGATAATTCATTCATCACTCGGTTAATTCATTCATCACTCAGTCAATATCATTCATCACTCAGTTAATTCGTTCATCACTCAGTCAATATCATTACTCAGATAATTCATTCATCACTCAGTCAATATCATTTATCACTCAGTTAATTCGTTCATCACTCAGTCAATATCATTACTCAAATAATTCATTCATCACTCGGTTAATTCATTCATCACTCAGTCAATATCATTCATCACTCAGTTAATTCGTTCATCACTCAGTCAATATCATTACTCAGATAATTCATTCATCACTCGTTTAATTCATTCATCACTCAGTCAATATCATTCATCACTCAGTTAATTCGTTCATCACTCGGTCAATATCATTACTCAGATAATTCATTCATCACTCGGTTAATTCATTCATCACTCAGTCAATATCATTGCTCAATTAATTCATTCATCACTCAGTCAATTCCTTCATCACTTAGTCAATCTCATTGTTCAGATTAATTCATTAATCACTCAGTCAATCTCATTGTTCAGTCAATTCATTCATCACTCAGTCAATATCATTGCTCAGTTAATTCATTCATCACTCAGTCAATTCCTTCATCACTTAGTCAATCTCATTGTTAAGATTAATTCATTAATCACTCAGTCAATCTCATGGTTCAGTCGATTTATTCATCACCCAGTCGATCTCATTGCTCAGTTAATTTATTCATCACTCAGTCAATCTCATTGTTCAGTCAATTCATTCATCACTCAGTCGATCTCATTGCTCAGTTAATTCATTCATCACTCAATCAATCTCATTGTTCAGTCAATTCATTCATCACTCAGTCAATCTCATTGTTCAGTCAATTCATTCATCACTCAGTTAATCTCATTGTTCAGTTAATTCATTCATCACTCAGTCAATCTCATTGTTCAGTCAATTCATTCATCACTCAGTCAATCTCATTGCTCAGTCAATTCATTCATTACTCAGTTAATCTCATCGCTCAGTTAATTCATTATCACTCAGTCAATCTCATTGTTCAATTAATTCATTAATCATCCAGTCCATCTCATGGTTTAGTTGTTGATCTTACGGATCGAATTTTCAACCTTGTTAGCTTGTACAAGGTAATCATTTCAGGAATTTCATCAGATAATCATGTTACCTCACTTGATCTTTCATGCGATCTTATCATATCCCGACATCATGTCGACGAACATTTCATTGCATTATTAATGCATTCATTGTGTTAGAGCGTGTATGCTCATTGTTATCGTTCCGTCTCGTAATCATAATGCGATCTTCATACGAGATCTGTAATTATCACATGACTTTCCTGCCTCGGTATGGGAAGAGCTATCAAAGGGACATCGGACTCCGACGTCCAAGAGATCGTTTTCTAGTCGTCTTCGTGCTGGGAGAGCATCTTCATCTCGGACGACGAGTTCGACTGTTGTTGCTTTAACTGTGATACAATAGGACATTCATCACCGGTTTTGAGCAAGTTAATTCTTGTTCGGTAATAGGATAATCACTCATTTCATTTGTCGTTCATTCATTCATATAAGTCATTCATCATATATCAATCACGTTGAGACTTATAATTAACAAACTAATCATTCAATTCACGGGGAACTATGGTTCCAATCATTTCATTTGAGCTGTCACTCATTACGTTATCATTTCACACCGGTGAGTCATTCTTGATCCTTGTTGGATTTCGATTCATTATCATTCATTGTGATCATTCTTGTTCGTGTGTATCTCGTCGATTTTTCCTGGCGGGTGTTGTTACCCAAAATATTATCCGGAGATAGTATTGCTGGAATGATCGAGTAACAGACAAAATGCGAGAACACTTCCGTGAGAAAATAGATAACACAAGATTTGCCGGGGTTGTTAATCCCGGGCTTGAATGCTCTCGCGAGATGTTATTAATAAATATACTGTCGAGTACAAATATTAAGGTTAGAATCTAATACAAGGAGTGTAAATACTTCTAGTTATCTAGGCTTTAGAGCGCGTAGATTTCCGGAAGAACCAGATAGATGAATCTGTGAGTTCTTGCTTGGGATATATGATGAATGTGTATGAATATCACTAGGAATGTGTTAGTGTTTTCCAAAAGAGCCTTTGATTCTCTCTTTGGTATGTATTTTGCACTTAATTCGTAGTAGAATTCGTCCCCTTTGGCCGCAGCAGTGGGTCCTCTATTTATAGGGGACAAGGTAGTTGGGATCCCTCAGGCGATCGCGGGCGATCGCCGTTTTCTGTATTAAAATAAACGGACGATCGTCCGTCACGTGGGCTGTTCCCTTGAGGTCCGAGGTTGCGGTTGGAGGCCACCGGGTGAACCAATGGGAAGCCGGCCACGCGTTGCAGTCATTTGTCGAGGAGGGCCCACTTCGTACCTTTCGGCGGCCCTGTCGGTAGGTGTGGTAGGTGACAGGCTGGGGTCAATGATCCTATCTGTCGGTATCCTTTGAAGATCCGCGGGTGGGCTACCGTCTAAGATTCGGTCTTCGACGACTTTGACGGATGCTGGATCCACACGTGGCATGAGACGATCGCTTGTGGTCCGTGCATGAAAGACGATCGTCAGATAACAAAAGACGATCGCTGGGTACCAAAAGACGATCGCCGCATTGTGCCGAACTCCAGGCGTTTGTCCTGAGTATGTCTTCCATGGTTGGCTTCTCTGGAAGGTCGCCGATCGTCTATCATGGTGAATTAATCGCCGCACAACAATTGCCCCCCAGCTCGCCTCGATGTTGAAAACACGGGGTGAGGTGGCTCTGTTGGCGATCGCCAATGTTTTAAACGACCAGCCGATCTGAATTCAAATATGGACGACCTTCTTTCGCGTCGGGAGCAGCGGGAAAAGAAGGCGGGCTTTCCAGAAATGGCAGGGACACGCGTCGTGCCGCTGTTGGGGGAATCCGACGGTTTGTCAGACCTGTCGGCTGGCATGCCCTCGAAAAGACGCATATGCGGGATTCGAGGGCCGCATTTAAAGCGTCCCCACGTGACGGTTGCGATCCAGCCCCCGAGGTTTCTCTTATTTGCATTTAGGCCCTCGTCTCCATCTATAAAAAGGGTATAGCTTCTTCTCCTTCACTTTTTTACGTGCCCTTCGTATCCATAGCCGAATTTCTGCAGAAATTTCTGGAGCTTTTTTGTGCCGATCTCCTTCTTTTTTCTAGGTAAGGAAAAGTTATCCTTCTCCCTCTCTTTACTTTCTAATATGTCGGGAGGATCAAAAACCTTCGAGACCGGAAGCTCTTCCGCTGCCGCCGCGTTGCCTGAACGGGTGGAGGTTCCCGTTAGAGTGGATATGGAGACGGCCGCTGAAGCAATTCGAGCGGGGATAGCATCCGAAGAACTCGAAAAACTTTTCAACGAGGCCGAGGTGGCGAGGACGGCGGCGACGGTGGAGCAGGGGGGCTCGCCAGTGGATGAAGACGATTTGGTGCGGGAGGCCTGGGAACGAGAGAGCAGATTCGGCCCCGCCTATGTGGCTTTTGCTCAGATGATGGAAACGATCGCTGGACCCTGTCCCGAATTCGATTTTGAGGCCTACACCGCCGCTCACCCTTACGAACATGTGAATCGGACGGTCTTTCAGGCCGCCGTCCCGTCTCCGTGGACTCTCGGACAGATCCGGAGTACGGCGACCAAGAAAGACCTGAGCCGTTGGAGGGCCAAATATCACATCCCCTCTGACGTTTCCCTTCACGTGCCTTTGGAGAATGAGCGCGCCGACCAACCGCCCAAAGATATGGTCGCCGTCAACGAGATGATTATAGAGGCGGGTCTGCGATTCCCGTTGCCATTCGCCGTCTCCTACTTGCTGATCGCCTGGAATTTGGCGCCTCTTCAACTGACACCGAACACTTGGCTGCAGATCATCTGCACGTTGACCCTGTTTGGCGGTCACCGGTTGTTCCGCCTCCTTACTGCGCTGGAGATGAATTATTTGTTTAAATTGGCTGCGCAGAAAGGGTCAATCGGTGGCCATCATATCCAGGGCCGACTAGGGAGAGTGGTCCTCGGCGTGCCGAATAAGACCAGGGGCGACCTGGCTAAATGGTGTTGGGTCGGCGGGGCATGGCGATCGGCGTCGAGTGACATGCCAAATGAGGAGTTGGAGATTCCCACCATTTTCCGGGAGAGGAATCCGAGTAAGGATTTAAACTCTCCCCTTGATTGAGCTTGTCTTGGACTGATCTAATTTTGTTTTCTTTTTGCAGGACCTCTCGTTCCAGCGATCGGCGACCTTCCATTCGATTTCTTGATCGTTTGGGAGCGGATCCGTGCCTTGCCGAACTCCTTCATTGACGTTCGATCGCTTGGTACCGAAGCTCATCGATTGGGGGCTCGATTGTTCTGCTACCCCCGTCACTTGAAAGTTCAAGGTATGAGTTTAAGTGTGCTTTCTTTCTTTGACGATCGTCTCCACGAGGTCGTTTTGTTTTGTCTAACTTGTTTGTACCTTTCCTTTGACAGAGGCTTATTTTCCCCGAATCGCCGAACCACCGCCAGAGATAGCCATGTCGAACCCGGGAGTTCTTGGTCGCCTTCACTTGGGCAAGCAGACTGGTCGCGTTCCTGCGACGACGTCTCACCCTGCCCCAGTGACGAGACCCGCTGAGGCGCCAGTCGCCAAGCCGGTGGTCGAGGGAGAGGAACAGCTCAAGCGCCGCAAAAGGCGGAGGTCGGAGGAGTCCCCGTCGATCTCTGAGGCGGACGTATCGATTCTTGAGCCTCCGGTCGCTGCGGCTCCTATCTCTGCCATCCCGATGATGGAGCGATCTGGCCCCAAGCCTACGGTCTCCGGCCCCCGGTCATCTGGCAGCTTGGCGAAGAAGGTGGCGATCGCCGATGCGGAAACACACCGGGGCAAGCCTTTTTTCGGACGCGATCCTGAGCTGGTCAATAGGTAAGAGTGGGTCAAAAAATTTCTGAGTTAGGCATTCTGAGCATGGTATGGGCTAACTCCTTGATTTCCTTGGTTTACGCTGCAGGGTTCGTCTCGCCGACCCGGACGTTGCCCCCATGGTGCTGGACTTTCTGTCGAGCAAGGCTCCGCAAAATTCTCTCGAAGTCCCTGCTTACGTTCGCCAGGCTATCACTTCTCTGCCCAAGGCTTAGATGACCGACCTTGATGCGATCGCTCGTCGGCGATCTGGAGACGCCATGCAGGCGACCGTTGCCCTGGCTCTTCAGACGGCGACGATGGCCGTCCAAGCTGCTCGGGATTTTGAGGGGCGACCCTCCACTGCTCATCTCCATCGCGAACTCGAGACCGCCCGGAACAGAAATATCGAGGATGCCAACCGGATCCGGTCTATGGAGAAGGAGTATGAGGAGACGGTCAAAAGGGCTAAGCAGGATGTGGATCGATTGAAGCAGGAGCTGAGTCGCTCCAAGGAGGCTGCCGATCGGTCCCTTGATAAGGAGAAGGAAACTCGCCAGAAGCTCGAGGCTTCGCAGGAGGAGGCGGCCGGGCTTAAGGCGGAGGTGGATCGGCTCAGCGGTGAGCTGGAGGCGGCGAAGAGAGAGCTGGAGAAGGCGAGGGGCGAGAACGTTGCGAAGGCGGTCGAGCTGGCGGAGGCCGAGAAGACAGCGGCGGATCTGAAGGGGCATCTGAAGGCGATCGAGGTCGATCCCTACCTTAACGTCGAGCACGTCGGCGAGTTCGCTTACTACTTGGCCTATGCTGATGTTGTTCGAACCGCTAAAAAGGCAGGGGTCGAGATCGGTCCCCTGATGGAGAGCTTCAAATCCTATGTACTCGAGCATCCTCTGCATCCAGAATTCTCCCTGCCGATCCTTGACTTTGTCGACTTCGGGATCGACTTGAGTTGGTATACCGGCAAACTCATTCATCCCTAGGCCGATGGGGGAGCCCAAGCCGATCCGCAACCCGAGGGCGAAGACCAGCAGGCGGGGCCTTGAGAGGCATTTTTGTTTTTCCTCCGTAGCTTGTACTTTTTGTAATGCCTTCGGGCCTCGTAATGTATGAAGCTTGTGTTATGAATAACATACTCCTTTTATCATACTGCGTAATGTATTACATGCGATCGCCTTTTATTGTTTGCGTGCAATTTTTACGAGTATGTGTATATTTGCTTTCGACTTTTTGTTCGTCCGGACGATCGTCTGAGTGTTGAAAGTGTTGACATGTTTTGAATCGGAATTCTTACTTGTAATTTTTGTCGGACGACCCCGATCGCCCTGCATGTTTCCTCTTCGTTCGATCGTATTTGAGATTAGCTCGACCTATCCCTGCCCCCTTGTTTTTGTTCACTTATTGTAAGTAAGGAAACAAAGACTAGTCTGTCTGGCGAGCTATCTTCATTTTGCCGATTCTGAAGAGTCATGTGTGGTTGGGGTGTTCGATGGACCGATCTCCTCAATCGTGTCTTCGTGTGCGAGGGATATTGTGTATCCCGCGACTCACTTTTTGTGAGGGTCCTCCGTTAGGCTACCCTGCCTTGTGTTAAAACGAAAGGCGGGCGATCTCGGTCTGGAGGAGTCCTTGCGCGGAGTGTTGTCGGCTTATTCGACACCACGTCCGCGGCTTGTCAGCTCTGCTTCCACCACGGCCCGCCATGAAGATGGCGATCCTCGACGGTTTACGTTGAGACGGGGGTAACGGCACGTCGCATTGTTCGGGTTCACCATGTTAGATGATGTACCTTGAGGACGTGCGATCGTGCCTACTGATTATTTTGGAGGGTCCTTCGGCTATGCCGGCCTCGTATTTAAACGAAGGGTGGGCGATCTTAGCCCAAAGGAACCTTGCATGGGCGAAGCTGTCGGTTCCATCGACCTCCAGGACCATGGCGGCATTAATTTTACCTAGGATCGTCGTGATCAGCGATCGTCGGCGATATGCGATATGCCTGGTGGGGCGATCGCCATAATAGATGGGATAGGAAAAAATCTCATTATATTCCTTGTACATCATTGAAATCGAATACAAATTTATCACTGATAGTATTTTTTCAGATGCACGGCGTTCCAGGGATATTGGTCGAATACCGTCGGGGCGTTCGATTCGTAGGCTCCTTTAGTTAGCCATCTGGATACTGCGAAAGGTCCCTCGATTCGGACCAAAAACGCCTGTGTGGGTTTGGATCTTCTTAAGGACGAGATCGCCCACTTGAAATCTTCTTTCTCTGACCTTTGAATTGAAGAACTTCTCGGCTCTCCTTTTGTGAATTGTGTTCTTCATTTCTGAGGTCAGCCGTCGTTCTTCGAGCATGTCTAGGTCGATTCGTCGGGCTATATCGTTATCGGTCGTCATCTCCTGCTCGGTTCGATGGCTGAGGACGGCGATCTCTGAAGGAATCACCGCTTCTGTTCCGAAGGCAAGGGCGAACGGGGTTTCTCCAGTTGAATTGCGGGTCGTCGTTCGGTAGGACCACAAAACGTCTGGGAGCTCGCTCGCCCATCGTCCTTGCCTGGATTCGAGTCGTGCTTTGATCGTGTGTTTGAGGATCTTATTCACTGCCTCTACCTGCCCGTTCGTCTGAGGGTGATAGGGCGCCGAGAATAACCTTTTGATTCCCCACTTCTCACAGAATTGCATGATTTCTAAACCGTCGAACTGTTTTCCGTTGTCGGAGATGATGGTCTGGGGCAGACCGAATTGGCATACGACGTTTTTCCATATAAACTTGATCACTTGCTCTTGGCCGATCTTGTTTAGCGGTTCGGCCTCAGCCCATTTGGTGAAATAATCGACCCCAACGATGGCGAACTTACAGCCCCCTGGAGCTGTCGGCAAGGGACCTATAAGGTCGATGCCCCATTGCGCAAATGGCCAAGGGCTATACCTGGAGGTGAGCTGTTCGGGTGATAGTTTAATGTTGGGGCCCATTATCTGACATCTATGACATGATCTGGCATAGGCGATCGCATCTTTCCGAAGTGATGGCCAGAAAAATCCTTGTCTGGTTGTCTTATGGATGAGGGCTCGCCCGCCCGCATGGTTTCCACAAATCCCGTCATGGATCTCAGCTAAAACGAGCCGACCTTCCTCCGGTGTAATACACTTGAGGAGGGGAAGGCTGAAGGCTCGCTTGTAAAGCCGATCGTCCAATAGGGTATATCTGGTCGCACGAAGCTGGAGTTGGCGAGCTTTAACGCGGTCGTCAGGGACCGTTCCGTCCTTTAGGTATTTGATGAATGGAGTCATCCAATTTTCCTCGGCGATGGCGACCGTGGTAACCAGATTTCTGTCGATCGCCGACCTTGCTGACTTTGTGATTTGGATATTGGAGAAGTCGGCTGCCCCATCCGATGATGCTAGCTTGGAAAGAGCATCGGCCTGGGAGTTGTGCTCTCTCGGGACTTGTTCGATTAGTACTTCTTCAAATTTTGTGCACATTTCGGCGACCAGCTCTTGGTATTTGACCATTT
This sequence comes from Orobanche coerulescens, assembly GCA_033398695.1. Classification (NCBI taxonomy): domain Eukaryota; kingdom Viridiplantae; phylum Streptophyta; class Magnoliopsida; order Lamiales; family Orobanchaceae; genus Orobanche; species Orobanche coerulescens. Next base: position 68,828,833 of record CM065810.1, read on the forward strand.
GTTCGCCGCACGCCTCATATTCTCCCTTGACTTGGTTCACGACCAAAAGGGAGTACATGAAGATATGGAGGCGACAAACATCTAGGGCAAGGGCTAGATCTAGCCCGCCTACCAAAGCTTCGTATTCAGCTTCATTGTTGGTCGCACGAAAACCGAAACGCACAACATTTGTGAAACTCTGACCGTTGGGGCTAATGAAGACAATCCCTGCCCCTGCTCTCGCATTGGTTGCTGAGCCATCCACGTATAATTTCCAGGCAGGTCGGCCGACCTGGGTCGGACTGTGAGGGAACGTTAATTCCACCATGAAGTCCGCCAGAGCTTGGCCTTTGATCGCCGTGCGAGGAGCGTAAGTGATACCGTATTGGGCGATCTCCAGCGACCACTTGAGGAGTCACCCGTTGGTGTCCGGTCGGTGCAGGACTTGTCTTAGAGGTAGAGTTGTTAGGACTTCCACCTGGTGATCGAAGAAGTAAGCCCTCAGCTTACGTACACTCATGACAAGGGCGTAGGCGATCTTCTCCAATGGTCTATAACGTGTCTCAGCGTCGTGGAGCGCCTGGCTAACATAGTAGATCGGCAAGTGAGCTTGCCCCTCTGTTCTCACCAGAACGGCACTCAGCGCGACCTCCGAGGCCGCTAAGTAAAGGAATAATTTTTCACCGGGGATCGGCTTTGCCAGGATCTGGGGGTTAGATAGATATTCCTTTATCTTGGCGAATGCTATCTGGCTTTCTTTCGTCCATGTGAACTTCTTGTTCTTGATGGTCGCGAAGAAAGGCTTGCTTTTATCGCCGAGCCGTGATATGAAACGGTTGAGGGCGGCTAGACAACCTGTGAGGCATTGCACCTGCTTGATGTTTCGCAGTTCCTGCATGTCAAGGATCGCCTGTATCTTGGTGGGGTTCGCCTCGATCCCCCTTTGGCTCACTATGTGCCCCAGGAACTTCCCGGAGCCCACCCCGAAGTTGCATTTCTTGGGGTTCAGCTTCATGTTAAACTTATCAAGGATGACGAACGTCTCGGCGAGATCGTTGAGGTGATCTTCCTTCTTGAGGCTTTTGACTACGATATCGTCAATGTAGACCTCCATGGTCTTGCCGATCTGATCGGCGAACATTCTGTTGACTAATCGCTGGTAGGTCGCCCCCGCGTTTTTCAAGCCGAACGGCATTCTGACCCAAAAGTATATGTCTTTTTCTGTGTGGAAAGATGTGTGTTTTATGTCTTCCTCCGCCATTGGGATTTGATGATATCCGGCGAAGGCATCCATAAACGACATCATTTCGCAACCTGCCGTGCTATCGACCAGGTGATCGATATGAGGCATCGGGAAGTGATCTTTTGGACATGCCGCGTTGAGGTCGGTGAAGTCAATGCATAATCTCCAGGAGCCAGTTGGCTTTTTGACGAGCACCGCGTTGGCGACCCACCGTGGTTAAATGCGTGGCTACTCCGATCAATTTGTTGTTGAGTAACCACGGACTTCTATGTCGAGCGCCGCGTATTTCTCGGGACCGAACTTCCTACGCTCGGTGAACAGGCTTCATCGCCGGTCGATCTTCAGATAATGGAAAGCGTGTTCGGGACTTATGCTAACCATATCTTGATGCGACCAGGCAAAGACTCCGATGTTCCTACGTAGCAAGTTGATCAGATCCCCCTTTAATTCGTGGTCGATGCTTGCACCGATCTGTACTTCCCGTTCTGGATGATCCGGATCCATCGTAATACTTTCCAACTCTTGGCGAGGCAGTCGCCTCTCGTTTGGTACGATCTCCGGACTCGGTCCTAGGATCGATGTCGAGGCTTGGCTCGAAACCGATCCTTGGCTCGATGTCGTCCGTCAATTGATGAGAGACGGCATCCCCCGAGTTGGGTTGGTACGAAGTGTTAGGCTCGTCGATCTCCATGGGTTGATCGTCGGTCGCTTCAATGTTACATATAGTATGGGAAGTATTGAAAGAAGTAACAACATAGGAGTAATTCAAACATCTCTTTGCCATTAGCTTATCTCCTTTTACAGTACCGACCGTCCCATCGGCAGTGGGGAATTTGATACAGTAAAAGAAAGATGAGGCGACCGCCTCAAAGGTTTCTAAAAAGGGGCGACCTAGGAACCCATTATAGATGCTGGGCTTATCTATGATTACAAAGCTTAGGTTCCTAGTAATCCTAACCTTGGGATCATAAAAGCATACTAGCTCAACGGAGAGCTTGATCCTCCCGTAGGCTTGGACTGTGTTGTCGCCGAACCTTTGGAGCACGGTGTCGAAAGGCTTGATGAATTTGATTATGTTGCCGAGTTGGTCTAGGGCGGATTTGAATATGATGTTGCAAAAACTCCCATTGTCGACCAACACGCGATCGACCGTCTTCCCAAGGATGCAAGCGGAGATTACTAGTGCATCCTCTTTGGGACATTGCACTCCCTCCCTGTCCTTGTTGGAAAAGGTGATGAGCGCGTCTCTTGAGATGGTCGGCTCCGGAGGTACTACAACATGGACTTCGGCGAAAGCCCTCGGCTCGGCTTTTCGCTACATTTGACAGGTGGAAACCGGGAAAGGCCCCGAGGCTCCCACCTCCAGTTTGAAGCATGTTGATCCGACCGCCAGGGTTGATCGGAGGGATCGACTCATCAGAGTACTCCGGCTCATGCTCGATCCTGGCGATCGGATTGGGAGGAATTCTTTCGCTTGGTCGGCGCTCGCGCCTCGGCTCTTTCCGTCCCGGGTTACGGCTTGGTGATCAAATTGTCCGGTTGCCTTCCTCAAACGATCGCGAGAGTCTCGAGGAGGTCGGCATTGACTAGTGTTGTGGCCGGGACTCTTATGATAGGCACAGAATTTGCTACGGTCTAGGTGACCGTGGTCCCTTATTGGCTTTGGCTTGGAAAGCCACTCGCGACCCTTGATCGCGTTGAAGATGTGGGCCGGAGATAAGTTGAGGTTGTGAAGAAGGTGGACCTCTACATCCTCGAAGGCTTTGAACTCGCCAGGCGGCTTGGCGACCGCCTTTCTGGGCTTGGCGACCGCCTTCTTCTGGACATGGGAAGGTGCTTTTCCTTCTTCAGACTGTCCCTCGTCCAAGCGGAGCGAGAGCATCTTCTGCCTGGCCAGAAAATCGGCGGCTCTGACGCGGAACGCTGTATAGGTCGGAGGAAAATCCTTTGTGAGGTGCCTGAACATGGGTGAGCGTCCGTGGAATCCGTTCAGGACTGCGTGGTGAGCGATCTCGTCGCTGACGGGCTCACCGGTGAGGACTATCTCGTCCACCCGGTCGATGTAATCCTCATCCGATTCGTCCTTTCCCTGCCTGATTTTCATCATGCGGTGGGGACCTTCCCGGCGAGCGACTTTGGCGGTGAAGTACGACGTGAAGTCGTTCGCCAGCTTCTCAAAGCAATTGATTGAGCGAGATGGTAGTAAGGTGTACCACCTGTGGGCGACATCGCCCAGAGTTAACGGGAACATACGACATTTCGTCGCATCTGAAGCTCCGCATCCAGTCATGTAGATCCGGAATTTGCTTAAGTGGGTTCCCGGATCCGTTCTCCCCTCATATAGAGGTGTTTGTGGGGGATTGATCGTTGATTGGACTGGGGCGATCTCGATCTGGACCGCGAGTGGTTCATTTATCCCAGCGATCGGTCTCCTGACACCTGCCCCAATTTCTAGGAGCGTCTTCATCTCGTCGAGCTGGCGTTGCATGGCGGCGATCGCCGTTGCCTGACTGCTCGCCGATTGGCTCTCGGAATGCGAACCAAGGCGATCGTGTACTGATCCCCTAGCTCCATGGTGAATGACGAGCTCCCTGCCAGTGGGTTCCTTCCTCGGGTGAGCAGGGGCTCGCTGACCGACCTGTCTCTTGGGAGTCGGATATGCCGAACTCCTGGTAAAGGATTCAGATACCGATGTCTCCCGGCTGGGGCCTGAGTGCCCAGGTCGCCATGAGGGATCGCTCCCTAGGCGGCTGAAGACGGAATCGTCCCGCCTTACGAGAGCCTTCCCCTGCGGCTCGGGACTTTCTGTCGATCTCTCAACATAGATCCCCTTGAGCTTCCGTTTGCTTGCCCGGCGGTTAGCTGACGGGGTGATGGTGGGCGAATCGCGGGCCCTCTGCCGTTCCCTGAGGATGGCTATAGCCTCCTCAATCTGTTCCGACGTCTGGAACTGATCAAGTGAGAGGCTAGAACCGTCCCTCGGGGACGAGAGTGAGAGCCTAGCGTCGCCACGGTCGCCTTCCGCCATGGGCTGGGATTCGGTCCTCGCCGGAATAAGATTTCCGGCAGATCTCAGGGTGGCCCTCTTGGAGGTTGTTGCTGATGTCATTTTCTGAAGGTTTTTCTATTGAAGAACAGTGAGTGTTTCTTCAAGTATATGTCCGGAGAACAATGAGTGTTCTTCGAGACGGTAGGAATAAAAATGAAGGTTTAGATGCCCTCCTTCTAGCGCCAATTGTTGTTACCCAAAATATTATCCGGAGATAGTATTGCTGGAATGATCGAGTAACAGACAAAATGTGAGAACACTTCCGTGAGAAAATAGATAACACAAGATTTGCCGGGGTTGTTAATCCCGGGCTTGAATGCTCTCGCGAGATGTTATTAATAAATATACTTTCGAGTACAAATATTAAGGTTAGAATCTAATACAAGGAGTGTAAAGACTTCTAGTTATCTAGGCTTTAGAGCGCGTAGATTGCCGGAAGAACCAGATAGATGAATCTGTGAGTTCTTGCTTGGGATATATGATGAATGTGTATGAATATCACTAGGAATGTGTTAGTGTTTGCCAAAAGAGCCTTTGATTCTCTCTTTGGTATGTATTTTGCACTTAATTCATAGTAGAATTCGTCCCCTTTGGCCGCAGAAGTGGGTCCTCTATTTATAGGGGACAAGGTAGTTGGGATCCCTCAGGCGATCGCCGTTTTCTATATTAAAATAAACGGACGATCGTCCCGTCACGTGGGCCTGTTCCCTTGAGGTCCGAGGTTGCAGTTGGAGGCCAGCTGGGTGAACCAATGGGAAGCCAGCACGCGTTGCAAGTCGCTGTCCGAGGAGGGCCCACTTCGTACCTTTCGGCGGCCCTGTCGGTAGGTGTGGTAGGTGACAGGCTGGGGTCAATGATCCTATCTGTCGGTATCCTTTGAAGATCCGCGGGTGGGCCACCGTCTAAGATTCGGTCTTCGACGAATTTGACGGATGCTGGATCCACACGTGGCATGAGACGATCGCCTCTGGTCCGTGCATGAAAGACGATCGTCAGATAACAAAAGACGATCGCTGGGTACCAAAAGGCGATCGCCGCATTGTGCCGAACTCCAGGCGTTTGTCCTGAGTATGTCTTCCATGGTTGGCTTCTCTGGAAGGTCGCCGATCGTCTATCGTGGTGAATTAATCGCCGCACAACAGCGGGATATTGCTTCTCCCTACTTGTTTTAAGTTTCGGGACGAAACTTCTTTTAAGGGGGGTAGTATGTAATATCCGCAATTTCGATTTTTCGATAATTTTATTTTTACGCGGAAGTCCGTTTTTGCGACTCTCTCATGACCATATCGTCATTATGAGAATATTTAATTATGCACTTTTTGTCATCCGAGTTCGTTTCGGTATCGTTTTGTTGAGATCCGTGTTCTTAAGCGGCTTTTCCGCACTTGAGTTCGATTCTTGCGAATCTCGTCCGAAACTATCGTTTCGAGTTTTTCTTAAGTTCATTTAATGTTATTATTCATGTTGTGAGCTTTGGATTGGTGTTTCGATCGTGTATCGTGCATTTCGGACGTTTTGGGCCATTTTCGTAATTTCCCAAAGTTTGGGGTAATTACTTCCGTTGTCGAATTTCGAGCCTTCGGATAGTCGGAATCGTGTGTTCTCTTAGCGCTTAGATTCGTATTTGCGAGTACGTCATAACCGTATCTTCGATTCGTATTCAGGTTCGGGTTTCGGGGTCGTCGGGCCGTCAGAGTGGCCACGGCCGGAGCCGGGCCTGGCCTGGCCGAGTTACGGCCATAAGGTGCCGGTTACGGCCGTACGTGCTCGGCAGGCATGGCCAGCGATTTAATGCCGATTACGGCCGTAAGGGCCGAGAGTTACGGCCAGACGGGTGCTGTGCGGCTTCTGACGAATGCGATTCTGGCCGTAAGGACCTGCCGGGTACGGCCGTAAGTGCCGAGTTACGGCCGTATGTCCCTGTAGGTTACGGCTGTAAGCGATCGGCAGGCGCTGGGCGTGGTTTTGACGAATGCCGGTTACGGGCGTAAGGCCCTGCCGGTTACGGCCGTTACGTGTCGGCCATATATAGGCCAGGGACGGGCCAGACCTTCATTTCATCACTTTTCTGCACCCGGGTGCGGCTGACGACGGGGAAAATCGGGAAATGGAGTTTTTGGTCGATTCCACTCGATTTCTAAGCATTTTTGAGGATCCTTATCAATTATATCAACATCAAATCATTGTTCTTCGTCGGATCGAGGTTGTTCGAGTACTTGTGTTTATCGGAGGACGCCGTTCGTTGTTCGTGGAAGGGTTTCATCGCCTTCGGTTGAGGCAAGTTTTATACTTGAACTAGTCAATGAGATTAATGTTATCATATATGTGTATGAATGTGTTGTATCATTCCGAGACTTAGTCTCTTCATGAATTCATTGATATTAAGAGATCGTTCGATACGATACCTTTCGGCAATTATGCCAAATGTTTTTATTGTTCGTTAATGGTCGGTTCAAGGCATTGTGATACTCGTTATTAATGTTATTATCGATCACCGGTTCGCGGTATCGATGTATCGATCGTTGTTGTTGATATTAATGTCGATTTAAGACGTCGTTGTAATCATTGCTATTAATGTTGGAGTTTTGTCCTTGAAGTTGTTTTGGCCGATTAAAGGCGTTGACGTATTCATTTCTCTTCTTCGTTGTCGGTAACCGATTAAAGGTGCCGAGGCATCCTTCGTATCATTGTTATCGATTGGCCATTCTAAGGCAATCGAGGTATTCACTCATTCATCGTATCATTATTATCGATTGACCGTTCTAAGGCAATCGAGGTATTCACTCATTCATCGTGTCATTGTTATCGATTAGCCGTCCTAAGGCAATCGAGGTGCTCAATCATTCGTTGTATCATTGTTATCGATCGGCTGTTTTAAGGCAATCGAGGTATTGAATCATCCGCTGCATCATTGTTATCGGGTGGCCATTCTAAGGCCATCGAGGTATTGAATTAGGGCTATCGGGGATAGTTCCCATCCGTTGTGTCGTTGTTATCGATTGACCATTCTAAGGTAATCGAGGTATTGAATTGGGACCGCCGAGGACGGTACCCATCCGTGAGTCATTGTTGTCGTGTTGGCCGACTCAAGGCAGCACACTATCATTCTCGTGAATTCGGTAATCTTGGGATCGTTGCCGTTTGTGATTAATTATGTTCGGAAGCTAGTCTCGGCCATTGGATGGTTTAATTGTGATACGGCTTCGTGCCGTGGCTTCGGCCCTAAATGTGATACGGCTTCGTGCCGTGGATTCTGCCCTAAATGTGATACGGCTTCGTGCCGTGGCTTCGGCCCTAATGGTGATACGGCTTCGTGCCGTGGCTTTGGCCCTAATTGTGATACGGCTTCATGCCGTGGCTTCGGCCCTAATTGTGATACGGCCGTGCGTGGCCCGCCCTAATTGTGATACGGCTTCGTGCGTGGCCCGCCCTAATTGTGATACGGCCGTGCGTTGCCCGCCCTAATCGTCTGACTTCGGGCTATTTTGGCTTCATGTGATTGTGATATTTGGACTTGGCTGAATGGTTTTCAAGCCTTTGTGATTGTGTTGGTAATTTCATTGGAGCCTTCGGGCATTGTGGTTCATATTTAATTGATTGGTTTGGTTCATGTTGTGTAATTCATTGTGGTACTCTGTGATTATGATTCGCCGTTGGGCACTTATGTTCTAACCTGTCGAGCAGGTATTAATAGTATGCCGCAGGCATAGTGTTTCACGAATGCTCGGTTCTTACATTGGTTTGTGAGCATCTCGTATTATTATTATCATTGTACCATTTCATTCTGCCTTGGATGCATATCATGTTATACATATATTTGATGTTCATTATCTGGATGACTGACCCCGTGGGGGCGGAACATGTTTGCATGTTTTAGGTGCTTGCGAGGATAGAGTTGAGACACAGGGGCATGATGATGGCGACGAGGCATTCGAGCGATACTAGTCCGAGTTGTTCATGTTGGTCAGTCAGTTGGAGTGTTCTCCAGTTTGTCAGTCATTGTCATTATGTATTACCCGAGCAGATGCTCGTGGATGTTGTTGTATTTTTATTTTTGGCCATGTAGGCCCATCGTTGTCGTTGAAATTCCTTATCGGAATATTGTGTCGGATATCATGGTAAGGACTGTGATCTCTCTTGATAGTTAATTTAATGTAATTTTAATCATGTTCGCCTGGTGGATCTCCTGGTGTGGGGTCCACGGCACTGTAATAACCCAATAGGATTTGGGGGTGTTACAACTTCCCATTCCGGAATGGAAATGGGAAGACATATCGATGGACTTCATTATGAGTTTGCCGAGATCGAGATCAGGGATGAATATGGTTTGGGTGATTGTTGATCGCCTGACCAAGTCGGCACATTTTCTGGGCATCAAGGATACTTGGGGCCCAGAGAAGTTAGCTCGTGTGTTTATTGCGCAGATTGTGAGGCTTCACGGTACACCGAAGTCTATTGTTTCGGATCGTGATGGCCGTTTTGTATCGAATTTCTGGCAGGCGGTGCATAAGGCGTTGGGTACTCATTTGCGTTTGAGTACCTCTTTTCATCCTCAATCAGATGGACAGTCGGAACGCACTATCCAGACGTTTGAGGATATGTTGTGTGCTTGGCTCTCGACTGGAGTAGCGACTGGGAGGAGCATTTGCCATTGATCGAATTCACGTACAACAATAGTTGGCACGTCGATTCGGATGGCACCGTATGAGGCGCTTTATGGACGGCATTGTCAATCGCCGATTTGTTAGAATGAAGCGTCTGATTTGGTCGGGACCGAACTGGATATTGTTTTAGAGACGAGGCGGAAGGTGGATTTGATTCTGGAACGGATGTTGACCGCCCAGAGTCGATAGAAGTCGTATGCCGACGTCCGTCGTCGACCTTTGGAATTCGGGGTGGGAGACCACGTTTTGCTAAAGGTGTCACCGAAGAGAGGAGTTTTTCGTTTCGGGAAGAAGGGGAAGTTGAGTCCGAGATTTCTTGGACCCGATGAGATTCTCGAGGAGTCGGTGAGTTGCAATACCGTTTGGCACTACCTACGGACTTGAGTAACGTTCATAGCGTTTTCCATGTTTCCAAGCTGAGGAAATATGTTCCGGATCCTAGTCATATCATCGATTATGGTGAGATCGATATTGCCGAGGACATTACATTCGAGGAGCGTCCCTTGAAGATTTTGGAGCACCGTGAGAAGCGACTGAGGCATAAGACCATCTCTTGATATTCTCATTTTGGTGTATTTTCATTTTTGGCAACTTTCTTGTATCTGTATTGACATTTCGAGGATATTTAATATTAGACTTTTTGTCGTTTGAGCTTGTTTCGGACTCGTTTTACTCGAATTAGTGTTTTATGTTGTTTTCGTCGCTATTTCGGGTATTCTCGTAAATCGTCGTTCGGAACCGCCGTTTCGGGGTTTCCGATGATCCATCTCACGTTATTATGCGTGTTATGAGCTTTTGTTTGATGTTTCGACCATGTATCGTACATTTCGGATGCTTTGGGCCGTTTTGTAATTTCCCAAAGTTTTGGGATAATTACGTTTGTTGTTGTTTTTCCGAACCTTTGGGTAGTCGGGAATATGTTTTCCTTCAACACTTAAGTTCGTCGCCTCGAATCCTTTACGTTCGTACCATCATGAGTCGTTCACCGTTGTATTTCGATCTTTTCGGTTCCTTCCTTGCCAGTGCTTGCAGCCTGTACTCTCCAGGAAGGAGCATTATCTACGTAATGCATGTTTCTGTTATGTATGTAACAGTGTGTGTAAAATAGTACAGAGAATTCTGCGATTTTAGTTACGTACGTAAGCATGGGGTAGCTTACGTACATTAACAAGCAAACGTAAGTTAGCTACCTGTGGCTAACGTACGTAACTCGACCTGGTTTATAAACCCAGGAGTTAACCGATTTCGGCCATTATCATTTCTCCTCCTCCCCATTCGACTCCTAGGCAATTTTCTTGGCACTTCTGGCGATTTGAAGCTTTGTAACTCCAATCCATCATCTTCTTCGAGTTTTTGGAGTGTATTATCAACATCTAATCGTGTTCTTCGTCATTAATTCGAGGTAAACTCCTAAAACCTTGTTTTGGATAAATTGGGGGTTTTCACGTTTTCGTCTGATTCGTTCCGTATGGTAGATTAATTCATGATGAATATGATTAATCTTGTTGATATTGTTGGTTTTCCTACGGATTCATGATATATTTCATGGTATTTTTGTAATCGAGAGGGTTTGGTTGTGGTCCGCCCTCGTTGTTGTTTTTATACGAGTATACATGAATCGTAGGTGGGTTTTCGGGTGTAATCCAATTCCGTATTCGTTTAGGATTGGTTGTGATTGTGTTCTTCGAATCGTTAGGTTCACGATTGACGGTTCCTAGCATTCGTCGGTGTTTTTCCTTCCATTCGTTGCGTCGTCAATTATTCAAGGCAAGTATTTTTGGAAACCTTTATGCTTAACATGAAATGGTAATGTATATTGTGTGTGCTTTGCTCACCTCGGGAGGGTCCGACGGGATCACGGAGGGAATCCAATGGTTTAGCCCTGGATTCACGAGTTTATTTCGCTAGCCAGCTCGGGAGGGTCCTTAGAGGCCTCGAGTGGGATTTGTGGCTTCGTCCCGGTCCTAAGCGTGCCTGTGCGTGATTTGTTTTATAAAGTGGCCAGCTCGGGAGGGTCCTTAGAGGCCTCGTGTAAGATTTGTGGCTTCGTCCCGGTCCTAGGAAAATTGATTGATTGTTTGTTTCCGGAAAAGACATGTCTGGTTTTGGTTTTTGAAATGAATTTGGTGCATTATACTATGAAATGTGTAAGCGATTGGTTTGCCTTGATTACTTATACTAGCGTAATTGCTAACCCCTCTGGGGACCCGTTGTGGGGAAATTCTTGTCATGGATTTCAGGTTATGATCATCCGGACGAGCAAGCACTGGGACAGCACGAGGATGTTGGCCAGGGTCGTTGACATGTGCACTCGAGTCCTTTTATTTTCGTTGTTCCATTCGATATGGTTGTTGTCTACTTTTGAAACTTATAGATTGTACTCGCGAGTACTTAGGCTTTTCTCTTCGGATTATGATTTGAATCCGTCGAAGTTATTTATGTTTGCCATTGTTGATTATTCCGCCGGTTGTACCGGTTGTGTTATTTGATTTTCAACTGGATGATGTGTGTTTTTACTGTGGTAAGTTGTGTCTAGCCTGGTGGGTCCCATGTAGGGGTCCACGGCACTGTAATATACCTTGAATATCTCGGGGGTGTTACAAGCAACCTAGTCCAAAAGACGTCCGATAGTTGTTTGGCGAAATCCCCCAAAGACTTTGTTAATTCCAGGCTGGGTTGCCATCTTTGAAGTCGATTATCTCACAATCGGTAAGTTAATTATAAAAATACATCTCGACCATTTTGTAAACAAGATACATATAAGTATAAATGTTGTTTTTCTGCATAAGTATTAATTCAGAATACTTGGATAATACGATCCATTTTCTGGCGAGTCAGACCAGCTTTTATAGGATACTGACTGGAACCTGTTCGATGAATTTCTCCAGTGAGTCTAAGAATTCTATACTAGGTTTTCTTATTTGAACTATTATCTCACGACCTGTAAGTTATTTTGAGAATCCTTCTCGACTATTTTGTATATAAAATACATGTTAGTACAACAGGAGTCTGTATCGTTGGTATTGAGTATACCTGAACAAAATAAGCCATTTGACATTGAGTCAACCCTGTTCGTATCAGCCATTTCCAACAACTTGTCTTTTGAAAGTTGATCGAGTTGTCTAACTTGAACACGTATATCTTTGAACATACAAGTCTAATTTTGATAAAGTGTCATGAAATTTATCTCTCAGATACATGTTATCATAATTCGGTTTTTATTTTGATTTTTATCAACTGCTAAGACTCCTGTATTTATCAATATATTACCAAGTCAACTCTAAATTTTTTCGTATGTATGTAACAGGCTGAATACCTTATATTTGTGTTTAAGGATGGAAAATCTAATAATGATGATTATTAATATTTTTCTATATGAGGATCATGAGTTTTCAAAATTGATGATTTTGAAATATTTTCCGTATTAAAATAATACGATGTTTTCATTCGATCAAATTGATATAAATAACGATATACCATAAATATGGCTGAAAAATATTGAATATTAATTTATATTTAAATAATATGCTGGATCGTCATTTTTGAGAAAGGGGAAAATAAAATTATAAACTTGGGATAGCCGTTGATCGCGGAAATCGAATGCGTAATATATTGCTTTTAGTGAGTTATTGATATTGGGATATAAATACTTTGTCAATGTCTGGAAATCGAACCTCAGGAACTCTAACGGATTTGCTTTACCGACCGGCTATTTGAGGCAAGTTATACTTGTTCAGTTCATAATATTTAAAGAATAGTTTTAGTTTCATTTCATTTATAATTCATATAGAAATGATATTATAAATGTAAATTGTCGGGATGATATATCTTTGGTCCGTGATATGGAATGTCGGATGTCGAGGATAGTTTATCGTACTGATATTGATGTCGGGATGATTGTTTATTGATATTAATAGGCTGTACCTCATTCGAGATTATTCGAATAATAGTGTATTCGTTCAGGGATATTGTTCGGGGAAAAGGATATAATCTTCGGTTTTGAGGTAATTTAAGTATTGTTCAGATATGAGGATAACTATTCTGATGAATTGTTGTGTATGTTGTATGTTAAGGTTTCGTATAATGACATTCGTATTAACTGTTCGTCGAGGGATGTTAATCCCAGGACCTTTGTTTGGTATTGATGGTTGTGTTGATCGATCGTTAAGGGATGATGATTCCAGAACTGTTGTTGTAACGCCCCAATACTTATTTAAATGCTATTTATTTTGCTAACGATCATGGATTTTGATTTTTTTAATATTTGCAGGTTGTCCGATACTTGGACCGATACGTTCCTAGCATAAAATGAAGGAAATGATTTCAAAATTAATTATAAGGATTATTTTAGAATTTATGAAAGTAATTTCGAAAATTTCCTACGAATTGATACGATAAAATTTTCATTACAGAACACTTATACTGCAAAAATAATATTAAATTATTGTTTTAATATTATCGAAAATCCGTTTCGAGCATATTGAAGATTTAACTCCGACGAGTCCGGAACAGGTCGGAAAATCGAATTTGGACATTGGGAAGGGGTCGAACCGGCTGAGCCAAGTTGACGGACATTTGCGTTCTCACGGACACGCCGATCGACAATCACGGTCATGGCCGACAGAAGCTTCTAGGCCACTATCCGAATAAAGCTGTCCAGCTGTCCGGATAAGGTCGGTCACGACCGACAGAAGCTTCTCGGCCAGCTGTCCGGATAAGGCTTCCAGCGGTCCGGGTAATGTTGATTTTCAACCGACTTTGAGACCTTATTTATACATGTTACTGGAGGTGTTTTTGTACATATCATATATCATTTTGAAGATGTGAACCTCTACTTTAAAACGCCCGAAACATATTTTCCTTCCAAAATTTATAAAAGCCACAAAAATCCCGATCAAACAGATAGCTCAAATCTGACAATTTTTCAAAGGTGTTTGATAAAAGTCCCCAAAGAGATTTCAGATTTTACATCAAGAATTTATGGCCGGAAATATGAAAAATTATTTTCAAGTGCTAGGAGGAGCGTATCCGGGATCCAAGAAGGACAACCGAGCCAAATCAAAGGAAGATATTTCAAGATTTCAGCAAACGAGGTGAGGTTATACTGTTTTAATATGTTATGGTCATCGTTGTGTCGTGTAACATGACGACCCGCAAGGGGTCGAAAGAATGAAAGAAAGCCAAGACGAGTCTCACACAGATAAGAATGTTTTATGTGCATTACACAACATGATTTTTGACGATTTATAAGGGTTTAATCTCACTGAGTATGCTCGCGTACTCACACCTCGTCATTTATGTTTTTCAGGCTAAGGAATTGACGAACGGGACCAGCAGAAGATGAATACATACTCCCAACACGATGAAGTTCTAAAGAATAAAAGATGTCGTCGCCGTAATTATTATTATTTTTACGAAACACTTGATGTTCTTCAACAAACGTAATTTCAACGGACTATGTCCGAATAATTGATTTCCCATATTTTTGTAAAACTGTACTGATATTTGAATAAACGAGTTTTATTGAAAAATTACTGAATAAAACGCTTCCGCAAATACGCCGAATTTATAAAAAAATATTTTAAGGAAAAATTGAGCCGTGTAACGTTCTTTTTAATTAAGAAAGTCAAGGCGTTACAGAATGGTATCGGAGCAAGGTTTCTCTCAGTACGGTGAGATTTGGGGATGAACCAAGCGGAAGCTGGTGACCATGTGACACCCGGGGCCGACGAAGGCGGGGAGTGATCGCCGGTGCAATAGAAAAGGGCACGGACAATGAGCGGCTCCGAGAAAGGGGAGTGATCGCCGGTGCAATAAGAAAAAGGGCACGGACAATGAGCGGCTCCTGACAAGGCTTCTAGGCGGAGGGGGACATGACTGAACCGAATTCTTACCAGAACGAGAGGTATTCCAAGACTGTATAGGTATGGGACTATACAGTTAAGGAGGTTTAAAAAGGTTTACTTATACAAAACAAGATATTTCAAAACTTTCTCATTTTTGAAAGTATAACGAATAATTACGGCATGATTATATTTTCGGGAGAATATGTGGTTCATCGCTGCTGCCCAACGTCGACTCCGAGGTAATGTTTTCAAGTATTCACTCTTTTATGAGAACTTAAAAATTACGGTATGAGTATAGAATGATTGTGTCGGCAAAAAAATTTGAAAGGATATGTGAAAGTTTAAATGTTGTCCGAAAGGGACAAAATATGATTTCAAAGAAAGGTTTCAAAGTGATTTTTGCAGACACAATATTTTTAAAGTTATTGATGAAAATACTCATACAAAGTTTGATACAGATTTTCAAAGTTCTTTACGAAGCTCAATTTCGAGGACGAAATTTTTTAAAGGGGGGAGGATTGTAACGCCCCAATACTTATTTAAATGCTATTTATTTTGCTAACGATCATGGATTTTGATTTTTTTAATATTTGTAGGTTGTCCGATACTTGGACCGATACGTTCCTAGCATAAAATGAAGGAAATGATTTCAAAATTAATTATAAGGATTATTTTAGAATTTATGAAAGTAATTTCGAAAATTTCCTACGAATTGATACGATAAAATTTTCATTACAGAACATTTATACTGCAAAAATAATATTAAATTATTGTTTTAATATTATCGAAAATCCGTTCCAAGCATATGGAAGATTTAACTCCGACGAGTCCGGAACAGGTCGGAAAATTGAATTTGGACATCGGGAAGGGGTCGAACCGGCTGAGCCAAGTTGACGGACATTTGCTTGCTATCACGGACACGCTGATCGACAATCGCGGTCATGGCCGACGAAGCTTCTAGGCCACTATCCGGATAAAGGCATCCGGTTGTCGGATAAGGTCGGTCAAGACCGAGAAGCTTCTCGGCCACCGTCGGATAAGGCTTCCAGCTGTCCGGGTAATGTTGATTTTCAACCGACTTTGAGACCTTATTTATACATGTTACCGGACGTGTTTTTGTACATATCATATATCATTTTTAAGATGTGAACCTCTACTTTAAAACGCCCGAAACATATTTTTCTTCCAAAATTTATAAAAGCCACAAAAATCC
This sequence comes from Orobanche coerulescens, assembly GCA_033398695.1. Classification (NCBI taxonomy): domain Eukaryota; kingdom Viridiplantae; phylum Streptophyta; class Magnoliopsida; order Lamiales; family Orobanchaceae; genus Orobanche; species Orobanche coerulescens. Next base: position 68,844,827 of record CM065810.1, read on the forward strand.
CGATCAAACAAATAGCTCAAATCTGACAGTTTTTCAAAGGTGTTTGATAAAAGTCCCCAAAGAGATTTCAGATTTTACATCAAGAATTTATGGCCGGAAATATGAAAAATTATTTTCAAGTGCTAGGAGGAGCGTATCCGGCATCCAAGAAGGACAACCGAGCCAAATCAAAGGAAGATATTTCAAGATTTCAGCAAACGAGGTGAGGTTATACTGTTTTAATATGTTATGGTCATCGTTGTGTCGTGTAACATGACGACCCGCGAGGGGTCGAAAGAATGAAAGAAAGCCAAGACGAGTCTCACACAGATAAGAATGTTTTATGTGCATTACACAACATGATTTTTGACGATTTATAAGGGTTTAATCTCACTGAGTATGCTCGCGTACTCACACCTCGTCATTTATGTTTTTCAGGCTAAGGAATTGACGAACGGGACAAGCAGAAGATGAATACATACTCCCAACACGATGAAGTTCTAAAGAATAAAAGATGTCGTCGCCATAATTATTATTATTTTTACGAAACACTTGATGTTCTTCAACGAACGTAATTTCAACGGACTATGTCCGAATAATTGATTTCCCATGTTTTTGTAAAACTATACTGATATTTGAATAAACGAGTTTTATTGAAAATTTACTGAATAAAACGCTTCCGCAAATACGCCGAATTTATAAAAAAGATTTTTAAGGAAAAATTGAGCCGTGTAACGTTCTTTTTAATTAAGAAAGTCAGGGCGTTATAGTTGTGTTGAGATTGTTGATCGTGTTGATCATTCTTTGGGGATGGTGATCCCAGGATGGTTATTTTGGATATTGTTGGTCGTGTCGATCTTTCATTATCGGTGTGTCGTTGTTCACTATGGTGAGTCTTTTCATGCTTATTGGATATATGTTTTCCTTCAGTTTCGTTGTTATGTTGCATCGTGACATATCTGGAGTCATATCTGTGTGCCGATTGGTTATGTGCAGGATTTTCAGGGCAGGCACGTATAATCATGTGTAGGTTCATTACCTTCACATTGAGCTGTGCACACGAGATGTACTTCGTGAGACTGATTAGGTACAAGACCACATGTATATTCAATCGATACCCATTGGTGGCTTGATAACGGACACATTTCCGGGTCGGGCGTACTGTGACGTACATCATGAGCAATAATGATTGGTCGTTCATACTCCACATATGATTGGGTATGTTCGACGGTTTGCGACTAGTTGTTCATACGCCCGATGGTATGTTCGATAGTCGTGTTTGTTTCCTTGAGATCCATTGTATGTGATTTGTATGTCGTTTTGAGAATTTTAATCTTTCGAATATCTGTCACTGTGGTTCTTCGTTGGTCTTGTTTGGAGTTTATCATATTGATGATATTCTCGGTTGTGTTTTGACCTTTGATTGGTCGTATTGGAGATTATCATGTTGCTGATATTCTTGGTTGGTATCTTGGTTGATCATGGTTACTGATCATATGATTGTACGGACTTTGTGTCAATGTTTTGGGATTTTGCTGTCATGGGTCTACAGATGTATTGTGTATATTTGGTTCTTATCAGGGTTGGTATTTGATTGTGTGATCCCGGATAGGATTTGGCACGGATGGATTATTCCACACTTATGAGTTATGATGATGTTTTGAGAATTCTTGGTATTGTTTGAATACAATACAGATGGTTGTAGTTGAGTTCATTTCGTCATTTGAGAATGCGAAATGTGGACTATGGTAAGGATTGATTTTATATGGATTGATATGGGTGGTGAGGTTATGACGGTAAGATTACGTTGGTAGTATTCTTACTATGTTATTACATTGGTATATAATTATTTATGATAATGTGATCGTTATCATTGTTGAGTATTGTGGCTGAACCCGTCGTGGGATTTATTTTTAGGTACTCGGATATCGAGCTAGTAGCGGTCGTGAAGGGATGAGCTTCTCGATTGATACTGGTTATGGCATATATTTTTGGAAACTGAGTATTTTACTGTTCGTTATATTCCGTTGCAAATGTATTTTTAACTATGTCTATGTCCGATGCGTGTGTATTTTAAAATGGCTTTCCGGTATTTTACCAACTCGTGTATAACTTTAAAATGGCCGTAAATTTGGTTTAATTCGTGAAACCTTTTTCCTTAAGCAATCTTATCGGTACGTGTAAGCGGTGACTTAACGTACATTTTGAAGCTGTCGAGTTTTGGCATTTGTGGCCTTGAATACTAAATGGTATTTTATGACGGTATTTGAGAACTATATTTTGGAAAACATTTAATTATTCATAAAATATTTTACCATCTTTGCGTCTTTGGTGTGTTTGAAACGATTGTGAAAATGATTTTTAGCCTCGTGGGTTCTTGCGTGAGGCCTACGGCGCTGTAATATCCCCGAATGGTTTTGGGGGTGTTACATTAATCCACCCGAGGGCCTCTGCAATGGTACCAGATTAATATGTCGAAATTTCCAAAAACATTTATAGATGCAGAAATAGCGAATGGTGCATATAGTGGTACACGTGTTTTCCTACCCAAAATTCCATTTATTCCTCTTGAAAAAATAGGAAGTATCTTCCTTTTAAGAGAATTCAACAACTTGTCTTTTGAAAGTTGATCGAGTTGTCTAACTTGAACACGTATATCTTTGAACATACAAGTCTAATTTTGATAAAGTGTCATGAAATTTGTCTCTGAGATACATGTTACCATAATTCGCTTTTTATTTTGATTTTTATCAACTGCTAAGACTCCTGTATTTATCAATATATTACCAAGTCAACTCTAAATTTTTTCGTATGTATGTAATTTGAATACCTTATATTTGTGTTTAAGGCTGGAAAATCTAATAATGATGATTATTAATATTTTTCTATATGAGGATCATGAGTTTTCAAAATTGATTATTTTGAAATATTTTCCGTATTAAAATAATACGAAGTTTTCATTCGATCAAATTGATATAAATAACGGTATACCATAAATATGGCTGAAAAATATTGAATATTAATTTATATTTAAATAATATGCTGGATCGTCATTTTTGAGAAAGGGGAAAATAAAATTATAAACTTGGGATAGCCGTTGATCGCGGAAATCGAATGCGTAATATATTGGTTTTAGTGAGTTATTGATATTGGGATATAAATACTTTGTCAATGTATGGAAATCGAACCTCATGAACTCTAACGTATTTGCTTTATCGACCGGCTATATGAGGCAAGTTATACTTGTTCAGTTCATAATATTTAATGGATAGTTTTGGTTTCATTTCATTTATAATTCATATAGGAATGATATTATAAATGTAAATTGTCGGGATGATATATCTTTGGTCCGTGATATGGAATGTCGGATATCGAGGATAGTTTATCATACTGATATTGATGTCGGGATGATTGTTTATTGAAATTAATAGGATGTACCTCATTCGAGACTATTTGAATAATGGTGTATTCGTTCAGGGATATTGTTCGGGGAAAAGGATATTGTCTTCGGCTTTGAGGTAATTTAAGTATTGCTCAGTTATGAGGATAACTATTCTGATGAATTGTTGTGTATGTTGTATGTTAAGGTTTTGTATAATGACATTCGTATTAACTGTTCGTCGAGGGATGTTAATCCCAGGACCTTTGTTTGGTATTGATGGTTGTGTTGATCGATCGTTGCGGGATGATGATTCCAGAACTGTTGTGTTGAGATTATTGATCGTGTTGATCATTCTTTGGGGATGGTGATCCCAGGATGGTTATTTTGGATATTGTTAGTCGTGTCGATCTTTCATTATCCGTGTGTCGTTGTTCACTTTGGTGAGTCTTTTCATCCTTATTGGATATGTGTTTTCCTTGAGTTTCGTTGTCATGTTGCATCGTGACATATGTGGAGTCATATCTGCGTGCCGATTGGTTATGTGCAGGATTTTCAGGGCGGGCATGTATAATCATGTGTAGGTTCATTACCTTCACATTGAGTTATGCACACGAGACGTACTTCGTGAGACTGATTAGGTACAAGATCACACGTATATTCAATCGATACCCGTTGTTGGCTTGAGCACGGACACATTTCCGGGTCGGGCGTACTGTGACGTACATCTTGAGCAATAATGATTGGTCATTCATACTCCACGTATGATTGGGTATGTTCGACGGTTTGCGACTAATTGTTCATATGCCCGAGGGTATGTTCGATAGTCGGGTTTGTTTCCTTGAGATCCATTGTATGTGATTTGTATGTCATTTTGAGAATTTTAATCTTTCGAATATCTGTCACTGTGGTTCTTCGTTGGTCTTGTTTGGAGTTTATCATATTGATGATATTCTCAGTTGTGTTTTGACCTTTCATTGGTCGTATTGGAGATTATCATATTGTTGATATTCTCGGTTGGTATTTTGGTTGATCATGGTTACTGATCATATGATTGTACGGACTTTGTGTCAATGTTTTGGGATTTTGCTGTCATGGGTCTACAGATGTATTGTGTATATTTGGTTCTTATCAGGATTGGTATTTAATTGTGCGATCCGACAGACAGGATTTGGCACGGATGGATTATTCCACACTTATGAGTTATGATGATGTTTTGAGAATTCTTGGTATTATTTGAATACAATACAGATGGTTGTAGTTGAGTTCATTTCGTCATTTGAGAATGCGAAATGTGGACTATGGTAAGGATTGATTTTATATGGATTGCTATGGGTGGTGAGGTTATGACGGTAAGATTACGTTGGTAGTATTCTTACTATGTTATTACATTGGTATATAATTATTTATGATGATGTGATCGTTATCATTGTTGAGTATTGTGGCTGAACCCGTCGTGGGATTTATTTTTAGGTACTCGGATATTGAGCTAGTAGCGGTCGTGAAGGGATGAGCTTCTCGATTGATGCTGGTTATGGCATATATTTTTGGAAACTGAGTATTTTACTGTTCGTTATATTCCGCTGCAAATGTATTTTTAACTATGTCTATGTCCGATGCGTGTGTATTTTAAAATGGCTTTCCGGTATTTTACCAACTCGTGTATAACTTCAAAATGGTCGTTTGGGTATTTCGTAAATTTGGTTTAATTCGTGAAACCTTTTTCCTTAAACAATCTTATCGGTACGTGTAAGCGGTGACTTAACGTACATTTTGAAGCTGTCGAGTTTTGGCATTTTTGGCCTTGAATACTAAATGGTATTTTATGACGGTATTTGAGAACTATATTTTGGAAAACATTTAATTATTCGTAAAATATTTTAACATCTTTGCCTCTTTGGTGTGTTTGAAACGATTGTGAAAATGATTTTTAGGCTCGTGGGTTCTTGCGCGAGGCCTACGGCGCTGTAATATCCCCGGATGGTTTTGGGGGTGTTACATTAATCCACCCGAGGGCCTCTGCAATGGTACCAGATTAATATGTCGAAATTTCCAAAAACATTTATAGATGCAGAAATAGCGAATGGTGCATATAGTGGTACACGTGTTTTCCTACCCAAAATTCCATTTATTCCTCTTGAAACAAACAGGAAGTATCTTCCTTTTAAGAGAATTCAACAACTTGTCTTTTGAAAGTTGATCGAGTTGTCTAACTTGAACACGTATATCTTTGAACATACAAGTCTAATTTTGATACAGTGTCATGAAATTTGTCTCTGAGATACATGTTATCATAATTCGCTTTTTATTTTGATTTTTATCAACTGCTAAGACTCCTGTATTTATCAATATATTACCAAGTCAACTCTAAATTTTTTCGTATGTATGTAACGGGCTGAATACCTTATATTTGTGTTTAAGGCTGGAAAATCTAATAATGATGATTATTAATATTTTTCTATATGAGGATCATGAGTTTTCAAAATTGATGATTTTGAAATATTTTCCGTATTAAAATAATACGAAGTTTTCATTCGATCAAATTGATATAAATAACGGTATACCATAAATATGGCTGAAAAATATTGAATATTAATTTATATTTAAATAATATGCTGGATCGTCATTTTTGAGAAAGGGGAAAATAAAATTATGAACTGGGGATAGCCGCTGATCGCGAAAATCGAATGCGTAATATATTGGTTTTAGTGAGTTATTGATATTGGGATATAAATACTTTGTCAATGTATGGAAATCGAACCTCATGAACTCTAACGGATTTGCTTTATCGACCATCTATATGAGGCAAGTTATACTTGTTCAGTTCATAATATTTAATGGATAGTTTTGGTTTCATTTCATTTATAATTCATATAGGAATGATATTATAAATGTAAATTGTCGGAATGATATATCTTTGGTCTGTGATATGGAATGTCGGATATCGAGGATAGTTTATCATACTGATATTGATGTCGGGATGATTGTTTATTGATATTAATAGAATGTACCTCATTCGAGATTATTTGAATAATGGTGTATTCGTTCACGGATATTGTTCGGCGAAAAGGATATTGTCTTCGGCTTTGAGGTAATTTAAGTATTGCTGAGTTATTAGGATAACTATTCTGATGAATTGTTGTGTATGTTGTATGTTAAGGTTTCGTATAATGACATTCGTATTAACTGTTCGTCGAGGGATGTTAATCCGAGGACCTTTGTTTGGTATTGATGGTTGTGTTGATCGATCGTTGAGGGATGATGATTCCAGAACTGTTATGTTGAGATTGTTGATCGTGTTGATCATTCTTTGGGGATGGTGATCCCAGGATGGTTATTTTGGATATTGTTAGTCGTGTCAATCTTTCATTATCCGTGTGTCGTTGTTCACTTTGGTGAGTCTTTTCATCCTTATTGGATATGTGTTTTCCTTCAGTTTCGTTGTCATGTTGCATCGTGACATATGTGGAGTCATATCTGCGTGCCGATTGGTTATGTGCAGGATTTTCAGGGCGGGCACGTATAATCATGTGTAGGTTCATTACCTTCACATTGAGTTGTGCACACGAGACGTACTTCGTGAGACTGATTAGGTACAAGATCACACGTATATTCAATCGATACCCGTTGGTGGCTTGAGCACGGACACATTTCGGGGTCGGGTGTACTGTGACGTACATCTTGAGCAATAATGATTGGTCATTCATACTCCACGTATGATTGGGTATGTTCGACGGTTTGCGACTTGTTGTTCATACGCCCGAGGGTATGTTCGATAGTCGGGTTTGTTTCGTTGAGATCCATTGTATGTGATTTGTATGTCGTTTTGAGAATTTTAATCTTTCGAATATCTGTCACTGTGGTTCTTCGTTGGTCTTGTTTGGAGTTTATCATATTGATGATATTCTCAGTTGTGTTTTGACCTTTGATTGGTCGTATTGGAAATTATCATGTTGCTGATATTCTCGGTTGGTATTTTGGTTGATCATGGTTACTGATCATATGATTGTACGGAGTTTGTGTCAATGTTTTGGGATTTTGCTGTCATGGGTCTACAGATGTATTGTGTATATTTGGTTCTTATCAGGATTGGTATTTGATTGTGCGATCCGACGGACAGGATTTGGCACGGATGGATTATTCCACACTTATGAGTTATGATGATGTTTTGAGAATTCTTGGTATTATTTGAATACAATACAGATGGTTGTTGTTGGCCACTAAGTATACTGGATACAGTTTGGAAAATAGTTTAAACAACAAACTGTATGGATTTTAAATCTGAGTGCGTAGCGGAAGTCTTGGATACAGTAGGTTGCTGTGGATACAGCAACTACGTGTATAGTGTATACTTAATTGATCACAGTAATTAAAACAGTAAAAGCTGAAGGTAAATAACACAGTAATTAAAGTGGTTCGAGGTAAATCCCTCTACGTCCACTGGTCCTCCACACAGGAGTAAAAAATTTATTATAATTACTACGTACACAACTACGTAATTATAACAACACACACAATCAATATATCGTTCACACAGATTGATATAAAGATCTTAGCTTAAACCGTTCATACAGATTGGTTTTGAGCTAATGCTTTGACTTGCTTCTTCACACACAGTTCTGAAGCTTCGTCTTCTTCAATGCAAATCCTTCACACACAGTTCCGGAGAAGCACAGATTGTTCAGTCCACACAAGGCTGATCTTGAGTTTGTTCAACGTATAGAAAAGATGGTGAACAACAACTTTTGACTTTAAGAGCTTTCAGCTGATGAAGTGTTGTTCAAGATGATGAGCACTATATATCTCTTTAGATCTTAATTGCAGTAAGCTTTGGAGATATGTTTTGCTCTGATGATAACTTTTGATAGCTTGAGTGTTAGGTGACTGGTGACTGATCTTCAATACCTTCATAAGATATATATAGTCTCTGAAGTATATATCCGTTGAGATGTATCCGTTTGAATGAGATTTCGTTCCAACGGGATTATGACACGATCCGGATTTAGCGGGATTCTGAAGATCTGTTGATTGGCAGTATTTAAATACTTTATCCTTGAGTATTTAAATACTTCTTTATTCAACGGGACTTGACTTCTGGATATTCCTTATTTGTCCTGTTGTGAGCTGTATGGAAGATAACTGTTTTGGAGATTCTAGACAGTTTCCATACTTGTCTTTTACAAGACTTCTTGCTGTACTGAAGGGCTTCACTATATGCTGATTCGAGGCAGGTCTTCGATACAGGATAAAGCCTCAAAGCTTCGATATAGTTTCCTTTACTGTATTCGGATTGGCATATATGTCAAAACCTATTTATCAAATACCATTCGATACAGGGATCGGATATCCCGGCTGTTTCGATACAGGGTTCTTGTTTTCCCAACAATTTCCCCCTTTTTGACAATTTGCCAAGACTTACTTTCTTAACTTTTCAAGTCTTCTTGATGATGCCAAAACCTTCTTCATGAAGTGATCTTCTTTGATGTCTTCTGGCAGATTTCTTGGTCTTTCGTCAAAGGGTCTGACTTTCAGTAACTTAGTCTACAATAATGAACTGCTCGCAGGCGAGTTCGATACAGTTAAGGATTATTACAACTTAGGCTTATGATTGGCGCGCAGGCACAATCTTACAATGTATTCTAAGTTTACAACTGAATTTATGAACTGTTCGTATACTAGTTCGTACAACTTAATTTTCAATCAAGTTATCTAACTTGAGATTGCTATCAAACAATTTAAGTAATCATACATCAACACAGTAGATTACGAGTTGTAATCTTTCAAGACAAACAAACGCTTTTATTGATATTCAAAATGAATTGAGTACAAAGTTTGCTGTTTCGAATAGAAATTACAAAACAAAAATAATATACAGAGATTTCAGCTCCTATCTATAGTCCGCATGCCTCCATGGCCTTTTCCCTGGGTCATTCTCGGTAGGGGTGGGCATGGGACGGGATGGGTCGGGATTGGGCGAATCCCGTCCCGTCCCGAAAATAAATTATCGGGACGGGACGGGACGGGATTGCGTATTTTAAAATTCATCCCGCACGTCCCGATCCTGTTCGGGTTCGGGTCGGGACCGGGACGGGACGGGATATCCCGCACATTTATTGATCTTGACAGAAACTATGAAAAAATGAATGATACAGCTATAAATTTTGTAATTATCAAATGAATGAGGTAGAAATTTTAAAAAAAAAAATCCAAACTAGTCATTCCAAAAAAAAGTGACCCCCAATATCCATTAGAAATTTAAAAAACACACAGAACAAAATAGATAATAACATAAACACGCACAAAGGACAATAGATCAATAATCCAACTGCATAGTGCATATTACATCAACATCAACACGTGAAGATAAAATTCAAATTGAAAGTGCAGAAAACATCAACTTAAAACTGAAAAATTAAAACTGAAATTTTGATGTTTCATACATCATACATCAATTTAGGGTTTACATGATTAAATGATATATAAAAAATTAATTATATTAAATATTACGGGACGGGACGGGATTGATCGGGATGGTCCCGGTCCCATCCCGTCCCATTTAAATAGTAACAGAGCGGGACGGAATGGGATGGGATTGTCATTTTAAGAAACTATCCCGTCCCATCCCGCTAGTTTTCGGGACGGGATCGGAACGGGATCGGGATTTCGGGTTCAAGTGCCCAGCCCTAATTCTCGGTACCACGCTACCAGTTCTGAAGAGAATCATTGCCTCGATCCTGGTATATAGCTCTTCCTTCATAGGATCGATCAAAGGCAAGAATCCAGTCTTCTGGATGGGTGATCCGATCTCCTCTTCTGTGTTTGGATTTCATCTCGATTTGGAGAGGGAGTTTTCCGTCTTCTAGCATCTTCGTAAATTTGTCTGCGGCCTCCGCTAACGTTTTATAGTTCTTGAAGATGGCGTATTCCCTGATGAGTTTGACAAAGTATCTCATCAGTTCGTTCTTCCTCCAATGCTTCACTTCGTCGGCAGTAGGATTGCAGTTGGTCGGCAGACGAATTTCAGAAGGTCTCTGAATAAGAGTTTGCCAAGGGACATTGGGATCATGAAATTCAGGGCGGGAGCCTGAAATCTTAAAACTTTGGGAGGGAGGTTCTAGTTTGTTCAACTCGGCAGTGATGCTGTTTTGAGCAGCCTCAAATTCCCTTTCTTGTTGTAGCTGATTCTCCTAGCACTTCTCTCGCCTCTTCCCCCTTTTTGGCTTCATCAAGACTTTTTAGGATTTCTAGAGAAGCATCTGTTTTGTCTCGATGTTAGTCATTCTCTCTACAAGGGAGGAAAGCGTCTGCGACATATCCTTAATGCATTTGTCGTGGCGCGATTGAGAGCTGTTTTCAATCATAGCACAAGCGGTCTTGGCTTCACTATCATCGTTTTTGTTGCTTCTTCCTTCAAGATTGCTCTGCTTATCTTCCATGATTTTCAAAGCTTGTTTGAAAACTTCTGGCAAAATAGTGAATGCTTCGACAACATGAGATACTTCATGTTTAAGAGTGGTCATTTCTTCCACGGCAGAAGTATGCATCCAATTTAATGCTTTCTCAACGGAAGACAGAGCATTTACTGCATCCTGGATGAATACAGTTTGAAGACCAAGTGCACGCAGGCGCTCTTTCCTTGCAGCAGAAATCGGAGAATCTGGTTGGGCAAGGTCTCCAGAGTTGTTCAACCTTCTTACATTCACGGATGGGCGTGAAGTAAGTTGGACATCCTCAGGTTCGATACCGTCCTCGGATTTCACGGTTGAAGGGGCGGGAGCAGCTTGCTCTGGTTCGGCGACAGGGGGTTGAGAGGCTTCCTCCTGTTGCGAAGATACTTCAGTATGTATGGATACAGGAGGGACTGAATCCTCCTGTGGTCTTTCAGGAACAGCTTCTTCGGTCGCAGCAGGCTCAGGTGCCTATTCCAAAATTTCTTCTACTTCCTCGACTGGAGGGACTGATTCCTCTTCGTCGGGAATGTTCTCATGTTGTGGCGAAGGGGGATTGTTTTGAGTAGAGGGCCCTTCGTCGTCTCTGGGTGGAGAGGCGTCTCTAGCTTCAGCCTCTTCACGACTCATCCTCAGACCTGCTTGAAAACCATCGTCGTCGTCGTCGTCTGAGTCATGATCTTCGTCGTCTTTTGGATTAGTGGGAGAGTCCTCTGACTTGTTCTTTCCTTTCCTCCGAGCGTCAGATTTGTGCAGAAGATGGCTTTCAATTAGTTCCTTGCAGGAGGGATTGTCCCATCGAATCAGGGCCTTAATTTCTGTTGAGTCCGTCACTTCTGAGACGAATCTCTCTTCGTGGCTCCAATCGCTCCAGTTGTACAATGTTTCGTACGGAGCTAGCCTGTAGCCTTTCCATTGCAAAAAACTCTCGTAGGCGTGTTCAATTTGAACAGAAAGAAGGGTCTGATTAATAATCGAGTCAGGGGAGGGACTGCGTACAACGTCTGGAGACGCTGCAACGAGGGATTCCTGTACAGGTATGGGATCCTGTACGGAAGAGGGACTCCTTACAGGGGATGGTGCCCTGAAGGAAGATGGATCCTGTACGGGTGTGGGATACCGCAGAGGAGAAGTAGATTTTGGCTTCAAATGGGCAGCCGACTCGCTAAAGTCTTGATCGTTGGCAGATGTCTCATTATCCGTCCTAGCCGCCAAAGGCTCGGGATCTACTGTCGATACAGTAGGAGACACCTCTTCCACAGGGGTCGGGCCCTGGGGTTCTTCGCCAGTGGGTTGAGCCACGGGGGAGACTTCTTCAGAGGTCTTGGAAAGCCTCCTAAGTCTCTTCTTGGGCTTCTCACCAGCAGTACGTTTCTTGCTGTGAGATCTCTTTCGCTTCTTTGAAGATTCCACTTCTTGGAACTTCAAGGATTCATCTCTTGGATTATCAGAAATTGGCATATGTCTGGTTCTCGGGTGGTTGCAAGACAAGGTGCTCTGGTTATACGCAGTAGGCTTGACGCCTCCTAAGTATATCCTTGAGCTATTCTTCTTCGCATCGGCGGATTGCGTCAGTCCGCACTTCGTTAGGATATAGTTCAACATTAAACCGAAAGATTTCTTCTGGGTGGCAGGTTTGCACACCTCCTCTTATAGGCGCTTCAGGATTATTTGGCACCAATTGACCTTTTAACAGGTCAGAATAGCCACCATCATCCTGAACCTCAAGTTGGTACACATTTCGAATGCACCGATTCGATTTTCAATTATCCTGGAGCAAAAATCATGAAGATACACATAAGGAAGACAAAAGTTTTTCTTGTGACATGTAGTCTGCACCATGTCAACAACTTTGGACCCTGTGAACAGTCCATAAAATTTAGTAATGAGCTTTTGAGACCCGAATGTCTCAAGTTGATCCATGGTCAGGCCATCAGCGGGTAGCCTGTAGATGTTCTAGAGCAGATCGTTATTGATACAAATCTCAACTCCCTGGACTGTAGCAGTGATGTCAGCAACATGACCTCCTTGGGCCAATGACAGAAAACGTACGGCGGCGTTGAGGTAGAATTCCTCAACCAGATGGGTGTCGTATTTGTCAGCAGTCTTGCTTCCAAGGCGATAGAGGCCTTGTTGTTGAAGACGAGTTATGATATACTCCATGGGTTCTGCGTCGTTGGTTTCTGACAGAATCCGCTCAATGATGACAGGTTTGGAGAAGATCCGGCCATCAATGATGTTAGCAGATTTCTTGAGAGCAGGAGAAGAAGATTGTCCAGCCATTGATGATTTCTTAAGAAAAAGGTGCAAGAAAACAATCGAAATATGCAGTAAAATGCAGAAAAGTATGTAGGCTGTTTTTGCTTGAGAACTCTTGAATTTGCAGAAAGCGTAAAGAGTCTCTAATGGCAGATTCAGTCCTTTTATAGTTGGGCGGCGAAATAGGGTTTTGCAGAGTATGAATGGTCAGATTTTAAGGGATGGGGACCGGTTTTGAAATCAACGGTTAAAATGGACTGAGTGTAACTGGTACGCTAATCCATTGAAATGTTTAAAAATATCATCGGGTCCCACTTCTGACATAAGTTGATACCCTAAGTGCATAAAACGGCGGTTTAAAAATAATAAACAATTTAAAAACATCGCCGCTTTTGAGATTCAGTTGTCCAGATGTCGTGTAAGGCATTTAATGTACATGACGTTTGACATAAAAACAGGGCACGTGGACATAAATTATTTTGAAAGGAAATAATATTATATTATATACTGAATCAAAATCCTATAGCATGTGCTGTTTCCGCGTCGATACAACGTTCCCCCTTAAAAAGGTGCTTATAGGTTTTGAATTCCATACAGCAATATTTGGATTAATGCTTAATTAATGGGTCCTACAGTATTCCCCATTAAATATTGCACACGCCAGCTGTAGTATTCATATGTATTAGCTCGCTACTGATCTTTGTATTGACGATTCCGATTGTACAAATAATTAACATTGAATCTTGTATTCTTGGGTCTTACAGCATTCCCCCTCAATTGTTGAGTAAAAACAGTAAATTACTTACAGGGAGTCTGGCTGTAGCATTCCCAATTCTTGTCTGAGCATGTTGAATCTTGCTGTGTCGAGAGGCTTGGTGAAGATGTCGGCTAGCTGAACGTCTGTATGAACTTTTTCCAGGCGAACATCCTTGTTCTCGACGTGATTCCTTATAAAATGATGCTTCATATTGATATGCTTAGTGCGCGAGTGCAGAACAGGATTGTGCGTGATTGCAATTGCACTCGTGCTATCACACATGATTGTAGTCTCTCTAGCATCGATTCCATAGTCTGACAGTTGTTGCTGCATCCAAAGGATCTGCATACAGCAGCTACCAGCAGCATAGTACTCTGATTCAGCCGTGGAAAGAGAGTTAGCCAATTGCTTCTTACTAAACCAAGAAACGAGTCTAGGTCCAAGAAAGTGACAAGTTCCACTTGTACTCTTCCTATCTAGCTTGCAGCCTCCGAGATCCGAGTCGCTGTATCCAACTAAATCGAATCCGCCTTCCTTAGGATACCATAGTCCTGCATCGACTGTTCCTTTAATGTACTTCAGGATTCGTTTAGCTGTATTGAAGTGTGATTCCTTAGGTGCAACTTGGTATCTCGCACATACTCCAACAGCAAACTGGATATCGGGCCTGCTAGCCGTTAGGTACAGGAGCGAACCAATGAGCTTCCTGTAGAGTGATTGGTCAAACGGATTTCCGGTTTCATCAGCACAATTTGCACGGAAGTGCTCATAGGGGTTGGCGAGGATTTGGAAGTGTTCATTCCAAATTTGTTGAGAAGCTCCTTGCTGTATTTCTCCTGGTTGATAAATATACCTGTAGGCAACTGCTTTACCTGCAAACCTAGGAAATAACTAAGTTCCCCCATCATACTCATTTCAAATTTACTTTGCATGAGATGAGAGAACCTTTGACATAGAGCAAGGTTAGTTGAACCAAAAATAATATCATCCACATAGATTTGCACCATAAGAAGGTCATCACCTTCCTGTATCTTGAACAAGGTTTTGTCCATGACACCTTTCTCAAATCCGTTGTTGGTTAGATCTCGGGACGGGGTTTCGTACTGTGCTCTAGGGGCTTGTTTAAGTCCATACAGTGCTTTCCTTAGCCTGTAAACTAGATCGATACCGTCTGTGTTGGCAAACCCTGGTGGTTGTTCAACATAAACTTCTTCTGCAAGATCTCCATTCAGGAAAGCACTTTTGACGTCCATTTGATATACGATAAAACTATTATGGGCGGCAAAGGCTAAAAATATCCTAATGGCTTCTAGTCTCACTACAGGGGCGAAGGTTTCATCATAGTCTATTCCTTCTTCCTGACTATAGCCTTGTGCTACTAGTCTGGATTTGTTCCTTATGATAAGTCCATTTCGATCCTTTTTGTTTCGAAATACCCATTTGGTTCCTATAACCGATTGGTGTGTTGGTCTGGGTACAAGATACCATACATTGTTTCTTTCGAAATCGTTAAGCTCTTCTTCCATAGATGTTATCCAATGAGAATTGTTAAGAGCGTCTATGGTCGAAACAAGTTCGGACTGGGCTAAGAATACAGCGATAGTGCACATATTGAGTCTCCTAAGTTCGTATTGAGATTTCCATTCAGGAAACTGTGAAACTTCAGCATTATATTCTTCTTGTGCACAAAGTACATTTCCTTGTGTACTCTGTATTCTCCTACGAGTAGAAACACCGGCATTAATGTTTCCAATGATCAGCTCTTGCGGGTAATCTCTCAACCATCTTCGGTCGGGTTCTAATTCAGGATCCCGCATCGTATCGAAGATCTTGTGGATACTGACTTCACTTGTACGTTGGCTTCTTCCACATCGATTCTTACCGGTGGGGGGTTGATTTATAAATCAACGATGAGTTCTATGGGTGTTGGTGGATCCAAGATAGATAGATGGTGAATGTTACGAGTGATATCATCTACTCTGTAGGGTCATGGTGTGGTTCGTCGAACACTACATGAATCGATTCCTCGATCGTCGACTTCCTTTTATTAAAGATTAAAGCTTTTTGACGGAGGAGTATCTTACGAATATTCCTTCATCGATTTTTATCAAAGGTTCTAAGTTGGTCCTTCCCATTGTTCAATACATAACACTGCATCCAAAATGTGGAAATACGAAACTAACGGAGTTTTGTTATTCCATACCTCATATCTTTGTTTTGTTGTGGTGCTTGTTGACGATACTGGTTTTGAGTGTAGCATGCTGTATTGGTTGCTTCACCCCAGAAACGCTGTGGCAATTTGCCTGCGGCAATCATTGTCCTTGTTGCTTCTTTCAATGTCCTATTCTTTCGCTCGGCAACACCATTTTGTTGAGGTGTACGGGCAGCTGAGTATTCGTGCTGTATTCCATTCTCCGAATAGTATTGCTTTATAAAGCGGTTAGTAAATTCAAGACTGGTTTAACGAATGCACACGATACTCGATGCTTTTTCATTTTGCAACTTTCTCAGGAGCTCGGGCAGCTTTGATGTTGTTTCCTTCTTCTTGCTAAGGAAGATCGTCCAAGCATACATGGAATAATCATCAACAACAACCATGCAGTATTTCTTACCTCCCAAACTTACTGGGTCTACAGGACCGTAGAGATCCATGTGTAGCATTTCCAACACTCTTTGGGTTGAAAGGTAGGATTTGCTTTTCAGGGTTGACTTGATTTGCTTGCCTTTCTGACATGGTCCGCAGACGCTGTCCTTCTTGAATGACACATTTGGCAAACCTCTAACCATTCCCTGTCTTGAGAGCTTGTTGATTGTCTTGAAGTTGACGTGAGACATCCTCTTGTGCCATAACCAGCTAAGATCTGCAGTGCCTTTGGCAACAAAGCATGGAATTGAGGAGCTCATAGGCTTCCAGTCAGCAATATACATATTACCTGATCTGCTTCCTGTAAGCACAACTTCCTTGGTTTGGGTGTTCTTGAATCTAAAGCGATCTACATAGAACTTCACCGAGAACTGTTTATCACAGAACTGGCTAATACTAAGTAGATTATACTATAAGCCTTCAACATATGCAACATCGGTGACCTTGAATTTCCCGACAAGTAGGTTTCCTTTCCCTCTTGTTCTTCCTTTAGACTTATCACCGAAGCGAACTTTTGGACCGCGACCTTCTACAAAATCAGATAGCTTGCTCTTATCTCCGGTCATGTGACGAGAGCATCCACTATCAAAGTACCAGGTATCCTCCTCTAGAATGTCCTGTAATAAAGAAATTAGGTAGATTTAGGTCCCCTTTGATTTTTGGGTCCATGTATGTTAGTTCCTTTAGGTACCCAAGTTTTCCTGGCAGCAATTGGTTTACTGTATGACATACTTGGTACAGTGTTGCGATATCTATGGGGGGCATATCCGTAGTCATTATAATTATGATAATTATTATGCATGTAAACTTCAGGGTTATTTTTATTAATCCAGTACGAGTGCCGTCTTGGAGGTGGAGCCATTTTCTTAGACCTAACAGCTTGTCTTCTGGGTCTCCAGTTGGATTCCCAATGCTGTTGTTGATACTGAACTGGCATCTGCTGTCTTGAGGGATAACGGGGCTCCTGTATCTAATACCTCGGCGTGCTGTACTGATAGTACTGCCGTGCGGGCCTTTGGTGGTCGGATACAGCCTTCCTTCTGAACGGCTGTTGGCGCTGTTGATATGCTCTGGGAGCATGCTGTTGAGTGCGCCTCACAGGTTGGAATGGCTTATGATTCCGCTGTCTGGTATAGGATTGCGGGGGCGGAATTGCAGCCTTCGGTTTTCTCGATACAGCAGGTTCCTTCACGGGACTAGGGGTATCTTCCGATTCTGGAATGTGTTCCACACTCTTGACGAACACTGTACTAGTTTCCCTTTGTTTGAACAGGAGATGTATCCTAAGCCACTTTTATCATGAGCATGTTGCCCAGTGCTCAGAATTTCTTCCATTCTTTTGGACGATTTCTGAAACGACTTCAGAATGGTCTCAAGTTCAGTTTCTCGCTTTTCGAGAGTTGTGATTTTGGCTTGTAGTAGAACCAAATCATTTGTCTTGCTCTCATTGTGGGTTTTAACCTCATTTAGTTCATGAGCAAGTTGATGATTGCTCTCCATGAGTTTTTCAAAATCGACCTTGCTGGTTTCAGAATCAAGAGACATATTTTCATAATTTATTTTCAGCAAGTCATTTGCATCTTTTAGCTCTAAATTTGTTAATTGAAGCTATATATTCTCAGTTTTTAGAGTCTCATGGGCCTTTTGAATGTTTTTAAATTCATTCATCATATTTTCGAAAGTATGAGATGCATTTGACGGAATAGTTGAGGTTGAACTTACCTCATCGTCGCTGTCTTCACCTTCTGGAACATCTTTGGCCATAAAGCACATATATGCTTTATCATCGAACTCATCGTCAGATGAATCACTTTCAGTGACCACCTGAAGACAATCTGCTGATTTGGATGGTGTGGGGGAGGCTTCTGATTCTCCAATCAGGGCCTTGAGCTTGTCTTTCCAAGCACGCCTTCTTTCATCTCTCTCTTGTTGCTCGGCCTCAGGCAATCTTTGGACTTTGGGATGAGGACATTTATTTGCATAATGCCCTGGTTTCCTGCAATTATAGCACAGGTTAGCATCACCAGATGATGTTTCGGTACTTACCTTGTGGACAGGTTTGGGCACGTAGGAGTCTTTCCAGTGTTTGATGAACTTTTTGAATTTATGCATGAGAAGCGCCATTTCATCTTGAGACGGGATGTCGTGCCTTCATCGGCATTCTTGTGGCCGGGCTTCGACGAGCCGGGCATCTTTGTGTCGACGGTTCGTCTGACTAGAGCTGTGACCTTTGAAGGAGATTCTTCAGCTTTCTCTCTTCTGTCAATATCATACTCAAAAGCTTGGAGGTCAGAAAAGAGATCAAAAGTAGATATTTCATTAAGATTACAGGATACACGCATAGCTGTGGTCTTAATGTACCATCGGGCTGGGAGAGATCTGAAAATTTTTAAGTTCTTCTCCTTTTGGGTGTAAATTTTGCCTAACGCTTCAAGTTCACCAACAATACCAGTGAATATGAGGTCAAGTTCCTCAAGTGTTTCAGTTGGTTTCATTTCAAAAGATTCAAATTGCTGAGTTAGTTTTGAAATCTTGTTTTATTTTGAGAGCTCAGTTCCCTCACAAATCAACTTGAGTTTATCCCAGATTTCTTTGGCTGTTTTGCAGCTTTTTACCTTTGAGAACGTGCCTTTGTCAAGAGTGACAAATAACGCGTTCTTAGCCACATTGTCGAGATTGGCTCGCTTCCTTTCATCTGTTGTCCATTGCTCGCGTTCCTTCTCGAGCATTTCAGCATGGGCTTGGCCCTCAATCCTTGCGGCCGGATTTACCTTCATGATCTTGATAGGACCATCCTGTATAACAAAAATCATCTCTTCGTGCATTGCTGCAAGATGAGCCTCCATCCTAATTCTCCAGTCGTCAAATTCGTTAATAGAGAACATAGGGACTTTGTTAATCATAGAAGTATCCATACTGATAATACAGGAATGAAAGAGACTGTTTTGAAAATAAGTGATTTGAATCTGATTCGGTTAAGAATACGACTGATTCTTTTTAGAATCAACCGCTCCGATACCACTTGTTGGCCACTAAGTATACTGGATACAGTTTGGAAAATAGTTTAAACAACAAACTGTATGGATTTTAAATCTGAGTGCGTAGCGGAAGTCTTGGATACAGTAGGTTGCTGTGGATATAGCAACTAAGTGTATAGTGTATACTTAATTGATCACAGTAATTAAAACAGTAAAAGCTGAAGGTAAATAACACAGTAATTAAAGTGGTTCGAGGTAAACTCCTCTACGTCCACTGGTCCTCCACACAGGAGTAAAAAGTTTATTATAATTACTATGTACACAACTACGTAATTATAACAACACACACAATCAATATATCGTTCACACAGATTGATATAAAAATCTTAGCTTAAACCGTTCACACAGATTGGTTTTGAGCTAATGCTTTGACTTGCTTCTTCACACACAGTTCTGAAGCTTCGTCTTCTTCAATGCAAATCCTTCACACACAGTTCCGGAGAAGCACATATTGTTCAGTCCACACAGGGCTGATCTTGAGTTTGTTCAACGTATAGAACAGATGGTGAACAACAACTTTTGACTTTAAGAGCTTTCAGCTGATGAAGTGTTGTTCAGGATGATGAGCACTATATATCTCTTTAGATCTTAATTGCAGTAAGCTTTGGAGATATGTTTTGCTCTGATGATAACTTTTGATAGCTTGAGTGTTAGGTGACTGGTGACTGATCTTCAATACCTTCATAAGATATATATATCCTCTGAAGTATATATCCGTTGAGATGTATCCGTTTGAATGAGATTTCGTTCCAACGGGATTATGACACGATCCGGATTTAGCGGGATTCTGAAGATCTGTTGACTGGCAGTATTTAAATACTTTATCCTTGAGTATTTAAATACTTCTTTATTCAACGGACTTGACTTGGATATTCCTTCTTTGTCTGTTGTGAGTCAGATGGAAGATAACTGTTTTGGAGATTCGATACGCTTTCCATACTTGTCTTTACAAGACTTCTTGTCAGCATCAAGGGCTTCACTATATGCCGATTCGAGGTGTCTTCGATACAGATAAAGCCTCAAAGCTTCGATACGCTTCTTTCTTGTATTCGGATTGGCATATATGTCAAAACCTCTTTATCAAATACCATTCGATACAGGGATCGGATATCCCGACTGTTTCGATACAGGGTTCTTGTTTTCCCAACAGTTGTAGTTGAGTTCATTTCGTCATTTGAGAATGCGAAATGTGGACTATGGTAAGGATTGATTTTATATGGATTGCTATGGGTGGTGAGGTTATGACGGTAAGATTACGTTGGTAGTATTCTTACTATGTTATTACATTGGTATATAATTATTTATGATGATGTGATCGTTATCATTGTTGAGTATTGTGGCTGAACCCGTCGTGGGATTTATTTTTAGGTACTCGGATATCGAGCTAGTAGCGGTCGTGAAGGGATGAGCTTCTCGATTGATACTGGTTATGGCATATATTTTTGGAAACTGAGTATTTTACTGTTCGTTATATTCCGCTGCAAATGTATTTTTAACTATGTCTATGTCCGATGCGTGTGTATTTTAAAATGGCTTTCCGGTATTTTACCAACTCGTGTATAACTTTAAAATGGACGTTTGGGTATTTCGTAAACTTGGTTTAATTTGTGAAACCTTTTTCCTTAAACAATCTTATCGGTACGTGTAAGCGGTGACTTAATGTACATTTTGAAGTTGTCGAGTTTTGGCATTTTTGGCCTTGAATACTAAATGGTATTTTATGACGGTTTTTGAGAACTATATTTTGGAAAACATTTAATTATTCGTAAAATATTTTAACATCTTTGCCTCTTTGGTGTGTTTGAAACGATTGTGAAAATGATTTTTAGCCTCGTGGGTTCTTGCGCGAGGCCTACGGCGCTGTAATATCCCCGGATAGTTTTGGGGGTGTTACATTAATCCACCCGAGGGCCTCTGCAATGGTACCAGATTAATATGTCGAAATTTCCAAAAACATTTATAGATGCTGTTGGGAAAAACAAACACCCTGTATCGAAACAGCCGGGATACCCGAATCCCTGTATCGAATGTTATTTAGAGGTTTTGACATATATGCCAAATACAATAAAGGAAACTGTATCGAGTCTTTAAGGCTTTATCCTGTATCGAAGACCTTCCTCGAATCAGCATAAGTGAAGCTCGTCAGTACAGCAAGAAGACTTGTAAAAGACCAAGTATGGAAACTGTCTCGACACCCTAAGTACAGTCATCTTCCATACAGTTCACAAAAGGACAAGAAAGAACACAAGTCAAGTCCCGTTGAACAAAGAAGTATTTAAATACTCAAGGATAAAGTATTTAAATACTGCCAGTCTTCAGATCTTCAGAATCCCGCGAAATCCGGATCATGTCATATTCCCGTTGAAGGACATCTTATTCAAACGGATATATCTCAACGGATACTTTCTTCAGAGACTATATATATCCTTGAAGACATTGAAGATCAGTTACCAAAGTAACCTAATACTCAAGCTATCAAAGTTATCATCAGAGCAAACATATCTCAATAGCATACTGCAATTTAGAACGAAAGAGATATACAGTGCTCAACATCAAGAACAGCCATCATCAGCTCAAGAACTTGATATTCAAAGCTGCTGTTCTTACCTGGTTACCTACCTTTTACCTCTGTGTAAAAACCGAGCTCTGT
The DNA here is from genome assembly GCA_033398695.1 of Orobanche coerulescens. NCBI lineage: Eukaryota > Viridiplantae > Streptophyta > Magnoliopsida > Lamiales > Orobanchaceae > Orobanche > Orobanche coerulescens. Next base: position 68,866,981 of record CM065810.1, read on the forward strand.
GTGAACTCAACAAGTTATTCTGACCTGTGTGGGACGAATAAGGACGAAGCTTTGGAACTGTGTGTGAAGAAGCTAGTCAAGAAGGAAGCTTTAACCAATCTGTGTGAACGGTTGAAAGTGACATTCTTTGTATCAATCTGTGTGAACGATACAAGGATAGGTTTGTTTATAATTACGTAGTTGTGTACGCAGTAATTATAATAAACTTTACTCTGTGTGGAGGACCGGTGGACGTAGAGGGGTTTACTTGAACCACTTAAATTAATGTGTCATTTACCTTGACTTTTCTGCTTTTAAATTCTTGTGATATATTAAGTATACACCAAATACTTCGTTCTTGTATCCACGGCAACTAATCGTATCCAAGACTTCCGCTACGCACTCGATTTAGATTCCGTATGCTTTGTTGTTTAAACTATTTTCCAAATCGCATCCAAGATACTTAAGTGGCCAACAAGTGGTATCGAGCGGTTGATTCTAAAAAGAATCGATCGTATTTCTTTTTAACCGAATCGATTCAAATCACTTATTTTCAAAACAGTCTCTTTCATTCCTATATTATCGATGGATACTTCTATGATTAACAAAGTCCCTATGTTCTCTATTAACGAATTTGACGATCGAGAATTAGAATGGAAGCTCATCTTGCAAAGAATGCACGAAGAGATGATTTTTGTTATACAGGATGGTCCGATCAAGATCATGAAGGTCAATCCAGCCGCAAGGATTGAGGGCCAAGCCCATGCTGAAATGCTCGAGAAGGAACGCGAGCAATGGACAACCGATGAAAGGAAGCGAGCCAATCTCGACGTGGCTAAGAACGCGTTATTTGTCACTCTTGACAAAGGCACGTTCTCAAAGGTAAAGAGCTGCAAAAAATCCAAAGAAATCTGGGATAAACTCAAGTTAATTTATGAGGGAACTGAGCTCTCAAAAGAAAACAAGATTTCAAAACTTACTCAGCAATTTGAATCTTTTGAAATGAAACCAACGGAAACACTTGAGGAACTTGACCTCAGATTTACTGGTATTGTTGGTGAACTTGAAGCGTTGGGCAAGATTTACACCAAAAAGGAGAAGAACTTAAAAATTTTCAGATCTCTCGGCCCGATGGGACATTAAGACCACGGCTATGCGTGTATCCCGTAATCTTAATGAAATATCCACTTTTGATCTCTTCTCCGACCTTAAAGCTTTTGAGTATGACATTGTCGAAGAGAGAAAGTCAAGAGTCTCCTTCAAAGGTCACGGCTCAGTATCGAACCGCCGACACAAAGATGCCCGGCTCGTCAAGCCCGGCCACAAGAACGTTGATAAAGGACGCATTTACATCCCGTCACAAGATGAAATGGCGCTTCTAATGCATAAATTCAAAAAGTTCATCAAACGATCTGAAAGACTCCTACAGCCCAAACTTGTCAACAAGGTAAGTACCGAAACATCATCCGGTGATGCTAACTCGTGTTATAATCACAGGAAACTGTGCCATTATGCAAACAAATGTCCTCATCCCAAAGTCCAAAGATTGCACGAGGCCGAGCAACAAGAGAGAGATGAAAGAAGACGTGCTTGGAAAGACAAGCTCAAGGCCCCGATTGGAGAATCGAAGCCTCCCCACACCATCCAAATCACAGAATGTCTTCGGTGGTCATCGAAAGTGATTCATCGGACGATGATTTCGATGATAAAGCATACATGTGCTTTATGGCCAAAGATGTTCCGTAAAGTGAAGGCTGACGATGAGGTAAGTTCAACCTCAGCTATTCCATCTAATGCATCTCATACTTTCGAAAATATGATGAATGAATTCAAAAACATTCAAAAGGCCCATGAGACTCTAAAAACTGAGAACATACAGCTTCAATTAACAAATCTAGAGCTGAAAGATGAAAATGACTTGCTGAAAATAAACTATGAAAATATGTCTCTTGATTGCGAAACCAGCAAAGTCGATTTTGAAAAACTCATGGAGAGCAATCATCAACTTGCTCATGAACTAAATGCGGTTAAAACCCATAATGAGAGCAAGACAAATGATTTGGTTCTACTATAAACCAAAATTACAACTCTTAAAAAGCGAGAAACTGAACTTGAGACCATTCTGAAGTCTTTTGAAAAATCGTCCAAAAGAAAGGAAGAAATTCTGAGCACTGGACAACATGCTCATGATAAAAGTGGCTTAGGATACAGCTCATGTTCGAATAAAGGTAAAACTAGTACTGTGTTCGTCAAGAGTGTGGAACACATTCCAGAATCGGAAGATTCTCCTAGTCCCATAAAGGAACCTGCTGTACCGAGAAAACCGAAGGCTGCAATTCCGCCCCCACAACTCTACTATTCGAGACAGTGGAACCAACAGCCACTCAGAAGGCGTAATCTACAGCATGCTCCACAAGCATATCATCAAAGCCGACAGTCATTCAGAAAGAAGGCAGTATCCAACCACCAAAGGCCCGCACAGCAGTACACTCAGTACAGTGCGCCTAGGTATTGGATACAGGAGCCTCGTTATCCCTCAAGACAGCAGATGCCAGTTCAGTATCAACAACAGCATTGGGAATCCAACTGGAGACCCAGAAGACAAGCTGTTAGGCCTAGGAAAATGGCTCCACCTCCTAGACGGCACTCGTACTGGAATAATAATAATAACCCTGAATTTTACATGCATAGTAATTATCATGATTATAACAACTACGGATATGCCCCCCGTAGATATCGCAACACTGTACCGAGTACATCCTACAGTAAACCAATTGCTGTCAGGAAAATCTGGGTACCTAAAGGAACTAACATATATGGACCCAAAAATCAAAGGGGACCTAAATCTACCTAATTTCTTTGTTACAGGACATTCTAGAGGAGGATACATGGTACTTCGATAGTGGATGCTCTCGTCACATGACCGGAGACAGGAGCAAGCTATCTGATTTTGTAGAAGGTCGCGGTCCGAAAGTTCGCTTCGGTGATAAGTCTAAAGGAAGACAAGAGGGAAAGGAAACCTACTTGTCGGGAAATTCAAGGTCACCGATGTTGCATATGTTGAAGGCTTACAGTATAATCTACTTAGTATTAGCTTGCCTGTGATAAACAGTTCTCGGTGAAGTTCTATATAGATCGCCAGAGAGTCAAGAACACCTGGACCAAGGAAGTTGTGCTTACGGAAGCGATCGTGTAATATGTACATTGCCGATGGAAGCCTATGAGCTCCTCAATTCCATGTTTTGTTGCCAAAGGCACTGCAGATCTTAGCCGGCTATAGCACAAGAGGATGTCTCACGTCAACTTCAAGACGATCAACAAGCTTTCAAGACAGGGTATGGTTAGAGGTTTGCCGATGTGTCATTCAAGAAGGACGTCGTCATGACCATGCCAGAAAGGCAAGCAAATCAAGTCAACCACGAAAATCAAATCCTACCTTACAACCCAAAGAGTGTTGGAAATGCTACACATGGATCTCTACGGTCTGTAGATCCAGTAAGTTTGGGAGGTAAGAAATATTGCATGGTTGTTGTTGATGATTATTCCGGTATGCTTGGACGATCTTTCTTAGCAAGAAGAAGGAAACAACATCAAGCTGCCCGAGCTCCGGAGAAAGTTGCAGAATGAAAAAGCGTCGAGTATCGTGAGCATTCGTTCCGACAGAGGTACCGAATTTACTAACCGCTTTATAGAGCAATACTGCTCGGAGAATGGAATACAAAGACGAATACTCACCGCCCATACACCTCAACAAAATGGTGTTGCCGAGCGAAAGAATAGGACGTTGAAAGAAGCAACAAGGACAATGATTGCCGCAAGCAAATTGCCACGTTGCTTCTGGGGTGAAGCAACCAATACAGCGTGCTACACTCAAAACCGTTGTATCGTCAACAAGCACCACAACAAAACAGCTTACGAGGTATGGAATAACAAAACTCCATTAGTTTTGTATTTTCACATTTTTGGATGCAGGTGTTATGTATTGAACAATGGGAAGGACCAACTTAGAACCTTTGATGAAAAATCAGATGAAGGAATATTCGTAGGATACTCCTCCGTCAGAGAAGCTTTCAGAATCTTTAATAAAAGGAGGCTGACGATTGAGGAATCAGTTCATGTAGTGTTCGACGAACCACACCATGACCCTACAGGAGTAGATGATATCACTCAGGACATGCACCATCTATCTATCTTGGATCCACCTACACCCATAGAACCTGTAGTTGATTTAGAAATCAACCCCGCAGCTGTAAGAATCGATGTGGATGAAGCCGATTGCATGTCGAAGCCGTACCCACGTAAACCTTCGATACAAGACGGATCTGAACTAGAACCCGACCGAAGATGGTTGAGAGATCACCCGCAAGAGCTGATCATTGGAAACATTAATGCAGGTGTTTCTACTCGTAGGAGAATACAGAGTACCCAAGGAAATGTACTTTGTGCACAAGAAGAATCTAATGCTGAAGTCTCACGCTTCGAATGGAAATCTCAATCCGAACTTAGAGATCGAATATGTGCACTATCGCCGTATTCTTAGCCCATCGAACTCGTTTCGACCATAGACGCTCTTAACAACTCTCATTGATAACATCTATGGAAGAAGAGCTTAACGGTTTGAAAGAAACAATGTATGGTATCTTGTACCTGCATCTGACACACCAATCGGTTATAGGAACCAAATGGGTATTTCGAAACAAAAAGGATTGAAATGGACTTATCATAAGGAACAAATCCAGACTAGTAGCACAAGGCTATTGTCAGGAAGAAGGAATCGACTATGATGAAACCTTCGCCCCTGTAGCGAGACTAGAAGCCATTAGGATATTTTTAGCCTTTGCCGCCCATAAAAGTTTTATCGTATACCAAATGGACGTCAAGAGTGCTTTCCTGAATGGAGAGCTTGCAGAAGAAGTTTATGTTGAACAACCACCAGGGTTTGCCAACACAGACGGTATCGATCTAGTTTACAGGCTAAGGAAAGCATTGTACGGACTTAAACAAGCCCCTAGAGCCTGGTACGAAACCCTGTCCCAAAGATTCAACCAACAACGGATTTGAGAAAGGTGCTGTCGACAAAACCTTGTTCAAGATACAGGAAGGTGATGACCTTCTAATGGTACAAATCTATATCGATGATATTATTTTTGGTTCAACTAACCTTGCTCTATGTCAAAGGTTCTCACATCTCATGCAAAGTAAATTTGAAATGAGTATGATGGGGGAACTTAGTTATTTCCTAGGTTTGCAGGTAAAGCAGTTGCCTACAGGTATATTCATCAACCAGGAGAAATACAGCAAGGAACTTCTCAACAAATTTGGAATGAACACTTCCAAATCCTCGCCAACCCCCATGAGCACTTCCATGCAAATTAGTGCTGATGAAGCCGGAAAGCCGTTTGACCAATCACTCTACAGGAAGCTCATTGGTTCGCTCCTGTACCTAACGGCTAGCAGGCCCGATATCCAGTTTGCTGTTGGAGTGTGTGCGAGATACCAAGTTGCACCTAAGGAATCACACTTCAATCTGACTAAACGAATCTCAAATACATTAAAGGAACAGTCGATGCAGGACTGTGGTATCCTAAGGAAGGCGGATTCGATTTAGTTGATACTGACTCGGATCTCGGAGGTCGCAAGCTAGATAGGAAGAGTACAAGTGGAACTTGTCACTTTCTCGGACCTAGACTCGTGTCTTGGTTCAAGAAGAAGCAATTGGCTAACTCTCTTTCCACGGTGAATCAGTACTATGTCTTTGGTAGTCTGTATGCAGATCCTTTGGATGCGGCAACAACCGCCGATTATGGAATCGATGCTAGAGAGACTCCAATCATGTGTGATAGCACGAGTGCAATTGCAATCACGCACAATCGCTTTTGCACTCGCGCACTAAACATATCAACATGAAGCGTCATTTTATCAGAATCATGTCGAGAACAAGGATGTTCGCACGAAAAAGTTCATACGCACATCCACCGGCCGACATTTTCACCAAGCCTCTCGACACAGCCAAAGATTCAACATGCTCGTAATGTAACTGGGAATACTACGGCGGACTCCTGTAAGTAAATTTACTGCTTTTACTCAACAATTGAGGGGGAATGTCAGAAGACCCGTGAATACTGATTCAACATTAATTATCTATACACTTAATCATCAATACAAGATCGTAGCGAGGGAACGAATATGAATCCTACACTGTGTGTGCAATAATTAAGGGGGAATCTCAGAGACCCATGAATACAAAGATTAATCCAAATATTCTGTATGGAATTTAAAACCTATTAGTACCTTTTTAAGGGGGAACGCAGATTCGACATGAGAACAAAGACATGCTATAGGATTTCGATTCAAGATATAATATAATATTATTTCCTTTTAAAATAATTTTTGTCCACGTGCTGCCTTTATGTCAAACGTCATGTTCATTAAATGCCTTACACGACATCCGACAATCGAATCTCAAAAGCCGCGATGTTTTTAAATTGTTTATTATTTTTAAACCGCCGTTTTAGGCATTTAGGGTATCAACCTATGTCAGAAGTGGGACCCACTGTATTTTAAAACCTTTTAATGGATTAGCGTACCAGTTACACTAAATCCATCTTGACCGTTGATTTCAAAACCGGTTCCCATCCCTTAAAATCTGACCATTCGTACTCTGCAAAACCCTATTTCGCCGCCCAAGTATAAAAGGACTGTATCTGCCATTAGAGACACTTTACGCTTTCTGCAATTACAAGAGTTCTCAAGCAAACGGCCTACATATTTTCTGCATATTCACTGCGAATTTCGATTGTTTTCTTCCACCTTTGTTTTAAGAAAACATCAATGGCTAGTCAATCTTCTTCCCCTGTTCTGAAGAAATCCTCCAACATCATTGATGGCCGGATCTTCTCCAAACCTGTCATCATCGAGCGTATTCTCTCGGAAACCAACGACTCAGAACCGATGGAGTATATCATTACTCGTCTTGAACAACAAGGTCTCTATCGCTTCGGGAGCAAGACCGCCAACAAATACGACGCCCATCTGGTTGAGGAATTCTACCTCAACGCCGCCGTCCGTTTTCTGTCACTAGCCCAGGGAGGACATGTTGCTGACATCACTGCAACAGTCCAAGGAGTGGAAATCTGTATCAATCGCGATCTACTCCAGAGAATCTACAGGCTGCCCGCCGACGGCCTGACCATGGACCAACTTGAGACGTTCGGGTCTCAAGAGCTTATTACCAAATTTTATGGACTATTTACAGGGTCCAAAATGGTTGATATGGTGACAACCACTTGTCACAAGAAAAATTTTCTTCTTCATTTTGTTTATCTTCATGACTTTTGCTCCAGGATCATTGAAAACCGAACCGGTGCGTTCGAGATGTGCACGAACTTAAGGTTCAGAATGATGGTAGCTATTTTGACCTGTGAAAAGGTCAATTGGTGCCAAATAATTCTGAAATGTCTTCAAGAAGAGGTGTGCAAACCTGCCACCCAAAAGAAATCCTTTGGTTTAATGCTGAACTACATTCTGACGAAGTGCGGACTGACGCAATCCGCCGATGCCAAGAAAAATAGCTCGAGGATATACTTAGGAGGCGTCAAGCCCACTGCGTATAACCAGAGCACAATGCATTGCAACCACCCGAGAACCAGGCACATGCCTATTTCTGCCAACCCAAGAGATGAAACCGTGAAGGTCCCAGAAATGGAATCTTCAAAGAAGAAGCGAAAGCGATCTCACAGCAAGAAACACTCTGCTGGTGAGAAGCCCAAGAATAGACTCAGGAGGCTCTCAAAAATCAAAGCCAAGCACTCCAAGGATGTCTCGCCCGTGGCGCAACCCACTGATGAAGAACCCCAGGGCCCAACCCCTATGGAAGAGGTGTCTCCTACTGCATCGACAGTAGATCCCGAGCCTTTGGCGGCTACGACGGATATAGAGACATCTGCCAACGCTCAAGACTTTAGCGAGTCGGCTGCCCATTCGGAGCCAAAAGCTACTTCTCCTCTGCGGGATCCCACACCCGTGCAGGATCCAATTTCCTTCGGGGCACCATCCCCTGCAAGGAGTCCATCTTCCGTACAGGATCCCATACCTGTACAGGAATCCTCAAACAGCGTCTGCACGTTATTCAAGTCCCTCCCGACTCGATCATAAATCAAACACTTCTTTCGGTTCAAATTGAACACTGCATTTAAAGATTTCGCAATGGAAAGGCTACAAAGCTAGCTCTGCATTTACACACCGCATACAATTGGAGCGATTGGAGCCACGAAGAGAGATTCGTCTTGAAGTAATGCACTCAATCAAATTGAGGCCCCGTCGATGGGACAACGCCTCTTGCAAGGATCTAATTGAAAGCCACCTGCTGCACAAATCTGACGCCAGAAGAAAAGGAAAGAAGAAGTCAGAGGATTCTCCCATTAATCCAAAAGATGACGACGATCATGACTCAAACGACGACGGCGATGCTCTTCAAGCAGGTCTGAGAATGAGTCGTGAAGAGGCTGAAGCCCGAGACGCCTCTCCACCCAGAAAAGACGAAGGGCCTTCTACCCAAGCCAATCCCCCTTCGCCACAGCCGGAGAACATTCCCGACCAAGAGGAATTAGTCCCTCCAGTCGAGGAAGTTTAAGAAATTTTGGAACAGGCACCCGAGCCTGCTGCGACCGAAGAAGCTATTCCTGAAAACCAACAGGAGGATTCAGTCTCTCCTGCATCCATATCTGCCGAAGAACCTTCGCCACAGGACGGTTCTGAACCAACTGTCGCCGAACCACAGGAAGCTGCTCCCGCCCCTTCAACCTTGGAATCCGAGGACGGTACCGAACCTGAGGATGTCCAACATACTTCACGTCCATCCGTGAATGTAAGAAGGTTGAACGGCGCTGCAGACTTCGCCGAACCAGACTCTCCCATCTCTGCTGCACGAAAAGAGCGCCTGCGAGCTCTTGGCCTTCAGACTGTATTTATCCAAGATGCAGTAAATGCTCTATCTTCCGTTGAAAAGGCACTGAATTGGATGCACACCTCTGCCGTCGAAGAAATGACCACTCTTCAACACGAAGTATCTCGAGTTGTCGACGCATTCATTCTTTTGCCAGAAGTTTTCAAGCAAGCCTTGAAGATCATGGAAGATAAACAGGAGAAACTGCTGAAGGAGGAAGCTACAAAGACAAGGATTGCTGAAGCCAAGACCGCTTGTGCAATGATTGAGAACAGCTCTCAACTGCGTGCTCACGACAAATGCATTCAAGAAATTTCGCAGACTCTTTCCTCCCTTGTTGAAAGAATAAACAGCATCGAGACCAAACATGACGCCGCTCTTGAAATCCTGCAAAGTCTTGATGAAGCCAAAAAGGGGGAAGAGGCACGAGAAGCTGCAAGGAGAATAAGGCTGCAACAAGAAAGGGAATTTGAGGCTGCTCAGAACAGTATCACTGCCGAATTGAACAAGCTAGCACCTTAATCCCAAAGCTTTAAAATTTCAGGCTCCAGACTGGAATTCCATGACCCTAATGTCCCTTAGCAAACTCTTATTCAGAGACCTTCGGAAATACGTCTGCCGACCAACCGCAACCCAACTGCCGACGAAGTGAAGCACTGGAGGAAAAATGAACTGATGAGATATTTTGTCAGACTCATCAAGGAATCCGCCATCTTCAAAAATTATAAAACGTTAGCGGAAGCGGCAGATAAATTTTCAAAGATGCTAGAAGAAGGTAAACTCCCTCTCCAAATCGAAATGAAATCAAAACATAGAAGAGGAGATCGGGTCACCCATCCAGAAGATTGGATACTTGCCTTTGATCGTTCATATGAAGGAAGAGCGATATACCAGGAACGAGGCAATGATTCTCCTCAAAACTGGTGGCGTGACACCGAGAATGAACAAGGAAAAAGACCATGGAGGCATGCGGATTATAGATAAAGAGCTGAAATTTATGTATATTATTTTTTTTAATTTCTATTCGAAACAGCAAACTTTGTACTCAATCATTTTGAATATCAATAAAATAGTTTGTTTGTATTGAAAGATTACAACTCGTAATCTACTGTGTTAATGTATGATTACTTAAAATTGTTTGATAGGAATCTCAAGTTAGATAAACTTGATTGAAAAATAAGCTGTACGAACTAGTCTACGAACAGTTCATAATTTCAGTTGTAAACTTAGAATACATTGTAAGATTGTGTCTGCGCGCCAATCATAGGCTTAAGTTGTAATAAATCTCAAACTGTGTCGAACGTGCCTGCGAGCAGTTCATTATTGTAGACTAAGTCACTAAGTCAGACCTATTGACAAAAGACCAAGAAATCTGCCAGAAGTCATCAAAGAAGAATGCTTCATAAAGAAGGTTTTGGCATCATCAAGAAGACTCGAAGAGTTAAGTAAGAAGGTCTTGGCAAATTGTCAAAAAGGGGGAAATTGTTGGGAAAAACAAACACCTCAGATCGAAGCAGTAGGGATACCCGAATCCTCAGATCGAATGTTATTTAGAGGTTTTGACATATATGCCAAATACAAGAAAGGAAATCGTATCGAGGCTTTAAGGCTTTATCCTCAGATCAAGACTCCGCCGAATCAAAGATAAGTGAAGCTCACAAGACAAAGCAAGAAGACTTGTAAAAGACCAAGTATGGAAACTGTCTCGACACCCTAAATACAGTCATCTTCCATACAGTTCACAAAAGGACAAGAAAGAACACAAGTCAAGTCCCGTTGAACAAAGAAGTATTTAAATACTCAAGGATAAAGTATTTAAATACTGCCAGTCTTCAGATCTTCAGAATCCCGCGAAATCCGGATCATGTCATATTCCCATTGAAGGACATCTTATTCAAACAGATATATCTCAACGGATACTTTCTTCAGAGACTATATATATCCTTGAAGACATTGAAGATCAGTTACCAAAGTAACCTAATACTCAAGCTATCAAAGTTATCATCAGAGCAAACATATCTCAATAGCATACTGCAATTTAGAACGAAAGAGATATACAGTGCTCAACATCAAGAACAACCATCATCAGCTCAAGAACTTGATATTCAAAGCTGCTGTTCTTACCTGGTTACCTACCTTTTACCTCTGTGTAAAAACCGAGCTCTGTGTGAACTCAACAAGTTATTCGACTGTGTGGGACGAATAAGGACGAAGCTTTGGAACTGTGTGTGAAGAAGCTAGTCAAGAAGGAAGCTTTAACCAATCTGTGTGAACGGTTGAAAGTGACATTTTTTGTATCAATCTGTGTGAACGATACAAGGATAGGTTTGTTAATAATTACGTAGTTGTGTACGCAGTAATTATAATAAACTTTTTACTCCTGTGTGGAGGACCAGTGGACGTAGAGGGGTTTACCTCGAACCACTTAAATTACTGTGTCATTTACCTTCAGCTTTTACTGTTTTAAATTACTGTGATATATTAAGTATACACCAAATACTTCGTTGCTGTATCCACGACAACTAACTGTATCCAAGACTTCCGCTACGCACTCAGATTTAGATTCCGTACAGTTTGTTGTTTAAACTATTTTACAAACTGTATCCAGTATACTTAAGTGGCCAACAGATGCAGAAATAGCGAATGGTGCATATAGTGGTACACGTGTTTTCCTACCCAAAATTCCATTTATTCCTCTTGAAACAAATAGGAAGTATCTTCTTTTTAAGAGAATTCAACAACTTGTCTTTTGAAAGTTGACCGAGTTGTCTAACTTGAACACGTATATCTTTGAACATACAAGTCTAATTTTGATAAAGTGTCATGAAATTTGTCTCTGAGATACATGTTATCATAATTCGCTTTTTATTTTGATTTTTATCAACTGCTAAGACTTCTGTATTTATCAATATATTACCAAGTCAACTCTAAATTTTTTCATATGTATGTAACGGGCTGAATACCTTATATTTGTGTTTAAGGCTGGAAAATCTAATAATGATGATTATTAATATTTTTCTATATGAGGATCATGAGTTTTCAAAATTGATGATTTTGAAATATTTTCCGTATTAAAATAATACGAAGTTTTCATTCGATCAAATTGATATAAATAACGGTATACCATAAATACGGCTGAAAAATATTGAATATTAATTTATATTTAAATAATATGCTGGATCGTCATTTTTGAGAAAGGGGAAAATAAAATTATAAACGTGGGATAGCCGTTGATCGCGGAAATCGAATGCGTAATATATTGGTTTTAGTGAGTTATTGATATTGGGATATAAATACTTTGTCAATGTGTGGAAATCGAACCTCAGGAACTCTAACGGATTTGCTTTACCGACCGGCTATTTGTGGCAAGTTATACTTGTTCAGTTCATAATATTTGATGGATAGTTTTGGTTTCATTTCATTTATAATTCATATAGGAATGATATTATAAATGTAAATTGTCGGGATGATATATCTTTGGTCCGTGATATGGAATGTCGGATATCGAGGCTAGTTTATCATACTGATATTGATGTCGGGATGATTGTTTATTGATATTAATATGATGTACCTCATTCGAGATTATTCGAATAATGGTGTATTCGTTCAGGGATATTGTTCGGGGAAAAGGATATTGTCTTCGGCTTTGAGGTAATTTAAGTATTGCTCAATTATGAGGATAACTATTCTGATGAATTGTTGTGTATGTTGTATGTTAAGGTTTCGTATAATGACATTCGTATTAACTGTTCGTCGAGGGATGTTAATCCCAGTACCTTTGTTTTGTATTGATGGTTGTGTTGATCGATCGTTGAGGGATGATGATTCCAGAACTGTTGTGTTGAGATTGTTGATCGTGTTGATCATTCTTTGGGGATGGTGATCCCAGGATGGTTATTTTGGATATTGTTGGTCGTGTCGATCTTTCATTATCCGTGTGTCGTTGTTCACTTTGGTGAGTCTTTTCATTCTTATTGGATATGTGTTTAGTTTCGTTGTCATGTTGCATCGTGACATATGTGGAGTCATATCTGCGTGCCGATTGGTTATGTGCAGGATTTTCAGGGCGGGCACGTATAATCATGTGTAGGTTCATTACCTTCACATTGAGTTGTGCTCACGAGACGTACTTCGTGAGACTGATTAGATACAAGATCACACGTATATTCAATCGATACCCGTTGGTGGCTTGAGCACGGACACATTTTCGGGTCGGGCGTACTGTGACGTACATCTTGAGCAATAATGATTGGTCATTCATACTCCACGTATGATTGGGTATGTTCGACGGTTTGCGACTAGTTGTTCATACGCCGTGAGTTTAGATTAAAAATTTGCAGAAGTCAGGTTAAAGGAGATGGTTCGGTTGCAGATTGGTGATGAATTGGATAGATTCTGAGGTTGAAGGGTCGTAGCTTTGTGTTTTGATAAGAAACATCAAAGAAATCAAACTAAAAATACAAACTCTCAATAAAAGATGGGGCTGAAGTTTACCTGTGAAAAAGGAGGTGATGATTGTCGCATAGTTAGGGAGGGCTGCACGGCCGAGGAGAAGAGTACTGTATTTGTGTATTGAAAAAAAAATTGGTGCTGATTAAAATACAATATTTATACTGTAGGTTTTTAGTTTAGGGTGGTAGAGTTTTGATCTATGTAGAGTGTTCGATAGTCGGGTTTGTTTCCTTGAGATCCATTGTATGTGATTAGTATGTCGTTTTGAGAATTTTAATCTTTCGAATATCTGTCACTGTGGATCTTCGTTGGTTTTGTTTGGAGTTTATCATATTGATGATATTCTCGGTTGTGTTTTGACCTTTGATTGGTCGTATTGGAGATTATCATGTTGCTGATATTCTCGGTTGGTATTTTGGTTGATCATGGTTACTAATCGTATGATTGTACGGACTTCGTGTCGATGTTATGGCATTTTGTTGTCATGGGTCTACAGATGTATTGTGTATATTCGGTTCTTATCAGGATTGGTATTTGATTGTGCGATCCGACGGACAGGATTTGGCACGGATGGATTATTCCACACTTATGAGTTATGATGATGTTTTGAGAATTCTTGATATTATTTGAATACAATACAGATGGTTGTTGTTGAGTTCATTTCGTCATTTGAGAATGCAAAATGTGGACTATGGTAAGGATTGATTTTATATGGATTGCTATGGGTGGTGAGGTTATGACGGTAAGATTACGTTGGTAGTATTCTTACTATGTTATTACATTGGTATATAATTATTTATGATGATGTGATAGTTATCATTGTTGAGTATTGTGGCTGAACCCGTCGTGGGATTTATTTTTAGGTACTCGGATATCGAGCTAGTAGCGGTCGTGAAGGGATGAGCTTCTCGATTGATACTGGTTATGGCATATATTTTTGGAAACTGAGTATTTTACTGTTCGTTATATTCCGCTGCAAATGTATTTTTAACTATGTCTATGTCCGATGCGTGTGTATTTTAAAATCGCTTTCCGGTATTTTACCAACTCGTGTATAACTTTAAAATGGCCGTTTGGGTATTTCGTAAATTTGGTTTAATTCGTGAAACCTTTTTCCTTAAATAATCTTATCGGTACGTGTAAGCGGTGACTTAACGTACATTTTGAAGCTGTCGAGTTTTGGCATTTTTGGCCTTGAATACTAAATGGTATTTTACGACGGTATTTGAGAACTATATTTTGGAAAACATTTAATTATTCGTAAAATATTTTACCATCTTTGCCTCTTTGGTGTGTTTGAAACGATTGTGAAAATGATTTTTAGCCTCGTGGGTTCTTGCGCGAGGCCTACGGCGCTATAATTTCCCCGGATGGTTTTGGGGGTGTTACATTAATCCACCTGAGGGCCTCTGCAATGGTACCAGATTAATATGTCGAAATTTCCAAAAACATTTATAGATGCAGAAATAGCGAATGGTGCATATAGTGGTACACGTGTTTTCCTACCCAAAATTCCATTTATTCCTCTTGAAAACAAATAGGAAGTATCTTCCTTTTAAGAGAATTCAATTTCCAGTGCGTCCTTCATTTGCAATGACAATCAATAAAGCACAGGGCTAAACATTAGACTTCGTGGGATTGTATTTACCCGCTCCTGTTTTCTCTCATGGGCAGTTATATGTGGCGTTATCTAGACCTCGTTCTAGCTCTACTATACATGTGTTAATTAAACTGAAAGAACATATGACTCATTCAGCTCATATGAGTTGTACGAATAATGTGTTTTACAAAGAAATACTTGCAGTAACAAATACATGCTATCCAAATCAGCAATTTAAATGTTTAACGATTCCATTCGAATGCAAAGACATGAATATTTCTTCGTTGCGTGTTTACGAAAAAGGAACCGTTATTAATTATTTATTATATTCTGTGGCGGAAGCAGAACATTTACATAGGAGGGTCCGGAGCTATAAAAATTACGGAGATTAGACAATTATATATATAGTTTCCCCTATTTTATAGGGAGATTTCCATCCGCCGGAGGGGTCCGTGGACCCCCTTGCACCCCCCTCCCTCCGCCCGTGATTATATTGGTTGTTATTTTTATTTGCTTCTTCACACATGCATAAATATTTTGAAATGCATTGTTGGTTCTTTATGAGTTGCTTTTTCAATTATTTTGCTCAGATATATTTTGAGCTATATTATACACTCACATATGAATGCTCTGTTTCTTCATATTAAAAATATGCACATCTATAAATTCACTTACTATAAATCATCACCCTAGGTGTATACTTGTTTTTTCATCGGTATTTTGTCCTTCCGAACTTATTTCCTATATTTTTTTTGGCTATATTATGACTTTATTGGTAGTTGTACATTGTGTTGTGAGTTTTGAAAATGTTGACGTCAAAATATATACTTGGTTTTTACAATAATGAGAAGGTAATTATGCATAGTTGTTTTGCTGGTCTACAATTCTGTTTTTCATTTTACCTGTAATTGTCATTATTACTATGACCGTTAAATAAGTTATACGTTTACCTTATCTTTTTCTTTGATGGACAGTTATCTATATTTTCGTCCTGGGGTATTTAATAATATATAAAGGAATCTGTACAAAAGAGTCGCTTATTGTGAAATAAAATTGCATTGTCAGACTGCGTAAAGAAATGCAAGTTTTTTGATATTAGAACACGGTGTTGCTCTGACTTTTGTTGGGTGGGTAACTCAGAGATTTTATTTGCATTATAGTTGTTATTTTGTTCTCATAATTAAGTGTTACCTATTATAGTAATTATCTTAGCATTTTAGAATATCATTAATCATTTTCAGCTCTCTGTGTTTTCAAAGTGTTATTACCTAACATATTTATAATCTTATATTTTTATTCAATTTGGTTTTCTCGGGAGAAACTTATTTTGGACTTCCTCTTTTGTGTTTCTTCTCACTGAGGCATACATATTAATTCACTTCTCTTTGTGTTTTGAAAGTGTTATTACCTAACATATTTATAATTTTGTGTTTTTATTCATTTTGGTTTTTCAGGAGAAACTTATTTTGAACTTCCTCTTTTGTGTTTCTTCTCACTCAGGTGTACATATCATTTCACTTTCACTTTCCTTTTTTTTTTTTTAAACTGAACTTCTCATGGCCATCCTTTCTAAATATCTACAACACCATTAAGCCCTCTTTTTAAAATAAGATTTCTTCTTATACTTGTACAACTCACTCTATAATCAGTTTTTATCTTTCTTTCTTTTAGACCGAATTTCTCAAACATTAAAAATAGTCCTCATTTCTAAAAATCTACAGTACCATCAAAATTAGGCTTCCTTCCTAAAATAAAATATCTCTTTATACCTATACAGCTCACGCTACAAAGTTTATGCAATTTAACAATGTATAAACTTTACATTATAGAGAATAGTATTTATAATATCTGAAGATTTAAATTTGCTACTGATGTGCTATCCGCTATGACAAATACAGTGTTCGGTAAATTCTTTGTTAGTCTATATTTTTTCAGGTATCCTGGAATTATTATTATCCACTATTATTAAAATGCTATCTACAACAACATATTCATAGATATTTCCTATACTATTAACTGAAACAGCAACATAATCAGCTGCTATTATAATTATTTTCCCTCAGAATAGGCATGGGTATAATGATAGTTTATTCCCAATACTATTTACCAACTGTTAGTTTTTGTTATGTCAAGCGTCTTTGTAGGCATGGATATAATGATAGTTTAGTTTTTGCCGCCTACGATTGATGACATGATTTTTTAGAAATTCATTTCTAAACATCATTGTTTTGTGAGATCAAAAGAGGTCAACCCTCATGTCTTTTTTGGGATAAGTTATGGTTTGCGAAAATATTTCAATTAAAAGAACATCATAGCTATAAATGACAAAGTGGGTAATTTCAACATCCTTTAAAATAGTATTAAGATATATATGTGTAAGCGTTCTATGCATGTTACACTAAGAATGATAATAATTTTGTGTCAAGGTGGCCATTAGAAATGACGTATGCTCTATGTCAAAGTTGAGCCTCAATAGATAAGGAAATTTTCTTTGAATTTTTTCCATCTTTTTTTCTCTTGAATATGTTAAACAGGTCATGAGTTCATAACAGTTATTTGCACAAATATCTTCAATTTAAATTTTTGTATATGTTCATGCTATGTTGGTTGACTATATAATAAATGGTTGTGCACATTTACATATTTACTTACTCTACATAATCACCTGAGGTGTATATATGTCTTTTCATTGGTTATTTTGTCCTTCCGAGCTTATTTACTATATTTTCTAGCCATATTATGACTTTGTTGGTCGTTGTACATTATGTTATAAGTTTCGAAAATGTAGACATCAAAATAGATACTTGATTTATACTGTAATGAGAATGTAATTATGCATAGTTGCTATTTTGTCGGTGTATAGTTTTGTTCTTCACTTTACCTGTAATTGTCATTATTACTATAACCATTAAATAAGTTATACGTTTACCTTATATTTTTCTCTAATGAACAGTTATCTATATTTTCACCCTCGAGTGTTTAATAATATATAAATAGATCTGTGCGAAAGAGCTCGGTTACTGTGAAATAAAATTGCACTGTCAGACTGCATAAAGGAATGCAAGGTTTTTGATATTAGAGTGTTGCGTTGCTCTAAATTTTGTTGGGTGAGTAACACGAGATTCTATTTGCATTATAGTTATTATTCTATTCTTGTAACACATTCAAGACGTTCAGGGCATATTACAGCGCCGCGGACCCACCCCTTTAAGTCCACAAGGCTAACACGCATTTTGACCACCCGAGACAAACGACAAACACTACATAATAAGTACCCCGTTACTTAATAAAGACAGATGATAATAAACAGACTGTCCCAAACAACATTACTCAACAATCAAATGCCTTCCCACACTGGGTCCAAAAACAATACAAATAAAATAAAGAAAGTACTCGAGTACTGAAGCAATTGATACAATTAATAAATCTCAAACGACAAGACATGACTCAGTTGTCCAATTAAACAGTGGCACTCTTGCCCTTATACTTATCGCATGCTCGCTCGTCCCTTGGACCTGTACCTGAAATACAAAAGTATTTCCCCCGTTTAAGGGGTTAGCCCCAACTGCTAGTGTAAGTACAATACCATTTGAACTACCATTCTATACACACGATATATGCCCCAAAAATATTTTTCTAAAACATTTATATTCCGGAATATTAAAGCGCACATGCATAAAACATAGTTCTCCAACAAATCATTTCAAAGGTTAACCGTTGGTACGAGACTCACGGCCACCGCACCCCACAGAGGCCCCGTCGGACCATCCCTAGGTGGTTAACCCCAGTTTATGATACGCATACACAGGGCACTACGCATCCCCAGAGGTCCCGTCAGACCAATCCCAGGGTGAACATACGCATTCCCATCCAAACATACAAGAAACACTATAAATCAATGCTAGAATATGTAAACAAATGTAAAGTAGTTGTAAGATCCGCAATTTCGATTTTTGGTAAATTTCTTTTTTTAGAAGGAGTCCATTTTAGCGGCTCTCTTGTGACCATTTCTTCATTATGTGAATGATTAATTCTGCACTTTTTGTCATCCAAGTTCGTTTCGGTGTCGTTTTGTTGGGTTCCGTGTTCTTAAGCGACTTTTCCGCGCTTGAGTTTGATTCTTGCAAATCTCATTCGAAAATATTTTTTCGTGTTCCTTCAAAGTACGCTTAACTTTGTTAGACATGTTGTGAAATTCGGTTTGGTTATTCGATCATGTATCGTGATTTTCGGGCGTTTTGGGCCATTTTGTAATCTCCCAAAGTTGTGGTATCCGCCTTCATATTTGTTATTTTGACTTTTTTCATGGTCGCGTGTGAGTTGGATTGGAGCTCAAGCTCTTAGTATGATCATATTCTAGAGCTTTCCGTGCATATCTTGAACTTGGTATTTCGATTGGAGGAGTCCATCGTTGTAACCCGTTTTGAGAGCTCCACTGCTATAGTTTCTGGGTGCATTAGCGCACGCTATCGGGTAGCGAATTCTGGAGTCAGTACCTGGAATTAGGTACCGTTAGTGCATGCTAAGAATGTTATTCTCTCTAGATTTTTTCTCCTCCTTCTCTCTACAATCTTCATACACCTTCCTTGCATTTTTGAGTTTTCCGATCGGCATTCATCTGATAACGTTCAATTTTTTCGAATTTCCGCCGCCTTGAGCGGCGGTCCATCAATTAATTATCTGCCTCATGGCAGAAAAAATAAAAAATCTGGGGGGCCTCCCGACCGTCAACTTTCCACATCCCCCAAAAACAGATCGCGGTCACCAGCAAGTGACTCCGCTTTTCCTCCAAATTCACGTGATATGGATCTCAATCCCCCCGCCAGTCAACATCTCGGCCAATTTAATAAAGAACCACGTTCTTCACCACCCGGGAATTTGGGCTTTTCCTCTCCCGTGGACCAAGATATCCCCACCCACCTCCATATTCATCCACCTACCTCACCAAAAATCAGTCAAAATAATACTAAACAAAAGGCTGGAGATTCCCGTTCCCTACCTTCTTCTCCATCTTCCCAGCCAAGTTTCCTCAATTTTTCTTCTGTCATCATCAACAAGCCGTCGGACCCTGTAATCCCGATTAGAAATCCTAATCCAACAACCCAATCTTTCCGAGATGAAGAGCAACATCTTCCTGCGGGCGAAGGTAAGAAGACCGCTCCTTCCACAGATCCGGCGGTCGCAAAGTTCTCGGCCATTAATATCGGAGGGAACCCGGTTTCTCTCGATGACTTCCCGACTCCAGCTTCCCTGGACTTTGTGGCTGCGGCCGTTTCTGAAGAGGCGGCCCAAAAACTTCAACAAACTCCTGGCGAAATCATCCCTCCTGAGAGCGGTGACCACTCTTCTCGGCAAAACATCTCTATGAATCCGAAATCCCAACCCATGGGCATTTTTGCTTCGGTTTCCCAGACCAAAAATACTGAAAACAGACCTCTCGCTGAAGGTGTTTTTATTCCTCCCATCATTCCGGCGGCTAAATCATATGCGGCTGCTACTTCCGGCGGCGCGGAGCACCTGCAGGGGGCTTTTGGCACGGTCGACCGGTCCGGTGCGGTTCCTACAGTGGTTTTTTCGAAACCGGAGTGTGACAAGGCATCCGAAGCTTTCCGTTTGTCGGTGGTCGGTAAGTTCTCTTATGGTAAACCGGCTAATGAGGTAATCCGAACCACCCTTCATAATCTCGGTTACAAACCTTGTAAAGTTCAGTATCTCAACCTCCGCCATGTTTTAATTACATGTTTTAATGAGGAACAATTTGCCAAACTCCGTATTCAACGTGAAATACCGATAGCCGGACTTCCGATGAGGGTTTTGAAATGGACACCAGATTTTGATTTCAAAAATGAACCACCGGTTGTTCCGGTTTGGCTTAAAGCATTTGCTCTCCCTATTCAATGGTTCGACGTTCGGAGTTTAAAAACAATTGCCAGTGTTTTTGGTGAATTTGTCATGGCTGACAAAGCTACTCTTTCAAAATCTCGTCTAAACTATGCCCGTTTTTGTGTTGAAATAAATCTGGAAACTCCCCCGGTCGAGAAATTTGAAATATCTTGTAATGGTAAATCTGTTGATATAAATGTTCAATTTGAACGGCTGCCAAAATACTGTCATTTTTGCAATCATATTGGCCACGCGGAAATGGACTGTTATATTAAGAACCATAAACTCAGGCCGAATTTTGCTGAAAAAAATAAACGCCTTGCTGAAAAGCTTTCTCACGTCAATCAGGCTGCCAAAAATAACAAAAAAACTGAAAAAACCCCACTGTTGATTGAACAGGAAGAACAAATATTTCAACATAAAAAGAATGATAATATTGATCTTGACTTGCACACAACTACTGTATCTCGTGGTGTGCAGGAAGAGGCCTTTCCGGTTAAGGATGCTCTATCTAATAACCCATTTCATGTTCTGAATCATGTTGAGAATGATGAAATTATTGTGCTAGATTCGGTTGAACCTACTGATGAACATGGGTTGCAGGATGTTTATTTGACTCCTCCCCTGGCTGACAAGCCAGACATGCCTGGGAGAGACTTACTCTCCCCTGAACTTGCACTGGCCCAGCCGGGGACTCCCGAAACATGTCGGTAATCCCTCCCAAGACGGAAGGAGTGCCCAAGGATATTTCGAGTGTGCTCACAAGAAACCTAACGAAGTAGAGAATAGTGACTTTTCTCGGGACACTTACTCTGCTTCATCTGATTCTTGTGGCAACGCTGAGTCTGACTTGGGCATCCCCGACGTTGGCCCTGATATTGACTCTGATCGTGTTGCAGGGCAAGTAATGCTGGCTCTACCCCAGAAACCCCCACGGAGTGAAAGGGATGAACAGCGGTTACGTGATATTGAATATGGGAGACAGTTGGAAAGGGAGGCCCAGGGCCTCGTTGGTCCACCCAAAGGCCATGACCCAAATGACGTCAACAACACGGAGCGCAGGAGGAGAAGCGCTAGAATCCAAAACCCCCTAATGCTTTCTAATGATTAACACCCTCATTTGGAATGTTAGGGGATGGGTAAGAAAGATGCTAAAAGGAATGTTAAAAACTCGAGTAGAGACCACCACGTGAATATTTTGGCTCTAATTGAGCCTAAAATTTCACTTGATGCGCCTACTTTTGTAAATATCTCTGTTTCGATAAAGTGGTTGCTAATCAAAGTAACCACATTTGGGTGTTCTTTGATCACAATTTTTCTTTTCAAATCTTGAAAACACCGCTCACTTGCTCCACATGGAAGTCGGTTCAAATGCTTCTCCCGTCCCTATTATTTAACCATTGTATATGGGAAAAATACTAGGGTCGAAAGGAGGGCTCTTTGGGATGACCTTCTTCTGTTAGCAATAATCGGGGCCGTGGATTGTGGGAGGCGATTTTAATATCATTTTACACTCCCATGAAAAAGGTGGTGCGTCTCCTACCCCTTCTGAGATGGAAGACTTCCATGATGCTCTTTTGATCGTAATCTTATTGACTTTGGCTTCATTGGTTCGCCGTTTACGTGGTATAGCAATTTTATTTGGCAAAGGCTCGATAGAGTTTTACACTCTCCGGCTTGGTTTGATACCTTCCCGGATTCGAGTGTAAAACACCTATCCCGCCTTCACTCGGACCATTCGGCGATTTTATGTAGTTTTGGTAACAACCAGTTCAAACCTAAACCCTCGTTTCGTTTTCAAAATATGTGGATCAAGCATAAAGATTTTCTGGGGATTGTTAGAGATTCATGGCAGATCCCGGTTCATTCGTCGGGTATGTCCAAACTTTTGAACAAACTTTCGAGAGTTAAACTTTCTTTAAAAGATTGGAATAAAACTCATTTTGGCGATATTTTCACTAAAGTTGTCAAGCTAGGAGCTAGTGTCGGATGCTGAGATCAAGTTTGATAATAACCCTTCCGACAACAATCTTATTTTTTTAAAAAATACCAGAGCTAATCTCAATCTTACGATGGCTATGGAAGAGGACTTTTGGAAACAAAAAACCAATCTTAAATGGTGCCTCGAAGGGGAACGGAACACCAAATTTTTTCATGACCTTATCAAATCCAAAAGGAGCAAAGGCAAAATCTTTCAAATTATGGATGGCATCCAAATCACGGACCCCGTCGATATCCAAAATTCTGGAGTTAATTACTTCTCTACTTTTTTTAAATGTTCTGATTTTACTCCGGCTGATATTAAGGCTGACATTATCCCCTGTCTCATTAATACTGTTGAGAACCAAAATTTGTGTGCCATGCCGGATGTGGATGAAATTAAACAAGCTGTTTTTAGTATTGATCCAGGCAGTGTGGCCGGCCCGGATGGTTTTAATGCCTTATTTTTTCATAAGTGCTGGGACATTATTACATCGATGTTTGTGAGGCAAGCAGGGGATTTTTTCTCCGGAAACCCCATGCCCAAATCCTTTTCGTGTACTACTATTTCTCTTATCCCCAAATGCTCTCCCCCCTTGCTTGGAAGGATTTTAGGCCGATAAGCCTCTGTAATACCACTTATAAAATCATTGCGAAAATCCTAAGTACCAGATTGGGCCGCCTTCTTCCGAAAATTCTCAGCCCAGCCCAATCTGGCTTCATTAAAGGCCGCCTCATTACTGATAATATTTTAACGGCCCAAGAAGTTTGTCATGACATATCTACAACTGATTCAAATGTTTTGATTAAATTAGATATGGAAAAAGCCTACGATAGGCTTAACTGGACTTTTCTATTAAAAATTTTAAAAGCCTTCGGCTTCTCGGATGCTTGGGCTGCCATGATTTATCGTTGCATTTCAAATTGTTGGTTTTCGATTCTCATTAATGGGAGTCCTGTGGGCTTTTTTAAATCCGACAGGGGCATCAGACAAGGTGACCCCCTGTCGCCTCTTCTCTTTGTGATTGCGTCCGACTATTTATCTAGACTATTGGATAAAACTTTTCTTGCCCACCCCGATATGTTTTTCAAAATCAGGAAGAAGGTTCGGATTTCACACCTTGCTTATGCTGACGATGTGTTAATCTTTACCAATGCTTCCTACAATAATCTCCTCATTCTCAAAAATTGCCTAGATCACTACACCGCGAGCTCAGGGCAAAAAATTAATAACTCTAAAAGTTCTTTTATTTTTGCCAAGCCGAACAATTTGTTGGTTCGTATGGTGAAACAAACGACTGGATTTTCTGAAATGAGTCTCCCAATTAATTATTTGGGAGCCCCATTGTGGAAAGGGAATCAAACTTTTGACATGTATGGTGAGCTTATTGCTAAAACCAGCGCCAAATTCCAGTCGTGGAATCACCTATTACTTACCTCGGGTGGCAGACTAGAACTTATTAAAACTACCCTGAGCTCTATTCCTTTCTATTGTCTCCAAGTCCTTAAACCCCCTAAAAATGTCATTATCTTCTTCGAACGGCTTTTTAACAAATTTCTTTGGGGTTCCAACGACAATAGAAAGAGACTTCATCAAGCATGGCTTAGGCTCATACTCCTAAGGAAGAAGGTGGTCTTGGTTGTAGGAGTCTGGGGGACATCATTAAAGCGGCTCAAATTAAACTTTGGTGGAGGTTTCGTACCTCATCTAATATTTGGACCCAATTCATGAAGGCTAAGTATTGTAAACGTCTCCACCCCATGGTGGTTAAATCCAACCCCAATGACTCTCCTACATGGAAAAATCTTTGTGACATTCGTTCCTTAGCCGATAAATGGATTTTTGGTATATTGGTGATGGCGATATCTCGCTTTTGGCACGACAATTGGTGTGACTTTAGCCCGCTGTCCCAATGGGCTTCTAACCCCGGCTAAACACCACCATTAACCATTTTTGGACTTCACACGGTGGGATCGATCCAAACTTCTCTCCGTCATTCCTCGGATCTTGGGGATTATGTTATGACCTTTCCCACTCATGTTGAGTCGGGCCTTATCGCTAATAAGGCCGTCTGAAACTTACCTCCCACGGCGGTTTTTCCTTTAAAAGTGCGTGGGAGGCTATCCGCCAACGTCATGATACTCATCTTATTTTAAAACATTGTTGGAATCAAATTATTACCCCTACTATGTCGTTTTTCATGGTTAGACTTTTGAAAAAATGGATTCCCACTCCGGACGGCCTTAGATCGAGGGGCATTATTGCTGATAATTCTTGTTTTTGTTGTGATAGCACCGAGGACCTGCCCCATCTTTTTCTTAATGGCCCGATCGCCTCCTCGGTTTGGGCCAACTTTTGTACCTTATTGGGCCTCCCTCTTTTACAAACTAGATCTATTTCTTTAGTTTTGTCCCATTGGTTTAATAAAGCCTCGGGTGCTATCCACAATTTACGCATCATTCCTATACTCATTCTGTGGTTTATTTGGTGCTCTAGGAACGACATGCGGGTCAAGAAGATTCCGTTCACGGCTCAGCGTGTGTGCGATCGAATTTGGGACTTTCTGTTCATGATTAAAGGCCACAATGCATTCCCGCCGCGGCCTCGGTTAGGCGCCCGGCTCTTTCGGATATTTTGGGTCTTCATTTCGCCCGCAATTTTATTAATAATTTTGCATGTAATTGTAAAAACAAAAAAGAAAAAAATCTACATAGTGAGATGGGTCAGCCGACTCCTAGGACAACCAAAATCAACACAGACGGGCCTCAAAAGGCAACCCTGGGAGTCTACTGGGGGATTGCTAGGAATTTTTTGGGCGAACCTATCTTTGCTTTTCACGAATTTATCGGCAACCATTCTAATAATTTTGCCGAACTTTTTGCTGTTTGGAGAGCGCTGGACCTTTGTCACGACAGAAACATTCGTAAGGTTTGGGTTGAGATGGACTCGGCCATTGCCCTTTCTCTAATCAACTCGCCTAACAAGGGTAATTGGTAAGTGCTAAACATCTGTCACAAAATTGCAACATTCAGGCGTGTCATGGATATCTCAATCTCTCACATTTATCGGGAAGGGAACACCATTGCGGACCACCTCGCTAATGAAGGTTATAAGTTCAGAAATTTTCAACTTTATAGCCCGTCTGATCTGTCCGGGAAGATTAATGGCTTGATTAGGCTCGATAAAAATAATTTTCCATATGTTAGGTTTAAATAATCTCCTCGGCTGTTATTATCGTTAATTGGGGCGTGTAGAGGGGCTCGTCCTCCCTCAATCTCTTTGGGCGTGTAGTGGGCCTCGTCCCCCCACATTTCTGGTCCAGTTAATAAATTTCGGGTTTTTTTTTTTAAAAAAAAAAATATATATATATATATATATTCACTCTGGGACGGACAGACGGGTCCTCAGAGGGTTCCGTGGCCGTTGGTTCGGTTCCATGAATAGTTTGGGTTAGCCACTCTGGGAGGGTCCGACGGGGCCTCAGAGGGTTCCGTCGCCTTTGGTGCGGTTACATGGTTAATCATGTATGTATTGAAATGAGATTTAGTTATTTTGGAATACTAGTCTTGAAATGATGAAAAAAAAAAAATGTTATTAACGCACGCTACCGAAGATCATATTCAGATGTCAGTAGCTGACACTGACCCCCGTTAGCGCACGCTAACAGTACTGCTAGCGCACGCTATTCTACTCCAGCTATAAAATCTGGAGCAGCAGTCTTCATTTCGGGATTTTCTTTTCTTGTTCTCTTCGGACGGCTTTTCAGAAAGGGTTTCCAGAGGCGATCCCATGAAGTATCTTGGGTCATAAATGCATAGATCCGGATGCTTGTTATCATCATCTAATCATCTACCAATCATTCTTCTTTTTGTGAATCAAGGTATTTTCTAAAATCTTAAATTTGTGATATTTGGTGGTTTGTCTCGATTTCCTGGTTCTAATCCGAAATTGTTGATTTCTTTGTTGTTATGATTGTGGATGTGTGTTGCCAGGGTCGAGTACCTTGGACATGTTACCAAGATTTTGTATCTTAGGTGGTTATGTTTTGTTGATTTTATGTTCGTCGAGGACACGTGGTGTGGGTTGTGGACCCCGTGAATTATTGTTGGTTTTTATTTGAGAAAGCAAATCTTTGGGACGTGACTCCTTTTGGTTTTTGAAAAGAGAAATATTCGATAAATCCTAACTGGTTTTCCGTTAAAACTCCCGAGGGCATTTTAAAAATATTTTATAAATTGTTCTCTTGATTTGTGATATTTTGAATTTGGAATGTTTTACTCAAACTCTCTGCCTATGGAAGTATTTTTTTTCGTTATGTTTGAATCTTGAGGATTCCTGATTATTATTATTGTTGGGATATGATTTGTATGACTCGTATTTGCACTTTGTACTTGCACTAGTAAAGTAGTGGAATTTTGCTAACCCCCGAGTAATCGGGGGTGGATGTCTGTTTTGCATCCAGGTTCATTCAGGTTATGGGGAGCATAACACAGGGTTAGCACGAAGGATGATGAATGATGATCGATACTAATCACATGAGGACCCATATGATGTTCTATTGGTTTAGTTGTTGTTATTTCCACTGTAGTACTTTCCCCGCTGTACGAGAGCGTATTATATTTTGACCCCTGCGTGGGTATGTATTGAGATTGAGTTATACGTATTAATTGAAAGATCAAATTGGTCTACTGGGTTATTTTAGCCTTAAAG
The DNA here is from genome assembly GCA_033398695.1 of Orobanche coerulescens. Lineage (NCBI taxonomy): Eukaryota > Viridiplantae > Streptophyta > Magnoliopsida > Lamiales > Orobanchaceae > Orobanche > Orobanche coerulescens. The sequence continues at coordinate 68,894,530 of CM065810.1, forward strand.
GCGATGTTGAGATGATAGATTTTTGTTACCAGCCTGGTAGATCCTCGAGAAAAGGGTCTACGACGTGTAATATCCCTGAGTGGATTGGGGGTGTTACATAAATGGTATCGGAGCGCCGTAGGTTGTGGAAACCTAGGATTTGGAGTCGAGTGTGTATTGTTGAGTTATCTTTAGTCAGGTCGTGCCTGATTAAGTTGTGTCGCGACGCGTCGTCTGAGTTTGTTGGTCGTGATTAGTATCGTGGGGCGATCATCATCTTCGTGCGACCTGTGGATGTAAGTCTCCCTTCTTTGTGTTGTGCCTCGTGTGACACGAGCTACTTGCATGATTATTTGTTAAGTGATGGAATCTTTATGTAGATTTTGATTTCGTGATATGTGTTTATTTGACTCTCATATTTTGTTTATATGAGGAGTGGTGTCGCTGCTAATGCATTTTTTACTATTGATTTTGTCCGCTGCTAATGATTTCCAAAATGATTGGCTCGTTTTGCAAGTATTCTTCTGAAACCATTATGCTTAACATGGAATAGTAATGTATATGTGTGTGATTTGCTCACTCCGATAAGGTACAGCGAGGCCTTGGAGAAATCCGTGATTTCGCTCCTGATTCACGAGCTTGTTTGGATAGCCAGTATGGGAGGGTCCGTAGAGGCCTCGGATGGGACCAGTGGTTTCGCCCCAGTCCTAGGCGAGTCATGTGCGTGATTTTTTTTACTATGTCCAATACAGGAGGTTCCTTGGAGGCCTCGGATGGGACCATGATTACTGACTGTTTGTTTTTCGGGAAAAGACATGTCTTGATTTTGAAATAATTTGATACATGTACTATGAGATGTGTAAGCGAATGTCGGTACGTGTAAGCAGATCTAACGTATACTTTGTATTGTGTGAGTTTTTGGGCATTCCCACCTAATGGATTTTTTGAAAATCTTGAGTATCATAGAGAATAAATTTCGAGAGTACTTTTAAAATTGATTGTTTCCCCGCGGTATTTTCATGCTGCCTACTACTACAATTGTATGTTTCAAAATTCTTTCACTTTGAGGACCAAAATATTTAAAGTTTTTAACTAAAAGAAAGATGTCCTCATTTTTATTAAACGTTAGACGATTTTTTTTTTCAAAACCTCGATAACGATGTTGTATTTCTTTTACGAAATGTGATACTCAAGATCAACTAGTGCTTCCAATTTTTTTTTTCAAAAAGGTGGCTTTCGTTTTTAAAACATATCATTTCCTGTTTGCGGTCAGGGAATGTGTGTATGATGTTAGCTTTGTCTTATGGTGTTAGCCCTCTATGAGAGGTGTGATGTTGGTATTAAAGGTGTGTCGCTTTGTGGTGATTTGCGTGTCGCACCTGTGTGAGATGTTAGAGCTTGGGTTTGTATGATTGTGTACATATGTGATTGTTTCATGATGTTTCGTAATTGTGTGTTGGTTATCGTTCACACCGTTGAAATCACCGAATGGGTGTCATCGTTGCTGTGATTTTGTGTATGTGAGTTGCCTTAGGATGGTAATTATTGTATGTGATTGTGTTACGATTTTCTCTGGTGCTGAGTGGTTACTTATTCAGTATGCCGATGGGCAGGGGTTGTGGTCGTGGAGACCAGACGCGTGATCAGTTTTGTACTACCGGTGATGGTGTTGGTATCAGTGTTGCAACTATTTTGCAGCAGGTAGCTGCACAGATGACTCAGTTGAATCAAACAGTTCAACATAATACAAATGTGACCCAGAACATTGGCGCAATCAGTGGATTCGAGAAGTGGTTCGTATGAATCCCCCTCATTTCGCTGGTGCCGCAGATACATTCGGCTGGGATGGTTGGCTTTTCCAGTTGGGAAAGATATTCGAGGTAGTTGATTGTCCAGAAGAACGTAAGTTGCCTGTCGTTCAGTATCTTCTTGACAAGGATGCCTCTAATTGGTGGAAGGTTGTTACGCCTCAAGATCGTGTTGTCACGTGGGCGGAGTTCCATAGATTCATGAGAGATGAGTTTTCTCCATAACAGATCAGAAATCAAAGAATTAATGAATTCTTTTCGGCAAAACCGCAAGATGTACCGCTGTCTCAAGCTATTATTGATTATAGCAAATAACTCAGCTATGTGCAGGATCAGGTGAGAACATAGGAGGATAAGATCTGTCACTTTATCAGGAGAATGAAGCCAGAGATACTTCAGTACATGGTGGGTTTCACTTGTACTTCATTGAGAGAGTATCAGAATAGGGTGTTAGCCTATGAGCTATCTGTATCATAGACTGAGCGTATGTCCGAGTTGAAGAAATGAAAACTGTTGGGAATTTCTCAAGAAGTAAGGGGAGTAGGCCCCCTGGGACTGGGACTTCGCATTGTCATTATAAGAAGGTTCCTCGTTCGCGTGAACATGGTAAGTGTATTACCCCTGCAGTGAGTAATGTGAGCAACACGAAGACGTGTTATAACTGTAGTCGAGCGGGCTATACCGTGAAGAATTGTCATTCACCGTTAGTCAGCTATTTCGATTGCGGTCAATTAGGACACCGAGCCGTGCATTGCAAGACCGTAGCTGAGAGGTTTGGGGATCGAGTTTGTGTCTCTGCTCCGAAAGGACACGGAGATGCCTAGTGTGGTTTTCGATAAGTTCGGAATGGTCGGAGTTCTTCGTGGTTACCCTCGTGGATCGTTGTGTGTTTAATCTATTTTTCAACTATGCGTGATTACTTGTAATAGGTACCTTTTGTTTTGTGATTGTTCGGATAATTGACTTGATTGTGCTATCTGGTTGGTGTTACTTGACACTTGTTAGTTTTATTATGTCTCTGCTTGTGACATTGTGACGGTTGTCGTCGAGCGTGGTTTTCACGCCATATGTTTCTTTGTGTTGGTTGTAGCGTTTCACCGATGGGTGTGAGTTATTCGGTTCTTCTGTATCTCGTTGAGTTGTCCCTAGTGGGATGTTGCTCCTCCCTACTTATTTTAAGTTTCGGGACGAAACTTCTTTTAAGGATGGTAGTATGTAATATCCGCAATTTCGATTTTCGGTAAACATTTTTGGCAGGAAGCGGTTTTAGCGGCTCCTTGTGACCGTTTCGTCATTTCGAGAATGATTAATTTTTCACTTTTTGTCATCTGAGTTCGTTTCGGTGTCGTTTTGTTGGGTTCCGTGTTCTTAAGCGACTTTTTCGCGCTTGAGTTCGATTCTTGTGAATCTTCTTCAAAAATGTTGTTTCATGTTCCTTCGAAGTCCGTTTAACTTTGTTAGACGTGTTGTGAACTTCGGTTTGGTTATTCGATCACGTATCGTGATTTTCGGGTGTTTTGGGCGAATTTGGAATTTCCCAAAGTTGTGGGTATCCGTCTTCGTATTTGTTGTTTCAACTCTTTTCATGGTCGCGTGTGAGTTGGATTGGAGCTCAAGCTCTTAGTATGATCATATTCTGTAGCTTTCCACGCCTATCTTGAACTTGGTATTTAAATCGGAGGAGTCCGTTGTTGTAACCCGTTTTGAGAGCTCTACTGCTGTAGTTTCTGGGTGCATTAGCGCACGCTAATGGATTCCTTAGCGCACCCTATCAGGTAGCGAATTCAGGAGTCAGTACTTGGAATTAGGTCCCGTTAGCGCACGCTAAGCATTTCATTAACGCACGCTATCGAAGATCAAATTCAGAAGTCAGTAGCTGACACTGACCCCTGTTAGCGCACGCTAACAGTACTGCTAGTGCACACTATTCTACTCCAGCAATAAAAACTGGAGCAGCAGTCTTCATTTCGAGATTTTCTTTTCTTGTTCTCTTCGGGCGGCTTTTCAGAAAGGGTTTCAAGAGGCTATCCCTTGAAGTATCTTGGGTCATAAAAGCATAGATCCCGATGCTTGTTATCATCATCTAATCATCTACCAGTCATTCTTCTTTTTGTGAATCAAGGTATTTTCTAAAATCTTAAATTTGTGATATTTGGGGGTTTGTCTCGATTTCCTGGTTCTAATCCGAAATTGTTGATTTCTTTGTTGTTATCTAGTCATGTTGATCATAACCCATGGTTTAGAATTTTGTTTTCATGTTTTTGTCGGGTCGACTCGTGTTCTTGGCCGTTTTGGGGGAAACCCTTGAACTTTCGTCGTTTTTTCCTTGATTCAGCGGCTTTAGGTCAGGCTACGGAATTCATTTTCATTGTTGTTATTGTTGTTCGTAGTTTATTGTCGTGGATTGGTGTTCAGCGGAGTCGGCGGATTCGTAGTTGGTTCGTGTCGCCTTACTTCGGTCGATTCTCCGCGTTTGTGATTATTCGAGGTAAGTACCTTTTTCATACATCTCTTGTTTTTTGGATAGGATGATCGGTGATCGTCTAAGTGTGACATCTCATGGTTGTTTGAAAGCAACTTTCAAAGGATTCGATTTAGCCTCGTTAAATGCTCTCTTTCAAAACGTGTGTGTATTTTGTGAATGTTGTGTTTTGTGAATGATTAAGTTAATCCTATGGATATGTTTAATGTTGGTGTTGTGATTTGATAATATACCTATATACATATATTATCTCATTTATGTGCGTTGTGATTCGACAATTGTGTCGTGCTATGTGTTGTGTGATTTGTGAATGTGTGGTCATAGTCCAGCTGTGATGTTCGTACGAGGTCTACGATGACACAGGGCATGTGATCATGGTGGTCAGGACACGACGAGTGATCGGTCCAACCGTGAGAGCCTAAGAAGACTTACGGTGATACATGGCAAGCGATCACGGTATCATGGATATGATTGTGGATGTGTGTTGACAGGGTCGAGTACCTTGGACGTGTTACCAAGATTTCGTATCTTGGGTGGTTATATTTTGTTGATTTTATGTTCGTCGAGGACACGTGGTGTGGGTTGTGGACCCCGTGAATTATTGTTGGTTTTTATTTGAGAAAGCAAATCTTTGGGACGTGACCCCTTTTGGTTTTTGAAAAAAGAAATATTCGATAAATTCTAAATGGTTTTCCGTTAAAACTCCCGAGGGCATTTTAAAAATATTTTATAAATTATTCTCTTCATTTGTGATCTTTCGAATTTGGAAAGTTTTACTCAAACTCTCCGCCTAGGGAAGTATTTCTTTTTGTTTTGTTTGAATCTTGAGGATTCCTGATTATTATTCTTGGGATATGATTTGTATGACTCGTATTTGCACTTTGTACCTGCACTAGCAAAATAGTGGAATTTTGCTAACCCACGAGTAATCGGGGGTGGATGTCTGTTTTGCATCCAGGTTCATTCAGGTTTTGGGGAGCATAATGTAATGTCCTAGAATTTCGCTATGATTTTTCGCATTATTTTATCTGAGTTGTACTGTACAGAGTGGGACCGATACAGCATGGGTGAATAATTTTGGGAACTGTGATAGACGTGCCAGTATATCTATCAAGGTTATATCTAATTCTAGGATATTACATGCTTGTTATGTTTTTGGATGTCGGATATATTGTATGAGTATTTGTATGATTGCCATACTTGGTCGACAGTTGTATTTGAGGATATCGTGCATCAGATGTATCGTATGAGAATGTTATCGGAATGAGCATATGTATTCAGTATGTTGTATGTTCGTATCTAGTATGTCGAGACGGACAGGAATAGTTGGATTCTGGCCAAGTATAGAAGGCCATTACGTACACTAGCGTTAAGGACTAACGTACGTTAAATTACATGTTTTACATACGTTATGCATAAGGCATTACGTACGTAACAAAGGGAATCGGACAGGATCAGGCTGTGGTCGGCAGGTGGACCCGGTGTCGGCAGCTTTCGGTGCGGATGTGGACAGGCGAGTCAACTTCGAGCCTTACGTCCGTTAAGGATGTATCATTATGTACGTTAAGAAGGTGTGTTACTATACCAAGTCAACTGTGTATTACGTACGCTACAGCGAAGTTGTTACGTACGTAACACAAGGTGAGAAATAAGACAGTGAGCCCTAGATGCCGATTACGTATACTATACAGGACATGTAGCGTACGTTAAAGAGTCTTACGTACGTTAAGGTTGGGTCTTAACGTACGTAACAAGCTGTGCCGGTTATATATTAAGGAGTGGTCTTTCATTTCCTCACGAACCAAAGAGATGTTCCTCTCCATATCCGTCCTTCTTCACTTATAAGTGTGTTCTAGACACTTTTAACTTGGTTATGAGCTTGGGAGCATGGATTTGAGGCTTGGATATGAAGAATTTAATGATTCTTGAAGTGTTTGACTGTATTATTCATCTTCAAGAGGTATGTTGGATACTCCCTCTCTTCTATTTTGGACTTTGATGTTGTTGTTGATGTCTTCCTTATATGATGATGGTTATAGTATTATTGCTGTACTTCTTGATGATATATGAGGTATATATTGAAGAAGATGATGATTATGATGAGTATATGTTTCAAGTGTTTATGTTTTGGATATGAACATAGAATGTTGATATTTTGAACAAGAGATGATGATTATGGATGTTAAGGGACAAGTTATGTGAACGGTGGTTTGATCTTCCATATGTTCTTGATGATATACGAATCGTGATTATGAATTTGACAAGAATATTATCTTTCTTTGAGGATATGTGTTCATATGAGTCGAATGATCCTAAGTGTAGTTTGGCATGAGATTGATATATATAAACAAGGGATAATCATATCATATTGAATTTATGTTTGAATTCAGAATTGAATACATTGATTAAACTTGCTTCGTGCTTGAATCAACTGTTATTGAGATCACCGAATTATGCGATTGAATTGAAGGTATGAATTTGGATTTGTCGGGCATAAGAACATTTGATCCGTACATAGTTGGATTATTGGGTCTTGTGTATATGGCCGAGATATTGTGGAACCATTAAGTTGATTGGTCGGTTATATCAGTTGTTGATTGTTATTGAATGTATTGTTAATTGATTATTGCATTAGGTTGCGTTAAGTGATCGTTGATGATTAACCGTTGTGCTGTGGTTGGTTGAGATTGGAGAATACATGGATCTCCTTGGTCGGGGCTGCGGAGCTTTTAGATGAAGACGACGGGATTGGAAACAACTTCATCATATCAGTATCAATGCAAGTTATGCTTGCTCAGTTCATAATATTTAATAAATGATTTCGTTTTCATTTCATTTATGATTCATATAGCAATGGTATCATAGAATATGAATTTTCGGGATGATGGTATGTATATTATGCTTGGACTGAGATAAATCATAACGTATACGATTTTAATGATTTCTAGTGGAACGGAGACGTGAATTATCTTTGGTCTATTGTATGAGATGTGGGATATCGAGGCCAGTTTATCATGCCGACAGTGAACTCGAGATGGTGGTTTGGTATTAGTGTGTAACACCCCCAAATCCCATTGGGTTATTACAGTGCCATGGAAACCCCACACCAGGAGATCCACTAGAGAAATCACAGTCCCTGCCATGATATCCGACACAATATTCCGATAGGGAATTTCAACGACAACACCGGGCCTACATGGCCAAAAAAATACAACAACATCCATGAGCCTTACTCGGATAATATAAAATGACAATGACTGAACAAAACGGGAGTACTCCAAACTGTCTGACCGACATGAGCACCAAAACATCTCGGACTAGTATCGCTCAAATGCCTCGTCGCCATCATCATGCCCCTGTGGCTCAACTCTATCCTCGCAAACCCCTAAAATATGAAAACATGTTCCGCCGCCACGGGGTCAGTCATCCAGATAATGAATATCAAATACATGCACAACATGATATGGATCTAAAAGCAGAATTAAATGGTATAGCAATGGTTATACGAGATGCTCACAAACCAAGGTAAAAACCGAGCATTCATGGAATACTATGCCCACACCATACGATCAATACCTGCTCAATAGGTTAGAACACAAGTGCCCAATGGTGAATCATCAATATAGAACACAATAATACATTACCCAAAGGTAAACCAAGGCAACACTGAAATAGATACGAATCATAGTGCCCGAAGGCTCTAACAGAAATACTAATACATCACAATGGCCTGAAAGCCCCTAGCCGAAGCGGTATATCATCACAATGGCCTGAAAGCCGAACAGCTCGAAGCTGTATATCATCACAATACGGATCTCAAAGAAACAAACCTGACTGTCAGATATAACCCTCAGCATATGAACAACTAGTCGCAAATCGTCGGACATATCCAATACAACATGGACTATGAACGACCAAAACAATATGGCACAAGAGGGACATCACAGTACGCCCGATCCGGAATTGTGTCCGTGCACATCTCCACCCCGTATATGGAATCCAGAATATACTTGGGACAATGTACCTAATTAGCCTCACGAACTACGCCTCGTGTGCACGGTCCAATGCGGAAACATCCACGCATGACCATCATGTGCCTGGCTAAAAATCATACACATAACCAATCGGCACGCAGATATGATTCCAGATATGTCACGATACAACATGATAATGAAACTCAAAGGATAACACAACCAATACGAATCAATAGACTCATCAAAGTGAGCAATGACTTACGGATAATGAAAGATCGACACGACCAACAATATCCAAAACAACCATCCTGGGATCACAATCCCTAAGGACCGATTAACGCGATCAACAATCACAACACAACAATCCGGGAATCCTTAACCCTCAACGGTCACAAAATTACCGAGTTTACAAGAATGATAGTGTGCTGCCTTGAGTCGGCCAACACGACAACAATCACTCACGGATGGGCACCGTCTTCGATAGCCCCAATCCAGTACCTCGATTACCTTAGAACGGTCAATCGATAACAACTCAACGGATGGGAAATGTCTTCGACAGTCCCAATTTAATACATCGATTACCTTAGAACGGTCAATCGATAACAGCTCAACGGATGGGAAATGTCTTCGACAGTCCTAATTCAATACATCGATTACCTTAGAACGGTCAATCGATAACAATGATACAACGGATGCGAAATGTCTTCTTCAGTCCCAATTCAATACCTTGATTTCCTTAGAACGGCCAATCGATAAGAACAATACAACAGATGACTCGGCACTTTTAATCGGTTACCGATAATGAAGATGATAATCGAATACGTCAATGCCTTCAATCGGCCAATACAACATCAATAGAAAAAACACCTATATCAATAACAACGATCACAACAATATCTCAATGGAACATCAATCAACAATAACAATCGATACGTCGATACCGCAAACCGTCTATCGACAATAATATTACCAACAAGTATCACAATGCCTTGAACCGGCCATTTACGAGCAACAATAATATTTGGCATAATTTGCCGAAGGGTATCATATCAAACAATCCCCTGGTATCAACAAAATCATAAAGAGACCAACTCTCGAAATGAGACACACATTCATACACATACATGATAACATTAATCTCATTGACTAGTATAAGTATAAAACTTGCCTCAAACCGAAGGTGAGAAAGTCCTTCCACGATCAACGTCCTCCCACGAAACAACGAACGGCGTCCTCTGACCGTCATAAACACTCGAACAACCTTGAATGAAATATAATTCATTCAATAACATAAAATCAATAGAAAACAATACCAAGGACAAATCCCGATTCAATCCCGAATCGGTTAAACTCCACACCAACTAATATCATAGTTCTCAACTATGAATTATAACATCCTCCCGGCACCTCCATGATCAATTAACATGATCATTATATTCTTAACGAAAACAATTCAACAAGAATCACTTAAGAACAATCATCAAATCAAACATCTCAAAATGATAATATCACTAATATCATCATCAATACCCCAAGAACATCATCATCTCAACAAACATGATATCTAAATAATAATCAATCACCAATTCATCATGAATTCGGATTAATCAACAAGATTAAATCAACCATTGTAAGATTATGATAATCATTACATAATTCATCATAATTCATATAACAATCTTAACATAATCCTTCCTAGACATGATTATAACCTCAAAACATTCTAAAACATCAAGAACAACTCCTCTTCAAGATAAAATCATCATGTTCTTCATCACAAGTTTACGAAAACTCATCAAGAATCATGATATAGTCCAACAATCAATCAATACCCGAAGAAAACAACAACAACAACATCATCAAACTCGAAAATCACTTGAAGAACAAGAGATTAAGGGAACTTACCAATGAAGAACAAGAACTCTCCAAACACTAAAGGAGCACCAACAAGCTTCCAACTCCAAGCTCCAAATCAAGCTATGATGATAAAAAACAAGATGGAAGAGGCTAAATATCAAGAACAAGTCCAGAGGGATGGTTCTAGGGAGAGAAACTAGATTTTGGTTCGTGAAGAAATGAAATACAAAACCAAGATAAGTAGAATGACAAGCTCATTACGTACGCTATACGCCAATGTTAACGTATGTAAGGGACTTTACGTATGCTATGTCAAAACATTAACGTACGTAAATCATAATCCAGAACTAACTGACCAAAAACACGAAGACCTTAACGTACGTAAATAAGAACCATTTACGTACGTTAACAACTACATGGATTACATACGTAGAGATTACGTCTTAACGTACGTAAGGATCCGTTGACTGCAATAGTCAGATCGGATCAAAGATGCCCAGGACCCACCGTCCAAAAATTGAGTCCGAGAAAGGTTCCCTCCACCTACCACTCATTACGGACGTAGCATGAACAGCATAACGTACGTAATGCCTAAAGCCTAACGTACGTTAAGTGTAGCTAACGTACGTTAGCTCAACAAAGTGGACAACCAAGTTGTTCCACCAACTCTCAACTGGAATGAACGAACCACAAACCAACGCACCTCAACAAACATGATTGATACAATACAACGACATTTGAACAATTCCAAATGAATACGTACAACTCAACAGTGAAATGAAAAAAATTACCCACAGATATTACATACTCCCCCCCTTAAAAAGAGTTTCGTCCCCGAAACTAAGGGTACACAACATTGGATAAGAACTATCCATCGGTATCTGAAAACAACATCTCTAGGAATACTCCTCAATACGAACAACTCCGCCTGAGCAACTGGGCCAACCCCACGGGTCCCCACATCTCCTCTGCCTGAACAAGGCGAAAAAATCAAGTGATAAAACACTCAGAAAAGTGCAAGATCAGTCGAATCATGACTCCTTCGCCAGAGACCAGCCAGGAAGTCATACCACCCGCATGACTCGTAACACCGGCGTACACAACCCGCGGGAGCCTCCCATTGAACATGTCTACAATCATCGGTGTACACTTCCCCGTTCTCTTCGGCATCGGACTCACGCCACGCAAAGATAATAACAACACAGACATAGTCATCGGGACCATATCAATCGCACGCCCAAGTCCTCATGACTTGACATCTCGAATCACAAAGAATAATTACCCAGATTATCATGAAATCTCGAGTACAACACCAAAAGGTAAGAAAAACACATCCAACGACCCCAAATATCAAGATTATCAAAAGCTATCATTGCAAGATAGATCAATAATAAATGGTTCGCAACCACAATACTACAATACAAACTGAGTCAACATCAATCCAAAAAACAAGGAAAATACAAATCAAGGCTACATCTCAAATGTACCTGAAATCAACATGATAATATCACTAATAAATGGTTCACAACCACAATACTACAATACAAACAGAGTCAACATCAATCCGAAAAACAAGGAAAATACAAATCAAGGCTACATCTCAAATGTACCTAAAATCAACATCCTCCAGATCAGTGAGCTCCTCGATCTCATCGACTCGAGCAAGACCCAAATCCGAACTTGCTGCTCCTCCTCGGCTGTCCTTACCTCTGGCTCCCGAAGCCTGATAGGACCCCTTGGATGAAGTACGGACCGGAGTAGTAAAGTCTCTCGAGACCCGTGAGCTCCCTCGAGACCTACTAGCACTAGAACTCCTGCAGTATTTCTGAAGGTGTCCCTGCCTCCCACACATATAAAAAACAACAATTGGCACTGTACAACGAGTGCTAACATGCCCCGCCGAATCACAGTTAAAACAAACAATAGTCGAACTCGTCGCCTGAGAAGAAGATGCTTTCCCAGCATGAAACGACCAGAAAATGACCTCCTGGACGTCGGAGCTCGATGTCCTTCTGAACGAACCGGCATCCTAGTCCTCTCACAGAAGAAACTGAAGGGTTCTTCCGAGCAAGCTCCTTGATCAAAAGCTCTGCTCCAAGAGCCTTCTCGAAGAATTCACCATGTAAGTTACAATTGTGGTTGAACAACTGCATCCTCAACTGTAGGTTTAGCCTCTTGCTAAAATACTTGATCTTATCCGCCTTAGTACGAATAACAGATGAAGTAAACTGAAGAACTCCTTGAAACTTCTCAGCAATAACAGCAACACCCTCGTCCTCGACGGATTCGGGGTTCAAAACCTTCGACAACTTGGCTTCACGAAGTGGAGCCGGATAATTCCTCTCTAACATGAGAGTCTTGAACTCGCTCCAAACACAAACACGATCAGTGGGTTTCACAGAAAGCCACCAAGAATAAGCACTCTTAATCAGATAGTAAGCTGCGACTGCCACCTTACACTCCTCCGGATACTGAACCATGTCGAAGAGTTTATCGAAATGTTCAAGCCAATGAACAAAGTCAGCTGGTTCCGAAGAACCCTCAATAATAGGCGGCCTCTGACGAGAGATATCGCCGATAATCTGACTCACTCTCCTAGCCTATCCATAAAACGGCACCTGGGATCCCTGCTGCGGTGGACCACGAACCACTGAGGTCTGCATGGTCTCCATTATCTGCGTCATCTGAGTCATCTGGGCCATCATGCCCCTCAAAAGCAAGAAAGAGTCGATGTCAGTCTGATCGACTCCTCGAGTATGACGTCCCGAAGGAGAACCGGTCGCATAAGTCACAACTCCAGCCGAATTCTGATCCATCTCGGCATCCGTATGCGTATAAATATGAGGTTCTGGGTTTCGGCCTGCTCTGCAGCCTTTACCCCCTCTGCCATGTCCTCGGTTTCCTCTTTCCAGACTGAAAGAATAACGCTCAATCATGATCATAGCTCAAATTTGCCTCAACGGCCACTCCAGAATTCTAAGTCAATAGCCAAACACGAGTATACATACTCAACAAATAAATAATCTCATCGATCATGCTAATCATAGCCAATATAGAGCCCACATGCTCCAAAACAAATACTCATGAATCAATCGTACCACACATATAACATACAAGTTTCAACAAAACATGCATAATCACTGTCATAATGAATGTATGAACGTAAAAGAGAATCGAGTCCTTACACAGGTCATACGAAGCTTTAAGGTCTTGCGATACTAGTCTTCACTGATGGCGACTCAATGAAAGAATGACTCATATAATCATCCAACTACCACGACTCACAAAACCCGACTATCCAGATTGTCATAACCTGACAGCCCCACTATTACCGCGTCGGTGGAGCCACATAACTCACATATCAGGGTATCTCACAACCAGGTGATCTACCAGGCGAACACGACTGAAATACATCAAATTAACCAACAAGGGAAATCACAGTCCCTGCCATGATATCCGACATAATATTCTGATAGGGAATTTCAACGACAACAGTGGACCTACATGGCCAAAATAAAATACAACAACATCCACTAGCCTTACTCGGATAATATAAAATGACAACGACTGAACAAAACGGGAGTACTCCAAACTATCTGTCCGACATGAACACCAAATCATCTCGGACTAGTATCGCTCGAATGCCTCGTCGCCATCGTCATCCCCCTGTGGCTCAACTCTCTCCTCGCAAACACCTAAAACATGAAAACATGTTCCGCCCCCACGGGGTCAGTCATCCAGATAATGAATATCAAATACATGCACAACATGATATGCATCCAAAAGCAGAATTAAATGGTACAACAATGGTAATACGAGATGCTCATAAACCAAGGTAAAAACCGAGCATTCATGGAATACTGTGCCCACGGAATACGATCAATACCTGCTCAACAGGTTAGAACACAAGTGCCCAACAGCGAATCGTCAATATAGAACAGAATAATACATTACCCAAAGGTAAACCAAGCCAACGCTGAAATAGATACGAATCATAATGCCCGAAGGCTCCAACAGAAATACAAATACATCACAATGGCCTGAAAGTCCCTTAGCCGAAGCTATATATCATCACAATGTCCTGAAAGCCGAATAGCCCGAAGCTGTATATCATCACAATACGATCTCAAAGAAACAAATCTGACTGTCGGACATACCCCTCGGCGTATGAACAACCAGTCAAAAATCGTTGGACATATCCAATACAACATGGACTATGAACGACCAAAATAATATGGCTTAAGAGGGACATCACAGTACGCCCGGTCCGGAAATGTGTCTGTGCACATGTCTACCTCGTATACGGAATCCAAAATATACGTGGGACAATGTACCTAACTAGCCTCACGAACTACGTCTCGTGTGCACGGTCCAATGCAGAAACATCCACGCATGACCATCGTGTACCTGGCAAAAAATCCTACACATAATCAATCGGCACGCATATATGATTCCAGATATGTCACGATACAACATGACAATGAAACTCAAAGAATAACACAACCAATACGAATCAAAAGACTCATCAAAGTGAATGATGACTAACGGATAATGAAAGATCGACACGACCAACAATATCCAAAACAACCATCATGGGATCACAATCCTTGAGGATCGATTAATGCGATCAACAATCACAAAACAACAATCCGGGAATCCTCAACCCTCAACGATCACAAAATTACAGAGTTTACAAGAATGATAGTTTGCTGCCTTGAGTCGGCCAACACGACAACAATAACTCACGGATGGGCACCATCTTCGACTATACCAATCCAATACCTCGATTACCTTAGAACGGTCAATCGATAACAACTCAACGGATGGGAAATGTCTTCAACAGTCCCAATTCAATACATCAATTACCTTACAACGGTCAATCGATAACAACTCAACGGATGGGAAATGTCTTCGACAGTCCCAATTCAATACATCGATTACCTTAGAACGGTCAATCGATAACAACTCAACGGATGGGAAATGTCTTCAACAGTCCCAATTCAATACATCGATTACCTTAGAATGGTCAATCGATAACAATGATATAACGGATGGGAAATGTCTTCGACAGTCCCAATTCAATACCTCGATTGCCTTAGAACGGCCAATCGATAACAACAATACAACAGATGTCTCGGCACTTTTAATCGGTTTCCAATAACGAAGTTGATAATCGAATATGTCAATGCCTTCAATCGGCCAATACAACATCAATAGAAAAAACACTGATATCAATAACAACTATCACAACAATATCTCAATGGAACATCAATCAACAATAACAATCGATACATCGATACCGAGAACCGGCTATCGACAACAATATTACCAACAAGTATAGCAATGCCTTGAACTGGCTATTTACGAACAACAATAATATTTGGCATAATTTGCCGAAGGGTATCGTATCAAACAATCCCCTGATATCAACAAAATCATAAAGAGACCAAGTCTCGAAATGATACACACATTCATACACATACATGATAATATTAATCTCATTGACTAGTACAAGTATAAAACTTGCCTCAAACCGAAGGCGAGAAAGTCCTTCCACGATCAACGTCCTCCTACGAAACGACGAATGGCATCCTCCGACCATCACGAGCACTTGAACAACCTTGAATGAAATATAATTCATTCAATAACATAAAATCAACCCCGAATCGGTTAAACACCACATCAACGAATATCATAGTTCTCAACTATGAACTCTAACATCCTCCTGACACCTCCATGATCAATTAACATGATCATTATATTCTTAACACTAGTGAAAACAATTCAACAAGAATCACTTAAGAACAATCATCAAATCAAACATCTCAAAATGATAGTATCACTAATGTCATCATCAATACCCCAAGAATATCATCATCTCAATAAACATGAAGTCTAAACAATAATCAATCACCATTTCATCATGAATTCGGATTAATCAACAAGATTAAATCAACCATTGTAAGATTATAATAATCATTACATAATTCATCATAATTCCTTACAAAGAATGGTTATAATACCTCAAAACCACAACCAACAACAATAATCATATCAAGACTATGTTAATCATATAACAATCTTAAGACAATCCTTCCTAGACATGATTATAACCTCCAAACATTCTAAAACATCAAGAACTCCTCTTCAAGATAAAATCATCATGTTCTTCATCACAAGTTTACAAAAACTCATCAAGAATCATGATATACTCCAACAATCAATCAATACCCGAAGAAAACAACAACAACAACATCATGAAACTCGAAAATCACTTGAAGAACAAGAGATTAAGGGAACTTACCAATGAAGAACAAGAAGAACTCTCCAAACACTAAAGTAGCACCAACAAGCTTCCAACTCCAAGCTCCAAATCACGCTATGATGATCAAAAACAAGAAGGAAGAGGCTAAATATCAAAAACAAGTCCAGAGGGACGGTTCTAGGGAGAGAAACTCGATTTTAGTTCGTGAAGAAATGAAATACGAAACCAAGATAAATAGACTGACAAGCTCATTACGTACACTATACGCCAATGTTAACGTACGTAAGGGCGTTTACATACGCTATGTCAAAACATTAATGTACGTAAAGCTAAATCCAGAACTAACTGATCAAAAACACGAAGACCTTAACGTACGTAAACAAGAACCATTTACGTACATTAACAGCTACATGGATTACGTATGTAGAGCTCACCTCTTAACGTACATAAGGATTCGTTGACTGCAATAGTCAGATCGGATCAAAGATGCCCGGGACCCACCGTCCAAAAGTCGAGTCTGAGGAAGGTTCCCTCCACCTACCACTCATTACGTACGTAGCATGAACAGCATAACGTATTTAATGCCTAAAGACTAACGTGCATTAATCGCACAAGCTAACGTACGTTAGCTCAACAAAGTGGACAACCAAGTTGTTCCACCAACTCTCAACTGGAATGAACGAACTACAAACCAACGCATCTCAACAAACACGAATGATACAATACAACGGCATTTGTACAATTCCAATTGAATACGCACAACTCAACAGTGAAACCAAAAAAATTACCCACGGATATTATATAGTGGTGGGTTGTACTTCATTTTGGATCGTTTGGAATACTGTGTATTCATTCAGGGATGTTGGTCATGAAAAGGTTAGTGTCTCTGGCTTGAGGTAATCTAATATTTCTAAATAATGATAATCATCATGTTGCATTATTGCATGTGTGTGTGTTGATGATTCATGTGATGAGTGTACATCGTTGTTTGGTGCATTTTGTGATGTGCTTTTTCTTTGAACTGTAATCTGTTGGGCCGATATGTTAGGGGATAAGACCTAAATGGCACCTACGTTCTGGGGTATTCATGTGACATGCTTCCATGACCCTTGGTTGCGACCTTGGGGTATTTTGTAATTGCATGAACTGTGTTAGGGGATAAGACCTAAATGGCACCTACGTTCTGGAGTATTCCTGTGAGATGCTTTCGTGACCCTTGGATGCGGCCTTGGGGTTTATGTGCTAATATTATATGCACCGTTGAGCATGTTGTGAACTATTTTCTGACGAAAATACGACATTGTGGTCGTGTTGGTCTTTCATGATCGAGTTATCATTGCTCACCTGGAAAGTCTTCTGATCCTTGTTGGATATGTATTTATTCGACATCTGTTGTCATGTTGTATCGTGACATATCTGGGGTGAAATACATTCTGATCGGTTATGTGTAGGATTTTCAGGGCGGGCATGTGTAGCATGTGTTGGTTTCGACCTAATATTGAACCGTGCACACGAGACGTACTTCGTGAGGCTGATTAGGTACGAGACTAGACGTGTATCTGATCAATAACCGTGTTGGCTTATACAGGGACACATGTCCGGATCGGGCGTATCATAACGTCCATCTTGAGTCTTATTGATTGGTCGTTCACAGTTCATGTATAATCAGATCTGATCGATAGTCGGGTTTGTCTTCGAGATCCCGTATATGTAATTTGTATATGGTTGATGATTTTATTCTCTCGTGTATCTGTCCCCGTTGACCTTTTATTAATCTCATTTGGAGTTACCATATCGATGGTCAACTCGTTTGTCATCGACCCTATATAAATCTCGTTTGGAGTTCACCCTATCATTGGTAATCTCGTTTGTTATTGATCCTTGATTCTCTTTTGGAGTTTACCATATCGTCGGTAGTCTCGGTCGTTGTTCCCTTATTGCTCTTGTTGGAGTTTACCATATCGTTGGTATTCTCAGTTGTTGATCCTTTACTTGTTGGTGTTTACTGTATCGTCGGTATTCTCGGTCATTGATACTTTATTGCTCTTGTTGGAGTTTACCATATCATTGGTATTCTCGGTTGTTGGTCCTTGATTGATCTTGTTGGGGTTTACGGTGTTGTTGGTATTCTCGGTTGTTGATCCTTTATTGATCTTGTTGGGGTTTACCGTATTGTTGGTATTCCCGGTTGCTAGTCCTTATTGATCTTGTTGGAGTCACCACATCATGGTATTCTCATTCGTGGTTGATCCTTTTTCGATCTTGTGTAGAGTTATCATGTCATTGACATTTCCGTTTTGATGAATTGGTTGTTTATCATTATTGATTGTGTGAGCATTCATGCTTTGTATTGATATCCGAGACTTGCCATTGTCTCGGCATAGTTGGTTTACAGATGTGTCGTGTGATATCGGTTTTATCAGAATTGGGATCTGATTGTGCGATCCAGTGGACAGAATTGGACTTGGCCAGATTATTCCATATTGGAGATATGTTTATGTTTGAGAATCTTAGTATCATTCCGGATACAATACAGATGGTTACTTTTGAATTCATTCGTCACTTAAGGACGCGATATGTGGATTATGGTAAGGGTTGATTTCATATGGATTGTGATGGGTTGGTAAGGTTACTTCGGTAAGATTACGTGGGGAATGTTCTTACTCTTTAAATTACATTGATATGTAATTGTTTATGTGATGTGATCGTTACCATTGTTGAGTATTATGGCTGACCCGATCGTGGTCTTTATCTTTTAGGTACTCGGAGTTCGAGCTAGTAGTAGTCGTGACGGGATGAGCTTTCCGGTGATACTGGCTATGGCATGGTTATTGGGTTTTGTGTATTCTTTTATGGTTGTTATAATTCCGCTGCAAATGTATTTAATCATGTCTCTATCCACTGCGTGTGTAATTTTATAATGGCTTTCAGTATTTTACCAGTTCGTGTATACTTTCTAAATGCCCTTTTGGCGTCTTTGCCTTGTGCTTTCAAATGGTATTTTCTGACAATAATTGGGAACTATGTTTTGATAAATATTTGAGTATTTAAAACATTACCGTCTTCGCCTCTTTGGTGTATTTAAAACGTTTTCGAAAATGATTTTAGCCTTGTGGGTTCCAATGTGGGGCCCACGGCGCTGTAATATTCTCGGTTGGTTTTGGGGGTGTTACAAAAAATGGTATCGGAGCTTGGGTTTCGTAAAACCCGGGCATGTATGTTGTGTGGCTCTACCGGTGCGGTAGTAGCGTGACTTTTGAAAATAATTTTCTGACTTTCGAGTCAAATCGATTTTGGAGGTTCCAAAATTTTTGAAATATTTTCAAATTGCAATATTTGCGATGCCGGCGTATTGCTATTGTGTCGAGACTTTGTATGGGAGTCGTATGCTAGTATCACGGTAGATCATCGACTTCACGGACCTGTAAGTATGTTCTTTCAGTTATTTGGTTTTGATGATGATTATTTGAGCATGGTGACATGATTTTAAGATATTTCGGGATTGAGATATGGCTTATGACAGGATTTTAAGTTTGAGGACCAAACTTATTTAAGTGGGAAGATATGTAATATCCTAGAATTTCGCTACGATTTTTTGCATTATTTTATCTGAGTTATCTATCAAGGCTATATTTAATTCTAGGATATTACATGCTTGTTATGTTTTTGGATGTCGGATATACTATATGAGTATTTGTACGATTGTCGTACTTGGTCGACAGTTGTATTTGAGGATATCGTGCATCAGATGTATCGTATGAGAATGTTATCGTAAAGAGAATATGTATTCAGTATGCCGTATGTTCGTATCCAGTATGTCGAGGCGGACAAGAACAGTTGAATTTTGGCCAAGTATTGAAGACCATTACGTACGCTAGTGTTAAGGACTGACGCACGTTAAATTACATGGTTTACGTACGTTATGCGTAAGGCATTACGTAGGTAACAAAGGGAATCGGACAGGATCGAGCTGTGGTCGGCAGGTGGACCCAGTGTCGGCAGCTTTCGGCGTGGATGTGGACAGGCAAGTCAACTTCGAGCCTTACGTACGTTAAGGATGTATCATTACGTACGTTAAGAAGGTGTGTTACTGTAGCAAGTTAACTGTGTATTATGTATGCTACAACAAAGTTGTTACGTACGTAACACAAGGTGCGAAATAAGACAGTGAGCCCTGGATGCTGATTACGTAACACATGTAGCCTACGTTAAAGAGGCTTACATACGTAAAGGTTGGGTCTTAACATACGTAACAAGCTGTGCAGGTTATATATTAAGGAGTGGTCTTTCATTTCCTCACGAACCAAAGAGTTGTTCCTCTCCATATCCGTCCTTCTTCACTTCTAAGTGTGTTCTAGACACTTTTAACTTGGTTATGAGCTTGGGAGCATGGATTTGAGGCTTGGATATGAAGATGTTAATGATTCTTGAAGTGTTTTACTGTATTATTCATCTTCAAGAAGTATGTTGGATACTCCCTCTCTTCTATTTCGGATTTTGATGTTGTTGTTGATGTCTTCCTCTTATGATGATGGTTATGGTATTATTGTTCTACTTCTTCATGATATATGAGGTGTATATTGAAGAAGTTGATGATTATGATGAGTATATGTTTCAAGTGTTTATGTTTTAGATATGAACATGGAATGTTGATATTTAGAACAAGTGATGATGATTATGGATGTTAATGGACAAGTTATGTGAATGGTGGTTTGATCTTCCATATGGTCTTGATGATATACGAATCATGATTATGAATTTGACAAGAATATTATCTTTCTTTGAGGATATGTGTTCATATGAGTCGAATGATCCTAAGTGTAGTTTGGCATGAGATTGATATATATAAACAAGGGATAATCATATCATGTTGAATTTAAGTTTGAATTCGGAATTGAATACGTTGATTAAACTTGCTTCATGCTCGAATCAACTGTTATTGAGATCACCGGATTTTGAGATTGAATTGAAGGTATGAATTCGGATTTGTCAGGCATAAGAACATTTAATCCATACATAGTTGGATTATTGGGTCTTGTGTATATGATCGAGATATTGTGGAACCGTTAAGTTGATTGGTCGGTTATATCGGTTGTTGATTGTTATCGAACGTATTGTTAATTTATTATTGCATTAGGTTGCATTAAGTGATCGTTGATGATTAACCGTTGTGCTGCGGTTGAGATTGGAGAATGCATGGATCGCCTTGGTCGAGGCTGTGGAGCTTGTAGATGAAGACGACGGAATTGGTAACAACTTCATCATATCGGTTTCAAGGCAAGTTATGCTTGCTCAGTTCATAATGTTTAATAAATGATTCCGTTTTCTGTTCATTTATGATTCATATAGCAATGGTATCATAGAATATGAATTTTCGGGATGATGGAATGTATATTATGCTTGGACTGAGATAAATCATAACGTATACGATTTTAAAGATGTTTGGTGGAACGGAGAAGTGAATTATATTTGGTCTATTGTATGAGATGTGGGATATCTAGGCTAGTTTATCATGCCGACAGTGAACTCGGGATGGTGGTTTAGTATTAAAGGTGGACTGTACTTCATTTTGGACCATTCGGATAACTGTGTATTTGTTCAGGGATGTTGGTCATGGGAAGGTTAGTGTCTCCAGCTTGAGGTAATCTAATATTGCTAAATAATGATAATCATCCTGTTGCATTATTGCATGTATGTGTTGATGATTCACGTGATGAGTGTACAACGTTGTTTGGTACATTTTGTGATGTGCTTTTTCTTTGAACTCTGATATGTTGGGCCGATGTGTTAGGGGATAAGACCTAAATGGCAACTACGTTCCGGGGTATTCCTGTGAGATGCTTCCGTGACCCTTGGTTGGGACCTTGGGGTATTTTGTGATTACATGAAATGTGTTAGGGGATAAGACCTAAATAGCACCTACGTTCCGAAGTATTCCTGTGAGATGCTTTCGTGACCCTTGGCTGCGGCCTTGGGGTTTATGTGCTAATATTATATGCATTGTTGAGCATGCTGTGAACTATTGTCTGACGGAAATACAACATTGTGGTCGTGTCGGTCTTTCATGATCGATTTATCGTTGCTCACGTGGAAAGTATTCAGATCCTTGTTGGATATGCGTTTATTCGATATCTGTTGTCATGTTGTATCATGACATATCTGGGTTCAGATACGTTCTGATCGGTCATGTGTAGGATTTTTAGGGCGGGCACGTGTAACATGTGTTGGTTTCGACCTCATATTAAACCGTGCACATGAGATGTACTTCGTGAGGCTGATTAGGTACGAGACCAGATGTGTATCTGATCAATACCCATGGTAGGCTTATACACAGACACGTGTCCGTATCGGGCGTATCGTGACGTCCATCTTGAGTTTTATTGATTGGTCGTTCACAGTCTATGTATAATCGGATCTGATCGATAGTCGGGTTTGTCTTCGAGATCCCGTATATGTGATTTATATATGGTTGGTGATTTTATTCTCTCGTGTATCTGTCCCCGTTGACCCTTTATTAATCTCATTTAGAGTTACCATATTGATGGTCAACTCGTTTGTCATTGACCTTTTATTAATCTCATTTGGAGTTCACCCTATCATTGGTAATCTCGTTCGTTATTGATCCTTGATTCTGTTTTGGTGTTTACCGTATCGTCGATATTCTCGGTCAGTGATCCCTTATTGCTATTGTTGGAGTTTACCATATCGTTGGTATTCTCGGTTGTTGATGCTTTGTTGATCTTGTTGGGGTTTACTGTATCGTCGGTATTCTTGGTCATTGATCCTTTATTGCTCTTGTTAGAGTTTACCATATCGTTGGTATTCTCGGTTGTTGGTCCTTAATTGATCTTGTTAGGGTTTACGGTGTTGTTGGTATTCTCGGTTGTTGATCCTTTAGTGATCTTGTTGGGGTTTACCGTATTTTTGGTATTCCCGGTTGTTAGTCCTTCATTGATCTAGTTGGAGTCACCACATCATGGTATTCTCGTTCGTGGTTGATCCTTTGTCGATCTTGTGTGGAGTTATCATGTCATTGACATTTCAGTTTTGATGAATTGGTTGTATCATTATTGATTGTGTGAGCATTCATGCTTTGTATTGATATCTGAGACTTGCCATTGTCTCGGGACAGTTGGTTTACAGATGTTCCATGTGATATCGGTTTTATCAGAATTGGGATCCGATTGTGCGATCCAGCGAACAGAATCGGACTTGGCCAGATTATTCGATATTGGAGATATGTTTATGTTTGAGAATCTTGGTATCGTTTCGGATACAGTATAGATGGTTACTTTTGAATTCATTCGTCACTTAAGGACGCGATATGTGGATTATGGTAAGGGTTGATTTGATATGAATTGTGATGGGTTGGTAAGGTTACTTCTGTAAGATTACATGGGGAATGTTCTTACTCCGTAAATTATATTGATATGTAATTGTTTATGTCATGTGATCATTGCCATTGTTGAGTATTATGGCTGACCCCGTCGTGGGCTTTATCTTTTAGGTACTCGGAGTTCGAGCTAGTAGCGGTCGTGAAGGGATGAGCTTTCCGGTGATACTGGCTATGGAATGGGTATTGGGTTTTGTGTATTCTTTTCTGGTTGTTATAATTCCGCTACAGATGTATTTAATCATGTCTCTATCCACTGCGTGTGTAATTTTATAATGGCTTTCAGTATTTTACCAGTTCGTGTATACTTTCTAAATGCCCTTTTGGCGTCTTTGCCTTGTGCTTTCAAATGGTATTTTCTGACAATAATTGGGAACTATGTTTTGATAAATATTTGAGTATTTAAAACATTACCTTCTTCACCTCTTTGGTGTATTTGAAATGTTTGCGAAAATGATTTTAGCCTTATGGGTTCCAATGTGGGGCCCATGGCGTTGTAATATTTCCAGTTGGTTTTGGGGGTGTTACAGAAGATGGTATCGGAGCTTGGGTTTCTTAAAACCCGGGCATATGTGTTGTGTGGCTCTACCGGTGCGGTAGTAGCGTGACTTTTGACTTTTGAAAATAATTTTCTGACTTTCGAGTCAAACCGATTTTTGGAGGTTCCAAATTTTTTTAAAGATTTTCAAATTGCTATATTTGCGATGCTGGTGTATTGCCATTGTGTCGAGACTTTGTATGGGAGTCGTATTCTAGTATCACGGGAGATCATCGACTTCACGGACCTGTAAGTATGTTCTTTCAGTTATTTGGTTTTGATGATGATTATTTGAGCATGATGACATTATTTTAAGATATTTCGAGATTGAGATATGGATTATGACAGGATTTTAAGTTTTGAGGACGAAACTTATTTAAGTGGGAAGATATGTAATATCCTAGAATTTCGCTACGATTTTTCGCATCATTTTCTTCGAGCTGTACTGTATAGAGTGGGACCGATACAACATGGGTGAATAATTTTGGGAACTGTGACAGACGTGCCAGTATATCTATCAAGGCTATATTTAATTCTAGGATATTACATGCTTGTTATGTTTTTGGATGTCGGATATACTGTATGAGTATTTGTACGATTGCCGTACTTGGTCGACAGTTGTATTTAAGGATATCGTGTATCAGATGTTTCGTATGAGAATGTTATCGGAACGAGTATATGTATTCATTATGCCGTATGTTCGTATCCAGTATGTCGAGACGGATGGGAACAATTGGATTTTGGCCAAGTATAGAAGACCATTACGTACGCTAGCGTTAAGGACTAACGCATGTTAAATTACATGTTTTAGGTACGTTATGCGTAAGGCATTACGTACGTAACAAAGAGATTCGGACAGGATCGAGTTGTGGTCGGCAGGTAGACCTGGTGTCGGCAACTTTTGGCGTGGATGTAGACAGGCGAGTCAACTTCGAGCCTTACGTACGTTAAGGATGTATCATTACGTACGTTAAGAAGGTGTGTTACGGTAGCAAGTCAACTGTGTATTATGTATGCTACAACAAAGTTGTTATGTACGTAACACAAGGTGCGAAATAAGACAGTGAGCTCTGGATGCCGATTACGTACGCTATACAGGACATGTAACGTACGTTAAAGAGGCTTACATACGTTAAGGTTGGGTCTTAACGTACGTAACAAGCTGCAGGTTATATATTAAGGAGTGGTATTTCATTTCCTCACGAAGCAAAAAGATGTTCCTCTCCATATCCATCCTTCATCACTTCTAAGTGTGTTCTAGACACTTTTAACTTGGTTATGAGCTTGGGAGCATGGATCGGAGGCTTGGATATGAAAATGTTAATGATTGTTGAAGTGTTTGACTGTATTATTCATCTTCAAGAGGTATGTTGGATACTCCCTCTCTTCTATTTCGGATTTTGATGTTGTTGTTGATGTCTTCCTCGTATGATGATGGTTATGGTATTATTGTTCTACTTCTTGATGATATATGAGGTGTATATTGAAGAAGATGATGATTATGATGAGTATATGTTTCAAGTGTTTATGTTTTAGATATGAACATGGAATGTTGATATTTAGAACAAGTGATGATGATTATGGATGTTAAGGGACAAGATATGTGAATGGTGGTTTGATATTCCGTATGGTCTTGATGATATACGAATCGTGATTATGAATTTGACAAGAATATTATCTTTCTTTGAGGATATGTGTTCATATGAGTAGAATGATCCTAAGTGTAGTTTGGCATGAGATTGATATATATAAACAAGGGATAATCATATCATGTTGAATTTAAGTTTGAATTCGAAATTGAATACGTTGATTAAACTTGTTTCGTGCTCGAATCAACTGTTATTGAGATCACCGGATTATGAGAATGAATTGAAGGTATGAATTCAGATTTGTCCGACATAAGAACATTTAATCCATACATAGTTGGATTATTGGGTCTTGTGTATATG
Source organism: Orobanche coerulescens (assembly GCA_033398695.1). Lineage (NCBI taxonomy): Eukaryota > Viridiplantae > Streptophyta > Magnoliopsida > Lamiales > Orobanchaceae > Orobanche > Orobanche coerulescens. Next base: position 68,920,775 of record CM065810.1, read on the forward strand.
ACCGATATATTGTGGAACCGTTATGTTGATTGGTCGGTTATATCGGTTGTTAATTGCTATCGAACGTATTGTTAATTTATTATTGCATTAGGTTGCGTTAAGTGATCGTTGATGATTAACCGTTATGCTGCAGTTGAGATTGGAGAATGCATGGATCGCCTTGGTCGGAGCTGCAGAGCTTGTAGATGAAGACGACGGGATTGATAACAACTTCATTGTATCGGTATCAAGGAAATATGCTTGCTCAGTTCATAATGTTTAATAAATGATTTCATTTTTATTTCATTTATGAGTCATATAGCAATGGTATCATAGAATATGAATTGTCGGGATGATGAAATGTATATTATGCTTGGACTGAGATAAATCATAACGTATACGATTTTAAAGATGTCTAGTGGAATGGAGACGTGAATTATCTTTGGTCTATTGTATGAGATGTGGGATATCGAGTCTAGTTTATCATGCCGACAGTGAACTCGAGATGGTGGTTTGGTATAAGAGGTGGACTGTACTTCATTTTGGACCATTCGGATAACTGTGTATTCGTTCAGGGATGTTGGTTATGGAAAGGTTAGTGTCTCCAGCTTGAGGTAATCTAATATTGCTAAATAATGATAATCATCCTGTTGCATTATTGCATGTGTGTGTTGATGATTCATGTGATAAGTGTACATCGTTGTTTTGGTGCATTTTGTGATGTGCTTTTTCTTTGAACTGTGATCTGTTGGGCTGATGTGTTAGGGGATAAGACCTAAATGGCACCTACATTCCGGGGTATTCCTGTGAGATGCTTCCGTGACCCTTGGTTGCGACCTTGGGGTATTTAGTGATTGCATGAATTGTGTTAGGGGATAAGACCTAAATGGCACCTACGTTCCGGAGTATTCCTGTGAGATGCTCACCTGGAAAGTCTTCTCATCCTTGTTGGAGATGCGTTTATTCGAGATCTGTTGTCATGTTGTATCGTGACATATCTAGGTTCAGATACGTTCTGATCGGTCATATGTAGGATTTTCATGGCGGGCACGTGTAGCATGTGTTGGTTTCGACCTCATATTGAACCGTGCACACGAGACGTACTTCGTGAGGCTGATTAGGTACGAGACACATGTCCGGATCGGGCATATCGTGACATCCATATTGAGTCTTATTGATTGGTCATTCACAGTCCATGTATAATTGGATCTGATCAATAGTCGGGTTTGTCTTCGAGATCCCGTATATGTGATTTGTATATGGTTGACGATTTTATTCTCTCATGTATCTGTCCCCGTTGACCCTTTATTAATCTGATTTGGAGTTACCATATCGATGGTCAACTCATTTGTCATCGACCCTTTATTAATCTCATTTGGAGTTCACCCTATCATTGATAATCTCGTTCGTTATTGATCCTTGATTCTGTTTTGGAGTTACCATATCATCGGTATTCTCGATCGTTGATCCCTTATTGCTCTTGTCGGATTTTACCATATCGTTGATATGCTCGGTTGTTGATCCTTTATTGATCTTGTTGGGGTTTACTGTATCGTCGGTATTCTCGGTCATTGATCCTTTATTGCTCTAGTTGGAGGTTACCATATCGTTGGTATTCTCGGTTGTTGGTCCTTGATTGATCTTGTTGGGTTTACGATGTCGTTGTTATTCTCGATTGTTGATCCTGTATTGATCTTGTTGGGGTTTACCGTATTGTTGGTATTCCGTGTTGTTAGTCCTTCATTGATCTTGTTGGAGTCACCACATCATGGTATTCTCGTTCTTGGTTGATCCATTGTCGATCTTGTGTGAAGTTATCATGTCATTGACATTTACATTTTCATGCATTGGTTGTTTATCATTATTGATTGTGTGAGCATTCATGCTTTGTATTGATATCCGAGACTTGCCATTGTCTCGGGACAGTTGGTTTACGGATGTGCCGTGTTATATTGGTTTTATCAGAATTGGGATCCGGTTGTGCGATCCAGCGGACAGAATTGGACTTGGCTAGATTATTCCATATTGGATATATGTTTATGTTTGAGAATCTTGGTATCGTTTCGGATACAGTATAGGTGGTGACTTTTGAATTCATTCATCACTTAAGGACGTGAGATGTGGATTATGGTAAGGGTTGATTTGATATAGATTGTAATGGGTTAGTAAGGTTACTTCGGTAAGATTACGTGGGGAATGTTCTTACTCTGTAAATTACATTGATATGTAATTGTTTATGTGATGTGATTGTTACCATTGTTGAGTATTATGGCTGACACCGTCGTGTGCTTTATCTTTTAGGTACTCGGAGTTCGAGCTAGTAGCAGTCGTGAAGGGATGAGCTTTCTGGTGATACTGGCTCTGGCATGGTTATTGGGTTTTGTGTATTCTTTTCTGGTTGTTATAATTCCGCTGCAAATGTATTTAATCATGTCTCTATCCGCTGCATGTGTAATTTTATAATGGCTTTCAGTATTTTACCAACTCGTGTATACTTTCTAAATGCCTTTTTGGCGTCTTTGCCTTGTGCTTTCAAATGGTATTTTCTGACGGTAATTGGGAACTATGTTTTGATAAATATTTGAGTACTTAAAACATTACTGATTCCAGTACTAATGTTTGGTTTTGGATTTGTGCGGTGAAATAGGTTCTATCAGCAAAGCAATTTGCGTACTTTACATGTATCAGTTGTGGGATTTGGTATCACCGAAATCAACTCACCAATTCAAATAAAGAGGGAGATCCAGAGGAGTTGGTACAGTTTGCAGCGGAGTACCTGGACCGATTCCAATCAGCCAGCCAACATTTTACGCAACCAAGGACACCGGAATCAGCTTCAACCTGGATGCCACCTAATGACCTGCACGTGAAAATAAATGTTGACACAGCCATATTTAGATCTGATAAAGCAGCAGGGTTGGGGATCATAGCACGAAATGGAGCAGGCGACATGCTAGCTTGGAGACAAAGATTAGTGCCGCATCAAATCTGCCCAGAAATAGCAGAAACGCTTGTTGTGAAGTGTGGGATTGAGTTGGCTATTGAGTTCGGGTGGAAAAGCATCATCATCGAGAGTGATTGCCAATCCGTCATAAAATCTATCAACTCTGCCACTACTTGTTTATCACCTGGAGGACATTTTATTGAGTTCATTAAAACTACTTTGTACTTGTTTGACTCTATTTCCTTTTCGCACATTTATCGTTCTGCAAATAACTTGGCCCATAATTTTGCACAACATGTAGTTGAGGATAGAGATAGATTGACAGATTTACCTGAGATTGGGTGATCTGATTTGTACTGCTTTTGCTTGATTGATTATATATGAAAGTATTATTTCTTCTCAAAAAAAAAACATTATTGTCTTCGCCTCTTTGGTGTAGTTGAATCGTTTGCGAAAATGATTTTAGCCTTGTGGGTTCCAATGTGGGGCTCACGGCGCTGTAATATTCCCGATTGGTTTTGGGAGTGTTACACATAACACAGGGTTGGCACGAAGGATGATGAATGTGATCGATACTAATCACATGAGGACCCATACGATGTTCAATTGGTTTAGTTGTAGTTATTTCCGCTGTAGTATTTTCCCCGTTGTATGGGAGCGTGTTCTATTTTGATCCCTGCATGGGTATGTATTGATATTGAGTTGTATGTATTAATTGAAAGACCAAATTGGTCTACTGGGTCATTTTAGCCTTAAAGGTGATCTTGAGATGATAGATTTTTGTTACCAGCCTGGTCGATCCTTGAGAAAAGGGTCTACAGCGTGTAATATCCCTCAGTGGATTGCGGGTGTTACATAAATGGTATCAGAGTGACGTACGTTGTGGAAACCTATGCTGCGGAGTCGAGTGTGTATTGTTGAGTTATCTTTAGTCAGGTCGTGCCTGATTAAGTCGTGTCGCGACGCGTCATCTGAGTTTGTTGGTCGTGATTAGTATCGTGGGGCGATCATCATCTTCGTGCGACCTGTGGATTTCTCCCTTCTTTGTGTTGTGACTCGTGTGACACGAGCTACTTGCATGATTATTTGTTAAGTGATGGGATCTTTATGTAGATTTTGACTTCGTGATATGTGTTTATTCGACTCTCATATTTTGTTTATATGAGGAGTGGTGTCGCTGCTAATGTATTTTTGACTGTTGATTTTGTCTACTGCTAATGATTTCCAAAATGATTTGCTCGTTTTGCAAGTGTTCTTGTAAAACCCTTATGCTTAATATGGAATAGTAATGTATATGTGTGTGATTTGCTCACTCCGGGAGGGTCCAACGAGGCCTCGGAGGAATCTGTGATTTCGCTCCTGATTCACGAGCTTGTTTGGATAGCCAGTCTAAGAGGGTCCGTAGAGGCCTAGGATGGGACCAGTGTGTTAGGAATGCCTATTAGATTTTGATGATGTCATCCCTGTATTTGTTTATTCAAATTTATGTCTTTAATTACTTGACAAAATGTAAAGAATAACCAAATGAGTATCTTTTATAGGACATTTAAGTTAGGCTTAAAAATCGGCTGAGTATAAATCTCAGATAAGTTCATATCAGAGAAGTCCTGGTCAACTCAACTTATCAGAGAAGGTTGACCACAGACGACTTATCACCAGACAACGTTCTGAAGAAAGATATTTGTTAGAGAAGTCCTGGTCAAAATATTTTATCAGAGAGGTTTGACCAGGCTGTAGTCATGTGATCAGGCGAAGTTCAAGTCATCTGAAGCTTGACCATCAGATCAGACAAGTTGACCTGGCCAGAAGAGAACTTCATTTCAGAGAAGTTACATTAGAGAAGTTCGTCATCAGAGAAGGTTGACTGCACATCAGACAGGTTGACCAAAAGAGATCAGATAAGTCCAGTCAAAGTAAACAGCCAAGTAAGCCAGTCCACGTCAGCATGCGTTGAAAAGTCAATAATCACGGAAAGTCTCATGCGGGCGATAAGGGACAAACTGGAGATATTCCCGGAAAGCAAATAAATTAAATATTCATCCAGACCCACCACTGAAGACTTTAATCATATTATTATCAAAAGTTTCGGCGCCTCAACATGAAAGTCTTCACAACGGTCGGAAATGGATTAAAATAAGGGAATTCAGCCTTGCAACGTTCGGAAAGAAAAACAAAGAAATCTATTTCTCTAACGGATGGATTTGTTACAGATTTGCAACGGCTATGAATGAAGCTCAAATATCTACATCTATAAATACCTGAAGATTTGAAGTTGAGAAGTACGATGCGAACAATACTCTCGAGCAATCAAAGCAATTAGAATTCTATAGCATCGTGAAGAGCAGAATTCTCAAGTTCATATACTAAGAAAGCTCTTAGTTGGAGAAGACAAACACTCTTGTCTTAAAACTTGAGATCGGGGTACTTCACTGGTTGAATTTGCGTGACTGATAGGCATCCAAAGATTTGAAGATCAAGAGGTGCTAGGCAGTTAGGAAGGAGTTGCAACGACAGGATTTCCACTGGTTGGAAGTTGTAGTAGCTAAGTTGTAGAATCACTGTAATCTTTATCACTAGTTGAAAATTATAGTGGATTCATCTCCAACTGTTTTAGAGAAAAGTGGATTAGTAGAGGACTACCCCACCTCTGAGACCACTATAAACTACCTGCGTGTTTTACTGTTTTCATCATACTTACCTGCTGCATTCATACTTAATTGTTCCATTGATTAGCTATTTGCTTTCGTCATCAGCTGACTTCCACATACCTGTCTACAGACGACTTCAAGTCATCTGTACCTATCAGCTGAGAAACTCATCCTTTGTGGAAAAGAGTTTCAATCAATCTATTGAACCCCCCCCCCCCCTCTAGACTTATTCCTGGACAACTTGTGACCTACAAGTGATATCGGAGCGATTGGTTCAATTTTTCAGAACCAGATCCGCATATCGAGGATATGAATTTTTTTTATTCTTTCATTTTAGAAATGGAATACATGCAACACATGCACTCTAGATTACCTGTATTTTCAGTTTACGAGTATGATCTTTGGAAGATAAGGATACAATCACACTTATCTTATCCATGACGACATGTAGTGCATCATAGAAGACGGCCCTTTCATCTTTGAGAAGGACAACCACCTAAGGTGATTGCAGCCGGTAAGCCAGAAAAGATCCCCAAAAAGATGATGGAGCTGACCATCGAAGAAAGAAAGCTGGCCAATCTTGACAACCGGGCCAGAGATGTGCTGTACCAAACTCTTGACAAATCAACATTGGTCAAGATCAAGAATTGCAAAAATGCCAAAGAAATCTGGGACACATCAGCCATAATGTGTGAGGGAACAGAACTGAGAAAAGAAAACAAGTTGTCAATTTCTACCCATAAATTTGACAAGTTCAAAATGAAGAATGGCGAATCCATAGACCAAGTGGACACAAGATTCCCTGAAGTCATCAATGAGATCAACTCCCTGGGAAAATCATATGGGAATAAGGAGATAGCGCTAAAGGTTTTAAGATCTCTCAATCCAGAATGGAGTATAAAGGCAGTGGCCATGAGAGAATCCAAGGATCTTAATAAGATAAAGATCCAGGAAGTGTTCTCTGATCTAAAGGCTTATGAGTTTGAGCTTCCAAGTTCATCATCAACCGAGCCTGCAGAGAAGGGAATAGCGTTTGTAGCTGAGTCCCCCAGCAAGATCTTATCTGCAGTCAAGCCTCCAAATCCCCTAGATTTTGAGTAAGAAATGCCATTTATAATGCAAAGATTCAGCAACTTCCGAAAGAACTACTCCAAGTATAAGAAGAACTATAAAGAAAATCCCAGGAGAAATGAAAAAGCTAGAAGCTGGAAGGTGGAGTGCTATAATTGCCACAAGACAGGACATATTCGAATTGACTGTCCTGATCCCAAGAAAGATGAAGGCAAGAAAGAAGTGAGCATAAAAGAAGACAAGAGAAAATCTTTCATTGGAGAAGATCAAGAGAGAGTAGATTCCAGCAGTGGATTCTTCTCTGATGATGATGAGGCGTACAATTTCCTGATGGCCAACTTAGTTGATGAAGAGGTAACATATAAACCCTCAGTTTCAAATAATAACAGCTTAGACATGTCTCAGGACATGGACTTACATGAGTCTGCCAATCAGCTTCTCAAAGATTTTGAGAAATTAAAATCTGCAAACTTAGCTGTATCAGCTTGATCGATCATTCTTGTATAACGAGGATTATTTCTTCGTTCATGGCAGCAAGATGGGCTTCCATCCTGATTCTTCGGTCATCAAAGGGTAATAGAAAACATGGGAACTTTATCGATCATTGACCCATGGCAATGGTAGGATGAATCATAGAAGTACAAAAATGGAGTTTTCAAAAGTTAGTTATTGGGATCCGATTCAGGTTAAAAATCGACTGATTCTTTATAGAATCAACCACTCAGATACCACTTGTTGGTCACAGTATCCTATCTTACAGCTTAGAGGGTGGTTGTATAAACTGTACTCTTTTAGGAATTTGATTTGGGTAGAGAAAGTCTTTTGACTAAGTTGATGTACGTACAACAACTAGGCAGTCTCATGTAGCTTGATGCTTATAGGGTTTTCAAAGCAAGTATACTAAATTCACAGACAATAAGAAAACAATAAGTACAGAAAGTAATAATATACAAGTTTAATGTGGTTCGAGGTAAACCCCTCTACTCCCTCCATTTATCCACACAGGAGTAAGAAGATTATTAAAATCAAAGTGTACACAACTAAACGCATCGCTGTATCATTCATATACACTGTAGCTTGAGCAATTCACATAGATTGGCTATAGGCTTCTTCACTTGCTTCTTCTCCCACAGAATGAAGCTTCATCCTTGAACTCTATTCTTTCCACACAGGTCGGAATAACTTGGCTTAGTCCACACAGGGCTAAGGCTCTCAACAATAAGGTTTTAAGTATCACGAGTACGAACAACAACTGTAGGCTTTGTAGGCTTCACTGAAGTTGTGCTGTTTTTGTGGAGGACTTAGATATTTCTTTACTCAAGATCTTCGTTTTATGCTTGAAAAAATATATTGCTCTTTGATAATAAGTTCGTCAGTAAGTGAGCCAATAAGTATACGTGAAAAGTCCTCTTGCTTGGGCTATTTATTAATTTGGTAATAGATCCATTATAAATTTAGTCGTTGGCCGGTTGGTGAGGTATACACAGCTCTGATTGGTGACTTCAGAATGTTTGAATTAAAGATGTTGGGATAACAAAACCCGGTATCGAAATTGTTGTGATAAATAATCCCTGTATCGAAAGTATTGATAGAATGTTTTGACAATATGCCAATCCAGCATACAGCAGGCAACTGTATCGAAAAGATGATCAAAAGATATCAACTTGTATCAAAGACTTCTCGTAGTCCCAGCATACAATGAATCAATCATACAACAAAGGAGTCTCATAAGACTAAGTATGGAAGCTGTCTCGAATCGACAATACAGCTATCATTCCATACAGTATCCAAACAGGACAAAGAAGGAATCTTTGTTATTCGCTAAAGTCAAAGTCCCGTTTAAGAAGATATATTTAAATACTAAAGGATAAAATATTTAAATATTAAGCCATCAGAGATCTGCAATCAAGCACAAAATCCGGTTCGTGTTTTATTCAAACACGTCATCCTGTTGGAACGGAATCTTGCTCAACGGATTTATCTCAACAGATATATTTCAGAAGGCTATATATATATACCTCCAGAGTTTGAAGATCATACACGCAAGTGAAACAAGTGCTTACACGAATATTTAGAGAAAACATATCTCCAAAAGCATACTGCTATTCTGAAAGAAGAGATATACAAATTCTCAAACCGTGAACAACACATCATCAGCTATAAGCTCAGAAAGTCAAAGCTGTTGTTCAAACATTGTTCTACCCTTGAACAAAACCCATCAGCCCTGTGTGGACTGAGAATCCTTGCTATTCCTGAACTGTGTGTGACGGACTTGCATTGAAGATACGAAGCTTCGGAACTGTGTGTGAAGAAGCCAGTCAAGTGAAAGCTTAAACCAATCTGTGTGAACGGTTGAAGGCTAAGATCATTGTATCAATTTGTGTGAACGATACATTGATTAGGTTTGATTATAAATACGTAGTTGTGTACGTAGTATTTTTAATAAACATTTTCACTCCTGTGTGGAGGACCAGTGGATGTAGAGGGGTTTACCTCGAACCACTTTAATTACTGTGTCATTTACCTTCTGCATTTACTGTTTTAATATTTGTGATTATCTTTAAGTATACACTTCATATCTAGTTGATGTATTTATAGCAACTTACTTTGACAAGACTTCCGCTACGCACTCAGATTTGAATATCGTACAGTTTCTTGTTTAAAACATTCTTCAAACTTTATTTTGTATACTTAGTGGCCAACAAGTGGTATCGGAGCGGTTGATTCTAAAAAGAATCAGTCGAATTTTTGATTGAATCAGATCCTTAAATCACTTATTTTTGTAAAACAGTCTTTTTCTTCCTTATATTCTCATATGGATACATCAATGATCAATAAAGTTCCTATGTTTTCTATTAACGAATTTGATGATTGGAGAATTAAGATGGAGGCTCATCTTGCAGCCATGCACGAAGAGATGATTTTTGTCATACAGGATGGTCCCATAAAGATCATGAAGGTAAATCCGTCCTCAAGGATTGAAGGCTAGGATCATGCAGAGATGCTCGAGAAAGAGCGCGAACAATGGACTTCTGACGAAAGAAAGCACGCTAACCTCGACAATGTTGCAAAGAACACATTATTTATCACTCTTGGTAAAGGCACGTTCTCAAAGGTAAAAAGCTGTAAAACAGCCAAGGATATCTGGGATAAACTCAAGTTAATTTTTGAGGGAACTGAGCTCTCAAAAGAAAACAAGATTTCAAAATTAATTTAGCAATTCGAATCTTTTGAAATGAATCCAACTGAAACACTTGAGGAACTTGACCTCAGATTCACTGGCATTGTTGGTGAACTTGAAGCATTAGGCAACATTTATACTCAAAGGGAGAAAAACCTAACGATTTTCAGATCTCTCCCTGCCTGATGGGACAATAAGACCACAGCCATGCGCGTGTCGTGCAATCTTAGTGAAATATCTACTTTTGATCTCTTTTATGACATCAAAGCATTTGAGTACGATATAGACACGAGAGAGAAAGTTGAAGAATCTCCCGCCAGGACTACAGCCTTAGCCGCTGTATCCAATCGTAGACACATCATGACGAGCTCATCAAAACCCATTCATAAGAGTACTGACAGCAACGACGACACCCTGTCGCAAGATGAAATGGCGCTCCTCATGCATAAGTTCAAGAAGTTTATCAAACAATCGGGAAAAACTCCCTACAGGACCAAGCCTGTTCACAAGGTAAGCACCGAAACTTCCTCTGGTGATGCTAACCTGTGTTATAATTGCAGGAAACCAGGACATTATGCAAATAAATGTCCTCATCCCAAAGTTCAAAGGTTGCCGGAAGCCGAGCAACAAGAAAAGGATGAAAGAAGACGTGCTTGGAAAAACAAGCTCAAGGCCCTGATTAGTGAATCAGAAGCCTCCCCCGCACCATCCAAATCCGAAGAATGTCTTCAGGTAGTCACTGACAGTGATTCATCTGATGATGATTTCGAAGATAAAGCATATATGTGTTTTATGGCCAAGGACATTCCGGAAGATGAATATAGCGATGATGAGGTAAGCTCAACTTCAGCTATTCCTACCAATGCATCGCATACTTTTGCAAACATGATGAATGAGTTCAAAAACATTCAAATGGCCCATGAGACATTGAAAAATGAAAATATGCACCTCCAACTTTCTAACTTAGAGCTGAAAGAGGAAAACGACTTGCTGAAAGTAAATTACGAAAATATGTCTGTTGATTGTGAAAATAGCAAAGTCGAGTATGAAAAACTCATGGAGAGCAATCATCAACTTGCTCATGAACTAAGTGAGACTAAATCTCATAGTGAAATCAATACAAATGATTTTGTTCTGCTTCAAGCCAAAGTAAAAACTCTCAAAAAATGAGAAGGTGTGCTTGAGATCATTCTGAAATCTTTCGAGAAATCATCTAAAAGAATGGAGGAAAGTCTAAGCACTGGGCAACATGCTCATGATAAAAGTGGCTTAGGATACAGCTCATTTTCCAATAAAGGGAAAACTAGTACCGTGTTCGTCAGGGGTGTGGAACCCATTCCTGTATCGGAAGAAGTTCCGAGTCCTGTGAAGGAACCAGTTGCACCGCTAACAGTAAAAGCTGTTATTCCGCCACCACAGTCATATTCCAGACAGCGGAATCACCAGCCATTCAAACTTGTAAGGCGTACCCAACAGGATGCTCCACGAGCATATCAACAGCGCCAACAGCCGTTCAGAAGGAAGGCTGTCTCCAAATATCAAAGGCCCGCATGGCAGTACTCTCAGTACAACACACCTAGGTATTGGATACAAGAGCCCCGTCATTCCTCGCAACAGCAAGTTTCCGCACAGTATCAACAACAGCGTTGGGAATCTAACTGGAGACCCAGAAGGCATGCTGTTAGGCTGAAGAAAATGGCTCCACCTCCAAGACGGCATTTGTACTGGACTTATAATAACCCTGAATTTTACATGCATAATAATTATCATGGTTATAGCAACTACGTACATGCCCCACATAGAAATCATAACTACGGACCTAAACCATCATATAGTAAACCTATTGCTGTCAAGAAAATCTGGGTACCTAAAGGCACTAACATCCATGGACCCAAAAATCAAAAGGGAGCTAAATCTACCTAATTTGTTTGCATATAGGACATTCTGGAGAAGGACATCTGGTACTTCAACAGCGGATGTTTCCAGCACATGACAGGAGATAAAAGCAAGTTATCAGATTTGTAGAAGGTCGCGGTCTAAAAGTGCGCTTTGGTGATAAATCTAAAGGAAGAACAAGAAGGAAGGGAACCCTACTTGTAGGAAAATTCAAAGTCACCGATGTAGGTTATGTTGAAGGCTTACAGTACAATCTACTTAGTATTAGCCAGTTCTGTGACAAACAGTTCTCGGTGAAGTTCTATATAGATCACTGTAGAGTCAAGAACATCCTGTCCAAAGAGGTTGTGCTCACAGGAAGCAGATCAGGTAATATATATATTGCTGACTGGATGCCTACGAGCTCCACAATCCCTTGTTTTGTTGCCAAAGTCACTGCAGATCTAAGCTGGCTATGGCACAAGAGGATGTCACACGTCAACTTCAAGACTATCAACAAACTCTCCAGATAGGGAATGGTTAGAGGATTGCCAAATGTTTCATTCCAGAAAGACAGTGTATATAGACCCTGTCAGAAAGGCAAGCAAATCAAGACCACCCTGAAGAGAAAATCCTACCTTTCAACCCACAGAGCGTTGGAAATGCTATATATGGATCTCTATGGTCCTGTAGACCCAGTATGTTTGGGAGGTAGGAAATACTGTCTCGTTATTGTTGATGATTATTCTAGGTATGCTTGGACAATATTCCTATGCAAGAAGAAGGAAACAACATCAAAGATGCCCGAGCACCTTAGAAAGCTTCAAAATGAAAAGGGGTCGAGTATCGTGTCCATTCGTTCCGACAGAGGTACAGAATTCACTAACTGCTTTATAGAGCAATACTGTTTGGAAAATGGGATATAAAACGAATACTCAGCTGCCCATACACCTCAACAAAATGGTGTTGCCGAGCGAAAGAATAGGACGCTGAAGGAAGCAACAAGGACAATGATTGCCGCAAGCAAGTTGCCACAGCGTTTCTGGGGTGGAGCTATCAATACAGCGTGCTATACACAAAACCGCTGTATCGTCAACAAGCATCACAACAAAACAGCATATGAGGTATGGAACAACAAAACTCCGTTAGTTTCGTACTTTCACATTTTTGGACGCAGGTGTTACGTTTTGAACAACAGTAAGGATCAACTTAGAACCTTCGATGAGATATCAGATGAAGCGATATTTGTAGGATATTCCTCTATTAGCAAAGCTTACAGGATCTTCAACAAAAGGAAGCTAACAATTGAGGAATCAGTTCATGTAGTGTTTGACGAATCTCACCATAACCCTACAGGAGTAGAATACATTTCTCAGAACATCCAACAACTTTCCATCGATGATCTACCAACTCCCATAGAACCTGTCATTGACTTAGAAATCAACCCCGCAGCTGTAAGAACTGACGTAGATGAAGCTGATGCTATACAAGCTGAAGCCGAAACTACAACAACTCAAGATACAGTACGGGACCCTGAATTAGAACCCGATAGAAGATGGTTGAGAGATCACCCACAAAAGCTGATCATAGGAAACATTGATGATGGTGTTTCTACCCGTAGGAGAATATAGAGTACACAAGGAAATGTACTATGTACGCAAGAAGAACCCGCTACTGAGATATCTCCATTTCCTGAATGGAAATCTCTATCCGAGCTTAGAAGACTTAACATGTGCACTATTGCTGTATTCTTAGCCCAATCCGAACCTGTTTCTACCAAATAATCTCTCAACAAATCTCATTGGATTACATCTATGGAAGAAGAGCTTAATGGTTTCGAAAGAAACAATGTATGGTATCTTGTACCCAGACCTACTCATCAATCCATAAGGGTATTTAGAAACAAGAAGGATAGAAATGGACTCATTATCAGGAATATATCCAGACTAGTCGCCCCTGCAGGTTCACAGCAGAGCCCTGAGCGTCGTTCACGATTCTCCTAGCTCCACGACGTGCCATTGTGAATACAAGGATGAGAATGGACTTGTAATCAGGAAAAAAAATCCCGTCTAGTCGCACAAGGCTATAGACAGGAAGAAGGCATAGACTACGATGAAACATTTGCCCCTGTAGCCAGACTAGAAGCCGTTAGGGTATTTTTAGCCTTTGCCGCCCCTAAGAGCTTTATTGTATACCAAATGGACGTCAAAAGTGCATTCCTGAATGGAGACCTTGCTGAAGAAGTATATGTTGAACAACCACCATGGTTTGTCAATACAGAAGGAGAAGACTTAGTATACAGGCTAAGGAAAGCACTGTATGGACTTAAGCAAGCCCCTAGAGCATGGTATGAGACTCTGTCCCAGTATCTAACCAACAATGGATTTGAGAAAGTGCTGTGGACAAGACCTTGCTCGAAATACAGGAAGGTGATGACCTTCTAATGGTTCAAATATATGTGGACGATATAATATTTGGTTCAACTAACCTTGCTTTGTGTCAAAGGTTCTCTCATCTCATGCAAAGTAGAATTGAAATGAGTATGATGGGAGAACTTAGTTATTTCCTAGGTTTGTAGGTAAAGCAGTTGCCTACAAGAATTTTCATCAACCAGGAAAAATACAGCAAGGAGCTTCTAAACAACTTTGGAATGAATACTTCCAATATCAACCCCCATGAGCACTTCCGTGCAAATTAGTGCTGATGAAGCTGGAAAGCCAGTTGATCAATCACTCTATAGGAAGCTTATTGGATCACTCATGTACCTAATGGCTAGCAGGCCCGATATCCAGTTTGTTGTGGGAGTGTGTGCGCGATATCAAGTATCACCTAAAGAATCACACTTCGCAACAACTAAACGAATCCTGAAATACGTCAAAGGAACAGTCGATGCAAGACTATGGTATCCTAAAGAAGGCAGATTCGATTTAGTTGGCTACAGTGACTCGGATCTCGGAGGTTGCAACCTAGATAGGAAGAGTATAAACGGTACTTATCACTTTCTTGGACCTAGACTTGTGTCTTGGTTTAGCAAGAAACAATTGGCAAACTCGCTTTCCACGGCTGAATCATAATACTATGCTGCTGGTAGTTGCTGTATGCAGATCCTTTGAATGCAACAACAGCTGTCAGATTATGGAATCGAAGCCAAAGAAACGCTGATTATGTGCGATAGCACGAGTGCCATTGCTATCACTCACAATCCTATATTGCATTCGCGCACCAAGCATATCAACATGAAGCATCACTTCATTAGGAATCATGTTGAGAACAAGGATTTTCGGCTCGAAAAAGTTCGTACAGATATCCAGTTAGCCGACATCTTCCCCAACCCTATCGACACAGCAAGATTCTGCATGCTTCGACATGAATTGGGATTGCTACAGCCTGACTCCCTGTAAGTTTTTAATGCTTTCACTCAGTAAATTGAGGGGGAAAGCTGTAAGACCCAAGAGCACAGTATCCACCGTTAGTTATCTGTACACTCAAACCATCAGAACAGCACTGTAGGTACAAAGCAATATGAATTATCCTACAGCTGATGTGTACAATAATTAAGGGGGAATACAGTATGACCCATGAATACAGTCTTAATCCTAAAGTTGCTGTATCGAACTGAAACCCGTATGTACATTTTAAGGGGGAATGCTGTATTTTCGCGGATACAACACATACTATGGGAAATCAATTATCATGTTATTTATTTTTAAAATGACCTTTGTGTCCACGTGCCCTGTCAAAATTAAAATGTTTTTGCATTAAATAATTTACACGATATCTGGACATTGGTATCTTCAAAGCCGCAATATTTCAAATTTTTTATTAATTGTACACCGCCGTTTCGGGTAATGAGGGTAATTTGAAAAGTCAGAAGTGGGACCCGCTATTATTTTAATAACTTGTTGGATAAGTTGTACCAGTTACACTCAGTCCATCGTAATCCTTCATTTCAAATACCGGTTCCCATCCCTTAAATCTAACCATTCATTCACTGAAAACCCTTCTTTGCCGCCCACTATAAAAGGACTGTAAATGCCGTTTGAGACTCCTTACGCTTTCTGCATATTGTAAGAGTTCTTGAGCATACAGCCTACAAGTTTTCTGTGTTTACTAAATTTTTCCTTGAATCCTTTTTAACTTTTCTTCGAAAATCATCAATGGCATCGACCCAGACCTCTTCCATCTCTCTCAAGAAATCATCCAACATCATCGACGGATGGATATTCTCTAGATCTGTCATGCTTGAATGTGTTCATGCCAAAGATGATGACGTCGAATCGATGGAATACGTCATTACGAGGAAATGTCAACAAGGCCTCTATCGCCTTAGAAGCCACACCGCAGAACGATTTGATGTTCACCTGGTTGAGGAGTTCTACCTCAATGCTGCTGTTCGTTTCCTTTCACTGGATCAGGGAGGTCATGTTGCTGATATCACAGCTGTCATTCGCGGAGTAGAGATCTGTGTTGACCAAGAGCTTCTCCAAAATCTCTATAGGCTACTTGCTGATAGCCAGACCATGGAAGATCTTGAGACCTTTGGGTCTCAAGAACTGTTGGCCGAATACTATGGCTTATTTACCGGTTCAGCGATGGTGGAATCAGTTCGTACCTCTTGCAATAAGAAACTATTTTGTTTACCTTTGATCTATTTACACGATTTCTGTTGTCGTGTTATTGAGAACAGAACAGGTGCTTTCGGGATGTGCACCAATCTTAGGTTCAGGATGATGGTTGCAATAATGACCTGTGAGAAGGTCAACTGGTGTCAAATCATCCTCAAACGGTTGCAGGAAGAAGTATCTAAACCTGCCTCGCAGAAGAAATCCTTTTGTCTACTTTTAAATTACATTTTGACGAAATGCGGAGTTCCGCAATCCGTAGAGGTGAAGAAAAGCAATTCACGGATATACTTAGGAAGCGTTATGCCTACTGTTTTCAACCAAAGAACCCTGATCGCTAATAGACCTTTTGTCCGCAAACTGCCTCTATCTGCCGAACCAAGGGATGTATCTTTGAAGTCCCAAAGCGAAGAATCCTCAAGAAAGAGAAAAAGATCTCACAGCGAAACTCCCGTTGCTATTGAGAAGCCGAAAAGGAAGCAAAGGAAGCTTTCCAAAGTTAAAGCTACTGAGACTTCCAAGGATGCTCCTTCACCGACCCAACCCACTGAACAGACACCTCAGGGTGCAACCCCTGCGGAAGAGATGACTGCTACTGTCTCAACAGTAGATCCCGACCCTTTGGCGGCTGGGACGGATACTCAGCCATCTACCAATGTACAAGACTCTGGCGAGTCGGCTGCCACTTTGGAGCCAAAAGATACTTCTCCTATATGGGATTCCACACCCATTAAGGATCCATCTCCCATCAGGGTACCAACCCCTGTAAGGGATCCCTCTCCACTACAGGATTCCACACCTGTAGAGGAACCCATGCCTATAGCGGACCCAGGCGCTGTACGCAGTCCCTCCGCAGACACCATTATCAATCAAACTTTGCTCTCAGTACAGATAGAGCAAGCTTATGATCGCTTCGTACAATGGAAAACCTACAGGCACGTCCATACAGCACCCTGTACAATTGGATCGATTGGTCTGAAGAAGAACGATTTGTGTTGGAAGTGATGGACTCACCCGATGTTGAAGTCCTGATCCAATGGGACAACCTAATCTACAAAGAGTTGATCACGAGCCATCTGATGGACAAAGCAGATGCCCGTCAGAAAGGAAAAGCTAAATCCGGCGATCAAGCTCCCAAAAGTCCAAGATCGGATCCCGACTCTGACGATGATGACGACGCCCTTCAGGCTGGTCTAAGAATGAGTCGTGAGGAATCTGAATCTCAGATGGGTGAAGGAACTTCCAGTCAATGCGAAAATCCTCCCCATCAGCAAGAAATTGTTCCCGTCAAGGAGGATTCAGTCCCTCATGTCGCGGAGGAACAATCAGCTTCGGAACAGGCACCCGAACCTATCGCCGAGGATCAACCAACCGTGGAACAGGCACCCAAGCCTGTCGCCGCCCAAGCTGATGAAGAATCCAGCGCCATCCCGCATGAGGAATCAGTCCCTCTGCCGGAGTAGGCGGAAACTGAGAGACAGCAGGAGGAATCAGTCCCTCCTGTATCCATGTCTTCAGAACCCACTTTAGCCCAGGAGGATGCAGCACCCCTTGTCGCCGAGCCCGAATCTAATACTCCTACACCCTCAACCGCCTTGGAATCCGACGACGGTATAATACCTGTGGATGTCTAACTCAATTCACGTCCCAATGTGAACTTGAGACGGTTGAATGGAGTTGAAGATTTCACCCAACCAGATTCTCCAAGGACGGCCACAAGGAAAGAGCGATTATATGCTCTCGACCTTCAAACAGTCTTCATCCAAGATGCCGTCAACACTCTATATTCTGTCGAAAAGCTCTTGATTGGATACACTCATTAGCCGTTGAAGAAATGACATGTCTAAGGCACGAAGTTTCCTGAGTGGAAGAAGCCTTCACTATCTTGCCATTCATCTTCAAGTAGGCTCTAAGCCAATTGCAAGAATGACAGGAGCAGATCCTGAGAGACGAACAATCTAAGATACGCGTGTCCGAGGCCAAGACAGCATCATCTTTGATCGAATCTGGTTCCCAGCTTCGAGCCCACGACAAGAAAATTCAAGATATGTCGCAGGTGCTCACCTCCCTAGTAGAGAAAATGACAAGTTTTGAGACGAAACAGGATGATGCTATGCAAATCCTGGAACACCTTGATAAGAAGGTGTCATACCTTGATGACGCCAAAAAGGTGGAAGAAGCGAGGGAAGCTGCAAGGAAATCAAGGCCTGAGCAAGAGAAAGAAATACTAGCTCCTTTTGAAGACAGCATCACTGCGGATATAGCCCGTATTTCATCTCCAAATGTTAGAATACAGGGAGATCGCCCAGAATTCCAGGACCCTAAGTTTCCTTGGAAGAACCTCGTTCGCAAGCCGCAAGCTATGAACCTCCCGACCGACCGACAACGTACTACAGCAGAGATCAAGTACTGGAGGAGAAATGAACTACTAAGATACTTTGTTTTACTTATCAAGGAATCCCCAATTTTCAATAGATGTAGGACGGTAAAGGAAGCTGCTGAGGAATTCAAGAAAAAGTTGGAAGAAGAAACGCTCCCGGTACAACTGCACATGAAGTCTAAACATAGACAAGGTGACTTGGTTACCCATCCAGAAGATTGGATCCTAGTCTTCGATAAGTTATATGAAGGACGAGCCTTATATCTGAATCGATGATCGAACGAAAATAGTGCGCTAAAATCATTGTTAATTATAAGGTTTTAATGAATTTTATGTTGGCACACTTGGTTATTTTCCATATATTTATATTTTGGATGCAATTTACTTCACTTGGCAATTTGTTGTTTAATTTAGGTGTTTGATGGAGTTTTTAAGCTTAAGGAATAAATTGGATCATCAAACGGAGCAAGCCAAGGTGATTTGGGCTTAAATAAAGAAAATCCCGCGCGACACTGGGTGGCCCAGTGTCAATTCGCTGACCCAGTGCCAGTCCTGTTACGAAAATAACCTTACTTGGGGCCCAAGAAACGACTCAAAAATCGCCCAATCAGTTCCACAAGGCAATAAATCGGTCTATATGCTGGAAAAAGGAATTGGAATAGATTTGGGAAGAAAGACTCCAAGGAAATTAAAACTCAAGAAGGAAGGAGTCCCAATTAAAGAAGGAAACTAAGAGATAAGGAATAATTATAAAAGGAGAGGAGGGCTGGAATTAAATTCAACTTCTGGAGCAGTAAATTCACTACCAAGAGGAAGATTACACTACCGGAGCGAAGAAATCACGAGGGACGACCGAACCGATCTTTCACGAGCAACCGAGCCAATTCCGACGTGGAAGAAGAAGACTATACCGTTTGAATTTCTTTCTTCTCATGTCTATCTTTAATTTGCTTTGTTTTCTAAAGCCAACATGTCCGGCTAATTTCATATTCTAGTTCTTAGTGAAGTTTGAAACCGTATTTGAATTATTCATGTTTTAATCCCGCACGTATTCTCAACTCGAATTCTCTTGAATTATTTTGTGTTATTGAATTCACGATTATGCCATTTAATTTCTTGATTTGGTTTGGCCAACTAGATTAGGGTTTTATGTCTTATGCTAGAAATTGAGTTGTAATCCGTAATTGTTGCAATTTTAATTTCACAAGTAGCGAACAATTGATTTTTCCCAATTGGGTAACACAAAATCGAGATCCCTTAAGTCGAGCTTCTGAACTTAATATCTTGCCTATTCCATTATTTTGGTTTTTAATGCATCTAGCGAGCGAGATTTGAAGAGCTTGTTTTGAATCCACCGTATAGATAGGTTCAATTAAAGAGCTTGTTTTAATTGAATAAACTTAAGAAATAATTGGGGTCAACAGAGCTTGTTGTTGGCTTGAATAGGAGTTCATGAGATTTGAGAAGGGATAAGCGCTGCATTGAAACTTGAATTAATTCGAAACGGTGGATAACGGAGCTAAGGACTAGATTATTCTTTAATTGATATTTTCGTATTTTATTCCCTTTGCTTATTTTATTTTATTTTAATTTATTTTCCGCAAATTATTTTAGTTAAGATTAGAAACTGAAATCCCCCCTCTCGTTTTTATTTTATTTTAATTGCTAAAAGTATTTGATCCTTAATTAGTCTAATTGATTTACCGTTCTCCGTGGGATCGACCCTTACTTGCCGATACTACTAGTTAGTAGAAGTAAGCCGAGGAAAATATAAATAACTAATTTTGACGCGTCACGACAGCGCGGTCAAAATTTTGGCGCCGTTGCCGGGGAACGGTGTTGAATTAATTTTACTTATTTTGGGTTAAAAACTTTCTGCAATTTCGACACTGGGTCACCCAGTGGCAGTTCTGGAAATTCATTTTAATTGTCAGTTGTGCACTAATCCGTTTGTTTTAGTTTTGCATGAATACAAGGTCACGTGGAGATAAAAATTTACAATATTTTCCAGAAATCACCAAACGAGATCGTGTTTTCAGGCAGAAAGCAAAAGAAGCCAAAGAAGCACTCGTGCACCTACCATTTTCCCTCGAAACATCACCGAGTGAGTCGGAGGATGAAATTGGAGTCATGGCAAATAACGCTGAAAAGACGCTGAAGCAATTAGCCAACCCAGAGCTACCTCAACAACCACTGTGCATCACGATCCCGGCTATTGACAACAACAACACCTTTGAACTAAAGTCGGGATTGATTCACTTGCTACCTGCATTTCATGGTCTATCAGGAGAGGACCCGCACAAACATCTCAAGGAATTCCATGTCGTTTGTTCAAGCATGAAGCCGAACGGTGTCACCGAAGAACAAATCAAGCTTAGAGCCTTCCCCTTCTCATTAAAAGATTCGGCTAAGGATTGGTTATTTTATTTACCGTCGGCCACCATCACAACGTGGAACGAGATGGAGATCTTATTTCTACAAAAATATTTTCCAGCATCTCGAGCGGCCAACCTAAGGAAAGAAATATGTGGTGCAAGGCAAATGACCGGAGAAACGTTGCATGAATATTGGGAACGATTCAAACAGTTGGTATCTCGGTGCCCGCAACATCAAATTAGCGAGCAACTCCTGATTCAGTATTTTTACGAAGGACTTAATCCGATGGAGCGAAACATGATAGATGCAGCAAGTGGAGGAGCCCTAGTTGACAAAACTCCTTCGGCCGCAAGGGCTCTCATATCCAACATGGCGGCCAATTCACAACAATTTGGTTGTCGCGATGCACCGATCAGGATGGTGAAGGAGATCCATGACTCGTCCCTTGAGGAAAAATTGAATGAGCTAACTACTTTTGTTAGAAAACTTGCTGTAGGAAACAACAAACCAATCGTACCATGTCGTCTCTGCAAGACCACGGAGCATACAACGGAGAATTGTCGGATTTTGCTTGATGAAATTGAGGCGCACGCCAATGCAATTGGGACCGAAAATTCTTATGGGAGGAAAAACGATCCGTTCTCAAACACATACAACCCAGGATGGAGGGATCACCCTAACTTTCGATGGAAAAACCAACAAGAGGCACCTCCACAAAATAGGGAACAATTCTACAAGCAACCCACTGAAAATTCGACACCATCTTTGGAGGAAATGATGAAGACCCTTGTGGCAAATACTATGCAATTCCAAAGATGACACTAAATCGAGTATCAAAATTCTCGAAAATCAAATGAGTCAACTAGCCACCACTGTGAGCCGCTTGGAAAACCAAAATTGTGGGAAATCGCCATCCCAACCTGAACCGAACCTAAGGAACGTGAGTGTTGTAACTCTAAGAAGTGGGAAGCAGCTTAAGGAGCCTAAGGAGGTGGAGGAAGCTGAAAACGAGGAGGAAAAACCACCGAACAGATCAACACTGTGACGCCTTGATGCAAAGGCAATCAGTCAAAGGCGTAATCACGGACAAAGAAGGTAAAATCGTCCAAAACTGCTCCTTTTGAGACTAACGAGTTACCTTTTCCATCTAGGGTCAAAAAGGCAGCGATCGTGAATAAAGAGAAGCAAATCCTCGACGTATTCCGAAAGGTTGAGATCAATATTCCCTTACTCGACGCAGTTCAACAAATTCCAAAATACGCAAAGTTCCTTAAAGACTTATGCACCAACAAACGGAGGTTAAAAGGGAACGGGAAGGTGGTGATGGGAGAAAATGTGTCCGTTGTATTTCAAAAGAAATTGCCACAAAAACGGGAAGATCCGGAGCTTCAAAGAGAATTACAGCCAATATATGAGAAATTATATGGAAAAAGTGAACCAGAGTTAGCCTTCGATGAGCATCTCAAGGGAGGAAAGTTTTCAATAAACACTCCGAGAAAGTTTGGTGTGGTTCAAGAAGACGAGTCCTCAGTCATACATCTATTGAGACCCATACCAAAACCTCCTTGGTGTGTTCACTAAAAACGGAAGTTCTTCGTCGAGCCAACGACGTAAAAAAAAAGGCGCTTGTTGGGAGGCAACCCAATCTTTTTTTTTTACTTCTTTTATTTTTTTAGTCCAATTTTCTTTTTATTATTTATTATAGGTAAGTGGTAATCTATATCTTGCATTTCGTATTTTATTTCTACCTTTCTTTATTTTTTTTATTTTATGCTATCCCTTTTATTTTTTTTCTATTCTATTATTTCCCTTATTTTTATTTTTATTCCCTTCCTTCTCTCTTTTTCTTTTTCTGTCTCTCCGTTTCTCTCTTTCTCAGTATCTTCTTTTTACTCTGCAACCCCTAACTTCTCAATCTCTCTTTTCAGTTGACATCAGCCCCAAGCACCGCCCGTTCGAGATCGCCGTCAAGATGTTGAAGCTAATGCGATGGAGGTGCACAAGAAACATGGGATGGAAGACCGAACCGAGCAGATGGAAGCCCTTCTCCCCCATTAGCCCGGTGATTCCTACTCTAGACTTTTTACTATCTTTTATTTTTCTTTTTCTTTTCCTTCCTTTCTTTAGAGTCGTGTGCTGAATTTTCAGTTTGGGGAAATTGGAGTCGGAATGATTAATTGAATTTGGAAAGTGTGATGTAATATATTTAAAATTGTCCTTAGCTAAATTTGTGTGATTGAATCAAGTTCGTGTATTGGGGATTTAAGTATGGCCTGACATAAGAAATGAATATGATTGACTAGTTTGATTTTAATTAGGGTAGTTCACTAGTCTTGATTTTGGATTTGGATAAAAGTGTGAGGGATTCATGGCACAAGCCCTTTTTATTCGTGAGTTTCGAGCCGTAGAGCAAAATACACACATATATAAATAATTATACATATACATGCTCACTATTTTTTTCTTGTGGGGTCAAACGTGTTGTGTTCATGCTAGAACTTAATCAATTATTCATGTCAAGACTATGTTAGTGTTCTCATGCAGTAAAGTGATAAAGGCAAATTAGGAATAACCCACTTGGCTTATATTTTCCCACCTCGACATATTCATCATTAGAAGCCCATTTGGACCTAAACCTTATTCTTTGATCCACCACATTTTATTAGCCATTATCTATTTTTTGGTGAAAATTCATCCGTTTGAACCATTGGTCAAGGATTGGTTGTGAATTAGGTGTATAACAAGTCGAGGGAAGAACGAGGAATTATCAAAAAGTGGGAGGTGAAGTGAAAAAAAAAAGTGCTGAAATTGAGATGAAAAAAATAAAGGCCGAAAAAAAAAAAAAAAAAAAAAGTGGGGCGGCCGTAAAAAAACCCCCCTCGAAGGTTGTTAAAGCCACAGACCACAATTTATATTTAGTGGCAATGCCATTACATGTTCCAAAAAGGGTGCTCTAGGTAAAGAGGGTGATTCATTGTTTGTATGATTTGTTATGCACTTTACTTCATGATTAGTCTTGACCAACGAATCCTTTATTTATCCTTTCTATCCTGCCCCTACCTAAAGATCCGTTACAACCATAAAAGCCCTTTTGATTATATGCATGAGTTCATCTAAGTAGTGGAGATTTGATATTTGTGCGAGTATATGGCAAGGACACACCATGATTTGACGTGAGTGATTGCTTAATAATCCCTATATCTACTTGAGTGAGAGTGACCCCTTGTGAGGCCATTGAATTTTCTCTCACTTGATGCCAATGAAGATGTTGAGATTGGTTGAGGTACTTTAATTTTCTTCTTACTTGTTCATGATTATTTATTCTCCCTTGAATATGGCTATCATCTTGGATTTTTCAATACATGCTTCTTGAAATTCTTTCACTCGAATAATGCTTGAGGACAAGCATTGGTTTAAGTTTGGGGAGATTTGATCGAACGAAAATAGTGCGCTAAAATCATTGTTAATTATAAGGTTTTAATGAATTTTATGTTGGCACACTTGGTTATTTTCCATATATTTATATTTTGGATGCAATTTACTTCACTTGGCAATTTGTTGTTTAATTTAGGTGTTTGATGGAGTTTTTAAGCTTAAGGAATAAATTGGATCATCAAACGGAGCAAGCCAAGGTGATTTGGGCTTAAATAAAGAAAATCCCGCGCGACACTGGGTGGCCCAGTGTCGGTCATTGACCCAGTGCCGATCATTACGAAAATAACCTTACTTGGGGACCAAGAAACGACTCAAAATCGCCCAATCAGTTCCACAAGGCAATAAATCGGTCTATATGCTGGAAAAAGGAATTGGAATAGATTTGGGAAGAAAGACTCCAAGGAAATTAAAACTCAAGAAGGAAGGAGTCCCAATTAAAGAAGGAAACTAAGAGACAAGGAATAATTATAAAAGGAGAGGAGGGCTGGAATTAAATTCAACTTCTGAAGCAGTAAATTCACGGCTGAAGAGGAAGATTACACGGCTGGAGCAGAAGAAATCACGAGGGACGACCGAACCGATCTTTCTCAGGAGCAACCGAGCCAATTCCGACGTGGAAGAAGAAGACTATACCGTTTGAATTTCTTTCTTCTCATGTCTATCTTTAATTTGCTGTTTTCTAAAGCCAACATGTCCGGCTAATTTCATATTCTAGTTCTTAGTGAAGTTTGAAACCGTATTTGAATTATTCATGTTTTAATCCCGCAGCGTATTCTCAACTCGAATTCTCTTGAATTATTTTTGTGTTATTGAATTCACGATTATGCCATTTAATTTCTTGATTTGGTTTGGCCAACTAGATTAGGGGTTTTATGTCTTATGCTAGAAATTGAGTTGTAATCCGTAATTGTTGCAATTTTAATTTCACAAGTAGCGAACAATTGATTTTTCCCAATTGGGTAACACAAAATCGAGATCCCTTAAGTCGAGCTTGTGAACTTAATATCTTGCCTATTCCATTATTTTGGTTTTTAATGCATCTAGCGAGCGAGATTTGAAGAGCTTGTTTTGAATCCACCGTATAGATAGGTTCAATTAAAGAGCTTGTTTTAATTGAATAAACTTAAGAAATAATTGGGGTCAACAGAGCTTGTTGTTGGCTTCGGAATATGAGTTCATGAGATTTGAGAAGGGATAAGCGCTGCATTGAAACTTGAATTAATTCGAAACGGTGGATAACGGAGCTAAGGACTAGATTATTCTTTAATTGATATTTTCGTATTTTATTCCCTTTGCTTATTTTATTTTATTTTAATTTATTTTCCGCAAATTATTTTAGTTAAGATTAGAAACTGAAATCCCCCCTCTCGTTTTTATTTTATTTTAATTGCTAAAAGTATTTGATCCTTAATTAGTCTAATTGATTTACCGTTCTCCGTGGGATTGACCCTTACTTGCCGATACTACTAGTTAGTAGAAGTAAGCCGAGGAAAATATAAATAACTAATTTTGACGCGTCACGACAGCGCGGTCAATCGAGACAGGGACGCTCATCAGAACTGGTGGAAAAATTCCAAGAATGACCCCAAAAAGCCATGGAGACACTCAGATTACAGGAGTTAAATTCCTTCTTGTAATTTTATTTTTGTAATTTTATTTTCAAAACAGCAAAATATTGTACTCTCTATTTCAATATTAATAAAATATTTACCTGTCTTGAAAGATTACAACTCATAATATATTGTGTTCTTGTATGTTTACGAACACTTAATTTATTATTGCTGTATACAAATGTGAAACTTGTTTTAATACATAAGCTGTAAGAACTTGTCTGCGAACAGTTCATTGTTTAAGTTGTATGTATCTAGATAAACAAAGTAAGATTGTGCCTGCGCGCCAATCATAAGTTTACAGATGTAATACTCTTTTGAGAAAAGCTGAACTTGCCTGCGAGCAGTTCTTAGTGTTAGGCAAATTACTGAAGGCCAGAACATTCGAATAGAAGACTAAGAAGCCTGCCTTTCTTCAATATGCTAAGTGTCAAAGTTTTGGCATCATCAAGGATGTTTGGATAACATCAATAGTTTTTTTAGAGGAAGACTTGGCAAGACTTGGCAAATTATCAAAAAGGGGGAAATTGTTGGGATAACAAAACCCGGTATCAAAATTGTTGGGATAATCAATCCCTGTATCGAAAGTGTTGATAGAATGTTTTGACAATATGCCAATCCAGCATACAGCAGGCAGCTGTATCGAAAAGTTGATCAAAAGATATCAACCTGTATCGAAGATTTCTCGTAGTCCCAGCATACAGTGAATCAATCATACAGCAAAGGAGTCTCATAAGACTAAGTATGGAAGATGTCTCGAATCGACAATACAGCTATCATTCCATACAGTATCCAAATAGGACAAAGAAGGAATCCTTATTATTCGCTAAAGTCAAAGTCCCATTTAAGAAGATATATTTAAATACTAAAAGATAAAGTATTTAAATATTAAGCCGTCAGAGATCTTTAATCAAGCGCAAAATCCGGATCGTGTTTTATTCAAACACATCATCCCGTTGGAATGGAATCTTGCTCAACGAATTTATCTCAACGGATATATTTCATAAGGTTATATATATAACTCCAGAGTTTGAAGATCATACACACAAGTGAAACAAGTGCTTACACGAATATTCAGAGCAAACATATCTCCCAAAGCATACTGCTATTCTGAAAAAAGAGATATACAAGTGCTCAAACCGTGAATAACACATCATCAACTATAAGCTCAGAAAGTCAAAGTTGTTGTTCAAACATTGTTCTACCCTTGAACAAAACCCATCAGCCCTGTGTGGACTGAGAATCCTTGCTATTCCTGAACTATGTGTGACGGACTTGCATTAAAGAGACGAAGCTTCGGAATGGTGTGTGAAGAAGCGAGTCAAGTGAAAGCTTAAACCAATCTGTGTGAACGGTTATAGGCTTAGATCATTGTATCAATTTGTGTGAATGATACATTGATTAGGTTTGATTATAAATACGTAGTTGTGTACGTAGTATTTATAATAAACATTTTCACTCCTGTGTGGAGGACCAGTGGACGTAGAGGGGTTTACCTCGAACCACTTTAATTACTTTGTCATTTACCTTCTTCATTTACTGTTTTAATATTTTTGATTATCTTTAAGTATACATTTCATATCTCCTTGTTGTATTTACAGCAACTTACTTTGACAAGACTTCCGTTACACACTCAGATTTGAATATCGTAGAGTTTGTTGTTTAAAACATTCTCCAAACTGTATTTTGTATACTTAGTGGCCAACAAGAAGTTTCACATTTAATGCTAAAAACACCTACAACATATTTGCTGTAGCCAACATTTCTTCATGTTGCACGCTGGAGTTTACTTGTAAGAATTTACTTCTTTAGGCGCTATATGAAGGGGCGCTAGAGGGACAGACTATAGGGGGCATTTATTAAAACACTTTTTGTATTATTTTTCCCAACAGTTCACCATGATGAATATCCA
Source organism: Orobanche coerulescens (assembly GCA_033398695.1). NCBI lineage: Eukaryota > Viridiplantae > Streptophyta > Magnoliopsida > Lamiales > Orobanchaceae > Orobanche > Orobanche coerulescens. Next base: position 68,948,808 of record CM065810.1, read on the forward strand.
CATTCTCCTACCTTCTAACCAAGAAGTGTTGATCGCAAATCGCATCCGGGAGCTCTTTTATAGAAGGTGCTGTCAAAGCATTCTAAATGCGGAAAAGAGCTCAACTAGTTTCCGATGCAGTGCATAACGAGATGATAACAAAAGTATTCCTACTGGTTCCTAATGCATTCCGCATACCTTCTCCCTATTTAGTGAACATGAACACACATTGATAGGAAAAGATAACAGTCGCAGAAGCCACTACTGTTGCTGCATTTCAAAAAAACCAAGAGAGGCTGGTCGGACACGACCACAAAATAAATGATCTAAATATAGTGGTCACCAGCCTTGTGGACTTGGTTAAAGGGCTATAGGAGAAGCAAACGGGAATGAAGGATATACTTTAGGATATCCAAGGCAAAGTCACTAACCTTGATAATGATAAAAAAGGGGGAAGAGTCCAGCGGAGATGCTAAGAAATAGAGAATTGATAAAGATATACCTTGAAGCAACTCCCGATGATGTTATGGCTTATGATATTGGCCGGCTGGCAGGACCAGACATTGGCCAAGGAGCCAAACGATACAAGGATGTAGGTTCTGGACCTGAATTCAATAATTTTAAGTTCCTGCAGAAAAGTACAGTCCAAAAGCCACTTGAGATTCTTTTGCCCACAGATACACAACCGACAGCAGACGAAATAAAGGCATGGATGAAGAACAAGCTAAAATATACTTCTGCTCACTCATCATGAGTCGACTATGTTCAATCATTGCAAAATACTGGAGCCTACCGACAATAAATTCTCAAGGCTACTGGCAGAAGGAAAACTTCTCCTGGAAATCTAATTAAAGAGAAGATACATGAAGGGTAACAACTGACCTATGGAAGATTGGATCCTAGGCTACAATGAAACACCAAAACGGAAAAAATTCTATAGGAATAGGGGCCAGGATGTGTTAGTTAATTTTTGAAAATGGATGTAACATGGTCCCCAGAAAAGATCAATCCGATAACATCATTCACGATGTTAAATCCATTTTTACTGTATCTTATGTATTTAATTCCCTTTGTAGTTTATGTTAACTTTATATTTAAATTTCAATGAAGACTATGTGTACTTCTTTCAGTTAAACAAACATATTGAAATTAGTTTTCTAAGTCGAGTAACTTAAGTTGTAAGAACTGTTAGGAGTATGCCCTCGAATGCCACTCAGAGGATGTTGAGTGAGGGCATTGTACTTGTTATTATGTAAATCATCAATATAAGGCAATGGATGTTTCTTTATTTACTGGTAGTTACTTGCATTCCTAACTCGTAAATATACATATAGAAACTAGTCCGTGTATTTGAGAGCAAAACGTTCCACTCCTTATTGGATAAGGGGGTCGGCACTGGAAAGGTTTATAGCTCAAATACTTAATCGTTCGCAAGTCAATGAAACTTGACTGGGTGTTAAGTTTATGTGAAGACTTGTATGACGTGTTCTTTGACATGGAGAGTGCCTGTCGAACGCTAATGGTTAGTGGGAGCACACGTTATAGGTATGCTAATTAGATTAGTATACTCGAACCGACTCACCCTCGATTCGTCACACGGATTTCACTCTGGGACAGTCAATGACGGAATCGAAAGATTGTGATAGGTATTCGTGAACCTTCGACTTGAGGATTTAGTAGGGATGTGCTTGTGACGTCAAGATTTTCATTAGAGTAGTTCGACCCTATAAACCGGAAGGTGGGGGTCAACCTCGACGTGCATCTTTACGGGCAAGTAGCAGGTCCTACTGAATACCAAGATAGAATTCTTTCTCCCGTTAGTGAGTGGGTTATATGTCCTATGCGGTTATTGGCAGATGAGATCATAAGTCTTTGGCCAAAGCATTGGAGCTAGTTGTATTAGATACACGACAGCTCGATGATCTCAATTTGCATTAACGCATGCATAGCATCAAGTACAGATAGGGTTTGACTGACCGTGACCCTATAACTTGATCGGGACATTTGAAAGAAGGGTTTATACGTTTACTGGTATTCACAACAGAATGGTTCTTGAATGATCCCAATCATTCATTCTCAGTTGGGGTACAGTGTAGGCCACCAGGCTGGCTAGGTGGTGCAACTACTCTTTGGTTCCTCCCATCGCTGACTGAGACGGACCTACCGAGTCGCGCAATAAGATTGACGATGGAATGAATAAAGCTAATTCTCTCATTATGAATATTAGATATTGGATATCTAATTTGGGACATTGGATGTCTAAATTGATTTATTGGATAAATTAATTTACGGCCTAATGAATTAAATATATTACTGGGTGATTAATTTAATTCATGAATATAATTATTTCTTGGAGAAATTAATTATGTTATTTTCTATTTGACATGTTTAATTAATTGGATTAATTAAACAATATAAATACATCGGAACAGAATTGGAGTTTATCTGTTTGGACTCTCGGGAGTCCGAAACGAACCGAACTCGTCCGATTTCTTCTAGAGGCCGGCCCCCACCTTGATTTCCTACCTTGATCATTGTCTTGTTTTCTTGTTGGAAGACTTTTGACATATGAGATTTCATATCTCTTATTATAAGGTTAAAGGTGATTTTGTGGGTGTTATCTTATCTTGTGAATGATTATTAAGACCAAAAATAAAACTCTCTTTCTCCCTCCTAGCAATCAACTCACGGCAGCTTCATAAGAGAGAGAGGGAAGAGAAACTTTGGTTTTGTGTTTTTCCATCATTCACATTTCCTTAGAGAAAAAATTATTGAGAGATATTATACACTTAGAGTGTAATAATAAAAGCTTCATCACTTGATTCTAGCCGTAACCTTAGAGGTTAATCAAGTGTTGTTATTCCGGTCGTTTTTCAGGCGCGTGGCAAGTAGAGACGCGGTGCTTTCGGCGTTGGATTGTTCAAGGGCTTGGAGCGGATTGGATACGTAGAGATCAATCAAAGCTTGGGAATATCTCAAGGGAAGGTTATCCATCTAATCAACGGACTACAAGGGTGAGTTTCTATATCTCTTGTGTATTCGTTTTTGATATTCGTATATACGTAGCTCGATCGATCCTCGTAGGGATTCAGATCGAATTAATTTTCGTTTTACCGCTTCCACTGGGCCTTCATTTTAGGCACCGAATCCCACCAGTGGTATCGGAGCGTAGGTCTTGCGATCGTATATACGATATTGGCATTTGGAATGCTCGATTAGATGGTGAATGATTTGGATCATTTTAGTCATAATCGTGGTATGTATTTTACGTTCGTTGTAGTTATATTTTTCGTAAGTTTATGTCTAAATATAAATCTTAATTTCTTGGAAATATGATTTATATTGAAGATATGAATGTTGGAGAATATAGATATTGGATATCCGGTCGAAAAACTAGCCCCGAACTGCCGTTGGGCTGGTGCAGGAGGGGTCCGGAGCAGGGGCCGCGGCCCAGCTGTTATAGCGGCTGGCGGACATCATCGGGGCCGCGGCCCAGGCTCCAGGGGCCGCGGCCCAGGGACGCTGGGCAGCCCTGGCCGGCAGCTGCCGAGCGTGACTCGGCCATGCCAGGCCTGTCTGCAGGCAGGCTGCCGAGGGTGACTCAGTCAGGCAGGGCATTTTCGCCCCGGTTCGATTTTTCCATGTATTCTTGAAAATTAATCTCCCGCATGTTAAATTGGATTTAATATGATTAAAATGATTTATGGTATTTCATTTTATAAGGGAAAATTGATTTATTGGAATACTTGTGATCGACCGAATTATTTTGAACGTTTTCATATTACCGATTGTGTGAATCGATTTGATCGGTTTGTATTGTTGATTGGATCAATGTATCTCTACGCTTTTCCATCTATTTAGTATTTATTGGATGAATGCTTTTGAATGGGGATGTGGTTCGTGGACTTAGTTTTTGAATCGTTCGTTTTATTCGATTGGGTTGTAAAGGCCGTTTTGAGCCTATTTATTTTACTAGAAAAATTTGTATCTAGGATGCAATTTTCAATGTAAAATTTATATGTAATGACGAAGACCGGAGGAAGATCCATTTCGAGAAGACGAAGATTCAAGACGAAGACTTGTAATTAGATTACGGAGTTTTTGTTTTCTAGGAACGGTACATGAACCACATGTTGGTAGTAACTAGGTTGTGAATGGTTGTTTCATGTTGTTTGAATGCCACAAATGCGCTTATCTGATTAATGTGCAAAGTGTAACATTAATCGCGAAAATTCTCCCACGACAAATTATTAAGTTTATAAGGTTTCAAGGTTTTCCTTCCCTCCATCGAGTTTTCGGGAAATTGAAATCCAAACCGGATGTGCTATGCTTCCGAGTTATCGGGGTAGTCGTTCGGGGAGGACGGATAAATTACCGGGAGCGCATTGGATGCCTTCGGTTGGAGCAAATTTTATCCCTAGAAACCTGATAGGTTGCCGGATAAGATTCAATTGTGAAACTGATTTGCGTCGATGGTATAAACTTAACTTGTTCACGAACCATAGAAACCGTATAGGTTGAGGGGAGTGAACAAGGGGAAAAAGAAGATCGAATCATCCATTAGATGGTTTGGTGTTGGACACCACTTTATGAAAATTAATAGACTAGAAACCTGTTCGGTTGCCCTCTATTAAGATTTATAAAGAACTCGATCACCACTACGAAGTAGAGCAACGATACTTCCGGTTTTCACATGGGAGTGTGTTATTCCGATAAAAATAGTGGGAGCTGGGTAACAAGAATAGAAAAGACCTTAATTCTATACTCAGAACATAATTGAATGAGTCACTAATTAATCTATCGTACTTAATGCAGACTCAAATCTCAATATGACAGTGAATCCACTCGCAATTCTGCTCGAAAAGAACACCTTAATGGGACCTAACTTTGTAGATTGGCTCCGCAATTTGATGATTGTCCTCAGTATAGAGGCACTGGGATACGTCTTGGAGATGGACATTCCGGCGCCTCCTGTGTGGACCCGAGCCAATCAGGAAGAGATTGAAAACCACGAAAAGTGGGTTAAGGATGACGTGAAAGTCCGTGCTTATATGATGGCTTCCATGTCTAATGAGATTCAGAGAGCTCATGAGAAAATGACTTCTGCTAGGCAAATTCTATCTCACTTAACCGAACTTTATGGTGAGCACGTGAGAATCGCTAGATATCGAGATATCCAAGCATGCTCGGTGCAAGGATGAAGGAAGGTGAGAAGGTTGGGGAACACGTCCTCAAAATGATATCCATGATCGAGAGATTGGAGGCTCTTGATTTTAAAATGGATACTTCTCTCCAAACCGACCTTATCCTACAGTCTCTCCCTGATTCCTTCTCACAGTTTGTTTTGAACTTCAATTGCAATGAGATTGCATGTAATTTAGCTGGGCTAATGAACAAACTTGTGACCGCTCAGTCTCAGATGAAGACTCCGCGGATGAAGGAGTCTGCTCTTGTGATTTCTTCTGGACCTCGGAGGTTAAGAATAAGAAGAAAAAGACCAAGAAGCAAACTGGACCACAAGTTAAGGACCTTAAGGGTAAGGGCAAGGCCCCGATGGTTCCGGAGAACAAGAAGAAGAAGGATGCTTGTCTCAAGTGCGGTGAGCTGGGCCACTGGGCTAGAGACTGTCCGATTCTTCATGGCACTTGAGGTACAGAACTTTTAGTTTTGGAAACAAATTGTTCTACTACTGTATTTTCTACTTCCTGGATACTGGATTCCGGTGCTAGTTCTCATATTTGTACCGTGAATCAGGATCTGGAACAAAGTAGGAAGCTTGGAGCTGGAGAAGTTATGATCACAGTCGGAAGCGGGCATAGTGTCGAGGCGACCGACATAGGATCACTTCTTTTGGATTTAGAATCCGGCTTTGTTTTGACTTTAGAAGATGTACTTGTTTTGCCCAAGGGGCACAAAGACATTGTATCCATTCCGGTCATGGACCGAAAAGGCTTTTCTTTTTTCATTGGTGATGGTTCCTGCAAAATTTATTTTAGATATAAACTAGTGGGTACTGCTACATTGTTGAATGGATTGTATCATCTAAATCTCAGCAACAAAGTAGTTGTGAATACTTTGACTAGAAAACGTGGTAGGGATAAAACTAATCAAGTTTTGAAATGGCATCTTAGACTTGGTCATGTTGGTCAGACCAAGGTTTACAAGATAGAAAAAGAAGGACTTATGGGTCCATTGGGATCAGATCCCTCTCCTACTTGTGAATCTTGCCTTAAAGGCAAAATGACTAAGTCCCCCTTCACAGGGACATTTGAAAGAGCCGCTGATAAACTGGGATTAATCCATACCGATGTATGTGGTGCTTTGGAAGCAGCACATGACGGATATAAATATTGCATTACGTTTACAGATGATCATACTAGGTATGGTTATATATACTTAATGAAACATAAATCCGAGGCCTTTGAGAAATTCCAGGAATTCAAGGCCCTGGTCGAGAAACAAACCGGTAATCATATCAAAGCACTTCGGTCGGACCGAGGTGGCGAGTATATGAGTACGGAGTTTGACGAGTTCCTTAAGGAACATGGAATAGTTTCACAACTAACACCTCCAGGTACTCCTCAGTTAAATGGTGTGTCAGAAAGAAGGAACCGGACCTTGTTGAACATGGTCCGTTCCATGTTGGGCTATACTGACTTGCTGATTTACCTGTGGGGGTATGCACTCCTGACTGCCGCTTACATCTTGAACAGATGTCCTTCCAAATCCGCTCCTAAAACTCCACATGAGATGTGGGAAGGAAGGAAACCAAGTCTTAATCATATTACGATTTGTGGATGTCCTGCCTATGTCAAGAAGACTAAGGTGGAAAAGATGGAAGCTAGGTCTTCGAAGGGACGTTTCATTGGATTCCCGTCTGGGATGATGGGATATCTATTCTACATGCCCGAAGATCGAAGGATCGTTGTTGCTTTACAAGCACACTTCCTGGAAGATGAGTTCATTCAGGAAGGCGGAGCAGGTAGAAGTATTTCTTTAGAAGAATACAATGAAACTCCTCGAGAGACACATGTGCAAGAAACTGGAACCGAACTTTCTGAAACACAAGTTAAACCACCTCGTAGGTCTAGTAGGGTGTCTCATTTACCTGAGAGGTATGGGCTTGTGCACTTGGAGGAGCTGGGTCTCCATGAGGTTCCAAGTGATAGCCAAAAGACCGACCCAACAACCTATGATCAATCGATGGTGGATGTAGACTCCGCGAAATGGCGTGAAGTTATGGAAGCTGAGATAGACTCGATGCATGTCAATTAGGTCTGGACTCTAGTAGACCGCCCCAAGGGCATAGTGCCTATTTGGAAAAAGTGGATCTACAAGAGAAAGACTGATGGTGATGGCAAGGTTGACGTCTATAAGGCCAGGCTTGTGGCAAAGGGTTATACCCAGAAGGAAGGGATCGATTACCACGATACCTTCTCGCCCGTAGCCATGATCAAGTCTATTCGCATGATGCTTGCTATAGCTGCCTACCACGATTATGAGATATGGCAAATGGACGTAAAGACGGCTTTCCATAATGGATTCCTCGAGGAGGAAATCTATATGGAGCAGCCTAAAGGCTTTGTGTCCGAAGTCGATATTCAGAAAGTGTGCAAGCTTCAGCGTTCCATTTATGGACTGAAGCAAGCGTCGCGTAGTTGGAACCTTCGTTTTGACGAGGCGGTCAAAGAGTTTGACTTCGTGCAAAATGAAGAGGAACCTTGTGTATACAAGAGGGTTAGTGGGAGCAAGATCGCATTCTTAGTACTATATGTAGATGACATTCTACTGATAGGAAATGATGTGGGAATGCTCAGTTCTGTGAAAGCTTGGCTTTCGAGTAATTTCTCCATGAAAGACTTGGGAGAAGCTACCTATATTCTTGGAATTCGACTCTACCGGGATAGAGCGAAGAGAATAATAGGCCTTTCCCAAGCCCTCTATATAGATAAAATCTTAAAGAGATTTAAGATGGATGATTCTAAAAGAGGGTTCCTACCGATGCAACATGGAATAAAACTCTCCTTGAAGATGCATCCTCAAAGTGAGGAACAATGAAAGGAAATGAGTAATATACCATATGCTTCGGCCGTGGGTAGCCTTATGTATGCTATGTTGTGTACAAGACCTGACATCGCGCATGCTGTAAGCATGGTGAGTAGGTTTCAGGCAAACCCAGGTAGGGAACATTGGACTGCCGTAAAGAACGTTCTCAAGTACTTGAGAAAGACTAGAGACATGGTTCTGATATATGGCGGTGGAGAATTGGATGTGGTGGGATTCACTGATTCGGACTTCCAAGGACTGAAGGACGACTCGATGTCTACTTCTGGCTACATATTTACTCTTAATGGAGGAGCAGTATCTTGGCGTAGCGCCAAGCAAAGCGCGACTGCTGATTCCACCTGTCAGGCTGAGTATCAAGCAGCCTCGGAGGCTTCCAAGGAAGGGTTCTGGATTAAGAAGTTTCTGGGAGAACTTCAAGTGATACCATGTGCTGAGCTGCCTGTTCCGCTGTACTGCGACAACGACGGAGTTGTAGCACAGGCCAAGGAGCCGAGGTTTCACAACAGCACCAAACATATTGAGAGGAAGTATCACCTCATAAGAGAATTTGTTCGCAAGGGATACATTGTGCTGCACAGAGTAGACTCGGCCGACAACGTCGCCGATCCACTGACTAAGCCACTTTCTCAGAATAGCTTGGAGCGTCATCTGGAGAACATGGGAATTAGATACCATAGTGTGTGGCATTGAGTGCAAGTGGGAGATTGTTAGGAGTATGCCCTCGAATGCCACTCAGAGGATGTTGAGTGAGGGCATTGTACTTGTTATTATGTAAATCATCAATATAAGGCAATGGATGTTTCTTTATTTACTGGTAGTTACTGGCATTCTTAACTCGTAAATATACATATAGAAACTAGTCCATGTATTTGAGAGCAAAACGTTCCACTCCTTATTGGATAAATGGGTCGGCACTGGAAAGGTTTATAGCTCAAATACTTAATCGTTCGCAAGTCAATGAAACTTGACTGGGCGTTAAGTTTATGTGAAGACTTGTATGACATGTTCTTTGACATGGAGAGTGCCTGTCGAACGCTAATGGTTAGTGGGAGCACACGTTATAGGTATGTTAATTGGATTAGTATACTCGAACCGACTCACCCTCGATTCGTCACACGAATTTCACTCCGGGACAGTCAATGATGGAATCGTAAGATTGTGATAGGTATTCGTGAACCTTCGACTTGAGGATTTATAAGGATGTGCTTGTGACGTCAAGATTTTCATTAGAGTAGTTCGACCCTATAAACCGGAAGGTGGGGGTCAACCTCGACGTGCATCTTAATGGGCAAGTAGCAGGTCCTACCGAATACCAAGATAGAATTCTTTCTCCCGTTAGTGAGTGGGTTATATGTCCTATGCGGTTATTGGCAGATGAGATCATAAGTCATTGGCCAAAGCATTGGAGCTAGTTGTATTAGATACACGACAGCTCGATGATCTCAATTTGCATTAACGCATGCATAGCATCAAGTACAGATAGGGTTTGACTGACCGTGACCCTATAACTTGATCGGGACATTTGAAAGAAGGGTTTATACGTTTACTGGTATTCACGATAGAATGGTTCTTGAATGATCCCAATCATTCGTTCTCAGTTGGGGTACAGTGTAGGCCACCAGGATGGCTAGGTGGTGCTACTACTCTTTGGTTCCTCCCATTGCTGACTGAGACGGACCTACCGAGTCGCGCAATAGGATTGACGATGGAATGAATAAATCTAATTCTCTCATTATGAATATTAGATATTGGATATCTAATTTGGGACATTGGATGTCTAAATTGATTTATTGGATAAATTAATTTACGGCCTAATGAATTAAATATATTACTAGGTGATTAATTTAGTTCATGAATATAATTATTTCTTGGAGAAATTAATTATGTTATTTTGTATTTGATATGTTTAATTAATTAGATTAATTAAACAATATAAATACATCGGAACGGAATTGGAGTTTATCTGTTTGGACTCTCGGGAGTCCGAAACAAACCGAACTCGTCCGATTTCTTCTAGAGGCCGGCCCCCACCTTGATTTCCTACCTTGATCATTGTCTTGTTTTCTTGTTGGAAGACTTTTGACATATGAGATTTCATATCTCTTATTATAAGGTTAAAGGTGATTTTGTGGGTGTTATCTTATCTTGTGAATGATTATTAAGACCAAAAATAAAACTCTCTTTCTCCCTCCTAGCAATCAACTCACGGAAGCTTCATAAGAGAGAGAGAGGGAAGAGAAACTTTGGTTTTGTGTATCATTCACATTTCCTTAGAGAAAAAATTATTGAGAGATATTATACACTTAGAGTGTAATAATAAAAGCTTCATCACTTGATTCTAGCCGTAACCTTAGAGGTTAATCAAGTGTTGTTATTCTAGTCGTTTTTCAGGCGCGTGGCAAGTAGAGACGCTGTGCTTTCGGCGTTGGATCGTTCAAGGGCTTGGAGCGGATTGGATACGTAGAGATCAATCAAAGCTTGGGAATAGCTCAAGGGAAGGTTATTCATCTAATCAACGGACTACAAAGGTGAGTTTCTATATCTATTGTGTATTCGTTTTTGATATTCGTATATACGTAGCTCGATCGATCCTCGTAGGGATTCGGATCGAATTAATTTTCGTTTTACCGCTTCTGCTGGGCCTTCGTTTTAGGCACCGAATCCCAACAAGAACTTGCCCGGGAATAGTTTATAGACTAAGTTGTAAATTACTAAATTACTTACTATACAATTATTGCTTGCGATCTATTGTAGTTTAAGTTGGGAAACACTTAGCTAAGTAAGATATGATTTTAGAACATGCCTGCGAGCTATTCATTTTTAGTCTAAGTCATTTGAAGATTAGACCATCTGAAAAGAGGACTTATAAGCTGAAATGAGTATAGTTTTGGCATTACCAAAAACAAAGAAATTATTAGGATAATTCCTCTTGAGTTTGAAATGCAGCAAACTACAACATCCTTTATACAAGCAACTTTATACAACCTTGATCATGCATTGTTCAGTCTACAGCGTAATGAAGATCGAGATAGATACAACATATGCTCCTAGTTGGCTACAACAATAATGTTGTATGCACTTTAATTGGGAAAATTAAAGTATAAAACCAACAGAAAATATTTACACTTCAAACTGTTGTGAAACAAGTTATATTATATTCACAAAGTATTCAGTGGTTTGAAAAACATTTAATACTGATAGAGACATTATTTAATGCGGCTGAAAGACTGTGGATATGGAGTATTTAATGAAGGCCAACAGAATGCATGAATTATTTAATGCTGACAATATGGATTACTTGAATTGAACATTCACCAAGCCGCTAATCTGAAGTATCGATATCTCACCAACTGGCCAATGACTACATTTATAGCAGATCTATTTCCAAAGCTATAAATAGCTCATCACGGGACTTGCTCAAATACTGTCAACACTAATAATACTGATTACTGAGAATACTCAACCACTTATGAAAAACTATCAAGATAAATGATTTCTTCGGGCATAGAGCAATATTCATTATCGAATAGATTGGAAGTCCTCAACGAAAGAAAACAGCGCACTACAGCTAGTAACTTAAAAGCCTACTACTGCTCTTCAGCGACTTGGATTACCATATTGACGCTGAGAGTTAGCCATGTGTGGACTAACAAATCGAGCTAATTACGGCATGTATGGCATAAAGATAGTTCAGGAGAATGAAGCGTTAATATGTGTGAGAAGACGTCTGAGTTCAAGAAGCCTATAGCCAATCTGTGTGAATGGCTCAAGCTACATCCAAGTGTATCAACCCGTGAGACAAGAAACAACACAGATAGTTTAGTTGAAATCATACAGTTGTGTACACCTTGATTTTAATAAACATTCTTCATATGTGGAGAGCTATGGACGTAGAGGATATTGCCTCGAATTATATAACATAATGAGTCTTTGCTTGCTTACTTACTTCTGCATTACTGCCCGTGATTTAAGAACTATAAAAACTCTATAAGCACCAAGAAAATATGAGAAGATCTAGTTGATGTAATTAAAGCAACTAACTTATAAACTTCCGCTATGCTTCGAAAAATAATACAACTTATTCACCCCCTCAAACACAGAGACTTAGTTGTTTTTAGCTGTTGAACTTGAAAGAGAAAGTCAAATGGCAAACCCACCTCTCATTCGGCCATTTTATATGCGAGACTTGGATATGCCGGTAACAACCAATTCCACATCATGCATCACATTAAATGCGCTTAAAGGAACTATGAAATTAAGAGTCACTATTTCCCTCACTTATCATCTTTTTAAGAGATGTCGACTAAAGACCCGCTTCACTTAGCAGGGAAATCTACACTGTCCTCAAACTTTGCCTCTTCAAGGTGTGCAAGAGAATGAGCTCCAAATGAAGTACTTCCCGTGTACATTGAAGGACCAAGCTAAGTCATGGATATTATACCTAGCTCCTAACTCTTTAACTTCATTAAAAATGGTCTATAATCGATTCATGATAGTTAGTGCTCACATCAAAAGACGATAGGAATCAGTCCAAAATTGCGTCATTTTGCCAAGGCAACACTAAAGCATTTATCATCATCATCATCACTTATCATTAGATCTTCTTAACTAATGATGGATCGACAATGTGTTTTTATATGGTCGAAAATGTTGTCGGGTGAGACATTGGGACGAGAACGACCCACGAGATATACCACCTTTTTTAGAATGTGATCAGACACTCCCAGAAAAAGAGCAATCCGAACAAGCGAGTGGTAGTGATTGAATTGAGTTCAATCTCTCGGGTCGAAATGATGATTGGTAAGATTATGAAGAAGCTTGATAACCGAGGGAGGGGAAAGCCGCCCAAGTCCTGTGGAGAAAATTGCTGAACTTGCCGAATTTATGGCCATGATGCCAATGTGTGCAATCAAACATTTGAACCGCAAGTTGATTATGACGACCGATTGATTATGGTGCAAGGATACCTAGTGAGGCCACCCCAAGGAAATGATCCATACTTCAATTCCTACAATCCGGAAAGGAGAAATTCCAGAATTTTTGGGTGGACCAACATGAATGCACCTCCTATGGAGGATAATACATCATTTATGCCTAGAACTCAATTCATGCCTAATGCAAATTCTTAAGGGACGACTATACCTTACAATCAAGTGTCGTCCAAGTTAATCCAACCACCCAAGGGAGGAGCCACACTTTATGTGACCCCAACTTTCAACTCACGAATGAGCATCGATGCTTATGAGACAAAGGTTAATTCCAAGTTCAATTCGCTTTATGCAACAATAAGGAGGATTGACATACACTACAAAAAAACAAGGCATCTGTGACAAGAATATTCCAACAAATTTTTGTGTCGTCGCTAATAGCAACGGACTGCCTACCAAATAGCAACAATTTTATTTCACGGGTACTTCATACGTTATTCGCAACGCCTTACTAACAAAATCTCCTACAAATTTTATTTTTGTTGCAAAACATGTTATTTCCGACGATATTTGAAGGACCTATATTGGGATAAGTTCAAGGTAAACTATTACAACATATTTTTGAGTAAGTCTTGAATGGAAGTATATAAGATATTATACATGCACTTGGTTTGTTATTGATTTTCTTTGTACTAGTGCAAGTTTACTTTATATTATAAAATGCATGACTTGTATAGTACTAAATGTTTTGAAGACGATGCCACATGTTTGTGTTTATGATATCCTATCTATATTTGTAGAAACATTTTAAATGGCCTTTGCGGGGAGAAAGTCAGATATATAGAGCTTGGTGTAAGACTTGCTCTGATCGGTTTAGAGACATACTCGGCTCATCCAGAAAGAATGCTAAAATGGTCTCGCTCAAAAATGCCAAGGATTGGATCGATTTAAATCCGTAATGGATGAATAGCATGGTTTGGAATAAGTTAATCAAAGATGTTTGGTCTAAGCTGAATGGAAGAACAAGTCCGATTCGAACTAAGAATCGCTTGAGCGAAACGATAAGGCTTCTCCAACTTACACAGTGGTTCGATCCCGATTTCGCACATAAGTATAGGATGGTAAGTAATTTTATATAATATCTATATTTTTGTTTCTTGATTCTTTCATTTTGATATGTTCTTACGTTTGCTATGCCATCATAATTTTGTAGAGGAAAGAGCTTAAACGTAATCCAACTGAACTTGAGTTATTTGACCGCACCCACAAGACAGATGGAAAATATGTATGTCCAAAAGCTAAAAAAGTGCGGGTAAGTAATTATTATTTGTTGAATTATTTTTTATATCTCAATCCCTCTCCTACCCTACAACTTTAGTAGCCTTTTTTTTCCTTATGTTATGGAAGCCAACATATTGATCACTATTATTTAGATAATATATCGTACTTGTAACACCCTCAAGATATTCGAGGTATATTACAGCGCCGTGAATCCCTATATGGGACCCACCAGGCTGAACAACATCATACTCATCGACTCACATAAACGACAGAACAATACCATGTCATAAAGACGCAAAACAGAATAACCCACCCGGTTCAACCGGTCAATATAACATCATCATCCAACACAACATAATAAGCAACAATACAATCCGAACGAACAAGAACCCTTAAGTACTCGAGTACAACTATTAGTTCAAAAACCACAAAAGATGAAAAGGTAAAAGACACTAAAACGTCACTCGTGCACAATCATCACGCACGGCCATCATCCGTAATCGTCCGGGCCATTGCCTCGATAAATCTGACCTGAAATTCATAAAACGAATTTCCCCAAAACGGGTTCCTAGAGGGGTTAGCAATTACGCTAGTACAAGTAACCAGATGAACAACTTACATCTTACACATATAGTAAATGCATGCAATAATGAAAACCGTTCGAAAACACTCATTTCCGGAAATGCCAATATCAAATCACATTTGTAAAATTCACCACAATTAACCGTCGATCCACACCTCCGTGGACCCCTACCGAGACCCCGTCGGATCTAACCCGTAGTGGTTAAAAGCAAAGCTCGTCGATCCACACCTCCGTGGACCCCTACCGAGACGTCGTCGGATCTAACCCGTAGTGAGCATACACACACACACACCATTTCTCATACAATACTACTATGTCAAGATTGTAAGTTCATAAGGATACTTGCCTCGATTAAATAGACGATGACATGAACGGAACAGAAGAATCAAGCACAACCGCGAGGAACCGACAAAAATGAACCTAACGATTTGAATAGCACAATCACAACCACTTCCAAACGATTATGGAAATGGAATACACCCGGAAACCCGCCTAGGATTCATGTATATTCATACAAAAATAACAACGAGGGCGGACCACAACCAAACCCTCTCGATTTCGCAAAACCGTGAAAATATACCATGAATCCGTAGGAAAACTAATTATATCAACAAGATTAATCATATTCATCATGAATCCACCAACAAAACGGAACGAATCGGAAGGAAATCCCAAAACCCCCAAATTATCCAAAAGTAGGGTTCTAAGAAATTTACCGTGGATTAGGACGAAAGATTCGTGTTGTTGTTGATATAATACTCCAAGAACTCAAGAAGGATGTTGGATGAGATGATTGGAGGAAGAAATCGCCAAGAGAATCGCTTCGGGATCGTCTTCGCGCGAGAGAGGAAGAAATGAGATTTTGTGATTATCTCGGCCAACTCCCCGGTTTATATAGTTGTGGAGTGTTAGCGCACGCTAAAACCTCAAGGTTAGCGTGCGCTAACGGATAAGATTACAAACCCTACCGTTAGGCCCCACCAAGAGCTGTGTTGGCCATTAGCGTGCGCTACCATACAAGCGTAGCGTGCGCTAATAACCTCTCTGAGCGTGCATTGCCGACCAATAGCGTGCGCTACTCGAACATCACCGAGTCCAGAGCCAAATGCCCAAAACTCACGACCCGTTAGCGTGCGCTACCATACAAGCGTAGCGTGCGCTAACTAGCATCCGATTGAGTTCGTGAGTAAACCGCCCAAGATCTTGGACGGTCACACTAGCGTGCGCCATCAACAACTTAACGGCGCTAGTCTCCCGACATTAGCGTGCGCTAGACAAGATAGCGTGCGCTAATCCGATAGTCCGCAGGCACGGGAGTTGAATCGCCACCCTGGGGTTCACTCGCCAGCGCGCCACGAAGTAAACGAGCGTGGCGCCGCAAAGGAACTTCTAGCGCGCTATGCGTAAAAATTAGCGTGCGCTAGTACGTAACATAAACGGTCCACTACACCGTAATACGACGAAACATCAAACTAACACCTCAAAATGCATCATAGCATAGAATGAATCCACGGCAACCCCGAAACGGCGGTTCCGCACAACAATTACGAGAATCAGATCAAAAGATGATGGAAAAGTTACACTGAAGGATACACGAGGGTCACTACAATCGAGAATTACACTGGAAATACAATTACAAGGGAAAGAAAAATGCGGATATTACATTCTACCCCTCTAAAAATAAGTTTCGTCCCGAAACTTAAGAAACAAACAACTCGGGGTACCTAGCATGCATGCTATCCTCGGTTTCCCAAGTTGCCTCCTCGACACCGTGTCTCGACCACTGCACCTTGACCAAAGGTATGGTCTTATGCCTCAATCGTTTCTCACGATGCTCCAAAATCTTCAAAGGGCGCTCTTCAAAATTAACATCCTCGGCGACATCAATCTCACCATAATCGATGATGTGACTAGGATCCGAGACATATTTCCTCAACTGGGAAACATGGAAAACGCTATGAACATGACTCAAGGCCGTAGGTAACGCCAAATGGTATGCCAACCCACCTACTCGCTCGAGGATCTCAAAGGGGCCGATAAATCTCGGACTCAACTTCCCTTTCTTCCCGAAACGAAAAACTCCCTTCATCGGCGACACCTTTAGCAAAACGTGGTCTCCCACCTCGAATTCCAAAGGTCGACGACGGACGTCGGCATACGACTTCGCCGACTGGGCGCCAACATCCGTTCCCGAATTACTTCTATCTTCCGCCTCGTCTCTAAAACGACATCCGGCTCGGTCCTGACCAAATCGGACGCCTCATTCCAACAAATAGGTGATCGACATCGCCGCCCATAAAGTGCCTCATACGGTGCCATCCGACCGACGCGTGCCAACCGTTGTTGTACGTGAATTCGATCACCGCAAATGTTCCTCCAGTCACTACTCCAATCGAGAGCATGTGCACGCAACAAGTCCTCGAACGTCTGGATAGTGCGTTCCGATTGTCCATCCGATCGGGATGAAAAGAGGTACTCAAATGTAAACGGGTACCCAACGCCTTATGCACCGCCGCCGAAGTGCGATACAAAACGGCCGTCACGATCCGAAACAATAGACTTCGGAGTACCGTGAAGTCTCACAACTGTGCGATAAACACACGAGCTAACTTCTCCGGGCCCCAAGTGTCCTTGATGCCCAAAAATGTGCCGACTTGGTCGGCGATCAACAATCACTCATACCATATTCATGCCCGACCTCGATCTCGGCAAACTCGTAACGAAATCCATCGATATATCTTCCCATTTCCATTCGGAACGAAGTGATCGCAATAACCAAATGGTCGCCGATGCTCGATTTTGACTCGCCGACAAGTCAAACATCTCGCTACAAATCAGGCGACCTCATCCTTCATATCATTCCACCGTAAATTTCTCCTCGTGTCCTTGTACATCTTACTTGAACCAGGATGAACGGAATAAGGTGTAGCATGGGCCTCCCGTAAAATACTGTCTCAACTCGAGTCGCTCGCACACAAAGCCGACTGAATCTCAAAACACCATCCTCGTGAATCACAAATCCAGGAGACTTTCCTTTAAGAACGTTCTCTCGGATTTGAGTAATCATCGGATCCTCTAACTGCTTCAGCTTAATTTCATCGATCAAAGACGACGAGATCTCTAAATCACGAAGTTGCCCGACGGCTCCAGGCAACAAAACTTCAACATCTAACTCGATCAAAGCCCGCCGAAGCTCAGACTGAGACGTAAGGATCTCAAGCATTCGTAACGCAACCGGTTCCCGACTCAAGGCGTCGGCCACGACGTTCGCCTTGCCCGGATGATAAAGGATTTCGAGGTCATAATCCTTAATCAACTCTAACCACCTCCTCTGCCTCATATTCAACTCCCGCTGAGTAAATATGTATTTCAGACTTTTATGATCGGTAAAAATCTGACATGCAGAGCCGAAAAGATAGTGACGCCAAATCTTGAGCGCAAAAACGACTGCCGCTAACTCCAAATCATGAGTAGGGTAGTTCAACTCATACGGCCTCAATTGTCTCGACGCATAGGCAATGGTCTTGCCGTGCTGCATCAATACGCACCCGAGACCCTGACCCGAAGCATCGCTATAAACGGCAAAACCCTCGTTGCCACATGGCAACGCCAAAACCGGGGCTGAAGTCAAACGCTTCTTGATTCCTCAAAACTTGATCGCCTCTCGTCATTCCGCATTTAACTTCTCGGATTTCCGGAGCAATCGCGTAAGTGGTCGAGCCGCCGAGAAACCTCGACGAACCTACGGTAGTAGCCACCAAACCCAAGAAACTACGGAGCTCCTTCACATTCTTGGGCGGTGCCCAATCCAACACGGCCTCAATCTTCTGCGGATCCACACGAACCCCCTCCTGAAATCACGTGACCTAAAAACATCACTCCCTTCGGCCGAACTCACATTTCGAGAACTTTGCATAGAGTTGCTCGGTCCTCAAAATGTCTAATACTACCCGCAAATGATGGGCATGCTCTTCCTCATTCCTCGAATAAATAAGAATATCACAATAAAGACGACGACGCACTTATCCAAATACTCGATAAAAACTTTGTTCATCAATCGCATGAACACCGCCGCGCATTAGTTAACCCGAAGGCATGACTACGAACTCATAGTGTCCGTACCTCGTCCGAAAGGTCAAGCTGCACATCGACTCTCTCACCCGAGCCGATAGTACCCGATTTCAAATCAATTTTCGAGAATACCGCAGCCTCCTCGCAACCGATCGAACAAGTCATCAATTCTCGGCAAAGGATACTTGTTCTTGATGGTCACCTTGTTTAGTTCGCGATAGTCGATACACAAACGTAGTGAACCATCCTTCTTCCGCACAAACAGACCGGTGCGCCCAAGGCGAGCCGCTCGGTCGAACATACCCGACTCAAGAAGCGCACTCAATCGCTTCTTCAACTCGCCATCTCTCGAAGGTGCCATGCGATGGGGCGCTGAACAGAGCCGCGCCCGGCTCTAACTCTATAGCAAACTCAACCTCACGATCCGGTGGCAATCCCAGAACTCGTCAGAAATACATCAGAAACTCATTAACGACCGGAATCGACGAAAGCTCGACTCCACCATCCTCCGCCTTCAAGGCATAGCACCAATAACCAGTACACCCCTTTCGCAGAGACTCATCGCCTTCAAGGCATTAATGATGAATTTCTGATTTCCTCCTTCGCCCCGCGAAGGAGTGCTCGTGCCATCCTCGGCTAACATGGTGATGATCCTCGTGCGGTAGTTCATGATTGCGCCATGGCGCTCGAGCCACTCATCCCCGAGAATCAAATCCTCACCCTCAAGAACCACACCAATAAGATTAGAGGGCCAAGTCCTCTCACAAATAAGTCTGCAAGCAGCCTCGAACCTCCCGATCACCAACGATCCTATCACCGCTAGGAAGCTTAACGATGAAGGGTTCACAAGGCATCAAACAGTCGAGACTCAAATGGCGTACACAATCCAAAGATATGAACAAATGCGTAGCACCTAATCGAAAAGCACACTGACAGGATGAGAACGAATATAACCGGGACCTGGCGCCACGGTAGCCGCTGGATCATCGGCTGTCCGCATCTCCTAGACACGCGGGTGGGCTGAGCCGACACTGGAAGCTCCCCCCTTAGAGGGTTAACCCCGACCTCTCCCCGACTAGCACTCGGCGGGGATTGAGGAGCAACGATCCTCGATTCACACTTGGTTCCCTAGGCGCTGGAATGGAAGCCCGGGCACCAAGAATTTTCTCCCTCTCGGACAGAAAGCGCCTTGTGGCCCGGTGGCCACACTGATTACACGTCGGCAAAGGGCTCAAACAAGTACGACCGATGTGGCTTGTACGACCACAATTGAAACACTTCACATCACGAAAAGGAGCACCGGTAGTTCCACGAGGACCCCAGCCGAACGAGCCGGACCACCGCCGGCGGGGAAGTTAGCAGATTGGGATCTCTGCCGACCCCCACTCTTGTGGCCCGAAAAGTTCCCAAATGGACTTCGCTTACTCTCGCGGGCCGCCTCACTCGCCACATGCATATCATAAGCAAGGGCCCCGCTCTGGTAATCTTTCAATGTAGTGCATACGAGCCCCGACATATAGTCCCGACCGGCAACTTCATCCGTCTGGAGAAATGGAAAATTTTGTCACTCTCCTCGACAACTTGGGTCTTCACATAACCCAACTCCTTGTTAAAATCAGCAATAGCTTGAGCTACGGGGATATCCCGCGGTTGAGCATCATAAAAAGCATGTACCCGAGCCTGTCTAACTGGCCACGGGCAATATTCAGTCTCCATCAACTCTTGAAACTTAGCCCACGAAACAGCATGGTCTTTGGGCCCAACGGCCTCCCACCAGTCCGTAGCGTCCCCTGTGAGAAAGTATTGAGCAATAGGGACTTTACGGTCCTCGGGACAGTTAGTGGCAACGAAGACCTTAGATATCTCCTTGATCCACCCTTCCCAGCCAATCGGGTCTGAAGCTCCTGAAAACTGAGGAGGATGCATCTTGATGACATCTTGGAGCCAACGGTCCGCTCCGCCCCGATTAGCATGGGCCTGATCCGGGTTCTGAACCGCCTGAGCTATTGCCGCCATTTGGTTCACCATTTGTTGCATAACGGCCGCAATACCAAGATCGGCACGCTCCGGAGAAGAAGCATGGCTATGACGGTCGCCGCATCGCGGCCTCGAAGATCGTGACGTGGCCGCCCCACCGGCCGCCACGCCCTGGGCGTCCACGACCACGACCGCGACCACGACCTCTTCCAGCATCCATACCGGAGTTAAATAAGTAGCAAAAGCCATACGAGGATCGGCACAATAAAAGAACAATCACAAGTCGAGAATCAAGGGTACGATACAAGGAATTAATGAACAGAGGAAGGAAAACTTACGGACACCGGTAGTACAGGAATCATGGCGGCGTGACGATGATGTGCAAAACAAAACACCACAAGACCCAATAAACCGACAAGCCTAGGTATCCATAAACCTAGAGCTCTGATACCATTTTCTGTAACACCCTCAAGATATTCGAGGTATATTACAGCGCCGTGAATCCCTATATGGGACCCACCAGCCGAACAAAGATCATACTCATCGACTCACATAAACGATGTAACAATACCATGTCATAAAGACGCAAAATGAATAACCCACCGTTGCTCAACCGGCCAATATAACATCATCATCCAACACAACATAATAAGCAACAATACAATCCGAACGAACAAGAACCCTTAAGTACTCGAGTACAACTATTAGTTCAAAAACCACAAAAGATGAAAAGGTAAAAGACACTAAAACGTCACTCGTGCACAATCATCACGCACTGCCATCATCCGTAATCGGTCCGCGCCCGCTCGTCTCGATGAATCTGACCTGAAATTCATAAAACGAATTTCCCCAAAACGGGTCCCCAGAGGGGTTAGCAATTACGCTAGTACAAGTAACCAGATGAACAACTTACATCTTACACATATAGTAAATGCATGCAATAATGAAAACCGTTCGAAAACACTCATTTCCGGAAATGCCAATATCAAATCACATTTGTAAAATTCACCACAATTAACCGTCGATCCACACCTTCGTGGACCCCTACCGAGACCCCGTCGGATCTAACCCGTAGTGGTTAAAAGCAAAGCTCGTCGATCCACACCTCCGTGGACCCCTACCGAGACCCCGTCGGATCTAACCCGTAGTGAGCATACACACACACACACCATTTCTCATACAATACTACTATGTCAAGATTGTAAGTTCATAAGGATACTTGCCTCGATTAAATAGACGATGACACGAACGGAACGGAAGAATCAAGCACAACCGCGAGGAACCGACAAAAATGAACCTAACGATTTGAATAGCACAATCACAACCACTTCCAAACGATTATGGAAATGGAATACACCCGGAAACCCGCCTAGGATTCATGTATATTCATACAAAAATAACAACGAGGGCGGACCACAACCAAACCCTCTCGATTTCGCAAAACCGTGAAAATATACCATGAATCCGTAGGAAAACTAATTATATCAACAAGATTAATCATATTCATCATGAATCCACCAACAAAACGTTACGAATCGGAAGGAAATCCCAAAACCCCCAAATTATCCAAAAGTAGGGTTCTAAGAAATTTACCGTGGATTAGGACGAAAGATTCGTGTTGTTGTTGATATAATACTCCAAGAACTCAAGAAGGATGTTGGATGAGATGATTGGAGGAAGAAATCGCCAAGAGAATCGCTTCGGGATCGCCTTCGCCATGAGAGAGGAAGAAATGAGATTTTGTGATTATCTCGGCCAACTCCCCGGTTTATATAGTTGGGAGTGTTAGCGCACGCTAAAACCTCAAGGTTAGCGTGCGCTAACGGATAAGATTACAAACCCTACCGTTAGCGTCCCGGTCCAAAGAGCTGTGTTTTGGCCGTTAGCGTGCGCTACCATACAAGCGTAGCGTGCGCTAATAACCTCTCGGTAGCGTGCGCTATCGACCAATAGCGTGCGCTACCTGAACATCAGCCGAGTCCAGTAGCCAAATGCCCAAAACTCACCTGACCCGTTAGCGTGCGCTACCATACAAGCGTAGCGTGCGCTAACTAGCATCTGATTGAGTTCAGTAGTAACCGCCCAAGATCGATACCACACTAGCGTGCGCTACTGAACAACTTAATGTGCGCTAGTCTCCCGACATTAGCGTGCGCTAGACAAGATAGCGTGCGCTAATCCGATAGTCCAGAGGCCTGGGAGTTGAACTGCCACCCCCAGGGTTCACTCGCTAGCGCGCGCTACGAAGTAAACGTAGCGTGCGCTGCAAAGGAACTTCTAGCGCGCGCTATGCAGAAAAATTAGCGTGCGCTAGGTACAGAACATAAACGGTCCACTACACCGTAATATTTAACGAAACATCAAACGGAACACCTCAAAATGCATCATAGCATAGAATGAATCCACGGCAACCCCGAAACGGCGGTTCCGCACAACAATTACGAGAATCAGATCAAAAGATGATGGAAAAGTTACACTGAAGGATACACGAGGGTCACTACAATCGAGAATTACACTGGAAATACAATTACAAGGGAAAGAAAAATGCGGATATTACAGTACTTGCAACCACTATGTTCATTCTTTAGAAAATAAGTTATCTCCAATTTATAGTGACACTATAAATACTAGCCTCCAGCACTCGGGGCTCATCGTCTCCTTCTCCTCAATTTCTATTCTACTATGCTTCTCTCTGTTTTATCAAATCTGTGATGAGAATAATACTGCAACTCTGCAACAATATGAATGGAGATAACGTTATCTCCAATTTCCATGTTTACTTGTATTTAAGTCTCTGATGATTAAACATAAAAAAAAAAAGTTAACTAATGGTCCTGCTACAATTTGTTTTTAACAAACTTGTGTGATGTTTGTATGGTGCAATTTATTGACTTTATTATCATTATACAGGAGACGTATGACAAAATTATAGAAGAAAAATATCCTGATCCAGAATCACGTCCGAATTTTGATGTCAATGCTTGGAATGATGCATCGGGTGGAGCTAAAAGGAGAAGACTATATGGATTTGGACACGCTCGGCTGCACTTGGTGATGAACGTGATGGGTTGGCAGATGTGGAAGGAAGTGGTTTAGACCAAGGAGCCTTGGAAGATATAGTTAAAGTGAAGATTGATGAGTGCACAAAGGAGGTGGTTGGAAATTTGAAGATCATTTTGCCGGATATGGTGTGCGAGGTACTGGAACGTCTCCGACAAAATGATTTGGAAGATGAAGAAAATAGAAATCATTACGACTCTTACGATAGTTCAAGAGGATTTCGAGATAAATATGGATAATTCAAGAAGGCATCGCATTTACGCAACGGTATGGCAAAAATCATGCATATGGAAAAATAAGTAATGGTGATCGGATGAGAGGTCTCAAAAGCATAAGAAGTATCGTAAGCAATAGTAGTTGGTGTCGTTGGTGATGGATGATCTTGGTCATAGTTATTATTTGAATAAGTGATGTCTTTTGGATTAGTATTGAATTTGTTTACGTTTTTTTGGTTTCATTTGAACAGTGGGTTTGTTTGCATTTTATGGTTATTTTTGTTATGAATGAGATTATTTCTCAATGCTAACTGTGTTAAAATTTTCCATCTTGCTAGTTTGAAGCTAAATTTGTAACTGAATTTCAAACACAAGTAAATAGTGACAAAATATTTGTAATAAATTGGGTTTAAGTATCAACAAATTTTACAACGTTATTATGCATTGGTAGCTGTCTAATTTTTTTACAACAAAATAGCGACAACATAGTTGTTGCAAATTTGGCTAAATCTATAACAGATTTGCGACGTTGAAGTGCGTAGCTAACTTTCCAACACTTAATCTTGTTGCTAAGTTTGTTGTCATAACCCCATACACTTGTAACAAGATACCAACAAAAAATTTTGTAGCTCACTTTCCAACTGAATAGTCGATGCTAATTTGTTGGTAAAAAAACAATATTTCGTAGTTGACCTTCCAACAAAAAAGTTGTTGCTAAAATTTGTTGATAAAATTGCAACGAATTTTCCGACATACAATTTTGTTGTAGAAAGTGAAATTGCTTCGTTGATTTTTTTCATCATCACCAACAAAATACCAACATTTCAACAACACAAAAGTGTCGTTGCTATAGTTTCCAACAAAAACATTTTTCGTAGCAGTTGTTCAACCACGCCACTTTCAAGAACAAATCTGCCACGACAAAATTTGTTGGTGATAGTCATCTCCATCAAAATAGCAACAAAAATCACCGTCATTGAGGGGCTTTTTTACTGTAGTGATATACTGTAATCCAATGACAATTAAATTGTGTGATATGAACCGAATAAATAATATATAAAATCTTCTGAGCTAACCAGAACAAGGTGAGACGATTACAGTGCTTAGAAGTGCAAAGGTGGTCTACTCCTTGTAAGCCATCTTGCAAGCCTAACGATATTCTGCTCTCGGTTAATATAAACTCATCCTTGCAAAAAGATAATGGCAAGAAGGATAAGTAGATGATGTTCCACAAGACGTGGAATCCCTACAGGCCTCCTATTTCGTATTTGAGCCGCCTCAATCAACCAAAGCAAGATAAGTAATTCTTTAAACTTTATTTCGTTAATATTAATTTGCCATTGCTTGACTTTGTTTGTAATATTCATACTTAGCTAAATTATTCAAGGATTGGATGTCTAAAAAGAAAAAAAATTGTTGAAAATGAAAAAAAAAAATATGTCTTTTCAGATGCAGTTAGTGCTTTCTTTTCACCCCATTTCCCCCCTAATGAAAATATTTAAGGATTTTTGACTTTAGAAAATGGGAAAGAGGCCAGAGGGATGCTTGCTTTTGGGGTGGGAATTAAATTAATGTCATTGTTTATTTTTTAAAAGCTTGAACTTGGGGATTTAAAACCCACTCGTATGCGCCTAAAATTAGCCGATAGAACTCTTAGGCTTCCTAAGGGAATCATCTAAGATATTTTAGTTAATATTGGTGGTTTAGTTTGATGGTTGATTTCATTATACTTGATTTTGGTGATGCTCCAATTAATAATTGTGATTATGCTCTTGTTCTTGGTCATTTGTTCATGGCCAAGACCAATAATTTTTTTATTGATGTTAAAAAAAGAGATACCATTTTTGGTGTTTGAAACCGTTATTTTTCCTAATCATGATATACATCTTGTTCCCTATTCTATTTCTTCTTCATGTCCGATCGTTTATTACTTGATACTCTTGATCAGGCCGTCGAGAATGGTTTTGTGCAGGACAAGTCTATTGAGGTATTGTGTGGTGAGCTTGATAATTGTATTGGAGCCTTGGTCAAAGAGCGTGACTTCGAAAAGAAGGGATGACTCATATTTTGGAGCCTTTGTTTTTATCTTTCTCCGACTTTGAGGATATTGAATTGGCAAGTGATGATTTGATAATCTTAAAGGTTACATGTGAAATTGATAGCATGATGATTGATGTCTTAGAGCCCGAGTATTGTCATTTTACCAATTTTGATAATTGTGAGGTTAAGACAAGCTTAAGTACTCAATGTGAGCAAACTAGGAGCAAGAATGATCTTTTGGAGCCATATGTGTGCCATTCTACCGTCTTTAAAAATAATATGGTCATGGTACTTTTGGCGGATAAAGGAAATGTTCTGAGTTTAGAGGGGACATGTGAAGATAGCGATGAAGCGATTATGGTGATAGACGAGGAACCTGTGTGGGGGAGCTTTTGAACCCGACTTAGGTGGTCTAGTAGTTTCGGGAAGTGGTGTCCCTTTTTTTTGCACGATAGACTTCTTAATTTTTAACGAGGACACCCATCTGACGTTATTTCCTTGCAAAATCCATGTGCTCCTTTTGATTCATACAATTGTTGGCCATAACTCCGGGAACATAGACATCCAAGCTTTGTGTGGCCATGTTCTCTATATTACGCACTTCATCATTCACATCGAGAACATGAAAGCGTGCCATGATATTCATCATTTTTGGACATGGGATGAGTCTTAATCCGAATGTCATCGATCTAGCAACGTTAAAAGAGCGCTTCCTAGGAGGCAACCTAAGTTCTTCCTTCATTTTTCTTGTTTTTGTCATTTTTTTCATTTTCTACATTTTTGTTCGTTTTTTGCATTTTATCATTTTCCCGTATTTTGGCATATATTTGCTTGTTAGATTCATGATTTCCTATTTTTAATATTTATTATATGCTTTATATTTATTGTCGTAGGTGAAAATCGAGTCACGAGATGAAAAATAATCATTTCGAAAAAATTTGCCCGGGATCCCCACGGGTGATTGGGGGAGCAAGTCACCTGTGCTCAACCCTATACCTAGGATCGGTAATCCCCCAGTGAGTCACCCTACAAATACTTAGGGTCGTACCGAGGCTAGCCTAGGTCGTTTTCCAATTTTCACTAGAATCTATTGCAATATTCAAATGGCCCCGTTTGGAAACCGCATGGCGAAATCGCTTAATTTTCAATCCTACGAGTTCCTACGTGTAACGCTCCAAAATTTACTGGAATGCTACAGTGCCGTGAATCCCGTGTGGGACCCACAAGACAAGTTTTAAAGAGTTTAAAAACTGGAAAATAGAGTCCAACCAGTCTCGTCTAAAAGAGTATAACTGCTACTAGAACAAAGAAAGACATTGATTAATTCAAATCTTGGACCTTGACTCGGAATCGCTACAAGGCCGATGTCAAATCTGACTTTGATGTGACTTCTCGCCGCCTTCCCTCTATCAACCGTCTTGTCCGCGTTGTTTGCTTACTGGCAAGTCAGTAGCCGATGCTTGTTCTACGAGCGAGGTCCCATTCCTTACTGATTGGGAGGGGCAGTTTGATGGCAGGAAGCCGGTGGAGGAGCCTACTTGTTAGAGTTAGAGTCGGAATAGAGAGACCAGTCTTCGACTCCGTGAAGTAAGGTGCATATGACGGGGTAGCCTGTTCTTCCCCCTCAACTCCAAGGGACCTATTTTGTATGCGTACCCGAACCAGAATGGCATGAGTACTTCTCTTCCTTTTCGTTGTAGAAAAAGTGTTGCTTTTCCGGGATTTTTCTATTGAATTCTCCATAAAATAATTTGTGTGAAAGTAGCTCCATGATAATATAAATATGAAATGAAATACTTAAAAAAAACAAGTCTGCATACACGATTATTACATATCGTGGAAGGTTTTAAAAATTCAATTTAAGAAACAAAACAACAAGGCTTCTTCCCAACACTACTCAAGCCTGACCGAAACCTTCGGGAACGTCCTTCACATATTCAACAAATTTGCCTGACACGACGAATTGTGCCAGCCAACCTAGGTCAGATAATACGAACAAAATTCATTGATAGAATCAGATAAATATGCAATACAACATTATTATTATTTGGTATGGTAATAGATCACAGAATATTCAACATTATCTCTTCTATCAACACATAAACTCCCAAGGTCGCAACCAAGGGTCACAGAAGCATCTACACAGGAATACTCCGGACGTGGGTACCATTCAGGTTTTACCCCTCAACACAGTTCCATACGGTATATCAACATATAAACTCCCAAGGTCGCAACCAAGGGTCATGGAAGTATCTACTTAGGAATACTCCGGACATGATAAATAAAACGAACATAATTGTTGCGATATTTCATTAACGCAAGTGCACGTTATCGTTGACAAGTAATAAAGTGATGAGTGAGTATCGTTCCCACGAGGACTGATTCACTAAGTACCAATTTTTATATATTCTAATTTTATTTGAACGGTCGAAATTTGGGTTGCAATTAATAACTAAATAAAATCAATAAAAGAACTGACAGTAATAACGATCGCTTGAAGAAAGAAAATCAAATAATGAATAAATCTAGGATTCTGAATCCACCTTGGTTTATCCGAATTTACTCTCGATTATCTGAAGTTAATGATTTCCCTAATTTATTGAAGGCGAAGATTGCTAAAATACTCTACCGCCTCTCCCGAGGTCAATAGATTTTTCTAAAGGCGAATAACGCACTCTATCCCTAGGTGAATTAATTCGTCAGTAGGCAAAAAGCACAAAATCCTCACAAGGCCACGTAGTTCCTATGAGTATATTCCAATCTCACAAGATAAAACGGTTATCACCAATAGTTCCTCACCAACTCTCCTCTCCAGATTCGAGTAAGGTAATTAAAGCAATCCAATTATTGGCCAGACAATTGAAAGCATTAAAATCGATTGGGAAAACTCAACAAAAAGGGAATTATATAGATAATCTAAAGCAAATCCGTCAAAACTTAGGTTTCATCAAAATTCTAGAACAGGGTTTTAGCCTGACATACTAAAAGATAAAAATACAGAAATAATGAATGAAAGCATGAAAATCAAACGCAGATGAAGAGCTCGGATTCCTCCGTTCTTCTGGCTTCTGCCCTCTCTTCAGCGATCCTCCTTAATTGCCGTCTCCCAGATTCCCAAGATCAAAGATGATTAATTATGGCCTTAAACCCTTATTTATAGTTCCCAGTAGCCTCCAAATCGCGTCCATGTGATTAGGTCGAGAACTGGCTTCAAAACGGCCCAAACCCGCGCGGAGTACACCAAAACCGCCCCGTGTGCCGCGGCTCACTTAATATGTGCCGCGGCTCACGGGGCGCAGATTAAAACCTGGGCATTGATTATTTCTTATGGGCCGCGGCTCACCATAACTGTGCCGCGGCTCAGAGTACAGTTTGCTCTGTGTCTGCTGGTCCTCTTCTGTGCCGCGGCCCACAGCCAAAATTCGCCGTTTTCGCCCGTTTTGCCTCGTTTTAGCTTCCGGACTCCAATCTCCTGTCAGACATACTAGAATAAGGCATTAAAAGCTCATTTATGAAAATTAACTCTCCAAAATAATACAAAATAATGATAAATAAGCGTATAAAAATACGCCTAACAACAATCCCATAGATAGTGACACACATTAAATCTTGAAATATATAACATAGTCCGAGCAAGGTTTCACTTGCCTCAATTCCGACGAGGTAATTCCCTTCTTGCAACAATATCGAACGACCACTGTTGATCGAGAGCTCTACCTAATTACATTTTCGTAATTAATACCTCGTAAAGATGACGAATAACAATGATTTCCCCCTTCCTTATTGAGTTCTTATCCTACTTCAATTTCTAATGTTTGGACCATGATTCTACGATTGATAATAGGGCGAACTACTTACAATTCTCAATTCTGGGGTTATCAATTTATCAAAACATTATAACCACAATACTCCTTACAATATTCATCCAAGACGACTATACTACAACCAAAATTATCCATTTGCTAATCACTAGTTCAAATTTTCCAACTTCAAGGTGGAATGGTCGAGCACAATTCTAACATAATCCTCGTTTACGATTGTTCATCTAATTTGGTATTGATAACTAATTCACCTTAACAATTTTAATGAGTTTAACAACGATAATCGAATCAACTCAACATAATCTATTACATAACTAACACAACAGCATCGGCAACATAGGTTTACTCCTAAGGTTACAATCCAATATACAATTTTCGCAACGATATATATATATATATATACGAATTGCTAGTCCGAGATAGGCTTTCGTTTAACGATTATGATTAATGTTAGTTTTCAATAGTTTGATTATTATCAAGAGTTCTAAACTACCTAAACACCCGAATCATAACTATCAACACTGAAATGGATTCAAAGGTTTGATAAACTCACCTTACTTAACGAGGGACGAGGAAGAACAACAAGGGACGATGAAGAACGGGAGGACAACACCTTCAAAGCCTTCTCCAGAGATCGGTCAACCCACTCTACTAGGATAACACTCGGCTACGGAGGCTAAAATTCGATTAGGGAGGCTAGAGGATGATATATGAGTGAGAGGAAGTGTTTTTGGATCGGAAGAAATGAAAGGGAAGGTGTCATTATATAACACCAGAAAGTTATCTCTAAAAGGTTAACGTATGTAAGGTAATCTCAGAACCTACTGCCTGAAACAACACTGGTCACTACGTACGTAAGGTATATTAGCGTATGTAAAATTCCCCACGTAATGTACATAATGTTGGCTTATTAACATACATTAACACCAGTTGACTAGCCTATTGCTATCGCGCCGAAAGTTGTCCAGACCATGCGGGATCAAGATTCTCGTCCGAAGACTGAAGACTGTGTTACGTACATAAGGCCTAAGCCTTAACGTACGTAATGCGATAGCACTTAGCGTACACAATGTTCTGCGAATAATGTACGTAAGGTTTGCTTAATTCACTATGTTATTATCACATTTAATCCTTATAATGCGGCTTCCCTTTAGACTCATCCAACAATTTCTCGGGGAACAAACGTTGGCCGCCGTCATATTCGTACCGATAATTGGTCAGCGACAATAAAGTATGTCACCGACATATCATCAACATCATACAATTACACCACAAAAACAAATAAGTGCGGACAAGCTTTTATACGTGGCAATACGGTCTAAACATAATGTATAGAAGACAAGAATCACGATGGAGCACATTATTAATCATAAAAAAACAAGATACATAATATTAAACATCATGGAATACTCGTGGTATTACATACCACCCTCCTTAAAATAGTTTCATCCCGAAACTAAGAAACTAACTCGGGATGACTCTCCCTCATGCTCAACTCGGTCTCCCAAGTTGCTTCTTCAATGCTATGATGCGAGCACTGAATCTTTACAAGAGGTATGGCCTTATTCCTTAGTATCTTTACGCGTCGATCTGAAATCTCGATTGGCACTTCTCTAAAGGTAGCATCATTAGAAATCTCTACTTCTTCGAAATTGATCTTGTGAGTTGGTCCATACATGTACTTCCTCAGTTGGGAGACGTGGAAGACATTATGCACTCCGTCTAATGATGGCGGCAACGCCAATTGATAAGCGAGTCTACCAACTCGGTCCAATATTTTGAATGGGCCTATAAATCTTGGGCTCAATTTGCCTATCTGGCCGAAATGTTGAATGTCCCGCATTGGCGATACCTTAACCCAAACGTGGTCCCTGACTAGAAATTCCAACGGTCGCTAGCGATCCTTAGCATATGACTTCTGGCGGATCTGCGCTGCTAACATGTCTTTTCGAACAATGGAGATTTTTTTAATAGATTCCAGGATCAGATCTAAATCGGTAACGACGACATCGGAAGCATCATCCCAACATAGGGGAGACTTGCATCTCCTACTGTACAAGGCTTCGAAAGGTGCCATGCCTATGCTTGCATTCCAGTTGTTGTATGAAAATTCTGCTAAATAGAGATGTTTAAC
Organism: Orobanche coerulescens; assembly: GCA_033398695.1. Classification (NCBI taxonomy): domain Eukaryota; kingdom Viridiplantae; phylum Streptophyta; class Magnoliopsida; order Lamiales; family Orobanchaceae; genus Orobanche; species Orobanche coerulescens. The sequence goes on from CM065810.1 coordinate 68,980,964, forward strand.
CCAGTCTTTGCCCAAATCAAGTACGCATGCTCTCAACATATCCTCCAGGGTTTGTATCCTACGTTCTGTCTGTCCATCTGTTTGAAGGTGATAGGTTGTGCTGAAATGTAGTTGAGTACCCATAGCCTTGTGGACAGCTTTCCAGAAGCAGGGCACGTACCTGGTGTCTCTATCCGATATGATCGCTGAGGGAATGCCATGTAGTCTCACGACTTCCAGGATAAATATGGTGACCAACTGCTATGTTCCGGTAGTCTCCTATATTGGAATGAAATGTGCCGACTTCGTAAGTCAGTCTATAGTGACCCATATTGTGTCCTTTACCCCCGACTTGGTGAAAAAATCCATTGATAAGCTCTCTCATTTCCATTATGGAATGGGTAAGGGCTGCATGATTCCGGACGGTCTGCGGTGTTCGATCTTCACTTATTGACATGTCATACATCGAGCAATGAATCTTGCCACTTCCTGTTTCATGTTTTTCCACCAAAATCTCCTCCGCAGATCTTTATACATTTTGCTCACCCCGGGATGCACCGAATAGGGAGTAGAATGAGCTTCCTTCAGTATAGTTTGCTTAAGCTCGTCATTTGGCAGAATACAGATCCTGTTCTTAAATCTCACGAAGCCCTCTTGGATCCTGTAGTCTGAAATAATTCCCCCCTCGGCTCTTACGCCGATCGCACGCAGTTCGAGGTCTTCCATTTGTGCCAGGCGTATCTCATCCAGTAAGGATGAGTGAATGTTAATTGAGCACAACTGTCCCTGGCGGTGTTGTATCCATACTTCAATACCATTTCTCCTGAGGTCCTGCTGCAATTTCGGCTGTACCGTTAAATTGGATAGTGTTATCTCTTGCACATTCTTCCGACTAAGTGCATCTGCTATGATGTTGGCCTTCCCAGGGTGATATAAAATCTCCACGTCGTAATCCTTGACTATCTCCAGCCAACGCCTATACCTCATGTTTAATTTCCTTTGGGTGAAAATATATTTCAATCTCTTGTGGTCCGTAAAAATATTACAGGTAACTCCATAAAGGTAGTGCTTCCAGATCTTAAGAGCGTGGACCACCGCAGCCAGTTCCGAGTCATGCGTTGGGTAGTTCACCTCGTATGGCTTAAGTTCTCGAAAGCCGTATGCAATAACTTTGTCATTTTGCATGAATACACATCCTAGCCCACGCTTAGATGCATCTGTGTATATTACGAGTCCTTCCAGGCCCTACGGTATACCAACACTGGAGTGGTAGTCAGCCTCCTCTTTTGCTCGTGGAAGATCTCCTGACAATCCGTTGTCTAGACAAACTTGGTACTATTCCTTAGTAGGTTCTTCAACGGCGGGGCGGTACAAGAAAAAGCCTTAACGAATCGTCGATAATAACCTTCCAATCTTTTGACATTCTTTGACATTCTTAGGCGGTTCCCAACTCATCACTGTATCAATCTTTTGCGGTTCTACCTTGACGCCTTCTGCTGAAATAGCATGTCCCAGAAAGGTTACCTTCGGCATTCAGAACTCGCATTTAGAAAGTTTTGCCTAAAGTTGGTGTTGCCTCAAAACACTTAACACCTACCTCAAGTGTTCCTCATGCTCCTGTCGGCTCCGAGAATAGATTAGAATGTAGTCAATAAAACCACCACACACTTGTCAAGAAAATCCATCAGAATCTTGTTCATCAATTCCATAAAAATGGATGGGGCAATAGTCAAACTGAATGACACCACCAATGTACTCATAGTGTCTATATCTTGATCGAAATGCAGTCTTGGGAATATCTTCCTCCCGAATCCTTAATTGGTGATATCCAGATCGTAAATCGATCTTTGAGAACACATTCACCCCCTTTAATTGATCCAGTAGATCATCGATCCTTGGAAGTGGATAACGGTTCTTGATAGTGACTTTGTTCAGCTCTCTGTAATCGATACACAAGCGTAGGGATTTGTCCTTTTTCTTCAAAAAAAGGACCGGCGCACCCAACGGCAAAGTACTCAGACGGATCAGTCCTTTCTTTAACAACTATTCGAGTTGTAACTTCAATTCCTTCATCTCATCTGGTGCCATCCTATATGGTACGTTGGAGATAAGCGTCATTCCCATCTCAAGTTCAATCGAGAGATCAACCTCGCATCATGGCGGCAACCCTGGTAATTCATCGGGAAAAACATCTGGAAATTCGCTCACTGCAGGAATGTTATCAACCGGTAGTTGTGATGTGTCCTCCTGAAGAACATAACACCAATAATACATTTCTCGAGTGTCACAAGATACTCCCGTAGTAAGGAGGCTAAGGGACCCTTTAGTACTGAAGTGTTCTCGACCCCTGATTATGTGAGTGGCACCGTCACAAGTGATAATGGAAACGATTAGGTTATAGATATCTAGTATCATCCTGTGCATGGTCATACAGTCCATACCCAAAATTATATCCTTGTTTTGAAGTGGGAAAACCATAAGATTCGATGTCCAGCCCCTGTCATCAATGCGGATCGGACAGTTTCGAACTTCGAAAATACCCCCAACTCTGCTACCCTCGGGTAGCTTAACAGTAAAGGATTCATAAGGCACACAAGGAAGGTTCAAACGATTAACACATTCCACAAATATAAACTAGTGTGTCGCTACAGTATCAAATAGTACATGAACAGGCTGGGAATTAACAAGTAATGTACCTGAGACAGCAGGTGCGGATTGGTCATTAGTAGCCCTTAATTCAAACACGCGAGATGGTAGTGTCCCCGAGGATGGTGCGGTGCCTCCCCCGCACCCACGTCCTATTCCGACACCATATGGTGAGGGTTGAGTTTGGTAAGGTGGAGCTCGATAGTCGGAAACGGCGGGTGCCCTAGATGTCTGTACTGAACCTTGCTGACTCTGAGAAGCTGGATTTGGTGTAGAGTGGACCCGCAAAGAGTAGCGAGACATGTGCCCACTTCTTCCGCATGAAAAACACTTTGTAGCCACCTTACGACACTGACTCATGGTATGTCAAGCTATGCCACAATTGAAACAGCTCCGGTGGGGGGACCAGTCGGATGTGCCCTTCTGTTGGTACGAAACTGCTAATTTAGAGGAGAAGCCAGTTCCCGAGTTCATTCTACTGGTGCTCCCAGACTGGTTAGATGTCTTCTGCTTCTTCTGGTTATGCCCGATGTCATAACTAACAACCGTGCCGGCATACACCGTGACTACGTCCTCATATGCCCTCAGAGTTGTGCAGTGAAATCCAGTTGTGTAACGTTGAATATATTCTGGCAACCGTTGCGCAAGGTGACATATTCAATGATCTTCAGATGGAACCATTTGCGAAACATAGCTTAGTTCGGTCCTATAGGATCGAATGATTTTTGTAACCGGCAGGGTTTGTGGTCCAGCACTGAAGAAACTCCGTGCATGATCAGTTTGAGCTGATCTTGGGCAGTACGTGTCTCTCAATAGTTTGGAAAACTCGGTCGACCCGACTACCCTCTCTTCCGGCTTATAGGTCCTCCACCATCGGGCTACAGTGTCGCGGAGTTGGTTGATTCCCAGCGGTGCCTTTCGATTCCCTGGGCAACCGATTACCTCGAAAGCAGTCTCCATTTTGGAGTTCCAGTCGTCCACATGTTTATCTCCCGAACTGTTGAATAATGGTGGTCTAGCCTTCAGCATTTCTCCTAGCCATCAGTCCTTTCTGGTGTTCTCTTCCACGTTAATGACTGGTACCCATTAGGCTCGGTTGACCTAAGCGTTTCCCATTACAATGGCCTGGATGAGCGTCTGAATGAAATCCGGATCTATTCCCCCGTTCTAGTTTTCTGCCTCCAGTTTATTCTGATTAATGGCCGGTTTTCCTGTCTTCCTGCTGGTTCACAGCGGAGTCCTGAGCGTCATTGACAATTCTCCTAGCTCCACGACATGCCATTGTAATAATTGTTCGATCTAGAGGGTCAGTTTAGTACAATTATTCTTTGAATTATATTGAATTCAATTATCATACCTGATTCTCAAGGGACATACGTCTTTCTCACCTTGACATTCCTCGAGGAGTTACGGTCGCTTGGAGTGTTGGACTTTGAAAGCCTTTAACATTTTCAAAATGTTTTTATAAAACTTTCCACATGGGTGTTTGGCTCCGATAATATAAATACGAATTGAAATACTTAAAAAAAACAAGTTCGCATACACGGTTATTACATATCGTGGAATGTTTTCAGAATTCAATTTAAGAAACAAAACAACAATGCTTCTCCCCAACACTGCTCAAGCCTGTCTGGAACCTTCGGGAATGTCCTGCACATATTCAACAAATTTACCTGACACGACGAGTCATGCCAGCCAACCTAGGTCTGATAGTACACACAAAATTCATTGATAGAATCAGATAAATCTGCAATACAACATTATTATTTGGTATGGCAATAGATCACAGAATACTCAACAGTATCTCTTCTGTCAGTACATAAACTCCCAAGATCGCAACCAAGGGTCACAGAAGCATCTACACAGGAATACTCCAGACGTGGGTACCATTCAGGTTTTACCCCTCAACACACTTCGGTATATCAACATATAAACTCCCAAGATCGCAACCAAGGGTCATGGAAGTATCTACTCAGGAATACTCCGGACATGATAAATAAAACGAACATAATCCCACAGATAGTGACACACATTAAATCTTGGAATTTAATATAACATAGTCCGAGCAAGGGTTCACTTGCCTCACTTCCGATGAGGTAATTCCCTTCTTCCAACAATAGATTGAACAACCACTATTGATCGAGAGCTCTACCTAATTACATTTTCGCGATTAATACATCGTAAAGATCACGAATAACAATGAATTCCCTCCTTCCTCATTGAGTTCTTATCCTACTTCAATTTCTAACGTTTGGACCACGATTCTACGATTGATAATAGGGCGAACTACTTTCAATTCTCAATTCTGGGGTTATCAATTTATCAGAATAACCACAATACTCCTTACAATATTCCTCCAAGACGACTATACTACAACCAAAATTATCCATTTGCTAATCACTAGTTCAAATTTTCCAACTTCAAGGTGGAATGGTCGCGCACAATTCTTGCATAATCCTCGTTTACGATTGTTCATCTAATTCGGTATTGATAACTAATTCATGTTAACAATTTCAATGAGTTTAACAAAGATAATCGAATCAACTCGACATAATTTATTACATAACTAACACAATAGCATCGACAACATAGGTTTACTCCTAAGGTTACAATCCAATATACAACTTTGGCAATGATATATATACGAATTTCTAGTCAGAGATAGGCTTTCGTTTAACGATTATGAATAATGATAGTTTTCAACGGTTTGATTATTATCATGAGTTCTAAACTACCCAAACACCCAAATCATAACTATCAACACTAAAATGGATTCAAAGGTTTGATAAACTCACCTTACTCAATGAGGGACGAGGAAGAACAACAAGGGACGATGAAGAATGGGAGGACAACACCTTCAAGGCCTTCTCCGGAGATCGATCAACCCACTCTACTAGGATAACACTCGGATAGGGAGGCTAAAATCCAATTAGGGAGGCTGGAGGATGATATATGAGATAGAGGAAGTGTTTTTGGATCGGAAGAAATGAAATGGAAGGTGTCATTATATAACACCAGGATGTATTTACGTACGTTAGGCCTCATAGTTTAGGTACGTAAAGCCAATTACGTACATTATCTCTAAAAGGTTAACGTACGTACGGTAATCTAAGAACCTACTGCCCGAAATAACACTAGTCACTATGTACGTAAGGTAAAGTAGCGTATGTAAAATTCCCCACGTAACGTACATAATTTTAGCTTATTAACGTACGTTAACACCAGTTTACTTGCATATGGCTATCGCGCCGAAGACTGAAAACTGCGTTACCTATGTAAGGCCTAAGCCTTACGTACATAATGAGATAGCAATTAGCATACGCAATGTTCTGCGAATAACGTACGTAAGGTTTACTTAATTCACTAAGTTATTATCACATTTAATCCATATAACGCGACTTCCCTTTAGACTCGTCCAGCAATTTCTCGGGGAACAAGATGTTGGCCACCGTCATATTCGCACTGATAATTGCTCAACAACATCAAGGTATGTCACTGACATATCATCAACAACATACAATTACGCCACAAAAACATATAACTGCAGACAAGATTTTATACGTGGCAATACGGTCTAAACATAACGTATAAAAGTACAAGCATCGCATTAAAGCATATTATTAATCATAAAAAAACGAGATACATAATATTAAACAACATGGAATACTCATGGTATTACACTACCAACATGCTCTATGCTACACTTGATCTTTTGGAGCCAAAAGTTGAGGCTACACAGCATTGGTTGGCTCGTGATCCGACCCCCTATTTTTTTCGTATTCTCTTTATTTCAATGGCTGTTGCATTTACTTCTGTTGTGTTATGTACTTCTATTTTATTGTTGAATTGTCATTTTGATATATTTTTTGTTGTTTACATGTGTATAGGTCTTATTTTTGAACATCTTCCGACTTTAGCAATTGCTGTTCGCTTGACATGATTACTAAAAATGTTCAAAGAGCACTACATATCAAAACCACAAGATAGGGGAGTTTTAGTTTATATTTCTCATTTATAACCTTTGTAAGCAATAAAGAAATTGCTACCTTTAGGTGTGGGTAGGGGGGTTAAAACTTCTGTGCTTATTACTGGAATATTGTGTTGCGTAGTTTACCTACTTTATTTTTGGAAACTTAGCATTTATGTTGGGCTTTAAGTTCAAAATAGTGTTTGAATTTAAGTTTGATTGTATGGAGTTTGCTATGGTTACTTTATTTATAGATTTAATTCGCGGATCGAGTTTTATCAATATGTAGATTAGCGAAAGTAACTGTTAGTTAGAACTGTGGGACTTAAAGTATTTGTGTTTCATGAAGTGATCGAGTGTGTTTTGTGTTTGGTCGTTGGTGATTGTGATTACGATGCACTAGGTGTTTAATTTACATGTAAATATGCTTTTGTTAAAAAATCTTTAAAATTTTTAGAAATAGAATGTGTTTGGAAATAATCTCACATGGGAAACAACCCGATGAATGAAGCCTTGAAAGAAGAGGTCCCTTATGACAAGCGGTTTGGGCTTAGATGCTTTAATGAGAAACCTATTAACCCATCGAGAGATTTGTGCCAGTAAGTAATGATACAGTAGGCACCGTGTGCTATGTCACATTCAACGGTGGTATAAGCATTGCCCTTGAAAGCATATTTTGTTGTTTAAGTATATGTATGAGTAGTCCAAGCTAGTGCATTTGTAGATATACTATCGCGGTCGGGCATAAGGTGTAATTATGGATAGGAATTAACCACTTATAACATGTCTTAGTATAACGTTCCATCTAACTAATCTACAATATCTTCATATCTCTAAGGTCCAAGTTAAGGTGTTGGGATAAGTCACTTAGGCTACGGATTGCCATGAATTTGAATATGACATTCTATTTTTTAAATCCCATTGCAGAAATATTTTGCTTGAGGATAAGTAAATGGTTAATTGTGGGGGAGTTGTTTTGACTATTTATTTTAGTGTTTTTATTGTTGTTTTAGTCGTCTAATGTCGTACTTTTTGTCAATTATGTCTCATCTCTTAGGATTTTTTGTCGTTTCCATGTCTTGGATGATTTTTATGATTTTTGGAATTTCTATCAGACTTCTATGTATTTTTATAAGTAGAAACGGAAACAGGTCGAGCAAATCGGGTCAGAGCAAAAATGGGCTACCGAAGCCCCAGATCTCCACCGGACCGAGCTGGCGACTGGGGCGAGCATGTCTTGGTTACGCTGTCGAGCGAGACGTCCCGCTCATAGTAATGTTCGCATAATTTAACATGGGTCACATCGATGGTAGTTGACATGCAACAGGGCTGACCGAACGGAACACTCATGTGACTGATGTAACACCCCCAAGATATTTGGAGTATGTCACGGCGCCGTGAATTTCATCTAGGAACTCACAAGGCTAAAATATACGACATCCATAACAAAAAAACATCAAACTCTCCAGACATTCATCCACAATTTCCAAAACAAATCCCAAAATCAAAACACAAAGACGACAAGTTCGACGTGATCAACCACAAAAGAAATAACTCCTACAGTACTCGAGTACCGTCTATTAGTTTAGACAAAATATGAAGTTTTACATCCAGACTCAAAGAAAATTAAGACATCTAGACATTCCACAGTATCACGCCTGCCCGTCATCGTCGTACTGTCCCAGTGCTCGTACAACCCCATCTTTTATACCTGAAATACATGAAACGTATTTCCCCCAAATGGGGTTAGCCGTGGAATAGCTAGTGCAAGTAACACAAACGAATTCTAAAATCTTACAATGTCAAATCATATGCATCGACAATTTCAAAACGCATAAGATAATGATTTTAGGAAATGCAAAATCTACAATGTATCACCAAAACAGAATCCTCCCGATTAACCATGGACCCGACCATGCGCGGATCCCTCCGAGGCTCCGATATTCCGTAGTGGTTAACCCAAATGTTCGTGAACCCAACCATACGCGGATTCCTCCGAGGCCCCGTCGTACCGTCCCGGAGTGAACATAACTCTCTCAACACTCATATACACTACTTTGCACATTCAAGATATTAAGTTCGTAAGAGTTACTTGCCTTTGAGACATGACGGATTGTTTCGATAAGGTAAAAGACCACCGACGAAGGAATTTGGAGACTTCGGACCTAAATAAGTCGTACAATAACTATCAACAATAGTACGATCGGAAAGTCAAATGGAAATACGCCCGAAAACCCCGCCTACGACACGATTATACCTACATCATATTCAACGAGGGCGGATCGCAACTCCAATCCTCTCTATTCTCAATGATTCAAGTATAATCCATAATCTCGTAGGAAAAATATGTATTGGTGGTAGGAAAATTATACTCAACTCATTTATTCCCAATTTACGATTAGAATTGAAGGATTACAAAGAAACTCCCAAATTCCCAAAAATCTAGGGTTCTAGCGAGTTACCTCGGATCGAAGACAAAGAGGATGATTTGGTGATGCCAAACTACTTCACAATTCCAAGAAAGATGATTACTAGATAGTGGAAGACTTAAAAATCGCACAAGAGTCGCCCAAAAATCGCCCAGGTCGTGCAGGAGGGGAAGAAGAAAGAAAAGTGGACGAATTCGGTCTGTTCCTGGGTTTTTATACCCAGGCTGGCTTACGTACGTAATCCATAAGGATTAACGTACGTAAGTCCCATAACGTACGTAAGGATTTATCCCATTACGTACGTAACGGAAAATGCAAAACTCTCTGACCAATTTTTCGAAGGTCGTTACATACATAAGGATAGGGCCATAACATACGTAACATCCTTTATGTACATAAGAGTTCTAATGGTTACGTACGTAATACATTCCCAGGACAGATTCTGGACAGTTTGAAAATAAAGAATGCGGTGGAAACACGAGGCGATGAAATTACGAAATAAGAGTAACTTGCGAAAGATTCGAGACAACGAACTTAAGCACTAAAAGGAAACACGATCACCATCACCCAATGGTTAGGAAAACGACCATAAAGGTTAATTGCCCCAAACTTTTAGGAAATTACAAAACAACCCAAAATGGCCGAAAACTACAATACGGAAACGAACAACTGTGTCGAAACTTACAACATGTCTAACGACATTAAACGAACTCACACAGAATTTGAAAGCACAGTTTCGCACCACAATCGCACAGAACGAGTCAACGAACGGAGAATACCAAGACTAAATACAAAATCGAGTAGAAACATCTCGAAACAAGCTCAGATGACAAAACGTAAAGAATTAAACATTCTCCGAATATTGCAACGGTTACAAGCGAGTCGCTAAAAATAGAAAATGCTCCAAAAATAGGAATTACCAAAATAAGAGAAGTACGGATATTACAACTGAGTGTTGAGCACAACATGACCGAGCTGGATAAAGGGTATAACTTTGTCGAGACAAGGTTAAGAATGCCTACCAAGCTGCCGATAGTGACTCACCAAGCTGCCGATAGTGACTCATCGAGCTTCCGGACCGAGGGCTGATCGAAGCCTGACCGAGACCTAGGAAAAATGACAAACCCTTGGAGCATTCTTCCCTGTTTTTAGTATTTTTGGTTCAAATTATAAATAGATCTCTAACCCACTTATTTGAGAACATCTACTCATTTTTTTTAGACTCTAAGGGAAACTCATTGTCTTTAGGTTTTTCTCCTCGATTTTTTTCCTCCTTTCATAAATCATAATTTCTAGATCTAGATTTTAAGTTAATTCACTTTCAATTCCTAGTTTCAATTACTTATAATTACACTCTCCTTTTTTAATTCCTATTCTATTGCAAGATTTTAATTCAAGTTTTACTTTCAACTTCAAGCATTCAAGTAAGTTTTGCAGTTTTTGTTATTTAATTTCTTTCAATTCCTATATCTTATCTCCCTCACTCCATTTCGTCACGGGACTTGATTTATTTCATATTTTTTCTATTCTATTTTTTATTTATCTTTTAATGAATTGCTAGAACCTTAACTCTAGGTATTTGGGGGAAATTCCCCAATTCACCTAGGTATTAGGGAGATTAGCAATTGAATTGATCCAATTTGGGAGAATTATCTTGATTAATCCCAATTTTGGAAAATAAACCCAAAAGGGCAACTTGCCCTAAGATTTTTCAAATTAGAATTAGGTGCACTTCAGGAGATATCATACAATTGAGACTCAGTTGTTTATTTTGTCTAATTTCTTAGTACGATCGGGGCAAATCCCAATTTCCCTATGCCTTTAATTGCATATTCCACTCTCTTTGCTAATTCTTACCTTCAATGTGTTTGATTAATTACCTTAGTGATAATTTTTACTTACTTTTCTTAATTCCATGCTTTACTCAATTTGTTACTCGCTTTTGTTAAATTTTAAGAGTCATTTACTTGTTTTCTTTATTTCTCTCCTCGCATTTACATTCATTCACTTGTTTCCTTTATTTTTTTTGCCTTGTATTTAAATTCCTTTACTTGCTTTCATTGACATTCTCGTCGTGCTTTTACATTTTCTACTTGCTTTCCTTACTTTTCCATATTGAACTTACATTTATACGTGGTTATCAATCTCAATTCAATGTTGGGACTTGCTTATTTTTAGCACACGTTTCCAATTCTTCCCATTATTGTTCATTGATGCCTCCTTCTAAACTTGTGTTAGATATCGACCCCAGTTGATTTACTACCCTACAAATCAGTCTCGCTCTCTTGAAGGTGATATTTTGTAAGAGTTTAAACTCTTGAAAATCAAATTTTAGGTCCTTCAGGCATTTTTTATATTCCTTCACATTAGACCTCGACCTGGACAACTCGAGTTCGGCAACAGCCAACTTGTCCTAAGCACCCTAAGACACCAAATTCGCAGCCTAAGCCCTCATCAAGGCCTCGCGATCCCTATTCTCGGCATCCTTAATCACCAACGTCAGCTCCTCAATCCTTTTGATGACACTCGCAAGGGCCTGCTCCGATACTAAGTGATTTCAACCTACCGGGTCATCAAAGTTTTATCAGACTCAACTTCAGTCAAAAATCCCACATGGGCCTCCCTCATAACCTCCACACAAGTGGGGAGGGAAGACCACTCCTTTACAGCTCGACCATGGTCCAAGCCGTGTCAAATTGGACCTTCTCAGCCACTCCATTTACATTAAGATCTCGACCTAGATGAGAAATGGTAAACTAAATATTCTTGGGAGCCTCTATTACCTAGTAGTGTGTCACGGGTAAACTTCAGTCCGTCGAGTTATGCCGTGCGCCCCTTAGCAACTCAGTCCTTCGGACACTAAGGCAGGTTTTCCCAACTGTCCCGATTAAATGCGGAAGATTGAAGTATTTTAGAGAGAGAAAGTTAGAGAGAGAAACTGCTCTTTTGAAAGGAACTTTTATTCACTTGCTCAAACTTGGATGATGTACAAATGAGGGACTTGGAGATCCTTTTATAGCTCTCCTTCTACAACTTCTAGAATATACAATATTCTACATGTATCTAGAACATACAAGAGATCATTAGACAAGCTACATACTTCTATCCCTTTCTATGATCATTCCGGAGGGATTCCGGAATGTTACAATCTCTATCAAGTAAATACAAGAAGTCTGGAGAGCAATCTCTATCCTTCAAGAAGCTTCCAAAGCCAACGCGTGACAACTCTCCCCCACATGAGTCGTGACGTCCTCGTCAAGTTTTTGCCTTCTATGCCTCAATTTTGGTCTTGAACTGCCACAAGTCTTGTTCTTTCTCCCACGAAGATTCACTGTCTGGTAAACCTCTCCAGCGTACCAAGTATTCCGTCCAGCGGGGTGTTCCCCATTTTCCAACTTGTCGATCCGCCAAGATCTCTTCAATTTCCTTATCAAAGGACACTGTGTTAGCAGGCGGGGCTCGATCGAACTCGTTTCTGGATGGGTCTTCCTCATCCTTGTAATAAGATTTCAAGAGGCTCACATAGAAGACCAGATGAATCTTGAAGTCATCAGGAAGATTGAGCCGATATGATCGCATGCCGACTTTCTTCACTACCTCAAAGGGTCCTTCGTATCACCGTGTCATGCCTTTATGCACTTGACGGATCGCCTTCATGTTCCTTACAATCATGCGGACCAACACCTGGTCCCCTACTTGAAATTCCCTTGGACGGCGCTTGTCGTCCGCCCACTTCTTCATTCTTCTGGCAGCCTTAGTCAAATACGCCTTTGCTATGTCATGTTCTTCATTCCATCCTTTAGCAAATTTGGATGCTGCCGGACTTGTACCTTCATATTTCCGAACTAACTCCTGGGGTGTCGTTGGTTGTTGCCCCATCACTAGCCCGAATGAACTCCGTTGGATAGACTCGTTCAGCTGCAAGTTATAAGAGAATTGTGCAACATCAAGCAAAGGAGCCCAGTCAGTTTGGTTGGCACTTACAAAGTGACGGAGGTATATTTACAACAAATGATTTACTCGCTCTATTTGGCCATCTGTTTGGGGGGTAAAAGCTTGTCGAGGAGTGGAGGTTTGACCCCATCAACTTAAACAACTCCCTCCAAAACTTTCCAGTAAATCGCGGGTCTCGGTCGCTATTGATGCTTCGAGAAACTCCGCAATACTTCACCACATGCTTTAAGAATAACCGGGCAGCTTCCTCGGCCTTGCAGTCCTTCGTCGCCGGTATGAATGGTCCATACTTGTAAAATCGACCAATTACCACCATGATTGACCCACATCCATCAGATCTCGGCAGTGCCGATATGAAGTCCATCATAACACTGTCCCACAGGTATTCAGCAATTGGTAATGGCTCCAACAGTCCTGCTGGTTTAGTTTGTTCGACCTTGTCTTGTTGGCACACCAAGCAGGTCTTCACATAGGCGTTAACGTCATCCTGCAGGTTAGGCCAATAAAATGACTATTCAACCAGTGCCTTAAGTGTTGTCCCATCGAGGCACATATAACTTATCTCCCATAGTAAAGAGTAAGCCATTCTCTTGCTAAAATTTCCTTGTCATGCCCTCATTCGCCAGTTCCACCAGACTTCTGGCCAAGGGATCTTTAGATATTCCGTCTCTTATTCGGTCGGCTAGGTCACACTACGCTTGGGTGATAGATACGAGTGAGGCCTTCCAACTTAGAGCATCCGCAACAACATTCGTTTTTCCTGGCTTGTACTCCATAGTATAATCAAACTCAGCCAAGAAATCTTGCCAACGCGCTTGCTTCGGGGTGATCTTTTTCTGGTTTTGAAAGTAGCTTGTTGCCACATTGTCTGTCTTAATCACAAAGTAACTCCCGAGCAAGTAATGTCTCCACATACGAAGACAATGGATGATCGCCGTCATCTCCTTATCATGGACCGGATACCGCCATTCCATATCGTTTAACTTCCTGGACTCGTATGCAACAGGATGCCCATCTTGCATTAAGACTCCTCCAATGGCATAGTCGGAGGCATCCGAGTGTAGCTCAAAGGGTTTTGTGTAATCCGAAAGCTTCAGCACCAGGTCATTTGTGACCGCCACCTTCAAATCATCGAAGGATGCTTGGCACTCGTCCCTCGATTCCCATGCAACCTTCTTCTTGAGTAAGTTCGTCAATGGCGTTGCCCTCGCCGAATATCCATCAATGAATCGCCGATAGTAGTTCGCCAACCCCAAGAATGACCGAAGTTCGGAGACACTCTGAGGAGGTTCCCACTCCGCAATGGACTGCACCTTCTTTGAATCCATTAGGATCTTTCCCTCTTTCACTTTATGCCCCAAGAACATCACCTCCATTTGGTCGAACGCACATTTCTCCAATTTTACATATAATTCGTTCTCCCTCAGGACTCGGAACACTTCCCGCAGATGTTCATCATGTTCATTCAAGGACTCGTTGTATATTACTTTATCATCCAGATACACCACGAAAAACTTGTCCAAGAATGGGTGAAATATCTTATTCATGAGAGTACAGAAATTTACAGGTGCATTTGTTAAGCCAAAGGGCATAACAAAGAAATCAAATGAACCATACCTCGTTACGCAGGTTGTCTTTGGTTCGTCTCCTTATGCAATGCGAACTTGCCAATATCCCGACTGCATGTCTATATTAGAGAACCACTTTGCCTTCCCTAAGCGATCAAATAGATCCGCCACCAAAGATATTGGGTACTTGTTCTTTATATTGACCTTGTTGAGCGCCCGGTAGTCAATGCACATCCGCAAGCTACCATCATGTTTCTTCTGGAACAGCACCGGAGCGCCATATGGAGCTTTGGAAGGACGAGTATAGCCAGCATCAAGTAAATCTTTCAGCTGCCTTAGAATTTCTTCTAACTCGGGCGGAGCCATCCGGTACAGCCCCATCGCAGGAGGCTTCGCCCCCTTTTCCAGCTCAATCTCGTGATCCACCTCCCGCCTCGGTGGTAACTTTTTGGGCAACTCGGGAGGCATCACGTCCTTAAACTCGGCTAGCACTTCTTCGATTTCCAATGGGACATCATTGCCAACAACTGGGTCATCCATCTTTAAGTAGCAAGGTATATCTCTTGTCCCCTCTTACACCCTTTCGATACCTGAATAACTGATAACATTACAAGACTCGAGCTTCCCACGAAGAAAGGGAATATCAAAAGTTACCTTGTTTGGAGTGACGCTCAGAATTTGGCCATTCTAGATGGTTACTGTCTTCATCAACTCCATGATTTACATGCCTAGCACCATCCGATAATCATCTATCCGGACCACCGTCAAGTCAATCTTGCCCTGCCAATCTGCCAGTTGGACTGGGACTTGCTTTGCCATGCCAATGATGGGTCTTGATGTGGAGTTCACCGTTTTTATCCATCCCATTTCTTTAGCAACTGTTACACCCAATCAGAACGCCTCGTCCTCAGATAAGAAGTTGTGAGTGGCTCCCGTGTCTACTAAGGCCTTTGTGACACCCTTTTTTATCTTTGCCTCAACGTACATGAGACCATTCCTGACCTTTTATGCCTTGGGTACCATCACAGTTTCTTCCTTCGCCTTCATTGCATTGAGGAGTTGCATCGACCCCATCTGCATTTCTTTGGCCCGTTCCTCCTGTTGGCTTATTATGGCATTTAGTGCTTTCTTTTTCGGGCACTCCTAGATGAAGTGTGGACCCCCGCATAAGAAGCACTCCCTTCTCTTGACTTCATTGGTTTTTTCTTTCCCTTTGAAGGTCGACTTGTATCCCGTCTTGTGAGGCCTATCTCCCCCACCTTTTTCCTTGCCTCCCTTCTTGTAGTCCTTCCGCGGCGTGAAGTACTTTCTGAATTCTACAATTTCCTCAGCCACGGCAATTGCCTCTGACAAATATTGGACCTTCTGCCTTCTCAGTTCAATGCTGCCCACGACTGCAACCCATCCAAGACATATAACAATCGATCCTTGTCCGACATTTCGGGAAGTTCCAACATGAGTGAGTAGAACTCATTGCATAATCCTTCACACTGCCCGATTGCTTTAGGCCACGCAGCTTCTTCATGGCCAAACTCTCGGCATTCTCCGGATAGAACTGCTTTTTCAAGTCCGCCTTGAATTCTTCCCAAGTGTCTATCCGACATGTCCCTCATGCAATACCTTGATGGCGCCGTCTCCACCATAAGGCAGTGTCATCACTTAGGTACAAGATCGCCGACTTGATCTTGTCTTCATCATCCTTTATGCGTACTGCATCCATATATGTTTCGAGAGGCCAAAACAAATTATCAAGTTCTTTAGCATTACGCTTACCCGAGTATTTCAGAGTTCTGGTGCCCGAATACGCGGCGTCTCCCTCGCCATGGTGCCACCTGCCACAGCTTCCTTGCATAACGCACAATCCTCCTCAGTATTTTACATCCCTGCGGTCAGCTCCTCCTGCAATTTGGCGACTTCGCCAAGGAGTGTAGACTTCAACTCGTTGAGAGCAAGCAACACCTTGTCCTCAATTTCACTAGCATTTTCTTCTAGGACGTCCATTCGTTCGATGGTTTCTCCAACAGCCACCTCAATCTTGGTTACCCTAGCTTCCATCGAAGATGTAGGGTCCCTGGACTTATCCCTTCCACTTTTCTTGGTCTTGCGACCTTCGTCGCCAGCATTGTTCCCTTCGACCATGCTGCTGTTTCCACTTATTCTCTCACCTTACCAAGAATCCGGGCTCCGATACCACGTGTCACGGGTAAACTTCAGTTCGTATGCCGTGCGACCCTTAGCAACTCAGTCCTTCGGCCACTAATGTAGGCTTTCCCAACCGTCCCGGTTAAGTGCGGAAGATTGAAGTATTTTAGAGAGAGAAAGTTAGAGAGAGAAACTGCTCTTTTGAAAGGAAATTTGATTCACTTGCTCAAACTTGGATGATGTACAAATGAGGGACTTGGAGATCCTTTTATAGGTCTCCTTCTACAACTTCTAGAATATACAATATTCTACATGTATCTAGAACATACAAGAGATCATTAGACAAGCTACATACTTCTATCCCTTTCTATGATCATTCCGGAGGGCTTCCGAAATGTTACAGTCTCTATCAAGTAAATGCAAGAAGTCTGGAGAGCAATCTCGATCCTTCTAGAAGCTTCCAAAGCCAACGCGTGACAAGTGGACCATCAAATCCTCTGAGTATGCCCAGACTGGCACCTCAAATGTGTCCTGAACCACTTGCAAAAGAGATTCTATCTTGTCAAAAGTGAGGGTCTAAACTCTTGTGTAATGCAGGAACCAACCTGGCGGAAAATTCCATAGTCGAGCAAGCAAGGTCCTGAACCAGGTTAACATCGAATGGGTACGACAAAGTCCTATCGACCTTCATCAGCGACACTGTCAGTGCCCCATCTTAGCTATTGGAGGAATGACCCAGTCATGAGATCCCTTCGACAGATCTACCAGGGGTACCACCTCCCCACGAATATCCAACAGGCCCTATATCTGCTGATACCTTCTCCATCCGAGAATCTAGAGGAGAGCCCGTAATATTTTTTAGGCTGATCTCAGTGGACTTCTCTGACCTGACAATCTCTGAGTGCTTGAGGTGTGACCACTTGCTCACCGACTCGTCGGACTGGTCCGCAGGCTTTGATATGCTTTATTTTATGCATTATAAATCCTCATTTTAGCTTAAATATTAATCAAAACTGTCCAGTTAATCTCTTATTGCTCAAATTTTATATGGTTTTGATAAAAATGGGATTCACGGTGCCTAAAAAATGTAAAACAAGTGAAAAGTACTGAAAATTGTGTGTTTCGCCTCACGTGTACAAGAATCAATTTTGTATGGTTGCCACCATCTCTTGAACTCCCAAGAAAATTATCTTTATAATAGTTCAAAAGGAAAGTCAATCTAAAGTCCAAACGAGAAAGTTTTGATCAAAATAAGAAAGATATGCAATGCTACATAGTGTGCCGCGGAACAGATCAAGGTGTGCCGCGCCATAGGCACAAGAAACATATATGTGTTGCAGCCTGGATCAAGGTATCATGGCATAGGCACAAGAAACACAAGTGTGTCGGGGCATGCCGCGACATAGGCCTATGTCACACAGTAAGTTTTTTTTCGTGGAAATATGTCGTAGCTCAAACATGAGTGTGCTACGGGTCACAGTGGAACCTTACGAATGCGAACGTCCATGTGCCTTGGTAGACGATGTAAATTTGCCAACTTTTCAGTTGTGGTTGATTATGAAAAATTTATTAGTGTTATTATTGAATATAAGTCTCATGATTGTGAAGGATTATTGATGTTAGTTTGATTACAGATGTCATGATTATAACGATTGTTGATGTGAATTTGATTACAAATATCATTATTATGAAGGATAATTGGTGCTAGTTTTGTTAGTCTACGTTTAATTTGTGTCTGCAGGTGTGTGTGATAGTTTTTAGTGTGTATTAAGTGTTTGTGTAATATTTTTCTACGTCTTATGCTATTGTGTATAGGTTCATGGGTATAATTAAGACATTAACAGAATGTGATAAGAAAAAGTAGAAGAATCTACAGTTGGGCGGTAGTTCCGCAGGATCCTATCCTGCGGTTCTCGTATCTAGGTATGTGGGTTAAAGTAATGCTCGCATCCGTGAAATAGTACAAAGAATGGGCTCAAGTTTAAGTAGGGAAATAGAATCGAGAATTTGTATTCGATATATGAGCCATGTATAGTGAGATGTTTATCTTATCAGACTCCCAGGAGACCGAGGATGACCTCCACCACTTTCAAGGCGACTGAACCTCATATGCCTCCTCTATTCTAGATTTCCTCCCCTCCTCCTACATCTGAGAGCCACGGAGTGGCACAAAGCACATCATGAAAGGGACCTCTCAGTCACCACAGACTCTATTTATGCCCCCTATGGTACCGTCGATTTCTGGATCGGCGAGAGGGGATTCCGCTGCCAATATAGCCTGGTTACCCCAACATAAGCGTATGTATTTCAGCGCGGCCTGAGAATATGAATTAGCGAACTTTCCAAAAATCCAAGATGAAGTTGTACGTGGAGCTTGCGGATGACAAGGAGGAGGGTCGTACAGAAGAAGAATCAAAAAAGAAGAAGAAGACTCGTGGCCCATTGAAGGGCCTAGAATTTGACTTATCGTTGGCAAAAATGGCCGCCACAAGATAGCAGTAGATGAAAAGTATCGACGATCCGATTTATCTTTTGATGCTTCTACGTCCTATATCCATAATGCTGGGTTTTTCAGACGAGATAAGGTACCAGTACTGTTGGTTGAGTGGAATGATGTACCACAGTGCGTGAAGGATGCATTGAACACTTTTATGTCGATAAGGTTATATTTCAATTACGAAGGCTGCTTTTTGTATTTAATTTGGGAATAAATTTAGTAATATATATTTTTATGTTAATTGTTGGTGTGGTTTGATGTTCTTACTACATACTTGCTGTGATGACGTGAAAGCCACCAAGTAAGTAATTTTTGCAATACGGAGTTGAGTAATTATTTGAGAAACTGTGTGATTGTTTATTATCTATAAATGTGTGTCATAGATACAAGTCTTGGAAGAATGAGCTACACATATTTTGGTGGGCTTGGGTAATACACATGATTCTACTCCCAAAGAGATTAAGTACCGAGAGTACGAGTGGACATGGCTATGCGCCCATCTAGCGACCCGAACTATATGGTATGTAATTATTGTTTAAAGATATGTAACGTGTGTGAAACTCACTTCTGGCACCTTTGGTGTATTATCAAATGAATATTATATGTTTCAATGTGTAGACGAGCAATTCTACCGACATGGGTAACCGTCTAACCGTAAGGGCCTGGCAGAGCACCACAGCTTAGGTTCGTGGTCGTTAGCCAGCGTTCTATACGAGGCCATTTCTGATAAAAAGGTGGTGAATGATTTTATATATGTGCCTCGGAAGGCATACCCAAACTGTCCAGATGAATACGTAAATTGTAAATGTATCCTAAAGTAAATATTTTAATAGTGTATTAGTCTTTGTCTCTGAACCTAACCAATATTCTGTTACATTGTTCTAACCTAACTTGGAGAGAGTGAGGGACAAGTCTCAGAGGATATTGACAGATATTGAGAGGGAGAAGCATCTGGATTTAGATGAGCCCAACCTCGATATAGCCGTCAGAAACATCAATCATGACGATCCTTATGTTACAGATAGGGTGTGTCTTGGGAAAGATAATACCCCAAGTGTTTTGATAAATGTACCCTACAACCTGTCCGTACAGCGTAACTTCATACAACGCCCAATAAGTCATATCCTACAGCTAAATAGAAGTTACTGTGTGCAACAAGAAGACTGTTGGCTACAACATAAAAGCTGTAGGTGGTTTACTTCGGAAAACTAAAACACAATCCAACAAGTTATAGACTTAAAATTTTAAACCGTTGGGAGATAACCCTTTCTTTATTCACAAAGTATTCATGATTTTGAAGTAGCATTTAATGGTGACAGGAGAACATTTAATGTGACCGAAAAGACTGCAGATTGAGCATTCAATGCAGATCAAATAGAATGTCTGAAGCATTGAATGTGAAACATCTTTAATTCAAACATTCTGAAGACGCCACTCAGATCTGTCTAAATCTCACCAACCTAACAACAAGTATATTTATAACGGATCTATTTCTAAGATTATAAATAGCCCAAGTATGAGGACATTGCTCATATACTAAACGACTGCTGATACACGAACTTACTGATTGATCAAGTATTCACTATCTATGAGCAATTTATTTTTTCAAGCATACAAAGAATATCTTAAGTGAATAAATAGCAAAGTCCTCAACAAAGAATAATACAACTACATTGAAGCCTAGATAGCTTCCAACTGTTGCTCCCAAAACCTTATTGTTGAGACTCTTAGCCCTGTGTAGACTAAGCTGAACTACTCCAACCTGTGTGGGAAGAATATAGTTCAAGGACAAAGCTTCAATGTGTGTGAGAAGAAGCAAGTCGACGAAGCCTACATCTAATCTGTGTGAACAGCTCAAGCTACACTCAGTTGTATCAATCTATGTGAACGGTATAATGACTGGTTTAGTTAAAATCATGCAGTTGTGTACGCCTTGATTTTAATCACCCTCTTACTTTTGTGTGGAGGATATGTGGACGTGGAGGGTTTACCTCGAACCACATTAAAACTGTGTGTTATTATTTCCTGCACTTACTTTTTCCATACTATTTGTGATTTATAGTATAGTTACTTTGAAAACCCTGTAAGCACTATGCTACAGGAGACTGTCTAGTTGTTGTACCTACATCAACTTAGCCTAAGACTTCTGCTATGCAAAACAAACTTCGAAAAAGAGTATAGTTTATTTAACCCCCTCTTCTAAGTTGTAAGATACTATACTGTGACCCACGAGTAGTATCAGAGCTGTTGATTCTACAAAGAATCAGTTGATTTTTAGTCTAAATCATATCAAAATCACAAGCTTTTGAAAACTCCATTTTTGTACTTATATCATTCATCCTGCCATTATCATGGATACATTAATGATTAATAAAGTTCTCGTGTTCTCTATTAACGAGTTTGATGACTCGAGAATCGAGATGGAAACCCATATTGCTGTCATGCACGAAGAAATGATCTTCGTAATACAATAAAGACTAATCAAAATTATGAAGGTCAACCGAGCTGCATGATAGAAGGCCAACCTCATGCAGAAATGCTAAAAAAAGGGAACAGTGGATAATCGATGATCGCAAGCGTGTGAATCCGGACAACATTGCCTAATAATGCACTATTTGTCAATCTCGACAAAGGCACATTCTAAAGGGTAAAGAGCTGCAAGACAGCGAAAGTAATCTGGGAAACATTCAAGTTAATTTGTGAGAGAACTGAGCTCTAAAAATAAAATAAAATTTCAAAACTCACTCAGCAGTTTGGATCTTTCGAAATGAAAACAACTGAAACACTTCAGGAATTTGATCTCATATTTACCAGCATTGTCATGGAACTTGAAGATTTGGGCAAAGTGTACACCAAAAAGGAGAAGAATCTCAAAATCTTCATATCACTCCCTGCCCGATGGGATATTAAGACCACAACTATGTGTTTGTCTTGCAACTTAAATGATGTATCCACTTTTGACCTCTTCTCTGACCTCCAAATTTTTGAGTATGACATTAACAAGAGAGAAAAGGCTGAAGAGTCCCCTGGAAAGACTACATCACTAGCTGATGCATCCGACAGGAGACACAAATATGTAGCCAACACATCTAAAGTCGCTAACAGCGATGATGACATCCTGTCAGAAGATGAAATGGCTCTGGTCAAGCAAAATTTTTGGAAATTAATTAAGAAATCTGGAAACTCTCCCTACAAGCCCAAACCCTTCAAGAAGATAGCTCTGAGTTACCATCATCCGGAGACTAATCTATGTTATAATTGCAGGAAACCAGGACTCTATGCATATAGATATCCTCATCCTAAAGAACAGAAGCTACCAGAGGCTGAGCAATGGGGATAAGATGAGAAAAGACGTGTCTGGAGAAATAAAGTTAAGGCACTGATTGGAGAATCATAAGCCACACCCACACCCATAAAAACAGAGGAATGCCTACAGGCTGTTACCGACGGTGACTCCTCTGATGATGAAATCCAAGATAAAGGCTACATGTGCTTTATGGCAAAGGAAGGGGATGGTGATGACAGTGACGCCGAGGTAAACTAAACCTCAGTTAACCCTATAAATGCATCCCATACCTTTGAAAACATGATAAATGAGTTTCGAACCATTCAAAAAGCTCATAAGATGCTTGAACAAGAAAACCTACAACTCTATCTTTCTAGTCTTGAGCTGAAAGATTAAAATGACCCAGTGAAAAATAATTATGAAAATATGTACTTAGATTGCGAAAACAGAGAGGTCACTCATGAAAAACTCAGGGAAAGCAATTATCAGCTTGCAACTGAGCTAAATGAGGTAAAATCTCGTAATTAATGCAAGACAAATGATCATGCTCTACTAGAAGCTAAGATACAGCTTCTTGAGAAAAGAGAAGGATAACTCAAGACCACCCTCAAATCGTTTGAAAAGTCATATAGGAGGATGGAAAACATTTTAAGTACTGGAAATCATGTCCATGACAAACGTGGCTTAGGATACGACTCGTTCTCCAACAAAGGAATAACTAGTACGATGTTTGTCAAAAGAGTGGAACCTATTCCTAAAACCAAGGAAGCTCCAAAGGCTGCACCTGTGGACAAAGGAAAGGCTACATCTGTCCCTTCTCAGAAACTAAAAGCTTCCATTCCTCCAACTATCTCTTATCATAAGCAGTAGAAAAAACCTCACAAGCCTGTACGACGTAATGCTCGCTATTAGTGTATGCTTCTCAAGCATACCAACAACATCATCAGCAGAAAATAAGAAAGGTTGTACCCAAGTATCATCAACAACATGCACCTCAGTACTATCAACAATATGTTGCTTCTTAATACTGGATACAAGAACCCATGTATATTTCTTGTAAGCAAGTTGCCGCTCAGTTCTGCCAACAACAGGTCTGGAAATCCAACTGGAAAACCAGAAGGCAATTTAGAAGGCAGAGAAATACGATTCCTCCTCCCAGACAACAACCGTACTGGGACCATAATTTTGAATTTTACATGCATAATAACAATGTTTACAGTGATTACGTGCCTGCTCCATGTAAATGTCTCAAAAGAGGACTTAACACAACCTACTGTAACACCCCCAAACCAATTAGGAATATAACAGTGCTGCAGACCCCCTCTGTGAGGATCTACCAGGCTAAATACAAAAAAACATGACAACACGATACATGCCAACATGGCTAATAACACCATTAGACCGATTTGGTCTTTTGCCACAACACACACATCAAACATACGTAACTCTTTCCCACAACTCATACCCACGCAGGGGTTGAAATACATCAACATTCCCATAAAACGGGAGAACACACAATGGAGAGACAAACAACAAGACTCTACCAAAATAATCAACGACTGGTCTTCATGTGATTAGTATCGTCTTCTTCCATCATCTTTCGTACCGATCCTGTGATTCGCTCCCCAGCAACTTGCAAGTACCTGGACGCAATACAAACATCCACCCCCCGATTACTCAGGGGTTAGCAAAACTCCACTATTTTGTTAATGCAAGTATAAAATACAAATACAGGCCATACACAACATACTCCAAGAACATAAGATCGGGAATAATCATCCAGACATAAATAACAACAGACTTCCCGAGATAATTTATTTGAATAAAACCGTTCGAAACAATTAAAAATGGAACTGTAGTTCGATATACAATTTGAGAAAACATTTTAAGATCTCAGGAGTTTTGAAAACATTTGAAAATTCTCACTTATCGAGAACACCTGGGACACAGCCCAACGATTCCAAAAGTACGATTACAATAACAAAACACGGGGTCCACGACCCAATTATACCATTCCGATCACAACCCGCAGGGTCCACGACCCAATCATCCATAAAAACATATTCCCAAGGATTACTCGCATCCCGTGCTAACAAACCACGGACCTTAGATGCTCCCGCAGAACATACCCGAATGAATAACCCAATGGGAAACCTTACCAAATCACATGTCACCGTGACAACAGTCACATAACCATAACCATACATATATTCATAGTTATCCCAGCATCGCACTAGCAAGCTATGAACCTCGGAGCCTCCACGAGACATACCCGATTAGACAACCCATGACACGTACATCGCACGACCAATCCACAACCATAAGTTATCCCGGCATCGCGGTAACAAGCCACGAACCTTCCCCGCAAGACATACCCGGATTGGATAACCCCACAAGTTATCCCGGCATCGGGCTAGCAAGCCATGAACCTCGGAATCCCCACAAGACATACCCGATTGGGTAACCCTACAGTTACGCCCGACCCGTACTAGCAAGGAGGGATCCCGGAGATTCAACAAATCTTACCCGGTGGCACATCACTTACAGCAATCACACACAACAACAATCAATTACCAATACCAAACAACACTAAACACCACAACCTCCTTACAAAGGAGTAATAAATAATATCACACAACGTCACATATTCACCGAACAAGTACACATGTCAATACACAATCCTTGGCAAATGATTACGGTATACTATTTTCATGAAATATGATTATAACATCTTCCAACATACGACACATACTCACATATTCTGAAAACACATTTATTCACGAAGTATACGTATACCCTTTTTAAAGCTCATTAAAAAATTCGGATTGCACATATAACCAATTATCAACCATTACGTCTATGAAAAATGAAACATACTTGCCTCGATACCACTAGCAACGGAACAACGAACGAACACGATCGGGTAGTCCTCGAACTTCCAAGAACGGCCAAGAACTCGACAACCCCACGAATACTACGAAAATAACATCACTAGAATCAATAACAATAATCGGAATCTGAATCGACCCAAAAACAACAAGGATCCGATGGTTTCTTCAAAGAAATCAAGAATCCATTTCTGAGTGATAAAAATCGATAAACGAGTTCCAAAATACGAAGATCATGACCAAGTCAACAAGAATTCCATAATCAATTCATCAACCTCGGATAAAACACATCCTGGCCTGGGGGACTCGGTTACCTCCGTAAGGTGTGTCCTGTTATGGTCGTAATGTTGCGTTACGGCCGCAAGGCTTGGGCTGGTTATGGCCGTAATGCATCGGCATTTTGTGGGCAGTAGCCCGAGTGCTTGCTTACGGCCGTAAGGGGTGCCCGATACGTATGTAAGACAGCGGCCGATACGTACGTAAACCAGGTGGACCGAGTTACGGCCATAAGGGATGGCCGGTTATGGCCGTAACATGATCGGCCTTATATAGGCCTGGTGTCGGGGCAGACCTCATTTCACTCATTTTTTCACTCCTTGTGCGGCTGTCGGACGGGAGGTTCGGGAATTGGATTTTTGGTCGATGCCACTCAATTTCTAGGCATTTCAGGAGGCTCTTGTTGATTATATCATCATCAAATCCCTGTTCTTTGTCGGATCGAGGTATTCTTTTCCTTAGAACCCTAGTTGTGTAATTTTATAAAATGGTTTATAAATAAGAACTTAAGGTCCATAAATAAGAAAATGAGTGATGTGAAACGAGATTGGGGTTGAGACCCTAATATGGTTTATAAATAAGAACTTAAGGTCCATAATGGTTTTCCATTTTATAAAACTCTTGTGATGTGAAACGAGATTGGGGTTGAGACCCTAATATTTTCGAAAAGGTTCTATAACTTCGGACTAGAGGTCCTAAAAGGCTTTTCTATTTTCTCAGACGCCTGAGATGATGATTCGTTTTAAAATAATTGAGTTTATTTTCTAAATATTAAACCCTCTCGGGTTTTCTTAACGTTTGTTGTTGTTCGACTATGACTAATATTTGCTGGGTATGTTTTGTATGATTAGAATACTTGTACTAGCAAATTTGAATTGCTAACCCCTTAAATGGGGGAATGGAATTTCATGCATTTTAGGTATGTGTTGTTCGAGGGAGCAGTAACAAGGTCGGCATAGAAGATGATAAGATATGATACTAAATAATCGGGAGTCAGAGTTCTTTATATTGTTGAGTTGTATCACATTTCAGCTATTTTATATTGACCCCTGTGTGGGTATATGATGTAATTTTTTAGGTTGTGTTACTTATTCTTTGGTGTGACCTTATTGGTCCGTGTATTTTGAGTTTTCGACCTTATTGTTTTATATTGTTATGTAGTTTGACCCTGGCCGGTCAAATATTATATCTATTGCAGTATCTAACCTGGTAGATCTTTGTGAGGAGGGTCTATGACGTGTGACATGCCATTATGGTTTTGGGGGGTGTTACAACTCTAATCGAGGAAGATGCTGTTGGGATTTGTTGATTAAAAGTGAGTTACACAGTGAAAAATAAACCGGTCCAACCGGATAAAACCAAATCCCTAAAACAGATCGATCAAGCATCGTATAAACGAATATAAATTGATGAAGATAACATTAAGAAGTCATACCCTCATAGACCTTTGATATTATCTTCTTGAAGGAAAAACCCGAGTCAAGCTTTTTCCGGTCACCAACATGTACACAAATCCAATTCGTTCAAACTTGAGGAATGATCAAATATCGAATATGCTGAGTATCCATACGTTACCACTCGTCGGATATTGATCGGAAAAATTATATCAATTTATTCTCGAAGAACACGGCTAGGAATTGATATAGTATTTTTCTTCTCTTCTTTTCTTTCTATTTCTTTCTTTCTAAGTGTAACACCCCCAAAATTTACCGGGGCATTGCAGTGCCGTGAATCCCGTGTGGAACCAACAGAGCTATTTTAGGAAATTGACATTCTAAATAAGGCATTATAAAATGGGTGAGTCCACAATTACATAACATGAAATGGGATGTCTTGAAAGAAAACATAATTCAAAACATGATTATTACATAAACAAAGCTTTCGGAAATTTAATTAAAACATGTGGTAGCAGAACTTTATTCCAACACCATTCAAACCTGACCGGAACCCTCAGGAATGTCCTGTATATATTCAACAAATTTACCTGACACGACGAATCATGCCAGACAAATCGGGATCAGATAATGATAATCAATAGCAGCATTTCACAACAAAATTCACGATTCGATAACACCGTACCACATAATTTATAGATGATAATTCACAGTATAGTCGACATTGTCTTTCTCTTTTAGCACATAAACCCCAAGGTCGCGACCAAAGGTCACGGAAGTATCTACATGGAAATACTCCGGAACGTGGGTGCCATTTTAGGTCTTATTCCTCGACACATTTCCACACGGGTACCATTCAGGTTTTACCCCCAACACATCGGCCCATTCATAACACAGTTTTTAGAGAAATAAAATCGTTCGGCATTCATCACACAACGGCACATTCATGTTTTCTGAATGGTAAGTGCCTTAATTCGAGCAAGGTTTCACTTGTCTTAATTCCGACGGTAAGTGCCTTACGACAATTTGAACTTCCACGACCGATCGAGGTCAACCTAATCACATATTCCTTGATTAACATTTTGTAAGGATAACGGCGAATAAAACTAGTTTCCCATTTCCTTCCCTAACCGAATTGTTAACTTAGTTCGATTTTGCAAAGCTAATATAATGATTCTAACCTCAATAGCAACATGCATTATTACATTGTTTAATTCTTTGATTATCGATTGTTATAACAATTTGCTTATCAAGATTATCCCCAACATAGCTTCGGTTGTCAATATCGACTATAGTAAAAGTGAATTCCATTATCTACTAATTCAATTCTCTTCTCCGAGTTCTCAATTAGGTGGGTTACCGTTTTACACAACGATTTCAACGGTCGATTATTAATGATGGTAATACTATCAAGCTCGATTCCACCTAGTTGAATTAACATTTGATAATTATACTAGCAACGTGGGTTTCAACGAGTTTAGCATATGGTGATTGGATTCCTAACACAATTTCTCCTACAATTGATTCGTTAAAGTTAATGTTTCCAAGGTAGATTTGAAATGTGAAATTCGCATATGATTATTACAACAAGATCCATGAATTAATGGTTCGAGAACGAAATATACTTACAATGATAGTTTTGATTACGACAAGTTCATCTGGTTTGATCGTCTACGAAAGTTAAGCAACAAAACTACCCAAATACCAGCAATCCAATTGACATAACAACAATACCAAAAAATAACTTCAAGGTAAAGCTAGACTTACCTTAATAGACGAAGAACAATGAAGAATGATGACAAACCAACGAAGAACAATGAGAAGGAATGAAGAATGGATCAATCGACCTAGATAACCTTCTCCGGAGATTGAGTAATCCTCTCCTTTATGTCAATACAAGTGTTTTGGAGGCTAAGAATCGTCTAAGGGGCTGGGAAAGGTTTTAAGAAGGCTGCACAAGTGCTTTTGGCCGAGGGAAATGAAGGAGGAGGTGTTAATTTATAACACACGATTGCGTTTTACGAACGCTAACACTCAAGCGTTTACGTACATAAAGAGCATTATGTACGTAATGTCTTCTAGTTAACGTACGTAATGGTCGATCAAAGGCTACTGCCTGGACTGTCCCCACCTATAACGTACGAAGGGAATCATAACGTACGTAGGCAACCTTATAATAACGTACATTAAGCCCGTCAATTCACGTACGTTACAAGCAGTTGACTCATTTGTCTTCTAGCCCACCGAAAGTACCCAATCCATGTCAAAAAGAAAGATTCTGGCCAGAAGACCAATTCTCGCCTTACATACGTAACCTAGTCATGTTAACGTACGTAGTGCTGTGAATCTAATGTACTCTATGCATGTCATCTAGCATACGCTAGTCACTCATTCGCTTAGTCATTGTATCGCATTTTAACCATCTCGGGGTTACTACCTTTTCACGCGTCAACAATTATTCGGGGAACAAGACGTTGGCCACCGTCATATTCGTGCCAATAATCGTTCAACGGTGTCAAGGTACATCACCTTCGTTCCATTCACATCACAATTGTATTGCAATAGCACTTTAATGAACCACATAACATAAGAAGATAACATCATAAATGATAGAAATTGCATTATAATTTATGAAGTACACGGTAATTAAAGCATGAAATACCCGTGGTATCCCATACCACCCCCCTTAAAATAGTTTCGTCCCGAAACTAAAAAAATAACTCAGGATGATTTTACCTCATGCTAGACTCGGTCTCCCAAGTTGCTTCTGTTAGGAATATGCCCTCGAATGCCACACAAGGGATGAGAGAGAAGGGGCATTGTACTTGTACTTATGGAATTATCAATAAAAGGTAATATGATTCACTCACTGTTTATTGTATTTCAAATGTATTCTTGATTTGGTAAACATTGAAATGAAGTCCATGTAAATAAGAGCAAACATTCCACTCTCATTATCGGATAAGAGAGAAGTGCACTAGAAGTGTTTAAGGCTTATTTATGTAAACCGTTTGCGAGTCGATAAACTTAATTGGGCATTAAGTTTTGCGTAAGACTTGTATAACTGATGCTAGGGCATGTGCATGTCTTGATATCATAGTTATAAGTATATTGGTGGGACCAGTATACTCGAACACGACTCATACTTGATTCAGTCACACAGTATCCACTCTTGGAGAGTCGATGACGAATCAAAAGGTTGTGATAGTATACATGGACCTTTGACTTGAGGGGTCAGTAAAAGATGTGCCTGTGATGTTTAGTTTGTCATTAGAGTAGTTGGACTCATTTGCTTAATTGCTGAGTTAACCTAGAAGTGCGGACTATACGGGCAGGTAGCAGTCTTTACTGTACGCCAAGAAAGGATTCTATCTCCTGTTAGTGAGCAAGCGAATGTCCTATACGGTTAATGACAAATAAGATCATAAGTCTTTGGCCAAAGCATTCTGATCTAGTCATATTAGCTACACTAGTAACTAGTCGGTCTTGATTTGCATTAACACATATATTGTGTCTAGTCAATAGTAGAGTTTGACTTTACCGTGACCCGAAGACTTGACCGGGACATCTGATGAAGGGTCTATACGTATATGGTATTCACGACATAATGGTTCTGAAATGATCCTTTCGTTCGTTCTCAGTCGGGGTTTACAGTGCGGCCCGCTAGGCTGGCTAAGTGCTGCCCGTACTCATTGGTTCCTCCCAATGCCGGCTGAGATGGACCTACAGAGTCGCGCATCAGGATCGTTGACGGATAAATATGAATTTATCATCTCTATATTAATATTAGATATTGGATATCTAATTATGATTTATTGGATAAATCAAATTACGGTCTTATGAATTAAAATTAAGGTACTGGGTAATTAATTTAATTCATAAATTATATTTCTTAGAGAAATATATTTGTATTTGATATAATTAATTAATTAGATCAATTAATTTATATAATACACTGGAGATTAAATGGAGTGTATTTAACAGATTCGTTTAACGAACGTCCGGTACACGAGCCGAGTGACTCGGCCCGTTTCCTAGAAATTTCCTAGAAAGCTGCATCCTCCCTTTTTCCTTTTTGACTTGGTGTGGTGTTTGGTGTTGCTGAAATATGGCACCATTTTATAATGATAAGATTCATCTTATCAAATCAATTGATATCTCACCTTTATGAGAAGGTCTTATAAAGTGAAAACAAATCAACACCACCAGGCACACTTTGCATGTCACGGCCAAGAGCTTAGAGTGAGGAGGGAGATATTTTTTCTTAATCAAGTTCTTCATCCTAGAGGTGAAAATAAGTAAGAAAAAATTGAGAGAAAAATTCTTACGGGTTTCCCTAGCCATGTTCTTTATAGAACGTAGTCTCGTTGATTTTTCCGGTCAAGTTCCATCCCGTGGTGAAGTAGAGACATCGCATTTTTCGCTTGTTACAAGGAAGGGATTCGTGCTTTTGGTTCAGGTTCGTGATCATCATCTACTTACGAAGATATTTTCAAAGGCTTCAAAGGTATGGGACTTTGATCCTTTATCTTCGTTCGATTTTTTTTCGTATATACGTTACTTGATCGATTCTGTTTGGGATTCTTCATATTGTGTTTTATTATTCCACTGCGTATTCGATATTGTATTCGGAATCCCAACAGTGGTATCAGAGAGAGGTCAATGATACCGTATATACGATTATATGTGCATTTTGAATGCTATTAGATGATGTTTATGATTTAGAATCATTATTGGTATAATCGGAGATATTTAATTGTTCGTTGTAAATTTTGTTTCTATGATTTATGTGAATTATAAATCTGTAAATTTTTACTTTATTGATTTATAAGTCCTACATAAACGCTAGAATCAACACGTTTTGGAAACGAGCCGAAAAAACAAGAAAATGGGGCTGCTCTTGCTGCCAGGCAGTGCCAGTGTCGGAGAGCCTCGGCGGGCATGGGCAAGGCTCGGCTGTGCCGAGTCATGATGTCTCCCGGGTTTTTGGCCGATTTTGAATCGGGCCGCGGGCTGGGCCCGATACCGGATTGTTCGGGACTTCATTTTGATTTCATGTTTTCGTTGTAATTATTTCCCGTAATTTAAATTGGATTTTAATTTGACTAAATTAATATTTGGAATATTTTTGTGTTAAGAGAAATTAATTAAACGAAAATATTATTTTTGGCCGGATTACTTCGAACGAATTGAAATGACGATTATTAGTATTAATTGGATTAATACATTTAAAATTGAATAGATTAATTTTATATTGATTGGATTAATATATTAATTGATTATTTACTATTAATGCCACTAAATATTAATTGGATTAAAATTGTAGTAATCGAATAGATCAATTTCATAGATTAATTGGATTAATATATTAAATTAATTATTTAATTTCATTACCGTTACATGTTTTGTGGAATCCTTATGTGATGGTGACATAGCTCATAGACTTAGTTTTGATTTGTTCGATTCGATTGGGTTATAAAGGCCGTTTTGAGCCTATTTATTTATACTAGAAAAAATTGTATAGGATGCATTTTTTTCAATAATTTAATTATTTATTTGGCTATGACGAAGACCGAAGACAACCGAATGGGAAGGCGAAGAATCGTAGACTTTTTTTATTTTCTTTATTGGGTCATTCGCTTGGCCCAGTACTTAGCATAAAGTCCATGAGCTATATGTTGGTAGTAACTAGGTTGCTATTTACTGTTTTTCATTTTGAATGATTGACAACACAAACGCGCTTATAAATTAATTAATGTGCAAAGTGTAACATTAATCGCGAAATTCTCCCAACTAACAAACAGACTAAGTTTGAAAAAGGTTATGAGGTTTCCTACCCTCCATCAAGCTCGTAGAAAATTGATACCCGAGCCGGTGTGCTATGCTTCCGAGTTATCGGGGACGTAGGCTTCGTTTATATCCGAACCTCTCGAACAAATTTTTGTGTTCTTTCATTTCCGCACTTTATTTCCTCCGATATCTTGCTTCCGCACAAAAAGAGTTTAAAACTCATAACCACACTATTCAAACCCCCTTCTAGTGGCGGTACCAATTCAACAATATTAACACCCGCTAGAGAAAAGATCCAGAAATGGCCTTTATCCACTCCTCTCTTGAAGGCAACGCCCTCAATCGCCCTCCCTTCTTCGATGGCTCAAACTTTATGACATTGAAGAAGAAAATGTCCATATTCATCCGAGCTCACGACATTGAAATATGGAAGGTCATTGCTCTTGGACCTACCATTCCCAAGAAGACAAATGGCTCTCTCAAAAGTTTCAAAGAGTACGACGATGGAGACTGGAAGAACGATCACTTCAATAGTAAAGCTACTCAATCGCTTTACTGTGCTCTCAACCCAGAAGATCACAATAGAATT
Organism: Orobanche coerulescens; assembly: GCA_033398695.1. Taxonomy (NCBI): domain Eukaryota; kingdom Viridiplantae; phylum Streptophyta; class Magnoliopsida; order Lamiales; family Orobanchaceae; genus Orobanche; species Orobanche coerulescens. The sequence continues at coordinate 69,014,369 of CM065810.1, forward strand.
TCTTCTTGCGAGACAGATAAAGAGATCGTGAAAATGCTAGAGATTACCCACGAAGGTACGAGTCAAGTGAAAGAAACCAAAATCAATATGCTTCTTCACGATTATGAACTCTTCACTATGAAAGAAGAAGAAAGCATTACCACTATGCTTGACCGTTTCTCGGCTATCACAAATGGGCTTGCTTCATTCAGGAAACCGATATCATGTAGTGATAAAGCTAAGAAAATCCTTCGGTCTCTACCAATATAATGGGACGCTACTGTTACGGCTATCATGGAGTTGAAAGACCTCAACACCATAGAATTCAGTGCTCTCATTGGATCTCTCATTAATTACGAGATTGTCATTAAATCTCGAAGTTCGAAACCAAAGCCCAAGGAGATATAAAGGACAATTGCCTTCAAAGCCAAAGAAGAAAGCGACCTAGAGGATGAACCTGTTGAAGAAGAGGATGAAGCAACCGCCTTTTATGCCAAAAACATAAAAAAATTCAAAAATCTTCTACAAAGGCTCCGGAGAGACATCAAACAAGAAACGAGGGATGAAACCAAAAAGACTCACTTCCCTCAAAATAAAAGGTTCGACAACACTTGTCGAAGGTGCGGCGTTCCAGGACATTTTGCTAAAGATTGTCGTGCCGCTGCTCCAATAAGTTCATCAAAACCTCCTCACGAAAAGTTCAAAAAGAAGGAAGTCTATGTCGCTACATGGAGCAATGATGATGAGGATGATGAACCTCAAGTTCAAACAAATCTTGCTCTAATGGCCCGCGCATCTGATGATAGTGATGAAGAAGCCGAGGTTAGTGACTCTTCTCATGAAGAACTGCTTGATGCTTTTGAATCTTTAAATAATGAATACGAAAAAGCTTGCAATAGTAATAAAGATTCGAAAAAGAAAAATAAAATTCCTTGAAAATGAAAATGAAAAATTATTGAAAAACAAGGAAGTGTCGATTGATCATACAAATTGTTTGGAAACCGAGAAAATTCTGAGAGATGATCTACACAAAACTCAGAAAGAATTGAAGCTCTACGTTAGAAAATTCTCGTGTGGTAATGATAAATTCGAACAACTATTATTTGGTCAAAAATTTTCTCTTTCAAAACAAGGACTTGGGTATAATTCATTTCCAATGAAAAAGTCCTTAGAAATTACCACGAAAGATTCGGACACTTTAAAAATGGGAATTCCATCATGTACAAAATGTTTAAAACCAGGACATACCGAAACGTATTGTAGAAGTTCTAGACGAACTATAAGAGTCAAACAAATTTGGGTACCAAAAGGGACCATTGTTAAAAATCAAGTTTTTGTCTCTAACTCCTCATGACCCAAATTAGCCTGGGTACCTATAAAACGGAAGAAAATTGTTTTTGTAGTTACAAGCAAGGAAAAAAACATTATCAAATAAATGGTATGTTGATAGTGGATGTTCAAATCACATGAGTGGGAATGAACATCTCTTCACAGAGCTGAAAAAGGAAGATCGTGGCTGTGTAACCTTTGGAGATAATAAAAAGGGCCAAATAAAAGGGACAGGTAAGATCGGTAAGAAACCTTTACCTACTATTGAAAATGTTCTATTTGTTGATGGTCTTTGCCATAATCTTCTACTTTGTGACACCGGTCTTAAATTAATTTTTGAAAGCACGCATTGCACTGCAATGAGAAAAGACCAAATCGTTTTTATTGGATTACGATATGGAAATATTTATATTGTTGATCGCCAAGATGAATCTTCTTTCAATGAAAAATGTTTACCTTCATACGATGAAAATGCCATTATTTGGCACCGAAAATTGGGACATGCCTCTTTACCACTTCTTTCAAAATTGGCCAAAAACGACATTGTCTGTGGTCTACCAAAATTAAATTTCAGAAAAGACCACATCTGTGAGGCATGTATTAAAGGTAAACATGCTAGAGACTCTTATAAACCGAAAATGGAAATTTCCACTAGTCGCATTCTTGAATTAATTCATATGGATTTGATTGGTCTGTCACGACATGCTAGCTTAACAGATAAACTTTATACTTTAGTTCTTGTAGATGATTTTTCGAGATTTACTTGGGTAAAATTCTTGGCAAATAAAGATGATGCATTTAACGAGTTTTGTTAAGTGGCGTAAGGTTACCCAGAAGGAAAAAGAGTTACCAATTATCGCCATCCGAACCGATCATGGTGGAGAATTTGATTCTAATATTTTTGAAGATTGGTGCGATAATTATGGTATTGGGCACAAATTTTCGGCACCTCGGACACCTCATCAAAATGGAGTTGTCGATAGGAAGAATCGCTCTTTGGAAGAAATGAGTCGGACAATGCTCAATGAATATGGTCTTCCTAAATATTTCTGGGCCGAAGCCGTTAACACCGCCTATTATGTTATTAATCGAGTCCATCTCCGGAGTAACAAAATGATGACTCCATATGAGATATTTAAAGGTAAAAAGCCCAATTTATCTTATTTCCATCCATTTGGTTGTAAAGTATTTATTCATAATAATGGTAAGGATAATTTAAGTAAATTTGATTCAAAATCAGATATGGGAATATTTCTTGGTTATTCAACTAACAGTAAAGTGTATCATGTATTTAATTGTAGAAGAGGCTCGGTAGAAGAATCAATTCATGTAAAATTCGATGATACAGTTTTACCCCCGAGAAAGGTTATTTTTGATGATGCAGGTATGGTTCCGGCTAAAGAAGTGTCAGAAGTATCAAAGGAGTTGGAGAAGCTCGACTTAAGCTTGGACAAGTAGGAGGAGAATACTTACAACCTTCCTAAAGATTGGGCAAATGTGAAAGACCATCCGATGGAACAACCTTTCTATGTTTACTATCTTAAACTCGTACTACCTTATTTGGGATGAATGTGTCGCTTTGACGGTTTCCTTTCCAATTTATTACTACACGTTGTTATTCATTGATGTTCGTTGGTTTGGTGTTCGTTGTCTATTTTGTGTTTCCCTTGCTCTTACAAGATCTCGTGTCTTTTTGTTAATGACAAAAAGTGGGAGAAAAATATGTCTCGTTTTTGAAATATCCCTTGTTCGTTTCAGGGGGAGTCATACTCAGGGGGAGAGTTTTCTTAAAAAAAATTCGATCCTCCAAAAACTCATCTTTTTCAAAAACTCCCATATAAATTTTATCATCATCAAAAAGGGGGAGATTGTTAGTACAATATTTCTAATAAGTCATTTTATACATTTTGATGATGTGTTATTTAACCAAAATTTACTGTAAGAGTTTTTATGCAGGTAACGTACGTAACATATTATGTATAACGTATGTAAAGTTTGAAACTTCTGCCCGTTGCAAAAAGTCATTAGCCGTTACAACAGGTCTACACATCCAACGTATCTTTGACTGGAAGTTAACGTACGTAAGGCCTACTTACGGAACATACGTAATGAATTTTATCAGATGTCACTGGACTGTTTTTCAGAGTTCATTACGGCCGCTACTCAAGTTACATAACGTACGTAAGTGATATAACGTACGTAACCGCCCCGCCATAACGTACGTAAAGCATGCAACTGTTCCAACGGGAAACTCACCTCTTGAAGGCTATAAATAGCACATTTCAAGGATTTGGAAGACACAACAACAAAAAAATCATCTGAGCTCACAAGTATTACCAAGCTATTTCAAGCATATTTTACGAGAGATATACATACTCTACATTGCGATACAAGGAGAATTGTTCCATCACTTCCTACTTATATTCTTGTATCTAAGAGTGACATTCTTTGTAAAGTTGAGTTCCTACTCGCAATTGTTTGATTGTAAGGTTGTCTTGTACCAGGAAAAACAAGAGTGTTTTTAGTGTGGTTTTCTGGAGCCCGGAAATCAAGAGATTGTAAGAGTTAACACTAAACTAGAAAGTGCATTCAAAGTTTTCTAAGAAAAGTCCTAGTCGATAAAACTAGGTAGGGGACGTAGGCTTTGTTTATAGCCGAACCTCTCGAACAAATTTTTGTGTTCTTTCGTTTCCGCACTTTATTTCCTCCGATATCTTGCTTCCGCACAAAAAGAGTTTAAAACTCTTAACCGCACTATTCAACCCCCTTCTAGTTGCGGTACCAATTCAACAGGTTATGCAATGATGAATACAATGAATAATAAATTATTATTTCTGTGAAAGCAAGAAAGTATTGAGGCATGGAAGAAACTCATGTTCTATTAATATCTGGTGTTTGTTTTAGCAGTCATTAAATAAAAATTCGGAACTGCAATATAACAACCTAGTAGTCAGTAGATATTATCAAAGAAGATCGCTGTTTGCAAAAACATGCCAAAACACTTCTTATAAAATTCGCATTAGAAATCGTAATGCAGCCAAAACCCACTGCCACAATTTGCAGATGCCGATATCAAAGGTTTTTTTTTTTTTTCAAATATGAGCAATCCGTGCATGTGCGATGGATGGAAATTGACATGCGATATTAATATTATAGATAATATAATAATATATAAAAAGGACTGATAATTTTATTTTGCGGGTCTTATTTTAGGGATGCTGAAATATTAATAGAGATGATAAGTTTTAATGAAATTCATGTCATGTATTTACAACACGATATGTATAGAAAATGTCTAGGTTATAGGGGTAGCCACGATTTTGTAGCGAGAAAAAAAAAAGAGTTAGTTATATAATAAAGAATAACAACAATTACGCTTGCTTCGTCTATTGCTGCATATTCACGGAGCGTGTCTTGCCTTCCTCTTGAGGACACCAATCTTGATTCACGCTTACCAATTATAATTGCGACAGTACCTACTATAAACTAAAATTAGTATGAGGAAAATATTTTTGCTTCAAGGAAGAACTCAATATAGGTATAGTCCAACGTAGCTAAAGACTTCGGCAAGAACTTACTTATTAATATTCTTGTTTCTATAGATTCACGGAAGCTGTCATATTTTATGAAAGTGGGGACGAGTTCAGAGGAAATAAATGATTCAATTTGAGTTTCTAAAATGGCCGTTCTTGCGCAAATAATCCATTGATATTTATTGTTGCTCAAAGAATTTTTGAACCCCGATTTCACTGGGCGCATTACTGCATTTGATATAAGGTAGGTTTGATGAAGATGGAGAATATTTTTGAGTAGTTCAATGTCTCCTCTATATAACATCCCTTCAACGTTATCTCCCTATTTGGTGTAAGTTGAAGATATATAAAGCCAAACAGTAAGAAATAGATATAAGTGTGGCTATAGAGAAGAACCGACCTTCTAATCTGCGTGGAGCATCTTCTGAAATATTATAGCAGTGGGTTGCGACGATGTTTGAGGTTTTGTTTTATTGAAGACAGAAACTTCCGCAGTCCAGTTCTTTGTTTCTGGAGTTATTGCATCGAGCGAAAATAATTTGGGCTCCATTTACTGAATATATTGTGTGATGAAAAACGTAAGATATTGACTACAATTATAAACAAGGGAGTCTGTAGAAATTGTGATGAGAGTAGATATTACTAACAATTATTAAGAATATCATTGAATTGGATAAATAATAAAGGCATATTAAACAACAAAATAACACGAATCTCCTCTGGACTAAGGAAGTATTAAATGTAAATTTATTATTGATGTCTACCCAGAAAACGTTCGTTTACGTGACATGGAGTGGTGAGTTCATAGAACTGCTGCAGTAATAATTTCTTTGTACATAATATTTTTGGCTAGGATATGAGATGGCGTGAACCAAAGGAGTTCGAATTAAGACTCTAATGTCGTTTTCCTTTCTAGCTCGAGAGAGAGCAATGTACAGCTGTCCGTGAGAGAAAACTTGTCCAGGGAGGTAAAGCCCAACCTTGTCCAATGTTTGTCCCTATGATTTATTAAATGTCATTGCAAAACAAAGTTGAACAGAGAATTGATTCCTCTTAAAGGGGACAGGGCATTTCTGCTTGTGAGAGGGCTCTAAAGGTATACGTGGTATAAATACAAATTCTCCAGCATGTTGCCCTGAGATGATTTCAGCACCCAAAACATTTTTGCCCAGATGACGGCAGATAAGACGGGTACCATTGCAGAGTCCCTCAGAAGGGATAATATTACGTAGGAGCATTATAGGATAATTGAGTTTGAGGTAAAGTAAGTGAGGAGGTAGGACTGGAATATTAACAGAGTTCAAGTATTCCTGATAATATGCCTGCTGGAAAGGATAATTTGTCAGATCTGTGCTATAATAATCTACGGTGCAACCCGGGAATCTATCAACTAGAGAATCACTACCAAAAACGGGGGTTTAGCCGACGACTCTAAGTCGTCGGCTAAAGGTCAAAGTCGTCGGCTAAACCCCCCAGTCGTCGGCTCAAAAACCGTCGGCCGATATTCGTCGGCCAAGGTTTAGCCGACGACTTTTTTGGTAGTCGTCGACTAAAGTTTGAGGTTTAGCCGCGACTTTACAAATGTCGTCGGCTAAAATTTTTCAAAAAAAAAGTAATATACTTTAGCCGACTTTGTTAAATGTCGTCGGCTAAAGTTTTTCAAAAAAAAGTAATATACTTTAGCCGGCGACTTTGTTAAATGTCGTCGGCTAAAACATTTTTTTTTTTTAAAAAAAAAGTAATATACTTTAGCCGACGACATTTAACAAAGTCGTCGGCTAAAACATTTTTTAAAAAAAAATTCAGATTTTGGGAATAATTTATAGTCAACACAATACACCAACTAATAAATTAGCGAAAAAATACGTAACAATTCAACACAAATACATAACACATATACAATACACCAATTAATATCACAACATACCAACAATACATCCAATTCAACACAATACACCAATTAATAACACAATACACCAACAATACATCAAACAAATACAATAAATTCATCAAACAAATAAAAACTAAATACACAAAAATCTAAAAACTAAATAAAACCTAACCTAATAAACTAAAAAAATAATAAAAACTACATGAAAAACAACATAATTACAGATAAAATTAATACACTAAAAATACACAAAAAAACGGGTTGCACTGCGGAGGTCGGGCGCGGCGAGCAGTCGGCGGTGTTCCGGCGGGTGGGTTACGGCGGTCGGTGTCGCGGGCGCCGTGACGGGTGGGTGGGGAAGAAAAAAAGAAGAAAGGAAGAAGAAAGAAGAGAGGGTATATATATATATATATATATATATATATATTTAGGAAGGAGTTTAGCCGACCTAGATCTAGGTCGTCTAAAGTATATTATTTTTTTAAAAAGGGTTTAGCCAAACTGACAGATCTAGGTCGTCTAAACCATTACATTATTATTTTTTTTCGGAAGAGTTTAGCGAAGACGCAGATCTGGTCGTCTAAAAATATATTATTTTTTTCTTTTCGGTCGGCTAAACGTTGTCACGGTCGTCGGCTAAGCCTCCTTAATATAGCCGACGACTATTTCGAATTTTAGCCGACGACTTGGTGGAGGTCGTCGGCTAAAACCCTTTAGCCAACGGTATTTTGAGTCGTCGGCTAAAGTGCGAAGTTTAGCCGACGACACTTTATAGTCGTCGGTCGTTTTTTTCGGGTCGTCGGCTAAAGTACCTTTTTTTGGTAGTGCATTATTGATTTCATTCACACAATCATTTTTGGAAGTCAGGATAGCATGCTGAATGAGTGATTTTGGATCGTCCAGGTGAACATCAAAGTTTGGGAAAATTTCTGAGGGTAGCTCATTGAGAGGATTATCATTTTGTTTGTAGGGGAGACCCATATCCGAAGGTAGGTTAATATTATACAAGGCTGACTTCCATTACCAACTTTATTCAAGAAATCTATGAAAATTGGGTCGTCCTTTGCACGCATATTTTGGAGTAAATGGAATTTGCGTATAGAATTCCACAAGTGAGAATTTAGACAGGCATTGATAGCATCACAACGAATGCCGCCAATGACTATAGGAATTATCTGCATGAAATCACCGCCGAAAACAATGGTTTGCCTCCAAAAGGTATGTCAGTTTCCATGAGCTCACGCAGTAAAGCATCAATTGCCTCAATACTTTTGCGATGTGCCATGGAAGTCTCATCCCAAGTAATAAGTTTAGCAGCAATAATGACATGAGCATGTACACTTTGTTTGCTAATTGTGCAGGTCTCAATCTCTACAATGATAGGAAGTTTGAATCTTGAGTGAGCTGTACGGCCGCCTGGGAGTAAGGATGCTGCCACTCCTGAAGATATGACTACAAAAGCAATCAAATGCCTTGAATAAACTGTTGCACGAAGAGATCGATAGAGAAATGTTTTCTCAGATCCAGCTGGACCATCGACAAATAAGGCAGCCAAAATTATCGTCAAGAGTGCGCATGATTTCATAAAAATCCTGACGTTGCCTTGAATTTAGCAAGGCTATCGAGTGCAAATCTAAGTCGGAGACAAGATAATTTTGTTTCTCCTCAAAATCTCGACTTTGCACTTGTTCGCTTGAGGCTCCAGCAATAAAGTCAACCAGAACAAATTCATCCATTGTATATTCTGAGACACTCAAAAGATTTGGGTGCACGGATATGGTTAAGCAGTAGTCGTAGATAGTATCTCTCCCATCAAGTGGCCTAACGCTGACCAGGAATCCAATGCAGATTCCCTTAACCCTTTGATGCCATGTTTTCTTAGTAGCATCCCGTACAAAAAAAATGTGGGAAATCCCTGTAAATCAATCCCATTCTTGCTACTGTAGCCGACAGCGCATTCATTGAAAAAAAACTCCGTCAGCTATGTTTTTGAGGCGTTTGGATTGGCTATAACATCAGAGATATATCATGAGCAAGAGAATCAAACTTGTTGTTTGTTTGGTAAGTGAACATGAAGCTACATGACAGTTGGATGTATTTCGCTAAATATGAAAGCATAGATCCTCCACATAGCCTCAGGAGCGCATAACCATCGAGCTGATTGAATATCTATAATTTCATCCAACTTCGAAACATTAGGCTGTTCGACAACGTTAAATGCAATCGTGTTGGTACCCTTGCAAACATACTTATACAGGTACTTAATGATCTTGAGGCTGATGTATATCTCTAGAAGGTAGGGGTTATATGGTACGAACCACCTATTGTCAAGATTGTGACCACGAACATGCATTGTTTTATTATCATTTCTTCTTTTGTACAATGGATAATTGTCCTCACGCTGCGCAGTGCTTTCCACATAATCCTGAGGATACTTATTTTTGCATTTTGTATCCCGCATGCATATATTCAAGGGATTTAACAAGCCACAAGGACCGTGCATCATATGTCTTACAACACATGCATGAAGATATCGATGTAGGTCGACATCAGGCAGCTCCGCACTAGCATAGCAGTCATGTGCATCAGATGAGGTTATTTTATATTTTGGTTACAGGATAATGATCCAATGAGCATGTGGAAGACCTCTGTTTTGAAATTTTATGACGTAAAGATACGGAGCAATCTCTCCGAAAAAATTTTCTCTTAGAATCTCATTCTTGAATTCCTCATTTCGGCCTTTGATGACTCTTGCTACAAGGTCAGATCTATTCTGAGCCTCCTCTCCAGGTAGCAGATCCTCGCATATTTTTGGCCAATTTGGATTGCACATCATGGTGATAAAATTATTTGGCTTCCCATATTCACTCACCAAAGCCAATGTATTAGGATACCGCTGGTGCATGTCTCAGAGGCTGCCAACATACGATGTGGGAAGCACAAACTTTTGGCCAATATCGGATCCTCTCAGGTTGCCCCCGGAGGCCATGCTGTCACCAATTCTCTAAAATGACTCAAGCCATAAATTTTGGTGCATTTGTTCAGTTCTTAGATAATCCCGACGATGAGTTTCGATCTTAACATAGCAGTCAATTTGATTTTGTTGTGCTAGTTTCCCGGTTCGTAGTATATTTGTGACATCGTTGGGTCGAGTTTGAAATAGATAGCAATAGAATTCTCTAGTAGCTATGTTTGTTTGCTTCCATTGATTTGTATTTATATCTGTTTCAGACAAATAAGAAAATGGTAACATATATTAAAAACAGTGTTCGAATAAAATAATGCAGCAATAATAAGTAATGAAAGTAAAATCTAATGTGAGTTTGGTTAACTTAAAGAAAGAAGTATATTGTAGAGGAGTTGTAGAATCATACTCTCGAGTTTTTCAGCAAGAATTGATTCTCCAGAATGATGGCCATCGAGATAAACAACAGTTTGACCACTGCATCGCACATGACGCCGAGTACGAGTAGTATGAGAAGCGAGTGATAGTGGGTGAATTCCTGTATGCCAGTCGCTTTCTCCGTAAAGGAATAACAATGTATATTGCAGTGGGCCATAACAGCCATAATAATAATGTGCACGGTGTGTTTTTCCTGATGAAGTATAGACACGAATGTCATGCGGCTGCTCTGTAGGGACATTAGTCAATTCATTCCAAATTGCAGTGACCTGATTAACCGTAGGCAAATTGTAAATTCTCATGTCCAAAGATGGGTCCGCACGAAGAATATTGTTATACTCCTGTAAATTAATTAGTTCTCAAAGGCCTCTGAAGAAAATTGCGCAGGGATTAAGTTTCATCAACTCAATAATATCTTGCAGAATATTCGAATCAAGTGCTCCCATTTGAGATAGTCTATTTTGCAGTTCGTTTTCAGTTTCATAGAAATATAGTTGTAGCTGACGGCCACGACCTTCCGCAGGTATCAGATCCCTGATGAAATTATAAACAACTCCCTGAATTCTAAGGCTGTATACGCACTTATAAGATTTAGCTAGGGTCTCATCATAGGTAATGCCCAAGGAACTAAAAGCAGTAGTATTGTTATACGTCCGACAGCGCTTTCGAAAATGAACCGCAGCAGATGACTCCAATGAAGTGTATAACTCCCAAAGCCTTTGAGGCATTATAGGTAAAGCTAATGAGATCTGACCATAGAGGCAATAGAAACTTTTCGGTTCCCTCGAATAACGTAGGGCTTTGCAAAACTGGCATGCAGCAGCAAAGGGCAAACACCATGCATCTAAGGTGATGTTCTCCATTCTGGTAAGCAAATCATATTGAATAAGAGATGTGCCTCTTCTCTGTTTCGGCCGGGAGGCCATAGTTTTACTGCTGGTAGAAGGAACCCTTTTATTGGAAAGTGTGACTACAAAAAAGAACATATAACACATATTTACTAAATAAGTCAGAATGTTTTCGAATATACGTAATAAAGTATAAAGAAGGTCAAAGCTGACGAATAAAAATAGTGAAGTGGGAAAAAATAACATAGAAATAAAAATTTATGAAGTAATATACCTTGTTGTTTGTACCTAAATCTTCTACTGTCTAGTAGGGAGGCTTTCTTTTGAGCGTCCATTGATGCATATGCAGCTCGTTTTCTTGGGTTCTTTTTTAGACAGACCGCATTTGGGCCTATTGTTCAAAAAAAAAAAGAGTGAACGTTTTCCTCATCATCAATATTAGTAGATGATGGGAAAAAAAAAGAATAAAACAAATAACATACCAGAAGGCAGTGAATGTATATTGATCGGACAGTTAGTTTGAGGGCCTCTGCTGAATATTAGGAAAACAAATCATGATAATCTGGCAATTACAGTGTAATACTACCTGAATCAACACAGAAAATGTCTCTGTTTTTGGTAGAAAACATAGAGGAATAAGAAGTCAGGGCAAAATGTGCAGCCGGATTGCATCAAATCGAATGTATTACATTTCAGAACCTATAAATGTCAGGATATAATAATATAAGATTTAAAAAGAAAAGGGCAGCCCCATATCAAATAAGAAAAGAAGAACATGTTTAATATGAGGACATTAATAATCCTTCCAATGTGAGGAAATAATAAATCCGAGGTCAGACCCAATGTCGAACGTAAAAAACTTTATAAATATATAATACAAGAAATATTAAAAAATAATATTATAAAATATTTTGGGAAATGAGTTGAGGCAAAATGAGATATATATTCAGATACTATACGGATAATAGTAAGAACATGAGAAGAGGTTGTGGGAGGAAATATCCAAGAATAGGACACGAAGATTCAACGAAGCCAACACAGTCACTACACCACGTAGCTCCTAATAGTAGATAACCTTGCGGATGCAGTGGAATACAGTTGAATACAGAATGACCTCTGCGTATCTGAACTTACTAAAAAACATAAATCCCACAATCAAGCATGTCACCTCCCTGAGTGTACCGTCCATCAATGCCATAAATCTATTTATCTATTTTACAGACGATCTCTCCAGAAGATCCATATAATTGCTAGAAGGATTAGAAATATAATATGTAATGCCTTTAGAGTGATATAATATATACCGTCATATCAGTGAGAGCCAAAATAATATATGAGAACAGTGATATAAAAAACTAACATAATATTAATACATAAATAAGTATCCCTGTTGGCCACTAAGTATACAATAAACAACTTAGAAAGTAAAGGTACAATAAGCTGTACGATTTTTAAAGTTAACTACATAGCGGAAGTTTATTAAGTGAGTTGCTGTAAATACAGCAACTAGGTGTTTTCCTGTTTACTTGATGGGTACTGTAATATCCGGATTTATTACTGTGTATTTCGTCTGTATTCGAACCCTGTATTTTTCGGATTAGTTATCTTGATAATTGGAGTATGATATTTCTTGCATTGGTATCTTTGTACATAAGTATAACAACATGCAAAAATTTCTCATGCAAACTCGTGATAGCGCATGCTAAGAATGTAGCTTAACGCGCGCTATGGGCTACTACTAGCGCACGCTACGTATGTAGGAGTTGCGTGCGTTAGGCACACGCGCTAAGGATGCTTAGTAGCGTGCGCTAATCTGCTTTGTGCAGAAAGTTTATATATAGGCCATCACTCCATTTTATTCCCATTCCCTTCGTTCATTCATCAGTCTTGAGAGATCAGAGTGTTTGATGAACCTTTTGAATTTACCTTGTGAAAAGGCTTGGGCTTGAAGGGAGTCTTTCCACACTGTTTGATGAACCTTTTGAATTTACGTATTAGAAGGGCCATTTCATATTGTGACAAGATATCATCATCACTGTCTGCAGTCTTGTGTGCGGATTTGCATATGCTGGGCCCAGAGATGTGTCTCCTGTCGGATACAGCCGCTAGTGCTGTAGTCTTGGCAAGTGACTCTTTGACCTTTTCTCTCTTGTCAATATCATACTCAAATGCTTTGAGGTCAGAGAAGAGGTCAAAAGTATAAATATCATTAAGATTACAGGATACACGCATAGCTGTAGTATTAATTTCCCATCAGGCAGGGAGTGATTTAAATTTTTTTAAATTTTTCTCCTTTTGGGTATATACATTACCCAATGATTCAAGTTCACCGACAATGCCATTGAATCTGAGGTCAAGCTCCTAAAGCATTTTGGAAGATTTCATTTTAAAGGACTCAAATTGCTGAGTAAGTTTGGAAATTTTATTTCTTCGAGAGCTCAGTACCCTTGCAAATCAGCTTGAGTTTCTCCCAGATTTCCTTAACTGTCTTACAGCTTTTTACCCTTCGACAATGTGCCTTTGTAGAGAGTGACAAACAGCACATTTTTAGGAATGTTGTCGAGGTTCGCACGCTTGCGATCATCAGCTATCCATTGCTCGTGCTCCTTCTCGAGCATTTCAGCGTAAGGTTGTCCTTCAATCCTTGTGGCTTGGTTGACCTTCAAGATCTTTATCGGACCTTCTTGGATGACGAATATCATCTCCTGGTGCATTTCAGCAAGATCGGCTTCCATCCTGATTCTCCAGTCATCAAACTCATTAATCGAAAACATGGGAACCTTGTTTATCATTGAGTTATCCATTTATGAAAATAGGAAAGATGATGAAAATAATTGTTTTCAAAAGTAAGTGATTTGTGGACCTGATTCAGTTAAAAATACGACTGATTCTTTTTAAAATCAACCTCTCCGATACCACTTGTTTGCCACTAAGTATACAATAAATAGCTTAGAAAGTAAAGGTACAATAAGCTGTATGATTTTCGAAGTTAATTGCATAGCGGAAGTCTATTAAGTGAGTTGCTGTATATACAGTAAATAGGTGTTCTCCTATTTGCTTGATGCGTACAGGGTTTGATAATGTATACTAAATAAATCACAGTATGAAAATAATAAAGACAGAAAGCAAATAACACACAGTTTAAAATGGTTCGAGGTAAACCCCTCTACGTCCACTGATCCTCCATACAGGAGTATAGAGTTTATTAAAATCACTATGTACACAACTATGTGACTTTAACTAAACCTGTCTCTGTTTCATTCATACAGATTGGTACAGGGACTGTAGCCTTCGCCGTTCACACAGATTGGCTTCAAGCTCTTTCTTGATTCGCTTATTCACACAGTTAGAAGCTTCATCTACAATGCTATTCTTCCCACACAGGTTGGAATATGCAAGGATATTTAGTCCACACAGGACTAATGATAATCTCAACGGTAAGGGTAGAACACTCTAAACAGAAGCTTGATCTTTGATACACGTTCACTGTATGCTGTGCTATTTTCGTTGAGGACTTGGTATATTTCTTCGCTTTGAATACTTGTTGTATGCTCACAAAATATACTTGCTCTTGATACCTAGATTGTCAGAATCTTGTCAGATTATGCGCGAGAATGAATGAATCAATTTCGTAAAGTTAGCAATGTCCTCTTGCTTGAGGCTATTTATAACCATAGAAATATATCCGTTATAAATGTAGTCGTTGCTGGTTGGTGAGATGTTGACATCTCTGATTGGCGGCTTGCTGAATATTTAAATGAAAACAAATCGCAGTTAATACTTCAGACATTCTTTTTGACTTTGCATTAAATGCTCTTCAACACGTTGAGACTTGTGTTACTCCGGCTACATTAAATGCTATCCTTTCAGCAAAAATACTACTTTGACCGTGAATACTTTATGAATAAACAATGTTTATTTCACAACAGTTTAAAACTTTCTTTATTCAGTCATGTTGGATGTGTTTTACTTTTCCTAAGTAAAACACCTTCAACCTATATGCTGTATCCAACGCATTAAGTCTCTTTGTTGTATGTTCTAAGCTCTGTTGGATGAAGTGTAGAAGATCTATCGGCAGTATGGACGGGCTATATGGAGGTTCCTGACATCTTCCATACTTGGCGATATTAAGACTACTTCGACTTCTTTGCTACATGTTGGCAATTATCAAAACAGGAATGTTTATCCCAACAATCCCGATTTCAAATAAAAAGTTGTATATAATAAACACTTGCAAAAGTGGATAGAGTAGTTTTATAAGAGATAAACAGAAGTGACGAACTAACTAATTTTAGAAAAAAATATCCCGCCATAGCAGGAAGGAGATAAAAAAACAAACAGAAGAAACTAAATATTGCAGAAACAAAAATATAAACACAGAGAGATAGAAAAAAATATAAATATATGAATAATACATTGATGGAGACAAACTGGAGAATTTTGCGGAGGAAAAAAGTGGAGTGGCATAAAAGAAGATATTTATACAAAAACATAAATAAATGAATGCATGCAACATCCACAATTAACAACCACACATGAGAGGTATAGGGAAAAAATTAGGGCACCAAATAAACGAGAAGATTTAAAACTATTTAGCCAGATTACCACACCAACTATATCCCCAACTTAGCTAATCTATCGAGCCCTGAGTTTAGGAAATCCCAATCTAATTTCTATTTTAAGAACATATTCAGCCAGGTTGGGAACACAGTAAATATCGGCAATTCCACGTACAAGATCCCGACGGCGGTGGATCGTATCATAGTCCTCTAATAGTGGTAGTATGCAGGCACCTCATCAATATAGCCGCATCGATGATCCCACTGACTGCTAGTATAGTACATAATCTTCCGTGCCCTGACATTCGAATAGAATTTGCTACAGGGACGTCTGATTTGCATCGTCGGAGTCAAAAAATTGAGGGAAGCCTCATCGAAATCCTTCGCAGGACTATTTGGAGGACACTGGAATCGCAATTCATACTCTGCATATTCAAATAATAAAGTGAGTGCATCAAAATCATATCTCTTTTGCTGGGTACCTCTTTCGTATTGAAGAATATTTCTCAATTCAGGAATCTGTATGCCTATCTCAGTGCTAACCCTCTACTCCAAATCCTTAACTGAGTCTGGTTGATAATTTTCTAGAGCTCTCATGCATTCAGCAATATCAATAGCAGATCCAACCCAGGTTGGAGGATTCTATAGTTTGTTCATTTCCCTAAGCAACTTTGTAACACATTGCTCCATCATGATGACAAAATAGTAACAGATAAAATATTCAGAACCTAAAAAACTGGACAGATAGTTAGTATAGATTTGCAATCAAAATGAAATATGGTCTGAAGCACGGCAGAGGAATACAGATGCAGGAAAAATCACTGAACATACATGCCTCTTTTTGCCAAATTTTAAAAAGGGCTCCAAAAGACAACATACTTTTTTAGGTGGACGGCGAAACCCCGCTGACAAAATTGAAATGCCTCCTCAAATAGATGGCATATGTTTTTGTTCGTGGCATTGTTACACCTTCCTAGACCCAGACTTCATTCGTAGTAGTTGGGGTTGCATGTCAGGTTTTCAGCCGATAAACTCAAACATATAACACCATTGCCATGTTTGTTTTTCTGTACCGCGCCTTTATACATATAACAAACGCCAATAATAAAATCCTAAGTAGAACATCAACTGAATATCATTTATTTTTGTTCGTGGTATTGTTACACATACTTAGACCCAGGCTCTATTCAGAGGTATTGTGGGGCCATGTCAGGTTTCTGTAACACCCCCAATCCGCTCAAGGATATTACACACCGTAGAACCTTTCCTCAAGGATCTACCAGACTGATAACAACATCGAACATCTCAACAATGCCTTTAAGGCTAAAAAGACTCAGTAGACCGATTTGGTCTTTAGATAAATACATACGACTCAATCTCAACACATGCCCACGCAGGGGTCAAATATAAAATACTCCCGTACAACGGGGAAAATATTGCAGCGGAAATAACGTACAACTGAACCAATAGAACAATAAACGGGTCCTCATGTGATTAGTATCGATCATCTTTCATCATCTTTCATGCCGACCCTAGGTTATGCTCCCAAAACCTGAATGCAAACACAAACACTCACCCCCCAATTTCTCGGGGGTTAGCAAAATTCCACTATTTTGCTAGTGCAAGTACAACGTGTAAATACAAGTCATACAAATCATATTCCAAGAATAGTAATAACCGGGAATCCTCAAAGATTCAAATGTAACGAAAAGTACTTCCCGAGGCAAGAGTTTGGTAAAGCTTTCCAAAATCGACAGGGGTCACAGAATCAAGGGAAACAATTTATAAAATGGTTTAAAGTGCCATCGAGAGTTTTAATAGAAAACGATTTAAGATTATTGAATCCTTCTCTTTCCAAAATCAACGGGGGTTACATCCCAAAGGTTTTGTTTTCACAAATAAAACAAACAACAATTCACAAGATCGAAACCCCTGTCACGTGTCCTCGACCGACATAAAATCAACATAACATAATCACCCAAGATACGCAAAACTTGGTCACACAAATACAACACCAACTCGTGAATCCAGGACTATACCATTGGATTCCCTCGAGGCCTCGACGGACCCTCCCGAGGTGAGCAAAATGCATTCACAAACCATATACACACCAACTCGTGAATCCAGGGCTATACCATTGGTTTCCTTCTAGGCCTCGCCGGACCCTCCCGAAGTGAGCATAATGCGTTCACACAAATCATATACACACCAACTCATGAATCTAGGGCTATACCATTGGTTTCCTTCGAGGCCTCGCCGGACCCTCCCGAAGTAAGCAGAATGCGTTCACACAAATCATATACACACCAACTCATGAATCCAGGGCTATACCATTGGTTTCCTTCGAGGCCTCACCGGACCCTCCCGAAGTGAGCAAAATGCGTTCACACAATCAACATGTCACACCAAGGATATTCAAGCAATTCACCCAAAGGTAACAAACACAAAGCAGGACGCAATTGTCGAATCACAACGTACCGAAATGAGATAATATATGTATATATATTATCAAAGCACAACAACAACACCAAGCGTATTCATAGGGTTCACTTAACCATTCACGAGACACAACATTCACAAAATACACGCGTTTTGAAAATGGGCCTTTGACGAGGCTAAACAGAATCTTTGAAAGTTCAATTCAAACGACCAAACAAACACATTTAGATGATCGTCAATTATCATATCTACAAAACAAGAATTGTATGGACAAGGTTCTTGGCTCGATACCATGAGCAATGGAACAATGAACGGATATGGTCGGGTAGCCCTCGACCTTCCAAGATCGACCAACACCCCTATAATTCCACGAAAACTACGAAAACAATATCACCACGAATCAATAACGTTAAACGGCATCCGAATCAACCCGAAAAATAACAAGAATCTGAGGGTTCTTCAAGGATATCGGAAATCAAGTTCCGGGTGGTAAAAATCGATAAACGAGTTACAAAATCCGAAGATCATGGCCATGACAACAAGAATACCATAACCGATTCATAAACCACGGATTAAATCGAAGAATCACGAAGAAACCCCCAAAAATCATACAACTAGGGTTTTAAGTAAGAAAATGCCTTGATTCGACGAAGAACTAGGATTGGATGATGATATAATCAACAAGATGTTGGAACATTTTGTTCCATACATATTTAAAAGTGTTTTGATGATTAAAGTTGATACACAAAACAAAACAACAAAGAGGCGAAGCAAATCAATGAAGAAAATGAAGTGCCAAAAAGTTTTATGATGCTGCATAACGTACGTAACAAACTAATGTTAACGTACGTAATCTATCGAGTATAACGTACGTAAGGGTGGAGGCTTAGCGTACGTAACCAAGGGTTTGCGAATTCAAACCATAATGACGTTGGACGAGTCGAAGTTAAAAAAGGCGGCAACGGACATATGACATCAGCAATGGCGTACCATTAACGTACGTAATGAGAAGTATGCTAACGTACATAACCGGGAAGGTATAACGTACGTAAATCGTATAACGTACGTAATGTGAGGATGATAGCATATGTAATGAAGTCACAGAGAGCTAACGACTAGTAAGGCTTTGGAGCCTATAAATACCATTCCTATGGTATTGTTTGAGTACAACAATGCAAAGCAAACGAGTCATTGATCAGATATTCATATTGATATTCTTGTAATATTGAGCTTATATTGTTAGTTTGAGTGTTTATACATTCAACATATACACGAGAGGTAAAAGAAAAGATACGATTGGATTCTGTGTTATTAGGATCAACGGGCGATCGTCTTTTAGCACATGGGTTGGTCTCCTTAGAGTCCGCAGTAGCTGCTGGCGGCCGGAAGTGCGAACCAATGAGAAGCCAACACGCGTCTATGTCGCTGTCCTGGGAGGCCCCATCTAGGACCTTTCGGCGGGTCTGTCGGTAGGTGAGGCCGTCCTTATGACTGACAGCTGTTGATGGGATGGAGTCAACGATCCTTATTTTTTGGCGCCATTCTCGGATCTGCACATGGGTCCTTGCTCCATGATCCAGTCTTCGTAGACTTGACGGACGATGGCCTTATACGTGGCATAGGACGGTCGTCCTCGGTCGGGCTCCAGAGTCGATCACTGGGTGCCAAAAGGCGATCGCTTCGGACGTCGATCGCTCGGCACCTGATCCTGGTCTGGACTCTTCGCTTGTCACCACCTTCACACCTACCGATAGGCCCGCCGAAAGATATAAAGTGGGTCCTCCCCTGACAGCGACTCAGGACACGTGCGGACTTGACTAAGGAACTGAATGTCTAACGCACGCTATAGAACATGCATAACGTTGAAACGGACAATGTCTTTTTGGTACTAGTATTTTTACTTGATCTGGATCCGTCAAGTTTACCACTACGGTCACACATAAGAAATAATTTACCATTAAATCATTTTTGTATTTCTTTGATCTTTGTGTGACGATGACATAACCAAGAGAATATGCCGTATTTTTCACCCAATTCATCATATCGTCAAGAGACCCAAAAACCTAGAATTGAATTTATTTTTGTTAATGGTGATGTGACGAATATTAATTTTATTAAAATAATATAAATATTTATTATCTAAAATTTATTATATCTGATCGGTAAAAAGTGGTGATGTCCATGTGGAAAATTGAGCTTCTTCATTTTCATAAAAAAATTGAGCGTCATCAACACCTGGATTTGAGTTGTCATAAAAAATGATATTTTTTGCCAAAACAAAACAATTTCCTGGAATAAAAAGGAAAAACAATCATCATATAAAACAAAAATCAAATTTATTAACCAAGGAACCACTGCTACCAATTACAACCACCATACTCACGTCTATGCTGTTATCCACCACGACCACGAATCACAACCACTCTCCTCCGCTTTAATGGTGTATGAACCAAGGATTCCTTTGGGGTATGAGAAACTTGGGATGATTAACAAGGACTAAGGGTATCCCCTTTTATAGGATGATTCCATCTGAAATGTCAACAAAATAAAAACGAAAACAGCTAAGTGTCAACTGACAACACAAACCGAGAAATATTATTATGTGAGTAGTGGCTTTTTTTTAAAAAAAAGACGTGCCATTAAATTTTTCTTTTTTTAAAACGGGTAACAAGGTGTGCGCCTAAATTTATATGTCGATAGAATGGTGGTTTTGTTACCCAAAATATTATTCGGAAGGGTTTGCTGGAATGGATGAGTAACAAACAAAATGCGAGAGCACATCCGAGGGAAAGTAAATAACACAAGATTTTGTCGGGGTTGTTAGTCCCGGACTTGAATGCTCTCGCGAGATATTATTAATACGAATACTTGTGAGTACAAATATTAATGTTAGAGTACAATTACAATGAGTGTAAAGACCCTAGTTATCTAGCTCTTGAGTGCTGATGATTGCCGGAAGAACCAGGGTTGATGCTCTGTGAGTTCTTGTAACAAAGGTGAAGTGCTGTAGTCAACCGTGAGAAATCGACTGTCTCTCACTGTGTGAATTTAGCTGAACTCTCGTATGAAATCAACAATTTCTGAACCTTTTTCCAGTTACTGGAGGTTTCCCATTTATAGGAGTGAAGGTAGCTGGGCGATCGCCTTTACTGTATTATAATAAGCGGGCGATCGTCTTTATCACATGGGTTGGTCTCCTTAAAGTCCGCAGCAGCTGCTGGCAGCCGGATGTGTGAACCAATGAGAGGGCAACACGCGTCTTAAGTCGCTGTCTTGGGAGGTCCCACCTAGGAACTTTCGGCGGGTCTGTCGGTAGGTGAGACTGTCCATGTCGTTGACAGCTGTTGATGGGCTGGAGTCAAAGATCCTTATTTTGCGGCGCCATTCGCGGATCTGCACGTAGGTTTTCACTCCGAGATCCGGTCTTCGTAGATATAATGGATGATGGCCTTACACGTGGCATAGGACGGTCGTCCTTGGTCGGGCACCAGAGTCGAGCGCTACGTCGATCGCTCGGTACCTGATCTCGGTCTGGACTCTTCGCTTGGCAAGCCTGCCTTAGATTATCTGATGCTGGCTTGATCGCTCAGCTCTTATGTCGATCGCCGTCGAGGCGTATAAATCGCCGCACAACAGGTGGTGGCAGCACTTTCCGATTAATATGGAAGTCACCCCGTGTACAAACCACAGCACCCCTTTTTCGATGTGAACATAAGGAGTATTTATACACACCACGCGAAAGCTTCTGCTGTTATTACTCACATTGGTAATTATATTTGTTGCTCTCTCACTCTACTCCTACTGGATGGATTTTGTATTTCGGTGCTTCCACCAACGTGACTCGTAATTCCTCCTTATCCTCTGAAATATCACAACCCATATTTTCATATTATGCGTTGCAGATGGAAATAAAGTACAACCTACAGGTGTTGTATGAATCACACGTACTCTATCAATACCCTTGAGCTTTGGTTTATTGGTACCTAATTGCCCCTTTAATTCAGTTTACTTAAGTATATTGACGTGATCTTTCAATAGTGTCATAACCTGATATTAATTCCTTCTTGATATAGGACCAAAGTACAGGACAGTCTATCTGAATAGGAACTGAATATCGGGTTCCCTACTACCTTCAATCTACTACTTCTACCGTCTATGCCGCTATTGAATTCCGTGACCTTCGCCATCGTCGCTCTCATCACCTATGGCCATAGTTGTTAAAAGCGCGCATAAAGCGCAAGGCGTACAGAAAAAAAGCACGTGTCTACATTATGACTCTTTTTTGTTTATTTTTGTTTTTGTTTTTCAGAATACTTCAAAAGTTTTTTTGATCTTCTGACACTTTAATTTTGTTAATAGTTAAGTTTTTCGTTGTTAGTTATATTTTCTTGTGATTATATTTTTATAAATTTTATAATTTGATTTAATTTATTTTTTTTAGTTTTTATGCGCCTCACCTTTCTCAGGCGCGCGCCACGCCTTACGCTTTGCGCCTAAGGCGATTTGGGCCCATATCGTCTTGGTGCACCTTTCGCCTTTAACAACTAACTATGTCTATGGCCACTGAATTGAAAAAAATGGTATCTAAATCCGAGTCTTATCAGTTAGACAAGCATATCGGAGTCTCTTTTTCATATCGAATTAATAATTAAGCTTCGTCTCCCATTGATGTTGTTCATTCTGATTCTTGGGGTCTGAATCGTGCTCCGTGTATCTTAGTTTATAAGTAGTATGTCACTTTATTAATGATTTCTCAAGATGTAGTTGGGTATACTTAATGAAAGATCATTCTGAGTTTTTTACCATTTCTTAGAATTCTATTTAGAAATAATGACTCAATTTTGGCAAAACAATTCACGTTTTATGTAGTAATAATGTAAAAGAGTATTTATCTGGATGCTTACTTCGTTACGCATTAGAGTGGTTTCTACATCAATCAAATTGTCCTTACACAACTCAACAAAATGGTGTAGTTGAACAAAATATGTAGATATTGTTGATACTTTCTTGATAAATGCAAAATCATCAATAAAGTTTTATGATGATTCTGTCCTAACTGCAACTGTTCGAACCATTTTTGTATGTCCAGTGATGAATTGTATTATACAAGCATTTAATCAGGAATAAAAGTTTAATCAACAAAATAATGAAAAGGAAAGGGAGGAGTACATTTGAACCATGCCCATGCCAGAGTCGTAGTTGTGTTGTAATGGGCTTGAAGCGAGAGTGAAACAATTGGCCCCCTCTTGTGAGGATAGAATTTGACCATTTTGAAAAAACATGTAGATAAGAACAGGATCAAGTTTGAAATAACAAATATACTAGACAATGCATAAATACATGAAAAATTATGTTATATTAATAACAAGTTTTTAAGACTCCTATGTATCACTACCAATATTCGCACTTTAGCCGAAGACTGATCGGAGAATGGCCGACGACGGCCGTCGGCTGTCGGCTAAAGTCAAGGTTTAGTCGACGACTTCAAGTCATGTCGTCGGCTAAACCTTCGGCTGAGTCGTCGACTACCTATATACCGTCGGCTAAAGCGTCTATACTTTAGCCGACCACCTATATACCGTCGGCTAAAGTGCCAATACTTTAGCCGACGACACAGATCTAGTTGTTTGCTAAAGTATGAACATTCTGATTTTTTTTTTATTTTTTTGAATCAATAATTTATTTCCTAAAATTTTTTATTACCGTAAAATAGAAAAATTGAAATAAAATACATAATTTTAATAAATTTAAATATTTTAATACATTTGGCATAAAAGATTTAATAACAAATAAATAAATTATTTTTGCACAATATAATAAATAAAATATTTGAAACAATCCACACATGTAATCCATCTAACTCAGCGGAAATGTACAATTTCATAGAGGGGAAGGTTGCGGGTTCGATTCCCACTATGCGCATATACTGAGATTTATTTCTCGTCGGCGAGTTCGGGTCTTCGCCGTTCAGGTTCGGTCGGAATGGGTCCAGGTTGAATTATATGTAGTTTTTTTAATTTGGAGTTTAGTCGACGACAACTCCTAGACGCTGGCTAAACCCTTAAGACTTTAGCTGACGACTTAAATGTTGTCGGCTAAAACAGATAGAGTTTAGCAGACGACCTAGTCGTCGGCTAAACTACAAAGTTTATATGACGACCTTCCGTCATTGCCGTCGCTAAACTTTAGCCGACCCACCTCGGCCGACCAGCGTCAACGGCCGACAATTATCGGCTTTAGCCGATGATTTTTTGTTGTCGGCCAAAGTCTAAATTTTGGTAGTGTGTATTACGCCGATGTTTATATCCTTCATTACACAAATATCCAATTCTACTCGTTATTAGATCGATTTTAAACAACTTGCAACAAAAATAGAATATCATGTCCAAGGAAATATAATATACCAACTGTTGTTACCCAAAATATTATCCGGAGATGATATGTTGGAATTGTCGAGTAACAAACAAAATGCGAGAGCACGTCCGTGAGGAAATAAATAACATAAGATTTGCGAGGGTTGTTAGTCCCGGGCTTGAATGCGCCCGCGAGATATTATTAATATAAATACTTGGGAGTACAAATATTAATGTTAGAGTACAATTACAATGAGTGTAAAGACCCTAGTTATCTTAGCTCTTGAGTGCTGAAGATTGCCGGAAGAACCAGAGTTGATGCTCTGTGAGTTCTTGTAACAATGATGGAGTGTTGTACTGACTGTGAGAAATCGACGGTCTCTCACTGTGTGATTTAGCTGAATGTCTGAGCTTCTCAACTTGTGAATCTCTTCGAATCTGAACTGTAGGGAGTTCTCGTTTCTGCCGACCGTCTTTTGGTTAAGAAGTTCTAAGAGAGAAATCCTGGATAGATTCAAGAGAAAGCCGAGAAAAAACCGGGAGCTTTCCAAGTGCTGGAGGCTCTCTATTTATAGAACTGGGAGTCGAGACGATTATACCACATCCGTCCTAATTGTTTCAACCCGTACAAGGATCTTTGTAATTTAATTGAGTAAACCTCTCGGGGTTTTGAGTTATATGTTTCAGGCATTTTCAATCCTTTAGGGACTTTCATGTAGATGTCATTATCAAGCGACCCATATAAGTAGGCAGTTACAACATCCATTAAGTTCACTCGAATCCCTTCTAAAATTGATAGACTGAGTAAAAATCTGAATGTCGTTGCATCCATTACCGGTGAATAAGTCTCTTCATAATCAATTCACGGTCTTTTTGAGAAGCCTTGTGCAACAAGGCGTGAATTGTATTTCACAACTTCATTTGGCAAGTCTGACTTTGATTTATTTGATGCTGTCTTTGGTTGCTCGGCCTTTATACCGATCGCCGTCGAGGCGTATAAATCGCCGCACAACAATTGCCCCCCCAGCTCGCTCCGATGTCGGAGACATGGGGTGAGGTGGTTCTACTAGTGATCGCTTAACTTAGACGAGTGACTCAGCATTTGAGGGAATAGACGATCGTTTTTGAACAGACTGGTTTTAAATTTGGACGACCTAGTCGATCGCTGAAATGAGCGGGAAATGACAGCGGGCTCGAAACTCCGCGGGGCCACGTGTCACGATGCGATTGGGGGAGTCCGACGGTTAGTTAAGACTCCTCGTCTGGCGTGTCCTTGAAACGACGCGTACGCGGGTTTTAAGGGAGGCATTGATTGCGACTTTATCCGACGGTTGCACTTCAGCCCTCGAGATTCTCCTTATTTGCACGGAAGCCCCCGCCTTCTCCTATAAAAGGGCAAGGGTTGCAGTGCAAACCTCTTTACGCGATTTTGTCGGAGAAGAAGATAGCCCAAATTTTTGAAGCTATGCCTGCCGATTGTCAATCGACTCAATCCTTTGGTAAGAAACAATCCTCTTTTTCCTCTGTGTTTTGAGAATGTCTGGGGTACCTACAATTTCTGAAACGGGCACCACCTCCGCCGTCGGGACTTCGACTGCCTGGTAAGGATCATCCGTGGAATTCCATATGGAGATAACTGCCGAGACTTTCCGCGCCGGTATTAATCCCGTAGAAGTCGAGGAACTGCTCAACGAGGCCGATGCTGCTAGGGAGGCGGCGACTGAGCAAAAACGCTTGCTGGTGGAGAAGGAGTTTGCGGTGAGGGCGTACTTGGAGCAACATAGCGCCTTTGGCCAAGCCTATTCTTCCTTTGCAGAAATTATGGAGAGATTGGCCGGTCCGCGTCCTATGTTCGACTATCGAGAGTATTCGATCACCCATCCCTATCAATCCGCGAAGCAGTCGCTGTTCCGGGTCGCGCAGCACTCTCCGTGGTCCCTTGGTCAGACCAGGAGCTCAGCGACCAGGAAGGACTTGGCCATCTGGAGGGCGAGGTACCATGTCCCTTCTGATGTGGACCTTTTCGCGCCTGCCGAGAATGAGCGAGCCGACCAACCTCCAGAGGGCATGGTCGCCGTGAATGAGGCGATAATGGAGGCTGGGCTGCGGTTCCCACTGTCATTTGCCGTCTCCAATTTGCTGGTCGCCTGGAATGTGGCGCCGCTTCAGCTAACGCCGAACGCCTGGCTCCAGATTATCTGTGCCCTCATTTTGTTCGGCGGTCACCGACTGTACCGCCTTCCCTCGCCGTTGGAGATGAACCACCTATTCAAACTAACGGTTCATAAGGGGTCCGTAGATGGCTACCATATCTAAGGCCATTCTGGCCGGGTGATCCTTGGGTCCCGAACAAGGTGCGGGGCGATCCGGCGAAATGGTTCTGGGTCGGCAGTGCATGGAAGGCATCCGCGAGCGTCAATCCCACGAGCGAGCTGGACATTCCCACCGACTTTTGGGAGAGGAATTCGAGTAAGGGTTCTGACTCTCCCTTTGTTCGGATATTTTCTGAACTGATCTAATTTGGTCTTCCTTTTGCAGGCTTCCATATTCCGGCGGCTGACGAGCTACCTTTTGACTTTCTGGTCGTCTGGGAGAAGATACGCAGTCTTCCGGACGACGATATAGACGCTCGCCGAATTAATAAAGAGAGTTGTTGGTTGTGTGCTCGGTTATTTCGTTTTCTGCGCCACCATTTGGTCCCAAGTATGAATTTCCACGATCTCCTTTTGTTTGGCGATCGTCCTTTTTGAGGAAGGTGCCTAACCATTGTTTGATCGTTTCTTTTTACAGAGGTCCATTTCTCTCGCTTCCTGGAGCCTCCACCAGAGATTGCCATGTCGAACCCTGGAGTCTTGAGTCACCTACACCAGAAGAAGTCGAGTCGAGTTCCCCCGGTGGCGCTACCTCTTATCCCGAAAGCGTGGCCTCATGTAGAGCCGATCGCTGCGGGGGATGAGGTTCAGGAGGAGGGACTCCGGCTGAACCGCAAGCGACATAGGTCGGGGGAACCCCCAGTCTCTGCCCCTGCTGGTGAGCCGCCGATCGCCGCGCCTTCGCCCACCGCGGTCCCCTTGGTGGATGAGCCTACGCTTTCGTTAGCTTTCCTGCAGGCCATGGCGATTGCCGAGGCTGAGACCCCTCACGGGAAACCATTCTTCGGCCGTGCCCCGAGAAATCCGAGAGGTAAGCTTTGTTTGTTTTGCCAAGTTTTGTCACTTGCGTAGGAGATGTGCTAACTTTTCTATTCTTGATGCAGGATCCGCTGCACTAACTCGGCTTACTCGCCGCTGGTATTGGATTTTCTCGCGAGCCGATCTCCTCGTGAGGCCTGTGACGTCCCGCAATACATCGCCCGGGCTGTTTCTGCTCTGCCGAAGGCCTGGACGACCGATTTGGATGCGATCGCCCGCCAGCGATAAGGGGACACGATACAGGCAGCCTTCGCTCTATCCCTCCAGGCGGCAACGATGGCTGCCCAAGCTGTGAAGGACTTCGAAGGGCACCCTTCTACTTCCCGTCTTCAGGCAAACCTCGAGGCTGCTCGGAAAAAGAACTCTGAGTTTACCGACAAGATCGTGGCTATGGATAAGGATTCCTTGGACGCGGCTAAACAGGCAAGTCAAGATCTTGAGCTGGCGAGATAGGATTCTGAGCGAGCCCGGGCGACGGTCGACCGGCTTCGAGATCAGCTGATAGAGGCCCGTCGGTCGTACACGGCTGCTCAGAAGGAAGCCGATCAGCTGAGGGTGACCGTCGCCCGGCTGACTAGTGAGCTGGCGTCGTCGAGGAGAGAAACGGATGCTAAGGAGTCCGAGGTCCATGGTGCACATCAGGCGGTTGTGGAGTTGAAAGGAAAGCTGGAGGCGACCGAGGCCGATCCTTTTCTCAACATGGAGTTCGTCAGCGAGTTGCCTACTACATGGCGTTCGCTGACTCACTCCGCGCCGCTAAGAAGGGAGGGCTGGAGGCCGGCCCTCTGGCTGAAAACTTCAAGGCTTACGTGCTGGAGCATCCTCTACATCCCGCCTTCTCCATGCCGATCTTGGACCTCTCGGATCTCGGCGTAGACCTGAGCTGGTACCCAATTCCCGAAAATCTCGTTCATCCTCGACGATATACGTTGTGACGGGGGGAGAGACGCGTCGCATTGTCCGAATATACTATGTTAGGTGATGGACCTTTGAGGGCGGGCGGACGTGTCCACAGATCTGTTTTGGAGGGCCCTTTGGCTACGCCCGCCTCGTATTTAAACGAAGGGCGAGCGATAGATGCCCAAAGGGACCTTGCACGGAGATAGAGAATGGTTCCATCGTCCTCCACAGCCATGTCGACACTGTTCTACCTCGGACTGTCATGTCAGATGACGATCCTCGACAGTATACATTGTGTAAGGGGAGGCGATCGCTTGCCTAGGTTCATGTTGATGACGAACTTTAGAGGGCGAGCGAGTCATCCTATGATTTGTTTTGGAGGGTCCTTCAGCTACGCCCGCCTCGTATTTAAACGAAGGGCAAGCGATCGCTGCCCAAAGGAACCTTACATGGATGGATCGTCAGTTTCATCGACCTTCGCGACCATGGCGGCACTTTTCTACCTCGGACCGTCATGTTGGTGGGCGATCCTCGACGGTATAGGTTGTGCTAGGGGAGGTGATCCCTGCCTAGGTCCATCATGTTAAATGACAAAATTTAGAGGGCGAGCGAGTCATCCTCCTTTTTCGAAGCATTGCTCAGGCAGTAGCCTTTGGTTTGACATGGTGGGAATCGGGGATAGACTTCCGAAGTCCCCACCTCTTGATTGAGGCATATAGATCCGGTCTCCGGGGTTGATCTAGAGGTCGACTCGTATGAGCATTCCGGCCTGTTCACGTTCGACTCTGGCGACCGTATCGGGAGATCGATGGGGCTCCAGCTAAGCCAATAAACTGTCCAGCTTGCCCTCCTCGAGCAATCTCCAGAGTTTTCTGAGGAGGTCGCGGCATTGATTGGTGCTGTGACCGGGACTCTTGTGGTAAGCATAATATTTATTGTGGTCCAGATGACCGTTGTACCTTATCGCCTTTGGCTTGCTTAGCGGTTCGCGTCCCTTGATGGCGTAAAAAATATGGGCCGGAGTTCGGTTGAACTTGTGGAGGATATGGGATTCCACATCCTCGAAGGCCTTGAAATCACCGGGTGGCTTGGCGACAGCCTTGTTGGTTTTGACTATCGCCGTCTTTCGGACGGGAGGCGACGTCCCCTCGCCTATGCGGAGGGTGAGCAGCCTCTGCTTGGCCAAAAAATCGGCAGCCTTAGCGCGGAAGATTGCGTAGGTCGGGGGGATGTCCTTTGTGAGGTGCCTAAACTTGGGTGAATAACCATAGAATCCCCCCAGGACCGAGTAGAGAGCGATCTCGTCGCTGATGGGCTCGCCGGTGAGGACTATTTCATCCACCCGGTCGATTTAATCTGCATCGGTCTCCTCTTCCCCCTGCCTGATTTCCATCATTAGGTGGGGGCCTTCTGGTCTGGCGACCTTGGCGGCGAAGAATGATACGAAGTCGCTCGCCAGTTTCTCAAAGGAATTGACCGATCGCGGTAGCAGTGAGATGTACCACCTATGGGCCAGATCGCCCAGTGTCAACGGGAATATTCGGCACCCGGTCGCATCTGATGCCTCACACCCGGTCATGTAAATCCGGAACTTGCTTAGGTGAGTCTCGGGGTCCGAACTCCCTACATACAAAGGTGTTTTGGGAGGAGCGATCCTTAGTTGCACGGGGGCAAGCTCTATGTGGACCGCAAGTGGCTCAGTCGGTCCGATGATCTTTCTACTGGCGCTTGCCCCAGTTTCAATGAGCGCTTTCATATCGTCGAGCTGGCGTTGAATAGCGTCCATCGCCGTGGCCTGGTTGCTCGCGACTAGGCGCTCGGAGCGGGAGCCGAGGCGATCATGTACTAATCCCCTAGCTCCGCTGTCGATGATGTCCTTGCCGCGTGGCTCGACTCTTCGGTGGATGGGGCCAAACGGCTGACCTATATTTGGTTCGGAGTTGGGTATGCCGAACTCCTGGTGACGGACTTGGATTCCGTCGTCTCGTGGTTGGGGCCAGAATGCCCCGGTCGCCATGATGGATCGCTTCCGAAGCGGCTGGAGATGGAACCATCCTGCCTCGCGAGAGCCTTTTCTCGTGAATCGGGGCTTTCTGACGATCGCTCGACCAGTAACCCCTTGAGATTCCATTTGCCCGCATGGCGGATGGCCGAGGGGGTTATAGCGGGCGCTGCGCATGCTCTCCGTCGCTCCCTTAGGATGGCCATAGCCTCCTCGATATGTTCCGCAGTTTGAAACTGGTCGAGTGAAAGGCTGGGGCCATCCCTCAGGTGCGGGATCGAGAGTCTCGCGTCGCCACGGCTACCCTATGCCGAAGGCTGGGGCTCAGAGTGAGCCGGAATATGACGTCCGGCGGTTCTAAGAGTGGCTCTCTTCGCTGTGGCGGCAAACACCATTATTCTGAAGGTTTTTCTTTGAAGAACAGTGAGTGTTTCTTCAAGTATATGACCCGGAGAACAGTGAGTGTTCTTCGAGACGGTAGGAATGAAAATGAAGGTTAAGATAGCCCCTCCTTCTAGCGCCAATTGTTGTTACCCAAAATATTATCCAGAGATGATATGCTGGAATGGTCGAGTAACAAACAAAATGCGAGAGTACGTCTGTGGGGAAGTAAATAACACTAGATTTGCCGGGGTTGTTAGTCCCGGGCTTGAATTCTCTCGCGAGACATTATTAATACAAATACTTGGGACTATAAATATTAATGTTGGAGTACAATTACAATGAGTGTAAAGACCCTAGTTATCTTAGCTCTTGAGTGCTGAAGAGTGCCGTAAGAACTAGAGTTGATGCTCTGTGAGTTCTGTTGTTGCCCAAAATATTTATCCGAAGATTAATACTGCTGGATGACGGACAACAAACAACAGTTGCGGGAGCACTTCCGAGAGAAGATAAATAATACAAGATTTGCCGGGTTTGTTAGGCCCGGGCTTGAATGCTCTCGCGAGATGTTATTAATACAAATATTCGTGGATACAAGTATTAATGAGAGAAATCTAAATACAATGAGTGTAAAAAGACTCTGTCGATCCGGCTCTTGAGCGAAGCTCGGTGTTCTTCGTCCCGCCGGTAATCTGCTCGAGGAGAAAAGGCCGGGAGAAGTAAGACCGAAAGAAAGCTGTTGCCAAGAGTTGGATGTTAGCCAAGTGCTTAATGTTTGCTTCTGTATTGCGTATGTATTGCAAGAATGTCCGAGAGAAACTCCAGGAAGCTGAAGGAAGCTGAAGCCTTTTTTGTGGTAAAGGTTCGATTCAGAAGAATTTCGGTCCCTGGACAAGTGCTGGGAGCCTTGTTTATATAGGGACAGCCGGGTCCTGTCTCAGAAGGGCCGACCGCCGGCTAATATTATAATGGGGCGATCTCTCGGGCACAAAGCTAAAGTCCAAGGAAGATGTCCGGGCCGTCGCTAAAGTCCAAGGAAAAGGCCGCCACACTGGCGGTCCAATAAGGAGCCATCACGTGTCCGAGTCGGGCCAACATGTGGCCCTACCGACAAGCTTTGACGGCTCCGTCTACCGGTGGAGGGAATCACAAGCTTTGGTCAATGGCCCGAGATTCGCGGATCTTGTCTCGGCCTTTGCACGTGGTGCCGCCTGAGGCTCGGCCTTCGCCGACCGGATGTCCATCGGTGGTGATCGACATGAGCTGGCCCCCGATCCGATCATCCGAGGTCGCCATCGGCCGGTGGATGGAGGTCGCCAATGGTCTCTGTCACCAAGGGTCGATCGGCAGATGCCGATAGAGGGTCGCGATGTCGGCCGCCAGAGTTTGGCCGCCGAGTACCGAGAGACGATCGTATCTCGAGGTCGATCGCTCGGCACCGGACTTGTCCTGACCTTCGGCCGTGCCTAGCATGTCCGTGGGTTAAGGCTCGGCCGCCCGATCGCTGTCGGCAGACTTGCCTCGGCCGCTCAGCGATTGGTCTGGCCGCTCGGCCTCGGAGGCGATCGCCGGCCGGAAGGTGTTAAATCTTGACACAACAATTGCCTCACCTTGCTCCTATGTTGAAGACATGGGGCGAGGTGGTTATTGGTGATCGTGTATGGATGAGGACGGGCGACTGAGCCGGCTTAGGACTCGGACTTGGGCTATCATGGTCGATCGGCTTAGCTATCTTTCGGTCTTGTACCGCAAAAACAACATTGGCCGATCCCCACGGAAACTTGGTGGTTTCGCTTGCTTGAGGAATCGTGCACGGTCGCGAGATCGATGGACCGACCCCATGACTGCATGTCTTGGTGCACGAAGACAATGAGTGTCTCGTGACTCACTTTTTTATGAGGGTCCTCTGTTAGGCCGCGCTCGCCTCGTATTTAAACGAAGGGCGTGCGGCCTCGGTCTAGAGGAGTCCTTGCGGCGGCGTCGGATGAATCAACTCCACGCCCGCGGCTTGTTAGCTCTGCTTCCACCTCGGCCAGCCATGGAGATGGCCGACCTCGACGGTGTACGTTGAGACGGGGTTGTGGAATGAGTCCACTGATTAATGTTGGAGAGCCCTTAGACTACGCCGGCCTCGTATTTAAACGAAGGGCGGGCGATCTCGGCCGAAAGGGACCTTGCATGGCCGGGCCAGTTCCATCGATCGCTGTGGCCATGGCTTTATGATGTGCGGTGGAGGCGATCTTATGCCTTAGTCCGTCATGTTATATGCTGGACTGTAGATGGCGATCGTGTCCACCGGGTTGCGGATGATGTTGCGATCTGGCCGGAAGACTGGCGATCGCCACTCGGCGGCCGATCGCTTTATTCGTAGGTCGAAATTGGCGATCGGGCGGCGGCTAGTCACTCATGTTAGAATGGACTGTAGGCGGGGATCGAGTCCTCCGGCTCTGCTGGGTAGTAGCGATCGGGCCGGGAGACTGGAGGTCGTCGTACGGGCGCCGATCGATCTACTCCTAGGCTGAGAAGAAGCCTTTGCCTGGACAGGAAATCTGCGGCTCTAGCCCTGAAGGCTGCGTAGGTCGTCGGCAGGGTCTTCGTGAGATGCCTGAACATAGGCGAGAAACCCTGAAAACCTCCTAGGACCACGTAGAGGGCGGTCTCATCGCTTACGGGCTCGCCGTTGAGGATGATCATGTCAACCCGGTCGATGTAGTCCGAGTCGGACTCTTCTTCTCCCTGCTTGATTTGCATCATGCGAAGGGGACCTTCTGGCCGGACGACTCGGGTGGCGAAGTATTCCGTGAAGACGTGCGCCAGCTCGTTAAAGGAGCCTATGGACCGAGGTGGCAATGAAGTGTACCACCGGTGGGCGAGGTCGTCCAGTGTCAGAGGGAACATTCGGCACCGGGTCGCGTCCGATGCCCCACACCCGGTCATGTAGATGTTGAACTTGTGCAGGTGTGCTTGGGTGTCCGATCGCCCTTGGTACACGGGTGTCGGAGGAGGAGCAATCCTGTGCTGCACCGGGGCGAGCTCGATGTCGATCACGAGCGGCTCGCTCGGCGCGGCGATCGTCTTGGTGGCGCCTGCCCCGGATTGCAGGAGCGCCTTCATGTCGTCGAGTTGGCGTTGCATCGCGGCGATCGCCGCGGCTCGGCTGCTTGCGGATCGGCTTTGGGAGCAGGGGCCGAGGCGATCGTGTACCGATCTCCGACTCCCGCCGCCGCGACTCGGGAATTCGACGAGCGGGAGCTGTGCGGCCGGATCGCCTTGTGGGATCCGGTAGCCGAGCTCCCGGTGACGGACACAAACTCGCTGCCTCGTAGCCGGGCCGGATCGCCCTGGCCGCTGTGTCGGGCCGCCGCCTGTGCGATCGAAGACAGACGTGCCCCGGCTGCCGAGCGTCTTTTGTTGCGTGCGAGATCCTCCTGGAGATTGCTCGTCCAGTAGTGCATTGAGCTTCCGCTTGATCTTCCTGCGAGAGACCGGGGTGGCGGTAGGTGGAGG
The DNA here is from genome assembly GCA_033398695.1 of Orobanche coerulescens. Classification (NCBI taxonomy): domain Eukaryota; kingdom Viridiplantae; phylum Streptophyta; class Magnoliopsida; order Lamiales; family Orobanchaceae; genus Orobanche; species Orobanche coerulescens. The sequence continues at coordinate 69,048,684 of CM065810.1, forward strand.
CGCGTCGAGAGCACTCCGTCGCTCCTGAATGACGGCTATGGCCTCTTCGATTTGTTCATTGGTTCGAACCGATCGAGCGAGAGGCTCGGACCGCCTTCCCGGACGGTCGAGCGCCTCTCGATCATGGCGGCTACCTCCCACCATCGGGCCGCGCTCGACCGGGACGGAAGAGGGGTCCGGCCGCCGGGTCAGCGGCTTTCTTCGACGCGAGGCTAAGACATGTTTTCTCAAGGATTTCTTTGAAGTGCGGTGAGTGTCACTTCAAGTATCCGCCTGAGAACAGTGAGTGTTCTTCTGACGGTAGGTATATAAAATCGAGGGTCGATCCCCTTCTTCTAGCGCCAATTGTTGTTGCCCAAAATATTTATCCGAAGATTAATACCGCTGGATGACGGACAACAAACAACGATTATGGAGCACTTCCGAGAGAAGATAAATAATACAAGATTTGCCGGGTTTGTTAAGCCCGGGCTTGAATGCTCTCGCGAGATGTTATTAATACAAATATTCGTGGATACAAGTATTAATGAGAGAAATCTAAATACAATGAGTGTAAAAAGACTCTGTCGATCCGGCTCTTGAGCGAAGCTCGGTGTTCTTCGTCCCGCCGGTAATCTGCTCGAGGAGAAAAGGCCGGGAGAAGTAAGACCGAAAGAAAGCTGTTGCCAAGAGTTGGATGTTAGCCAAGTGCTTAATGTTTGCTTCTGTATTGCGTATGTATTGCAAGAATGTCCGAGAGAAACTCCAGGAAGCTGAAGGAAGCTGAAGCCTTTTTTGTGGTAAAGGTTCGATTCAGAAGAATTTCGGTCCCTGGACAAGTGCTGGGAGCCTTGTTTATATAGGGACAGCCGGGTCCTGTCCTGTAGCGGCCGACCGCCTGCCGGCTAATATTATAATGGGGCGATCTCCTGGGCTGTCAGGCTAAAGTCCAAGGAAGATGTCATTGGGCTAAAGTCCAAGGAAAAGGCCGCCACTGGGCGGTCCAATAAGGAGCCATCACGTGTCCGAGTCGGGCCAACATGTGGCCCTACCGACAAGCTTTCGCGGCTCGTCTACCGGGTGGAGGGAATCTGTCAGGCTTTAGTCAATGGCCCGAGATTCGCGGATCTTGTCTCGGTCTTTGCACGTGGTGCCAGTCTTGAGGCTCGGCCTTCGCCGACTGGATGTCCATCGGTGGTGATCGACATGAGCGGTTGTCCCTGACTGATCATCCGAGGTCGTCATCGGCCAGTGGATGGAGGTCGCCAATGGTCTGTCACCAAGGGTCGATCGGCAGATGCCGATAGAGGGTCGCCAGATGTCGGTCGCCAGGAGTCGGTCGCCGAGTACCGAGAGACGATCGTATCTGAGGTCGATCGCCGCACCGGACTTGTCCTGGGACCTTCTGGCCGCTGGCCTAGCATGTCCGTGGGTTAAGGCTCTACGCCCGATCGCCGGTCGGCAGACTTGCCTTGGCCGCCGCGCTTGGTGGCCGCTCGGCCTCGGAGGCGATCGCCGGTCGGAAGGTGTTAAATCTTGACACAACAAGTTCTCGTAACAACGATGGAGTGTTGTGCTGACTGTGAGAAATCGACGGCGTCTCACTGTGTGATTTAGCTGAATGTCTGAGCTTCTCAACTTGTGAATCTATTCGAATCTGAACTGTAGGGAGTTCTCGTTTCTGTCGACCGTCTTTTGGTTATGAGGTTCTGAGAGAGAAATCCTGGATAGATTCAAGAGAAAGCTGAGAAAAAATCGAGAGCTTTCCAAGTGCTGGAGGCTCTCTATTTATAGGACTGGGAGACGCTGGGCGATCTCCTCTGCTGTATTATAATAAGTAGGCGATCGTCTTTTAGCACATGGGTTGGTCTCCTTAGAGTCCGCAGTAGCTGCTGGCAGCCGGAAGTACGAACCAATGAGAAGCCAACACGCGTCTATGTCGCTGTCCTGGGAAGCCCCATCTAGGACCTTTCGGCGGGTCTGTCGGTAGGTGAGGCCGTCCTTGTCACTGACAACTGCTGATGGGCTTGAGTCAACGATCCTTATTTTGTGGCGCCATTCGTGGATCTGCACATAGGTCCTTGCTCTGTGATCCAGTCTTCGTAGACTTGATGGACGATGGCCTTATACGTGGCATAGGACGGTCATCCTCGGTCGGGCTCAAGAGTCGATCGCTGGGTGCCAAAAGGCGATCGCTCCGGACGTCGATCGCTCGGCACCTGATCCTGGTCTGGACTCTTCGCTTGGCAAGTCTGCCTTTGATTTATTTGATGTTGTCTTTGGTCGCTCGGCCTTTATACCGATCGCCGTCGAGGTGTATAAATCGCCGCACGACACCAACCATTTCCTATCAGATGTTGTTGGAAATATTAGATATGATAGATGAAATGGGGCCGTTTTGAGCAGCCCACTTGAGAGGAAATTTTGAGTGGGATCGACTACGAGTTAAAGTCGGGACTTAGTTGGAATACGTAGTACTCCATACGAGGTTTCCAAAACATATAAGAACACTCAAAATGATTGAGGTATGAATGAGATATAATGTTCCAAAGTGAACCCTTTAGAAATGGGTTTGGGATGCTATCCCACATTGGAAAAAGAAGAGAAAAACTGTGAGTATATAAGGAGCAAAGCTGCTACACACACATACAAATGCACACACAAATGCACACCCCTGCTTTGTAGGGGTTGTACCCTGCTTTATAGGTAGTATGGGTACAACCCCTACTACGCGGGGTACAACCAAACAAAGCAGGGGTGTGCATTTGTGTGTACATTTGTATGTGTGTGTATCATTATTCTATAAGGGGATGTGGACAAAGTCATGTTCAAAAAGTGAGACATATGTGGATGTGTGACTAAGCGCCCCTCGCGCACACACACGCGCGCGCGCGCCGCCGCTGTCCATCCGGCCGGCTCGGCTCGGCTCGGCTCGATCTCGGTCGAAGGGTGATTTGGACGAAATGTACCTCAATTAATAAATTCCGAATTTTTCGGATCTGGATAAAATCGAATTAAACAGATATGGATAAGTATTCAGATACCAATCCTGATCGGTTTAGAGTTCCTCCAGATACCAATCCTGGTCGGTATAGAGTTCCTCCAGCACACAACCTCCTCCAGCCTTCACCTATAAATACCGGCTTGAGGGGCTCATTTTTTACACACTGCAGACATACACTTCGAGAGCCTTTCCCAGACAGATTTCTTTTTCCTTCTTTGTTTTTCTTTCGGATACTTTCAGTCGGTGATAGTAGACAGATTTATTCTAGTTCGTTGAGGGTGCAGCGCATCATCGATTCACTACATCGAGCTGTTGTTTTATCCTGGGAGGCAGACGTCATACACCGTGGTGAGGGCGAATTTGGTTTAAGGAGACAGATACTCTGGACTCAACAACAACCCTTCCACTCGTTTACGCGAACGGAAATTTTCCGTTTTTGCTAACCGATTTTTTGCAGGATTTAGATAAAATATATATTCGATATATATTTATATTCTGTTATTTTTCAAGTAAGCGTTTTCAAAATTATTCAACAATGTCTACCCATTTGTCATTATACGTGTATAACATCATGAATCAAAATGCCTTTTGTTGCTATTTTTAGGAAAGCAAGATACCATCCCCTGTTTGTGGGCCAATTTCTACCAAGTATCCTCTCATTTTCTAACTAATATTTTTCCACTTTCGAGAATCTTCCAAATTGTCTTCTCCATTTTGTTCACCCATGTCGGCTTCTTCATTCAATCCATCCAAATTAACTTCTTCATTTGATTCCCCTACATTGCTTTCTTCGTTCATGTCATTTAAATTGACGCTCTCATTCACTTCCTTATTTCCATTATCAGTTTGTTGTTCTTCAATCATCAAATCATCCACCAATTCATCTCCTTGTGTTCCGTTACTTCTAACAAAGTACTTGTTAATATCTCCAACTTGACTTTGAATTAGTGCCAATTCTTTTTGTTTATTTTCTCAGTTGAGCCCCATATAAACATTTTTGAGGTTCTTTCAATATTTTTGTCGTATTGTATCTATAAGTTAATAAAATAAATAACTATTAAATTCTCGGCATCATTAAACACCTAAAAACCTAAATGGCTAAACTAACATGAGTTGTTCTCAATCAATAAACAACAAACAAGTATATAACAAACAAAAAAAACTACCCAACCTTCATCAAAATTCCTCAATAGTACCAATTTAATAATTAAAAAATCAAACACTTGTTTATTGATAAAATATGAACCTACTGCATAGGTTAATTAACAAAATCCACTACACAAATAATAGAATCGATTACTGGGTAAATCGAGATCATTGTGAAAACTAAAAGTATGAAGAAAAGGCTGAATATCAGTTTATCACAAATGTTGCCAAAACAGAGATAAAATAAAAATAAAAATAAAATACATAGTACATTTCTCGGTGCTGTTTTGGGGTCAAGCAATCATGTTTAATGTCTTTGACGGCTGCCCGAGCCTTAGCCCTTGCTCTAACTTCCTCCCTTTGATTTCCTATCCAGTTAAGAACACATAATGGAAAAATGGGGATTTAGAGTGATCTTAATTGATTTTAGGGAAAATTACATAAGCTAATACATTTTAATTGAATATTACAAAAATAATACAATCAAAGAATAATTACATTAATACCAGATTTTGGGTATTTATTTACATAAAACAATGCTGTTTGCCTTTAAAGCGATGGTTTCAATTATGCTCTCTCCGTATCCCATGAAAGACGCAATTGATAAGATTGAAGACATTTATTTGTGATAATATTTATGACATCTATAAATAGGAGTAAATGTGTTTAATATTGCAAATTTAAACAAGTCAATTGATAAATAAGGCGTTCAGATTAATAGCTTATCTCTCTCATTAAACACTGTCCCATACACACACTTGCCTAACAACACAAATGACGTCGGAGGAGTGAAGGGCGAGGGACGACTCAATAATGGGGGACGACGACGGTCGCGGCAGCCATAATTGTGACGAGAGGTGGACGAATTGCAAGGAAGATGACAACTGTAATATCCGCAATTTCGGATTTCGGTAATTTTCTTTTTTGGCAAGAATCCATTTTGACGACTCGCTTGGGACCGTTTCATCATTCTGGGAATGATTAATTCTGCACTTTCTGTCATCCGAATTTGTTTCGGTGTTGTTTGGTTGAGTTCCGTGTTTCTTAACGACTTTTCCGCACTCGAGTTCGATTCTTTTGAATCTCGTTCGAAACTACTGTTTCGAGTTTCCCGTAAGTCCGTTTAACTTTGTTAGACGTGTTGTGAACTTCGGTTTGGTTATTCGATCACGTATCGTGATTTTCGGGCGTTTTGTGCCATTTTATAATTTTTCCAAAGTTGTGGGTATCCGTATACGTATTTGTTATCTCGACCCTTTTTATGGTCGCGTGTGAGTTTGATTGTAAGTTAAACTCTTGGTATGATCTTATTCTGGAGTTTTCCGTGCGTATCTTGATCTTGGTATTTCGATCGGAGGGGTCCGTTGTTGTAACCAGCTTTGAGAGTACTACTGCTCTAGTTTTGGGTGCATTAGCGCACGCTAAGGGATATCCTTAGTGCACGCTATCGAACAGCAGGGTCTGAATTCAGTAGCTGGAATCAAGTCGTTAGCGCACGCTAAGGGCAGGTCATTAGCGCGCGCTAAAGTGCTGTGGTTAGCGCGCGCTACGGGTTTGGTAGCCCACGCTAACTAATGGTTCGAGGGAGTCCAGTGGCTACTGGACTGGTTCTGGAGGATTCGTTAGCGCATGCTAACTCTTGATGGTTAGTGCACGCTAACTGTGCTTTTTGGCAGAACGATTGTTCTGATGTCTCGATAGCGCACGCTAATCAGGTAAGATTAGCGCACGCTAAGGTGTCCAGTATAAAAACTGGACAGCAGTCTTTAATCTTCATTTTCTTCATTTTATTTTCTTCCTCCGCGGGTTTGAGATGTGGCGACTAGGGTTCGCGACTTGGGCTAATTTTCGTCCATTCCAAGATGTTTTAGAGCATCCTAGGTGATTATAACATCATCTAATCCATTGTTCTTCGCCGAATCAAGGTATTTTTCTTGAATCCCTAGAGTTGACTTTTTGGGAGTTTTGTTCTTGATTTCGTTTTCTATCCATTTTTGATAAACCGATTGTTTAATTATGTTGTTAAACATATCCTATAGATTGTATATCCATATTTCGGTTTGGAATTCCATTTTCATGTTTTGGTCAGTCGATTTGCATTCTTGGCCGTTTTGGGGGAAACCCTTGAACTTTCATCGTTTGTTCTTTGATTTTATGTCCGTTGAGGACACTTGAATCGGGCTCTGGCCCTGTGAATTGTTGTTGGATCTATTTGTGAAAATAAAACATTTGGGCTGTGAACCCTGTTGATTTTGGAAAGAGAAGGATTTGAAAATCCTGAGTTGTTTCTATCAAAACTCCCTATGGCATTTTAAATCACTTTTTAAATTGTTTCCCTTGACTTGGGATCTTTCGATTTTGGAAAGTTTTACCTAAACTCTCGCCTCGGGAAGTATTTTCGTTATGTTTAAATCTTTGAGGATTCCTGGTTGTTATTATTCTTGGAACTTGAATTGTATGGCTCGTATTTGCACTTTGTCCTTGCACTAGCAAAACTGTAGAGTTTTGCTAACCCCCGAGTATTCGGGGGGTGGATATCTGTATTGCATTCAGGTTTTGGAGCATAGCACAGGGTCGGCATGAAAGATGATGAAAGATAAACGATACTAATCACACGAGGATCCATATGATGTCATTGGTTTAGTTGTATTTCATTTTCGCTGCAGTATTCTTTCCCGTTGTATGGGAGTGTGTTGTATTCGACCCCCCCTGCGTTGGCATGTAATATGTTTGAGTTGTATGTAGTTATTGAAAGACTAAATCGGTCTACTGAGTCATTCTAGCCTTAAAGGCGATGTTTAGATGTTTGATTTTAGTTACCAGCCTGGTAGATCCTCGAGGAGAGGGTCTAAGGCGTGTAATATCCCTGAGTGGATTAGGGGTGTTACATAAATGGTATCAGAGCTTTAGGTTGTGGAAACCTAGGCTATCGGGTCAAGTGGTGTCTGTTGAGTTTTGTCTCGTCGGATTTTGTCTGACTGAGTCGTGTCGCGACGCGTCGTCTGAGTTTGTTGGTCGTGATTAGTATCTTGGGGCGATCATCATCTTCGTGCGACCTGTGGATGTAAGTCTCCCTTCTTTGTGTTTGTGCCTCGTCTGATGCGAGTTACAGGTATGATTATGAGTTAATTAACGGAATCCTCTTATGGATTTTGATTTCGTGATATGTGGTTATTTGACTCTCATATTTCGTTCATATGAGGAGTAGTGTTGCTGGATTGTGCATGTTGGACTGTATTTCTTTTATCCGATGTGTGAGTTCTTTTGTAATGACTTTCGGTATTTTACCACCTGAGTTTTATTTCGAAAACCGATTCCCTTAACCGAGTTTTTGTCATTATTGCCTTGATCCTTTTGGCGAAATTCTTATGATGGTATTTAGTATTTTGTAAATGGCTTTTGTGAGTTTTTGAAATATTATCGTCATCGGCTTTTTTTTGGCATTTTTGTAAATAATTTTTAGCGTGGTGGGTTCCGGTGCGGGACCCACGGCGCTATAATGTTCCATGTATTTACCTGAATTTTTTGGGCATTCTAGCCCATTGAATTATCTTTGAAAACCTTAAGTATCTTAGAAAATAAATTTCGAGACGTACTTCTAAAATGAGTTATATTCTCGTGGTACATCCAAGGTGCCTCAATATGTTTCAAAATTCTTCTACCTCGAGGGCCAAAATGTTTTGAGATATTTTCAATGTTTTAGAAACACTTTTACTTAGACCCTAGGGTCGAGTATTCTGAAAGTTTTTCACTAAGAGAAAGTGTCCTCATTTTTATTAAATGCGAAATGGTTCTCCAAAGTCTCGATAACGATGTTTCACGTTTGTACTTTTTTTTTGAAAGGTGATACTCAAGATCAACCGGTGTTTTTCTAAATTATTTTCAAAAGGAGATTTTCGTTTTTAAAACCTATCCATTCCCGTTTGAGGGCTGGGTATGTATGTATGATGTTCGCGTTGTCGTTATGATATTTGCTCCCGAGTATGATCGAATTGGTGGCATGAACGTCGAGACGTTGCCACGCATTTGTTGTACTAGCCCTCTGTGAGAGGTGTGAACTGGTGTTTACTGTTTCTCGCCTCGTGGTGATTTGCGTGTTGTCGCATGAGTGTGAGTTGTTAAAGCTTGAATTTTTGTGCGTTTATGCATATGGGTGATTGTTTCATGATGTTTGTGATTGTGTGCTGGCTATCGTTCGGGCCGTTGTAATCGTCGAACGATGCCGTTGTTGTTGTGATTTTTGTATGCGTTGATATGTTATGCTGAGTTGGCATCTCCGGTATGTTATTTTGCGGTGTTATGTTCCATTGTATCTAGCATCTGTATTTTCGGTGTGCCGAGCCGAGGCATTTCAACCGTGATGTGCCGGGGGAATGTATGTGCAATTTGTCCTTCCTCGCCTGTGATGCGTTTCAAGTGCGGACTCGAGGGACATCATGTTCAGTTTTGTGAGTTGATTACCGAGCCTTCCGAGGCACGGACTTGAGCATTGATATCAGGACTGGCTCCGAGGAGTCCCTGAGGGGCGTGGTCTATTAGTTGTATGTTATGTTATTTCCTTACCTTGTTGTTTCGAACTTCGGAAATTAAGTTCTTTTATTCGAAGTGGATCGGATTTGGAACTTCTGTATTTTCGACTCTGTCGACTCGTTTATGTTCGTTAACATTTTCTGAGCTTGCCCTGTCTCTTGCTTTTGTTGATCGAACGAGGGTGGTATTGTTTCGGAATTACTCGTTTGTCATTGTGACTTTTCAATTGCTATTCCCTTTCCTGTGGATCTTATGTGAGTGCACATCTTGCTGTTTTCACCGGATCATGTTTTGTCTCGAGTCGAGATGTGAACCTCGGAGTTGTCGGTTGAACCTTATCGTTCTTCGTGATCCGAACATGATTGTTCGATTTTTATTGTCTCGATCGTTGTGGTTCGATCTTTGATTGTTCAGTTTTTGTTGACCCCATTTCGTGATTGTTGAGCATTCAGACTCCTTCCTAATTTCTTTAAGTTCGGGAAATTAGTATCGTTTTCGATCTTCCAACCCTTGGACGGTGGAATTCCGTATTTGTTCAGCCATTGGCTCGTGTGTTGATTGATGTACCGTTAGGTTGGTCAATCATGTTGATTTTCGTTCGTTGTGTTTTGGCGATTGTTCGGATAATCGACTTGATTGTATTATCTGTTTGATGATGCTTGACACTTGTTGGTTTTATTATGTTTCTACCATTGGCGTTGTGTTGGTCGTCATGGAGCGCGTTTTCACGCCGTATAATCCTTTGTGTTGCTTGTAATGTTTCGCCGTTGGGCGTAAGTTACACGTTTCTTGTGTATCTCGTTGAGTTTTCCTGGCGGGATATTGCTTCTCCCTACTTGTTTTAAGTTTCGGGACGAAACTTCTTTTAAGGAGGGTAGAATGTAATATCCGCAATTTCGGATTTCGGTAATTTTCCTTTTTAGCAAGAGTCTGTTTTGACGACTCGCTTGAGACCGTTTCCTCATTCTGAGAATGATTAATTTTACACTTTTTGTCATTCGAGTTCGTTTCGGTGTTGTTTTGTTGAGTTCCGTGTTTCTTAACGACTTTTCCGCACTCGAGTTCGATTCTTGTGAATCTCGTTCGAAACTACTGTTTCGAGTTTCCCGTAAGTCCATTTAACTTTGTTAGACGTGTTGTGAACTTCGGTTTGGTTATTCGATCACATATCGTGATTTTCGGGCGTTTTGGGCCATTTTATAATTTTCCCAAAGTTGTGGGTATCCGTATACGTATTTGTTATCTCGAACCTTTTTATGGTCGCGTGTGAGTTTGATTGTAACTCAAACTCTCGGTATGATCTTATTCTGGAGTTTTCCGTGCGTATCTTGATCTTGGTATTTCGATCGGAGGGGTCCGTTGTTGTAACCAGCTTTGAGAGTACTACTGCTCTAGTTCTGGGTGCATTAGCGCACGCTAAGGGATATCCTTAGCGCACGCTATCGAACAGCAGGGTCTGAAGTTAGTAGCTGAAATCAGGCCGTTAGCGCACGCTAAGGGCAGGTCATTAGCGCGCGCTACAGTGCTGTGGTTAGCGCACGCTACGGGTTTGGTAGCGCACGCTAACTTGTAGTTCGAGGGAGTCTAGTGGCTATTGGACTGGGTCTGGAGGATTCGTTAGCGCATGCTAAGTCTTGATGGTTAGCGCATGCTAACTGTGCTTTTTGGCAGAACGATTGTTCTGATGTCTCGATAGCGCACGCTAATCAGGTAAAATTAGCGCACGCTAAGCTGTCCAGTATAAAAACTGGACAACAGTCTTTAATCCTCATTTTCTTCATTTCTTCTTCTTCCTCCGCGGGTTTGAGACGTGGCGACTAGGGTTCGCGACCTGGGCTAATTTTCGTCCATTCCAAGATGTTTTAGAGCATCCTAGGTGATTATAACATCATCTAATCCATTGTTCTTCGCCGAATCAAGGTATTTTTCTTGAATCCCTAGAGTTGACTTTTTAGGAGTTTTGTTCTTGATTTCGTTTTCTATCCATTTTTGATAAACCGGTTGTTATTTAATGACACTGTTAAATATATCCTATAGATTGTATATCCATATTTCGGTTTGGAATTCCATTTTCATGTTTTGGTCGGTCAATTTGCGTTCTTGGCCGTTTTGGGGGAAACCCTTGAACTTTCGTCGTTTGTTCTTTGGATTCAGCGACTTTAGGTCGTGCTATGGAATTCATTTTCATTGTTGTTATTGTTGTTTGTAGTTTATTGTCGCAGGTTAGCGCTCGGTGGAGTCGGCGGGTTCGTAATCGGTTCGTGCCAACCTACTTCGATCGGTTCTTCGCGTTTGTGGTTACTCGAGGCAAGTACCTTGTCCATACAATTCTTGTTTTATGGATATGATAATTAGTGATCGTCTCCTTGTGTTTATTTGATCGTTTGAATTTCACTTTCAAAGATTCGGTTAGCCTTGTTAAAGGCCCTCTTTCAAAACGCGTGTGTTTTGTGGACATTGTGTTCGTGGATGGTTACGTGAATTACTATGAATACACTTGGTGTTGTCGTTGTGCTTTGATGATATATATGTATATATTATCTCATATCGGTGCGTTGTGATTTGACCATTGCGTCGTGCATTGTGTTTGTTGCCTTTGAGTGAATTACTTGGATATTATTGATGTGATATGTTATTTGTGTGAATGTGTGGATATGGTTGAAGGTCTACGGTGACACATGGCACGTTATCATGTGGTCAGGATGCAACAAGTGATTGATCCAACCGTGAGAGCCTGAGATAATCTACGGTGACACATGGCTTGTGATCATGTAGTCAGGATGCAACAAGTGATTGATCCAACCGTGAGATATGGTGTATGATTTGTTTAGCTAGCCAGCTCGGGAGGGTCCTTAGAGGCCTCGGGTGGGATTTGTGGCTTCGTCCCCGGTCCTAGGCAATGCATGTGCGTGATTTGTTTTATGATCGTGGCCAGCTCGAGAGGGTCCTTAGAGGCCTCGGGTGGGATTTGTGGCTTCGTCCCGGACCTAGGCGATGCTTGTATGTGATTATGTTGTATTGATTTTATGTCCGTTGAGGACACTTTAATCGGGCTCTGGCCCTGTGAATTGTTGTTGGATCTATTTGTGAAAATAAAATATTTGGGCTGTGAACCCTGTTGATTTTGGAAAGAGAAGGATTTGAAAATCCTGAGTTGTTTCTATCAAAACTCCCGATGGGATTTTAAATCACTTTTTAAATTGTTTCCCTTGACTTGGGATCTTTCGATTTTGGAAAGCTTTACCTAAACTCTCGCCTCGGGAAGTATTTTCGTTATGTTTAAATCTTTGAGGATTCATGGTTGTTATTATTCTTGGAACTTGAATTGTATGGCTCGTATTTGCACTTTATTGTTGCACTAGCAAAACAGTAGAGTTTTGTTAACCCCCGAGTATTCGGGGGGTGTATGTTTGTATTGCATTCAGGTTTTGGAGCATAGCACAGGGTCGGCATGAAAGATGATGAAAGATGAACGATACTAATCACACGAGGATCCATATGATGTCATTGGTTTAGTTGTATTTTATTTCCGCTGTAGTATTCTTTCCTGTTGTATGGGAGTGTGTTGTATTCGACCCCCCCTGCGTGGGCATGTAATATGTTTGAGTTGTATGTAGTTATTGAAAGACTAAATCGGTCTACTGAGTCATTCTAGCCTTAAAGGCGATGTTTAGATGTTTGATTTTAGTTACCAGCCTGGTAGATCCTCGAGCAGAGGGTCTACAGCGTGTAATATCCCTGAGTTGATTGGGGGTGTTACAACAACGAGGGTGACAAATACATATGATGGTGGTTCAATGGCCTCCTCCCCACGCAGATCAGATTTATTCATATCTCTGGACAGCTTTCTCTCGCCGCCATTTATGGCTTTTAAGCGGCAATCTGTAATACCACCGGTATTTCATGGCCCAAAACGTCCGAAATACATGATAAATGATCGAAACAACAAGACAAAGCTCGCAACATATGTAATAACATTAAATGAACTTACGAGAAACTAGAAATAACAATTTTGGATGAGATTCGCAAGAATCGAACTCAAGTGCGGAAAAGCCGCTTAAGAACACGGAACTTAACAAAACAACACCAAAACGAACTCGGATGACAAAAAGTGCAGAATTAATCATTCTCGGAATGACGAAACGGTCACAACAGAGTCACTAAGATGGACTTCCGCCAAAAAAAAAAGAAAATTACCGGAAATCGAAATTGCGGATATTACAGTTTCCAGCCGATAAACTCAAACATATAACATTATTATAATGTCCATATGTCAATGTAATCTATCTATGTCCAATCAACAACCGTACATGTATCTGTTCAGCTAAATTGGAATGGAGCCTCCAGAAAAATGAGGCATTTGTGTTTGCACACCTAGACACTGCCGACAAAATATAGGCTGAACCTTTAAGTAATGTCACGAACCTAAGTAGATCAAGCTATATTGAGAGTTTTTATAGGAGTAGAATGCTAAACATGACCGCGGTGGAGTTAAACGTCATTGATAAAATCCTAAATGGAACATCAAATGGAAATCAGGTGTTTTTGTTCGTGGCATTGTTACACCTACTTAGACCTAGACTCTATTAAGAGGTTTTGTGGGGCCATGCCAGGTTTCCAGCCGACAAACTCAAACATATAACACCATTATAATGTCCATTTTTCAACAAAAACACCATTGCTATGTCTTTTTATTGTACAGCTCCTGTATGCATCGAACAAACGCGGTAATAAAATCCTAAGAGGAACATAAAATGAATATCATGTATTTTTGTTCATGGCATTGTCACACCTACTTAGACCCAGGCTCTATTCAGAGATTTCGTGGGGCCATGTCAGATTTCCAGCCGATAAACTCAAGCATATAACATCATTATAATGTCTACTCGTTACTGCAATCTATCTATGTCCAATCAATGACTGTACATGTAGCTGTTCAGCCAGAATCAAATGGAACCTTTAAAAAAAGCAGACAATTGTGAAGATGTCATATGTTTTTGTTAGTGGAATTGTTACACCATTCAAGACCCAGGCTCTATTCATAGGTTTTGTGGGGATATGTCAGGCTTCCAGCCGATAAACTCGAACATATAACATCATTACAATGTTTATTTTTCAACAGAGGCCAGTCCCCCACATAACAAAAAGCTAGAGGAGACGTACCTAGAGCCAATGATTACTGAGAAATTGTAAATGGAACCGCAGATGGAATCTGGAAGCCGTCCAAACATATAAATCAAATCTAGATAAATAATGTATATATGAACAAAACATAATACGGAAGAAGCTTACAGCCGAAAAATGAATATGTACAAACGTTGCAATAGATAGGTAAATACTATATACAAAAATGAACAAATTATTTGCAAGGATAAAACATAAACAAGGTAGTTCAATAATCGAAATAATTTTTTGTACGTTAGAAAACCAAAACAGGGAAATAATTCGTAGCCTGAAAGATAAATACAATTCTAATATAAAAATATACCTAGAGAAAAAAAATAGCAGAACATTTGTTGCTCTTGGTGTGGAATACCATCTGTTGAGCAAAATAAAAAAGCTCTAAATGAAAATATGAGATAACCAAAATCTAGACGTGTCGAAGCTACATTTGAACCTCTGCACGTGGAACAAAGCAGAGCATGAGAATACTTAAGTTATCTCATAGCAGGAGCCATGTAAATATCGTACGTGCATAACAGGGAAAAACAGGCCAGACCGTAATTTTTTTTCCCGACATGAAAAAAATTGTTGTGAAAATAAAAAGCCATGGCAAGCCTGAATAAACCCGCTTTTAACAAAGAGTGGCAGAAAGTTATTGACGCCAAAGGAGCAAAGAGAGGCGACTGCGTTCATCTATGGAGTTATCATAAGGACAACAACCTATGCCTGGTTGTCAAATTCTATCATTTGTAATCGTCAACATAATGTACTTTGTATTATGAATATATCGTTATTTTGATTCTACTCGAATAATTTTATTCATGATTTTATTAAAGGAGGATGGTCCGCTGTTTAAAGTTTTTGTTAATTACAAAGACAACCCGTAAGACCTAGCTGTATTCCAAAATTACAAGTACCCATCACGAGCACTCTTTTAAAGTTGATACAACTAATTAAGAGGAATACACAGCTCAAGGTATATTTATTGGCAAGGGTGCCCCGGTATACCTGCATTTTTTAAAACATTTAAGTTTCTTTTTTGTAAAGAGTATACACATAGGCAAAAAGAGCCAAAGGACAACACACATATCTACATGAATGATTATAGGTACGTGACGTTGTTATACTGATCAGACCAGTCCTTTTAAGGAGTTGTAATCGTCCTCCGAAGAGTCCTTTCAATTGCAAGGTCGATCTATATACCTCTAATCTCAAGAAAGAATACAGTCTAAATCTCAAACAAAATAACGTAATTTGTCATAAGATAATCTCAGAGAGAACCAAAAAACCTGCATTTGGTTTCACAAAAAAGTAGTCACGGATGTAAAAAGGCTAATATCATTAATGAACTAAACTAAATCCCAGAGACTGGCATACCAAACTAAATGTCCCAAAAATATCAGAACCGATTATGTGTAAATGGACCATGCTAATTTACCTCCTTGAAAATACACACACGACACATACACACACATGTACATAGGCCTCTGTGGAGTTATCGTACGGTAAGAAGATAACGTGTCCTATTGCAATAATATTAAACCTTATGGGTGGTTTTGGAACATAAGTATGTGTTTTTGTAAGTTGACCAAACTCTGGCAGTACCTTTTATTATTAACTGTAAATGTAGTTACAAAATACTACCTGACCTTTTGACAGGCAGCAATCGCCGGAATCGAAAGATCTGGAAGATCGATATTGCTACTAATACTGACTGTAGTGGAAAGAAAGGAGATTCTATCATTGGAAATCAAAATAATAACAATAATAATAATGATAATGTGTAAAGAAGGAAACTAAATAGATGTCAACGAGAGCCAAGCACCTCTCATCCAGAAGAAGCCCGAGAGGTCGGACGTACATAAAGACCAGAACCGGCTGTGCGATAGCAAGAACTAGAAACTGGTGGAATTCCTGACTGAGGTTATAAAATGCACTCCACAAAATTGGCAAGCATGAATAAACCTGCTTTTAACAAAGACTGGCAGAAAGTTGTTCACACCAATGGACCAAAGAGAGGCGACTGCGTACATCACTAGAGTTAAAGGACAACATCCTATGCGTGGTAGTCGAATTCCATCATCTGTAATCCTCAACATAATGTACTATGTATTATGATTATATCGTTATATTAATTCTATTGGAATAATTTTATTCATGATTTTATTAAAGGAGGATGGCCCGCTCTTTAAAGTTTTTGTTCATTACAAAGACAACCCGTAAGATCTAGTTGTATTCCAAAATTACAAGTACCCATTAGGAGCTCTCTTTTAAATTTGATACAACTAAGTAAGGGGAATACACAGCTCAAGGTACATTTATTGGCAAGGGCACCTGCGTATACCTACATTTTTTTAAAACATTTAAGTTTCTTTTTTGTAAATAGTATATGCATAGTCAAAAAGAACCAGAAGACAACACACACATCTACACGAATGATTAGAGGTACGTGACGTTGTTATAGCTATCAGACCAGTCCTTCTAAGGAGTTGTAATCGTCCTCCGAAGAGTCCTTTCGGTCGTAAGATTGCCGGTCTATATACCTCTGATTTTAAGGACAACAACCTATGCCTGGTTGTCGAATGCTATCATCTGTAATCCTCAACAGAATGTACTTTGTATTATGAATATATAATTGTTTTGATTCTATTCGAATAATTTTATTCATGATTTTATTAAAGGAGGATGGTCCGCTGTTTAAAGTTTTTGTTAATTACAAAGACAACCCGTAAGACCTAGCTGTATTCCAAAATTACAAGTACCCATCACGAGCACTCTTTTAAAGTTGATACAACTAATTAAGAGGAATACACAGCTCAAGGTATATTTATTGGCAAGGGCACCCGGGTATACCTGCATTTTTTAAAACATTTAAGTTTCTTTTTTGTAAAGAGTATACACATAGGCAAAAAGAGCCAAAGGACAACACACATATCTACATGAATGATTATAGGTACGTGACGTTGTTATACTGATCAGACCAGTCCTTTTAAGGAGTTGTAATCGTCCTCCGAAGAGTCCTTTCAATTGCAAGGTCGATCTATATACCTCTAATCTCAAGAAAGAATACAGTCTAAATCTCAAACAAATAATATAATTTATCATAAGATAATCTCATAGACAACCAAAAAACCTGCATTTGATTTCATAAAAAGCAGTCACATATGTAAAAAGGCTCACATCGTTAATGAACTAAACTAAATCCCAGGCATACCAAACTAAATGTCCCAAAAATATCAGAACCAATTATGTGTAAATGGACCATGCTTGTTTTCCTCCCTGAAAACACAGGCACAACACACACATACACACACACACGTACTTAGGCCTCTGTGGAGTTATCGGGTAAGAAGATAATGTGGCCTATTGCAATAATACTAAACCTTAGAGGTGGTTTTGGAAGATAAGTATGTGTTTTGTTAAGTAGACCGAACTTTGGCAGTACCTTTTATTATTAACTGTAAATGTAGTTACAAAATACTACCAGACCTTTTGACAGGCAGCAATCTCCAGAAGCGAAAGATCTGGAAGATCGATATTACTACTATTACTGATTGCGGTAGAAAGAAAAGAAATTCTGTGACTGGAAATAATAATAATAATAATAATAATAATAATAATAATAATAATAATAATAGTGTGTAAAGAAGAAGGTGAATTAGAGGCCAGCGAGAGCCAAGCACCTCTCTTCAAGAAGAAGCCCGGGAGTTGGATGTACAAAAAGATCAGAACCGGCAGTGCGTTAGCAAGAACAAGAAACTGGTGGAATTTCAGACCGAGGTTCTAAACCGCATTCAACAAAGTGGGCAAACAGGAATAAACCCGCTTTTAAAAAAGAGTGGCAGAAGGTTGTTGACACCAATGGAGCAATATATCATTATTTGATTCTGTTCGAATAATTTTATTCATGATCTTATTAAAGGAGGATGGCCCGCTGTTTAAAGTTTTTGTTCATTACAAAGACAACCCGTAAGATCAAGATGTATTCCAAAATTACAAGTACCCATCCAGAGCTCTCTTTTAAATTTGATACAACTAAGTGGAATGTACAGCTCAAGATACATTTATTGGCAAGGGCACCCGGGTATACCAGCATTTTTTTAAAACATTAAAGTTTCTTTTTTGTAAGTAGTATATGCATAGTAAAGAAGAACCAGAGGACAATACGCACATCTACACGAATGATTAGAGGTACGTGATGTTGTTATAGCTATCAGACCAGTCCTTCTAATGAGTCGTAATCATCCTCCGAAGAGTCCTTTCGGTCGCAAGGTTGCCTGTCTATATATGTAACGCCCCGACTTTCTAGGGATAATTATAGGGGAAATTAAGTAAAAAGGTGAATTTTGACGAAAAATAAAATCCTTTGAGAATGTCAAAATTCTTGCCTACAAAGTGGAGTCGCTACACTAACTGAAATAAATGCTCATTAATTAAGGCAATGACATGACATAAATAAGACGTAATAATTGCGGCAGAAGAAAATTAAAAATCATTATCATTACTAATCAAGAGTTTCCCTAAATAATATTTCAAAAACATGAGACACAAAGAAAACGTCGTTTTAATAAATATCATTAAATGCCCTCTCGGCTCGCTCCTTCGTCCATCCGGCTCGGTTTAACCTGCGGGATCAATATAGGTGGGGGTGAGCTTCCTTCATCTCGTGGAAATAACACATATCACAGTAATATACAATCTCATGGAGAGCATTTAAATGATTATTCTATCAATAATATTTTCCTAAACATGAATACATACACACAATACCACATATAACATGAATCAAGTACGCATGTGAATATTGAGGCTGTGCAGGTGTCCCCACACAATATATATCTTAAGATAGCCTCTTTATACATATACGGGTGAGCCTGATTTACAACATGTATAATCAATTATAAACATAAAAATAATATCACATATACAATCCAATTAAAGCAATTAAAGTGAAAGTGAAAATTCCCACCTGAATAAAATCATTCTGCTTGAACTTGAATATGAAGATGCTCGACTCACAGTCCTAAGTCCGTATCTCCTTGTTAATGTCTACATATAATAATAATTTTAATCACTATACAATATGATGATATAATGACTGAAAATAAAAATATATTGCATAAAATTAAATTGATTATTAATATTAATTAAAGAGTTAACATGATAATGTCTTGGGTCAAAATAGGATTGGATTGAAAGTTTTAAAGTTAACTGGGGTCATTGCAAGATCTGAAAAATCTGGGGGCTTAATACGAAGGATTGAAAAAAGAGTGGGGTTAAAATCGAAGTATCTAGGAAGGTTGGGGCCCAAATGAATAACCCTACAAAATTGCAGGTATAAACCCTACTCCTCACGGGTCAGCCTACAGAAACTTACTTCTTCGTTCCTCTCGACTCTCTCTCTCAAATATCACATGAGAAATCCGCTCATCTCTCTCTCTCTGAAAATCCTTTACAGCACCATATATATTCAGGAATATTACAGCACCATAAATCCTTTACATAAGAATTTACAAGGCTGAAGAAATGAAAATGCAATAACAGATACCCACATATTAAAGTAACCGAAATAAAATACAACAGTTCTGGGCCAATACCGAGGATACAAATATCCGAAGCAAGAATATTAATACATTACCAAATCCAAAACATCAGAAACGATGACGTACTCGAGTACTTATTAAAACAATACAAACAACAGACAAATAAAACCGGCCGGAACATCACTCTGCACCCTCGTCATCATGCATCTTCAGCGGTTGTTTCCCTGCTCTCCTGGATCCTGAACATAAACAAATATCCACCCCCTAAGGGGTTAGCACAACGATCCTAGTACAAGTACTACAGCATATTATTCAACATCTCACAAAGAATAATAAAACATAAATGACAAAATACCAACGAGTCTCCTCATGCGAGAAACTCATAAATAACATACACAAATGATAATCACAACATGATATCACAACACACACATGGTAATTCCAACGATCCAGCGTTCACTGCCTAGAACCCACGATGATCCCGTCAGACCAACCCATGGTGGAAAAATCCATCTGATGATCCAGCGCACGCTAGCATAGATCCCCCGATGATCCTGTCGGACCAACACGAGGTGGACATACAACAACGACATATATGCACAACAATATATATAACATCAATACATAGAACAATTAAAGTACTTGCCTCGATTCGATGATAGAAGAACACTTCAATGAATATCAAAATACTTGAAGGTGGCCCCTTCAATTAATCATGTTGCAAAACTCGAACCTTAAACAAAATAAATAATATAGAGTTCATCTCACATCGTACGAATGTCTAACAATCCAAATTACGGTCGAAAGTTCATAAAACGTAACCTGCCTGACATGCTTAACGTACGTTACGTACCCTACGTAGCGTACATTAAGCCTACTCGTTAGCGCATGTAAGCTACGACGTCTAGCGTACGCTAACCATGTATCGTCAGTCCCTCACTGATCAGTCGACTGACTAGTCTGATGATATAATGTACATTACGTTCCAAACGTAGCGTACATTAACTATGCTGATAGCGTACGTAAGCTACATATCTTAGCGTACGCTAAACATGCATTACAGTTTCTCACTGGGCAGACGACTGTCTCGATTTGTGATGAAGCTTACGAACTCCTCAGAGATTAATGTATGTTATCACCATACATATGCTCATACAATTATGAATGATCTTACAGATTACAACATCTTCGAATTCAATGACACGTATATCATCATGGTAATCTTACTCTAATCTTGATTACAAATTCTAAAACATAAATCGGAAGGCCTACGGTTGATATCTATATCTTTATACCATTCAAATTATAATCTTGAATTTTGTTTAACAATCCACCTTTACAAGATACAACAATCCTTCCATGATCAACTTCCTACATTCGTCTAATAACAATGATGTTAATATCAAGTCCGTGATTACTATGAAGACACCTTCCCAATTTAGATTACCAATCTCAAAAACTTCCTCTACTCGTTCATTGCAACAAGATTCAAATTATGATGCCAATCTGAATGCCAACTCTCCAACTCTCTCAAGAATCTTGAACGGTCCGATATATCTCGGACTCAACTTCCCATTTCTTCCGAAATGAAAGATTCCCCGAGTAGGAGAAACCTTTAAAAGTACGTGATCTCCAGTACTGAACTCCAATGGGCGACCGCGTACGTCTGCATAAGATTTTTGTCGACTTTGGGTGGTCATTAGCCTTTCGCGAATTAAGGTTACCTTCTTTTTTGTCTGTACGATCAATTTCGGTTCCATCCCGATCAAGTCTGATGAATCGTCCCAACATAGGGGCGATCTGCATCTTCTCCCGTATAATGCCTCAAATGGTGCCATCTTAATAGAAGCATGCCAACTATTGTTGTAGGTGAATTCAATCAACGGTAGATGAACTTCCCAATCAGTTGACCAATCTAAGGCACAAGCCCTTAACATGTCTTCCACCGTTTGAATAGTCCTCTCGGATTGTCCGTCTGTCTACGGGTGATAAGCTGTGCTGAAGTTCAATTCGGTCCCCAAGGCCTTATGGACTGCTTTCCAAAAATGATACACAAAATGACCATCTGAATCAGAAATATTGGTCTTTGGCGTACCATGCAATCGAACTATCTCTGCAATAAATACTCATGCCAACTTCTCTGGTCCCCACGTGTCCTTAATGCCTAGGAAATGAGCTGATTTGGTTAAACGATCAACAATCACCCAAATCATGTTTATTCCTGTCTTGGTTCTCGGCATATTGGTGATGAAGTCCATTGATATGTCCTCCCACTTCCATTCAGGAATCGGGAGCAGCTTCAGCATTCCGGCAGGTCGTTGATGCTCGATCTTAACCTGCTAACAACTCAAACATTTCGAGACATAATCTGTTACATCTCTCTTCATGTTGCCCCACCAGAAGTTCTGCTTTAGGTCCTTATACATCTTACTAGTCCCCAGGTGGATAGAATAGGGCGTGCTGTGAGCTTCATTCATAATTGTCTGCTTCAAGACATCGACATTGGGAATGCAAAGTCGGTTCTGAAATCTCAAGACTTCATCATCATGAATTACAAATCTTGGCGCTTTTCCCTTTTTTAAATCATCATGCAACCGAATCATCAGAGGATCATCCAATTGCTTAGATTTGATTTCTTCGGTTAACGATGAATTTATTTCCATCACACAGTTGTCCTTGGACTCTTTGCAACCATACTTCAATTCCTTCGCGAATCAATTCTCGTTAAATGCTGGGCTGGGAGGTCAGAGTTCCAGCATCTGAAGAGAAATAGGCTTGCGGCTAAGTGCATCGGCCACTACATTCGCTTTGCCTGGATGATAAAGAATCTCCAAGTTGTAGTCCTTAATCAGTTCCAGCCATCTCCTTTTCCGCATATTCAACTCTTTCTGATTGAAGATGTATTTGAGACTCTTATGATCTGTGAAAATCTGACAGTGAGTCCCGTACAGGTAATATCTCCAGATTTTCAAAGCAAAAACTACCGCTGCCAGCTCCAAGTCATTCGTTGGATATTTCACTTCATAAGATTTCAGCTGTCGTGACGCATAGGCGATCACCTTCTCATTTTGCATCAATACACACCCAAGACCTTGGTTCGAAGCGTCACTATATACTATGAATCCTCCAGTTCCCTGTGGGAGTGCTAAAATCGGTGCCATCGTCAATCTCTTCTTCAATTCATCAAAACTATTTTGGCACATCTCATTCCACTCAAACTTTTGAGTTTTCTGCAGTAGTCGAGTAAGTGGGCGGGTAATTTTGGAAAACCCTTCCATGAACTGACGATAATACCCAACAAGTCCTAAAAAACTCCGGACTTCTTTCACATTCTTACGAGGCTTCCAATCCATAACTGCTTTGATTTTCTAAGGATCTACTCGGACTCCTTCAGCTGATACCACATGGCCGAGGAACATCACTTCATTTAGCCAGAATCCACACTTAGAAAGTTTGGCGTACAATTGTTCGTATCTCAAAAGGTCTAACACGATCCGCAAATGATGTGCATGCTCTTCCGGGCTCTTGGAATAAAATAGAATGTCATAAATGAACACAATCACAAACTTGTCCAAATATTCTATGAACACTGGATCCATCAATTGCATAAAAACTGCAGGTGCATTAGTGAGACCAAAACGGCATCACTACAAACTCATAATGTCCGTAACGAGTTCTGAATGCTGACTTTGGAATATCATATTCCTTAATCCTCAGCTGATGATATCCTGATCTCAGATCGATTTAAGAAAGCATTGTTGCTCCTTGCAACTGGTCAAATAAATCATCAATCTGTGGTAATAGATACTTGTTCTTGATCGTCATCTTGTTCAGCTCTCGATAGTCAATATGCAATCGAAGCGATCCATCCTTCTTCCGAACGAAAAGAACTGGTGCACCCCAGGTCGAAACGCTTGGCTGGATATAGCCTTTGTCCAGTAACTCTTCCAGTTGCTTCTTCAATTCATACATTTCAGTAGGTGCCATACGATACGACGCCTTAGAAAGTGGTGTAGCTCCTGGTTCTAGCTTGATGGTGAATTCTACTTCCCGTCGTGGAGGTAGTCCAGGTAATTCGTCATAAAATACATCCGAAAACTCGTTCACAACAGGAATGGATGAGAGTTCTACTTTTCCATTTTCTTTCTTCATTGCGTAGCACCATTATCCGGTACAACCCTGTTTCAACAATTTGACAGCTTTCATCGCCTTGATAATCATTCATGAGCTTCCTAGTTTCCATCCTTCAAATAGTATTTCAGAACCATCGTCAGCTATCAGCGAGATATTCCTCTTTCGGTATTTTATAATAGCTCCATATTGATTAAGCCAATCATCTCCAGGTATCAGGTCGTCTTCTTGCATTTCTATCACAATCAGATTTGAGGGCCACTCTCTTCCTCCAAATGATATATGGAAATCTATAGTTTCTAAGTTTCCCATAATCCTTTCTCCACTCGGTAAACCCACAACATAAGGTTTACAATTATGAAAACCAGAAATATTCAAACGATTTACACAAGACAAGGATATAAATGAATGCGTAGCTCTTGTATCGAATAAAACGGTAACTGGCTGTGAAAGGATCTGAACAGTACCTGATGTGACAGCAGCATCCTGATCGTCTGCCCTTCTTATCTCGTACAGATGTGGGGGAATGGATCCGGCACTCGATGTCCCCTTTCGGTCCAACTGTCCTCTGCCTCGTCCGCGACCAAAGTTTTGGGGCAGTTGAAACTTTGCTGCGTTTGCTGAATACTTGCTTCCCTCTGAGCTGGCTGCGATGTACGGGCTCTAAAAGATTTTTCAAACTCTTCACAAAACACCGCACGGTGTCCCTCTTGACCATAATCAAAACAAGTCACGGCACGAAAGGGGCAATTTCGCCGATAGTGTCCCGTCTGACTACAATTAAAGCACTTTCTTGTCACATCGGTCGTGGCTGATACTGCTCCGAAGTTCTTTCCGCTCTTTAATGGGTGCAGAGGTTTCTTGAAATAATGAAAGGATGACTGGGCCTTGCGGGGCCCACTGCTCTTGTGCTCTGTAAAACTACCAGAGACTTTCTGCTTCTTGGATTCTACAAACTTCTCCATTGCTGCTTCCTTGATTTCATATGCCAATGCTTTATCCTGATATTGGCGGAGAGTGGTACATTCAAAACCGGACATGTACCTCTGAATTTCTTGTTTCATTCTCATATGAAAATGGATCATCATTTCTGCATTTGTTCTGACCAGATGTCGAAAAAATCCAGCTGCTGGTTAAACATCTTAATTGCCTGAGATACTGGCACATCCGAATGTTGAGCGGAGAAAAACTCTCAAACTTTGGCTTCCCTCACCGGACGACGGCAGTAGTGAGCTTCCATCATAAATTTAAACTCTGCCCAGTCAGCATCATGATCTACAGGCCGGATGGCTTCCTACCACTCAGACGCTTACAATACTGAGCAATAGAGGCTCTCCGGTCGTGTGGGCAATTAATCCCGGCAAAAATTTTCTCCAATTCCTTCAACCAATAACCCCATGTTGAAGTCTCAGAAAAACCGTCGAATTTAGGTGGTTGCATCTTTGCCACCTCCTGCAGCCATCGGTCACCTCAATTTCCCATGTCTGTGATTCCTTGCTGTCTATCTCCCTATTGTAATCCCACCGCCACCTGCATTCGGTCGACGATCTGGGCAAACTGAGTCATCTGGTTAACCACCTGACGAAGGATTTTGGGCACAGCAGGTTCTGGTTTATTGTTAATACATCTTTGCGGCTCGCATGAGCTGTGGATGGACTGGTTAGAAGGTGAAACATCTCCTTCGGCATTCCTTCATCTGCGTCCGCGACCACGTCCACGTCCACCTCTCAACATACTGTAAGCATAAATACTCAATATACAGGAAAAAATATTGTTCAAATGTTCAAGTATAAAGAGGTACAACAGGTAAAGGACGAGATAGAGTTTAGGAACTTACAACCACTGTTCGCACGAAGATATAGGCAGTACAGTGATGTTATTCACGGCCGGTTACCTCAAAAGACATACATGACCCTTATTTTAACCCAACGGACAAGATATCCATAATCTTAGCTCCGATACCATATTCTGTAACACCCCCGATATATTCAGGAATATTACAGCACCGTAAATCCTTTACATAAGATTTTACAAGCCTGAAGTAATGAAAAGACAATAACAGATACCCACATATTAAAGTAACCGAAATAAAATACAACAGTTCTGGGCCAATACCGAGAATACAAATATCTGAAGCAAGAATATTAATATATTACCAAATCCAAAACATCAGAAACGATGACGTACTCGAGTACTTATTAAAACAATACAAACAATAGACAAATAAACCCGGCCAGAACATAACTCTGCACCCTCGTTATCATGCAGCTCCAGTGGTTGTTTCCCTGCTCTCCTGGATCCTGAACACAAATAAATGTTCACCCCCGAAGGGGTTAGCACAACGATGCTAGTACAAGTACTACAACATATTATTCAACATCTCACGAAGAATAATAAAACATAAATGACAAAATACCAACGAGTCTCCTCCTGCGAGAAACTCATAAATAACATACACAAATGATAATCACAACATGATGTCACAACATACACATGGTAATTCCAATGATCCAACGTTCACTTCCTAGAACCCACGATGATCCCGTTAGACCAACCCGTGGTGGAAAAAACCCGTCCGATGATCCAGCGCACGCTAGCATAGATCCCCCGATGATCCCGTCGGACCAACACGAGATGGACATATAACAATGACATATACGCACAACAATATGTATAACAACAATACATAGAACAATTAAAGTACTTGCCTCGATTCGATGACAAGAATAACACTTCCACGAATATCAAAATACTTGAATGTCGCCCCTTCAATTAATCACGTTGCAAAACTCGAACCTTAAACAAAAGAAATAATATAGATTTCATCTCACGTCGTACGAATGTCTAAAAATCCAAATTACGGTCGAAAGTTCATAAAACGTAACCTGCCTGACTTGCTTAACGTACGTTACGTACCCTACGTAGCGTATGTTAAGCCTACTCGTTAGCGCATGTAAAGCTACGAAGTCTAGCATACGCTAACCATGTATCGTCAGTCCCCCACTAATCAGTCGACTGACTCGTCTGATGATATAACGTACGTTACGTACCAAACGTAGCGTACGTTAACTATGCCCGATAGCATACGTAAGCTACATAGCTTAGCGCATACTAAACATGCATGATAGTTTCTCACTGGGCAGATGACTGTCTCGATTTGTGATGAAGCTTACGAACTCCTCAGTGATTAACGTATGTTATCTCCATACATATCATGCTCATACAATTATGAATAATCTTACAGATTACAACATCTTCAAATTCAAGGACACATATATCATCATGGTAATCATACTCCAATCTTGATTACAAATTCTCATACATAATTCGGAAGGCCTACGGTTGATATCAATATCTTTATACCATTCAAATTATCATCTTGAAGTTTATTTAACAATCCACCTTTACAAGATACAACAATCCTTCCATGATCACCTTCCTAGGTTCGTCTAATAACAATGATGTTAATACCAAGTCCGTGATTACTATGAATACCCCTTCCAAATTTAGATTACCAATCTCAGAAACTTCATTTACTCGTTCATCGCAACAAGATTCAAATTATGATGCTCTAAACTGAGGTACTTAAAGCATAGTTATCTCAACTTCCTAAACATGATGTTTGGTTGAGTAATTCATCAATGGAACTTAATATCCTGATAGCATGTTCATCATATCCTTAAGAACACGAATCCAAGGTTGGAGATAGTATTAACATACCTTAAGATGAAGAAAACACCGAGACAATAGGTAGAATCCGACTCTAGGTGCTTGTGTGACAATCCAAAATGATTCTCCACTTCAATGATCAAGTATAAGTAATCTCAAATCTTCTATAATCAAGTAGAGATGGTTTATAAATGTTTAAGGAGGCTGGGATCTCTCTGGGCACGAAGTATACTGAAGGCTAAGTGAAACAAACGAGCTGAAATGAAAGGGGGTGATGTCTTATTTATAATTTTCTGACCTTAACGTATGTTAGCCTTCATGCATAACGTACGTAGGTCTCTTAGCGTATGCTAACCAGATGTCCTTAGCCTACGCTATCATCACTGATATTTAACTATCCTCAATCTGAACTCAATTACGTACGTTACGCTATCAGATTATGTACGTAATTCACACCAACTAGCGTACGCTAGAAACACACCTCAGCGTACGTTAACACTCATTGACTTCAAAAGTGTCCAGGTTCATCCGTGGGAATCTTATCCGGACCCATGTCCGGCTGGCGCATGTGCTAGCCATCCAGCTCAATTATTGGCTGGTTAACGCACGCTATTCTACATTCATAGCATACGCTAACTCAGACTGATAACATACATTAAGCTTCCTTGTTAACGTACGTTATCACGTATTTGCATATGAAAATTTACATGTTGCCATATTTATGTACAAGGATGCAAATACAAGAAATACCATACTTCAATTATCGATATCACAATTCCGAATAATACAGGATTCAAATACAGATGAAATACTCAGTAATTAATCCGGATATTACATACTCTCCTACTAAAAAGGAGTTTCGTCCCAAAACTCAAGACGAAAATAACTCTGGATATCTGGACCTCATGCTATCTTCCGTTTCCCAAGTAGCTTCCTCCACTCCGTGGAGCGATCACTGAACCTTAACCAAAGTGATTGGTTTGTTCCTCAATTGCTTAACTCGACTCTCGAATATTCGGATCGGTCTCTCTTCAAACGTGCCATCCTGAGCAACTTCGATCTCGCCGAAATCAATGACATGACTAGGATCTGGTATATACTTCTGTAACCGGGATATGTGGAATACGTTATGAACATGGCTCAATGATGACGGTAATGCCAATCTGTATGCCAACTCTCCAACTCTCTCACAAATCTCGAACGGTCCGATATATCTCGGACTCAACTTCCTCTTTCTTCCGAAACGAAAGATTCCCCAAGTAGGAGAAACCTTTAAAAGTACGTGATCTCCAGTACTGAACTCCAATGGGCAACGGCATACGTCTGCGTAAGATTTCTGTCGACTCTGGGCGGTCATCACCCTTTCGCGAATTAAAACTATCTTCTCTCGTGTCTGTACGATCAATTCCGGTTCCGTCCCGATCAAGTCTGATGAATCGTCCCAACATAGGGGCGATCTGCATCTTCTCCCGTATAATGCCTCAAACGGCGCCATCTTAATAGAAGCATGCCAACTATTATTGTAGGTGAATTCAATCAACGGTAGATGAACTTCCCAATCAGTTGACCAATCTAAGACACAAGCCCTCAGCATGTCTTCCACCGTTTGAATAGTCCTCTCGGATTGTCCGTCTGTCTGCGGGTGATAAGCTGTGCTGAAGTTCAATTCGGTCCCCAAGGCCTTATGAACTGCTTTCCAAAAATGAGACACAAAATGACCGTCTCAGCCAGAAATAATGGTCTTTGGCGTACCATGTAATCGAACAATCTCTGCAATAAATACTCGTGCCAACTTCTCTGGTCCCCACATGTCCTTAATGCCTATGAAATGAGCTGATTTGGTTAAATGATCAACAATCACCCAAATCATGTTCATTTCTGTCTTGGTTCTTGGCATATTGGTGATGAAGTCCATTGATATGTCCTCCCACTTCCATTCAGGAATCGGGAGCGGCTTCAGCATTCCAGCAGGTCGTTGATGCTCGATCTTAACCTGCTGGTAAGTCAAACATTTCGAGACATAATCTGTTACATCTTTCTTCAGGTTGCCCCACCAGAAGTTCTGCTTCAGGTCCTTATACATCTTACTGGTGCCCGGGTGGATAGAATATGGCGTTCTGTGAGCTTCCTTCATAATTATCTGCTTCAAGACATCGACATCGGGAACGCAAAGTCGGTTCTGAAATCTCAAGACTCCATCATCATGAATTACAAATCCTGGGGCTTTTCCCTTGTTTACTTCATCGTGCAACCGAATCATCAGAGGATCATCTAATTGCTTAGATTTGATTTCTTCGGTTAACGATGAAGTTATTTCCATCACACAGTTGTCCTTGGACTCTTTGCACCCATACTTCAATTCCTTCGCGAATCAATTCTCGTTGAATGCTGGGCTGGGAGGTCAGAGTTTCCTGCATCTGAATGGAAACAGGCTTGCGGCTAAGTGCATCGGCCACCACATTCGCTTTGCCTGGATGATAAAGAATGTCCAAGTCGTAGTCCTTAATCAGTTCCAGCCATCTCCTTTGCCGCATGTTCAAGTCTTTCTGACTGAAGATGTATTTGAGACTCTTATGATCTGTGAAAATATGATAGTGAGTCCCGTACAGTTAATGTCTCCAGATTTTCAAAGCAAAAACTACCGCTGCCAGCTCCAAGTCAAGCATTGGGTATTTCACTACATAAGATTTCAGCTGTCGTGACACATAGGCGATCACCTTCTCATTTTGAATCAATACACACCCAAGACCTTGGTTCGAAGCGTCACTAGATACTATGAATCCTCCAGTTCCCTGTGGGAGTGCTAAAATCGCTGCCATCGTCAATCTCTTCTTCAATTCATCAAAACTATTCTGGTACATCTCATTCCACTCAAACTTTTGAGTTTTCTGCAGTAGTCGAGTAAGTGGGCGGGTAATTTTGGAAAACCCTTCCACGAACCAATGATAATACCCAGCAAGTCCTAAGAAACTCCGGACTTATTTCACATTCTTAGGAGGCTTCCAATCCATAACTGCTTCGATTTTCTAAGGATCTACTCGGACTCCTTCAGATGATACCACATGGCCGAGGAACATCACTTCCTTTAGCCAGAATCCACACTTAGAAAGTTTGGCGTACAATTGTTCGTGTCTCAAAAGGTCTAACATGATCCGCAAATGTTGTGCATGCTCTTCCGGGCTCTTCCTCAAAAGGTCTACTTTTCCGTTTTCTTTCTTCATTGCGTAGCACCAGTATCCGGTACAACCCTGTTTCAACAATTTGACAGCTTTCATCGCCTTGATCATCTTTCCTGAGCTTCCTGGTTTCCATCCTTCAAACAGTATTTCGGAACCATCGTCAGCTATCAGTGAGATATTCCCACTTCGGTAGTTTACAATAGCTCCATATCGATTAAGCCAATCATCTCCAAGTATCAGGTCGTCTCTTTGCATTTCTATCACAATCAGATTTGAGGGCCACTCTCTGCCTCCAAATTGTAATATCCGGATTTATTATTGTGTATTTCATCTGTATTTGAACCCTGTATTATTCGGAATTGTGATCTCGATAATTGGAGTATGATATTTCCTATACTTGTATCCTTGTACATGAGTATAGCAACATGCTGTAGGTCACAAGTCGTCCAGGAACAAGTCTAGAGGGGGGGGGGGGTGAATAGACTTGTTGAAACTCTTGAACTCTTTTACACGAAGAGTGAGTTTCTTCAGCTGATGGTCAAACAAATGACTTGGAGTCGTTTGTTCTAGGATATGTGCGGAAGTTAGCTGATGACGAATATAAATTAACTTAATGAAAGACTTAACAATGTATGCAGCAGTTAGAGTATGATGCAGTAAAACAGTAAATAACACAGGCAATTATAGTGGTCTCAGAGGTGGGGTAATCCTCTACTAATCCACTTTTCTCCAAACCAGTTGGAGATGAATTCACTATAATTTTCAACCAGTGATAAATATTACAGTGATTCACAACACACTACAATGACTTCCAACCGGTGGAAATCCATGCCGTTGTACACACACTTCGCCTTGCACCTCTTGATCCTCGATCCTCGGATGCCTTCTGATCTCTTACTTCAACCAATGAAGTACCCGTACTCAAGATTATAGACAAGAGTGTTTGTCTTCTCCAACTTAAGAGCTTCCTTAAATATGAACTTTTGGATCTCGCTCTTTTCACGATGCTATTTGATTGCTTGAGATTGCTTTGTTTGCTTTGATCGCTAGAATGTATGTTCGCACGGTTGTTGCTCGATTTCAAATCTCTGGATATATATAGGTCGGATCTCGAGCTTCTTCCTTGTAGCCGTTGCAAATCTTTGAACAAATCCGTCCGTTGGAGGAGACTTCATTGTTTAATCTTTTCTGAACGTTGCAAGGCTGGATTCCCATTATTTTATTTTATCTTCCGACCGTTGTGAGGACTTCTGCATGTGAGCGCCGAATCTTTTGAATATAAAAGGATTAAAGTCTTCACGGTGGGTCAGTATGATTTAATTAAATCATATCTCTTGCGGGAATCACTCCAATTTGTCTCTTCACGTTGCATGTGAGCTTTCCGTAATATTTGACTTTTCAAAGCATGCTGACGTGGACTTGGAGTACTAAATTTGTAGTTGAGTAGTCGATGTGCAGCTTACATCTTCTGCAGTAGGTCCTCTTGGCCATTCACCGTTTGAGACTTGTCCGATCAGGTGACTTCCCGAGGTACCTCGGCTGCAGTCTGGTCAAACTTCTCCGATAAATTTAGTTGACTGGAGCTACTCCGACCGAGTCGGCTGTACTTCTCTGATGGACTAGGTTGTACTTTAGTACTTAGCCGATTTTCAGCCTAACTAACTTTGGCCTACAGAAGACACTCATTTGGTTCTTCTTTACATTTTGCCAAGTTTTATACTTAACATATTTTGGCCTATGGAAGATACTCATTTGGTTCTTCCTTACATTTTGCCAAGTTATGAACATTTGATTTTAAATTAATGACATCATCAAAATCTAACAAGTATTCCTAACAAATTCCCCCTATTTTGATGATGGCAAAACTAAGTAAGAAATCAAATGATCAAGTCTGCACTTAAGTGCGAGACAAAAACTGAAATCAGTCTAATATTGAGACAACTGGAAATTGTCATTCAACAGACTGTTTATAAAATTTTTCTGACTTTATCATTGAAATTTTACAAGAATGTTTTAAGTACAGAAAATAAAATTACAAGTAAGAGAAATAACTAAAATCATCTGCCTCTTCCTCTGCCTCTTCGAGTAGGCTGCTTGGCAGGCTTGAATGGTTTGGCTCCGATAGGTCTTATCTTTATTGGAGCAAGACCATATTTTCTTTTTACCACGAGTGCTGCGAAATCCTGCTCTTGCTGAGATCTGAATCTGTTCTCGAGGCACACTAGCTTGATTTCCTTTTGAAGTTGTAACTCATCAAGTTCACCATCCATGCGGACTGGTGCTTCTTGACTACGAATAAGGGAATCATAGGAAAGGCATTTTGCTCTTTAGCGTGCTTCTTGTAATGACCCAAAGATTCGGATGGACTTCTTCCATGAAGTTTCTGAAGATTTCCTGTGGGGAGAGTTTGTCATCTTGAAGTAGTTCCCAGACATAATAATCTTTGATGAACCTCTTCTTAGAAGCTCCCCACATTTCAAGAGCTTCAAATGGGATAAAATCCTCAACATACCATAGCTCCATCCCTTCCCATTCAAGAGTAGGTTCAAAGCCGCCTCTGGTCCTTCTTCTTTTTCCTACAGCCGTCGGCTGGACATCTCGATCTCTGACTTCCTTTCTTTTTAGATGGAGGGTCCTTCAATCGAGGGACATCCCGCTTCTTTTGCTTCGATTTCTCTCTCTTCCCCTGAATCCTCTCTTCCCCCTTTTTGCCAATCAATAAGGGTTGTCAATCTTGTTCCATGCGGCTCATCCAATCGGACATGCCAAAAGGCATTACATTTGTTTGTAGGAGGAGGAGGAGGTGAGGGATCTCTCTCTCAAGAAGAGTGTCAATCTTGGCATTTATGGTCCGAAGGTCGGGAGTGACTGAGTTGATAGCACTCCCCAATAGTATCTCGACAATTTGCTTGATCGGCTCGGTCATGGTAGGAGATAATCGAGCCGATGGGGAGTGCTCTCCCGAACCTTCGCAAGAGAACCACTAGACTGCAGGCTCCTGGCCGCACTGGTAGATCGATTGGGTTTTCTCCGGGGTCCCCGACTGAGTCTTCGCCGCTCTGCGTCAGCCGGTGTACCGTGCAGGTACAACAATCCTATCTGCAGCTTCATGAGTAGCCTCTGGCTCTGGCTCTGGCTCTTTGGCTCCTTCTCTCTCTCCTTCTTTCCCTTCTTCTTCTCCAGATTTTTCTTTCTCTTATTCCTCATCTTTTTCTTTTTCTTTTTCTGATCCTCCTTCACCTCCATCATCATTGTCATCATCATCATCATCATCATTTTTATCATTTTCATCATCATCTTTCTCCTTCTCTTCACCTTCATCATCCTCATCATCTTTCTCTTCTTCATCCTTTTCTTGCTCTACTTCTTCACCTTCTTCTTCATCTCCTTCATCAACCACTTCTTCTGTCTTCTCAATCTCCTCTGTTTGTTTTTCAACTAGTATATTTTCTTCTGATTCTTTCTCTTCTTCATCATCTTCTTCAGCCTCCAAATTGATAATTTCATTCTCACCATCAACTTCTTCAATCCTAATCTCCTTTTCTACTTCCTCCTCCTCCTCTTCTCCAAAAGTGCCATCAAAAATACTGAGCATTATAGAATGGATAAATTGGTCCATGTTGGTTTTAAAGTGTGACATGAACCAATTATCCTGGAGGAGTAAGGCCAAATCTGATTCTTTGCAAAAGTTAATCAGAACATCCTCAGTGGCTTGGGGATATTCCCAACCACTAGTTTCAACAAAAGTTTGAAGATTTGTAAAAGACAGGGTTTTGAGAGTTTTCCACTCTTTAAAAATATTTACAAAAGAGTGTTTTTCTGCTTGTGGTTTGACAAGCTGAAGTTGTTCAATAGAGAGATTAAAAGTATTATTATCTAATAGGTTAAAAGTGTAATCTGCTTTAGGAATAGAGATAATAAGACCTGCTTCCTCTTCTTCGGATATGTACACTGGAGGTGTAATAACAGGTACAATCCGAGTTTCAGTGTCTGGTGCAGGCAAGTCTGGATGGATTGGTGATTGGACTGATGGGCTGGCGTGATGCTCAGACTGCTCTCCCTCGCTGAACTGCAGCTTCCTAGACCTCTTAGGAGAGGGTTCAGGTGATGACTGCAGGTGAGAGGGTCCTTCTGGGGCTGGTCCCCGTCTCTTGAATCGGATGGCAATTGGAGTATCGTCAGACTCGTTCCCGGACTCGACTGCAGTTCCGATCTCAGCTGCAGGTCGGTCCGATTCCTCTGATAAATCGTATCTTGGGTAATACGGAGAGTCTGGCAAATCCTTCAATAGCTGGGCTGCTCTCCCAGTGACTCCAACTTTCTTCTTGTCATGGTCCATGTGACCTAGCCTCTTGTTTGGGTGGAAAGGGTCAATGTTTCCCTTAGCCACTCCGATTTTCTCCAACAACCAACTAAGATGCGTTCCGAACGCCAACTTAGTTTTGAACTTCTTCTCATCCTCGAGCCATTCGACTTTGTTCACTTCGCGAATGCCTGAAAATATAGTCCGCCCAATCAACTTCTTCGTCTTGAATTAACGCACCCAACACCATGAATTTGGATGATGACAGTTGGTCATAGCTGCCTGCCATCCCCATCACTATCTTGTTGGTGATGTCTAAAGCAACTCGATAAATCTTCTTCAACTCATTCCTCTTTGCTGTAAACTTCAATTTCTCTGGGATATTCTCGACTTTGATCGTTTTCCATGTTTCGGCGGGTGATTGTTTAAGAGCTTCGACCGCCAAACCGCGATGTTTCATCCCGAATACAGAACGAATCTTTTCTCGATCTATGGTGACTGGAATTCCGCCCGAATTTAGTTAATCCCGTCTTTGAATCGAGAGGCATTACGATAAAATTCAACAACATCTTCCTTGAACAAATGTTGCGGGTTGATGTCGAGAAACGGGTAGATTCCGTTCACTTCATCGCCTGGATCGATTGAGCATATCAAAGTCCTCTAGATTTGCTTCTAATAAACCTTGAAATCGACGACCATGGAGAAGATGACTTGGTCCTTCACCGCCTTCAAGTTTACGCCTTCAAAAGATGCCATTTCTGCAAAAAGATTTTAGGATTTTTTAGTGTGTATTTTTGCTCTGTAAGTTCTAGGGTTTCTGTAAGCGTAAAGAGTAAAGTGAAAGGTTTTCTTCCTTATAAAGAAGATGAAAAGACTTTTGTATTAGTTTATTATAAATTTGAACGGTGGTACGCCTTTTGATATTCTTTTGAATTTCAAATTTGAATCGGTGGCCCTATTTAAAATTTGACGGTTGATTCTGATTGGCCACCGTAGAGGTTAATTAAATAGGCGTTTGACGCGTGTATTAAAATTGCCACTTGGCTAATAAAGATGTATATTTTAAATGCCATTTCGTTAGCCAAAATAATATTTATAAATGTGGCAGATAAAAATAGAAATCAGTTTAGAGAACTTAGCTGGTTCGTTTCGTTGACTGTTGACCACTCTGCAACAGGTTAGTTGACTTCTACTTTGGTATTCATGCAGCTAAGTTGCTTCGCGCCTTCGTCTTCTACTTTGCATCATCTTAGGCTGATTCTGAGGGTCCGTCCTTCCTTCAACTTGCTTCAGAACTAGATTCCCAATCTAGTAATCCAAGGTCTCTGCTAAGCTCTAGGAATCTTTCTTCTGGCAGGGGTTTGGTGAAGATGTCAGCTATTTGGTAGTCTGTGCTAACTCTTTCAACTCTAACCCTTTTGTTAAGCACATGGTCTCGAATGAAATGGTGCTTAACGTCAATGTGCTTCGTCCTTGAGTGCAAAACTGGATTGTTGGTTATTGCAATAGCACTATTGTTGTCACACCATATTGGAACTTCGTTGGCAATAATATTATAATCCCTTAACTGTTGTCTGATCCATAGAATCTGTGCACAACAGCTACCTGCAGCTAGGTATTCTGACTCTGTAGTGGATATGGAGTTAGAAACCTGCTTCTTGCTAAACCAGGATATCAGTCTGGTTCCTAGGAATTGACACGTTCCACTAGTGCTCTTCCTATTGATTTTGCATCCTGCGAAATCCGCATCCGAGTATCCCGATAGCTCGAAGTTGTCATCCTTTGGGTACCACAGTCCAACATTAATTGTAGACTTTAGGTACTTAATTATTCTCTTGGCTGCATCTAGGTGTGATTGCTTCGGCTTGGACTGGAATCTTGCACACACTCCAACGGCATATGAAATGTCTGGCCTGCTTGCGGTGAGGTACGAAGAGATCCGATGAGTCCTCTGTAGTGGGTTGAGTCCACCGATATGCCCGCCTCGTCTGCATCCGGTGAGTACTTGTGCTCATTGGAATTCTTGCGGGCTTGGTGATTCCATTCCATATCTCTTGATAAGATCCTGGTATACTTTGCTTGGTTGATGAAAATTCCTTTTTCCATCTCGCAACATGTAATCCGAGAAAGAAGTTAAGCTTTCCCATCATACTCATCTCAAATTCTCCTTGCATGAGGTTGGAGAATTTTTCGCATAGTTCTGGATTGGTTGACCCGAATATGATGTCATCCACATAAATCGAACTATTAATATGTGGCCTTCGTGTTCCACTCTGAATAGGGTCTTGTCCACTTTTCCCTTGCAAAATCCATTTTTCTCAAGAAACACAGACAGTGTTTCATACCATGCTCTTGGTGCTTGCTTGAGTCCATCTGAGCCTTCAATGACTTATAGACTTTGTCTCCTTTGACAAAACACGGGGGTTGCTCTACATAGACTTCTTCTTCTAGGATTCCGTTCGAAACGCACTTTTTACATCCATCTGGTAGACTTCAAAGTCCTTGAATGCGGCATATGCGAGGAATAGTCGATGGCTTCTAATCTTGCAACAGGTGCATACGTTTCATCAAAATCTATTCCCTCACCTTTGTGCATAACCTTTTGCTACGAGTCGGCTTTATTCCTAACAACGACTCCGTCTTCATCACTCTTGTTTTTATACACCCATTTGGTGCCAATAACTTTCTTGTGATCAGTGCATGCATTAGTTCCCAAACTTTGTTTCTTTCCATCTGCTCAATTCCTCTTGCATGGCATTAATCCATGAATAATCTTCCAAGGCTTGTTACGTAGTCTTGGGTTCAATTTGTGACATGAAACATGAGAACATCGCCATTCTGCGAGGTAGAGTTGATTGTCTTGTCTTGACTCCATCGGTCAACTTTCCGATAATTTGCTGAATTGGATGATCCTTGAGCCATTTGGGGATCTCGTCCTCTTCTGGGTTTGTTCCCCCTGTTGGATTGCTCTGGTGGTTATCTGCATCAGCTGGGTTCTGGTCTGCAACTGGATCAGCTACCGCCTTGTCATCTGCAGCTTGGTTACAGGCTGAGATGAGTCTTTGTCGACTCATTTGGGTCTTCTTCCGCAGCAACTGGATCAGATAGGTTTGGTGATCCTGTCTGATCTGCAGTTGGGTCTTCATCAGCTGCAGTTGGGTCATCAGGCTGATCTGCAGGTGAGTCCACCATTCCAGTGTCATGTATAATGACTTCTTCAAGGGTTGCTGACTTGAGCTTGTTCTCAATTTGCTCAAGTTGTTTCCTGTACTCAACGGTAGATTCATCAAAAACAACATGGGGTGTTTCCTCCACAACTAAGGTTCTTTTGTTAAAAACTCTATATGCCTTGCTTCTTTGGGAATATCCCATAAATAGACCATCGTCAGTTTTAGCATCAAAGGCATTTAGCTGTGTTTTACCGTTGTTGTGGATGAAACACTTACAACCAAAAACATGAAAGTAAGCAACAGTAGGAGTTCTATTATTCCAAACCTCATAGGGAGTTTTGCCATGTCTCCCTACTATCATACTCTGTTGCAGGTGTGGCAGTGTGTTGTGACTTGACCCGAACCTTTTGGTAGGTCCGCTGCAATCATGGACCTTCTTTGCTTCCTTGAGTTCATTCCTTCTTTCAGCAACACTATTCTGTGGGCGTCACCGTAGAGAGCTCATCTGGATCCCATTCGATCTGAAATCGATTATCGCCTTGTTGAGAAACTCTCCTCCTCTATCGATCCGATCTTGATTATGGAGAGGGATTTCTCATTCGGATCCTTCTCGGCTCGAGTAACTTGGTGGGGTTTCACTTTTCTTGAATAGAAAAATGATCCAAGTGTACCTTGAATAATCATCTACTATTACAAGAGCATGCTTTCTGCCGCTCAAAGTCCTTGGTTTGATAGGACCAAATAGATCCATATGGAGTAGATCTAAGATCCTTGTTGTGAGCGTTGTGGGCTGAACTGGCTTGAACGATGCCTTGGTCTGCTTTCCCTTCTGACATGCATCACAGAGTGCTTCCTTTTTGAATGCTTCATTTGGAAGTCCTCTGACCAGCTTCTGAGAGCTAATCTTGTTGATGGCTTTGAAGTTTAGGTGACATAGTCTTTTGTGCCACAACCATCCATTCTCAGCTACAGTCTTGGATAGAAAACAGGAGTTAGGTGTCCCTGTGTTCCAATCAATCATGTATACATCTCTTCTTTGGAAACCTTGTAGCTTTATTTCTCCAGATAAGATGTCTATCACCATACACTTCAAGATGGTGAAGACTACTAGATTCTTCTCGTCACAGAACTGGCTGATGCTCAGGAGGTTGTAATTGAGCCCTTTGACATAATGAACTTTGGATATTACAATGTTTCCTCGGTGCAGCTCTCCAAAGCCTTTTGTCTGTCCTCTAGAGCTATCTCCAAAGGTTACATCGGGACCTCTTTCTTTGATATATTTGGTCAGCATCTTCTTGTTCCCGGTCATATGCCTCGAGCATCCAGAGTCTACAAACCATTCTTCACCTCCAAAATTTGAGCTTGAGGAGATGTGGTTGTAGTCCTTCCACCTTTACGCAATTAAACAAGCGAGATTTAGGTACCCAAATTTGTGTGGGTCCTTTGGGGTTAGTTGGTTTCTGGAGAATTGATTTCTCCTTGGATTATGGAAATTGTTATTATTATTATTATAACCCTTATAAGGTGCACGTGGTCGAGGTCTAAATCTCTGGTTGGATTGTATACGGATATTCCTCAAAATAGTGTGGGCCATTTCTAAATCTAAGTGAGACCATTTATTAAACCTTTGTGGTCTCCACACTTGTTCATTTTGGTAATTAGGATAACCTTGAGGTTTCCATCCGCCTCCCATTATGAAATCTATTTTTGGGGAGTTGTTGGTAGTAGTGGGCATGTTATGCAGGCTTTGCCTTTGCACAGCCCTTTGCTTAGTCGCTGTCTAGGTGGTATGCAGTGTAACTTATTGCGGCTAGACGTTTGACTTTATTTGTTGCACATTTTGAATATCGGTTTATACGAGGCTCGTGATCGAGACCATTGTTTCTCCCTTGATAAACTTGGTTTCAGAACTAGAGGGAGTGTGAGAATCATATCCAAGGCCTGATTTGGTATATAATGACCTTTTATAAGTACACAATTCGCCCAGAGTTGAAGACGCCTTCAGGGAGGTTATTTCCTGCGCCTGAGTTTTATTTATCTATGCCAGCTTAGTAAACTCAGCTTTGGCATGAGCAAGTGCAGCTGATTTTTCTTTAAGTAAAATATTTAGCCGGTCTATCTCAG
Source organism: Orobanche coerulescens (assembly GCA_033398695.1). NCBI lineage: Eukaryota > Viridiplantae > Streptophyta > Magnoliopsida > Lamiales > Orobanchaceae > Orobanche > Orobanche coerulescens. The sequence goes on from CM065810.1 coordinate 69,088,625, forward strand.
CTGTATTGACACTTGCCTAGTTTTTAGCTGTAGTTGTCTCAACCTTATTTAAATCTAGGCTGAGTTTTTCAAAATCATTTTTCAGCTGCCTATTCTCATCTTGCAGCTGAGTCTTCTCTGCTGATACAGCTTGGTGTGCAGATTTAAGTGTTTCAAAATCTTTGAATAACTGTTTTACCGATTCATGTAAATCCATATCTTGTGACATGGCTGAGCTATTATTTGAACCGGTAGGTTTAGAGGTTACCTCTTCATCAGCTAAGTTTGCCATCAGGCAATCATACTCCTCGTCTTCATCAGAAAAGAAACCGCCGCTTGATTCGACATGCTCCTGGTCTTCTCCGATGAGAGCTTTTCTTCTGTCTTCCTTTCTGCCCACCTCCTTCTTGGTTTCGTCCTTATTGAGCTCGGGACAACCCATTTGGATGTGTCCTATTTTGTGACAGTTGTAGCATTCAACTTTCCAGCTCCCAGCCTTCTGGTTCCTTCTTGGATTCTCCTTGTAGTTTTTCTTATACTTAGAGTAGTTCTTTCTGAAATTGCTGAACCTTTGCATTATGAAAGCCATTTCTTCCTCAAAATCTAGTGGATTTGGAGGTTTCACATCAGATAGGCTCTTAGCGGGGACTCAGTGCAAATGCGATTCCCTTCTCTGCAGCTCGATTGAGGATGAGCTTGGAAGCTCGAACTCATAAGCCTTTAGATCCGAGAAACGACTCTGAATTTTTATCTTATTCGGTCTTTGGATTCTCTCATAGCTACGGCCTTCATGCTCCATTCGGGATTTAGAGATCGAGGACCTTTAGTGCCATTTCCTGTTGCCATAGGTTTTGCCAGGGAGTTGATTTCATTAATAATTTCAGTGAACCTTGTGTCCACTTGGTCTATTGATTCACCATTCTTCATTTTAAAGTTGTCAAACTTTTGGATAGCTATTGACAACTTGTTTTCCTTGATCAGCTCCGTTCCTTCACACATTAGAGCTAATGTGTCCCAAATCTCTTTGGCATTCTTACAATTTTTGATCTTGACCATTGTGGATTTGTCAAGAGTTTGGTATAGCACATCTCTGGCCCTGTTGTCAAGATTGGCCAGCTTTCTCTCCTCGGGGGTCAGCTCCGTTCTCTTCTTAGGAATCTTTTCGGGCCTCCCAGCTGCGATCTCCTCGGCTGTGTTGTCCTTCTCAAAAATGAATGGACCGTCTTCAATGATGCACCACATGTCGTCATGGATTGAAGATAAGTGTGCCTGCATTCTTATCTTCCAGAGATCATACTCGTCAACTGAAAAGACAGGTAGTCTAGAGTGCATGTGTTCCATTATAAAGTGAGAGATAAGATGTATATCTAGTATAGATCTGGTTCGTGAGAAAAATGAACCAACCTCTCCGATACCACTTGTAGGTCACAAGTCGTCCAGGAACAAGTCTAGAGGTGGGGGGGGTGAATAGACTTGTTGAAACTCTTGAACTCTTTTACACGAAGAGTGAGTTTCTTCAGCTGATGGTCAAACAAATGACTTGGAGTCGTTTGTTCTAGGATATGTGCGGAAGTCAGCTGATGACGAATATAAATTAACTTAATGAAACACTTAACAATGTATGCAACAGTTAGAGTATGATGCAGTAAAACAGTAAATAACACAGGCAATTATAGTGGTCTCAGATGTGGGGTAATCCTCTACTAATCCACTTTTCTCCAAACCAGTTGGAGATGAATTCACTATAATTTTCAACCAGTGATAAATATTACAGTGATTCACAACACACTACATGACTTCCAACCGGTGGAAATCCGTGCCGTTGTACACACACTTGATCGCCTTGCACCTCTTGATCCTCGATCCTCGGATGCCTTTGAGTCTCTTACTTCAACCATGAAGTACCCGTACTCAAGATTATAGACAAGAGTGTTTGTCTTCTCCAACTTAAGAGCTTCCTTAAATATGAACTTTTTGGATCTGCTCTTTTCACGATGCTATTTGATTGCTTGAGATTGCTTTGTTTGCTTTGATCGCTAGAATGTATGTTCGCACGGTTGTTGCTCGATTTCAAATCTCTCGGATATATATAGGTCGAGATCTCCGAGCTTCTTCCTTGTAGCCGTTGCAAATCTTTGAACAAATCCGTCCGTTGGAGGAGACTTCATTGTTTAATCTTTTCGAGCGTTGCAAGGTGGATTCCCATTATTTAATTTTATCTTCCGTTGTGAGGACTTACGCATGTGAGCGCGAATCTTTTGAATATAAAAGGATTCAAGTCTTCACGGTGGGTCGAGATGATTTAATTAAATCATATCTCTTGCGGGAATCACTCCAATTTGTCTCTTCACGTTGCATGTGAGCTTTCCGTAATATTTGACTTTTCAAAGCATGCCGACGTGGACTTGGAGTACTAAATTTGTAGTTGAGTAGGTGATGTGCATCTTACATCTTACGCGGTAGGTCCTCTCTACATTCCTTTGTTTGAGACTTGTCCGATCAGGTGACTTCCCGAGGTACCTCGGCTGCAGTCTGGTCAAACTTCTCGATAAATTTAGTTGACCAGAGCTACTCGGTGAGTCATTGTACTTCTCTGATGGACTAGGCTGTACTTTAGTACTTAGCCGATTTTCAGCCTAACTAACTTTGGCCTACAGAAGACACTCATTTGGTTCTTCTTTACATTTTGCCAAGTTTTATACTTAACATATTTTGGCCTATGGAAGATACTCATTTGGTTCTTCCTTACATTTTGCCAAGTTATGAACATTTGATTTTAAATTAATGACATCATCAAAATCTAACAAGTATTCCTAACACATGCAAATTTTCTCATGCAAACTCGTGATAATGCACGCTAAGAATGTAGCTTAACATGCATTATCGGCTAAAACTAGCGCATGCTACGAATGAAGAATTGCGTGCGTTAGGCAGTCAATTATTGAGGTAGGCGCCTAGCACATGCCCCAGCTGGACATGGGTCCGGATAAGATTCCCGCGAGCGAACCTGGACAGATTTGGAGTCAACGCTTGTAAGCGTGCGCTAAGGATACTGTGATAGCGTGCGCTAAAAAACATACGAACAGAAATGTTATAAAAGGGAGAGCACCCCATTTTACTTGGTTTACATTCGCTTCACTTGTCCTTCATTCTTGAGAGACCAGAGAGCCTCATATATTCCTTAAACACACACAGACCACCTCTACTCGATCATTGGAGATTGGATGTCACTTGTGATTCATCATTGAAGTGGAGAAGCACCTCGGATTTACATACAAACAACCAGAGTTGGATTCTACCTTTTTGACTAGGTGTTTTCTTCATCTTAAGGCATGTTAATTCTATCCAGCCTTAGATTCGTGTTCTTGAGAATAAGATGATCATGCTACCAAGATATTGAGTTCCATTGATGAATTATTCAAACAAACATCATGTTTAGAAGTCGGAATGATTATGCTTATGATATCGTCGTTGAAAATATCGTAGTTGGAATCCTAGTATGTCAAATTATGAGAGGAATATTCTGAGATTGATTATCCGTATGATTAACGTTGCCATATTGATCGTAAACTTGGAGTTGATATCACTTTTGTTATAAGGACTTAAGAAAGAATCATCTTAGGTTGTATCTTTCATTGGGATTGTTAGTTCACCTTTAAGATGAAGTCTGAATGTGGTAATGGTAATGGAATCTAATGCATCAACCTGAGATCACCGAACTTCAAATGATAATGATAATCGAGATTGAATATAAGAGTTGTGATGATATTCATTTCCTTGAATTCAAAGAAGATTGAATCCGTAAGATTATTCATAAGCTTATGATATGAAGACGAGTAACATACGTAAACCACTAAGGAGTTCGTAAGTTTCATCACCGTTAGAACAGTCTTCTGCCCAGAAGTGAAACTGCCATGCACGCTTAGCGTACGCTAATCTATGTAGATTAAAGTGCGCTATCGGGCTTAGTTAATGTACGCAACGTTTGGTACGTAACGTACGTTAAAACCATCAGAGGAGTCAGTCGGCTGATCAAAGAGGGACTGCCGATACTTATATAGCGTACGCTAGACTTTGTTGTTTACGTGCGCTAATGAGTAGGATTAACGTACGCTACACAGAATACGTAACGTACGTTAAGCAGTTCAGGCAGGTTACGTTTTATGAACTTCCGACCGTAATTTGGATTGTTAGATGTTCGTACGACTTGAGATGAATTCTATATTATTTCTTTTGTTAAGGTTCGAGCTTAGCAACGTGATTGATCGAAGGGGACAACCTTCGAGTATTTTGATATTCGTGGAAGCTTTATTCTTGTCATCGAACCGAGGCATGTGTTGTGATTAAATGTCCACCATGCGTTGATCCGACGGGAATCATCATGGGAATCTATAGCTGTGTGCGCCGGATCGTTGGACAGGTAGTTCCACCATGCGTTGGTCCGACAGGATTATCATGGGAATCTATAGCTGTGTGTGCTGGATCGTTGGAATACCAACAATATGTTGAGACTGTTATGATGTGATATGTGTTTTTATTTTCTCGTTAGAGAAACTTGTTATGAGTATTGTTGATTACATCACTGTTGTATGATTATTGTACTTGTACTAGCATCGTTGTGCTAACCCCTTCGGGGGTGAACATTTATTTATGTTCAGGATCCAGGAGAGCGGGAAAACAACCACTGGAGCTGCATGACGACGAGGGTGCAGAGTGATGTTCCGACCGGGTTGATTGTCTGTTGTTGGTTATTTTAATAAGTACTCGAGTACGTCGTAATTTGTGATGTTTGGATTTCATTGATGTATTAATATTCTTCATTTGGATATTTCTATTCTCGGTATTGAACCAGAACTGTCGTATTTTATTTCCGTGATTTCATAAGTTAGTATTGTTTTTGTCTTTTCATTTATTCAGCCTTGTAAATTCTTATGTAAAGGATTTACGGCGCTGTAATATTCCTGAATATATCGGGGGTGTTACAGAATATGGTATCAGAGCTAAGATTATGGATATCTTGGCCATTGGGTTAAAATAGGGGTCATATATGTCTTTTGAGGTAACCGGCCGCGAATAACATCACTGTACTGCCTACGTCTTCATGCGAGCAGTGGTTGTAAGTTCCTAAACTCTATCTCGTTCTTCACATGTTGTATCTCTTTATACTCGAACATTAGAACGATATTGTTTCCTGTATATTGAGTATTTATGCTTACAGTATGTTGAGAGGTGGACGTGGACGTGGTCGTGGTCGCGGACGTGGACGAAGGAATGCCGAAAGAGAAGCTTCGCCTTCTAATCAGGCCACACCAAAGCGAGCCACGAGATCCATTAATAATGAACCGTAACTCATCAGACTCCGAGATCCTTCGTCAGGTGGTGAATCAGATGACTTAGTTTGCCCAGGTCGTGGACCGAATGGAGGTGGCAGTAGGGTTACAACAGGGAGATCGACAACAGGGTATCCCAGACATGGGAAATCGAGGTGACCGATGGCTGCAAGAGGTGGCGAAGATGCAACTACCTAAATTCGACGGCTTTTCTGAGACTCCCACATGGGACCATTGGTTGAAGGAATTGGAGAAAATTTTTGCCGGGATTAATTGTTCAGACGACCGGAGAACCTCTATTGCTCAGTACTTTATGATAGGGGAAGCATCCGAGTGGTGGGAAGCCATCCGGCCTATAGATCTTGATGCTGACTAGACAGAATTTAAATTGATGATGGAAGCTCAGTACTGCCCTCGTCCTGTGAGGGAAGCCAAAGTTCGGGAATTTTTCTCCGCACAGCCATCAGACGAACTCGTATCCCAAACAATTAAGACGTTTAACCAGCAGCTAGCATTTGTACGACATCTGGTCAGAACAAATGCAGAAATGAAGATCCATTTTGATATGAGAATGAAACCAGAAATCCAGAGGTACATGTCCGGTTTTGAATGTACCACTCTCCATCAATACCAGGATAAGGCGTTGGTGTACGAAATCAAGGAGGCAGTAATGGAGAAGTTTGCAGAATCCAAGAAGTAGAAAGTCTCTGGTAGTTTCACAGAGCACAAGAGCAGTGGGCCCCGCAAGGCCCAGTCATCCTTTCACTCTTTCAAGAAACCTCCGCACCTATCTAAGAGCGGAAAGAATTTCGGAGCAGTGTCAGCCACGACGGATACATCTAGGAGGTGCTTTAACTGTGGTCGCCCAGGCCACCTTTGGCGTGATTGTTTGCGTACTCCAGTTACATGTTTTGATTGCGGACAGGAAGGGCATCGTGCGACGTTTTTCAAGGATGCCACCAAGTTCAATGGAACCCGTATAGCACATCCAGCTCAGAGAGAAGCCAGTATCCAACAGACGCAGCAAAGTGTTTGTAATATCCGGATTAATTACCGAGTATTTCACCTGTATTTGAACCCTGTATTAGTTGGAATTGTGATATCAATAAGTGGAATATGGTATTTACCGTATTTGTATTTTCGTGCATGAGTATGGCAGCATATTACTTGTCTTATACAAATACTCAATAATACAAATTATTGAGTATGGCTGCATATTATAAGTGAAGTAATCAATTATGGAGTTGGGTGGAGGCCAGCACATAGTCCTGGACAGTTTTTAATTATTAAGCCTGGAAAGCTTTGGAATCTAGCGTAGGAAATTATTGAGCACAGGGGTCCAGAAACATTTTATAAAGGACAGCACCTCATTTCATTTGGTTTTTATCTTCCTTCACATGTTCTTAGTTCCCTGAAAGTCCAGAGGGTTTTCCCTACCTCTTAAACACATTTAGACCACCCCTTTTGTGATCTTTGAAGATTGGGTGTCACTGGTGATTGATCATTGAAGTGGAGAACATCTTGATCTGGCAAGCAAGCAACCGGAGTTGGATTCTACTTATTGTCTCGGTTTTCTTCATCTTAAGGTATGTTAATACTAATTCCTACTTGGATTCGTGTTATCAAGGATATGATATAAGTATGCGGTCAAGATATTGAGTTCCACTAATAAAATCATCCAAGCATCATCATGTTTTAGAAATTGGGATGTTTATACTTATGAATAAATCATCAGAGGTTATATCCTTCCATATAAGTTGGATTTGTTAGATGTTTTCTGGATATAATGATGATATTGGAATCTAACACATCAATCTTGGATCACCCAACTTCACCTGAGAATTTCGTATGTTCAGTTTTCTACCCAGTACCCTACTGTCATCAACTAGGCGAGTCAAGTAGCCGATCGAGGTTGACTTGACTCGGCCGATCCGAGGTTGACTTGACTGGTGATCAGCAAGGTTGAATTTCCGATCCAATCGGGTGTTGACACGTGGCACAATATGATCCGTCTATTTAATTGTCCTTCGAACGGTCATAACTTCTTCATACGAACTCGGATTCGGATGAATTTTTTTTAAAACGATCGTCTCGACGGGACGAATAAAATAGACTCGGCTGATCAGCCAGGTTGACTTTTGACTCGGCTGATCAGTGATGTTGACTTTTGACTCGGCTGATCAGCGAGGTGACTTTTGACTCGACTGATTAGGTTACATTTTATGAACTTCCGACCGTGATTTGGATTGTTAGATGTTCGTACGACTGTAAATGAAATCTATATTACTTATTTTGTTAAGGTTCGAGCTTAGCAATGTGATTGATTGAAGGGGCGACCTTCGAGTGTTTCGTTTTCGTGGAAGTTTTGTTCTTGTCTTCGAATCGAGGCAAGTACCTTATTTGTTGTATGTATTGTTGTTATACATATTGTCGTGCATGTATGTCGTTATTGTATGTCACCCTGGGGAGCATCTGGTCAGAACAGATGCAGAAATGATGATCCATTTTGATATGAGGATGAAACCAGAAATCCAAAGGTACATGTCCGGTTTTGAATGTACCACACTCCGTCAATACCAGGATAAGGCATTGGCGTACGAGATTAAGGAAGCAGCTATGGAGAAATTTACGGAATCCAAGAAGCAGAAAGTCTCTGGTACTATTACAGAGCACAAGAACAGTGGGCCCCGCAAGGCCCAGTCATCTTTCATTCTTTCAAGAAACCTCCGCACCCAGGTAGGAGCGGAAAGAACTTCGGAGCAACATCAACTATGACTGATGTTACCAGGAAATGCTTTAACTGCGCCCAGACGGGACACTATCGACGGAATTACCCCTACCTGCCGTGACTTATTTTGATTGTGGTCGAGAGGGACATCGTGCGGTGTTCTGTGAAGAGGCTGCAAAGTATTTTAGAGCGCATACACCACATCCAGTCCAGAAGGAAGCGATTCAACAAACACAAAGAAAGTGTTCGGGATGCCTCGACTTTGGCCGCGGGCGAGGCAGAGGACAGTGGGACGGAAAGGGTACATCGAGTGTCGGATCTATTCCCCCACGTCTGTACGAGATGAGGAGAACAGACGATCAGGATGCTGCTGTTGCATCAGGTACTGTCCAGATCCTTTCCCAGCCAGTTAGCGTTTTATTCGATACAGGAGCTACGCATTCTTTTATATCCTTGTCTTGTGTAAATCGTTTGAATGTTTCTGGTTTTCATAATTGTGAACCTTATGTTGTTGGTTTACCGAGTGGAGAGAGGATTGTTGGAAACTTAGAAACTAGAGATTTCCCTATATCATTTGGAGGCAGAGAGTGGCTCTCAAATCTGATTGTAATAGAAATGCAAGGGGACGATCTGATACTCGGAGACGATTGGCTTAATCGATATGGAGCTATTGTAAACTACCGAAGGAGGAATATCTCGCTGATCGCTGACGATGGTTCCGAAATACTGTTTGAGGGATGGAAACCGGGAAGCTCAGGAAAGTTGATCAAAGCGATGAAAGCTGTCAAATTGTTGAAACAGGGCTGGATCTTTGGTGTTATGCAATGAAGAAAGAAGACGAAATTGTGGAACTTTCATCCATTCATGTTGTGAACGAATTTCCAGATGTATTTCCTGACGAGTTACCTGGACTACCTCCACGAAGGGATGTAGAATTTACCATTGAACTGGAACACGGAGCTACACCAATTTCTAAGGCGCCGTATCGTATGACACCTACTGAGATGTATGAACTGAAAAAGTAACTGGAGGAGTTACTGGACAAAGGCTATATTCAGCCAAGCGTTTCGCCCCGGGGATTGATGATTTATTTGACCAGTTGCAAGGAGCAACAGTATTCTCTAAAATTGATCTGAGATCAGGATATCATCATCTAAGGATTAAAGAATCAGATGTTCCGAAATCAGCGTTCAAAACTCGCTACGGACACTATGAGTTTGTAGTGATGCCGTTTGGTCTCACTAATGCACCTGCTGTATTCATACAGTTGATGAACCGAGTGTTCATAGAATATTTGGATAAATTTGTGGTCGTGTTCATTGATGACATTCTAGTGTATTTTAAGAACCTGGAAGAGCATGCACAGCATTTGCGGATTGTATTAGAACTTTTAAGAAGCGAGCAACTGTGCGCCAAACTCTCTAAGTGTGAATTCTAGCTAAAGGAAGTAATGTTCCTCGGTCATGTGGTATCAGCTAAAGGAGTCCGAGTAGATCCTCAGAAGATTGAAGCGGTTTTAGATTGGAAGCCTCCTAAGAACGTGAAAGAAGTCCGAAGTTTCTTAGGACTTGTTGGGTATTATCGTCGGTTCGTGGAAGGGTTTTCCAAAATTTCCCGCCCACTTACTCGACTCCTGCAGAAAACTCAAAAGTTTGAGTGGAATGAGTTGTGTCAGGTTAGCTTTGATGAATTGAAGAAGAGATTGACGACGGCACCAATTCTATCACTTCCACAGGGAACAGGAGGATTTATAGTTACAGTGATGCTTCGAACCAAGGACTCGGATGCGTATTAATGCAGAATGACAAGGTGATCGCTTATGCGTCGCGACAGCTGAAACCTTATGAAGTGAATTACCCAACACATGATTTGGAGCTAGCGGCAGTAGTTTTTGCTTTGAAGATCTGGAGGCATTATCTGTACGGGACTCACTGTCAGATCTTTACGGATCACAAGAGTCTCACATACATCTTCAGTCAGAAAGAGTTGAACATGCGGCAAAGGAGATGGTTAGAGTTGATTAAGGACTACGACTTGGAGATTTTGTATCATCCAGGCAAAGCGAATGTAGTGGCCGACGCACTCAGCCGCAAGCCTGTTTCTATTCATATGCTGGAGACCTTGACCTCCCAACTTAGCCTTCAACGAGAGATTATTCAAGAAGGAATTGAAGTATGGTTACAAAGAGTCCAAGGACAACTGTGCATGATGGAAATAACCTCATCATTAACCGAAGAAATCAAATCTAGACAGGCAGATGATCCTCTGATGATTCGGTTACGTGAAGAAGTGATCAAGGGGAAAGCCCCCGGATTTGTAATTCATGATGATGGAGTTTTGAGATTTCAGAACCAACTCTGCGTTCCCGATGTCGATGTTCTGAAACAGACGATTCTGAAGGAAGCTCACAGTTCGCCCTATTCTATCCACCCGGGCACCAGTAAGATGTATAAGGACTTGAAGCAGAATTTCTGGTGGGGCAACATGAAGAAAGATGTAGAGGACTACGTTTCGAAATGCTTGACTTGTCAGCAGGTTAAGATCGAGCATCAACGACCTGCCGGAATGTTGAAACCACTCCCGATTCCTGAATGGAAGTGGGAGGACATATCGATGGACTTTATCACTAGTATGCCGAGAACCAAGACAAGAATGAACATGATTTGGGTGATAGTTGATCGTTTAACCAAATCAGCTCATTTTCTAAGCATTAAGGACACGTGGGGACCAGAGAGGTTGGCACGAGTATTTATTTCGGAGATAGTTCGATTGCATGGAACGCCGAAGACCATTGTTTCTGATCGAGACGGCCGTTTTGTGTCTCATTTTTGGAAAGCAGTTCATAAGGCCTTGGGGAAAGAATTGAACTTCAGTACAGCTTATCACCCGCAGACTGACGGACAATCCGAGAGGACCATTCAAATGGTGGAAGACATGCTAAGGGCCTGTGCCTTAGATTGGTCAAACGATTGGGAAATTCATCTACCGTTGATTGAATTTACCTACAACAATAGTTGGCATGCTTCCATTAAGATGGCACCGTTTGAGGCATTATACGGGAGAAGATGTAGATCGCCCCTGTGTTGGGACGATTCATCAGACTTAATCGGGACGGAACAAGAGTTGATCGTACATACTCGAGAGAAGATAGCCTTGATTCGTGAAAGGATGTTGACCGCCCAGAGTCGCCAGAAATCTTACGCAGACATACGTCGTCGCCCTTTGGATTTTAGTACTGGAGACCACGTACTTGTAAAGGTTTCTCCTACTCGGGGAATTTTCTATTTTGGAAGAAGGGGAAAACTGAGTCCGAGATATATCGGACCGTTCGAAATCCTTGAGAGAGTTGGAGAGTTGGCATACAGATTGGCATTACCGCCGTCATTGATCCATGTTCATAACATGTTCCACGTATCCCAATTACAGAAGTATATACCAGATCCTAGTCATGTCATTGATTTCGGCGAGATCGAAGTCGCTCAAGATGGCACGTTTGAAGAGAAACCGATCAGGATACTCGGGAGTCGAGTTAAACAGTTGAGAAACAAACCGATCGCATTGGTCAAGGTTCAGTGGTCGCGCCACGGAGTGGAAGAAGCCACTTGGGAAACAGAAGAAAGTATGAAGTCCATATATCCAGGATTATTTTCGTCTTGAGTTTCGGGACGAAACTCCTTTTTAGTAGGAGAGTATGTAATATACGGATTAATTACCGAGTATTTCACCTGTATTTGAACCCTGTATTAGTTGGAATTGTGATATCAATAAGTGGAATATGGTATTTACCGTATTTGTATTTTCGTGCATGAGTATGGCAGCATATTACTTGTCTTATACAAATACTCAATAATACAAATTATTGAGTATGGCTGCATATTATAAGTGAAGTAATCAATTATGGAGTTGGGTGGAGGCCAGCACATAGTCCTGGACAGTTTTTAATTATTAAGCCTGGAAAGCTTTGGAATCTAGCGTAGGAAATTATTGAGCACAGGGGTCCAGAAACATTTTATAAAGGACAGCACCTCATTTCATTTGGTTTTCATCTTCCTTCACATGTTCTTAGTTCCCTGAAAGTCCAGAGGGTTTTCCCTACCTCTTAAACACATTTAGACCACCCCTTTTGTGATCTTTGAAGATTGGGTGTCACTGGTGATTGATCATTGAAGTGGAGAACATCTTGATCTGGCAAGCAAGCAACCGGAGTTGGATTCTACTTATTGTCTCGGTGTTTTCTTCATCTTAAGGTATGTTAATACTAATTCCTACTTGGATTCGTGTTATCAAGGATATGATATAAGTATGCGGTCAAGATATTGAGTTCCACTAATAAAATCATCCAAGCATCATCATGTTTTAGAAATTGGGATGTTTATACTTATGAATAAATCATCAGAGGTTATATCCTTCCATATAAGTTGGATTTGTTAGATGTTTTTTGGATATAATGATGATATTGGAATCTAACACATCAATCTTGGATCACCCAACTTCACCTGAGAATTTCGTATGTTCAGTTTTCTACCCAAGACTCTACCGTCATCAACTAGGCGAGTCAAGTAGCCGATCGAGGTTGACTTGACTCCTGATCGCCGAGGTTGACTTCGACTTACCGATCGGCAAGGTTGAATTTCCGGTCCAATCGGGTGTTGACACGTGGCACAATATGATCCGTCTATTTAATTGTCCTTCGACGGTCATAACTTCTTCATACGAACTCGGATTCGGATGAATTTTTTTAAAACGATCATCTCGACGGACGAATAAAATAGACTACTGATCAGCAAGTTGACTTTTGACTCCTACTGATCGATGTTGACTTTTGACTTCTACCGATCAGCGAGGTGACTTTTGACTCGACTGATTAGGTTACATTTTATGAACTTCCGACCGTGATTTGGATTGTTAGATGTTCGTACGACTGTAAATGAAATCTATATTACTTATTTTGTTAAGGTTCGAGCTTAGCAATGTGATTGATTGAAGGGGCGACCTTCGAGTGTTTCGTTTTCGTGGAAGTTTTGTTCTTGTCTTCGAATCGAGGCAAGTACCTTATTTGTTTTATGTATTGTTGGTATACATATTGTCGTGCATGTATGTCGTTATTGTATGTCCACCTCGTGTTGGTCCGACGGGATCATTGGGGGATCTATGCTAGCGTGCACTGGATGATCGGACGGGTTTTTCCACCACGGGTTGGTCTGATGGGATCATCGTGGGTTCTAGGCAATGAACGCTGGATCGTCGGAATTACCATGTGTATGTTATGATATCATGTTGTGATTATCAGTTGTGTATGTTACTTATTGAGTTTCTCGTAGGAGAAGACTCGTTGATATTTTTGTCAATTACATATTATTATTCTGCGTGAGATGTTGAATAATACGTTGTGGTACTTGTACTAGCATCGTTGTGCTAACCCCTTCGGGGGTGAACATTTTGTTTATGTTCAGGATCCAGGAGAGCGGGGAAACAACCACTGGAGCTGCATGACAACGTGGGGTGCAGAGTGATGTTCTGGCCGGGTTTACTTGTTTGTTGTTTGTTAGTTATTTCAATAAGTACTCGAGTACGTAGTCGCTTTTGATGAATTTGAATTTGGTGATGTATTAATAATTTCTATTGAACATTTGTATTTTCAGTATTTGGTCAGAACTGTTGTATCTTAATTTCGTTATTTTCATTCGTTAGTACCTGTTAATGCCTTTTCAACTCTTTAGCCTTGTCAATCCTGATGTAAAGGATTTACGGCACTGTATTATTCCTGAATATATCAGGGGTGTTACAGTGTTCCGATGCCTCAGAATTTTGGCCGCGGACAAGGCAGAGGACAGTGGGACCGAAAGGGTACATCGAGTGCCGGATCTGCTCTCCCACGTCTGTACGAGATGAGAAGAATAGACGATAAGGATGCTGCTGTCGCATCAGGTACTGTTCAGATCCTTTCCTAGCCAGTTAGCGTTTTATTCGATACAGGAGTTACATATTCATTTATATCCCTGTCTTGTGTAAATCATTTGAATATTTCTGGTTTTCATAATTGTGAACCTTATGTTGTGGGTTTACCGAGCGGAGAGAGTAAGGTTGGAAACTTAGAAACTAGATATTTCCCTGTATCATTCGGAGGCAGAAAGTGGCTCTCAAATCTGATTGTGATAGAAATGCGAGGAGACGACTTGATACTCGGAGATGATTAGCTTAATCGATATGGAGCTATTGTAAACTACCGAAAGAGGAATATCTCGCTGATCACTGATGATGGTTCCGAAATACTGTTTGAAGGATGGAAACCAGAAAGCTCAGGGAAAATGATCAAGGCGATGAAAGGTGTCAAATTGTTGAAACAAGGGTGTACGGGATACTGGTGCTATGCAATGAAGAAAGAAGACGATTGTGGAACTTTCATCCATTCCTGTTGTGAACGAATTTCCGGATGTATTTCCTGACGAGTTACCGGGACTACCTCCACGATGGGATGTAGAATTCACCATCGAGTTGGAACCCAGAGCTACACCAATTTCTAAGGCACCGTATCGTATGGCACCTACTAAGATGTACGAGTTGAAAAAGTAACTGGAGGAGTTATTAGACAAAGGCTATATCCAGCCAAGCGTTTTGCCCTGGGGAGCACCAGTTCTTTTTGTCTGGAAGAAGGATGAATCGCTTCGACTGTGCATCGACTATCGAGAGCTGAACAAGATGACAATTAAGAACAAGTATCCATTTCCATGGATTGATGATTTGTTTGACCAGTTAGAAGGAGCAACAGTATTTTCTAAAATTGATCTGAGATTAGGATATCATCAGCTGAGGATTAAGGAATCTGATGTTCCGAAATCAGCGTTCAGAACTCGCTACGGACACTATGAGTTTGTAGTGATGCCGTTTGGTCTCACTAACACACCTGCTGTATTCATGCAATTGATGAACCGAGTGTTCATCGAGTATTTGGATAAATTTATGGTTGTGTTCATTGATGATATTTTGGTGTATTCTAAGAGCCCGGAAGAGCATGCACATCATTTACGGATTATGTTAGACCTGTTGAGAAATGAACAATTGTACGCCAAACTTTCTAAGTGTGAATTCTGGATAAAGGAAGTGATGTTCCTCGGCCATGTGGTATCAGCTGAAGGAGTCCGAGTAGATCCTCAAAAGATCGAAGCAGTTATGTATTGGAAGCCTCCAAAGAACGTGAAAGAAGTGCGGAGTTTCTTAGGACTTGTTGGATATTATCGTCGGTTCGTGGAAGGGTTTTCCAAAATTACCTGCCCACTTACTCGACTACTGCAGAAAACTCAAAAGTTTGAGTGGAATGAGTTGTGCCAGAATAGATTTGATGAATTGAAGAAGAGATTGACTATGGCACCGATTTTAGCACTCCCACGGGGAACTGGAGAATTTATAGTTTACCGTGATGCTTCGAACCAAGGACTCAGATGCGTATTGATGCAGAATGACAAGGTGATCGCTTATGCGTCACGACAGCTGAAAACTTATGAAGTGAATTACCCAACGCATGATTTAGAGCTGGCAGCAGTAGTTTTCGCTTTGAAAATCTGGAGACATTACCTATACGGGACTCACTGTCAGATCTTCACGGATCATAAGAGTCTCAAATACATCTTCAGTCAGAAAGAGTTGAACATGCGGCAAAGAAGATGGTTGGAACTTATTAAGGATTATGACTTGGAGATTCTTTATCATCCAGGCAAAGCAAATGTAGTGGCCGATGCACTTAGCCGCAAGCCTGTTTCTATTCAGATGCTGGAGATGCTGACCTCCCAGCCCAGCATTCAACAAGAGATGATTCGAGAAGGAATTGAAGTATGGTTACAAAGGGTCCAAGGACAACTGTGCGTGATGGAAATAACTTCATCGTTAACCGAGGAAATCAAATATAAGCAAACAGATGATCCTCTGATGATTCAGTTACATGATGAAGTCAGCAAGGGAAAGGCCCCCGGATTCGTAATTCATGAGGATGGAGTTTTGAGATTTCAGAACCAACTTTGCGTTCCCGATGTCGATGTTCTGAAACAGACGATTATGAAGGAAGCTCACAGCACGCCCTATTCTATCCACCCGGGTACCAGTAAGATGTATAAGGACGTGAAACAGAACTTTTGGTGGGGCAACATGATGAAAGATGTAGCGGAGTATGTCTGGAAGTGTTTGACTTGTCAACAGGTTAAGATGGAGCATCAACGACCTGCCGGAATGCTGAAGCCACTCCCGATTCATGAATGGAAGTGGAAGGACATATCGATGGACTTTATCACTAACATGTCGAGAACCAAGATAGTAATGAACATGATTTGGGTGATAGTTGATCGCTTAACTAAATCAGCTCATTTTCTAGGCATTAAGGACACGTGGGGACCAGAGAGGTTGGCACGAGTACTTATTTCAGAGATAGTCCGATTGCATGGTATGCCGAAGACCATTATTTCGGACAGAGACGGTCGCTTTGTGTCTCATTTTTGAATGCAGTTCCTAAGGCCTTGGGGACCGAATTGAACTTCAGCACAACTTATCACCCACAGACAGATGGACAATCTGAGAGGACTATTCAAACAGTGGAAGATATGCTAAGGGCTTGTGCCTTAGATTGGTCAACTGACTGGTAAATTCATCTACCGTTGATTGAATTTACCTACAACAATAGTTGGCATGCTTCTATTAAGATGGCACCATTTGAGGCATTATATGGGAGAAGATGCAGATCGCCCCTATGTTGGGACGATTCATCAGATTTGATCGGAACGGAACCAGAATTGATTGATCAGACACAAGAAAAGATAGCCTCGATTCACGAAAGGCTATTGACCGCCCAGAGTCGACAGAAATCTTATGAAGACGTACGTCGTCGTCCATTAGAGTTCAGTATTGGAGATCACGTACTTTTAAAAGTTTCTCCTACTCGGGGAATCTTTCGTTTTGGGAGAAAAGGAAAGCTAAGTCCAAGATATATCGGACCATTTGAGATCCTCGAGAGAGTTGGAGAGTTGGCATACAGATTGGCATTACCGCCGTCACTAAGCCATGTTCATAATGTGTTCCACGTATCCCAGTTACGGAGATATATACCGTATCCTAGTCATGTCATTGATTTCGGCGATATCGAAGTCGTTCAGGATGGAACGTTTGAAGAGAGACCGGTCAGGATACTCGAGAGTCGAGTTAAGCAATTGAGGAACAAACCAATAGCTTTGGTCAAAGTTCAGTGGTCATGCCACGGAGTGGAAGAAACCACTTGGGAAACGAAAGATAGCATGAAGTCCAGATATCCAGAGTTATTTTTGTCTTGAGTTTCGGGACGAAACTCCTTTTTAGTAGGAGAGCATGTAATATTCGGATTTATTATTGTGTATTTCATCTGTATTTGAACCCTATATTATTCGGAATTGTGATCTCGATAATTGGAGTATGATATTTCCTATACTTGTATCCTTGTACATGAGTATAACAACATGAAAATTTTCTCATGCAAACTCGTGATAACGCACACTAAGAATGTAGCTTAACGTGCGTTATCGACTAAAACTAGCGCACGCTACGAATGAAGAATTGCGTGCGTTAGGCAGTCAATTATTGAGGTAGGTGGCTAGCACATGCGCCAGCCGGACATGGGTCCGGATAAGTTTCCCGCGGGCGAACCTGGATAGATTTGGAGTCAACGCTTGTTAGCATGCGCTAAGGATACTGTGATAGCGTGCGCTAAAGAACATACGAACATAAATGTTATAAAAGGGACAACACCCCATTTTACTTGGTTTTCATTCTCCTCACTTGTCCTTCATTCTTGAGAGACCAGAGAGCCTCATATCTTCCTTAAAGACACACAGACCACCTCTACTCGATCATTGGAGATTGGATGTCACTTGTGATTGATCGTTGAAGTGTAGAAGCACCTTGGAGTGAAATACAAACAACTGGAGTTAGATTCTACCTTTTTGACTCGGCGTTTTCTTCATCTTAAGGTATGTTAATTCTATTCAGCCTTAGATTCGTGTTCTTGAGAATAAGATGATCATGCTACCAAGATATTAAGTTCCATTGCTGAATTATTCAAACAAACATCATGTTTAGAAGTCGGAATGATTATGCTTATGATATCATCGTTGAAAACATCGTTGGAATCTTAGTACGTCAAATGATGAGAGGAATATTCTGAGATTGATTATCCATATGATTAACGTTGCCATATTGATCGTAAACTTGGAGTTGATATCACTTTTGTTATAAGGACTTAAGAAAGAATCATCTTAGGTTGTATCTTTTCATTGGGATTGTTAGTTCACCTTTAAGATGAAGTCTGAATGTGGTAATGGTAATGGAATCTAGTGCATCAACCTGAGATCACCGAACTTCAAATGAGAATGATAATCGAGATTGAATATAAGAGTTGTGATGATATTCATTTCCTTGAATTCAAAGATGATTGAATCCGTAAAATTATTCATAAGCTTATGATATGAAGATGAGTAACGTACGTAAACCACTGAGGAGTTCGTAAGTTTCATCACCATTAGAACAGTCTTCTGCCCAGAAGTGAAACTGCCATGCACGCTTAGCATACGCTAAGCTATGTATATTAACGTGCGCTATCAGGCTTAGTTAACGTACGCAACATTTGGTGCGTAACGTACGTTAAAACCATCAGAGGAGTCAGTTGGCTGATCCGAGAGGGACTGTCGATACTTATATAGCGTACGCTAGACTTTGTTTTTTACGTGCGTTAACGAGTAGGATTAACGTACGCTACACATAATATGTAACGTACGTTATGCAGTTCAGGCAGGTTACATTTTATGAACTTTCGACTGTAATTTGGATTGTTGTATGTTCGTACTACTTGAGATGAATTCTATATTATTTCTTTTGTTAAGGTTCGAGCTTAGCAACGTGATTGATCGAAGGGGATGACCTTCGAGTATTTTGATATTCGTGGAAGCTTTATTATTGTCATCGAACCGAGGCAAGTATTTTAATTAGAATTGTTTATATCATGTCAGTAATATTGTGATTGTATTATGTACATGTGTTGTGATTAAATGTCCATCATGCGTTGATCCGACGGGAATAATCATGGGAATCTATAGCTGTGTGCGCTGGATCATTGGACAGGTAGTTCCACCATGCGTTGGTCCGACGGGATCATCATGGGAATCTATAGCTGTGTGTGCTGGATCGTTGGAATATCAACAGTATGTTGAGACTGTTATGATGTGATATGTGTTGTTGTTATTTTCTCGTTAGAGAAACTTGTTATGAGTATTGTTGATTACATCATTGTTGTATGATTATTGTACTTGTACTAGCATCGTTGTGCTAACCCATTCGGGGGTGAACATTTGTTTATGTTCAGGATCCAGGAGAGCGGTAAAACAACCACTGGAGATGCATGACGACGAGGGTGCAGAGTGATGTTCCGGCCGGGTTGATTGTCTGTTGTTGGTTATTTTAATAAGTACTCGAGTACGTCGTAATTTGTGATGTTTGGATTTCAGTGATATATTAATATCCTTCATTTGGATATTTGTATTCTCGGTATTGAACCAGAACTGTCGTATTTTATTTCTGTGATTTCATAAGTTAGTATCTGTTTTTGTCTTTTCATTTATTTAGCCTTGTAAATTCTTATGTAAAGGATTTACGGCGCTGTAATATTCCTGAATATATCGGGGGTGTTACACAAATGATACAGGGAAATCTCTAGTTTCTAAGTTTTCCACAATCCTCTCTCCACTCGATAAACCGACAATATAAGGTTCACAATTATGAAAACCAGAAATGTTCAAACGATTTACACAAGACAAGGATATAAATGAATGCGTATCTCCTGTATCGAATAAAACGCTAACTGGCTGTGAAAGGATCTGAACAGTACCTAATGTGACAGCAGGATCCTAATCATCTGCCCTCCTCATCTCGTACAGACGTGGGGGAACGGATCCGGCACTCGATGTCCCCTTTCAGTCCAACTTCCTCTGCCTCGTCTGCGACCAAAGTCTTGGGGCAGTTGAACACTTTGCTGCGTCTGCTGAATACTTGCTTCCCTCTGACCTGGCTGCGATGTACGGGCTCTAAAATATTTTTCAACCTCTTCATAGATCACTGCACGGTGTCCCTCTCGACCACAATCAAAACAAGTCACGGCAGGAATGGGGCAATTTCGCCGATAGTGTCCCGTCTGACTACAATTAAAGCACTTTCTTGTCACATCGGTCGTGGCTGATACTGCTCCGAAGTTCTTTCCGCTCTTGGATGGGTGCGGAGGTTTCTTGAAAGAATGAAAGGATGACTGGGCCTTGTGGGGCCCGCTGCTCTTGTGCTCTGTAAAACAACCAGAGACTTTCTGCTTCTTGGATTCTACAAACTTCTCCATTGCTGCTTCCTTGATTTCATACGCCAATGCTTTATCCTGATATTGGCGGAGAGTGGTACATTCAAAACCGGACATGTACTTCTGAATTTCTAGTTTCATTCTCATATCAAAATAGATCATCATTTCTGCATATGTTCTGACCAGATGTCGAACAAATGCCAGCTGCTGGTTAAACGTCTTAATCGCCTGAGATATTGGCACATCCGAAGGTTGAGCGGATAAAAACTCCCGAACTTTGGCTTCCCTCACCGGACAAGGGAAGTACTGAGCTTCCATCATAAATTTAAACTCTGCCCAGTCAGCATCATGATCTACAGGCCGGATGGCTTCCCACCACTCGGACGCTTCCCCTATCAGAAAGTACTGAGCAATAGAGGCTCTCCGGTCGTCTGGGCAATTAATACCGGCAAAAAATTTCTCCAATTCCTTCAAACAATGGACCCATGTAGGAGTCTCAGAAAAGCCGTCGAATTTAGGTGGTTGCATCTTTGCCACCTCCTGTAGCCATCGGTCGCCTCGATTTCCCATGTCTGGGATTCCTTGCTGTCTATCTCCCTGTTGTAATCCCACCGGCATCTGCATTCGGTCGACGACCTGGGCAAACTGAGTCATCTGGTTAACCACCTGACGAAGGATTTCGGGCACAACAGGTTATGGTTTATTGTTAATAGATCTTTGCAGCTCGCCTAGGCTGTGGCTGGCCTGGTTAGAAGGCGAAACTTCTCTTTCGGCATTCCTTCGTCCGCGTCCGCGACTGCAACCCCATCCACGTCCACCTCTCAACATACTGTAAGCATAAATACTCAATATACAGGAAACAATATCGTTCAAATGTTCAAGTATAAAGAGGTACAACAAGTAAAGGACGAGATAGAGTTTAAGAACTTACAACCACTGTTCGCACGAAGATGCAGGCAGTACAGTGATGTTATTCATGGCCGGTTACCTCAAAAGACATACATGACCCCTATTTTAACCCAACGGCCAAGATATCCATAATCTTAGCTCCGATACCATATTCTGTAATGTTATGTCGAGAATTATACTCCTCAACCGGCGATCGCCTCACGGATCGGGCGACCTAGCCATTGCCGAGCAGCCGAGGCAGAACTGCCGACCAGAGATCGGGCGACCTAGTCATGGCCGAGCAGCCGAGGCAGAACTGCCGACCAGAGGCCTGGCAACCTAGCCATAGCCGAGCAGCCAAGATAGATCGGACGACCGAAGGTCCCAGGATAAGTCCCGGTGCCGAGCGATCGACATCCAAGACGATCGTCTCTCGGTACTCGGCGATTGACTCCTAGTGGCCGAGTAGCAGACGATCATCTCTCGGCACTTGCCGACCGACCTCTGGTGACCGACCAATGCCGACCGCCTCATGCCGCTCGAAGCCGATGGTCATCCAGATCGCCAAAGGCCGAAGCTCAGGGCAGGACCCACGTGCAGTGCCGAGACAAGATCCGCATTTCACGGATCGTTGACCACAGCCTGTCAGCACCCTTCCACCAGCCGACAGGCCCGCCGAAAGGTGTCAGTAGGACCGCCTGTGACAGCAACTCCGGATGCGCGCTGTCTCCTCATTGGACCGCACAGCTGGCTGCCAGCAGCTGCCTTGGACTTTAGGCAGACAGCCCATGTGACTGAAAGACGATCGCCCCATTATTATACTGGACGAAAGGCGATCACCCGCTAGGAAACAAGGCATCTCAACCCCTATAAATAGAAGGTTCCCTGCACTGGTCCACTCTCTCGGTCATTCTCGCTATTCACGCATAATACAGAAGCAATACACACAACTTGGCTTTCTCCTACTCTTGGCAACAACTATCTCTCGGCTCCTTCTTCTCTCTCAGCTTCTCTCACACAGAAGACGATCGACCGAGAGCAAGAACACCAAGGCTTCGCTCAATAGCTGGATAATAGGATCTTTTTACACTCATTGTACTTATATTCTCACATTAATACTTGTATCCATGAATATTTGTATTAATAACATCTCGCGAGAGCATTCAAGCCCGGGCCTAACAAACCCGGAAAATCTAGTGTTATTCACACCCCCTCGGAAGTGCTCCCGCAACCTTGTTTGTTGTCTGTCCATTCCAGCAGTATTTCATCTTCGGATAAATATTTCGGGCAACAACAATTGGCGCTAGAGGAAGTGGATCTAACCCTCAATTTTATTCCTACCGTTTCGAAGAACACTCACTGTTCTCCGGGACAAATATCTGAAGAAACACTCACTGTTCTTCAGAGAAAGCATTCAGAATCATGACTTCTGCCTCCTCGTCGAAGAAAGCTGCTGGCCAGCCCGCCAGACGCCTCGTTCCGTCTCAGTCCGAGCCACAACTGATGGCGGAGGGTAGCCGCCGCAGTCCGAGACGCTCGATCCCGCCCCTGGGGGGCGGCCCAAGTCTCTCGCTCGACCAGTTCTGAACCGCGGAACAGATCGAGGAGGCCATGACCGTCCTACAGGAGCGACGGAGTGCTCTCGACGCGCCTCCCTCTATCACCCCCTCGGCCATCCGTCGAAGGACCAAACGGAAGTTCAAAGCGTTGCTGACCGAGCGATCGCCAGGAGCCTCCCGTTCGCAGGGAGAGGCGCTCGCCAGCCGGGGCACCTCTGTTTTCGATCGCCTCAGTAGCGATCCATCTTGGAGACCAGGGCAGTCCGGCCCCAGCCACGAGACGACGGAGTTTGAGCCCGTCACCAGGAGCTCGGCCTATCTGACTCCCAGAAGGCAGCCCAACCGTCTAGCTCCCCCTCGCCTAATAGCCGAGGTCGACAGCAGCGGAGTCAGGAGATCGGTACACGATAGCCTCGACTCCTGCTCCCAAAGCCGATCCACGAGCGACCGAGCCACGGCGATGGCCGCGATGCAATGCCAGATCGACGACATAAAGGCACTCCTGGAATCCGGGGCTGGCGCCAAGAGCAAGATCGCCGAGCCGAGCGAGCCACTCGCGGTCCAGGTCGAGCTCGCCCCCGTGCAGCACAAGATCGCTCCCCCGCAAACACCTCTGTACGAACGGAGATCGGACCCCAAAACACACCTGGGCAAGTTCAACATCTATATGGCTGGGTGTGGGGCATCTGACGCGACCAGGTGTCGAATGTTCCCTCTGACGCTGGACGACCTCTCCCACAGGTGGTACACCTCGTTGCCGCCTCGGTCCATCGGCTCCTTTAACCAACTGGCGAACGTCTTCACAGAGTACTTCGCCACTAGGGTCGCTCGGCCAGAAGGTCCCCATCGCATGATGCGAATCAAGCAAGGGGAAGAAGAGTCCGACTCGGACTACATTGACCGGGTAGACGAGATCATCCTCAACGGCGAACCCATAAGCGATGAGATCGCCTTCTACACGGTCCTAGAAGGATTCCATAGTCTTTCGCCTATGTTCAGGCATCTTACGAAAGACCAACCCTCGACCTACGCGATCTTCCGAGCTAAGTCCGCAGACTTTCTGGACAGGCAAAGGTTTCTTCTTAGCCTATAAGCAGCGCGATCGGCGCCCGAACGACGATCACCAGTCTTCCAGCCCGATCGCCGGTATCAACCTATGAATAACGCGATTGGCAGCCGAACGACGATCACCAGTCTTCCAGCCCGATCGCAATTATCAAGCGACATCATCTAAACCGGAGGACTCATTCGCCATCGACAGTTCACCATCTAACATGATGGACTAAGGCACGAGATCGCCTCCACCGCACAGCATACAGCCATGGTCCTGGTAGTCGATGGAACCGGTTGCTTCGGCCATGCAAGGTCCCTTTGGGCCAAGATCGCCCGCCCTTCGTTTAAATACGAGGCCGACGTAGTCTGAGGGCCCTCCAAAACTAAACAGTGGACACGATCGCCCGCCCTCAAAGTTTCATCATCTAACATGGTGAACCCGGACAATACGATGCGTCACTACCCCCGTCTCAACATACACTGTCGAGGTTCGCCATCTACATGGCGGGCCGAGGTGGAAGCAGAGCTAACAAGCCGCGGAAGTGGAGTTGATTAATCCGACAACGCCCCGCGCAAGGACTCCTCTAGACCAAAACCGCACGCCCTTCGTTTAAATACGAGGCGAGGCGCAGCCTAACAGAGGAACCTCACAATAAAATGAGTCACGAGACAGTCAATGTCGTTCGCGCACAAGACACGATCATGGAGTCGGTCCATCGAACTCCACGACTGTGCACGATTCCTCAGCGACGAAACCATCAAGTTTCTACGAGGGATCAGCCAAATATTGTTTTTTGTAGGTACAAGACCGAAAGATAGCTAGCCAAACGACCAGATCGCCCAAGTCCGAATCCAGAGTCAGCTCATCGGATCGCCCGTCCTCATCTTACACGATCGCCAGCAAGAACCACCTCGCCCCATGTCTTCAACATCGGAGCAAGCTGGGGGGCAATTGTTGTGTCGAGAATTACACTCCTCGACCGGCGATCGCCTCAGGGATCGGGCGACCTAGCCATTGCCGAGCAGCCGAGGCAGAACTGCCGACCAGAGATCGGGCGACCTAGTCATGGCCGAGCAGCCGAGGCAGAACTGCCGACCAGAGGCCTGGCGACCTAGCAATAGCCGAGCAGCCAAGATAGATCGGCCGACCGAAGGTCCCAGGACAAGTCTCGGTGCCGAGCGATCGACATCCAAGACGATCGTCTCTCGGTACTCGTCGATCGACTCCTGGTGGCCGAGTAGCAGACAATCATCTCTCGGCACTTGCCGACCGACCTCTGGTGACCGACCAATGCCGACCGCCTCATGCCGCTCGAAGCCAATGGTCATCCAGATCGCCAAAGACCGAAGCTCAGGGCAGGACCCACGTGCAGTGCCGAGACAAGATCCGCATTTCACGGATCGTTGACCACAGCCTGTCAGCACCCTTCCACCAGCCGACAGGCCCGCCGAAAGGTGTCAGTAGGACCGCTGTGGACAAAGAATCTCCGACGCGTCTTTGTCTCCTCATTGACTGACAATGTGCCGCCAAGAATGCTTGACTTTAGGTAGACAGCCCATGAAAGACGATCGCCCCATTATTATACTGGACGAAAGGCGATCGCCCGCTAGGAAACAAGGCATCTCAACCCCTATAAATAGAAGGCTCCCTGCACTGGTCCACTCTCTCGGTCATTCTCGCTATTCACGCATAATACAGAAGCAATACACACAACTTGGCTTTCTCCTACTCTTGGCAACAGCTATCTCTCGGTTCCTTCTTCTCTCTCAGCCTCTCTCACACAGAAGACGATCGGCCGAGAGCAAGAACACCAAGGCTTCGCTCAAGAGCTGGATAATAGGATCTTTTTACACTCATTGTACTTAGATTCTCACATTAATACTTGTATCCACGAATATTTGTATTAATAACATCTCGCGAGAGCATTCAAGCCCGGGCCTAACAAACCCGACAAATCTAGTGTTATTCACACCCCCTCGGAAGTGCTCCTGCAACCTTGTTTGTTGTCCGTCCATTCCAGCAGTAATTCATCTTCGGATAAATATTTCGGGCAACAACATGTAACACCCTCGATATATTCAGGAATATTACAGCGCCGTAAAACCTTTACATAAGAATTTACAAGGCTGAAGAAATAAAAAGACAATAATAGATACCTACATATTAAAGTAACCGAAATAAAATACAGCAGTTTTGGGCCAATACCGAGAATACAAATATCCGAAGCAAGACTACTAATACATTACCAAATCCAAAACATCAGAAACGACGATGTACTCGAGTACTTATTAAAACAATACAAACAACAGACAAATAAACCCGGACGGAACATCACTCTGCACCCTCGTCATCACGCATCTCCAGCGGTTGTTTCCCTGCTCTCCTGGATCCTGAACATAAACAAATGTTCACCCCCGAAGGGGTTAGCACAACGATGCTAGTACAAGTACTACAACATATTATTCAACATCTCACGAAGAATATTAAAACATAAATGACAAAATACCAACGAGTCTCCTCCTGCGATAAACTCATAAATAACATACACAAATGATAATCACAACATGATATCACAACATACACATGGTAATTCCAACGATCCAACGTTCACTACCTAGAACAAACGATGATCCCGTCAGACCAACTCGTGGTGGAAAAACCCATCCGATGATCCAGCGCACGCTAGCATAAATCCCCCGATGATCCCGTCTGACCAACACGGCGTGGACATACAACAACGACATATATGCACAACAATATGTATAACATCAATACATAGAACCATTAAAGTACTTGCCTCGATTCGATGACAAGAATAACACTTCCACGAATATCAAAATACTTGAAGGTCGCCCCTTCAATTAATCACGTTGCAAAACTCGAACCTTAAATAAAAGAAATAATATACAGTTCATCTCACGTCGTACGAATGTATAACAATCAAAATTACAGTCGAAAGTTCATAAAACGTAACCTGCCTGACCTGCTTAACGTACGTTACATACCCTACACAGCGTACGTTAAGCCTACTCGTTAGTGCATGTAAGCTACGAAGTCTAGCGTACGCTAACCATGTATCGTCAGTCCCTCACTGATCAGTCGACTGACTCGTCTGATGATATAACGTACATTACGTACCAAATGTAGCGTACGTTAACTATGCTCGATAGCGTACGTAAGCTACATAGCTTAGCGTACGCTAAACATGCATGACAGTTTCTCACTGGGTAGACGACTGTCTCGATTTGTGATGAAGCTTACGAACTCCTCAGTGATTAACGTATGTTATCACCATACATATCATGCTCATACAATTATGAATGATCTTACAGATTACAACATCTTCGTATTCAAGGACACGTATATCATCATGGTAATCATACTCCAATCTTGATTACAAATTCTCATACATAATTCGGAAGGCCTACAGTTGATATCAATATCTTTATACCATTCAAATTATCATCTTCAAGTTTATTTAACAATCCACCTTTACAAGATACAACAATCCTTCCATGATCAACTTCCTAGGTTCGTCTAATAACAATGATGTTAATACCAAGTCTGTGATTACTACGAAGATACCTTCCAAATTTAGATTGCCAATCTCAGAAACTTCCTTTACTCGTTCATCGCAACAAGATTCAAATTATGATTCTCTAAACCCAGGTACTTAAAGCATAGTCATCTCAACTTCCTAAACATGATGTTTGGTTGAATAATTCATCAATGGAACTTAATATCTTGATAACATGTTCATCATATCCTTAAGAACATGAATCCAAGGTTGGAGATAGTATTAACATATCTTAAGATGAAGAAAACACCGAGACAATAGGTAGAATACGACTCCGATTGCTTGTGTGACAATCCAAAATGATTCTCCACTTCAATGATCAAGTATAAGTAATCTCAAATCTTCTATGATCAAGTAGAGATGGTTTATAAGTGTTTAAGGAGGCTGGGATCTCTCTGGGCACAAAGTATACTGAAGGCTAAGTGAAACAAACGAGCTGAAATGAAATGGGGTGATGTCTTACTTATAATTTTCTGACCTTAACGTACGTTAGCCTTCATGCATAACATACGTAAGTCTCTTAGCGTACGCTACCCAGATGTCCTTAGCGTACGCTATCGTTACTGATAGTTAACTGTCCTCAATCTGAACTCGATTACGTATGTTACGCTATCAGATTATGTACGCAATCCACACCAACTAGCGTACGCTAGAAACACACCATAGGGTACATTAACACTCGTTGACTTAAAAAGTGTCCAGGTTCATCCATGGGAATCTTATCCGGACCCATGTCCGGATGGCGCATGTGCTAGCTGTCCAGCTCAATTATTAACTGGTTAATGCACGCTATGCTACATTCGTAGCGTACGCTAACTCAGACTGATAACGTACGTTAAGCTTCCTTGTTAACGTACGTTATCACGTATTTGCATGGGAAAATTTACATGTTGCCATATTCATGTACAAGGATGCAAATACAAGGAATATCATACTTCAATTATCGATATCACAATTCCGAATGATACAGGATTCAAATACAGATGAAATACTCAATAATTAATCTAGATATTACAAAATCGGCCATGATAGAACTCCAGAAACACACACACACACACTCTGTCCGATGCACACCCATCACGCGACCGACAAAAATCTGGAGTAGGAGGCAGTGGTCATTGCGAAATGTTCCACCACTGGTCGCGGCAGCAGTGCAGAAGATGTGTTCACGGCGGCGATGGTCCAGGCTGGAAAAAGGCGAGCGGCGGAAGGTGGGGGAGGTAAGTGTTTTCAATTTATGAATCCGATTACAATAGAAACCGGTTGCTCTGGCCATGAGTTCGAGCCGATTTTTGGGGTTACTGATTTTCATAATTCGGGCTAGGCCTGGATTCGGCTGAAATGGAGTTCCTGGACTTGAGGCGAAGGTTGATTTGGATATGTGGGTTTACCTTTGATTTGTGTTGAAGACCTTTTTTATGGTTTAAAATCATGTTTCTGGGTTTTTGGATTACGAGTTTCAGGTTTGATTCAAATACACGATGAAGAAACATCAGATATTGAGTATTGAGTTTTACTGCGGTGGGGAAAAGTCGAGGTGTCGGATAGGGCTGTGATCAGCTGAGATGAGCAAAACTCCTTGAGACGTCGGATGAACGCCGGGTAGAAATCTTCGATTCGTGCCTGGGCGCTGTATCTCCTTATTTAGCAGTAGAATTTGTAGAAGAATTTTTTTTGGTGTATTGGTTGTGGCTCGTGCAGAAAAGAGCAGATAACTTCTTTGTGTTTTTTTTATTCTGCCGTGAGATGTGTATTTGGTGTAGAATGTGAAGTATTGTGAGATGGAAATTATATTTACAGGTATAGGTTTTTAAGTGTTTAGGTTGAAGTAGGATTGTATATTGGATATACATCAAGAAGTTTTGATTAAGTGAGAACTGTGTCGGGGAACAATTGATCGACTACAACAGGAGTTCTTAATTATGGTTAATTTAGTTTAATCATAGTTAATTAAATTTAAAACACATGGTTAAATATAATTGGTATAATAATAGTAATCTACCTTTTCTACTAAAATAAAGTCGAAGGACAGATGTCGTCATGTGAAAATTTTTAAGATTTCGAATTTTAAAAATAAAAATAATTATTACCTCGCAACTGTATATTTTAAACTGACAGCTCCCACTAAACTACTACCAAAATCCTGTGATAATTTTTAAGATTTCGAATTTTAAATAATTATTACCTTGCAACTGTATATCTTAAACTAACATATCCCACTAAACCACTACCAAAATAATAATAATAATAATAAATAAATAAAAATAAAACCCTATGAATAAGAAGAAAGACAGGTGTCGATCTGTTACATAATCCGAATTACATGCCTTAATTATAAATAAAAATAGATAAAAATAATTATTAATTTATATATACTTTTTACTATTAAAAAATAATACTACATATCAATCGTACATAATCCCACTAAACCACTATCAAAATAATAAATAACTAAATAAATAAATAAAAATTCTAAATAAATAAATAAATATGTATGAATAAATATTAGTGCCAAATCGCACTAAATGATTAAGAATTTAATGAAATATATTTCAATTCAAAATCTGAATGAAACTGCCTACTTTATTAGTGGGATAGGTCAGTTAAGTGTGGATTAATCGCATACCCCTTTGCCAAAGTGGTGGAACTGCTCATTCCCACTAACTTGGAGGTTGTAGGTACCTCTGTATACTACAGCTATAAATAACTTGGAGGTTGCAGCTACAAATTTACTATTACATTACAATTAGAATTACTATTCCGATACAGAAAGAATAATAAAACAAATATATAGAGCCAAATAAATGCCTCATTTTTTCAGTTTGGTGAAGGATCTGAAGCCACCAACCACGCCGTGGGCAATGCGACTTCGTCTGGTTAGAAGTTTTGATGTTCCTGCATACAATAACAAAAATGAAGTTGCAAGCTTTGAATTCATCTTTCAAGACAAGGAGGTTAATATTCAAAATTTACTTTACTTATTAAGATTCTATTTTAGATACTTACAATGTTTTGTGTAATATATTTAAGGGTGATCGAGTGCATGCTTCCGCGAGAAGCCATGCAATGAATTTTTTGAAGCAAAATCAGTCGAGGGTCATCTTTATGCATTGAAGGATTTCGTTGTACTGGAAAATTGGAGCAAGTTAAAAACAACTGCCCACCCTTATAAGATTGATTTCCTACGGAAAACAAATATAGAGGAAATATTTGATGAAAATTCCCTGAAACTATCTATAACCTTAAATCCTTCAATCAGTTAGAAAAGGAAAAGGAAAGTTCTCAGTTTCTTATTTTTGGTGAGATTTTTTTGCATTATATATTCATTTATTTTTACAGTTTACTATCTAAAATTTTAATAAATTGTAATCTATTTCGGTTAGATGTGATTGGAAGGATTATTTCATGCCAGCTTCCCCCTGTAGCAACAGAGAGAGGGAAAAAGGATGGAGTTCACACTTGAAGATCATGTCAAAAACAATATCAAATACACACTGTGGGACAACTATGTAGACGACTTACTACCTTTTATTGAAGCGGATTTGGAGGAAAATATCATTGTGCTGATTGAATTCGGGAGGGTCTCTATTTTTAGAGGTATTAAAATTAGAAAGCTTTTTTCGTCAAGTTGCAATTAAAAAATGAACACTAATTTTTATGTTGATACAGAGCAAGTAAGGGTATGCAATAGATTTAATGTTACCAAGATAACACTGAATGGAGAATCAAGGATTTTCCAAAACTTTAATGAAGGGTACATTCTATGGCTTTATAAATTTTTTAATCAACATATTTTTTAATGTTGAATTGGTTTAACTAATGAAATAATTTTGAAATCAGATTGGCCAACTCTGGCTCAGTTTCTGCTTCATTAACAACATTTGAAAGTATTTCTGCTCCAAATATCTACGATGCTTTAAAAAATACAGAAGCTGATGTAAAAAACTTAGCTGAAATTATTCGATCAGACAAGGATGGCCAGTTTTGGGTATCTGCTACCATAATTCAAGTTGAGAGTTTGAAAGACGGGTGCTATTTAGCATGCAATAACTGTTCTAAGAAACTGTCACAAACTTCTAACAGTTTTCAGTGTGCAAAGTGTGGATTGAAAGACCATCGAGGACAATACAAGTATGATTTTAACAGTTCACTTTTCTATTTCAAAAGTTTTTCATTTTTGATCTCCTGTTTCAACATGCCAATTATCTCCTACAACTATAAAAACAGGTACAAAATTGAAGTGCTGGTACTCGATGAAAGTGGAAGTGCAAGGTTCATGTTGTGGGAAAAGGAGTGCTATGAGTTGATAGGGAAAACAGCAGCAGATGTCATGAAATCTAATGTGTGTTGTATTTTACATTCAAAGTCATTCGATTCTATTCCAAAAGAGATTGAAGAGGCCTTGACTGACCGTGTTGGGCTTTTTAAGGTGCAAGTTAAAGAGACAGATCAGAGCCGCAACTCTGTGATCTATAATGTGACCAGGCTTACTGCAGATGAAAAGATTTTATCTGTCTACAATGAGAACTACGTTCAGAAATGTAACACCCCAATTCTCGAATGGGACATTACACGCCATAGAGCCCTCGTGAGGTCTACCAGGCTAACACATGACACATATTCAGTACAAGAAAAATCCCAAAGACACAATCATTAATGTAAAAAATGGAGTCGTGGCCTCGGCCAAAACGTTTTAATAGACGTACGTGAAATATAAGTCAATACCATGTCATTGCCCATGCAGGGGACTTTAACCGAATACAATAAAACCATTCAAATTCCGATACTCAAACAATATAAATGACCCAACATAATTAAAGACTCGATCCTCATAATCATGCCAACCCATCCTTTGCGTGCATGTCCCGTGCCTGCTCCTCAGCTCTCCCGGTACCTGAAATGCATAAGACACATTTCCCCAGGGGTTAGCATTCGAATAGCTAGTGCAAGTACACAATTACACAACATTATATACTAATACATTTTTACACAGTCATCTCAATCAGAAATCATTTGCTATAGATATTCCGGAATACTACATTGGCAATCAAATCAGTTATCAATTCATCATGATATCACAAAATTACAACTGGTGTCCCGTGGCCGTACCCCTTAGTATCGATCCCCAGATATCCCATCGAACGCTCCGGGTGGGACACCACTTCCGCGGCCTTACCCCTTAGTATCGACCCCTAGACATCCCGTCGAACGCTCCGGGTGGAAGTTCAACCACACACGCCACCAAGTCCACTTCCGCGGCCGTTCCCCTTAGTATCGACCCCCAGACATCCCGTCGAACGCTCTGGATGGAAGGAACACAACTCACGCACCCAAAAATCACAATTTATCATTCATTTTGAAAACGTAACATACATAACGGAATATAATACATGTACTTGCCTGATTAACACGACGTGAAGGAAAACGGTGAACGGAAAGGTTTTGGCCCGAATAATCTTCACAAATCTGATCCTAACACAATAACGATAAACAACCAATCTTAAAACTATGAAAACGTAGGAATACATCCTAGTTCTACCCGCTGGAACAATTCGTCAAACATTACTAGGGTATCGTCGAGTATAAGTGACGAACAATGGAAAAATCGGAGTTTAAAACCACAAATCCTCAAGAAAACTAAGGATTACACGTATACAATTGAAGTATAGCAATAATCCAGGATAAATTCAGAATAAAAGAGTCAAATCACAAGAAATCCCCAAAATTTCCCCAAAATCTCAAAACAAGGGTTTCAGGGATTCTTACCTTGATTCGGATGGCGGAAAATGTTAAGAACTTGAAGAATTCACGCAAGGAATGCAAGGATGTTAGTGGATGATGATATTAGGTCGGAATCGACCCTAACCCTCGTCTGGAATCGCTCAAAGCCGAAGAGAACGAGTAAGGATGAAAAATGATGAAGTTAGACTGTTGCTGTCCTATTTATATCAGACTGACTTAGCGCACGCTACGCCCAAGAATTGGCGTGCACTAACAGGGTGCGGAAAAACAATTAGAGGCTTCTGTCCTCCCGTTAGCGTACACAGGCTAACAAGATTAGCGTGCGCTAATGTTAGAATTTAGCGCGCGTTAACACTAAATTAGCGTACGCTATCTAGTCCAGTACCAAAATACTGAACCTTCTGCCCAGTCCGTTGAAATCGTTAGCGCACGCTACGAACTCCAAGTTAGCGTACGCTAACCACACAGCGATAGCGCATGCAAGGAAACCAGGAGTAGCGTGCGCTACTCAGGCAGCAGTCCAGTACTGCTCAGTACACTGCTGCAGACAGCACAAAAATGGAAATGTAAAGCATGGCCATAACCCAGAAATATAAACACGGAATATTCAAGACGACAGAGCTGAGCGTTGAAAGAAAATACAATTTTGATCACCGGAGAGTCCGTAAAGCGACAAAGAAAGTGAAATTCCCTAAACTTATAGGACATTACAAAAATAGCCCCAGTGTCCGAAAATCATGATACGACGTCGGATTAACAAACCGAAAGTATCAACACGACTAACTCAACCATAAAAACTTATGCAAACCAAGAAACAACGAACGAGTTTTACGAGAATCGAACGTACATGCGACAAGATATAATTCAAGATAAAATTACGTAAAAACATCCTCGAAACTCGTCTAAACGGAAAGATTCCAAGAACAAAATAGATTCAGAACCTCAAAACAGTAACAAGCGAGTCGTCCGAAACGAACATACACCAATAATAGAAATTACCAAAAATAGAAAGTACGGATATTACAAGAAAAGGGTTTCTGATAATAATTTTCTATATCAAAAAATTTATAATTATTTTTGTTAATGATGTTTATTTATTTTTTAGGAATTGAAGTTGCTATGCCATAATGAAGAAATTAGAGACAACAGAAACATGATCCTCAATTCGAGTGAAAATAGCAACGAAGTTGTTGAGGAGGAACATGAAGAACTACAAGAAAAAAAATTAAATACGGAAGTTGCATTGGACGAAGGATTTGGAAAGAGAAGGAAGAAGTGTGTGAAGAAAGAGAAATGAAAAAAAAAAGTTACTCTCATTTGCATTATTGCAGAGTTTATTTTTATTTCAAAATTATGTTGGTTTAATAGCAGTTTTAAATTAAAGTTAAGTATGTTTCTAAGAATTTATCTAATCAGTTATTTTATATTGATTTTAATTTTCTTCGATTGCTTATAATTCCAGCAGAATTTATTCCACCAAATCATGTTGTAACAATCAATGGTTGTTGCATACTAAAAAGCAAATAAGCATGACTGCTATAATTTTATTCTAACAAGATAAAAATCAACAATCATTAATATAAAACTAAAAGTGATACTAAGACCAATATATAATATTTTAAAAATGAAATAGTTAGTAAAATAATATATTTTAAAAACACGTTAGGATGATCATTACAATTATATTCTCACAAGCTAAAAATCAACATTATAAACACAAAAGTGATATTCTGCCAAATATATTATATTTTAGAAATGAATTAGTTAAGTAAAAGCAGTATAAAAATAAAAGTGATATTCTGAAAATATATTATGCATTTCTAATTATCAAAATCTAATATTTCTTAGTTCATTTGTAATTTTCAAAATCTAATGTTTTAGTTAAGCACTAAAGATCATGATAAAATTCAGATTTAGATTATTGAAATATGGGACTCTTTACTTAATCGTTTCACTTACCTTAAAGCCTTTTTTTTTTTATTTTGCCACCGTTAAAAAATTATTTCTGGCTACATTGAAAATTAAATATAACCGAATATTAACTATAGTTGACTAGGTAAAACTAAATATTTCCACTACTATGTGATCAGTTATTCGAAAAACCGACTGACATTTTCACTTTAAAGACAGGTTCGTTTGTTTATATTCATATTTTAATTTCAATGCATATAATATCCTTTTCGTTTAAACACTGATATTTCTACCAAATATATTAGAGTTAAAAAAATGAGATAGTTAAACCATCATATTATACCAAGTATATAATATAAAAATAAAAGTGATATTCTGAAAATATATTATGCATTTCTAACTATCAAAATCTAAAATTTCTTAGTTCATTTGTAATTTTCAAAATCTAATGTTTTAGTTAAGCAGTAAAGATCGTGATAAAATTCAGATTCAGATTATTAAAATATGGGGATCTTCACTTAATCATTTCACTTACATTAAAGTCTTTTTTTTTTTTATTTTGCCACCCTTAAAAAATTATTACTGGCTACATTGAAAATTAAATATAACCGAATATCAACTATAGTTGACAAGGTAAAACTAAATATTTCCACTACTATTTGATCAGTTAATTGAAAACCGATATTTTTCACTTCCATTTTGTATACTTGAAAAACTGACATTTTCACTTTAAAAACAGATTTTCTTTACAGGTTCGTTTGTTTATGTTCATATTTTAATTCAATGCATATAATATCTTTTTCGTTTCAAAACTGATATTCGCACAGGTTATTAAAAAAAGAAGAATTTGCTACAAATTTGAATATCTGAATATTTGATTACTGTAATTGGATGTTTTGTATACTGTAAGACTTCACAGGCCATAGGCAGCAGATGAAGACGAAACGAATCTCACCCGAAGAAATTCTAGAGTATTGAAGAGGATACCAACAGAAATAATCACGGAAAAATCGATGTAAGTTTCATCAGATTCAACGAGTGAGTTACATGACATGTAAATTTTAGTGAGTTAAAGAGTTTAGTTTAAAATAGAAATGTTCATAATGTAATATCCGCAATTTCGATTTCCGGTAATTTTCTTTTTGGCGAGAGTCTATTTTGACAACTCGCTTGTGACCGTTTCATCATTCTGAGAATGATTAATTCTGCACTTTTTGTCATCCGAGTTCGTTTCGGTATCGCGTTGTTGAGTTTCGTGTTTCTTAGCGACTTTTCCGCACTCGAGTTCGATTCTTGTGAATCTCGTTCGAAACTACTGTTTCGAGTTTTCCGTAACTCCATTTAACTTTGTTAGACGTGTTGTCAACTTCGGGTTGGTTATTCGATCACGTATCATGATTTTCGGGCATTTTGGGCCATTTTATGATTTACCCAAAGTTGTGGGTATCCGCATTCGTATTTGTTGTCTTGACCCTTTTCATGGTCGCGTGTGATTAATTGTTTCATGGTATTTCATTTCGGGTCGATGATGTTGCCCACGAGCATCTTGTCGTGTTCGTTCCGTGCGATTTTGGATAATCGAGTCGTCGAGTCCTAGTGGTCGGGCACTAGCCGGACGGTTGCGGGTACTGGCCGGACGGTTGTGGGCACTGTCCGGATGATTGCGGGTACTGGCCGGACGGTTGCGGGCAATGGCCGGACGGGTGCGGCAGGAACCGGCGTAGCGCACGCTACGGCCGGAAGGTAGCGCGCGCTACGGCCGGGAGGCAGCGCGCGCTACGGCCGAGAGGCAGCGCACGCTACGGCCGATTAGCTGCGCGCGCTAGTCAGCCAAGACAGTAGGGCAGTGAGGTTCTGGACTCGGGTGGATCGGCACGTAGCGCACGCTACTGTCGGGCACTGCGCACGCTATGACCGGCAGGTAGCGCGCGCTACGGCCGGGAGGCTGCGCACGCTACCTGGACGAGCAGTCTAGTCCAGGAAGTCCCTGGATTGCGGCCCGTGCTGATAGCGCACGCTAGCTCGGCAGCCTAGCGCACGCTAGGCTGCACCAGTATAAATGTGACAGAGCAGTTCAGTTTCAGTCATTTTTCCCATTTCTCTCTTTCTCTTCCGCGGATGGAGCCTGGGGGATCTTGAATCCATGTTGTTGAAAAACAAATCCACGAAGTTCTTGAGTTCATATCATTGATTGATCATCCTATATCATCCTTTGATCCAGCGAATCAAGGTGAGATTTCCTAGAACCCTATTTTTAGAAATTTTAGGGTTTTTGCGTTTTCATCCGATTCGTTCCGTCTTATTGATTAATCCATGATGGGTATGATTAATCTTAGTAGTATTCTTGTGCTTAACATCACTTAATCCATTGTTCTTCGTCGAATCAAGGTATATTTCTTGATTTCTTTCGAGTTGACTTTTTGGGGGGATTTGTTCTTGATTTCATTTTCCATCCATTTTTGATGAACCGATTGTTGTAAAATGATGTTTTTAAACATATCCTATGGATTGAATATCCATACTTCGGTTGGGAAGTCCATTTTCATGTTTTGTCGGGTTGATTCGTGTTCTTGGCCGTTTCGGGGGAAGCCCTTGAACTTTCGTCGTTTGTTCCTTGAATTCAGCGGCTTTGGGTCGTACTTTGGAATTCATTTTCATTGTTATTGTTGTCGTTCATAGTTTATTGTTGCGGGCTGTCGTTCGGTGGAGTCGGCGAGTTCGTAGTCGGTTCGTGCCAACCTACTTCGGTCAATTCTCCGCGTTGTGGTTATTCAAGGCAAGTACCTTGTCCATACAATTCTTGTTTTGTGGATACGATGATTGGTTAATGCCTTAGTATGTTGTTTAATTGTTTGAGACGAACCTTCAAAAGATTCTATTTAGCCTCATTAAAGGCTCACTTTCAAAACGCGTGTGTTTTGTGAATATTGTGCCCCGTGAATAATTAAGTGAACCCTATGAATTCGCTTGTTGTTGTTGTTGTTGATGTTGTTATGCTTTGATAATAGACATACACATATTATCTCTTTTCGGTGCGTTATGGTTTGACGTGGTGTTTTGCTAAGTGTTTGATGCCTCTGGGTGAATTATTTGGATATCCTTGGTGTGATATGTTATTTGTACATGATTGTTTCGCTAGCCATCTCGGGAGGGTCCGTCGAGGCCTCGAGTGGGATTTGTGGCTTTGTCCCGGTCTTAGGCGACGTGTGTGCTTGATTGTTTCGCTAGCCAGCTCGGGAGGGTCCTTCGAGGCCTCGAGTGGGATTTGTGGCTTCGTCCCGGTCCTAGGCGACGTGTGTGCTTGATTGTTTCGCTAGCCAGCTCGGAAGGGTCCGACGGGGCCTCGAGTGGGATTCGTGGCTTCGTCCTGGTCCCAAGTGACGCTTGTGCGTGAATGTGTTTGCTCACCTCGGGAGGGTTCGACGGGGACACGGAGGGAGTCCAATGGTTTCGCCCTGGATTCACGAGTAGAACTTCACGAGTGCGTGTGTATGTTTTGTGAATGTATTTGCTCACCTCGGGAGGGTTCGACGGGGCCACGGAGGGAGTCCATGTAACACCCCCAATCCGCTCAGGGATATTACACGCCGTAGAACCTTTCCTCAAGGATCTACCAGGCTGGTAACAACAAACGAACAACTCGACAATGCCTTTAAGGCTAAAAAGACTCAGTAGCACGAGCTGGCCTTTCAATAAAAACATACAACTCGATTACAATACTTTCCCACACAGGGGTCGAATACAACACACTCCCGTACAACGGGGAAAGAATACTGCAGCGGAAATAAAATACAACTAAACCAATATAACATCAAACGGGTCCTCGTGTGATTAGTATCGTTCATCTTTCATCATCCTTCATGTCGACCCTGTGCTATGCTCCAAAACCTGAATGCAATACAGACATCCACCCCCCGTATACTCGGGGGTTAGCAAAACTCCACTGTTTTGCTAGTACAAGTACAAATGAAAAAATACGAGTCATACAATTCACATTCCACGAATAACAATAACCACAAATTCTCAAAGATCCAAACGAAACGAAAAGTACTTCCCGAGGCAAGAGTTTGAGAAGACATTCCAAAACCGAAAGATCACAAATCAATGGAAATAATTTATAAAACCGTTTAAAATGCCATCGAGAGTTTTAATAGAAAACAATTTAGGATTATCAAATCCTACTTTTCAAAACCCAAAAGACGAAAGGGGTCACCGCCCCAAAGGTTTACTTTCCGTAAAATGACCTTTACCAAACCTTGGGATTTTAGCCCCAAATCTCATCTACTCACAGTACACGAGAACGATAACAAGGTTCGTTTTCCAACATCAAAACTCCACAGTTAAAGGATTTAACACAAACAGCAAAATACTCTAGTGCCATCCTAGCCAAGTAGGCCAAACGAACAACTTACCTCTTACACAATTAGTCAATGCATGCAATCATGAAAACCGTTCAAAATACTCGTTTTCGGAAACGTCAATAATCCAAATCACATTTGTAAAATGCACCACAATTAACCGTTGATCCACACCTCCGTGGACCCCTACCGAGACCCCATCGGATCTAACCCATAGTGGTTAAAAGCAAGCTCGTCGATCCACACCTCCGTGGACCCCTACCGAGACTTCGTCGGATCTAACCCGTAGTGAGCATACACACAAACACGTTACTCATGCAATACTAATATGCTAAGAATATAATTTCATCAAGAATACTTACTAGAGATGGCCACTTACTCGACGCCGTTATCAAACTCATCATAACACAACACGATTAACGCGGAATACATGATTCCACACAAACATATCACCAAATCCCTCAACGTTCAAAACAATCAAATCATAATAAATTCCCCAAAACACAGCATTCACAAAACACACACACGCACTCTTGAAAGTGAGCCCTTAACGAGGCTAAATCGAATCTTTTCAAAGTTCAAATCAAACGATCAAACAAACACATAGAGAAGATCGCTAATTATCATATCCACAAAACAAGAATTGTATGGACAAGGTACTTGCCTCGAAGCCACGATCACAACAAGACGACGGATGAAATACGGTCGAACGGCCCCGAACTCCCGAACACTATCAAGAACGCGATAACACCGCAACTACTACGAGAATAACACCACACGAATCATCAATCACCAACGGAATGCAACATCGGAATCATCGAGCACCTATAATCCTCCATAAGGAACAATAACACATGATTACGACGAGAATCAAGGCCGAAAACAACGGAAATCCTAACAAACTATCGAAGGGAACTCATTCGAGCATTTAATCGAACATTAAATGTTCGAGACCCTCCAAGAACAAAGAAATCACCCCTCGGGTCGAACGAATCAAAGATACGAGTATCCAATCCATAAAACATGTTCAAAACAATGTTTATACAACAATTAATTGAACAAAAACTGATTGGAATTGAAATCAAAAGGAAAATCCCCAAAATCATCAAAAACAAGGGTTCAAGTCAAAATACCTTGATTCGACGAAAAACAAGGATTAGATGTTGTTAAACACATGAATAATACTAAGATTAGTCATACCCATCATGGATTAATCAACAATTCGGAACGAATCGGAAAAAAACCCAAAAACCCCAAAATTCAAGAAACTAGGGTTCTAAGAAGAGATTACCTTGATTCGCTGGATCAAAGGATGATATAGGATGATCAATCCATGATATGAACTCAAGAACTTCGTGGATTGATAGTTGAACAACATCTATACATGTTTACCACACCTCCATCCGCGGAAGAGAAGGAAAAGAATGAGAAAATGGGTGAAAACCCCGTCTGCTCGATCATATATACTGCCCAGCGACGGACGATGAGGCACGCACGAGCGGCCGTGCGGCCGGGTCGCGCGCCATCGCCAAAGAAATCGCCGGACGCACGAGCACCGGGCACGAGCACTCGCCGCGGCGCGTGTGCGTCAGGCCGCACGAGCACCGGATCGTGCGCGCAGCACTCGGCGCGCTGGCAGTCATCGCGCACGCGTGGCCGGTCAGTGCCTAGCCGCCAAGACTCGACGACTCGAATTCCCAAAAACGTACGGAACGAACACGATGAATAGTATAACATTCAAAACACGAGTGAAACACTAAACAAACACATGGTTCCGAAAACCCGAAGGTTGAAAGGACGATACGAAGGCAAACACCCCAAAACTTTGGGAAATTACGAAAATGGCCCAAAACGTCCGAAACACACGATACACGATCGAAACACCAAACCAAAGCTCGCAACATGAATAACAACATTCGATGAAATTGCGAGAAACTAGAAACAACAGTTTCTGACAAGATTCGCAAGAATCGAACTCAAGTACGAAAAACCCGCTTAAGAACACGGAACTCAACAAAACGATACCGAAACGAACTCGGATGACAAAAAGTGCAGAATTAATCATTCCCGAAATGACGAAACGGTCCTGAACGAGTCGTCAAAATGGACTTTCGCTGAAAAAAAAGAAATTACCGGAAATCGAAATTACGGGTATTACAGTCCAATGGTTTCGCCCTGGATTCACGAGTAGAACTTCAAATTCACCATCAAGAGAGGGAAGAGCCTTGACTTTATGTTAGAGTGCGTGTGTATGTTTTGTGAATGTATTTCTCACATCGGGAGGGTTCGACACGGAGGGAGTCCAATGGTTTCGCGCTGGATTCACGAGTGAAACTTCACGAGTGCGTGTGTATTTTATGTCCGTCGAGGACACGTTTTTGGGATTCGGTGCCTAAAACGAAGGCCCAGCGGAAGCGGTAAAACGAAAATTAATTCGATCCGAATCCCTACGAGGATCGATCCAGCTACGTATATACGAATATCAAAAAACGAATTCACAAGAGATATAGAAACTCACCCTTGTAGTCCGTTGATTAGATGGATAACCTTCTCTTGAGATATTCCCCAAGCTCTTGAACGATCCAACGCCAAAAACACCGCGTCTCTACTTGCCACGCGCCGGAGAAACGACCGGAACGAAAATCACCTTGCTATCATCCGAGGATACGGCTAGAGCTAAGTGATGAAGCTTCCAATATGAAATTATATCACTCTAAGTGTATAACTCACAAACTCTCATTTATTTCTTGATTTTTCTCCAAGAATCACCAAGAACAAGTTGAAGAAGAAGATGAAGATAAGTGTTTGAACTCAAAGTCTCACTTTCTCTCTCTCTCAATGTATATCACGGATGGCTCATTCATTTCAAGAGAGTGACAAGTCTTCTCTTCTTATTCAATTCCTTTCCACATGAGAACAACTCATGTTAACCCCACCTTGAAAAAGATATCAAATATCTATTCATTAAACACCTAATCAAGATTCCAATTGATTTAAAAAACAAAGTCTTGTCAAGGTGTGGGGAAGGGGGGCGGCTATGATGAAGAAATAGGACTAGTTCGGTTCGTTTCGGACTCCCGTGAGTCCAAACAGATAAACTCCGATTCCGTTCCGATGTATTTATATCGATCAATTAATCCAATTAATTAATCATATCAAATACATAATAACATAATCAATTTCTCCAAGAAATAGTTATATCTATGAATTAAATTAATCACCTAGTAATTTATTTAATTTATTAGGCCGTAAATTAATTTATCCAATAAATCAATTTAAACATCCAATGTCCCGAATTAGATATCCAATATCTAATATTCATAATGAGAGAATTAAGCTTGATTCATTCCGTCGTCAATCCTAATGCGCGACTCGGTAGGTCCGTCTCAGTCAGCAATGGGAGGAACCAAAGAGTAGTAGCACCACCTAGCCAGCCTGGTGGCCTACACCGTACCCCAACTGAGAACGAATTATTGGGATCATTCAAGAACCATTCTGACGTGAATACCAGTATACGTATAAACCCTTCTTTCAAATGTCCCGATCAAGTTATAGGGTCACGGTCAGTCAAACCCTATCTGTACTTGACGCTATGCATGCGTTAATGCAAATCGAGATCATCGAGCTGTCGTGTATCTAATACAACTAGATCCAATGCTTTGGCCAAAGACTTATGATCTCATCTGCCAATAACCGCATAGGACATATAACCCGCTCACTAATGGGAGAAAGAATTCTATCTTGGTATTGATAGGACTGCTACTTGCCCGTCAAGATGCACGTCGAGGTTGACCCCGCCTTCCGGTTACGTGGTCGAACTACTCTAATGAAAATCTTGACGTCACAAGCACATCCCTACTAAATCCTCAAGTCGAAGGTTCACGAATACCTATCACAACCTTTCGATTCCGTCATTGGTGTCCGGAGTGAAATCCGTGTGATGAATCGTGGGTGTGTCGGTTCGTGTATCCTAATCTAATGAGCATACCTATAACATGTGCTCCCAGTAACCATTTGTGTTCGTCAGGCACTCTCCAGGTCAAAGAACACGTCATACAAGTCTTTACATAAACTTAACGCCTACCAAGTTTCATCGACTTGCGAACGATTAAGTATTTGAGCTATAAAACTTTCCGGTGCGACCCCTTATCCAATAAGGAGTGGAACGTTTTGCTCTCAAATACACGGACTAGTTTCTATATGTTTATTTACGAGTTAGGAATGCCGGTAACTACGGTAAATAAAGAAACAATCATTTGCCTTATATTAATGGTTTACATAATTACAAGTACAATGCCCTCACTCAACAACCTCTGAGAGGCATTCTAGGGCATACTCCTAACAATCTCCCACTTGCACTCAATGCCACACACTATGGTATCTAATACCCATGTTCTCCAGATGACGCTCCAAGCTAGTCCGAGATAGTGGCTTGGTCGGTGGATCGGCGACGTTGTCGGCCGAGTCTACTCTATGCGGACAATGTATCCCTTGCGAACAAATTCTCTTACGAGATGATACTTCCTCTCAATATGTTTGGTCTTTGTTGTGAAACCTCGGCTCCTTGGCTGCGCTACTCCGTCGTTGTCGCAAAGACAAATGAACAGCGGCTCAACACATGGTATCATTTGAAGTTCTCCGAAACTTCTTAATCAGAACCCTTCCTTGGAAGCCTCCGAGGTCGCTTGATACTCGGCTGACAGGTGGAATCGGCGGTCGCGCTTTGCTTGGCACTACGCCAAGATACTGCTCCTCCATTAAGAGTAAATATGTAGCCAGAAGTGGACATCGAGTC
Organism: Orobanche coerulescens; assembly: GCA_033398695.1. Lineage (NCBI taxonomy): Eukaryota > Viridiplantae > Streptophyta > Magnoliopsida > Lamiales > Orobanchaceae > Orobanche > Orobanche coerulescens. The sequence goes on from CM065810.1 coordinate 69,132,895, forward strand.
GTCCTTCAGTCCTTGGAAGTCCGAATCAGTGAATCCCACCACATCCAATTCTCCACCGCCATACATAAGAACCATATCTCTAGTTCTTCTCAAGTACTTGAGAACGTTCTTTACAAAGATCCAATGTTCCCTACAGGTTTGCCTGAAACCTACTCACCACGCTTACAGCATGCGCGATGTCAGGTCTTGTACACAACATAGCATACATAAGGCTACCCACGGCCGAAGCATATGGTATATTACTCATTTCCTTGCGTTGTTCCTCACTTTGTGGACACATCTTCAAGGTGAGTTTTATTCCATGTTGCATCGGTAGGAACCCTCTTTTAGAATCATCCATCTTAAATCGCTTTAAGATCTTATCTATATAGAGGGCTTGGGAAAGGCCTATTGTTCTCTTCGCTCTATCCCGGTAGAGTCGAATACCAAGACTATAGGTTGCTTCTCCCAAGTCTTTCATGGAGAAATTACTCGAAAGCCAAGCTTTCACAGAACTGAGCATTCCCACATCATTTCCTATTAGTAGAATGTCATCTACATATAGTACTAAGAATGCGATCTTGCTCCCATTAACCTTCTTGTATACACAAGGTTCCTCTTCATTTTGCACGAAGTCAAACTCTTTGACTGCCTCGTCAAAACGAAGGTTCCAACTACGCGACGCTTGCTTCAGTCCATAAATGGAACGCTGAAGCTTGCACACTTTCTGAATATCGACTTCGGACACAAAGCCTTTAGGCTGCTCCATATAGATTTCCTCCTCGAGGAATCCATTAAGGAAAGTCATCTTTACGTCCATTTGCCATATCTCATAATCGTGGTAGGCAGCTATAGCAAGCATCATGCGAATAGACTTGATCATGGCTACGGGCGAGAAGGTATCGTGGTAATCGATCCCTTTCTTCTGGGTATAACCCTTTGCCACAAGCCTGGCCTTATAGGTGTCAACCTTGCCATCACCATCAGTCTTTCTCTTGTAGATCCACTTGTTCCCAATAGGCACTATACCCTTGGGGCGGTCTACTAGAGTCCAGACCTGATTGACATGCATCGAGTCTATCTCAGCTTCCATAGCTTCACGCCATTTCGCGAAGTCTACATCCACCATCGCTTGGTCATAGGTTGTTGGGTCAGTCCCTTGGCTATCACTTGGAACCTCATGGAGACCCAGCTCCTCCAAGTGCACAAGCCCATACCTCTCAGGTAAATGAGACACCCTACTAGACCTACGAGGTGGTTGTACTTGTGTTTCAGAAAGTTCGGTTCCAGTTTCTTGCACAGGTGTCTCTCGAGGAGTTTCATTGTATTCTTCTAAAGAAATACTTCTACCTGCTCCGCCTTCCTGAATGAACTCATCTTCCAGGAAGTGTGCTTGTAAAGCAACAATGATCCTTCGATCTTCGGGCATGTAGAATAGATATCCCATCGTCCCAAACGGGAATCCAATGAAACGTCCCTTCGCAGACCTAGCTTCCAACTTTTCCACCTTAGTCTTCTTGACATAAGCGGGACATCCCCAAATCCTAATATGATTAAGACTTGGTTTCCTTCCTTCCCACATTTCATGTGGAGTTTTAGGAACGGATTTGGAAGGACATCTGTTCAAGATATACGCGGCAGTCACGAGTGCATACCCCCACAGGTAAATCGGCAAGTCAGTATAGCCCAGCATGGAACGGACCATGTTCAACAGGGTCCGGTTCCTTCTTTCTGACACACCATTTAACTGAGGAGTACCTGGAGGTGTTAGTTGTGAAACTATTCCATGTTCCTTAAGGAACTCTTCAAACTCCGTGCTCATATACTCGCCGACCGAAGTGCTTTGATATGATTACCAGTTTGTTTCTCGACTAGGGCCTTGAATTCCTGGAATTTCTCAAAGGCCTCGGATTTATGTTTCATTAAGTATACATAACCATACCTAGTATGATCATCTGTAAACGTAATGAAATATTAATCCCAGTTTATCAGCGGCTCTTTGAAATGTCCCTGTGAAGGGGGACTTAGTCATTTTGCCTTTAAGGCAAGATTCACAAGTAGGAAAGGGATCCGATCCCAATGGACCCATAAGTCCATCTTTTTCCATCTTGTAAACCTTGGTCTGACCAACATGACCAAGTCTATGATGCCATTTCAAAACTTGATTGGTTTCATCCCTACTGCGTTTTCTATTTATAGTATTCACAACTACTTTGTTGCTGGGATTTAGATGATACAATCCATTCAACAATGTAGCAGTACCCACTAGTTTATTTCTAAAATAAATTTTGCAGGAACCATCACCAATGAAAAATGAAAAGCCTTTTCGGTCCATGACCGGAATGGATACAATGTTTTTGTGCCCCTTGGGCAAAACAAGTACATCTTCTAAAGTCAAAACAAAGCCGGATTCTAAACCCAAAAGAAGTGATCCTATGTCGGTCGCATCGACACTATGCCCGCTTCCGACTGTGATCATAACTTCTCCAGCTCCAAGCTTCCTACTTTGTTCCAGATCCTGATTCACGGTACAAATATGAGAACTAGCACCAGAATCCAGTATCCAGGAAGTAGAAAATACAGTGGCGAGAACAATTTGTTTTCAAAACTAAAAGTTACAGACGAAGTGCCATGAAGAATCGGACAGTCTCTAGCCCGGTGGCCCACTCACCGCACTTGAGACAAGTATCCTTCTTCTTCTTGTTCTTTGGAACCATCGGGGCCTTGCCCTTTCCCTTAAGGTCCTTAGCTTGTGGTCCATCCGCTTCTTGGTCTTTTTCTTCTTATTCTTAGACTTAGAAGTCCGAAGAAATCACAAGTGCGAGACTCCTTCATCCGCAGGTCTTCATCCGAGGCGAGCGGTCACCGGTTTGTTCATTAGCCCGGCTAAGTTACATGCAATCTCATTGCGGTTGAAGTTCATAACAAGCGTGAGAAGGAATCGGGGAGAGACTGTAGGATAAGGTCGGTTTGGAGAGAAGTATCCATTTTAAAATCAAGAGCCTCCAATCTCTCGATCATGGATATCATTTTGAGGACGTGTTCCCCAACCTTCTCACCTTCCTTCATCCTTGCACCGAGCTTGCTTGGATATCTCATATCTAGCGATTCTTTGTGCTCACCATAAAGCTCGGTTAAGTGAGATAGAATCGCCTAGCGAAGACATTTTCTCATGAGCTCTCTGAAGCTCATTAGACATGGAAGCCATCATATAAGCACGGACTTTCACGTCATCCTTAACCCACTTTTCTTGGTTTTCAATCTCTTCCTGATTGGCTCGAGTCCGCATAGGAGGCGCCGGAATGTCCGTCTCCAAGACGTATCCCAGTGCCTCTATACTGAGGACAATCATCAGATTGCGGAGCCAATCCACAAAGTTAGGTCCCATTAAGGTATTCTTTTCGAGTAGAATTGCGAGTGGATTCATTGTCATATTGAGATTTGTCTGCATTAAGTATAACAGATTAATTAGTGACTCATTCAATTATGTTCTGAGTATAGAATTTAAGGTCTTTTCTATTCTTGTTACCCAGCTCCCACTATTTTATCGGAATAACACACTCCCATGTGAAATCCGGAAGTATCGTCGCTCTACTTCATAGTGGTGATCGAGTTCTTTATAAATCTTAATAGAGGGCAACCGAACAGGTTTCTAGTCTATTAATTTTCATAAAGTGGTGTCCAACACCAACCCATCTAATGGATGATTCAATCTTCTTTTTCCCCTTGTTCACTCCCCTCAACCTATACGGTTTCTATGGTTCGTGAACAAGTTAAGTTTATACCATCGACGCAAATCAGTTTCACAATTGAATCTTATCCGGCAACCTATCAGGTTTCTAGGGATAAAATTTGCTCCAACCGAAGGCATCCAATGCGCTCCCGGTAATTTATCCGTCCTCCCCGAACGACTACCCCGATAACTCGGAAGCATAGCACATCCGGTTTGGATTTCAATTTCCCAAAAACTCGATGGAGGGAAGGAAAAAACTTTGAAACCTTATAAACTTAATTATTTGTTGTGGGAGAATTATCGCGATTAACGTTACACTTTGCACATTAATCGTTTAAGCGCGTTTGTGGCATTCATACAATATGAAACAACCATTCACAACCTAGTTGCTACCAACATGTGGTTCATGGACCGTTCCTAGAAAACAAAAACTCCGTAATCTAACTACAAGTCTTCGTCTTGAATCTTCGTCTTCTCGAAATGGATCTTCCTCTTGTCTTCGTCATTACATATAAATTTTACATTGAAAATTGCATCCTAGATACAAATTTTTCTAGTAAAATAAATAGGCTCAAAACGGCCTTTACAACCCAATCGAATAAAACGAACGATTCAAAAACTAAGTCCACGAACCACATCCCCATTCAAAAGCATTCATTCAATAAATACTAAATAAATGGAAAGCGTAGAGATACATTGATCCAATCAACAATACGAACCGATACAATCGATTCACACAATCGGTAATATGATAACGTTCAAAATAATCGGTCGACCATAAATATTCCAATTAATCAAATTTTCCTTATAAAATGAAATACCATAAATCATTTTAATCATATTAAATCCAATTTAACATGCGGGACATTAATTTTCAAGAATACACGAAAAAATCGAGCCGGGGCGAAATTGGCCTGCCATGGCCGAGTCACTGCCGGCAGCCTGTCGGAAGACATGCCTGGCATGGCCGATCATGGTCGGCAGCTGCCGGCCGGCTGCCCAGCAGCCCTGTGCCGCGGCCCCTGGAGACTGTGCCGCGGCCCACAAAGATGGCTGCCTGTGCCGGCTGCACCACAGCCGCGGCCCCCGACTTCCGGACCCTCCTGACCGTCCAACGGCATTTCGGGACTAGTTTTTCGACCGGATATCCAATATCTATATTCTCCAACATTCATATCTTCAATATAAATCATTTTTCCAAGAAATTAAGATTTATATTTAGACATAAACTTACGAAAAATATAATTACAACGAACGTAAAAATATATACCACGATTATGACTAAAATGATTCCAAATCATTCACCATCTAATCGAGCATTCCAAATGCTAATATCGTATATACGATCGCAAGACCTACGCTCCGATACCACTTTTGGGATTCGGTGCCTAAAACGAAGGCCCAGCGGAAGCGGTAAAACGAAAATTAATTCGATCCGAATCCCTACGAGGATCGATCGAGCTACGTATATACGAATATCAAAAAACGAATTCACAAGAGATATAGAAACTCACCCTTGTAGTCCGTTGATTAGATGGATAACCTTCTCTTGAGCTATTCCCCAAGCTCTTGAACGATCCAACGCCGAAAACACCGCGTCTCTACTTGCCACGCGCCGGAGAAACGACCGGAACGAAAATCACCTTTCTATCCTCCGAGGATACGGCTAGAGCTAAGTGATGAAGCTTCCAATATGAAATTATATCACTCTAAGTGTATAACTCACAACTCTCATTTATTTCTTGATTTTTCTCCAAGAATCACCAAGAACAAGTTGAAGAAGAAGATGAAGATAAGTGTTTGAACTCAAAGTCTCACTTTCTCTCTCTCTCAATGTATCTCACGGATGGCTCATTCATTTCAAGAGAGTGACAAGTCTTCTCTTCTTATTCAATTCCTTTCCACATGAGAACAACTCATGTTATCCCCACCTTGAAAAAGATATCAAATATCTATTCATTAAACACCTAATCAAGATTCCAATTGATTTAAAAAACAAAGTCTTGTCAAGGTGTGGGGAAGGGGGGCGGCTATGATGAAGAAATAGGACGAGTTCGGTTCGTTTCGGACTCCCGTGAGTCCAAACAGATAAATTCCGATTCCGTTCCGATGTATTTATATCGATCAATTAATCCAATTAATTAATCATATCAAATACATAATAACATAATTAATTTCTCCAAGAAATAGTTATATCTATGAATTAAATTAATCACCCAGTAATTTATTTAATTTATTAGGCCGTAAATTAATTTATCCAATAAATCAATTTAAACATCCAATGTCCCGAATTAGATATCCAATATCTAATATTCATAATAAGAGAATTAAGCTTGATTCATTCCGTCGTCAATCCTAATGCGCGACTCGGTAGGTCCGTCTCAGTCAGCAATGGGAGGAACCAAAGAGTAGTAGCACCACCTAGCCAGCCTGGTGGCCTACACCGTACACCAACTGAGAACGAATGATTGGGATCATTCAAGAACCATTCTGTCGTGAATACCAGTATACGTATAAACCCTTCTTTCAAATGTCCCGATCAAGTTATAGGGTCACGGTCAGTCAAACCCTATCTGTACTTGACGCTATGCATGCGTTAATGCAAATCGAGATCATCGAGCTGTCGTGTATCTAATACAACTAGCTCCAATGCTTTGGCCAAAGACTTATGATCTCATCTGCCAATAACCGCATAAGACATATAACCCACCCACTAATGGGAGAAAGAATTCTATCTTGGTATTCAGTAGGACCTGCTACTTGCCCGTCAAGATGCACGTCGAGGTTGACCCCCGCCTTCCGGTTTACAGGGTCGAACTACTCTAATGAAAATCTTGACGTCACAAGCACATCCCTACTAAATCCTCAAGTCGAAGGTTCACGAATACCTATCACAACCTTTCGATTCCGTCATTGACTGTCCCGGAGTGAAATCCGTGTGACGAATCGAGGGTGAGTCGGTTCGAGTATACTAATCTAATTAGCATACCTATAACGTGTGCTCCCACTAACCATTAGTGTTCGACAGGCACTCTCCATGTCAAAGAACACGTCATACAAGTCTTTACATAAACTTAACGCCCAGTCAAGTTTCATCGACTTGCGAACGATTAAGTATTTGAGCTATAAACCTTTCCAGTGCCGACCCCCTTATCCAATAAGGAGTGGAACGTTTTGCTCTCAAATACACGGACTAGTTTCTATATGTTTATTTACGAGTTAGGAATGCCAGTAACTACCAGTAAATAAAGAAACAATCATTTGCCTTATATAAATGGTTTACATAATTACAAGTACAATGCCCTCACTCAACAACCTCTGAGTGGCATTCGAGGGCATACTCCTAACACACGTGACGTGGGTTTTAACACTGTGTATTGTTGTTGGTTTCATTTGTGAAAACAAAACCTTTGGGCTGTGACCCCTGTTGATTTTTGAAAGATAAGGATTAGGTAATTCTAAATTGTTTTCTATTAAAACTCTCGATGGCATTTTAAACTGTTTTATAAATTGTTTCCCTTGATTTATGATCTTTCGGTTTTGGAATGTTTTACCCAAACTCTTGCCTCGGGAAGTTCTTTTCGTTACGTTTGGATCTTTGAGGATTCCTGGTTATTGTTTTTCATGGAATGTGAATTGTATGACTCGTATTTTGCACTTTGTTCTTGCATTAGTAAAACAGTGGAGTTTTGCTAACCACCGAGTATTCGGGGGGTGGATGTCTGTTTTTGCATTCAGGTTTTGGGAGCATAACACAGGGTCGACACGAAGGATGATGAAAGATGATCGATACTAATCACATGAGGACCCGTACGTTGTTGTATTGGTTCAGTTATATTTTATTTCTGCTGCAGTATAATTACCCCGTTGTATGGGAGCATTTTTTATTCGACCCCTGCGTGGCCATGTATTGAGTTGTATGTATTTATTGAAAGACCAAATCGGTCTACTGAGTCATTTTTAGCCTTAAAGGCATTGTTGAGATGTTCGATGTTGTTTACCAACCTGGTAGATCCTTGAGGAAAGAGTCTACGGCGTGTAATATCCCTGAGTGGATTGGGGGTGTTACATAAATGGTATCGGAGATTAGGTTGTGGAAACCTAGGCTGTCGGGTTTAGTGGTGTCTGTTGAGTTTTTGTCTCGTCAGAATTTGTGTGACTGAGTCGTGTCGCGATGCGTTGTCTGAGTCTGTTGGTCGTGATTAGTATCGTGGAGCGATCATCATCTTTGTGTGGACCTGTGGATGTAAGTCTCCCTTCTTTGTGTTGTGCCTCGTGTGACATGAGCTGCTTGTATGATTATATCGTTGATTGATTGAATCCTCTGTGGATTTTTATTCCGTGATATGTGGGTATTCGACTTTAATATTTTATTTATATGCGGAGCGGTGTCGCTACTAATATATTTTCGAACTGTATTTTATCTGCTGCGTGAGTCCTTTCAAAATAACTTTCAGTATTTTGCAAACTGAGTTCTAATTCGTAAAACTGATTCCCTAAATAGAGTTTTGGCACTTTGGCCTTGAATGTTTTATGACGGTTTGATAAAGGATTTTGTGAGTTTTGCGCATTCTGGCCTATTGAATTTTTGAAAACCTTGAGTATCTTAGAAAATTAAATTTCGAGACGTACCTTTAAAACGAATTATTTTCTTGCGGTGTTTTCAAGGTGTTTTATAATGCCGCAATACATTTCAAAAATTTTCCAGTTGAGGACCAAAAATATTTTGAGATATTTTCAATGTTTAGAAACGCTTTTGCTTAGGCCCGAGGGTCGAATAATTCCGAAAGTTTTTCACGAAAAGAAAAGATCCTCATTTTTGTTCAAACGCAAGATGATTTTCAAAGTCTCGATAATGGTGTTTGTACTACTTTTTGAAAGGTGATACTCAATATCAAATAGTGTTTCCAAAATCTTTCTTTTTCAAAGGTGGTTTTCGTTTTTAAAATCTATCGTTCCTGTTTGCAGTCCGGTAATATTTGTATGATGTTTTGTGATTATGTGCTGGTTATCGTTCGGGCCGTTGAGATCTCCGAACGATGCCATCGTTACTATGATTCTGTGTATGCGGGCTACCTTACGTTGATATGTTGTGTGGAATTGGCATCTCTGGTTTGTTGCTTTGTGATGTTTTGTTCCATTGTATCGAGCATTTGTATATTCAGTATGCCGAGCCGAGGTGTATCAACCGTGGTGTGCCGGGGGCATTCACGTACCAATTATCCTTCTCGCCAGTAATGCATTTCATGTGTGGACCCGAGAGACACAGGATCCAGTTTTGCCAGTTGGGTTCCAAGTCTTTCGGGACATGAACTTCAGCACAGATATCAGGATCGGCTCTAAGAGGCCCATGGGGAATGTTTCCGTCAGCTGCCTTTGTGTTGTTGCCTTGTTTCCGTTATTGTGAGTTGCGGGGATGACCTTCTTTTATAAGAGGTCGAATGTAATACCCGTATTGTTTTGGACTTCTTCATTTTCTCTTCCTCAAGTCTATCGACTCACTCGTGTTCGTTGACATTTTCTGAGCTTGTCCTGTTCCTTGTTTTTGTTGATCGAACGAGTGTGGTATTGTTTCAGAATAACTCGTTTGTCGTTGTGACTTTTCAATTGCTATTCCCTTTCCTGTGGATCTTATGTGAATACACATCTTTTTGTTTTCATCGGATCATATATTGTCTCGAGTCGAGACGTGAACCTGGGAGTTGTTGTTTGAATTTTATTGTTCTTCGTGATTCGAACATGATTGTTCGATTTTTGTTGTCTCGATCGTTTGGATTGTTTGGTTTTTGTTGATCTCGTTTCGTGATTGTTGAACGTTCAAGCTCCTTCGTAATTCCCTTAAGTTCGGGAAATTAGTCTCGTTTTCGATCTTCCAACCCTTGGGCGGTGGAATTCCGTATTTGTTCAGCGATTAGCTCGCGTTTTGATTGATGTACCGTTGGGTTGGTCAATCACATTGATTTTCGTTCGTTGTGTTTTGTGATTGTTCGGATAATCGACTTGATTGTATTATCTGTTTGTTGACGCTTGTCACTTGTTGGTTTTATTATGTCTATAAGGTGGCGTTGTGCTGGTCGTCGTGGAGCGTGTTTTCACGCCGTATATCCCTTTGCGTTGCTTGTAACGTTTCGCCATTGGGCGTAAGTTACGCGTTTCTTATGTATCTCGTTGAGTCTTCCTGGCGGGATATCGCTTCTCCCTACTTGTTTTAAGTTTCGGGACGAAACTTCTTTTAAGGAGGGTAGTATATAATATCCGCAATTTCGATTTCCGGTAATAGATTAGGCCCAGTATAATTTAAATAAAATAAATCATGGCCCAATAAAAATTATATATATATATATATATATTACATAAAAACTCACTAATTATATTAAAAAAATTAAAAATTAATACTATAAAATATTTTAAAATGAATATGGTGATATATTTTGCTATTTATAGGTGCAATACCTAAAAGTATATGCTTAGTTTATTCATTAAGATATTTTATATTTCGAATGTATAATTAGGTAATGTATTGACATGTCCCTAATTTATAATATTATATTTTAATATACTAACTTAACAACATTCTATATTGCATTATATAATATATTTTGTAACAACCCCAAGATATTCGAAGTATATTACAGCGCCGTGGACCCCTACATGGGACCCACCAGGCTAAGACAAGGAAAACATTACTCGACTGACCATCTCAGTTAGCGAGGACACACATTTAAATAATACAACATATAAAGATACGCCCGGAGCAACCGGCGTAATAAACATCAACTGACAATATAGCAACTTGACTTAATACAAAACGAAGTTCGGAGTGAAAATCCTAAGTACTCGCGAGTACAATCTATAAGTTTATAAATGTGGGAAACAACCATATCGAAATAGACGAGAGAAATAAGAAGACTCAAATGCACATGTCAACGACCCTGGCCAACATCCTCGTACTGTCCCAGCGCCCGCTCGTCCGGCAGAACAAAACTTGAAATCCATAACAAGAATTTCCCCAAAACAGGTCCCCAGAGGGGTTAGCAATTACGCTAGTACAAGTAATCAAGGCAAACCATTCGCTTACAAGTTTCATAGTACAATGCACCAAATCATTTCAAAACCAAAACCAGACATGTTGTTGTGAGAAAATCCCTCAGACTATGCCGCAAGTGCACGGTGTCAACAAGTAATAAAGCGATGAATAAGATATCGTTCCCTCGAGGACTGATTTCACTAAGTACCAAAATATAGTCGACTCGTAATTTTATTTGAAGAACAATTATATAGAAATTATTACTAAACTAATTGCAGAAAAATAAATAATAATATTAATAATAAAAATAAAAATAATAATAATAAGGGCGTAGGATTATGATTTTCACCTCAAACAATCAGGAATGATTTTTATTCAATTCAATTCACTTTTATTCAATTGATTGTAAGTCAGGAATTCCTAAATCATTCTAAAGCCTTTCCCAAGGTCGATAGAAAATACTAAGAATCATTAACTCGATATATCCCTATTCGAATTAGATAATTAATAGCTAAAACAGTTCATGAATCCCTACAATAAATAGGCTTCACAATTCCCATGAGTATATCCCTATCTCACGAAAATCATGATTATTCTCACAAGAACTATGCCTAAATTTCATCTCCCGAATCCATAAAGACATTCAAAACAATTCGACTGTTGGCCAGACAATTAAAAAGCATTAAGAACAATGAGAAAAATCCAACTCAATACGAATAACGAGTAAATTGAAATAAAAACAAAGAAATCAAACCGTCATGTAATCGGCTACAATCACAATCCTACTAAAACAGATCTAGAAACTAAGATACGGAAAAACTAAGAAAAACCGTAGGGGATCCGTGGTCTTCTCGTCGCCCACAAATCTCCTCCTCTTGTGTTCTTCTGTCCCGCGCTATCTTCCTCCGATTTGATGATAATTTCTTCAGCCCTTAAACCCCTCTTTATAACTATCATCAGCCTCCAAAACGCATCCTTGTGATTAGGTGGAGAACAGGCTCCAAAACGGCCCAGAAATGCGGCAGGCTCAGCAAAACCGCCCTGTGGGCCGTGGCTCACTTAATCTGTGCCGCGGCCCCTGACTTTCAGCGAGTTGCCTAGGCGTATTTTTTCCTTCCTGGGCCGCGGCTCAGCTGTAATATCCGCATTTTTCTTTCCCTTGTATTTTTCTTTTTCGGCGTATTTCCCGATAGTAGTGACCCTCGTGTATCTTCAGTGTATCTTTTCTATTATCTATGGATTTTATCCCCGTTATTGTTGTGCGGAAACGACGTTTCGGGGTTGCCGTGGATCCATTCTATGTTATGATGCCCGTTGAGATGTTCCGTTGGATGTTTCGTTCACCTTCCGGTGTTTTGAACCGTTCATATTCCATACCTAGCGCACGCTATTTTTTCTGCATAGCGCACGCTAGGGGTCCCTTAGTAGTGCACGCTACGTTTGTTTCGTAGCGCGCGCTAGCGAGTAGCCCTGGGAGTGGCAGTGCTGTTTTTCCAGCCTTCTGGACTAGCGTATTAGCGTACGCTACATATGCTAGCGCACGCTAATGTCGAGAGGCTAGCGCACGCTGATGATGCCCGGTAGCGTGCGCTAGCGTGGGTGTCCAGTACTGGACAGTTTATTTCTGGAATCGGTCAGGTGCCAGTTAACACACGCTACGCTCGTATAGTAGCGCACGCTAACGGGTCAGGTGAGTTTTGGGCAGTTAGCTTATGGACTCGGCTGATGTCCAGGTAGCGCACGCTATTGGTCGATAGCGCGCACTACCGATAGGTTATTAGCGCACGCTACATTTGGAGTAGCGCACGCTAACGGCCAGAAGTCTAGCTACTGGACTGGACGCTAACTATTTTGGCCTGTATTTTTACCCCGTTAGCGCACGCTAACCTTGAGGATTAGCGCACGCTAAGACTCCGTGGCTATATAAACCAGGGAGTTGACCCAGATGAGCAGATTAATTCCATTTCATTTCTTCTCCGCGACGCAGAGCTCTTCCGGGCGATTTTCGAGCAATTCTTCCCTTCGATTATTTCAGGCATCCTCTACCTTGAGTTTTTGAAGTAGATTAACAACACCTACTTGTGTTCTTCATCATCAATCCAAGGTAAATCTCTTAGAACCCTACTTTTCGATAAATTGGGGGTTTTGGGATTTTCTTCCGATCCGTTCCGTTTTGTTGATGGATTCATGATGAATATGATTAATCTTGTTGGTATTCTTAGTTTCCCTACGGATTCATGGTATATTTTCATAGTTTTGTGAAATCGAGAGGGTTTGGTTGTGGTCCGCCCTCGTTGTCATTTTTGTGCGAATATACATGAATCGTAGGCGGGTTTTCGGGTGTATTCCATTTCCGTATTCGTCTAGAGTTGGTAGTAATTATGTTCTTCGAATCGTTAGGTTCGGTTCCGTTGATTCCTAGTGTTCGTCGGTGATTATCCTTTCCGTTCGTCGCGTCGTCAATTATTCAAGGCAAGTATTTTCGGAAACCTTTATGCTTAACGTGAAATAGTAATGTATGTTGTGTGTGATTGCTCACCTCGGGAGGGTCCGATGGGATCACGGAGGGAATCCAATGGTATAGCCCTGGATTCACGAGTTTGTTTCGCTAGCCAGCTCGGGAGGGTCCTTAGGGATCACGGAGCGGGATCAATGGTATAGCCCTGTTCCCAAGGCGATGCGTGTGCGTGATTTGTTTTATAATATGGCCAGCTCGGGAGGGTCCTTAGGGATCACGGAGCGGGATCAATGGTATAGCCCTGTTCCCACGGCAAATTGTTTGACTGTTTATTTCCGGAAAAGACATGTCTGGTTTTGGATTTCGAAATGATATTGGTGCATGTACTATGAAATGTGTAAGCGATTGGTTTGCCTTGATTACTTGTACTAGCGTAATTGCTAACCCCTTTGGGGGACCCGTTTTGGGGAAATTCTTTTTATGGATTTCAGGTTATGATCATCCGGACGAGCGAGCGCTGGGACAGTACGAGGATGCTGGACAGGGTCGTTGACATGTGCACTTGGGTTTACTTATTTCTTTTATCCACTTCGATTAGGTTGTTTTCTACATTTATAAACTGATAGACTGTACTCGCGAGTACTTAGGCTTTTCAATTCAAACCCCGTGTTGTATTACTTTAAATTGCTACATTGTCGATGGTTGCTCATTTCGTCGGTTGCTTCGGGTGTATTTTTCACATGATGTATTATTTGATTGTGTAACCTCGCTAACCAAGATGGTTAGGCGAGGGGTACCCGCTTGTTGTAGTCTGGTGGGTCCCATGTAGGGGTCCACGGCGCTGTAACATACTCCGAATATCTTGGGGTGTTATAGAAAATGGTATCAGAGCTCTAGGTTTATGGATACCTAGGCTTGTCGGTTATTTGGGTCTAGTCGTGTTTGTTTTGCACATTGTCACACCGCTGCCAGCATCCCAGTACTTCCAGTGCTCGTAAGTTTTCTTATTCGGCTCTTTTGTTTCTTGCATTGTATTTTCACTTTTGAATCGTAGTTGCTTTTCCTCCCTTACTCATCATCGATGTACTTCTGTTATCTCTCAATATCAGTATGGATGCCGGAGGAAACCATGGTCGTGGTCGTGGTCGTGTCCGTGGACGCGGTCGAGGACGTGGGGCAGCCGGTAGGGCGGCCACGTCGCACTCTTCAGGAGCCGGCAGTACCGGCGACCGTCATAGTCATGCTTCTTCTCAGGAGCGCGCCGATCTTGGTATTGCGGCTGTTATGCAGCAAATGGTTAACCAAATGGCGGCTATAGCTCAGGTGGTCCAGGACCCCGATCGGGCCCATGCTAATCGGGGCGGAGCGGATCGCTGGCTTCAGGATGTCATCAAGATGCATCCTCCTCAGTTTTCGGGAGCTTCGGACCCGATCGGCTGGGAGGGGTGGATCAAGGAGATATCCAAGGTCTTCACTGCTACCAACTGCCCCGAGGACCGTAAGGTCCCTATTGCTCAATACTTTCTCACGGGAGATGCTACAGATTGGTGGGAGGCCGTTGGTCCCAAAGATCATGTTGCTTCGTGGACCGAATTCCAAGAATTTATGGAGACCGAATATTGTCCGTGGCCGGTCAGACAGGCTCGAGTGCATGCTTTCTATGATGCTCAACTACGGGATATTCCCGTATCCCAAGCTATTGCCGATTTTAATAAGGAGTTGGGTTATGTGAAAACCCAAGTTGTCGCTGAGAGCGACAAAATTTTCCATTTTTCCAGGAGGATGAAACTGTCCATTCGGGACTATATGTCGGGGCTCGTCTGTACTACCTTGAAGGATTATCAGAGTCGAGCTCTCGCTTATGATATGTCAGTGACGGCGAGTGACTTGGCTCATGAGAGCAAGAAGCAGAAGTCGGTCGGAAACTTTTCTGGTCCCAAGAGTGGAGGCCAGCAGAAATCTCGAGCTGCGAATATTTCTACGGGCGGTTCGGATCGTTTCTCTGGGAGCTTTTGGGGTGCCGTCGGAACCCCCGCTCGTGAACCCACATGCTTTAACTGCAGCTTTTCGGGTCATAAGAACTGGGACTGTCCTCGTCCGCCTTTAACTTGTCATACTTGTGGGCAGTCGGGCCACAAGGCTTCTTTTTGTGATCAGCTGAGACAGCTTCGCGGTGCCCGTTCTTCTCACCCAGCACCTATGGAGCCGAGCGTGAACCAGGGCTCATTTGCTCCGCCGCCTCCACCGAGCGTCAGCCGAGATAGGGATCGGGGTCAACCCACTAGAGGAGGAGCTTCCAGTGTCGGCTCCGCCCAGCCACGTATATACGAGATGAGGAGGGCCGATGACCCAGCAGCTACTGTGGCGACAGGTACCGTTCGTATCCATTCTCATCCTGTCGGTGTACTTTTTGATTCGGGTGCTACGTATTCATTCATTTCTCGAGAGTGTGTACGCCGTTTGAGTCTCGACTGCTTGTCACCTTGCGAGCCTTTCATCGTTAAACTTCCTAGCGGTGATAGAATTGTCGGTGATCGAGAAGTCCGGGACTGTTCTGTGATTATTTGTGAGAGGGCTTGGCTCTCTAATCTTATTGTCGTGGGTATCGAGGGTGAGGATTTGATTCTCGGGGATGATTGGCTCGAGCGGCATGGCGCGATCATGAACTACCGCACGAGAATCATCACTATGTTAGCCGAGGACGGCACCGAACACTCTTTCACAGGGCGAAAGAGGGGAAACCAGAAGTTCGTTATTAGTGCCTTAAAGGCGATGAGTCTCCTGCGAAAGGGGTGTACTGGTTATTGGTGCTACGCCTTGAAGGCGGAGAATGGTGGAGTCGAGCTTTCGTCGATTCCAGTCGTTAGTGAGTTTCCTGATGTATTTCCTGACGAGTTGCCGGGATTGCCACCGGATCGTGAGGTTGAGTTTGTTATAGAATTAGAGCCGGGCGCGGATCCGATTTCAAAGGCGCCGTATCGCATGGCACCTTCAGAGATGTCAGAGTTGAAGAAGCAGTTGAGTGAGCTTCTTGAGTCAGGGTATGTTCGACCGAGTGCCTCGCCTTGGGGTGCACCGGTCCTGTTTGTGCGGAAGAAGGATGGTTCACTACGTTTGTGTATCGATTATTGCGAACTAAACAAAGTGACCATCAAGAACAAGTATCCTTTGCCGAGGATTGATGACTTGTTCAATCAGTTGCAGGGAGCTGCGGTATTCTCGAAGATTGATTTGAAATCGGGGTACTATCAGCTCCGGGTGAGGGAGTCCGACGTGCCGAGAATGGCTTTTCGGAAGAGATACGGACATTATGAGTTTGTAGTTATGCCTTTCGGGTTAACTAATGCGCCGGCGGTGTTCATGCAATTGATGAACAAAGTCTTTATCGAGTATTTGGACAAGTGTGTCGTCGTCTTCATTGACGATATTCTTATCTATTCGAGGAATGAGGAAGAGCATTCCCATCATCTGCGGATAGTGTTAGACATTTTGAGGACCGAGCAACTTTATGCGAAGTTCTCGAAATGTGAGTTCTGGCTGAAGGAAGTGATGTTTTTGGGTCACGTGATTTCAGCCGAGGGAGTCCGTGTGGATCCGCAGAAAATTGAGGCAGTATTGGATTGGGCATCGCCCACAAATGTGAAGGAGGTCCGTGGTTTCTTGGGTTTGGCTGGCTACTACCGTAGGTTCGTCGAGGGTTTCTCAAAACTAGCTCGGCCGCTTACACAGTTGCTCCAGAAATCCGAGAAGTTCGTCTGGACCAATGAGAGACAGTCGAGTTTTGAGGAACTGAAGAAGCGTTTGACTTCATCTCCGGTTTTGGCATTGCCATGTGGCAACGAGGGATTCGCCGTGTATAGCGATGCTTCGGGTCAGGGTCTTGGGTGCGTACTGATGCAGCACGGCAAGACCATTGCCTATGCGTCGAGACAGTTGAGGCCGTATAAGCTTAACTACACTACTCACGATTTGGAGTTAGCGGCGGTTGTCTTTGCACTCAAGATTTGGCGTCACTATCTTTTCGGCTCTGCATGTCAGATTTTTACCGATCATAAAAGTCTGAAATACATATTTACTCAGCGGGAGTTGAATATGAGGTAGAGGAGGTGGTTAGAGCTGATTAAGGATTACGACCTCGAAATCCTTTATCACCCGGGCAAGGCGAACGTCGTGGCCGACGCCTTGAGTCGGAAACCGATTGCGTTGCGAACGCTTGAGGCCCTTACGCCTCAGTCTGAGCTTCGGCGGGCTTTGATCGGGTTAGATGTTGAGGTTTTGTTGCCTGGAGCTGTCGGGCAACTTTGTGCTTTAGAGATTTCGTCGTCTTTGATCGATGAAATTAAGCTGAAGCAATTAGAGGATCCGATGACTACTCAAATCCGAGAAAACATTCTTAAGGGAAAGTCTCCTGGATTTGTGATTCACGAGGATGGTGTTTTGAGATTCCAGAGTCGGCTTTGTGTGCCGAACGATCCAGAATTGCGACAGAGTATTTTGCGTGAGGCCCATTCCACACCCTATTCCATTCATCCTGGTTCGAGTAAGATGTACAAGGACTTGAGGAGGAACTTCTGGTGGAATGATATGAAAGAGGAGGTCGCACAGTTTGTGGCGAGATGTTTGACTTGCCAGTAGGTCAAAATCGAGCATCAGCGACCGGCTGGGTTATTGCAGTCACTTCCCATCCCAGAATGGAAATGGGAAGATATATCGATGGATTTTGTTACGAGTTTGCCGAGATCGAGGTCGGGCATGAATATGGTATGGGTGGTTGTTGATCGTCTGACCAAGTCGGCATATTTTCTGGGCATCAAGGACACTTGGGGCCCGGAGAAGTTGGCTCGTGTGTTTATCGCGCAGATTGTGAGACTTCACGGTACTCCGAAGTCTATTGTTTCGGATCGTGATGGCCGTTTTGTATCGCACTTTTGGCAGGCGGTGCATAAGGCGTTAGGCACCCGTTTGCATTTGAGTACCTCTTTTCATCCCCAGTCAGATGGACAGTCGGAACGCACTATCCAAACATTCGAGGACATGTTGCGTGCTTGTGCCCTCGATTGGAGTAGCGACTGGGAGGAGCATTTGCCATTGATCGAATTCACGTACAACAATAGTTGGCACGCGTCGATTCGGATGGCACCGTATGAGGCACTTTATGGGCGACGATGTCGATCGCCGATTTGTTGGAATGAGGCGTCCGATTTGGTCGGGACCGAACCGGATGTCGTTTTAGAGACGAGGAAGATAGAACCGATTCGAGAACGGATGTTGATCGCCCGAGTCGACGAAGTCATATGCCGATGTCCGTCGTCGACCTTTAGAATTCGAGGTGGGAGACCACGTTTTGCTGAAGGTGTCGCCGACGAGAGGAGTTTTCCGTTTCGGGAAGAAGGGGAAGTTGAGTCCGAGATTTATTGGACCCTTCGAGATTCTCGAGCGATTCGGTGGGTTAGCATACCGTTTGGCGTTACCCCCGGCCCTGAGTCATGTTCATAGCGTTTTTCATGTTTCCCAGCTGAGGAAATATGTCTCGGATCCTAGTCACATCATCGACTATGGGGAGATTGACGTTGCCGAGGATATTACTTTTGAGGAGCGTCCTTTGAAGATTTTAGAGCATCGGGAGAAACGACTGAGGCATAAGACCATCCCTTTGGTCAAGGTGCAGTGGTCGAGACACGGTGTCGAGGAGGCAACTTGGGAAACTGAGGAGAGCATGCGTGCTAGGTACCCTGAGTTGTTTGTTTCTTAAGTTTCGGGACGAAACTTGTTTTTAGAGGGGTAGAATGTAATAACCGCATTTTTCTTTCCCTTGTATTTTTCTTTTTCGGCGTATTTCCCGATAGTAGTGACCCTCGTGTATCTTCAGTATATATTTTCAATTATCTATGGATTTTATCCCCGTTATTGTTGTGCGGAACCGACGTTTCGGGGTTGCCGTGGATCCATTCTATGTTATGATGCCCGTTGAGATGTTCCGTTGGATATTTCGTTCACCTTCCGGTGTTTTGAACCGTTCATATTCCATACCTAGCGCACGCTATTTTTTCTGCATAGCGCACGCTAGGGGTCCCTTAGTAGCGCACGCTACGTTTGTTTCGTAGCGCGCGCTAGCGAGTAGCCCTGGGAGTGGCGATCTTTTTTTTCGGACTAGCGTATTAGCGTACGCTACATATGCTAGCGCACGCTAATGTCGAGAGGCTAGCGCACACTGATGATGCCCGATAGCGTGCGCTAGCGTGGGTGTCCAGTACTGGACAGTTTATTTCTGGAATCGGTCAGGTGCCAGTTAGCGCACGCTACGCTCGTATAGTAGCGCACGCTAACGGGTCAGGTGAGTTTTGGGCAGTTAGCTTCTGGACTCGGCTGATGTCCAGGTAGCGCATGCTATTGGTCGATAGCGCGCGCTACCGATAGGTTATAAGCGCACGCTACATTTGGAGTAGCGCACGCTAACGGCCAGAAGTCTGGCTACTGGACTGGACGCTAACTATTTTGGCCTGTATTTTTACCCCGTTAGCGCACGCTAACCTTGAGGATTAGCGCACGCTAACACTCCCTGTCTATATAAACCAGGGAGTTGACCCAGATGAGCAGATTAATTCCATTTCATTTCTTCTCCGCGACGCAGAGCTCTTCCGGGCGATTTCCGAGCAATTCTTCCCTTCGATTATTTCAGGCATCCTCTACCTTGAGTTTTTGAAGTAGATTAACAACACCTACTTGTGTTCTTCATCATCAATCCAAGGTAAATCTCTTAGAACCCTACTTTTCGATAAATTGGGGGTTTTTGGATTTTCTTCCGATCCGTTCCGTTTTGTTGATGGATTCATGATGAATATGATTAATCTTGTTGGTATTCTTAGTTTCCCTACGGATTCATGGTATATTTTCATAGTTTTGTGAAATCGAGAGGGTTTGGTTGTGGTCCGCCCTCATTGTCATTTTTGTGCGAATATACATGAATCGTAGGCGGGTTTTCGGGTGTATTCCATTTCCGTATTCGTCTAGAGTTGGTAGTAATTATGTTCTTCGAATCATTAGGTTCGGTTCCGTTGATTCCTAGTGTTCGTCGGTGATTATCCTTTCCGTTCGTCGCGTCGTCAATTATTCAAGGCAAGTATTTTCGGAAACCTTTATGCTTAACGTGAAATAGTAATGTATGTTGTGTGTGATTGCTCACCTCGGGAGGGTCCGACGGGATCACGGAGGGAATCCAATGGTATAGCCCTGGATTCACGAGTTTGTTTCGCTAGCCAGCTCGGGAGGGTCCTTAGGGATCACGGAGCGGGATCAATGGTATAGCCCTGTTCCCAAGGCGATGCGTGTGCGTGATTTGTTTTATAATATGGCCAGCTCGGGAGGGTCCTTAGGGATCACGGAGCGGGATCAATGGTATAGCCCTATTCCCACGGCAAATTGTTTGACTGTTTATTTCCGGAAAAGACATGTCTGGTTTTGGATTTCGAAATGATATTGGTGCATGTACTATGAAATGTGTAAGCGATTGGTTTGCCTTGATTACTTGTACTAGCGTAATTGCTAACCCCTTTGGGGGACCCGTTTTGGGGAAATTCTTGTTATGGATTTCAGGTTATGATCATCCGGACGAGCGAGCGTTGGGACAGTACGAGGATGCTGGCCAGGGTCGTTGACATGTGCCCTTGGGTTTACTTATTTCTTTTGTCCACTTCGATTGGGTTGTTTTCTACATTTATCAACTGATAGACTGTACTCGCGAGTACTTAGGCTTTTCAATTCAAACCCCGTGTTGTATTATTTTAAATTGCTACATTGTCGATGGTTGCTCATTTCGTCGGTTGCTTCGGGTGTATTTTTCACATGATGTATTATTTGATTGTGTAACCTCGCTAACCGAGATGGTTAGGCGAGGGGTACCCGCTTGTTGTAGCCTGGTGGGTCCCATGTAGGGGTCCACGGCGCTGTAACATACTCCGAATATCTTGGGGTGTTACATCAGCATCCTTGTGCCGCGGCTCACGGTACAGTTTGATCGGTGTTTGCTGGTCACCTGCGTGTGCCGTGGCTCACTTGGTTCGTGCCGCGGCCCCAGGCCAAAATTTGCCGTTTTCGCCCGTTTTTCATCGTCCAGGCTTCCGGACTCCAATTTCCTGCAAAACATATTAGGATAGTGCATTAAAAGCTCATTTATGCATTTTTAGGCTCAAAATGGATATAAACTAATGATAAATAAGTACATAAAAATACGCCTAACAAATACCCCCAAACTTGAGCCTTTGCTTGTTCTCAAGCAAAAAGAATCAATTTCAAACAAAAAGTATCGTGAATAATCGTGCAGGTCCATAGTGCTAAACTTAATCAATATTACCCTGAAAATATCAAAGAATAGTACAAGTATCGTAATAGTAAGTCACATCCAGGACACTGATTCCACTAAGTAACCAATTTCAGTCCTAATCAATTGTTCATGAAGAAAATCAAGCTCAAAGATTAACAAACGTGAATTTAACCGACCGCCAATATGAAGGGTTAAAATAAACGAGCCAACTCGACCATTCCCACAGTCTAGTGGCAAAATTTAAGAGTTTCATCATCAAAATTACTCCTCGGACAGCATTCCCTTATGTATGATCATAACAAAGATTCGAGTTAACCACTAGGTTCGGATCTCGGGATGTTTCATCGGGATAATCCTATGGTGGATTTCCATTATCATGTATTGGGGAACCGTTTAACGTAAAAGACACTCATGGGGCACATGGATGCTTCTAGTTACTAAGTCCCCCTCTATAGCGGAGAAAAAGCTCGAATAGCAAGTCCCGCATGTCAAGGTTGCCGTTTTACGCGAGAGTAAACTACGGGTCACGTGAATACTCCCGGTTACTAGGCTACCCATCATCGGTAATGCGATATTTCTAAATTATTAATCTATTCAGGGTCATCGTTTTACGCGAGAGTAAACAACGGGTCACGTGAATACCCCCGGTTACTAAACTTCCTATCATAGAATATGCATAGTATCTCGACTTTTTGGGAAAAACTGTCCGACTCTAAACTCACTTTAAGTGCCCACACAACTTATGTTACTGGACGACTAGCTACGTGAAAAGTGTAACCAAACATATAGACGGTGATTTGAAAACACGTATGTCTCCTTTCTTATCTGCTAAGATTTCTACAAAAACGATAAAATTTCGGACCTAAATGAATACTCAATAGAAACAGATATCGCTGATTACAACTCAACTAAAACTCAACCGTTTCTTCAGAGAGAAATTAGTATCGTAACATCAGTTTTACACACGGAAGCACGAAAAATTCACGAAAAGTAAAGCAATGATGAAATCGCAATTTATAACCAAGAAAAATTAAGAAAATAACGCATGCTTCAATTTATTCCACTACACATAAAATCATCAATAATAAAACTCATGTGAAAATAAAAGAGATAAGGAAAAGTGAAACTTATTCTAAATGTCTTCTTGAAAGCCAGTACATGTCTGAGTGGAATCGTCTGTCAATCCATACTTCAAGTAATGCCCAACATCACCAGGAACCCCCAAACTTAGTCTCTAGTCATGAGACAACTATAGATATTAAGTCAAGAAAGACTAGAATATGAAGGATAATAACTCATGGGGGTTAGAAATATTAGAGAAATCAGTGCCACAAGAATACACGAATCCAAACGAAATAACAAAACAAAGAAAAGAAAATTATTAATGAAAAATCAAATAAAAACAACTAACTAGAAAGCAAGTAAAAATGATGGGTTGCCTCCCATCAAGCGCTCTATTTTACGTCTTGAGCACGACGTGGCAAAAAAAAAAAATCTAACGTGGCTTCCTTCTAGGGAGATTGCCAAATACCCCCTTCTTACAATCTATAAGCCTCTTATTCCACAAGGGAGGCTTTGGTTCATGCCCGGTTGCCAAAAATAATGAGTAAGAATAATTATGCGGACAACCAAAAAATAATGGAAGAATAAAATAATTGTAAGGCACGAAAAAATAAGCAGAGTTCGAATGGGTAAATAATAAAGACTTATCATGAACAACCTCATTAGAACCCAAAGAATCAGCCTCAACAAAATCAAGAGTAATGGGGTCAATCTCTCCCATTGTGGATTTAGGAAAAATTATGCATGGCACCGTTAGTAAAATTTTAGGCACAAAAGTGTTCACCTTATTGTTCGAAGTTTGATGACAAATTAATGAAATTTCTTTGGAAACATCATCAATGGTAACTTCTTCTACAAGCTCATCACACTTTATGTAATTATCAAGTGCTGGGGGATCGACCCTAAAACTTAGCATGTATTTCTTCTCAACCTCCCCCTCAACTTCACTACTAAATCTATGAGCTGGAAAATAACCATAGTGAATCTCAAGACCACGACGTGCACATTCTCGCTCAAAAGGGGTACTATCAGGATTTTTGATAGCGTCTACACATTGTTCAAGCATGGTCTTTTGTTTTGGGGGAAGGGGCTGACTGACCCTATTAGGCAAATTATTGAGATCATCGAAATTTATGAAATGCCAAGGGTCACGATAATCAAAGGAAAACATAATGAAAAAAAAAATATAGAGACTAAAAAAAACTTCAAATTAAAATTAGAGTCGCTTGGTATTGATATTAGCGAAAAAATCAGTCCCCGGCAACGGCGCCAAAAACTTGTTGTGAGGAAATCCCTCACACTATGCCGCAAGTGCACGGTGTCAACAAGTAATAAAGTGATGAATAAGATATCGTTCCCTCGAGGACTGATTTCACTAAGTACCAAAATATAGTCGACTCGTAATTTTATTTGAAGAACAATTATATAGAAATTATTACTAAACTAATTGATTAGCAGAAAAATAAATAAAATATTAATAATAAAAATAATAATAATAAGGGCGTACGATTATGATTTTCACCTCAAACAATCAGGAATGATTTTTATTCAATTTAATTCACTTTTATTCAATTGATTGTAAGCCAGGAATTCCTAAATCATTCTAAAGCCTTTCCCAAGGTCGATAGAAAATACTAATAATCATTAACTCGATATATCCCTATTCGAATTAGATAATTAATAGCTAAAACAGTTCATGAATCCCTACAATAAATAGGCTTCACAATTCCCATGAGTATATCCCTATCTTACGAAAATCATGATTATTCTCACAAGAACTATGCCTAAATTTCATCTCCCGAATCCATAAAGACATTCAAAACAATTCAACTGTTGTCCAGACAATTAAAAAGCATTAAGAACAATGAGAAAAATCCAACTCAATACGAATAACGAGTAAATTGAAATAAAAACAAAGAAATCAAACTGTCATGTAATCAGCTACAATCACAATCCTACTCAAACAGATCTATAAACTAAGATACGGAAAAACTAAGAAAAACCGTAGGGGATCCGTGGTCTTGTCGTCGCCCACAAATCTCCTCCTCTTGTGTTCTTCTGTCCCGCGCTGTCTTCCTCCGATTTGATGATAATTCCTTCAGCCCTTAAACCCCTATTTATAACTATCATCAGCCTCCAAAACGCGTCTGTGTGATTAGGTAGAGAACAGGCTCCAAAATGGCCCAGAAACGTGGCAGGCTCAGCAAAACCGCCCTGTGGGCCGCGGCTCACTGTACCGCGGCCCACGACTTCAGCCGAGTTGCACAGGCGTCTTTTTCCTTCACAGGCCACGGCTCAGCATCCTTGTGCCGCGGCTCATGGTACAGTTTGCTCGGTGTTTGCTGGTCACCTGCGTGTGCCGCGGCTCACTTGGTTCGTGCCGCGGCCCCAGGCCAAAATTTGCCGTTTTCGCCCGTTTTTCATCGTTCAGACTTCCGGACTCCAATTTCCTACAAAACATATAAGGATAGTGCATTAAAAGCTCATTTATGCATTTTTAGGCTCAAAATGGATATACACTAATGATAAATAAGCGCATAAAAATACGCCTAACACATGTCTTTTCGGAAACAATCAGTCAATCACATTTGCCTAGGACCGGGATGAAGCCACAAATCCCACTCGAGGCTTCTAAGGACCCTCCCGAGCTGGCCATATCATAAAACAAATCACGCACGTGCATCGCCCAGGACCGGGACGAAGCCACAAATCCCACTCGAGGCTTCTAAGGACCCTCCCGAGCTGGCTAGCTAAACAAAATCATGAATCCAGGGCTCAAACCATTGGACTCCCTCCGTGATCCCGTCGGACCCTCCCGAGGTGAGCAAATCACACACAATATACATTACCATTTCACGTTAAGCATAAAGGTTTCCAAAAATACTTGCCTTGAATAATTGATGACTCAACGAACGGAAAGGAAAATCACCGACGAACGCTAGGAACCAACGGAACCGAACCTAACGATTCGAAGAACATAATCACAACCAACTCTAAACGAATATGGAAATGGAATACACCCGAAAAACCGCCTATGATTCATGTACATTCGTATAAAGATAACAACGAGGGTGGACCACAACCAAACCCTTTTGAATACGCAACACCCACGAGATATACCATGAATCCATAGGGAAAACAAGAAGGGTTATTATACAAACATGTTACTAATGTTTACTAAAAAATGCAATTTTGTTACTAAAGTTTTTTTGTTACAAAGAGGTTACTAAAGTAAATGGGTTTGTCATCTGGGTAACTATAGTATTAAAATATTACACAAATGTAACTGCGAGAGTGGGCAACCGGCTAATAGCCGATTTCATTATCCACGTCAGATTTATGACCGTTGCTTGTTTTTTTTTGGATTATTTATATGCAAAACGGGTTTATCCCGTTTCTTTCTTCTTCCCCAAACCCACCCAAATCCAATTCTTCAAAATCCACCCAAATCCAATTCTTCAAAATCCATTAACACAATGTCGATTCTTTGTGGCTGTGGTGAAATAGCAAGGTGTCGTACATCTTGGACACAAAACAACCCTGGTAGAAGGTTTCTTGGTTGTCCTAACTTCATGGATCCAACAAGAAATTGCAACTACTTTAGGTGGGTTGATGTCCCCTTACCAAATCGTTGGTATCAAGCTACTATGTTTCAGCAACATGTTAATTTGGTCAATGCCCAAGCTCAAATTGCTCAAAGCTCTCGAACTGCATTCTACAACAGGCTTTTGATTGTTGTCATTGTTGTGATGTTCATTGTTAGGTTTATTTAGTTTATGATGTAGTGTTAGATTGTTGGGTTGTAATGATTGTTGTCATTGTTGTGATGTTCATTGTTAGGTTTATTTAGTTGATGATGTAGTGTTAGATTGTTGGGTTGTAATGATTGTTGTCATTGTTGTGATGTTCATTGTTAGGTTTATTTAGTTGATGATGTAGTGTTAAATTGTTGGGTTGTAATGATTGTTGTCATTGTTGTGATGTTCATTGTTAGGTTTATTTAGTTGATGATGTTGCCTTGCACATTGCCTATGCTCTACCAAAGGCATCACATCTTTTGTAGCTTCTATAATTCCCTGAAAAAAACAATATAAAAAATATATTTCAATAGATAAAACATTAAATGATAAAATTAAAATGAGGATGAGAATACCTTATGTTGATCTGATATGATTGTCAAACCTTCACCAGCTTCCATTCCTAAATCCTCAATAAGACATTGCATAAACTAACTCCAATTCTCCTTGTTTTCTATACTCACCACAGCCCAGGCAATTGAAAATATCTGATTATTTCCATCTCTACCTACTGCTGATAACAACTCTCCTTTGCATATTGTTTTTAGAAAACAGCCATCAAGACCAATTATTCTCCTACACCCTGCTAACCATCCTTCTTTCAGACCTTTAAAGCATACATAGAAGCAATTAAAATAGTTCCTCCCATCAGGCATTGGTGTTACACCAACCCTACAAGTAGATCCCTCATTTGAACTTAGAATCTCAGCTGCATAAGACCATAACCTTCCATAGTGATCTTCTAAACAGGTCTCATATTGCTTTAAAGCTTTGATTTTTCCCCTTCTAGCTAGACTAATAGAAACTTTGCATTTATATTTTTTAAGTACTAAAGCCACAATCTCCCTAGGTTTTATAC
Organism: Orobanche coerulescens; assembly: GCA_033398695.1. Lineage (NCBI taxonomy): Eukaryota > Viridiplantae > Streptophyta > Magnoliopsida > Lamiales > Orobanchaceae > Orobanche > Orobanche coerulescens. The sequence continues at coordinate 69,160,130 of CM065810.1, forward strand.
CAGGATTAACCAAAATCCTTTTTGCAAAATCTCTTGCAATCCAGTTACTTGTTACCAATGTACCATATTCATATGTCCTAGAGCACACATGTTGATCATTCAGTGTTTTGATCTGAAATGATTTTTCTTGTTGCATCCAAGATGCCCACAACCTAAATGGACATTTTTTTTTTTGATCATCTCTTGAACATTTAGCTAGGAGTATCTTAGGGTTATTAACTTCAAAAAATATCTTATAACCATTTGCCAATGCATAGAAAGTCAGTGCTCTTTTTAGTTGGTCAGGATCCTCAAACCTTTCACCTAACTGTGGTCTCATGGACTTTCATTTGAGATTAGGATCATGGATAGGCCAGTGATCACCTAACCTATCTTGATCATCTTTAGGGTCAACATGCGCAACTTCTTTTTCAACAAAAACATCCCTAGGCAACCCATTGAAAACACTAGTCAAAAAATTCTCATCAAACATCTTAGAGGCTTTTTTCTTAGGTGCAGGGGCTGTTTTCCTAATCCTAGAAGCTAAGAGTTCTTCCTCACCTTCAGACAAATGGTCAACAGATGCAGTATCACTTTCCCTCTCACTACAATAATCATACATATTATAATCCTCATCCTCAAACTCACTATCACTATCAGATAAAGGGTCATTGTGCTCAGTAGTTGCTGCATTCAGTTCAAACACAGTATGTGTTGCATATATGTGCAAAACATGGTCATTCTGAACACCACATTGGACACAATCATCAAAGTCACTTTGAGATCTTATAGCTTTCAATCCTAAGTGAAATTCTAAGCTAGGGACCAAATAAAACAGAGACTTGACAGAACCAGTACATTCACTTTGCAAAAGTTTTATGAAACCAGGTAAATCTAATGAAACTAAATCAACATTAGGTATTTCAGTAAGGATTTCATAGTCATATGAAAGAGGATCTCTTACAAAAACACCACCCCGATGATACTTTATCAAAAAAGAGGAAGATGGTGATTCCAATTCCATCTGAAACAAAACCAAACATCAAAATAATGTTAATTTTAATGCTACCCTAAATTTATAAAACCCTAATTATTTGTTACAATTAAACAATGACTGGATAACTGAAAAAAAGATTAATGAATCATAAAAACTAACCTTTTTTTGGGGAAGAAATCGATTGGGGGGGGGGTTGTTTTTTCGGGATTAATAAATCGATTTGGGGGAGAGAGTTTATTTGCCGGGTGAAAGTGAAATGAGTAAAGGATTTGGAAATGTAACCGGTATCAATGGGTTAAAACATCTTTAGTTACTTAAGTAACCGGTTACAAAACTTTAGTAACCTCTTTGTAACAAAAAAAACTTTAGTAACAAAATTGCATTTTTTGGTAAACTTTAGTAACATGTTTGTATAATAACCCAAACAAGAATACTAGCAAGATTAATCATATTCAACATGAATTAATCAACCGTATGGAATGAATCGAAGAAAACCCCGAAAACCCCCAATTTACTCAAAAGTAGGGTTCTAAGAAGATTTACCTTGGATTAGGATGAAAGATTCGTGTTAATATTGTTATTTTACACCAAGAACTCAAGGAAGATGATGGTTGAGATGATTGGAGGAAGAAATCGCCAAGAAATCTCCCAAAATCGCCAAAGCTGCGGAGGAAGGAGGTAAAATGAGAATTAGATCCGTCCAGGGTCAATCCTGGGTATATATAGCCGCACGGCTTAGTGCGCGCTAACGGCTAAGTGCTACCGTGCGCTAGCCAGTTATATTACAGTCCAGAACTCACTGTCCTGGACCGTTAGCGTGCGCTACTACTATCTAGCGTGTGCTAACAACGGCTCGGTAGAGCGCGCTATCGAGTTATAGCGTGCGCTACCTGGGCGCCTGAACGAGTCCAGAACAAACTGTCCAGTACTGGACAGTCACGCTAGCGCACGCTACCGGACACCTAGCGTGCGCTAGTCCCCCGACATTAGCGCGCGCTAGACAATGTAGCGTACGCTAATCCGCTAGTCCAGAGGACTGGAATCCGAAATAAGTTCACTGCCACTCCCAGGGCTCAGCTCGCTAGCACGCGCTACGAAGCAGACGTAGCGTCCGCTACTAAGGGATCCCTAGCGTGCGCTATGCAGAAAGATTAGCGCGCGCTAGGCATGGAATATTAACGGCCCAAAACACCGGAACATGAACGAAACATCAAACGGAACATCTCAAAACGCAAAATAACATAGAATGGATCCACGGCAACCCCGAAACGGCTGTTCCGAACAACATTTACGAGAATCAGATCAATAGATGATGGAAGAACCAATAAACGTAGAACTGGATGACAAAGAGTCTCGAAACAATTATTCCCAAAAATTAATACGGTTACACGAGGGTCGCTAAAAACGAGAAATACACCGAAAAATAAAAATACCAGGAAAAGAAAATGCGGATATTACATATTTAGCGCAAAATGGATGAATTTAAAGCATGAGAGGCAAGAAATATATGCAAAATAAATTGAAAAGAAAATATGGAGGAATATTACCAGGTAACAAATGAAGTATTTTTTATGTAGCTCAATTATCTTTAACTTTAGTGAGGAATATTATAAGCTAAATGTTGTGTAATTTTTTTCTATTATTTTTTAGGTGAATTGGGTTTAGGAACAAATGAAAGTGAATATATTGATGGAGGTATTACATTAATAGTATCATCATCATCTTCCATACCAGTTGCAATCGACACAAGTGGGTATTTTTATTCAATTTTTTTAAATTTGTTGTTATTTTTTTTAAACTTATTACTATACTAAAAAAACAATGTTAGTGGTAATAATGTTTTTTATTTGTCATACAACATTATTAACAAGTTTTGGAATTTCTACTTCAGGTCAGTTTCATGCTGCACGAATAAAAAAATTTAAATCAAATGCTTGCACTGGAGTTAATGCCCATTGTACTTCATTCAGAACTAATTCAGGTAAATGAAGATTATATTTACTGCATTATTTGTTTATAATTTTTTTTTAAATTCTAAATTTCTAGCTAGCTAAATATTGTCACATTCTTTAATATGAATTTGGTGTTCTATGCCCCATTCATTGTTTATATAATTTAATAAATTGGACAATATAAAATGATTTTAGTATTTTTTTTTTTGTTTTAATTGATTATGGCAAGATAAGCGTTATTTTATAATTAATTTGTTATTTATTATTATGTCATTTTTTACTTGGTGAAATGATGTTTGTAAATAATTAGTGTAAATAATATATTTGTACGAAAAAAAATAATGTACAATTATGGTTTTCGCTTCAAAAATTAAAGATAATTTTTTTTAAGTTGTACTCATATATAGAGATATTATCAAACATGTGATGTATATAAAGCACATATTGGTATCGTTTTGTAACCATTTATGTTATTCTTTGTTACATTTAATACTGTTTAATTTGTGAGAGTTTATATTTTACAGGATATCTGGGAAACAAAAATCTGATGCAGAAAAATTCAAGGTACTACTAATTTAATTGTTTTAATATAAAAATGTATATACTGACTTATTTGTTCGTTTAGTCATCTACCAACTCCACCCGAACTTGAACAGTCATCAACTGTTGTCATACAAAATGGGGATGAAAACTTAAGTTATCAGCATTGTAACTCCACAGGTGCTTATTTGATAAATTTTATGTAGACATAAATTAATATTTTATATCAAATGTATTAACTCAAAAAAAAATGACACTTATAATATTTAGCTTTACTTCAGAATATTGGGATCTCGGTGATGCCGACCATAAGTGTGTAACACCCCCAATCCGCTCAGGGATATTACACGCCGTAGAACCTTTCCTCAAGGATCTACCAGGCTGGTAACGACATATAACAACTCAACCATGCCTTTCAGGCTAAAATGACTCAGTAGACCGATTTGGTCTTTCCACAAATACATACAACTCAAATACAACTCATGCCCACGCAGGGGACAAAATACAACCACACCTGTACAACGGGAACAATATAGCAGCGGAAAATAAAGTACAACTGAACCAACACACGATGTACGGTTCCTCATGTGATTAGTATCGATCATCTTTCATCATCCTTCGTGCCGACCCTGTGTTATGCTCCAAAACCTGAATGCAAAACAGACATCCACCCCCCGAATACTCGGGGGTTAGCAAAACTCCACTGTTTTGCTAGTGCAAGAACAAAGTGCAAATACGAGCCATACAATTCACATTCCACGAATAACAATAACCAAGGATCCTCAAAGATCCAAACGAAACGAAAATTACTTCCCGAGGCAAGGGTTTGAGAAAACATTTCAAAATCGAAATATCATAAATCAATGGAAGTAATTTATAAAACGGTTTAGAATGCCATCGAGAGTTTTAATAGAAAACAATTTAGGATTATCAAATCCTACTTTTCAAAATCCAAAAGACAAAAGGGGTCACCGCCCCAAATCTTTACTTTCCGAAAAATGACATTTACCAACCCGTTGGGATTTTAGCCCCAAATCCATAAAACGACTTTTACAAAACCATTGGGATTTTAGCCCCAAATCTCATCAACTCACAGTACACAAGAACGACCACAAGGCTCGTCTCCCAACATCAAAATCCACAAATAAAGGATTTAAAACAAACAACAAAATACTTCAGTGCCATCCTAGCCAAGTAAGCCAAACGAACACTTACCTCTTACACACTTAGTCGATGCATGCAATCATGAAAACACAGCCCAAAGCACTCATTTAGGAAATGCCATAATCAAATCACATTTGCAAAATGCACCACAATTAACCGTCGATCCACGTCTCTGTGGACCCCTACCGAGACCCCGTCGGATCTAACCCGTAGTGGTTAAAAGCAAGCTCGTCGATCCACGTCTCTTGTGGACCCCTACCGAGACCCCGTCGGATCTAACCCGTAGTGAGCATACACACACACACGTTACTCATGCAATACTAACATGCTAAGAATGTAAGTTCATTAAGAATACTCACTAGAGATGGCCATTAACTCGACACCATTACCAAACTCTTCAAAAATACAATAACAAGATTAAATACGGAATACACGATTCCATAACTTAAACAATAGGAGTATCATCATAAAACCCTTCAACGTTCAAAATAACCAAATCATAATCAATTCTCAAAACACCGTTCACAAATCACACTCGTTTTGAAAGAAAGCCTTTAACGAGGCCAAACCGAAATCCTTTGAAACTTCATTTCAAATAACCAAACAAACACATCAAGACGACCACCGATCATCATATCCATAAAACGAGAAAAGTATGGGCAAGGTACTTGCCTCGATATCACGAGAAATGGAAAAGCGAACGGATACGGAAGAGTTGAACACGACCGCAAGGAACCGGCGGAAATGAACCTAACGATTCGAATAGCACAATCACAACCACTTCTAAACGATTACGGAAATGGAATACACCCGGAAACCCGCCTACGATTCATGTATATTCGCACAAAAATAACAACGAGGGCGGACCACAACCAAACCCTCTCGATTCCGCAAAACTATGAAAATATACCATGAATCCGTAGGAAAACTAATGATATCAACAAGATTAATCATATTCATCAAGAATCCATCAACAAAACGGAAAGAATCGGACAAAACCCCAAAATCCCCAATTATCCAAAAAGGTAGGGTTTCAAGAGATATTACCTTGAGTGATTCAAGTATTTAGATTCGTAGAACACGCGTTGGATTGATTGTCCGGTCTTCACAACCGAATAAGAATGATGAAAATCAACCCTACATATTTTAATGATGAGAAGCTCTCCTCCTCTCTCAATCTCTCTCGCGTCTATGGATAAAGAAGAAGGAAATGAGCCATTCACGCTCAAAACAACACATTTATAGTGTAACACAGCAGAACCTATCGGCGGACTATCGGCCGATAGGCCCAACCGATACCCATACGGAATGCCGGCAGAGAGCCTATCGACCCCCTATCGGCCGAAAGGCTCTGGAAGTGATCGGCCAAAGCCGAAACGACCATAACTCTCTCGTCCGGACTCGATTGACTCACCGTTTGAACCATTGGAAAGCTAACTCAATGTTCTATAATATTGCAAAGATTTATAATTTTTGGAGTTTCCAAGAATTAATGGTGACTTTACAAAGTCGAACTCCCACTTGAAAAAGTCGATTAAGGACACGGAACTCAACAAAACGACACCGAAACGAACTCGGATGACAAAAAGTGCAGAATTAATCATTCTCGGAATGACGAAACGGTCATGATAGAGTTGTCAAAACGAACTTACTCCGAAAAAGAAAATTACCGAAATTCAAAATTGCGGATATTACATTCTACCCTTCTTAAAAGAAGTTTCGTCGAAACTTAAAACAAGTAGGGGGGAGCAATATACCCGCCAGGAAAACTCAACGAGATACACAAAAATAGAAAACTCGCGCCCAACGGCGAAACGCTGCAAGAAACGCAAAGAGACATACGGCGTGAAAACACGCTCCACGACGACCAACACAACGTCGCCGTTAGGGATATAATAAAACCAACAAGTGACAAGCGTCATCAAACGGATAATATAGCCAAGTCAATTATCCGACAATCACAAAACACAACGAACGAAAGTCAGTACGATTGACCAACCCAACGGTACATCAATCAAAACGCAAGTCAATCGCTGAACAAATACGGAATTCCACCGCCCAAGGGTTGGAAGATCGAAAACGAGACTAATTTCCCAAACTTAAGGGAATTAGGAATGAGCCTGAATGCTCAACGATCACGAAACGAGGACAAAAACCGAACAAACAAACGACCGAACCACAACGGTCGAGACAACAAAAAGCGAACAATCATGTCCGAATCACGAAGAACAATAAAAATTCAAACAACAACTCCAAGGTTCACATCTCGACTCGAGACAACATATGATCTGGTGAAAACAACAAGATGTGCATTCACATAAGATCCACAGGAAATGGAATAGCAATCGAACTCACAACGACAAACGAGTAATTCCGAAACAATACCACCCTCGTTCGATCAACAAAAGCAAAGGGGCAAGACAAGCTCAGAAAATGTCAACGAACATAAATGAGTCGACAAAGTCGAAAACACAAGAGTTCTAAATCCGATCCACTTCGAATAAAAGAACTAATAGGACCAGATGATGTCACTTCCGAACAAGGTTCACAAGAATCGAACCGAACTCGAAAAAGTCACAACGATAACCAGATCGACCCACAACAAGATCACAGTTCGTTCGGACGATGAAACCGAAATACAGAACAATTTCATAAAGTTTCAACGAACATGAGCGAATCGATAGACTGGAGAAAGAGAAAATACAAAAGTCAAAATAGTACGGGTATTACCCCTGACCTCATCCACGAAATTCACAAAACAGGAGTAAGGTAACAAGACGTTAAACAACCGACACATAACGGGACGATCACCGATGCACACGACCATACCAACCCAAGCTCTAACAGCTCGCACATGCGCGACAACGCAGAAATCACCACGAGGCGACAATATTCAACACCAACATCCCACCTCTCACAAGGGGCTAACACAACAAATGTGTGGAAAACGACTCAACGCTCACACCGCCAATTCGGTCATACTCGGGAGCAAACATAAAAATGACAACGCGAACATCATACATATATACCCAGCCCTCAAACGGGAATGGATAGGTTTTAAAAACGAAAACCTCATTTTGAAAATAATTTAGAAGAACACCGATTGATCTCGAGTATCACCTTTCAAAAGTACAAACGTGAAACATCGTTATCGAGACTTTGGAGAACCATTTCGCATTTGATAAAAATGAGGACACTTTCTCTTAGTGAAAACTTCCAGAATATTCGACCCTCGGGTCTAAATAAAAGTGTTTCTAAAACATTAAAAATATCTCAAAACATTTTGGTCCCCGAGGCAGAAAAATTTTGAAATATATTGTGGCACCTGGATGTACCACAAGAAAATAGCTCATTTGAAAAAAAATATGTCTCGAAATTTATTTCTAAGATACTCAAGTTTTCGAAAATAATTCAATGTCAAAAAGGACGATGCCAAAAGGCTGATGACGGTAATATTTCAAAAACTCACAGAAGCCATTTACAAAATGCTAAATACCGTCATAAGAATTTCGCCAAAATGATCAAGGCCATAATGCCAAAAACTCAGTTAAGGGAATCGGTTTTCGAAATAAAACTCGGTCGGTAAAATATCGAAAGTCATTACAAAAGAACTCACGCAGCGGATAAAAGAAATACAGTTCAACATGCACAATCCAGCAACACAACTCCTCATAAGAACAAAATATTAGAGTCAAATAACCACATTCAGAACAAAACCACTGGCCCCATTCGAGGCCTCTAAGGACCCTCACGCACTGGCTAGTGAACAAGTCGAACGCGTATAAGCACAAAGCTTCCACAAGAGAACTTGTAAAACGTGCAAATCGATTCGAAAATCATCAGCAACGGACAAAAACAATAATAAAAAGACATCACAAGTGACGACACTCCTCGTATAAATCAAATACGAGAGTCGATTAAATACATATTGTGAAATCAAAATCCACATAAAGATTCCATCACTTAACAAATAATCATAAAAATAGCTTGTGTCACACGAGGCACAACACGGAGAAGGGAGACTTACTTCCACAGGTCGCACGAAGATGATGATCGCCCCACGATACTAATCACGACCAACAAACTCAAACGACGCGTCGCGACACGACTCAGTCAGACTAAATCCGACGAGACAAAACTCAATAGACACCACTGACCCGACAGCCTAGGTTTCCACAACCTAAGCTCTGATACCATTTATGTAACACCCCCAATCCGCTCAGGGATATTAAACGCCGTAGAACCTTTCCTCAAGGATCTACCAGGCTGGTAACGACATATAACAACTCAACCATGCCTTTCAGGCTAAAATGACTCAGTAGACCGATTTGGTCTTTCCACAAATACATACAACTCAAATACAACTCATGCCCACGCAGGGGACAAAATACAACCACACCCGCATAACGGAACAATATAGCAAATGGAAAATAAAGTACAACCGAACCAACACACGATGTACGGTTCCTCATGTGATTAGTATCGATCATCTTTCATCATCCTTCGTGCCGACCTGTGTTATGCTCCAAAACACGAATGCAAAACAGACATCCACCCCGAATACTCGGGGTTAGCAAAACTCCTTTGTTTTGCTAGTGCAAGAACAAAGTGCAAATACGAGCCATACAATTCACATTCCACGAATAACAATAACCAAGGATCCTCAAAGATCCAAACGAAACGAAAAGTACTTCCCGAGGCAAGGGTTTGAGAAAACATTTTAAAATCGAAATATCATAAATCAATGGAAGTAATTTATAAAACGGTTTAGAATGCCATCGAGAGTTTTAATAGAAAACAATTTAGGATTATCAAATCCTACTTTTCAAAATCCAAAAGACAAAAGGGGTCACCGCCCCAAATCTTTACTTTTCGAAAAATGACATTTACCAACCCGTTGGGATTTTAGCCCCAAATCCATAAAACGACTTTTACAAAACCATTGGGATTTTAGCCCCAAATCTCATCAACTCACAGTACACAAGAACGACCACAAGGCTCGTCTCCCAACATCAAAATCCACAAATAAAGGATTTAAAACAAACAACAAAATACTTCAGTGCCATCCTAGCCAAGTAAGCCAAACGAACACTTACCTCTTACACACTTAGTCGATGCATGCAATCATGAAAACACAGTTCCAAAGCACTCATTTCCGGAAATGCCATAATCAAATCACATTTGCAAAATGCACCACAATTAACCGTCGATCCACGTCTCTGTGGACCCCTACCGAGACCCCGTCGGATCTAACCCGTAGTGGTTAAAAGCAAGCTCGTCGATCCACGTCTCTTGTGGACCCCTACCGAGACCCCGTCGGATCTAACCCGTAGTGAGCATACACACACACACGTTACTCATGCAATACTAACATGCTAAGAATGTAAGTTCATTAAGAATACTCACTAGAGATGGCCATTAACTCGACACCATTACCAAACTCTTCAAAAATACAATAACAAGATTAAATACGGAATACACGATTCCATAACTTAAACAATAGGAGTATCATCATAAAACCCTTCAACGTTCAAAATAACCAAATCATAATCAATTCTCAAAACACCGTTCACAAATCACACTCGTTTTGAAAGAAAGCCTTTAACGAGGCCAAACCGAAATCCTTTGAAACTTCATTTCAAATAACCAAACAAACACATCAAGGCGACCACCGATCATCATATCCATAAACGAGAAAAGTATGGGCAAGGTACTTGCCTCGATATCACGAGAAATGGAAAAGCGAACGGATACGGAAGAGTTGAACACGACCGCAAGGAACCGGCGGAAATGAACCTAACGATTCGAATAGCACAATCACAACCACTTCTAAACGATTACGGAAATGGAATACACCCGGAAACCCGCCTACGATTCATGTATATTCGCACAAAAATAACAACGAGGGCGGACCACAACCAAACCCTCTCGATTCCGCAAAACTATGAAAATATACCATGAATCCGTAGGAAAACTAATGATATCAACAAGATTAATCATATTCATCAAGAATCCATCAACAAAACGGAAAGAATCGGACAAAACCCCAAAATCCCCAATTATCCAAAAAGGTAGGGTTTCAAGAGATATTACCTTGAGTGATTCAAGTATTTAGATTCGTAGAACACGCGTTGGATTGATTGTCCGGGCTTCACAACCGAAGAAGAATGATGAAAATCAACCCTCCAAATGATAATGATGAGAAGCTCTCCTCCTCTCTCACTCTCTCTCGCGTCTAAGGAAAAAGAAGAAGGAAATGAGCTGTTCACGCTCAAAACAACACATTTATAGTGTAACACAGCAGAACCTATCGGCCAGCCTATCGGCCGATAGGCCCAACCGATACCCATACGGAATGCCGGCAGTAGAGCCTATCGACCCCCCCTATCGGCCGAAAGGCTCCTGGAAGTGATCGGCCAAAACTGAAACGACCATAACTCTCTCGTCCGGACTCCGATTGACTCACCGTTTGAACCATTGGAAAGCTAACTCAATGTTCTATAATATTGCAAAGATTTATAATTTTTGGAGTTTCCAAGAATTAATGGTGACTTTACAAAGTCGAACTCCCACTTGAAAAAGTCGATTAAGGACACGGAACTCAACAAAACGACACCGAAACGAACTCGGATGACAAAAAGTGCAGAATTAATCATTCTCGGAATGACGAAACGGTCATGATAGAGTTGTCAAAACGAACTTACTCCGAAAAAAGAAAATTACCGAAATTCAAAATTGCGGATATTACAAAGTGTGAGTATTGTGCAGCTTTGGTTTGGTATAATGAGAGGCTAAGGTCAAGTTGTGGGCCAACGAGACCGAAATACTCAACATGTTGTATTCAAGGAAAAATTGAGCTAAATTTAAAAGTTGGGACTCCAGTGATGTTACTACGGAATATTGATCCGAGTCGGGGTTTGTGCAACGGTACAAGATTACTCCTCACTAGGTTTAGAGACCATGTTCTCCAAGCAAAGATCATGATAGGAGCAAGTGCAGGTATACTGGTGTTGATTCCTATATTATCCATGACTTCTTCTGATTCAAAAGTACCTTTCAAATTCCAACGGCGTCAATTTCCTATCTCAGTTTCATATGCCATGACAATAAATAAAAGTCAAGGACAATCCTTAACAAATGTTGGTCTATATTTGCGTAAGCCTGTTTTTAGTCATGGTCAATTATATGTTGTTTTTTATAGAGTCACAAATAGGAAAGGTTTAAAAGTTCTAATTTGTGATGATGAGAAAAAACATGTCAACACAACTATTAATGTTGTGTATAGGGAAGTTTTCAGAAATTTGTAATTTATGACTTCATCAGGAGTAGCATACGTCATTTGTAATATATTGTGTGTATTAGTGATTAAAATTTCGTGCATAATATATATTATAACTTAAATATTAATTTACTATTCTTATATGTATCGATTTTAAATATTCTTTACTGTGCGTCGCACAGGTGGACAACTAGTAGTATTAATAGTAAATATAAAAATAATAATTCGGTAATGTTGATAATAATATCAGAAAAATGATAATGATAATAATAATAATAATAATAATAGTAGTACTAATAATAATATTAATATTATTATTATTATTATTATTAATGATAACATTAATAATAGTAGTGTTAGTATTATGCTTGAATAAATAATAACACTATTATAATAATGACTACTTGAACATAACTGACAAAATGACTCGGGCTAGAACTTGTGATACGTTGAAATAAATATTCATGATCCTCTAAATGAGATTAAATGAAATGAAATGCATTATAGATATTATTATAAATAATAATATTATATTATGAAAATGGGGGATATTACATCCCACCCCTCTTAGAAAAATTTTCGTCCTCGAAAATAAATGACATACCTCGATTGAGGAAATTCGGATAACAAGCTTGAAGTTCTTCTTCGTGCTCCCAAGTGGCCTCATCTTTACTGTGGTTACACCATTGGATTTTGACAAACACCTTGTCTTTGTTCCTCAACTGTCGGACTGATCGGTCGAGAATAACTTCTGGTTGTTCTTCATAAGTAAGATCTTTGTTCACCTCCATGGCGGTATAGTTGATGACGTGGCTGGGATCGTGCACATACTTCCTCAACAACGATACGTGGAAAACATTGTGCACAGCCGAAAGTTCTGGGGGTAAAGCCAAGCGGTAAGCAAACTCTCCAATTCGTTCAAGAATTTCGAACGGTCCAATATATCTCGGTCTCAACTTGCCCCTTAGACCAAAATGAATAATTCCCTTGATATGAGATACCTTGAGGAATATCTTGTCGGCAACATAGAATTCAAGATCTTTCCTACGCTTGTCGGCATAAGACTTCTGACGATCCTGGGCTATCTTGATCCTCTCACGAATCTTATCCACCACACCTACTGTTTGTTCAATCAACTTGGGACCCAAGATTTTCCTTTCACCTACTTTGTCCCAATACAGTCGTGATCGACACTTCCTACCGTATAAGGCTTCATACGACGTCATACCGATCGTCGACTGATAACTGTTGTTGTAAGCAAATTCTACCACAGGCAACAGTCGTTCCCAATTATTTCCCATGTCTAACACATATGCTCGCAACATATCCTCAAGAATCTGAATGGTCCTCTCAGACTGACCATCAGTCTGAGGATGATAGGCCGTATTAAAATTCAACTGTGTTCCCAAAGATTCTTGCAAACTTTCCCAAAAACACGATGTGAAATGAGTATCCCTATCGAATACTACAGAGACTGGCACTCCATGCAACTTAATAATCTCACTGACGTAAAGTTGAGCATACTGATCCATTCGGAAATTCATCATAACTGGGATGAAATGAGCTGACTTTCTGAGCCGGTCCACAACAACCCAAATAGCATGGTTTTCTCTTTCCGTTCGAGGCAAACCTACCACAACGTCCATCATAATATGTTCCCATTTCTATTCCGGAATATGAAGTGATTTAAGTAGTCCAAAGGGGTGTTGGTGTTCTGCCTTCACTTGTTGACAAACTATACACTTTCTCACAAAGTCTGCCACATCTCTCTTCAGACCTTCCCACCTAAATGTCCCCTTAAGGTCCTGGTACATCTTTGTACTTCCAGGGTGTGCTGTATATGGAGTATTATGTGACTCTTTCAATATTTTTTCTTTCAGCTTAACAACATTGGCACACAAATCCTCCCTTCATAGTATATTGTTCCATCATCAGACACACTGAATCCCTTATCCTCACCCGAAAGAGTACGTTCTTTCATTTTGGACAAAAAGTCATCTTGTCCTTGACCTTCTTTGATCTACTTCCTCAAGGTTGGTTGTACCACCAAACTAGCTAATAGTGACTCAATGGGCTTCGATGGTGTAGCCATCTCAAGGTTCATTCTTGCAAATTCCTTGACCAAGATTTGCTCTTTGGTCAACATACAGGCTAGGTCTCCTCCCGCCTTACGGCTCAGTGCACCAGAAACTACTTTTGCTTAACCAGGGTGGTAATGAATTGTACAATCGTAGTCTTTGACCAACTTTAGCCATCTGTGCTGCCTCATATTCAATTCTTTTTGTGTGAAAATATATTTCAGACTTTTGGGGTCTGTATAAATTTCACACTTACCTCCATACAGATAATGTCTCCAAATCTTCAAGGCATGAACTACTGCTGCTAATTCCAAATCATGAGTAGGGTAGTTCAGCTCGTGTGGCTTTAGTTGCCTCGAACCATATGCAACTACCTTGCCCTCCTGCATCAATACACATCCCAAGCCTTGCTTAGATGCGTCAATGTAGGTGACGAATTCTCTCATCGGATCGGGAATCATCAAAACTGGTGCTGCAGCCAACCTTCACTTAAGTTCTTGGAAACTCTTTTCGCATTTCTCATTCCATAAGAAAACTTCTCCCTTCCTTGTCAATCTAGTCATTGGAGCAGCTATCTTCAAAAATCCCTCGATAAATCTCCGATAATAACCGGCTAAACCCAAGAAACTGTGAACTTCATTTGCATTACTCGGTACTTTCCAATCATTGACTGTCTCTACCTTAACCTAGTCAACCTCGATTCCTCTAGAAGTGATCACATGTCCCAAAAATGCAACTCGATTAAGCCAGAATTCACACTTGTTGAACTTCACATACAACTTCTCCTTGCGCAGTATTCCCAATACTGTTCTAAGATGCTGCTTATGTTCAACCTTGCTCTTTGAATACACAAGTATGTCATCTATGAACACAATGAATGTAACACCCCCGAGACGTTCAGGGCATATTACAGTGCCGTGGACCCCACCCCTTGGAATCCACCAGGCTAACACACAAACTCGACATTACAACGGTGATAAACATCATCAACATACGAATGACTTCTCAATCGAAGACATACAAAATAAATAGTCCGAACCCAACAGTGCAAATCAACGTCAAAACCAACCCCAAAACGGGTACACCACAATTACAATGTTCAAAATAAAGAAGTGCTCGAGTACTGAAACAAACGACATGATTAATAAAATTTAAAAGAACATGACATCAACGAACGACCATTGAACAGAATCACCCTTGCCCATCATCCTCGTACTGTCCGCATGCTCGTTCGCCTCCAAGACTTGTACCAGAAATGCAAAAGTATTTCCCCCATTTAAGGGGTTAGTGACAACAGCTAGTGCAAGTACAATCCATTTCAACTACCATTCTAATCAGATGAAATATGCGCCAAAATTATTTTAGAAAATATTTTTATGTTATGAAATATTACGATGCACAAGCACAAAACACAGTTCTCCAAGAAAACATTTCAAAGGTTAACCATTGGTACGAGACTCACAGCCACCGCACCCCGCAGAGGCCCCGTCGGACCATCCCTAGTTGGTTAACCCCAGTTCATGATACGCATACACACGGCACTACGTATCCCCAAAGGCCCCGTCAGACCATCCCTGGGTGAACATACGCATTCACATCCACAACATACACGAGAAGCCATAATTCAAATACTAGAATACGCAACCAAATGTAAAGTACTTGCCTTTGAGACATTTCGACGAGATAGAAATTAAACGATGATTAGGAATGGCCCGGAGTGACAACGTCCGTTCCTAGATGAAAGTTTAACACAACTCAGTTCTAACCGATAACAATAATCAAACGGAATACGCCCATAACCCCGACTACAATCTTAACAATACGTATACATTCAATACGGGCGAGGGTTTTTACAAAACCTCCCCGAATCAATAATCCACGGATTCAACACGACGGAAACGGATTGGGAAACATTGGATAACAATAATTGAAAGGAAATATAGCAACACAAACGAACTATACGAGTTAAGGAAGACAAAACCCAAAAACCCCCCAAAATCAACAAGTTAGGGTTCGAAGCCAAAATAAGTCAGATTTCGGATGGAGGGAGATGATTACGATGATGATAAACTTCGTCGAGAGCACCATAAACAATCTATCACGGACCCCACAGATTTATCTTGAAGAATCGCTCGAAATCGCCTCGAAGAACACCAACCGCGGACAAGCTAGGAAGAAAGGAAGAAATGACGCTAATGGAACCTATTCAGGTATACCTGACTGCACGTTACGTACATTAATATGGTGAGGTTAACATACGTAATGCGTCTTACGTACGTAACACTCATGAGTTAGCTTACGTAAGGGCTCAGCAGAAAAATTTGCCCAGTTTGCTAAGCCCGATATCTTACGCTACATCAGACAGTTGGCGTAAGCTATAAGGAAGCTTACGTACGTAACACCCATGAGTTAACGTATGTAAGGACTCGGAAAAAACTTGGGAGAACCCACTGTCCAAACCGCTGAGGACCATAACGTATGTTAACACTAAGGTTTAACGTACGTTATACGCATACCGGTAGCACACGCAAGAAAGCATGAATAACGTATGTTGTTCATGCAGCAGTTCTGCACTACTGAATGCAGTTCGTTGCTCAGGAGAAAAAAACAAAGTCGAAACGCAACCAACAATGGAATCCGGAACATACATGCGAAGTATTCGCGACGAAGAAGCTGAGTGCTGAAAGAAAATATGATTCCGACTACCGAGAGATTTGAAATACGACAAAGGAGATAAAATTCCCACACTTATAGGAAATTACAAAATGGCCCAAACCTCCGAAAATCACGATACAACGTCGGATTATCAAACTGAAACTCACAACATGAATAACTCAATCATAGGGACTCATGGAAACAAAGAAACAATGTATTCAAACGAGTTTTACGAGAATCGAACATACATGCGACAAAACATGACATAAAGCGAAATTATGTAAAAACACCTCCGAAACTTGTCCAAATGGAAAAACACCAAGAACAAAATAGATTCAAAATGTCGAAACGGTTACAAGTGAGTCGCTAAAAATAGACATGTTCCAATAATAGAAACTGCTAAAAATAAAAAGGTACGAATATTACATTCTCCCCCTCTAAAAAGAAGTTTCATCCCGAAACTTAAGGATAAAAAAGCTCGGGGTATCTCGCACGCATATCCTCCTCTAATTCCCATGTCGATTCCTCCACTCCGTGCCACGACCATTGCACATTAACCAAGGGAATAGTTTTGTGCATGAACTGTTTATCCCGACGTTCCAAAATCTTCACTCGTCTCTCCTCAAATGTAACATCCTTCTCGATTTCCAAATCCCTGAGGTCGATAACGTGAGTCGGGTCTGGAACATACTTTTTCAACTGGGAAACATGAAAAACACTATGCACATGGCTTAAATACAGGGGCAATGGCAAACAGTATGCTAACTCGCCAACTCTCCCTAATATCTCGAAATGTCCAATATACCTTGGACTAAGCTTTCCCTTTTACCCAAAATGGAAAACTCCCTTCGACAGAGACACTCTCAACAAGACATGATCTCCTATCTCAAGCTCCAAGGGTCGACGCCTAACATCCGCATTAGACTTTTGTCGACTCTGAGCCGCCAACATTCTCACTCGAATCAACTCGACTTTTTTCCTAGTCTCCAACACAAGATCCGGCTCGGTGCCAACTAAATCGAATGGCTCATTCCAACATATCTGTGATCGACATCATCGCCTATAAAGCGCCTCATACGGTACCATCTTAATCGACGCATGCTAAATATTATTATAAGTGAACTCGATCAGGGCCAGATGTTCCTCCCAATCACTACTCCAATCTAGCGCTAAGGCGCGCAACATATCCTCGAACATCTGAATGGTATGATCGGACTGTCCATCGGTCAGAGGATGGAAAGATGTACTCAAACGCAACATGTCCCCAATGCCTTATGTACCGCCTGCCAAAAATGTGATACAAACCGACCATCTCTGTTCGAAATAATTATCTTCGGCGTATTATGAAGTCTTAAGATCTGCAAAATAAAAATACGAGCCAATTTTTATGGACCCCAAGTGTCTTTGATGCCCAAAAAATGTGCTGACTTAGTTAGTCGCTCCACGATCACCCACACCATGTTCATTCCCGTTTTTGTCCTCGGCAAATTCGTGACAAAATCCATAGAAACATCTCCCCACTTCCATTCCGGAATGGAAAGTGGTTTCAACAACCCGGCTGGCCGCTGATGCTCGATTTTGACATGCTGACAAGTCAAACATTTAGCCACAAATTGCACTACCTCATTCTTCATGTCATTCCACCAAAAATTCTTCCTCAAATCCTTATACATTTTGCTCAAGCCCGTATGGACTGAGTAAGGCGACGCGTGAGCCTCCTGCATAATGCCCTGCCTCAATTCCAAGTCATTCGGAACACACAGCCGACCTTGGAATCTCAACACACCATCTTCATGAATCACGAATCCCAGGGCTTTCCCCTTCACCATATTCTCACGGAGTTGAATAAACATCGGATCTTCTAACTGTTTCGATTTAATGTCGTCGACTAGTGAAGAAGAAATCTCAAGAGTGTACAACTGTCCCCCTCTCCCCAGTAGCACAACCTCGATCCCCAACTCCATTATCTCTCGCTGGAGCCCTGGATGAGCTGTGAGTAACTCAAGTGCCCGAAGCGATACTAATTTTCGACTCAAGGCATCTGCCATAATATTTACCTTGTCTGGATGATAAATGATTTCGAGATCGTAATCCTTGATTAACTCTAGCCATCTACTTTGTATCATATTCAGTTCTTTCTATGTGAAAATATATTTCAAGCTCTTGTGATCAGTGAAGATCCGGCATGATGAGTCGTAAAAGTAATGACGCAAATCTTCAATGCAAACACAATTGCAGCCAACTCAAGATCGTGTGTAGGGTAATTCAACTCATCCAGTTTCAACTGAAGGGAAGCATAGGTAATCGTCTTCCTATGCTGCATGAGTACACATCCAAGTCCTTGGCCTGAGGCGTCGCTATAAACTGATAAACCCTCATTACCGCATGGTAAAGCCAAGACGGGAGTGGTAGTCAATTGCTTCTTCAACTCCTCGAAATTCCGCTCTCTTTCGTCTGTCCACACAAAATTTTCTGACTTCTGCAACAACTGAGTAAGTGGTCGAGTGAGTTTAGAGAACCCCTCGACAAAAGTCCGATAATACCCGGCTGTAATATCCTAGAATTTCGCTACGAATTTTTCACATTGTTTTATCTGAGTTGTACTGTATAGAGTGGGACCGATGCAGTATGGATGAATAATTCTGGGAACTGTGACAGTCGTGCCAGTATATCTGTCGAGGTTATATTTAATTCTAGGATATTACATGCTTGATATGTCTTTCGATGTCGGATATACTGTATGAGTATTTATATAATTGTCGTACTTGGTCAAAAATTTCAATTGAGGATATCGTGCATCAGGTGTATCATATGAGAATGTTATCGAAATGAGTATATGTATTTCATATGTCGCATGTACGTGTTCGGCATATTGGGATGACATACAGGAGCAAAAATGGCCAAGTATAAAAGTCAATACGTACGTTAAGCATAGGAGCTTACGTACGTAAAGGTGCAAGAGTAGCGTACGCTAAGTAGAGGAGTTTATGTACGCAGTGATGCAAGCTTAACGTACGTTAGGTAGGGAATATAACATACGTAATGATGAGAATCAGACAGGTCCGAGTTGTGATCGGCTAGTGGGCCCAGTGTCGGCAACTTTCGGCACGAATATGGACAGGCGAGTCAACCTCGAGCCTTCCGTACATTAAGGATCTGCAATTGCGTATGTTAAATGAGTATGTTACTGTAGCAAGTCAACTATGTGTTACGTACGCTTCGGCGTGGATGGTACGTACGTAATACAAGGTACGAAATGAGGCAGTGAGTTCTGGATGCCGATATGTAGGACATGTAGCGTACGTTAGGAGGTCTTACGTATGTTAATGATGGGTGTTAACGTACGTAATGGGCTGGGTAGATTATATAACAAAGGTCGGTCTTTCATTTCCGCACGAAAGGAAACATATCTTCTCCCCCAAACTTCATTCCTCTTCACTCATAATCCTATTTCAGACCCTTATACATTGGTTAAGACCTTGATGAGTTGATTATAAGCTTGAGGTTTGGAATCTTTGATGTTTCTTGAAGTGTTTCATTGTTGTGGTTCTTCTTCGAGAGGTATGTTGGATAATTCCTCTCCTTGATTCGGATTTTGATATTGTTGTTGATGTTTTTCTTCATATGATGATGGTTATGGTGATGTTGTTGTGATTCTTGAGGCTATGTGAATTGTATGTTGGAGAATACGATGATATATGCCTTCGATTTTGTTGTTTGACATGAACATGATTATAGAATCAGGGTGTTCTTGGTGTTCTTGTTATATATCACTTCAAAGGGGGAATATGTGATAGGATATATAATGGTTGTTATTATAAAACTTGGGTTTGATAATTAAAGACCAATATTATATGATTATAGTAGTTGGTTTCATATGTTCTTGATGTAATTTGAATCATGACAATAAGGATGAATCCAGAAAGGTTATGGTTAATCTTAGAACATGATTATCAACTATTTAGATAGTTTGGATTGTCGACTATGTGAGTAGTAATATTTTACTGTGAATTTACAAATGTGAATAAGGAGGAATCTTGTTAATTCATCTAGGAGGTTGAATTCGGAAGAGAGTATGTTATGTAATCCTTGTTATCAAAATAAGTTGATCGTTGATATGATTATCAGATTATGGAATCGTATTGTAGTTATGGAATTGTGGTTGATTGATTTGGGTTGTTCGGATTTGCGTTATTCGGGATATTGTGGAATCGTTGGGCTTGTTGATCGATTATATTGATTGTTAATCATGATTATCAAACTTGCGGCTTGTATATTGGATATGAATTCGTATTTGTCGAGTCGGATTATTTGGTTTGGTATATTGATCGAGGTATTGTTGAGCTGTTGAGTTTGATTGGTTGATTATATCGGTCGTTGACTATTATCGAATGTGTGTTAATTGATTACTTCAATAAGTTGCGATAATTGATCATTGATTATGATCGTTGTGTTGCGGTTGAGGTTGAAGAGTTCGTAGATTGCTTTTGGTTGGGGCTGAGGAGCTCATGGATGAAGGCAAGGGAATTTGTAACGGCTTCGTCGTATCGGTATCGAGGCAAGTTATGCTTTCCGAGTTCATAATGTTTAATAAATGGTTTTGATTTCATTTCATTTATGATTCATATAGAAATGATGTTATGGATATGAATTGTCGGGATGATGGTATGTATATTATGCTTGCACTGGGATAAATCATAATGTGTATAATTTAAAGATGTCTAGTGGAAACGGAGATGTGAATTATCTTTGGCCTATTATTTGAGATGTTGGATATCGAGGACGGTTTACCGTGCCTACATTGATCTCAAGGTGATGGATTGTTGATAGTGATGAACTGTACTCCATTCCAGACTATTCGTATAATTGTGTACTCATTCAGGGATGTTGGTCATGGAGGGGGTAGTGTCTCCGGCTTTGAGGTAATTTCGTCTTGCTGGATTATGATAATCATCCTATAGCATTATTGCATGTGTGTGTTAATGTTTCATGTGATGAGTGTGCATCATTGTTTGGTTTATTTTGCTATGTGCCCTTTCTTTGAATTGTGATTTGATAGGCCGATGTGTTGGGGATAAAACCTAAATGGTACCCGTGTGGAACTGTGTTGAGGGATAAGACCAGAATCTGGCACCCACGGTCTAGAGTATTCCTGAGTAGATGCTTCCGTTAGGCATGGCAACGGGGCGGGGATGGGGCGGGGATCGCCATTCCCGGCCCCGGCCCCGGTTTGTAAAATACTCCCCGGCCCCGGCCCCGGCCCGACCCCGGTTTGTGATACCCTCCCCCGGCCCCGGTCAAACCCCGGTCAAACCCCGGTCAACGCTCGATTTAATATAAAATATACTATATTTTTTTTAATATATATATATATTTAATAAATATATAGTTTTTTTAATATATATATATATAGTAAAATATATAATTTTTTAATATATATATATATATATATACCGGGTCCGAGGCGGGACGGGTACCCCCATCCCCGAACCCGGACCCATCCCCGGTTTATTGAAATGAAGAATCCCCGGCCCCGGCCCCGGTACCCGGTTTGGCGGGGAATCCCCGGCCCCGGTCGGGTCGGGGGGAGCGGGTTTCGGGGCGTGGCGGGTCAAATTGCCATGCCTAGCTTCCGTGACCCTTGGCTGCGGCCTTGGGGTTTATGTGCTAATATTATATGTATTTTCGAGCATTCTGTGAACCGTTGTCTGACAAGAATACTACATTGTGGTCGTGTGAGTCCTTCATGATCGAGCTATCGTTGCTCACTTGGAAAGTCTTCCAATTCTTATTGGATATGCGTTTCTTTGAGTTTCGTTGTCACGTTGTGTCATGACATATGTCGAGTCAGATACGTTTTGATCGGTCATGTGTAGGATTTTCAGGGCGGGCACGTATAGCATGTGTTGGTTCGACCTCATATTGAACTGTGCACACGAGACGTACTTTGTGAGACTGATTAGGTACATGATCAGACGTGTATTCGATCGATACCCGTGGGTGGTGATGAGTCGATTCATGATCAACTCATTCTATTCTATTTAGTCGTGTTTTTATTTTCTTTTTAGTATTTTTGTTCTCTTTTATGCGTGGTATGTTGTGTTTATAATTTATAGGTAGCTAGGCGAAGATTGTGGTGAAATATGCGCTTTCATAGCCAATATTAGAGTTTATGACGATCAAGAGCTAAAACAGGGCCTAAAACGATAAAAGATTGAAGCAATATCGGTCGTATTTTCTAAATTCCAGAATCATCACTCCGAATTGAGATGTGTTCTCCTTTGATATAAATTCCTCGTGAAATTAGCTTCGAAACGGTATATCATACGCTAAATTCTGAAGTGTATTGATACAAGAACCAAGGATCAAGCCGAAGAAGACCAAAAACCGGAATCAAAACAAGAAGAAACGACTCGGGCCGCGTCAGGCAACTCGACCGTGTCATAGGACACGGTCGGGTCTCGTTCCAGTGAGATTTCCACGTTCTGGAAGAGTATAACACGACCGTGTCATAGGACACGGCCGAGTCACGATCCAGTCGAATCTGTATTTCTAGTGCAGTATGACACGGCCGTGTCACAGGACACTGCCGAGTTTGATGGACAGAACACTTTCGCATTCTCCGGGATAGTTGGACACGGCCGTGTCACCTGACACGGGCCATGTCACTTTTCGGTGCAAGTCCATTTCTTTGACATTTTACACAATTTGGATGGATTTTTTTGGCACTTTTGGCTTTATAAAAAGGTGTTGGAGACCCTTAGGATGGATATTCAGATTTTGTGTGAGATATTGTGTGGAAAAACACAAGATTAGGGAGAGAAACACCAAAATATGGAGAAAAGAGAGGTTTTTCATCATCTTCTTCGTATGCTTATCTTGAAGAAAAAAACATTTGTGAGTGAATAAAATATCCTTGTATCAAAGTACGATGTGAACAACACACTCAAGCGAACAAAGCAATCAAAGTTATCAAAGCAATCTATAGCATCATGAAGAGCTAGTTCTAAAGTTCGTATACTGAGAAGCTCTTAAGTTGGAGAAGACAAACACTCTGTCTTTAAAGTTGAGTACGGGGTACTTCTTTGAACGAGGTTCTCAGAAGTCTTTCAAGACTGATAAGGCATCCACGAGCTCTTGATTGGAAGGTGATAGACAGCTCAAGAGTTGTTGAGGCATCCACGAGTTTTCGATCAGGAGGTGCTAGGCAGTCAAGGGAGTTGCAACGGCCACAGATTTTCACTGGTCTGAAGTTGTTGTAACTGTGTGAATCATTGTAACGTTTATCACTAGTTGAAAGTTATAGTGAATTCATCTCCAACTGGTTTGGAGAAAAGTGTACTAGTAGAGAATTATCCAACCTCGGAAACCACTATAAGTACTTGTGTGTTTTACTGCATTACATCATATCTATATGCTGCATTTATATTTACTGTTCCATTTAATAGTCAATTGTCTACCACATTGCTTAGTCTTTACAGTTGCCATAAGTCACCTGCAGTCGATATAATTCACCTGTAGTGTTACGAGCTGTGCTTCCGCACTACTCATCTGCAGCTAAGGTTTGTTAGCTGCATATTATACAGCTGAAGAAACTCACCTGAGATTTAGGAAAAGAGTTTGCTAAGTCTATTCACCCCCCTTAGACTTATTCCTGGCGACTTGTGACCTACAAGTGGTATTGGAACGGTTGGTTCAATTTTACAAAACCAGATCCATATACTTGAGTATATTTTAATCTTTCATATTATAATGGAACATATGCAACACATGCACTCTAGATTACCTATATTTTCTGTGGATGAATATGACCTCTAGAAAATTAGAATGCAGGCTCATCTGTCATCCATTCATGATGACATGTGGTGTGTAATTGAGGATGGACCATTCATATTTGAGAAGGACAACACACCAGAAGAAACTGCAGCTGGGAAGCCAGAGAAGATCCCCAAGAAGAGAACCGAGATGTCTCCTGATGAAAGGAAGCTGGCTAATCTTGACAACCGGGCCAGAGATGTGCTATATCAGACTCTTGACAAGGCAACCATGGTCAAGATTAAAAATTGCAAGAATGCCAAAGAAATCTGGGACACATTAGCTGTATTGTCTGAGGGAACCGAGCTGATCAAGGAAAATAAGTTGTCAATTGCCACTAAAAAATTTGACAATTTCAAGATGAAGACTGGAGAAATAATTGCCCAGGTGGACATAAGATTCACTGAGATTATCAATGAAATAATCTCCCTTGTAATGACATATGGTAACAGGGATATGGCTCTAAAAGTTTTAAGATCTCTCAAACCTGAATAGAGCATGAAAGCTGTGGCCATGAGAGAATTAAAGGATCTCAACAAAATAAAGATCCAGGAGCTGTTTTCTGATCTGAAGGCCTATGAATTTGAGCTGCCCTGTTCATCATCTAATGAACCAACTGAAACTGGGATGGCATTTGCAGAAGAATTTTCTGCAAAGAGCCTAGCTGAAGTCAGACCCTTAGCCCTCTGAATTTTCAAGAAGAGATGGCTTTCATCATGCAGAGGTTCAGCAATTTCAGGAAGAATTATTCCAAGTACAAGAAGAATTACAAGGACAATCCAAGGAGGAACCAGAAGGCTGGCAACTGGAAGGTGGAATGCTACAACTGCCACAAAATAGGACACGTCCAGTTTGACTGCCAAGAACACAAGAAGAATGAAGGCAAGAAAGATGTGGGCAGAAAGGAGGAAAAAAGGAAAGCTTTCATTGGAGAAGACCAAGAAAGAGTAGAATCTAGCAATGGATTCTTCTCTGATGATAATGAAGACTACAACTGTCTGAAGGTCAACCTAACTGATGAAGAGAAAACATCTAAACCCTCAATTTCAAATAATGATAGCTCAGACATGTCTCAAGATATTGACGTACATAAATTTGTCAATCAGCTCCTCAAAGACTTTGAAAAATTAAAAACTGCACACTCTACTGTGACAACTGAGAAAACACAGCTGTGAGATGAGAATAGGCAGCTGAAAAATAATTTGGAAAACCTCAGCCTAGAGTTAACAAAAATCAAATCTGAATTTGAAAAACAGGCTGAAAAGAAATTGAAAAACTCAGTTGATAATACCACAACTGAGATTAAAAGGCTAACTGTTTTAAACAATGAGAAATCAGCTGCACTTGATCATGTCAAATCTGAGTTTGCTAAACTAACACAGCTAAGTAATACATAAGCTAGGGAAATAACATCCTTAAAGGCATCTATAACCCTGGATGAATTGTGTATGAATAAAAAGGCCACTCTATTTAAAATAAGGCCTTGGATATGACCCCAACACTCCCTCTAACTCAAAAACCACATTTATCAAGAGAGAAACCTATATCCAGACTGCTGAGCTGTCAAACAAACCCATATTTCAAAATAGGCAGCAACCCAGTCAAAAGTTTAGGCAGCAACCAAAGTTTACAAGGCATCCACCTAGACAGGAGACTGGGCAATGGCCAAGGCAGAAGCAGCAGCCAAAACATTATTCCAACTATTACCAAAGACTCCCCAAAAATAAATTCCACAATGGGAGAGGTAAATGGAAACCTCAAGGTTATCCAAATTTTCGAAATAAAGAGGTGTGGAGACCCCAAAGATTTGATAAATGGTCTCAGCCAAGATTTAGAAATGACCCATGCTAGAGATTTTATGAGGTATATCCAGTACACAATCCTAACCGAGGATATAGACCAAGACATTATGCACCTCACAGGAATAGCCAACATTTTCATAACCCCAGGAGAAATCAATTCTCTAGAAAGCCCACTAACCCCAAAGGACCCGCTTAAATTTGGGTACCTAAATCCTTGCTTGTCTTATTGCAGAATAGGTGGAAGGACTACTACCATGTCACCTCAAGTTCAACAAGAGGAGGTGAAGAATGGTTTGTAGACTCTGGATGCTCAAGGCACAAGACAGGGAATAATAAGGTGCTCTCAAACTACATAAAAGAAAGAGGTCCAGATGTAACCTTTGGATATAACTCTCGAGGTCAGACAAAAGGATTCGGGGAGTGGCACAGAGGAAACCATATCTAAAGTACTTTATGTCCAAGGGCTCAAATACAACCTATTGAGCATAAGTCAATTATGTAATGAAAAGAACCTAGTAGTCTTCACTATTTGGAAATGCATGGTGATTGATATCCTATCTGGAGAAGTGAAGCTACAAGGATTCAGAAGAAGAGATGTTTACATGATAGATTGGAATACATGCACTCCAAACACTTGCTACCTATCAAAAACAATTGCTGAGAATAGATGGCTATGGCACAAAAGATTATGCCACTTGAACTTCAAAGCCATCAAGAAAATCAGCTCTCAAAAGCTAGTCATAGGACTTCCAAAAGAAGTGTTCAAGAAAGAATCTCTCTATGATGCATGTCAGAAGGGAAAGCAAACCAGAGCAACTTTCAAACCAATTCAGCCTACCACTCTCACCACCAGAGTCTTACATCTACTTCATATGGATCTTTTTGGCCCCATCAAGCCAAGGACATTGAGTGGACTAGTCCAGATTCACATGGGTTATTTTCCACTATAAAAAGAGTGAAACACTAACAAAGCTTCTTGAGCTGATGAGAAAGATTCAGAATGAAAAATCTCTCTCCATCATCAAGATCAGATCAGACAGAGGTGGAGAATTTCTCAACAAGGCAATCACTAAATATAGTGATCAGAATAGAATACAGCATGAAGTATCTGCCGTAAGAAGACCACAGCAAAATGGTATAGCTGAAAGAAGAAACAGAACCTTGAAGGAAGCAGCCATGCACACTAGAACAAAAAGTGGATTTGGCTACACCAAAAAAATGTGACGATATACATATAGTCACACATGCGTTTTTGAATGTGTGTGACAAAAGGTCGCACGACCGTAGGTTGTTTATGGTCACATTTTTGAGTTAGTGTCCGTATCCATTAAAAAATAGTGACCAAAAGTGTTAATAAGTGTGACCGTAAACACTGTACAAGCACACAAAGCATGTTTTTTTTTGTATATTTAGTCACATATAATTTAGCATAAAGTGGCCAAAAGTGTTAATAAGTGTGACCATACGCTGTTTAAAGTAAAGAAATTGTATTTTGTGTGACTATTGATCATCCAATGGCCACATGAATTTTATGTTTGTGTGGCCTTTTGTAATATTTAGTCACACAAAGCATGTTTGTTTTGGGTATTTAGTCACATACAATTAAGCATAAAGTTTCCGAAAGTGTTAATAAGTGTGACCATATGCTGTTTAAAGTGAATAAATGTGTATTTTGTGTGACTATTGATCATCCGATGCCCACATGAATTTTATGTTTGTGTGGCCTTTTGTAATACTTAGTCACACAAAGCATGTTTGTTTTGGGTATGTAGTCACATACAATTAAGCATAAAGTGGCCAAAAGTGTCAATAAGTGTGACCATATGCTGTTTAAAGGGAATAGATGTGTATTTTGTGTGACTATTGATCATCCAATGGGCACATGAATTTTATGTTTGTGTGGACTTTTGTAATATTTAGTCACACAAAGCATGTTTGTTTTGGGTATTTAGTCACATACAATTAAGCAAAAAGTGGCCGAAAGTGTTAATAAGTGTGACCATATGCTGTTTAAAGTGAATAAATATGTATTTTGTGTGACTATTGATCATCCAATGGATACATGAATTTTATGTTTGTGTGGCCTTTTGTAATATTTAGTCACACAAAGCATGCTTGTTTTGGGTATTTAGTCACATACAATTAAGCATAAAGTGGCCGAAAGTGTTAATAAGTGTGACCATATGCTGTTTAAAGTGAATAAATGTGTATTTTGTGTGACTATTGTGTTAGGCGTATTTTTATGCGCTTATTTATCATTAGTTTATATCCATTTTGAGACTAAAAATGCATAAATGAGCATTTAATACACTATTCTTATATGTTTTGCAGGAAATTGGAGTCCGGAAGCTCGAACGACGAAAAAAGGGCGAGTTTTGGCACAGGGCCGCACAAGGGAAGCGGGCCGCGGCAGACGAAGGTGGCTAAACAAGTGCCGACCGAACTGTACCCTGAGCCGCGGCACAGCTTAAGTGAGCCGCGGCCCAGGAGGAAAAATAAGCGCCCAGGTATAGGCATTGAGCAGTAGGGGCCGCGGCACAGATTAAGTGAGCCGCAGCCCACGAGGCGGTTCTGATGTATTGGCCACGGTTCTGGGCCGTTTTTGGAGCCTATGCCCAACCTAATCACACGGACGCGTTTTGGAGGATTAGGACAGTTATAAATAAGCATTGAAGGGCTGAAAAGAAGGGGGATCAGACAGAGGAGGAAGCATCGATAACTAGAGAGAAGAACACAAGGAGGAGATTTGTGGGCGACGACAAGACCACGGATCCTTACGGTTTTTCTTAGTTTTTTCCGCATCGTATTTTCTAGATCTGTTTGAGTAGGATTGTGATTGTATCCGATTACATGACGGTTTGATTTATTTATTTTTATTTCAATTTACTCGTTATTCGTATTGAGTTGGATTGTTCTTACTGTTCTTAATGCTTTTTAGTTGTCTGGCCAACAGTTGAATTGTTTTGAATGTCTTTATGGATTCGGGAGATGAAATTTAGGTATAGTTCTTGTGAGAATAATCATGATTTTCGTGAGATAGGGATATATTCATGAGAATTGTGAAGCCTATTTATTGTAGGGATTCTTGAACTGTTTTAGCTATTAATTATCTAATTCGAATAGGGATATATTGTGTTAATAATTCGTAGTATTTTCTATCGACCTTGGGAAAGGCTTTAGAATAATTTAGGAATCCCTGGCTTACAATCAATTGAATAAAAGTGAGTTGGAAATAAATAAATATCATTCCGGATTGTTTGAGGTGAAAATCATAATCCCACGCCATTATTATTATTATTTTTATTAATAATATTATTATTTTCTATTAGTTTAGAAATAATTCCATATAATTGTGCTTTAAATAAAATTATGAGTTGACTATATTTTGGTACTTAGTGAAATCAGTCCTCGAGGGAACGATATATTACTAATCACTTTATTACTTGTTGACACCGTGTACTTGCGGCATAGTGTGAGGGATTTCCTCACAACATATTGATCATCCAATGGATACATGAATTTTATGTTTATGTGGCCTTTTGTAATATTTAGTCACACTAAGCATGTTTGTTTTGGGTATTTAGTCACATACAATTAAGCATAAAGTGGCCAAAAGTGTTAATAAGTGTGACCATATGTTGTTTAAAGTGAAGAAATGTGTATTTTGTGTGACTATTATTCATCCAATGGCCACATGAATTTTATGTTTGTGTGGCATTTTGTAATATTTAGTCACACAAAGCATGTTTGTTTTGGGTATTTAGTCACATACAATTAAGCATAAAGTGGCCAAAAGTGTTAATAACTGTGACTATATGGTGTTTAAAGTGAATAGATGTGTATTTTGTGTGACCATTGTTCATCCAATGGCCACATGAATTTTATGTTTGTGTGGCATTTTGTAATATTTAGTCACACAAAGCATGTTTATTTTGGGTATTTAGTCACATACAATTAAGCATAAAGTGGCCAAAAGTGTTAATAAGTGTGACCATATGCTGTTTAAAGTGAAGAAATGTGTATTTTGTGTGACTATTATTCATCCAATGGCCACATGAATTTTATGTTTGTGTGGCATATTGTAATATTTAGTCACACAAAGCATGTTTGTTTTGGGTATTTAGTCACATACAATTAAGCATAAAGTGGCCAAAAGTGTCAATAAGTGTGACCATATGCTGTTTAAAGTGAATAGATGTGTATTTTGTGTGACCATTGTTCATCCAATGGCCACATGAATTTTATGTTTGTGTGGCCTTTTGTAATATTTAGTCACACAAAGCATGTTTGTGTTAGGTATTTAGTCACATACAATTAAGCGTAAAGTGGCCAAAAGTGTTAATAAGTGTGACCATATGCTGTTTAAAGGGAAGAAATGTGTATTTTGTGTGACTATTGTTCATCCAATGGCCACATGAATTTTATGTTTTTGTGGCCTTTTGTAATATTTAGTCACACAAGGCATGATTATTTTAGGTATTTAGCCACATACAATTAAGCATAAAGTGGCCAAAAGTGTTAATAAGTGTGACCATATGCTGTTTAAAGTGAATAAATATGTATTTTGTGTGACTATTGATCATCCAATGGCCACCTTAAGTTTATGTTTGTGTGGACTTTTGTAATATTTAGTCACACAAAGCATGTTTGTTTTGGGTATTTAGTCACATACAATTAAGCATAAAGTGGCCAAAAGTGTTAATAAGTGTGTTCATATGATGTTTAAAGGGAAGAGATGTGTATTTTGTGTGACCATTGTTCATCCAATGGCCACATGAATTTTATGTTTGTGTGGCCTTTTGTAATAGTTAGTCACACAAAGCATGTTTATTTTAGATATTTAGTCACATACAATTAAGCATAAAGTGGCCAAAAGTGTTAATAAGTGTGACCATATGCTGTTTAAAGGGAAGAAATGTGTATTTTGTGTGACTATTGTTCATCTAATGGCCACATGAATTTTATGTTTGTGTGGCCTTTTGTAATATTTAGTCACACAAAGCATGTTTTTTTTAGGTATTTAGCCACATACAATTAAGCATAATGTGGCCAAAAGTGTTAATAAGTGTGACCATATGTTGTTTAAAGTAAAGAAATGTGTATTTTGGGTGACTATTGTTCATCCAATGGCCACATGAATTTTATGTTTGTGTGGCCTTTTGTAATATTTAGTCACACGAAGAATTAAGCAAACAGTGACCAAAAGTGTTAATAAGTGTGACCATATGGATCTTTTAGTCACATTTAAGAAATCAATATATATCAAAACAAATTCAAATACAATAAAACTGGAATGTATATAACTGAAGCAAATATAAAATTGTAATGTCGTACATAATAAAATTCTATATAATTTAAGTACTTCTGAAGACTTCTTCTTAGCTTGCCTTTGAATTGCATCACTAGAGATGTAAACGTTTTTGCGCTTCGTATGTAATTGAGGTGCAGTTTTGTTCTCAACATTCATTTGTATGGTACTTAGAGGTGTTG
Source organism: Orobanche coerulescens (assembly GCA_033398695.1). NCBI lineage: Eukaryota > Viridiplantae > Streptophyta > Magnoliopsida > Lamiales > Orobanchaceae > Orobanche > Orobanche coerulescens. Next base: position 69,191,881 of record CM065810.1, read on the forward strand.
CGTGTAGGAAACAAAATCCGCGTGTATCAAACACTGAATTAAATATGAAGAATTATACATATGTAGGTTAATAAAACGCAGGTATGTACCTTTGGATCGAAAACCACTTGATCCTTTGGCCATTCAAAAAAACCACCTACTGCATCCTTAACTGTTTTGAAACTGTTATTTCCTACATCCGGTATGCATGCTGCATCTACTAAAGATGTATTAATTGACACTTTATAGCAATCCTTTGGGAGTTCTTTGTTATGAAGCATTTGTTTTCCATCAGTCTTGTATACGGTACCCAAAGCAATAATAGTTGATTTCTTTAAGTGCCACAGTTTGCACTTAATTGCCTACAAAATGATTTGTTGCAGGTATGTATCAAAAATTAATTAAACAAAATAATATATGAACATGTTGAAATACATACTTGTGGTAGTACTAGTAGTGGAGACGCATTTTCTTGTGATTGGGAATCTTGACATGAAGAATCCTTACGTATTGATCTAGTCATTTTCTTAGATCCGACAGATTTTACAGTTTCCTATATATATATAAAACACGGTAAATAAGACATGTATGTAGAATTCAAAAATCACAGGGGGATGGTTTATTACTTACCCTTGTTTCCATTTCCTTTTCCAAAGTTGCAAGTCCATTAGACTTCTGAATGCTCGCGTCATTCTCACATCCAACAACAGTTGTTCTGCCCTCCTCATCAGCGCTGCTATTTATAGGATTAATGTCCATCGGAGACACCTGCAATATATTGTAGTGGAGTGGGTAGTGCATAGCATCAGTCCAGATTGTAGCTTGTAGAATAATTAGTAGTTGAACTATTTACAAAGATTCTTACACTGATTTCATAGATACGAGGGTAATTAGTACCAGATTTATTCGTTTAGTAGGTGAATTACACTGATTTCATAGATATGGGGGTAATTAGTAGATTCTTACACTGATTTCATTAGACTTTTAAATTTTAATTTATTATTTGCATTAGAATATCATTAAAATTCTAAATGAATATTTAAACATAAACAAGAAAATTATAAGAAATTGCATGTTTGAAGTTAATGTTGTTAGTTAACAACATAACAAATGTCTTACATTTCCTCTTGCATAACCTTCCTTTTCCTTACCTAATACAACTGTCATGGCATCAGTGCCATGATCAACCTTCAAGGTTCCTTCTTTGATCTTGTCCTCAGTTTCTTTCTGCACATACAATATGGCAAATAGGTTATTATACGAAAATGAACATAATAATGAAATTTGCAGTCAAACTTACAAGTTTATCTCCCACTGATCTAATCTCATCATCTGGATATTCTCTGTCTTTGTTTACCCTTCCTTTCAACCACAGTGTACCACGCGGGGGTTCTTCATCTGGTTCAATTTCTTTTTTTTTTTCGATCTTATAAACTTCAAATACATACACATGTAAGTTAAACCAATATAAACAAAAGTGTGATGCTATTAAATGCAAATGTGCAAATGTGTAACCTTACCATTTTCTCTTTCACATGTGCGTATCCACCTCGTCCCATTGTATGCTGATAAACAGACTTGGAACGCGCCATTTTAGCTGCAGCTGATTTCACCTTGCAACACAAAATCATAAGGCGTTTAGATGTAGTATAGAACCTTGCTGCTAGTATACAACTAATATATATGGACACAAAATTATGAAAGATATATGGACTTAAATAAAAATGAATAATTAAAACCTTGTAATCCTCTATGGCCGTGTACTTGACAAAATTGACCCATTCTTCGGCTTTTAAAATTGCACTATACTTCGTCGGGACTTCATTTATTTTAGAAAGTGTATTTTGGTTGGGCAATATGTATGTTTGTCTCAATTTCCTTCTGAAATTCCTTTGAAGTTGACCAAGACGACTCATTACAAGCTTTCTAACTGTCAAGTGAACATCAAAATATCGCTGCAAAGATTAACACAATGTTGTTAATTAGTTGCACATAATGTAAATGCAGAGATAAACTCATGTAGTACTGGGTTAAAAAAATAGTATATGTGTACCGTGATTTCATCCCATAGTTTATCTCTTGCTTCTGAATCCACCTTCTTCCAGGATAGAATCTTCAAACCTATATGCTCACGAACCATATCTCCTAAAAAACTCGAAAACAATGCTCTGTGTTTTCCTGATATCCTATTCAACGCATCGAAGGTTACACTGAGCTTTATTCCATCGGGTTTTCCATATTCCCTGCGAAACTTATATAACCTGGTTATGCCCCTCTTAACTACATTCCCATTTGAATGGTTGTTTTCATCCTCCTCATGCGTCTCATCAAAATACTCCTCCGATTGATATCCTAAATTGTCATTTTCATTATCATTATCATAATTAACCAACTGATCCTGATCATCAATGGCTTGAGTTACCATGATTCTTCAGCAGCGATGTGTAAAAGAAAATAAGTAAAATTGGTAATTAATGGTGTAAAATGAGATTTTGTTGTTCTGTTTTGGGTGCTGCCCTAATTATTGGAGATGAAATAGGTTTTTTTTTTTGGTGAAGTCGATGAAATAGGGTTTGTGATATAACGGAGAAGTAGGTGATTTTTAAATTTTTGACTAAAAATTTGGCTCTAAAGTGATAAGTAACAATTTTAAAAATTTTGAAAAATTTAGACTAAAAATTTGGCTCCAAAGTAATAAGTAACAATTTTAAAAATTTGGACTAAAAATTTGGCTCCAAAGTGATAAGTAAAATTTGGCGCCGTCATTACGATTTAGTTACTGATCCGGAATTAGGGTATAACTAATGGTTTCTAAAATTGACAAAATTAGTCAATTTTACCATAGTCTCCCTCTAATTTTAAAAATTTGGACTAAAAATTTGGCTCCAAAGTGATAAGTAAAATTTGGCGCCGTCATTAGGATTTAATTACCGATCCGGAATTAGGGTATAACTAATGGTTTCTAAAATTGACGAAATTATTAACAGTGGAGTGTGCATTAAGGGTAATAATTATGGTGACAAGTCAACTGATTTTTATGGCGTTTTATCGGAGATTGTAGAATAAAGTACTCCGCTCTCCCAATTAAAAAAGTTGTATTGTGTAGGTGTGATTGGTTTGATACAACCCCGAATGTTGGGATGAAGATTTATAATGATTAGAAGCTAGTCGATATCAACCATAAAAGAAGGCTTAGGAAGTATGAACCTTTTGTTTTGGCTAGTCAATCATCACAAGTTTATTATTCACCTTATCCGAGCTTGCGCCGTGACAAAGTTGATTGGTAAATGCATGATATATGGTTATACTAAACAGTGAAAATTGTGGCTATTGGTTACCTTATGGTCACGCAGATAAACCAAAATTGCGACCATAAACTACTTATGACCACTACTTAAAAATGTGGCAATTAGCTACCTTTTAGTAACATGAAAATAAGTTCAAATTTGAACCGACTAAGTTCAAATTTCAAATCGATTAAGTTCAATTTCAATTTGAACCGATTAAGTTCAAATCTCAAATTGATTAAGTTCAAATTTCAAATAGATTAACTTCAAATTCAATTTGAACCGACTAAGTTCAAATTTCAAATCGATTAAGTTCATTTTTGTAACACCCCAAACTAGGCGGATATTACAGTGTCGTGGACCTCCGACTGGGACCCACCAGGCGAATGAAAATTAATGAATTAACAACGTAAATGTAGTACCGAACCACATCATATTACCAAGTACTCCGATGAGGAGTTTAAGTATAATACACCCAGGAAGAATACTGAATACATGTATATTTTATGTGAAGATAAAATATACAACATTAAATGGAAATGGATATCCAAACGGAAATCTGCAGCGGAAATAAAGATGAAAAGACATGAATAACTGAAACAGACTAGGGTCCCCTACTAGTATCACTGGGACTCCTCGCCATCAACGTTCTCTTCCCGTGCCTTAGCCTGGCCATGACCTGAAAACAATATCCCCCAACGGGGTCAGTTACACAGAACAACAATCCTCAAGAGTTGAATAAACACAATCATGATATATCTTAATTATGAAATGAAGCTGAAGAGAGGCATCATAGTACACCCGTAACGGAATGTGCACGTGCACAAGACGGATGTCCGGACACACCCGCCATTGTACCTAATTAGTCTTACAGAGGTACATTACCATGTGCACAGTCCAATGTGTCGGTGAACCCAACATATGACCATCACGTGCCCGACTAAAAATCCCACACATCCACACCCGGCCACGTAATATGAACCCAGAAGGTCATATGAACAAAAATAACCATGAAGAATAATAATGAATAACAATCCGACAAAGTCAAGAATGACTCACCGAGATGAAATGATAGTGAAACGAATGATAGCTCAATGAAATGATTGGAACCGTCGTTCCTTGTGAATGAAGTGATTAATTGACAATTACAAGTCTCAATACGATTAATACATTATGAATGAATTATGATTATGAATGAACAACAACGAAAGGAATGAATATCCTTTTAACCGAGTAAGAATTAACTTACACAACACCGGTGAACAATGTCCTTCCACGAACAAACGTCCTAAATGAAATGTCGGTCGCTCGAACAACCTTGAATAACACAAATACCAACAATCCGTTCAATATATGAATAAAACACGAATATAACGAACTCAAAACGTCGATACGACTAAACCAAGTTCATTGGGGCATTATATCGAATACGTTGTAACCAATCTTCGATTGTTTACAATCAATACTCAATTATACCAATATCAAATCCCCAAGGAGTATTTCAAACCAACAAAACATCTTCAATACAATCAAAAATCCAATATGAATATCCAAATTCATGATTTCAACAACAACTAATCGAAAACCCCCAAATCCAACTCAATATTCAAAGTGTTCTTGAATAACCTTTCAATAATCCGATGAATATTCATACATACTCATAATCATATGTATATCTCTTCATACAACATGATTATAACGTCCAAAACATCATATCTCAACATAAAATCGAAATCCAAGAGGTTTGATGAATATTACCTTTGAAGATCCAAACACTTTGATCCGATGAAATCGCGTTAGATCGACTATCCAAGCTTCACAACCGAATGAAGATGATGAAAACCGAGTACTCAAGTGATTGATGATGAAAAATATCTCCCACAAACCCTCTCTCTCGGAAGTAGGATGAAGAGATGGTGAAAATGAGAAAAAACCCGTCGGTCCACTTATATAAGTCCCATGGACGCACGACCAACCCGCACGACCAAGTGTCCGTGCATCCGGTCATGCGTGAGGCTTCTGCCACTTACTGCTCTTAGCGCACTAGCGCCGCGCACGAGCAGCAACTCGTGTGGCCTGCTCGTGCGGCCCTGACGAACGCTGGGCCTCCTGCCCAGTACAGCCGCAACACACGAGCACCACGCCCGAGCAGTTGCTCGTGTGGCCTGCTTGTCCCGGCACTGACTCGACCACTGGGCCTCCTGCCCAGTACATCCGCAACACACGAGCGCCGCGCACGAGCAGTTGCTCGTGTGGCTTGCTCGTGCGGCACTGACTTGACCGCTGGGTCTCCTGCCCAGTCCAGCCGCAACGCACGAGCGCCACGCACGACCAGATGCTCGTGCGGCCTGCTCGTGCGGCCCTGATCAACAAGCAGTTCAGCCTATAACGATGCACCGAGTACAAAAATCACAGAATTCGAGAAGTACGGGGGCAAAAGCACGAGTAACACAATTATTACGCCGAACGGTGAACACGATTGAATGAGTATGAATGATGAGTGATTATTAATGAATGAAAATTAGTGAGTGACAATTACTGATTGATAATTACTGAATAAAAATGACTGAATTACAACCGGGTATTACATACTCCCCCTTAAAAAGAGTTTTGTCCTCGAAACTAAGGATCAAACAACTCGGGATAACTCTCCCGCATACTATCTTCGGTTCCCAAGTAGCCTCTTCGACTCCATGTCTAGACCACTGGATCTTTACCAAAGGAATCGTCTTGTTCCTCAAGTGTTTGATTCGCCGCTCTAATACTCGTATAGGATGCTTTTCATATGAATGATCATCGGCGATCTCAATTTCGTCGAACTGAAGTATGTGGCTCGGGTCGGCAACATACTTCCGTAACTGAGATATGTGAAACACATTATGAATTCGGATCAACGCCGGAGGTAAGGCCAATCGATAAGATAACTCACCTACTCGATCCAAAATCTCAAACGGTCCAATGAATCTCGGACTCAACTTTCCCCTCTTCCCAAAACGGAAGATACCACGACTCGGGGATACTTTGACCAAAACATGGTCACCTGTCTCGAACTCTAATGGTCAACGGCGATTATCTGCATATGATTTCTGTCGACTCTGAGCGGTCAACAAACGACTCCTGATCAAAGCTACCTTCTCACGGGCGGCTATAAGCATATCGGGCTCGATGCCGATTGATTCTGATAAGTCATCCCAACACAAAGGAGATCGACAACGACGACCGTACAAGGCCTCGTAAGGTGCCATCTTAATTGAAGCATGCCAACTATTATTATACGTGAATTCGATCAATGGTAGTTAGGCTTCCCAATCATCTTTCCAATCGAGGACGCATGCTCTCAACATGTCCTCCAATGTCTGAATAGTCCTCTCTAATTGTTCGTCGGACTGAGGATGGAAAGCTGTGCTGAAATTAAGATGAGTTCCCATAGCACGATGAACAGATTTCCAAAAATGAGACACGAATCGTCCGTCACGATCGGAAACGATACTTTTAGGAGTACCGTGCAATCTCACTATCTCTTTGATAAACAACTGGGCAAGTCTCTCGGGACCCCACGTATCCTTAATCTCAAGGAAATGAGCTGATTTAGTTAAGCGGTCAACAATTACCCAGATTGTATTCATGCCACGACAACTCGTCGGCAACTCGTGATGAAGTCCATTGAAATATCTTCCCACATACCCGCCGGTCGCTGATGTTCTATCTTGACTTGCTGACAGGTTAAGCATCTCGAAACAAATTCCGTGACTTCTCACTTCATATTACTCTACCAGTAATTTTGTTTCTAGTCCTTATACATCTTGCTAGACCCCGGATGAACGGAATAAGGGGTAGCATGAGCTTCTCTCAAAATCGAGTTTTTCAACTCGTCATACGCCGGTACATATAACCGATTCTTAAAACGCAAAATTCCATCCTCGTGGACCATAAATCCATGGGCTTTCCCCTATGCCACATCCTCACGGAAGCGTAACAAAAATGGGTCCGAACCCTGATTCTCCCTGATCGCCTCCTCAAGTGGCGATGAAATCTCCAACGTACAAAGTTGTCCTTGTACTCGCTAAAACCAGACCTCAATCTCGGGTCTCAGAAATTCCTGCTGAAGTTCCTTCTGAACTGTTAATCGAGCAAGCATTTGCTCCTGAACAGACTTACGACTCAAGGCGTCGGCGACAGCGTTCGCCTTGCTCGGGTGGTAAAGTATCTCGATATCATAATCTTTGATTAGTTCCAACCACCGTCTCTGTCGCATATTTAACTCCTTCTGAGTAAATATATACTTTAAACTCTTATGATCGGTGAATATCTGACAGGTAACGCCATAAAGGTAATGACGCCAAATCTTCAATACAAACACCACGGCTGCTAGCTCCAGGTTGTGGGTCGGATAATTAACCTCGTAAGGTCTCTATTGCCGTGAAGCATAAGCAATAACTTTTCCGTTCTGCATGAGTACACACCCGAGACCGTGTCCGGACGCGTCACTATAAACCACGAATCCTTCCGTCCCTTGTGGCAAGGAAAGGACAGGTGCTAAAATTAACCGGCTCTTTAGTTCTACAAAACTCCGCTGACACGCGTCAGACCACGTGTATTTCCTATCCTTTCGCAAAAAAGGTTCGTCATTGGTTGAGCGATTTTAGAAAATCCTTCCACAAATCGCCGATAACAACTGGCTAATCCGAGAAAGCTTTGGATTTACTTAACATTCTTCGGAGGTAACCAATCTCGGATAGCCTCCGTCTTCTGAGGTTCAACACGCACACCGTCTGATGAATTTACATGCCCGAGAAACGTCACCTCGGACATCCAGAACTCACACTTCGAAAACTTTCCATAAAGTTGCTCTCGTCTCAACACGTCGAGCATCTGATGAAGGTGAAACTCGTGCTCCTCCCAGTCACAAGGATAAATTAAAATGTCATTGATGAAGACAACCACAAACTGATCCAACAAGACGATAAAAACCAGATTCATTAACTCCATGAATACCGCAGGTGCAATAGTTAACCCAAACGGCAATACCATGAACTCATAATGACCATAGCGTGTTCGAAACGCCATCCTCGCGATATCCGACTCTCGAATTCGCAACTGATGATATCCAGATCTTAAGTCGATCTTGGAAAATACTGAAGCTCCCTAAAGTTGATCTAAGAGATCATCAACACACAAACGAAAAGAACCATCCTTTTTCTTGACAAAAACACTGGTGCTCCCCACGGGGACGCACTCGATCAAAAATAATCCTTCTCGAACAATTCATCAAGTTGATTCTTCAACTCCTGCATTTCGGTCGGGGCCATCCGATATGGTGCCTTCGATAATGGGGACGTACTAGGCTCCAACTCAATCGTGAATTCCACATCCCTCGGTGGAGGTAAACCAGGTAGCTCATCTGGGAGTACATTGTCAATCGATAACAATGAAACCACGAATGGTTGAACACCTCGATTGCCTTAGATTGGCCAATCGACGACAACGATACAATGAATGATTGAACACCTCGATTGCCTTAGAACGGCCAATCGATGACAATGATATAATGAATGATTGAATATCTCGATTGCCTAAGAACGACCAATCGATGACAATGATATAATGAATGATTGAATATCTCGATTGCCTAAGAACGGCCAATCGATGACAATGATATAATGAATGATTGAATATCTCGATTGCCTAAGAACGTCCAATCGATGACAATGATATAATGAATGATTGAATATCTCGATTGCCTAAGAACGGCCAATCGATGACAATGATATAATAAATGATTGAATATCTCGATTTCCTAAGAACGGCCAATCGATGACAGTACTACCAAGAATGATTGAACAACTCTGATTGAGTAATTTCACTGCTTTCATCATATTAATGATTCTTCTAGAACAACGGGGATTACCTCCCTGAAATACACACTCGGCTCCAACGACGGAAATGATAGTGACCATACGCTTACAAACATTGAGGATGGTATCATGACGATCCATCCCACTAATACCCAATATTACATCCTCCTTAGGTAAATCCACCACGATTAGGTCCGCAAACCAATCGCGGTCATTAAGCTTAATTCGGTCAGTTCTTAACCTCATGATTTCCGGAAATTCTTCTACCGTCACGTAGACAAATGATATAAGGTCCACAATTATTAGGACTGTCTAAGTGAAGTCTATTCACATATGATTCGGATATGAATGAATGCGATGTACCAGTATCAAAAAGGGTACACACAGGTTGAGATAGAATTACGAGTATACCTGAGATCATTCGGGCCTCCGAATCGTCGGTCCACTTCATCGCGTAAATCCGGGTCTTACCGACCCCCGAACCGGACGCTCCCGTCTGATAAATATGAGATTCACTTCCGTCGTCTTAAACGACGCTGACAGAGCAGTCTGATTCTGAATCGATGATCGCTTCGGGGCCTGAGATGCCACCGAAGTCGGCTTGGAGTCCCTTCGGCAAAAACTGGCCTTATGCCCAACAATACCACAGTTATGGCACGTGATAGACGGTTTCCGACATTTAGTGCTGTAATGACCTGGCACTCCACAGTTGAAACAGGTGATGGCTGATCTGGACGCTCGGGACTGACATCCCGCAGGATTAGGCGCCGTAGGAGGTCGCTCAGAAAAGTTAGGACTCGCACGAGGCTTCTTGAAGGTTAACTGACCGCCTTCGGACTGATTACGCTTCGTTGATTTCTTGCTGACAGATGAAGGTTGTTGCTCAGCAATTTCCTTAGCAGCAGGCTCATACGTGAGAGTTCTCTAGATTAATTCGGCCAGAGTGGCGCAATGATGATTAAGCAATTGCATATGGGTCATCATGACCTGCATAAAAGTGAGTGGATCAACCCGAACATTTTCCGATCAAGCTGAGTCCTGGGTACGACCTCCTGGCTGTGAGTGATTATTTCCCGGATTTCGGCCCGCACCGCGGCCTCTCCCCGTGCGTCCCCTGACAGCTCTCTCCATACTGAAGTAGGAAGGTCGCATGATAATTATATATCTCGTATGAGTACCGCATTATGATTTACGTCATGAAATGATGAAAATGAGCATACGCGTTCCAACACAGTGATTACATGAATGATTAACTAAGGTGACATGATTATATGATGATATTCTTGAAATGATTATCTTGAACAAGTTAACAAGATTCATGATATGATCCTCAAGATCAACAGCTGAGTAATGAAATGAACTGAGTGATTAATGAGTTAAGCATGATCAACATGATCAAAATGAAAATGATGTTTGAGGATTGTTAACTGACGAATGATGAAAGAGTGATTCTTATTGCCAGAAATTATACCATGGCGTCAGAAAACTTACTGTTCTTTGGTCTGAGGGGCTCGGCTCGTGCACAGGCCACACGTGACACGAAAGTCCAATGATACTAGTCTGATGAACGATGATCTCAAATGAGACGTGACTCGGAAGGTAGTATTCAAAACCACGCTCCGATACCAACTCTGTAACACCCTAAACTAGGCGGATATTATAGTGCCGTGGACCCCCGACTGGGACCCACCAGGCGAATGAAAATTAATGAATTAACAACGTAAATGTAGTACCGAACCACATCATATTACCAAGTACTCCGATGATGAGGAGTCTAAGTATAATACACCCAGGAAGAATACTGAATACATGTATATTTTATGTGAAGATAAAATATACAACAATAAATGAAAATGAATATCCAAACGGAAATCTGCAGCGGAAATAAAGATGAAAAGACATGAATAACTGAAACGGACTGGGGCCCCCTACTAGTATCACTGGAACTCCTCGCCGTCAACGTTCTCTTCCCGTGCCTTAGCCTTGCCATGACCTGAAAACAATATCCCCCAACGGGTTCAGTTACACAGAACAACAATCCTCAAGAGTTGAATAAACACAATCATGATATATCTTAATTATGAAATGAAGCTGAAGAGAGGCATCATAGTACACCCGTAATGGAATGTGCACGTGCACAAGACGGATGTCTGGACACACCCGCCATTGTACCTACCTAGTCTCACGGATGTACATTACCGTGTGCACAGTCCAATGTGTCGGTGAACCCAACACATGACCATCACGTGCCCGACTAAAAATCCCACACATCCACACCCGGCCGCGCAATATGAACCTAGAAGGTCATATGAACAAGAATGACCATGAAGAATAATAATGAATAACAATCCAACAAAGTCAAGAATGACTCACCGAGATGAAATGATAGTGAAACGAATGATAGCTCAATGAAATGATTGGAACCGCCGTTCCTTGTGAATGAAGTGATTAATTGACAATTACAAGTCTCAATACGATTAATACATTATGAATGAATTATGATTATGAATGAACAACAACGAAAGGAATGAATATCCTTTTAACCGAGTAAGAATTAACTTACACAATACCGGTGAACAATGTCCTTCCACGAACAAACGTCCTATATGAAATGTCAGTCGCTCGAACAACCTTGAATAACACAAATACCAACAATTCGTTCAACATACGAATCAAACACGAATATAACGAACTCAAAACGTCGATACGACTAAACCAAGTTCATTGGGGCATTATATCGAACACGTTGTAACCAATCTTCGATTGTTTACAATATCCTCAATTATACCAATATCAAATCCCCAAGGAGTGTTTCTGTAACACCCCAATAAGGCGGCTATTACAGTGCCGTGGACCCCACACTGAGACCCACCAGGTGATATCCAAAATACAGATTAAATACACAATACATGTGATACCGAACCACAAACATAGTACTTACTCCGATTTGGAGTTTACAGCAGTATGGCCTACGGCCTTATTATACACAGGATCCAAAACATAAGTATAATCAATATAGAGATAGAATATACCTTAAAAAACAATACATTTGTTCATATTTAAAATAAAGCGGAAAGATAACATTACACGGTACGAACATGACCGGACTCAAAAGACTTGGGCCCCCCGAACTAGTATCCTTCGAACCCTTCGTCATCACCCTGATCTTCCCGTGCCTTGCCCTTTCCTCGACCTAAAATACAACACAAGTATTTCGCCCAACACAGGTTCAGATATACATGATAAATGATTCTCAAGATATTATACAATTCACATATATAAGATTTCAAGGATAACAACCCGACTAACGAACATACCCCTCGGGCGTATGAACGCTTAGTCACAGAACGTGGAACACATCCAAATATAAGAATGGACTATGAACGACTAAGATAGTACGGCTCAAGAGGGACATCACAGTACACCCGATCCGAATATGTGTCAGTGCACATGTCCACCCCATATACGGAATCCAGGATATACGTGGGACAATGTACCTAATTAGCCTCAACGAACTACGTCTCGTGTGCACAGCCCAACACGGAAAATATTCACGCATGACTATATATGTGCCCGGCTAAAAATCCTACACAATATCCAATCGGAACGTAGATATGACTCCGGATATGTCACGATGCAACATGACAACGAATTCAATAATTCACAAATCCGATTAAAGATCGAGGACTCACCGAAATGACAATAAGATCAACGATAACAAGGGTTCGAAAGTGACGAACTTGGGAATACAATCCCACGATGAAAACGGGACATCGTTAAGAACAACCTCAAATCACAAGACACAAGTTTATAAGTGTTTCATATACACGAAATGCATAACCATCATAAGAATCCACACATCATTATAACCAAGCAAGATAACTTGCCTCAATACGGAGGCGAGAATAGTCCTTCCTTCTCAAACGAACGAACGGCCCTCGATTCAAAATTGGTTGCTCGAACAATCAACCTTGAATGAAGTATATTTTACTCAATGATACGTTCATATGATCATCTATACCAAATTTTAACGAGACAACATCCTAATTCCCATTTGAGTAGTTCAACTTTGTAAGATATTGAAGTGTTACTCCAATAACCTTATTCAATACCATTCTATTCTTACAATTGATTACAAGATGTTTACCAAATGTTTGCTGGATTAGGAATTGATCCATAATCTGTTAAACAATAATCTCCTACCCTTTAAACTTATCAAGAACATCTCAATTGATTACAAGTAAAAATCTGCATTACACACAATCACTAGTGATAAATCTATATCATGATCATGAAGACTATCTCAAGTTTAACACCATCCTTATAATCTTCTAACTAACCTGGAGATCCAAATATCATACCTCTGAATTTACCTAGCTTAGGTGTTGCGATATTTGTTGAACGCAAGTGTACATTATCGTATACAAGTAATAAAGTGATGAGTGAGTATCGTTCCCACGAGGACTGAATCACTAACTACCGATTTTTATGTATTCTAGTTTTATTTGAACAATCAAACTTAGGTTTTTGCAATTAATTACTAAAAGAATTAATAAAAGACTAGATAGTAAAAAATGATCGCTTGGAGAAAGAAAATCAAATGATAAATAAGTCTAGGATTCTGAATCCACCTCGGTTTATCCGAATTTACTCTCGATTATCTGAAGTTAACGATTTTCCCAATTTATTAAAGGCGAAGATTGCTAATATATTCTACCGCCTCTCCCGAGGTCAATAGATTTTTCTAAAGGCGAATAACGTACTCTATCCCTAGGTGAATTAATTCGTCAATAGGCAAAAAGCATAAAATCTCCAAAAGGCCACGTAGTTCTTATGAGTATATTCCTATCTCACAGAATAAAACGGTCCTCACCAATAGTTCCTCACCAATTCTCCTCTCCCGATTCAAATTGAATGATTAAATCAATACAACTATTGGCCAGATAATTGAAAGCATTAAACACGATTGGGAAAACTCAACAAAAAGGTAATTAATTAGATAATCTCAAGCAAATCCGTCAAAACGTAGGTTTCATCAAAATCCTAGATTAGGGTTTTAGCCTGACATACTAATAAATGAAAATACAGAATAAATGAATAAAAGCATTAAAATCAAACGTAGATGCAGAGCTCGGATTCCTCCGTTCTTCTGGCTTCCGCCCTCTGCCCTTGAAGTCTTCTGCTTATCTTTCTCTTCTGCCGTCTCCCCTCTGATTCCAATATTTCCAATCTCCCCAAAGATCCAAAGATGATTAATTAGGGTCTTAAACCCTTATTTATAGCTTTTCACAATCTCCAAATCGCGTCCGTATGAGTAGGTCGAGAACTGGCTTCAAAACGGCCCAAATCCGCGCGGAGCATACAAAAACAGCCTAGTGTGCCGCGGCGCACTAAATCTGTGCCGCGGCACATGGCCTTGTTTGGATGCACAGGCGCCATTTAATTCATCATCGCGGCTCACTGGGTGTGCCGCGGCACAAGTCTGATCTACTTTGTGCCCGCTGGTTGTCTTTCTGTGCCGCGGCCCTGCTTCCTTGTGCCGTGGCTCACGGCCAAATTTTCCGTTTTCGCCCGTTTCGCCTCGTTATAGCTTCCGGACTCCAATCTCCTGACATACATACAAAATTAAGGCATTAAAAGCTCATTTAAGCAAATTCACTCTCCAAAATAATACAAAATAATGATAAATAAGCGTATAAAAATACGCCTAACAAATACCGCCAAACTTATGCCTTTGCTTGTCCTCAAGCAAAAAGAATCAAACTCAATAAAAGAATCTCGTGAATAATCGTGCAACTCGTACTGCTCTACCTAATCAATACTATCCTGAAATTTTCTCTGTATAATACGAGTACCGTAATAGCGAGCTACACTCAGAACACTGATTCTACAAAGTAACCAAGTTCAGTCCTAATTACTCGTTCATGAAGAAAATCCAACTCAAAGATTAACAAACGTGAATCTAATCGACCGTCAATACGAAAGGTTAAAATAAACAAGCTAGTTCGCCCCGTTCTACAGTCTAATGGCAAAATTTACACGAGTTTCAAAAAAAATAATCCTCGGACAGTATTCCCTTATATATATATGCTCAAGAAATTGATTTGAGTTGTCCACTAGGTTCGGATCTCGGGATGTTTCATCGGGATAATCCTAGGGTGGAACTTCCATTCTCATGTATTGGGAAACCGTTTGACGTAAAAGACATTCATGGGGCACATGGATGCTTCTAGTTACTAAGTTCCCCTCTACAGCGGAGAAACAAATCGAATAGCTAATTCCTGCATGTCCGAATCAAGGTCGCTGTTTTACGCGAGAGTAAACAACGGGTCACGTGAATACCCCCGGTTACTAGGCTCCCTATCATCGGCACATGTGAAATTTCTAAATCACTAGTCTAATCAGGGTCGTCGTTTTACGCGAGAGTAAACAACTGGTCACGTGAATACCCCCGGTTACTAGACTTCCCATCATAGAACAAATAATCTCGACTATTGGGAAAAACTAACCGACTCTAAACTGAATCTAAGTGCCAACACAACTTATGTAACTGGACGACTAGCTAACCGAAAAATGTAACCAAACGTATCGACGGTGATTTTAAAACACGTATGTATCCTCTCTTATCCGCCAAGACCTCTGTAATACACGGTTGTAATTCAGTAATTATCATTCAGTATTTATCATTCAGTAATTTCACTCGTTAATGATCATTTGTCACTCATATTCAATCATGGTATTCATCGTTCAGAGTAATTGTATCGTGTATCAATCGTCGTTCATCACTAATCTAATTGGAGTTTCGTGCCGTGTTTATCATCATTGTCATTTTCATTATGGGCTGTGCGTGAGGGATAGCGCACGCTACGTACTCTTTCTAGCGCGCGCTAATTGAGTACAGGTAGCGCACGCTACCACTCAGCATTAGCGCACGCTAATGTTACCCTGGCTGCAGTCCAGAAGGTACTGGACTGCAGGTGAGTTATTAGTAGCGCACGCTACGAGTGGTATGTAGCGCGCGCTAGTGGGTTGTAGTAGCGCACGCTAATATTTGGTGCAGCGCGCGCTAAGGACGGATCAGGTTGAGTCCAGTGGCTACTGGACTGCACTGGATTAATTCATAGCGCACGCTACGAGTGATTTTTAGCATACGCAAATGGTGTAGTAGCGCACGCTACTTGTTGGGTGTAGCGTATGCTACCGAGATCAGATCAGAGGACAGACGGTTCTGGACTTCAGTACTGTACAACAGATATTTAGCTAGCGCACGCTAACAATTGGAGTTAACGCACGCTATTGGGATATAGTTAGCGCACGCTACCAGGTCGTAGCGTACGCTAACGGGTCAGCCAGAGTTCACTGGAATGTTCATACAACTCGTTAGCGCACGCTAAATAGCAGGTCATAGCGTGCGCTAATCTGGAGCAGTATAAATTGGGATGCTTAGCACGAGTTTCGTCATTTACTCACTTCTCTTCGTTTTTGAGCGACGTCGGGCGATTTCGGGCGACTTGGAGTGTTCTCTTCGAGCTGCTATCATCTATCATCATCTTTAAGTCTTTGAGTTGGATTAATCATCACTTCATCACTCCTTAACATCAAATCTAAGGTATTAATCTCTTGGATCTAGAATTTCGGATTTTTGGGTTTTTCCTTCCGATTTCTTCGTGTAAGCTTGGATTATTATTGGAATATGTTAGATATGGATTATCTACCTTGGATAAATATATTCCTATGGATTTTATGTCTATTTTTTGAATTATTTCAAGAACCCTTGGGGTTGACTTCGGTTAATTTGGGGATTTTCCGATTGTTGTTGTTGTAAAATTGAATTGTGGATTCCTATGGGATTATTGATATCATTGAAGTGTTTTGATGGTCCGAAATACTCATTTTGGTGTTGGTTTCGATATATTCGGGATTGAATATTTTCGAAGTTGTGTGGTTGATTACGTATTCGTTAGAATGCCCCTATGAGTTTGATTATCATTGTATCGACTTTTGGGTTACTCGTGTTTTGTTGCTTGACACGTGTATTGATCGGTTGTTGGTAATTATTGTTATTCAAGGTTGTTCGAGCGATCGGTATCTCGATTAGGACGTTGTTCGTGGAAGGACATTGTCATCGGTATTGTGTAAGTTAACTCTTACTCGGTTAAAAGGATACTCATTCCTTTTGTTGTTGATTGCTCATAATCATAACTCATTCATCATGGTATTAATCATATTGAGGCATGTAATTGTCGAATAATCATTTCATTCACGAGGAACGACGGTTCCAAATCATTTCATTGGGTTATCAATCAAGTCACTATTATTTTCATCTCGGTGAGTCATCTTGGCCTTGTTGAATTATTATTCATTGATATTCATTGTGGTCATTCTCGTTCATATGACCTTCTGGTTTCATATTGCGTGGTCGGGTGTGGCTGTGTGGAATTTTTAGTCGGGCACACGATGGTCATGTATTGGGTTCACCGATGTTGCTACCCAAAATATTATCCGGAGATAGATATTGCTGGAATGGATGGGATAGCAAACAAATGCAAGAGCACTTCCGAGAGAAAGATAAATAACACAAGATTTGCCGGGGTTGTTAGTCCCGGGCTTGAATGCTCTCGCGAGATATTATTAATACCGATATTCGGGGATACAAGTATTAATGTAAGAATACAATTACTATGAGTGTAAAGTTTCTTGTTATCTTAGCTAGTGAGCGTGTAGATTGCCGGAAGAACTAGATTTGATGCTCTGTGAGTTCTTGTAACAAAGGTGATGAACAGTCACGGCGGTGAGAGATCGACCGCCTCTCACGGCGAGTATTTAGCTGGATGTTTGGGCTTCTGGGCTTATGAATCCCTTGGAATCTGTCTAGTGGAGACTTGCTGCTTCTGACGATCGTCTTCTGGACGAGAGATTTGGAGAGAGAAGTCCTGAGATGGATTCCGGTGAGATAGCCGGGAGCTTAATGATATGTGTGTTCTTCAGTATTTCCGTGGATGTATCGGAATGTGAGAGAATGTGTTCTGAGCGTCAGTCAGAATGAATTCGGAACCGTAGTGGATGAGTTCTGAACCTTTTTCCAGTAGGAGGAGGTTCTCTATTTATAGGGCTTGGATACGCCGGGCGATCGCCTTTACTGCAATATAATAATCGGGCGATCGTCTTTTAGCACATGGGCCTGTCCCCTCAAAGTCTGCAGGAGTTGTTGGCAGTCAACTACTCGGTCCAATGGGGAGCTTACACGCGTCCTGAGTTAGTCACATGCGGCCCTACTGACAACTTTCGGCGCACATGCCGGTAGGTGGGGTAGGTGACAGGCTTTGGTCAAAGATCTTGTCAGTTAGCAAAAGATCTTGTCAGCGCCTTTTATGGATCTGCACGTGGGTGCTTTTCTGAGATCCAGTCCTCGATGACTTAGACGGGCGATCATCTCTGCTCGGGGCGCAGGTCGATTGCCCTTAGCCGGTTAGTAGAGCAGATCGCGAGCTGCCAAATGGGCGATCGCCTTGGGAGTCGATCGCTAGGTACCTGATGGTGGCTTGATATCTTCGACTTGGCGAGCTAGCCATAGTTTGACTGGAGTTGACTTGGTCGCTCGGCCTTATAGTCGATCGCCTGTCGGGATGAATAAATCGTGACACAACAATTGCCCCCCAGCTCGCTCATACGTTGGAAACGTGGGGTGAGGTGGCTTTCTTGGCGATCGCTGAATTTTTGACGAGCGACTAAGTGTTTTATTGAACTGGCGATCGTCTTTGAGCTGATATATCCTGAGTTTCGGACGACCTGGTTGGCCGCTGAACTGCGCGGGAAAAAGCATCGGGCGTTGAAAAGTCTCCGCGCACGTGTCAGGCTTCTATTGGAGGACGCCAACGGTCATTAATGACTCCTCGGCTGACGCGTCCTCGAAAAGACGCGTACGCGGGTCTCGAGGGGGTCAACTGGTGCGCCGTTTGAGATCCGACCCCTGAGGTTTTCCCTTATTGCAATCGGGTCCCTGCTTTCTCCTATAAAAGGGGGCGCGGGCTGTGATCTCACTCACGCGTACGCATTGGAGAAAGAAGGTCCCGCCGAATTTTTGAAGATCTAAGCGCCGATCGTCGATCGATTTCACTTTAGGGTAAGAAAAATCCTTCTCCTCCTTTCTAACTCGAAAATGGCCGGAACCTCATCATCGCTTTGGAGCGGAACTGCTCGCCGCCGGACATCGCCGCCTGGGAGAAACTACTTCCGTCTTCCACCTGGAGACGGCGGCTGAAGCAATTCGAGCCGGAATCGACCCGTCTCAAGTTGAGGCTCTGTTCAATGAGGCCGATGTTGCTAGGGAGTCGGCTGCTGAAGAGAGACGATCGCAGATCGAGGGAGATCTGGCGATCAGGGCTTACTGGGAGCAACATAATGATTTTGGACGGGCCCATAGGGCCTTTGCTGAAATAATGGATAGATTAGCCGGTCCTACTCCGAGATTCGACTTCAGGGGATATTCGGTCGCTTATCCCTACGTGCTCCCCAAGCGGTCGCAGTATCGTGCCGCGCAGCGATCGTTGTGGTCGCTCGGCCAAATACGGAGCTCGACGTCCAGGAGAGATCTGGCCGTCTGGAGGACAAGATTCCATGTTCCTTCGGATGTGGACATGTTCGCGCCCGCGGAGAATGAACGAGCCGACCAGCCCCCGATGGGTATGGTCGCAGTGAGTGAGGCCGTTATGGAGGCCGGGTTGCGCTTCCCTCTGTCCTTTGCGGTCTCCCATCTGCTGGCCGCTTGGAATGTGGCGCCACTTCAGCTGACGCCGAACGCCTGGCTCCAAATCATCTGCACTTTCACCCTATTCGGCGGTCACCGCCTGTACCGCCTCCCGTCGCCGTTGGAGATGAATCATCTGTTTAAACTGACGGCTCATAGAGGGTTGGTCGGCGGTTACCACATCCAAGGCCGATCTGGCCGGGTGATTCATGGAGTTCCGAATAAGATACGGGGCGATCAGACGAAGTGGTTCTGGGTCGCTGGCAAGTGGAGAGCTTCGGCGAGCGACAATCCCACAGGCGAACTGGAGATCCCCACTGAATTTCGGGAGAGGAATCCCGGTAAGGGTTTAGACTCTCCCTTCGCTTGGATGCGTTTTGGACTGATCTAATTTGAATTCTGTTTTGCAGGCTTTCATATTCCGGCGATCGAGGAGCTGCCTTTCGACTTCCTCGTTGTTTGGGAGCGAATTAGGAGCTTGTCGGACGACGACCTAGACGCCACTCGGATCAACAAGGAGAGTCGCTGGTTGTCGGCTCGACTATTCCGCTTCCCGAGACATCTCGCGGTGCTGTATGTGGTCTGCGATCTTCACTTACTAGGCGATCGCCTTATTTTAAGGATGTTGTCTCGACCGTTAGTCGATCGTCTTTAACCGCAGAGGTTCGTTTCCCTCGCTTTGGAGCCTCCGGCAGAGATCGCTATGTCGAACCCAGAGTCCTAGGCCGTCTTCGCGAAGAGGTCGACTCGGGTTCCACCTGTCGCATTGCCTATAGTTCGGAGGCGGAGCCTCGTGCGGAGCCGGAGCCTCGCGTAGCGCAGTCGAGGTTGAGGAGGAAATTCGGAGGAGAGGCTTCGGCGAATTGCAAGAGGCCGAGGCCGCAAGAAACTTCGCTTCGCCCGGCGATGAAGTGCCGATCGCGCGCCTCCGATCACCATCGTTGCTCCGGAGCGCGAGCGCCTCTGCGGCTTTTCGCGGAGACGGCGATCGCGGATGCGGAAACTCCTCGAGGGAAACCGTTTTGGTCGGGATCCCGAGAAGGCCGAGAGGTAGATAGCATTTACGTGTTGACAATTACATCTGCGTAGGAGTTGTATTAACCTTGGTGTTTTGGTGCAGATCCGTCACGCACCCGTCTTGTCCACCGATGGTCGTGGATTTCTTGGCGAGTCGATCTCCTCGCCATTCTCGCGACATTCCTCCCTATGTGAGCAAGGCTGCCCGCTTTGCCAAGGCGTGGACAATCGATCTGATGCGATCGCCTGGCCGCGGTCGCCGAGTTCGATGGATGCCGTTGTCGCCCTTTCTTCGGGGACGGCGACCATGGCCGCCTGTGCCGCCAGAGTTTGAGGGGCGGCCTCCACTATTCGCCTTCAGGGAGGATCTTGAGGCGGCTCGGAAAGAGAACGCCGAGTTTGCCGACAAGATCGCAGCCGATGGAGAAGGACTCCTTGGAGGCGGCCAAGCTGGCGAGCCATGAGCTTGAGCCGAGAAGAAGGAGACCGAGAAATTCGAATGGCGGTCGACCGATTTCGGGACCGGATGCAGAGTGCCGCCTGTGCGAGGAATGTTCTTGAGGAGGAGGCCGATCGCTGAAGGTGACGATCGTCACTGACGGCCGAGCCGGGCGGAGGCGAAAGAGAAGGTTGCCGCGAGGGAGGCCGAGCTCAGGATCGCAGCAGCGATGGCCGAGCCGAGAGGAGAGGTTGAGGCGACGAAGGCCGATCCCTTCCAAAACTTGGAGTATGTCGGCGAGTTCGCCTATTATTTGGCGTTCGCCGACTCGATCCGAGCGGCTAAGAAGGGAGGCTTGGAGGTCGGTCCTCTTGCCGAGAAGTTCAAGTCATATGCATTGGAGCATCCTCTCAATTGGCTTTCTCCTTGCCGATCTTGGACTCGACGGACATCGGCGTGATTTGAGCCGGTATCCGTCTCGGGACAGCCTTGCTCATCCCGACGCTCCGAAGATGAGGGGACCGCCGGATGCCGATGGCGAAGGCAGCAGGGGCCCGAGGCGCTTCCTTTTGATGTTTTTAGCTTACTTTCTTCGTAGTTTGTAGCTTTCTTTTGTAGTACTTAGGCCTTCGCGATCATGTACTCTATTTTTCAAGTAATGAAATGAGCATTTGTCTTTCGACTTATCACTTGAATGAATGGTTATTTTTAAGTCTTTGTTTGACTTTGTACAAATGCGTGAGGAGAGATCGTTGAGGGTAGTTCCAAATGAATTGATAAACTCATAAGACAACTTTTTACAACAAGTTCGATCCGCACTACATCCGAAAAAATGACGATCTCCGTATGTGGTTGAATAGCGACGATCGTCCGTGTAGGTAGTCCGCACTCTTCTTGCCCCTTGTTTTTATTCACTTAGTGGAAGTAAGGGGATGAAAATAATTCCTTGAGTGAGCGGTCTTTAACTTTGTCGAATCCTCGGGGACGGTCGTCCATCTTG
The DNA here is from genome assembly GCA_033398695.1 of Orobanche coerulescens. Lineage (NCBI taxonomy): Eukaryota > Viridiplantae > Streptophyta > Magnoliopsida > Lamiales > Orobanchaceae > Orobanche > Orobanche coerulescens. The sequence continues at coordinate 69,214,205 of CM065810.1, forward strand.
AGGAACCGTGCACGATCGCGGAGTTCGATGGACCGACTCCTTGATCATGTCTTGATGCGCGAAGACATTGAGTGTCTCGTGACTCACTTTATTATGAGGGTCCTCCGCTAGCCGCGCCGCCTCGTATTTAAACGAAGGGCGTGCGGTCTCGGTCTAGAGGAGTCCTTGCGCGGGGCAGCGTCGGATGAATCAACTCCGCGCCCGTGGCTTGTTAGCTCTGCTTCCACCTCGGCTAGCCATGGAGATGGCCGACCTCGACGGTGTACGTTGAGACGGGGTTGTGGCACGTCGCATTGTCCGGGTTCACCATGTTAGATGATGAACCTTTGAGGGCGAGCGATCGTGTCCACTGATTTATTTTGGAGGGCCCTCAGACTACGCCGGCCTCGTATTTAAACGAAGGGCGGGCGATCTTGGCCTAAAGGGACCTTGCATGGCCTAAGCAGTCGGTTCCATCGACCACCAGGACCATGGCTGCACTCTTTCACCTTGGATCGTCATGTAGATGTCGATCTTCGACGGTGTACGTTGTGCGGGGGAGGCGATCTCGTGCCTTAGTCCATCATGTTATATGGTGAACTGTAGATGGCGATCGAGTCCTCCGGTTTCTTGAATAAGGAGGGAGATCGGGATGACTTCCGTGGTCTCCTTCTCTTGATTGAAGCATATAGAGACGGTCGCCGAGGTTGATCCAGGGGTCGGCTCGTATGAGCTTCCCAGCCTGTTTTGCGTTCGACTCGGACGATCGTCTATAGAGATAGGCGGGGCTTCGCTAAACCAATAAGTCATCCAACTTGCCCTCCTCGAACAGTCTCCAGAGCTGCTTGAGGAGGTCGCGGCAATTGTTGGTGCTGTGGCCGGGACTCTTGTGGTAGGCACAATATTGATTGTTGTCCAGGTGACCGTGGTCCCTTATCGCCTTTGGCTTTTTGAGCTCTTCGTGTCCCTTGATGGCATAGAAAATATGTGCCGGAGTTCTGTTGAACGTATGGAGGAGATGGGCTTCCATGTCCTCGAAAGCCTTGAGATCTCCGGGTGTCTTGGCGATCGCCTTCTTTGCTTTGGCGATCGCTATCTTCTGGGCAAGAGGTGGCGTTTCCTCGTCTAAGCGGAGGGTGAGTAGCCTTTGCCTGGCCAGAAAGTTGGCGGCTTTAGCGCGGAAGATCGTGTAAGTTGGGGGAATATCCTTGGAGAGATGTCTGAACATGGGAGAGTGACCGTGGAATCCCCCCATGACCGAATAGAGAGCGAGCTCATCACTGACGGGTTCGCCGGTGAGGATGATTTCGTCTACCCGGTCGATGTAATTCGCGCTGCTTCGTCCTTCCCCGCTTGATCTTTATCATGCGCTGGGGCCTTCGGTCTGGCGACCTTGCCGGCGAAGTATGACGTGAAGTCATCCGCCAGTTTCTTAAAAGAGGTGACCGATCGCGGTGGTAGTGAGACGTACCACTTATGGGCCATCTCGCCCAATGTCAGCGGGAAGATCCGGCACTTGGTTGCATCAGATGCCCCACACCCAGTCATGTAAATTCGGAATTTACTCAGGTGGGTTTCTGGGTCCGATCTCCCCTTATACAGAGGTGTTTTAGGAGGAGCGATCGTTGGTTGTATGGGGGCAAGCTCGATGTGGACCGCGAGTGACTCGGTCGGCCCGGCGATCTTCTTGCTGGTGCTTGCCCCAGCGTCCAAGAGTGCTCTCATCTCATCGAGCTGACGCCAGACGGCGCCATCGCCGTGGCTCGATCATAGCGGCTCGGCGATCGGAGCGGGAGCCGAGGCGATTGAGTACTGAGTCCCTGGCGATCGGGGCGGGAGTCAGATGGCTGACATGCGTTCGGCTGTGAAGTGAGTAGGCCGAACTCCTGGTGACGGATTCGGATTCCGTCTTCTCAAGGTTGGAAACAGAGTGCCCCGGTCGCCGGGATGGGTCGCGTCCCAAGCGATCGAATATGGATCCGTCCGGTCGTGCGAGAGCCTTTCCTCGCGAATCGGGGCTTTTTGACGATCGCTCGTTCGGTAGCCCATTGAATTTCCGTTTTCCCATGCGGCGGATGATCGAGGGAGTTATCGCGGGCGGCGCGCATGCTCTCCGTCGCTCCTCCAGGATGGCCATAGCCTCCTCGATCTGTTCCTCGGTTTGGAACTGATCGAGTGAGAGGTTGGGGCCATCTCTCGGATGCGGGATCGAGAGTCTCGCGTTGCCGCGGCTTCCTCGTCTGCCGGCCGGGTTCTGACCGAGCCGGAAATGGTGTCCGCGGTTCGGAGAGTAGCTTTCTTCGATGGACCGGCGGATGTCATGATTCTGGAGGTTTTCTTTGAAGCGCAGTGAGTGTCACTTCAAGTTTATGCCCCGAGAACAGTGAGTGTTCTTCGGGACGGTAGAAATAAAAGTTTGAGGGTTAGATGCCCTCCTTCTAGCGCCAATTGTTGCTACCCAAAATATTATCCGGAGATAGATATTGCTGGAATGGATGGGATAGCAAACAAATGCAAGAGCACTTCCGAGAGAAAGATAAATAACACAAGATTTGCCGGGGTTGTTAGTCCCGGGCTTGAATGCTCTCGCGAGATATTATTAATACCGATATTCGGGGATACAAGTATTAATGTAAGAATACAATTACTATGAGTGTAAAGTTTCTTGTTATCTTAGCTAGTGAGCGTGTAGATTGCCGGAAGAACCAGATTTGATGCTCTGTGAGTTCTTGTAACAAAGGTGATGAACAGTCACGGCGGTGAGAGATCGACCGCCTCTCACGGCGAGTATTTAGCTGGATGTTTGGGCTTCTGGGCTTATGAATCCCTTGGAATCTGTCTAGTGGAGACTTGCGTCGCCGATCGTCTTACGGACGAGAGATTTGGAGAGAGAAGTCCGAGATGGATTCCTGAGATAGCCGGAGCTTAATGATATGTGTGTTCTTCAAGATTTCGTGGATGTATCGGAATGTGAGAGAATGTGTTCGAGGCGTCGGTAATGAATTCCGGACCGTAGTGGATGAGTTCTGAACCTTTTTCCAGTAGGAGGAGGTTCTCTATTTATAGGGCTTGGATACGCCGGGCGATCGCCTTTACTGCAATATAATAATCGGGCGATCGTCTTTTAGCACATGGGCCTGTCCCCTCAAAGTCTGCAGGAGTTGTTGGCAGTCAACTACTCGGTCCAATGGGGAGCTTACACGCGTCCTGAGTTAGTCACATGCGGCCCTACTGACAACTTTCGGCGCACATGCCGGTAGGTGGGGTAGGTGACAGGCTTTGGTCAAAGATCTTGTCAGTTAGCAAAAGATCTTGTCAGCGCCTTTTATGGATCTGCACGTGGGTGCTTTTCTGAGATCCAGTCCTCGATGACTTAGACGGGGGATCATCTCTGCTCGGGGCGCAGGTCGATTGCCCTTAGCCGGTTAGTAGAGCAGATCGCCAGCTGCCAAATGGGCGATCGCCTTGGGAGTCGATCGCTAGGTACCTGATGGTGGCTTGATATCTTCGACTTGGCGAGCTAGCCATAGTTTGACTGGAGTTGACTTGGTCGCTCGGCCTTATAGTCGATCGCCTGTCGGGATGAATAAATCGTGACACAACAACCGATACATTGGACCGTGCACACGGTAACGCTTACCTCCGTGAGACTAATTAGGTACAAGGACGGGTGTGTCCGGTCATTCGTCTTGTACACTTGCACAGAACATTACGGGCGTACTATGATACTCCTCTTCAGCGTAATTCATAACTAAGGATATTTCATAACTTCAGTTAATTCATGATTGTGTATTTTCAACCCTTGAGGATTGTTGTTCTGTGTAACTGACCCCGTTGGGGGATTTTGTTTTTAGGTCATGGCAAGGCAAAGGCACGGGAAGAGCATGTTGACGGCTAGGAGTCCCAGTGATACTAGTTGGGGACCCCAATCATTCCGTTTGTTTCAGTCATTTCAGTCATTTCAGTTATTCTGTCATTTGTATTTTCCGCTGCAAATTCCGTTTGAGATGTTTAACTGTTCAGGGTGGTGTATTTTATCTCCATATAAAATATACTAGTATTCGGTTTTGTCCTGGTGTGTTGTACTTAAACTCCTCATCGGAGTACTTGGTAATATAATGTGGTTCGGTACTACAATTATATTATTTAATTCACCATTTTCATTTGCCTGGTGGGTCCCAGTCAGGGATTCACGGCACTGTAATATCCGCCTAGTTTGGGGTGTTACAGAGTTGGTATCGGAGCGTGGTTTTGAATACTACCCTCCAAGTCATGTCTCATTTGAAATCATCGTCATCGGACTAGTATCATTGGACTTTCGCGTCACGTGTGACCTGTGCAAATGCCGAGCCAATCAGACCAAGAACTGTAAGATTTCTACTGCCATGGTATAATTCCTGGAAATAATCATTCATTCATAATTCATCAGTTAACAATCCTCAATCATCATTTTCATTTTGACCAGGACGGTCATGTTAACTCATTAATCACTCAATTCATTTCATTACTCAGTTGTTGATCAGGAAGAAAGATCATATCATTAATCTTGTTAGTTTGTTCAAGGCAATCATTTCAATAATTTCATCAGATAATCATGTCACCTCAGTTAATCATTCATGTAATCACTGTGTTAGAGCGTATATGCTCATTTTCATCATCTCATGTCATAATCATAACGTGATATTCATGCGGGAAATATAATCATCATGTGACTTTCCTACTTCAGTATGGAGAGGGCAAGAAGACATGGAGGACGAGGCCGTGGAGCGGGCCGAATCCCGAGAGCTCGTGTAAATACACGTGCAAACGCGAGAAATAATGCTAATTCATCGAGCAGCGATGCTGCCACTCACTCACCTCGACGCGATCATTCACTAACGGGGAGTCGTACCTGGGACACGGCTCAGTCAGAAGGTGTCCGGGTTGACCCACTCGCTTTTATGCAGGGCATGATGGGCCAAATGACCCAGATGGCACAACTTATGGAGACGATGCACAACTCAGTTAATCAAAATCAACAGGCTCCTCCGCCGCCACCTCAGAGGCAAGAAAGGAATGTGAGCAATATCATCGGCGACATCTCTCGCCAGAGGCCACCTACTTTTGAGGGCTCGTCTGAGCCGGCGGATATTATTCATTGGCTCGAGCATTTCGAGAAGTTGTTTGCTATGGTAGAGTGTCCCGAAGGACACAAAGTTTCTGTTGCGGCTTACTACCTGGGTAAGAGGGCACATTCTTGGTGGTTGTCGTTGAAGCCCACCGAAGGATCATGTACTTGGGATCAGTTCAAGACTCTCATAATGGAGAGGTATTATCCGGCTTCACTCAGAGAAGCCAAGCTGTCAGAATTACTCACACCCGACCCCTCAGCAGACGAGGATGTTCTCGCCATTGCCGAGAAATTTCAAGAACTTCTCCCTTTCGCCTCATCCATCATTCACTCAGAGGCAGATAAAATCAAGTATTTCAGCAAGAGGCTGAAACCCCGTATGAGACTTCAGTTGCTTAATCATAATTGCACCACGTTGGCTGAATTCATTGGGAAAGCTCTCACTTATGAGCTTACTGCTAAGGAAATTGCTAAGCAGCAACCTTCGTCTGCTAGCAAGAAATCGAAGAATCGTAATCGACCAAGGCAATGACAACCTTCAAGAAACCCCGTGCGGGCTCGCTTTTCGAGCGACCTCTGTGACGTCTAAACCCGCGGAATCTCGGTCTCGAGCGGCGATTCGCCATCACCTGCTTTAATCGTGGGGATCTTGGTCATCTTAGTACCAAGTGTCCGAGACAGACTATCACGTGTCATAATTGTGGGATTGCCGGGCATAAGACCCGCTTTTGCCGTAGGGACTCCAAACCTACTCGACGTCATCTCGTGCCCCTAAGCGATTGCCGTCGTAACTGTGCCACTCATTCAAATCGTTTAAAACGACAGGAGCGACTAAAGGTGGAGCCTATAGCCAGCAAACGGGAGCGTTCGGTGCCGGGACTAGCAAGCCCCGGATTTATGAGATGAAGAAGACCGATGATCCAGAGGCCCGAATGATCTCAGGTACACTCGATATTCTATCTCAACTTTGTGTGTACCCTTTTGATACCGGTGCATCGCATTCATTCATTTCCGAGTCATGCTTGAGTAGACTACGCCGGGTAGTGCTACTAGTTGTGAGCCTTATGTCATCGGCCTACACGATGGCGGGCATTTAATTATCGGTAATCGTGAGATCCAGAATTGTCCGATTCAGTTTCATGGTCGTGTATGGCCAGCGGACCTTATCGTAGTAGATTTGCCGAGAGACGACGTCATCTTGGGTATTGATTGGATGGATCATCATGATGCGATCATTAGTGTCCGTAAGCGTATGATCACTATCATTTCAGACGATGGGGTTGAATGTGTGTTTCGTGGAGGTAATCCCGGCTGTTCTGGTAAGGTCATTAATTTGATGAAAGCAGTGAGATTACTCAATCAGGGGTGTGTTGGTTATTGGTGCTATATGACCAAAACCGAGAAATCATCAGTAATGTTGATGGACATTCCGATAGTGAGGGAATATTCCGATGTCTTTCCAGACGAGTTACCTGGTTTGCCTCCACAGAGGGATGTGGAATTCACGATTGAGTTGGAGCCTGGTACGTCCCCGATATCAAAGGCACCGTACCGGATGGCCCCGACCGAAATGCAAGAATTAAAGAACCAACTTGAGGAGTTGTTCGAGAAGGGTTATATTCGACCGAGTGCGTCCCCGTGGGGAGCACCAGTGTTATTTGTCAAGAAGAAGGATGGTTCTTTTCGCTTGTGTATCGATTATCGGGAGTTGAACAGGGTGACAATCAAGAATAAGTATCCCTTACCCCGTATTGATGATCTCTTAGATCAACTTCAGGGAGCTTCAGTATTTTCCAAGATCGACTTAAGATCTGGATATCATCAGTTGCGGATTCGAGAGTCGGATATCGCGAGGACAGCGTTTCGAACATGCTATGGTCATTATGAGTTTGTGGTTATGCTGTTTGGATTAACTAATGAACCTGCGGTATTCATGGAGTTAATGAATCGGGTTTTCATCGACTTTTTGGATCAGTTTGTTGTTGTCTTCATCGATGACATTTTGATTTATTCTCGTGACCGGGAGGAACACGAGTTTCACCTTCATCAAGTGCTCGACATGTTGAGACGAGAACAACTTTATGGGAAGTTTTCCAAATGTGAGTTCTGGATGTTCGAAGTGACGTTTCTCGGACACGTAATTTCTTCAGACGGAGTTCGTGTCGATCCTCAGAAGACGGAGGCTATTCGAGATTGGCTACCTCCGAAGAATGTTAAGGAAATCCGAAGTTTCCTCGGATTAGCGGGTTATTATCGGCGATTTGTGGAGGGATTTTCTAGAATCGCTCAACCCTTGACGAGCCTTTTACGGAAGGATAAGAAATACACGTGGTCCGACGCGTGTCAACGGAGTTTTGAGGAACTCAAAAGCCGGTTAATGTCAGCACCTGTACTTTCCTTGCCGCAGGAGACAGAAGGATTTGTGGTTTATAGTGATGCGTCCGGACAGGGTCTCGGATGTGTGCTCATGCAGAATGGAAAGGTTATTGCCTATGCTTCCCGGCAATTGAGACCTTACAAGGTTAATTATCCGACACACGACCTGGAGCTAGCAGCCGTGGTGTTCGCTTTGAAGATTTGGCATCATTATCTTTATGGCGTTACCTGTCAGATTTTCACCGATCACAAGAGTTTGAAGTATATATTTACTCAGAAGGAGTTAAATATGCGGCAGAGACGGTGGTTGGAATTAATCAAAGATTATGATATCGAGATCCTTTACCACCCGGGCAAGGCGAACATTGTCGCCGACGCCTTGAGTCATAAGTCCGTTCAGGAGCAGATGCTTGCCCGTTTAACAGTTCAGAAGGAGCTTCAGCAGGAATTCCTTAGACCCGAGATCGAGGTCTGGCTTCAGCGAGTTCAAGGACAACTTTGTATGTTGGAGATCTCATCATCACTTGAGGAGGCAATCAGAGAGAATCAGGGTTCGGACCTATCATTGTTACGCATTCGTGAGGATGTGGTTCAGGGGAAAGCCCCTGGATTCGTGGTCCACGAGGATGGACTTTTGAGATTTAAGAATCGGTTGTGCGTACCGGCGAATGACGAGTTGAAAAACTCAATTTTGAAAGAAGCTCATGCTACCCCTTATTCCGTTCATCCGGGGTCTATCAAGATGTACAAGGACTTGAAACAAAATTACTGGTGGAGTAATATGAAGCGAGAAGTCGCAGAATTTGTTTCGAGATGCTTAACCTGTCAACAAGTTAAGATTGAACATCAATGACCGGCGAGTATGCTGAAAGCTCTTCCTATTCCCGAATGGAAGTGGGAAGACATTTCTATGGATTTCATCACGAGTTTGCCGACGAGTCGTCGTGGCATGAATACGATCTGGGTGATCGTGGACCGCTTAACTAAATCAGCTCATTTCCTTGAGATCAAGGATACTTGGGGTCCCGAGAGACTTGCCCAGTTATTCATCAAAGAGATAGTGAGACTGCATGGTACTCCTAAAAGTATCGTTTCCGATCGTGACGGATGGTTTGTATTGCACTTTTGGAAATCAGTTCATCGTGCTATGGGAACCCAGCTTAATCTTAGTACCGCTTTTCATCCTCAGTCCGACGGGCAATCAGAGAGGACTATTCAGACATTAGAGGACATGTTGAGGGCATGCGTCCTCGACTGGAAAGACGATTGGGAATCCCAACTACCATTGATTGAGTTCACGTATAATAATAGTTGGCATGCTTCGATTAAGATGGAACCTTACGAGGCCTTGTATGGTCGTCGTTATCGATCTCCGTTGTGTTGGGACAACCTATCAGAGTCAATCGGCACTGAGCCCGATATGCTTATAGCCGCCCTTGAGAAGGTAGCTTTGATCAGGTGTCGTTTGTTGACCGCTCAGAGTCGACAGAAATCTTATGCAGATAACCGTCGTCGACCTTTAGAGTTTGAGTCAGGTGACCACGTGTTGGTCAAGGTATCCCCGAGTCGTGGTATCTTCCGTTTTGGGAAGAGGGGTAAGTTGAGTCCGAGATTCATTGGACCGTTTGAGATTTTGGATCGAGTAGGCGAGTTAGCTTATCGATTGGCTTTACCTCCGGCTTTGAGCCGAATTCATAATGTGTTTCACGTCTCACAGTTGCGGAAGTATGTTGCCGACCCGAGTCACATACTTCAATTTGATGAAATCGAGATTGCCGATGATCATTCATATGAGGAGCGTCCTATACGAGTTTTAGAGCGGCGAATCAAACAGTTGAGGAATAAGACGATTTCTTTGGTTAGGATTCAGTGGTCTAGGCACGGAGTCGAAGAGGCTACTTGGGAAACCGAGGATAGTATGCGGGGGAATTACCCCGAATTGTTTGACCCTTAGTTTCGGGGACGAAACTCTTTTAAGGGGGGGTGTATGTAATACCCGGTTGTAAATTAGTAATTATCATTCAGTATTTATCATTCAGTAATTTCACTCGTTAATGATCATTTGTCACTCATATTCAATCATGGTATTCATCGTTCAGAGTAAATGTATCGTGTATCAATCGTCGTTCATCACTAATCTAATTGGAGTTTCGTGCCGTGTTTATCATCATTGTCATTTTCATTGTGGGCTGTGCGTGAGGGATAGCGCACGCTACGTACTCTTTCTAGCGCGCGCTAATTGAGTACAGGTAGCGCACGCTACCACTCAGCATTAGCGCACGCTAATGTTACCCTGGCTGCAGTCCAGAAGGTACTGGACTGCAGGTGAGTTATTAGTAGCGCACGCTACGAGTGGTATGTAGCGCGCGCTAGTGGGTTGTAGTAGCGCACGCTAATATTTGGTGCAGCGCGCGCTAAGGACGGATCAGGTTGAGTCCAGTGGCTACTGGACTGCACTGGATTAATTCATAGCGCACGCTACGAGTGATTTTTAGCGTACGCAAATGGTGTAGTAGCGCACGCTACTTGTTGGTTGTAGCGCACGCTACCGAGATCAGATCAGAGGACAGAAGGTTCTGGACTTCAGTACTGGACAACAGATATTTAGCTAGCGCACGCTAACAATTGGAGTTAACGCACGCTATTGGGATATAGTTAGCGCACGCTACCAGGTCGTAGCGTACGCTAACGGGTCAGCCAGAGTTCACTGGAATGTTCATACAACTCGTTAGCGCACGCTAAATAGCAGGTCATAGCGTGCGCTAATCTGGAGCAGTATAAATTGGACAGTTAGCCTGAGTTTCGTCATTTTCTCACTTCTCTTCGTTTTTGAGCGACGTCGGGCGATTTCGGGCGACTTGGAGTGTTCTCTTCGAGCTGCTATCATCTATCATCATCTTCAAGTCTTTGAGTTGGATTAATCATCACTTCATCACTCCTTAACATCAAATCTAAGGTATTAATCTCTTGGATCTAGAATTTCGGATTTTGGGTTTTTCCTTCCGATTTCTTCGTGTAAGCTTGGATTATTATTGGAATATGTTATATATGCATTATCTACCTTGTATAAATATATTCCTACGGATTTTATGGCTATTTTCGGAATTATTTCAAGAACCCTTGGGGTTGACTTCGGTTAATTTGGGGATTTTCCGATTGTTGTTGCTGTAAACATGAATTGTGGATTCCTATGGGATTATTGATATCATTGAAGTGTTTTGATGGTCCGAAATACTCATTTTGGTGTTGGTTTCGATATATTCGGGATTGAATATTTTCGAAGTTGTGTGGTTGGTTACGTATTCGTTAGAATGCCCCTATGAGTTTGATTATCATTGTATCGACTTTTGGGTTAGTCGTGTTTTGTTGCTTGACACGTGTATTGATCGGTTGTTGGTAATTATTGTTATTCAAGGTTGTTCGATCGATCGGTATCTCGATTAGGACGTTGTTCGTGGAAGGACATTGTCATCGGTATTGTGTAAGTTAACTCATACTCGGTTAAAAGGATACTCATTCCTTTTGTTGTTGATTGCTCATAATCATAACTCATTCATCATGGTATTAATCATATTGAGGCCTGTAATTGTCGAATAATCATTTCATTCACGAGGAACGACGGTTCCAAATCATTTCATTGGGTTATCAATCAAGTCACTATTATTTTCATCTCGGTGAGTCATCTTGGCCTTGTCGAATTATTATTCATTGATATTCATTGTGGTCATTCTCGTTCATATGACCTTCTGGGTTCATATTGCGCGGTCGGGTGTGGCTGTGTGGAATTTTTAGTCGGGCACACGATGGTCATGTATTGGATTCACCGATACATTGGACCGTACAGACGGTAACGCTTACCTCCGTGAGACTAATTAGGTACAAGGACGGGTGTGTCCGGTCATTCGTCTTGTACACTTGCACAGAATATTACGGGCGTACTATGATACTCCTCTTCAGCGTAATTCATAACTAAGGATATTTCATAACTTCAGTTAATTCATGATTGTGTATTTTCAACCCTTGAGGATTGTTGTTCTGTGTAACTGACCCCGTTGGGGGATTTTGTTTTCAGGTCACGGCAAGGCAAAGGCACGGGAAGATCATGTTGACGGCGAGGAGTCCCAGTGATACTAGTAGGGGACCCCAATCATTCCGTTTGTTTCAGTTATTTCAGTCATTTCAGTTATTCTGTCATTTGTATTTTCCGCTGCAAATTCTGTTTGAGATGTTTAACTGTTCAAGGTGGTGTATTTTATCTCCATATAAAATATACTAGTATTCGATTTTGTCCTGGTGTGTTGTACTTAAACTCCTCATCGGAGTACTTGGTAATATAATGTGGTTCGGTACTACAATTATATTATTTAATTCACCATTTTCATTTGCCTGGTGGGTCCCAGTCAGGGATTCACGGCACTGTAATATCCGCCTAGTTTGGGGTGTTACAACCTCTACAATCACGAGAAAAATTTCGGACCTAAATGAATACTAAGCAGAAACAGAAATCACTGACTACAACGCGACTAGAACTCGACCGTTTCTTCAGAGAGAAAAACAGTGTCGTAAAATCAGTATTACACAAATAGAAGCACGAAAAATTCATGAATAGAGAAAAATCAAGACAAGCAAGGCTATCGAAAAAATAACGCAAAGTAATGAAAAGTGCAACAAAATTAGTACAGCAATGAATGTAGCAACAGAAAGTAAACCCCCCCAAACTTAGGACGTACATTGACCTCAATGGACAAAATATAATATGCAATAGAATGAGAAGGTCAAGTACTCCCCTCCAGTCCTCTCACGAACTGGTGCCGGCATCATCCGGTGAGGAGGGTGGTGTGGCTGGCCGAGTGGGTGCAATAAATGGCTCGTCTGGATGCATGATATGGGCCGTCCATGCGGCAAGGTGCTCCTGATGGTAGGCGTCCCTCGCTGCCAGACGACTCGCCTCTCGTCGGTTGGCCCGGCGGGCCTGCTCTCGCATCTCAGCTCTGACGGCAGCAATAATGCTCTCTCGCTCCGTCCGCTGCTCCTCTCGCATGGCAGCCAGCATACTCTCCCTCTCTCTCCTCATCTCATCTCTCTCTCTCCACATATCCTCTCTCATATCCTCTCTCTCTCTCCTCAGATCCTCCCTCAGCCCATCAAACATCTCCTGAAATCTCTCTGTCAGGCGGCGGTCCTGCATCTGCCTGCCCCTCTGTCAGCAAAAGAGGCTCGGGGGACCCCTCGTGGGCCTCATCCAGTAGAAATCCTCTACCCCAAGCGTGCGCCGGCGCTCCTCCCCACTGGTCAAAATGTGAGATGATACGGTGGTCGATCGGGGCCTGGGGAGCAAGCATCGGCTCGTCGTCCGACCATGTCAGCCCCGACTGCCGGCACAGAGCGCAGATAAGAGAGGGGTGCTTCAACCCCGTCTTGGCCCCTCACTGAATGCACTGAAATATAGATCGGACCAAAAGAGGGGCCACATCGAACCGCAGCCCGGATGTGATAGCATATAGTGTCCGGGCGCGGGAGAGAAAAACAGTGCGGATCTGAGAAGTGGGGTCTATACGAGCGCAAATAAAATATAGCCAGGCACGCCCGAGCCGACTGAGGCTCGAGCTCTTGAAATGGAAAGTGGAAGAACCCGGTGCTCGCTGCTCCCAGTCGGAGTCGGGCTGCGTGATAGTCTCGAGCAGAGCCTCCTTCGTGAGGCTAGTCATAACTCGGTCATAGGCCGACTCATCTACCACCGGAAGCCCAAACAACCTCCGAATAGCAGCTGTGGAAAAATCAACTGTAACACCTCGGACATCGACCTGAGTCCGAGTGTCTGACGGCTGCAACATCTGGCCTGCTCGAATATGCTTCAATAGCGCGCTGACATAGAACTCCTACACTATCGATATAACTGCTGGCTCGGGGGGTGCAGCAAATCGGGCCCACCCCATCTCATCTATGATCGTAAGCAGTTCCCCGTCTTGGGGGGCTGGAGTAAATCCCCTTTCTAGAATAAGAGGTCGCGGCCGAATCTTCTCATTGAAGATTTTGTGGATTTCAGGGTCGGAAAACTGGTGCCCCTCCGACTCGGCGCGACTACGAGAGGTTTTCCCTCGAGTGGGGGATGACTGAGTCCTGGCCCTCTTGTTCAGCTTCTTAGTCCTAGCCATAATGATTCCTGAAAAAAATTTAAACATCGAAGGTTACTTACTCAAAATAATAATGAGAATAATCATCACTCGGCTAAGGATATCCCGCCGTAAATCAGAAATTTTTACGAGATAGCACAACCGTGAGAGAAAAATGAATTTGAACCATAACGTTTAAACTAGACGTACGGGTGAGGGTTGCTGTAATTCCAGAACGAATGCGTTGCACAAAGATTCAAAAGATTGCCTTAACAAAGAAAATTTTTCATTTAGACATTTCATCAAACACCTAATGGGCAAGAGTTTACTTGAAGAACAAACATGGCAGTAGCTCGATTAAATACCCAAGAACAAAAACACGAATCATTCACCATCAAAACGACATACTCAATTCATCAATAATCCAAAATAACCATGAAAATTCGATTAAAACCACCATGTCATCCACTAAACCATCCTAGAACTTTTGAAGGAAATAAACATATTCAATCCATCAAATGCATAGCACAACTTCAAATTTAAATTCATAGAACAATTTGATATTAGAGATTCGAACATACCTTGCTTGGTTTGTGAAAAGTACAAGAAAATCTCAAGAAGAAAACTAGCAGAAGAACTCGGCCGATCGCGCGCGCAAGGGGAGGGAAGGGAAGAAAGAAAAGTAATCTTGGGTGGCCGGCCGAATGCGGGTTATAAATTACCTGGCCCTTTCAAATTCCGCATGGTGTGCCGCGGCACAGCTCAAGTGAGCCGCGGCACCGTGTACAGTCCCTTTTTACCTGTTCGCATGTTTTGTCGTGGGCCGCGGCTCAGGTTTCGTGTGCCGCGGCTCAGTGCTCAAGTGTGCCGCGGCTCAGTAATGTTGTGCCGCGGCACAGAGTACAGTTTGTTTAGCCCTCCCTTTCGATCTGTGTGTGCCGCGGCTCACAATACTTGTGCCGCGGCTCAGTATTGAATTTCTCCCCCGGGATTTTTCCTGCACAGAATTTTGAGAAGAACATGTCAAAAGCGAGAGGTAGAAGCAAATCAAAGCATAAATTGATGAAAAATAAAAATTCAAGAATGCAAGAAAACTATAGAAACGCAAAAATCTACAACTACGAAATCGGGTTTCCTCCCGAGAAGCGCTAAGTTTATAGTCTTCAGCCGAACCTATTTAAAAAAAATCAGTTCGCTTTTCGCAAACTCCATTTGGTTTCCGCCCCGTTCATCGAACCGTTAATATGGTTTTTAAAATTTTGACCATCGGTCATTAACGATTCGATTTTTGGTTTGGACACCCAATGTTGGTTGCGGAAAGGTTTTGACGTGAACAACTTCCCAAAACACCCGTTTTTCTCATGACTAGATGTCCGTTTGATTTCCAGCTTATTTCCTTCTTTCAAAAATGACTTTATGACCCCAGCAGACTTGTCCGAGTGCTCGAGAAATGCTACTCGTTCTACATCTTTCTTAAAAATTGGGCCATCTGACACAGAATCTGAATTTTTCGACCGACGATGTTTTCGGTGTTTTTCTTTTGCAACGGCCTCCACACTTTCACTTTGAGAGCTTTTCTCAACACCTCCCGGACATGGAAAAGATTTGAACACTTGGAACGTGACATGATCCTCTTGAACCCGCAGAGTTAATTCTCCTTTTTCCACGTCAATAAGAGTTCTGCCAGTCACCAAAAATGGTCGTCCCAAGATAATCGGGATATCTTCATCTTCCTCCATGTCGAGAACAATAAAATCCGCTGGAAAGATAAATTTATCCACTTTTACTATCACATCCTCAATCACTCCTCTCGGATACTTAATAGATCGATCCGCTAATTGCAAGGAGACCGTCGTCGGCTTTGCTTCTCCAATTCCCAGCTTCTTAAAAATCGACAGAGGCATGAGGTTAATACTAGCACCGAGATCGCATAATGCCTTATTAAAAGAAAGATTCCCCATGGTGCACGGTATGTTGAAACTTCTCGGATCTTTCAATTTTGGTGGAAGCTTCTTTTGAAGAATCGCGCTGCATTCCTCCGTCAAGGCGACTATTTCAAACTCCTCGATTTTTCTTTTCTTTGACAATATCTCTTTCATGAATTTAACGTAGCTTGGCATTTGTTCCAATGCGTCGGCAAATGGAATGTTAATATAAAGCTTTTTGAACACGTCGAGGAACTTAGAGAATTGCTTGTTTGCCTTCTTCTGCTGTAATCTCTGCGGAAACAGGACGGGTGGCACATATGCCTTCGGGTTATCCGGAAACGTTATCGAGGGTCTCCAATCTTGTGACTCCTCCGTCGCTAAATTTTTCCTCTCCTCAATTTCACTCCTCTTTTCACACCTCTCGGGATGGTCACATACCTCCTTCCCGCTTCTCAAACTGATTGCATTTAGACTCTCTCTAGGATTTGTCTCGGTTGTACTTGGCAATGCTCCCTCCGGGCGGGCTGTCAACACATTGGAAATTTGGCCCAGCTGGACTTCCAAGTTGCGAATGGAAGCGGAATGATTCTGCAATGTCGCTTCAGTACGGGTCATGAATTGACTCGTATTCGCTGCTAATTTCGCAATTGCTTCCTCGAGAGAAACTTTTGGAGCGGGAGGGGGCTGCTGTTGGTTCTGAGCGAACTGAGGCTGGTTTGAGTTCTGTCCGTTTCTCCACGAAAAGTTTGGATGATTACGCCACCCCGGATTATACGTGTTGGAGTACGGATTATTTTGCCGGTTTCCGTTTCCTACAAACTGAGCTTGTTCAATTTGGGGCTGCTCGAACGGATTTCCGACTTGACATTCCGCGCTAGGGTGGGATCCGTTACACTAATTGCAAGTCCCAATGGTAACGGGGGAAGGAGAATGCGAAAATGCTTGGAGCTGCTGCGTTAATGCTGCGACTTGGGCTGACAATGTGGATATTGGGTCATTACTAGAGATTTCCATAACTCGCTTCGGCGTTATTCGTTCGGATGGCCATTGATAAGCATTAGCGGCCATAGCTTCCAACAACGAGTGTGCCTCGGCCATAGTCTTTCCCATCAAAGCCCCACCGGCGGCTGCATCCACGAGAGTGCGTGTAGAAGCACTTAAACCATTGTAGAACGTCTGAATTTGAAGCCAGTCTGGAAGGCCGTGATGTGGGCATCTCCGTAACAAATCTTTGTATCGCTCCCACGCCTCGTGGAGCGATTCCATATCATACTGACCAAAGGTGGTGATCTCGTTTCTCAATCTCGCCGTCTTAGAAGGTGGGAAGAATTTAGCAAGGAAGGCTTGCGCTAACTCTGCCCATGTTGTGATCGACCCCGGTAAGGAATTCACCAAAATTTCGCTTTATCCCTCAAAGAGAAAGGAAAAGCCGTGTCGGATAGCATCGTCGGTGACACCATTGTTCTTCAACGTGTCACAAATCTCAAGGAAAGAAGCAATATGAGCGTTTGGGTCGTCATTCGGCAATCCAGAATTGGCTACTTTGCACCATCTGAATGATCGCAGGCTTGATCTCGAAATTGTTCGCCTGGATAGTGGGGCGCCGAATTCCCGAAAAATTAGCATTAATTTGCGGCATGGCATAGTCTCGAAGTGCCATTTCCGGTTGAGCTTGCTGCACAATATTATTTCCTCCTTGAATTTCGATATTTTCGGCCATGGTCACCGTCGTCTGTAACTCTCGTTTCTCCTTCTTGTTCCTTCGAAGAGTGCGCTCGAGCTCGGTATCCACAGGTAGTAGGCCTTCGTTACCGAGTTTTCTCATGCACTATGCGAAAGATCCTGAAAGGAAAAATAAATAAATAAAATTAAATACACAAAAATAAGTAAAATAAAAACGTTCAAACTAAGACTAGAAATACTGAAATCGATATTAGCAAAAATTTCAGGTCCCCGGCAACGGCGCCAAAAACTTGTTGCGATATTTGTTGAACGCAAGTCAACATTATCGTATACAAGTAATAAAGTGATGAGTGAGTATCGTTCCCACGAGGACTGAATCACTAACTACCGATTTTTATGTATTATAGTTTTATTTGAACAATCGAACTTGGGTTTTTGCAATTAATTACTAAAAGAATTAATAAAAGACTAGATAGTAAAAAATGATCGCTTGGAGAAAGAAAATCAAATGATAAATAAGTCTAGGATTCTGAATCCACCTCGGTTTATCCGAATTTACTCTCGATTATCTGAAGTTAACGATTTTCCCAATTTATTGAAGGCGAAGATTGCTAATATATTCTACCGCCTCTCCTCTGATTCCAAGATTTTCCAATCTCCCCAAAGATCCAAAGATGATTAATTAGGGTCTTAAACCCTTATTTATATCTTTTCACAGTCTCCAAATCGCGTCCGTATGAGTAGGTCGAGAACTGGCTTCAAAACGGCCCAAATCCGCGCGGAGCATACAAAAACCGCCTAGTGTGCCGCGACGCACTAAATCTGTGCCGCGGCACATGGCCTTCAGCTGGATGCCTGGGCGCCATTTAATTCATATGTGCCGCGGCTCACCCAGACTGTGCCGCGGCACAGAGTACAGTCTACTTTGTGCCCGCTGGTTGTCTTCCTGTGCCGCGGCCCTGCTTCCTTGTGCCGCGGCTCACGGCCAAAATTTGCCGTTTTCGCCCGTTTCGCCTCGTTTTAGCTTCCGGACTCCAATCTCCTGACAAACATACAAAATTAAGGCATTAAAAGCTCATTTAAGCAAATTCACTCTCCAAAATAATACAAAATAATGATAAATAAGCGTATAAAAATATGCCTAACATTAGGTTCAAGAAGGTTATTTCATTCTTCTAATGATCAACAAGGGTTTCTTAAAACATTTTATTGTAATTATTCCAACAAGTCATTTACATTACAATGAAACAAGGACTATTATTATTCCAATGGTGTTATTAGTCTAGCAAGGAGAGTGTGGTTTCACTAAACATGATCATCATCATTCAAAACACCAAGAACACATCATTACAAATCCCCTAATCATCATATTCATCATTAAGTTTGTTGGAAGCTTAACTATAAACATGTTTAGCTTGATTAATTCATCACTAGGTGGAGTATACTTAATCACTATCATTATAATTACGAGATTATATGGTTAAATCGTATAACATACCTTCAGAATTGAAGAACAATACACCAAAACCACAGGAACACAATCTATGCTTCAAGAATGACTCCAACTTCCAATCAACAAGCTCCAAAATCAAAATGTAAATCTCAAACACAAGTTGGAAGAAGGTAATTTTGATCTAGGGATGAAGGGGGATGATTATATGGGTGAAAAATTAGAGGTTGGACGTGCAAAATGAAAGACACAAGTTGTCTTTTTATAACAGCACAGTTCGTTACGTACGTTATCACAAGAGGATAACGTACGTTAACAGCTTTACGTACGCTACACAAAAAGTGTTACATACGTAAGCTAAGTCCAGAGGCTGCTGGACTGAAATACGTACATCATTACGTACGCTCCCGCTTGAAGCTTTACGTACGTAATGTAGGTCAACTAGGTTGCCTCCAAAAGATCAGATATTCGAATCCCGTCCGGCCCCACACGCCGAAAGTTGAGAGCGGATACGATTACACTGGTTACGTACGTAACAGGTACCTCTTTACGTACGTAAAGGCCTTAAAATAACGTACATTATGCCTAAGGATTAGCGTACGTTAGGCTCAGGTTTAATAGCTCAAAAATGTACTTATCTATACAACGTTGAGAATTCAATCATAGTGCGAGTGATCGTTATTATTATGTCTATTTATGATATATTCCAACATCAATAAACATTACACAAATGCAACAAGACTACAACAATATTGACTTATCCGAATAATACAACAGTAAGTAAGAATTTCCGTCGGATATTACAGTTTCAAACCGACAAAACATCTTCAACACAATCAAAAATCCAATATGAATATCCAAATTCGTGATTTCAACAACCACTAATCAAAAACACCCAAATCCAACTCAATATTCAAAGTGTTCTTGAATAACCTTTCAATAATCCGATGAATATTCATACATACTCATAATCATATGTATATCTCTTCATACAAAATGATTATAACGTCCAAAACATCATATCTCAACACAAAATCGAAATCAAAGAGGTTTGATGAATATTACCTTTGAAGATCCAAACACTTTGATCCGATGAAATCACGTTAGATCGACTATCCAAGCTTCACAACCGAATGAAGATGATGAAAAACGAGTACTCAAGTGATTGATGATGAAAAATCTCTCCCAAAAACCCTTTCTCTCAGAAGTAGGATGAAGAAATGGTGAAAATGAGAAAAAACCCGTCGGTCCACTTATATAAGTCCCAGGGACGCACGACCAACCCGCACGACCAAGTGTCCATGCGTCCGGTCGTGCGTGAGGCTTCAGCCGGTTACTGCTCTTGGCGCACGAGCACCGCGCACGAGCAACAACTCGTGTGGCCTGCTCGTGCAGCCCTGACAAACGCTGGGCCTCCCGCCCAGTACAGCCGCAACACACGAGCACCACGCCCGAACAGTTGCTCGTGTGGCCTGCTCGTGCGGCACTGACTCGACCACTGGGCCTCCTTCCCAAGATGGCCAAACACACGGCGCCGCGCACGAGGCGATTGCTCGTGTGGCTCGCTCGTGGCACCGACTCGACTGGTCTCCCGCCCGCCCGGCCGCAACGCACGAGCGCCACGCATGACCAGATGCTCGTGCGGCCTTCTCGTGCGGCCCTGCTCGACAAGCAGTTCAGCCTATAACGATGCACCGAGTACAAAAATCACAGAATTCGAGAAGTACAGGGGCAAAAGCACGAGTAACACAATTATTACGCCGAACGGTGAACACGATTGAATGAGTATGAATGATGAGTGATTATTGATGAATGAAAATTACTGAGTGACAATTACTGATTGATAATTACTGAATAAAAATGACTGAATTACAACCGGGTATTACAAATTTCAATTTGAACCGATTAAGTTCAAATCTCAAATTGATTAAGTTCAATTTCAATTTGATCAAGTTCGGTTTGAACTGATCAAGTTCAATTTGAACCGATTAAGTTCAAATTTCAAATCGATTAACTTCAAATTCAATTTGAACCGACTATGTTCAAATTTCAAATCGATTAAGTTCAATTTCAATTTGAACCGATTAAGTTCAAATATCAAATTGATTAAGTTCAAATTTCAAATCGATTAACTTCAAATTCAATTTGAACCCACTAAGTTAAAATTTCAAATCGATTAAGTTCAATTTCAATTTGAACCGATTAAGTTCAAATCTCAAATTGATTAAGTTCAAATTTCAAATCGATTAACTTCAAATTCAATTTGAACCGACTAAGTTCAAATTTCAAATCGATTAAGTTCAATTTCAATTTGAACCGATTAAGTTGAAATCTCAAATTGATTAAGTTCAAATTTCAATTTGAACTGATTAAGTTCAAAATTTAAATCGATTAAGTTCAATTTTCAAATTGATCAAGTTCGGTTTGAACCGATCAAGTTCAATCTGAACCGATTAAGTTCAAATTTCAAATCGATTAACTTCAAATTCAATTTGAACCGACTAAGTTCAAATTACAAATCGATTAAGTTCAATTTCATTTTGAACCGATTAAGTTCAAACAGAAATTGACGCAATTAGGTTGAAAAAAATGCGCTTAAGTAATTATGGACAACCCACATTTTTTTATTAGAACGGGATTGGCGCAATTGGTCTAGGGTTCGATTTGCACCAGGCTCGTAGCAATATTTTTTTCCCCATTTTTCTGTTTTTATGACATATAAATGAATTGTTTTTGGTGGATTTAACGCGGATGCCACTACCGGACAACGTGGCAAGGGCTCTATCAAATTTCCCTGAGGTACATGGTTCGACTCTCGTGCGGAGCATTTTTTTTTTTCAGTTTTTATGTTTTCATTACATATAAATGAATTGCTTTTGCATTATTTAACGCGGATGCCACTACCGGACAAGGTGGCAAGGGATCTATCACATTTTCCTGAGGTACATGGTTCGACTCTCGCCAGGCGCGGAGCATTTTTTTTCCAATTTTTTGGTTTTTATTACATATATAAATGAATTATTTTTGCTTGATTTAACGCGGATGCCACTACCGGACAAGGTGGCATGGGCTCTATCAAATTTCCCTGAGGTACATGGTTCGACTCTCGCGCGGAGCATTTTTTTTCCAGTTTTTATGTTTTCATTACATATAAATGAATTGTTTTTGCATGATTTAACGCGGATGCCACAACCGGACAAGGTGGCGAGGGATCTATCAAATTTCCCTGAGGTACATGGTTCGACTCTCGCACTAAGCATTTTTTTTCCAGTTTTTATGTTTTCATTATATAAAAATGAATTGTTTTTGCATGATTTAACGCGGATGCCACTACTGGACAAGATGGCAAGGGATCTATCACATTTCCCTGAGGTACATGGTTCGACTCTCGCCAGGCGCGGAGCATTTTTTTTTTCCAGTTTTTCGGTTTTTATTACATATATAAATGAATTGTTTTTGCTTGATTTAACGCGGATGCCACTACCGGACAAGGTGGCAAGGGCTCTATCAAATTTCCCTGAGGTACATGGTTCGACTCTCGTGCAGAGCATTTGTTTTTTCCAGTTTTTATGTTTTCATTACATATAAATGAGTTGTTTTTGCATGATTTAACGCGGATGCCACTACCGGACAAGGTGGCAAGGGATCTATCACACCTACCTGAGGTACATGGTTCGATTATCCCTGAAAACAATTAGCTTATTTTTTTTATTGCACACTTTTTTTATCAATTTTTTTTATCTGGAATCAAAAACCTACCTACTCCGCAGCCTCCGCTACTCGAAAATTCCCATTCCATTCTCTCTCACCAGCCGAGACTGGTTGTTCCACCTCCTTTTTTTCGTCACACAAGCAAAGCAATCACACAAACAACTCCTCCTGTCACCGCCACAACTCCCTCTCATCACGTCACTCTCTGGTCGCTGTCACTCTCCCGTCATAGACCCACCACTACCGTCTACATTAGTAAGTATTGTTATGTTCCTTTTGTACACATCGTTCTAAAAAATTCGTGTTTATGATTCTGTAATTGAAAATGTCTTGATTATGCTGTAATTGAACATTTGTTTTGCGATTCCTTCTTGTAAATTATGTCAATTTTTTGGTAAAATTAGCTAGTTGGTTTATATTGAGTTTATATTGGTTTTTGTTGCCAAATTGGTTTTTGTTGCCAAATTGAGGTATACTTGCCATTTCTTAATTGATTTCAAGTATATTGTATCACATTGTTTGAGTTGTGGTAAAGCCCCTACTTGAATACTCCAGAACGCCTCACTGGACCCTTAAACTACGATCGGGTGACCTGCAGGGACTACAACCACAAAGCTCCTGCTCCTGTCAAATTGCTGCTCGGATAAGTGGGACACATTTATAAACATGGACAAGTCTTGGATGGGAACTAATAGGACCAACAAATCTTATGTTGATGGAGTAGCAGCATTTGTTGGTTATGCAGTACACAACTTACAGAAGATGGGGAACATCGACCCACGAGTTGATAAACAACATCTTTTAATGCCATGTCCGTGTACCAAATGTTTAAACCACATAGAACATAAATTGGAGGAAGTGCAGTTCCATTTATTCAGAAATGGGATTGATCTAAGCTACACAAACTGGACTAAACATGGAGAAAATGATGAGCCATCAATAAGTGCCCAAAAACCTGTTAATGCTACAACAGAGTTTGTTGACGACACAGATTTTGCTTCAGATAATCCAACAGATGGCCCAGCAACAGTAGAAATGGTTAATGCTACAAAAGATAATTTTGATTAGGATGACCTTGTCAAGTTTCAAGAACTATTATTAGACGCAGAGAATCCTCTTTACGAAGGATGTCCTGACTTCACCAAGTTGTCCGCAATAGTTAAACTACTCAACTTGAAGGGTAAGTACGGATGTTTTGATAAGTTCTTTACTGAATTACTAGGATTGATAAAAAAGATGCTACCTGCTGGTAACGAAATGGTGGAAAAAACTTATCAAGCCAAAAAAATTATGAAATTGATGGGATCAGGATACAAAAAGATACATGTATGTATCAACAACTGCCTTCTTTACTGGAAGGATGACAAGGATTTGACTGCATGTCGAACTTGTGGGATATCAAGATGGAAGGTGGATAATAAGACACATAAAGTGTATGAAAACATTCCAGCAAAGGTAATGTGGTACTTTCCAATTATACCAAGACTGCAATGACTATTTAAGATACAAATTATTTCAGAAGATTTAAGATGGCACGCGACACGGAGGATAACAGATGGTGTGTTACGTCACCCCACAGATTCACAGGCATGGTGTACCATAGATGAAAAATTCCCCGAAATTGCTGAAGATCCAAGAAATCTACGGCTAGGAATATCGGCTAATGGGGTTGACGTCAACAGAGGAAATAGGCATCACAGTGTATGGCCAGTTTTAACTGTCATATACAACCTTCCTCCATGGTTGTGTATGAAAAGAAAGTTTATCATGCTTTCGGTATTAATATCAGGATACCCGGGAAATGATATCGATGTTTTTTTAGAACTGTTGGTTGATGATCTACATATCTTATTCGAGACAGGGGTTGATACATATGATGCTTACACAAAAGATAACTTTAATCTACGTGCCGTTGTGTTATGGACAATAAATGATTATCATGCACTTGGTACATTATGTGGCTGCACGTACAGTGGATTCAAAGGTTGTGTAGTATGTGGGAAAGATACAAACTGTGTTGGACTTTCTACCTCATCCAAGCAAAGTTATGTTGGTCACACACGATATCTACCATATAACCATCCGTTCAGAAAGCAAAAGAAGGCATTTAATGGACAACAAGAATTTCTCCCGGCTCTAATTCCAATGACC
Organism: Orobanche coerulescens; assembly: GCA_033398695.1. Taxonomy (NCBI): domain Eukaryota; kingdom Viridiplantae; phylum Streptophyta; class Magnoliopsida; order Lamiales; family Orobanchaceae; genus Orobanche; species Orobanche coerulescens. Next base: position 69,238,706 of record CM065810.1, read on the forward strand.
AGGGAACAAATATACAACGAGGTACAACATATTGAAAATAAGTGGGGAAAAGGAAAAGGATCAAACAATAAGGCATCAGAAAACCAAGAAGATACGAGAGGCAGAGGTGGGAATATTCGAAAGCAGAAAAGAAACACAACAGAAGAAGAGGGTAGTTCAAGGCAAGTAAACGAACAAAACAGTGCGTATTGGAAGAAATTCAACATTTGGTTTCGAAAACTTAGGTATTGGAGGCATAATTCTGTTCCACATTGTATTGATTTTATGCATGTAGAAAAGAATGTTGCTGAGAGGCTAGTCGTAACTTTGCTACATGTTCCGGGAAAGACGAAAGATGGAGTGAATGATCGATTGGATCTGGCTGAGTTGGGGGTAAAACCAGAGTTGATTGCTATGCAAGAAGAAGACAAAACAACACTACCTCCAGCAGGTTGCACATTAACCAATGCTAAAAAAGTGACCTTTTGTGAAACGTTACACAACATCAGGGTACCACAAGGCTATTGTTCAAATTTCTCTAGTTTGGTCAACCTAAAGGATAGGAAGCTCATTGGTCTTAAATTGCATGACTATCACATGATAATGCAAGAGTTTTTGCCCATTGCAATACATTCAATCATGCACCCACCCACACGATATGCTATTATCAGGTTTTGCTTTTTCTTTAAATCGATATGTAGCAAAGAAATCGTATTGCAAAAACTAGATCAGATCCAAGCAGAACTGGTAGTGACACTCTGCCTACTCGAGAAGTTCTTTCCTTTGGCATTTTTTAATATTATGATACATTTGACTGTGCACCTAACTAGGGAGGTAAAATTATGTGGTCCCATATGCTTTCGGTGGATGTATCCCTTCGAAAGATGTATGAAGGTTATTAAAGGACATGTGCGAAACAGAAATAGACCAGAGGGATGCATTGCTGAGGAGACTATTGCGGAAGAAATAATAGAGTTTTTAAGCGAATATCATAAATACATGGAAACTATTGGTCTCCCACATGATAAACATGAAACTGATGAAAATGAGGAAGGAAAGCCATTGTCGGCCGGCAAATCAAGTAAAGTTTCTGCGGAACTCTTTCAGAAAGCACATTTGTATGTAATACATAATATAGATGAAATTGTACCGTATATCGAGTAAGTATTACTAACACATGTCTATTTCGTTACTTAAAATGTTATATCAAATATAATAATCAAAGACATTGTTTCAGGAGACACAAGCAAGTTTTGAATACAAAAAACCCGGGTAAACGAATAACATTTCTGGATAATGAGCACAGTAAATCTTTTGCTAAGTGGTTACGTAAAGAGGTAATTAATCGTATGTTATTTATAATTGTTTGTTTGTTGTTCATTCAATTAGAAGCTAATATATCCTTGTAGTGAAATTCAGGTTGAGAGAGAGTTAGCGATCTCCAAAGAAAGTGCATCAAAACCTGTAAGGTGGATAACATATGGACCACGCGCCACCATAGTGAAATACGATGCATATAACATCAATGGGTATACCTTTCGTACGAAATGTCATGATGGCAAAGTTTACCAGAATAGTGGGGTTAGTGTTGAGGCAATAGATCTGCACATATCTAAAGAAGTTGCAACCATAAGACAAGCATTTTATTATGGGGTTTTACAAGAGATATGGGTACTAGATTACCGTTTCAGGCAAATTCCTCTTTTCAAATGTGATTGGATTAATCACAGAGCTGGTGGTGTGAAATGCGATACTCTTGGGTATACATTGGTTGACATGAATAATTTAGGCCACAAGGTTGATCCGTTCATATTAGCCTCACAAGCACGACAAGTTTTTTATGTGAAAGACCAGATAGATAAAAAATTGTCTATTGTCTTTAAGACACCTCCTAAGAATTACAAAGATACGTATGACGAAGTCGATGAGCAATTTAGTACCGTCATTCACCAGCGCAATGATAACATATTGCCACGTGCAAATCAACGTGACTTGGGTAATGAATCACGAGATGACTACTATCGAACCGACTGTGGAGGTGTTGTTATATGAAAATCCAAGTGAACCATGTCATGCTCAAGTTGTCACACTCTACCTTTATCATATTTCACCTGTTCTTTTAAAGCATATAGACATTCGATTTTTTGTACTTGTGTAAGGATTTATGTTTGTACTGTGCAGAACCTTTTTAAGCTTTTGTTTTGCTGCAAATACTCTTGTGACAGATTTGATTTTATCTATTAATTTTTCACTTCCTGTTTGGTTTATATGTTTGTATACGAGGCTTTCAAACCCGGGCGATGCCCCGTATGAGTCATGAAGTTGCTTGTTGGGATTTGAAGTTATCTTAATGCTGTTGGAATTACTGCTGCTCAGTTGAAGTTACTGCTGCTCTGCTGGACTAGTGCTGCTCAAGAAGTTCAAGGAAAATATGCCAGGTAGTTAGTGCTGCTAGTATAAATGTTAATGATGCTAGTGGAAGTTAATGCTTCTCAGACAGTTGAACTAAAACACTAATTGTCAAAAAGCCCTATACCATTAACAAATTGTGTACTTGGGCTTGAAAATGCTAAAACCTGGGATGCTATTAAAGGCAAGACCTTTGGAGTGAAGATACCCCCAACAATGACTTCTGCTGAAGTGAAGATAGGGAAGAGGAACCTTAGAAGTTGAAAGTGATGTTAATCTACTTTATGATGTTATGTATATTGGTATTTTGGTCCGTATGTAATGGTAGTAGATGTTAATCTACTTTTAAAACCATATGCCTATAACTAAATTTATGATGTTAGAATGGTTTGTGTTTGGTTAATGAAGTCAGGATGTTATCTTCTAAATTGTGTTATCTGCTTATTTGATTGACAAATGTGTGTTTTAATTAGGATGTTATCTGCTTATTCTTAATTTTCTTTTGCAGAAATAATTCAGATAAGCTCAGACAGCTCAGAAGACAGGAAAGGGACGATACGAAATAAGACAAGGCTTTGTGTACCTTCTTGCTGGATATTGTTGCTATCTTTCGGGTTTAAACTTAGCTCCTTATAAAGGTTTTTATGCTATGGCTTCCATAGGTGTTGTATCATTTGTTTTCAGAATTATATAAAGAAGAAACCGAAGGAATGGAGAACCATATTATAGTAGTAGAAAGCATTCTCATCGACATTGAAAACGGTTTGTTCTCTAGAACTTTTATGTTATATTGATTTATGATAGTGAGTTGTCTGGATTTGAATGACTATGGCCTTAGAATTTTGATGATACCGGTGTTTTCAGAAAGGAGAAAGGAAAAACAAAGTGTAAGATGTGCAAGTTTCACTAGAGTTGCTTAATTCCATTATTGATTAGTGATGTAGTAGATGTTTAGGCTTTCATCGTGAGAAATTCTATTGTGATCCTTACTTGTCTTATGTGCACAAAGGGGCTGTAACTATCCTTCGGTTCAACAAGACAGGATCATTGCTTGCATCCGGAAGCAAGCACAATGACATTGTCTTATGCGATGTTCTTGGTGAAGTTGGATTTTTTTGTCTCCGTGGCCATCGTGATCAGGTAATAACATCATACTGGTGTTTGATTCTCGTTTTAGTTATTTTTTCTTTATAATAAAAAGAGACTTATATATGTTTTCTTCCATTTTAGCAACCTTCTTACATTTGTTTTCTTCAAAAGAGCAGCATACTTGGGATTTTGCTGCTACAAAATTTATACCGCTTAAAATGGAACAAATCAGATGCATGTTGCTATTTTAATCAATGGAAATAGTGAACATATATCCGAAACTGAACAAATGTAGATTGTTGCTATCTGCAATTGTCTAAGATTGAATGACCTCAAAAGTTGTTTCTCATGATGTTTCTTTCTTGTGTAATCTAAAGTATATAGCTTTTTCTTGGATCTGCTTTTAGATTGTAGGTTACTGATCTTGCCTTCTTGGATTCAACTTGTTAGTGCCTCCAAGGACAAGTTTTTAACGGTTTGGGATCTTGACACCAAACATTGTACACAGATTATTGGTGGCCATCACAGTGAAGTGTGGCCATTAGATGTTGATCCTGATCAGAGGTACTTGGTCATTAGATCAGCAGATTTGGAGCTCCGATTTTATAATATAAAGCATGAAAATGAGTTTAGAATGTCGAACACGATAGAAAACATTGTTGTATCTATATACATTGCACTCACTATGTCTAGTATTATCGATTTTAGGTACTCATTGGAGTGACTTTATAGCTTTGAATTTATGAATGATTAATAAAATTTGAGTTGAATGTATTTTGGCTTCCTATTCCTAGTTACATTTTATTTACGCGTACTTAATATGATGCTATATCAAATCTGTTTGGAGTGGAAAAGAACAATACCAAATACACGCTTGGAATAATTGTTAAAAGTGTGCCAAATGATCTTTTTAATTGGCATAAAACTAAACCACATATTTTTGGTCGTTAGATAATTATGTGCCAAATTATTTGGCACAAAAATTTAATTTGTGCCAAATTATTAGGCATGGGGATTGGATCGTACCAAATAAGCATTTGGCACAAAATAGAAAGTGTGCAAATGTGCATTTAAAACGGTAAATTACTAACTGTGCCAAATACCAACTCGCACATAGCATTTGGCACGGCTTTTTGAGTATTTGGCACAGTTTTAAACCCTCCCAAATACCCATTTTTCTTGTAGTGTAAAAGTGTTAATAAGTGTGACCATATGCTGTTTAAAGTGAAGAAATGTGTATTTTGTGTGACTGTTGATCATCCAGTGGTCACATGAATTTTATGTTTGTGTGGCCTTTTGTAATATTTAGTCACACAAAGCATGTTTGTTTTGGGTATTTAGTCACATACAATTAAGCATAAAGTGGCCAAAAGTGTTAATAAGTGTGACCATATGCTGTTTAAAGTGAAGAAATGTTTATTTTGTGTGACTATTGATCATCCGATGGCCACATGAATTTTATGTTTGTGTGGCCTTTTGTAATATTTAGTCACACAAAGTATGTTTGTTTTGGGTATTTAGTCACATACAATTAAGCATAAAGCAAGAGAAAGTGTTAATAAGTGTGACCATATAGTGTTTAAAGTGAAGAAATGTGTATTTTGTGTGACTATTGTTCATCCAATGGTCACATGAATTTTTAGGTTGTGTGGCATTTTGTAGTATTTAGTCACACAAATCATGTTTTTTGGGTGTATTTAGTCACATACAATTAAGCATAAAGTGGCCAAAAGTGTTAATAAGTGTGACCATATGATGTTTAAAGTGAATAAATGTGTATTTTGTGTGACTATTGATCATCCAATGGCCACATTAAGTTTATGTTTGTGTGGCCTTTTGTAATATTTAGTCACCCAAAGTATGTTTGTTTTGGGTATTTAGTCACATACAATTAAGCTTCAAGTGGCCAAAAGTATTAATAAATGTGAGCATATGTTGTTTAAAGTGAAGAAATGTGTATTTTGTGTGACTATTGTTCATCCCATAACCACATGAATACTTCACGATGTGACTGTTATGAATATATTGGTCACATATAATCACCTTAAATGTGGCCATAAACATAATTTAGTCACACATTTGTGATATGCTGTGGCTATTGTAAAGGCATATAGTCACATGATCGTGCTAGAAGTAAATGTGACTATACACATTAGCTTTTGGCAATCTAAGACAAACTAAACTTTAAACACACATATTAAGTTACGTGACCATGTGTACTGGATTTTGGCTACACTTAAATAATGTGTGACAAAACGTTTAGTGTGACCATTTGGTCACAATGTCAGAAGTAAATGTGACTATACACATTAGCTTTTTGGCAAGCTAACACAAACTAAACTTTAAACACACATATTAAGTTATGTGACCATATGTATTGGATTTTGGATACACTTAAATAATGTGTGACAAAACGTTTAGTGTGACCATATATGGCATATGGTCACAGTGTTCAAGTGTGTGACATATATTTGTCGCTATTTATATGTATATCGTGACTAATGATTCAACCTTACTTTTCATTTGTCACGCGTCCCAAATTCATATGTGGCTAAATAATTAGCAAAAGATAGCAGTCACCCTTAAATAATGTGTGACAAAACTTGATTGTATGATTTAAACACATAATAAATTACTTCATGTGACCATATATGCCAATTTGGTCACATTGTTCAAGTGTGTGACATGTATTTGTCACTATTTATATGTATATCGTGAGTAATGCTTCAAGCTTACTTGTAGTTGTCACACGTTCCAAATTCATATGTGGCTAAATAATATTACCAGTTACCAGAGCACATAATGTTCGAATGTGTGGCAATACAGTTCTAATGGTCACACAATCGAAATTTTCATGTGTGGCTAATTAGTAAATGTTGTCTATTTTGGTACCTTTAGCCTCATAAATATGTGAATGTGTGGCCGTTCCATTTTGCCCATGTGCGACCAAATCCACTTTTTGTACTAGTGATGTCAATGATTGAAGCTCACCTGCCAAAGAGGTTCTGGGCTGAAGCTGTCAATACAACATGCCATACTCAGAATAGGAGTATGATAGTAGGGAGACACAACAAAACTCCCTATGAGGTTTGGCATGGCAGAACACCAATTGTTGCTTACTTTCATATTTTTTGTTGTAAGTGTTTCATCCACAACAATGGTAAAACCCAACTGAATGCCTTTGATGCTAAAGCTGATGATGGTCTCTTTATGGTATATTCACAAAAAGGCAAGGCATACAGAGTACTTAACAAAAGAACATTAGTTTTGGAAGAAACACACCATGTTATCTTTGATGAATCTACTATTGAGTACAGGAGACAACTGGAATCAATTGAGAAAAAGCTCCAATCTGCCACCATAGAAGAAGTCATCATAAATGACACAGGAATGATGGACTCAGCTGAAGACCCAACTGCAGATCAGATAGGACCCCAAAACCTAGCTGATCTAACTGCAGCTGATGAAGATCCAACTACAGCTGACAAAGATGCAACTGTAGTTGATGAAGATCCAACTGCCGCGGACAAAGATCCTCAAGACTCATCTGCAGTTGTCAAAACCGTAGCTGATCCAGTTGCAGATCAAGAAGGTCAAAACCTATCTGATGCAAAGATAGAAGAAGTCCATCAAAGCAACCCACCAGGGGGAACAAAACCTGAAGATGAAGTTCCAAAGTGGCTAAAAGATCATCCCATCCAATAAATCATTGCAAACCTAACTGATGGAGTCAAAACCAGGCGATCTACAGAACCAGCATGAATGGCTATGTTCTCATGTTTCATTTCTCAGATTGAACCCAAATCAGCTGACCAGGTGCTGGATGACTACTCATAGATAATTGCAATGCAAAAAGAGCTCAACCAAATGGAGAGGAACAATGTCTGGTTACTAACAAACACACCAGATCACAAGAAAGTCATAGGCACCAAGTGGGTGTATAAAACCAAATGTGATGAAGATGGAGCTGTTGTTAGGATAAAGCCAGACTAGTTGCCAAAGGATATGCTCAGTGTGAGGGAATAGATTTTAATGAAACATATGCACTTGTAGCAAGACTTGATCATGAAGACCACATATTACTCGTTCAAGTATATGTGGATGACATCATATTTGGCTCAACCAATCCTGAGCTATGTGAAAAACTCTCAAGTCTCATGCAAGGAGAATTTGAGATGAGTATGATGGGAAAGCTTAATTTCCTTCTTGGTTTGCAAGTTAAACAAGTTGACAATGAGATCTTCATCAACCAAGCAAAGTATACAAGGGACTTAATCAAAAGATTTGGCATGCACTCATCAAAATCATTAAGAGTTCCCATGAGCACATCCCTACACCTTGATGCATATGAATGAGGCATTCCAGTGGATCCAACATACTACAGAGGACTTATTGGATCACTTGTATACCTCACTGCAAGCAGACCAGATATTTCATATGTAGTAGGAGTGTGTGCCAGATTCCAATCCAAGCCGAAGCAGTCTCACCAGGAAGCAGCTAAGAGGATAATCAGATACCTTAAATCTACAATCAATGTTGGTTTATGGTATCCCAATAATGACAACTTTGAACTCTCAGGATATTCAGATGCAGACTTTGCAGGATGCAAGATTGATAGGAAGAGCACCAGTGGAACATGTCAGTTCTTTGGAACCAGACTCATATCGTTGTTCAGCAAGAAGCAAGTATCTAACTCAATATCCACAACTGAGTCAGAATACTTAGTTGCAGGTAGTTGTTGTGCTCAAATTATCTGGATCAGACAACAGCTAAGGGACTACAACATCGTAGCAAACGAAGTTCCAATATGATGTGACAAGAACAGTGCAATTGCAATAACAAACAATCCAGTTCTGCACTCAAGAGCAAAGCACATAGATGTCAAACATCACTTTATCAAAGACCATGTGCTTAACAAGGGAGTAAAAGTGGAAAGAGTCAGCACAGAGTATAAAATTGCTGACATATTCACTAAGCCTTTACCAGAAGAAAGATTTCTAGAAGTTAGCAGGAATCTTGGATTACTAGATTGGGAATCTAGTGCTTAGTTGAAAAACAGACGAATGAAAAGTTATCTGACAGGAAGCAGACAAGAGTCATCTGACCTGAAGCAGACAAGAGTCATCTGACCCAAAGCAGACAAGAGTCGTTTGAACTGAAGCTACATGATGCAGAAGACGAAGTAAAGTTAGCTGATCAGAATCACAGACAAGAAAAGTCCCTTGATCAGAGCAGATGAGGAAATGAAATCACCACTGCATCATAAGTCAAATGGTCAACCAGCTAAGTTTCTCATTCCTCGACCGACATATAATTATTATACTATTTACATGTGTATATATAAATACATGATCACACTTCCTCCATGATGTCCAATCAACTCTAACCGCCATTCTATATTTATTAAAATCTGCCAAATCAAGATAATCATGGGCATGGCAGGAAGTTTCGACCAACTTTCCTCTTCCAAATACACGGTGCTGGGAGCCCTAATCCAAAGGGAGAGAATTAACTGGCCTGACTACATTTACAGATAACTAGTCAGGGAAGTTAACAAAGTTAGTTGGGCTGAGATTGAAAAGAAATTCAGACTGAAGTTGGCCTATGGAACTCAGATAAGCTGGATCTTGGAGTTCCTTGGCAAGGCCAAAGGAAAAGATGATAGATTTTAGATCAGTAAAAGACTTGGTCATCTGGACCCAGATACCTTGAAGAAATTAGGAGATAAGTAGCTGAAGGTAGCCTAGATTCTGAAAGAGATGACAAGCGGCACCTCACCTTACAGAGGACTTTCGGACTTAGACGAGGTCCAATCAGATGCAGCTGCCCAACACCCATCTGAAGTAATTACAGAGGAGATCCATCAGCTCCCCCTACAGCTGAGATTATGTCAATGTCATCTGCACCTGAGAACCCACCTGCAAATGACTCTGACTCAGATAACATTTCTCTGTCCATGATATTCAAGAGGAAATCACCTGAACTGGAAGAAGTCGTCTACATCCACTACTCACCTGATTAGCCCACCAAGGGACAAAGAGGTCTGGTAGACTACTCTCGAGAAGAAGAAGAGCTGCAGAGTGCCACATCACCTGCACCTGCACTGATTATAGAAAAACATGATCCAATGCAGATGGTCATATCACTTGCACCAGAAGATCAACCTGAAGATGAACCTGCTCACTCCTCATAGCTAGTGGTAGAGATAATCACTCTCTTAACACTTCCAAGTGTTATTGATGAAAAAGAAGCTGAGGAAACCATTGATATACCAAAAGTTGGATATTATCTCAATCTCAGGGAGAACAATCCCCTGAACCTCACCACGGAGCAATTGAAAATGGTAAAACAACAGTCTCTTAAATTTTCATTTGTCAATATTTTTGAAGAGTGGATGGAATTAATAACACTCACCTTCACTCAATTATGAGAGTTTGTTGAAAGAAGTACCTGGGATCACCCCACGGCTACTGAACAGATTGTTATGCTTTTCTATCAAGAGATAGATGTAAGTTTATTTCTAAAGGAGAACTGGTTCCTATCTCACTTCAAACAAAACATGGACCACTTCGTCCTTCAGGTTATGAGGGGTGTATCACAAGGTGAAACCCTTGGAGAAGAGGAGAAAGTAGAAGAGAAGGAAGATGGAGGAGTAGAAAAAGAAAAGGAATTATGATTGTAGAAGTTGAAAAGGAGGATAGAGAAGAAGAAAAGGAAGCTGAAAAAGAAAGAAATGAAAAGGAGGAAGGAGTTGAAAAATATGAAGAAGAAAAGAAACAGGAGGAAAAAGAAAGGGTTGAAAAAGATAAGGCAGGAGAAGAGGAAGAAGTTGAAAAGAAAGTAGAAAAAGAAGGTGAGATCAGAGAAGAAGAAAAGAAAGAAGAAGGAGAAAGAAAAGAGGAAGAAAGAAGAGATGATGAGGCTGATGACCATGATGAACCTGATGAAGCATCCAGCTCACATCAGCCCACTTCTGATGATAGATCAGGCACTCCTGATAAAACACCACCTGATCAGACAGCACCTGATAGGAGCATACCATCTGAAAAATCTACAGCACAGGAAAGCTCAGGAGAGAACAATGCTCATCAGATGGCACCTGAAATTCAACTGCTATCAAACTTCACTGAGATAGTCAGACGAATTGTCGAAGAGAATGTTGACCAACTCCTGGAAACAGAGGTCAAACCTGAGTTGAAAACCATAAATGACAAATTGGACACCCTTATCAACAGGAAGGAACCCTCTCCAAGACCTTCAAGCTCAAGAATGCCTCTTGGCATGTCTGATTTCATGAAAAAGGTGGAGGAAGAGCTAGCATTTATTATTGATGCTGGCAAAAAGGTGGGAATAGAGAAGACAGGGGGAAGCAATTAATAAAGTGGAAGACAGATAAGAAATGAGGAAAAAGCAAGATCTTGAACTCATTCAGGTAGGAACCTCTATAGTAAAAAGAAAAGAGCCACCTATACCATCAGACCCACATGCAGCTATAACAAAAGAACTGGACAAGATCCAGTAGTGAGGTTCCAATGGGAAGGCAAAGAATTCCAATTTGTTGAGGAATTCTTGCCTGTTGAGGCAGAACCAATGTGGGGAAGTGCAACGAAGCAATTCATAGAGAAGTACTTCCTCTGGGAAATACTTCAAGATAACGACTGCTCCCCATAAGAAACATTCATCAACTTCATGGACATGAATTTCCCCAAGCTTTGGGAAATTTTGAAGAAATATGCTGCAAGGGAATTCAATGCATACCCCATGATTCCAGATTTTAGACGTGAAGAAGCACCTACACTCATGAATGGAGAACTTGATGAGATTGCTCTTCAGGAATAAATCAAAAAGCTATGCATTGAAAATAATTTCACATCTCCCGAACAACAACAATTTGCCTCCTTGGTGATCAAAAAAAAGTATGGGTTATTCCTAGTAACAAAAAGTCCCATTTGAGCAAAACCATTAAAAACACTTCCTCCAACAAATCAGATTAGAGGAAGGGGAAGAGGCAAAGGAGGAAGATGATTTTTATTACTTGTAATTTATTTTTAATTTTTAGTTTAATTGTAAATTTCATTTTTACTTGTAATTTTTCATTCAGACTATTCTGAACTGTAATGTAATAACTCTGAAAATTTATAACGGTCGCTTGAATGACAACCACTAGTTGTCTCAAACAGACTGAGTTTGATTTTTGTCTTGCACTGTACTTTTGTGCAGACTTGCTTACATTTGAAACACTTAAGTTTTGCCATCATCAAAATAGGGGGGAATTGTTAGGGATACTTGTTAGATTTTGATGATGTCATCCTTCTACTTGTGATTTGTTCAAATGTATACTCTTATGTACTTGGCATTGTAAAGAAGAACCAAATGAGTATCTTCTATGAGCCATTGATGTAGGCTAAGATTGATCTAAAGGTAATCAGTTAAAAATTGGCTAAATATAGAACCGCCAATATATCAGGTAAGTTATCAGGCGACCTTTTTTATCAGGCGAGTTTTGGTCAACAGAAATATCAGAGAGGATTGACCAAAACACTGTAGCAGCCAAAGAGCAGACGAGTTATCATAAGGCGAGAAAAGTTTAGCCGAGTCTTGGTCAACTAAAACAGATCAGAGAAGGTTGACCACAGACAAGTTATCATCGGACAACCTATTATCAGAGGAGTTCTGGTCAATAGAGTTTATCATAGAAGTTTGACTGCAGATGACTTATTATCAGATAAGGTCTGGTCAACACAAAACATCAACTGGGTTTGACCACCGAGGAGATATCAGCAGACGAGTTTTTTTTCAGGTAACATTAGGTCAAAGTAAAACATCAGTTGTAGGTTGCCAACAGACGAGTTCTTTATCAGACAAGGTTTCCGGTCAATTAGAAGATCATAGGAGGTTGACCAAACTTATTCTGCAGCCAAGTTGAAGGAACTCAATCCACGCCAGCAAGCTTTGAAGTCAACAATAACGGAAATCCTCATACAGACGTAAGGAGACAAACCGAAAAGATTCGCGGAAAGTTAGGAATAAAATATTCCTTGAGATCTGCATTCTGAAGACTTATGTATATACATATCAAAAAAGCAGCGCGACCAAAAGAATTCTTTCAAACGGTCGGAATTGAAAAGAAAATCAAGTCTTGCAATAGAATGATAAGATAAACAAATAAGTCCACTCTCCAACAGATGGATTTGTTACAGGAGATTCAACGGCTATGAAGGAAGCTCAAAGAATCATACTATAAATATCTGTAGATCAGAATTTGTAATATCTGCAATTTCGAATTTCGGTAATTTTCTTTTTTCGGCGGGAGTCCATTTCAATGACTCGCTTAGGACCGTTTCACCATTCTGAGAATGATTAATTCGGCACTTTTTGTCATCCGAGTTCGTTTCGGTATTGTTTTGTTGAGTTCCGTGTTTCTTAATGACATTTCCGCACTCGAGTTTGATTCTTGTGAATCTCGTTCGAAATTACTATTTTGAGTTTCCCGTAAGTCCGTTTAACTTTGTTAGACGTGTTGTGAATTTCGGTTTGGTTATTCGATCACGTATCGTGATTTTCGGACATTTTGGGCGGTTTTCGTAATTTTCCAAAGTTTGGGGTAATTACTTCTGTTGTCGAATTTCGAGCCTTTGGGTGGTCGGAATCGTGTGTTCTCTTAGTGATCGAATTCGTCTTTGCGAGTACTTCGTAACAGAATCTCCGATTCGTATTCAGGTTCGGGTTTTGGGGTCGTTCGGATCGTCGTTGTGGTTCTGTCGTAATTTTCAGTTCGTATCGGATTGCATCTGGAGGTTGCTGGCAGGACCTGTGCGAAACGGCGCTGAAAACGGCACTGCCGAGCAGCATGTCTTGCACCGGGTCGGCTAGGACCAGCAAGTATGCCGAGACACGGCCGAGAACCCGCGCAAGATTTGCGCCGGGTGATGCGCCGTGTGGGATACGGCCGACTCATACACGCGGGCACTTTGCGCCGGGTGTTGCGCCGTGTCGGTCAGGTCGCGCACTGACCCGCAACACGGCGGAAGACACGGCGCTGGTCTAGGCCGTTTGTTGCGCCGTGTTCGGCAGCAGTATATATATGGCAGGACAGTCGGGTTTTTCATCATTTTCTCACTCGTTTCATCCTCTTTCGCGGCTGGAGCTTTGATGATTATGTAGGGATGTTGTCAGGTGTTAAATCCATGAAGTTCCTGAGTCCATAACATCGATTAATCATTCCATAACTTGCTCCGATCGGCCGAATCAGGGTAAGTTTTCTTAAAATCTAGTTTTGGGGATTTTGTTCGATTTGTCCGATTAATCCGTTTTAACTCAAATTAGTGATGGATTGAGGATTGTTAAGCTATATTATGTCGAATTCCTTGTTATTCCACGGTTGGATTGCCGTGGATTTGTCGTTTTATTGAGTATCTTATCGACGCCTTGAAGGTGTTCGATAAAATGTCTCAAAGAGGATTCGAGCGTTCTACGATTATTCTTCCTCGTTCGTTCGTTAATTTATTGATGGTATGATGTTAGGATCAGAGTCCTTGTGAAGAACTCGAGTCGGAACCCTTCGGTTCGTTGTCTTCTTCGTGGTACAAGCTTCCCGGTCGAACTGTGTTCAGCGGGTATTCGGTAACGGTTATCGAGGCAATTATCTTAGTTATACGTTTTGCACCTTGTGAATATGACTACGCGTTGAAATGAATGAATTGTGGTTATTTGTGATAAACTTGGAAATGTGTCTATATTGGTCGATTGTACACTTGGATGTGTACCGTGTTATAGGTATTGATTGCGAGTTATGTGACATCAATTCATCGAGGATTTGGATGATAATATTGGGCTATATGTGTTTGATTGTGTAACGCTTGTATTGGTTGTAATGTCGGCTTCGGGCTAAGTATACTAGTTGTGTGAAATTGTAATGGACAAGATGATTGTTTGATTGTGTGCGTGTTGGTGTAATGTGAATGTGAATGTTGTGTGCTGGAACACTAAGTTCACTCGTGTGGGTTCGACGGGGCCTACGAGGATTCATGGCACAGGTCCATGGGATCAAAACTTAGTGTGTGGTGCTGCGGTCCAATCGCGCGGGTCTGACGAGGCCTACGATGATTCATGGCACAGGTTCACGGGGTCAGGACAGGTTATTATGGTTGTTGTGTGACTTCCAACTGTGCGGGTTCGGCGGAACCTACGGTGACACGTGGCACAGGTTCCCGGGGTCAGGACTAGTTGTTGTGATCGATGTGTTTGTTTCTTTCTGTGCGGGTTGTCGAACCTACGGAGACTCGTGGCAAGAGATCACGGGGTCATGAATATGTTTTGATCGTCTAAGTTTTGAAAATGAAGTTTTATAGAAAGGAATGTTGGGCCGAGTCCCGCAAGATTTGTGGAAATATTTTCGTACTGTAAATAACCGGAATGCGAATCGTTTTTGGGTTTGAACTCTACCAAATCAGGACTTGAGGTCTTAAAAGTTTTGAATTTCTAAAAATCCCCGAGATGATGAATTCCTTTTCAATATCTCTTGCTTGAGTTCGAAATTTTAAAACTTCTCGGGAACATTTGATAACTGATTTCCGTATTCAATTCGTAGTTGCTATTTACTTGTTGTATTTCGTATCGTATTATATTTGCACTAGTAAAACAGTGGAGTTTTACTAACCACCGAGTAATCGGGGGGTGGATGTCTGTTTTGCATCCAGATACATGCAGGTTCGGGGGAGCAGTCACAGGATCGGCACAAGTGGATGACGAGATGCGATACTAATCAAGAGTTGAGAGTAGTTTTGATTTTGTTGTGTTGTCAGAGTTGATTACAGTCTTCCGCTGTATTGTGTTTCGACCCCCATTTGGGTAATGTTATTTTAGTCAGTTTTGTTGATAGAGTTGTGTGACCTCATCGGTCAGTGTATTCTTGTGTATGTGACCTTAACGATCTGTAATATTTTATTGTTTCACCCTGGCTGGGCAAACATTTGGTCGTTTTGTAAGGTTTAGCCTGGTAGATCCTCGTAGAAAGGGGTCTACGACGTGTAATATTCCTATATGGTTTTGGGGGTGTTACATTTATGGTATCAGAGCTTAGGTTGCGGAAACCTAGGCTGTCGGGTCGAGTCAGGTCGTGATTTGTCGAGTAATGTGTTGTCTTGTCGTTCAAGTCGTCAGGTGACAAGTTGAGTTTTGCGTAGTCACAACGTGTCGGTTATGTTGTCGGATGAGATTAGTATCGTGGGCGAGCGTCATCTCCGTGCCGCCTGTGGACGTAAGTCTCCTCTTTTATGCGAGGTACGTGTGTATCATGATTTTATCTTAGTGAGTTAATTGTGGTGCATAATTTTATTTGCACGGTGTTGTGTAATATAGTGTATTTAATACTTGTGGCACATAGTATATGTCTAGAGCTGGGCGTATTGTTGTTTTACCTTTGAACCACCGTGTGGGGTGGTATGGGGTGAAAAGGTGTAAACCTTTATGGGTTTTGAAAAGGTATCGACGGTAGAGTTTGTGAGAAACTCCGATGAATGATTTTTGTTGTGTGTTTAAACTTGGTACACGAGAAGCATTTGATTGAATTGGCGACCCTAGTTTCCGGTTGAGCATAGGGTTTTAAATTCAATTGTTTTTGGAATGTTGTAATTTTGTCCGCTACGGATAGGTTTGAGAACATATTTTTGAAGGATTCTACGGTTTGAGCATTTTTGTAGAAATCGATTTTTGGAAAATATTTTGGTGGTGCGGTCAAACCACGGTTTGTATGGATTTTAAAATCGGTTAAATTTTGACAAATGGGCCGTGTATTTTCAAATGACACCATCAGATGGTATTTGGAAAATCTGTTTAGAAGTACTTCGGACATTACGAAATATTACTGTCATTTTGCTTATGAACCAAAGGATTTTGGAAAAATTCTGTTTTGCAAAACAACTTTAGCTTTCGTAAATTAGAACGTTATGTGTTTATGTATTGAGGTTAAGTCGTGCAGTGAGTTGCTATGTTACTATTCTCGTCAGAAATCTGGGTTGTATGCCCAAGTGGCGGGATACGTTGTTAGGTATCGTTCCCCACTTCAATGACCGAGGTATTAAGCAAAGTGTTTCAAAATTTCATCCTAGCAAAATCTTTCAAACTCGCAAATTTTTAAATTATTATTATTCGAACAAATACCTCTGAAAACTTGTTTTTAAGAATATTATCTGTGATTGGACCACAATGGTATGCTTAATGTTTTAACCATGTATGCTGAGGTATACGTTGTACACCCTTGTCAATGTGAACATGTGAATATTGCATTGTGCTGCTGATTGTTGCCTTATGTCGATTATGTGAGGTTTGTTTTATCTTGTTATTCTGATTGGTTGTCCGTTCAGTATGCTAAGGGGTCGAGGCCGAGGCTGTGGCCGTGGTCATGGTGGTGGTCATAATCGGGAGTAGGAGAGGGCGACTCCCTCCTTGCCGAGCACCAAGCAGCTCGGTACAGATCAGGGACATTCTCATTCGGCCAGCATTAATGTTGACGTTGGCGCCGCCACCATCCTTTGTCAGGTGGTTTACCAGTTAGTGCAGATGAATCAGGCTGTACGTCGGAATGAGAACCCAGATGGGGATAACAGAGCTAGTAAGTGGTTACGAGATATGATGAGATTGCACCCGCCCCGTTTTGTAGGTTCTTCTGACTCGTTAGGTTGGGAGAACTGGCTCTTCTAGTTGGACAGAACATTTGATGCTATAGCTTGTCCGGATGAAAAGAGGGTACCCATTGCTCAGTACTTGCTTGACAAAGAAGCTGCAGACTGGTGGCAGGCTGTAGTGCCTGCAGGTCGTACACCTACATGGGCTGAGTTTAAGACCGCTATGGAGGCAGAGTATTTCCCGTTGCCTATTCGTGAACGCAGGATCGTTGAGTTTTTCTCGGCTACGCCCCAGGATGTGTCAATATCCCAGGAGATAGTCGATTATAATCGACAGTTGGATTATGTTCGTGATCAAGTGATAAGTGAAGCGGACAAGGTCCGATACTTCAATATGCGCATGAAAACCCATATTCGTGAGAGTATGGCTCCGTTTATGTGTACTACCTTGAAAGATTATCAGGACCGAGCTCTAGCCATCGAGATGGCTGTTTCCGTGTCAGAAGGTAGCTCAGGAGGTAAGAGGCAGAAGACCTTGAGTAACTTTTCAAGAGGCCAGAGGAGTGAGTTTCGTGAGCCTATTACTTTGCATTGCCCTACTGGGAACACTCATCATTCATTCGATCAGTCTACAAATCCTACTCACGAGCCGAGTAAGACAACCGGCATGAAGTTATGTTTCAATTGTAGCCGTGTGGGCCATACTCGGAAGAATTGTCGCTCGCCGCAAGTTAACTATTTCAAATGTGGACATGTGGGACATCAGGCGGTACACTGCGAGACCGTCGTTGAGATGTTCGGGAGCCGAGATCCCGCCCCTACTCGTGGAGAGCTCAGTGGTGCCCAGTAGCGTAGTTACGTGTTTGTATTTGTGTTATAATTCGTGTAGAGAATGATATTTGTCGCGTGAACTTTTTGGTTTTGTTTGTATTCTACCATGATGTTTTCTTTTAAGTTTCGGGATGAAACTTATTTTTAATTTGATAGAATGTAATATCCGGTATTCTCGTTTTCTGTTATCTTGAATTGTTTGTGTTCTGACGTCGGACATTTTCTTGTTGACAAGAATCGGAGTGATTTCTATCGTAATACTATATTTGTTTCTACCGCATAGTCGTTGTGGTCGGGTGTGACTTGTTGTCGCATGCGTTTCTTTGATTAAATGTGTGCATGTGATGTGTTGTTAATTACTCGTTGTTTTGAATCATACTCGGTGGCGTTGTGTTAGTCGTCGTGGGGCGTGTTTTCACGCCGTATATTCCTTTGTGTTGCTTGTAACGTTTCGCCGTTGGGCGCGATTTTTTTCGGTTCTTGTGTATCTCGTTGAGTTTTCCTGGCGGGATATTGCTTCTCCCTACTTGATTTAAGTTTCGGGATGAAACTTCTTTTAAGGAGGGTAGAATGTAATATCCGCAATTTCAGATTTCGGTAATTTTCTTTTTTCGGCAGAAGTTCGTTTCGACGACTCTTTTGGGACCGTTTCATCATTCTGAGAATGATTAATTCTGCACTTTTTGTCATCCGAGTTCGTTTCGGTATTGTTTTGTTGAGTTCCGTGTTTCTTAACGACTTTTCCACACTCGAGTTCGATTCTTGTGAATCTCATTCGAAATTACTATTTCGAGTTTCCCGTAAGTCCGTTTAACTTTGTTATATGTGTTGTGAACTTCGGTTTGGTTATTCGATCACGTATCGTGATTTTCGGACGTTTTGGGCCGTTTTTGTAATTTCCCAAAGTTTGGGGTAATTACTTCCATTGTTGAATTTCGAGCCTTCAGGTGGTCGGAATTGTGTGTTCTCTTAGTGATCGAATTCATCTTTGCGAGTACTTCGTAACCGAATCTCCGATTCATATCCAGGTTCGGGTTTCGGGGTCGTTCGGATCGTCGTTATGGTTCTGTCGTAATTTTCGGTTCGTGTCGGATTGCATCTGGAGGTTACTGGCAGGACCTGTGCGAAACGGCACTAAAAACGGCACTGCCGAGCACCGTGTCTTGCGCCGGGTCGGCCAGGACCAGCAAGTCTGCCGAGACACGGCCGAGAACCCACATAAGATTTGCGCCGGGTGATGCGCCGTGTCGGATACGGCCGAGTCATACACGCGGGCACTTTGTGCCGGGTGTTGCGCCGTGTCAGTCAGGTCGGGCACTGACCCGCAACACGGCGTAAGACACGGCGCTGATCTGGGCCGTTTGCTGCGCCGTGTTCGGCAGCAGTATATATATTCGGCACTGGTCTGGGCCGTTTGCTGCGCCGTTTCATCCTCTTCCGCGGCTGGAGCTTTAATGATCATGGAGGGATGTTGTCAGGTGTTAAATCCATGAAGTTTCTGAGTCCATAACATCGATTAATCATTCCATAACTTGCCCCGATCGGCCGAATCAGGGTAAGTTTTCTTAAAATCTAGTTTTGGGGATTTTGTTCGATTTGTCTGATTAATCCGTTTTAACTCAGATTAGTGATGGATTGAGGATTGCTAAGCTATATTATGTCGAATTCCTTGTTATTCCACGGTTGGATTGCCGTGGATTTGTCGTTTTATTGAGTATCTTATCGACGCCTTTAAGGTGTTCGATAAAATGTCTCAGAGAGGATTTGAGCGTTCTACGATTATTCTTCCTCGTTTGTTCGTTAATTTATTGATGGTATGATGTTAGGGTCATATTCCTTGTGAAGAAATCGAGTCGGAACCCTTCCGTTCGTTGTCTTCTTCGTGGTACAAGCTTCCCGGTCGAACCATGTTCTTCGGGTATTCGGTAATGGTTATCGAGGCAAGTATCTTACATATACGTTTTGCATCTTGTGAATATGACTATGCGTTGAAATGAATGAATTGTGGTTATTTGTGATAAACTTGGAAATGTGTATATATTGGTCGATTGTACACTTGGATGTGTACCGTGTTATAGGTGTTGATTGCGAGTTATGTGACATCGATTCATCGAGGATTTGGATGATAATATTGGGCTATATGTGTTGATTGTGTAAAGCTTGTATTAGTTGTAATGTCGGCTTCGGGCTCCGTATACTAGTTTTGTGAAATTGTAATGGACAAGATGATTGTTTGATTGTGTGTGTGTTGGTGTAATGTGAATGTGAATGTTGTGTGCTGGAATGCTAAGTTCACTCGTGTGGGTTTGACGGGGCCTACGAGGATTCATGGCACAGGTCCATGGGATCAGAACTTAGTGTGTGGTGCTGAGGTCCAATCGTGTGGGTCTGACGAGGCCTACGATGATTCATGGCACAGGTCCATCGAATCAGGACATAGTATGTCCAACCGTTCGGGTTCGACGGAACCTACGGTGACACGTGACACAGGTTCACGGGGTCAGGACTGGCTATTATGGTTGTTGTGTGACTTCCAACCGTGCGGGTTCGGCGGAACCTACGGTGACACATGGCACAGGTTCACGGGGTCAGGACTAGTTGTTGTCATCGATGTGTTTATTTCTTTCCGTGCGGGTTATCGAACCTACGGAGACTCGTGGAAGGAGATCACGGGGTCATGACTATGTTTTGATCGTCTAAGTTTTGAAAATGAAGTTTTCTAGAAAGGAATGTTGAGCCGAGCCCCACGAGATTTGTGGAAATATTTTCGTACTGTAAATTACCAGAATGCGAATCATTTTTGGGTTTGAACTCTAAGGTTTTTCTAAAAGGATTACCAAATCAAGACTTGAGGTCTTAAAAGTTTTGAATTTCTAAAAATCCCCGAGATGATGAATTCCTTTTCAATATCTCTTGCTTGAGTTCGAAATTTTAAAACTTCTCGGGAACATTTGATAACTGATTTCCGTATTAAATTCGTAGTTGCTATTTACTTGTTGTATTTCGTATCGTATTATATTTGCACTAGTAAAATAATGGAGTTTTAATAACCCCCAAGTAATCGGGGGGTGGGTGTCTGTTTTGCGTCCAGGTACATGCAGGTTCGGGGGAGCAGTCACAGCATCGGAACAAGTGGATGACGAGCTGCGATACTAATCAAGAGTTGAGAGTTGTTTTGATTTTGTTGTGTTGTCAGAGTTGATTACAGTCTTCCGCTGTATTGTGTTTCGACACCCGTGTGGGTAATGTTATT
The DNA here is from genome assembly GCA_033398695.1 of Orobanche coerulescens. Lineage (NCBI taxonomy): Eukaryota > Viridiplantae > Streptophyta > Magnoliopsida > Lamiales > Orobanchaceae > Orobanche > Orobanche coerulescens. Next base: position 69,259,892 of record CM065810.1, read on the forward strand.
TTAGTCAGTTTTGGTGATAGAGTTGTGTGACCTCATCGGTCAGTGTATTCTTGTGTAAGTGACCTTAACGGTCTGTATTATTTTATTGTTTGACCCTGTCTAAGCAAACATTTGGTCATTTTGTAAGGTTTAGCCTGGTAGATCCTCGTAAAAAGGGGTCTACGGCGTGTAATATTCCCATATGGTTTTCGGGGTGTTACAGAATTGAGAAAAGTACGATGCGAACAACACATCCAAGTGACCAAAGCAATCAAAGTTATCAAAGCAATCTATAGCATCGTGAAGAGCCAGTTCTAAAGTTCATATACTAAGAAGCTCTTAAGTTGGAGAAGACAAACACTCTTGTCTTTAAATTTGAGTATGAGGTACTTCTTTGAACGAGGATCTCAGAAGTCTTTCAAGACTGATAAGGAATCCACGGGTTCTTGATTGGAAGGTGATAGACAGCTCAAGAGTTGTTGAGGCATTTACGGGTTTTCGATCAAGAGGTGCTAGGCAGTCAAGGGAATTGTAACTGTGTGAATCATTGTAACCTTTATCACTGGTTGAAAGTTATAGTGAATTCATCTCCAACTGGTTTGGAGAAAAATAGAATAGTAGAGAATTATCCCACCTCTGAAACCATTATAAGTACTTGTGTGTTTTACTGCATTACATCATATCTATCTGCTGCATTCATATTTACTGTTCCATTTAATAGTCAACTGTTTTCCGCATTGCTTAGTCTTTACAGTTGACATAAGTCACCTGCAGTCGATATAAGTCACCTGCAGTGTTACCAGTTGTGCGTCCGCACTACACATCTGCAGCTAAGGTTTGTTAGCTGCATATTATAAAGCTGAAGAAACTCACCTGAGATTCAGGACAAGAGTTTAATAAGTCTATTCACCCCCCCCCCCCTCTAGACTTATTCCTGACGACTAGTGACCTACAACTAGAAAATAAAGAAAATTCGAGTGACTCTCAAGAAAGAAATTTCGGCCAATCCATTATTGTCCAAGCAAGATCCGGTAGCTCGTTGCCCACACAACGTCAGAGTTAAGGTGGATCATACTCTAGAAGGTCTAAAGGTAAAAATACAAGGAGATCAAGACCAAAGCATCCACTATGCGTCAAATGTAATATCCTATGATCTTTTAGATCTAGATTAGGATTATCAATTATCAACATATTTATTTAATAAATAATAAATAATATTTAAATTTCTTATTAATCTTAGTAGTTAATTAATTAGCATGTCTAAATAGATCTTGTGCTCGTGGATGACTAAAATGCGTTTATCAAACTTTCACCAACTTCGCTTCAGCTGCGTTTTATTTCCAGCAAAATATTCATATAAGAACCTCAGACTATGGGCCTGTTCTCTCCAGCTTATTTTGATTCGATTGATTCGATTCGGTACAATTCGGTTTTGATTCGATTGATTCACTTGATTCGGTTTTGATTCACTTGATTCGATTCGATTTTGTTTTGTTTTAGGATTATTATTAATTATTATTTAACCATTTTAGTTGATATTATTATTATTATTATTATTATCATCTTCGTTGATATTATAGGGGTGGGCGTTCGGGTCAGGATTGGGTATTTCGGGGTGTTCGGGATCGGGTGACACCCGAACCCGTACCGATTTGTTTTTGAAATTTAAAGAATTTAATGCCCTAATAATTATTAGAATTTCGCATAAAAATAGTCGGGTACCTGATCGGGTACCCGAAATTAAAATTGGAATACCCGAATCCCAAACCCAATCTTTTAATCGAATTCGGGTACACATCCTGAATTTTTTTTAAAAAAATACATGATCCTGTACCCTAATTTTTTCCGATAGGGTACCCAAACTACCGAACCCGAATGCCCACCAGTAATTATAATTATTGTTATTATTCCTATTATTGCTAATTATTATTATTATATTGAAAAAGTTAGTAATTAAAAAAAACAACAAGAACAAGACCAATAACCACAATAAATCAAACATTTAAATAATTGAGGTATTGGACAAGAACATTTTAATGGTTGAAGTATCTAGCAAAATAATAATACTATTGACCATTAACTATTATCATCACCTTCATAATCGGTTAATTGTTGTTCCTCTTCTTCTTCATAAATTTGCTCTATCAACTCCACATTATCCTTGACTGACTTCCATATTTCATCGGTTATTGTAAATCATACACTATCCATGACTTTTTTTTTCTCGCATCATCATACATGTTATGATCAGATCTTGATTCTATTACTTCAACTTGGTGTGTGAAAGTAATCCCTAGATCATGTAAACGAATAAAATTATGTTAGTGTATTGTGTTGTTTATATACCAAAATCTTTCTAAGCCATTTGAAATTGAATGGAGCCCGGACGCGGACCTGACCTGCCCGACCCGCCTGAGCCCGGACCTGGACCTGACCCGCCCGACCCACCTGAGCCCGAACCTAACCCACTTGAGCCCCGCCTGAACCCGGACAGACCCGCCTGAGTCCTGACCTGACTTTTTTAGATTTTTTTATTTTTAATTTAACAACGCCAAAAATGGCGTCGGTAAATAGTGGCGTCGGTAAAAAATTATCGACGAGCAATTTTCCAACGGCGGATTGCCATCTGTAATGAGGTCGGTAAATTTTTTACCGACGCTATTTTCTGTTTTACCAACGGCATTTGGCGTCAGTAAAAACTGTTTTTTTTGTAGTGCATCGGCACAAGTCCATTTTCTGGGAATCCATTAAAAGATTTTCGCAATCTGAGAAACCTCCGATGTTGAGTGTCAATTGTTTTATTTCCATGTTCAACTAGATATAGCTTGTGTTTTCTTCACAAATAGGACATGCATGATGTCCCTTCACACTATATCCACTCAAGTTTCCATATGCAGGAAAGTCATGAATCGTAGAAAATAACATTGCACGTAGCTTGAAACTTTGCTGGTGGTAACCATCAAACACGTAAATCCCTTCATCCCACATCATTCTCAAGTCATCAATCAACGGACTTAGATAAATATCTATGTCATTTCCTGGTTGTTTCGGTCTTGAAATCATCATTGATAACATAACGTACTTCCGTTTCATACATAACCAATGAGGTAGATTATATATCACAAGTAAAACATGCCAAGAGCTATGCTTGGTGCTTAAGTTACCGAACGTATTCATTCCATCTGTGGAAAGTCCAAGCCTAAGGTTTCTTACCTCAATTCCATTGTCATACTTCGCACTCGCACGACTTGCATTCATCCAACCTCGATCCATTTCTTATTTTCTGTTACACATACTATGAAATTCAATTTGCTATTCTTTTCTGTGAGGGAAAGAATTTCATTTCGATATGATTACTAACTTTTTGAAAAATTTTGGCAGAGAATGACAAAGATATGGTTGTCGTATAACTGTTGTTAAAATAGAAACATGAACGACGGTTGTCAAAATAGAATTAACTTTATACTACGTCAACCTATGGCTTTGTTAAGATTGCTAACTCTATCTGGACGAACTGTTGGGAGAAGATCTTTAAGACAAAAGTTAACATCTATCCCAAAAGGAGAAGATCCTTAAGAAGTTAACCACATCTATCCTAAAATAATTCGTGTTTCACAAAATAGTGTTGTCAAAAGCAACACACACACAATTAAACACACACAGTCAGCTAAATCGATTAAATTATATGACAAATAAGAAGAAAACAACACGTAAACTACATTACGCACTCACATACACAGTGTGCACACACACATACATTACACATAGAGAGCACACAACACAACACACACCACACACCACACACACACACACACACACACATACACACACACACACACACACACACACACACATACTGCCACACAAACAAGACACACACACTCACACACACAACACATACATCACACACACACACAACCCACAACACACACTGTCACATAAACAACAGGCACACACTGTACACACATACTGCCACACAAACAATACACACACACAACACGCAACACAACACACAACACAGTATAGCCTCACACACAATACGCACATGCTGCACACACACACACACACACTACCACACCAGTACACACACATACACACACACACACACATATAGTAAACACACACATCACACAACAATCCTTAAAGACTAGATACAATTACAAAATAGAAAAAAAGAAGAGATTTTGGAATAGTTACTTGATTTCAATGTAGAGGACCGCGGTCGATTGCGAAGCGTAGGGGAGGTCGCGGAGGTCGGGAGGTCGCGGGAGGTCGCAGGTCGATTTTGAAGTGTCGGGGAGGTAGAGTCAGGAGGAGGTAGAAGCGTCGGGGAAGAAAGAGAGAAGAAAGAAAGAAAGAAAGGAGAAAGAAAAGAGATTGGTTAAAAATAAAGACATTATTAACAGTAGTTATAAAGAAAATCGTTGTTAAAATTAATATAATAAATGTTTAACAGTGGTTATGAGAACAATCGTTGTTAAAACATGAAACCTGACTACGGTTTTCTGAAAACTGCCGTTAATTTTTAGAATTTAACAGCGGTTGTTCTAATAACTGCTGTTACATTTTTGTGATATTTACAATGTATGGAACTGCACACATTTAACAGCGGTTTTTGTATAACCGCTGTTAAAAGTGCAATGTTAAATGGCTATTTTGTACTAGTGAGTGATTTCCTATAGGCACTGCTCCATCTTAGTTGATGCAGACGAGGCCTCTGATTCTCCAATCAGGGTCTTGAGCTTCTTACGCCAAATGCCCATTTTCTCATCCTTCTCTTGTTGCTCGGCTTGGGCAACTTTTGTACTTTTGGATGAGGACACTTATTCGCATAATTTCCTCGTTTCTTGCAGTTGTAACACAGGATGGAATCTCCAGACAAAAGTGATTCAGAACTTACCCTGTTACATGGCTTAGCCCTGTGTGGGGCACTTCCGGATTTCTTGATGAACTTTAGGAATTTATGCATGAGTAGGGCCATCTCATATTACGATAGGATGTCATCGTCGCTGTCTGTTACCTTGCATGCTGATTTGGATGTGCTGGGAGCGGAAATATGTATCCTATCAAATACAGTGGACAGTGCTGTATTCTTGGCAGGTGACTCTTCTGCCTTCTCTCTCCTGTCAATGTCATACTCAAATGCCTTAAGGTCAAAGAAGAGATCAAAGGTAGATATATCATTAAGATTACAAGACACATGCATAGCTGTGGTCTTAATGTCCCATTGGGCAGGGAGTGATCTAAAGACTTTAAATTTTTCTCCTTTTTGGTTTACACTTTAAGCAGTGCTTCAAGTTCACCAACAATGCCGGTAAATCTGAGGTCAAGCTCCTCAAGCGTCTCGGAAGATTTAATTTCAAAAGATTCGAATTGCTGAGTTAATTTGGAAAATTTTATTTTCTTTCGAGAGCTCAGTTCCCCCGCAAATGAGCTTGAGTTTCTCCCAGATTTCTTTGGTTGTCTTACAGCTTTTTACCTTCGAGAATGTGCATTTGTCGAGAATGACAAATAGCGTATTCTTAGCAATGTTGTCGAGGTTCACACGCTTGCGATCGTCCATTGTCCACTGCTCGCGCTCCTTCTCAAGCATCTCCGCATAAGGCTGCCCATAGATTCGCACGAGTGTGTTGACCTTCATAATCTTGATTGGTCATTCCTGGATGACGAAGATCATCTCTTCGTGCATCGCCGCAAACTGAGCTTCATCCTACTTCTCCAATCATCAAATTGATTAATGGAAATCATAGGGACTTTAATATCATAGGTATGCCCATTATAGAAGTAAGATAAATTATGGAAATATGAAAATAAGTTTTTCAAAAGCTAGTGATTTTTGTGGATCTGATTTGGTTAAGAATCGACTGATTATTTGTAGAATCAACCGCTCTGATAATACTTGTTGGCCACATAGTATACAATAAATAGCTTAGAAGGGGGGGTTGAATTAGCTATATCTTTTTCGAAGCTATTTGCTTAGTGGAAGTCTAAAGTTAAGTTGTTTTAAATATACAGCAACTAAGTAATCTCCTATTTTCTTGGTACGTATAGGGTTCTTACAATATGTATACTTAAATCATACAAGCAGATAGAAAATAGTAACTGAGAGAATGTAAATACTCACAGATTTAAGTGGTTCGAGAGAAACCCCTCTACTTCCACCGGTCCTCCACACAGGAGTAAAATGTTTATTAAAATCACGGCGTACACAACTATGTGACTTTAACTAAAAGTATTGTTGTATCGTTCACACAAATTGATACAACTGATAGTAGCTTGGGTCGTTTACATAAATTGGCTTGGCTTCTTCAACTTGCTTCTTCTCACACAGATCAAATCTTGGTCTTCAACGATATTCGTCCACCTCAGGTCGGAACTAGCAAGGCTTAGTCCACACAGGGTTAAGTTAATCTCAACGAAAGGTTTGGTAGAACAAGGTCAAACATCAGCTATATGCTCGATGATGGTTGGAGAAATTGAGACTTTTATGATTGGCGGCTTCAGAATGTTTGAATTAAAGGCGATTCACATTTAATGCTTAAGACATTCTTTTTTACTAGCATTAAATGCTCTTCAGACTGTAGTATCTTCGTCCGCATTAAATGTTGTCCTATCATCATTAAATGCTACTTTAACCATGAATACTTTGTGAATAAACAATGTTTGCTTTCACAACAGCTTAAAGTTTTCTTCAGTCCTATTGGTTATGTGTTTTAATTTTCCTAAGTAAAACACCTACAGCATGTTTGTTGTATGCTTGTAGGAAAATTCAAGGTCATCGACGCTAGGGGAATTAGACTCCTCTATGCTCATAACCCTACTTGTAGGAAAATTCAAGGTCATCGATATAGCCTATGTAGAAGGACTACAGTTCTGTGAGAAACAGTTGTCAGTCAAATTCTATGAGGATCATTGTAGGGTGAAGGACAGACAAATAAAACAGATTGTCCGTATAGGAAGCCGGTCAAGTAACATGTACATTGCTGATTGAAAATGTACTAGTGTTGTAATTCATTGTTTTGTTGCCAAAGGCACTTAAGATCAAAGTTGGCTATGGCACAAAAAAATATCTCACATCAACTTCAAGACCATCAACAAATTGGCTCCATATGAAATATTCTACTCGCCCGATGTTTCATTTTATAAGAACAATGTCTCTGGATCCTGTCAGAAAGGCAAGCAAGTTAAGTTGTCTCTAAAGAGCAAATCATATCTCCCAACCCACAGTCCTAGACTTACTACATATGGATCTTTATGTCCCTGTAGACCCTGTTGTTGGGATTCCGGAAATAAAACGAAATACACAATGGAAAATAAAAACGAATCCCAAGCAGGATCGATCAAGTAACGTATATACGAAAATATAAATACGAAGATAAAGATCATACCCTTGAAGCCTTTGAAATAAATCTTCGTAAAAATGGATGATGATCACGAACCCCATCCCAAACACGAAATCCCTTCGTTCCAGGCACCGAAACTTCGAAGCCTCTATTTCACACACGTCGGAAGTTGCCCTGAAAAATTCGATAGCAATCCGTTCTCCAAGTACACGGCTAGGAATTACTATAGGAATTTATATCTCAATTTTTCGTAACTATTATATCACCTCAAAGATGAAAATATTGAAAAAGAAAAATATCTCTCCTTCACTTTTTGCTCATGGCAGAGCTGTTCTTGCTTGAAGATGAGTTGTGTAAGTCTCTCATCTCTTCATGTGTGTATCTTATATTATATCTCATATAACAACCATATATCATGTTGTAATTATTTTGAGAATAAGAATCTCAACATATAATTAAAACATGACAACACACATGCAAGGTGGACATGTGAGGGGGGCGGCCTAAAAGGTAGTTTCCTAGAAAACGAGCCAAGCCACTCGGCTCGTGTACCGGACATTCGTCAAATGACTCCGTTAAATACACTCCGTTTAATCATCAATGCATTTATATTAATTAATTAATCTAATTAATTAATTATACCAAATACAAATGTATTTATCTAAGAAATATAATTTATAAATTAAATTAATTACCCAGTAACTTAATTTTAATTCATAAGACTGCTATTTGATTTATATAATAAATCATAATTAGATATCCAATATCTAATATTAATAGAGAGATAATAAATTCACATTTATTCGTCAACGCTCCTAATGCGCGACTCTATAGGTCCGTCTCAGCCAGCATTGAGAGGAACCAATGAGTGCGGGCAGCATTTAGCCAGCCTAGCGGGCCGCACTCTAAACCCCGCCTGAGAACGAATGAAGGGATCATTCCAGAACCATTATGTCGTGAATACTATATACGTATAGACCCTTCATCAGATGTCCCGGTCAAGTCTTCGGGTCACGGTAAAGTCAAACCCTACTGTTGACTAAACTCTATACATGTGTTAATGCAAATCAAGACCGACTGATTAATAGTGTATTTAATACGACTATATCAGAATGCTTTGGCCAAAGACTTATGATCTTATTTGCCATTAACCGTATAGGACATTCGCCTACTCACTAACAGGAGATAGAATCATTTCTTGGCGTACAGTAAAGACTGCTACCTGCCCGTATAGTCCACACTTCGAGGTCGACTCAGCAATTAAGCAAATGAGTCTAACTACTCAAATGACAAACTAAACGTCACAGGCACATCTTCTACTGAACCCTCAACTCAAAGGTCCATGTATACTATCACAACCTTTCGATTCGTCATCGACTCTCCGAGAGTGAATACCGTGTGACTGAATCGAGTATGAGTCGTGTTCGAGTATACTGGTCCCACCAATATACTTATAACTATGCTATCAAGACGTGCACACGTCCTTAGCATCAGTTATACAATAAACAGTAAATGAATCGTATTGCCTTTTTTATTAATTATTCCATAATTACAAGTACAATGCCCCTACTCTCTCATCCCTGAGTGGCATTCGAGGGCATATTCCTAACAATCTCCCACTTGCACTCAATGCCACACATTATGGTATCCAATACCCATGTTCTTCAGATGTCTTTCTAAGATGGCCTGAGATAATGGCTTAGTCAGCGGATCAGAGACATTGTCTTCCGAGTCTACTCTTTGCAATGAAACATATCCTTTTTCTACCATCTCTCGAACGATGTGGTATTTTCTCTCTATATGCTTGGTGTTGTGGTGAGCCCTAGGCTCCTTGACTTGGGCGACAGCTCCATCATTATCACAGAATAGTGATATAGGCAGCTCCGCATTAGGCACCACTTGAAGTTCTTGCATAAACTTCTGCATCCAAAATGCTTCTTTTCCTAGCCTTTGAGGCAGCTTGATACTCTGCTTGGCAGGTGGAATCTGCAGTAGTGATTTGCTTGGAGCTTCTCCAAGATATTGCTCCTCCATTGAGAGTAAACAAATACCCAGATGTCGACTTAGAGTCGTCATTGTCTCCTTGAAAATCAGAATCGGTGAATCCAATCACCCTCAGTTCTCCACCACCATAAGTAAGAACCAAATCTCTAGTTCTTCTTAAGTACTTAAGAATGTTCTTTACGGCAGTCCAGTGTTCCCTTCCTGGGTTTGCTTGAAATCGGCTTACCATACTCACAGCGTAGGCTAAGTCTAATCTCGTTCACAACACAGCGTACATGAGGCTACCCACTGTCGAGGCATAGGGTACCTTACTCATCTCTCTCTTGTCTTCCTCATTTTGAGGACACATTTTCGTGGTGAGATGAATTCCATGTCGCATGGGAAGGAACCCTCTTTTAGATTCATCCACCTTGAATCTTCTCAGGATTTTATCTATATAGAGGGATTGGGAAAGTCCTATCATTCTTCGCGGTCTATCTCTATAAAGACAGATCCCTATAATATGGGAAGCTTCTCCCAAGTCTTTTATGGAGAACGTTTTAGAAAGCCAAGCTTTCACAGTGCTGAGCATTGCTACGTTATTTCCTATCAGTAGAATATCATCTACATATAGTACTAAGAACGCAATGTTGCTCCTACTGACCTTTTTGTAAACACACGGTCCTTCCTCATTTCGTACGAAGTCAAAGTCCTTGACTACTTCGTCAAATCGAAGGTTCCGACTCCGAGAAGCTTGCTTCAGCCCATAAATGGCTCGTTGCAGCTTACACACCTTATCAGACCTTCGAAGTGGAGGTTGTGTTATAATAGGTTCGGTTCCTTATCCCTGATCAGATGTCTCCTTAGGACCTTCATTATGCTCTTCCAAAGAGATATTTCTACCCGAACCACCTTCCTGAATGAATTCATCCTCAAGGAAGTGCGTTTGTAAAGCCACAATGACCCTATGGTCTTCTGGCATGTAGAATAGATAACCCATCGAGTCCTCTGGGTATCCAATGAAACGTCCTTTGATGGACCTCGCTTCCAGTTTGTCCACCTTAGCCTTCTTGACATAGGCTGGACATCCCCAAATCCTTATGTGATTAAGGCTTGGTTTCTTACCTTTCCACATCTCATGCGGAGTGATAGGAACGGATTTGGAAGGAAATCTATTAAGTATATAGGCAACGGTTAGTAAGACATACTCCCACAGGTAAATAGGTAAATCAGTGTAATTTAACATGGAGCGACCCATGTCCAACAAAGTTCGATTTCTCCTTTCTGAAACACCATTTAACTGTGGGGTTCCTGGAGGCGTGAATTGTTAAACTATTCCATGTTCCTTAAGGAACTCATCAAACTCTGTGCTCATATATTCGCCACCTCGGTCCGACTGAATTGCTTTGATATGACATCCAGTCTGTTTTTCAACTAGGGCCTTAAATTCTTTGAATTTAGTGAAGGCTTCGGATTTGTGTTTCATTAAGTACACAATCCCATACCTAGTATGATCATCTATGAACGTTATGAAATATTGATATCCATCATGGGCCACTTCTAAAGCACCACAAACATCGGTATGTGCCAACCCAAGTTTATCAGCAGCCCTTTCAAAAGTCCCTGTGAAGGGGGACTTAGTCATTTTGTCTCTAAGGCAAGATTCACAAGTTGGATAGGGTTCTACACCCAATGGACTTAAAAATCCATCTTTCACCATTTTTTGAACCTTGGTCTGACCAACATGACCAGGTCTAAGGTGCCACTTAAGAGCTTGATTAGTATCTTTCCTACCACGTTTCCTAGTTATAGTGTTCACTGCTATTTTATTTTGCATGTTCAGATGATATAAACCATTCAACAATGTAGATGTGCCAACCAATTTATTTCGAAAATAAATTTTACAACTACCATTGCCAATGAAGAAACAAAATCCTTTCCGGTTCAAGACTGGAATGGATACATTGTTTTTATGCTCCTTGGGCAAAACAAGTACTTCATCTAACGTCAAAATAAAACCGGATTCTAAACCCAGTAGGATCGATCTAATATCGGTTCCCTCGACACTTTGTCTGCTTCCGACAGTGATCATAACTTCCCCAGCTTCAAGTTTCCTACTTCGTTCCAGATCCTAATTCATAGTACAAATATTAGAAGTGGCACTTGAATCCAGAATCTATGAAGCAGAATACATAGTAGCGGAACAATTTGTTTCAAAAATAAAAATTTCCGTACCTGATGCGCCATTAATCTTAGGACAAGTCCTTCGCCAGTGGCCCAGCCCACCGCATTCAAGGCATTTGTTCGTAGGTTTTGGACCGCCTGCCTTTTGAGCCTTTCGGCCATTGCCCTTTCCTTTCTGTACCCCTTTCTTGGGTTTGTACTGCTCATAGGTCTTTTTCTTCTTGTTCTTGGACCTCCGAGGCCCAGAAGAAATCACAAGAGCAACCTCTCTCGGTTTAGTCTTCATGTTAGACTGCGCCGTCACCAGTTTATTCATTAGCCCAGCTAATGTGCATGTAATTTCATTACAGTTGAAATTCATTACAAACTGCGTGAAAGAGTCAGAGAGAGATTGAAGGATGAGATCAATTTCAAGGGATAAATCCATATTAAAGTTGAGCACCTCGAGCCTCTCAATCATAGAGATCATCTTGAGGACGTGGTCTTCCACTTTCTCTCCTTCTTTCATCCTAGCACTGAACAACTGCTTTTATATCTCATATCTAGCAGTCCTACTATGCTCTCCATAAAGTTCAGTCAAGTGTGCGAGAATCTGCCTAGCAGAAGTTATTTTCTCGTGCGCTCTCTGCAGCTCATTTGTCATTGAGCCCATCATAAAGCCATGGACTAGCACGTCATCCTTGACCCATTTTTCATGGACGTCAATATCTTCCTGATTACCCCTATTTCGGATTGGATTCGGTGGAATGTCCGCCTCCAAGACGTATCCCAGAGACTCCATACTGAGTACAATCATCAGATTCCACAACCAGTCAACAAAATTGGGTCCAGTTAGGAGATTCTTTTCAAGTAGTATTGCAAGTGGGTTTTTAGCCATTTTTAGAGAGATTCGGTTTCGTTTTCTGCAATGATTTAGACAAGATTCAATTAGTGACTTGTTTAATTATGACCGAGTATAGAATTTAAGGGTTTGTATAATTCTTGTCTCGGCTCCCACTAATTTTATCGGAATTATACACTCCCATGTTATAATCTGGAAATCGTGGTTAGATCGACTTCTTAGTGGTGATCAAGTTCTTTACAAATTTCAATAGACGCAACCTATCAGGTTTCTTGCCAATTAATTTCTGTAAAGTGGTGTCTAACATGTAATACCCGAGATTTTTCATTTCCAGTTTAATTTGAATTTTTCTTTGTAGACCGGAAATTTTTCAACTGTCGGGCGTCAGCATTTATTTATTTCTCCCTCTCGACGATCGATTTTGTATTTAGAGCCATATGTGGTGAATTGTTGAATATCATCATTTTCATTATGGATCGTGGATGTTGACCACGAGCTTTTCGTCGTGTTCGTTCCGTGCTTGGGATATTTTATGCTTCGTAATTTGCTCGTTATCGTTTTGGATCATAACCGGTGCGTTAAAGTGGTCGAGACGTCGTCGAACGCCTAACCGTGTGAGAATCCTATTTTGTTCCCGTTTTCGTATATCTCGGTTTTTGTGACTTATAATATTATTATAATTCGTTACGAACTTTCTTCCGCAATATTTCCTTTGATGCATATTAGAGATTTGAATTCGTGATCGAGACTCCTACCGAGCATTTCATCATGTTCGCTTCCGTGCGATTTTGGGGAATCGAGTCGTCGGGTCATGGCGGCTGGGCGCTGCCGGACAGGTGCGGCAGGAACCGGCACGGATGCTGAGCACTGCCGGACAGGTGCGGCATGGACCGTCATGGTGGTTGGGCGCTGCCGGACAGTTGCGGCAGGGACCGGCCTAGCGCACGCTACGGCCGGACAGCTGCGCGCGCTAACCCGCAGGAGTAGCGCACGCCACTGCCGGGAGGTAACGCACGCTAATCGACCGGGAAGTCTAGGAAGTAGGGTCTGGACGTCGGCCAGACCAGCAGGTAGCGCACGCTACAGCCGGACATCTTCGCGCGCTAACTCGGCAGGCTAGCGCACGGTACCGGCTCGGCCGGCGCACGCTACCTGACTGGGCAGATTAGTCGAGTAGGTCCTGGACGGGCTGATTGCGCACGCTGCTGCCAATGTATTGCGCACGCTATCGGACCCCGACCGAAGATTCTGGACCAGGGCCGGCCGAAAACGCACGCTACCCGGACAACTTAGCGCACGCTAGTCAGTTACCAATATATATGACCGAGCAGTCCTGTTTTCACCCATTTTTCACTTCTCTTCCTTCATATCCGCGGCTGGAGCTTTTGAGAGCAAGAAGGCATGTTGTTGAACAGAAAATCCACGAAGATCCGGAGTTCATATCATTGATCGATCATTCCATAACATCCTTCAATCGACCGAATCAAGGTTAGTTTTTCCTAAAATCCAAACTTTGGGAAATTTGGGGATCTTGGTAGATTTCGTCCGTTCGAGCCATATGAACTTAAATTACTGATGGATAATTGTAGATTAAGTTGTATTCTATCATTTTCATCATCTTTCCACGGTTTTACCATTTCCGATTCGTCGTTTATATGAACTTTCGTTTGACGCCTTCAAGGTGTCCGGGGAAATGCCGCAGAGAGAAATTTGGTCGTTTTGTGATGTTTTTCCTTATGTGATTGATTGTTTATTCGATGATAGGATATTAGGGACGATTTCCCTACAAAAATCTGGTGTTGAGCCCTTCCGATCGTTGTTTTCATTGAAGTTCCGGATTTTGCCAATCGGCCGTATTTTCGGAGTATCCACGAGAGATTACCAAGGCAAGTACCTTGATATACGAATTGTAACTACGTGAAATCATTGTTGTCGAAGTGTATGAATTTATACGGATGTATATATATATATATATGTGTGTGTGTGTGTGTGTATGTATATATATATATATATATTTATATATATTTATATGTTAAATATATGTATGTATATACGTATATTGATATATATGCCTATGTCGGTGAACGACGAGTGATGAATGCTAACACTAGTTGACGTACTCAACTTGGATTGATGGATGAACTATATTTATTCATATAATATAGTAAGGTTATATATATATATATATTCGGTTGAGTCGCATTATAGGGATATATGTGCGGTGTTGGTTGGTTATGCTTGAAGGCTTATTGTGATTGAGTTTGATTGATAACGTGCGTGTTATTGTTTATTTGTGTGGTTATGGACTGGCGGAGAAATTATGTGACTTGATGTACCGAGTTGATAATTGTTGTGACGTTTGTCTGTGTACTTGATGTTTGAAATAATGTGGATACTTGTTGTGAGAAACGTCGTATCCCGGAACCTCTGAGGGCGGGGCGTGCACTCCGACCTGGTGTATGCTGCAATGTGCGGCTCCATATGGGTGGTGAACGCCGGTGTTACCTAATGCGCGCGCAAGGGGCAGCTCTTACGGGAGTGATCGCTGGTGCGGTGACATGTTCAAGGAGCGGCCAACATAGTGGAGTGAACGCCGGTGCACAGGTGTGTAATATCCGCAAATTCGATTTCTGGTAATTTTCTTTTTATGGCGGGAGTATGTTTCGACGACTATCTTGTGACTGTTTCATCATTCTGAGAATGATTAATTCTGCACTTTTTGTCATCCGAGTTCGTTTCGGTATCGTTTTGTTGAGTTCCGTGTCCTTAAATGACTTTTCCGCACTTGAGTTCGATTCTCGCGAATCTTGTCCGAAACTGTTGTTTCAAGTTCCTAGTAAGTTCATTTGATGTTATTGTTCATGTTGCAAGATTTGGTTTGGTGTTTCGATCGTGTATCGTGTATTTCGGACGTTTTGGGCCATTTTCGTAATTTCCTAAAGTTTGGGGTAATTACTTCCGTTGTCGAATTTTGAGCCCTCGGGTGGTCGGAATCATGTGTTCTCTTAGTGTTCGGATTTGTATTTGCGAGTACTTCGTAATCATGTTTTCGGTTTACATTCAGGTCTGAGTTTCGGGATTTTTCGGATCGTCGTATCGACCGAGTCCTGGCTGGCCAGACCTGGCCGAGTAACGGCCGTAATGGCCCGGCAGTAACGGCCGTAAGGCCTGTTACGTACGTAATAGCCTTCCGGTTACGTACGTACCATCTCGGCAGAATTAGTACAGGGAGTTCGGCCATGGCCGATTATGTACGTAGGCCTTGGCCGATTACGTATGTAGGCCTTGGCCGATTACGTACGTAAGCGGTCGGCCAGGGTCGGCTATTTAAAGGCCTGGACCGAGTCACATCCGGCATTTTTCACTTTTCTTCGTTCCTTCCGCGATTTTTCACCATAGATTGATGGTTTTGAGTAGAATCAACTTATAACAACATGTTTTGGAAGTTGGAATCATAGATTAACATCATCTTCCACCCGGATCGAAGGTAAGAACACCTAAACTTTTGGTTTTTGGATGTTCTTGAGGTCTCTTATTGTTTTGGCCGATTTGCTTCGTTTTGATTCATATTGTTGATTTAACTTGATTGTAAAGTCATAATCATTCAATACCCTTGAAGTTTTGTGGAACAAATTTGAGTATTTCTTTGAATAATCGATTGAATTGGACTATTCCCTCAAAGTGTCCGATAAAATGCTTCAATGGGTAGAACTTGGGAAGTTCCATACGTTTTCGTAGAATTGTGATTGAATTGATATCGTTGTGACTCAGGAACGAATTCTTGTGAAGAACTCGAGTCGGAACCCTTCCGTTCGTTACCTTCTTTGGGGTTCGAGCTTCCCGGTCAAACCGTGTTCTTCGGAACGTTCGGTAGCGGTTATTAAGGCAAGTATCTTATTATACGACTTGCGACTAGTAATCACGTATGAGATTTATGATGATTTTGCTTGCCTTCGTAAATATATTCCGTTTGAATTAGTTGTGTATTCCGCAAATTGAAGGCTTTGTGATAATAGCATTATATTGGTATACATGTTAGGTGTTGTGCCATTTGTGCAGGATTGCGACGTACATATGGGATGGTTGTACAGTTGGTTGTGCGATGTATTACGTACCGATGTGTGTTATGTTGGTTGTGTGTCGTTGATTGATGATAGTTGTTGCGAGTGTTGAGATTGTGTTATGTGCCTGTGATGTGCGATTTTATGGTGATTAACGTGATTGACCGTGCTTATTGTCGTATGTAATGAGAATATGAATGTGAATATGTGTGTGACCGCTAAGTTCATTCGTGTTGGTTCGAGGGGACCTACGAGGATTCGTGGCAGTGGACTATAGGGCCAGAACTTAGTGAGGTACTGAGGTCCAATCGTGCTGGTCTGACGAGGCCTACGATAACGCATGGCAGTAGACCATGAGTTTCGGACACAGTGCGTCCAACCGGGTGAGCTCGACGGGGCTTACGATGACACATAGCAGTGGACTGCGGTGTCAGGACTGTGTGTGTGTGATTGTTGTGATTGATATAGTCCGTGCGGGTAGTTGAGCCTACGCAGACAGGTGACAGTGGATCACGGTGTCGGAATTGGTTATGTTTGGTTAATAGTCCGTGTGGGTTGTTGAACCTACGGAGACACGTGACAGTGGATCATGGTGTCGGAATTGATTATGTTTGTTTAATTATGCGTGGTGTAGTCCATGCGGGTTGTTGAACCTACGGAGACACATGACAGTGGATCACGGTGTCATGAGCATGATTATTTTCAAATCAAAGTTTTGAAAGGAAAAGTTTTATGAAAATGAATGTTGGACCGAGTCCTAAGCTTGAGTAAGTGTTTCCCGTATTGTAAACTGCTGAGTTATGAAACAAGATTTGGGTTAAGGCCCTAAATTTTTTCGAAAGGTTTTGTGAATCAGGACTTGAGGTCTTAAAGGTTTTGAAATTCTAAAAAATTCCCGAGATGATAATCTTATTTTCGAATGCTTCATAGCTTATCTTCCCTTGTGAAAACCTCCCGGGAATATTTTGATACTTGATTATTATATTTGATTCACGATTATTATTTGCTTGTTACATTTCGTATGATTTGATACTTGCACTAGTAAAATAGTGGAGTTTTACTAACCCCCGAGTAATTGGGGGGTGGATATCTATTTTGCATCCAGGTACATGCAGATCCAGGGGAGCAGTCACAGGATTGGCACAAGAGGATGACGAGCTGCGATACTAATCAAAAGTTGAGAGTTGTTTTGATTTTCGTTGTGTTGTCCGAGTTGATTTCAGTCTTCCGCTGTATTGTGTTTCGACCCCTGTGTGGGTAATGTTATATAAGTCAATTTTGTTGATTGAGTTGTGTGACCTCATCGGTGTGTGTGTTCGCGTGTAAGTGACCTTAATGTCTGTATTATTTTATTGTTTCACCCTGGCCGGGCAAGCAGTTGGTGGTTTTGTAAGGTATAGCCTGGTAGATCCTCGTGAAAAGGGGTCTACGGCATGTAATATTCCCATATGGTTTTGGGGGTGTTACATTTATGGTATCAGAGCTTAGGTTGCGGAAACCTAAGCTGTCGGGTCGAGTCAAGTCGTGATTTTTCGAGTAATGTGTTGTCTTGTCGTTCGAGTCGTCAGGTGACAAGGTGAGTTGTGCGTAGTCACAACGTGTTGGTTATGTTGTCGGACGAGATTAGTATCGTGGGCGACTGTCACCTCCGTGCGGCTTGTGGATGTAAGTCTCCTCTTTATGCGTAATACCTGTGTATCTCGATTTTATCTTAGTGAGTTAATTGCGGTGCATGATTTTATTTACACAGTATTGTGTAATATAGTTGTGTTTAATACTTGTGGCACATAGTATGTGTATAGAACTGGGCACATTACTGTTTTATCTTTGAACCACCGGGTGGTGTGGTATGGTGTGAAAGTTGTAAACCTTGATGGGTTTCGAAAAGGTACCGACGGTAGAGTTTGTGAGAAACTCCGATGAATGATTTTTTTGTGTGTTTAAACTTGGTGCCACGAGATGCATTTAATTGGATTGGCGATCCTGGTTGCCATTTGAGCATGCGGTTTTAAATTCGACTGTTTTTGGAATGTGGTAAGTAGGTTTGGGAACATTTGTCTGAAGGACTTTACGGTTTGAGCATCTTGGTAATGACCGATTTTTTTTTGAAAACATTTTGATGGTGCGGTCAAACCACGGTTTATATGGATTTTTAAAATTTGTTAAATTTTGACAAATGGGCCGTGTATCTTCAAATGACACCATCAGACAGTATTTGAAAAATGTGTTTTGAAGTACTTCGGACATTGTAAAATATTACCGTCGTTTTGATTAGGAACTAAAGGATTTTGGAAAATTTCTGTTTGCAAAACAACTTTGGCTTTCGTAAATTAGAACGTTATGTGCTTATGTATAGAGGTCAATTCATGCAGTGAGTTTCTATGTTATTATTCTCGTCAGAAAATCTGGGTTGTATGCCCAAGTGGCGGGATATGTTGTTAGGTATCGTTCCCCATGGTTTCAATGACCGAGGTATTAAACAAAGTGTTTTCAAAACTTCATCCTAGCAAAATATTTCAAAATCGCGAATTTTTAAAATATTATCATTCGAACAAATACCTCGATAAACTTGTTTTTCTTTTAGAATATTATCAGTGTTGGACCACAATGGTATGCTTAATGTTTTAACCGTGTATGCTGAGGTATAGGTCGTACATCTTTGTCAATGTGAACGTGTGAATATTGCATTGTGCTGCTGATTGTGGGCTTATGTCGATTATGTGAGGTTTGTTTTATCTTGTTATTCTGATTGGTTGTCCGTTCAGTATGCTAAGGGGTCGAGGTCGAGGCCGTGGCCGTGGTCGTGGTGGTAGTCGTAATCAGGAGCGTGAGAGGGCGACTCACTCCTTGCCGAGTACCAATCAGCTCGGTACAGATCA
The DNA here is from genome assembly GCA_033398695.1 of Orobanche coerulescens. NCBI lineage: Eukaryota > Viridiplantae > Streptophyta > Magnoliopsida > Lamiales > Orobanchaceae > Orobanche > Orobanche coerulescens. Next base: position 69,279,162 of record CM065810.1, read on the forward strand.
GGGACATTCTCATTCAACTAGCATTAATGTTGACGTTGGCGCCGCCACCATCCTTCGTCAGGTGGTTGATGAGTTAGTGCAGATGAATCAGGCCGTACATCGGAATGAGAACCCAGATGGGGATAACGGGGCTAGTAAGTGGTTACGAGATGTGATGAGGATGCAGCCGCCCCGTTTTTTGGGTTCGTCTGACTCATTAGGTTGGGAAAGTTGGCTCTTCTAGTTGGACAGAACATTTGATGCTGTAGCTTGTCCGGATGAAAGAGGGTACCCATTGCTCAGTACTTGCTTGACAAAGAAGCTGCATACTGGTGGCAGGCTGTAGTGCCTCCAGATCGTACACCTACATGGGCTGAGTTTAAGACCTCCATGGAGGCAGAGTATTGCCCGTTGCCTGTTCGTGAACGCAGGATCATTGAGTTTTTCTCGGCTACGCCCCAGGATGTGTCGATATCCCAGGCGATAGTCGATTTTAATCGACAGCTGGCTTATGTTCGTGATCAAGTGAGAAGTGAAGCGGGCAAGGTCCGATACTTCAATATGCGCATGAAACCCCATATCCGTAAGAGTATGGCTCCGCTCATGTGTAACACCTTGAAGGAATATCAGGACCGAGCTTTAGCCATTGAGATGGCCGTTTTTGTGACGGAATCTGGTTGAAAGAGTAAGATACAGAAGACCTCGAGAAATTTTTCAAGAGGCCAGAGGAGTGAGATCCGTGAGCCTGTTGCTTTGCAGTTTCCTTCTGGGAGCACTCCTCATTCGGTTGACCAGTCTAAGAACCTTACTCCAGAGGCGAGTAAGATGATCGGTGTGAAGACCTGCTTTTAATTGCAGCCGTGTAGGTTATGCGAGACAGAATTGTCATTCGCCACCGGTTAATTGTTTTAAGTGCGGCCAACTGGGGCACCAAGTGGTGCATTGTGAGACCGTTGCCAAGATGTTCGGGAATTGGGTTTTCGTTCCTACTCGGGGAGGGCCCGGTGGTGTCCAGTGATGTAGTTGTGTATCGTACTTTGTGCTGTAATTCGTGTAGAGATTGATATTTGTTGCGTGAACTTTTTGGTTTTGTTGGTATTCTACCATGATGTTTTATTTTAAGTTTCGGGACGAAACTTATTTTTAATAGGATAGAATGTAATATCCGGTATTCTCGTTTTCTATTATCTTGAATTGTTTGTGTCTTGACGTCGGACATTTTCTTGTTGACGAGAATCGGAGTGATTTCTATCGTGATACTATATTTGTTTTTATCGCATAGCCGTTTTAGTCGGGTGCGACTTGTTGCCGCGTGCATTTCTATGATTAAATATGTGCATGTGATATGATATATGATGTGTCCTTAATTGCTCTATATTGTTTTGAATCATAGTCGGTGGCATTGTGTTGGTCGTCGTGGGGCGTGTTTTCACGCCGTATATTCCTTCGCGTTACTTGTAGCGTTTCGCCGATGGGCGAAAGTTACGCATCCCTTGTGTATCTCGTTGAGTTTCCCTGTCGGTATATTGCTTCTCCCTAAGGAGGGTAGTATGTAATATCCGCAAATTCGATTTCCGGTAATTTTCTTTTTATGGCGGGAGTCCATTTCGACGACTAGCTTGTGACCGTTTCGTCATTCTGAGAATGATTAATTCTGCACTTTTTGTCATCCGAGTTCGTTTTGGTATCGTTTTACTGAGTTCCGTGTTCTTAAACGACTTTTCCGCACTTGAGTTTGATTCTCGCGAATCTTGTCCGAAACTGTTGTTTCGAGTTCCTAGTAAGTTCATTTGATGTTATTGTTCATGTTTCAAGCTTTGGTTTGGTGTTTCGATCGTGTATCGTGTATTTCGGACGTTTTGGGCCATTTTCGTAATTTCCCAAAGTTTGGGGTAATTACTTCCGTTGTCGAATTTCAAGCCCTTGGGTGGTCGGAATCGTGTGTTCTCTTAGTGTTCGGAATCGTCTTTGCGAGTACTTCGTAATCGTGTTTTCGGTTTACGTTCAGGTCTGAGTTTCGGGATTTTTCGGACGGTCGGATCGCGAGTCTGTTGGCCGGGACACTGGTCGAAATATGATCGTAATAGCCCAGCTGATAATGGCCGTATGTCTGCTATATGCGTAAAGCACGCGGTTACGTACGTAACATTTCGGCATAATTAGTACAGGGAGTTCGGCCATGGCCGATTACGTACGTAGACCTTGGGTGATTACGTACGTAAGCGGTCGGCCAGGGTCGGCTATTTAAAGGCCTGAACCGAGTCACAACCGGCATTTTTCACTTTTCTTCGTTCCTTCCACGATTTTTCACCATAAATTGATGGTTTTGAGTAGAATCAACTTATAACAACATGTTTTGGAAGTTGGAATCATCGATTAACATCATCTTCCACCAGAATAGAAGGTAAGAACACCTAAACTTTTGGTTTTTGGATGTTCTTGAGGTTTCTTGGTGTTTTAGCCGATTTGCTTCGTTTTGATTCATATTGTTGATTGAACTTGATTGTAAACTCGTAGTCATTCAATACCCTTGAAGTTTTGTGGAACGAATTTGAGTATTTCTTTGAATAATCGATTGGATTGGACTATGCCCTCAAAGTGTCCCATAAAATGCTTCAATGGGTAGAACTTGGGAAGTTCCATACGTTTTCGTAGAATTATGATTGAATTGATATCATTGTGACTTAGGAACGAATTCTTGTGAAGAACTCGAGTCGGAACCCTTCCGTTCGTTGCCTTCTTTGGGGTTCGAGCTTCCCGGTCGAACCGTGTTCTTCGGAGCGTTCGGTAGCGGTTATTAAGGCAAGTATCTTATTATACGACTTGCGACTAGTAATCACGTATGAGATTTATGATGATTTTGCTTGCCTTCGTAAATATATTCCGTTTGAATTGGTTGTGTATTCCGCAAATTGAAGGCTTTGTGATAATATCATTATATTGGTATACGTGTTAGGTGTTGTGCCATTTGTGCAGGATTGCGATGTACATATGGGATGGTTGTACACTTGGTTGTGCAATGTATTATGTACCGATGTGTGTTATGTTGGTTGTATATCTTTGATTGATGATAGTTGTTGCGAGTGTTAAGATTGTGTTATATGCGTGTGATGTACGATTTTGTGGTGATCAACGTGATTGATTAACTGTGCTCATTGTCGTATTTAATGTGAATATGAATGTGAATATGTGTGTGACCGCTAAGTTCACTCGTGTTGGTTCGACGGGAGCTACGAGGATTCGTGGCAGTGGACTATAGGGTCAGAACTTAGTGAGGTGCGAGGTCCATTGTCTTTGATGCAGCCGAGGCCTACGATAACGCATGGCAGTGGACCATTAGTTTTGGACACAGTGCGTCCAACCGGGTGAGCTCGACGGGGCTTACGGTGACACGTAGCAGTGGACTGCAGTGTCAGGACTGTGTGTGTGATTGTTGTGATTGATATAGTCCGTGCGGGTTGTTGAGCCTACGGAGACACGTGACAGTGGATCACGATGTCGGAATTGGTTATGTTTGGTTAATAGTCCGTGTGGGTTGTTGAACCTACGGAGACACGTGACAGTGGATCATGGTGACGGAATTGATTATGTTTGTTTAATTGTGCGTGGTGTAGTCCGTGCGGGTTGTTGAACCTACGGAGACACGTGACAGTGGATCACGGTGTCATGGGCATGATTATTTTCAAATCAAAGTTTTGAAAGGAAAAGTTTTATGAAAATGAATGTTGGACCGAGTCCTAAGCTTGAGTAAATGTTTCCCGTATTGTAAACTGCTGAGTTATGAAACAAGATTTGGGTTAAGGCCCTAAATTTTTTAGAAAGGTTTTGTGAATCAGGACTTGAGGTCTTAAAGGTTTTGAAATTCTAAAAAATTCCCGAGATGATAATCTTATTTTCGAATGCTTCATAGCTTATCTTCCGTTGTGAAAACCTCCCGGGAATATTTTGATACTTGATTATTATATTTGATTCACGATTATTATTTGCTTGTTACATTTCGTATGATTTGATACTTGCACTAGTAAAACATTAGAGTTTTACTAACCCTTGAGTAATTGGGGGGTGGATGTCTGTTTTGCGTCCAGGTACATGCAGATCCAGGGGAGCAGTCACAGGATTGGCACAAGAGGATGACGAGCTGCGATACTAATCAAGAGTTGAGAGTTGTTTTGATTTTCGTTGTGTTGTCCGAGTTGATTTCAGTCTTCCGCTGTATTGTGTTTCGACCCCTGTCTGGGTAATGTTGTATAAGTCAATTTTGTTGATTGAGTTGTGTGACCTCATCAGTCTGTGTGTTCGCGTGTAAGTGACCTTAACGGTCTGTATTATTTTATTGTTTGACCCTCGCCGGGCAAGCAGTTGGTCGTTTTGTAAGGTATAGCTTGGTAGATCCTCGTGAAAAGGGGTCTACGGCGTGTAATATTCTCATATGGTTTTGGGGGTGTTACATTTATGGTATCAAAGCTTAGGTTGCGGAAACCTAGGATGTCGGGTCGAGTCAAGTCATGATTTGTCGAGTAATATGTTGTCTTGTCATTCGAGTCGTCAGGTGACAAGTTGAGTTGTGCGTAGTCACAACGTGTTGGTTATGTTGTCGGACGAGATTAGTATCGTGGGCGACTGTCACCTCCGTGCGGCCTGTGGATGTAAGTCTCCTCCTTTATGCGTAATACCTGTGTATCTCGATTTTATCTTAGTGAGTTAATTGCGGTGCATGATTTTATTTACACAGTATTGTGTAATATAGTTATGTTTAATACTTGTGGCACATAGTATGTGTATAGAACTGGGCAAATTATTGTTTTATCTTTGAACCACCGGGTGGTGTGGTATGGTGTGAAAGTTGTAAACCTTGATGGGTTTCGAAAAGGTACCGACGGTAGACTTTGTGAGAAATACCGATGAATGATTTTGTTGTGTGTTTAAACTTGGTGCCACGAGATGCATTTAATTGGATTGGCGATGCTGGTTGCCATTTGAGCATGCGGTTTTAAATTCGACTGTTTTTGGAATGTGGTAAGTAGGTTTGGGAACGTTTGTCTGAAGGGCTTTACGGTTTGAGCATCTTGGTAATGACCGATATTTTTTTTGAAAACATTTTGATGGTGCGGTCAAACCACGGTTTATATGGATTTCTAAAATTTGTTAAATTTTGGCAAATGGGCCGTGTATTTTCAAATGACACCATCAGACGGTATTTGAAAAATGTGTTTTGAAGTACTTCGGACATTGTAAAATATTACTGTCGTTTTGATTAGGAACTAAAGGATTTTGGAAAATTTCTGTTTTGCAAAACAACTTTGGCTTTCGTAAATTAGAACGTTATGTGTTTATGTATAGAGGTTAAGTCGTGTAGTGAGTTGCTATGTTATTATTCTCGTCAGAAAATCTGGGTTGTATGCCCAAGTGGCGGGATATGTTGTTAGGTATCGTTCCCCATGGTTTCAATGACCGAGGTATTAAACAAAGTGTTTTCAAAACTTCATCCTAGCAAAATCTTTCAAACTCGCGAATTTTTAAAATATTATCATTCGAACAAATACCTCGATAAACTTGTTTTTTTTTTAGAATATTATCAGTGTTGGACCACAATGGTATGCTTAATGTTTTAACCGTGTATGCTGAGGTATAGGTCGTACATCTTTGTCAATGTGAACGTGTGAATATTGCATTGAGCTGCTGATTGTGGGCTTATGTCGATTATGTGAGGTTTGTTTTATCTTGTTATTCTGATTGGTTGTCCGTTCAGTATGCTAAGGGGTCGAGGTCGAGGCCGTGGCCGTGGTCGTGGTGGTAGTCATAATCAGAAGCGTGAGAGGGCGACTCACTCCTTGCCGAGTACCAATCAGCTCGGTACAGATCAGGGACATTCTCATTCAGCTAGCGTTAATGTTGACGTTGGCGCCGCCACCATCCTTCGTCAGGTGGTTGATCAGTTAGTGCATATGAATCAGGCCGTACATCCGAATGAGAACCGAGATGGGGATAACGGGGCTAGTAAGTAGTTACGAGATGTGATGAGGATGCAGCCGCCCCGTTTTGTGGGTTCGTCTGACTCGTTAGGTTGGGAAAGCTGGCTCTTCCAGTTGGACAGAACATTTGATGCTATAGCTTGTCCGGATGAAAAGAGGGAACCCATTGCTCAGTACTTGCTTGACAAAGAAGCTGCAGACTGGTGGCAGGCTGTAGTTCCTGCAGATCGTACACCTACATGGGCTGAGTTTAAGACCGCCATGGAGGCAGAGTATTGCCCGTTGCCTGTTCGTGAATGCATGATTGTTGAGTTTTTCTTGGCTACGCCCCAGGATGTGTCGATATCCCAGGCGATAGTCGATTTTAATCGACAACTGGCTTATGTTCGTGATCAAGTGAGAAGTGAAGCGGACAAGGTCCGATACTTCAATATGCGCATGAAACCCCATATCCGTGAGAGTATGGCTCCACTCATGTGTACCACCCTGAAGGAATATCAGGACCGAGCTTTAGCCATTGAGATGGTCGTTTTTGGGACGGAATCTGGTTCAGAGAGTAAGAGACAGAAGACCTCGAGAAATTTTTCAAGAGGCCAGAGGAGTGAGATCCGTGAGCCTGTTGCTTCGCAGTTTCCTTCTGGGAGCACTCCTCGTTCGGTTGACCAGTCTAAGAACCTTACTCCAGAGGCGAGTAAGACGATCGGTGTGAAGACCTGCTTTAACTGCAGCCGTGTAGGCCATGCGAGATAGAATTGTCATTCGCCACCGGTTAATTGTTTTAAGTGCGGCCAACTGGGGCACCAAGCGGTGCATTGTGAGATCGTTGCCAAGATGTTCAGGAATCGGGTTTTCGTTCCTACTCGGGGAGGGCCCGGTAGTGTCCAGTGATGTAGTTGTGTATCGTACTTTGTGCTGTAATTCGTGTAGAGATTGATATTTGTTGCGTGAACTTTTTGGTTTTGTTGGTATTCTACCATGATGTTTTATTTTAAGTTTCGGGATGAAACTTATTTTTAATAGGATAGAATGTAATATCCGGTATTCTCGTTTTCTATTATCTTGAATTGTTTGTGTCTTGACGTCGGACATTTTCTTGTTGACGAGAATCGGAGTGATTTCTATCGTGATACTATATTTGTTTTTATCGCATAGCCGTTTTAGTCGGGTGCGACTTGTTGCCGCGTGCATTTCTATGATTAAATATGTGCATGTGATATGATATATGATGTGTCGTTAATTGATATATATTGTTTTGAATCATAGTCGGTGGCATTGTGTTGGTCGTCGTGGGGCGTGTTTTCACGCCGTATATTCCTTCGCGTTACTTGTAGCGTTTCGCCGATGGGCGAAAGTTACGCGTCCCTTGTGTATCTCGTTGAGTTTCCCTGTCGGTATATTGCTTCTCCCTACTTGTTTTAAGTTTCGGGACGAAGCTTCTTTTAAGGAGGGTAGTATGTAATATCCGCAAATTCGATTTCCGGTAATTTTCTTTTTATGGCTGGAGTCCATTTCGACGACTAGGTTGTGACCGTTTCGTCATTCTGAGAATGATTAATTCTACACTTTTTGTCATCCGAGTTCGGTTTGGTATCGTTTTGTTGAGTTCCGTGTTCTTAAACGACTTTTCCGCACTTGAGTTTGATTCTCGCGAATCTTGTCCGAAACTGTTGTTTCGAGTTCCTAGTAAGTTCATTTGATGTTATTGTTCATGTTGCAAGCTTTGGTTTGGTGTTTCGATCGTGTATCGTGTATTTCGGACGTTTTGGGCCATTTTCGTAATTTCCCAAAGTTTGGGGTAATTACTTCCGTTGTCGAATTTCAAGCCCTTGGGTGGTCGGAATCGTGTGTTCTCTTAGTGTTCGGAATCGCCTTTGCGAGTACTTCGTGTCGTGTTTTCGATTTACGTTAGTCGAGTTTGGGATTTTGGACCGTCGGATCGCCGAGTCTGGGCTTTGACACAGTCGAGTAACGGTCGTAATAGCCCAGCAGTAACGGCCGTATGTCCTGTTATGTACGTAACAACCTGCCGGTTACGTACGTAACATGTCGGCAGAATTAGTACAGGGAGTTCGGCCATGGCCGATTACGTACGTAGACCTTGGCTGATTACGTACGTAAGCGGTCGGCCAGGGTCGGCTATTTAAAGGCCTGGAGCGAGTCACATCTAGCATTTTTCACTTTTCTTCGTTCCTTCCACGATTTTTCACCATAAATTGATGGTTTTGAGTAGAATCAAATTATAACAACATGTTTTGGAAGTTGGAATCATCGATTAACATCATCTTCCACCAAAATAGAAGGTAAGAACACCTAAACTTTTGGTTTTTGGATGTTCTTGAGGTTTCTTGGTATTTTAGCCGATTTTCTTCGTTTTGATTCATATTGTTGATTGAACTTGATTGTAAACTCGTAATCATTCAATACCCTTGAAGTTTTGTGGAACGAATTTGAGTATTTCTTTGAATAATCGATTGGATTGGACTATGCCCTCAAAGTGTCCCATAAAATGCTTCAATGGGTAGAACTTGGGAAGTTCCATACGTTTTCGTAGAATTGTGATTGAATTGATATCATTGTGACTTAGGAACGAATTCTTGTGAAGAACTCGAGTCGGAACCCTTCCGTTCGTTGCCTTCTTTGGGGTTCGAGCTTCCCGGTCGAACCGTGTTCTTCGAAGCGTTCGGTAGCGGTTATTAAGGCAAGTATCTTATTATACGACTTGCGACTAGTAATCACGTATGAGATTTATGATGATTTTGCTTGCCTTCGTAAATATATTCCGTTTGAATTGGTTGTGTATTCCGCAAATTGAAGGCTTTGTGATAATAGCGTTATATTGGTATACGTGTTAGGTGTTGTGCCATTTGTGCAGGATTGCGACGTACATATGGAATGGTTGTACACTTGGTTGTGCAATGTATTATGTACCGATGTGTGTTATGTTGGTTGTATGTCTTTGATTGATGATTGTTGCTGCGAGTGTTAAGATTGTGTTATATGCGTGTGATGTGCGATTTTGTGGTGACCAACGTGATTGATTAACTGTGCTCATTGTCGTATTTAATGTGAATATGAATGTGAATATGTGTGTGACCGCTAAGTTCACTCGTGTTGGTTCGACGGGACCTACGAGGATTCGTGGCAGTGGACTATAGGGTCAGAACTTAGTGAGGTACTGAGGTCCAATTGTGCTGGTCTGACGAGGCCTACGATAACGCATGGCAGTGGACCATGAGTTTCGGACACAGTGCGTCCAACCGGGTGAGCTCGACGGGGCTTACGGTGACACGTAGCAGTGGACTGCGGTGTCAGGACTGTGTGTGTGATTGTTGTGATTGATATAGTCTGTGCGGGTTGTTGAGCCTACGGAGACACGTGACAGTGGATCACGATGTCGGAATTGGTTGTGTTTGGTTAATAGTCCGTGTGGGTTGTTGAACCTACGGAGACACGTGACAGTGGATCATGGTGACGGAATTGATTATGTTTGTTTAATTGTGCGTGGTGTAGTCCGTGCGGGTTGTTGAACCTACGGAGACACGTGACAGTGGATCACGGTGTCATGGGCATGATTATTTTCAAATCAAAGTTTTGAAAGGAAAAGTTTTATGAAAATGAATGTTGGACCGAGTCCTAAGCTTGAGTAAATGTTTCCCGTATTGTAAACTGCTGAGTTATTAAACAAGATTTGGGTTAAGGCCCTAAATTTTTTAGAAAGGTTTTGTGAATCAGGACTTGAGGTCTTAAAGGTTTTGAAATTCTAAAAAATTCCCGAGATGATAATCTTATTTTCGAATGCTTCATAGCTTATCTTCCGTTGTGAAAACCTACCGGGAATATTTTGATACTTGATTATTATATTTGATTCACGATTATTATTTGCTTGTTACATTTCGTATGATTTGATACTTGCACTAGTAAAACATTGGAGTTTTACTAACCCTTGAGTAGTTGGGGGGTGGATGTCTGTTTTGCGTCCAGGTACATGCAGATCCAGGGGAGCAGTCACAGGATTGGCACAAGAGGATGACGAGCTGCGATACTAATCAAGAGTTGAGAGTTGTTTTGATTTTCGTTGTGTTGTCCGAGTTGATTTCAGTCTTCCGCTGTATTGTGTTTCGACCCCTGTCTGGGTAATGTTGTATAAGTCAATTTTGTTGATTGAGTTGTGTGACCTCATCGGTCTGTGTGTTCGCGTGTAAGTGACCTTAACGGTCTATATTATTTTAGTATTTGACCCTCGCCGGGCAAGCAGTTGGTCGTTTTGTAAGGTATAGCCTGGTAGATCCTCGTGAAAAGGGGTCTACGGCGTGTAATATTCTCATATGGTTTTGGGGGTGTTACATTTATGGTATCAGAGCTTAGATTGCGGAAACCTAGGCTGTCGGGTCGAGTCAAGTCGTGATTTGTCGAGTAATATGTTGTCTTGTCATTCGAGTCGTCAGGTGACAAGTTGAGTTGTGCGTAGTCACAACGTGTTGGTTATGTTGTCGGACGAGATTAGTATCGTGGGCGACTGTCACCTCTGTGCGGCCTGTGGATGTAAGTCTCCTCCTTTATGCATAATACCTGTGTATCTCGATTTTATCTTAGTGAGTTAATTGCTGTGCATGATTTTATTTACACAGTATTGTGTAATATAGTTATGTTTAATACTTGTGGCACATAGTATGTGTATAGAACTGGGCACATTATTGTTTTATCTTTGAACCACCGGGTGGTGTGGTATGGTGTGAAAGTTGTAAACCTTGATGGGTTTCAAAAAGGTACCGACGGTAGAGTTTGTGAGAAACACCGATGAACGATTTTGTTGTGTGTTTAAACTTGGTGCCACGAGATGCATTTAATTGGATTGGCGATGCTGGTTGCCATTTGAGCATGCGGTTTTAAATTCGACTGTTTTTGGAATGTGGTAAGTAGGTTTGGGAACGTTTGTCTGAAGGGCTTTACGGTTTGAGCATCTTGGTAATGACCGATATTTTTTTTGAAAACATTTTGATGGTGCGGTCAAACCACGGTTTATATGGATTTTTAAAATTTGTTAAATTTTGACAAATGGGCCGTGTATTTTCAAATGACACCATCAGACGGTATTTGAAAAATGTGTTTTGAAGTACTTCGGACATTGTAAAATATTACCGTCGTTTTGATTAGGAACTAAAGGATTTTGGTAAATTTCATTTTGCAAAACAACTTTGGCTTTCGTAAATTAGAACGTTATGTGTTTATGTATAGAGGTTAAGTCGTGCAGTGAGTTGCTATGTTATTATTCTCGTCAGAAAATCTGGGTTGTATGCCCAAGTGGCGGGATATGTTGTTAGGTATCGTTCCCCATGGTTTCAATGACCGAGGTATTAAACAAAGTGTTTTCAAAACTTCATCCTAGCAAAATCTTTCAAACTCGCGAATTTTTAAAATATTATCATTCGAACAAATACCTCGATAAACTTGTTTTTTTTTTAGAATATTATCAGTGTTGGACCACAATGGTATGCTTAATGTTTTAACCGTGTATGCTGAGGTATAGGTCGTACATCTTTGTCAATGTGAACGTGTGAATATTGCATTGAGCTGCTGATTGTGGGCTTATGTCGATTATGTGAGGTTTGTTTTATCTTGTTATTCTGATTGGTTGTCCGTTCAGTATGCTAAGGGGTCGAGGTCAAGGCCGTGGCCGTGGTCGTGGTGGTAGTCATAATCAGAAGCGTGAGAGGGCGACTCACTCCTTGCCGAGTACCAATCAGCTCGGTACAGATCAGGGACATTCTCATTCAGCTAGCGTTAATGTTGACGTTGGCGCCGACACCATCCTTCGTCATGTGGTTGATCAGTTAGTGCAGATAAATCAGGCCGTACATCGGAATGAGAACCGAGATGGGGATAACGAGGATAGTAAGTAGTTACGAGATGTGATGAGGATGCAGCCGCCCCGTTTTGTGGGTTCGTCTGACTCGTTAGGTTGGGAAAGCTGGCTCTTCCAGTTGGACAGAACATTTGATGCTATAGCTTGTCCGGATGAAAAGAGGGAACCCATTGCTCAGTACTTGCTTGACAAAGAAGCTGCAGACTGGTGGCAGGCTGTAGTTCCTGCAGATCGTACACCTACATGGGCTGAGTTTAAGACCGCCATGGAGGCAGAGTATTGCCCGTTGCCTGTTCGTGAATGCATGATTGTTGAGTTTTTCTCGGCTACGCCCCAGGATGTGTCGATATCCCAGGCGATAGTCGATTTTAATCGACAACTGGCTTATGTTCGTGATCAAGTGAGAAGTGAAGCGGACAAGGTCCGATACTTCAATATGCGCATGAAACCCCATATCCGTGAGAGTATGGCTCCACTCATGTGTACCACCCTGAAGGAATATCAGGACCGAGCTTTAGCCATTGAGATGGTCGTTTTTGGGACGGAATCTGGTTCAGAGAGTAAGAGACAGAAGACCTCGAGAAATTTTTCAAGAGGCCAGAGGAGTGAGATCCGTGAGCCTGTTGCTTCGCAGTCTCCTTCTGGGAGCACTCCTCGTTCGGTTGACCAGTCTAAGAACCTTACTCCAGAGGCGAGTAAGACGATCGGTGTGAATACTCCGCTTTAATCGGCAGTGTAGGCCATGCGAGATAGAATTGTCGTTCGCCACCGGTTAATTGTTTTAAGTGCGGCCAACTGGGGCACCAAGCGGTGCATTGTGAGATCGTTGCCAAGATGTTCAGGAATCGGGTTTTCGTTCCTACCCGGGGAGGGCCCGGTAGTGTCCAGTGATGTAGTTGTGTATCGTACTTTGTGCTGTAATTCGTGTAGAGATTGATATTTGTTGCGTGAACTTTTTGGTTTTGTTGGTATTCTACCATGATGTTTTATTTTAAGTTTCGGGATGAAACTTATTTTTAATAGGATAGAATGTAATATCCGGTATTCTCGTTTTCTATTATCTTGAATTGTTTGTGTCTTGACGTCGGACATTTTCTTGTTGACGAGAATCGGAGTGATTTCTATCGTGATACTATATTTGTTTTTATCGCATAGCCATTTCAGTCGCGTGCGACTTGTTGCCGCGTGCATTTCTATGATTAAATATGTGCATGTGATATGATATATGATGTGTCGTTAATTGATCTATATTGTTTTGAATCATAGTCGGTGGCATTGTGTTGGTCGTCGTGGGGCGTGTTTTCACGCCGTATATTCCTTCGCGTTACTTGTAGCGTTTCGCCGATGGGCGAAAGTTACGCGTCCCTTGTGTATCTCGTTGAGTTTCCCTGTCGGTATATTGCTTCTCCCTACTTGTTTTAAGTTTCGGGACGAAGCTTCTTTTAAGGAGGGTAGTATGTAATATCCGCAAATTTGATTTCCGGTAATTTTCTTTTTATGGCTGGAGTCCATTTCGACGACTAGTTTGTGACCGTTTCGTCATTCTGAGAATGATTAATTCTACACTTTTTGTCATCCGAGTTCGGTTTGGTATCGTTTTGTTGAGTTCCGTGTTCTTAAACGACTTTTCCGCACTTGAGTTTGATTCTCGCGAATCTTGTCCGAAACTGTTGTTTCGAGTTCCTAGTAAGTTCATTTGATGTTATTGTTCATGTTGCAAGCTTTGGTTTGGTGTTTCGATCGTGTATCGTCTATTTCGGACGTTTTGGGCCATTTTCGTAATTTCCCAAAGTTTGGGGTAATTACTTCCGTTGTCGAATTTCAAGCCCTTGGGTGGTCGGAATCGTGTGTTCTCTTAGTGTTCGGAATCGCCTTTGCGAGTACTTCGTAATCGTGTTTTCGATTTACGTTCAGGTCTGAGTTTCGGGATTTTTCGGACCGTCGGATCGCCGAGTCCTGGCTGGCCTGACCTGGTCGAGTAACGGTCGTAATAGCCCAGCAGTAATGGCCGTATGTCCTGTTATGTACGTAACAGCCTGCCGGTTACGTACGTAACATGTCGGCAGAATTAGTACAGGGAGTTCGGCCATGGCCGATTACGTACGTAGACCTTGGCTGATTACGTACGTAAGCGGTCGGCCAGGGTCGGCTATTTAAAGGCCTGGACCGAGTCAAATCTAGCATTTTTCACTTTTTTTCGTTCCTTCCACGATTTTTCACCATAAATTGATGGTTTTGAGTAGAATCAACTTATAACAACATGTTTTGGAAGTTGGAATCATCGATTAACATCATCTTCCACCAGAATAGAAGGTAAGAACACCTAAACTTTTGGTTTTTGGATGTTCTTGAGGTTTCTTGGTATTTTAGCCGATTTTCTTCGTTTTGATTCATATTGTTGATTGAACTTGATTGTAAACTCGTAGTCATTCAATACCCTTGAAGTTTTGTGGAACGAATTTGAGTATTTCTTTGAATAATCGATTGGATTGGACTATGCCCGCAAAGTGTCCCATAAAATGCTTCAATGGGTAGAACTTGGGAAGTTCCATACGTTTTCGTAGAATTGTGATTGAATTGATATCATTGTGACTTAGGAACGAATTCTTGTGAAGAACTCGAGTCGGAACCCTTCCGTTCGTTGCCTTCTTTGGGGTTCGAGCTTCCCGGTCGAACCGTGTTCTTCGGAGCGTTCGGTAGCGGTTATTAAGGCAAGTATCTTATTATACGACTTGCGACTAGTAATCACGTATGAGATTTATGATGATTTTGCTTGCCTTCGTAAATATATTCCGTTTGAATTGGTTGTGTATTCCGCAAATTGAAGGCTTTGTGATAATAGCGTTATATTGGTATACGTGTTAGGTGTTGTGCCATTTGTGCAGGATTGCGATGTACATATGGGATGGTTGTACACTTGGTTGTGCAATGTATTATGTACCGATGTGTGTTATGTTGGTTGTATGTCTTTGATTGATGATTGTTGTTGCGAGTGTTAAGATTGTGTTATATGCGTGTGATGTACGATTTTGTGGTGATCAACGTGATTGATTAACTGTGCTCATTGTCGTATTTAATGTGAATATGAATGTGAATATGTGTGTGACCGCTAAGTTCACTCGTGTTGGTTCGACGGGACCTACGAGGATTCGTGGCAGTGGACTATAGGGTCAGAACTTAGTGAGGTACTGAGGTCCAATTGTCTTTGTCGACGAGGCCTACGATAACGCATGGCGGTGGACCATGAGTTTTGGACACGGTCGTCCCAACCGGTGAGCTCGACGGGGCTTACGGTGACACGTAGCTGATGGGCTGCGGTGTCGGGTGTGTGTGATTGTTGTGATTGATATAGTCATGCGGGTTGTTGAGCCTACGGAGACACGTGATGATGGATCACGATGTCGGAATTGGTTGTGTTTGGTTAATAGTCCGTGTGGGTTGTTGAACCTACGGAGACACGTGACAGTGGATCATGGTGACGGAATTGATTATGTTTGTTTAATTGTGCGTGGTGTAGTCCGTGCGGGTTGTTGAACCTACGGAGACACGTGACAGTGGATCACGGTGTCATGGGCATGATTATTTTCAAATCAAAGTTTTGAAAGGAAAAGTTTTATGAAAATGAATGTTGGACCGAGTCCTAAGCTTGAGTAAATGTTTCCCGTATTGTAAACTGCTGAGTTATTAAACAAGATTTGGGTTAAGGCCCTAAATTTTTTAGAAAGGTTTTGTGAATCAGGACTTGAGGTCTTAAAGGTTTTGAAATTCTAAAAAATTCCCGAGATGATAATCTTATTTTCGAATGCTTCATAGCTTATCTTTCGTTGTGAAAACCTACCGGGAATATTTTGATACTTGATTATTATATTTGATTCACGATTATTATTTGCTTGTTACAGTTCGTATGATTTGATACTTGCACTAGTAAAACATTGGAGTTTTACTAACCCTTGAGTAATTGGGGGGTGGATGTCTGTTTTGCGTCCAGGTACATGCAGATCCAGGGGAGCAGTCACAGGATTGGCACAAGAGGATGACGAGCTGCGATACTAATCAAGAGTTGAGAGTTGTTTCGATTTTCGTTGTGTTGTCCGAGTTGATTTCAGTCTTCCGCTGTATTGTGTTTCGACCCCTGTCTGGGTAATGTTGTATAAGTCAATTTTGTTGATTGAGTTGTGTGACCTCATCGGTCTGTGTGTTCGCGTGTAAGTGACCTTAACGGTTTATATTATTTTATTATTTGACCCTCGCCGGGCAAGCAGTTGGTCGTTTTGTAAGGTATAGCCTGGTAGATCCTCGTGAAAAGGGGTCTACGGCGTGTAATATTCTCATATGGTTTTGGGGGTGTTACATTTATGGTATCAGAGCTTAGGTTGCGGAAACCTAGGCTGTCGGGTCGAGTCAAGTCGTGATTTGTCGAGTAATATGTTGTCTTGTCATTCGAGTCGTCAGGTGACAAGTTGAGTTGTGCGTAGTCACAACGTGTTGGTTATGTTGTCGGACGAGATTAGTATCGTGGGCGACTGTCACCTCCGTGCGGCCTGTGGATGTAAGTCTCCTCCTTTATGCGTAATACCTGTGTATCTCGATTTTATCTTAGTGAGTTAATTGCGGTGCATGATTTTATTTACACAGTATTGTGTAATATAGTTATGTTTAATACTTGTGGCACATAGTATGTGTATAGAACTGGGCACATTATTGTTTTACCTTTGAACCACCGGGTGGTGTGGTATGGTGTGAAAGTTGTAAACCTTGATGGGTTTCAAAAAGGTACCGACGGTAGAGTTTGTGAGAAACACCGATGAACGATTTTGTTGTGTGTTTAAACTTGGTGCCACGAGATGCATTTAATTGGATTGGCGATGCTGGTTGCCATTTGAGCATGCGGTTTTAAATTCGACTGTTTTTGGAATGTGGTAAGTAGGTTTGGGAACGTTTGTCTGAAGGGCTTTACGGTTTGAGCATCTTGGTAATGACCGATATTTTTTTTGAAAACATTTTGATGGTGCGGTCAAACCACGGTTTATATGGATTTTTAAAATTTGTTAAATTTTGACAAATGGGCCGTGTATTTTCAAATGACACCATCAGACGGTATTTGAAAAATGTGTTTTGAAGTACTTCGGACATTGTAAAATATTACCGTCGTTTTGATTAGGAACTAAAGGATTTTGGAAAATTTCTGTTTTGCAAAACAACTTTGGCTTTCGTAAATTAGAACGTTATGTGTTTATGTATAGAGGTTAAGTCGTGCAGTGAGTTGCTATGTTATTATTCTCGTCAGAAAATCTGGGTTGTATGCCCAAGTGGCGGGATATGTTGTTAGGTATCGTTCCCCATGGTTTCAATGACCGAGGTATTAAACAAAGTGTTTTCAAAACTTCATCCTAGCAAAATCTTTCAAACTCGCGAATTTTTAAAATATTATCATTCGAACAAATACCTCGATAAACTTGTTTTTTTTTTTAGAATATTATCAGTGTTGGACCACAATGGTATGCTTAATGTTTTAACCGTGTATGCTGAGGTATAGGTCGTACATCTTTGTCAATGTGAACGTGTGAATATTGCATTGAGCTGCTGATTGTGGGCTTATGTCGATTATGTGAGGTTTGTTTTATCTTGTTATTCTGATTGGTTGTCCGTTCAGTATGCTAAGGGGTCGAGGTCAAGGCCGTGGCCGTGGTCGTGGTGGTAGTCGTAATCAGAAGCGTGAGAGGGCGACTCACTCCTTGCCGAGTACCAATCAGCTCGGTACAGATCAGGGACATTCTCATTCAGCTAGCGTTAATGTTGACGTTGGTGCCGACACCATCCTTCGTCAGGTGGTTGATCAGTTAGTGCAGATAAATCAGGCCGTACATCGGAATGAGAACCGAGATGGGGATAACGGGGATAGTAAGTAGTTACGAGATGTGATGAGGATGCAGCCGCCCCGTTTTGTGGGTTCGTCTGACTCGTTAGGTTGGGAAAGCTGGCTCTTCCAGTTGGACAGAACATTTGATGCTATAGCTTGTCCGGATGAAAAGAGGGTACCCATTGCTCAGTACTTGCTTGACAAAGAAGCTGCAGACTGGTGGCAGGTTGTAGTGCCTGCAGATCGTACACCTACATGGGCTGAGTTTAAGACCGCCATGGAGGCAGAGTATTGCCCGTTGCCTGTTCGTGAATGCATGATTGTTGAGTTTTTCTCGGCTACGCCCCAGGATGTGTCGATATCCCAGGCGATAGTCGATTTTAATCGACAACTGGCTTATGTTCGTGATCAAGTTAGAAGTGAAGCGGACAAGGTCCGATACTTCAATATGCGCATGAAACCCCATATCCGTGAGAGTATGGCTCCGCTCATGTGTACCACACTGAAGGAATATCAGGACCGAGCTTTAGCCATTGAGATGGTCGTTTTTGGGACCGAATCTGGTTCAGAGAGTAAGAGACAGAAGACCTCGAGAAATTTTTCAAGAGGCCAGATGAGTGAGATCCGTGAGCCTGTTGCTTCGCAGTTTCCTTCTGGGAGCACTCCTCGTTCGGTTGACCAGTCTAAGAACCTTACTCCAGAGGCGAGTAAGACGATCGGTGTGAAGACCTCCTTTAACTGCAGCCGTGTAGGCCATGCGAGATAGAATTGTCGTTCGCCACCGGTTAATTGTTTTTAGTGCGGCCAACTGGGGCACCAAGCGGTGCATTGTGAGACCGTTGCCAAGATGTTCAGGAATCGGGTTTTCGTTCCTACTCGGGGAGGGCCCGGTAGTGTCCAGTGATGTAGTTGTGTATCGTACTTTGTGCTGTAATTCGTGTAGAGATTGATATTTGTTGCGTGAACTTTTTGGTTTTGTTGGTATTCTACCATGATGTTTTATTTTAAGTTTCGGGACGAAACTTATTTTTAATAGGATAGAATGTAATATCCGGTATTCTCGTTTTCTATTATCTTGAATTGTTTGTGTCTTGACGTCGGACATTTTCTTGTTGACGAGAATCGGAGTGATTTCTATCGTGATACTATATTTGTTTTTATCGCATAACCATTTTAGTCGGGTGCGACTTGTTTCCGCATGCATTTCTCTGATTAAATATGTGCATGTGATATTATATATGATGTGTCGTTAATTGCTCTTTATTGTTTTGAATCATAGTCGGTGGCGTTGTGTTGGTCGTCGTGGGGCATGTTTTCACGCCGTATATTCCTTCGCGTTACTTGTAGCGTTTCGCCGATGGGCGAAAGTTACGCGTCCCTTGTGTATCTCGTTGAGTTTCCCTGTCGGTATATTGCTTCTCCCTACTTGTTTTAAATTTCGGGACGAAACTTATTTTAAGGAGGGTAGTATGTAATATCCGCAAATTCGATTTCTGGTAATTTTCTTTTTATGGCGGGAGTCCATTTCGATGACTTTCTTGTGACCATTTTGTCATTCTGAGAATGATTAATTCTGCACTTTTTGTCATCCGAGTTTGTTTCGGTATCAGTTTGTTGAGTTTCGTGTTCTTAAACGACTTTTCCGCACTTGAGTTTGATTCTCGCGAATCTCATCCGAAACTGTTGTTTCGAGTTCCTAGTAAGTTCATTTGATTTTATTGTTCATGTTGCGAGCTTTGGTTTGGTGTTTCGATCGTGTATCGTGTATTTCGGACGTTTTGGTCCATTTTCGTAATTTCCCAAAGTTTGGGGTAATTACTTCCGTTCTCTTAGTGTTCGTATTCGTCTTTGCGAGTACTTCGTAATCGTGTTTTCGGTTTATGTTCAGGTCTGAGTTTCGGGATTTTTCAGACCGTCGGATCGACCGAGTCCTGGTTGGCCAGACCTGGCCGAGTAACGGTCGTAATGGCCTGGCAGTAATGGCCGTAAGTCCTGTTATGTACGTAACAGCCTGCCGGTTACGTACGTAACATGTCGGCAGAATTAGTACAGGGAGTTCGGCCATGGCCGATTACGTACGTAGGACTTGGCCGATTACGTACGTAAGCGGTCGGCCAAGGTCGGCTATTTAAAGGCCTGGAATGAGTCACATCCGGCATTTTTCACTTTTCTTCATTCCTTCCGCGATTTTTCACTATAAATTGATGGTTTTGAGTAGAATCAACTTATAACAACATGTTTTGGAAGTTGGAATCATAGATTAACATCATCTTCGACCCGAATCGAAGGTAGGAACACCTAAACTTTTGGTTTTTGGATGTTCTTGAGGTTTCTTGGTGTTTTGGCCGATTTGCTTCGTTTTAATTCATATTGTTGATTGAACTTGATTGTAAACTCGTAATCATTCAATACCCTTGAAGTTTTGTGGAACGAATTTGAGTATTTCTTTGAATAATCGATTGAATTGGACTATGCCCTCAAAGTGTCCCATAAAATGCTTCAATGGGTAGAACTTGGGAAGTTCCATACGTTTTCGTAGAACAGTGATTGAATTGATATCGTTGTGACTTAGGAACGAATTATTGTGAAGAAATCGAGTCGGAACCCTTCCGTTCGTTGCCTTCTTTGGGGTTCGAGCTTCACGGTCAAACTGTGTTCTTCGGAGTGTTCGGTAGTGGTTATTAAGGCAAGTATCTTATTATACGACTTGCGACTAGTAATCACGTATGAGATTTATGATGATTTTGCTTGCCTTCGTAAATATATTCCATTTGAATTGGTTGTGTATTTCGCAAATTGAAGGCTTTATGATAATAGCGTTATATTGGTATACGTGTTAGGTGTTGTGCCATTTGTGCAGGATTGCGACGTATATATGGGATGGTTGTACACTTGTTTGTGCAATGTATTGTGTACCGATGTGTGTTATGTTGGTTGTGTGTCGTTGAATGATGATAGTTGTTGCGAGTGTTGAGATTGTGTTATGTGCGTGTGATGTACGATTTTGTGGTGATCAACGTGATTGATTAACTGTGCTCATTGTCGTATGTAATGTGAATATGAATATGAATATGTGTGTGACGGCTAAGTTCACTCGCGTTGGTTCAACGGGACCTACGAGGATTCGTGGCAGTGGACTACGGGGTCAGAACTTAGTGAGGTACTTAGGTCCAATCGTGCTGGTCTGACGAGGCCTACGATAACGCATGGCAGTGGACCATGAGTTTCGGACACAGTGCGTCCAACCGGGTGAGCTCGATGGGGCTTAGGGTGACACGTAGCAGTGGACTGCGGTGTCAGGACTGTGTGTGTGATTGTTGTGATTGATATAGTCCGTGCGGGTTGTTGAGCCTACGGAGACACGTGACAGTGGACCACGGTGTCAGAATTGGTTATGGTTGGTTAATAGTCCGTGTGGGTTGTTGAACCTACGGAGACATGTGACAGTGGATCACGGTGTCGGAATTGATTATGTTTGTTTAATTGTGCGTGGTGTAGTCCGTGTGGGTTGTTGAACCTACGGAGACACGTGACAGTGGATCACGGTGTCATGAGCATGATTATTTTCAAATCAAAGTTTTGAAAGGAAAAGTTTTATGAAAATGAATGTTGGACCGAGTCCTAAGCTTGAGTAAATGTTTCCCGTATTGTAAACTGCTGAGTTATGAAACAAGATTTGGGTTAAGGCCCTAAATTTTTTCGAAAGGTTTTGTGAATCAGGACTTGAGGTCTTAAAGGTTTTGAAATTTTAAAAAATTCCCGAGATGATAATCTTATTTTCGAATGCTTCATAGATTATCTTCCCTTGTGAAAACCTCCCGGGAATATTTTGATACTTGATTATTATATTTGATTCACGATTATTATTTGCTTGTTACATTTTGTATGATTTGAGACTTGCACTAGTAAAACAGTGGAGTTTTACTAACCCCCGAGTAATCGGGGGGTGGATGTCTGTTTTGCGTCCAGGTACATGCAGATCCAGGGGAGCAGTCACAGGATTGGCACAAGAGGATGACGAGTTGCGATACTAATCAAGAGTTGAGAGTTGTTTTGATTTTCGTTGTGTTGTCCGAGTTGATTTCAGTCTACCGCTGTATTGTGTTTCGACCCCTGTGTGGGTAATGTTGTATAAGTCAATTTTGTTGATTGAGTTGTGTGACTTCATCGGTCTGTGTGTTCGCGTGTAAGTGACCTTAACGGTCTGTATTATTTTATTGTTTGACCCTGGCCGGGCAAGCAGTTGGTCGTTTTGTAAGGTATAGCCTGGTAGATCCTCGTGAAAAGGGGTAAACAGCGTGTAATATTCCGATATAGTTTTGGGGGTGTTACAAGGTGCGCAAAGGAGGCGCCTGGCAGGCTTATTGGTTACGGGTATTTAAGTGATAGTTAAGACCCCGTTACCGAATGATGTTCGTATCTCAACTTCTTTCAACTCACTTTTAAATGTTTGTCTTGTTATAGACCGCGATTCGTGTTTTTTGAAAGTTTGTTTCAACTTGTTTTTAAAGCGTTGGTATCAGGGTTAATTAACCGAGGAGGTTTGACGAAATCTCTAAGAGTTAATTAATCAGGGGTCTTGAGCAGGATATGTCGAATGAGAGATTGTGCCTTCGATTGTATTGTGGTGCCATTCTGTGTATTGGGTTGAGGACCCTGTGAAATGTTGAGATGATTGATCTCGTGATGATGTTATTTGGATTCGGTTGAGAACCCTATGAGATGTTGTAATGATTTCGTTTGTGACAGTGTTCTATAAATTGGGTCGAGGACCCCGAATAACGTGACATGGCTTTCGTGTAATTGTTTTCCATATGTTGGGTCAAGGACCCGAGAGCTTTTGAAATTATTTTCCAAAAGTGTTCCCATTCGATTTTCAAAACCCCAAGACATCCCGAGTCAATAATAACGTTTGCAAACTATCTTATCAAAATACTTTTCCTTTTAAAAAGGGATTGTCTTGACTCCTTGGGCTCGTTTAAAGTTTCATTGATGTTATGTTCCGTAAAGAGAATATGACTATGTGATTATCTTTCACCTTATGTATGCGAGTGCTACTCTGTGTTGACTATGGGAATGTATGGTTTGTGTTAAGGCTTCACAACGGTTTAGTTTTGTGTTGTTATTGTTCGTATATCTTGTATATTATGTAGTTGCACTAGCAAAATTCCAGTTTGCTAACCCCCGAGTTTTCGGGGGGGGGGTGCCTGTTATGCGCTCAGGTTTTGGCAGCTCGGGAGCAGTCACGGGATTGGCTTGGAAGGAGATGGAAGACGATGATGCTAATCACCCAAGAGTCAGAGTCTTTTTCTTTTATCCCATCTGGGTCGGTATTTTCCATTTGGTTGAGTATTCACCCTTGCACGGGTGTAGGTTTTCATTTATTAATGGAGTTGTCATCCCTTTTTGTGTGAAAGTTTATTTTTGTCATTGAGGTGTAAAATTCATTAGTTTCTGAATTGTTTAATGACCTTGTCAGTCTGCGTTGTACTTAGATTGACCCCGGTCGGTCGATCATTGTGTAGTCTAGTAGAGTTTAGCCTGGTAGATGTAATACCCAGTTGTAATTCAGTCATTATCATTCAGTAATTTCATTCGGTAATTGTCACTATTTAATTTTTCACTTGATAATAATCATTCATCTGTGTTCACCGTTCGGAATAACTTCGACTTGTGTATCGATATTGTTCATTGTTTCAACCTTACTCGGGAAACGAGACAAGAGTATTATATCGATCCTTGTAATTGATTCATTAGTCGATGTTGACGTTGGAGTTCATGTCATTTCTAATCTCCTCATTGTTCAAATTGTGTTTTGTTGGGCGAACCCTTGTAATCATTGCTTGGAACCACCGTTTTGGGGTTTCCGTACTTCCATTTCGTGTTATCGTTTCCCAAATATTGATTCCTATTGATTTTATTCTCTTCCCGGATCATTTTTCATCATTTTAGGACCCAAGGGGAGTGTGGGCCGCGGCACAAGAAGTGTGCGCCGCGGCACACACATTTTCCAGTTTTGGCCGAGCAGCCGGTACCGTGGTCCGCGGCTCATGCCGGCAGGGCCGCGGCACACTGCCGAGTCACTGCCGCGGCACACCCGTCCGGACCGCGGCACACTCGTGTTGCAATTTTTGGCCGACCTGTCTGTACCGGGGTCCTCGGCTCATGCCGACAAGGCCGCGGCACACTGCCGAGTCACTTCCGCGGCACATTCGTCCGGGCCACGGCATGCTGCCGATCACTGGGGGCAGTTTTAGCCCTGTGTCGCGGCACACTTCGGCTGGGCCGCGGCACACAGTGCAGTCAGCATTATAATTGCGATTTTTTGTGAGATTCAACTCATATTTCCCATTTTCTTCAACCTATCCGAGAGAGAGGGCTTGAGGGGGGAGATCTTCATCATCAATCACTTGAGTATTCATTTTTCATCATTTTCATTCGGTTGTGAAGCTCGGATTGTCGATCTAACGCGATTTCATCGGATCAAAGTGCTTGGATCTTCAAGAGGTAATTTCTTCAACATCTTGGATTTCGATTTTGTTTTGAGAAATGATGTTTTGGATGTTAAGATCATGTTGTATGAAGTGATATACACATGATTATGGATATGTTTGATTATTCATTGGATTATTGAAGGATTATTCAAGAACACTTTGAATATTGAGTTGGATTGGGGGGTTTTCGATTAATCGTTGTTGCAATCACGAATTTGAATATTCATATTGGATTATTGATCGTATTAAAGATGTTTTGTTGGTTTGAAACACTTCTTGGTGATTTGATATTGGTATTATTGAGGTGTGGTTGTAAACAATCGAAGTTTGGCCACAAAGTGTTCGATATAGTGCCCCAATGAACTTGGTGTAGTCGTATCGACGTTTTGAGTTCGTTATATTCGTGTTTGATTTGCATGTTGAACGGATTGTTGGTAATTGTGTTATTCAAGGTTGTTCGAGCGACCAATATCTCAATTAGGACGTTGTTCGTGGAAGGATAATTGTCACCGGTGTTGTGTAAGTTAATTCTTACTCAGTTAAAAGGATATTCATTCCTTTCGTTGTTGTTCATTCATAATCACAATTTATTCATAAGGTATTAACCATTTCAAAACTTGTAATTGTCACTTAATTACTTCATTCACGAGGAACGACGGTTCCAATCATTTCATTGAGCTGTCATTCATTTCACCATCATTTCATCTTGGTGACTCATTATTCATTTTCGATGTCACTTTTGTTATATCGTGGCATTCCGGGTCATACTGGCATGCCGGTTGGTATGTGTAGGATTTTCATGTCGGGCACATTTAAGTCGTGTGTTGGTTGGTGGCCTCACATTGGACTGTGCACACGAGTTGATGGCTTCGTGAGACTGATTAGGTACAAGACCACATGTGTATTCGATCGATACTCGTTGGTGGCTTGTGCACGGACACATTTCCATCCCGGATGTAGTGTGGCGCCATTCCTTTGAGCCGTACTGTTAGTTGATTCATATAGCATGTTTGATTGCGTATGTTTCGACAGGATTGTGTATATTCAACTCTTGAGGATTGTTGTTACGTATGGCCGGCCCGTTTGGGGATTTTGTTTTCAGGTCATGGCAAGGCAAAAGCACGAGAATAGCATGTTGACGGCGAGGAGTCCCAGTGATACTAGTAGGGGGCCCCAATCCTTTCAGTCATTCCTATTGTTGTCATTTATTTTACGCTGCAGATTTTCATTTGGTTACTCCGTTTCATTCAGTGTTGTGTATTTTATCTTCATATAAAATATACTAGTATTGATCTTATCTGGTGTTTTGTACTTAAACTCCTCATCGGAGTAATTATTGTTGTAATGTGGTTCGGTACTACATTTACCCTGTGTAATTCATTCATTTTCCTTCGCCTAGTGGGTCCCAGTCGGGGGTCCATGGCACTGTAATATCCGCCTAGTTTGGGGTGAGAACCGTTTTATCTTGTGAGATAGGAATATACTCATAGGAACTACGTGGCCTTTTGAGGATTTTGTGCTTTTTCCCTATTGTCGAATTAATTCACCTAGGGATAGAGTGCGTTATTCGCCTTTAGAAGAATCTATTGACCTCGAGAGAGGCGGTAGAGTATTTTAACAATCTTCGCCTTCAATAAATTGGGGAAATCATTAACTTCAGATAATCAAGAGTAAATTCGGATAAACCGAGGTGGATTCACAATCCTAGACTATTTCATTAATTGATTTTCTTTCTTCAAGCGATCGTTTTTCTATTTATTATTGATTTGCTTTAGTCATCAATTGCAACCCAAATTTCGACTGTTCAAATAAAATTAGAATACATATAAATCGTTACTTAGTGATTCAGTCCTCGTGGGAACGATACTCACTCATCACTTTATTACTTGTCAATGATAACGTGCACTTGCGTTAACGAAATATCGCAACAAGTTTTTGGCGCCGTTGCCGGGGACTGATTTTTCTACTAATATCGATTTCAATATTTTTAGTCTTAGTTTGAACATTTTTTTTTGTTTTTGTGTTATTTTATTTATTTGTTTGTTTTTCCTTTCAGGATTGTTCGGTTAGTGCATGATAATATTCGGTAACGAAGGCCTTCTACCTTTGGATACCGAACTCGAGCGCACTCTTCGGAGAAACAAAAAGGAGAAACAAGAGTTACCAACCACAGTCACCATGGCCGAAAATACCGAAAATCACGGCCGTGATAATCGTGTACAACAAGCTCAACCGGCACTAGCACTTCACGATTATGCTATGCCGCAAATCAACGCGAACTTTTCGGGGATTCGGCGTCCCACCATCCAGGCGAACAATTTCGAAATCAAGCCTGCGATCATTCAGATGGTGCAAGCGAGTCAGTTTTGTGGTCTTCCGAACGATGACCCCAACGCGCATATCGCGTCTTTTCTCGAGATTTGTGACACCTTTAAAAACAACGGTGTCACCGATGATGCCATCCGTCTAAGGCTTTTCCCTTTCTCTTTGAGGGACAAAGCAAAATTTTGGTTGAATTCCTTACCGCTGGGCTCGATTACTACATGGGCAGAATTAGCGCAAGCCTTCCTTGCTAAATTCTTCCCACCTTCGAAGACAGCGAGGTTAAGGAACGAAATTACTACTTTTGGTCAATTTGATATGGAGTCGCTCTATGAAGCTTGGGAGCGGTACAAAGATTTGTTACGGAGATGCCCACACCACGGCCTACCGGACTGGCTCCAAATACAAACATTTTACAACGGATTGAGTGCTTCTACACGCACTCTCGTCAATGCGGCCGCTGGAGAAGCCTTAATGGGAAAAACTATGGTCAAGGCACACACTTTATTGGAAGCTATGGCTGCGAATGTTTATCAATGGCCGTCCGAACGAGTACTCCCGAAGCGAGTTATGGAAATCTCGAATAATGATCCGATCTCTACATTGTCGGCCCAAGTCGCAGCATTGACGCAGCAACTTCAAGCCTTTTCACATGCTCCTTCTCCCGTTACCATTAAATCGTGCAATTGGTGTGACGGATCTCACCCTAGCGCAGAGTGCCAAGTCGGAAACCCTTTCGAGCAGCCCCCAATTGAACAAGCTCAGTTCATAGGAAACGGGAATCGACAAAACAATCCGTACTCCAACACGTATAATTCGGGATGGCGTAATCATCCGAACTTCTCATGGAGGAACGGACAAAGCTCGAACCAGCCTCAGTTTGCTCAAACCCAACAGCAGCCTCCTCCCGCTCCAAAAATCTCTCTAGAATAAGCAATGGCGAAATTGGCAGCGAACACGAATCAGTTCATGGCTCGTACGGAAGCGACCTTGCAAAACCATTCCGCTTCTATCCGCAACTTGGAAGTCCAACTGGGCCATATTGCTAATGTATTAACAGCCCACCCGGAAGGTACCTTGCCAAGTACGACTGAAACGAATTCTAGAGAGAGTGTCAATGCCATTGGGTTGAGAAGTGGGAAGGAATTGGGTGAGCTGCCCGGGCAGAACAAAAAGAGAAGTGAGGATGGGGAGAAGAAAAATTCAGCGACCGAGGAATCACAAGATTTGAGACCCTCGATACTATTTCTGGATAATCCAAAGGCATATGTACCACCCGTCCCGTTTACACAGCGATTACAACGGAAAAAGGTGGACAAGCAATTCTCTAAGTTCCTAGACGTCTTTAAGAAACTGCATATTAACATCCCATTTGCCGATGCCTTGGATCAAATGCCGAGCTACGTGAAATTCGTGAAGGAAATTTTGTCAAAAAAAAGAAAACTCGAGGAGTATGAGACAGTCGCATTGACGGAGGAGTGTAGTGCTATTCTTCAGAAAAAGCTTCCGCCAAAATTGAAGGATCCGGGAAGTTTTAATATACCTTGCACTATAGGAAATCTGACTTTTGATAGAGCGTTATGTGATCTCGGGGCCAGCATTAATATGATGCCTCTTTGTATTTTCAAGAAGCTTGGAATTGGAGAAGCGAAACCGACGACTGTCTCTTTGCAATTAGCCGATAGATCCATCAAATATACGAGGGGAGTGATAGAGGACGTCTTAGTGAAAGTCGATAAGTTCATCTTTCCGGCCGATTTCATTGTGCTTGACATGGAGGAGGACCACGACGTCCCAATTATCTTGGGAAGACCATTTTTGGCAACCGGCCGAACTTTAATCGACGTGGAAAAAGGGAAACTAACTCTAAGGGTTCAAGACGAGCATGTCATGTTTCAAGTATTTAAATCCTTTCCATGTCCAGGTGCTATTGAGAAGAGCTCGCAAATCGAAAGTGTGGATACCGTTGCGAAAGACACACATCGGAAGAATCGTCGGTCGAAAAACTCAGAATACGTTTCAGAGGGTCCGACTTCTAAGAAAAATGTAGAACGAGTTCCATATCTCAAGCATGTGGACATGCCGTCATCATAAACCATTCATCCATCAATGTTCGAGAAAAAGGAGAATAAGCCGGACGTAAAACGGAGGCCAAATCATGAGAAAATTGGGTGCTTCGGAAAGTTGGTAAAACCTTTTCACAAACAACATTGGGTGTCCAAACCAAAAATCGGATCGTTAAGGATCAATGGTCAAAATTTTAAAACACACATTAACTGTTCGATGGACGGGGCGGAGTTCAAATGGAGTTTGCGAAAAGCGAACTGACTTTTCAATAGGTCCGGCTGAAGACTATAAACTTAGCGCTTCTCGGGAGGCAACCCGAGTTTTAGTAGTAGATTTTTGTGTTTCAGTATTTTCTTGCATTTTTGAATTTTTATTTTTCATCATTTTTGCTTTGATTTGCTTATCCCTCTCATTCTTAATGTGTTCCTTTGAAAATTCTGTGCAGAAAAAGTCCCAGGGGAAAAATTTATGCCTAAGACACGGCACACAAAACTCGAACCAGAAGGCTAAACATCCTGTACTATGTGTCGTGGCACAACCTTCCTGAGTCGCGGCACACTTGATCGCTGAGCCGCGGCACGTTGCTGCTGATCCACGGCACACTAATTGCCAAATGAAGAGCACAGGACGCTGTACTCTGTGCCGCGGCACAAACCAAGTGAGCCACGGCACATCAACACTCTGAGCCGCGGCACCCGCATTATGAGCCGCGGCACATGTCGACATAACATCCACACCCAGGCTAACTGTACTCTGGGCCGTGGCTCACTTAGGCTGTGCCGCGGCCCCCGTCGCAAATAGGAAAGCCCAGGTACCCTTCTTATACTTGATCGGCCGGGATTCAGGTAAACTTCTTCCCTTCCTTCACACAAACACTCGGCCGATATCTTTTTCTGCTCCTTCTGCTTACATTCTTCATTCCAAGTCAGGTAATTTTCGATCTCTTAATCATAATTGATACATGATTTTAAAAGTGAATTGAAGTTATATGTTGCTAGTTGTTCTTCAAAGTTTTCTCAAAAGTGGAGTTGGAATATGGTGAATATGGTGTTTGATTGTGATGGTGTTGGTGATTATGAACGAATTGGTGATGTTAGTTGTCGTTTTTCATGGCTATATATCTGTGTTATTAATTTTTCGGAATTGGAGCTAGCCATTAAACTTCTTGTTCTTCATGTTGACTTGTGCATACCAAGTGTTTGATAAATTGCAGCAATGAAAAATTGTTAAGGCAAGCATTTTCAAACTATATGCAACGAATCATTTTATCGGATTATATTGTCTCCCAACCCTTACATCAAGTTTAAACTTGAGAGCTCATCATAAATTTCCTATTTGTTGTTGCAAGCTCACTCATTCATGTTCCGCATGGTGTAGTCGAGATACGTGCAGGCTCGCCGGACGACGCCAGCACCAGTTCGTGAGCTGACTGTAGGGGAGTACTTGACCTTTTTCGTTTATTGCATATTACAGTTTGTCCATTGAGGTCAATGTACATCCTAAGTTTGGGGGGGTTACTTTCTGTTGCTATTATTATTGCTGTATTTATTCGTGTGCACTTTAGTTATCCTTTTGTTGGTAGCTTTGATTGTCGTGTTTTTAATTGCATTCGTGAATTTTTCGTGCTTCTTTTTGTGTAAAACTGATGTTACGATACTGATTTCTCTCTGAAAAAATGGTTGAGTTTTAGTTGAGTTGCAGTCAGCGATTTCTGTTTCTGTTGAGTCTTCATTTAGGTCCGAATTTTTTCGTTTTTGTAGAGATCTTAGCGGATAAGAGAGGAGACATACGTGTTTTCAAATCGCCGTCGATACGTTTGGTAACATTTTTCGGTTAGCTAGTCGTCCAGTAACATAAGTTGTGTTGGCACTTGCATTGAGTTTAGAGTCGGACAGTTTTTCCCAAAAGTCGAGATATTATTTGTTTTATGATGGGAAGTCTAGTAACCGGGGGTATTCACGTGACCCGTTGTTTACTCTCGCGTAAAACGACGACCCTGATTAGACTAGTGGTTTAGAGATTTTGCATGTGCCGATGATGGGGATCCTAGTAACCGGGGGTATTCGCGTG
The DNA here is from genome assembly GCA_033398695.1 of Orobanche coerulescens. NCBI lineage: Eukaryota > Viridiplantae > Streptophyta > Magnoliopsida > Lamiales > Orobanchaceae > Orobanche > Orobanche coerulescens. Next base: position 69,309,789 of record CM065810.1, read on the forward strand.
ACCCGTTGTTTACTCTCGCGTAGAATAGCGACCTTGAATCGGACATGCGTGAATAGCTATTCGAGTTGTTTCTCCGTTGTGGAGGGGAACTTAGTAACTAGAAGCATCCATGTGCCCCATGAGTGTCTTTTACGTCAAACGGTTCCCCAACACATGAGAATGGAATTCCACCCTAGGATTGTCCCGATGAAACATCCCGAGATCCGAACCTAGTGGTCAACTCGAATCATCTTATTGAGCAAATATAAGGGAATACTGTCCGAGGGTTATACTTGATGATGAAACTCTTGAAATTTTTGCCACTAGACTGTGGGATTGGGCGAGTTATCTTGTTTATTTTTAACCCTTCATATTGACGGTCGGTTAAATTCACGCTTGTTAATCTTTGAGCTTGATTTTCTTCATGAACGATTGATTAGAACTGAAATTGGTTACTTTGTGGAATCAGTGTCCTGAACGTGGCTCACTATTACAATACTTGTATTATTCTTTGAGATTTTCAGGATAGTATTGATTAGGTTGAGCACTATGAGTTGCACGATTATTCACGATATTCTTTTGTTTGAAATTGATTATTTTTGCTTGAGGACAAGCAAAGGCTCAAGTTTGGGGGTATTTGTTAGGCGTATTTTTATACGCTTATTTATCATTATTTTGTATTCGTTTTGTGAGTAACTCTGCATAAATGAGCCTTTAATGCCCTATTATTTTATGTTTTGCAGGAAATTGGAGTCCGGAAGCCGAAAAGATGAAAAACGGACGAAAACGGCGATTTTTGGCCTGGGGCCGCGGCACAAGGCAAGCGAGCCGCGGCACACGCAGGCTACCAGCGAACCCCCGAGTAAACTGTACTCTGAGACGCGGCACAGATATAGTGAGCTGCGGCCCAGAAGAAATAGACAGCGCCCAGGCATCCCGCTGTGCCCCGTGAGCCGCGGCACAGATTAAGTGAGCCGCGGCCTACGGGGCGGTTTTGACATAAAGTGCCGCGTTTCTGGGCCGTTTTGGAGCCTGTTTTCGACCTAATTACACGGATGCGTTTTTGAGGCAAAAGAGGATTATAAATAAGGGTTTAAGGTTAGAAGGAGAGGATCTATCATCTGGGAATCTTGGGGAATCAGAGGATTATCGCAGAAGGAAAGAAGCAGAAGATACCCAGGGCAGAGGGCGGAAGCCAGAAGAACGGAGGAATCCGAGCTCTTCATCTGCGTTTGATTTCAATGCATTCATTCATTATTTCTATATTTTTATCTTTTAGCATGTCAGGCTAAAACCCTGTTCTAGGATTTTGATGAAACCAACGTTTTGACGGATTTGCTTTTGATTATCTATATAATTCCCTTTTTCTGTTGAGTTTTCCCAATCGATTTTAATGCTTTCAATTGTCTGGCCAATAATTGGATTGTTTTAATTACGCAACTCGAATCGGGAGAGGAGAGTTGGTGAGGAACTATTGGTGAGAACTGTTTTATCTTGTGAGATAGGAATATACTCATAGGAACTACGTGGCCTTTTGAGGATTTTGTGCTTTTTGCCCATTGTCGAATTAATTCACCTAGGGATAGAGTGCGTTATTCGCCTTTAGAAAAATCTATTGACCTCGGGAGAGGCGGTAGAGTCTTTTAGCAATCTTCGCCTTCAATAAATTGGGGAAATCATTAACTTCAGATAATCAAGAGTAAATTCGGATAAACCGAGGTGCATTCACAATCCTAGACTTTTTCATTAATTGATTTTCTTTCTTCAAGCGATCGTTTTTCTGTTTATTATTGATTTTCTTTAGTCAACAATTGCAACCCAAATTTCGACTGTTCAAATAAAATTAGAATACATATAAATCGGTACTTAGTGATTCAGTCATCGTGGGAACGATACTCACTCATCACATTATTACTTGTCAACGATAACGCGCACTTGCATTAACGAAATATCGCAACATTTATCTTCATATAAAATATACTAGTATTCGGTATTGTCCTGGTGTTTTGTACTTAAACTCCTCGTCGGAGTAATTATTGTTGTAATGTGGTTCGGTACTACATTTACCCTATGTAATTCATTCATTTTCATTCGCCTAGTGGGTCCCAGTCGGGGGTCCACGGCACTGTAATATCCGCCTAGTTTGGGGTGTTACAGTAGTAGATCCTTGTGAGAAGGGCCTACGGCGTGTAACATTTCCGGGCGTATTCTGGGGGTGTTACATAACACCAACCCGTCTATCGGATGATTTGATCTTCTTTTACCCCTAGTCTTCATGCCCTCAACCTGTCAGGTTTCTTGGCAATCCAGACTATCTAAGTTTTTAACCATCAACGTCTATCGGTTTGACTATTGAATCTCACCCGGCAACATATCAGGTTTCTAGGGGCGAAATTTATCACCAACCGAAGGCATCTAATGCACTCAGGAATGTTTCAACCTTTACCAATTGTACTACCCCGACAACTCAGAAGCATAGCACACCAGCTCGGGTATCAATTTTCTACGAGTTTGATGGAGGGAAGGAAACCTCGTAACCTTTTTCAAACTTAGTCTGTTTGCAGTCGGGAGAATTTCACGATTAATGTTACACTTTGCACATTAATTCATTTATACGCACGTTTGTTGGTTTGTCAATCATTCAAAATGAAAAACAGAAAACGGTAACCTAGTTACTACCAACATATAGCTCATGGACCTTAATACTAAGTACTGGGCCAAGCGAATGACTCAATAAAATAAAAAAAACAGTCTTCGATTCTTCGCCTTCTCGATCGGTTGTCTTCGGTCTTCGTTATAGACAAAATAATAATTACATCATTGAAAATTGCATCCTATATAAATTTTCTAGTAAAAATAAATAGGCTCAAAACGGTCTTTACAACCCAATCGAATCGAACAAATCAAAAACTAAGTACACGAGCTATATCACCATCACATAAGGATTCCATACAACATGTAATGGCAACGAAATTAAACAACTAATTTTAATATAAATTAATTTAATTCATCTATAAATTAATCTATTCAATTTCTACTATATTAATCCAATTAATATAAAGTGGCATTAAAATTAAATAATCAATTAATATATTAATCCAATCAATATAAAATTAATCTATTCAATTTTAATGGTATTAATCCAATTAATACTAATAGTCGTCATTTAAATTCGTTCGAAGTAATCCGGCCAAAATAATATTTTCGTTTAATTTATTTCCCTTAACTCAAAAATATTCCAAATATTAATTTAGTCAAATTAAAATCCAATTTAAATTTTGGGAAATAATTACAACGAAATATAAACTTAAAACGGAGTCCCGGACAATCCGGTTTTAGGCCCACCATGCCCGATTCAAAATTGGGCCAAAACCCGAGGGTCACTCGCCGAGCCATGCTTGGCACTGACCGAGTCTCGACCGGGCATCGGCTGCCTCTCGACAGCTTCGCCGAGACATGGCCGAGCATGGCCGAGCATGATCGCAACTGGCAGCAGGCAAAGGCCGCCAAAGACCACCGCCACGGCACCCGCTTTCGCTTTTTCGCCCGTTTCCAAAAATGTTATGCTACAACGAACAATTTAAAATATACGATTATTCCAAACATGATTCTAAATCATAATCATCATCCAAGAGCATTCAAAATGCACAATTAATCGTATATACGGAAATATTGACCTCGCTCCGATACCACTGTTGGGATTCCGAAAATAAAACGAAATACGCAGCGGAAAATAAAAACGAATCCCAAATAGGATCGATCAAGTAACGTAGATACGAAAATATAAGTACGAAGATAAAGATCATACCCTTGAAGCCTTTGAAATAAATCTTCGTAAAAATGGATGACGATCACGAACCCCGTTGTTGTTGCCCGAAATATTATCCGAAGATGAATATTGCTGGAATGGTCGAGCAACAGCAAATTGCGAGAGCACATCCGTGGGGTGTGAATAACACAAGATTTGCCGGGTTTGTTAGGCCCGGGCTTGAATGCTCTCGCGAGATGTTATTAATAAGAATACGTATGAGTACAAATATTAATGTAAGGATGCGAATACAATGAGTGTAAAAGATCCTAGTTATCTAGCTTGTGAGCGAAGATTTGTGTGTTCTTGTTCTCGTTTCTGCAGACCGTCTTAGGATTAAGAGGTTCCTAGAATAAGAGATGAACTGATGTCCGAAGTGTATAGCGTTGCCAAGAGAAAGCCAAGTTTGAAGCCTGGGAGTGTAGCGAGAAAGTAGCCCTTTTTCCAAGTGCAGGAGGCCTTCTATTTATAGGAGCTGAGATGCCCCTTTTTACTGACGGGCGATCGCCTTCCTGGTAATATAATAAGGGGAGATCGTCTTTCAGCACATGGGCTGTCTGCCTTGAAGTCCGCGGCTGCTGCTGGCAGCCAGCTGTGCGGTCCAATGAGGAGCCTGCACGCGTCCTGAGTTGCTGTCACGGGAGGTCCGACTTGCACCTTTCGGCGGGTCTGTCGGTAGGTGAAAAGATGCTGACAGGCTATAGTCAATGACCCATGCTCTGCGGCGCCTTTTCCGGATCTGCATGTGGGTCTCTGTCCTGAGCTTTGGCCTTCGCTGACTAGACGGATGTTGGCCTCGCGTGGCATGAGGCGGTCGTCCTTGGCGGGCACCAGAGTCGAACGCCAGGTGCTGAGAGACGATCGCCTTGGATGTCGATCGCTCGGCACTGGGTCCTGATCTGGGTCCTTCGGTCGGCCAATCTGCTTTGATCTATTTGGCTCTGGCTCGGTCGCCCGGTCTCTGAGGCGATCGCCTGTTGAGACGTATAAATCTCGACACAACAATTGCCCCCCAACTTGCTCCGATGTTGAAGACATGGGGTGAGGTGGCTCTTGCTGGCGATCGCTGAGGATAAGGACGGGCGATCTGTCGAGCGGGCTTTGGTCTCGGACTTGGGCGATCTGATCGATTGGCGAGCTATCTTCGGTCTTGTACCTGCAATTTTCAAATTTGCTGATCCCTCGTAGAAAGCTGATCGTTTCGTCATTGAGGGACCGTGCACAGTCGCGGAGTTCGATGGACCGACTCCATGACCGTGTCTTATGCGCGAGCGACATTGTCTGTCTCGTGACTCATTTTATTGTGAGGGTCCTCCGTTAGGCTGCGCCTCGCCTCGTATTTAAACGAAGGGCGTGCGGTCTTGGTCTGGAGGAGTCCTTGCGCGGGGCGTCGTCGGATTAATCGATTCCACGTCCGCGGCTTATTAGCTCTTTTCTACCTTGGATCGTCATGTTAGATGGCAATCCTCGACGGTATACGTTGAGATGGAGATAGGGACGCGTCGCATTGTCCGGGTCCACCAAGTTAGATGATGAAGCTTTGAGGGCGGGCGAGCGTGTCCACTGATTTGTTTGGAGAGTCCTTCGGCTACGCCCGCCTCGTATTTAAACGAAGGGCGAGCGATCGCAGCCCAAAGGAACCTTGCATGGCCGAAGCAGTTGGTTCCATCGACCACCAGGACCATGGCTGCACTCTTCTACCTCGGATCGTCATGTAGATGCTGACCTTCGACGGTGTACGTTGTGCGGGGGAGGCGATCTCGTGCCTTAGCCCATCATGTTAGATGATGAACTGTAGATGGCGAGCGAGTCCTCCGTTTTTGAGATATTGCTTGATTCTGGCGATCGGGTTGGAAGACTGAAGATCGTCGTTCGGTTACCGATCGCGTTATTCATAGGTTGAAAAGTAACCTTTGCCTGGCCAAGAAATCTGCGGCCTTGGCGCAGAAGATTGCATAAGTTAGGGGGATGTTGTAACGCCCCGATTTCGCATATATATTTATTGTGAATTATAGAAAAACATGTTCAATTTTATTAAATTAATGCCTGAATAATTTATCATTTAATTCATTTCATTCTCATGATCATGCAAATTCATTTGTCATTATAATTCATGTTCAGACATGTGATTCATGTCGTGTCATTTCTCGTTTTATTTTATCGTGTTTCATGTCATCATTTCTAGGCCCGAGTCAATTTTAAGCAATATTAATCGTTACGCATAAGATTTCACAAGTCCATTTTTTTTATTAATTTTAATACATATATTTTGGGCCAGCCAACCATTATAAGGCCCAAATAAACTAATAATAATAATTATAGTCCAAATCCTACAATTAATTGTCAAGCCCAATTAAAATTAATAACCCCCAACCCATTTAGAAATATTCCACACGACCAAAAAGGTGGGAACTCCACTTTCTCACGATGGAGGTTGGCAAGAGTGGAGTTGAGGGGGAGGAACTTCAGGGGAAGTTATTCATCATGGGGGAGTAGTTAATATATTCTGTATATAAGAACTCACCTTCAGCAGATTCACACTTCACAATATACAACAAAATTTTATATACCAGGAACAAACACATATTACTCTCAATTTTTTTTTACAAACGTTCGAAGACCATCCTTCAATCTCTTCGAAGACCATCCTTCAATCTCTGCGGCAATCAACCTTTCAACAGAGCAGGTAAAACTCTGGAAATCTTCTCAATTGTAGAAACATTTGTCTCGTCTCAATTGTTATTTTCCAGAGTAAAATTATTTTCTCATTTCCCTCAATTGAAGTCAAACTTTAGCGGCACCACCCGACCGTCGAATTCCTTACTGTTTCAGAAAAATCACACACATACTCACACACACAAAATCTTTCAGAAACCAAATATCCAAAATCATTCAAAATCAAAAACCTTATCTTTTAGAAACAAATCAGAAGAACAACCTAACCTTTGAATATGGCCGAAGCTTTCTTTTCCAAGCCGCAGTCGTGATCACTTTTCCGCCGCCGTCAGCCCGAACCCACGGTCAGTGACCAAAGCCAGTCGCCACTGTAAAACCCCCAAGACGTTCAGGGCATATTACAGCGCCGTGGACCCCACACTGTGGAATCCACCAGGCTAACATACCAACAAGACATTCGACAACGACAAACTATCATTAATAAAACGACAATTCAAATAAAAGACTACAAACCGACAATTAAAATCTGACATCAAATCCATTTCCCAAAACGGGAACACAACATTAACAATTTCAAACAGGAAGTACTCGAGTACTTAAACCAACTTTATAATACGTAAATCCCAAAATCGGACATCAATAGTAACCGACAGACATAACATCGAAAATCAAATACTGGACAATATCATGCTTGCCCATCATCCTCATACGGCTCGAGTGCTCGTTTGTCCCCACGATCAATACCTGAAATACAAAAAGTATTTCCCCCATTTAATGGGTTAGCGACAACTGCTAGTGCAAGTACAATCCATTTGAACTACATTCTAATCAGATGAATATAAGTGCCAAAAAGTCGTTTTAGAAAATATTTTATATTCCGGAATATTTATGATGTACAAACACAAAACACATTATCTCCAACAAATCATAATTCAAAGTTAACCGTTGGCACGAGACTCACGGCCACCGTACCCCACAGAGCCCCGTCGGACATCCCTGGGTGGCTAACCACAGTTCACGATACGCACACTCACGGCAATACGTATCCCTAGAGGCCCCGTCGGACCATCCCTAGGTGAACATACACATAACCATCCACAACAACCACGATACAGCCATACTTCAAATACTAGAACATGTAAACAAATGTAAAGTACTTGCCTTTGAGACATTCTTGATGAAACGGAAGTGAAACACGACTACGAACGGTCCGGGTGGAAAACGACGGTTCCTAAATGAAGGATCAATACAGTTCAGTCCCAACGGACAACAATACTCTATTGGAATACACCCATAACCCCAATTACATAATACGACAATGGACGATCAATTGATAAGGGCGAGGGTTTACGCAAAATCTCCCCGTATTGATAATTCGCGGATTAAAATCAAGAAAATTAGATTTTGAATCATTCAATAATCACAATCGGTGAAGAATATCGTAACATACTGGAATAATTCGAGTCCAATTAGTAAAACCCGGAAAAACCCCCAAATTTAACGAGTTAGGGCTCTAGACGAAATTACCTTGATTTCGGATGATGGATGACGATTATGCTGATGATAATATGTTAGCACGACTCTACGGTGATGGAATTTGAAGAGAACTCCGATCAGGACCGGTGGAAATCGTCTCTGAGGTCGCACGTCGACGAAACGAAGAGAAAAGAACAAAACTGCTGCTCTGAAAACTGCCCGCTGGGCTTATATAGATTGTGAAGTTAGCGCACGCTAACTGCCATATGTAGCGTGCGCTAACGGGGCCGTGATAGGTCCGTGGCTACTGCCACCATTCGTTAGCGTACGCTAATAATAGGGGGTTAGCGTACGCTAACTGCACTTCGGTAGCGCACGCAAGGCAACAGGGGTAGCGTGCGCTACCTACACAGCCAAAGATCGGCCTGCGATGTCACATCGCCAGAGCTCATCGAGGTATAAAACACGAAACGCACGACGGAACCAGAATCCAGGAACATAGACGCGAAGCATACAAGACGACGGAGCTAAGCGCTGAAAGAAAAATACAATTCCGACCACCGAAGGGTCCGTAATGCGACAACGAAAACGAGATTCCCTAAACTATTAGGAAATTACAAAAATGGCCCAAGTGCCCGAAAATCACGAAACGACGTCGGATTTACAAACTGAAAGTCTCCACATGACCATCTCAACCATACGAACTTGTACAAACCAAGAAACAACGAAAACGAACGAGTTTTACAAGAATCGAACATTCATACGGCAAAACATGACACAAAATGAAATTACGTGAAAGCATCATCAAAACTCATCCAAATGGAAAAACTCCAAGAACAAGGTAGATTCAAAATGTCGAAACGGTTACAAGCGAGTCGATAAAAATAGATATACACCAAAAATGGAAACTGCTAAAAATGGAAAATTATGGATATTACATTCTCCCCCTCTAAAATAAAGTTTCGTCCCGAAACTTAAGAATCAAGAAGCTCGGGGTATCTCGAATGCATATCCTCCTCTAGCTCCCACGTCGCTTCTTCTACTCCGTGCCTCGACCATTGCACCTTAACCAAAGGAATGGTTTTGTGCCTTAACTGCTTGTCACGACGCTCCAAATTCTGACGGGCCTCTCTTCAAACGTAATATCCTTCTCGATCTCCACGTCCCCAAAGTCAATAATGTGGGACGGGTCCGGACCGTACTTCCTCAACTGGGAAACATGAAATACGCTATGAACATGACTCAGCGACGCAGGTAACGCCAAACGGTATGCCAACTCACCGACTTTCTCCAATACCTCGAAAGGTCCAATATATCTCGGGCTGAGTTTCCCCTTCTTCCCGAAGCGGAAAACTCCTTTCGTCGGAGACACTCTCAACAGAACATGATCTCCCACCTCAAACTCCAAAGGTCTACGCCTAACATCCGCATAAGACTTTTGTCGACTCTGAGCAGCCAACATCCTCTTTCTAATCAATTCAACTTTCTCCCTCGTCTCCAACACAAGGTCCGGCTCAGTGCCAACCAAATCGGACGGCTCATCCCAGCATATCGGCGATCGGCAACGTCGCCCATATAGTTGATGTTACGGTGCCATCTTATTCGACTCTTGCCAGCTATTATTATAAGTAATCTCTATTAAGTCCATATGCTCCTCCCATTACTACTCAGTCTAACGCACACGCGCGCAACAAATCCTCGAACGTCCGAATGGTACGTTCGGACCATCGGTCCGGGGATGGAGCAAGTGCTCAAATGTAATGTCCCCAATGCCTTATGCACTTTGCCAAAAATGCGATACAAACCGGCCATCTCTATCTGAAATAATGGTCCTCGGCGTACCATGTAGCCTCACTATCTGTGCAATAAAAATACGAGCCAACTTTTCTGGACCCCAAGTATCCTTGATGCCCAGAAAATGTGCCGACTTAGTCAGTCGGTCAACAATCACCCACACCATATTCATACCAGTCTTCGTCCTCGGCAAACCCGTGACAAAATCCATAGAGATATCCTCCCACTTCCATTCCGGGACGGGAAGTGGTTTCAATAACCCGGCACGATGCTCAATCTTGACTTGCTGACAAGTCAAACACTTAGCCACAAACTGAACTACCTCTTTCTTCATATCGTTCCACCAGAAATTTTTCCTCAGATCTTTATACATTTTACTCGAGCCCGGATGACTGAGTAAGGTGACGCATGAGCCTCTCGCATAATACTCTGTCTCAATTCCGAGTCGTTCGGAACACACAACCGACCTCGGAATCTCAACACTCCGTCCTCATGAATAACGAATCCCGGGGCTTTCCCCTTCTCTACACTCTCCCGAAGCTGAATAAACATCGGGTCCTCCAAGTGTCCCGATTTAATGTCCTCGACCAGAGAGGAAGAAATCTCAAGAGTACGCAACTACCCGGAACTCTCTGGCAGTACGATCTCAATGCTCAATCTCATAAACTCTCGCCGAAGTCCCGACTGGTCCGTAAGCAACTCAAGTGCTCGAAGCGATACCGATTTCCGGCTCAAGGCATATGCTACCACATTAGCCTTGCCCGGATGATAAAGGATCTCGAGATCGTAATCCTTAATCAATTCCAACCATCTCCTCTGTCTCATATTAAAAATCTGACACGACGAGCCATACAAATAATGGCGCCAGATCTTAAACGCAAATACGAATGCGGCCAACTCGAGATCGTGTGTAGGGATCGTCCTCCCGTGCTGCATAAGTACGCATCCGAGCCCTTGGCCAGAAGCATCGCTATAAACTGAGAAACCATCATTACCACTCGGTAAAGCCAAAACGGGAGCGGTCGTCAACCGCTTCTTCAACTCCTCAAAACTATTCTGCCTCTCATCGGTCCACACAAACTTCTCGACTTGTAATAATCGAGTCGGTCGAGCGAGTTTAGAGAACCCCTCGACGAATCTACGGTAATACCCGGCTAATCCCAGAAAACTGCGGACCTCTTTCACGTTCTTGGGCGGCGGCTAATCCAACACTGCCTCTACCTTATGTGGGTCCACACAAACACCCTCGGCCGAGATCACATGACCGAGAAACATAACCTCCCGTAACCAAAACTCGCACTTTGAGAACTTCGCAAAAAGATGCTGAGTTCTCAAAATGTCTAACACGATATGCAAATGACGGGCATGCTCCTCCTCACTCCTCGAGTAAATCAGAATGTCATCGATAAAAACGACTACACATTTATCGAGGTACTTGATAAAGACTTTGTTCATAAGCTGCATGAACACGGCTGGTGCGTTGGTTAGCCCAAAAGGCATAACCACAAACTCGTAGTGACCGTATCTCTTCCGAAAGGCCGTCTTCGGAATGTCGGTATTCTTCACTCGGAGCTGATAATACCTCGATCTCAAATCAATTTTCGAAAACACAGTTGCCCCTTGCAACTGATCAAACAAATCATCAATCCTTGGTAGCAGATACTTGTTTTTGATGGTCACTTTGTTCAACTCTCGGTAGTCGATACACAAACGAAGTGACCCATCCTTCTTCTTCACAAACAGGACCGGTGCGCCTCAAGGTGAAGCGCTCGGTCGAATATATCCCATGTCTAGCAACTCTCCCAATTGTTTCTTCAACTCAAGCATCTCGGCAGGCGCCATACGGTATGGCGTCTTAGAGATAGGTGCTGTAACCGGCTCTAAATCGACGGTAAATTCAACCTCTCGGTCCGGCGGCAAACCCGGCAACTCATCTGGAAAAACGTCAGGATACTCACATACTATCGGAATAGACAAGAGCTCGACTCCCCCTTCTTCCGATCTCAAAGCGTAACACCAATAGCCCGTGCAACCTCCCCGAAGAAGTCTCACCGCCCTCAAAGCGCTGATCAGTAACCTCTGGCTACTCCGCTTACGCCCCACAAAAGAATGCTCGGTACCATTAGAGGCTAACATCGAAACAGTCCTCGTTCTATAATTCATGATCGCCCCATGACGGTCCAACCAATCCTCACCCAGAATAAAATCCTCATCTCTAATATCTACCGCAATCAGATTAGAAGGCCAATCCCTCCCCGCGATACTCACAGAAAAATCTCTAATCTCATGGTCCCCCACGATGCTATCCCCGCTAGGAAGTTTAACAACAAAAGGCTCACAAGCAACAAGGCAATCAACATGCAGACGACGTACACAATCCATAGATATAAAAGAATGCATAGCACCAGAATCGAACAATACGGAAACAGGATGGTCAAGGATGTGGACGGTACCTGTAGCCACCGTCGCGTTGGGATCTCCGGCTCGCCTCATCTCATACACACGGGGCGGAACAGACCCCGCACTAGAAGCTCCCCCTCTAGAAGGCTGACCACGACCTCGACCTCTACCAAAACTCTGCTGCCGAGGGACTCGGTGCTGATTCACACTCGGCTCTCCGCACTGAGGTGATATCCGAATCTGGAGCCCGAGCTGCATCCATGCAAAACTTAGCACGGTGACCCATACGACCACAAGCAAGACACTGAATCGGAGGCCTATCACACTCACTCATCATGTGGCCCGGACGACTGCAGTTGAAGCACGTAGGACCACGAACGGAACCAGCAGGAGCAGACCTAGAACCGTTTCCTCGACCAACTGATGGCGGCCGACTCAAGACTCGCGAACCGGACTGAGCCTTCGGATACCCTCCTGACTTGCCTCCCGAAAACTGACCGGAGGTCTTCTGCTTCTTTCCTTCGGTTGTCGTCTCTGTCGCCGAAAACGACATCTCATAAGCCATAGCTTTATTCTGATAATCTTTCAAAGTCGTGCACCCCAGACCAGACATGTAGTGGCGCACCCTCGGCTTCATCCGCATATCAAAGTGGCGGATCTTATCAAGCTCATCGTGGACTTGGTTTCTCACATAATGTAGCCATTGATTGTAGTCTTTGATTGCTTGGGATATAGGAACATCTTGGGGCTTAGCCTCAAAGAAGGCTCGGATCCTCCCCTCTTTCACTGGCCAAGGACAGAATTCGTCTTCCATCAGATCCCGGAACTCTGCCCACGTAGCTGCTCGGTCATGCGGTTTCACCGCTTGCCACCATGTCGCTGCCTCCTTGACGAGGAAGTACTGAGCAATGGGTACCTTCCTCTCCTCAGGACAATTAGCAGCCTCAAACACTTTCTCCATCTCGAATAGCCAATTCTCCCAACCAGAAGGGTCGGAAGCACCATCAAACTGCGGAGGACGTATACGAATCACGTCCTGAAGTAGCTTATCATTACAGGATCCAGTAGGCGGAACCAGGTTGGCATTAGCATGGCCGACCAGAACGGCCTGAGTCAGTAGCGTCATCTGGTTCGCTACTTGCTGCAATATGTTGTCCACTCCAACATTCTAATGTGCATTACCGGAGCTAGGAGACTGGTCCTGCTGACCTCCGGAACTAGGGGGAACACTGTTCGACAAAGAAGGCATCGCCGAATCAGTTCCCGAGTGATCGGACATGGCCGCCCCACCGGCTGCGCCACGTCCCCTACCGCGTCCGCGACCGCGTCCGCGTCCTCTACCAGCAGGAATTCTGAAAAAGCAACGGGTAAGTACAATTCAAACGCAAAACGCAACAAGATACTAAGACAGGAATAGAACCGAACAACGAAACGAATCAAGTTAGGAAAAACTTACGAGCACCGGCGTACTGAGATGATGGCATAGCAGTGATACTGTCCCAAAAACGACACTTAACTAGACCCAAATGACCGACAGCCTAGGTATCCATAAACCTAATATCTGATACCATATTCTGTAACACCCCCAAGACGTTCAGGGCATATTACAGCGCCGTGGACCCCACACTGTGGAATCCACCAGGCTAACATACCAACAAGACATTCGACAACGACAAACTATCATTAATAAAACGACAATTCAAATAAAAGACTACAAACCGACAATTAAAATCTGACATCAAATCCATTTCCCAAAACGGGAACACAACATTAACAATTTCAAACAGGAAGTACTCGAGTACTTAAACCAACTTTATAATACGTAAATCCCAAAATCGGACATCAATAGTAACCGACAGACATAACATCGAAAATCAAATACTGGACAATATCATGCTTGCCCATCATCCTCATACGGCTCGAGTGCTCGTTTGTCCCCACGATCAATACCTGAAATACAAAAAGTATTTCCCCCATTTAAGGGGTTAGCGACAACTGCTAGTGCAAGTACAATCCATTTGAACTACATTCTAATCAGATGAATATATGCGCCAAAAAGTCGTTTTAGAAAATATTTTATATTCCGGAATATTTATGATGTACAAACACAAAACACATTATCTCCAACAAATCATAATTCAAAGTTAACCGTTGGCACGAGACTCACGGCCACCGTACCCCGCAGAGCCCCGTCGGACATCCCTGGGTGGCTAACCACAGTTCACGATATGCACACTCACGGCAATACGTATCCCTAGAGGCCCCGTCGGACCATCCCTAGGTGAAAATACACATAACCATCCACAACAACCACGATACAGCCATAATTCAAATACTAGAACATGTAAACAAATGTAAAGTACTTGCCTTTGAGACATTCTTGATGAAACGGAAGTGAAACACGACTACGAACGGTCCGGGTGGAAAGCAGCGGTTCCTAAATGAAGGATCAATACGATTCGATCCCAACGGACAACAATACTCTATTGGAATACACCCATAACCCCAATTACATAATACGACAATGGACGATCAATTGATACGGGCGAGGGTTTACGCAAAATCTCCCCGTATTGATAATTCGCGGATTAAAATCAAGGAAATTAGATTTGGAATCATTCAATAATCACAATCAGTGAAGAATATCGTAACATACTGGAATAATTCGAGTCCAATTAGTAAAACCCGGAAAAACCCCCAAATTTAACGAGTTAGGGCTCTAGACGAAATTACCTTGATTTCGGATGATGGATGACGATTATGCTGATGATAATATGTTAGCACGACTCTACGGTGATGGAATTTGAAGAGAACTCCGATCAGGACCGGTGGAAATCGTCTCTGAGGTCGCACGTCGAAGAAACGAAGAGAAAAGAACAAAACTGCTGCTCTCAAAGCGCATTGGGCTTATATAGTTTGTGAAGTTAGCGCACGCTAATCGCCATATGTAGCGTGCGCTAACGGGGCGTGGCGAGGTCCGGTGGCTCGCCACCATTCGTTAGCGTACGCTAACAATAGGGGTTAGCGTCGCTAATCGCACTTGATAGCGCACGCAAGGCAACGGGGTAGCGTGCGCTACCTACACAAGAAGCCAAAGATTCGGCCGCTGCGATGTCACATCGGATGAAGGCTGCCGAGGGTGTAAAACACGAAACGCAGCGTAACGAGAATCCGGGAACATAGGCCGAAGCATACAAGACGACGGAGCTAAGCGCTGAAAGAAAAATACAATTCCGACCACCGAAGGGTCCGTAATGCGACAACGAAAACGAGATTCCCTAAACTATTAGGAAATTACAAAAATAGCCCAAGTGCCCGAAAATCACGAAACGACGTCGGATTTACAAACCGAAAGTCTCCACATGACCAACTCAACCATACGAACTTGTACAAACCAAAAAACAACGAAAACGAACGAGTTTTACAAGAATCGAACGTTCATACGGCAAAATATGACACAAAATGAAATTACGTGAAAACATCATCAAAACTCATCCAAATGGAAAAACTCCAAGAACAAGGTAGATTCAAAATGTCGAAACGGTTACAAGCGAGTCGATAAAAATAGATATACACCAAAAATAGAAACTGCTAAAAATGGAAAATTACGGATATTACAGCCACTGCTGCCATTTTTTTTCCACCGTCGTGGAACTCTGCCGCACCATCTAGTTCTTCAGGTCAGATCTAACCACGTCGCCTAGTCCCTCGCTTGCAGAAGAGTGTAGTTGGTCGGAGTCTTTTTCTTTTCTCCGATATTGGTTGCTCGCGAATCGGAGGGAGAGAAATTTGGGTCGACTGTGATGGATTTCTGGAGAAGGAGGATGAGGCGATTTGAGAGAGGAGAGAGGAGAGAGTTTAGATCTGATTTTTTTCCAACGATGAGAAGGGACTTTTGTTTTCCAACTTTGGTCAAATTCATTTTCCACCACCGCTAAGTTTTATAATTCTGTCAATTGACCCCAGACTACTTATAATTACTTCAATTCCAGCCCTCTGATAGTTAATCCTTACGAATTAACCCCAATCAGCTCTTCAATTTATTCAATTTCATTCCTCAAATATTTAATTCCTTCAATTTTACTTCAATCAGCTTTTCAATAATTAAAATTCAGCTTTATTTATCCGAGCCATTAAATACGTAGATTTCTCTAATATTAATATTCAATTTAAATTATGTCTTGTAGATTAATTTCAATTATAGTATTATATCAAGAATAAACTATTATCACTATTTGTAGATAATAACAAGAATTTACGGGCCTAGAATTGTCGAGTCAAGCATTTCATCACATTCAAGTTCAAGAACTGCATTTTATCCAGGTGTAGGGATTTATTACGCTTTTGTTTATTTTAATTGCTTTATATATTGTCTCGTATGTGCACGTAAAATCAGTCAGAAGCACTTAAATGTGCAATCAGTCAGAAGCACTTAAATGTGCAAATCAGTCAGAAGCACTTAAATGTGCAAATCAGTCAGAAGCACTTAATTGTGCATAAAGCTTTCGGGCTAGCCGATGGACTTCAGAATTTATCAGTCATGTTGTTTATACTTGCTAATATATTTAGTAATTAACGTAGACATATTGCGTACTATCCACACTGAGCGAGTTGGAAGCTCACCCCACTATTTAACCTCTTTCAGGTCGAGGAGCTCGATGTGGCAGGCGATTGAGAGTGGGATGATCAAGCCTATGATTAGATGTTTATTTATTTAATGTTATTTCTCTCAAACTATGTTTATGAACAAGTGTTCAATTTGTTTTATTTTTACGTCAAGGTATGTTTTGTTTTAACAATGATTCGAGAAGATTACTTGAAATTATTAAGTTTGTCTTTTGAGATGTATTTCCGCTGCAGTATTTTTATTTATTCTTCTTAAAATTTGAAGAATCATATTTAGAAAAGTGGTCGCTACAGATGTCCTTCGTAAGATGCCTGAACATAGGCGAAAGACCATCGAATCCCCCTAGGACCGAGTACAGGGCGATCTCGTCGCTCACGGGTTCGACGTTGAGGATGATCTCATCTACCCGGTCGATGTAGTCTGCATCGGACTCTTCTTCCCCTTGTCTGATTTGCATCATGCGGTGGGGACCTTCCGGCCGAGCTACCTTGGCGGCGAAGTACGACGTGAAGTCGTTCGCCAGTTGATCAAGGGAACTGATTGATCGAGGTGGCAATGAGACGTACCATCTATGGGCCAGGTCGCCCAACGTTAGCGGGAACATTCAGCATCTGGTCGCGTCTGACGCCCCACACCCGGTCATGTAGATCCGGAACTTGCTCAGGTGAGTCTCGGGATCCGACCTCCCCTCGTACAAAGGTGTTTTCAGAGGAGCGATCTTACGCTGCACGGGGGCGAGCTTGATGTGGACCGCGAGTGGCTCGCTCGGCCCGGCGATCTTGCTATTTTCGCCTGCCCCAATTTCTAGGAGCGCCTTCATGTCGTCGAGCTGGCGTTGCATCGCGGACATTGCTGTAGCATGGTCTCTCGTGGTTCGGCTTTCGGAGCGGGAGCCAAGGCGATCGTGTACCGATCTCCTAACTCCACGGTCGCCAATCTCGGTTCTTTGGCGAGGAGGAACCAGATGGTTGGACTGCCTTCTGGGAGTTGGGTACGCCGAACTCCTGGTGACAGACTCGGGCTCCGTCATCTCGTGGCTGGGGCCAGACTGCCCAGGTCGCCAAGATGGGTACAGAGGTGTCCCGCCTTGCGAGTGCCTTTTCTTGCGAATCGGGGCTTCCTGGCGATCGCTCGATCATTAACCCCTTGAACTTCTATTTGCTCACGCGGCGGATGGCCGAGGGGGTAATTGGGAGCGCGTCGAGTGCTCTCCGTCGCTCCCGTAGGATGGCCAGGGCCTTCTCGATCTGTTCCGCTGTTTGGAACTGGTCGAGCGAGAGGCTAGGGCCGTCCCTCGGGGGCGGGATCGAGAGTCTCGGGTTGCCGCGGCTACCCTCTGCCGTCGGCTGGGGCTCGGATTGAGTCAGAATGAGGCGTCGGGCGGATCGGCCAACGGATTTTTTCAATGTGGAGGCAGAAGTCATGATTCTGAAAGCTTTTCTCTGAAGAACAGTGGGTGTTTCTTCAGGTATATGCCCCGAAGAACAGTGAGTGTTCTTCGAGACGGTAGGAATAAAAATGAAGGTTTAGATCCCCTTCCTTTAGCGCCAATTGTTGTTGCCCGAAATATTATCTGAAGATGAATATTGATGGAATGGTCGAGCAACAGCAAATTGCGAGAGCACGTCCATGGGGGTGTGAATAACACAAGATTTTCTGGGTTTGTTAGGCCTGGGCTTGAATGCTCTCGCGAGATGTTATTAATAAGAATACGTATGAGTACAAATATTAATGTAAGGATGCGAATACAATGAGTGTAAAAGATCCTAGTTATCTAGCTTGTGAGCGAAGCTTTGTGTGTCTTGTTCTCGTTTATGCCGACCGTCTTAGGATTAAGAGTTTCCGAGAATGAGAGATGAACTGATGTCCGAAGTGTATAGCGTTGCCAAGAAAAAGCCAAGTTTGAAGCGTGGGAGTGTAGCGAGAAAGTAGCCCTTTTTCCAAGTGCAGGAGGCCTTCTATTTATAGGAGCTGAGATGCCTTTTTTTACTGACGGGCGATCGCCTTCCTGGTAATATAATAAGGGGCGATCGTCTTTCAGCACATGGGTTGTCTGCCTTGAAGTCATGGTACATACAGCGGCCCGGTATCTTGATCGATGAGGAGCACTGCAGCGTCTGAAATTCTTTATCACGGGTGATCCCACTTGCACCTTTCGGTGGGTCTGTCGGTAGGTGAAAAGATGCTGACAGGCTGTGGTCAATGACCCATGCTCTGCGGCGCCTTTTCCGGATCTGCACGTGGGTCTCTGTCCTGAGCTTCGGCCTTCGCCGACTAGACGGATGTTGGCCTCGCGTGGCATGAGGCGGTCGTCCTTGGCGGGCACCAGAGTCGATCGCCAGGTGCTGAGAGACGATCGCCTTGGATGTCGATCGCTCGGCACTGGGTCCTGATCTGGGTCCTTCGGTCGGCCAATCTGCTTTGATCTATTTGGCTCTGGCTCGGTTGCCCGGTCTCTGAGGCGATCGCCTGTTGGGACGTATAAATCTCGACACAACACCCGTCCCGAACACGAAATCTCTTCGTTCCAAGCACCAAAACTTCGAAGCCTCTACTTCACACGCGTCGGAAGTTGCCCGGAAAAATTCGATAGCAATCCGTTCTCCAAGAACACGGCAGAGCTGTTCTTAACTATATATCACCTCAAAGATAGTAATTTATATCTCAAATTTTCTTAACTATATATCACCTCAAAGATTAAAATATTGAAAAAGAAAAATATCTCTCCTTCACTTTTTGCTCACGGCAGAGCTGTTCTTGCTTGAAGACGAGTTGTGTAAGTCTCTCATCTCATCATGTGTGTATCTTATATTATATCTCATATAATAACCATATATCATGTTGTAATTATTTTGAGAATAAGAATCTCAACATATATTTAAAACATGACAACACACATGCAAGGTGGACATGTGAGGGGGGCAGCCTACAAAGAAGTTTCCTAGAAAATGAGCCGAGCCACTCGGCTCGTGTACCGGACATTCGTCAAACGACTCCGTTAAATACACTCCATTTAATCATCAATATATTTATATTAATTAATTAATCTAATTAATTAATTATATCAAATACAAATGTATTTCTCTAAGAAATATAATTTATGAATTAAATTAATTACCTGGTAACTTAATTTTAATTCATAAGACCGCTATTTGATTTATCCAATAAATCATAATTAGATATCCAATATCTAATATTAATAGAGAGATAATAAATTCACATTTATCCGTCAACGCTCCTAATGCGCGACTCCGTAGGTCCGTCTCAGCCGGCATTGGGAGGAACCAATGAGTGCGGGCAGCACTTAGCCAGCCTAGCGGGCCGCACTGTAAACCCCGACTGGGAACGAATGAAGGGATCATTCCAGACCCATTATGTCGTGAATACTATATATGTATAGACCCTTCATCAGATGTCCCGGTCAAGTCTTCGTGTCACGGTAAAGTCAAAACCTACTGTTGACTAAACTATATACATGTGTTAATGCAAATCAAGATCGACTCATTAATAGTGTATCTAATACGACTATATCAGAATGCTTTGGCCAAAGACTTATGATCTTATTTGCCATTAACCGTATAGGACATTCACCTGCTCACTAACAGGAGATAGAATCCTTTCTTGGCATATAGTAAAGACTGCTACCTGCCCGTATAGTCCGCACTTCGAGGTCGACTCAGCAATTAAGCAAATGAGTCTAACTACTCTAATGACAAACTAAACGTCATAGGCACATCTTCTACTGAACCCTTAAGTCAAAGGTCCACGTATACTCTCACAACCTTTCGATTCGTCATCGACTCTACGAGAGTGAATACCGTGTGACTGAATCGAGTATGAGTCGTGTTCGAGTATACTAGTCCCACCAATATACTTATAACTATGCTATCAAGACGTGCACACGTCCTAGCATCAGTTATACAAGTATTATTATAACTTAATGCCCATTTTAAGTTTATTGACTTGAGAACAATTTACGTAAATAAACTTTAAACACTTCCAGTGCATTTTCTATTATCCCATAACGAGAATGAAATGTTCGATTTATTTACATGGACTTCACTTCAATGTTTACCAAGTCAAGAATGCAATTGAAATATAATAAACAGTGAATGAATCGTATTGCCTTTTTTATTAATTATTCCATAATTACAAGTACAATGCCCCTACTCTCTCATCCCCTGAGTGGCATTCGAGGGCATATTCCTAACACCTGTCAGCCTATAGAAATCATCCTCAGGATTTAATAATTGGTGATATTGATACTGGTGTTTCTACTAAAAGAAGAATAAAGAGTACACCAGGAGTTGTACTCTGTACACAAGAGGATACATAATCAAATTCTGAACAATCTCCATTCCATGTATGGAAATCCAAAGCTAAACTTAGGAGACTTTCCATGTGCATACTAGTCGTATTGTTAGCACAGTCTAAACATGTCCTGACAAATGAAGCTCTCAATAATTCTCATTGGATCTCATATATGGAAGAAGAGCTTAGTGCTTCCGAAAGGAATAATGTTTGGTATCTATTCCCCATACTAACCCATCAAGCTATAATAGGAACCAAATGGGTATTTCGAAAAAAAAGGACGATATTGGCCTTGTTATAAGGAACAAGTCTAGATTAGTTGCTCAATACTACAGACAGGAAGAAGGCCTAGACTATGATAAAACATTTGCCCATGTAGCCTGACTAGAAGACATTAGGATATTCATAGATTTTGCGGCTCATAAAAACTTTATTGTATATCAAATGGATGTTAAGTGCGCATTTCTTAATGGAGACCTAGCTGAAGAAGTGTATGTTGAACAACCACCAGGGTATTGCACTCGAAGACCAAGCAAATTGATATGAAGCATCATTTCATCAAAAATTATGTGGAAAATAAAGTTGTTCAGATCGAGAAAATTCATACAGATGTTCAGATAGTCGAAAACTTCACAAAGCCTCTCAGCAGAATGAGGTTCTATATGCTCCATCAGGAATTGGGAATGTTATAGCTCGATTAAAATCCCTGTACGTTTTTAATTTTACTCATAAATTGAGGGGGAATGCTGTAAGTGTTGGAATATAAAATGCAGTGGAAGCAAGTTGGTGGTGATAATTTAATAAAAGGTTTTATAAACTAAACAACGTAAAAAACGGATCTATTTAGGCTTGTCAACTAATTAACTAAACAGATTAATAAACAATTAAATAAACATATTTATGCATGGGAGTCGGTAATTTTTACCTTTGACGCGAAGTGGTAGAAAAATCCCTTTTGGTCGATTTATGTCCTCCTCGTGTTCCTCTCCGATCTTCTTGTATTTCTACCTCAAGATCTTCTAGAGTATATCCCGCCTACGTCCGGATGTCGTGTGGGCAACAATCTACCGGACTAAACTTCAACAGCAAGGGATCGGCCGAACCACTACATTTGCAAGAAATTCCTTACGAATTTTTCCTCTCTATTTTTCTGAATATTTATGTATTTTAGAAAAATATTGTGTTAGCTAAATTGTGGAATCCAAGACACAAGTCAAGATCCAGAATTAGACACAAAAGGAAAAATCGAAATTCTTGAGCAAAATCAAAGCATAAAATCGGCCACCCTTGTATCTCTATTTATAGATATTTTGGGCTACTCTAGGGACCTTAAGGAGGATATGGTAAGGACTCTTAATAGATATCTTCTTCCCATATTAGGACTTTTCCTAATATTAAGACTCTATTAATATCAACTTAGTCCACTAATAAGTTAATATTGCACTTCCTACCAAAATCCCAAATTACGAAATTGAGCTTCTTTTTAAATTAATTATTTCCCGTGTTTAAGATATTCCATATCCATTAATTAATTTAAGCTACTGACAGCTTTTAATTAATTAATGTGTTATACATGTATACCAATCAACCTTTATTATTGTATCGGAAAATTAATTCCACCTATAGGGTTTGATATAATAATCCTTTTGAGTGCCTCAAGGGACATGATCAACCCGACTGGTCGGGACACGATTTCTAGCTATAATATTAATTATCATATAAATAATAATATTGCCCAAAATATCGAGCATATTGAGTCAATCATTGTGGCTCTCACCCATGATAAATCAAAGCAATAAATATTAAATATATATATAATTAAATATTAATCACTAGAATTAAGAAATAATAATTATCCGAGATGTACGTTCTTCTTATAGTCAGTACAGAAGAATTTATCTCACCTCGATCCTGTTCAACGTATAACGAATACGCTAATATATGCTAATGGTCAAGACCAACCAATGTCAATCATATACTACAACCTCTCACATAACTGTCTAATGTTATATATAAGTTGTGAACTAAATATTACTATATAAGGAACCGATAATGTGATCTTCTGTGTGACACGACACACCACATTATCTACAATATAAAGTAATTTAGACTGCATTTGCATAACCATAGCGTGAATAAATATGCAAAACATGTGATAAATAAATTAAATATTCTCATAGATAAAGACCGGGAAATTAGGTAATACAAGCATAAAGTATGCTTTGACGTATACAACCCTAACAATCTCCCACTTATTGTAATACCCGCAATTTCGGATTTCGGTGATTTTCTTTATTTTCGGCGGGAGCCTGTTTTGACGACTCGCTCGTGATCGTTTCGTCATTCCGAGAGTATTAATTCTGCACTTTTTGTCATCCGAGTTCTTTTCGGCATTGTTTTGTTGAGTTCCGTGTTCTTAAGCGGTTTTTCCGCACATGAGTTTGATTCTTGCGAATCTCGTCCGAAACTGTTGTTTCGAGTTTCTCGTAAGTTTATTTAATGTTATTATTCATGTTGCGAGCTTTGGCTTGGTGTTTCGATCGTGTATCGTGTATTTCAGACGTTTTGGGCCATTTTCATAATTTTCCAAAGTTTGGGGTAATTACTTTCCGTTGTCGAATTTCGAGCCTTCGGGTGGTCGGAATCGTGTGTTCTCTTAGTGCTCGGATTTGTTTTTGCGAGTACTTCGTAACCGTATCTTCGATTCATATTCAGGTTCGGGTTTCGGGGTCGTTCGGGCCGTCGGAGTTGGCCCCGGCCGAGTCATGGCCTGGCAGTCTGTGCCCAGGCCGGTACTGGCTTAGGCCGGTAGTGATCGACAGTTACGTACATAAGGCCGTTTACGTACGTAATCTTTGGCCGGTTACGTACATAAGGATGCCGACATTTTTGGGCAGTGTCTCGGCCATGTCCGGTTACGTACGTAAGGCCCGGACGGTTACTTACGTAAGCGTCCGACAGTGTCCGGCTATATAAGGCCCAGCAGACGGATTTTTCACCATTTTTCTCGTTTGTTTCCTTCTCTTCCGCGGCTGTAGTTGTGTTTATCATGGAGAGATGTTGTTGGACGATCAATCCATGAAGTCTTGTAGTTCATATCATCAATCATCCATCCTATAACATCCTTTGATCAAGCGAATCAGGTCGGATTTCCTAGAAATCTAGTTGTGGGGAATTTGGGTGTTTTGGTTGTTTTCATCCGTTTAATTCGATTTAACTTAGGATTGTGATGGATTGATGATTATTTAGATGTATTATATCATTTCCCTTGTTATTCCATGGTTGGATCGTATCGGTTCGTTGTTTTGGATGAGTTCTTGATCGACGCCTTGAAGGTGTCCGATAGAATGTCATAGAGGGGTTTTCAGACGTTCTACGATTATTCTTCCTCGTATGATCGTTGATTTAATATTTATATGATGTTAGGGTCGAAATTCTTGTGAAGAACTCGAATCGGAACCCTTCCGTATGTTGCCTTCTTTAGGGTCCGAGCTTCCCGGTCGAACCGTGTTCTTCGGAGCGTTTGGTAGCGGTTATTAAGGAAAGTATCTTATTATACGACTTGTATCTTGCGACTAGTAATCACGTATGATATTTATGATGATTTTGCTTGCCTTCGTAAATATGTTTCGTTTGAATTGGTTGTGTATTCCGCAATTTGAAGGCTTTGTGATAATAGTGTTATATTGGTATATGTGTTAGGTATTATGCCATTTGTGCAGGATTGCGATGTAGATATGGATGGTTGTACACTTGGTTGTGCAATGTATGGTGTACCGATCGTATGTTATGTTGGTTGTGTGTCGTTGATTGATGATAGTTGTTGTGAGTGTTGAGATTGTGTTATGTGCGTGTGATGTACGATTTTGTGGTGATCAACGTGATTGATTAACTGTGCTCATTGTCGTACGTAATGTGAATGTGAACGTGAATATGTGTGTGACCGCTAAGTTCACTCGTGTGGGTTCGACGGGACCTACGAGGATTCATGGCAGTGGACTACGGGGTCAGAACTTAGTGAGGTACTGAGGTCCATCGTCTTTGATGCAGCGAGGCCTACGATAATGCATGGCAGTGGACCATGACTTTCGGACACAGTACGTCCAACCGGGTGAGCTCGACGGGGCTTACGGTGACACGTGGCAGTGGCCGATGGTGTCAGGACTGTGTGTGTGATTGTTGTGATTGATATAGTCCGTGTGGGTTGTTGAGCGTACGGAGGCACGAGATAGTGGATCACGGTATCGAAATTGGTTATGTCTGGTTAGTAGTCCGTGTGGGTTGTTGAACCTACGGAGACACGTGACAGTGGATCACGGTGTCGGAATTGATTATGTTTGGCTATTTGTGCGTGGTGTAGTCCGTGAGGGTTGTTGAACCTGCGGATACACGTGACAGTGGATCACGGTGTCATGAATATGTTTATTTTCAAATCAAAGTTTTGAAAGGAAAAGTTTTATGAAAATGAATGTTGGACCGAGTCCTAAGCTTGAGTAAATGTTTTCCATATTGTGAACTGTTGATTTATGAAACAAGATTTGGGTTAAAGCCCTCAACTCTTCTTTTGAAAGGTTTGGTGAACCAGGACTCAGAGTTTTAAAGGTTTTGAAATTCCAAAATTCCCGAGGTGATGAACTTATTTTTCGAAATGCTTCATAGCTTAAATTCCCTTATTAAAACCCCCGGGAATAATTTGATACTTAAATATTGTGTTTGATTATTGATTAATGTTTGCTCGTTACTTTTCGTATGATTTGATACTTGCACTAGTAAAACAGTGGAGTTTTACTAACCCCCGAGTAATCGGGGGGTGGATGTCTGTTTTGCGGCCACGTACATACAAGTTCAGGGGAGCAGTCACAGGATTAGCACAAGAGGATGACGAGCTACGATACTAATCAAGAGTCGAGAGTTGTTTAGATTTTTGTTGTGTTGTTAGGGTTGATTTCAGTCTTCCGCTGTATTGTGTTTCGACCCCTGTGTGGGTAATGTTGTTTTAGTCAGTTCTGTTGATGGAGTTGTGTGACCTCATAGGACTGTGTATTCATGTGTAAGTGACCTTAACGGTCTGTATTATTATATTGTTTGACCCTGGCCGGGCAAGCATTTGGTTGTTTATGGATGTTTAGCCTGGTAGATCCTTTTGGAAAGGGTCTACAGCGTGTAATATTCCCATACGGTTTTGGGGGTGTTACATTTATGGCATCAGAGCTTAGGTTGCGGAAACTTAGGTTGTCGGGTCGAGTCAAGTCGTGATTTGTCGAGTAATGTGTTGTCTTGTCGTTCGAGTCGTCAGGTGACAAGTTGAGTTGTGCGTAGTCACAACGTGTCGGTTATGTTGTCGGACGAGATTAGTATCGTGGGAAACCGTCACCTTCATTCGACCTGTGGATGTAAGTCTCCCTTCTTTGTGTTTGTGCCTCGTCTGATGCGAGTTACTGGTATGATTATGAGTTAATTGACGGAATCCTCTTATGGATTTTGATTTCGTGATATGTGGTTATTTGACTCTCATATTTCATTCATATGAGGAGTAGTGTTGCTGGATTGTGCATGTTGGATTGTATTTCTTTTATCCGCTGCGTGAGTTCTTTTGTAATGGCTTTCGGTATTTTACAGACTGAGTTTATTTCGAAAAGCGATTCCCTTAACCGAGTTTTTGGCATTGTGGCCTTGATCGTTTTGACGAAATTCTTATGACGGTATTTAGTATTTCGTAAATGGATTTTGTGAGTTTTTGAAATATTACCGTCATCGGCCTTTTTGGCATTTTTGTAAATGGTTTTTAGCCTGGTGGGTTCTGGCGCGGGACCCACGGCGCTATAATGTTCCTTGTAATTACCTGAAATTTTTGGGCATTATAGCCCATTGAATTATCTTTGAAAACCTTGAGTACTTTTAAAATGAATTATTTTCTCGTGGTACATCCTTGGTGCCACAATATGTTTCAAAAATTCTTCTACCTCGAGGATCAAAATGTTTTGAGATATTTTCAATGTTTTAGAAACACTTTTAGTTAGACCCGAGGGTCGAATATTTCTGAAAGTTTTTCACGAAAAGAAAAGTGTCCTCATTTTTGTTCCAACACAAGGTGGTTTTCAAAGTCTCGACAATGATGTTTGCTCAACTTTTTGTAAAGTGATACTCAAGATCAACTGGTGTTTCCAAATTGTTTTCAAAAGGTGGTTTTCGTTTTTAAAACCCATCATTTCCTGCTTGTGGTCACAGAAGGTGTGTATGATGTTGGTATTGTCGTTAGGATGTTAGCCCTCCGAATTGTGATTGAATTGGTGGCGTGAGCGTTGAGTCGCTGCCACACATTTGTTAGGTTAGCCCTCTGTGAGAGGTGTGATGTTGATCTTTAATGTTTTCGCCTCGTAGTGAATTGCGTGTTGTCGCACATGCGTGAGCTACTTAAGCTTGGGTTTGTACGTTGGTGTACATGTGAGATTGTTTCATGATGTTTGTAATTACGTGCTGGTTATCGTTCGGGCCGTTGAGGTCGCCGAACGATACCGTCGTTGCTGTGGTGTTTGTGTATGTATTACTTTACGATGGTAATCGTTGTATATGATATGTGTTATAATTCTCTGTTGTGCTGAGTTAGCATCTCCGCTATGTTGTTTTGCGAAGTTATGCCCCATTGTATCTATCATATGTATTTTCAGTATGCCGAGCCGAGGTGTTTCAACCGCGATGTGCCGGTGCGTGCACGTGTAAATTTTCCTTCTCGTCAGTAACGCGTTTCAAGTGCGGACTTGAGGGACACATAATTCAGTTTTGCGAATCGGCTACCGAGACTTTTGGAGTTCGCGCTTCAGCACAGATATCAGGATCGGCTCTGAGAGGCCCATGGGAGATATTTCTGTCGGTTGATTTTTGTGTTGTTACCTTGTTTCCGTTGTTGTGAGCTGCGGGGACGACATTTCTTTTATAAGAGGTCGGATGTAATACCCGTACTATTTTTGACATCTGCAGTTTCTCCTTCTAAATTCTATCGACTTGCACGTGTTCGTCGATACTTTTTGAACTTGTTTGATGTCTCGGTTGTCATCATTCGAACTGATTGTGACCTTGTTTCAGATCGACCTGTTTATCATTGTGACTTTTCCGAGATCCGATTCTTGTGAACCTTGTTCGGAAGTAACATCTTTCACTTTCTACCAGTTCTTTTAATGTCTGGAGTTGAAGTGGGGACTTCGGAGTCATTGTTCGACTGTTGTCACTCGGTCATTGTTGTTTGATCGTTGTTGTTCGATCATTGTTATTTCATCATTGTTGTTCGATCATTGTTATTCGATCGTTGTTGTTCGATCATTGTTATTCGATCGTTGTTGTTTGATCATTGTTATTTGATCGTTGTTGTTCGATCATTGTTATTTGATCGTTGTTGTTCGATCATTGTTGTTCGATCATTGTTGTTCGGTTATTGTTGTTCGATCGTTGTTGTTCGATCGGGGTTGTCTCACTGTTGTTGCCTGATCTCGTACCGCGTAGAATTGTCGTTCACCGTTAGTCAGCTGTTTCGAGTGCAGCCGGGTGGGTCACCGAGCCGTGCATTGCGAGACGATAGCTGAGAGATTTGGGGATTGAGGTTGCGTCTCTGCTCCGAAAGGACACAGAAATGCCTAGTGTAGTTTTTGAGGATTTCGGCGTAGTCCGAATTGTTTGTGGTTGTCCTTGTAGATCGTTTGTGTGTTTATTTCTGTTTTCTTGATTGTGCGTGTTTCCTTGTAATGGGTGATTTGTGTTTTGTGAATTGTTCGGATAATCGACTTGGTTGTATTATATGTTTGATGACGCTTGTCACTTGTTGGTTTTATTATGTCTCTATCGGTGGTGTTGTGTTGGTCGTCTTGGAGCGTGTGTGCACACCGTATATTCCTTTGCATTGTTTGTAACGTTTTGTCGTTGGGCGTTAGTTACACATTCTTGTGTATCTCATTGAAATATTCCTGGTGGTATATTTCTTCTCCCTACTTGTTTTAAGTTTCGGGACGAAACTTCTTTTGAAGAGGGTAGAATGTAATACCCGCAATTTCGGTTTTCGGTGATTTTCTTTTTTTTTCGGCGGGAGCCCGTTTTGACGACTCTCTCGTGATTGGTTTTTCATTCCGAGAGTATTTAATTCTGCACTTTTTGTCATCCGAGTTTGTTTCGGTATCGTTTTGTTGAGTTCCGTGTTCTTAAGCGGTTTTTCCGCACTTGAGTTCGATTCTTGCGAATCTCGTCCGAAACTGTTGTTTCGAGTTTCTTGTAAGTTCATTTACTGTTATTATTCATGTTGCGAGCTTTGGCTTGGTGTTTCGATCGTGTATCGTGTATTTCAAACGTTTTGGGGCATTTTCGTAATTTCCCAAAGTTTGGGGTAATTACTTTCCGTTGTCAAATTTCGAGCCTTCGGGTGGTCGGAATCGTGTGTTCTCTTAGTGCTCGGATTCGTGTTTGCGAGTACTTCGTAACCGTATCTTCGATTCGTATTCAAGTTTGGGTTTCGGGGTCGTTCGGGCCGTCGGAGTTGGCCCCGACCGAGTCATGGCCGGCGATGCAGGTCGGGCGGCCGGCGAGTTCGGCCATTAGTGATCGGCGATTACGTCGCAAGTGGTTACGTCGTAAGCCTTGGCGATTACGTACGTAATGATGCCGGCATTTTTGGGCGATGTCTCGGCCATGGCGATTCGTACGTAAGGCGGCGATTCGTCGTAAGCGTCGGCGTGATGTCCGGCTATATAAGGCCAATGACGGGTTTTCACCATTTTTCTCATTCGTTTCCTTCTCTTCCGCGGCTGTAGTTGTGTTTATAATGGAGAGATGTTGTTGGACGATCAATCCATGAAGTCTTGTAGTTCATATCATCAATCATCCATCCTATAACATACTTTGATCGAGCGAATCAGGTCAGATTTCCTAGAAATCTAGTTATGGGGAATTTGGGTGTTTTGGTTGTTTTCATCCGTTTAATCCGATTTAACTTAGGATTGCGATAGATTGATGATTATTTAGATCTATTATATCACTTCCCTTGTTATTCCATGGTTGGATCATATCGGTTCGTTGTTTTGGTTGAGTTCTTGATCGACGCCTTGAAGGTGTCCGATAGAATGTCATAGAGGGGTTTTCGGACGTTCTACGATTATTCTTCCTCATATGATCGTTGATTTAATATTTATATGATGTTAGGGTCGAAATTCTTGTGAAGAACTCGAGTCGGAACCCTTCCGTTCGTTGCCTTCTTTGGGGTCCGAGCTTCCCGGTCGAACCGTGTTCTTCGGAGCGTTTGGTAGCGGTTATTAAGGCAAGTATCTTATTATACGACTTGTATCTTGCGACTAGTAATCACGTATGATATTTATGATGATTTTGCTTGCCTTCGTAAATATGTTCCGTTTGAATTGGTTGTGTATTCCGCAATTGGAAGGCTTTGTGATAATAGTGTTATATTGGTATACGTGTTAGGTGTTGTGCCATCTGTGCAGGATTGCGACGTACATATGGATGGTTGTACACTTGGTTGTGCAATGTATGGTGTACCAATCATGTGTTATGTTGGTTGTGTGTCGTTGATTGATGATAGTTGTTGCGAGTGTTGAGATTGTGTTATGTGCGTGTGATGTACGATTTTGTGGTGATCAACGTGATTGATTAACTGTGCTCATTGTCGTATGTAATGGGAATGTGAATGTGAATATGTGTGTGACCGCTAAGTTCACTCGTGTGGGTTCGACGGGACCTACGAGGATTCATGGCAGTGGACTACGGGGTCAGAACTTAGTGAGGTACTGAGGTCCAATCGTGCTGGTCTGACGAGGCCTACGATAACGCAATGCAGTGGACCATGAGTTTCGGACACAGTACGTCCAACCGGTGAGCTCGACGGGGCTTACGGTGACACGTGGCAGTGGAATATGGTGTCAGGACTGTGTGTGTGATTCTTGTGATTGATATAGTCCGTGTGGGTTGTTGAGCGTACGGAGGCACGTGATAGTGGATCACGGTATCGAAATTGGTTATGTCTGGTTAATAGTCCGTGTGGGTTGTTGAACCTACGGAGACACGTGATAGTGGATCACGGTGTCGGAATTGATTATGTTTGGCTATTTGTGCGTGGTGTAGTCCGTGCGGGTTGTTGAACCTACGGATACATGTGACAGTGGATCACGGTGTCATGAATATGTTTATTTTCAAATCAAAGTTTTGAAAGGAAAAGTTTTATGAAAATGAATGTTGGACCGAGTCCTAAGCTTGAGTAAATGTTTTCCATATTGTGAACTGTTGATTTATGAAACAAGATTTAGGTTAAAGCCCTCAACTCTTCTTTTGAAAGGTTTGGTGAACCAGGACTCAGAGTTTTAAAGGTTTTGAAATTCCAAAATTCCCGAGGTGATGAACTTATTTTTCGAAATACTTCATAGCTTAAATTCCCTTATTAAAATCCCCGGGAATAATTTGATACTTAAATATTGTGTTTGATTATTGATTAATGTTTGCTCGTTACTTTTCGTATGATTTGATACTTGCACTAGTAAAACAGTGGAGTTTTACTAACGCCTGAGTAATCGGGGGGTGGATGTCTGTTTTCCGTCCACGTACATACAGGTTCAGGGGAGCAGTCACAGGATTGGCACAAGAGGATGACGAGCTGCGATACTAATCAAGAGTCGAGAGTTGTTTAGATTTTTGTTGTGTTGTCAGGGTTGATTTCAGTCTTCCGCTGTATTGTGTTTCGACCCCTGTGTGGGTAATGTTGTTTTAGTCAGTTCTGTTGATGGAGTTGTGTGACCTCATCGGTCTGTGTATTCATGTGTAAGTGACCTTAGCGGTCTGTATTATTATATTGTTTGACCCTGGCCGGGCAAGCATTTGGTTGTTTATGGATGTTTAGCCTGGTAGATCCTTGTGGAAAAAGTCTACAGCGTGTAATATTCCCATACGGTTTTGGGGGTGTTACATTTATGGTATCAGAGCTTAGGTTGCGGAAACCTAGGCTGTCGGGTCGAGTCAAGTCGTGATGTGTCGAGTAATGTGTTGTCTTGTCGTTCGAGTCGTCAGGTGACAAGTTGAGTTGTGCGTAGTCACAACGTGTCGGTTATGTTGTCGGACGAGATTAGTATCGTGGGCAACCGTCACCTTCGTTCGACCTTTGGATGTAAGTCTCCCTTCTTTGTGTTTGTGCCTCGTCTGATGCGAGTTACTGGTATGATTATGAGTTAATTGACGGAATCCTCTTATGGATTTTGATTTCGTGATATGTGGTTATTTGACTCTCATATATCGTTCATATGAGGAGTAGTGTTGCTGGATTGTGCATGTTGGATTGTATTTCTTTTATCCGCTGTGTGAGTTCTTTTGTAATGGCTTTCGGTATTTTACCGACTGAGTTTATTTCAAAAAGCGATTCCCTTAACCGAGTTTTTGGCATTGTGGCCTTGAACGTTTTGACGAAATTCGTATGACGGTATTTAGTATTTCATAAATGGCTTTTGTGAGTTTTTGAAATATTACCGTCATCGGCATTTTTGGCATTTTTGTAAATTGTTTTTAGCCTGGTGGGTTCAGGCACGGGACCCACGGCGCTATAATGTTCCGTGTAATTACCTGAAATTTTTGGGCATTCTAGCCCATTGAATTATCTTTGAAAACCTTGAGTACTTTTAAAATGAATTATTTTCTCGTGGTACATCCTTGGTGCCACAATATGTTTCAAAATTTCTTCTACCTCGAGGATCAAAATGTTTTGAGATATTTTCAATGTTTTAGAAACACTTTTAGTTAGACCCGAGGGTCGAATATTTCTGAAAGTTTTTCACCAAAAGAAAAGTGTCCTCATTTTTGTTCCAACGCAAGGTGGTTTTCAAAGTCTCGACAATGATGTTTGCTCAACTTTTTGTAAAGTGATACTCAAGATCAACTGGTGTTTCCAAATTGTTTTCAAAAGGTGGTTTTCGTTTTTAAAACCCATCATTTCCTGCTTGTGGTCAGAGAAGGTGTGTATGATGTTGGTATTGTCGTTAGGGTGTTAGCCTTCCGAATTGTGATTGAATTGGTGGCGTGAGCGTTGAGTCGTTGCCACGCATTTGTTAGGTTAGACCTCTGTGAGAGGTGTGATGTTGATCTTTAATGTTTTCGCCTCGTAGTGAATTGCGTGTTGTCGCACATGCGTGAGCTACTTAAGCTTGGGTTTGTACGTTGGTGTACATGTGAGATTGTTTCATGATGTTTGTAATTACGTGCTGGTTATCGTTCGGGCCGTTGAGGTTGCCGAACGATACCGTCGTTGCTGTGGTGTTTGTGTATGTATTACTTTACGATGGTAATCGTTGTATATGATATGTGTTATAATTCTCTGTTGTGCTGAGTTGGCATCTCCGCTATGTTGTTTTGCGAAGTTATGCCCCATTGTATCTATCATATGTATTTTCGGTATGCCGAGCTGAGGTGTTTCAACCGCGATGTGCCGGTGCGTGCATGTGTAAAATTTCCTTCTCGTCAGTAACGCGTTTCAAGTGCGGACTTGAGGGACACATAATTCAGTTTTGCGAATCGGCTACCGAGACTTTTGGAGTTCGCGATTCAGCACAGATATCAGGATCGGCTCTGAGAGGCCCATGGGAGATTTTCTGTCGGTTACTTTTTGTGTTGTTACCTTATTTCCGTTGTTGTGAGCTGCGGGGACGACATTTCTTTTATAAGAGGTCGGATGTAATACCCGTACTATTTTTGACATCTCCAGTTTCTCCTTCTAAATTCTATCGACTTGCACGTGTTCGTCGATACTTTTTGAACTTGTTTGATGTCTCGGTTGTCATCGTTCGAACTGATTGTGACCTTGTTTCAGATCGACCTGTTTATCATTGTGACTTTTCCGAGTTCGGAAGTAACATCTTTCACTTTCTACCAGTTCTTTTAATGTCTGGAGTTGAAGTGGGGACTTCGGAGTTATTGTTCGACTGTTGTCACTCGGTCATTGTTGTTCGATCGTTGTTGTTCGATCATTGTTATTTGATCATTGTTGTTTGATCATTGTTATTCAATTGTTGTTGTTCGATCATTGTTATTCGATGGTTGTTGTTCGATCATTGTTATTTGATCGTTGTTGTTCGATCATTGTTATTTGATCGTTGTTGTTCGATCATTGTTGTTCGATCATTGTTGTTCGGTCATTGTTGTTCGATCGTTGTTGTTCGATCGGGGTTGTCTCAGTGTTGTTGCCTGATCTCGTACCGCGTAGAATTGTCGTTCACCGTTAGTCAGCTGTTTCGAGTGCAGCCGGGTTGGTCACCGAGCCATGCATTGCGAGACCATAGTTGAGAGATTTGGGGATTGAGGTTGCCTCTCTGCTCCGAAAGGACACAGAAATGCCTAGCGTAGTTTTTGAGGATTTCGGCGTAGTCCGAATTGTTTGTGGTTGTCCTTGTAGACCGTTTGTGTGTTTATTTCTGTTTTCTTGATTGTGCGTGTTTCCTTGTAATGGGTGATTTATGTTTTGTGAATTGTTCGGATAATCGACTTGGTTGTATTATCTGTTTGATGACGCTTGTCACTTGTTGGTTTTATTATGTCTCTATCGGTGGCGTTGTGTTGGTCGTCTTGGAGCGTGTGTGCGCACCGTATATTCCTTTGCATTATTTGTAACGTTTCGCCATTGGGCGTTAGTTACGCATTCTTGTGCATCTCATTGAAATATTCCTGGTGGTATATTTCTTCTCCCAACTTGTTTTAAGTTTCGGGACGAAACTTCTTTTAAGGAGGGCAGAATGTAATACCCGCAATTTCGGATTTCGGTGATTTTCTTTTTTTTTTCGGTGAGAGCCCATTTTGACGACTCTCTCGTGATCATTTCGTCATTCCGAGAGTATTTAATTCTGCACTTTTTGTCATCCGAGTTCGTTT
The DNA here is from genome assembly GCA_033398695.1 of Orobanche coerulescens. Classification (NCBI taxonomy): domain Eukaryota; kingdom Viridiplantae; phylum Streptophyta; class Magnoliopsida; order Lamiales; family Orobanchaceae; genus Orobanche; species Orobanche coerulescens. The sequence continues at coordinate 69,344,750 of CM065810.1, forward strand.
CGGTATCGTTTTGTTGAGTTCCGTGTTCTTAAGCGGTTTTTCCGCACTTGAGTTCGATTCTTGCGAATCTCGTCCGAAACTATTGTTTCGAGTTTCTTGTAAGTTCATTTACTGTTATTATTCATGTTGCGAGCTTTGTCTTGGTGTTTCGATCTTGTATCGTGTATTTCAAACGTTTTGGGCAATTTTCATAATTTCCCAAAGTTTGGTGTAATTACTTTCCGTTGTCGAATTTCGAGCCTTCGGGTGGTCGGAATCGTGTGTTCTCTTAGTGCTCGGATTCGTGTTTGCGAGTACTTCGTAACCGTATCTTCGATTCATATTCAGGTTCGGGTTTCGGGGTCGTTCGGGCCGTCGGAGTTGGCCCCGACCGAGTCATGGCCGGGCAGTCTGGGTCCAGGCCGGCACTGGCCGAGTTACGACTGGTAGTGATCGGCAGTTACGTACGTAAGGCCGGTTACGTACGTAAGCCTTGGCCAGTTACGTACGTAACGATGCCGGCATTTTTGGGCAGTGTCTCGGCCATGGCCGGTTACGTACGTAAGGCCCGGCCGGTTACGTACGTAAGCGTCCGACAGTGTCCGGCTATATAAGGCCCAACAGACGGGTTTTTCACCATTTTTCTCATTCGTTTCCTTCTCTTCCGCGGCTGAAGTTGTGTTTATAATGGAGAGATGTTGTTGGACGATCAATCCATGAAGTCTTGTAGTTCATATCATCAATCATCCATCCTATAACATACTTTGATCGAGCGAATCAGGTCAGATTTCCTAGAAATCTAGTTTTGGGGAATTTGGGTGTTTTGGTTATTTTCATCCGTTTAATCCGATTTAACTTAGGATTGTGATGGATTGATGATTATTTAGATGTATTATATCATTTCCCTTGTTATTCCATGGTTGGATCATATCAGTTCGTTGTTTTGGTTGAGTTCTTGATCGACGCCTTGAAGGTGTCCGATAGAATGTCATAGAGGGGTTTTCGGACGTTCTACGTGTTGGAATTCGGTGCCTAAAACGAAGGCCCAGCGGAAGCGGTAAAACGAAAATTAATTCGATCCGAATCCCTACGAGGATCGATCGAGCTACGTATATACGAATATATAAACGAAAAGCAAGAGTCGTAAGAAACTAACCCTCGAAGTCCGTTGATTAAATGGAAACCTTCTCTTGAGCTATTCCCCAAGCTTTAGTTGATCTCTACGTATCCGATCCGCTCCAAGCCCTTGAACGATCCAACGCCGAAAACACCGCGTCTCTACTTGCCACGCGCCGGAAAAACGACCGGAATAACAACACTTGATTAACCTCTAAGGTTACGGCTAGAATCAAATGATGAAGCTTTTATTATTACACTCTAAGTGTATAATATATCTCTCAATAATTTTCTCTCAATTTTTCTCCAAGAAAAATGAAGAGGAAGTGAATGAAGAAGATGAAGATGAGTGTTAAACTCAAAGTCTATCTATCTCTCTCTATTCTCACGTTCAAAACTTGTACAATACAAGTGAGGAGAGTCTTCATTTTATTCCCCATAAAATCCTCCCAAATCAAGACCAAATAATTAAAATGAATTAATTAAGAGATCTTGTTCCCTTGATTATTCAAGTCATCCACCAACTAAGGTGGAGACTATGACCAAAGGAAAGAGGAGGAAATTGGAATGGCCATCTAGAAGGAGCCGGGATGAGTTCGGTTCGTTTCGGACTCCGTGAGTCAACAGATAAACTCCTATTCCGTTCCGATATATTTGTGTCGTTTAATTAATCCAATTAATTAAACATATCAAATACAAAATAACATAATTAATTTCTCCAAGAAATAATTATATTTATGAATTAAATTAATCACCCAAGAATTTATTTAATTCATTAGGCCGTAAATCAATTTATCTAATAAATCGATTTAGACATCCAATGTCCCAATTAGATATCGATATCTAATATTCATAATGAGAGAGTTAGCTTTATTTATTCCGTCGTCAATCCTATTGCGCGACTCGGTAGGTCCGTCTCGATCGGCAATGGGAGGAACCAAAGAGTAGTAGCACCACCTAGCCGACTGGCGGCCTACTGTACCCAATCGAGAACGAATGATTGGGATCATTCAAGAACCATTCTGTCGTGAATACCGGTATACGTATAAACCCTTCTTTCAAATGTCCCGATCAAGTTATAAGGTCACGATCGGTCAAACCCTATATGTACTTGACGCTATGCATGCGTTAATGCAAATCAAGATCATCGAGCTCTCGTGTATCTAATACAACTAGCTCCATGCTTTGGCGAAGACTTCGATCTCATCGCGATAACCGCATAGGACATATAACCCGCTCACTAACGGGAGAAAGAATTCTATCTTGGTATTCGGTAGGACTGCTACTTGCCGTTAAGATGCACGTCGAGGTTGACCCCGCCTTAGGTTTACGGTCGAACTACTCTAATGAAAATCTTGACGTCACAAGCACATCCCTACTAAATCCTCAAGTCGAAGGTTCACGAATACCTATCACAACCTTTTGATTCCGTCATTGGTATCCGGAGTGAAATCCGTGTGACGAATCAAGGGTGAGTCGGTTGAGTATACTAATCCAATTAGCATACCTATAACGTGTGCTCCCACTAACCATTAGTGTTCGACAAGCACTCTCCATGTCAAAGAACACGTCATACAAGTCTTCACATAAACTTAACGCCTACCAAGTTTCATCGACTTGCGAGCGATTAAGTATTTGAGCTATAACCTTTCCGGTGCGACCCCTTATCCAATAAGGAGTGGAACGTTTTGCTCTCAAATACACGGACTAGTTTCTATATGTTTATTTACGAGTTAGGAATGCCGGTAACTACCGGTAAATAAAGAAACATTCATTGCCTTATATAAATGGTTTACATAATAACAAGTACAATGCCCTCACTCAACATCCTCGAGTGGCATTCGAGGGCATACTCCTAACAATCTCCCACTTGCACTCAATGCCACACACTATGGTATCTAATACCCATGTTCTCCGGATGACGCTCCAAGCTAGTCCGAGAAAGTGGCTTAGTCGGTGGATCGGCGACGTTGTCGGCCGAGTCTACTCTGTGCGGACAATGTATCCCTTGCGAACAAATTCTCTTACGAGATGATACTTCCTCTCAATATGTTTGGTCTTGTTGTGAAACCTCGGCTCCTTGGCTGCGCTGACTCGTCGTTGTCGCGATGCAGTGAACAGTGACTCGGCACATGGTATCACTTGAAGTTCCCGAAACTTCTTAATCAGAACCCTTCCTTGGAAGCCTCCGAGGCCGCTTGATACTCGGCTGACAGGTGGAATCGTGATCGCGCTTTGCTTGGCACTACGCCAAGATACTGCTCCTCCATTAAGAGTAAATATGTAGCGAAGTGGACATCGAGTCGTCCTTCGGTCCTTGGAAGTCCGAATCGGTGAATCCTACCACATCCATTCTCCACCACCATACATCGAATCATATCTCTAGTCCTTCTCAAGTACTTGAGAACGTTCTTTCTGGCGGTCAATGTTCCCTACAGGTTTGCACGAAACCTACTCACCACGCTTACGGCATGCGCGATGTCGGTCTTGTACACAACATAGCATACATAAGGCTACCACGGCCGAAGCATATGGTATATTACTCATTTCCTTTCGTTGTTCCTCACTTTGAGGACACATCTTCAAGGTGAGTTTTATTCCATGTCGCATCGGTAGGAACCCTCTTTTAGAATCATCCATCTTAAATCGCTTTAAGATTTTATCTATATAGAGGGCTTGGGAAAGACCTATTGTTCTCTTTGCTCTATCCGGTAGAGTCGAATACCAAGAATATAGGTAGCTTCTCCCAAGTCTTTCATGGAGAAATTACTCGAAAGCCAAGCTTTCGTAATCGAGCATTCCCACATCATTTCCTATTAGTAGAATGTCATCTACATATAGTACTAAGAATGCGATCTTGCTCCCACTAACCCTCTTGTATACACAAGGTTCCTCTTCATTTTGCACGAAGTCAAACTCTTTGACCGCCTCGTCAAAGCGAAGGTTCCAACTCTGCGACGCTTGCTTGATCCATAAATGGAACGCTGAAGCTTGCACACTTTCGAATATCGACTTCGGACACAAAGCCTTTATTGCTCCATATAGATTTCCTCCTCGAGGAATCCATTAAGGAAAGCCGTCTTTACATCCATTTGCCATATCTCATAATCGTGGTAGCGGCTATAGCAAGCATCATGCGAATAGACTTGATCATGGCTACGGGCGAAGGTATCGTGGTAATCGATCCCTTCCTTTTGGGTATAACCCTTTGCCACAAGCCCGGCCTTATAGGCGTCAACCTTGCCATCACCATCGGTCTTTCTCTTGTAGATCCACTTGTTCCCACAGGCACTATGCCCTTGGGGCGGTCTACTAGAGTCCGGACACTGATTGACATGCATCGAGTCTATCTCGGCTTCCATAGCTTCACGCCATTTCGCGAGTCTACATCCACCATCGCTTGGTCATAGGTCGTCGGGTCGGTCTCTTGGCTATCACTTGGAACCTCATGGAGACCCAGTTCCTCCAAGTGCACAAGCCCATACCTCTCAGGTAAATGAGACACCCTACTAGACCTACGAGGTGGTTGTACTTGTGTTTGAAAGTTCGGTTCAGTTTCTTGCAGTGTCTCCCGAGGAGTTTCATTGTATTCTTCTAAAGAAATACTTCTACCTGCTCCGCCTTCCTGAATGAACTCATCTTCCAGGAAGTGTGCTTGTAAAGCAACAATGATCCTTCGATCTCCGGGCATGTAGAAAAGATATCCCATCGTCCCAGACGGGAATCCAATGAAACGTCCCTTCGTAGACCTAGCTTCCAACATTTCCACCTTAGTCTTCTTGACATAAGCGGGACATCCCCAAATCCTAATATGATTAAGACTTGGTTTCCTTCCTTCCCACATCTCATGTGGAGTTTTAGGAATGGATTTGGAAGGACATCTGTTCAAGATATACGCGGCAGTCAGGAGTGCATACCCCCACAGGTAAATCGGCAAGTCAGTATAGCCCAGCATGGAACGGACCATGTTCAACAGGGTCCGGTTCCTTCTTTCTGACACACCATTTAACTGAGGAGTACCTGGAGGTGTTAGTTGTGAAACTATTCCATGTTCCTTAAGGAACTCGTCAAACTCCGTACTCATATATTCGCCACCTCGGTCCGACCGAAGTGCTTTGATATGATTACCAGTTTGTTTCTCGACTAGGGCCTTGAATTCCTGGAATTTCTCAAAGGCCTCGGATTTATGTTTCATTAAGTATACATAACCATACCTAGTATGATCATGTAAACGTAATGAAATATTGATATCCGTCACGTCTGCTTCAAAGCACCACAAACGTCGTATGGATTAATCCCGATTTATCGGCTCTTTCAAAAGTCCTGTGAAGGGGACTTAGTCATTTTGCCTTTAAGGCAAGATTCACAAGTAGGAAATGGATCCGATCCCAATGGACCCATAAGTCCATCTTTTTCCATCTTGTAAACCTTGGTCCGACCAACATGACCAAGTCTTAGATGCCATTTCAAAACTTGATTGGTTTCATCCCTACCACGTTTTCTAGTCATAGTATTCACAACTACTTTGTTGCTGAGATTTAGATGATACAATCCATTCAACAATGTAGCAAGATCCACTAGTTTATTTCTAAAATAAATTTTGCAGAACCATCACCAATGAAAAATGAAAAGCCTTTTCGGTCCATGACCGGAATGGATACAATGTTTTTGTGCCCTTGGGCAAAACAAGTACATCTTCTAAAGTCAAAACAAAGCCGGATTCTAAACCCAAAAGAAGTGATCCTATGTCCGCCTCGACACTATGCCCGCTTCCGACCGTGATCATAACTTCTCCACTCCAAGCTTCCTACTTTGTTCCAGATCACGATTCACGGTACAAATATGAGAACTAGCACTTAATCCAAGATTCAGAAGTAGAAAATACAAAGAGCGTAACAATTTGTTTCCAAAACTAAAAGTTCTCAGACCAAGTGCCATGAAGAATCGGACAGTCTCTAGCCCAAAGGGCCCACTCACCGCACTTGAGACAAGCATCCTTCTTCTTCTTGTTCTTGAACCATCGGGGCCTTGCCCTTACCCTTAAGGTCCTTAGCTTGTGGTCCAGTTTGCTTCTTGGTCCTTTTCTTCTTGTTCTTAGACCTCCGAGGTCCGTAAGAAATCACAAGAGACTCCTTCATCCGCGAGTCTTCATCTCGAGACCGAGCGGTCACAAGTTTGTTCATTAGCCCCTAAGTTACATGCAATCTCATTGCGGTTGAAGTTCATAACAAACCGTGAGAAGGAATCGGAGAGACTGTAGGATAAGGTCGGTTGAGAGAAGTATCCATTTTAAAATCAAGAGCCTCCAATCTCTCGATCATGGATATCATTTTGAGGACGTGTTCCCAACCTTCTCACCTTCCTTCATCCTTGCACCGAACAGCTTGCTTGGATATCTCATATCTAGCGATTCTGCGTGCTCACCATAAAGCTCGGTTAAGTGAGACAGACCGCCTAGCGAAGTCATTTTCTCATGAGCTCTCGAAGCTCATTAGACATGGAAGCCATCATATAAGCACGGACTTTCACGTCATCCTTAACCCACTTTTCGTGGTTTTCAATCTCTTCTGATTGGCTCGGTCCGCACAGGAGGTGCCGGAATGTCCGTCTCCAAGACGTATCCCAGTGCCTCTATACCGAGGACAATCATCGACATGGAGCCAATCCACAAAGTTAGGTCCCATTAAGGTGTTCTTTTCGAGTAGAATTGCGAGTGGATTCATTGTCATATTGAGATTTATGCATTAAGTATAGCAGTTAATTAGTGACTCGCTCAATTATGTTCGAGTGTAGAATTAAGGTCTTTTCTATTCTTGTTACCCGGCTCCCACTAATTTTATCGGAATAACACACTCCCATGTGAAATCCGGAAGTATCGTCGCTCTACTTCATAGTGGTGATCGAGTTCTTTATAAATCTTAATAGAGGGCAACCGAATGTGTTTCTAGTCTATTAATTTTCATAAAGTGGTGTCCAACACCAACCCATCTAATGGATGATTCGATCTTCTTTTTCCCTTGTTCACTCCCCTCAACCTATACGGTTTCTATGGTTCGTGAACAAGTTAAGTTTATACCATCGACGCAAATCGCCACAATTGAATCTTATCCGCAACCTATCGTTTCTAGGGATAAAATTTGCTCCAACCGAAGGCATCCAATGCGCTCCCGTAATTTATTCGTCCTCCCCGAACGACTACCCCGATAACTCGGAAGCATAGCACATCCGGTTTGATTTCAATTTCGAAAACTCGATGGAGGGAAGGAAAACCTTGAAACCTTATAAACTTAATTATTTGTTGTGGGAGAATTATCGCGATTAACGTTACACTTTGCACATTAATCGCTTAAGCGCGTTTGTGGCATTCATACAATATGAAACAACCAATCACAACCTAGTTGCTACCAACATGTGGTTCATGGACTGCCTTAGAAAACAAAAACTCCGTAATCTAATTACAAGTCTTCGTCTTGAATCTTCGTCTTCTCGAAATGGATCTTCCTCCGGTCTTCGTCATTACATATAAATTTTACATTGAAAATTGCATCCTAGATACAAATTTTTCTAGTAAAATAAATAGGCTCAAAACGGCCTTTACAACCCAATCGAATAAAACGAACGATTCAAAACTAAGTCCACGAACCACATCCCCATTCAAAAGCATTCATTCAAAATACTAAATAAATGGAAAGCGTAGAGATACATTGATCCAATCAACAATACGAACCGATCCAATCGATTCACACAATCGGTAATATAATAACGTTCAAAATAATTGATCGACCATAAATATTCCAATTAATCAAATTTCCCTTATAAAATAAAATACCATAAATCATTTTAATCATATTAAATCCAATTTAACATGGGAGATTAATTTTCAAGAATACACGAAAAATCGAGCCGGGCGAAAATGGCTCGCCATGGCGAAGTCATGCCGTGACCTTCCGGCCGATCGGCTGGCATGGCCGAGTCACGCTCGGCGGCTACGGCTAGGCACGGCCCGTGTCTCGACACGGTCGGGTCTGCCTGGCGATGGCTTTGGGCTGCCGACACGGCCCGTGTCACCAGACACGGCCGAGTCACCCTGGCAGCTTCCTGCCCTTTGTCCGAAAAGTCGTCCAACGACGATTCGGAGCTCGATTTTCGACCGGATATCCAATATCAATATTTTTCAACATTCATATCTTCAATATAAATCATATTTCCAAGAAATTATGATTTATATTTAGACATAAACTTACGAAAAATATAACTACAACGAACGTAAAAATATATACCACGATTATGACTAAAATGATTCCAAATCTTTCACCATCTAATCAAGCATTCCAAATGCCAATATCGTATATACGATCGCAAGACCTACGCTCCGATACCACTGTTGGAATTCGGTGCCTAAAACGAAGGCCCAGCGGAAGCGGTAAAACGAAAATTAATTCGATCCGAATCCCTACGAGGATCGATCGAGCTACGTATATACGAATATATAAACGAAAAGCAAGAGTCGTAAGAAACTAACCCTCGAAGTCCGTTGATTAAATGGAAACCTTCTCTTGAGCTATTCCCCAAGCTTTAGTTGATCTCTACGTATCCGATCCGCTCCAAGCCCTTGAACGATCCAACGCCGAAAACACCGCGTCTCTACTTGCCACGCGCCGGAAAAACGACCGGAATAACAACACTTGATTAACCTCTAAGGTTACGGCTAGAATCAAATGATGAAGCTTTTATTATTACACTCTAAGTGTATAATATATCTCTCAATAATTTTCTCTCAATTTTTCTCCAAGAAAATGAAGAGGAAGTGAATGAAGAAGATGAAGATGAGTGTTAAACTCAAAGTCTATCTATCTCTCTCTATTCTCACGTTCAAAACTTGTACAATACAAGTGAGGAGAGTCTTCATTTTATTCCCCATAAAATCCTCCCAAATCAAGACCAAATAATTAAAATGAATTAATTAAGAGATCTTGTTCCCTTGATTATTCAAGTCATCCACCAACTAAGGTGGAGACTATGACCAAAGGAAAGAGGAGGGAAATTGGAATGGCCATCTAGAAGGAGCCGGGATGAGTTCGGTTCGTTTCGGACTCCCGTGAGTCCAAACAGATAAACTCCTATTCCGCTCCGATATATTTGTGTCGTTTAATTAATCCAATTAATTAAACATATCAAATACAAAATAACATAATTAATTTCTCCAAGAAATAATTATATTTATGAATTAAATTAATCACCCAAGAATTTATTTAATTCATTAGCCGTAAATCAATTTATCTAATAAATCGATTTAGACATCCAATGTCCCAATTAGATATCCAATATCTAATATTCATAATGAGAGAGTTAGCTTTATTTATTCCGTCGTCAATCCTATTGCGCGACTCGGTAGGTCCGTCTCGATCAAAGAATGGGAGGAACCAAAGAGTAGTAGCACCACCTAGCCACTGGCGGCCTACACTGTACTTAATCGAGAACGAATGATTGGGATCATTCAAGAACCATTCTCGTGAATACCAAGATACGTATAAACCCTTCTTTCAAATGTCCCGATCAAGTTATAAGGTCACGATCACCAAACCCTATATGTACTTGACGCTATGCATGCGTTAATGCAAATCAAGATCATCGAGCTCTCGTGTATCTAATACAACTAGCTCCAATGCTTTGCCAAAGACTTCGATCTCATCTCACAATAACCGCATAGGACATATAACCCGCTCACTAACGGGAGAAAGAATTCTATCTTGGTATTCATAGGACTCGCTACTTGCCCGTTAAGATGCACGTCGAGGTTGACCCCCGCCTTCCGGTTTACAGGGTCGAACTACTCTAATGAAAATCTTGACGTCACAAGCACATCCCTACTAAATCCTCAAGTCGAAGGTTCACGAATACCTATCACAACCTTTTGATTCCGTCATTGATCGTCCCGAGTGAAATCCGTGTGACGAATCAAGGGTGAGTCGGTTCGAGTATACTAATCCAATTAGCATACCTATAACGTGTGCTCCCACTAACCATTAGTGTTCGACAAGCACTCTCCATGTCAAAGAACACGTCATACAAGTCTTCACATAAACTTAACGCCTACCAAGTTTCATCGACTTGCGAACGATTAAGTATTTGAGCTATAACCTTTCCAGTGCCGACCCCCTTATCCAATAAGGAGTGGAACGTTTTGCTCTCAAATACACGGACTAGTTTCTATATGTTTATTTACGAGTTAGGAATGCCAGTAACTACCAGTAAATAAAGAAACATTCATTTGCCTTATATAAATGGTTTACATAATAACAAGTACAATGCCCTCACTCAACATCCTCTGAGTGGCATTCGAGGGCATACTCCTAACACTACGATTATTCTTCCTCGTATGATCGTTGATTTAATATTTATATGATGTTAGGGTCGAAATTCTTGTGAAGAACTCGAGTCGGAACCCTTCCGTTCGTTTACTTCTTTGGGGTCCGAGCTTCCCGGTCGAACCGTGTTCTTCGGAGCGTTTGGTAGCAGTTATTAAGGCAAGTATCTTATTATACGACTTGTATCTTGCGACTAGTAATCACGTATGATATTTATGATGATTTTGCTTGCCTTCGTAAATATGTTCCGTTTGAATTGGTTGTGTATTCCGCAATTTGAAGGCTTTGTGATAATAGTGTTATATTGGTATACGTGTTAGGTGTTGTGCCATCTGTGCAGGATTGCGACGTACATATGGATGGTTGTACACTTGGTTGTGCAATGTATGGTGTACCAATCATGCGTTATGTTGGTTGTGTGTCGTTGATTGATGATAGTTGTTGCGAGTGTTGAGATTGTGTTATGTGCGTGTGATGTACGATTTTGTGGTGATCAACGTGATTGATTAACTGTGCTCATTGTCGTATGTAATGTGAATGTGAACGTGAATATGTGTGTGACCGCTAAGTTCACTCGTGTGGGTTCGACGGGACCTACGAGGATTCGTGGCAGTGGACTACGGGGTCAGAACTTAGTGAGGTACTGAGGTCCAATCGTGCTGGTCTGACGAGGCCTACGATAACGCATGGCAGTGGACCATGAGTTTCGGACACAGTACGTCCAACCGGGTGAGCTCGACGGGGCTTACGGTGACACGTGGCAGTGGACTACGGTGTCAGGACTGTGTGTGTGATTGTTGTGATTTTGAGCGTACGGAGACACGTGACAGTGGATCACGGTGTCGAAATTGGTTATGTCTGGTTAATAGTCCATGTGGGTTGTTGAACCTACAGAGACATGTGACAGTGGATCACGGTGTCGGAATTGATTATGTTTGGCTATTTGTGCGTGGTGTAGTCCGTGCGGGTTGTTGATTCTACGAAGACACGTGACAGTGGATCACGGTGTCATGAATATGTTTATTTTCAAATCAAAGTTTTGAAAGGAAAAGTTTTATGAAAATGAATGTTGGACCGAGTCCTAAGCTTGAGTAAATGTTTTCCGTATTGTGAACTGTTGATTTTTGAAACAAGATTTGGGTTAAAGCCCTCAACCCTTCTTTTGAATGGTTTGGTGAACCAAGACTCAGGGTTTTAAAGGTTTTGAAATTCCAAAATTCCCGAGGCGATGAACTTATTTTTCGAAATGCTTCATAGCTTAAATTCCCTTATTAAAACCCCCGGGAATAATTTGATTCTTAAATATTGTGTTTGATTCTTGATTAATGTTTGCTCGTTACTTTTCGTATGATTTGATACTTGCACTAGTAAAACAGTGGAGTTTTACTAACCCCCGAGTAATCGGGGGGTGGATGTCTGTTTTGCATCCACGTACATACAGGTTCAGGGGAGCAGTCACAGGATTGGCACAAGAGGATGACGAGCTGCGATACTAATCAAGAGTCGAGAGTTGTTTAGATTTTTGTTGTGTTGTCAGGGTTGATTTCAGTCTTCCGCTGTATTGTGTTTCGACCCCTGTGTGGGTAATGTTGTTTTAGTTAGTTCTGTTGATGGAGTTGTGTGACCTCATCGGTCTGTGTATTCATGTGTAAGTGACCTTAACGGTCTGTATTATTATATTGTTTGACCCTGGCCGGGCAAGCATTTGGTTGTTTATGGATGTTTAGCCTGGTAGATCCTTGTGGAAAGGGTCTACGGCGTGTAATATTCCCATACGGTTTTGGGGGTGTTACATTTATGGTATCAGAGCTTAGGTTGCGGAAACCTAGGTTGTCGGGTCGAGTCAAGTCGTGATTTGTCGAGTAATGTGTTGTCTTGTCGTTCGAGTCGTCAGGTGACAAGTTGAGTTGTGCGTAGTCACAATGTGTCGGTTATGTTGTCGGACGAGATTAGTATCGTGGGTGACCGTCACCTTCGTTCGACCTGTGGATGTAAGTCTCCTTTCTTTGTGTTTGTGCCTCATCTGGTGCGAGTTACTGGTATGATTATGAGTTAATTGACCGAATCCTCTTATGGATTTTGATTTCGTGATATGTGGTTATTTGACTCTCATATTTCGTTCATATGAGGAGTAGTGTTGCTGGATTGTGCATGTTGGATTGTATTTCTTTTATCCGATGCGTGAGTTCTTTTGTAATGGCTTTCAGTATTTTACCGACTGAGTTTATTTCGAAAACCAATTCCCTTAACCGAGTTTTTGGCATTGTGGCCTTGAACGTTTTGACGAAATTCTTATGACGGTATTTAGTATTTCATAAATGGCTTTTGTGAGTTTTTGAAATATTACCGTCATCGGCCTTTTTGGCATTTTTGTAAATGGTTTTTAGCCTGGTGGGTTCCGGCGCGGGACCCACGGCGCTATAATGTTCCGTGTAATTACCTGAAATTTTTGGGCATTCTAGCCCATTGAATTATCTTTGAAAACCTTGAGTATCTTAGAAAATAAATTTTGAGACGTACTTTTAAAATGAATTATTTTCTCGTGGTACATCCTAGGTGCCACAATATGTTTCAAAAATTCTTCTACCTCGAGGATCAAAATGTTTTGAGATATTTTCAATGTTTTAGAAACACTTTTACTTGGACCCGAGGGTCGAATATTTTTCTGAAAGTTTTTCACCAAAAGAAAAGTGTCCTCATTTTTGTTCCAACGCAAGGTGGTTTTCAAAGTCTCGACAATGATGTTTGCTCAACTTTTTGTAAAGTGATACTCAAGATCAACTGGTGTTTCTAAACTGTTTTCAAAAGGTGGTTTTCATTTTTAAAACCCATCATTTCCTGCTTGTGTTCGGAGAAGGTGTGTATGATGTTGGTATTGTCGTTAGGGTGTTAGCCGTCCGAATTGTGATTGAATTGGTGGCGTGAGAGTTGAGTCGTTGCCACGCATTTGTTAGGTTAGCCCTCTGTGAGAGGTGTGATGTTGATCTTTAATGTTTTCGCCTCGTAGTGAATTGCGTGCTGTCGCACATGTGTGAGCTGCTTAAGCTTGGGTTTGTACGTTGGTGTACATGTGTGATTGTTTCATGATGTATGTAATTACGTGCTGGTTATCGTTCGGGCTGCTGTGGTGTTTGTGTATATATTACTTTACGATGGTAATCGTTGTATATGATATGTGTTATAATTCTCTGTTGTGCTGAGTTGGCATCTCCGCTATGTTGTTTTGCGAAGTTATGCCCCATTGTATCTAGCATATGTATTTTCGGTATGCCGAGCCGAGGTGTTTCAACCGCGATGTGCCGGGGCGTGCACGTGTAAATTTTCCTTCTCGTTAGTAACGCGTTTCAAGTGCGGACTTGAGGGACACATAATTCAATTTTGCGAATCGGCTACCGAGACTTTCGGAGTTCGCTTCAGCACAGATATCAGGATCGGCTCTGAGAGGCCCATGGGAGATTTTTTTGTCGGTTGCTTTTTGTGTTGTTACCTTGTTTCCGTTGTTGTGAGCTGCGGGGACGACATTTCTTTTATAAGAGGTCAGATGTAATACCCATACTATTTTTGACATCTGCAGTTTCTCCTTCTAAATTCTATCGACTTGCACGTGTTCGTCGATACTATTTGAACTTTTTTGATGTCTCGGTTGTCATCGTTCGAACTGATTGTGACCTTGTTTCAGATCGACCTGTTTATCATTGTGACTTTTCCGAGTTCGGTTCGATTCTTGTGAACCTTGTTCGGAAGTAACATCTTTCACTTTCTACCAGTTCTTTTAATGTCTGGAGTTAAAGTGGGGACTTCAGAGTCATTGTTCGACTGTTGTCACTCGATCATTGTTGTTCGATCGTTGTTGTTCGATCATTGTTATTTGATCGTTGTTGTTCGATCATTGTTATTCGATTGTTGTTGTTCGATCATTGTTATTCGATCGTTGTTGTTCGATCATTGTTATTTGATCGTTGTTGTTCGATCATTGTTGTTCGATCATTGTTGTTCGGTCGTTGTTGTTCGATCATTGTTGTTCGATCGGGGTTGTCTCACTGTTGTTGCCTGATCTCGTACCGCATAGAATTGTCTTTCACCGTTAGTCAGTTGTTTCGAGTGTGGTCGGGTGGGTCACCGAGACGTGCATTGCGAGACGATAGATAAGAGATTTGGGGATTGTGGTTGCGTCTCTGCTCCGAAAGGACACAGAAATGCCTAGTGTAGTTTTGAGGATTTCGGCATAGTCCGAATTGTTTGTGGTTGTCCTTGTGGATCGTTTGTGTGTTTATTTCTGTTTTCTTGATTGTGCGTGTTTCCTTGTAATGGGTGCTTTGTGTTTTGTGAATTGTTCGGATAATCGACTTGGGTGTATTATCTGCTTGATGACTCTGTTCACTTGTTGGTTTTATTATGTCTCTATCGGTGGCGTTGTGTTGGTCGTCTTGGAGCGTGTGTGCACACCGTATATTCCTTTGCGTTGTTTGTAACGTTTCGCCGTTGGGCGTTAGTTACGCATTCTTATGTATCTCATTGAAATATTCCTGGTGGTATATTTCTTCTCCATACTTGTTTTAAGTTTCGGGACGAAACTTCTTTTAAGGAGGGTAGAATGTAATACCCGCAATTTCGGATTTCGGTGATTTTATTTTTTTTTCGGAGGGAGCCCGTTTTGACGACTCGCTCGTGGTCGTTTTTTCATTACGGGAGTATTTAATTCTGCACTTTTTGTCATCCGAGTTCGTTTCGGTATCGTTTTGTTGAGTTCCATGTTCTTAAGCGGTTTTTCTGCACTTGAGTTCGATTCTTGCGAATCTCGTCAGAAACTGTTGTTTCGAGTTTTTAGAAGTTCATTTACTGTTATTATTCATGTTGCGAGCTTTGGCTTGGTGTTTCGATCGTGTATCCTGTATTTCAGACGTTTTGGGCCATTTTCGTAATTTCCCAAAGTTTAGGGTAATTACTTTCCGTTGTCGAATTTCGAGCCTTCGGGTGGTCGGAATCGTGTGTTCTCTTAGTGCTCGGATTCTTCTTTGCGAGTACTTCGTAACCGTATCTTCGATTCGTATTCAGGTTCGGGTTTCGGGGTCGTTCGGGCCGTCGGAGTTGGCCCCGGCCAAGTCATGGCCGGCGATGCAGGCCAGTAAGCCGACTGCCGAAATTACGGCCGGTAGTGATCGGCAGTTACGTACGTAAGGCTGGTCACGTACGTAAGCCTTGGCCGGTTACGTACGTAACGATGCCGGCATTTTTGGGCAGTGTCTCGGCCATGGCCGGTTACGTACGTAAGCGTCCGGCAGTGTCCGGCTATATAAGGCCCAGCAGACGGGTTTTTTACCATTTCTCTCATTCGTTTCCTTCTCTTCCGCGGCTGTAGTTGTGTTTATCATGAGAGATGTTGTTGGACGATCAATCCATGAAGTCTTGTAGTTCATATCATCAATCATCCATCCTATAACATCCTTTGATCGAGCGAATCAGGTCAGATTTCCTAGAAATCTAGTTTTGGGGAATTTGGGTGTTTTGGTTGTTTTCATCCGTTTAATCCGATTTAACTTAGGATTGTGAGGGATTGATGATTATTTAGATGTATTATATCATTTCCCTTGTTATTCCATGGTTGGATCGTATCGGTTCGTTGTTTTGGTTGAGTTCTTGATCGACGCCTTGAATGTGTCCGATAGAATGTCATAGAGGGGTTTTCGGACGTTCTACGATTATTCTTCCTCGTTTGATCGTTGATTTAATATTTATATGATTTTAGGGTCGAAATTCTTGTGAAGAACTCGAGTCGGAACCCTTCCATTCGTTGCCTGCTTTGGGGTCCGAGCTTCCCGGTCGAACCGTGTTCTTCGGAGCGTTTGGTAGCGGTTATTAAGGCAAGTATCTTATTATACGACTTGTATCTTGCGACTAGTAATCACGTATGATATTTATGATGATTTTGCTTGCCTTCGTAAATATGTTTCGTTTGAATTGGTTGTGTATTCCGAAATTTGAAGGCTTTGTGATAATAGTGTTATATTGGTATACGTGTTAGGTGTTGTGCCATTTGTGCAGGATTGCGATGTACATATGGATGGTTGTACACTTGGTTGTGCAATGTATGGTGTACCAATCATGTGTTATGTTGGTTGTGTGTCGTTGATTGATGATAGTTGTTGCGAGTGTTGAGATTGTGTTATGTGCGTGTGATGTACGATTTTGTGGTGATCAACGTGATTGATTAACTATGCTCATTATCGTATGTAATGTGAATATGAACGTGAATATGTGTGTGACCGCTAAGTTCACTCGTGTGGGTTCGACGGGACCTACGAGGATTCGTGGCAGTGGACTACGGGGTCAGAACTTAGTGAGGTACTGAGGTCCAATCGTCTTTGATGCAGCGAGGCCTACGATAACTCATGGCAGTGGACCATGAGTTTCAGACACAGTACGTCCAACCGGGTGAACTCGACGGGGCTTACGGTGACACGTGGCAGTGGACTACGGTGTCAGGACTCTGTGTGTGATTGTTGTGATTGATATAGTCCGTGTGGGTTGTTGAGCCTACGGAGACACGTGACAGTGGATCACGGTGTCAGAATTGGTTATGTCTGGTTAATAGTCCATGTGGGTTGTTGAACCTACGGAGACACGTGACAGTGGATCACGGTGTCGGAATTGATTATGTTTGGCTATTTGTGCGTGGTGTAGTCCGTGCGGGTTGTTGATCCTACGTAGACACGTGATAGTGGATCACGGTGTCATGAATATGTTTATTTTCAAATCAAAGTTTTGAAAGGAAAAGTTTTATGAAAATGACTGTTGGACCGAGTCTTAAGCTTGAGTAAATGTTTTCCGTATTGTGAACTATTGATTTATGAAACAAGATTTGGGTTAAAGCCCTCAACCCTTCTTTTGAATGGTTTGGTGAACCAGGACTCAGAGTTTTAAAGGTTTTGAAATTCCCAAATTCCGGAGGTGATGAACTTATTTTTCGAAATGCTTCATAGCTTAAATTCCCTTATTAAAACCCCCGGGAATAATTTGATACTTAAATATTGTGTTTTATTCTTGATTAATATTTGCTCGTTACTTTTCGTATGATTTGATACTTGCACTAGTAAAACAGTGAAGTTTTACTAACCCCCGAGTAATCCGGGGATGGATGTCTGTTTTGCATCCAGGTACATGCAGGTTCAGGGGAGCAGTCACAGGATTGGCACAAGAGGATGACGAGTTGCGATACTAATCAAGAGTCGAGAGTTGTTTAGATTTTTGTTGTGTTGTCAGGGTTGATTTCAGTCTTCCGCTGTATTGTGTTTCGAGCCCTGTTTGGGTAATGTTGTTTTAGTCAATTCTGTTGATGGAGTTGTGTGACCTCATCGGTCTGTGTATTCATGTGTAAGTGACCTTAACTGTGTGTATTATTATATTTTTTGACCCTGGCCGGGCAAGCATTTGGTTGTTTATGGATGTTTAGCCTGGTAGATCCTTGTGGAAAGGGTCTACGGCGTGTAATATTCCCATACGGTTTTGGGGGTGTTACACTTATACTCAAAGCATGCTCTTGAAGTATACTATCTAGACTATGTCTATCTATCTCCCACTTATACTCAAAGCAATGCTGCCATACATCTCAACCCCATTCCTTCCACATGCCCTTCAAATGACTTTGAGGGCAACCCTTTCGTGAAAGGATCAGCTAGGTTGTCTTCAGATGCTATCTTGGAGACAATGATCTTCCTTCTCTTCACAAATCTCGAATGATATGATATTTGCGCTTGATATGTTTTCTTGCTTTATGGGCCCGTGGTTCCTTCGAATTTGCAACAACACCGGTATTGTCACAATACAGTGTAATACTCCTGGGCAAATTAGGAATCACACCTAAATCCTTTAAGAAGTACTTGAGCCATACCGCCTCTTTAGCTGCCTCTGAGGCTGCTACATATTCGGCTTCCATGGTGGAGTCCGCTATGCATTTCTGCTTTACACTTGTTGCGATTTTTCTTGAACGCAAGTGCACGTTATCGTATACAAGTAATAAAGTGATGAGTGAGTATCGTTCCCACGAGGACTGAATCACTAATTACCGATTTTTGTGTATTCTAGTTTTATTTGAACAATCGAACTTTGGGTAGCAATTAATTACTAAAGAAAATTAATAAAAGACTAAACAGTAAAAACGATCGCTTGAAGAAAGAGAATCAAATGATGAATAAGTCTAGGATTCTGAATCCACCTCGGTTTATCCGAATTTACTCTCGATTATCTGAAGTTAATGATTTTCCCAATTTATTGAAGGCGAAGATTGCTAATATACTCTACCGCCTCTCCCGAGGTTAATAGATTTTTCTAAAGGCGAATAACGCACTCTATCCCTAGGTGAATTAATTCGTCAATAGGCAAAAAGCATAAAATCTCCAAAAGGCCACGTAGTTCCTATGAGTATATTCCTATCTCACAAGATAAAATGGTCCTCACCAATAGTTCCTCACCAACTCTCCTCTCCCGATTCGAATTGAATGATTAAAACAATACAACTATTGGCCAGATAGTTGAAAGCATTAAACACGATTGGGAAAACTCAACAAAAAGGGAATTAAATAGATAATCTCAAGCAAATTCGTCAAAACATAGGTTTCATCAAAATCCAAGATTAGGGTTTTAGCCTGACATGCTAAATAATGAAAATACAGAATTAATAAATAAAAGCATGAAAATCAAACCCAGATGAAGAGCTCCGATACCTCCGTTCTTCGGCTTCCGCCCTCTGCCCTTGATGTCTTCTGCTTCTCTCGTCTGCGATAGTCTTCTGTGATCCTCCTTTTCCCAAGCCTCCAAGATGATTAATTAGGGTCTTAAACCCTTATTTATAGCTCCCTACCGCCTCCAAATCGCGTCCGTGTGAGTAGGTCGAGAACTGGCTTCAAAACGGCCCAAATCCGCGCGGAGCACACCAAAACCGCCCTGTGTGCCGCGGCTCACTTAATCTGTGCCGCGGCACATGGCGTGTAATTTAAAACACAGGCTGGATGTTTCTTACGTGCGGCTCATCGTGTCTGCCGCGGCTCAGTACGATCTACTCAGTGCCTGGTCCTCTGCGTGTGACGCGGCCCACTTGCCTTGTGCCGCCGCCCACGGCCAAAATTCGCCGTTTTCGCCCGTTTCGCCTCGTTTTAGCTTCCGGACTCCAATCTCCTGACAAACATACAAGATTAAGGCATTAAAAGCTCATTTATGCAAATGTACTCGCCAAAATAATACAAAATAATGATAAATAAGCGTATAAAAATACGCCTAACAAATACCCCCAAACTTAAGCCGTTGCTTGTCCTCAAGCAAAAAGAATTAATTTCAACAAAAGAATATCGTGAATAATCGTGCAACTCAAAGTGCTCAACCTGATCAATACTACCCTGAAATTCTCTCTGAATAGTACGAGTATCGTAATAGTGAGCTACACTCAGAACACTGATTCCAAAAAGTAACCCAGTTCAGTCCTAATCACTCGTTCATGAAGAAAATCCAGCTCAAAGATTAACAAACGTGAATCTAATCGACCGTCAATATGAAAGGTTAAAATAAACATGCTAATTCGCCCCGTTCCACAGTCTAATGGCAAAATTTTCACGAGTTTCATCAAAAATAACCCTCGGACAGTATTCCCTTATATATATGCTCAAGAAATTGATTCGAGCTGACCACAAGGTTCAGATCTCGGGATGTTTCATCGGGATAATCCTAGGGTGGAACTTCCATTTTCATGTATTGGGAAACTGTTTGACGTAAAAGACACTCATGGGGCACATGGATGCTTCTAGTTACTAAGTTCCCCTCCACAGCAGAGAAACAACTCGAATAGCTAATTCCCGCATGTCCGAATCAAGGTCGCTGTTTTACGCAAGAGTAAACAACGGGTTACGTGAATACCCCCGGTTACTAGGCTCCATATCATTGGCACATGCGAAATTTCTAAACCACTAGTCTAATCAGGGTCGTCGTTTTATGCGAGAGTAAACAACGGGTCACGTGAATACCCCCGGTTACTCGACTTCCCATCATAGAACAAATATTATCTCGACTTTTGGTGAAAAACTGTCCGACTCTAAACTCAAGTGCCAACACGACTTATGTTACTGGATGACTAGCTAACCGAAAAATGTAACCAAACGTATCAACGGCGATTTGAAAACATGTATGTCTCCTCTCTTATCCGCTAAGATCTCTACACTTACGAAAAAATTTCAGACCTAAATGAGGACTTAGCAGAAACAGAAATCACTGACTACAACTCGACTAAAACTCGACCGTTTCTTCAGAGAGAAAAATAGTGTCGTAACATCAGTATTACACAAATAGAAGCACAAAAAATTCACGAATAAGAGTAAAATCATGACAAGCAAGGCTATCGACATAAAGATAACTAAAAATAACAAAAAGTGCAACGAAATAAGTACAGCAGTAAATGTAGCAACAGAAATAGACCCCCCCAACTTAGGACGTACATTGACCTCAATGGACAAAATATAATATGCAATAAAAGTGAAAGGTCAAGTACTCCCCTACAAACAGCTCACGAACTGGTGCCGGCATCATCCGGCAAGCTTGCACGCTTCTCGACTACATCATGCAGAGCGTGAATAAATGAGCTTGCATCATCAAAGAGGAAGTTAAGTACGAGCTCTCAAGTTTAACATGATGTAAGGGTTGGGGAGAATGTAATTCGATAAAATGATTCGTTGCATATAATTTGAAAATGCTTGGCTTACCAATTTTTGATTGCTGCAATTTATCAAACACTTGGTATGCACAAGTTAAAATGAAGAACAAGAATTTTAATGGTTAACTCCAAATCCCAAAAATAATAACACAGATAATATCCATGAATAACGACAACTAACATCACCAATTCGTTCATAATTACCAATTCCATCACAATCAAATACCAAATTCCCCATATTCCAACTCCATTTTAGAGAAAACATTGAAGAACAACTAGCAACATATAACTTCAATTCACTTTTCGAATCATGTATCACTTATGATTAAGAGATCGAGATTTACCTGAAGAATTTTAGAAGAAGACTAAGAGAAGGGTATCGACCGACCTCATTGTGCGAAGGAAGGAAGGAAGGAAGGGACCTTGTGCTGGCCGATCAAATGCATGAAATATACCTGGGCATTCTCATATTGCGACGGGGGCCGCGGCACAACATAAGTGAGCCACGGCCCAGAGTACAGTCGGCCTGGGACTTATTTGTAATACTGCCGGGTGCCGCGGCTCAGTTTAGGCGTGCCGCGGCTCAACGTGTTAGTGTGCCGCGGCTCATCTGGTTCGTGCCGCGGCACAGAGTACAGTCTCCTGGGCATTTCTTGAACCTTTGGTGTGCCGCGGCTCAGGAAATGTTTGCCGCGGCTCAGTGACCTGGTGTGCCGCGGCTCAGTAAGATCGTGCCGCGGCACATAGTACAGTTTGTTTGGCCATGTTTCATCAACTGGTGCGTGCCGCGGCTCACTATTATTGTGCCGCGGCCCATCATTAATTTCCTCCCCTGGGGTGATTCCTGCACAGAATTTTTAAACGAAAACGTCAAGACAAGAGGGATAGACGGATCAAAGAAAAATGACGACAAATAAAGACTCTAAAAAATGCAAGAAAACAATAAAGATTCTACAACTAATACTCAGGTTACCTTCCGAGAAGCGCTAAGTTTATAGTCTTCAGCGGGACTTTTCTCGCATTCATCCGGCGGAGGATAAGAAGACACTCGTTTTCTGCGTGTCTATTGAATTTCCCAAGTATGCCTTCAACCGTTGTCCATTAACTTTGAATTTTCGGTCATCTTTTTGTACTTCTACCGCACCATGTGGGAACACTTGAACTACGGTGAACGGTCCCGACCATCGTGAATGCAATTTCCCGAGAAATAACTTTAAGTGAGAATTAAATAGCAACACCTCTTATCCCGGGACAAACTCTCTCTGCGTGATGTGCTTATCATGCCAAGTCTTTGTCCGCTCCTTATAAAGTTTCGCATTTTCATATGCGTCGTGGCGAATTTCCTCCAACTCGTTCAGCTGCAAACAGCGCTTTTCACCAGTAGATTTCAGATCAAAGTTTAGTTTCTTTATCGCCCAGTAAGCACGATGTTCCATCTCTACGGGTAAATGGCAACCTTTCCCATAAACCAATCTATAGGGCGACATTCCGATAGGTGTTTTATACGCAGTCCGGTACGCCCAAAGTGCATCATCGAGTTTAAACGACCAATCTTTTCGAGACGAGCTGACCGTTTTTTCTAGGATCGACTTCAACTCTCGATTTGATATCTCAACTTGACCGCTCGTCTGAGGATGGTATGCTGTAGCAACACGATGAGTGACTCCGTATTTTCTCAAGACCGCATCAAGAAATTGGTTGTCGAAGTGTGACCCACCATCACTGATAATGGCACGTGGAGTCCCAAAACGTGTGAAGATATATTGTTTTATAAACTTGATTACGACATTGGACCCATTCGTAGGGAGTGCCACTGCTTTAACCCATTTTGAGACATAGTCTACGGCTACCAAAATATAGAGATTCTTATTTGATGGAGGAAATGGACCCATGAAGTCGATCCCCCATACATCGAACAATTCAACTTCAAGTATGGTGGTCAGCGGCATTTGGTGTCGTCTTGAGATGTTTCCCGTCCGTTGACACCGATCACACGCGGACACAAAGGAGTGAGCATCCTTGAATAATGACGGCCAATAGAACCCCGATTGTAAGACCTTCGCCGCTGTTCTATTTCCACTAAAATGTCCATCGTAGGGTGATGCATGGCAATGGTTTAGCACACTGTGGATTTTCTCATCCGGAATACATCTACGAATGATTTGATCAGGGCATCTCTTGAAAAGAAAAGGATCGTCCCACAAACAATACTTAGCGTCTGAGATTATCTTCTTCTTTTGATGGCGTGAGAGGTCGTTTGGAATTGTTTTACTTGCCAAGTAGTTCACTAGATCAGCATACCAAGGCGCGTGTTTTGAACCCAACTTGTAGAGCTGCTTGTCGGGGAAGGTTTCCATGATTTGTGGCTGACTTTCTCCCTTATCAAGGGAACTCTCTAATCGTGAAAGGTGATCGGCTATAACATTTTCAGTCCCTTTCTTGTCCCGAATCTCTAAGTTGAATTCTTGAAGTAGAAGCACCCACCTAATCAACCTTGGTTTAGCATCCTTCTTCTCCAAAAGGTATTTTATTGCTGAATGGTCGGTCCACACTATCACTTTCGTTCCCAGTAGATACGCCTGGAATTTATCAAATGCAAAGATCACCGCCAACAATTCCTTCTCCGTTGTGGCATAATTTCTTTGGGCATCATCGAGTGTTCGGCTCGCATAGTATACGACATGGAACACCTTCCCTCGTCTCTGCTCCAAAACAGCCCCAATGGCAAAGTCGCTTGCATCACACATTAACTCGAACGGAAGGTCCCAGTCCGGAGCGACTATTACCGGTGCCGTGCTTAGAGCTTTCTTCAATAAATTGAAACTTTCTTTACACGACTTGTCAAAAGTAAATGGAACATCCTTCATGAGCAGATTGCACAATGGCTTCGTGATCTTCGAAAAATCCTTAATAAATCGGCGATAGAAACCGGCATGTCCCAAAAAACTTCTAATCCCTTTGACCGAAGTAGGCAGAGGCATCTTCTCAATTTTTTCAATTTTCGCCCGGTCTACTTCAATTCCATGTGAGGATATTCGATGGCCAAGCACTATGCCCTCATGCACCATAAAATGACATTTCTCCCAGTTCAAGACCAAAATTGTCTCTTCGCATCTTCTCAAGACTTTCTGCAAATTTTTCAAACAAATGTCAAACGAATCTCCAAAAACAGAAAAATCATCCATAAAAATCTCAATACACTGCTCTACCATGTCAGAAAAAATAGCCATCATACACCGTTGAAAAGTAGCTGGCGCATTACATAATCCAAAAGGCATGCGACTATAAGCGAAAATGCCGTAAGGACATGTAAACTTCATTTTCTCTTGGTCTTCGGGGGCTATATAAATCTGATTATACCCCGAGTAACCATCAAGAAAGCAATAGAAATCGTGTCCGGCTAACCTATCTAACATCTGATCAATAAAAGGTAAGGGGAAATGATCTTTTCTAGTGGCCTTATTTAATTTCCTATAATCTATGCACATACGCCACCCCGTGACAATCCTAGTGGGAATTAATTCATTATTATCATTTTGAACAACCGTTATCCCACCCTTCTTCGACACAACTTGGACCGGACTTACCCACTTGCTATCAGAAATCGGAAAGATCATACCTGCGTCGAGGAGTTTTAAAACCTCGACTTTTACCACCTCCTTCATGTTTGGATTCAACCGGCGTTGATGCTCTACGGATGGTTTGTAGTCTTCCTCCATCAAAATCTTGTGCATGCAAATTGACGGGCTGATCCCCTTAATATCCGCAATAGACCATCCAAGAGCAGATTTGTACTCCCTCAAAACTCTCAATAATTTCGCCTCTTGATCCCCCGCTAAAGTGGCCGAAAGAATAACTGGAAGGGAGTCGTCGGGCCCCAAAAATGCATATTTTAAATGAGGCGGCAGCTTCTTGAGTTCCAACTTTGGAGGTTTTTCGATCGATGGGACCGGTCGAGTTAGTGAACTTCCGAGCTCCTCGAATGGTTGACGAATGAAAATTGGCGGGGAAGCATCCATGTGGCGTACGTAGGCTGCATGCTCTGCATTTAGTTTGGAAACAGCCCCAAACAAAACGGACTCCAATGGATCGGGTGGATAATTCTATCGAAAGGTTCTCCTCACGCACGAGTCAATGACGTCAACTTGGAAACAATTTTCAGCATCACTCAGATATTTTACGGATCGAAAGATATTGAACGTTACTTGCTCCTCTTGAACACGTAGAGTCAGCTTCCCCTTTTCCAAATCGATCAAAGTTCGGTCGGTTGCCAAAAATGGTCTTCCCAAGATAAGTGGGATATCTTGATCTTCCTCCATGTCGAGCACAATAAAATCGGCTGGAAAGATAAATTTGTCAACCTTTACTAACACGTCCTCTATTACTCCCCTCGGATATTTGATGGACCTATCGGCCAATTGTAAGGAGACCATCGTCGGCTTGGCTTCCCCAATATCCAGCTTTTTAAAAATAGAAAGGGGCATAAGGTTTATGCTGGCTCCGAGATCGCATAGGGCTCTTTCAAAAGACGAATTTCCAATGATGCAAGGGATGGTAAAACTTCCCGGATCTCTCAATTTAGGTGGGAGCTTCTTTTGTAAAATAGCACTGCACACCTCCGTTAATGCGACCGTCTCATACTCCTCGAGTTTTCTTTTCTTTGACAAGATATCTTTCATGAATTTAACGTAGCTTGGCATTTGTTCCAACGCGTCGGCAAATGGAATGTTTATGTGCAATTTCTTGAAGACGTCGAGGAACTTTGAAAATTGCTTGTCTAGTTTTTGCTTTTGGAAACGCTGTGGGAATGGGATTTGAGGAGTGGGCTGAGTAGTCGATACTTCCTTTGGCTTGGGCGCCTCATCCTTTTCCTTCTGGCTTTGCTCGATCGGCTGCTCTTTGTTATTGATAGGATGCCCTTTCAACTTCTTTCCACTTCGTAATTCGAGACATTCTTTTTTACTAGCATTAAATGCTCTTCATACTGTAGTCTCTTCATCCACATCAAATGCTCTCCTATCAGCATTAAATGCTACTTTAACCATGAATACTTTGTGAATAAACAATGTTTCCTTTCAAACGGTTTAAAGTTTTTCTTCAGTCCTGTTGGATATGTGTCTTACTTTTCCTAAGTAAAACACCTACAACATGTTTGCTGTATCCAACACTTTTATCTTTTATTGTATCTTGACGATTACGCTGTAGGAAAGGACTCTTGACTTTGCTGGAAGATCTTTGGCTGTATGAACAGGCTATATGATATTCTTCTAACAACTTCCATATGCTGACTTTGAAGAATTTGCTGTATGAGGCAATTATCAAAACACGGGGAAGATTTTTCCCAACAATTTTCCTCTTTTGATAATGCGAAAACCTTCTTAATAAGGAGAGACTGTCTTCAAGTCTTCTGTCAAAAGTTCAGATTTTCGAGACTTGGTGTAAAATTTGAACTGCTCGCAGGAAAGTTCTAAAATCATAAATCCTATAGGATTAAGTGTATTTCAATATAAATTATGATTTTCGTGAATGCACAATCTGTTAGGAATACCTATTAAATTTTGATAATGTCATCCCTGTACTAATTCATTATTCAAATGTATGTTTAAAATACTTTTTCCTTGGGTTTCATTTCGGTTGCGCTGGGCAATGCACCTTGAGACCGAGAGGACAATAGATTAGCAATCTACCCCATTTGTGTTTCTAGGTTTCAGATGGAGGTAGAATGATTTTGGAGGGTCGTTTCGGTGCGGGTCATGAATTGGCTCGTGTTAGCCGCCAATTGAGCAAGAGCATCTTCCAATGATACCTTTGGTGATTGAAATTTGCTTTGTGAAATTGCTGCGAATTGAGCTTGTGGAGATTTTAAAGCTTGCCCGTTCCTCCACGAAAAATTTTGGTGATTTCGCCACCCTTGATTATAAGTGCTGGGGTAAGAATTATTTTGTCGATTTCCGTTTCCCACAAATTGAGCTTGCTCCATCGGATGTTGCTCGAAAGGGTTCCCGACTTGCCACTCCGCGCTATGATGCGATCCGTTACACCAATTACACGATTCAATGGTAACGGGGGAAGGAGCATGTGAAAATGCCTGAAGTTGCTGAGTCAAGGCGGCGACTTGAGCTGACAATGTAGATATCGGGTCATTACTCGAAATTTCCATAACTCGCTTCGGCGTTATTCGTTCGGATGGCCATTGATAAGCATTAGCGGCCATAGCTTCCAACAACGAGTGTGCTTCAGCCATCGTCTTTCCCATCAAAGCTCCACCGGCGGCTGCATCCACGGGAGTGCGTGTGGAAGCACTCAAACCATTGTAGAACGTCTGAATCTGAAGCCAGTCCGGAAGGCCGTGATGTGGACATCTCCGTAACAAATCTTTGTATCGCTCCCACGCCTCGTGAAGCGATTCCATATCATACTGACCAAAGGTAGTGATCTCGTTTCTCAGTCTCGCCGTCTTAGAAGGTGGGAAGAATTTAGCAAGGAAGGCTTGCGCTAACTCTGCCCATGTCGTGATCGAGCCCGGTAAGAATTGACCAAAATTTCGCTTTATCCCTCAAAGAGAAAGGGAAAAGCCATAATCGGATAGCATCGTCGGTGACACCATTGTTCTTGAACGTGTCACAAATCTCGAGAAAAGAAGCAATATGTGCGTCAGGGTCATCGTTCGGCAATCCACAAAACTGGCTAGCCTGCACCATCTGAATGATCTCAGGCTTGATTTCGAAATTGTTGGCTTGGATTGTTGGACGCCGGATCCCCGAAAAGTTCGCGTTGATTTGCGGCATAGCATAATCTCGAAGTGCCATTTCTGGTTGAGCTTGCTGCACAATATTATTTCCTCCGTGATTTTCGATATTTTCAGCCATAGTGACTATTGTCAGTAGCTCTCGTTTCTCCCTCTTCTTTCTCCTAAGAGTGCGCTCGAGTTCGGTATTCAAAGGTAGTAGGCCTTTGTTACCGAGTTTTCTCATGCACTACCCGAAAAATTCCTGAAAGAAAAAAAAAACAAATAAATAAAATTAAATACACGAAAATAAGTAAATAAAAACGTTCAAACTAAGACTAGAAATACTGAAATCGATATTAGCAAAAATTTCAGTCCCCGGCAACGGCGCCAAAAACTTGTTGCGATTTTTCTTGAACGCAAGTGCACGTTATCGTATACAAGTAATAAAGTGATGAGTGAGTATCGTTCTCACGAGGACTGAATCACTAATTACCAATTTTTGTGTATTCCAGTTTTATTTGAACAATCGAACTTTGGGTAGCAATTAATTACTAAAGAAAATTAATAAAAGACTAAACAGTAAAAACGATCGCTTGAAGAAAGAGAATCAAATGATGAATAAGTCTAGGATTCTGAATCCACCTCGGTTTATCCGAATTTACTCTCGATTATCTGAAGTTAATGATTTTCCCAATTTATTGAAGGCGAAGATTGCTAATATACTCTACCGCCTCTCCCGAGGTCAATAGATTTTTCTAAAGGCGAATAACGCACTCTATCCCTAGGTGAATTAATTCATCAATAGGCAAAAAGCATAAAATCTCCAAAAGGCCACGTAGTTCCTATGAGTATATTCCTATCTCACAAGATAAAACGGTCCTCACCAATAGTTCCTCACCAACTCTCCTCTCCCGATTGGAATTGAATGATTATAACAATACAACTATTGGCCAGATAATTGAAAGCATTAAACACGATTGGGAAAACTCAACAAAAAGGGAATTAAATAGATAATCTCAAGCAAATCCGTCAAAACATAGGTTTCATCAAAATCCTAGATTAGGGTTTTAGCCTGACACGCTAAATAATGAAAATACAGAATTAATAAATAAAAGCATGAAAATCAAACGCAGATGAAGAGCTCGGATTCCTCCGTTCTTCTGGCTTCCACCCTCTGCCCTTGATGTCTTCTGCTTCTCTCGTCTGTGATAGTCTTCTGTGATCCTCCTTTTCCCAAGCCTCCAAGATGATTAATTAGGGTCTTAAACCCTTATTTATAGCTCCCTACCGCCTCCAAATCGCGTCCGTGTGAGTAGGTCGAGAACTGGCTTCAAAACAGCCCAAATCCGCGCGGAGCACACCAAAACCGCCCTGTGTGCCGTGGCTCACTTAATCTGTGCCGCGGCACATGGCGTGTAATTTAAAACCTGGGCGTTGGGTGTTTCTTGTGGGCCGCGGCTCATCAGTATGCATGCTGCGGCTCAGTCTGATCTACTCGTGCCGTGGTCCTCTGCGTGTGCCGCGGCCCACTTGCCTTGTGCCGCGGCCCACGGCCAAAATTCGCCGTTTTCGCCCGTTTCGCCTCTTTTCAGCTTCCGGACTCCAATCTCTTGACAAACATACAAGATTAAGGCATTAAAAGCTCATTTATGCAAATGTACTCGCCAAAATAATACGAAATAATGATAAATAAGCGTATAAAAATATGCCTAACAACACTCCTCCAACTGATGGCTCCACCTCCCAAAGTGAAAACATATCCGGAAGTTGATTTCGACTTTTCTTTGTCCGCACTGAAATCCGAGTCAGTGTAACCCAAAGGACAAAGCACATCTGATTGATATACAAGCATATGCTCCCTAGTCCTTCTCAGGTACTTGAGTATATGCTTGACAGCAATCCAATGTCCCGGTCCTGGGTTCGACTAATATCTCGCCACCATGCCTACAGCATGACAGATATCAGGCCTAGTGAAAAGCATAGCATACATGAGGCTTCCCACTGCCGAAGCATAAGGGACCAGCTTCATGTCATCTATCCCCTTCTGTGTCTTAGGACACATAGCCTTAGATAGTTGAATTCCATCTCTCTAAGGTAAGAAACCTTTCTTGGAATTCTCTATGCTGAACCGCTTTAGTACCGTATCGATATAGGATGCCTGAGCTAAGCACAACATCCTTTTCTTGCGATATCGAAAGATCTTATTACCAAGGATGTGCCCAGCTTATCCCAAATCCTTCATATCGAACTGATCAGACAGGCATACCCTTACGTCTGATAATACCTTCATATTGTTTCCAATTAGAAGTATATCATCTACGTATAGTACAAGAAACACCATCACATTTCCATCGCACTTTTTGTATACACAAACCTCACTAGGACACTATTCAAAACCATATGATTGAATGACCTCATCAAATCGCATGTTCCAAGACCTTGATGCTTGCTTAAGACCATAAATGGCTCTCTTAAGCTTGCACAATAAGTGCTTCTCTCCTTCAGCAATGAATCCTTCAGGTTGGCGCATATAGATTTCCTTATCAAGACTCCCGTTCAAGAACGCAGTCTTGACATCCATCTGCCAAATCTCCATATCCAAATGCACAGCTATATCTAAGAGAATCCGGATCGATTTAAGAATGGCTACTGGCGAAAAGGTCTCATCGTAGTCGATGCCCTCCTTCTGAGTGTAACCTTTCGCAACAAGCCTTGCTTTGAAGGTTTCAACCTTCCCTTTCGATCCTCTCTTACGCTTGTAGACCCACTTACTTCCAATGGGTTTTTCTCCATTAGGTAGCTCTACTAGCTCCCACACTTGGTTAGAATCCATAGATCCCATTTCAGATTCCATTGCTGTTTTCCATGATTCAGCATCCTTGTCTTGAACTGCCTGTTTGTACGTACATGGATCCGTTTCATCCTGGTCCGAGGAGTGGTTCGAAGACACTTCCACGCCGATGAAACGTTCGGGTTGACGAACAACCCTCCCACTACGACGAGGCATGTCCTTGGTCTGTGTATCTATAATAGTGTCGATACGTGGTACACTATGTGTTTGCATAATTAGTATTGTCGAAATCTCGCCCCTAAGTTCTTCTAGAATGACCTCACTCCTAGGCTTGTGGCTTATCACATAGTCCTCCTCTAAGAACCGGGCATTGGTGCTAACAATGACCTTCTGGTCTTTAGGACTGTAGAACAATACACCCTTGGTTCCCTTAGGATATCTCACAAACACTCGTACTTTTGTACGAGATGCCAACTTATCAGCTTCCTTATTCAGCACGTGTGCTGGTGAACCGCAAATCCGAACATGTCCTAGACTGGGCTTGCGCCCACTCTATAGTTCTGTGGGTGTTTTTAGAATTGATTTCGAAGGCACCAAGTTTAGAATGTACGCCGCTGTTTCCAAGGCGTATCCCCAGAACGAAATAGGCAAATCAGAATAACTCATCATTGACCTAACCATCTCTAATAAAGTACGATTCCTTCGTCCAGCAACACCATTTTGTTATGGTGTACCAGGCGCTGTGAGCTGGGAAGTAATCCCCTCATGCGCCAAGAAATCTAAAAACTCTCCACTAAGGTATTCGCCACCACGATCAGATCGTAGTGACTTGATACTCTGCCCATGACGCTTCTCCATTTCAGCCTTGAATTCTTTGAACTTATCAAAATATT
Organism: Orobanche coerulescens; assembly: GCA_033398695.1. Lineage (NCBI taxonomy): Eukaryota > Viridiplantae > Streptophyta > Magnoliopsida > Lamiales > Orobanchaceae > Orobanche > Orobanche coerulescens. The sequence continues at coordinate 69,376,320 of CM065810.1, forward strand.
CAGACTTACGTTGCATCAAAAAGATGTATCCATATCTCGAATAATCATCTATAAACGTGATGAAGTATTCGAAACCACCCTTAGCCAGGATGTTCATTGGACCACATACATCGGTATGAACCAATTCCAACACCTTTTGTGCAGGATTTACTTTACTTTGAAAAGCCCTTTTAGTCATTTTACCTTCCAGACAGGATTCGCAGGTTGGAAATGACTCAACTTGGAGCGAATCCAATGGCTCACCAATCTTTGAATCCTTCTAAGGTTAATATGACCCAATCGTAAATTCCACAAATATGTTGGATTTATGCTCGAAGGCTCTTTTCTTTTATTAGGATTAGTCAAAGAATTAAGTTATTTATAAGTATGCAAGGGAGCTGGTGCAGCATTAATGATATAAAGTCCTTCATTATAAGTACTCGTGCAAACATATTCACCGTTTCTTTTAATAACTGCATTATCTTCCAAAGAAACTGAATATCCATCATGACGCAATTTAGAAACTCAAATCAAATTCATTCTAAAATCGGGTACCAATAATACATTATTAAGAACTAAAATCCTATCATCAACTTTTAGCTGCACGACTCCCACTGCTGTGACCTTGACTGGAATAGTCGCTGACTTATTGTAATCTCATCCGCACTAAGTACCTTGGTTACTTGGAATCCCTGCGAGTCATAACAAACATGATCAGTAGAGCCCGAATCCACTATCCACGAAGTGATGGAACAGGCAGCCAAACATATTTTGACTACTAGTGCATGAGACATAATATCATCCACATATATTTGAACTAGCAATATGTGGTCTTCATTCTCCACTCTGAATAAGGTCTTGTCCACCTTTCCTTTGTTGAATCCATTCTTCTCCAGAAACACAGATAGTGTCTCATACCAAGCTCTTGGTTCTTGCTTGAGCCTATATAGAGCTTTCAGCAGCTTGTATACTTTGTCTCCTTTGACAAATCCGGGGGGTTGCTCCACATAGTCTTCTTCTTCTAGGATTCCATTGAGAAAAGCACTTTTCACATCCATTTGGTAGACTTCAAAATCCTTGTATGCTGCATATGCAAGGAATAGTCTGATAGCTTCAAGTCTTGCTACAGGTGCATAAGTTTCATCAAAATCTATTCCTTCACATTGTGCATATCCTTTTGCAACTAGTCTAGCTTTATTCCTAACAACAGCTCCATCTTCATCACATTTGTTTTTGTACACCCATTTGGTGCCTATGACTTTCTTGTGATTTGGTCTGTCTTTTAGTTCCCATAAATTGTTTTTTCCATCTGGTTTGCATTGCAATTATCCATTTGTAGTCCTCCAGAGCTTGATCTATCGTTTTGGATTCCATATGAGACATGAAACATGAGAACATTGCCATTCCTGCTTGTTTAGTGTAATGTCTCGTTCTGACTCCACCAGTTAGGTTTCCAATGATTTGTTGAATGGGATGATCTCTGAGCCATTTGGGGATATCTTCTTTAGGGTTTGTTCCCCCTGTTGAGTTGCTTTGGTGAACTTCTTCTCCCTCTGCATCAGCTTGGTTCTGGTATTCTTAATCTGCAACAAGATCAGCTATGGTCTTTTCATCTGCTAGTGGGGTTTCTGTTTGCTCTGCAGATGTGTCTTTGTCAGCTACAAATGGGTCTTCATCAGCTGCAGATGGATCAGGTAGGTTTTAGGATCCTATCTGATCTGCAGTTGAATCTTCAAGCTGATCTGCAGCTGAGTCCATCATTCTTGTGTCATGAATGATGACTTCTTCTAGGGTGGCAGATTTGAGCCTTTTCTTAATTGATTCCACTTGTTTCCTTTACTCAACAGTCGACTCATCAAGCACAACATGAGGTGTTTCTTCCACAACTAATGTTCTTTTGTTAAAAACTCTGTATGCCTTGCTTATTTTTTAGTATCCCATAAAGAGACCATCATCATTTTTAGCATCAAAGGCATTCAGTTGGGTTTTACCATTGTTGTGGATGAAACACTTACAACCAAATATATGAAAGTATGCAACAGTTGGAGTTCTGCCATTCCAAACCTCATAGGGAGTTTTACCATGTCATATACTATCATACTCCTGTTGTATGGCATGCTGTGTTGACAGCTTCAGCCCAGAACCTCTTTGGCAGGTCAGCTTCAACAATCATTGACCTGGCAACTTCCTTCAAGGTTTTGTTCCTTCTTTCAGCAACACCATTTTCCTGTGGTGTTCTTGCAGCAGATACTTCATGTTGGATTCCATTTTGATCACTGTACTCAGTTATTGCCTTGTTGAGAAATTCTCCTCCTCTATCTGATCTGATCTTGATGATTGGGAGGGATTCTCAGTCTGAATCTTCCTTAGCAGCTCAGGTAACTTTGTTAGTGTTTCACTCCTTTTATAAACAACCCATGTGAATCTTGAGTAGTCATCCACTACTACTAAGGCATGCTTCCTTCCACTCAATGTGCTTGGCTTGATGGGGGCCAAAGAGATCCATATGAAGTTGATCTAAATTCCTGGTGGTGTGAGTGGTAGGCTGAACTGGCTTGAATGATACTCTGGTCTGCTTTCCTTTCTGCCATGCATCACGGAGAGATTCTTTCTTGAATACTTCTTTTGGAAGTCCTCTGACCATCTTTTGAGAGCTTTCTTGTTGATGGATTTGAAGTTCAGGTGACATAATCTCTTGTGCCATAGCCATCCATTTTCAGCAATTGTCTTAGATAAAAAACAGGTGTTTGGAGTGCCTGTATTCCAATCTATCATGTAGACATCTCTTATTCTGAATCCTTGTAGCTTTACTTCTCCAGATAGGATATCAGTCACTATGCATTTCCAAATGGTGAAGACTACTAGATTCTTCTCATCACAGAATTTGCTTATTCTCAACAGATTGTATTTGAGCCCTTTGACATAGTGGACTTTAGATATGGTTATATCTCCTATGTGTAGCTCTCGAGATCCTTTTGTCTGACCTCTAGAGCTATCTCCAAAGGTTACATCTAGATCTCTTTCTTTGGTGTAGTTTGAAAGCACCTTTTTATTCCCTGTCATGTGCCTTGAGCATCTAGAATCTACAAACCATTCTCCACCTCCTATTGTTGAACTTGAGGGGATGCGGTAGTAGTTTTTCCACCTTTTCTACAATCAGACAAGCAGAGATTTAGGTACCCAAATTTGTGTGGGTCCTTTGGGGTTAATAGGTGTTGTGTCAAGAATTAACACTCTCCGACCGGCGATCGCCTCGGAGATCGGGCGGCAAGTCAGCTGCCGGCGGCCGAGGCGAGCTGCCGACCGGCAACAGCGGCCAGAGTCTTAACCCAGCGGACAAGCTAGATTGGCCAACAGAAGGTCCCAGGACGAATCCCGGTGCCGAGCGATCGACATTAATATGATCGCCTCTCGGTACTCGGCGACCGACTCCTGGCGACCGACTAGCGGACGATCCTCTCTCGGCATCTGTCGACCGACTCCTGGCGACCGACTAGCGGACGATCCTCTCTCGGCATCTGCCGACCGGCCCTTGGGGACCGACCGATGCCAACCCTCAGCGACTGGCCGATGACGACCCTCTGATGACCAGTTAGAGACGACCGCCTCATGTCGATCAGCGCCGATGGCCATCCAGTCGGCAAAGGCCGAGCCTCAAGACTGGCACCACGTGCAAGAGCCGAGACAAGATCCGCGAATCTCGGGCCATTGACCACAGCCTGGCAGGATCTTTCCACCAGCCGACAAGCCGCCGAAAGTTGTCAGTAGGGCCGCATGTGACTGACTCCGGACGCGTGCTGGCCCCTCATTGGACCGCCCAGCTGGCTGCCTGCTGTAGCTTTGGACTTTAGACAGACTGCCAGCCTCTTCCTTGGAATTTAGCCCGACAGCCCGGGTGATCGCCCCATTATAATATTGGCCGGCAGACGATCGCCCCATTATTATAATGGCCGGAAGGCGATCGCCCGCCAGAGGACAAGACTCGGCTGCCACTATATATACAAGGCTCCCTGCACTTGGATTCTTCTTCAACTTCCTTCGGATTTCACGCAATACAGAAGCAAAACATCAAGCACTTGGCTATCTCCAACTCTTGGCAACAGCTATCATTCGGTCTTACTTCTCACGGCCTCTCTCATCCAGCAGACGATCGGCGGGGACGAAGAACACCGAGCTTCGCTCAAGACCCGGATTAACAGAGTCTTTTTACACTCATTGTATTTAGATTTCTCTCATTAATACTTGTATCCACGAATATTCGTATTAATATCATCTCGCGAGAGCATTCAAGCCCGGGCCTAACAAACCCGGCAAATCTTGTATTATTTATCTTCTCTCGGAAGTGCTCCCGCAATTGTTGTTTGTTCTCCGTCTCCAGCAGTATTTAATCTTCCGATAGATATTTTGGGCAACAACAATTGGCGCTAGAGGAAGGACATCCAACCCTCGAATTTTTATACCTACCGTCCCGAAGAACACTCACTGTTCTCGGGCGGATACTGAAGTGACACTCACCGCACTTCAAAGAAATCTTTCGAAATCATGTCTTAGCCTCCGCGTCGAAGAAAGCCGTTGACGGCCGGCGGACCCCCATTCCGTCCCGGTCAGCGCGGCCGATGGTGGAAGGCGGCCGCCATGATCGAGACGCTCGATCCCATCTCGAACGGCGGCCCAAGCCTCTCGCTCGATTAGCTCGAACCAAGGAACAGATCGACGAGGTCATGGCCGTCCTACGGGAGCGACGGAGTGCTCTCGACGCGCCTCTGCTATCACCCCTCGGCCGGCCGGCAAAGTCAGCGGAAGCTCAAGGCGTTGCGCGGCGATCGCCGAGAGGCTCTCGTTCGCAAGAGGAGGCGCTCGCGGCCGGGGCACCTCTGTCTCGATCGCACAGGCGGCGACCCAACACGCGGCCGGGCGGTCCGGCCCGGCCTACGAGGCAGCGGAGTTTGAGTCCGTCACGGGAGCTCGGCCTACCGGCTCCTAGAAGGCGGCCAGTGCCGTCGCTCCCCCTCGCCAAATTGCCGAGGTCGGCGGCCGGAGTCCGAGAGATCGGTACACGATCGCCTCGTCTCCCGCTCCCAAAGCCGATCGGCAAGCGGCCGAGCCACGGCGGTGCCGGATTACGCGTCAGCTCGACGACGTGAAAGCGCTCCTGGAATCCAGGGCAGGCGCCATGAAGACGATCGCCGAGCCAAGCGAGCCGCTCGCGATCGACATCGAGCTCGCCCCCGTGCAGCACAAGATCGCTCCTCCGCAAACTCCCGTGTACGAGGGGCGATCGGACCCCAAGGTGCACTTGAGGAAGTTCAACATCTACATGACCGGGTGTGGGGCATCAGACGCGACCCGGTGCCGAATGTTCCCTATGACGCTGGACGACCTCGCCCACCAGTGGTACACCTCATTGCCACCTCGGTCCATTGGCTCCTTTAACGAGCTGGCGCACGTCTTCACGGAACACTTCGCCACCAAGGTCGCCCGGCCAGAAGGTCGCCTTCGCATGATGCAAATCAAGCAGGGAGAAGAGGAGTCCGACTCGGACTACATCGACCGGGTAGACGTGATCATCCTCAACGGCGAGCCCGTAAACGATGAGACCGCCCTATACGCGGTCCTAGGAAGTTTTCAGGGTTTTTCGCCTATGTTCAGGCATCTCACGAAGACCCAACCGACGACCTACGCAGCCTTCCGGGATAGAGCCGCAGATTTCCTGTCCAGGCAGAGGTTTCTTCTTAGCCTAGGAGTAGAGCGATCGGCGCCTGCGCGACGACCTCCAGTCTCCCAGCCCGATCGCTACTGTCCAGCAGAGCCGGAGGACTCGCTCACTGCCTACAGTCCACCATTTTAAATGAGCGACTAACTCCCGCCCGATCGCCGATATCGACCTACGAATAAAGCGATCGGCTGCCGAGCGACGATCGCCAGTCTTCCGGCCCGATCGCCGATCATCACGCTACATCATCAGCAACCCGGCGGACACGATCGCCATCTACAGTCCAGCATCTAACATGACGGACTACGGCATAAGATCGCCTCCACCGCACATCATAAAGCCATGGTCCTGGCAGTCGATGGAGCCAGCTGCTTCAACCATGCAAGGTCCCTTTCGGCCGAGATCGCCCGCCCTTCGTTTAAATACGAGGCCAGCGTAGTCTGAGGGCTCTCCAATATTAATCAGTGGACACGTGCCACAACCCCGTCTCAACATACACCGTCGAGGTCGGCCATCTCCATGGCTGGCCGAGGTGGAAGAAGAGCTAACAAGCCGCGGGCGTGGAGTTGATTCATCCGACGCTGCCCCGCGCAAGGACTCCTCTAGACCGAGACCGCACGCCCTTCGTTTAAATACGAGGCGGCGCGGCTTGAGAGGACCCTCATAATAAAGTGAGTCACGAGACACTCAATGTCTTCGCGCACCAAGACACGGTCATGGAGTCGGTCCATCGATCTCCGCGACTGTGCACGATTCCTCAAACTAGCGAAACCACCAAGTTTCCGTGGGGGATCGGCCAATGTTGTTTTTGCAGGTACAAGACCGAAAGATAGCTAGCCAATCGACCATGATAGCCCAAGTCGGAATCCTAAGTCAGCTCAGCAAAGATCGCCCGTCCTCATCCTTACACGATCGCCAGCAAGAACCACCTCGCCCCATGTCTTCAACATAGGAGCAAGCTGGGGGGCAATTGTTGTGTCAAGAATTAACACTCTCCGACCGACGATCGCCTCGGAGATCGGGCGACCGAGTCACAGCCGAGCGGCCGAGGCAGAACTGCCGACCAGCAACCAGGCGACCGAGTCTTAACCCAACGGACAAGCTAGATTGGCCAACCGAAGGTCCCAGGACGAATCCCGGTGCCGAGCGATCGACATTAATACGATCGCCTCTCGGTACTCGGCGACCGACTCCTGGCGACCGACTAGCGGACGATCCTCTCTCGGCATCTGCCGACCGACTCCTGGCGACCGACTAGCGGATGATCCTTTCTCGGCATCTGCCGACCGGCCCTTAGTGACCGACCGATGCCAACCCTCAGCGACTGGCCGATGACGACCCTCTGATGACCAGTTAGAGACGACCGCCTCATGTCGATCAGCGCCGATGGCCATCCAGTCGGCAAAGGCCGAGCCTCAAGACTGGCACCACGTGCAAGAGCCGAGACAAGATCTGCAAATCTCGGGCCATTGACCATAGCCTGGCAGGATCTTTCCTCCAGCCGACAAGCCGCCGAAAGTTGTCAGTAAGGCCGCATGTGACTGACTCCGGACGCGTGATGGCCCCTCATTGGACCGCCAGTGTTTACTGCTGTAGCTTTGGACTTTAGGCAGGCCTTGACCTCTTCCTTGGAATTTAGCCCGAAACGGCCGGGTGATCGCCCCATTATAATATTGGCGTGACGATCGCCCCATTATTATAATGGCGGAAGGCGATCGCCGCGAGAGGACAAGACTGCCGCCACTATATATACAAGGCTCCTGCACTTGGATTCTTCTTCAACTTCCTTGGATTTCACCTTGTCTGAAGCAAAACATCAAGCACTTGGCTATCTCCAACTCTTGGCAACAGCTATCATTCGGTCTTACTTCTCACGGCCTCTCTCATCCAGCAGACGATCGGCGGGGACGAAGAACACCGAGCTTCGCTCAAGAGCCGGATTAACAAAGTCTTTTTACACTCATTATATTTAGATTTCTCTCATTAATACTTGTATCCACGAATATTCGTATTAATATCATCTCGCGAGAGCATTCAAGCCCGGGCCTAACAAACCCGGCAAATCTTGTATTATTTATCTTCTCTCGGAAGTGCTCCCGCAATTGTTGTTTTTTGTCCATCTCCAGCAGTATTTAATCTTCGGATAGATATTTTGGGCAACAACAATAGGCTTCCTGAAGAATTGATTTCTCCTTGGGTTGTAAAAGTTATGTTGTCTACCCCTATAAGGTGTTTGCTGTCTGGGTCTATATCCTTGGTTAGGATTGTGTACTGGATATGATGATTTGTTAAATCGTTGGGGTCTCCACACCTGTTCATTTTGGAAATTTGGATAACCTTGAGGTTTCCGTTTGCCTCTCCTATTTTGAAATCTGTTTTTAGGGAGTCTTTGGTAATAGTTGGCATAATGTCTTGGCTGCTGCTTTTGCCTTGGCCACTTCCTAGTCTCTTATCTAGGTGGTTGCCTCGTGAACCTTGGCTGCAGCCTAAATTTTTGACTGGGCTGCTGCCTATTTTGATATACGGGTTTATATGTAGGCTCAGCAGCTTGGACAATTGTTTCTCCCTTGATAAAAATGATTTTTGAACTAGAGGGAGTGTTGGGGTCATATCCAAGGCCTGATCTGGAATAAAGTGGCCTCTGGTTCATACACAATTCATGACTGTAGAGATGTTATCTTTTATCTTGTGTATTACTTAGCTATGTCAGTTTGGCAAATTCAGATTTAACATGAGCAAGTGCAGCTGATTTCTCACTGTTTAAAACAGTTAAACTTTTTGTAACACCCCCAATCCACTCAGGGATATTACACGCCGTAGACCCTCTCCTCGAGGATCTACCAGGCTGATAACTAAATCAAACATCTAAACATCGCCTTTAAGGCTAAAATGACTCAGTAGACCGACTTGGTCTTTCAATAATTACTTACAACTCAATTCTAAACACATACCCACGCAGGGGTCAAAATACAATAAACTCGCGTACAACGGGGAAAAGATACTACAGCGGAAAAGAAAATACAACTAGACCAATCCGACATCAACGGATCCTCGTGTGATTAGTATCGTTCATCTTTCATCATCCTTCATGCCGACCCTGTGCTATGCTCCAAAACCTGAATGCAAAAATAGACATCCACCCCCCGAATACTCGGGGGTTAGCAAAACTCCACTGTTTTGCTAGTGCAAGTACAAGTGCAAAAATACGAGCCATACAATTCACATTCCACGAATAACAATAAACAGGAATCCTCCAAGTTCTAAGAACAATAATAATCAAGAATCCTCAAAAATCCAAACGTGACGAAAAGTACTTCCCGAGGCAAGAGTTTGGTAAAACATTCTAAAAACCGAAAGGTCGCAAAGCAAGGGAAAACTATTTATAAAACAGTTTGAATTGCCATCGAGAGTTTTAATAGGAAACAATTTTGGATTACCGAATCCTTCGCTTTCCAAAAATCAACAGGGTCACAGCCCAAAGGTTTTGTTTTCGCAAATAAAACCAACCATAATACACAAGGTTAAAAGCCCACGTCATGCGTCCTCGACGGACATAAAATACACACGCACCCGTGAAGTTTCACTCGTGAATCCAGGTCGAAGCCAATGGAATTCCCTCCATGGCCCCGTCGAACCCTCCCGAGGTGAGCAAACACATTCACAAAACATAAGCAACCGCACTCGTGAATCCAGGGCTATACCATTGGACTCCCTCCGTGATCCCATCGGACCCCCCCGAGGTGAGCGAAAAACAATCACAAAATATATACACGTAGCGGTGAAGTTTCACTCGTGAATCCAGGTCGAAGACATTGGAATTCCCTCCGTGGTCCCGTCGAACCCTCCCGAGGTGAGCAAACACATTCAAAAAACACAGTACTCACATCGCCTAGGACCGGGTCGAAGCCACAAATCCCACTCCGTGATCCCGTCGGACCCTACCGAGCTGGCTAGCGAAATACTCAAGCACCACACGTCACCTAGGACCGGGACGAAGCCACGAATCCCACTCGAGGCCTCGAAGGACCCTCCCGAGATGGCTAGCGAATCAAACTCTAGCACGAGTAACATATCACACCGAGGATATCCAAACAATTCACCCAGAGGCATCAAACACTTAGTAAAACAACACGTCAACCACAATGCACCGAAATGAAACAATATACGTCCACACGCAAATACCAAGTGCATCATCAACACCAAACATGTACATAAGATTCACATACTCGTTCGAGAAACACACCAATCACAAAACACACACGAGTTTGAAAGAGGGCCTTTAACAAGGCTAACCAAATCTTTTGAAAACTCGTTTTAAACAATCAAACAAATATATAAAGACAATCACCAATTATCATATTCACAAAACAAGAATAGTATGGGCAAGGTACTTGCCTCGATACCACGAGCACGGAACCACGAACGGATACGGCTCAACCGGGAAGCTTCGGAACGCCCGATGCTAACGAAAAGGAAGACGACAACGAACGGAAGGGTTAAACACGGTTTATTCACAAGAAACTCGACCCTAACAACAATATAATCAATAAATCATCGATCATATGAGGAAGGATAATCGTAGAATGCCCGAAAACCCCTCTAAGACATTTTACCGGACACCTTCAAGGCGTCGGTCAAGAACTCGACCCAAACAACGAATCGATATGATCCAACCATGGAATAATAAAGGAAATGATATAATACATCTAAATATTCATCAATACATCATAATCCTAAGTTAAATCGGATTAATCGGACGAAAACAACCAAAATACCCAAATTCCACAAAACTAGATTTCTAGGAAATCTGACCTGATTCGGTAGATCGGAGGATGTTATAGGATTGATAATTGATGATATGAACTCTAGGACTTCATGGATTTATTGTCCAACAACATCTCTCTATGATCAATACACCCCCAGCCGCGGAAGAGAAGAAAACCGAGTGAAAATGGCTGAAGAAAACGTCTGCAGGGCCATAAATAGGCTGCACAGTGTGCCGCGGCCCAGCGGGAGTGTGCCGCAACCTGAGCCCAAAAATGGCTCCAGTGGTCGGCGGTGTGCCGCGGCTCGGCCGAGTGTGCCGCGGCACCGTCGGTCGGTTTGGCGAAAAATGCCACGAGTGTGCGGCCCTGCCCGGCATGTCTGCGGCCCACTTGCTCGGCGAGAAATTGCCGAGCCTTGCCGCCGTGACTCGGCGAAGCCGCCGAGCACTACTGGCCGTGACTCGGCGATGCGGCTGGGCCCAGGTTGCCGGCCATGACTCGGCCGGGCGACTCCGACGGCGAACGACCCGAACGAACACGAATACGAATCGATGATACGGTTACTACGTACTCGCAAAGACGAATCTAAGAGCTAAGAGAACACACAATTCCGACCACCCGAAGGCTCGGAATTCAACAACGGAAGTAATTACCCAAAACTTTGGGAAATTACGAAAATGGCCCAAAACGTCCGAAAATCACGATACGCGATCGAAACACCAAACCGAAGCTCGCAACATGAATAATAACATTAAATGAACTTACGAGAAACTCGAAACAACAGTTTCGGACGAGATTCGCAAGAATCGACTCAAGTGCGGAAAAGTCGCTAAAAAGCTCGGAACTCGACAAAACGATACCGAAACGAACTCGGATGACAAAAAGTGCAGAATTAATCATTCTCGAAATGACGAAACGGTCATAAGAGAGTCGTCAAAACGGACTCCGGCCGAAAAAAAGAAATTTACCGAAAATCAAAAATTGCGGATATTACATTCTACCCTCCTTAAAAGAAGTTTCGTCCCGAAACTTAAAACAAGTAGGGAGAAGCAATATCCCGCCAGGAAAACTCAATGAGATACGCGAAAACCGAAAACTCGCGCCCGTCGGCGGAACGCTGCAAGAAACGCAAAGAGACATACGGCGTGAAAACACGCTCCACGACGACCAACACAACGTCGCCGTTAGGAATATAATAAAACCAACAAATGACAAGCGTCATCAAACGGATAATATAGTCAAGTCAATTATCCGAACAATCACAAAACACAACGAACGAAAATCAATATGATCGACCACCCCAACGGTACATCAATCAAAACGCAAGCCAATCGCTGAAGAAATACGGAATTCCACCGCCCAAGGGTTGGAAGATCGAAAACGAGACAAATTTCCGGAATATAAAGAAATTAGGAAGGAGTCTAAACGCCCAACAATCACGAAATGAGATCGACAAAAACCGAACAATCAAACGATCGAACCACAACGTTCGAGACAACAAAAAGCGAACAATCATGTTCGAAACACGAAGGATAATAAAATTCAAACAACAACTCCCAGGATGATCTGGTGAGAGCTACAAGACATGCATTCCCATAAGATCCACCGGAAAGGGAATAGCGATTGAAAAGTCACAACGACAAACGAGTTATTCCGAAACAACACCACCCTCGTTCGATCAACAAAAGCAAGGGATAGGGAAAGTTCAGAAAATGTCAACGAACATAAACGAGTCGACAGAGTCGAAAACATAGGAGTTCCAAATCCGATCCACTTCGAATAAAGGAACTAATAGATCCAGATGATGTCACTTCCGAACAAGGTTCACAAGAATCGAACTGAACTCAAAAAAAATCACAGCGATAACCAGATCAACCCACAACAAGATCACAGTTCGTTCGGACGATGAAACCGAAATACAGAACAAGTTCAGAAAGTATCAACGAACACGAGCGAGTCGATAAACTTCAGAGAGAGAAAAAAATGCGGAATTCAAAAATGGTACGGGCATTACATTCGACCTCTTATAAAAGAAATGTCATTCCCGTAAACCACAACAACGGGAGTAAGGTGACAACACAAAAAGCAAACGACAGAAACATCTCCCATGGGCCTCTCAGAGCCGATCCTCATATCTGCATCGAAGTTCGCGCCCCGAAAGACTCGGAACCCAACTCGCAAAACTGGATCCTGTGTCTCTCGGGTCCACACTTGAGAAGCATTACTGACGAGAAGGACAATTGCACGTACATTCCTCCGGCACATCACGGTTGAAATGCCTCGGCTCGGCATACCGAAAATACAAACGCTAGATGCAATGGGACATAACACCGCAAAACAACATACTGGAGATGCCAACTCAGCACAACAAGGAATCATAACACATATCATATACAACGATTACCATCGTAAAGTAATACACACACAAACACTACAACAACGACGGTATCGTTTGGCGACCTCAATGGCCCGAACGATAACCAAAGACGTATCTGAAACATCATGAAACAATCACCAATGTGCATAAACGCACAAAAATCCAAGCTTTAACAGCTCACATAGGTGCGATAACACGCAAGCCACCACAAAATGACAACATCAAAGATCATCATCACACCTCCCACAACGGGCTAACAAAACATATGCGTGGCGAACGACTCAACGTTCACACCACCAATTCAATCATAATTCGGAGGGCTAACACCCTAACAACAATACCAACATCGTACACACCTTCTCCGACCACAAGCACGAAATGATGGGTGTTTAAAATGAAAACCACCTTTTGAAAACGGTTTGGAAACACCAGTTGATCTTGAGTATCACTTTACAAAAAATAGTACAAACACCATTATCGAGACTTTGAAAATCATCTTGCGTTTGAACAAAAATGAGGACACATTCTCTTAGTGAAAAACTTTCAGAATATTCGACCCTCGGGTCTAAGTAAAAGTGTTTATAAAACATTGAAAATATCTCAAAACATTTTGGGTCCTCGAGGTAGAATTTTGAAACATATTGTGGCACCTTGGATGTACCACGAGAAAATAATTCATTTTAAACGTACGTCTCGAAATTTATTTTCTAAGATACTCAAGGTTTTCGAAAATAATTCAATGGGCTAGAGTGCCCAAAAATTTCAGGTAATTACACGGAACATTATAGCACCGTGGGTCCCACGCCGGAACCCACCAGGATAAAACCATTTTCAAAATACTAAATACCGTCATAAAAATTTCGCCAAAACGACCAAGGCCACAATGCCAAAAACTCGGTTAAGGGAATCGATTTTCGAAATAAAACTCGGTCGGTAAAATACCGAAAGTCATTACAAAAGAACTCACGCAGCGGATAAAAGAAATACAGTTCAACATGCACAATCCATCAACACTACTCCTCATATGAACGAAATATGAGAGTCAAATAACCACATATCACCAAATCAAAATCTATAAGAGGATTCCGTCACTTAATAAATAATCATAAAAATAGCTCGTGTCACACGAGGCACAACACAAACAAGGGAGACTTACATTCACAGGTCGCACGAAGATGATGATCGCCCACGATACTAATCACGACCAACAAACTCAGACGACGCGTCGCGACATGACTTAGTCAGACAAAATCCGACAAGACAAAACTCAACAGACACCACTGACCCGACAGCCTAGGTTTCCACAACCTAAAGCTCCGATACCATTTATGTAACACCCCCAATCCACTCAGGGATATTACACGCCGTAGACCCTCTCCTCGAGGATCTACCAGGCTGATAACTAAATCAAACATCTAAACATCGCCTTTAAGGCTAAAATGACTCGATGGGCCGACTTGGTGCATCAATAATTACTTACAACTCAATTCCAAACACATACCCACGCAGGGTCAAAATCTGATAAACTCCCGTACAACGGGAAAGATACTACAAGCGGAAAGAAAATACAACTAGACCAATCCGACATCAACGGATCCTCGTGTGATTAGTATCGTTCATCTTTCATCATCCTTCATGCCGACCCTGTGCGATGCTCCAAAACCTGAATGCAAAAATAGACATCCACCCCCCGAATACTCGGGGGTTAGCAAAACTCCACTGTTTTGCTAGTGCAAGTACAAGTGCAAAAATACGAGCCATACAATTCACATTCCACGAATAACAATAACCAGGAATCCTCAAAGTTCCAAGAACAATAATAATCAAGAATCCTCAAAAATCCAAACATGACGAAAAGTACTTCTCTAGGCAAGAGTTTGGTAAAACATTCTAAAAACCGAAAGGTCGCAAAGCAAGGGAAAACTATTTATAAAACAGTTTGAATTGCCATCGAGAGTTTTAATATGAAACAATTTAGAATTACCGAATCCTTCGCTTTCCAAAAATCAACAGGGTCACAGCCCAAAGGTTTTGTTTTCGCAAATAAAACCAACCATAATACACAAGGTTAAAAGCCCACGTCATGCGTCCTCGACGGACATAAAATACACACGCACCCGTGAAGTTTCACTCGTGAATCCAGGTCGAAGCCAATGGAATTCCCTCCATGGCCCCGTCGAACCCTCCCGAAGTGAGCAAACACATTCACAAAACATAAGCAACCGCACTCGTGAATCCAGGGCTATACCATTGGACTCCCTCCGTGATCCCATCGGACCCTCCCGAGGTGAGCGAAAAACAATCACAAAATATATACACGTAGCGGTGAAGTTTCACTCGTGAATCCAGGTCGAAGCCATTGGAATTCCCTCCGTGGTCCCATCGAACCCTCCCGAGGTGAGCAAACACATTCACAAAACACAGTACTCACATCGCCTAGGACCGGGTCGAAGCCACAAATCCCACTCCGTGATCCCGTCGGACCCTCCCGAGCTGGCTAGCGAAATACTCAAGCACCACACATCACTTAGGACCGGGACGAAGCCACGAATCCCACTCGAGGCCTCGAAGGACCCTCCCGAGCTGGCTAGCGAATCAAACTCAAGCACGAGTAACATATCACACCGAGGATATCCAAACAATTCACCCAGAGGCATCAAACACTTAGTAAAACAACACGTCAACCACAATGCACCGAAATGAAACAATATACGTCCACACGCAAATACCAAGTGCATCATCAACACCAAACATGTCCATAAGATTCACATACTCGTTCGAGAAACACACCAATCACAAAACACACACGATTTTGAAAGAGGGCCTTTAACAAGGCTAACCAAATCTTTTGAAAACTCGTTTTAAACAATCAAACAAATATATAAAGACGATCACCAATTATCATATTCACAAAACAAGAATAGTATGGGCAAGGTACTTGCCTCGATACCACGAGCACGGAACCACGAGCGGATACGGCTCAAGGAAGCTTGGGCGCCCGTCTTGCGAAAAGGAAGACGACAACGAACGGAAGGGTTCAACACGGTTTCTTCACAAGAAACTCGACCCTAACAACAATATAATCAATAAATCATCGATCATACGAGGAAGGATAATCGTAGAACGCCCGAAAAACCCTCTAAGACATTTTACCGGACACCTTCAAGGCGTCGGTCAAGAACTCGACCCAAACAACGAATCGATACGATCCAACCATGGAATAATAAAGGAAATGATATAATACATCTAAATATTCATCAATCCATCATAATCCTAAGTTTAATCGGATTAATCGGACGAAAACAACCAAAATACCCAAATTCCACAAAACTAGATTTCTAGGAAATCTGACCTGATTCGGTAGATCGGAGGATGTTATAGGATTGATGATTGATGATATGAACTCCAGGACTTCATGGATTTATTGTCCAACAACATCTCTCTATGATCAATACACCCCCAGCCGCGGAAGAGAAGAAAACCGAGTGAAAATGGCTGAAGAAAACGTCTGCAGGGCCATAAATAGGATGCACAGTGTGCCGCGGCCCAGCGGGAGTGTGCCGCGGCACAGGCCCAAAAATGGCTCCCAGTGGTCGGCAGTGTACCGCGGCTCGGCCGGAGTGTGCCGCGGCACCGATCTGGTCGGTTTGGCGAAAAATGCCACGAGTGTGCCGCGGCCTGCCCGGCATGTGCCGCGGCCCACTTTGCTCGGCGAAGGCTGCGAGCACTACTGGCCGTGACTCGGCGATCTGCGGCTGGGCCTGAGTTGCCGGCCATGACTCGGCCGGGGCCAACTCAAGCGGCCCGACGACCCGAAACCGAACACGAATACGAATCGATGATACGGTTACGACGTACTCGCAAAGACGAATCTAAGAGCTAAGAGAACACACAATTCCGACCACCTGAAGGCTCGGAATTCAACAATGGAAGTAATTACCCAAAACTTTGGGAAATTACGAAAATGGCCCAAAACGTCCGAAAATCACGATACGCAATCAAAACACCAAACCGAAGCTCGCAACATGAATAATAACATTAAATGAACTTACGAGAAACTCGAAACAACAGTTTCGGACGAGATTCGCAAGAATCGAACTCAAGTGCGGAAAAGTCGCTAAAAAGCTCGGAACTCGACAAAACGATACCGAAACGAACTCGGATGACAAAAAGTGCAGAATTAATCATTCTCGAAATGACGAAACGGCCATGAGCGAGTCGTCAAAATGGACTCCGGACGAAAAAAAGAAATTTACCGAAAATCAAAAATTGCGGATATTACACTTTTAATCTCAACTGTAGTATTATCAGCCGGGTTTTTCAATTTTTCAGCCTGTTTTTCAAATTCAGATTTGATTTTTGTCAACTCTAGGCTGAGTTTTTCAAAGTTATTTTTCAGCTGCCTATTCTCATCTTGCAGCTGTGTTTTCTCGGTTGTCACAGTTAAGTGTGCAGATTTTAATTTTTCAAAGTCTTTAAGGAGCTGATTGACAGATTCATGTAGTCAATATCTTGAGACATGTCTGAGCTATTATTATTTGAAATTGAGGGTTTAGATGTTACCTCTTCATCAGCTAGGTTGGCCATCAGACAGTTGTATTCATCATCATCAGAGAATAATCCACCACTTGATTCTACTCTTTCTTCACTTTGATCTTCAATAATGAGAGCTTTCCTTTTGTCCTCGTTTCTGCTCCCATTTTTCTTGTCTTCATCCTTCGTGAATTCTGGACAGTCAATCTGGATGTGCTCGGTTTTGTGACAGTTGTAGCATTCCACCTTCCAGTTGCCTGCTTTCTGATTTCTTCTAGGATTTTCTTTGAAATTCTTCTTGTATTTGGAATAGTTCTTCGTGAAGTTGTTGAACCTCCGCATGATGAACGCCATTTCTTCTTCGAAATTCAGAGGACTGGGGTGTTGTGTCAAGAATTAACACCTTCCGACCGGCGATCGCCTCGGAGGTCGGGCGACCGAGTCACTGCCGATCGTCCAAGGCAGGTCTGCCGATCAGCCACCAGGCGACCAAGCCTTGACCCAGCGGACATGCTAGGCCCAGCGGCCGAAGGCCCCAGCGCAAGTCCGGTATCGAGCGATCAACCTCGAGATACGATCGCCTCTCGATACTCGGCGGCCCACAGCGATCTACTAATGGACGATCCCCTCTCGGTACTCAGCGACCGACTCCTGGCGACCGACAAGCGGGCGATCCTCTCTCGGCATCTTGCCGACCTACCCTTGGAGACCGACCATTGCCGACCTTCATCCACTGGCCGATGGCGACCTCTGATGATCAGCTAGAGACGACTGTCGATCTCCACCGATGGCCATCCAGTCGGCGAAGACCGAGCCTCAAGACTGACACCACGTGCAAGATCCGGGACAAGATCCGCGAATCACGGGCCATTGACCACAGTCTGACAGATTCTCTCCACCGGTAGGCAAAGCGCAAAGCTTGTCGGTAGGGCCGCATGTTGGCCCGATTAGGACACGTGATGGCTCCTTCTGGACCGCCAGTGTGCGACCTCTTCCTTGGACTTTAGCTTGACGGCCTGACATCTTCCTTGGACTTTAGCCCGACAGCCGAGAGATCGCCCCATTATAATATTGGCCGTGACGATCGGCACATTATTATAATGGCCGTGACGATCGGCCACTACTGAGACAGGACCATTTGTCCCTATATAAGCAAGGCACCCTGCACTTGGACACTTCTCCAACTCCCTTCGGATTTCACACTATACAGAAGCAAACGTCAAGCACTTGGCTAATCTCCAACTCTTGGCAACAGCTATCATTCGGTCTTACTTCTCCTGGCCTATCTCATCCAGCAGATTATCGGCGGGGACGAAGAACACCAAGCTTCGCTCAAGAGCCGGATTAACAGAGTCTTTTTACACTCATTGTATTTAGATTTCTCTCATTAATACTTGTATCGACGAATATTTGTGTTAATAACATCTCGCGAGAGCATTCAAGCCCGGGCCTAACAAACCCGGCAAATCTTGTATTATTTATCTACTCTCGGAAGTGCTCCCGCAATTGTTGTTTGTTGTCCGTCTTCCAGCAGTATTAATCTTCGGATAAATGTTTTGGGCAACAACAATTGGCGCTAGAAGGAGGGCATCCAACCCTCGAATTTTTACACCTACCGTCCCGAAGAACACTCACTGTTCTCGGGGCAGATACTTGAAGTGACACTCACTGCACTTCAAAGAAATTCTTCAGAAATCATGTCTTCCGCCTCCGCGTCGAAGAAAGCCGCTGACCAGCCGGCCAGACCCCCCGTTCCGTCCCAATCCGAGCCGCAGCCGATGGTGGAGGGTAGCCGCTGCGGTCAGAGATGCTCGATCCCATCCCGGGACGGCGGCCCGAGCCTCTCGCTCGATCAGTTTCGGACCAATGAACAGATCGAAGAGGCCATAGCCGCCCTTCGGGAACGACTGAGTGCTCTCGACGCTCCTCCTGCTATCTCTCCCTCGGCCGCCCGCCGGAAATCAGCGGAAGCACAAGGCATTGCGGCGGCGATCGCGAGAGGCTCTCGCCCGCAAGAAGAGGCGCTCGGCGGCCAGGGCACCTCATCTTCGATCGCACAGGCGGTGACCCGACACAGCGGCCAAGGCGTCCGGCCCGGCTACGAGGCAGCGGAGTTTGAGTCCGTCACCGGGAGCTCGGCCTACCCGGCTCCCACAAGGCGATCCGGCCGCTGGCTCCGCTCGCCGATTCCCGAGGTCGGCGGCGAGTCGGAGGTCGGTACACGATCGCCTCGGCCCCCGCTCCCAAAGCCGATCCGCAAGCAGCCGAGCCGCGGCGATTGCCGCAATGCAACGTCAGATCGACGACGTGAAGGTGCTCCTGCAATCCGGGGCAGGCGCCGTGAAGACGATCGCCGCGCCAAGCGATCCGCTCGCGATCGACATCGAGCTCGCCCCCGTGCAGCACAAGATCGCTCCTCCTCAGACACCCGTGTACCAGGGGCGATCGGACCCCCAAACACACCTGCACAAGTTCAACATCTACATGACCGGGTGTGGGGCATCTGACGCGACCAGGTGCCGAATGTTCCCTCTGACACTGGACGACCTCGCCCACCGGTGGTACACCTCATTGCCGCCTCGGTCCATTGGCTCCTTTAACTAGCTGGCGCACGTCTTCACAGAATACTTCGCCACCAGGGCCGCTCGGCCAGAAGGTCCCCATCGCATGTGGCGGATCAGGCAAGGGGAAGAAGAGATCGACTCGGACTACATCGACCGGGTAGACGTGATCATCCTCAACGGAGAGCCCGTAAGCGATGATACCGCCCTCTACGCGGTCCTAGGAGGTTTTCAGGGCTTCTCGCCTATGTTCAGGCATCTCACGAAGACCCTACCGACGACCTACGCAGCCTTAGGGCTAGAGCCGCGATTTCTGTCGAGGCAAATGCTTCTTCTTAGCCTAGGAGTAGATCGATCGGCGCCCGTACGACGACCTCCAGTCCCTCAAGACGATCGCTACTACCCAGCAGAGCCGGAGAACTCGATCCCCGCCTACCGTCCATTTTAAATAAGGGACTAACTCCCGCCGATCGCCGATATCGACCTACGAATAAAGCGATCGGCCGCCGAGCGACGATCGCCAGTCTTCCGGCCAGATCGCTACATCATCAGCAACCTGGTGGACACGATCGCCATCTGATCCGGCCATATAACATGACGGACTAAGGCATAAGATCGCCTCCACCGCACATCATAAAGCCATGGTCTGGCGGTCGATGGAACCGGCCCCGGCCATGCAAGGTCCCCTTTCGGCCGAGATCGCCCGCCCTTCGTTTAAATACGAGGCCGGCGTAGTCTAAGGGCTCTCCAACATGTCGGTGGACACATGCCACAACCCCGTCTCAACGTACACCGTCGAGGTCGGCCATCTCCATGGCTGGCCGAGGTGGAAGCAGAGCTAACAAGCCGCGGGCGTGGAGTTGATTCATCCGACGCTGCCCCGCGCAAGGACTCCTCAAGACCGAGACCGCACGCCCTTCATTTAAATACGAGGCGAGGCGCAGCCTAACAGAGGACCCTCATAATAAAGTGAGTCACGAGACACTCAATGTCTTCGCGCACCAAGACACGGTCATGGAGTCGGTCCATCGATCTCCGCGACTGTGCACGATTCCTCAAACAAAGCGAAACCACCAAGTTTCCATGGGGGATCGGCCAATGTTGTTTTTTGCAGGTACAAGACCGAAAGATAGCTAGCCAATCGACTATGATAGCCCAAGTCCGAATCCTAAGTCAGCTGAGATCGCCCGTCCTCATCCGAACACGATCACCAGCAAGAACCACCTCGCCCCATGTCTTCAACATAGGAGCAAGCTGGGGGGCAATTGTTGTGTCAAGAATTAACACCTTCCGACCGGCGATCGCCTCGGAGGTCGGGCGACCGAGTCACTGCCGATCGTCCAAGGCAGGTCTGCCGATCAGCGACCAGGCGACCAAGCCTTGACCCAGCGGACATGCTAGGCCAGCGGCCAAGAGGCCCTGTGGCAAGTCCGTGTATCGAGCGATCAACCTCGGATACGATCGCCTCTCGATACTCGGCGGCCACCCACAGCGATCTACTAATGGACGATCCCCTCTCGGTACTCGGCGGCCAAACTCTGGCGACCGACAAGCGGGCGATCCTCTCTCGGCATCTTGCCGACCTACCTGGAGACCGACCATTGCCGACCTTCATCCACGGCCGATGGCGACCTCGATGATCGGCTAGAGGCGATAGCCGATCTCCACCGATGGCCATCCGGTCGGCGAAGCCGAGCCTCAAGGCCGACACCACGTGCAAGAACCGGGACAAGAACCGCGAATCACGGGCCATTGACCACGATCGTGATTCTCTCCACCAGTGACAAGCGCGAAAGCTTGTCGGTAGGGCCGCATGTTGGCCCGATTAGGACACGTGATGGCTCCTTCTTGGACCGCCCAGTGTGCTGCCTCTTCCTTGGACTTTAGCCCGGCCCGACATCTTCCTTGGACTTTAGCCCGACCTCAGAGATCGCCCCATTATAATATTGGCCGCGATCGGCACATTATTATAATGGCCGTGAGCGATCGGCCACTACGAGCGGGACCCATTTGTCCCTATATAAGCAAGGCACCTGCACTTGGACACTTCTCCAACTCCTTGGATTTCACACTATACGAAGCAAACGTCAAGCACTTGGCTAATCTCCAACTCTTGGCAACAGCTATCATTCGGTCTTACTTCTCTGGCCTATCTCATCCAGATTATCGGCGGGACGAAGAACACCAAGCTTCGCTCAAGAGCCGGATTAACGAGTCTTTTTACACTCATTGTATTTAGATTTCTCTCATTAATACTTGTATCGAATATTTGTGTTAATAACATCTCGCGAGAGCATTCAAGCCCGGGCCTAACAAACCCGGCAAATCTTGTATTATTTATCTACTCTCGGAAGTGCTCCCGCAATTGTTGTTTGTTGTCCGTCTTCCAGCAGTATTAATCTTCGGATAAATGTTTTGGGCAACAACAATTGGCGCTAGAAGGAGGGCATCCAACCCTCGAATTTTTACACCTACCGTCCCGAAGAACACTCACTGTTCTCGGGGCAGATACTTGAAGTGACACTCACTGCACTTCAAAGAAATTCTTCAGAAATCATGTCTTCCGCCTCCGCGTCGAAGAAAGCCGCTGACCAGCCGGCCAGACCCCCCGTTCCGTCCCAATCCGAGCCGCAGCCGATGGTGGAGGGTAGCCGCTGCGGTCAGAGATGCTCGATCCCATCCCGGGACGGCGGCCCGAGCCTCTCGCTCGATCAGTTTCGGACCAATGAACAGATCGAAGAGGCCATAGCCGCCCTTCAGGAACGACGGAGTGCTCTCGACGCGCCTCCTGCTATCACTCCCTCGGCCGCCCGCCGGAAATCCAAGCGGAAGCACAAGGCATTACTGGCCGAGCGATCGCCAGGAGGCTCTCGCCCGCAAGAAGAGGCGCTCGGCAGCCGGGGCACCTCTGTCTTCGATCGCACAGGCGGTGACCCGACTGGCGGCCAAGGCGATCCGGCCCGGCTACGAGGCAGCGGAGTTTGAGTCCGTCACCAGAGCTCGGCCTACCCGGCTCCCACAAGGCGATCCAGCCGCCTGGCTCCCGCTCGCCAGATTCCCGAGGTCGGCAGCAGCGGGGTCCGGAGGTCGGTACACGATCGCCTCGGCCCCCGCTCCCAAAGCCGATCCGCAAGCAGCCGAGCCGCGGCGATTGCCGCAATGCAACGTCAGATCGACGACGTGAAGGTGCTCCTGCAATCCGGGGCAGGCGCCGTGAAGACGATCGCCGCGCCAAGCGAGCCGCTCGCGATCGACATCGAGCTCGCCCCCGTGCAGCACAAGATCGCTCCTCCTCAGACACCCGTGTACCAGGGGCGATCGGACCCCCAAACACACCTGCACAAGTTCAACATCTACATGACCGGGTGTGGGGCATCTGACGCGACCAGGTGCCGAATGTTCCCTCTGACACTGGACGACCTCGCCCACCGGTGGTACACCTCATTGCCGCCTCGGTCCATTGGCTCCTTTAACTAGCTGGCGCACGTCTTCACAGAATACTTCGCCACCAGGGCCGCTCGGCCAGAAGGTCCCCATCGCATGTGGCGGATCAGGCAAGGGGAAGAAGAGATCGACTCGGACTACATCGACCGGGTAGACGTGATCATCCTCAACGGAGAGCCCGTAAGCGATGATACCGCCCTCTACGCGGTCCTAGGAGGTTTTCAGGGCTTCTCGCCTATGTTCAGGCATCTCACGAAGACCCTACCGACGACCTACGCAGCCTTCCGGGCTAGAGCCGCAGATTTCCTGTCCAGGCAAATGCTTCTTCTTAGCCTAGGAGTAGATCGATCGGCGCCCGTACGACGACCTCCAGTCCCTCAAGACGATCGCTACTACCCAGCAGAGCCGGAGAACTCGATCCCCGCCTACCGTCCATTTTAAATAAGGGACTAACTCCCGCCGATCGCCGATATCGACCTACGAATAAAGCGATCGGCCGCCGAGCGACGATCGCCAGTCTTCCGGCCAGATCGCTAAATCATCAGCAACCTGGTGGACACGATCGCCATCTACAGTCCAGCATATAACATGACGGACTAAGGCATAAGATCGCCTCCACCGCACATCATAAAGCCATGGTCCTGGCAGTCGATGGAGCAGGTGCCGGCCATGCAAGGTCCCTTTCGGCCGAGATCGCCCGCCCTTCGTTTAAATACGAGGCCGGCGTAGTCTAAGGGCTCTCCAACATTAATCAGTGGACACATGCCACAACCCCGTCTCAACGTACACCGTCGAGGTCGGCCATCTCCATGGCTGGCCGAGGTGGAAGCAGAGCTAACAAGCCGCGGGCGTGGAGTTGATTCATCCGACGCTGCCCCGCGCAAGGACTCCTCTAGACCGAGACCGCACGCCCTTCATTTAAATACGAGGCGAGGCGCACTGAGAGGACCCTCATAATAAAGTGAGTCACGAGACACTCAATGTCTTCGCGCACCAAGACACGGTCATGGAGTCGGTCCATCGATCTCCGCGACTGTGCACGATTCCTCAAACAAAGCGAAACCACCAAGTTTCCATGGGGGATCGGCCAATGTTGTTTTTGCAGGTACAAGACCGAAAGATAGCTAGCCAATCGACTATGATAGCCCAAGTCCGAATCTAAGTCGGTGAGATCGCCGTCCTCATCCGAACACGATCACCGGCCAAGAACCACCTCGCCCCATGTCTTCAACATAGGAGCAAGGCAATTGTTGTGTCAAGAATTAACACCTTCCGACCGTGATCGCCTCGGAGGTCGGGCGGCAAGTCATTGCCGATCGTCAAGCGAGTCTGCCGATCGGCGACCGTGCGACCAAGCCTTGACCCAATGGACATGCTAGGCCAAGCGGCCAAGGCCCAGGGCAAGTCCGTATCGAGCGATCAACCTCAGATACGATCGCCTCTCGATACTCGGCGACCGACCCCTGGCGATCTACTAATGGACGATCCCCTCTCGGTACTCAGCGACCGACTCCTGGCGACCGACAAGCGGGCGATCCTCTCTTGGCATCTTGCCGACCTACCCTTGGAGACCGACCATTGCCGACCTTCATCCACTGGCCGATGGCGACCTCTGATGATCAGCTAGAGACGACCGCCTCATATCGATCTCCACCGATGGCCATCCAGTCGGCGAAGACCGAGCCTCAAGACTGACACCACGTGCAAGATCCGGGACAAGATCCGCGAATCACGGGCCATTGACCACGATCAGTGATTCTCTCCACCAGCCGACAAGCCGCCGAAAGCTTGTCAGTAGGGCCGCATGTTGACTGATTCCGGACACGTGATGGCTCCTTACTGGACCGCCCAGCTGTGCCAGCCTCTTCCTTGGACTTTAGCCCGACAGCCAGCATCTTCCTTGGACTTTAGCCCGACAGCCCAGGAGATCGCCCCATTATAATATTGGCCGGCAGGCGATCGGCACATTATTATAATGGCCGGCAGGCGATCGGCCACTACAGGACAGGACCCGGCTGTCCCTATATAAGCAAGGCACCCTGCACTTGGACACTTCTCCAACTCCCTTCGGATTTCACACTATACAGAAGCAAACGTCAAGCACTTGGCTAATCTCCAACTCTTGGCAACAGCTATCATTCGGTCTTACTTCTCCTGGCCTATCTCATCCAGCAGATTATCGGCGGGGACGAAGAACACCAAGCTTCGCTCAAGAGCCGGATTAACAGAGTCTTTTTACACTCATTGTATTTAGATTTCTCTCATTAATACTTGTATCCACGAATATTTGTGTTAATAACATCTCGCGATATCATTCAAGCCCGGGCCTAACAAACCCGACAACTCTTGTATTATTTATCTACTCTCGGAAGTGCTCCCGCAATTGTTGTTTGTTGTCCGTCTTCCAGCAGTATTAATCTTCGGATAAATATTTTGGGCAACAACATGGGGGGACTAACTTCAGCTAGGCTTTTTGCATATGACTCTGCTACAAATGCTATTCCTCTTTCCGCTGGTTCATTAGATGATGAACTGGGCAACTCGAACTCATACGCCTTCAGATCAGAGAACAGCTCCTGGATCTTTATCTTGTTGAGATCCTTTGATTCTCTCATCGCTAAAGCCTTCATGCCCCATTCAGGATTGAGAGGTCTCAAGACCTTTAGAGCCATCTCCCTATTGCCATAGGTCTTTCCAAGGGAGTTGATCTCATTTATGACCTTAGTGAATCTTCCATCTACTTGATCAATAGTTTCTCCAGTCTTCATCTTGAAGTTGTCAAACTTTTTGGTAGATATTGACAACTTGTTTCCTTTGATCATCTCCATTCCTTCACACATTACTGCTAATGTATCCCAGATTTCCTTTTCATTCTTGCAGTTTTTGATCTTGACCTTTGTAGCTTTATCAAGAGTCTGGTGTTGTTGCCCAAAATATTTATCCGAAGATTAATACTGCTAGAAGACGGACAACAAACAACAATTTGCGGGAGCACTTCCGAGAGAAGATAAATAATACAAGATTTACCGGGTTTGTTAGGCCCGGGATTGAATGCTCTCGCGAGATGTTATTAATACAAATATTCGTGGATACAAGTATTAATGCGAGAAATCTAAATACAATGAGTGTAAAAAGACTCTGTTAATCCGGCTCTTGAGCGAAGCTCGGTGTTCTTCGTCCCTGCCGATTGTCTTCTTGATGAGAGAGGCCGGGAGAAGAAGTACCGAATGATAGCTGTTGCCAAGAGTTGGAGATAGCCAAGTGCTGGGTGTTTTGCTTCTGTATTGCGTGAAATCCGAAGGAAGTTGAAGATGAATCTCGTGGGAATGCAGAGAGTGTTTTGTGGGCCAAAATCTAGATCCTTTGGACAAGTGTAGGGAGACGTGTATTTATAGTGGCAGCCGGGTCTTGTCCTTTGGTGGGCGATCGCCTTCCGGCCATTATAATAATGGGGCGATCGTCCGCCGGCCAATATTATAATGGGGCGATCACCCGGGCTGTCGGGTTAAAGTCCAAGGAAGAGGCTGGCGCCAGCTGGGCGGTCCAATAAGGAGCCAGCACGCGTCCGGAGCCAGTCACATGCGGCCCTACTGACAGCTTTCGGTGGAATCAAAGTCACATGCGGCCCTACTGACAGCTTTCGGCGGCTTGTCGGCTGGTGGAAAGATTCTGCCAGGCTGTGGTCAATGATCCGAGATATGCGGATCTTGTCTCGGATCTTGCACGTGGTGCCAGTCTTGAGGCTCGGCCTTTGCCGACTGGATGGCCATCGGCACTGATCGACATGAGGCGATCGTCTCTAGCTGGTCATCAGAGGTCGCCATCGGCCAGTTGCCGAGGGTCGGCATTCGGTCGGTCACCAAGGGTCGGTCGGCAGAAGCCGAGAGAGGATCGCCCGCTTGTCGGTCGCCAGGAGTCGGTCGTCGAGTACCGAGTGACGATCGTATCTGAGGTCGATCGCTCGGCACCGGAACATGTCTTGGGACCTTCGGTTGGCCGATTTAGCTCGTCCGCTGGGCAAAGGTTCGGCCGCCTGGTCGCTGGTCGGCAGTTCTGCCTTGGCTGCTCGGCAGTGACTCGGTCGCCCGATCTCCGAGGCGATCGCCGGTCGGAGAGTGTTTATTCTTGACACAACAATTGCCCCCCAGCTTGCTCCTATGTTGAAGACATGGGGCGAGGTGGTTCTTGCTGGCGATCGTGTAAGGATGAGGACGGGCGATCTTGCTGAGCTGACTTAGGATTCGGACTTGGGCTATCATGGTCGATTGGCTAGCTATCTTTCGGTCTTTTACCTGCAAAAAACAACATTGGCCGATCCCCCTCGGAAACTTGGTGGTTTCGCTTGTTTGAGGAATCGTGCACAGTCGCGGAGATCGATGGACCGACTCCATGACCGTGTCTTGATGCGCGAAGACATTGAGTGTCTCGTGACTCACTTTATTATGAGGGTCCTCTGTTAGGCTGCGCCTCGCCTCGTATTAAACGAAGGGCGTGCGGTCTCGGTCTAGAGGAGTCCTTGCGCGGGGCAGCGTCGGATGAATCAACTCCACGCCCGCGGCTTGTTTAGCTCTGCTTCCACCTCGGCCCGCCATGGAGATGACGAACCTCGAAGGTGTACGTTGAGACGGGGGTAGTGGCACGTGCCCACTGATTAATTTTGGAGAGCCCTCAGACTACACCGGCCTCGTATTTAAACGAAGGGCGGGCGATCTCGGCCGAAAGGGACCTTGCATGGATGAAGCAGCCGGTTCCATCGGCTGCCAGGACCATGGCTTTATGATGTGCGGTAGAGGCGATCGCGAGCCTTAGTCCCTCATGTTAAATGCTCGACTGTAGATGGCGATCATGTCCTCCGGGTTGCTGATGATGTAGCGTGATGATCGGCGATCAGGCTGGAAGACTGGCGATCGTCGCTCGGCAGCCGATCGCTTTATTCGTAGGTCGATATCGGCGATCGGGCGGGAGTTAGTCCCTCATTTAAAATGGTGGACTGTAGGCGGTGAGCGAGTCCTCCGGCTCTGCTGGATAGTAGCGATCGGGCTGGGAGACTGGAGGTCGTCGCGCGGGCGCCGATCGCTCTACCCCTAGGCTAAGAAGAAGCCTTTGCCTGGCCAGGAAATCTGCGGCTCTAGACCGGAAGGCTGCGTAGGTCGTGGGCTGGTCCTTCGTAAGATGCCTGAACATAGGCGAAAGACCATGGAATCCGGCTAAGACCACGTGGAGGGCGATCTCATCGCTTACGGGCTCGCCGTTGAGGATGATCTCGTCTACCCGGTCGATGTAGTCCGAGTCGGTTTCTTCTTTCCCTTGCTTGACTCGCAGCATGCGATGGGGACCTTCCGGTCGAGCGACCTTGGCGGAGAAGTACCTTGTGAATACGTTCGCCAGCTCGTTAAAGGAGCCAATGGACCGAGGTGGTAATGAGGTGTACCACCGGTGGGCGAGGTCGTCCAGCGTCATAGGGAACATTCGGCACCTGGTCGCGTCGGATGCCCCACACCCGGTCATGTAGATGTTGAACTTGCTCAGGTGCATTTCGGGGTCTGATCGCCCTTCGTACAAGGGTGTTTGCGGGGGAGCGATCTTGTGCTGCACGGGGGCGAGCTCGATGTCGATCGCAAGCGGCTCGCTTGGCTCGGCGATCGTCTTCATGGCGCCTGCCCTGGATTACAGGAGCGCCTTCATGTCGTCGATCTGACGTTGCATCGCGGCCATCGCCGTGGCTCGGTCGCTCGCTGATCGGCTTTGGGAGTGGGAGCCGAGGCGATCGTGTACCGATCTCCGTACTCCGCTGCTGCCGACCTCGGCAATTTGGCGAGGGGGAGCCAGACGGCTGGGCTGCCTTCTGGGAGACGGGTAGGCCGAGCTCCTGGTGACGGACTCAAACTCCGTCGTCTCGTAGCTGGGGCCGGACTGCCCCCGTCGCCAGGTCGGGTCACTGCCCAGGCGATCGAAGACAGAGGTGCCCCGGCTGGCGAGCGCCTCTTCTTGCGGATTAGAGCCTCGTGGCGATCGCTCAGCCAGTAACGCCTTGAGCTTCCGCTTGGACTTCCGGCGGGAGGCCGAGGGGGTGATAGCAGGAGGCGCGTCGAGAGCACTCCGTCGCTCCTGTAGGACGGCCATGACCTCGTCGATCTGTTCCTTGGTTCGGAGCTGATCAAGCGAGAGGCTTGGGCCGCCGTCCAGGGATGGGATCGAGCGTCTCTGACCGCGGCGGCTGCCTTCCACCATCGGCTGCGACTCGGACTGGGATGGAACGGGGGGTCTGGCCGGCAGGTCAACGGCTTTCTTCGACGCGGAGGCGGAAGACATAATTTCTGAATGATTTCTTTGAAGTGCAGTGAGTGTCACTTCAAGTATCTGCCCCGAGAACAATGAGTGTTCTTCGGGACGGTAGGTATAAAAATTCGAGGGTTAGAGCCCTCCTTCTAGCGCCAATTGTTGTTGCCCAAAATATTTATCCGAAGATTAATACTGCTGGAAGATGGACAACAAACAACAATTTGCGGGAGCACTTCCGAGAGAAGATAAATAATACAAGATTTGCCGGGTTTGTTAGGCCCGGGCTTGAATGCTCTCGCGAGATGTTATTAATACAAATATTCGTGGATACAAGTATTAATGAGAGAAATCTAAATACAATGAGTGTAAAAAGACTCTGTTAATCCGGCTCTTGAGCGAAGCTCGGTGTTCTTCATCCCTGCCGATTGTCTTCTTGATGAGAGAGGCCGGGAGAAGAAGTACCGAATGATAGCTGTTGCCAAGATTTGGAGATAGCCAAGTGCTGGGTGTTTTGCTTCTGTATTGCGTGAAATCCGAAGGAAGTTGAAGATGAATCTCGTGGGAATGCAGAGAGTGTTTTGTGGGCCAAAATCTCGATCCTTTGGACAAGTGTAGGGAGCCGTGTATTTATAGTGGCAGCCGGGTCTTGTCCTTTGGTGGGCGATCGCCTTCCGGCCATTATAATAATGGGGCGATCGTCCGCCGGCCAATATTATAATGGGGCGATCACCCGGGCTGTCGGGTTAAAGTCCAAGGAAGAGGCTGGCGCCAGATGGGCGGTCGAATGAGGATCCAGCACGCGTCCGGAGCCAGTCACATGCGGCCCTACTGACAGCTTTCGGCGGAATCAAAGTCACATGCGGCCCTACTGACAGCTTTCGGCGGCTTGTCGGCTGGTGGAAAGATTCTGCCAGGCTATGGTCAATGATCCGAGATATGCGGATCTTGTCTCAGATCTTGCACGTGGTGCCAGTCTTGAGGCTCGGCCTTTGCCGACTGGATGGCCATCGGCACTGATCGACATGAGGCGGTCGTCTCTAGCTGGTCATCAGAGGTCGCCATCGGCCAGTTTCTGAGGGTCGGCATTCGGTCGGTCACCAAGGGTCGGTCGGCAGAAGCCGAGAGAGGATCGCCCGCTTGTCGGTCGCCAGGAGTCGGTTGCCGAGTACCGAGTGACGATCGTATCTGAGGTCGATCGCTCGGCACCGGAACTTGCCCTGGGACCTTCGGTTGGCCGATTTAGCTCGTCCGCTGGGCAAAGGTTCGGCCGCTTGGTCGCTGGTCGGCAGTTCTGCCTTGGCTGCTCGGCAGTGACTCGGTCGCCCGATCTCCGAGGCGATCGCCGGTCGGAGAGTGTTAATTCTTGACACAACATCTGGTATAGAACATATCTGGCCTGGTTGTCAAAATTGGCCATCTTCCTTTCTTCAGGGGTCATATCGGTTCTCTTATTTGGAATCTTCTCAGGCTTCCCAGCTGCAATTTCTTCAGGAGTATTATCCTTCTCAAAGATGAAAGGACCTTCCTCAATGATACACCACATGTCATCATGAATGGATGACAGATGAGCCTGCATTCTTATTTTCCATAAGTCATATTCATCAACCGAGAATACAGGTAATCTAGAGTGCATGTGTTGCATGTGTTCCATTCTAAATGAGAGATTAATCTATATACTCAGATATATGGATCTGGTTCTATAAATATTGAACCAACCTCTCTGATACCACTTGTAGGTCATAAGTCGTCAGGAATGAGTCTAGAGGGGGGTGAATAGACTTATTAAAACTCTTTTCCGGAATCTCGGGTGAGTTACTCAGTTGTGATTACGTACAGATGACTTATGTCATCTGTGTAACACCCCCGATATATTTAGGAATATTACAGCGCCGTAAATCCTTTACATAAGAATTTACAAGGCTGAATAAATGAAAGGACAATAACAAATACTAAATTATGAAATTACTGAAATAAAATACGACAGTTCTGGTTCAATACCGAGAATACAAATATCCAAATAAAGATTATTAATACATCACTGAAATCCAAACATCACAAATTACGACGTACTCGAGTACTTATTAAAATAACCAACAACAGACAATAAACCCGTCCGGAACATCACTCTGCACCCTCGTCGTCATGCAGCTCCAGTGGTTGTTTCCCTGCTCTCCTCGATCCTGAACATAAACAAATGTTCACCCCCGAAGGGGTTAGCACAACAATGCTAGTACACGTACAATAATCATACAACAATGATGTAATCAACAATCATCATAACAAGTTTCTCCAATGAGAAATAACAACACATATCACATCATAACAGTCTCAACATACTGATGGTATTCCAACGATCCAGCGCATACAGCTATAGATTCCCATGATGATCCCGTCAGACCAACGCATGGTGGAACTACCTATCCAACGATCCAGCGCACACAGCTATAGATTCCGATGATGATTCCCGTCGGATCAATGCATGGTGGACATTTAATCACAACACATGTACATAATACAATCACAATATTACTAACATAATATAAACAATTCTAATTAAAGTACTTGCCTCGGTTCGATGACAAGAATAAAGCTTCCACAAATATCGAAACACTCGAAGGTCGTCCCCTTCGATCAATCACGTTGCTAATCTCGAACCTTAACAAAAGAATTAATATAGAATTCATCTCCAGTCGTACGAACATCTAACAATCCACATTACGGTCGGAAGTTCATAAAACGTAATATGCTTGGCTTGCTTAACACACGCTACGTATCCTATGTAGCGTACGTTAAGGCTGCTCGTTAGCGCACGCAATTATACGAAGTCTTGCGTACGCTAACCATGCACTGTCAGTACCTCACTGATCAGTCGATTGACTCGTCTAATGATATAATGTACGTTACGTTCTAATCGTAGCGTACATTAACTTATGCCCGATAGAGCACGTTAACCATAAAGCTTAGCGCACGCTAAACATGTATGACAGTTCTTCCTTGGGCAGTCGACTGTTCTAATAGTGATGAAACTTACGAAATCCTCAGTGTTTAATATATGTTATCTCCATGCATATCACGTTCATCTCATTACAAATGATCTCACGGATTCAAACATCTTCGAGATACAAGAATACGCATAATTATCACAACACCATATTCCATCTTTATTACAATTCTTATGCGAAGCTCGGTGTTCTTAAGATAGATGCACTAGATTCCGATATCATCATTACAACCCGATTAACCATGAAGATGAACTAACAATTCCAACTTATAAGAAAGGATGCACTCTTCTATGGTTCTCTCCTATGTCCGTTTAACAAAAGTGATAACAACTTTACGTCTACGAATTATGGTAACGTCATCACTACGGATAATCAATCTCGGAACATTTCTCTCATCATTCGACGTGGTAAGATGTTAGTCATGATGTTTCCAATGATGATATCTTAAGTATAAACATTCCAACTTATACACATGATGTTGTTTGGATAATTCATCAATAGAACTCAATATCTTGATAGCATAATCCATATATCCTTAATAACATGAATCCAAGGTAGGAGATAGTATTAACATACCTTATGATGAAGAAAACACTGAAACAATAGGTATACCTCA
The DNA here is from genome assembly GCA_033398695.1 of Orobanche coerulescens. Lineage (NCBI taxonomy): Eukaryota > Viridiplantae > Streptophyta > Magnoliopsida > Lamiales > Orobanchaceae > Orobanche > Orobanche coerulescens. The sequence continues at coordinate 69,409,593 of CM065810.1, forward strand.
ACCCCGGTTGCTTCTGTGTCACTTCAAAGTGAGTTTCTTCTTCAATGATCAAGTGTAAGTACTCTCTAATCTTCAATGATCATGTAAGGAGGGTTTGTATGTGTTTAAGAAGTAGGGAAGGCTCTCTGGACTTCCAAGGAACGAAGAACAAGTGAAGGAAACGTAAACCAAATGAAATGAGGGTGCTGTTCCTTATATAATGTTTCTGGACATTAGCTGATTAGCGCACGCTATCCTACTATCCTTAGCGCACGCTAATAAGTGTTGACTCCAATTGTCCAGGTTCACCCGCGGGAATCTTATCCGGACCCATGTCTGGTCGGCGCATGTGCTAGCCGCCTACCTCAATAATTGACTGCCTAACGCACGCAATTCTTGCATCGTAGCGTGCGCTAGTTTTAGCCGATAATGCATGTTAAACTACGTTCTTAGCGTACGTTATCACGAGTTTGCGTGAGAAAATTTACATGTTGCTATACTCATGTACAAGTATACAAATATGAGAAATATCATACTTCAATTATCGAGATCACAATTCCGAATAATACTGGGTTCAACAACAGATGAAATACTCAATAATAAATTAGGATATTACAATCTGCAGACAAGTTATGCGGAAGACACAGCTGATGACGATAGCAGGTAACTAATGTTAACTTCAGATAACTATCTAATGGAACAGTAAATATGAATGCAGCAGTTAAGTATGATGTTAAAAGCAGTAAATCACACAAGCACTTATAGTGGTTTCAGAGGTGGGGTAATCCTCTACTAGTCCACTTTTCTCCAAACTAGTTGGAGATGAATTCTCTATAACTTTCAACCAGTAATAAACGTAACAATGATTCACTCAGTTACAATAGCTTCCAACCGGTGGAATCGCATGGCCGTTGCAACTCCCTTTGACTGCCTAGCACCTCTTGATCGAAAATCCATAGATACCTCAACAACTCTCGAGCTGTCTATCACCTTACAATCAAGAACCCGTGGATGCCTTATCAGTAGCGCAACTTCTGAAATCCTCGTTCACAGAAGTACCCCGAACTCAAACTTTAGAGACAAGAGTTTTTGTCTTCTCCGACCAAAGAACTTCTCAGAATATAATTGTTTCAAGCTTTGCTCTTCACGATGCTATTATTTACTTTGATAGCTTTGATTGCCTTGAATACTTTGATTGCTTGAGTGTTGTTCGCATCGTACATTGTTCAATTCAAATCTTCAGATATTTATAGTACGATCTTTTAAGCTTTCTTCATAGCCGTTTCACTATTGTAACAAATCCGTTCGTTAGAGAGTGGACTTCTTTGTTCATCTTATCAATCCATTGCAAAGCTGGATTCCCTTTTCAGTTCCAACTGTTTGGAAGACTTTTTTGTAATAGCGCGTATTTTTTGATTTGAGTAATCATAAAGTCTTCAGAATGTGGATCTCGATGAATTTAATTCCTTGCTTTCCGGGAATCTTTCGGCTTGTCTCCTCACATCCGTATGTGACTTTCCATAATTGTTGACTTTTCAACGCTTGCTCATGTGGACTGAGTTACTTGGATGATATCGTGACTGAGAACTTATCTGATATCTCTTGGTCAAACTGTCGGATGTGCAGTCAACCTTCTCTAATGAAAGACTTCTCTGATATAGCTTCTCTGAGATAAAGTTCTCTGTCCTGATAAATCTTCTCTGCTCTAACAATCTAACTGAAGTCTTCTGACCTGATGAATGTTCACTGATCTGATGGTCAAACTTCAGCTGGCGTTTGTGTTGACTTGATATCGTCTGATATCTTGACTGCAAATTGGTTTTGGTCAATCTTCTCTGATATTCCTGTTGACCAACATTTGTTTGATTTATCGTCTTCTTTAGCTTTTGACTGTAGCTTTAGATTGGTCAAACCTCTCTGATGTTTTGCGTTGACCAAGACTTATCTGAAAAATTGACTTGCCTTATAACTTCTCTGATAAGTGGCAGTTCCATACTTAGATGATTTTTCTACTGATTAACACTTTGTAACATCCCAAACTAGACGGATATTACAGTGCCGTGGACCCCCGACTGAGACCCGCCAGGCGAATGAAAATTTATGAATTAAATAATATAATTGTAGTACCGAACCACATTATATCATTCATCACTACGACAAGGAGTTCCATTACACACATCCAAGATAATACCGAATACATGCATATTTTATATGAAGATAAAATACACAACACTGAATGAAACGGAGTATCCAAATGGACAACTGCAGCGGAAAATAAAATGACAACAACATGAATGACTGAAAGGATTGGGGCCCCCTACTAGTATCACTGGGACTGCTCGCCGTCAACGTTCTCTTCTCGTTCCTTTGCCTTGCCATGACCTGAAAACAATATCCCCCAACGAGGTCAGTTACACAGAACAACAATCCTCAAGGGTTGAATATACACAATCATGATATATCTCAATTATGAATTATCCTTAGTTATGAATTTAAGCTGAAGAGGAGCATCATAGTACGCCCGCAATGTTCTGTGCAAGTGTACAAGACGAATTCCCGGACACACCCATCCTTGTACCTAATTAGTCTCACGGAGGTAAATATTACCGTGTGAACAGTCCAATGTATCGGTGAACCCAACACATGACTATCGTGTGCCCGACTAAAAATTCCACACATCCGCACCCGGACACACAATATGAACCTAGAAGGTCATATGAACGAGAATGACCATAATGAATATCAATGAATTATAATCCGACAAAGTCAAGAATGACTTACCGAGATGAAAATGATAGTGAAGTGAATGATAGCCCAATGAAATGATTGGAACCGTCGTTCCTCGTGAATGAAGTGATTATTCGACAATTACAAGTCTCAATACGGTTAATACATTATGAATGAGTTATGATTATGAATGAACAACAACAAAAGGAATGAATATCCTTTTAACTGAGTAAGAATTAACTTACACAACACCGGTGAACAATGTCCTTCCATGAACAAACATCCCAAATGAAATGTCGGTCGCTCAAACAACCTTGAATAACACAAACACCAACAATCCGTTCAACATACGAATCAAACACGAATATAACGAACTCAAAATATCGATATGACTAAACCAAGTTCACTAGGGCATTATATCGAACAAGTTGTAACCAATCTTCGATTGTTTACAATCAATCATCAATTATACCAATATCGAATCCCCAAGGAGTGTTTCAAAGTGACAAAATATCTTAAATACAATCAAAAATACAATATGAATATCCAAATTCGTGATTTCAACAACAACTAATCGAAAACCCCCAAAACCAACTCAATATTCAAACTGTTCTTGAATAACCTTTCAATAATCCAATAAAAATTCATACACACTCGTAATCATACGTACATCTCTTCATACAACATGATTATAACGTCCAAAACATCATATCTCAACACAAAATAGAAATCCAAGATGTTTGAAGAATATTACCTTTGAAGATCCAAGTACTTTGATCCGATGAACACGCGTTAGATCAACTATCCGAGCTTCACAACCGAATGAAGATGATGAAAACTGAGTACTCAAGTGATTTATGATGAAAAATCTCTCCCACCAACCCTCTCTCTCGGAACCAAGGTGAAGAAGTGGTGAAATGAGAAAAAACTCGTCGGTCCACTTAAATAGGTCGCAGGGACGCATGGCCAAAACCGCACGATCAGGTGTCCGTGCGTCCGGTCGTGCGTGAAGCTTCTGCCGGCCATTGCTCTAGCGCACGAGCGCCGTGCACAAGCAGTAACTCGTGCGGCCTGCTTGTGCGGCCCTGACTCAAATGCTGGGCCTCCTGCCCGGTCCAGCTGCAACACACGAGCACCACGCCCGAGCAGTTGCTCGTGTGGCCTGCTCGTGCGGCCCTGACTCAACCGCTGGGTCTCCTGCCCAGTCCAGCCGCAACATACGAGCACCATGCCCGAGCAGTTGCTCGTGTGGCCTGCTCGTGCGGCCCTGGCTCGGCCGCTGCTCAGCCTATAACGATGCACCGAGTACAAAAATCACAGAATTCGAGAAGTACGGGGGCAAAAGCACGAGTATTACAAATATTACGCCGAACGGTGAATACAATTGAATGAGTATGAATGATGAGTGAGTATTAATGAATGAAAATTACTGAGTGACAATCACTGATTGATAATTACTGAATAATAATGACTGAATTACAACCGGGTATTACATACTCCCCCCTTAAAAAGAGTTTCGTCCTCGAAACTAAGGGTCAAACAACTCGGGATAACTATCTCGCATACTATCTTTGGTTTCCCATGTAGCCTCTTCGACTCCGTGTCTAGACCACTGAATCTGGACCAAAGGAATCGTCTGGTTCCTCAACTGCTTGATTCGCCACTCTAAAACTCGTATAGGACGCTCCTCATATGAATGATCATCTGCGATCTCGATTTCGTCGAACTGAAGTATGTGACTCGGGTCGGCAACATATTTCTGCAACTGAGAGATGTGAAAAACATTATGAATTCGGCTCAACGTCGGAGGTAAGGCCAGTCGATAAGCTAACTCGCCTACTCGATCCAAAATCTCAAACGGTCCAATGAATCTCGGACTCAACTTCCCCCATTTCCCGAAACGGAAGATACCTCGACTCGGGGATACCTTGACCAAAATGTGGTCACCCGCCTCGAACTCTAATGGCCGACGACGATTATCTGCATATGATTTCTGTTGACTCTGATTGGTCAACAAACGACTCCTGATCAAAGCTACCTTCTCACGGGCGGCTATAAGCATATCGGGCTCGGTGCCGATTAATTCTGATAAGTTATCCCAACACAAAGGAGATCGACAACGACGACCATATAAGGCCTCGTAAGGTGCCATCTTAATCGAAGCATGCCAACTATTATTGTACGTGAACTCGATCAACAGTAGTTGGGCTTCCCAATCATCTTTCCAATCGAGAACACATGCCCTCAACATGTCCTCCAAAGTCTGAATAGTCCTCTCCGATTGTCCGTCGGACTGAGGATGAAAAGCTGTACCGAGATTAAGCTGAGTTCCCATAGAACGATGAACTGATTTCCAAAAATGTGACACAAATCGTCCGTCACGATCGGAAATGATACTCTTAGGAGTACCGTGCAATCTCACTATCTCTTTGATGAACAACTGGGCCAGTCTCTCGGGACCCCACATATTCCTAATCTCAAGGAAATGAGCTCACTTAGTTAGGCGATCCATAATTACCCAAATTGTATTCATGCCACGACGACTCGTCGGCAAACTCGTGATGAATTCCATTGAAATATCCTCCCACTTCCACTCTGGAATAGGAAGAGGTTTCAGCATAATCGCCGGTCGCTGATGCTCTATCTTGACTTGCTGACAGGTCAAACATCTTGAAACAAATTCCGTGACTTCTCGCTTCATATTACTCCACTAGTAATTTTGTTTCAAGTCCTTGTACATCTTGCTAGACCCCGGATGAATGGAATAAGGGGTAGCATGAGCTTCTCTCAAAATTGAGTTTTTCAACTCGTCCTTCGCCGGTACGCATAACCGATTCTTAAATCGCAAAAGTCCATCCTCGTGGACCACAAATCCAGGGGCTTTCCCCTGAGCCACATCCTCACGGATGCGCAACAATGATGGGTCTGAATCCTGATTCACTCTGATTGCCTCCTCAAGTGGCAATGAAATCTCTAACATGCAAAGTTGTCCTTGAACTCGCCGAATCCAGACCTGGATCTCGGGTCTAAGAAATTCCTGCTGAAGCTCCTTCTGAACTATTAAACGAGCAAGCATTTGCTCCTGAACGGACTTACGACTCAAGGCATCGGCAACCACGTTTGCCTTACTCGGGTGGTACAGGATCTCGATATCATAATCTTTGATTAGTTCCAACCACCGCCTCTGTCGCATATTTAACTCCTTCTGAGTAAATATATACTTCAAACTCTTATGATCAGTAAATATCTGACAGGTAACGCCATAAAGGTAATGACGCCAAATCTTCAACGTGAAAACCACGGCTGCTAGCTCCAGGTCGTGGGTCGGATAATTAACCTCGTAAGGTCTCAATTGCCATGAGGCATAGGCAATAAGCTTCCCATTCTGCATTAATACACATCCAAGACCGTGTCCGGACGCATCACTATAAACCACGAATCCTTCCGTCCCTTGCGGTAAGGAAAGGACAGGTGCTGAAATTAACCGGCTCTTGAGTTCCTCAAAACTCCGCTGACACACGTCGGACCACGTATATTTCTTATCCTTTCTCAAAAGGTTCATCATTGGTTGAGCGATTTTAGAAAATCCTTCCACAAACCGCCGATAATAACCGGCTAATCCGAGAAAGCTTCGGATTTCTTAACATTCTTCGGAGGTAACCAATCTCGGATAGCCTCCGTCTTCTGAGGGTCAACACGCACACCGTCTGATGAAATTACATGTCCAAGAAATGTCACCTCGGACATCCAGAACTCACACATGGAAAACTTTCCATAAAGTTGCTCTCGTCTCAACACGTCGAGCACCTGATGAAGGTGAAACTCGTGCTCCTCCCGGTCACGAGAATAAATTAAAATGTCATCAATGAAGACAACCACAAACTGATCCAAAAATTCGATAAAAACCCGATTCATTAATTCCATGAATACCGCAGTGCATTAGTTAACCCAAACGGCATTACCACAAACTCATAATGACCATAGCGTGTTCGGAATGTCGTCCTTGCGATATCCGACTCTCGAATTCGCAACTGATGATATCCAGACCTTAAGTCGATCTTAGAAAATACTGAATCTCCCTGAAGTTGATCCAAAAGATCATCTATACGGGGTAGAGGATACTTATTCTTGATTGTCACCCGGTTCAATTCCCGGTAATCAATGCACAAGCGGAACGAACCATCCTTCTTCTTGACAAATAACACAGGTGCTCCCCACGGGGACGCACTCAGTCGAATACAACCCTTCTCGGTCAATTCCTCTAATTGATTCTTCAACTCCTACATTTCGGTCGGGGCCATCCGGTACGGTGCCTTCGATATTGGGGATGTACCGGGCTCCAACTCAATTGTGAATTCCACATCTCTCTGTGGAGGCAAACCAGGTAACTCGTCTGGAAAAACATCGGCATAATCTCTCACCACCGGAATATCCTCCAATATTATTGATGATTTCTCGGTTTTGGTCATATAGCACCAATAACCAACACACCCCTGACTGAGTAATTTCACTGCTTTCATCAAGTTGATGACTCTCCCGGAACAACTGGGATTACCTACCTGAAATACACACTCAACTCCATTGTCTGAAATGATAGTGACCATATGCTTACGGATACTAATGACGGCATCGTGACGATCCATCCAATCAATACCCAGGATGACGTCGTCTCTCGGAAAATCTACCACGATTAGGTCGGCTAACTATTCACGCCCATGAAGCTGAATCGGACAATCCTTAATCTCACGATTCCCGATAATTCTTCTACCATTAGGTAGACTAATGACATAAGACTCACAACTAGTAGCACTACCCAAACGTAGTCTACTCAAACATGACTCGGAAATGAATGAATGCGATGCACTAGTATCAAAATGGTACACACAGGTTGAGATAGAATATCGAGTGTACCTGTGATCATCCGGGCCTCCGGATCATCGGTATTCTTCATCTCATAAATTTGGGGCTTGCCGGCCCCCGAACCGGACGCTCCCATCTGATAGCTCTTTGCTCTGCCTTTGTTTGCTCCCGTCGTCTTGAACGACGCAGACTGAGTGGCCTAATTATGAACAGCTGACTGCTTCGGGGCCTGAGATGACGCCGGAGTAGGTTTGGAGTCCCTTCGGCAAAAACGGGCCTTATGCCCAGCAATCCCACAGTTATGGCATGTGATAGTCTGCCTCGGACACTTGGTACTGATATGACCAAGTTCTCCACAGTTGAAACAGGTGATGGCCGAACTGTCCACTCGGGAATGCGATTCCGCCGGTCTGGGTGCCACAGGAGGTCGCTTAGAGAGAGTAGAACCCACACGAGGCTTCTTGAAGGTTGTCTGACCGCCTTCAGACTGAGTACGATTCTTTGACTTCTTGCTAGCAGATGAAGGTTGCTGCTTAGCAATCTCCTTAGCAGTAAGCTCATAAGTAAGAGTTTTCTCAATGAATTCGGCCAGAGTGGTGCAATTGTGATTAAGCAACTGCATCCGCATACGGGGTTTCAGCCTCTTGCTGAAATACTTAATCTTATCCGCCTCGGAGTGAATGATAGATGAGGCGAACGGAAGAAGTTCTTGAAATTTCTCGGAGATGGCGAGAACATCCTCGTCTGCTGAGGGGTCGGGAGTGAGTAATTCTGATAGTTTGGCCTCTCTGGGTGGGGCCGGATAATACCTCTCCATCATGAGAGTCTTGAATTGATCCCAAGTACATGATCCGTCGGTGGGCTTCAACGACAACCACCATGAATGAGCGCTCTTACCCAGATAGTAAGCCGCAACTGAAACTTTATGTCCTTCGGGACACTCTACCATAGCAAATAACTTCTCGAAATGTTCGAGCCAATGAACTATATCCGCCGGTTCATATGAACCCTCAAAAGTAGGTGGCCTTTGGTGAGAGATGTCGCCAATAATACTGCATACACCCCTCTATTGCCCCTGAGGTGGCAGCGGAGGAGCCTGCTGATTCTGAGCTGTTGAGTTCTGCATCGTCTCCATGAGGCGTGCCATCTGAGTCATCTAGGCCATCATGCCCTGCATAAAAGCGAGTGGGTCAACCCGAACACCTTCTTATTGAGCCGTGTCCCGGGTACGACTCACTGATAGTGAATGATCATTTCTGGGTGAATGAGTGGCAGCGTCGCTTCTCGATGAGTTAGCATTATTCCTCGCATTCGCGCGTGTATTCACACGAACTCTCGGGTTTCGGCCCGCACCGCGGCCTCTTCCCCCACGTCCTCTGCCAGCTCTTTCCATACTGAAGTGGAAAGTCATATGATAATTATATATCTCGCATGAATATCACATTATGATTATATTATGAAATGATGAAAATGAGCATACGCGCTCAAATACAATGATTACATGAATGATCAACTGAAATGACGTGATTATCTGATGAAATTCTTGAAATGATTGTCTTGAACAAGTTAACAAGATTAATGATATGATCCTCAAGATCAACAACTGAACAATGAAATGAACTGAGTGATTAATGAATTAACATGATCGACTTGATCAAAAATAAAAATGATGAAAGAGGATTGTTGACTGTTGAATGATGAATGAGTGATTATTATTGCCCGAAATTATACCATGGTGTTAGAAATCTTACAGTTCTTGGTCTGAGGGGCTCGGCATTTGCACAGGTCACACATGACGCGAAAGTCCAATGATACTAGTCCGATGACGATGATTTCAAATGAGACATGACTCGGAAGGTAGTATTCAAAACCACGCTCCGATACCAACTCTGTAACACCCCAAACTAGATGGATATTACAGTGTCGTGGACCCCCGACTGGGACCCACCAGGCGAATGAAAATTTATGAATTAAATAATATAATTATAGTACCGAACCACATTATATCATTCATAACTCCAATAAGGAGTTCCATTACACACACCCAAGATAATACCGAATACATGCATATTTTATATGAAGATAAAATACACAACACTGAATGAAACGGAGTATCCAAATGGACAACCGCAGCGGAAAATAAAATGACAACAACATGAATGACTGAAAGGATTGGGGCCCCCTACTAGTATCACTGGGACTCCTCGCCGTCAAAGTTCTCTTCCCGTGCCTTTGCCTTGCCATGACCTGAAAACAATATCCCCCAACGGGGTCAGTTACACAGAACAACAATCCTCAAGGGTTGAATATATACAATCATGATATATCTCAATTATGAATTATCCTTAGTTATGAATTTAAGCTGAAGAGGAGCATCATAGTACGCCCGTAATGTTCTGTGCAAGTGTACAAGACGAGTGTCCGGACACACCCGTCCTTGTACCTAATTAGTCTCATGGAGGTAAACGTCACTACGCCATAGATGACCTACGGCAACGGATTTTGTTAGTGTTGCGCTCAAAAATATTGTAGTAGCTCTAAAAATTTTACCTGCTGCAACATTGCTTTTTTGATGTTGTTGTATATGTTTACAAAGTGTTGCCTTAGTAGCAAAGTATTACATGCTATAACATTTTATGACACAGTGCTGCCGTGGATGTACTATTTAAAAAAAACTTCATTTTTTATGTAAAATTAAAATTAAATAATCTTTTATATATTAATATTAAAAATTATATTACATTTTATATTAAAAATTATAATATATACATATTATTTTATGAATTATATTATATCAAATGTGGAATATATTGAATATTAATATATTTTGTTATATATTAATATTAAAAATTATATTACATTATATATTAAAAATTATAATACATATATATTATTTTATGAATTATATTATATTAAATGAGCAATATATTGAATATTAATATATTTTGTTATATATTAATATTAAAAATTATATTACATTATATATTAAAAATTATAATACATACATATTATTTTATAAATTATATTATATCAAATGTGGAATATATTGAATATTAATATATTTTGTTATATATTAATATTAAAAATTATATTATATTATATATTAAAAATTATAATACATACATATTATTTTATGAATTATATTATATCAAATGTGGAATATATTGAATATTAATATATTTTGTTATATATTAATATTAAAAATTAAATTACATTATATATTAAAAATTATAATACATACATATTATTTTATGAATTATATTATATTAAATGTGCAATATATTGAATATTAATATATATTGTTATATATTAATATTAAAAATTATATTACATTATATATTAAAAATTATAATACATACATATTATTTTATGAATTATATTATATCAAATGTGGAATATATTGAATATTAATATATTTTGTTATATATTAATATTAAAAATTATATTACATTATATATTAAAAATTAAAATACATACATATTATTTTATGAATTATATTATATCAAATGTGGAATATATTGAATATTAATATATTTTATTATATATTAATATTAAATATTATATTACATTATATATAAAAAAATATAATACATATATATTATTTTATGAATTATATTATATCAAATGTGGAATATATTGAATATTAATATATTTTGTTATATATTAATATTAAAAATTATATTACATTATATATTAAAAATTATAATACATACATATTATTTTATGAATTATATTATATTAAATGTGCAATATATTGAATATTAATATATTTTGTTATATATTAATATTAAAAATTATATTACATTATATATTAAAAATTATAATACATACATATTATTTTATGAATTATCTTATATCAAATGTGGAATATATTGAATATTAATATATTTTGTTATATATTAATATTAAAACTTTTATTACATTATATATTAAAAATTATAATACATACATATTATTTTATGAATTATATTATATGAAATGCGCAATATATTGAATATTAATATATTTTGTTATATATAAATATTAAAAATTATATTACATTATATATTAAAAATTATAATACATACATATTATTTTATGAATTATATTATATTAAATGTGCAATATATTGAATATTAATATATTTTGTTATATATTAATATTAAAAATTATATTACATTATATATTAAAAATTATAATACATACATATTATTTTATGAATTATATTATATCAAATGTTGAATATATTGAATATTAATATATTTTGTTATATATTAATATTAAAAATTATATTACATTATATATTAAAAATTATAATACATACATATTATTTTATGAATTATATTTTATTAAATGTGCAATATATTGAATATTAATATATTTTGTTATATATTAATATTAAAAATTATATTACATTATATATTAAAAATTATAATACATACATATTTTTTATTGAATTATATTATATCAACTGTGAAATATATTGAATATTAATATATTTTGTTATATATTAATATTAAAAATTATATTACATTATATATTAAAAATTATAATACATACATATTATTCAAAAGGAGTGGTGTTGCTGTAGGTGACATAAATGTTGCTATAGGGACTTACGACAGCGGTGAAAAGTGCAACACCAAAAAAGTGTTGCCGTTTTAATTTTTTTTTTGTCTAGAGCAACGATTTTTTGGGTTCTTGCAACATTTAGTAGGAGTTGCCGTAGGCCATCTATGGCGTAGTGCGTTACCGTGTGCACAGTCCAATGTATCGGTGAACCCAACACATGACTATCGTGTGCCCGACTAAAAATTCCACACATCCGCACCCGGACACGCAATATGAACCCAGAAGGTCATACGAACGAGAATGACCATAATGAATATCAATGAATAATAATCCGACAAAGTCAATAATGACTCACCGAGATGAAAATGATAGTGAAGTGAATGATAGCCCAATGAAATGATTGGAACAGTCGTTCCTCGTGAATGAAGTGATTATTCGACAATTACAAGTATCAATACGGTTAATACATTATGAATGAGTTATGATTATGAATGAACAACAACAAAAGGAATGAATATCCTTTTAACTGAGTAAGAATTAACTTACACAACACCGGTGAACAATGTCCTTCCATGAACAAACGTCCTAAATGAAATAAAAAAATAATTTCAATTTATTAAAAAAAATTATTTAAAAAAATAAATAAATTTAGTAGTGCAGTCTTATGGTAACAAAAGGAGTGGTGTTGCTGTAGGTGACATAAATGTTGCTATAGGGACTTACGACAGCGGTGAAAAGTGCAACACCAAAAAAGTGTTGCCGTTTTAATTTTTTTTTGTCTACAGCAACGATTTTTTGGGTTCTTGCAACATTTAGTAGGAGTTGCCGTAGGCCATCTATGGCGTAGTGCGTTACCGTGTGCACAGTCCAATGTATCGGTGAACCCAACACATGACTATCGTGTGCCCGACTAAAAATTCCACACATCCGCACCCGGACACGCAATATGAACCCAAAAGGTCATACGAACGAGAATGACCATAATGAATATCAATGAATAATAATCCGACAAAGTCAATAATGACTCACCGAGATGAAAATGATAGTGAAGTGAATGATAGCCCAATGAAATGATTGGAACAGTCGTTCCTCGTGAATGAAGTGATTATTCGACAATTACAAGTATCAATACGGTTAATACATTATGAATGAGTTATGATTATGAATGAACAACAACAAAAGGAATGAATATCCTTTTAACTGAGTAAGAATTAACTTACACAACACCGGTGAACAATGTCCTTCCATGAACAAACGTCCTAAATGAAATGTTGGTCGCTCGAACAACCTTGAATAACACAAACACCAACAATCCGTTCAATATACGAATCAAACACGAATATAACGAACTCAAAACGTCGATACGACTAAACCAAGTTAATTGGGGCATTATATCGAACACATTGTAACCAATCTTCGATTGTTTACAATCAATCCTCAATTATACCAATATCGAATCCCAAAGGAGTGTTTCAAACCGACAAAACATATTCAATACAATCAAAAATCCAATATAAATATCTAAATTCGTGATTTCAACAACAACTAATCGAAAACTCCCAAATCCAACTCAATATTCAAAGTGTTCTTGAATAACCTTTTAATAATACAATGAATATTCATACACACTCGTAATCATATGTACATCTCTTCATACAACATGATTATAGCGTCCAAAACATCATATCTCAACACAAAATCGAAATCCAAGATGTTTGAAGAATATTACCTTTGAAGATCCAAGTACTTTGATCCGATGAACACGTGTTAGATCGACTATCCGACCTTCACAACCAAATGAAGATGATGAAAACTGAGTACTCAAGTGATTGATGATGGAAAATATCTCCCACCAACCCTCTCTCTCGGAACCAAGGTGAAGAAGTGGTGAAATGAGAAAAAAACTCGTCGGTCCACTTAAATAGGTCGCAGGGACACACGACCAAAACCGCACGATCAGGTGTCCGTGCTTCCGGTCGTGCGTGAAGATTCTGCCGGCCACTGCTCTAGCGCACGAGCGCCACGCATGAGCAGTAACTCGTGCGGCCTGCTCGTGCAGCCCTGACTCAAACGTTGGGCCTCCTGCCCAGTCCAGCCGTAACACACGAGCACCACGCCCGAGCAGTTGCTCGTGTGGCCTGCTCGTGCGGCCCTGGCTCGGCCGCTGTTCAGCCTATAACGATGCACCAAGTAAAAAAATCACAGAATTCGAGAAGTACGGGGGCAAAAGCACGAGTATTACAAATATTACGCCGAACGGTGAACACAATTGAATGATTATGAATGATGAGTGATTATTAATGAATGAAAATTACTAAGTGACAATCACTGATTGATAATTACTGAATAATAATGACTGAATTACAACCGGGTATTACACACTTGATTAAGACTTAGCCTAAATTTTAAGGCCTATAGAAGATACTCATCTGGTTCTTCTTTACAAGTTGTCAAGTACTTAAAACATACATTTGAATAATCAATTAATACAGGGATAACATCATAAAAATCTAACAATTATTCCTAACAGCGCCTACAGGAGGAGGCCTCCAACCCAGATACGGAAAGGAAGTCCTTGAGCCTGATGCTGAATCACGTTCCGACTTGCTGTGGCATCCAGCAATCCCCGGCGGCCAAGAAGATTTTGGCTGGGAAGTTCTTGGGTGTCTCCAAGCCCACCTTGTACAACAAAGCCACACTGCTTGCCACATGGCATATCCTTTTTCTATACGAATTTCGACTGATCCAAGAGATGTCAGCGGTCACTCCTTCAAGGCCAAAGCCGATGAAAGCAAGAAGAAGCCTGTTAGTAAGAAAAGGGCAATTCCCGACAGCAGATGTCCAGCAACTGTCGAGAAAAAGAAGAAAAGGTAAAAGATCAAGAAGCCTTCAAAGTCGAAATTTATTCCTACCGCACCTCAGTCGACTACAGTGGCCATGAGGCAGTTCCGCCTAGTGCACCCTCAACTACAGAGTTTTCCCTTAGGAACCCACTCTTAGGCAAGAATCACTCGCTGCTCCCACAGCAGATCCTGAGCATGTTGTGGCTTTGATGGATACCCTGATGTTTGCAAAGTTGGAAGAAGTAGGCGAATCGACTGCCCGAAAGGAGCCAACAACCACTTCTCCTCACAAAGTCCATGTTTGGAATAGTGCCCTAGGATATTCGACGTGCATAGATTTGTAATTATCACATTTAAATAAAGTTATTGGATAACATCTATTTCTCGTTGATTATTATAATATGTACATGTTTTAATATTGTAATAATCGAATAATAGTTATTCATGAATAATAAGATTATACATATATCCCTGGTCCAATTACGTGGAGTGGAGACTCAAGTGGTTAATATACTAGTATAAGTTTGATTGATAATCATTGGATGATCATGCGCATGGTACTGGTCAAACTTGTGGGTATTGGTTTGAGAACGCAATAATGGACAGACCCGCATTAAGGTCACTGCATGGAAATATCATAATTGAATCTCAATATAAGAGTATGTCAATAAATCCCTGAACCTGAGATTCTCATAGGCGCGTGCTTGCGAGTATGGCCAGACGTTACGATTTGACCATAAGGTTATCTAATCGGGTAGGTCTGGAGAGGGCTCCGAGAATCGTCACTTGCGCGTGCGATGTCAAGATAACTTATGGGTGTGTTTGAGTTTATTTTTGATTAGCTAATCTGGGTGGGACCCTTCGGGCCATGGAGACGTTTTGACTGTTGATTTGATATCTCTAAATTGTTTATGTTTGAATCTTAAATCCCGATTATATTGGTGAATATGGTTTTGGTTTTGAGGTTTGGGTTGAGAATAAAATCATTGGTATGATTTTGAAAGAAAACCTTTTTGCAAAGGAAAAACATTCATATTTCATAATTTTACACTGAGACTCCCGAAGTCTCTAAATAATCTCTTAAAGAGATTTCTGGAGGGATCCACATGACTTGTTTTAAAGGAAATAATTTTCAAAAGTCTTTAGACTCGGGGATCGTGTTAATACCTTGTCGAAAGGTTACTTTCATAACGGTTTTATTCTTGATGTATAATTGTATAGCTTGGTTACTTGCTAGCGATTTCCATCGCTAACCCCTCGTTGGGGGATTATGTTATGTTTTTCAGGTTTTTCGATTTGGGAGAGAGCAACCACAGGATCGGCATGGCGGATGATGTAAAGCAGCGATACTAGTCACGGTTGTAGTCGGTTGTCCGTCAGTGATCTTTTGGTCCGAGTATTTATTTCTAGTTCTTTGTCATCCTTAAGAGGATGGACATGTTGTGTAAATTGTGATCGAGTTGTATTTTCGGTTATCAGTTGTACTTCTGTGTCGTATTTTGAGACACCTAATCGGTCTATGGTTTTATGTTTTGGTCGAATTGTCCACGTGTGGGTTTGTTTTGTGGTGTCTTGCCTGGTAGGTCCTTGCGGAAAGGATCTACAGCGTGTAATGTCCCTAAGCGGATTGGGGGTGTTACAATTACATACGTTAACTAGATGACATTACGTACGTAATGCTCTTTACGTATGTAAACCCTTGAGTGTTAGCGTACGTTAAACGCAATCATGTGTTATAAATTAACACCTCCTCTTTCATTTCCCTCGGCCTAAACACTTGAGTAGCCTCCTAAAAACCTTCCCCAGGCCCCCTTAGACGATTCTTAGCCTTTTAAACACTTGTATTGACATAGAGGAGAGGATTACTCAACCTCCGGAGAAGGTTATCAAGGTCGATCACTCCATTCTTCATTCCTCCTCGTTGTTCTTTGTTGGTTCGTCATCGTTCTTCATTGTTCTTCGTCTATTAAGGTAAGTTTAGCAAATCCTTGAAGTTATTTTTCGGTGGTGTTGTTATGACAATTGGATTACGGGTATTTGGATAGCTTTGTCGCTTAACTTTCATAGACAATCAAACCTGATAAACTTGTAGTAATCAAACTATCATTGTAAGTATATTTTATTCTCGAACCATTGATTCATGTATCTTGTGGTAATAATCATATACGAATTTCACATTCCAAATTGACCTTGGAAACATCAACCTTAACGAATCAATTGTAGGAGAAATTGTGTTAGGAATCCTATCATTGTATGCTAAATTCGTTGAAACCCACCTTGATAGTATAATTATCAAACATTAATTCAACTAGGTGGAATCGAGCTTGATAGTATTACCATCATTAAGAATCGACCGTTGAAATCATTGTGTAAAATGGTAACCCACCTAATTGAGAACTTGGAGTAGAGAATTGAATTAGTAGATAATGGAATTCGATTTTACTATAGTTGATTGTTGACAACCGAAGCAATGTTGGGGATAATCTTGTTAAGCAAATTGTTATAACAATCGATAATCAAATAATTGAACAATGTGATAATGCGTGTTGCTAGTGAGCTTAGAATCATGATATTAACTTTTCAAAATCGAACTAAGTTAAGAATTCGGTTAGGAAAGGGAAATGGAAGCTAGTTTTATTCACCGTTATCCTTACGAAATGTTATCAAGGAATATGTGATTAGGTTGAACTTGATCGGTCGTGGAAGTTCAAATTGTTGTAAGGCACTTACCGTCGGAATTAAGGCAAGTTAAACCTTCCTCGGATTATGTTTAATTTATTTACAATATTCAGAAAATATGAATGTGCCATTCCGTGATGAATGCCTAACGATTATCTTTCTCTAGAAACTGTGTTATGAATGGGCCGATGTGTTGGGGGTAAAACCTGAATGGTACCTGTGTGGTAATGTGTTGAGAGATAAGACCTAAAATGGCACCCACGTTCCGGAGTATTTCCATGTAGATACTTCCGTGAACCTTGGTCGCGACCTTGGTGTTTATGTGCTAAAATAGAAAGACAATGTCGGCTATACTGTGGATTATCATCTATATATTATGTGGTATGTGTAATATCCGCAATTTCGATTTTCCGGTAATTTTCTTTTTGTGGCGGAAGTCCATTTTGACGACTCGCTCATCACCGTATCGTCATTCTGAGAATGATTAATTCTGCACTTTTTGTCATCCGAGTTCGTTTCGTTATCGTTTTGTTGAGATCCGTGTTTTTAAGCGGCTTTTCCGCACTTGAGTTCGATTCTTGCGAATCTCGTCCGAAACTGTTGTTTCGAGTTTCTCGTAAGTTCATTTAATGTTATTATTCATGTTGTGAGCTTTGGCTTGGTGTTTCGATCGTGTATCGTGTATTTCGGACGTTTTGGGCCATTTTCGTAATTTCCCAAAGTTTGGGGTAATTACTTTTCGTTGTCGAATTTCGAGCCTTCGGATGGTCGGAATCGTGTGTTATCTTAGCGCTTGGATTCGTCTTTGCGAGTACGTCGTAACCATATCTTCGATTCGTATTCAGGTTTGGGTTTCGGGGTCGTCGGGCCGTCAGAGTGGCCACGGCCGGAGCCGGGCCTGGCCTGGCCGAGTTACGGCCGTAAGGTGCCGGTTACGGCCGTACGTGCTCGGCAGGCATGGCCTGACGAATGCCAGTTATGGCTGTAAGGGCCGAGAGTTACGGCCGTACGGGCGCTGGGCATCTTCCGGACGAAGGCCGGTTACGGCCGTAATGTGTGCCAGTTACGGCCGTAAGTGTCCGACAGGTGCTGGGCAGATTTTTTCATGAATGCCGGTTACGGCCGTATGGCCTGCCGAGTACGGCCGTAAAGGCCGAGTTACGGCCGTAAGGCACTGCCGGTTACGGTCGTAACCCTGCCGGCTATATATAGCCTGGGCTCGGCCAGACCTTCATTTCTCACCCTTTTTCCTCGTTTTTCGGCGGCTGGCGACGGGAGGCTCGGGAAATCGAGTTCTTGGCCGATTCTAATAAATTTCAAGACGTTTTGGAAGATTCTTGTTGATTATATCATCCTCCAATCCGTGTTCTTCGTCGAATGAAGGTATATTTCTTAATTTTCCTCCAAGTTGACGTTTTGGGGAATTTGTTCTTGATTTCGATTCTAGTCCGATTTTGATGAATCGGTTGATGTTAGTAAACATTATTAATCGTGTTCTATGGATTGTATATCCATATTTTCGATTCGTTCAACCCGATTGATGATTCTTAGGCTCTTGAGGAACTTTGAACATTTAGTGTTCGATTAAATGCCTCAAAGAGTTTCTTTCGGTCGTTATGTTGATTTCGATTGATATTGTGTTATTGAATGAATTGTATTTCATTCAAGGTTGTTCGAGTACTTGTGTTTATCGGAGGACGCCGTTCATTGTTCGTGGAAGGGTTTCATCGCCTTCAGTTGAGGCAAGTTTTATACTTGTACTAGCCAATGAGATTACTGTTATCATATATGTGTATGAATGTGTTGTATCATTCCGAGACTTAGTCTCTTCATAAGTTCATTGATATTAGGGGATCGTTCGATACGATACTCTTCGGCAATTATACCAAATGTTATTATCATTCATTAATGGCCGGTAAGGCATTGCGATATTCGTTGTTAATGTTATTATCGATCACCGGTTCACGGTATCGATGTATCGGTTATTGTTGTTAATATTGATGTCGATCTAGACGTTGTTGTAATCATTGTTATTAATGTTGGCGTCCTGTCATTCATGTTGTATTGGCCGATTGAAGGCATTGTCGTATTCGTTCTCATCTTCGTCGTCGGTAGCCGATTAAAGGTGCCGAGGCTGTTGGGATTCGGTCCAGCATCCTGCCTGCATGGGCTTAAAAAATACGCGAGGCACGACTTGCAATTCGACCTGTGAGATCTGCACTTGAAAGTGGGGGGGGGGGGGGATTGTTGCTTTCGGTTTTCTCGGTACAGCAGGTTCCTTTATGGGACTAGGAGTATCTTCTGATTCAGGAATGTGTTCCACACTCTTGACGAACACAGTACTAGTTTTACCTTTATTCGAACATGAGTTGTATCCTAAGCCACTTTTATCATGAGCATGTTGCCCAGTGCTCAGAATTTCTTCCATTCTTTTGGACGATTTTTCAAAAGACTTCAGAATGGTCTCAAGTTCGGTTTCTCGCTTCTCGAGAGTTGTAATTTTGGTTTGTAGTAGAGCCAAATTATTTGTCTTGCTCTCATTATGAGTTTTAACTGCATTTAGTTCATGAGCAAGTTGATGATTGCTCTCCATGAGTTTTTCAAAATCGACCTTGCCGTTTCACACCAAGAGACATATTTTCATAGTTTATTTTCAAGCAGTCATTTTCATCTTTCAGCTCTAGATTTGTTTATTGAAGTCAGATATTCTCGCTTTTAAAGTCTCATGGGCCTTTTGAATGTTTTTGAATTCATTCATCATATTTTCGAAAGTATGAGATGCATTAGGTGGAATAACCGAGGTTGAACTTACCTCATCGTCCGCTTGTCTTCACCTTCGGAACATCTTTGGCCATAAAGCACATGTATGCTTTATCATCGAACTCATCGTCGATGAATCACTTTCGATGACCACCGAAGACATTCTCACGATTTGATGGTGTGTGGGAGGCTTCGATTCTCCAATCGGGGCCTTGAGCTTGTCTTTCCAAGCACGTCTTCTTTCATCTCTCTCTTGTTGCTCGGCCTCGCAATCTTTGGACTTTGGGATGAGGACATTTGTTTGCATAATGGCACGGTTTCCTGCAGATTATAGCACAGTTAGCATCACTGAGATGATGTTTCGGATTTACCTTGTTGATGTGTTTGGGCACGTAGGAGTCTTTCCAGATCGTTTAATGAACTTTTTGAATTTATGCATTAGAAGCGCCATTTCATCTTGTGACAGGATGTCGTCATTGCCGCCGCTCTTGTGACTGGCCGACGAGCTAGGCATGCCGTGTCGACGGTTCGATACAGAATGAGAGCCGTGACTTTTGAAGGAGATTCTTGACTTTCTCTCTCACAATGTCATACTCAAATGCTTTAAGGTCGAGAAGAGATCAAAAGTGGATATTTCATTAAGATTACAGGATACACGCATAGTTGTGGTCTTAATGTCCCATCTGGGCCGAGAGATCTGAAAATTTTTAAGTTCTTCTCCTTTTGGGTGTAAATTTTGCCCAACGCTTCAAGTTCACCAACAATACCAGAACTGAGGTCAAGTTCCTCAAGTGTTTCCGTTGGTTTCATTTCAAAAGATTCAAATTCTTGAGTAAGTTTTGAAATCTTGTTTTCTTTTGAGCTCGGTTCCCTCACAAATTAACTTGAGTTTATCCTGATTTCTTTGGGTGTTTTGCGGCTCTTTACCTTTGAGAACGTGCCTTTGTCAAGAGTGACAAATAACGCGTTCTTAGCCACGTTCGAGATTGGCTCGCTTCCTTTCATCGGTTGTCCATTGCTCGCGTTCTTTCTCGAGCATTTCGGCATGGGCTTGGCCCTCAATCCTTGCGGTGGATTGACCTTCATGATCTTGATCGGACCATCTGTATAACAAAAATCATCTCTTCGTGCATTCCGCAAGATGAGCTTCCATTCTAATTCTCCAATCGTCAAATTCGTTAATAGAGAACATAGGGACTTTGTTAATCATGGAAGTATCCATACCGATAATATAGGAATGAAAGAAAGCTGTTTTGAAGATAAGTGATTTGAATCGATTCGGTTAAAAGGAATACGTGATTCTTTTTAGAATCAACCGCTCGATACCACTTGTTGGCCACTTAAGTATCTTGGATACGGTTTGGGAAATCGTTTAAACAACAAAGCGTATGGAATCTAAATCGAGTGCGTAGCGGAAGTCTTGGATACGATTAGTTGCCGTGGATACAAAGAACGACGTATTAGGTGTATACTTAATATATCACGGTTATTTCAAACAAGTAAAAGCGTAAGATAAATAACACGGTAATTTAAGTGGTTCGAGGTAAACCCCTCTACGTCCACCGGTCCTCCACACGGGAGTAAAAGTTTATTATATAATTCTGCGTACACAACTACGTAATTATAAACAAACCTATCCTTGTATCGTTCACACAGATTGATACAAAGAATGTCGCTTTCAACCGTTCACACAGTTGGTTAAAGCTTCCTTCTTGACTAGCTTCTTCACACACAGTTCAAGCTTCGTCCTTATTCGTCCCACACAGTCGAATAACTTGTTGAGTTCACACGAGCTCGGTTTTACACAGAGGTAAAAGGTAGGTAACTGGTAAGAACTGACTTTGAATATCACGTTCTTGGTGATGATAGATTCTTGATGTTGAGCACTGTATATCTCTTTCGTTCTAACTTGCAGTATGCTCTGGAGATATGTTTGCTCAGATGATAACTTTGATAGCTTTGAGAGTTATGTTACTTGAGGTCGTTCAGTTCGTGTGTTTTTTTTTGGTTTGGTAACAAATCTTCAATGTCTTCAAGGATATATATAGCCTCTGAAGAAAGTATCCGTTGAGATGTCCGTTTGAATAAGATTTCCTTCAACGGGAATATGACATGATCCGGATTTCGTGGGATTCTGAAGATCTAAAGACTGACAGTATTTAAATACTTTATCCTTGAGTATTTAAATACTTCTTTGTTCAACGGGACTTGACTTGTGTTCTTTCTTGTCCTTTTGTGAACTGTATGGAAGATGACTGTATTTAGGGCATCGAGACAGTTTCCATACTTGATCTTTTTACAAGTCTTCTTGCTGTACAGACGAGCTTCACTGATGCTGATTCGAGGCAGGTTTTCGATATAGGATAAAGCCTTGAATCCTCGATACAGTTTCCTTACTGTATATTTGGCATATATGTCAAAACCTTCTCAATAACAAATAACAATCGATACAGGGATCGGGTATCCCGGCTGATTCGATACAGGGTTATTGTTTTTCCCAACAGAGGCATTCATTGTATCATTGTTATCGATTGGCCGTTCTAAGGCAATCGAGGAGTTCAATTATTCATTATATCATTGTTATCGATTGGCCGTTCTAAGGCAATCGAGGAGTTCAATCATTCATTATATCATTGTTATCGATTGGCCGTTCTAAGGCAATCGAGGAGTTCAATCATTCATTGTCTCATTGTCATCGATTAGCCGTTCCACTACACCAGAATCACGATTTTGTGACTGTCAAAAACTGTCACAAATGGCAAAAACAGTCACAAAAGACTGTCATAAAATCACCAGTCACAAGTTTTTTTGTGACTGTCAAAAACAGTCACAAAACAGTGACAAAACCCCATTTATATGACTTTACAATACCATTTTTCATGGAAGTCACAAATATCATTTATGACTGTCATTAGCAGTCACAAATATCCACTTTTGTGACAGTTATTAGCAGTCACGAATTTCAACTTTCGTGACTTCCATGGACAGTCACAATTATCATTTTTATTGACTGTCTTGTGACTGCTTTTAGAAGTCACAAATGTTGAAAAAAATACAAAAAAAAAAGTAAAACCCCATTTTTATCTGAATGCAACTAATCGTTTTTCACAATGAATTCATAATACAATCCAAACATATTTCTCAAAGTATTCACACAATACTCCAATTAATTTTTACAAGACATTAAAATCACAATGTAATGCTGAAAAATAACACATGTAAAGAAAACTCCTAACCAACCCATTGAAAATATAACAAGTATGGAGTATTAGTTATATATTGAAAAATATCAACAACTAACAAGTTAAACTAATAGAATCATAAGCTTCTTCCGTGGAACAAACAGGTGGAGCAACGCCTCCTAAGACAATGGTTTTAGGTGCACCTTTTGTCTGAACAATAAAATAAAATATATAAATCAGTCATTAACCAAAATAAATAAAGATAAATGGACATGGTCTGAAAGAAGGGTGTGGGGCTAGAAGTTCCCTTACATGTTGGAAATTTCTCATTCGTCCAAGGTCATAACGCCATTTTGGAGTGGTCTTCTTCTCAAAAACCTATATACAAAGACAATAAAAACATCGAATAATCTGCAATTAGAATATGTATTAAGGAAAATAATGAAAACCTCTTTGTATATACAAGTTCAGTAAAGGCATTTCGACTTCCATTATCTCCATTCCAACATAACATTACCGATTAACAAGAACTAAAAGCATGCTATTTGGGGAGAAAATCAAGGGAAATCAAAAGTAGAAGTACTATCAAGTAACTAACATCCATCTGAGAAATGCCTTTGAACTACAACCGAGGCATCAAACACAATTTTAAACTTACACAGAAAGTTGGACTACAAGGACTATCTCTTCACGATATTAAGTCCCTAATTATAAAATACTGATTCCGAATTGACAGCGATATTACACATAATACCTCAATGGTCGTGGTATTGGCAGCATCCCCAAGACAACATTGGGTTAGAAGCCCCAAATCACTCTTGCCATTGCTCAAAGTACTCATTCTCTTGTCATAGTTAGAATACTGGGACTTCCAAATTTAATCACAAACTTCCTTGTACAAGGTATCATGACCATCTGAATGTCAGCCAAAGTACTGAAAAACAATGAATTAAGGCACCTGAAACTAAAAGCAGAGCGGAAAGGAGCAGGTAAGTCTGTCACCGCCTTCAGCGTATACATATCCGTATGTGAACTCATGTCTTGATGAACTGAAAATGGGCAAAATCACCTCGGTCGACTAAGATCACAATTACCTCAGGGAGGTTTTGTTTGTAAGGATATGATAAAGCACAAGGAAGAAAATTATCACAATCACCGTTGGATGCTCAACAAACTCAAATCAAACCTTCCGAGAAAAGTTCCCAATTCGTAACATCACAGTAATACATGATGAAAATATAGACACTATATTAGCCGTAATTCGAAAAGATCAGACTAAAATGTAGCTAGGACATAAATAGCTTACTTCAATAGGCATGTGCGATCACTTTTATAAATGTTGCTAAAAAGGTTGCTAAAGTACACAATCCAGTGGAATAATCTTCAAATACTGATAAGCTGCAGCGAAATAGTAAAATTAAATAAAAAACACCAAATAATCCAGCTACATTATATCCAGACACTGAAAACATAAGAAGAAAATATAAGGCAGTAAATTGCTCAAAGTACTCATTGATTGGGATAGAACAGAACTTTAGTCGCCGTTAAATTAGGATGGAATGGAACTTTAGTCGTCGGCAGCCATTGATCCCCCTGAATAAAACTCCCGACCGCGAACTGAGGGGGTATAATTTCATATATATACAAGTTACATATATATAATTTCAGGTATAATTACCAAAAAAAAACTTGGCAGCAAAGTGAGGGGGTATATATATACAAGTTACATATATATACAACCTATTGAGGGGGTATTTTGTAATTAAGATAAAGCTATGGGTAGCATCGTGATAATCTCAACTGTTTCAGTTATGAGGAAGAAACCTTGATGTATATATCAAACATTCATCTTCCAAGTCCCGAATATGTTTGATCGTTTGCGAAAAGTATCTCAGCAAAGTGCAGGCTCACATTGTAACTCCCTTTTTCCAAACAATAATGGAAATATGTAAGTGAGAGAGGACTAAAACGTGCCGTGGTGTACAATTCGGATAAATTTGTGGCAGCCGTATGTCTGATGGAACGGGTATTCTGATAATTAGGTTCATCCATGAAGTCTCCGGTGCTAACGTAACCCCAATAACTACCACCAGAGTATCTTGTAGAATTATCTCAGGCATCATCATCCCCTTCATAAATTACTCTTTTGTTGCTTTCTTTGACAATCAAATCACCGCCGCCACAATTTACATGTAAAGAACATTTATCTGCTTAAATGAAGGGAAGCAAAAAAATGGGGGGAAATCAAAATTTTGCTTCTTTTTTCTTGTTTTTTTCACTCACAAATCAGTTTTTTCAAGAAAAAAAGAAAAAATAATGACGATATACTTACATCCGGGGCAGGCTACATTCCTATAACATGGAAGGATTCTTTTTCTGTTGAAGATTAAACATAGGAGCAGTTAGAAATGTTAGAATTGTATCAAGAGCAAAAATAACAAAGGCGTCTCACAATGTATTCCCACTTGACGGGCCTTTAAACAAGTTTATGTTTTGGTTCCTAATACAAGGAAAAAATATCAAAAAATTGGAAGTAACGAAAATATTATAGAGAAAATGAAAAATGGACGTCCTAACATGTTTTGTTGGCAAGCAGCTTCCTCAGGGCCTCGTAACGTAAAATTGTTGTAGGAGAGATCACTGCACAGAGTCAGTAGAGGTTCATGTTGCTATATGGATTTCTTAAATAAAACACTTCAAAAAAAATAAAAGCCTTATTTAAAAAAAATCAAAACAGCAGAGTACATATTAATAACACATATACAAAACATACATGTTGCTCCCATCCTTCAAGATAGTGTCGGGAATATTTCCACTCAGCATGTTGCCTGTAACAAACATATTTTCACAAGAAAATCACACGGTAAGTGAATATAGGTTGATCAAGAAGGATGAGTTATGATTCTTTTAAATTTATATAACAAGAATCTTAACTAACATTTAATATAACCCTGACTAAATGGAAAAGAAAAAACAAAAAGTTTGAACTTGAGCTCACACAGTTTTCAGATTTCTAGCAATGTCATTCGGAATCTGCCCAACTAAGTAACCCCTTTTGTAAGCCGATTATACCCATTTTGTTACAGGATAAAATAAAGAATGAGAACTATAATAAAGAATGTTACAGCTGTAGCAGCCTTTCCTCCACCATATTTCTTGATAAAATCATCCTTAATTAGCTCAATAAATGCAATCGGAAGCTGTCTTCCAACAGATTCAACAGCCACAACATAATATGCTGTCATTTAAAAACACCAATTTCAGTATACAGAAATGAAAACGAAAACGTGAAACGCTTAGGCACTGCACAATGTATACATAAACAGCGCCATAAACAATATACACAGACATTTTCTTGTAAACGATCATTCCTGATAAAGTAACAACACACGCAAGCAACTCAGAACAAATCTAGATGAAAACATATTGGTGAAATAAACGAGGTCTAATCCCTACCCAAAATTTGAAATGATGCTATATGTAGAAGATAATTGACTCATACACTAATTTTCGAGATCTAGCTCATCTAAGCATCAAAAATATGATTCATCAAGTAAAACGAAATTACATTTAGAAATTTTGAAACAGATCCAGAACAACCACCAATATATTCAGAATGTTAACAAGAAAAATAAAATATCACAGTGAACTAGGATCTGGAGCTCCTAACAGGACGAAGAAAAACCACACGACAGAGAAAGAGTCCTCTAGAATCTCGGAACACCGACAATCAAGGAAAAACATGTGCAAAATCGAACACTACGAATCGACATAAAGAAATGAACAGATAGTATACGGAAGGGACTTACTAAATCCATCCTCAACAAGGTAATTGAAGGTGTGGCCATCGCAGTTGTAGGTGAACTTGTTGTTCGTGGCGAGAAGTTTCTGAAGGCACTGCGCGGCGATTACAGTGAAGTTGCCGGTGAAATCAGTGTACTCGGCCAGGATCATAGACCCATGCGCCACGAAGCTGTAGATCAACGATTGCTGGCCCATTTTTCGCTCATCTCTCCCCCCCGATATCTGCAGAAAGCAATACACGATATACACAGAAATCTCATACACACCAAAAGTTCCATCTCAAATTCCTTTTTTTCATTTCCTGCAAATCCTCCATCGTAATTCTTCTTCAAATCTTCTAGTAGTTTAGGAAAAGGTATAACC
This sequence comes from Orobanche coerulescens, assembly GCA_033398695.1. Classification (NCBI taxonomy): domain Eukaryota; kingdom Viridiplantae; phylum Streptophyta; class Magnoliopsida; order Lamiales; family Orobanchaceae; genus Orobanche; species Orobanche coerulescens. The sequence goes on from CM065810.1 coordinate 69,437,341, forward strand.
TTCCCCTTCAGTCATATTCTCTAGTTGTTTCCATCTTTTTTTTTCTTCCTGCGATGAATATGCAGTAGCCAACAATTACCATTAAAGAATCAAACCATCAACCATAAGCCTAAACCTAAACCATCCATTCAAGTCAACTTGTAACGAGTAAACTCCATTCCAAACCCATTTTAAACTCAAATTGGGAGAAAATAATCAAACCTGCAATGTGCTCCGCCGCGCCAACCTCAGCCTCCACCACTCCGACACCCCTTCAGCCGCGCTCATAGAATCGCCGGTGAATTCCATCGGACCAGAATACTTCACTTCCTTCCGCCAGGGCTTGAATCGGAATTGAGTAAATCCGGCCCGAGTCCTTCAATCGCGACAAACGCAGCCGCAGCTCTGGCATGGTCACCGTAGATTTTAGCAGGTCACCATGGTTATGTCGATATCGAAGCCAAGAGAGGGAGATAGGGGCGGAGAGGAAGGGTGGTAAACCCTAAGCCAAGTATCGATGTGCAGATGTGGAGAGAGAGGGAAATGAAAAGGAAACGAGGAAAATAGGCTAATATTTTAACCTGAAAAAGTTTATGACTGCTCAAGACAGTCAAAATTCTTGTGACAGTCATTAACAGTCACAAATACTTGGATTTATCAATGTTTGGTATTTGTGACTGTTATTGACAGTCACAAAGTTGTGACTGTCATTGGCAGTCACAAATCCAGCAAGTTTCAATGTCAAAAAATCCTGTTTTTGGTGTAGTGTTCTAAGGCAATCGAGGTACTCAATCATTCATTGTATCATTGACATCGATTAGCCGTTCTAAGGCAATCAATGTGCTCAATCATTCATTGTCTCATTGTCATTGATTAGCCGTTCTAAGGCAATCTACGTACTCAATCATTCATTGTATCATTGTCATCGATTAGCCGTTTTAAGGCAATCGAGGTGCTCAATCATTCATTGTATCATTGTCATCGATTAGCCATTCTAAAGCAATCGAGGTGCTCAATCATTCATTATATCATTGTCATCGATTAGCCGTTCTAAGGCAATCGAGGTGCTCAATCATTCGTTGTATCCTTGTTATCGATTGACCGTTTAAAGGCAATCGAGGTATTGAATCATCCGCTGCATCATTGTTATCGGTTGGCTATCTAAGGCAGTCGAGGTATTGAATTGGGGCTATCGAGGATAGTTTCCATTCGTTATGTCGTTGTTATCGATTGACTATTCTAAGGTAATCGAGGTATTGAATTGGGACCGCCAAGGACGGTACCCATCCGTGAGTCATTGTTGTCGTGTTGGCCGACTCAAGCCAGCATAGTATCATTCTCGTGAATTCGGTAATCTTGCTATCGTTGCCGTTTGTGATTAATTATGTTTGGAGGCTAGTCTCGGCTAGTGCTCATTATGGGGTAAGTTTGGTGGGGCCTGAACCTTCGCGGTTGTTTCCCCCAACACCTACAACTCAGTAGGTCAACGGCCATTGGATGGTTTCATTATGGGGTAAGTTTGGTGGGGCCTGAACCTTCGCGGTTGTTTCCCCCAACACCTACAACTCAGTAGGTCAACTGCCATTGGATGGTTTCATTATGGGGTAAGTTTGGTGGGGCCTGAACCTTCGCGGTTGTTTCCCCTAACACCTACAACTCAGTAGGTCAACGGCCATTGGATGGTTTCATTATGGGTAAGCTTGGGGCTTGAACCTTCGTGGTTGGTTTCCCAACAGCTACAACTCAGTAGGTCACGGTCATGTTTATGATCTCATTATGGGTAAGTATGGGGCTTGAACCTTCACGGTTGGTTTCCCAGTACCTGCAATTCAGCAGGTCACGGTCACTGGGTGATCTCATTATGGGTAAGTTTGGGGCTTGAACCTTCGCGGTTGGTTTCCCAACACATACAATTCAGTAGGTCACGGCCATTGGATGGTCTCATTGTGATACCGGTTGTTCCGTGGCTTCGGCCCTAATTGTGTGTGATACGGTTTCGTGCGGTGGCTTCGGCCCTAATTGTGATACGGATTCGTGCCGTGGCTTCGGCCCAAATCGATAACAGCTTTGGGATGTTTTGGATTCATGTGATTGTGATATTTGACAGCTTCGGCTGAGTGGCTTTCAAGCCTTTGTGATTGTCTTGGTAATTTCATTGGAGCCTTCGGGCGTTGTGATTCATAATTAATTCAGTTCTGGTTTGGTTCATGTCGTGTAATTCATTGTGGTACTCTATAATTATGATTCGCCGTTGGGCACTTATGTTCTAACCTATCGAACAGGTATTAATAGTATGTCGTGGGCATAGTGTTTCACGAATGCTCGGTTCTTACCTTGGTTTGTGAGCATCTCGTATTATTATTATTATCATTGTACCGTTTCATTCTGCCTTTGGACGCATATCATGTTATACATATATTTGATATTCATTATCTGGATGACTGACCCCGTGGGGGCGGAACATGTTTTCATGTTTTAGGTGCTTGCGAGGAGAGAGTTGAGACACAGGGGCATGATGATGGCGATGAGGCATTCGAGCGATACTAGTCCGAGTTGTCATGTTGGTCAGTCAGTTGGAGTGTTCTTCAGTCTGTCAATCTTTGTCATTATGTATTACCCGAGCAGATGCTCGTGAATGTTGTTGTATTTTATTTTTGGTCATGTAGGCCCATCGTTGTCGTTGAAATTCCTTATCGGAATATTGTGTGGGATATCATGGTAGGGACTATGATTTTCCCTTGTTGTTTAATTTAATGTATTTTAGTCATGTTCGCCTGGTGGATCTCCTAGCGTGGGGTCCACGGCACTGTAATAACCCAATAGGATATGGGGGTGTTACAGAAGATGGTATCAGAGATTTTGGGTTGTGAGATACCCTGATATGTGAGTTATGTGGCTCTACCGATGCGGTAGTAGTGGGACTGTCAGGTTATGAAAATCTGGACAGTTGGGTTTTGTGAGTCGTAATATTAGTACGACTACACGAGTCATTCATTCATAGAGTCATCGTCAGTTGAGACTAGTATCGCGAGACCTCGAAGCTTCGTATGACCTGTGTAAGGACTCGATTCTCTTTATGTTCATACATTCATCATGTCATTAATTGTTCATGCTTTGTTGAAACCTATATGTGATATTAGTGTTATGATTGATTCATGACTAATTGTTTTGGAGCACGTGTGACTTGTGTAAGCATTAAGGATCAACTCATTCATCAGTTAATAATTCTCAATCATCATTTCAATCATTCAGTTAATTCATTCATCACTCAGTCAATCTCATCGTTCAGTTAATTCATTAATCACTCAGTCAATCTCATCGTTCAGTTAATTCATTCATCACTCAGTCAATCTCATTGTTCAGTTAATTCATTCATCACTTAGTCAATCTCATCGCTCAGTTAATTCATTCATCACTCAGTCAATCTCATCGCTCAGTTAATTCATTCATCACTCAGTCAATCTCATTGTTCAGTTAATTCATTAATCATCAAGTCCATCTCACGGTTCAGTTGTTGATCTTATGGATCGAATTTTCAACCTTGTTAACTTGTTCAAGGTAATCATTTCAGGAGTTTCATCAAATAATCATGTTACCTCACTTGATCTTTCATGCGATCTTATCATATTCCGGCATCATGTCGACGATCATTTCATTGCATTATTAATGCATTTATTGTGTTAGAGCGTGTATGCTCATTGTTATCATTCCGGCTCATAATCATAATGCGATCTTCATACGAGATCTGTAATTATCACGTGACTTTCCTGCCTCGGTATGGGAAGAGCTGTCAGAGGGGCATCAGACTCCGACGTTCAAGAGATTGTTTTCTAGTCATCTTCATGCTGGGAGAGCATCTTCATATCAGACGACGAGTTCGACTGTTGTTTGCTTTAATTGTGATACAATAGGACATTCATCACCGGTTTTGAGCAAGTTAATTCTTGCTCGGTAATAGGATAATCATTCATTTCATTGTCGTTCATTCATTCACATAAGTCATTCATCATATCAATCACGTTGAGACTTATAATTATCAAACTAATCATTCACTTCACGGGGAACACTGGTTCCAATCATTTCATTTGAGCTATCACTCATTACTAGGGCTGTTAGCGGTCCGAGTGGACCCGAAACCCGATCATGAACCGGACCGAAATACTCGGGACCGAAACTCACCCGGAAACTATTGAGTTCGGATTCGAGTTCTAAAAATTGAACCGGAACCGTTATCGGTCCGGACCGGATCTACCCGGTAACCTATCGGACCGAATTCGAATCTGTAGAAAATCGGTCCGAACCGGTCCGATAACAGCTCTACTCATTACGTTATCATTTCACCCCGGTGAGTCATTATTGATCCTTGTTGGATTTCGACTCATTATCATTCATTGTGATCATTCTTATTCGTGTGTATCTCGTTGATTTTTCCTGGCGGGATATTGCTTCTCCCTACTTGTTTTAAGTTTCGGGACGAAACTTCTTTTAAGGGGGGTAGTATGTAATATCTGCAATTTCGATTTTCCGATAATTTTCTTTTTTTGGCAGAAGTCCATTTTGACAACTTGCTCATGACCGTATCGTCATTCTGAGAATGATTAATTCTGCACTTTTTGTCATCCGAGTTCGTTTCGGTATCGTTTTGTTGAGATCCGTGTTTTTAAGCGGCTTTTCCGCACTTGAGTTCGATTCTTGCGAATCTCGTCCGAAACTGTTGTTTCGAGTTTCTCTTAAGTTCATTTAATGTTATTATTCATGTTGTGAGCTTTAGTTTGGTGTTTCGATCGTGTATCGTGTATTTCGGACGTTTTGGGCCATTTTCGTAATTTCCCAAAGTTTGGGGTAATTACTTTCCATTATCGAATTTCGAGCCTTCGGGTGGTCGGAATCGTGTGTTCTCTTAGCGCTTGGATTCATCTTTGCGAGTACGTCGTAACCATATCTTCGATTCGTATTCAGGTTCCGGTTTCGGGGTCGTCGGGCCGTCAGAGTGGCCACAGCCGGAGCCGGGCCTGGCCTGGCCGAGTTACGGTCGTAAGGTGCCGGTTAGGGCCGTACGTGCTCGGAAGGCATGGCCTGACGAATGCCACTTACGGCCATAAGGGCCGAGAGTTACGGCCGTACGGGTGCTGGGCATCTTCTGGACGAAGGCCGGTTACGGCCGTAATGTGTGCCAGTTACGGCCATAAGTGTCCGACAGGTGCTGGGCAGATTTTTTGACGAATGCCGGTTATGGCCGTAAGGCCTGCCGAGTACGGCCGTAAGGTCCGAGTTACGGCCATAAGGCACTGCCGGTTACGGCCGTAACCCTGCCGGCTATATATAGCCTCGGCTCGGCCAGACCTTCATTTCTCACCTTTTTTCCTAGTTTTTCGGCGGCTGGTGACGGGAGGCTCAGGAAATCGAGTTCTTGGCCGATTCTAATCAATTTCAAGACGTTTTGGAAGAATCTTGTTGATTATATCATCCTCCAATCCATGTTCTTCGTCGAATCAAGGTATATTTCTTGATTTTCCTCCAAGTTGACTTTTTGGGGAATTTGTTCTTGATTTCGATTCTAGACCAATTTTGATGAATTGGTTGATGTTAGTAAACATTATTAATCGTGTTCTATGGATTGTATATCCATATTTTTGATTCGTTTAACCCGATTGATGATTCTTAGGCTCTTGAGGAACTTTGAACATTTAGTGTTCGATTAAATGCCTCAAAGAGCTTCTTTCGGTCGTTATGTTGATTTCGATTGATATTGTGTTATTGAATGAATTGTATTTCATTCAAGGTTGTTCGAGTAATTGTGTTTATCGGAGGATTCCGTTCGTTGTTCGTGGAAGGGTTTCACCACCTTCGGTTGAGGCAAGTTTTATACTTGTACTAGTCGATGAGATTAATGTTATCATATATGTGTATGAATGTGTTGTATCATTCCGAGACTTAGTCTCTTCATATGTTCATTGATATTAGGGGATCGTTCGATACGATACTCTTCGGCAATTATGCCAATGTTATTATCATTCATTAATGGCCGGTAAGGCATTGCGATATTCATTGTTAATGTTATTATCGATCAACGGTTCGCGGTATCGATGTATCGGTTGTTGTTGTTAATATTGATGTCGATCTAGACGTTGTTGTAATCATTGTTATTAATGTTGGCGTCCTGTCATTCATGTTGTATTGGCCGATTGAAGGCATTGTCCTATTCGTTCTGATCTTCGTCATCGGTAGCCGATTAAAGATGCCGAGGCATTCATTGTATCATTGTTATCGATTGGCCGTTCTAAGGCAATCGAGGAGTTCATCATTCATTATATCATTGTTATCGATTGTCCGTTCTAAGGCAATCGAGGAGTTCAATCATTCATTATAACATTGTTATCGATTGGCCGTTCTAAGGCAATCGAGGAGTTCAATCATTCATTGTCTCATTGTCATCGATTAGTCGTTCTAAGGCAATCAATGTGCCCAATCATTCATTGTCTCATTGTCATCAATTAGCCATTCTAAGGCAATCGAGGTACTCAATCATTCATTGTATCATTGTCATCGATTAGACGTTCTAAGGCAATCAATGTGCTCAATCATTCATTGTCTCATTATCATCGATTAGCCGTTCTAAGGCAATCGAGATACTCAATCATTCATTGTATCATTGTCATCGATTAGCCGTTCTAAGGCAATCGAGGTGCTCAATCATTCATTGTATCATTGTCATCGATTAGCCATTCTAAGGCAATCGAGGTGCTCAATCATTCATTTTATCATTGTCATCGATTAGCCGTTCTAATCCAATCGAGGTGCTCAATCCTTCGTTGTATCATTGTTATCGATTGACCGTTTCAAGGCAATAGAGGTATTGAATCATCCGATGCATCATTGTTATCGGTTGGCCATCTAAGGCAGTCGATGTATTGAATTGGGGCTATCGAGGATGGTTCACTTCCGTTGTGTTGTTGTTATCGATTGACTATTCTAAGGTAATCGAGGTATTGAATTGGGACCGCCGAGGATGGTACCCATCCGCGAGTCATTGTTGTCATGTTGGCCGACTCAAGGCAGCACAGTATCATTCTCGTGAATTCAGTAATCTTGGTTTCGTTGTCGTTTGTGATTAATTATGTTTGGAGGCTAGTCTCGGCTAGTGCTCATTATGGGGTAAGTTTGGTGGGGCCCAAACCTTCGCGGTTGTTTCCCCCAACACCTACAACTCAGTAGGTCAACGGCCATTGGATGGTTTCATTATGGGGTAAGTTTGGTGGGGCATGAACCTTCGCGGTTGATTGCCCCAACACCTACAACTCAGTAGGTCAACGGCCATTGGATGGTTTCATTATGGGGTAAGTTTGGTGGGGCCTGAACCTTCGCGGTTGTTTCCCCCAACACCTACAACTCAGTAGGTCAACGGCCATTGGATGGTTTTATTATGGGTAAGCTTGGGGCTTGAACCTTCGCGGTTGGTTTCCCAACACCTACAACTCAGTAGGTCACGGTCATGTTTATGATCTCATTATGGGTAAGTCTGGGGCTTGAACCTTCACGGTTGGTTTCCCAATACCTGCAATTCAGCAGGTCACGGTCACTGGGTGATCTCATTATGGGTAAGTTTGGGGCTTGAACCTTCGCGGTTGGTTTCCCAACACCTACAATTCAGTAGGTCACGGCCATTGGATGGTCTCATTGTGATATGGCTTGTTCCGTGGCTTCGGCCCTAATTGTGATACGGCTTCGTGCCGTGGCTTCGGCCCTAATTGTGATACAGCTTCGTGCCATGGCTTCGGCCCTAATCGGTAACAGCTTCGGGCTGTTTTGGCTTCATGTGATTGTGATATTTGACAGCTTCGGCTGAGTGGCTTTCAAGCCATTGTGATTGTCTTGGTAATTTCATTGGAGCCTTCGGGCATTGTGATTCATAATTAATTCAGTTCTGGTTTGGTTCATGTCATGTAATTCATTGTGGTACTCTATAATTATGATTCGCCGTTGGGCACTTATGTTCTAACCTGTCGAACAGGTATTAATAGTATGTCGTGGGCATAGTGTTTCATGAATGCTTGGTTCTTACCTTGGTTTGTGAGCATCTCGTATTATTATTATCATTGTACCGTTTTATTCTGCCTTTGGATGCATATCATGTTATATATGTATTTGATATTCATTATCTGGATGACTAACCCCATGGGGGCGGAACATGTTTTCATGTTTTTGGTGCTTGCGAGGAGAGAGTTGAGACACATGGGCATGATGATGGCGATGAGGCATTCGAGCGATACTAGTCCGAGTTGTCATGTTGGTCAGTCAGTTGGAGTGTTCTTCAGTCTGTCAATCTTTGTCATTATGTATTACCCGAGCAGATGCTCGTGGATGTTGTCGTATTTTATTTTTGGCCATGTAGGCCCATCGTTGTCGTTGAAATTCCTTATCGGAATATTATGTCGGATATCATGGTAGGGACTATGATTTTTCCTTGTTGTTTAATTTAATGTATTTTAGTCATGTTCGCCTGGTGGATCTCCTAGCGTGGGGTCCACGGCACTGTAATAACCCAATAGGATATGGGGGTGTTACAGAAGATGGTATCAGAGATTTTGGGTTGTGAGATACCCTGATATGTGATTTATGTGGCTCTACCGATGCGGTAGTAGTGGGACTGTCAGGTTATGAAAATCTGGATAGTCGGGTTTTGTGAGTCGTAATATTAGTACGACTGCACGAGTCATTCATTCATAGAGTCATCGTCAGTTGAGACTAGTATCGCGAGATCTCGAAGCTTCGTATGACTTGTGTAAGGACTCGATTCTCTTTATGTTCATACATTCATCATGTCATTAATTGTTCATGCTTTGTTGAAACCTATATGTGATATTAGTGTTATGATTGATTCATGACTAATTGTTTTGGAGCACGTGTGACTTGTGTAAGCATTAAGGATCAACTCATTCGTCAGTTAATAATCCTCAATCATCATTTCAATCATTCAGTTAATTCATTCATCACTCAGTCAATCTCATCGTTTAGTTAATTCATTCATCACTCAGTTAATTCATTCATCACTCAGTCAATCTCATCGTTTAGTTAATTCATTCATCACTCAGTCAATCTCATTGTTCAGTTAATTCATTCATCACTTAGTCAATCTCATCGCTCAGTTAATTCATTCATCACGCAGTCAATCTCATCGCTCAGTTAATTCATTCATCACTCAGTCAATCTCATTGCTCAGTTAATTCATTAATCATCCAGTCCATCTCACGGTTCAGTTGTTGATCTTATGGATCGAATTTTCAACCTTGTTAACTTGTTCAAGGTAATCATTTCAGGAGTTTCATCAAATAATCATGTTACCTCACTTGATCTTTCATGCGATCTTATCATATTCCGGCGTCATGTCGACGATCATTTCATTGCATTATTAATGCATTCATTGTGTTAGAGCGTGTATGTTCATTGTTATCATTCCGTCTCATAATCATAATGCGATCTTCATACGAGATCTGTAATTATCACGTGACTTTCCTGCCTCGGTATGGGAAGAGCTGTCAGAGGGGCATCAGACTCCGATGTTCAAGAGATCATTTTCTAGTCATCTTCATGCTGGGAGAGCATCTTCATCTCAGACGATGAGTTCGACTGTTGTTTGCTTTAATTGTGATACAGTAGGACATTCATCACCGGTTTTGAGCAAGTTAATTCTTGCTCGGTAATAGGATAATCATTCATTTCATTGTCGTTCATTCATTCACATAAGTCATTCATCATATCAATCACGTTGAGACTTATAATTATCAAACTAATCATTCACTTCACGGGGAACAATGGTTCCAATCATTTCATTTGAACTATCACTCATTACGTTATCATTTCACCCCGGTGAGTCATTCTTGATCCTTGTTGGATTTCGACTCATTATCATTCATTGTGATCATTCTTATTCGTGTGTATCTCGTTGATTTTTCCTGGCGGGATATTGCTTCTCCCTACTTGTTTTAAGTTTCGAGACGAAACTTCTTTTAAGGGGGGTAGTATGTAATATCCGCAATTTCGATTTTCCGGTAATTTTCTTTTTTTGGCTGAAGCCCGTTTTGACGACTCTTTCATGACCGTATCGTCATTCTGAGAATGATTAATTCTGCACTTTTTGTCATCCGAGTTCGTTTCGGTATCGTTTTGTTGAGATCCGTGTTTTTAAGCGGCTTTTCCGCACTTGAGTTCGATTCTTGCGAAACTGTTGTTTCGAGTTTCTATTAAGTTCATTTAATGTTATTATTCATGTTGTGAGCTTTGGCTTGGTGTTTCGATCGTGTATCGTGTATTTCGGACGTTTTGGGCCATTTTCGTAATTTCCCAAAGTTTGGGGTAATTACTTTCCGTTGTCGAATTTTGAGCCTTCGGGTGGTCGGAATCGTGTGTTCTCTTAGCACTTGGATTCGTCTTTGCGAGTACGTCGTAACCATATCTTCGATTCGTATTCAGGTTCTGGTTTCGGGGTCGTCGGGCCGTCAGACTGGCCACGGCCGGAGCCGGGCCTGGCCTGGCCGAGTTACGGCCGTAAGGTGCCGGTTACGGCCATACGTGCTTGGCAGGCATGGCCTGACGAATGCCAGTTATGGCCGTAAGGGCCGAGAGTTACGGCCGTACGGGCGCTGGGTATCTTCCGGACGAAGGCCGGTTACGGCCGTAATGTGTGCCAGTTACGGCCGTAAGTGTCCGACAGGTGCTGGGAAGATTTTTTGACGAATGCCGTCCGTAAGGCCTGCCGAGTACGGCCGTAAGGGCCGAGTTACGTCCGTAAGGCACTGCCGGTTACGGCCGTAACCCTGCAGGCTATATATAGCCTGGGCTCGGCCAGACCTTCATTTCTCACCCTTTTTCCTCGTTTTTCGGCAGCTGGCGACGGGAGGCTCGGGAAATTGAGTTCTTAGCCGATTCTAATTAATTTCAAAACGTTTTGGAAGATTCTTGTCTATTATATCATCCTCCAATCCGTGTTCTTCGTCGAATCAAGGTATATTTCTTGATTTTCCTCCAAGTTGACTTTTTGGGGAATTTGTTCTTGATTTCGATTCTACTCCGATTTTCATGAATCAGTTGATGTTAGTAAACATTATTAATCGTGTTATATGGATTGTATATCCATATTTTTGATTCGTTCAACCCGATTGATGATTCTTAGGCTCTTGAGGAACTTTGAACATTTAGTGTTCGATTAAATGCCTCAAAGAGTTTCTTTCGGTCGTTATGTTGATTTCGATTGATATTATGTTATTGAATGAATTGTATTTCATTCAAGGTTGTTCGAGTACTTGTGTTTATCGGAGGACGCCATTCGTTGTTTGTGGAAGGGTTTCATCGCCTTCGGTTGAGGCAAATTTTATACTTGTACTAGTCAATGAGATTAATGTTATCATATATGTGTATGAATGTGTTGTATCATTCCGAGACTTAGTCTCTTCATAAGTTCATTGATATTAGCGGATCGTTCGATACGATACTCTTCAGCAATTATGCCAAATGTTATTATCATTCATTAATGGCCGTTAAGGCATTGCGATATTCGTTGTTAATGTTATTATCGATCACTGATTCGCGGTATCGATGTATCGATTGTTGTTGTTAATATTGATGTTGATCTAGACATTGTTGTAATCATTGTTATTAATGTTGGCATCGTGTCAGTCATGTTGTATTGGCCGATTGAAGGCATTGTCATATTCATTCTCATCTTCGTCGTCGGTAGCCGATTAAAGGTGCCGAGGCATTCATTGTATCATTGTTATCGATTGGCCGTTCTAAGGCAATCGAGAAGTTCAATCATTCATTATATCATTGTTATCAATTGGCCGTTCTAAGGCAATTGAGGAGTTCAATCATTCATTATATCATTGTTATCGATTGGACGTTCTAAGGCAATCGAGGAGTTCAATCATTCATTGTCTCATTGTCATCGATTAGTCGTTCTAAGGCAATCAATGTGCTCAATCATTCATTGTCTCATTTTCATCGATTAGCCATTCTAAGGCAATCGAGGTACTCAATCATTCACTGTATCATTGTCATCGATTAGCCGTTCTAAGGCAATCAATATGCTCAATCATTCATTGTCTCATTGTCATCAATTAGCCGTTCTAAAGAAAACGAGGTACTCAATCATTCATTGTATCATTGTCATCGATTAGCCGTTCTAAGGCAATCGAGGTGCTCAATCATTCATTGTATCATTGTCATCGATTAGCCATTCTAAGGCAATCGATGTGCTCAATCATTCATTGTATCATTGTCATCGATTAGCCGTTCTAAGGCAATCGAGGTGCTCAATCATTCGTTGTGTCAATGTTATTGATTGACCGTTTCAAGGCAATCGAGGTATTGAATCATCCGCTGCATCATTGTTATCGGTTGGCCATCTAAGGCAGTCGAGGTATTGAATTGGGGCTATCGAGGATAGTTCCCACCCGTTGTGTCATTGTTATCGATTAACTATTCTAAGGTAATCGAGGTATTGAATTTGGACCGCCGAGGATGGTACCCATCCGTGAGTCATTGTTGTCATGTTGGCCGACTAAAGGCAGCACAGTATCATTCTCGTAAATTCGGTAATCTTGGTATCGTTTCCGTTTGTGATTAATTATGTTTGGAGGCTAGTCTCAGCTAGTGCTCATTATGGGGTAAGTTTGGTGGGGCCTGAACCTTCGCGGTTGTTTCCCCCAACACCTACAACTCAGTAGGTCAACGGCCATTGGATGGTTTCATTATAGGGTAAGTTTGGTGGGGCCTGAACCTTCGCAGTTGTTTCTCCCAACACCTACAACTCAGTAGGTCAATGGCCATTTGATGGTTTCATTATGGGGTAAGTTTGGTGGGGCCTGAACCTTCTCGGTTGTTTCCCCCAACACCTACAACTCAGTAGGTCAACGGCCATTGGATGGTTTCATTATGGGTAAGCTTGGGGCTTGAACCTTCGCGGTTGGTTTCCCAACACCTACAACTCAGTAGGTCACGGTCATGTTTATGATCTCATTATGGGTATGTCTGGGGCTTGAACCTTCACGGTTGGTTTCCCAGCACCTGCAATTCAGCAGGTCACGGTCACTGGGTGATCTCATTATGGGTAAGTTTGGGGCTTGAACCTTCGCGGTTGGTTTCCCAACACATACAATTCAGTAGGTCACGGCCATTGGATGGTCTCATTGTGATACGGCTTGTTCCGTGGCTTCGGCCCTAATTGTGATACGGCTTGGTGCCGTGGCTTCGGCCCTAATTGTGATACGGCTTCATGCCGTGGCTTCGGCCCTAATCGATAACAGCTTCGGGCTGTTTTGGCTTCATGTGATTGTGATATTTGACAGCTTCGGCTGAGTGGCTTTCAAGCCTTTGTGATTGTCTTGGTAATTTCATTGGAGCCTTCGGGCATTGTGATTCATAATTAATTCAGTTCTGGTTTGGTTCATGTCGTGTAATTCATTGTGGTACTCTATAATTATGATTCGCCGTTGGGCACTTATGTTCTAACCTGTCGAACAAGTATTAATAGTATGCCGTGGGCATAGTGTTTCACGAATGCTCGGTTCTTACCTTGGTTTGTGAGCATCTCGTATTATTATTAGCATTGTACCATTTCATTACTAGTCCGAGTTGTCATGTTGGTCAGTCAGTTGGAGTGTTCTTCAGTCTGTCAATCTTTGTCATTATGTATTACCCGAGCAGATGCTCGTGGATGTTGTTGTATTTTATTTTTGGCCATGTAGGCCCATCGCTGTCGTTGAAATTCCTTATCGGAATATTGTGTCGGATATCATGGTAGGGACAATGATTTTCCCTTGTTGTTTAATTTAATGTATTTTGGTCATGTTCGCCTGGTGGATCTCCTGGCGTGGGGTCCACGGCACTGTAATAACCCAATAGGATATAGGGGTGTTACAGTATGGTGTTATCTAAACATGTATTTTGTTGTGAAATGCTGCTATTGATTATCATTATCTGATCCCGGTCTGTCTAGCATGATTCGTCGTGTCAGGTAAATTTATTGAATATGTGCATGACATTCCCGAAGGTTCTAGCCAGGCTTGAACGGTGTTGGAATAAATTTCTGCTACTACATGTTTTAATTAAATTTCCGAAAGCTCTATTTATGTAATAATCGTGTTTTGAATTATGTTTTCTTTCAAGACATCCTGTTTCATGTTATGTAACCGTGGACTCACCAGTTTTATAATGCCATATTTAAATATCAATTTCCTAAAATAGCCTTGTGGGTCCCACACGGAATTCACGGCACTGTAATGCCCCGATGAATTTTGGGGGTGTTACAATTATATTCCAACCAAGAAACCTAAGCTCAATGATTCTAATTCGACTTACTTATGGCATGTCGAATTAGCCACATAAACGAGAAATGCATTTCTAAACTCCATCACGATGGACTTTTAGAAACCTTTGATTATGAGTCATATGAGATATGCGAATCTTGTTTATTGGGCAAGATGACGAAGAACCCTTTCACCGTTCATGGACAAAGGGCTAGTGATCTGTTAGGCCTAGTACATACTAATGTATGCGGACCTCTTAGCACTCATGTCAGATGCGGATATACTTCATCGCTTTTACCGATAATTTTAGTCGGTATGGATATGTTTATCTTATGAATCATAAACATTAATCTTTTGGAATGTTCAAATATTACAGAGTGAAGTACAAAATCAGCTTGGTAAGACAATTCGGAGTTGTGGAATTGTTTCACAACTTACTCCTCTTGGAACACCTCAACATTCGGTGCCGAGCGGAGCTTTCATTATCATTTTAGAAATGGACTGGTCAGAGACCAAACTTGTCTTTTCTAAATATTTAAGGTTGCGAAGCATTCGTAAGACGCCCAGTGTTTGATAAGTTCGTGGCTATATCTGAAAGATGTTTATTTCTGTGATATCCTAAGGAAATTAAAGGATACTACTTTTATAAGCCCGCAGATAACAAAGTATTTGTTGCTTGAAATGCTGTCTTTTTAGAAAAGGAATTTGTTTCCAAATTCCAAATGAGACAGTGGGAGAAAAATAATACTTGAGGAAAATTGAGAACCACTAGAAGATATTGCTTCGCCGATGGAAACTGAACAGGCTCAACATCTGGTTGAGGAGCCAGTTCAAAGTACATAAGTTCCTTTCAAATCTGATAGGGTGCAACATGAACCTGAGATATGGGTATCTTGTGTGTTGGGAGAAATCCTCCCTGTATTTTGATAATTGCCTCATAGAGCAAGATCTTTAAAGACAGTCTGTCAGTCTAAGTATGGAAGCTGTTAGGACAATATTATACAGCCTGTCCATACAGCGTAAGATCTTCCAACACGAAGATGTTGATACAGCAAACATGTTGTAAGTGTTGCACTTAGGAAAAGTAAAACACAAATACAACAAGACTGAAGAAACTTTAAACTGTTGAGTTTACTTAGCCCTTTGTGGACTAAGCCTTGCTATCTCTGACCTGTGTGGGACGAATAACGCCAAGGACGAAGCTTCAATCTATGTGAGAAAAAGTGAGTCGAAGAAGCCAAATCCAATCTGTGTGAATGGCATAAGCTACTGTCGGATGTATTAATCTATGTGAATGATAAAACGACGTGTTTATTTAGTCACATAGTTGTGTACGTCGTGATTTTAATAAACAATTTACTCCTGTGTGGAGGACCAGTGGACATACATGGTTCACCTTGAACCACTTTAATCAGTGTGTCTTTACTTACTGTCTTTACTGTTTTCTATCTGCCTGTTTTCATCTTCTCTCTCACTTTCTCACTTTTCTCTCTCTCGTCCTCTCTCTCTCATTCTCTCTGATCTCTCCAGCTCTCTCGTCCTCTCTCTCTCTCGTTTTTTTTCGATGAGGTAGAGCTTATGGATGGCAGCCGGCTTCTTCATAGTTTCCGACGACGGACTGGAGAGGACGACCGGAGTGATGGTCTGACGTCTCCGGTGATGACCGAAGCTCGACGGAGGCGTCGTGGCTCGTGACTGGAGCAGCGACGGCCTGGTCGGAACTTCCGGACGGACGGCGTTGCAAATCCGGTCGAGCTGTTCCGGTCTTTTTCTGGCGAGACGGAGCTCAGACGCAGGGTGCTCTTCATGGTCTCCGGCCATGGACGCGGTTCCATAGATTCCAGCGACCGGAGATGGCTTCTGACCGGAACGGATGGTAGAATGGAGGCACGGCAAACTTCCGGCGAGGAGTTGCAAGCGGAGATGGAGTTGGGTGAAAACCGGCCATGGTCGGGAACGGGCTGGAGTTGGACGAGGTCCGGCGGGTCAGTTTTCTGGCGGCCGAGTTCCAGTAGGAGTTGTTTTTCTGACCGGATTCCGCCGAAGGTTGCCCGGCCGATCGTCTTCTTTTGGTAAGAATGTGTGTGTGTGTGTAGATATATATATATATATATATATATATAATGTGTAAAGTTTGTGTGTGCATGTGCAGGTATATATATATACATATATATATATATATATAAAGTGTGTGTGGTGTACCTATATTATATATGTATGTGTGTATATGGGTAAATACGAGTATAGTATGTGTTCGTGTTGGAATCGGAGTTATCTATTATGTTGTTTTCGGTCGATATCGTGTTATCGAATGAAATGTATTTCATTCAAGGTTGTTCGAGTGCTTGTGATTGTTGGAGGACGCCGTTGATCGATTCGTGATAGGACGTTGATCATGGAAGGACTTTCTCACCTTCGGTTTGAGGCAAGTTTTTTACTTGTACTAGTCAATGAGATTAATGTTATCATATATGTGTATGAATGTGTGTATCATTTCGAGACTTGGTCTCTTTATGATTTTGTTGATATCAAGGGATTGTTTGATACGATACCCTTCGGCAAATTATGCCAAATATTATTGTTGTTCGTAAATGGCCGATTTAAGGCATTGCGATACTTGTTGGTAATATATTTGTCGATAGCCGGTTCGCGGTATCGACATATCGATTGTTATTGTTGATTGATGTTCCATTGAGATATTGTTGTCGATCGCCGGTTCGCGGCATTGATGTATCGATTGTTATTGTTGATTGATGTTCCATCAAGATATTGTTGTGAATCGTCGTCATTGATATTAGTGTTTTTTCTATTGATGTCGTACTGGCCGATTGAAGGCATTGACATATTCGATTATCATCTTCATTATCGGTAACCGATTAAAGGTGCCGAGATATCCATTGTATAATTCTTATCGGTTAACCATTCTAAAGGTAATCGATGTATTGAATTGGGATTATCAAAGATAATTCCCATCCATTGTATAATTATTATCGATTGTCCGCTCTAAAGGTAATCGATATATTGAATTGGGATTATCAAAGATAATTCCCATCCGTTGTATAATTGTTATCGGTTGACCGTCCTGAAGGTAATTGATGTATTGAATTGGGACTGTCGAAAACATTCCCATCTGTTGTATCGTTGTTATCAATTGGCCGTTCTACGGTAATCGAAGTATTGAATTGGGACTGTCGAGGATAGTTCCCATCCGTTGAATTATTATTGTCGTGTTGGCCAACTCACGGCAGCACACTATTATTCTTGTGAACTCGGTAATTTTGTGATCGTTGAGGGTTGAGGATTTCCCGGATTGTTGTGTTGTGATTGTTGCTCGTGTTAATCGGTCCTTAGGGATTTTGATCCCAGGATAGTTGTTTTGAATATTGTTGGTCGTGTCTATCTTTCATTATTCGTGTGTCATCGTTCACTTGGTGAGTCGTATGATCTGTATTGGATGTGTTATCCTTTGAGTTTCGTTATCATGTTGCATCGTGACATATCCGGAATCATATCTGCGTTCCGATTGGTTATGTGTAGGATTTTTAGCTAGGCACACGATGGTCATGCGTGGATGTTTCCGCATTGGACCGTGCACACGAGACGTAGTTCGTGAGGCTAATTAGGTACATTGTCCCACGTATATTCTGGATTCCGTAAACGGGGTGGACATGTACACGGACACATTTCCAGATCGGGTGTACTGTGATGTCCCTCTTGAGCCTTATTATTTTGGTCGTTCATAGTCCATGTTGTATTGGATATGTCCGACGATTCGCAACTGGTTGTGCATACTCTGATGGGTATGTTCGACAGTCGGGTTTGTTTCTTTGAGATCTGTATTGTGATGATTTACAGCTTCGGGCTGTTAGGCTTTCAGGCCATTATGATATATTGCTTCGGCTGAGGGCTTTCAGGCCATTGTAATGTATCGGTATTTCCGTTGGAGCCTTCGGGCATTGTGATTCGTATTTATTTCAGCGTTGGTTTGGTTTACCTTCGGGTAATGTACTGTTTTGTTCTATATTGATGATTCGCCGTTGGGTACTTATGCTCTAACCTATTGAGCAGGTATTGATCGTATGCCGTGGGCATATTGTTTCACAAATGCTCGATTCTTACTTTGGTTTGTGAGCATCTCGTACTACCATTGTTGTACTGTTCATTCTGCCTTTGGATGCATATCATGTTGTACATGTATTTGATATTCATTATCTGGATGACTGACCCCGTGGGGGCGGAACATGTTTTCATGTTTTAGGTGCTTGCGAGGATAGATTTGAGACATAGGGGCATGACGATGGTGACGAGGCATTCGAGCGATACTAGTCCGAGATGATTTGGTGTTCATGTCGGTCAGACAGTTTAGAGTACTCCAGTTTTGTTCAGTCGTTGTCATTTTGTATTATCCGAGCAAGGCTCGTGGATGTTGTTGTATTTTATTTTGGCCATGTAGGCCCATCGTTGTCGTTGAAATTCCATATCGGAATAGTATGTCGGGCATCATAGTAGGGTCTGTGATTTCCTATTTTGGTCAGTTTGTTATATTTTAGTCGTGTTTTCCTGGTGGATCACCTGGTGTGGTGTCCACGACACTGTAATAACCCAAAGGGATTTGGGGGTGTTACAGAAGATGGTATCAGAGAATTGGGTTGTGAGATACCCTGATATGTGAGTTTTGTGGCTCTACCGACATGGTAGTAATGGGGCTGTCAGGTTATGACAACCTGGGCAGTCGGGTTTTGTGAGTCGTGATAGTTGGACGACTGTATGAGTCATTCTTTCATCGAGTCGTCGTCAGTGAAGACTAGTATCGCAAGACCTCGAAGCTTCGTATGACCTGTGTAAGGACTCGATTCTGTTTATATTCATACATTCATTATGTCATTGATTATACTTGTTTTGTTGAAACCTGTGTGTAACATTTGTGTTACGATTCATTCATGATTATTTGCTTTGGAGCATGTGGGCTCTGTATCGGCTATGATTAACGCGATTGATGTGATCGTTTATCTGTTGAGTATGTATACTCGTGTTTTGCATTGACCTTGCATTCTGGCCGTCGAGGCACATTTGAGCGGTGGTCATGATTGAATGTTATTCTTTCAGTCTGGAAAGAGGACGTGACAGAGGGGGTAGCGGCCGCAGAGTGGGCCGAAACCCGAAACCTCGTACCAATATTTAGTGGCTGAGGAATCATTTTAGGAGTCGTGCTCGAGTACCCACCAATAGTGATTGTGTTTGGATCGAGTTCAAGACTCTCATGTTAGAGAGGTATTATCTGGATCCACTTCATGAAGCCAAGTTGGCGGAGGTTTTGAACCCCGAATCCGTCGAGGACGAGGGTGTTATTGTTATTGCTGAGAAGTTTCAAGGACTTCTTCAGTTTACTTCATCTGTTATCTGCACTGAGGCGGATAAGATCAAGTATTCTAGCAAGAGGCTGAACCCGTGGTTGAGGATGCAGTTGTTCAATCACAATTGTAACTCACTTGGCGAATTCATCGAGAAGGCTCTTAGAGCAGAGATTTTGATCAAGGAGCTTGCTCGGAAGAACCCTTCAGTTTCATCTGGTGAGAGGACTAGGAAGTCGGTTCGTTCAGAGGGACAGCAGGATCCGACGTCTAAGAGGTCATTTTCTAGTCGGCTTCGTGCTGGGAAAGCATCTTCTTCTCAGGCGACGAGTTCGACTGTTGTTTGTTTTAACTGTGATTCAGCGGGGCATGTTAGTACTCGATGTACGGTGCCAGCTATTATTTATTTTCTGTGTGGGAGGCAGGGACACCTTCAGAAATACTGCAGGAGTTCTAGTACCAGTAGATCTCGAGAGAGCTCACGGGCCTCGAGAGATTTTGTCACTTCAGTCCGTACTTCATCCAAGGGGTCATATCGGTCTTCGGGAGCCAGAGGTATGGACACTCGAGGGGGAGTAGCGAGTTCAGATTTGGGTCTTCCTCGAGTCGATGAGATCGAGGAGCCCGATGATCTGGAGAAGGTTGATTTCGGGTACATTTGAGATGTAGCCTTGATTTATATTTTCCTTGTCTTTCGGATTGATGTTTGACTCGGTCTGTATTTTAGTATTGTAGTTGTGAACCATTTATGGTTGATCTATCTTGTAATGATTGTATCTGAGAATCTTGACACTTGAGTCATTTGATGTGATTTTCTTTCCTTTTGGTCCTGTACCCGAGATTTTTGTGATGATCTGGGTAATTGTTCATTGTGATTCAAGACGTCAAGTCGTGAGGACTTGGGCGTGCGGTTGATATGGTCCCGAGGACTATTTGTGCGTTGTTATTTTCTTTTGTGGTGCGAGTCAGTGATTACATGGGCGTTCGATGCTGACGAGAAGGGGGAAGCGTACACCGAGGGTTGTAGGCATGTTCAATGAGCGGCTCACTCGGGACGTGTACGCCAGTGTTATGAGTCATACGGTTAGTACGACTTCCTGGCTGGTTTCTAGCAGGAGAGTCATGATTCGGCTATTCTCGCACTTGGTTGAGTGTCTTTATCACTTGAGTTTTTCGCCTTGTTCAGGCAGAGGAGACGTGGGGACCCGTGGGGTCGGCCCAGTTGCTCAGGCGGAATTGCTCGTATTGAGGAGTATTCCTGGAGATGTTGTTTTCTTATCCTGATGGATAGTCCGTGCCCCGACTTGTGCACCCTGAGTTTCGGGGACGAAACTCTTTTTAAGGGGGGAGTATGTAATATCCGGGGGTAAATTGTTTTTTCGTGTTACTGTTGAGTTGTACGTATTCATTTGGAATTGTACAAGTGTTGTTGTTTGGACCGATACAATGTATATTGTATTAGAATATTTCGGGATCGAAATATTTTTACTGGTCGTCGGTTTGGTTTCATCGTTTGGTTGTCACTTGGTGAGTTTGGAATTTTGGCTAAGTTTATAGCCATAGCGTACGCTACCTGTGTAGCATTACGTACGCTAATTTGTTGCGATTACGTACGTTACGCCCTGAGGTTTACGTACGTAATGCATGGTCGGTGGTAGGAACCTTCCTCGTAGTCAATTTTCGGCTGGTAGGACCAGGGTATCTTTGGAGGATCATATATATATATATATATATATATATATATATATATATGTGTGTGTGTATTATCACTTCACATGTGATTCTCTCTTCCTCTCACGTTGTCATGTTATTTCATCTTCTCTCTCACTTTCTCACCTTTCTCTCTCTCGTCCTCTCTCTCTCTCATTCTCTATCTTCTCTCCAGCTCTCTCGTCCTCTCTCTCTCTCGTTTTTTTTTTCGACGAGGTAGAGCTTATGGATGGCAGCCGGCTTCTTCATAGTTTCCGGCGACCGACTGGAGTTGACGACCGGAGTGATGGTCTGACATCTCCGGCGACGACCGAAGCTCGACGGCGGCGTGGTGGCTCGTGACTGGAGCAGCAACAGCCTGGTCGGAACTTCCGGATGGACGGCGTTGTAAATCCGGTCGAGCTGTTCCGGCCTTTTTCTGGCGAGACGGAGCTCAGACGCCGGGTGCTCTTCATGGTCTCCGGCTATGGACGCGGTTCAATAGATTACAGCGACCAGAGATGGCTTCTGACCGGAACGGACGGCGGAACGGAGGCACGACAAACTTCCGGCGAGGAGTTGCAGGTGGAGATGCAGTTGGGTGAAAACCGGCCATGGTCGGGAATGGGCTGGAGTTGGACGAGGTCCGGCGGGTCAGTTTTCCGGTGGCCGATTTCCAGTAGGAGTTGTTTTTCTGACCGGATTCCGGCGAAGGTTGCCCGGCCGATCGGCTTCTTCTGGTAAGAGTGTGTGTGTGTGTGCAGATATATATATATATATATATATAACGTGTACAATGTGTGTGTTGTGTATATATATATATATATATATAATGTGTAAAGTTTGTTTGTGCATGTGCACGTGTGTATATATATATATATATATATATATTATGTAAAGTGTGTGTGGTTAGTACAGTGTGTGTGTGTGTGTGTGTCATGTGAGTATATATATATATATATATATATATCTATATATATATTGTGTATAGTGGGTTGTATATATATATATATATATATATATTGTGTATTGTGTGTGTGATGTACGTATATTATATATGTATGTGTGTATACGGGTAAATACGAGTATAGTATGTGTTCATGTTGGAATCGGATTTATCTATTATGTTGTATTCGGTCGATATCGTGTTATCAAATGAATTGTATTTCATTCAAGGTTGTTCGAGTGCTTGTGATTGTCGGAGGACGCCGTTGATCGATTCGTCTCGCCTTCGATTCGAGGCAAGTTTTATACTTGTACTAGTCAATGAGATTAATGTTATCATATATGTGTATGAATCTGTGTATCATTTCGAGACTTGGTCTCTTTATGATTTTGTTGACATCAAGGGATTGTTTGATACGATACCCTTCGGCAAATTATGCCAAATATTATTGTTGTTCGTAAATGCCCGATTTACGGCATTGCGATACTTGTTGGTAATATATTTGTCGATAGCCGGTTCGCGGTGTCGACATATCGATTGTTATTGTTGATTGATGTTCCATTGAGATATTGTTGTCAATACCCGGTTCGCGGCATTGACATATCGATTGCTATTGTTGATTGATGTTCCATCAAGATATTGTTGTGAATCTTCGTCATTGATATCAGTGTTTTTTCTATTGATGTCGTACTGGCCGATTGAAGGCATTGACGTATTCGATTATCATCTTCGTTATCGGTAACCGATTAAAGGTGCCGAGACATCCATTGTATAATTGTGATCGGTTAACTGTTCTAAAGGCAATCGATGTATTGAATTGGGATTATTAAAGATCATTCCCATCCGTTGTAAAATTATTATCGATTGTCCGCTCTAAAGGTAATCGATATATTGAATTAGGATTATCAAAGATAATTCCCATCCGTTGTATAATTGTTATCGGTTGACCATCCTGAAGGTAATCGATGTATTGAATTAGGACTGTCGAAAACATTCCCATCCGTTGTATCGTTGTTATCGATTGGCCGTTATACGATAATCGAAGTATTGAATTGGGACTGTCGAGGATAGTTCCCATACTTTGAATTATTATTGTCGTGTTGGCCAACTCACGGCAGCACACTATTATTCTTGTGAACTCGGTAATTTTGTGATCGTTGAGGGTTGAGGATTTCCCGGATTGTTGTGTTGTGATTGTTGCTCGTGTTAATCGATCCTTAGGGATTTTGATCCCAGGATGGTCATTTTGAATATTGTTGGTCGTGTCGATCTTTCATTATTCGTGTGTCATCATTCACTTGGTGAGTCGTATGATCCATATTGGATGTGTTATCCTTTGAGTTTCTTTGTCATGTTGCATCGTGACATATCCGGAATCATATCTGCGTTCCGATTGGTTATGTGTAGGATTTTTAGCTAGGCACACGATGGTCATGCGTGGATGTTTCCGCATTGGACTGTGCACACGAGACGTAGTTCGTGAGGCTAATTAGGTACATTATCCCACGTATATTCTGGATTCCGTATACGGAGTGGACATGTACATGGACACATTTCCGGATCGGGCGTACTGTGATGTCCCTCTTGAGCCTTATTATTTTGGTCGTTCATAGTCTATGTTGTATTGGATATGTCCGACGATTCGCAACTAGTTGTGCATACGCCGATGGGTATGTTCGACAGTCGGGTTTGTTTCTTGAGATCTGTATTGTGATGATTTACAGCTTTGGGCTGTTCGGCTTTCAGGCCATTATGATATACAGCTTCGGCTGAGGGCTTTCAGGCCATTGTGATGTATCGGTATTTCCGTTGGAGTCTTCGGGCATTGTGATTCGTATTTATTTCAGCGTTGGTTTGGTTTGCCTTCGGGTAATGTATTGTTGTGTTCTATATTGATTATTCGCCGTTGGGCACTTATGTTCTAACCTATTGAGCAGGTATTGATCGTATGCCGTGGGCATATTGTTTCACGAATGCTCGATTCTTACTTTGGTTTGTGAGCATCTCGTACTACCATTGTTGTACTGTTCATTCTGCCTTTGGATGCATATCATGTTGTACATGTATTTGATATTCATTATCTGGATGACTGACCCCGTGGGGGCGGAACATGTTTTCATGTTTTAGGTGCTTGCGAGGAGAGAGTTGAGACACAGGGGCATGACGATGGCGACGAGGCATTCGAGCGATACTAGTCCGAGATGATTTGGTGTTCATGTCGGTCAGACAGTTTGGAGTACTCCAGTTTTGTTCAGTCGTTGTCGTTTTGTATTATCCGAGCAAGGCTCGTGGATGTTGTTGTATTTTATTTTGGCCATGTAGGCCCATCCTTGTCGTTGAAATTCCATATCGGAATAGTATGTAGGGCATCATAGTAGGGTCTGTGATTTCCTATTTTGGTCAGTTTGTTGTATTTTAGTCGTGTTCGCCTGGTGGATCTCCTGGTGTGGGGTCCACGGCACTGTAATAACCCAAAGGGATTTGGGGGTGTTACAATCACATACTTTTGAAAATATGATGAATAAGTGTAGAACCATTTAGAAATCCCATAGGATGCTTAAACAGGAAAACGTACAGGTCCCCCTTTCAAATCTAGAGCTGAAGGATGAAAATGATTTTCTGAAAAATAATTATGAAAACATGTCTTTAGACTGTGAAAAAAACAAAATTATCCACGAAAAACTCATGGGAATCAGTCATCAATTTGCGATAGAACTAAATGAGGTAAAAACTCATAATAATTGCAAGACAAATGATAATACTTTGTTAGAAGCTAAGATACAGCTTCTCCATAAAAGGGAAGGAGAACTAGAGACCATCCTTAAATCCTTTGAGAAATCATAAAGGCGGATGGAAGACATTCTAAGCACTGGGAATCTCGCCCATGATAAACATGACTTAGGATATGACTTGTAGACCTGTAAGACGCAATGCTAGTCATCAACAGTATGCTCCCAGAGCATACCAACAGCGTCAACAGCCATCCAGAAAGAAGGTTATACCTAAGTATCAAAGGTATGCACTGCAGTACTATCAACAGTACAGTGCACCTAGATACTGGGTACATGAAGCCATGTAGCCATCCCGGAAGGAGGCCGCCGCGCAGTTCTATCATCAACAAATCTGGGAATCCAACTGGAAACCTAGAAGGTGAGCATTGAGGCTAAAGAAAATGATTCCTCCTCCGAGACGGCAACCGTACTGGCGCCAAAACACCAGATTTTACATGCAGAATAATCAGGCTTACAGAGATTACGTGTCTGCCCCATGTAAATCTCGAAAAACAGGAACCAATGTAAGCTACACCAAACCAATTGTTGTCAGGCAAATCTGGGTACCTAAGGGCACTAACAACTATGGACCCAGAAATCAAAGGGGACCTAAATATACCTAATCTTCTGATTACAGGATATCAAGGAGAATGACATCTGATACATAACGGTTGTTCTCACCTCATGACAGGAGATATCAGCAAGCTGTCAAATATGTAGAAGGTCGCGGTCGAAGGGTGTGATTCGGTGATAAATCCAAAGAAAGAACAAGAGGGAACCGAACCCTGCTTGTAGGAAAGTTCAAAGTCATCGACGTAGCCTATGTTGAAGGACTACAGTACAATTTACTTAGCATTAGCCAGTTCTGTGATAAACAGTTCTCGGTAAGATTCTATGTAAATCACTGTAGGTTGAAGGACACCAAGACCAAGAAAATTGTCCTCATAGGAACCCGGTCAGGTAACATGTATATTGCTGACTGGAAGCCCACAAGCTCCATAATTCCATATTTTATTGCCAAAGGCACTGCTGATAAAAGTTGTCTCTGGCATAAAAGGATGTCGCACATCAACTTCAAGACCATCAACAAGCTAGATCCACAAGGAATGATCAAAGGCTTGCCCGATGTTTCATTTCATAAAAACATTATCTCTAGATCATGTCAGAAAGGCAAGAAAGTCAAGACCACCTTGAAGAGAAAGTCATATCTTTCCACCTACAGGGTCCTAGATTTATGACATATGGATCTCTATGGTCTTGTAGACCCTATCAGTCTGGGAGGTAAGAAATACTATCTTGTTAATGTTGATGATTTGTCCAGCTATGCTTGGATCATCTTCCTGAACAAGAAGAAAGAAACTATCACAAAGCTGCCAGAACACTGGAAAAAACTGCAAAATGAGAAAGGGTTGAGTATTGTATCCATTCGTTCCGACAGAGGAACGGAATTCACAAACCGCTTTATAGAGCAATACTGTGCGGACAAGGGCATACAACACGAATACTCAGCAGCCCGGACTCCTCAACAAAATGGTGTTGTCGAGAGTAAGAATGGTACACTGAAAGAAGCAACAAGGACCATGTTAGCTGCAAGCATGTTGCCGCAATGCTTTTGGGGAGAAGCAACAAATATAGCATGTTATACACAAAACTGCTGTATCATCAACAAAACAGCATATGAGGTATGGAATAACGGAACTCCAATGGTTGCATACTTTCACATCTTTGGATGCATGTGTTATGTGCTCAACAATTGGAAGGATCAACTGAAGACATTCGACGAAAAGTCGGATGAGGGCATTTTCATTAGATACTCCTCTGTCAGCAAAGCATTCGAGATATTTAACAAACGAAAGTTGCCAATAAAGCAATATGTCCACGTAGTATTTGATGAACACCATTGTGACCCTACAAGAATATAAGACCTAACCCAGAGCATCCACACTCTCTATTGATGACTCCCAAACTCCAATAGAACCAATTGTGAACCTAGAAATCAATCCCACCGTAAGAACACACGAAGTTGAAGCTGATATTGTAGAAGATGAAGTTGAGGCTACAGTTGAACAGGTTATAGCACTGGATGCCGCACTAGAACCAGGCGGGAGGTGGTTGAGAGATCACTCACAGAAGTTAATAATTGGAGATATCGATGTCACTGTTACCATATGAATAAAAATACAAAGTACACAAGGCACTATACTCTGTGCACAGGAAGAGACAAATTTTGAGAACTCTCAATTTCCTATATAGAGATCCCAAGTTGAACTTAGAATACTTGCTATGTGCATCCTAATTGTATTCCTCTCCCAGTCGGAACCTGTTTCGACCAATGAGGCTCTCAATAATTTTCACTGGATCACTTCTATGGAAGAAAAGCTCAATAGTTTCGAACGAAACAATGTTTGGTACCTAATTCCTAGATCAACCCATCAAACAGTCATAGGAACCAAATGGGTATTCCAAAACAAATAGGATAAAAATGGACTTTTTATCAAAAGAAAATCTAGACTAGTTGCCAAGCATACAGACAGAAAGAGGGAATCGACTGCGATGAAACCTTTACCCCTGTAGCTCGACTAGAAACCATCAGGATATTCCTAGCATTTGCTGCTCACAAGAACTTTATTGTATATCAAATGGATGTTAAGAATGCATTCCTGAATGGAGACCTCTCAGAAGAAGTCTATGTTGAACAACCTCCAGAGTTTGCCAACACAGAAGGTAGAGACCTTGTGTACAGATTAAGGAAAGCGCTGTACGGCCTCAAGCAAGCACCTAATACCTAGTATGAAACCTTGTCATTGTATATAATCAATAATGGACTTGAGAAAGATGTTGTCGGCAAAACCCTTTTCAAAATCCAGAAAGGTGAGATCTTCTTATGGTTCAAATATACGTAGCTGATATTAGTTTTGGTTCAACTAATCTTGCTTTATGTCAAAGGTTCTCTCATCTCATGTAAAGTAAATTTAAAATGAGTATGATGAGACAACTTAGTTATTTCTTGTAATTCCAGGTAAAACATGTTGGACTATTTATTCCGAATATTCATGAATAGAGTTTTGATGATTAAGTTGCTAAACAAATCAAAACAACAAAGAGGCAAAGCAAATCAACGAAGAAGTCAAAGACGCAAAAAGTCGCGCAATCCGGGAAAAGCTAATCTGTTGAGATCAGTCAAGATGAGAACCTACCTGATCAGACGAGATCAACCTACCTGATTATACGAGAAGAAACCTACCTGATCAGAGAAGAAGATGGTTACCCGATCATACATAGCGTACGCTAAGAAGAAAGCTTAACGTACGTAATGGTACAAGAATAATGTACGTAATGGTACAAGAATAACGTACGTAATGTACAACGTTTAACGTACGTAACAACGTGTTTCTAAATTCAAACAAGATGAACGTTGAAGATGATGTCATGGCATAGGTCAGCATGCACCGGATAAATTGACCGAATATAACGTACGTAATGGGTGTTTGGTTAACGTATGTAATGATAAAGATGAAAGCTACTGGACTGTTTTGTGAAGGGTATAACTTACGTAACATATTTATGTTAACGTACGTAAGGGAGCTAACGTATGTAATAAAAGATTGGTAACGTACGTAATGAAGTGACAGAAGGCTAACGGCTAGTTGAGGCTTTGGAGCCTATAAATACCACTTCTAATGGTATTCATCCAAAAACAACGAAAAGCAAACGATTCAGTGATCATATATTGTTATACACATTCTTGTTGTTATAATTGTGCTTATATTGATAGTTTGAGTGTTTATACATTCAACATATACACGAGAGGAAAAAGAATAGATACGATTGGATTCGGTGTTATTAGGATCAAGGATCCAGCATTGTTAGAATCGCAATCGATATCTACGTGAGGTTTATCTAGTAACCACAGAAAGCTAGAGTGGTTGATTCCTTGTCCAATAAAAAAGGAAAACGGTTTAACTTGGACCGACATAAAGATAAGTGATTGAAGTTTACTCAGACCGATAGAAGACGATCTTGTAATGGTTATCCCTCGACCGATAGAAGAGAGGTGCAGAGGTTTATCTTAAGCCTATAGAAAAAGATACCGAGAGAGGACGTAGGCACGTTTGGCCAAACCTCTATGAATCCATGTGTCATTTTATTTTCTGTACTTTATTTAAATCGCTTCTGCAACGCGAAAGAGTTTCATATATCTAACTCCAAACGGCGATTCCGACCAATATTGCGCCAACAATTAGTATCGGAGTGGTACCTCCAATAAACGGCTTAACATCCGAGGAGTCGATCCAAATGACATTTCAAATTGCTCAGTCGAAGGTCTTGCTCTAAACCGACCACCATTCTTTAATGGCTCGAACTTCATGACATGGAAGAAAAAGATGTCTATATACATACGAGCTTATGACATCGAGCTTTGGAAAGTGATATGTCTTGGTCCGAAAATTCCTCTCAAATCCGACAGTACGCTTAAATCTTTCGAAGAATATGATGACTCGGATTGGAAAAATGATCATTATAATTGCAAATCCACGCAATTATTATATTGTGGCTTAAATCCGGAAGAACACAACCGGATATCCTGGTGTGATAGCATGAAAGAAATATGGAAAATGCTTGAAGTCACACACGAAGGGACAACTCAAGTCAAGGAGACGAAGATCAATATGCTTCTCCATGACTACGAGTTATTCATGATGAAGGGTGACGAGTCCATCACCAACATGCTCGACTGATTTGCGGTCATCACCAATGGACTAGATTCGTTCGGTAAACCATTATCAAGTAGTGAGAAAGTCAAGAAAATCTTACGATCACTACCTGTTGAATGGGACAACACGGTTACGATGCTAATGGAATCTAAAGATTTAAACAATCTTGATTTTAGTGCTCTCGTTGGTTCACTTATAAACTACGAGATTGTCCTAAAATCTCGGAATGCTAAACCGAAGCCGAAGGACAGATCAATAGCCATGAAGTCTAAGATGTCAAAAAGAGAATAAATCCCGGTTGATGAAAGCGGCGAAGAATCGGCTTATTATGCTAAAAATATTAATAAGTTCCAACGCTTACTAAACTGGAGAAAGAATGACATCAAGATGGGCGAATCTCAGAAATTCGACAATAATTATCGATTATGTGGTAAACCAAGCCATTTCGCGAAGAATTACCGAGCAAAACCCAAGAAGGAGGTTTTCATAGCAACATGGAGCGATGAAGACGGAGAGGATGATTTTAACAATTCAAATAATCTCGCTCTCATGGCACGAAGTTCACTCAACGAAAGCGACGTCGAAAGTCAAGTAAGTAACTCTTACAAGAACTGTTTGAAACAGATCAAAATGCTTTATCCGAGATTAAATCCGTACAATCGAAAAATAAATTATTGGAAACCGAGATTTTCAAAATTCTTGAAAAGGGAAAGTTTATCGAAACGGATCATTCTCATTGCATTGAAAATGAAAATATTTTAAAGGATGATCTCTTGAAAGTCCAAACCGAGCTGAAAAATTTAACGAAGAAATTCTCGTGTAGAAACGAGAAATTTGAACAAATACTCTCGGTTCAGAAATTTACGTTGAACAAACAAGGGTTGAGATTCAAACTGAATTCTAAATATGAATCCTTAAATTTCAATATACCCCGATGTGAAAAATGTTTGAAAATTGGGCACCACATTTCAAACTGTAAAAGCCCAAGACGGACGATAAAAGTTAAACAGATTTGGATTCCAAAAGGAACTTTTATTCTGAATATCGTCTCTGTCTCTAAACAAAAACCAACTATAGGTTGGATGCCCAAAAAATTAATCTTTAACAATTGATATTTTACTCAGGGGGGAATATTATGTATTTTAAAAAGGGGGAGTTACATTTTTATGCATATTTTGTCATATCATATTTTATTATTAATTGGTATCCTCTATTCAATTGGTATATTTTGATTTACACTTTTTGCTGAATACAAAAAGGGGGAGAAAGGAGTAGAATCGGATAAAAAGCGTCATGGAAGAAATGACGAGAAAAATAAAAAGTAAAAAGGAGAAGAGAATAATAAAAATTGAAGAAGTCGAAAAGGAGAAAAATAAGGTATACAAAAAGGGGGAGAAACAAAGGAGTTTAAAAATGAGAAACGAAGAAGTCGGAAATGACAGAAAAAGAAAAGATGGGTGAAACTAACGAAACGATCAAAGCCGAAAACATTGATTCGTACAAATATATATATTTTTATTTTTGCAAGTTTTATCCAATTCAAGGGTTGTTTTGAAATCATCAAAAAGGGGGAGATTGTTGGAATAATTTTTCCGAATATTCATTAATAGAGTTTTGATGATTAAGTTGCTAAACAAAGCAAAACAACAAAGAGGTGAAGCAAATCAACGAAGAAGTCGAAGACGCAAAAGGTCGTGCAATCCGGGAAAAGCTAATCTGTTCAGATCAGTCAAGATGAGAACCTACCTGATCAAACGACATCAACCTACCTAATCAGACGAGAAGAAACCTACTGATTAGACAAGAAGATGGTTACCTAATCATACATAACATACGCTAAGAAGAAAGCTTAACGTACGTAATGGTACAAGAATAACGTACGCAATGTACAAGTTTTAACGCACGTAACAACGTGTTTCTAAATTCAAACAAGATGAACGTTGAAGATGATGTCATGGCATAGGTCAGCATGCAACGGATAAATTGACCGAATATAACGTACGTAATGGGTGTTTGGTTAACGTACGTAATGATCAAGATGAAAGCTACTGGACTATTTTGTGAAGCATATAACTTACATAACATATTGATGTTAACGTACGTAGGGGAGCTAACGTGAGTAAGAAAAGATTGGTAACGTACTTAATGAAGTGACAGAAGGCTAACGGCTAGTTGAGGCTTTGGAGCCTATAAATACCACTTCTAATGGTATTCATCCAACAACAACGAAAAGCAAACAAATCAGTGATCATATATTGTTATACACATTCTTGTTGTTGTAATTGTGCTTATATTGATAGTTTGAGTGTTTATACATTCAACATATACACGAGAGGAAGAAGAATAGATACGATTGGATTCGGTGTTATTAGGATCAAGGATCTGGCATTGTTAGAATCGCAATCGATATCTACGTAGAGTTTATCTAGTACCCATAGAAATCTAGAGTGGTTGATTCCTTGTCCAATAGAAAAGAAAAACAATTTAACTTAGACCGACATAAAGACAAGTGATTGAACGGTTTACTCGGACTGATAGAAGACGAGCTTGTAACGTTATCCCTTGACTGATAGAAGATAGGTGCAGAGGTTTATCTTAAGCCTATAGAAAAAGATATTGAGAGAGGACATAGGCACGTTTGGCCGAACCTCTATAAATCCTTGTGTCGTTTTATTTTCTACACTTTATTTAAATCGCTTCCGCAACACGAAAGAGTTTCACAATTCTAACTTCAAACGGCGATTCTGACCAATACTGCCCCAACAAAGCAACTTCCTTCAAGTATATTTATCAACCAAGAGAAATACAGCAAGGAGCTGCTCAACAAGTTTGGAATGAACAACTCCAAATCATCATCCACTCCCATGAGTACTTCCACACAGAGAAGTGCTGACAATGCTGGAAAGCCAATTGATCAATCACTCTACAGGAAGCTTATAGGCTCATTCCTGTACCTAACAGTCAGTAGGCCCGATATCCAATTTGTTGTATGAGTGTGTGCTCGGTATCAGGTAGCACCTAATGAGTCACACTTCACCACAGCCAAACGAATCACTAAGTACATAAAAGGAGCAATCGATCTACGATTATGGTCTCCTAAGGAAGGAGGATTCGATTTAGTAGCCTACAGCAACTCGGATCTCGGAGGCTGTAAGTTGGATAGGAAGAGTATGAGCAGGAATTGTCACTTCATTGGACCAAGACTTCTGTCATGGTTCAGTAAGAAACAACTGACCAACTCATTTTTTATAGCTGAGTCGGAATACTATGCTGCTGGAAGTTGCTATATGTAGATTCTCTGGATGCAACAGTAGTTACAAGACTATGGCATCAATGCAAGAGAGACTCCAACCATGTGCGATAGCACGGGTGCAATTGCACTCACGTATAAACATGTATTGCACTCGCGGACTAAGCATATTGATATGAAGCATCATTTCACTTGGAATCATGTTGAGAATAAAGATGTTCATATCGAGAAGATTCATACAGACATCCAATTATCCGATATCTTTACAAAACCTCTCAGTACCACCAGATTCTGCTTGGTTCGCCAAGAATTGGGAATGCTACAGCCCAACTCGCTATAAGTTTTAAAATTTTACTCATCAATTGAGGGGGAATGCTGTAAGAGCCATTAATACAATATCCACTTTAATTAACTTTACACTCAGAACTCCAATTTATATCCTTACTGTAGGAACAAGAAGGCATTATTACCTTCCTATAGATGACGTGTGCATTAATTAAGGGGGAATAAAGTATGACCCAAGAATACAATGCCAATCCAAAATTGCTGTAAGAATTGAATCTTGAATGTACCTTTTAAGGGGGAACGCTATATTTTCGCGGATACAGCACATACACTGAAGGATATCAATTAATATTTTAAAGCGTATCAAAATTCATAGTTTGAACCTTACAAACTATTTTTAGTCCACGTGCATTATCTAAATTTAAAATAATTTCTCTCTCAATACTGAAGAGACAACCAGACTTTAATGCCTTTAAAACTGCAATTTCAAAATTCAAACTGACGTATCGTGCAATAGCGGAAGTCGAACTGTGTCAGAAGTGGGACTGACAATTAATTTAAAACTGACGGATTAGACGTACCAGTTACATATAAATCCATCCTGTATGTTCATTCAAAAACGGTTCCCATCCCTTAAATATGACCGTTCGTTGTAACCTAGCTTCCCTTCACAGACTGTTTACGCTTTCTGCATAATTATCGAGCCTCCAGCATACAACCTACATAATTTCAAAGCTTTCTAACCTACTTTGTATACACTCCTGCGAATATGTCTTCATCCCAGACTTTATCTCTTTCAGTGAAGAAGAAGAAGAAGGACATTATCATTGATAGACGAATCTTTGCTCGCTCAGTTCTCCAAGAGCATATCATTTCAGTGGATGAGGACATGGCTGGGATGAACTTAGTCATCTCCCATGTGAATCAAACTGGTCTCTACCGTTTGGGTAGTTTTCATCCTGAAAACTACGATGAGCAAATCATAGAGGGAGTTTATGTTGACTTTGAGTTTTGTATGTTTCGGACAAGAAAGGTTCTGACCTCACTGCTGTCGTCGGCACTATGCAAGAGAATGATATCTTTGTTAACTGGGAAATCCTTGATCATCTGTATGAGCTGCCCTCCGATGGTTTGACATTGGAGGAACTAGAAACTTTTGGGTCTGATGATCTACTGAAGGCATATTGGAAATTATTCACTGGAAACTCTCAGCCTTCACATGTTCATCTCTCCTGCCATAAGAAGAACATTACCCTGCTTTATTTGTGCCTACATGACTTTTGTTGTAGAGTTGTTGAAAACGGACTGGAGCATTTCAAATGTGCACAAGTTGAAGATTTCGGATGATGGTGTCCATCATGACCGGAGAAAAGGTAGACTGGTGCTACATTATTTTGAAACGGCTTCAGGAGGAGGCGTCATAACCGGATTCTTCGAGGAAGTCTTTTCTCCTAATACTAAACTATATCTTGACTAGCTATGGCTTACAGCAGCCCCTAACGCTAAAAAGATCCTCACTGGGAAGTTTCTTGGTGGCTCCAAACCAATTGTATTCAACAAGGTGCCACTTATCACCAGCAGGCCAAGCCCATTATCCCTCCCTCCATTGAGTTATCCCCGAGACGTTTCTGATCTCCTGACTAAATCTAAATCCATTGATAGAAGCAAAAGAAATGTTCCCGAAAATAGCTCTCCTAAAGCTATTGAGAAAAGAAAGAAGAATCATGAGACAAAGAAGTCTTCGAAGACGAAAGCTGTTTCTACAGCAACCCTGGTAGCAACAGCGGCCACTGAGGAAGTTCTGCCTACTGCACCTGCCCCAGTAGTTATCCCACAGGGCAAAACCCCTATGGAAGAAACTCTAGCTGCTCTCACAGCAGATCCTGAGCCCGTGACGGCTATTACGGATGACCAGACGTTTGTCAAACTAGAAGGAACAAGTGAATCGGCTGCCCCTTTGAATCCAACGATCACCACTCCAAATAGCACTATAAGAATAAACGTCAAAGACTTCGGATAATATCCGAAGTAAACATGTTATAATTACCAAAGTCTATGTTCGTGTAGTTAAAGGTATACTTTAGACTTCGCTTATTAGACGATGTCTAATATCGTAATAACCGAAGTCTATCTCGGTTTTTAGAACCCGAATATGGGGGTTTGCGAAGTAAAAAAGGTCCTTCCACTTCACTTATTTTATAATCGCTGAAGTGTATATTTCCTATTAGCTTCAGTAAAATATATACAGATGAAGTGAAATAATGTTATCGACTTCGCTTATTGATAGGTAACGAAGTTAAAGATACCACATTTACTTCACTTTTATTTGTTTAGCCGAACCATAACACTCCTTTTTACTTCGCTTATTCTATTTTGTGTCGCTAATTATATATCTCTGACTTCGTTTTTTATCCGAAGTAAATAACCACATTGCATATTTCTTTTCAATTTGTAAATATAGAATCCCTGTTGTACAAAAACATGATCCATCCAATAAAAAACCTCAATTCACAACCTCAAATACATCAATCAACCTCATTAAAAATCCAACAAACTCAAATCACAAGATCCCAATTCAATAACACAAGATCATAAGCATTAATAATAGTAATAAACCACAATTTCATATATAAACGGCGGACTGTCGTACAAAAATGCCAAATATTCAGATTCGCGTGATTCACAAGTTTGCATTGGGCATAACTATAATATGCCAACATCAAATAAACTTCCACAATGTCTACGAGACACATGCATAGGTCTAGCTAATGGACTGCACATTAACAAAACATTCACCATATTTACCCGATCAAACGACATGTTCTGATCTAACTATACCAACAGATATGCACCGGAGTACCAGTAGTGTTGCAACCAAGACCATACACATATAGTACTGATTTGAAACTAGACAAAGAACTTCCTGACAATGAAGCCAGCCTAAGCACCATCGACAAACATGTAGACGAACTTGCTCCACTCGTTCCTGACTTCATCATACTGCTCCTGAGTGTAGTATTGGTCTTTGACTGAACC
Organism: Orobanche coerulescens; assembly: GCA_033398695.1. NCBI lineage: Eukaryota > Viridiplantae > Streptophyta > Magnoliopsida > Lamiales > Orobanchaceae > Orobanche > Orobanche coerulescens. Next base: position 69,473,666 of record CM065810.1, read on the forward strand.
AGGATACTGAGCAAATCACATTGAAACAAAAAAAAATAGATTAAGTACGTTCATAAAAGATGCATCAACATCACAAATTTTCGCACTAAAACATACTATATAATATAAAAGGATGACAGAATTAAAATTACATGATGTGTTTTTCCTGCACATGTGTTTTTCCTGCATGATGTGATGCCATGATGTGTTTTTCCTGCACATGATGTGATGCCATGATGTGTTTTTCCTGCACATGATGTGATGCCATGATGTGTTTTTTCTGCACACTTGAGCTTAGTAATAAGTTTTGTTATTTCCCTATTTAAGCATAAAAGAACATGGAAAAACATGCTTCGCTTTCAAAGATATCATCGAAACTATCAACAGCATAATGTTCAGCGTCATAAAAGCAGATCTCATACGGAACATTCAACATCATTTTAATAGAGTAATCATAAAGATGAAAGAAAGCAAGAGCACCTCCAATATTGCATGAAATTCTTCTTTGGCAGCCACCATCCTATCAGTGTCACTTGAATCAACAACATATATAATGGCTTGCGTATTAGGAAAATAGCACCTCCAATATGGCCTAAATAGCAACACCGAAAAAATAAGCATCAAGGTACGTTTGTTAACTACAAAAATCTAAATACAGTCAAACACATCTCTAACAAAGCTTAATCAGTGAAAATTGTATGAAGGCAGGTTATATGAAGATTCAAAAAACAAGCGCGACTCTGTACTGTATCATCTGATTAAGAATAAAATGCAAACCCAATAAATCTTTGGTCGAATGGACAATAACTCAAGCAAATGCTAACCAAACAGGTGGTGCCAAATAGAAAACATGTATTTCTAACCTAATCCATTTTCTTCATTCACTTTTCTCATTATGGGGTTTCACCCCTGCTTTACATAAATCTTCTCAATCTTAGTCAATAAAGTACAATTCCCAACCAAGAAGTTGTTAAATGGTAATGAAAAAACAAAGCACCGGATGAACCAGTACATATGGAAATATTAGCTTGTAAATGGAAGATACTTACAAAGGCAAACAATCGAGACAACAGGTATAACGGGAGAATCAAATAAAGTTACCTGATACTAGTCTGCCCGCCTGCCACAAGGAAAGAAGACACAGGCATTAGAGATGGACTTCAGAATCACTTCTTCCATCACAATGAATGATTAGGAAGTGGGGAGGGGATGGGCGTTTACAGAAAGAAGGTTCACACAATCTGAATACACAGCCCAGTAAGTGATGCAACAAACAAAAAGGACAAACACAACGACGGTAATAATATCAAAGATTACTTATCAAATATTGATACCTAAGGAGCAAAAAAAACAATCAAGCGCAGATAAATTTACCTAGATCCCATACTTGAAACTTTATGTTGTTATACTGCAGAGTTCCCACATTGAATCCAATTGCTGCAATTAAAAGAAAATATATATACATAAAATCAACCATAAGCATCTCTCTTTCTGGAATATATCCACATTAATTCATTCTACTTCAAATAGACACACCAAAAATTTAAAGTCGAGTATGAGATCAGAATTCAGTAAGAACAATAACGATCTGGAAGCTGTAGTCGGAAAAAATCTCTTTCATACGAAACAGACCAAATGTTAGAAACAATGCAAAGGCTCCCATCATTCTAGATTCGTTATATCAGAAATAATTGAGTATGCAAAAGGACACACTTACTCGGAATAGTTGATACTACTTCACCCATCTCAATGATCCGCGAAACAATAACCAAAAAAATTTAGAATAATCGACACAAAAAGGAGCCGGGAGGCAAATTAACGCGAGAAATTCATACAAAGAATGGTGGTTTTTCCAAAGATTGTCAAGGCCCGTAACTAGGATCCGAGCTTCCTTGTTCCCAAATAGCGATGAAAATGACCCGTAAATACTATCCCCATTTCCCACCCAATTTCTATGCCGAAAAAATCACGAATCAAGCTCTCAATAGGAAACTTTCTAAGAACTCCGGATCGGATCGTTAAGAAACAAGAAGCACTCTTATGCTTCTGCGAAATCAAAAGTTACCTATACTCCTATTCGAATCATGATAAGATATAATAAGTGCCAAAAGAAAACTATTTCCCATAAGAAAGTAATGCCTAAAGGTGTCCAGCTCACGATCATAAGATCGCCTCACAATTCGATGGAACCTCATGCACCACAATTGCCGAGAGCTTCCAATGAACACCGGGCCATTATAGTGTCATACATCAAATGAAGTCGAAACAAATCGAGGTACCAAGCCAAGAAGACAACTGCATAGAGTTCCTGAGTCTTCACGAAAATTCCTGAATATAATGCAGGTAGTTAGTTGCACTATCTCATATAGCGACAATATGTGATAATTCTTCATAACTTAAGCATATATGCACCGACATGGTTCATTAAAACCAGCAAAGTGACAATCTAGACATCTATGTAGACATATTGAACAGAACATCTTGAGCTCAATCAATTTCTGACTCATAAAACTTCGAATACATTGAATATAACAATACCTCTTACACACATAAATACATGCCCTTGACGTATAATTTGACGACCCATCAATAGTTGGCATGATGTAGATTTCAACAAAAATAAAGAAATACATATCTCTATAGGCACTCCAGGATACACCATAATGCAACAAGACAAGAAGATCACCGGAGAACCTTCAACCTTATCTGCCCTAACCCAACATACTCTTAAAAAATGAAGATGATTAGCTTCACCGGGAACACTTAAAAAGAATAGCACAATTCAGAAGTCGGTATCCTGATTCCTGATACATATGCGCATGCAAGAACAGAACCGCATCCATCACCTTTACAAGCAAAGATGCACCAGAAAATGAAACCCTAACCCTACGCCATTTCTGATTCTACTATAGAATACATGAATAAACTGACCAAGTCCAAAAAGTAATCCGCATGAGGAGCCTTCGACACAAACCTATTTACAGCATCATCTCCAACTGCAAATCAGCACAAGATAATGTATTTCAATCGGTCAAAATGTTCTTCCACACTGAGTAGAACCATTAGATTGAGAAGTCAAGAAATAAAAAAGCAGAAACTCACCATGATAAATATTTAGGAGCTCTAAAATTTAACATCTAACCATGGGTAAAACTTGTTTCAAAAAAATAAAGAGCAAAGAAGTATTGGTGAACGAGTAACAGAACATCTAAGATCATCCTTGTAGTTAAGTCAGGATCAGCAGGATCAGAAAGTAGCCACATAATTGTATCTAGCCAATTTCATTAACAATCTCAACTTAGGAACTCCACAAATTCCTCCAATCACTAGTATCTTATCATGAATATGCATAAAATTTCAGAAACTCTGAAATATAAAGCAAAATGGGGTGTTCTAAGCTAAAGATCACATTCACATACGTACTATACCAATATTATGTAAACTCAGTAAAACAATAGGATCATTAAATATATTTCCTTCCAAATGCCTTGTTCTCTCCCTTCAACCCCCCCAACCCACACACCGGATAGTGTTGAACGGATCTTGATGCAGTAAGGTATTTAAAATGAGATAAACCAATTAAGATTTGTAGCAAAGTGAACTTGTACAATTTTTTTTTTGGGGGGGGGGGGATGCAAACAATCATAAACATACTTAACTCCACCGTTAAGGTAATATGTGCTCTAGCAAGAGTTTATCTAAGAATAAAGTTTCAAAAGTGAGAATTAGTTTTCAGGAAATTTCAACATACCTAAAGAAAAAGACATACTACATAAAATTTGAGAGGAACAAATTTGGTTGTTTTTGTTCCTACAACTTCAAACATGTTCCCATGAATCTTCTCTTAGAGTGGCATTAGGCATCATTAATACAGCTACCATAGCACGACATGCTATCATTCTACTCTCGGAAAATAATGCATAAAATTTCTCGAGTCCAAATGGTCAATGGACAGGACATTTATCCCACGTGATTCACACGGATCGCGAGATCTTAAGGTACTATTAATCTCATTCCTGTACCCAAGTTAAAAGATCGATCATTTGACCTTATTCCTCAAAAATCTATATCCAACAGAAACACATTGGCTTACTTTTGATTATATATGTAAGCATAACAAATTTATCGAAGACACTTCGCACAACTTTTTTTTGCATATAAAATGATGATGATGCATAACATGAGTCTTGCTAAAGGTGAACACCGACTGAAAGACTATCTCCCATGTATGAAAGAGATATAAGAGCCCCCAATACTGCCAAAAAACCACGTAAATAAACAGGCCTCACATACCAGACTAAGAGCTGTTGTTCCTAGAAGCAGCATGTACAATTTACCCTGCATAAGATATTACCCCAATTAGTTGTTCATTTTAGCAAAACAGGTCAAGGATTAGAATAATGGTTGAATAGAATAATAAGCAAAAGAAGTGATTCCAGTAATAGAAATGCATCAATGTAGTAAAAATATTGTGGACATGTGAAATTTCACAATGAAAACATTCAAACAAACTCATGAGTAAAGCAGGACCTCGATCAGCTTAAGGTTTGATGCGCGGCTAAGAAGAACAAAAGCAAATTATCCCATTTGTGCAAGAGACATCCCAACATGTATGTTATACAACCAAGATCCATTCATCATAAATAACAAACTAAATTTTTTAAGAAGATAGGGCAATCACATACAAGAAGGGACGTTTTGTTGTTGTAGCGAAATCCTCTCACGATTAAAGTGACAACAACTGTTTTTATAACAATCACCAATATAACAGCTGCCACCAAAATGTCAATGTGGTGTAATACCCGGTTGTAATTCATTCATTTTCATTCAGTAATTATCAGTCTGTAATTGTCACTCAGTATTTCTCACTCGTTAATAATCACTCATCATTCTTGATTCATTCATTTGTGTTCACTGTTCGCTTGTTGTAATCGTATATCAGTTACCGATCGGCATGTCATCTCCGTTTAGAGACCGACGGGAGTATTGTTGTTTTCATCGTGATTGGTAGTCGTATACTGGGGGCTTCATCGGTGGCTTGTTTTAGACTTGTTCATTTTCACGTTCGTATGTTATGTCGGATCATTCATCAGTCGTAGCGAGGAATCGGAGTTATCGGAATTTTCAACTTGGCCAGCACCGAGTTACGGCCGTAAGGACTTTGGGTTACGGCCGTAACAAGGGTTCGTGTTTTCAGGCCATTTGACGAAAAGGGACTTACGGCCGTAAGGTCTTGTGGTACGGCCGTAAGTCGAGCGTGCACGGCCGTAAGGTCGGGCTTCTTACCAGACGCGTCAAAGCAGCTACCGAGACATTTTGGCCGAAGGTGAGTTACGGCCGTAAGGAAGGTGAGATACGGCCGTAAGTGGTGTTCGTGAATTTTGGGTGTTGTCGACCAAGGGTGACTTACGGCCGTAAGGGTTGCGGCATACGGCCGTAAGTCGAGGAAGGTACGGCCGTAAGGCTTGGCTTCTGGCCGTACGCTGGCAGTGTACCGGTCGTTTTCGACGAAGAGGGCTTAGGCCCGTAAGTTTGGCCGGATACGGCCGTATCATCGAGTTACGGCCGTAAGGTGTGCGGTTACGGCCGTAAGGGTGTCGACGGATGTTTTTGACGAGGCGGGTTACGCCGTAATCAGATCGGTTACGGCCGTAAGTCTGTTTGCGAGCTTTCGAAAGCCGAGTTACGGCCGCAGTTGGCCGTTACGGCCGTAGGGCCGTTGACTTGGAAAGTTACGGCCGTAAGAGGGCCGAGTTACGGCCGTAACTTCCGGCAGATTTAATGACTTGGCCGGGTCATTTCTCCTCACTTCTTCTTTTTCCTTCTTCATCCGAGAGAGAGGGTTGAGAGAGAGATTTTATCATCATCAATCACTTGAGTGTGTAATCTTCATCATCTTCATTCCTTTGAGAAGCTTGGATACTCGTTTTAACTCGTGTTCTTCGGATCGTAGTGGTTGGATCTTCAAGAGGTAATTTCTTCAACACCTTGGATTTCGATTTTGTGTTGAGTTATGATGTTTTGGACGTTATAATCATGTTATATGAAGGGATATGTATATGATTATGAGTTTGGATAAGGATTCATTGGATTATTGAGAGATTTATTCAAGAACACTTTGAATATCGAGTTGGATTTGGGGATTTCCGATTAATTGTTGTTATAATCACGTTTTTGGATATTCATAACGGATTATTGATCGTATTGGAGATGTTTTGTTGTTTTGAAACACTTCTTGGGGATTTGAAGTTGGTATTATTGAGGTTTAGTGGTAATCAATCAAAGTTGGCCTCAAAGTGTTCGATATAATGCCCCAATGAACTTGGTTTAATCGTATCGACGCCTTGAGTTCGTTATATTCGTGTTTAATTCGTTATTGATCGGATTGTTGGCAATTGTATTGAATTAAGGTTGTTCGAGCGATCGTATCTTGGTTAGGACGTTGTTCGTGGACGGACATTCTTCATCGTTGTTGTGTAAGTTAATTCTTACTCGGTTAAAAGGATATTCATACCTTTTGTTGTTGATTATTCATAATCATAACTCATTCATCATTGTATTAATCATATTAAAACTTGTTATTGTCAATTAATCACTTGATCATAAGGAACGACGGTTCCAATCTTTTCGTTGAGCTATCATTCATTTCATTATTACTCTCATCTCGGTGAGTCATTCTTGACTTTGTCGATTATTACTTATTCATTGATATTCATTACGGTCATTCTCGCTCATATGACCTTCCGGGTTCATATTGCGTGGCCGGGTGTGGCTGTGAGGAATTTTTAGTCGGGCACACGATGGTTATTGTATTGGGTTCACCGATACATTAGACCGTGCACACGGGAAAGCGTTACACCGTGAGACTAATAAGGTACACTGACGGGTGTTGTACACTCACACGTAACATTACGGGCGTACTATGATACTCCTCTCCAGCGTAATTCATAGCTAAGAATATTTCATAACTTGATTAATCATAATTGTGTATTTTCAACCCTTGAGGATTGTTGTTCAGTATAATCGACCCCGTTTGGGGATATTGTTTTTCGTGTCATGGCAAGGCAAAGGCGCAGGGAGAACACGTTGACGGCGGGGAGTCCCAGTGATACTAGAAGGGGGCCCCAGTCCTTTCATCATTTATTCATCATTCATGTTTTCTTTATTTATTCCTATGGCAGACATTCCGTTCGAATACTCATTTCATTCAAAGGTCGTGTATTTTATCGTCACATAAGATACACATGTATTCTATTATCCCGGTGTGTTGTATGAAACTCCTACTCGGAGTAATTGATGTTATAATGTGGTTGGGTACTACATTTACCTGTGTAATTCATCCTTTTCCATTCGCACGGTGGGTCCCAAATGGGGTCCACGGCAGACCGTAATATCCGCCTAGTTTGGGGTGTTACAGAGTTGGTATCGGAGCGTGGTTTTGAATACTACCCTCCAAGTCATGTCTCGTTTGAAATCATCGTCATCGGACTAGTATCATTGGACTTTCGCGTCACGTGTGACCTGTGCAAATGCCGAGCCAATCAGACCAAGAACTGTAAGATTTCTAATGCCATGGTATAATTTCTGGCATTAATCATTCATTCATAATTCTTCAGTTAACAATCCTCAATCATCATTGTCACTTTGATCAGGACGGTCAGGTTAACTCATTAATCACTCAATTCATTTCATTATTCAGTTGTTGATTAGATAGATCAAATCATTAATCTTGTTAACTCATTCACGATAATCATTTCAGTAACTTCATCAGATAATCATGTCACGTCAATTAATCATTCATGTAATCGCTGTATTGGAGCGTGTATGCTCATTTTCATCATTTCATAATATAATCATAACGTGATATTCATGAGGAAAATATAATCATCATGTGACTTTCCTACTTCAGTATGGAAAGAGCTGGCAGAGGACGATGAGGACGAGGCCGTGGAGCGGGCCGAATCCCGAGAACTCGTGCGAACACACGTGCAAATTCCAGGAATAATGCTAACTCATCGAGCAGTGACGCTGCCACTCATTCACCTGGACGCAATCATTCACTATCGGGGAGTCGTACCCGGGACACGGCTCAGTCAGAGGGTGTCCGGGTTGACCCACTCGCATTTATGCAGGGCATGATGGCCCAAATGACCCAGATGGCTCCGTTGATGGAGACGATGCATAACTCCACTACTCAGAATCAACAGGCTCCTCCGCCGCCACCTCAGAGGCAAGAGAGGAATGTGAGCAATATCATCGGCGACATCTCTCGCCAGAGGCCACCGAATTTCTAGGCCTGGCCCGAGCGGATATTATTCATTGGCTCGAACATTTCGAGAAGTTGTTTGCTATGGTGGAGTGTCCTAAGGACACAAAGTTTCATTGCGGCTTACTACTCGGGTAAGAGCGCTCATTCTTGGTGGTTGTCGTTGAAGCCCACCGAAGGATCTTGTACATGGGATCGTTCAAAACTCTCATGATGGAGAGGTATTATCCGGCCCCACTCGGAGAGGCCAAGTCAGAGTTACTCACTCCCGACCCTCATGAGACGAGGATGTTCTCGCCATTGCCGAGAAATTTCGTGAACTTCTTCCGTCGCCTCATCTATCATTCATTCCGAGGCGGATAAGATTAAATATTTCAAAGAAGAGGTCAAACCCCGTATGAGACTTGATTTGCTCAATCATAATTGCACCACGTTGGTGAATTCATTGAGAAAGCTCTCACCTATGAGCTTATCGCTAACGAGATTGCTAAGCAAAGAACCTTCGTCGCTAGCAAGAAATCGAAGAATCGTAACCACCAAGGCGGTCGACAACCTTCAAGAAACCCCGTGCGGGCTCGCTTTTACGAGCGACCTCTGTGTCGTCTAGACCCGCGGAATCTCGATCTCGAGCGGCCTCGGCCATCACCTGCTTTAATCTGGGGAGCTTGGTCACCTCAAGACCAAGTGTCCTCGATGACTATCACGTGTCATAATTGTGGGATTGCCGGGCATAAGGCCCGTTTTGCCGTAGGGACTCCAAACCTACTCAGACGTCATCTCGGGCGCCTAAGCAACACTGCTCGAGTCGCCGCTAATCGGCGTTTAAAACGGCAGGAGCGACTAAAGGTGGAGCCTATAGCCGCAGACGGAGCGTCCCGGTCGGACTAGCAAGCCCCGGATTTATGAGATGAAGAAGACCGATGATCCCGAGGCCCGAATGATCTCGTAAACTCGATATTCTATCTCAACCTTTGTGTACCCTTTTTGATACGGTGCATCGCATTCATTCATTTCCGAGTCATGTTTGAGTAGACTACGTCCGGGTAGTGCTACTAGTTGTGAGCCTTATGTCATCGGCCTACCCGATGGTAGACGAATTATCGGTAATCGTGAGATTCGTAATTGTCCGATTCGGGCCATGGTCGTGTATGGCCAGCAGACCTAATCGTGGTAGATTTGCCGAGGGACGACGTCATCTTGGGTATTGATTGGATGGATCGTCATGATGCCATCATTAGTGTCCGTAAGCGTATGGTCACTATCATTTCAGACGATGGGGTTGAATGTGTGTTTCAGGGAGGTAATCCCGTCTGTTCTGTTAAGTAAATTAATTTGATGAAAGCAGTAAGGTTACTCAATCAGGGATGTGTCGGTTATTGGTGCTATATGGCCAAAACCGAGAAGTCATCAGTAATGTTAACGGATATTCCGGTGGTGAGGTAATATGCCGATGTTTTTCCAGACGAGTTACCTGGTTTGCCTCCACAGAGGGATGTGGAATTCACGATTGAGTTGGAGCCTGGTACGTCCCCGATATCGAAGGCACCGTACCGGATGGCCCCGACCGAAATGCAGGAATTAAAGAACCAACTTGAGGAATTGTTCGAGAAGGGTTATATCCGACCGAAAGTGCCTCCGTGGGGAGCACCCGTGTTGTTTGTCAAGAAGAAGGATGGTTCATTTCGTTTGTGTATCGATTATCGGGAGTTGAACAGAGTGACAATCAAGAATAAATATCCCTTACCCCGTATTGATGATCTTTTAGATCAACTTCAGGGAGCTTCAGTATTTTCCAAGACCGACTTAAGATCTGGATATCACCAGTTGCGGATTCGAGAGTCGGATATCGCGAGGACGGCGTTTCGAACACGCTATGGTCATTATGAGTTCGTAGTTATGCCGTTCGGGCTAACTAATGCACCTGCGGTATTCATGGAATTGATGAATCGGGTTTTCATCGACTTTATGGATCAGTTTGTTGTTGTCTTCATCGACGATATTTTGATTTATTCTCGTAGCCGAGAGGATCACGAGGTTCATCTTCATCAGGTTCTCGACGTGTTGAGACGAGAGCAACTTTTTGGAAAATTTTCCAAGTGCGAGTTCTGGATGTCCGAAGTGACTTTTCTCGGACATGTAATTTCATCAGACGGAGTTCGTGTCGACCCTCAGAAGACGGAGGCTATTCGAGATTGGTTACCTCCGAAGAATGTTAAGGAAATCCGGAGTTTCCTCGGATTAGCGGGTTATTATCGGCGATTTGTGGAAGGATTTTCCAAAATTGCTCAACCTTTGACGAACCTTTTGCGAAAGGATAAGAAATACACGTGGTCCGACGCGTGTCAGCAGAGTTTTGAGGAACTCAAGAGCCGTTAATGACAAAGACTGTACTTTCCTTGCCGCAGGGGACGGAGGGATTTGTGGTTTATAGTGATGCGTCCGGGCAGGGTCTCGGATGTGTGCTCATGCGAACGGAAAGGTTATTGCTTATGCTTCACGGCAATTGAGACCTTACGAGGTTAATTATCCGACCCACGACCTGGAGCTAGCGGCCGTGGTGTTCGCTTTGAAAATATGGCGTCATTATCTTTATGGCGTTACATCGATATTCACCTATCAAAATAGATTAAAGTATAAATTTACTCAGAAGGAGTTAAATATGCGACAGAGACGGTGGTTAGAAATAATCAAAGATTACGATATCGAGATCCTTTACCACCCGGGCAAGGCGAACGTTGTCGCCGACGCCTTGAGTCGCAAGTCCGTTCAGGAGTAGATGCTTGCTCGTCTAACAGTTCAGAAGGAACTTCAGCAGGAATTCCTTAGACCCGAGATCGAGGTCTGGCTTCAGCGAGTTCAGGGACAGCTTTGTATGTTAGAGATTTCATCGTCACTCGAGGAGGTAATCAGAGAGAATCGAGTTCGACCCTTCATTGTTGCGCATCCGTGAGGATGTGGCTCAGGGGAAAGCCCCTGGATTCGTGGTCCACGAGGATGGACTTTTGAGATTTAAGAATCGGTTGTGCGTACCGGCGAATGACGAGTTGAAAAACTCGATTTTGAGAGAAGCTCATGCTATCCCTTATTCTGTTCATCCGGGGTCCAGCAAGATGTACAAGGACTTGAAACAGAATTACTGGTGGAGTAATATGAAGCGAGAAGTCGCAGAATTTGTTTCGATTGAACATCAGCGACCGGCGGGTATGCTGAAACCTCTCCCTATTCCGGAGTGGAAGTGGGAAGACATTTCTATGGACTTCATCACGAGTTTGCCGACGAGTCGTCGTGGCATGAATACGATCTGGGTGATTGTGGACCGCTTAACTAAATCAGCTCATTTCCTTGAGATCAAGGATACGTGGGGTCCCGAGAGACTGGCTCGATTGTTCATCAAAGAGATAGTCGACTTCATGGTACTCCTAAGAGTATCGTTTCCGATCGTGACGGACGATTTGTGTCTCATTTTGGAAATCGATTCATCGTGCTATGGGAACTCGGCTCAATCTCGCATTCTTTTCATCCTCGGTCCGACGGCAATCAGAGAGGACTATTCGGACATTAGAGGACATGTTGAGGGCATGCGTCCTCGATTGGAAGGACGATTGGGAAGCCCAACTACCATTGATCGAGTTCACGTATAATAATAGCCGGCATGCTTCCATTAAGATGGCACCTTACGAGGCCTTGTACGGTCGTCGTTGTCGGTCTCCTTTGTGTTGGGATGACTTGTCGAATCAATCGGCACCGAGCCCGATATGCTTATAGCCGCCCGAGAGAAGGTAGCTTTAATCAGAGTCGTATGTTGACATTTCAGAGTCGGCAGAAATCCTATGCAGATAATCGTCGTCGACCACTAGAGTTCGAGACGGGTGACCACGTTTTGGTCAAGGTATCCCAGTCGAGGTATTTTCCGCTTTGGGAAGAGGGAAAGTTGAGTCCGAGATTCATTGGACCGCTTTGAGATTTTGGATCGAGTGGGCGAGTTAGCTTATCGATTGGATTTACCTCCGGCGTTGAGCCGAATTCATAACGTGTTTCATGTCTCGCCACGGAAGTATGTTGCCGACCGAGTCACATACTCCGGTGACGAAATCGAGATCGCCGACGATCATTCATATGAGGAACGCCCTATTCGAGTTTTAGAGCGGCGAATCAAACAGTTGAGGAATAAGACTATTCCTTTGGTTAAAATTCATGGTCTAGACACGGAGTCGAAGAAGCTACAGGGAAACCGAGGATAGTATGCGGGGAGTTATCCCGAGTTGTTTGACCCTTAGTTTCGGGACGAAACTCTTTTTAAGGGGGAGTATGTAATACCGGTTGTAATTCATTCATTTTCATTCAAGAATTATCGACCTGTAATTGTCACTCAAGATTTCTCACTCGTTAATAATCACTCATCATTCTTGATTCATTCATTTGTGTTCACCGTTGGCTTGTTGTAATCGTATATCGCCATCGATCGGCATGTCATCTCCGTTTAGAGACCGACGGGAGTATTGTTGTTTTCATCGTGATTGGTAGTCGATATCGGGGCTTCATCGGTGGCTTGTTTTAGACTTGTTCATTTTCACGTTCGTATGTTATGTCGGATCATTCATCACCGTAGCGAGGAATCGGAGTTATCGGAATTTTCAACTTGGCCAAGACCGAAGTTACGGCCGTAAGGACTTTGGGTTACGGCCGTAACAAGGGTTCGTGTTTTCAGGCCATTTGGACGAAAGGGACTTACGGCCGTAAGGTCTTGTGGTACGGCCGTAAGTCGAAAGGTGCACGGCCGTAAGGTGGCCGATTCTGGCCAGACGCGTCAAAGCAGCTACCGAGACATTTTTGGCCGAAGGTGAGTTACGGCCGTAAGTAAGGTGAGATACGGCCGTAAGTGGTGTTCGTGAATTTTGGGTGTTGTCGACCAAGGGTGACTTACGGCCGTAAGGGTTGCGGCATACGGCCGTAAGTCGAGGAAGGTACGTAAGGCTTGGGCTTCTGGCCGTCTGACGCGGCAGTGTGCACTGGTCGTTGACGAAGAGGGCTTACGCCGTAAGTTTGGCCGGATACGGCCGTATCATCCGAGTTACGGCCGTAAGGTGTGCGATTACGGCCGTAAGGGTGTCGACGGATGTTTTTGACGAAGGCGGGTTACGCCGTAACTCAGATCGATTACGCCGTAAGTCGTCGGCAGCTTTGACGAAGCCGAGTTACGGCCGACGAGTTGGCGTTACGCCGTAGGGCCGTTGACTTGGAAAGTTACGGCCGTAAGAGGGCCGAGTTACGGCCGTAACTTCCGGCAGATTTAATGACTTGGCCGGGTCATTTCTCCTCACTTCTTCTTTTTTCCTTCTTCATCCGAGAGAGAGGGTTGAGAGAGAGATTTTATCATCATCAATCACTTGAGTGTGTAATATTCATCATCTTCATTCCTTTGAGAAGCTTGGATACTCGTTTTAACTCGTGTTCTTCGGATCGTAGTGGTTGGATCTTCAAGAGGTAATTTCTTCAACACCTTGGATTTCGATTTTGTGTTGAGTTATGATGTTTTGGACGTTATAATCATGTTATATGAAGGGATATGTATATGATTATGAGTTTGTATAAGGATTCATTGGATTATTGAGAGATTTATTCAAGAACACTTTGAATATCGAGTTGGATTTGGGGATTTCCGATTAATTGTTGTTATAATCACGTTTTTGGATATTCATAACGGATTATTGATCGTATTGGAGATGTTTTGTTGTTTTGAAACACTTCTTGGGGATTTAAAGTTGGTATTATTGAGGTTTAGTGGTAATCAATCAAAGTTGGCCTCAAAGTGTTCGATATAATGCCCCAATGAACTTGGTTTAATCGTATCGACGTCTTGAGTTCGTTATATTCGTGTTTAATTCGTTATTGATCGGATTGTTGGCAATTGTATTGAATTAAGGTTGTTCGAGCGACCGGTATCTTGGTTAGGACGTTGTTCGTGGACGGACATTCTTCATCGTTGTTGTGTAAGTTAATTCTTACTCGGTTAAAAGGATATTCATACCTTTTGTTGTTGATTATTCATAATCATAACTCATTCATCATTGTATTAATCATATTAAAACTTGTTATTGTCAATTAATCACTTACCATAAGGAACGACGGTTCCAATCTTTTCGTTGAGCTATCATTCATTTCATTATTACTCTCATCTCGGTGAGTCATTCTTGACTTTGTCAGATTATTACTTATTCATTGATATTCATTACGGTCATTCTCGTTCATATGACCTTCTGGGTTCATATTGCGTGGTCGGGTGTGGCTGTGTGGAATTTTTAGTCGGGCACACGATGGTTATTGTATTGGGTTCACCGATACATTAGACCGTGCACACGGGAAAGCGTTACACCGTGAGACTAATTAGGTACACGGACGGGTGTTGTACACTCACACAGAACATTACGGGCGTACTATGATACTCCTCTCCAGCGTAATTCATAGCTAAGAATATTTCATAACTTGATTAATCATAATTGTGTATTTTCAACCCTTGAGGATTGTTGTTCAGTATAATCGACCCCGTTTGGGGATATTGTTTTTCAGGTCATGGCAAGGCAAAGGCGCAGGGAGAACACGTTGACGGCGGGGAGTCCCAGTGATACTAGAAGGGGGCCCCAGTCCTTTCAGTCATTTATTCAGTCATTCATGTTTTCTTTATTTATTACGCTGCAGACATTCCGTTCGAATACTCATTTCATTCAGTGTCGTGTATTTTATCGTCACATAAGATACACATGTATTCTATTATCCTGGGTGTGTTGTATGAAACTCCTACTCGGAGTAATTGATGTTATAATGTGGTTCGGTACTACATTTACCCTGTGTAATTCATCTTTTTCCATTCGCCTGGTGGGTCCCAGTCGGGGGTCCACGGCACTGTAATATCCGCCTAGTTTGGGGTGTTACATGTGGTTCCAAAGAAATTGAACATGAATAAGCATTCCAATACTGGCCAGAAAAGGGCTGCAAATAAGTTTCTGATTGGCTCCACCTGCAAAACAATGAGTCCAGATAAGAAACCATATATGGAATAACAATGAAACATTATTTGATATCTACCAATGCTTATCATAGCTTGTCTCGCAAACCGCAAAATGTATTGGAAATTTTCAACACAAAAGAGCAGTAAGACATCAAAAGTTGGCATTCAACTAGAAGGTGGAGTATAAAGACAAACAAGATGGGCTACAAACAGTTCAAAGAAATGAAGGGAAAAAAGAGTAAGCATCCTCCAAGCTGATTTTAGGACCTTACTCACAGTCATGATGAAGTATCAGAAATCCAATTTCAAGAATAATTTTAGAGCCCTTCGGATCATGGTGTCAACTCACAATGAGTAGAACCATTGGATTGAGAAGTCAAGAAATAAAAAAGCAGAAACTCACCCAGCTTCAATATGGAGCCTATGGAAATCGAGAAATGCTTCAATTTTCAAAGGGCATTCGACACCACACAGTCCCTAGTTTTCCAAATCAAAAGAATGAGCCTCGATCTACAATTATCCATGAAAGGGAAGAGCAAATCGGGGCAGTATCATACCTGGAAGAAGTTGGCAACTGGATGGGTCAAAATCAATATTGATGGATCGCTAGATTGAAAATATCCCCAAAAATTTCGATGAAACTGAAAAAACCTCGAAGGGGCGATGAAAGAACCCTAATAATCGGTCTCCGCAAGAATATAGCTTAATCGCGGGCGAAGCGGTAGTAGATTTTTACTGGACCGGGAAAAAAATTTGGGAGGAAATAATGGAGGAAATGAGCGGGCGAAGAAGGAGGGTTTTTTGGAGTCTGAAAATTTTTTGGAGTCTGAAAAATAATTGAGGTCAAGTATACTTCACTGTTGTAAAAATATTACGTCAAAAAAAAAATTTCACACTTTTTACTTCAGTAATTATAAAATTGGCAAAGTCTTTGGAACTTAAAATTTCTAACTAGCTCCTGCCTTTTTTTTGATACCATTTACTGAAGTCTATGTGTGTAGTTTACTTCCCTAAATTGAAAAGCGAAGTTGTTGTTTGTTTTTACTTCGCTAATATACATTACCGAAGTGAGACGTACCGAAGTCTTTGATGTTTTTTCTACTAGTGTAGGGCCCCCACCCCTGTAAGGAGTCCCTCTCCGGACAGGGTATCCCACCATGTCAGGGATCCCGCTTCTCAACAGGCTCCCTTACCTGTCGAGAATCCAAATCGTATAAAAGAACCCTCTGCTGTTCAGAGTCCCTCCACCACAGACATCATAAATAACACTCTTCTCCATGTCCTGATTGAAGAAGCATTTGATTGCTTCAAAACATAGAAACCATACAGGGTCGCCCCATACGACTCCTTGTACAATTGGGAAGACTGGAAATAGAAAGAAATGTTCATTCTGGAAGTCATGGACACCCAGAATGTCGAAGTCTTGATCAGATAGGATGATCCCTTTTTCCATGAACTGTTCACATCTATCTTTGTGGCAAAATCAAAGACCCGACTGAAAAGGGAAGTCACAGTCCGCCGACAAGCCATAGAACCCAAGCCATCACTCGGATCCCGATTCAGACGGAGATGACGATGACCTACAGATAGGCTTGAGGATGAGCCGTGAGGAGGCTCATGAAAAAGACTTCGATAAGTTTAAGGCCGCTGATGGCCAAGGGACTTCTGCTGAATCACCATCATCAACCCCCAAACAGGAGCAACTAGTCCCTCTAACTGAAGCGGATGTAACCCGCGCCATCCAAAAGGTGGATTCAGTCCCTCCTAAGGAATAGGCGGTCGCTGACAGACAAGAGGAGGACCCAATCCTTACTGTACCCCAGGCTACAGAATCAAAGAGATAATAGGAATCAATCACCTTTGTCTCTCCAATAGCACAACAAGTGGAACCGTCTCAGGATCCAGCCACGCAACAGGCATCCACTCCTCTCCCTACAGGATCCCTATCCAGATCAGAAGAGGACTTCCTAGTTTATGACGAACACCAAAGGCCTCGTCACAATGTCATACTTAAACAACTTGTAGAGTCATCTAGTTCCAAGCTTGCTCACCCCAACTCTCCCCGCACAGAAGCCCGCATCGTAAACCTACGACAGATCGGTCACCAAACCATCTTCTTATAGGATGCTGTCAAAACCATGTACGACGTCCGTAAGGAGCTCGATTGGACGAGAGAAACTACTCATGATGAATTCCAAATCTACAAAGGGACATACAGGATGTGGAAGAATCTTTTCGCCTCATGACCAATGCATTATCGCAATCCCTTGACCAATTGAAGCAGCATCATGAGCGCATCCTGAAAGAGGAACAAGAAAAACTCCGAGTCGCGGAGGCCAAGACAGTATCCGCCCTCGAATTTAGTGGATGAAAACTAACTGTTCATGATCATAAGATCGATGAACTTACAGCATTGGTTGCGAGTCTGGTGGACTGCGTGACAAATCTAAAAATCAAACAGGCCGAGTTGTTGGATATTTTTCGGGATATTCGCGGTAAGGTATCTGATCATGATGATGCCAATAAGGGGGAACAGGTGCGAGAGGCTGGTAGGGGATGGCAACTGGAGAAGGAAAACAAGATGGAAGACATTCTAGACGACAGTGTTGCATCAGCAATCGAAAGACTAGCCGGACCCGAGCTAGGTCAATGAGCCAAAGGATACAGGGTATCTAGTTCTCATCCTGAGTTCCAAGATCCTAATTTCCATTTGAAAAACATCGTGCAGAATCCTACAAAAACCAAACTCCCGATAGAAAGACATCCAACAGCTGAAGAGTTGAAGGCATGGAAGCAGAATGAACTAATGAGATACTTTTGTGTTCTCATCAGGGAATTGGACATGTTCAATCACTTTAAAACACTCTAGGATGCCACCAAGGAGTTCTCAAGGCTTCTAGCAAAAGAAAAGCTCCCACTCCAGATCAAGCTGGAATCCAAAATCTAAAAGGGTGAACGGCCAACCAACCCAGAAGACTGGATTCTCTCTTTTGATGTATACCTGAAAGGAAGAAACATATATATGGATTGAGGAAGAGACATATTAATTAACTGGTGGAAAGGAAACTAGCATGACCCCTCCCGAAAATCTTGGAAACATTAGTCTAATATGGGATATAACTTCTGTTATCTGCATATTACTGTCTCCTGTTCACTTTCCAATGTAATCTTTAAATTTAATCAGTATTGTAATCTGTTACCAATAAAATACCTTTTTACCTCAAAAGATTACAACTCGTGATCTGATGTTATAACTTTGATTATATTTTGTGTTGAAATGTTTTACCATGTATAAAAAATCGTTAAGTCTCAAAGCTGTAAGAACTTATCTGCGAACAGTTCATAGATTAAGTTGGATTCAAATAGGATTACTTCGTGTAAGATTTTGCTTACACAACAATCATAATTTAAGTTGTAATATATTTAGTTCTGTAGGATTTATTATTTTAGAACTTTCGAGCACTTCAAATTTTAGGCTAAGTTTTGAAGATCTGAACTTTCGACATAAGACTTGAAGACACCCTCTCTTTATTAGAAGTTTTGATATTATCAAAAAGGGGGAAATTATTGGGAAAGTTCCTCCATGTGTTTTAATAATTACATCATACAGTAAGATCTACAAAGTTAGTATATCTGTCTAAGTATGAAAACTGTTAGGAGAACATCATACAATCTGTCCATACAGCGTAAGATCTTCCAGCAAAGTTAAGGGTCCTTTCCTACAGCAAAGACTTCAAGATATAGCAGAGACGAATATGTTGATAGAACAAACATGTTTTGAGTGTTTTACTTAGGAAAAGTAAAACACAGATCCAACAGGACTGAAGAAACTTTAATCCCTACTTGCGGTTAAGGTAACGACTTGGGGCATGGCCAGCTACCATAGTGTGACGGGCGGTGTGTACATGGCCCGGGAACGAATTCACCGCCATATGGATAACTGGCAACTATTTGTGACTCCTGCTTCATGCAGGCGAGTTGCAGCCTGCAATCCGAACTGAGGATGGGTTTTGGGGGTTAGCTCACTCGACCCTTTGTCCCGACCATTATAGCACGTACAGTCGCCCAGGGCATAAGGTGCATGATGACTTGACGTCATCCTCTAAATTATCATCGGTAGTCTGTTCAGGGTTCCAAACAATTGCAACTAAACATGACATTTGCAAATTTTCTTTATTCACAAATTATTCAAGGTTAAAGTAGTATTTATTGGTGATAGAACAACATTTAATGCGGCTGAAGATACTACAGTCTGAAAAGAATTTAATGCTTATCAAAAAGATTGTTGGAAGCATTAAATGCGAATCGCCTTTAATTCTAAATATTATGAAGCTGCCAGTCAGAGCAGTCTCAATCTCCCCACCCGATCGACAGCCATATTTATAACGGATGTATTTCCAAGATTAAAAATAGCCCCAAGCAAGAGGATATTGCTAATTTGACGATTCAAAGAATTGACAATATGATTATCAAGCTTACAAGCGCACTATATTTCTTCAAGCATACAACTTCATCAAAAGATAAGAAATATACAAAGTCCTCAATGCGAACAACAAACTTACAGCTAACGCTCATCAAGCATACGACTGGTGTTCGATCTTGTCATACCAATCTTACCGTTGAGTTTATTTAGCCTTGTGTGGGCTAAGCCTTGCTATCTATGACCTGTGTGGGATGAATAACGCCAAGAACTAAGTTTCAATCTATGTGAGAAGATTCAACTCGAAGAAGCTAAAGCCAATCTGTGTGAACAGCCCTAGCGACTGTCGACTGTATCAATCTGTGTGAACTATACAATAGTGTGTTTAGTTAAAGTCACATAGTTGTTTACGCCGTGATTTTAATAAAGAAATTACTCCTGTGTGGAGGACCAGTGGACGTAGAGGGGTTTACCTCGAACCACTTTAATCATTGTGTCTTTACTTTCTGTCTTTACTGTTTTCTATCTGCCTATGTGATTTTAGTATACATATCATAAAAACCCTATACGCATCAAGCTAACAGGAGATTAATCAGTTGTTGTATTTCCGCTATGCAAACAAACTTCGTAAAAGATACAGCTCATTCACCCACCCTTTTAAATTGTTTATATTGTATACTGTGGCATACATCGCGATAGAGGACGATGACGCATTGTTCACATATGATGTGCCCAATATCTATATAGAAGCTGCTTCAGGACTAGAGTCCGAGGAATGGCTAGGTGCCATGAAGTCAGAGATGCAGCCCATGTACGACAATCAAGTGGAACTTGATAGATCCACCTGAGGGGGTTGAAACCATTGGGTGCAAATGGGTCTTCAAAAAGAAGAAAGACATGGACGACCATCTGCAAGCCTATAAAGCTAGACTACTTGCGAAAGGTTATAGATAGACTCATGGTGTTGACTAGGATGAGTCCTTTTCACCAGTAGTCATGATTAAATTAATTATAATTTTATTTTCTATTGCTGCATACTAAGATTTTGAGATATGGCAAATGGATGTCAAAACAGTGTTTCTTAATGGAAACTTACTCTAGGATATGTACATTACACAATCTGAGGGTTTTGTTCATCCAGAAAATTCTAAAAAGGTTTAAAAGCTTCAAAGATCCATTTATGGGTTGAAGCAGGCTTCTCGGAGCTGGTATCTTCGTTTTGATGAAACTGTCAAAGAATTTGGGTTTATCCAAAATGAAGATGAACGATGTGTGTACAAGAAAGTTAGTGGGAGTATAGTTGTCTTCCTAGTCTTGTATGTAGATGACATATTACTCATTGGGACATACCCACCTTGTTGGAATATTTATTCTACATATTCATTAATAGTGTTTTGATGATTAAGTTGCTAAACAAAACAAAACAACAAAGAGGCAAAGCAAAGCAACAAAGCAGACAAAGTCGCAAAAAAGCTGCCCAAACTGCAAGCTTAACGCATGCTATGTACTTTACATAGCGCACGCTATCGAAGCATAATTAACGTATGTAATGCGGATATGTTAACGTATGTAATGTATATCCAAATCAGACGAACATTGGGAAAAGATGGTCAAAGTCATAAAGATGGAATGGATACTTTGACAAATACAAGCAACGGATATATGGATTAACGCCCGCTACGTATAAGGATTAACGTACGCTAAGAAGACAGATTAACGTACGTAAAGAAGAAGTGTCAATGTACGTAAGGAAAGAAACGAAAGCTACTAGACTGAAACTGTAAAGCGATAACGTACACTACAAGACAGCTATAAAGTACGTAACGAGGTTAGCGCACTCTATGTAGAAGAGCTAGCGCACGCTAGAAAGTCAAAAGAAGCTAACGGCTAGTTGGAAGAGAAATGGCTATAAATACCACTTCTAATGGTATTCATCACACAACAACTTCAAGTAATCAAGACATTGATCTGATATTCATATACATTATATTGTTGTTGTGATATTGAGCTTAAATTGTTAGTTTGAGTGTTTATACATTCAACAGATACACGAGAGGTAAAAGAAAAGATATGATTGCATTCGGTATTATTAGGATCAAGGATCCGACATTGTTAGATTCGCAAGATATCTAAGTGAGGTCTATCTTGTACCCATAGAAAGGTAGAGAGGTTGATTCCTTGTCCTAGGAAAAGGAAAACTGTTTAACTGGGACTGACACAATGATAAGTACATAGGTAATATCTTGACCGATAGAAGAGAGATTGAACGGTTTACTCAGACCGATAGAAGATGATCTTGTAACGGTAATCCCTCGACCGATAGAAGAGAGGTGAAGTGGTTTATATCTTAAGCCTATAGAAAAAGATAACGAGAGAGGACATAGGCACGTTTGGCCGAACCTCTATAAATCCGTGTGTTGATTTTCTTTCTGCACTTTATACTTACGCTTCCGCACAACGGCTCTAATACCCATATTGCTCCAACAATTGTTATAAGAGCGGTACCTCCAATAAGAGGCTTAACATCCGAGGAGAAGATCCAAATGGCGTTCCAATTTGCTCCGGTCGAAGGTCTTGCCTTGAACCGACCACCATTCTCGATGGATCAAATTATATGACATGGAAGAAAAAGATGTCGGTCTTTATTCAAGCCTACGACATCGAGCTATGGAAAATTATATGCCTTGGCCCTAAAGTTCCAATCAAACCTGACGGATCTCTTAAGAGTTTCGAAGAATATAATGACGAGGATTAGAAGAACGACCATCTAAATTGTAAGGCTACTCAATTTCTATATTGCGCCTTAAATCCAGAAGAGGTCAATCGTATCTCATCGTCTGAAAGTGCTAAAGAAATATGGAAAATTCTTGAAATCACACACGAAGGGACAACTCAAGTCAAGGAGACGAAGATCAATATGCTTCTCCATGACTACGAGTTATTCATGACAAAGGGTGACGAGTCCATCACCAACATGCTCGACCGATTTGCGGTCATCACCAATGGACTAGATTTGTTCGGTAAACCATTATCAAGTAGTGAGAAAGTCAAGAAAATCTTAAGATCACTACCTGTTGAATGGGACGGCACGGTTACGGCAATAATGGAATCTAAAGATTTAAACAATCTTGATTTTAGTGCTCTTGTTGGTTCACTTATAAACTACGAGATTGTCCTAAAATATCGGAACGCTAAACCAAAGCCGAAGGAAAGATCAATAGCCTTGAAGGCTAAGATGTCAAAAAGAAAAGAAATTCCGGTTGATGAAAGCGACGAATAATCGGCATATATTATGCCAAAAATATTAATAAGTTCCAACACTTGTTAAACCGGAGAAAGTAGGACATCCAAAAGGACAAATCTAAGAAATTCGACAATTCTTGTCGATTATATGGTAAATCAGGCCACTTTGCGAAGAACTGCCGAGCAAAACCCAAGAAGGAGGTTCTCGTTGCAACATGGAGCGATGAAGATGAAGATGGTGATTTTATCAATCAAAATAATCTAGCTCTTATGGACCGAAGTTCATTCGACGATAGCGACGTCGAAAGCTAGGTTAGTACATCGTCTCACGTTGAATTATTTGAAGCATTTGAATTACTGCATACTGATTTTCAAAATGCTTTATCCGAAATTAAATCCCTTAAATCTAAAAATAAATTATTGGAAACCAATATTTCCAAAATTCTTGAAAAGGTAAAGTTTATCGAAACCGATCATTCTCAATGCGTTAAAAACGAAAATATCCTAAAGGATGATCTTTTGAAAAGTCAAACCGAGAAACCGATCATTCTCAATGCGTTAAAAACGAAAATATCCTAAAGGATGATCTTTTGAAAAGTCAAACCGAGCTAAAAAATTTAACGAAGAAATTCTCGTGTGGAAACGAGAAATTTGAACAAATGCTCTCGATTCAGAAATTTACTTTGAACAAACAGGGGTTGGGATTCAAACAAAATTTGAAAACCGAATCCGTGAACTTGAAGATACCCCATTGCGAAAAATGTTTGAAAATCGGGCACCATATTTCAAACTGTAATAGCCCAAGATGGACGATTAAAGTTAAGAAAATTTAGATTCCTATAGGAACCACCATCCCAAACATTGTTTACATCTCGAAACAAAAACCAACTATAGGTTGGATCCCCAAAATTAACTTTTAACAATTGGTATTTTACTCAGGGGGAGTATATATCTTAAAACGAATATTTTTGTCAGGGGGTGTTATACCCTTCTTAATGCATATATTTATATTCATCAATTGGTATCGCATATTTTTATATACATCAATTTGGTATTTTTTATTCGTTTTTATTACACTTTTTGCTGAATACAAAAGGGGGGAGAAAGAAGTTGAATTGATCAAAAGCGTCATGGAAGAATGACGAGAAAAATAAAAATGCAAAAAGGAGGAGAGAAAAAAAGATGAAGAAATCGAAAAATATTAAAATCGAAGAAGTCGAAATGGAGAAAAGAAAAGTATACAAAAAGGGGGAGAAACGGAGAAGTCGAAAATGACAAGAAAAGAAAAATCGGAGACTAACGAAACAATCAAAGCCGAAAACTTTGATTCGTATAATATACATGAATTTTATTTTTGCAGATTTTATCCAATTCAAGTGTTGTTTTGTAATCATCAAAAAGGGGGTGATTGTTGGAATATTTATTCCACATATTCATTAATAGTGTTTTGATGATTAAGTTGCTAAACAAAACAAAACAACAAAGAGGCGAAGCAAAGCAACGAAGCAGACGAAGTCGCAAAAAAGTTGCCCAAACTGCAAGCTTAACGCACGCTATGTACTTTGCATAGCGCACGCTATCGAAGCATAATTAACGTACGTAACGTGGATATGTTAACGTACATGATGTGTAATCAAATCAGATGAACGTTGGGAAAATCCGGTCAAAGTCATAAAGTTGGAATGGATACTTTGACAAATACAAGCAACGGATATATGGATTAACATACACTACGTATAAGGATTAACGTACGTTAAGAAGGCAGATTAACGTATGTAAATAAGAAGTGTCAACGTACGTAAGGAAAGAAACGAAAGCTACTGGACTGAAATTGGAAAGCGATAACGTACGCTACAGGACAGCCATAACATATGTAACGAGGTTAGCACACGCTATGTAGAAGAGCTAGGTCACGCTAGCAAGTCAGAAGAAGCTAACGGCTAGTTGGAAGAGAAATGGCTATAAATACCACTTCTAATGGTATTCATCACACAACAACTTCAAGCAATCAATACATTGATTTGATATTCATATACATTATAATATTGTTGTGATATTGAGATTATATTGTTAGTTTGAGTGTTTATACATTCAACACATACATGAGAGGTAAAATAAAAGATACGATTAGATTCGGTGTTATTAGGATCAAGGATCCGGCATTGTTAGAATCGCAATCGATATCTAAGTGAGGTCTATCTAGTACCCATAGAAAGCTAGAGAGGTTGATTCCTTGTCCTGCAAAAAAGAAAATGGTTTAACTTGGACCGACACAAAGACAAGTACGAGTGGTTTATCACGGACTAATTGAAGACATGATTGTAACGGTAATCCCTCGATCGATAGAAGAGAGGCGTAGAGGTTTATTTCTTCAACCTATTGAAAAAGATACCAAGAGCGAACGTAGGCTTCGTTAATAGCCGAACCTCTATAAATCATTGTGTCGATTTATTTTCCACACTTTATATTTTATGCTTCCGCACAATGGCGCAAATACAGATACTACTCCAACACACCTTGCAGACAGGCAATATTTGGTTGGGAAGTTGTTTCTCCATGAAAGACTTAAGAGAAACTTCTTACCTTTTTGGGATAAAAATCTATAGAGATAGATCAAAGAGAATGATTGGTCTGGGTCAGAGTACCTACATTAACAAAATATTGAAGAAGTTCAATATGCAGGAATCCAAGAGAGAACTCCTGCCAATGTCACATGGCTTTCATCTGAGTACAACTCAGAGTCCTTCAACTCCTGATGAGTGAGCCTGCATGAGAAAGATTCCATATGCTTCGGCCATTGGATTGATCATGTATGCCATGATTTGTACTAGACCGGATGTATCGTTTGCCCTTAGCATGACAAGTCGATACCAATCAAATCCAGGTGAAAGTCACTGGACAGCAGTGAAAACCATCCTATAGTACTTATAAAGAACTAAGGATGCGTTCCTAATTTATGAAGGTGTGGGATACGAGCTGTAAATAAACGGTGACGCCGATGCAAGTTTCGAAACCGATAGAGATGATTTTGAACCGCAAACTGGTTATATGTTTGTATTGAATGGAGGTGCTGTGCGTTGGAAGAGTACCAAGCCCAGCACAATTTCTGATTCTGTAACACAAGCTGAGTACCTAGTAGCACCGGATACAGCTAGGGAAACAGTATGGATCAAGAAGTTCGTTACTGAACTAGGAGTGGTGCCAACCACCCAGGGTCCCATAAGCCTTTATTTTGACAGTAATGGTGCTTTTGCACAAGTTAAAAAGCCTAAGTCCCATCATAACTCCAAACATATACTCAGCAAATATCACATAGTCAGAGAGATCGCCAGACGAGGAGATATTACAATATACAAAGTAGCAACAAAAGAGAATGTTGCTGATCCACTTGCCATGCCTCTATTCCAAGGAAAGCATGAAGAGAATGCTAGATCGATTGGACTAAAAGTCATGAACGAATGGTCCTAGTGCAAGTGGGAGATTGTTGGGAATAGTGCCCTAGGACACTCGATGTGTCTGGATTTGTAATTATCATATTTAAATAAAGTTATTTGATAAAATCTAGTTCTTGTTGATTATTATAATATGTGTATGTTTTAATATTATAATAATTGAATAATATTTATTCATGAATAATAAGATTATTCATATGTCCCTGGTCCAATTACGTAGATTAGAGACTCAAGTGATTAATATACTAGTATAAGTTCGATTGATAATTATTGGATTCTCATGCACATGGTATGGGTCAAACTTATGGGTACTTGTTGGATAACACAATACTGGACATACCGCATTGAGATCACGGCATGGAAATGTTATTAGTGAATGTCAATATAACAATATGTCAATAAATCCTTGTGACTCCTGCTTCATGCAGGCGATTTGCAGCCTGCAATCCGAACTGAGGACGGGTTTTGGGGGTTAGCTCACTCGACCCTTTGTCCCGACCATTATAGCACGTACAGTCTCCCAGGGCATAAGGTGCATGATGACTTGACGTCATCCTCTGAATTATCATCGGTAGTCTGTTCAGGGTTCCAAACAATTGCAACTAAACATGACATTTGCAAATTTTCTTTATTCACAAATTATTCAAGGTTAAAGTAGTATTTATTGGTGATAGAACAACATTTAATGCGGCTGAAGATACTACAGTCTGAAAAGAATTTAATGCTTATCAAAAAGATTGTTGGAAGCATTAAATGCGAATCGCCTTTAATTCTAAATATTATGAAGCTTCCAGTCAGAGCAGTCTCAATCTCCCCACCCGACCGACAGCCATATTTATAACGGATGTATTTCCAAGATTAAAAATAGCCCCAAGCAAGAGGATATTGCTAATTTGACGATTCAAAGAATTGACAATATGATTATCAAGCTTACAAGCGCACTATATTTCTTCAAGCATACAACTTCATCAAAAGATAAGAAATATACAAAGTCCTTAATGCGAACAACAAACTTACAGCTAACGCTCATCAAGCATACGACTGGTGTTCGATCTTGTCATACCAATCTTACCGTTGAGTTTATTTAGCCTTGTGTGGGCTAAGCCTTGCTATCTATGACCTGTGTGGGATGAATAACGCCAAGAACAAAGTTTCAATCTATGTGAGAAGATTCAACTCGAAGAAGCTAAAGCCAATCTCTGTGAACAGCCCTAGCTATTGTCGACTGTATCAATCTGTGTGAACTATACAATAGTGTGTTTAGTTAAAGTCACATAGTTGTTTACGCCGTGATTTTAATAAACAAATTACTCCTGTGTGGAGGACCAGTGGACGTAGAGGGGTTTACCTCGAACCACTTTAATCATTGTGTCTTTACTTTCTGTCTTTACTGTTTTCTATCTGCCTGTGTGATTTTAGTATACATATCATAAAAACCCTATACGCATCAAGCAAACAGGAGATTAATCAGTTGCTGTATTTACAGCAACTTAACCCTAGATTTCCGCTATGCAAACAAACTTCGTAAAAGATACAGCTCATTCACCCACCCTTTTAAATTGTTTATATTGTATACTGTGGCATACATCGCGATAGAGGACGATGACGCATTGTTCACATATGATGTGCCCAGTATGTATATAGAAGCTGCTTCAGGACTAGAGTCCGAGGAATGGCTAGGTGCCATGAAGTCAGAGATGCAGCCCATGTACGACAATCAAGTGGAACTTGATAGATCCACCTGAGGGTGTTGAAACCATTGGGTGCAAATGGGTCTTCAAAAAGAAGAAAGACATGGACGACCATCTGGAAGCCTATAAAGCTAGAATACTTGCGAAAGGTTATAGATAGACTCATGGTGTTGACTAGGATGAGTCCTTTTCACCAGTAGTCATGATTAAATTAATTATAATTTTATTTGCTATTGCTGCATACTAAGATTTTGAGATATGGCAAATGGATGTCAAAACAGTGTTTCTTAATGGAAACTTACTCTAGGATATGTACATTACACAATCTGAGGGTTTTGTTCATCCATAAAATTCTAAAAAGGTTTAAAAGCTTCAAAGATCCATTTATGGGTTGAAGCAGGCTTCTCGGAGCTGGTATCTTCGTTTTGATGAAACTGTCAAAGAATTTGGGTTTATCCAAAATGAAGATGAACGATGTGTGTACAAGAAAGTTAGTGGGAGTATAGTTGTCTTCCTAGTCTTGTATGTAGATGACATATTACTCATTGGGACATACCCATCTTGTTGGAATATTTATTCTACATATTCATTAATGGTGTTTTGATGATTAAGTTGCTAAACAAAACAAAACAAAAAAACAAAGAGGCAAAGCAAAGCAACGAAGCAGACAAAGTCGCAAAAAAGCTGCCCAAACTGCAAGCTTAACGCACGCTATGTACTTTACATAGCGCACGCTATCGAAGCATAATTAACGTATGTAACGCGGATATGTTAACGTACGTAATGTATATTCAAATCAGACGAACATTGGGAAAAGATGGTCAAAGTCATAAAGATGGAACGAATACTTTGACAAATACAAGCAACGGATATATGGATTAACGCACGCTACGTATAAGGATTAACGTACGCTAAGAAGACAGATTAACGTACGTAAAGAAGAAGTGTCAATGTACGTAAGGAAAGAAACGAAAGCTACTGGACTGAAACTGTAAAGCGATAACGTACACTACAAGATAGCTATAAAGTACGTAACGAGGTTAGCGCACTCTATGTAGAAGAGCTAGCGCATGCTAGCAAGTCAAAAGAAGCTAACGGCTAGTTGGAAGAGAAATGGCTATAAATACCACTTCTAATGGTATTCATCACACAACAACTTCAAGTAATCAAGACATTGATCTGATATTCATATACATTATATTGTTGTTGTGATATTGAGATTATATTGTTAGTTTGAGTGTTTATACATTCAACAGATACACGAGAGGTAAAAGAAAAGATATGATTGGATTCGGTGTTATTAGGATCAAGGATCCGACATTGTTAGATTCGCAATTGATATCTAAGTGAGGTCTATCTTGTACCCATAGAAAGCTAGAGAGGTTGATTCCTTGTCCTACGAAAAGGAAAACTGTTTAACTGGGACTGACATAATGATAAGTACATAGGTAATATCTTGACCGATAGAAGAGAGATTGAACGGTTTACTCGGACCGATAGAAGATGATCTTGTAACGGTAATCCCTCGACCGATAGAAGAGAGGTGAAGAGGTTTATATCTTAAGCCTATAGAAAAAGATAACGAAAGAGGACGTAGGCACGTTTGGCCGAACCTCTATAAATCCGTGTGTTGATTTTCTTTCTGCACTTTATACTTACGCTTCCGCACAACGGCTCTAATACCCATATTGCTCCAAAAATTGTTATAAGAGCGGTACCTCCAATAAGAGGCTTAACATCCGAGGAGAAGATCCAAATGGCGTTCCAATTTGCTCCGGTCGAAGGTCTTGCCTTGAACCGACCACCATTCTCGATGGATCAAATTATATGACATGGAAGAAAAAGATGTCGGTCTTTATTCAAGCCTACGACATCGAGCTATGGAAAATTATATGCCTTGGCCCTAAAGTTACAATCAAACCTGACGGATCTCTTAAGAGTTTCGAAGAATATAATGACGAGGATTGGAAGAACGACCATCTAAATTGTAAGGCTACTCAATTTCTATATTGCGCCTTAAATCCAGAAGAGGTCAATCATATCTCATCGTCTGAAAGTGCTAAAGAAATATGGAAAATTCTTGAAATCACACACGAAGGGACAACTCAAGTCAAGGAGACGAAGATCAGTATGCTTCTCCATGACTACGAGTTATTCATGACAAAGGGTGACGAGTCCATCACCAACATGCTCGACCGATTTGCGGTCATCACCAATGGACTAGCTTCGTTCGGTAAACCATTATCAAGTAGTGAGAAAGTCAAGAAAATCTTAAGATCACTACCTGTTGAATGGGACGACACGGTTACGGCAATAATGGAATCTAAAGATTTAAACAATCTTGATTTTAGTGCTCTTGTTGGTTCACTTATAAACTACGAGATTGTCCTAAAATCTCGGAACGCTAAACCAAAGCCGAAGGAAAGATCAATAGCCTTGAAGGATAAGAGGTCAAAAAGAAAAGAAATTCCTGTTGATGAAAGCGACGAATAATCGGCATATATTATGCCAAAAATATTAATAAGTTCCAACACTTGTTAAACCGGAGAAAGTAGGACATCCAAAAGGACAAATCTAAGAAATTCGACAATTCTTGTCGATTATATGGTAAATCAGGCCACTTTGCGAAGAACTGCCGAGCAAAACCCAAGAAGGAGGTTCTCTTTGCAACATGGAGCGATGAAGACGAAGATGATGATTTTATCAATCAAAATAATCTAGCTCTTATGGCCCGAAGTTCATTCGACGATAGCGACGTCGAAAGCTAGGTTAGTACATCGTCTCACGATGAATTATTTGAAGCATTTGAATTACTGCATACTGATTTTCAAATTGCTTTATCCGAAATTAAATCCCTTAAATCTAAAAATAAATTATTGGAAACCAATATTTCCAAAATTCTTGAGAAGGTAAATTTTATCGAAACCGATCATTCTCAATGCGTTAAAAACGAAAATATCCTAAAGGATGATCTTTTGAAAAGTCAAACCGAGCTAAAAAATTTAACGAAGAAATTCTCGTGTGGAAACGAGAGATTTGAACAAATGCTCTCGATTCAGAAATTTACTTTGAACAAACAGGGGTTGGGATTCAAACAAAATTTTAAAACCGAATCCGTGAACTTGAAGATACCCCATTGCGAAAAATGTTTGAAAATCGGGCACCATATTTCAAACTGTAATAGCCCAAGACGGACGATTAAAGTTAAGAAAATTTAGATTCCTATAGGAACCACCATCCCAAACATTGTTTACATCTCGAAACAAAAACCAACTATAGGTTGGATCCCAAAATTAACTTTTAACAATTGGTATTTTACTCAGGGGGAGTATATTTTTTAAAATGAATATTTTTGTCAGGGGGTGTTATACCCTTCTTAATGCATATATTTATATTCATCAATTGGTATCGCATATTTTTATATACATCAATTTGGTATTTTTTATTCGTTTTATTACACTTTTTGCTGGATACAAAAGGGGGGAGAAAGAAGTTGAATTGATCAAAAGCGTCATGGAAGAATGACGAGAAAAATAAAAATGCAAAAAGGAGGAGAGAAAAAAAGATGAAGAAATCGAAAAATATTAAAATCGAAGAAGTCAAAAAGGAGAAAAGAAAAGTATACAAAAAGGGGGAGAAACGGAGAAGTCGAAAATGACAAGAAAAGAATAATCAGAGAGACTAACGAAACAATCAAAGCCGAACACTTTGATTCGTATAATATACATGAATTTTATTTTTGCAGATTTTATCCAATTCAAGTGTTGTTTTGTAATCATCAAAAAGGGGGTGATTGTTGGAATATTTATTCCACATATTCATTAATAGTGTTTTGATGATTAAGTTGCTAAACAAAACAAAACAACAAAGAGGCGAAGCAAAGCAACGAAGCAGACGAAGTCGCAAAAAAGTTGCCCAAACTGCAAGCTTAACGCACGCTATGTACTTTGCATAGCGCACGCTATCGAAGCATAATTAACGTACGTAACGTGGATATGTTAATGTACGTAATGTGTAATCAAATCAGATGAACGTTGGGAAAATACGGTCAAAGTCATAAAGTTGGAACGGATACTTTGACAAATACAAGCAACGGATATATGGATTAACATACACTACGTATAAGGATTAACGTACGTTAAGAAGGCAGATTAACGTATGTAAATAAGAAGTGTCAACGTACGTAAGGAAAGAAACGAAAGCTACTGGACTGAAATTGGAAAGCGATAACGTACGCTACAGGACAGCCATAACGTATGTAACGAGGTTAGCACACGCTATGTAGAAGAGCTAGGGCACGCTAGCAAGTCAGAAGAAGCTAACGGCTAGTTGGAAGAGAAATGGCTATAAATACCACTTCTAATGGTATTCATCACACAACAACTTCAAGCAATCAATACATTGATTTGATATTCATATACATTATAATATTGTTGTGATATTGAGATTATATTGTTAGTTTGAGTGTTTATACATTCAACACATATATGAGAGGTAAAAGAAAAGATACGATTAGATTAGGTGTTATTAGGATCAAGGATCCGGCATTGTTAGAATCGAATCGATATCTAAGTGAGGTCTATCTAGTACCCATAGAAAGCTAGAGAGGTTGATTCCTTGTCCTGCGAAAAAGAAAATGGTTTAACTTGGACCGACACAAAGACAAGTACGAGTGGTTTATCACGGACTAATTGAAGACATGATTGTAACGGTAATCCCTCGATCGATAGAAGAGAGGCGTAGAGGTTTATTTCTTCAACCTATTGAAAAAGATACCGAGAGAGGACGTAGGCTTCGTTAATAGCCGAACCTCTATAAATCATTGTGTCGATTTATTTTCCACACTTTATATTTTATGCTTCTGCACAATGGCGCAAATATGAATCGCTCTCCAACACACCTTGCATGTGCAATATTTGGTTGGGAAGTTGTTTCTTCATGAAATACTTAAGAGAAACTTCTTACATTTTTGGGATAAAAATCTATAGAGATAGATCAAAGAGAATGATTGGTCTGAGTCAGAGTACCTACATTAACAAAATATTGAAGAAATTCAATATGCAGGAATCCAAGAGAGGACTCCTGCCAATGTCACATGGCTTTCATCTGAGTACAACTCAGAGTCCTTCAACTCCTGATGAGTGAGCCTGCATGAGAAAGATTCCATATGCTTCGGCCATTGGATCGATCATGTATGCCATGATTTGTACTAGACCGAATGTATCGTTTGCCCTTAGCATGACAAGTCGATACCAATCAAATCCAGGTGAAAGTCACTGGACAGCAGTGAAAACCATCCTATAGTACTTATAAAGAACTAAGGATGCGTTCCTAATTTATGAAGGTGTGGGATACAAGCTGTAAATAAATGGTGACGCCGATGCAAGTTTCGAAACCGATAGAGATGATTTTGAATCGCAAACTGGTTATATGTTTGTATTGAATGGAGGTGTTGTGAGTTGGAAGAGTACCAAGCCCAGCACAATTTCTGATTCTGTAACACAAGTTGAGTACCTAGTAGCACTGGATACAGCTAAGGAAACAGTATGGATCAAGAAGTTCGTTACTGAACTAGGAGTGGTGCCAACCACCCAGGGTCCCATAAGCCTTTATTTTGACAGTAATGGTGCTTTTGCACAAGTTAAAAAGCCTAAGTCCCATCATAACTCCAAACATATACTCAGCAAATATCACATAGTCAGAGAGATCGCCAGACGAGGAGATATTACAATATACAAAGTAGCAACAAAAGAGAATGTTGCTGATCCACTTGCCATGCCTCTCTCCCAAGGAAAGCATGAAGAGAATGCTAGATCGATTGGACTAAAAGTCATGAACGAATGGTCCTAGTGCAAGTGGGAGATTGTTGGGAATAGTGCCCTAGGACACTCGATGTGTCTGGATTTGTAATTATCATATTTAAATAAAGTTTTTTGATAAAATCTAGTTCTTGTTGATTATTATAATATGTGTATGTTTTAATATTATAATAATTGAATAATATTTATTCATGAATAATAAGATTATTCATATGTCCCTAGTCCAATTACGTAGATTAGAGACTCAAGTGATTAACATACTAGTATAAGTTCGATTGATAATTATTGGATTCTCATGCACATGGTATGGGTCAAACTTATGGGTACTTGTTGGAGAACACAATACTGGACAGACCGCATTGAGATCACGGCATGGAAATGTCATTAGTGAATGTCAATATAACAATATGTCAATAAATCCTTGAAGCTGATATTATCATAGAGTACAACATGATACCTGCTATGCCTTGACATAATCTAACGTCATCTCAAACATGGTGATCATAAATTTTAGCGATTGGAATTAGTGGGAGTCATGTAGAGGGCAATGAATAATCAAGATGGGGATTTGTCCCTCTTTTTAGGGAGAGAGATGTCTGTCGGGCCCCTCGATAAGTAGGACTGAAGAAAATGCATCGCCATGCTCAAATGAAGAGTCATCTGATTCAATCAGTCTACTTAAGATCGAGAAAGCATTTGAACAAAATAAGTATGACATTTTCCATGACTTAGTTCAAATATGATATCGCGTGACAAATGGATTTGACACGTTAAATGGTTAATGGACTATAAACTTATATTATTTGGGTAGTCATAATATCTTGATACAGACCGCTTATGATTTATTATTTAATAAGATATTAAATAGTTTTCAACATAATATAAGTCTTTTGGGTCACATATACGACAATTAAAGACAAGCAAGAATAATTAATAGATAAAATATTGGATTTACTGAGAAATTGAATCATGAGTAATATATAATATAGGATATTATATATTATGTTATTTAATAATATCAACTGGAAATGCTAAATATAATATTAGATATTATTTTTATTAAAGGATTAAATAATAAATAATTTATATAATATAATATATTATGTATATTGTATTATTTAATAAGTTGAGGGGTAACAAAGAAAATACTAAAGTTTGAACTCTAAGGTTTACTTAATATAAATATAGGGTCTCAGAAAAGGAGTTGTCATAAGAACCATGACAAGAAAATCGACCCCTCCCGTCTCACCAATTCGGCCAACCCCTTCTTGTAAAGAAGTCCCGGTTCGACCATCCCGTTTTCTTCCCTTAGTTGATCTTAATCAATAGTACAATCCTTCTAGCAAGTAGTCATCTATTGTACTATTTATTAATATTATTGGTAAGGATCTAGCAATCCGAATTTTTCAAATTATTCGTGTGCGGATCACCGAAAGAGAAAGGTAATTTTCATCAGCTTCTGGTCCAGATTCAGATCTCTTCTTAGGATCTAGGTAATTCGATGAACTATTTATTAAATCAATTAAAGTAGTGCATGAAGATACTCATCATGGGGTTTTCGATATTTATTCCGCTGTGTTTTGCTCAAATTCGATGTATTAGATACACATAAAATCCAACAGCCCCTACCACTGTAAGGAGCCCCTCTCCCAATAGGGCACCCCACCCTGTCAGAGATCAATCTCCTCAACAGGCTCCCATAACTATAGAGGATCCCAACCGGGCATTGGAAGCCTATGTTTGGAGTCCATCCCCCAGCCATCATTAATAAAACTGTCCTTCAGGTCCAAATCGATGGGTAATCGAATGCTTCAAAACATGGAAGGACTACAGTGTCTCCCCATGCAACGCCCTGTATAACTTGGAGGATTGGAAGAAGGAAGAAAGTTTTGTGCTGGAGGTCACTGACACACAGAATGTCGAGGTCCTGATTAAATGGGATGATCTCTTCTGCCACGAGCTGATCACGAAATATTACGTGGAAAAGGAGAAGGCCCCACTAAAGGGGAAGAAACCATCCAAAGACATTACTCGGAGCACTAGTCACCACTCCGATCCAGACTCAGATATGGATGATGACGCCCTACAAGCTGGGATGCGAATGAGCCATGAAGAGGCTCGAGAAAAGGACTTTTCAAAGTTGCAGGATGCCCAGGGCTAGGGCACATCTGCTGAAAAACCTAAGTCCCCACCCCCCCCCCCCCAAAAAAAAATAAAGCAGGCGAGGCTGGCAACGTACAGGATGAATCACTCCCTCATGTAACTGATGAAGTTGCTGCACCTTCCCATCAGCCATAGAAATCTGAATCTAGTCCCTCCGACGGACGAGGATGCATCCCGCGCTGTCCGAAAAGGATGATTTAGTGCCTCCTAAGGAACAGGCGGAAGCTGGGAGCAAACACGAGGAATTAGTCCCTCGTGTACAACAGGATACAAAAACCTAATGAAGCAGGAGGAATTAGTCTCTTCTGTCTCCCATACAGCAGCACCGGCCGAACCGACAGAGGGTCCAGCCACCGAGCAGGTATCACCTCATATCCTATAGGTTCACCGACTAAACCAGATGAGGACTTGCTATCTGACGACAACCCTAAAAAGCTAAAACATAACGTCGTCATCGAACAGTTAGGAGGGCCCTCTGAATCAAAATTGCTCATGCCTACTCCACTCACATCGAAGCAAGAATCGAGCAATTGCAGCAAATAGATCGCCAAACTGTCTTGTTATATAATGCTGTCAAGGCACTATATGATGTCAGCAAGGAACTGACTGGATGTGAGAGATGGCTCAGGATGAACTCTCTGGACTCAAAAGATCTATTTAGGATGTTTAAGATGTAATATCCGTATTTTTCTTTCCCTTGTATTTTCGTTTTTGGTGTATTTCTCGATCGTAGTGACCCTCGTGTACTTCTCAGCGTGTCCTTCCTGTCAAACTGTTGAACTGTATTCTCGTTATTGTTGTGCGGAACCGCCGTTTCGGGGTTGCCGTGGATCCATTTCGTGTTATTAGTCCCCAAATATTGATTCCTATCGTTTTATTCTCTTTCCGGATCATTTTTATCATTTTGGGACCCAAAGAGGGGTGTGGGCCGCGGCACAAGGTGCGTGCGCCGCGGCACACAAATTTCTCCAAATTGTTGGTCGAGCGATCTGTACTGTGTGCCGCGGCACACCCATCCGGTGCCGCGGCACACAGTGCCGGTGCCGCACACCCGTCCGGTCTGCGGCACACTCGTGTCTTCTGCGACCTAAACCCAATCAGACTGTGTGCCGCGGCACACGCGGCCGTGCCGCGCACAATGCCGAAACACAGGGCGTATTTTCTTGGCACGTGCCGCGCACACTTCACCAGGCCGCTGCACACGGCGGTCAACTGTAGCCTGCCTTTATTAGACAAAATCGGCCGACTTCTTCTCCATTTTCACCGCATCGCGAGAGAGTGAGAGAGAGGGGAAGGGTTCTTCATCTTTATCCATTGAGGGGTCGATTTTCACCATTTTTCTTCTAGTGGAACCCGGGAAATCAATCTAGCGCGGGTTATACGGATCATGGTCCTTGAATCTCCTAAGGTAATATTCTAAAACCCTATTTTCGATTAATTTGGGGTTTTGGGTTTTTCTTCCGATTCGCTTCGCTTTTGGTTGGTGGATTCATGATGTATACGATTGATATTGTTAGTATCTTTAGTTTTCCTACGGATTCATGGATATTTTGTGGATTTTTACGGAATCGAAGGGTTTGGTTGTGGTCCGCCCTCGTTGTTATTTTTGGTATGAATATACATGAATCGTAGGCGGGTTTCCGGGTGTATTCCATTTCCGTAATCGTCTAGAGTTGGTTGTGATTGTGTTATTCGAATCGTTAGGTTCATTCCGCCGGTTCCTTGCGGTCGTGTTCAACTCTTCCGTTCCGTTCGTGTCATCGTCTATTTAACCGAGGCAAGTATCCTTATGAACTTACAATCTTGACATAGTAGTTTTGTATGAGAAATTGTGTGTGTGTATGCTCACTACGGGTTAGACTCGACGGGGTCTCGGTAGGGGTCCACGGAGGTGTGGATCGACGAGCTTTGCTTTTAACCACTACGGGTTAGATCCGACGGGGTCTCGGTAGGGGTCCACGGAGGTGTGGATCGACGGTTAATTGTGGTGAATTTTACAAATGTGATTTGATATTGGCATTTCCGGAAATGAGTGTTTTCGAACGGTTTTCTCTATTGCATACATTTACTATATGTGTAAGATGTAAGTTGTTCATATGGTTACTTGTACTAGCGTAATTGCTAACCCCTCTGGGGACCCGCCTGGGAAATTCGCTTTTATGAATTTCAGTCGTTCATCGAGACGAGCGGGCTGACCAAGATACGGATGATGGCCGTGCGTGATGATTGTGCACGAGTGACGTTTTAGTGTCTTTTACCTTTTTAACTTTTGTGGTTTTGAACTAATAGTTGTACTCGAGTACTTAAGGGGTTCTTGTTCGTTCGGATTGTATTGTTGCTTATTATGTTATGTTGGATGATGATGTTATATTGACCGGTTGAACCGGGTGAATTATTCTGTTTTGCGTCTTTATGACATGGTATTGTTCATTGCCTATGTGAGTCGATGAGTATGATGTCGTTTCACCCAGTGGGTCCCACATAGGGATCCACGGCGCTGTAATATACCTCGAATATCTTGAGGGTGTTACAGAAAATGGTATCAGAGCTCTAGGTTTATGGATACTTAGGCTTGTCGGTTTATTGGGTCTTGTGGTGTTTTGTTTTGCACATCATCGTCACGCCGCCATGATTCCAGATTACCAAAGGTCCGTAAGTTTTCCTTCCTCTGTTCATTAATTCCTTGTATCGTACCCTTGATTCTCGACTTGTGATTGTTCTTTTATCAGATCGATCCTCGTATGGCTTTTGCTACTTATTTAACTCCAGATGGATGCCGGAAGAGGTCGTGGTCGCGGCCGTGGACGTGGGGCGGCCGGTGGGGCGGCCACGTCACGATCTCGGAGCCGGCAAGATCGCGACCGTCATAGCCATGCTTCTTCTCAGGAGCGTGCGATCTTGGTATTGTGGCCGTTATGCAACAAATGGTGAACCAAATGGCGGCAATAGCTCAAAGTGTTCGTAACCGGATCGTGCCCATGCTAATCGGGGCGGAGCGGACCGTTGGCTCCAAGATGTCATCAAGATGCATCCTCCTCAGTTTTCGGGAGCTTCAGACCCGATTGGCTGGGAAGGGTGGATCAAGGAGATATCTAAGGTCTTTGTCGCCACTAACTGTCCCGAGGACCGTAGAGTCCCTATTGCTCAATACTTTCTCACGGGGGACGCCACGGACTGGTGGGAGGCCGTTGGGCCCAAAGATCATGCTGCTTCGTGGGCTGAGTTTCAAGAGTTGATGGAGATCGAATATTGCCGTGCCGCTGCCGATGTGCCTGTACATGCTTTTTATGATGCTCAACCGCGGGATATCCCCGTATCTCAAGCTATTGCTGATTTTAATAAGGAGTTGGGTTATGTGAAAACCCAAGTTGTCGAGGAGAGCGACAAAATTTTCCATTTCTCCAGACGGATGAAGTTGCCGATTCGGGACTATATGTCGGGGCTCGTATGCACTACATTGAAAGATTACCAGCAGGCCCTTGCTTATGATATGTCCGTGACGGCGAGTGAGGCGGCCCGCGAGAGTAAGAAGCGTAAGTCCGCCGGAACTTTTCGGGCCACAAGAGTGGGGTCGGCAGAGATCCCAATCCGCTAACTTCCCCGGCGGTGGTCCACTGCTCACTGGGTCCTCGTGGAACTACCGGTGCTCCTTTTCGTGATGTGAAGTGTTTCAATTGTGGTCGACAGCCACATCACCGACTTGTTTGAGCCCTTTGCCGACGTGTAATCGCAGTGGCCACCGCCACAAGGTCGTCAGGCGAGAGGGAGAAAATTCTTGGTGCCCGGGCTTCCATTCCAGCGCCTAGGGAACCAAGTGTGAATCAGGGATCGTTTGCTCCTCAATCCCCGCCGAGTGCTAGTCGGGTGAGGGGTCGGGGTCAGCCCTCTAAGGGGGGAGCTTCCAGTGTCGGCTCAGCCCACTCGCGTGTCTATGAGATGCGGAAAGCCGATGATCCAGCGGCTACCGTGGCGACAGGTACCGTTTATATTCTTTCTCATCCTGTCAGTGTGCTTTTCGATTCCGGTGCTACGCATTCGTTCATATCTTTGGATTGTGTACGCCGTTTGAGTCTAGACTGTTTGATGCCTTGTGAACCCTTCATCGTTAAGCTTCCTAGCGGTGATAGGATCGTTGGTGATCAGGAGGTTCGAGACTGTTCTGTACTTATTTGTGAGAGGACTTGGCCCTCTAATCTTATTGTTGTGGATATTGAGGGTGAGGATTTGATTCTCCGGGATGATTGGCTCGAGCGGCATGGCGCAATCATGAACTACCGCACGAGGATCATCACCATGTTAGCCGAGGATGGCACCGAGCACTCCTTCGCCGGGCGAAAGAGGGGGAACCAGAAATTCTTCATTAACGCCTTGAAGGCGATGAGTCTCCTGCGAAAGGGGTGTACTGGTTATTGGTGTTATGCCTTGAAGGCGGAGGATGGTGGAGTCGAGCTTTCGTCGATTCCAGTCGTTAATGAGTTTTCGGATGTATTTCCTGACGAGCTACCGGGATTGCCACCGGAACGCGAGGTCGAGTTCGCTATAGAATTAGAGCCGGGTGCGGCTCCTATTTCGAAGGCGCCCTATCGCATGGCACCTTCAGAGATGTCCGAGTTGAAGAAGCAGTTGAGTGAGCTTCTTGAGTCGGGGTATGTTCGACCGAGCGCCTCGCCTTGGGGCGCACCGGTCCTGTTTGTGCGGAAGAAGGATGGTTCACTACGTTTGTGTATCGACTATCGCGAACTAAACAAGGTGACCATCAAGAACAAGTATCCTTTGCCGAGAATTGACGACTTGTTCGACCAGTTGCAGGGAGCTGCAGTATTCTCGAAGATTGATTTGAAATCGGGGTACTATCAGCTCCGGGTGAGAGAGTCCGATGTGCCGAAGACAGCTTTTCGGACGAGATACGGACATTATGAGTTTGTAGTTATGCCTTTCGGGTTAACTAATGCGCCGGCGGTGTTCATGCAGTTGATGAACAAAGTATTTATCGAATATTTGGATAAGTGTGTCGTCGTCTTCATCGACGATATTCTTATTTATTCGAGGAACGAGGAAGAGCATGCCCATCATTTGCGGATAGTGTTAGACATTTTGAGGGCCGAGCAACTCTATGCGAAGTTCTCGAAATGTGAGTTCTGGCTGAAGGAAGTGATGTTTTTGGGTCACGTGATTTCAGCCGAGGGGGTTCGTGTAGATCCGCAGAAGATCGAGGCGGTGTTGGAATGGGCACCGCCCAAAAATGTGAAGGAGGTCCGTAGTTTCTTGGGTTTGGCTGGCTACTACCGTAGGTTCGTCGAGGGTTTCTCGAAACTGGCTCGACCACTTACACGCTTGCTCCGTAAATCCGAGAAGTTCGTCCGGGAATGACGAGGCGATTCAGCTTTTGAGGAATCAAGAAGCGTTTGACTTCAGCCCGGTTTTGGCGTTGCCATGTGGCAACGAGGGTTTCGCCGTTTATAGCGATGCTTCGGGTCAAGGTCTTGGGTGCGTATTAATGCAAAGACGGCAAGACCATTGCCTTTCGCCGAGACGCTTGAGGCCGTATGAGCTTAACTACCCTACTCACGATTTGGAGTTAGCGGCAATCGTATTTGCGCTCAAGATTTGGCGTCACTATCTTTTCGGCTCTACATGTCGATTTTTACCGACCATAAAAGTTCAAATACATATTCACTCACGGAGTTGAATATGAGACAGAGGAGGTGGTTAGAGCCGATTAAGGATTATGACCTCGAAATCCTTTATCATCCGGCAAGGCGAACGTCGTGGCCGACGCCTTGAGTCGAAACCGATTGCATTGCGATCGCTTGAGATTCTTACGCCTCACCCGAGCTTCGGCGAGCTTTAATCGAGTTAGATGTTGAGGTTCTGTTGTCGGAACCGCTTGACAATTTCGTGCTTTGGAAATTTCGTCGTCTTTGATCAATGAGATTAAGCTGAAGCAGTCAGAAGATCCGATGATTACTCAAATCCGAGAGAACGTTCTTAAAGGAAAGTCTCCTGGATTTGTGATTCACGAGGATGGTGTTTTGAGATTCCAGAGTCGGCTTTGTGTGCCGAACGACCCAGAGTTGAGACAGAGTATTTTGCGTGAGGCCCATTCCACACCCTATTCCGTTCATCCTGGTTCGAGTAAGATGTACAAGGACCTGAGGAGGAACTTCTGGTGGAATGATATGAAGGATGAGGTCGCACAATTTGTAGCGAGATGTTTGACTTGTCAGCAGGTCAAGATCGAGCATCAGCGACCGGCTGGGCTTTTGCAGTCACTTCCCGTTCCGAAATGGAAATGGGAAGATATATCGATGGATTTCGTTACGAGTTTGCCGAGATCGAGGTCGGGCATGAATATGGTATGGGTGATTGTTGATCGCCTGACCAAGTCGGCACATTTTCTGGGCATCAAGGACACTTGGGGCCCGAGAAACCGGCTCGTGTGTTTATCTAGCAGATTGTGATTCTTCACGGTACTCAGAAGTCTATTGTTTAGGATCGTGACGGCTGCTTTGTATCGCACTTCCGCAAAGTGCATAAGGCGTTGGGTACCGGTTGCGTGTGAGTACCTCTTTTCATCCCACCGATGGATACCGGAACGCACTATCCAGACGTTCGAGGACTTGTTGCGTGCATGTGCTCTCGATTGGAGTAGTGACTGGGAGGAACATTTGCCGCTGATCGAATTCACGTACAATAATAGTTGGCACGCGTCGATTCGGATGGCGCCGTACGAGGCCCTTTATGGGCGGCGATGTCGATCACTGATTTGTTGGAATGAGGCGTCCGATTTGGTCGGGACCGAGCCGGATGTCGTTTTAGAGACGAGGCGGAAGATAGGATTAATTCGGGAACAGATGTTGACTGCCCAGAGTCGACAGAAGTCGTATGCCGACGTCCGTCGTCGACCTTTGGAATTCGAGGTGGAAGACCACGTTTTGCTAAAGGTGTCGCCGACGAAGGGAGTTTTTCGTTTTGGGAAGAAAGGGAAGCTGAGTCCGAGATTTATTGGACCCTTTGAGATTCTCGAGCGAGTCGGTGAATTGGCGTACCGTTTGGCGCTACCTCCATCCTTGAGTCATGTTCATAGCGTTTTTCATGTTTCCCAGTTGAGGAAATATGTCCCGGATCCTAGTCACGTCATCAATTATGGCGAGATTGATATTGCTGAAGATATTACTTTTGAGGAGCGTCCTTTGAAGATTTTGGAGCATCGTGAGAAACGACTGAGGCATAAAACCATCCCTTTGGTCAAAGTGCAGTGGTCGAGACACGGCGTCGAGGAAGCAACTTGGGAAACCGAGGATAGCATGCGGGCTAGGTACCCGGAGTTGTTTGCTTCTTAAGTTTCGGGACGAAACTTATTTTTAGAGGGGTAGAATGTAATATCCGTATTTTTCTTTCCCTTGTATTTTCGTTTTTGGTGTATTTCTCGATCGTAGTGACCCTCGTGTACTTCTCTGAGTGTCCTTCTGTCAAACCGTTGAACCGTATTCTCGTTATTGTTGTGCGGAACCGCCGTTTCGGGGTTGCCGTGGATCCATTTCGTGTTATTAGTCCCCAAATATTGATTCCTATCGTTTTATTCTCTTTCCGGATCATTTTTATCATTTTGGGACCCAAAGAGGGGTGTGGGCCGCGGCACAAGGTGCGTGCGCCGCGGCACACAAATTTCTCCAAATTGTTGGTCGAGCGATCTGTACTGTGTGCCGCGGCACACCCATCCGGTGCCGCGCACAAGCCAGCCGGTGCCGCGGCACACTGTCCGGTGCCGCGGCACACTCGTGTGTCTTCTGCGACCTAAACCCAATCAGACCGTGTGCCGCGGCACACGCT
The DNA here is from genome assembly GCA_033398695.1 of Orobanche coerulescens. Lineage (NCBI taxonomy): Eukaryota > Viridiplantae > Streptophyta > Magnoliopsida > Lamiales > Orobanchaceae > Orobanche > Orobanche coerulescens. The sequence goes on from CM065810.1 coordinate 69,517,538, forward strand.
GGCCGTGCCGCGGCACAATGCCGAAACCCGGGCGTATTTTCTTGGCCGCGGCACACTTCACTGCAGCCGCTGCACACGAAGCGTCAATCAGGCACTGCCTTTATTAGACGAAATCGGCCGACTTCTTCTCCATTTTCACCGCATCGCGAGAGAGAGTGAGAGAGAGGGAAGGGTTCTTCATCTTTATCCATTGAGGGGTCGATTTTCACCATTTTTCTTCAGAGTGGAACCCGGAAATCAATCTAGCGCGTGTTCTACGGATCTTGGTACTTGAATCTCCTAAAGTAATATTCTAAAACCCTATTTTCGATTAATTTGGGGTTTTGGGTTTTTCTTCCGATTCGCTTCGCTTTTGGTTGGTGGATTGATGTTGTATTCGATTGAGATTGTGAGTATCTTTTGTTTTCCTACGTATTCTTGGATATTTTGTTGATTTTTAAGGAATCGATGGGTTTGTTTGTGGTCCGGCCTCGTTGTTATTTTTGGTATGAATATACATGAATCGTAGGCGGGTTTCCGGGTTTATTCAATTTCCGTAATCGTCTAGAGTTGGTTTTGATTGTGCTATTCGAATCGTTAGGTTCATTCCGACGGTTCCTTGCGGTCGTGTTCAACTCATCACTTCCGAACGTGTCATCGTCTATTTAACCGAGGCAAGTATCCTTATGAACTTACAATCTTGACATAGTAGTTTTGTATGAGAAATTGTGTGTGTGTGTATGCTCACTACGGGTTAGACTCGACGGGGTCTCGGTAGGGGTCCACGGAGGTGTGGATCGACGAGCTTTGCTTTTAACCACTACGGGTTAGATCCGACGGGGTCTCGGTAGGGGTCCACGGAGGTGTGGATCGACGGTTAATTGTGGTGAATTTTACAAATGTGATTTGATATTGGCATTTCCGGAAATGAGTGTTTTCGAACGGTTTTCTCTATTGCATACATTTACTATATGTGTAAGATGTAAGTTGTTCATCTGGTTACTTGAACTAGCGTAATTGCTAACCCCTCTGGGGACCCGTTCTGGGGAAATTCGTTTTATGAATTTCAGGTCAGGTTCATCGAGACGAGCGCTGACCAAGATACGGATGATGGCCGTGCGTGATGATTGTGCACGAGTGACGTTTTAGTGTCTTTTACCTTTTTAACTTTTGTGGTTTTGAACTAATAGTTGTACTCGAGTACTTAAGGGGTTCTTGTTCGTTCGGATTGTATTGTTGCTTATTATGTTGTGTTGGATGATGATGTTATATTGACCGGTTGAACCGGGTGAATTATTCTGTTTTGCGTCTTTATGACATGGTATTGTTCTGTCGTCTATGTGAGTCGATGAGTATGATGCTGTTCAGCCTGGTGGGTCCCATATAGGGATCCACGGCGCTGTAATATACCTCGAATATCTTGAGGGTGTTACATAAGAAGCATTCAGACTCATGTCCAACGCCTTATAGCAGGCACTGAACTAGCTCAAACAGTAATAGGAGCAGGAAAATCTAAGAGTTGTAGAAGCCAAAATGGTGGCCTCCCTCGAGTATACTGGGCCCAGACTGTAATATCCGTGTATCCTATGTGTGTTGTTTTGGTCGTATCTTTTTGTAATGTGGTTATTTGGAGACGAGTGTATTAATGAATTGATATTTGGAATGTTCATGATTGGTAATCATTCAGTTTTGTGATTTTCGGATGGTGTTTGTTTTGATCGGACCGTCGGATTTGTGGTTTGAGGGCTATGGCCGTAAGGATGCCGAGTTACGTCCGTAAGTGGGCATTATGGCCATAAGGCCTTGCCGATTATGGCCGTAAGGAATTGCGGGTTACATCCGCAATGCACTTGTAGAAGTTCTGCAGTAGGTCGGCAGGACTCGTTACGGCCGTAAGGATGTGCTGGTAACGGACATAAGGTACAGGCCGAGTACGGCCGTAAGGGGATGGCCGAGTACGACTGTAAGGTGTCGAGCATTACGGCCGTAATGCCTGGCCAGATTAATGGCCATAATGCGCTTCTGTGTCTCGGGCAGTTGCCGATAAGGACCCGTACGACCGTAATGCACTGCCGGTTACGGCCGTAACGCACTCGGATATATAAGGTCGGGTGACAGGTCACAATGTCATTTTTCCCCTTTTTCTTCCTCCTTCGCGATTCTTCGGTGGACTTTGAGAATTTTGATCAGGAGCATCATTGTGCAACATTTTGGGAAGTTTTATTCGTGTCTAACATCATCCTTCACTCGAGTTCCATCCGAATCAAGGTAAAAATTTCGTTCTTGTTCCTAGTTCTTCGTATTTTGGGCTTTTGTTAAATCCTTCGATTTTAATCCGTTCTATCTATGATTGCTGTTAGATTATGATGTTGTAATCATAATCCTTCGTTTTTCTGTGAAGTTCTTGGATTAAATTCCAAGTTTTCTTCCGCAGTTTGAACTCGAACCAAGTTGTCTTCATAGTGTTCGATTAAATGTCTCTAAGGGTAAAACTTAGAGTAAATCCTTCTGTTTTCATGGTGTGGTATTTGATTCGGTATTTTGTTGAACTAGGATCGAATTGTTGAAGGAGTTCGGACCGTACATCTTTCCGTCCGTTATTCTTGTGTCGTTTACAATTGAGGCAAGTACTTTGATTGTGTTTAATGTACTTCGTGTGAATATGTGAAAAACTTGGTTTTGTGAAAAGTGGTAATTTCAGAAAAGGTGAATTATGCCAAAAGTGATGATTTTTAATTAAAAGTGCGACTTGAGGTCGTGTGCCAAGTAAAACCACCGAGGGTCCCCTGGGTTCCGTAGACCGAGGCTTCTGCGGTCCACTTGTCTACAACCAGGGAGGCCTGAAGAGGACTCACTGGGGATAGGTAAGTGTCTCGCGCGAGGTACAGTACGTGTACAGCCCCCGTTGTTATTTTGTGACGATGATTGTGGTATGGTATTCGGGAATATATGTGATGGCACTATAATTTCTGTTGTTTATTCACTTATTGTACATATTATAGAATCATTGTACTTACACCGGCTTTTTGCTGACCCCTTCGGGGTTGGATATACTTGTTGTGTATTCAGGTACAGGTCCAGCGGGAGGGCCAGCACAGGGCGGACACGAGCCCGGTGGGTAACCATGATATCGTGTATCATTTTGAGTTGGTGGTCGTATTGTCATGGTCAGGGTTGTGTTTTGGTATTGTACTCGTGCGGGTACTGTCATGTGATGTATATCGTGTCATTGTTGATTGTTGATGATGTTGTTATATTAGTTGTGAGATGTTGTATCACTTATGATCCTACGGGATAATGGGTTGTTTGGTCTCGTGATGTATGTCGTGTTGAAGTCGATATTGGTTTTAAATGTGTGAATGTCCCAGTTTTGTTGTTGTTGATGTGTTTTATGTTGGTCTATGCCTGGTAGGTTCTCCAAAAAGAATCTACGGCGCTATAATATCTCCTCAAACGTTCATAAAAACTCATCAAGAATCATGATATACTCCATCAATCGAACAATACCCGAAGAAAACAACAACAACAACATCATCAAACTCGAAAATCACTTGAAGAATAAGAGATTGAGGGAACTTACCAAAGAGTAACAAGAAGATCTCTCCAAACACCAAAGGAGCACCAACAAGCTTCCAACTTTAAGCTTCAATCCAAGCTAGGATGATCAAGATCGAGTTGGACGAGGCTAAATATGAAGAACAAATCCAGAGAGACGGTTCTAGGGAGGGAAAATGATTTTTGGTTCGTGAGGAAATGAAATACGAAGCCAAGATAAATAGACTGACAACCTCATTACGTACGCTATACACAACGGTTAACGTACATAGGAGGCATTACGTACGCTATGTCATGACATTAACGTACGTAATGTAAATCCAGAACTAACTGGACTAAAATACGAAGGCCTTAACATACGTAAACAAAAATCTATTACGTACGTTAACAAGCTACCTGCATTACGTACGTAGAGCTCACCTCTTAACGTACGTAAGGGTCCGTTGACTGCAATAGTGAGATCCGATCGGAAGATGCTTGGGACTGATCGCTAGAAATTCGCGTAGTATGGTTTTCAAATCCGATCAATTTTAAAATTTGTAAAACCTCGAAGTATTTCCAAGGTGTCGAACCCAAGGGAATTGATATGTCGAAAATAAAGGAAGTAACTCTACTCAAAATTTGACTGCTATATAGGAATCCGAAAATTTGGTTTGTTTCTAATTATCTAACTTCAAAAATCGAAAAATAAAAATTAAATAAAAGATGAATTATCTAAATCAAGCAAATAAAGCAAATTAGCAAGATAAAATCACAAGTTGAAAGTTAATTGATCCTAGGGTAGTATCATCTAATTGAGTTCACACAATCCATTCACTTGATTCCTTTTCCCCAAATTTTAATTCAATCCTAGAAATAATCACTCAGCCGATCTAGAATTCCAATCAAGGCAACCTAGAAAGATAGTTAATTTAAACCCTTTTTCCCGCCAAGGCTCAAAGAATTTAAATCACTTAAAAAGCGTCAACTTATTTATCTATGATTTATCTTACTCCACTTAGGTCTTAAGATTAAATCATATTGTGCATCAAGTATTTCCACTAATTAATTACTCCTTCCGGACAAAATTAATTAGCTAACATGCATCGATTAAGGGCCCTTTAATCTAGCATGAGATTTAACACATCTTGATCACAAGCCTAGGATGAAAGGTAAAAAGGTAATCAAAGGAACATCATGTGAACATCAATTAAAATTACTAACCCTAGAATCAATCAATGGATTTAGCCAGACATAATTGAAATTAAACAAGAATTAGATGGAGAATGCATATTATTAATATGAAAAGAGAGATTACAACCCTTTCGGATGAACTCTGAGTCTTCAATCTCCGCAAAAGTAGAAAAACAATAATAATTGCTGCTCTCCAAAAAGTTCTTGTCTCCAAGGAATTAATCTTGCCCAAAAAAAATGTAAAAATGTGCTAAAGATGATAAAAGGTGATAAAGGATGATGAAAGATGGTAAAAGATGGTAAACTAGGTCTAGAAGGAGGTTTATATAGCCTATGGGGGTTAAACTCCCGATTGGAACTAATCTAGGAAACAAAATCTATCCAAAAGAGTCACAATCCGTCAAAACACGAGAATCCGCGGAGCAGACTATCGGACGCACCTATCGGCCGATAGGCTGGCCCGATAGTTGGTTCGTCGGTCGACTTCACTCGATAGGGCTCGAAACCTGTCGGATGCACCTATCGGCCGATAGGCTGGCCCGATAGGTGGTCTGACTTTTGCAAAAATCCGTTTCTTCCGTCCGTTTGACTCGACTCTCGGTCCTTTGTCTCGTTTTGGGTCCTTTTGGCTCTAAAAACCTGCAAACACACTAAAACCAACCCAAACGCGTAATACGGCTCGACTAATCATAAATAAGCCAAATACGAGCACATTAATCACGAAACGAGATAAAAACCTAGTATAAAATCCTAGAAAAATGTGGTAAAATTACCACTTATCAAACCCCCCCAAACTTGAGCATTGTTCGTCCCGAACAACAAAAAGAAAAGAAAAAGAAAGTCGTGAATCATCGTGCAACTCATAGTGTTCAACCTAATCAATACTATCCTGTAATTCTCTCTAAATAATCCGAGTGTCGTAAAAGCGAGCTGCACTCAGAATAATGATTCCGCAAAGTAGTCAAGTTCACTCCTAATCATTCGTTCATGAAAAAATCCACTCAAAGATTAACAAAACGTGAGTTAAATCGACCGTCAATATGAAAGGCTAAAATAAACAAGCTAGTTCGTCCTGTTACACGTCTAGTGGCACAATTTTCACGAGTTTCATAACAAATAAACCTCTGACAAGTATTCCCTTATATATATGTTCAAGAATTTGATTCGAGTTGACCACTAGGTTAGGATCTCGGGATGTTTCATCGGGGTAATCCTAGGGTGGAACTTCCATTCTCATGTATTAGGAAACCGTTTGACGTAAAAGACACTCATGGGGCACATGGATGCTTCTAGTTACTAAGTTCCGTCTACAATGGAGAAACAACTCGAATATATAATTTCCGCATGTCCGAATCAAGGTCGCCGTTTTGCGCGAGAGTAAACAATGGTCACGCGAATACCCCGGTTACTAGGTTTCCTATCATTGGCACATGTGAAATATCTAAATCACTAGTCTAATCAGAGTCGTCGTTTTACGCGAGGGTAAACAACGGGTCACGCGAATGCCCCCGGTTACTAGACTTCCCTTCATAGAACAACATTATCTCGACTTTTGGGAAAAACTGACCGACTCTAAAATCAATCTAAGTGCCAACACGACTAAAGAAACAGTACGACTCACTATCCGGAAGATGTAACCAAACGTATTGACGGTGATTTTAAAACAAGTATGTATCGTCTCTTATCTGCCAAGACCTCTACAATCACGAAAAATTTTGGACCTAAATGAATACTATGCAAAACAGAAATAACTGACTACAACTCGACTAAAACTCGACCGTTTCTTCAGAGAGAAAAACAGTGTCGTAACATCGGTATCACTCAAATAGAAGCACGAAAAGTTCACGAATAAAGAAAAACTAAGACAAGCAAGGCTATCTAAAATTTTTTTACGCAAAGTAGACCAAAATCTAAAAAAAACTATTTACCCAAGCAAGGCATCAAAGCAAACAACGAAAAGCAAATAAAAGCAAACACGAAAGCAAAAAACTACTACGACCTAAAAAAAGAAACTAGCAAACACACTAAACGAAAATGAACATAAAAATCTAAAAACTAAGCAACAAAAGCCAAATCCACGCAACACCAATATGAGAAGCACAAATAAGAACAACGGGCACCAACACAAGCAAAGTGATACAAGGCATACAAGGTACTCACACGTGCCGAAATTAACAAAGCCGCACTTGCCCCCCCCCCCCCCCCAAACTTATTTCGCATCCCAAAGGAGGAATAAGTTTGAAAAGAGAAAGGAGTGGCTTTGTTAACGGAGTACCTGATCACTGCGGCGGAAATGGCGGGTTTTGTCGGCCGAGAGCTCCCTTTCCTTCTCTGTGGTTGCCTTAGACTTTCCGGCCTTACACGGCTTCTTTTTCTTGCTTTGATTTCCAGCCATTTCAAAGTTCCTACAAAACAACCATCCAATCAATATCCAATAAGCAGCTCATAATGCAAACATTCAACGAGTGTCGACATAATCCAATAATCCCACAATATCAACTAAGAGCCCTATAATGTCCAATAAACATCAAAATCATAGACCCGACAGCCATATACTATGATCAACAAATCACACAACCTCCCCCAAACTTCGACTCCCCCATTTCATATTCAAAGGATCAAAATCACAACCCACAATAACAAAACTACACACTACGATCATATTAGGACAAATTCTCTCCAATCCAATCTAATTCATTCAAAATTCGAATCATCATCAACAATTCACCTCATATCAATCCCAATTAACAATTCAATTCAACAAATTTACCCAATTTCAACAAATTCGAAATTAGGGTTCTTCCAATTTGGGGTTTTTTTTTTTCAAAATTCGTTCAATTTCATCAATTAATCCCCCAATTCGAAGTACCCATGAACAATCAAGCATAGATAACATGTTTCCCTCAAGATTCTATCAACAATCGGGCATAAAATTCACAGAACATCAAAGTCTACAAAAGCCCCCAAAAAGTGGATCCCCAATTCGAATTTCATCAAAACTCCAAAAAGAATCCGTCAAAGTGCTTCAAAACATGTATAGAATTGAAAAACAAGAGGATTAAGTATCGAAATTAAGTACCTTGATCGAGTTTTGAAGGAAAAACAGTAGAGAAAATCGCCCTCGTGTTTTTATCGGCCGATATGTGTGTGTGTGTGAGAAAAACGGGTGGTTAAGGTGTTTAAAAGGGGTTATTAATCAACCGGGTCGAAGCGGACACTGGGCCGGGTATGTCCTATCGGGCTGGCCTATCGGCCGATAGGCTGGGCCGATAGGACAGACAGAAAGTTACGTTCCTGACTATCGGGCGAGACCTATCGGTCGATAGGGTCTGCCTATCGACCACTGCTTGTAACATTTAATTTTTTCAATTTTCCTCAGCCTATCGGCCGGGCCTATCGGCCGATAGGCTCGCCCGATAGGTTCGCCAGTCTCAAAAAAAATTTCAACTTTTTCTATTTCGCATACTTGGTCCCGTTTTCGCTTGGATATGGCTATTAAAGACCTGCAAGTATCCAAAACTCGGCGTGCATGGATTATAACTAAACAAAACTAACAAAGCTACTACGAAACTATAAACTACAAAAATCACGCAAACGAAAAATCGAAAACAAACGAATAAAATGAGCTAATATACATACGTTGGGTTACCTCCCAACAAGTGCTACGTTTAACGTCTTTAGCTAGACGATACCTCATTCAATCCGGGTCTTCAGCGACAACTCCCCCTTGAACGGGTTTGTTGACATCAAGATAGCATACGTCCCTCTCATTAGATCGAAACTCGTTCGCCTCCAACATTCGAACATACTTTGGCAAATCCTCGTAAATTTCTTCAACATCGGAATGTGAGTAAATGGATTGTGAAATGCAATGCTCCAACAAGTCGGTCGGGGGCGGCATAATAGACTCAATTTCATAACATTCCTCGGGCGCATCCTCGGGCTTCTTCATCGCGTCATAGATGGAAATTTTCAGAGTTTGATCATTAACCCGGAAGGTAAGATCACCCTCTTGGACGTCGATAAGTGCTCTCCCCGTCGCTAGAAACGGTCTCCCAAAGATCAATGGTTGATTCTCGTCCTCGGGCATATCAAGAACTACGAAATCGGCCGGGAAGACTAAGTGTTGGACTCTAACGAACACATCCTCCACAACTCCCCTCGGATAAGAGATCGACCGGTCCGCCATGAGTAGAGAAATGGTAGTTGGCTTCATCTCCCCAATCTTCAACCTCTTAAAGATGGATAGAGGCATAAGATTGATGCTTGCCCCGAGATCACATAACACATTACTGAACGTTTGGTCGCCAATCATGCATGTCAAAGTAAAACGTCCTGGATCCTTCTGCTTGAGCGGGAGCTTGTTTTGATTGATAGCGCTACACTCCTCTGTCAAATTTATTGTTTCAAACTTCGCCAACTTCTTCTTGCTTGCCACAGCGTCTTTCAAGAATTTAACGTACCCCGGCATGTCTCTCAAAGCGTCTAGAAGTGGAATGTTGATATTCACCTTTTGAAACATGTCGATAAACCGTTGAAGCTTTTCATCATATCTCGACTTGGCCAATCGCTGTGGAAATGGAGCTTTTACCTCAAAATCCTTCACATTTGAACCTAAAGGAGCCTTTCGACCGATAGGGGGGTCGATAGGCTCAATTTCTGGTATTCTGTCTGGGTATCGGGTGGGCCTATCGGCCGATAGTCTTGGCCGATGGGCCTGCTGCGTTTCATCTTCCTTCTCGTTCTCGGCTCCCGTTTCTAGTACATCCTTGTTTCCAGATTCCTCAACTTCAGCCCCATGATTACTGCACCTTGTCCCACTCCGAAGCTCGATTGCGTTGCATTGTTGCGTCTTCGGGTTAGTCTCGGTACTGCTCGGAAAATGGCCCGGCTTATGAATTCCGGCTTGGGCGTTCGCCATTTGACCCATTTGGGTCTCCACCATCGACATCTGCTTTGTCAAGGCTATCACTGAGTTTCCAATCGATGTCACACTATGCTCGAGAGCCCCGAACCTCTTGTCTGCTTTATAAATAAAATCTTTTTGACTCGCCTCTAACCGTTCCAACATCTCTTCCATCGGTGTCTTAGCAATCGGCTCTTGAATAACCCCGTTTTTCACGTTAAATCCCGGTGGTGGCTGAAGAGCATTGTTCGGGTTGGCATAGGAGAAATTAAGGTGGTTTCGATTGTTCGGATAATAGTTCCCCCTATTCCCCCCTTGCCAGAAGTTTCCTCCTTGCACGTAATTTACATCCTCCTCAATTGCAATAGGCTCGTTTAGCTCTTCAAAAACTGTATTGACTCCCAAAGTCTTCTTTCTTAGCATCTCAAGCTCTTTTTGTTGTCTTTCAAATTTCGCCTTCAAATCACCGTAGGCGTCCTCGTCACCGGATGGGACCTTTCTTCTCGTCATCTTCCTATCGGTCACCTCCTCGTAATCATTGTTGACCGCTAGCTCGATGAGATTCTTGGCCTCTTCATAATTGTTAGCAAGAAATCCCCCTTTCGAGGAATAGTCCAACTCTCTTCTAGCCTTCCTCGTCAAACCCCGATAAAACCGAATGTAGATTTCCTCCTTGTCAATTCCATGCTGTGGGCATTTGCGAAGTAGCTTCTTAAATCGGATCCATGCCTCGTATAAGTATTCATCCTCATATTGCTCGAATTGCAAGATATCGTTGATTTGTTTTTGCACCTTCGAGGGAGGATAGAACTGTGCTAAGAACAACCGAGTCATCTCTCTCCAAGTACCAATTTCCTTCCGATCTAGGCTCTTGTACCAATCTAGCGCATCGTCTTCTAAGGATAACCGGAATAGGCGGAGCTTAATGACATCCGGAGGCACTCCGTTTTGCTTGATGGTGGCACATATGTCTAAAAACGACTCAAGATGAGCGTTTGGATCTTCATTAACTCCTCCTCCGTATGTTTGAGACTTCACCGTAGCGATGAGGGATGGCTTAAGCTCGAAGTTGTTGGCATCAATCTTCCCCCAACCTCCTTCTTGATAATCGTCCAGCTTAGGTCGAAAGCGGGCATACAAAGGGATCTTCTCGGGACGAGCGAGATCTCGTGGTGGGTCAACAATGCCGGCCGTGGTATCAACGATAGGTATAGAAATAGTCTCGGTTCTCGCTTCTTGCTTCTTCCTCCTCAAAGACTTCTCGATTTCCGGATCCAAAGGAAATAAGTCCTTTCCTTGGGATCTTGTGATCATGCACCGCCTACAAGGAAGAGAAAACAAGATGTGAGGAAACGAAATCGAATATTAATAATAATAGTATACAACCTAAAGTAACAATCTCTTCTTTTTCGAATTATCCCTTTAAGTTTTCTATCAATTCCCCGGCAACGGCGCCAAAAATTGATCGCTAGAAACTCGCGTAGTATGTTTTTCAAATCCGATCAATTTTAAAATTTGTAAAACCTCGAAGTATTTCCAAGGTGTCGAACCCAAGGGAATTGATATGTCGAAAATAAAGGAAGTAACTCTACTCAAAATTTGACTGCTATTTAGGAATCCAAAAATTTGGTTTGTTTCTAATTATCTAACTTCAAAAATCGAAAAATAAAAATTAAATAAAAGATGAATTATCTAAATCAAGCAAATAAAGCAAATTAGCAAGATAAAATCACAAGTTGAAAGTTAATTGATCCTAGGGTAGTATCATCTAATTGAGTTCACACAATCCATTCACTTGATTTCTTTTCCCCAAATTTTAATTCAATCCTAGAAATAATCACTCAGCCGATCTAGAATTCCGATCAAGGCAACCTAGAAAGATAGTTAATTTAAACCCTTTTTCCCGCCAAGGCTCAAAGAATTTAAATCACTTAAAAAGCGTCAACTTATTTATCTATGATTTATCTTACTCCACTTAGGTCTTAAGATTAAATCATATTGTGCATCAAGTATTTCAACTAATTAATTACTCCTTCCGGACAAAATTAATTAGCTAACATGCATCGATTAAGGGCCCTTTAATCTAGCATGAGATTTAACACATCTTGATCACAAGCCTAGGATGAAAGGTAAAAAGGTAATCAAAGGAACATCATGTGAACATCAATTAAAATTACTAACCCTAGAATCAATCAATGGATTTAGCGAGACATAATTGAAATTAAACAAGAATTAGATGGAGAATGCATATTATTAATATGAAAAGAGAGATTACAACCCTTTCGGATGAACTCTGAGTCTTCAATCTCCGCAAAAGTAGAAAAACAATAATAATTGCTGCTCTCCAAAAAGTTCTTGTCTCCAAGGAATTAATCTTGCCCAAAAAAATGTAAAAATGTGCTAAAGATGATAAAAGGTGATAAAGGATGATGAAAGATGGTGAAAGATGGTAAACTAGGTCTAGAAGGAGGTTTATATAGCCTATGGGGGTTAAACTCCCGATTGGAACTAATCTAGGAAACAAAATCTATCCAAAAGAGTCACAATCCGTCAAAACACGAGAACCCGCGGAGCAGACTATCGGACGCACCTATCGGCTGATAGGCTGGCCCGATAGTTGGTTCGTCGGTCGACTTCACTCGATAGGGCTCGGAACACCTGTCGGATGCACCTATCGGCCGATAGGCTGGCCCGATAGGTGGTCTGACTTTTGCAAAAATCCATTTCTTCCGTCCGTTTGACTCGACTCTCGGTCCTTTGTCTCGTTTTGGTTCCTTTTGGCTCTAAAAACCTGCAAACACACTAAAACCAACCCAAACGCGTAATACGGCTCGACTAATCATAAACAAGCCAAATACGAGCACATTAATCACGAAACGAGATAAAAACCTAGTATAAAATCCTAGAAAAATGTGGTAAAATTACCACTTATCAGGGACCCACCGGCCGAAAGTGACTACGAGGAAGGTTCCTACCACCTACGAAGCATTACGTACGTAACCTTACAGGCATAACATACGTAATGGCAACACGCTAGCGTACGTAATGCTACATCCGTAGCGTATGTTATGACTAGTATACTTAGCCAAAAAAATTCAAACTCTCCAACCAACATTCAAACGACGAAACCAACCCGACGACAAGTATAAATATTTCGATCCCAAAATATTCCAATACAATATAAATTGTATCAGTCCGAAACAACACTTGTACAAATCTAAATGAATATGTACAACTCAATAGTAACACGAAAAAAATTATCCCCGGATATTACAAATAGTATATGTTGTGCAACGTGTGTTGTAGGTACAAATCTTGGAAAAATGAGATGCACATGTTATTGACAACCTGGGGTGATACTCGAGAGGCTACCCCGGAAGAATTCAAGTTACGGGAGTACCAGTGGAAGTGGCTACGCGTCCATTTTCGCGACCCGGAGTTCATGGTATGAAATTATTTTTAATATATATGTCATTTTTTTATTGTCTGTAAAATCTTGTAATTCTTGCAATATTTTTTTGAAGGCGACTAGCTTGACCAACACGACCAATCGTGCTGGTCTGACTGACCATCACAGTCTAGGTTTGCGGTCGTTAGCGAGAGTTGCGCACGAGGCCACTTCTTCTGATTCGGTGGACGCATTTGCCTACGTGACTCAGAAAGCATATCCGAACCGTCCCGAAGAGCATGTAAGTCTTTTTTATTTTATTTGGGTAATAAACTAAATGCCTTTGCATCATACTTTTATTGATATTGAAATATTTATTTTCATAATAACTTAGGAGCGTGTGCGGGAGGAGTCTCAGAGGATGCTTGCTGAGATTGCTCGGGAGCAGTATCCGGACTTAGCGGATACCGACCTCGATTCCGCCATTGGACAGATCGTTCAGGTATTAGTTGAATGTGTTGTGCGTTGATTGTTGTTGATAATGGGAGCTGGTGTATAAAAATTGCAGGTGCAAAAAAACAGGTTTTGGGATCCCAAAATCTGAACTAATTTTTTTTATATTAGGTTTTAGCCGACGACCTTTACAAAAGTCATCTGCTAAAGTATATTAATTTTTTTTAAAAAAAAATTAGCCGACGACCGTCGCTAGATGTTGTCGGCTAAAGTATATTATTTTTTTAAAAAAATACTTTAGTCGACGACTTTAGTTAAATATCATCGGCTAAAGTATATATATATATATATTTAAAACACTTTAACCGACGACATTTCTTACGGTCGTCGGCTAAAACCTTAACTATTTAGCCGACGGGTTGAAGTCGTTGGCTAAACTTCGAGCTTTAGCCGACGACTACCCAAAAAGTCATCGGCTAAACCTTGGCAGACGAATATCGGTCGACGGTTTTTTAGCCGACGACTGAGGGGATTAGCCGACGACATTGACCTTTAGCCGATGACTTAAAGTCGCCAGCTAAACCCCGATATTGGTAGTGTGTGTTATGTTTTTGATATGTAGTTTTACAGCTAATGAATAAAAGGGGCGGGGGCTGAAAATTTGTGAGGGGGGGGGGGGGGGGATTTTGTTTTGCTATAAGTCTTTAATTTTTTTGCTAAGCAAATGGGGGAAAACTAAATTTCTGTAAAGAGGGAAATTTGGGTTTCATTTTAATTATAAATTTAATATTTGAAAATTTTAAGAAAATAATAAGTAAAAACAAAATCCAGAAAAAAAAATATTAATTTAATAACTGAATACTGTAATCTGTTGGCAATCCGTTGGCAATCTGTTAGTAACTAGTATTTTATACTAGATTGTTGTTTTTATTTTTTTTAAAAATATTTATCGATGATCCAACCGTACGGATATATATATATATATATATATATATAATGATATTCCCAAATTTTCAAAAAAAAATTATTTTGATTGGAGATTTTAGTAAATCACTACTATATCGACTAGTACTCGTAACTAGTGCTTTGTCACGAATTGTTGTTTCTATTTATTTTTTTAATTTTTCTCGACGATCCAACCGTACGGGTGTCAAAATATACCTAATATAATGATATTTCCAAATTTTCAAGAAATAAAAAATTATTTTGGTTGTAGATCTTAGTAGATCACTATAATAAAAAATTATATTGACTAGTACTCGTAACTAGTGCTTTGTCACGGATTGTTGTTTCTATTTTTTTAAAAATATTTCTTGACGATCAAACCGTACGGATGTCAATATAATGATATTTACAAATTTTGAAAAATAAAAAATTACTTTGGTTGGAGATCTTAGTAGATCACTACTATATTTACTAATACTTGTAACTAGTACTTTGTCACGAATTGTTGTTTCTATTTTTTATAAACTATTTCTCGATGATCCAATCGTAAGTATGTCAAGATATACCTAATATAATGATATTCTCAAATTTTCAAAAAATAAAAAATTATTTTGATTGGAGATCTTAGTAGATCACTACTATATTGACTAGTACTCGTAATTAGTGCTTTGTCACGGATTGTTGTATCTATTTTTTTAAAAATACTTCTTGACGATCCAACCATACGGATTTCAAGATATATCTAATTGAGTGATGTTCCTAAATTTTCCAAAAATAAAAAATTAATTTGGTTATAGATTTTAGCAAACAACTACTAAACTGACTAGTACTAGTAACTAGTGCTTTGTCCCGAATTTTTGTATCTATTTCTCTAAAAATACTTTTTGATGATCAAACCGTACGGATTTCAAGATATATCTAATTGATTGATGTTCCCAAATTTTTAAAAAATAAAAAATTAATTTGTGTGACATCTTAGTAGGACACTACTAAATTGACTAGTACTAGTAACCAGTGCTTTGTGCCAGATTATTTTTTCTATTTTTTAAGAAATATTTATTGACGATCCAAACGTACAAATGTCAAGATATATGTAATTAAGTAATGTTCCCAAATTTTTAAAAAATAAAAAATTAATTTGGTTAGAGATCTTAGCAAACCACTACTAAAATGACTAGTAGTACTAGTAACTAGTGCTTTGTCCCGGATTATTGTTTCTATTTTTTTAAAAATATTTATCGATGATCCAACCGTATGGATGTCAACATATATCTAATTGAGTGATGTTTCCAAAGTTTCAAAAAGTAAAAAATTAATTTGGTTTGAGATCTTAGTAGGGCACTACTAAATTGACTAGTACTCATAACTAGTGCTTTGTCCCGGATTCTTATTATTTCTAAAAATATTTCTCAACGATCCAACCGTACTGATGTTAACATATATCTAATTGAGTGATTTTTTCAATTTTTGTAAAAAAAAACTTAATTTGGTTAGAGATCTTAGCAAATCACTACTAAATTGACTACTAGTAACTAGTGCTTTGTTCCAGATTATTGTTTCTATTTTTTAAAAATATTTATCAACGATCCAACCGTACGCATGTCAATATATATCTAATTGAGTGATGTTATCAAATTCTCAAAAAATAAAAAATTAATTTGGTTAGAGATCTTAGCAAACAACTACTAAACTGACTAGTACTAGTAACTAGTGTTTTGTCCCGAATTATCGTTTCTATTTTTTCTAGTATATATATCGACGATCCAATCGTACGGATGTAAAGATATATCTAATTGAGTGATGTTCCCAAATTTTCAAAAAATAAAAAATTAATTTGGTTTAAGATCTTAATAGGCACTACTAAATTGACTAGTACTCGTAACTAGTACTTTGTCCCAGATTTTTGTATCTATTTTTCTAAAAATACTTCTTGACAATCCAACCGTACGGATTTCAAGATATATCTAATCGAGTGATGTTCCCAAATTTTTTAAAATAAAAAATTAATTTGGTGTGACCATCTTAGTAGAGCACTACTAAATTGACTAGTACTCGTAACTAGTGCTTTGTCCCGAATTTTTATCTAAAAATACTTCTCAATAATCCAACCGTACGGATGTCAACATATATGTAATTGAGTGATGTTTCCAAATTTTCAAAAAATACAAAATTAATTTGGTTTGAGATCTTAGTAGGGCACATTAATGAAGTAACATGTGACTTTCCAGGTATAATAAGTATGTGCTTTGGATAACGGTTTTAATGTTCTGTTGTTTGAACTATGATTAAATGTAAAATATTAAAAACACTTGTCTGAGTCACACAACGGTTTTATGGCACGTTGTGTTAAATGTAATAAAACAAGCATAGTTAAAAACGCTTGTCTTATTTCAATAATGGTTTAACGTGGCATTGTCTTAAGCTAATATCCACAATATATATTTAAAACGGTTATCTAATCCTCCAAGTTTGAACAACACCGCTGAAAAAAAACCTTGTCTGATTGATTTTTCTAGACAATGATTTTTAAATCGTTGTAATGTACTTGGATTACACAATACTTTTTCGAGGATGAAAATAAATCGTTTTCTGTTAATTTCAGCCAACACTTTTTAGGCCGACTGTTGTCTGATTATGGTTGTCTGGTTGCGTTTTTCCTGTAGTGGTAAACTTCATGTTGCTTGTGATTCTTCCATATCAGATGATTTATGACGGTTGGCAAATGGTCCCAAAATTACTGTAAGGCAGTATAAGAAGTATGTTATTAATAGCTGTAGATTTTGGGTAACATGTGAGGACGATAAGTATAAAAATCAGAATTGTGGGGCATTTCTAAGTGACCGCAGTCCCATTACAGGTAATGTTGATTACTTTGTCTGCTGAAGAGCATTTATGAGCTTGATTATCGATTTCGTGGAGAAACCGCGATCAATATTGTAAAATAGTTTAATTCGAATCGCCAATTCTGGAACGAAATTTGATTAATATGGGTTCACCTTGTTAAATTTCAACTGCTTGGCACAGAATATGGATAAATTTTTGTTGGCATCGCAAGCAACATAAGCGTTTTATGTTGCTGCTCCAAAACAGTCAGATTAGAGAGTATTGTCGTCAAAATAAAGCCAAGAGACATTTTTGGTGTTATGGAAGACGATGGAGCCTTAGTGGCATTAGTGCATTGGATTTAGATGATTATTACACTACACCAAATCTTGATGATTTAAATCTAAATAATGAAGTAGTGCATACCAGAACTGAAACTCATGGAAGGTTTATTAACAAAAAATTACCCATGCCTGTTAGAAATGACCAGAGCGAGCAAATTGATAATGATGATGATGGGGTTGAAGACGACGGATAGGAAGATGATCAAGAGGATAATTGATGCAGTGAAAATTACAGAAAAAACAATTGTGTTTCAGCCGATCAACCGTCCTTGAAATACATCCTTCTAAAAACCCTAGATTTAGTCGATCTAAGAATTTTAAGAAAATTTTGAGAAATTTCAATTCATTGATAATACCGAATAAAGGTTTTACATGCATATATATACACTAGTGAAGCTAGGGTTAAAATTACGGAATTAAATAACAAGTACAGAAACTTTAAAAATTTTGCAATTAAGTCCCTAAAAATAGAAAAATGCAAAACTACGGCCTAAACGGCATTTTTTGCCAAAAAGCGACGGACTTCATCTCGCAGCTATGACTTTAGTGGGCCGATTCCGATAATAAAAGGTTGAGTTCATCCCAAAATTCGCTAACAAATATTTTTCAAATATTTCAAAAACGTCAATTTTTTATTGTACTTTCTGTTTTCTGTTTATATCAGCATTGTTAATTAAAGTATATGGTCTTTTACATAAAGTCACATTGTCTTATTGTTAAACGTACAGATGAGCTTGGAGCATCACGATTCTGAGGATGAGAATTATTCTGAAGGTTACACATATATGAGGATAATGGTACGTATGTGCTTCATCTATTTTTTTGAAGTATCTTTACTGATATATATATATATATATATGATGTTATAAGAACATACACACACATGCAAATTTAATAAATTCAGTTACAGGGATAGTTGCAGAACATAAAATCTAGAATGGTTGATGCGGTAATTATATGTAAATATTGAACTGAGTGGAAAAATGTTGTCACACAAAATAAAAACACACTTTTTTCAAATGTATCAAAAAGTAATTCATCATCCTAGTAATATTTGCTTAATGGGCAAACGCGCATATATCTAATCCATTTCACCAAATATGAAGTATGAGAAGACAGTTTATCCCATAAAAATCATTTAACGGATTAAAACAGACCGGTGGTTGGAGGCAGGAATATTTTAAGTGAGGAAGTAGCAATTAACGACTTACCATAACACACACATACAACATGAGGCAAATAGGCACAGTTGAGTTGCAACATGCATGCATGATGCATGTATACAAATACATAATAAACACGATGATATAAAACACAGACACAGAGGCAGTACACAAACAAACGACCAATTTTACACAAAATCAATTGTCGGAGCATTGTTTGAAGTTAGAAGCACATCGGTGGTAACAAATAGGTAAAACAACAACAACGAAAGAGCACAGACGTTTCAACTGCCTGTCCTATTCTACGAGCTGAAATGGCCCAAAAAAAAAAGAAAAAACTTCCTCTAGGAATCAAATTTCCAAATGCCGGTAACTTATGCGAACAAAGAACATACGAGATAATTGAATTGAGCATAACAACACCTGATTGTATTACATATCACACATATACATAGACAAAAATCACAGAGTAAGAAAGTAATCCTACACATACAACAGTTGGCAGCACACATACATGCATCACACAAACAAATATATATATATATATATAGACACACATTATAACCATGCATGTGGTTTTTGCAATTTTTCTTCATATAGTAGTTCTATTGTCATAAGAATAAAAAATAAGACGCGGAGATAAGAAGAATGGCCATTTTCTCAAGTGTCCAATGTACACAGATACAACACCAAGCCACATTGATTTGCCTACCTCAATTCTTGGAAGTCATATATATATATATATATATATATATATATATATGGCTCTTTTATAAACACAACTGCTACAGAATATAGAACACATAACAGACGTATGTTGGAGCAAGATTGGTCGGTATCGCCGTTTGGAGATAGAGTTATAAAACTCTTTCGCGTTGCGGAAGCGATTTAAATAATGGTGCCGAAAGATAAATTGACACAGGATTTATAGACGTTCGGTCAAACGTGCCTACGTCTTCTCTCGGTATCTTTTTCTATAGGCTAAAGATAAACCTCTGCACCTCTCTTCTATCGGTCGATGGATAACCATTACAAACTCGTCTTCTATCGGTCCGAGTAAACTGTTCACACACTTGTCTTTTTGTCGGTCCAAGTTAAACCGTTTTTCTTTTCTATCGGAAAAGTCAACCTATCTAGCTTTCTATGGGTACTAGACAAATCTCACGTGGATATAGATTGCGATTATAATAATGTCAGATCCTTGATCCTAATAACACCGAATCGAATCGTATCCTTTCTTTTTCCTCTCTTGTATGAGTTTTCGTATATCACACTCAAACTCTTATCAATATAAGCACAATTACAACAACAATAGAATGTATATCAATATCTGATCAATGCATCGATTGCTTGAAGTTGTTGTAGGTTTAATACTATAAGAAGTGGTATTATAGGCTCCAAAACCTCAACTATCCATTAGCTCTTTCTGACTTCTTTACGTACGTTATAGTACTTCAATTTTGTACGTTAGCCTGTTTACGTACGTTAACCACATCTCGTTACATACGTTAGGTAATGCACAGATCAGTACAGTAGCCTTCATTTCTTTCATTACGTAGGTTGTCATCCTTCCATTATGTATGTTAATTGCATCTGATAGCGTACGTTAACATGTCACTGTAGCGAACGTTAATCTCACATATCTGTTGCATACTTTTGACTTTGACTCAGAATCTTCCAACGTTCATCTTGTTTGAATTCTGAAGCTCCTCTTTACGTACGTTAGAGCATTCCAGTTACGTACGTTAACCTCTACATATTACATACGTTAAGCTCTTTATATAGCGTACGTTAATAGTGTTCTGTCCAAATTTTTCGCTTCTTTGACTTCTTCGTTGTTTTGTTTTGCTTCCCTGTTATTTTTCTTTGTTTAACAACTAATCATCAAAACTTAATAATGAATGTTTGGAATAAAATATTCCAACAATCTCCCCATTTTTGATTATTACAAAACAACACCTTGAATTGGATAAAACCTGCAAAATAATGTATGCATATATATATATATATATATATATATATATATATATTTGTACGAATCAAAGTTTTCGGCTTTGATCATTTCGTTAGTTTCTCCTATCTTTTCATTTCTTTTTCTCCTTTTCGACTTCTTCTTTTCATTTTTCAACTTCTTCGACTTTCTTCGACTTTTCTCCTCCTTTTGGATCCATATGAAATTTTTTATTTTTCTCTCCCCCTTTTTACTTTTATTTTTTCTCGTCATTCTTCCATGACGCTTTTTATCCCATAACTATTCTCACCCCCTTTTTGTTATCAGCAAAAAGTATAAATAAAATGCAAATAACGATCGATTATAAAATGTATACAAAAATGGGTAATTTGCCCTGAAAAAAATCTCCCCCTTTTTGAAAAAATATAATACTCCCCCTGAGTAAAATACTAATTGATTAAAATTAATTTTGGGGATCCAACTGAAAGTGTAATACCCGGTTATAATTCAGTAATTTTCATTCAGTAATTATCATTCAGTAATTGTCACTCAGTAATTTTCACTCATTAATAATCATTCACCATTCATATTCAATAATTGTAATCACCGTTCAGAGTATTTGTATCGTGTATCAGTTATTATTCATCTTTCTACCTGGTTGGAGGGTCGAGCCGTGGTTATCATCATTGTCATCTTCTTAGTAGGCTGTGTGTGAGGAATAACGCACGCTACATACTCTCTTTAGCACGCGCTAATTGAGTACGGGTAGCGCACGCTACCTCCCAGCATTAGCGCAAGCTAGCGTGGTTCAGGCAGACAGTCCAGTGGGCACTGGACTACAGTTAAGTTGTAGTAGCGCACGCTACGAATGTTAAGTAGCGAGCGCTAGTAAGTTTGGATAGGGCACGCTATGCAGTCAGTGTAGCGCGTGCTAAGATCGATCAGGCAGAGTCCAGTGGGTATTGGACTGATCTGGAATAATTCATAGCGCACGCTATGAGTAGATTTTAGTGTACGCTAATGATGTAGTATCGCACGCTGAGTTTTGGGTGTAGCGCACGCTATCGCGAGCAGATCAGAGAACAGGAGGTTCTAGACTTCAGTTACTCGGCATAAGATATTCTGTTAGCGCACGCTAACATTTTGGGGTTAACGCACGCTAACGAGGCAGTCAGTAGGCACTGTACTGTCCGGTTAACTCACTAGCGCACACTAAATATCAGGGCTTATCGTGCGCTAAACTGGAACAGTATAAATAAGACAGTCAGCCCAGGTTTCGTCATTTCTCGCATATCATTTTGTTTTTTGGGCGTTTTGGGCGATTTCGGATGTTTGGAGAGATTTCTTCAAGCTGAATCCATCTATCATCATCTTCAAGCTTATCATTTGGATTAATCATCATTTCATTCTCTCCAACACATCAAATCAAGGTAATGATTCTTGGATCTTGAATTTTGGATTTTGAGTATTTTTCTTTCTGATCTCTTCGTGTAAGCTTGCTATTATATTGAAATATGTTAGATATGGATTATCTACCTTGGATACATGTATTCCTACGGATTTATTGGTGTATACTTCAGATTTCATAAATGTTGGGGTTTGATTCAAGAACACCTTAGGGTTGACTTTGATATTTGGGGATTTTCGATTAGATGTTGTCGTTAAATCGAGTTGTGGATTCCTATGGGATTATTGATATCATTGTAGACATTTTGTTGGTTTGAACTACTCATTTTGGAGATTGGTTTCGTTATATTTTGGATTGGTTATAATCAAGGATGAATGTTTACAACGTATTCGTTAGAATGCCTCTATGAGTTTGGATATTGTTGTATCAAATTTTGAGTTGGTCGTGATTCATGCTTGATACGTATATTAAGCGTTTGTTGGTATTCATGTGATTCAAGGTTGTTCGAGCGACCGACATCTTAGTGTAGGACGTTTGTTCGAGGAAGAACATTCTTCACCGGTATTGTGTAAGTTAATTCTTACTCGGTTAAAAGGATGCTCATTCCTTTCGTTGTTGTTCATTCATAAATCATAATTCATTCATAGTGTAATAATCATGTTGAGACTTGTAATTGACAAACTAATCTTTCAATTCATGAGGAACGACGGTTCCAATCATTTCAATGAGCTACCATTCATTTCTTTATTATCTCATCTCGGTGAGTCATTCTTGACCCTTGTCGAATTGTTATTCATTAATGTTCATTGGTCATTTTTGCTCTTGTGGCCTTCTTGGTTCATATTGTGTCTCCGGGTGGGGATGTGTGGAATTTTTAGTCGGGCACATGATAGTCATGTGATCGGGTTCACCGACACAATGGACTGTGCGCACGGTAATGTACCTCTGTGAGACTAATTAGGTAAAAGGACGGGTGTGTCCGGACACTCATCTTGTGCACTTGCACATACCATTACGGGCGTACTATGATGCTCCTCTTCAGCTTAATTCCATAATTAAAATATATCATGATTGTGTTTATTCAACTCTTGAGGATTGTTGTTCTGTGTAGCTGACCCCGTTAGGGGGATGTTGTTTTCAGGTCATGGAAAGGCTAAATCACGGGAAGAGAACGTTGACGGCGAGGAGTCCCAGTGATACTAGTAGGGGCCCCCTGTCCTTTTCAGTCATTCGTGTTTCTTCATTTTATTTCCGCTGCAGACTTCCGTGTGAATACTCATTTTATTGAGTGTTGTATATGTTATCTTCATATAAAATATACATGTATTCTGTATTATCTTGGGTGTGTTATGAAAATCCTCATCGGAGTAATTGATGATATAATGTGGTTCGGCACTACAATTATATTATTTAAGTCATTAATTTTCATTCGCCTGGTGGGTCCCAGTCGGGGGTCTACGGCACTGTAATGATCGCCTAGTTTGGGGTATAGAGAAAGTCGGTCGTTTTTCATTAACATAGATGATGTTCGGAATAGTGGTTCCTTTAGGAATCCAAACTTTCTTAATTTTAATCGTCTGTCGTGGGCTTTTACAATTTGAAATATGGTGCCCAATTTTTAAATATTTTTCACATCGTGGTATTTTGAAATTTAAGGATTCGTCTTTAATATTCGGTTTGAATCCTAATCCCTGTTTGTTTAAAGTAAAATTTTGAACCGATAGCATTTGTTCAAATTTATCATTACCGCATGAAAATTTCTTTGTCAACATTTTAAGTTCGTCTTGAACTTCAAAAGATCATTCTTTAAAATATTTTTATTTTCAACACATTGAGAATGATCGGTCTCGACAATTTTCCCTTTTTCAGGAATTTTGAAAATATTTAATTTCCAATAATTTATTTTTAGATTGGAGGGATTTAATCTCACTTAAAGCATTTTAAAAATCAGTATGTAATAATTTGAATGCTTCAAATAATTCGTCTTGAGATGATGTACTAACCTGGCTTTCGACATCGATATCGTCGAATGAACTTCTTGCCATGAGTGCGAGATTATTTTGATTGATGAAATCTTCGTCCTCGTCTTCGTCACTCCACGTGGCAATTAGAACTTCCTTCTTTTGATTTGCTCGACAATTCTTCGCGAAGTGGCCTGGTTTACCACAGATTCGACAGTTATTGTCGAATTTCTTAGATTCGCCCGTATTGATGTCTTTCTTTATTCGGTTTAATAAGTTTTGAAACTTATTAATATTTTTTTCATAATATGCCTATTCTTCGTCGCTTTCATCAAC
The DNA here is from genome assembly GCA_033398695.1 of Orobanche coerulescens. Classification (NCBI taxonomy): domain Eukaryota; kingdom Viridiplantae; phylum Streptophyta; class Magnoliopsida; order Lamiales; family Orobanchaceae; genus Orobanche; species Orobanche coerulescens. Next base: position 69,541,923 of record CM065810.1, read on the forward strand.
CGGGATTTCTTCTTTCCTTGACATCTTCGCTTTTAAAGATATTGATTTTTTCTTCGGTTTCGGCTTTGTATTTCGAGATTTAAGGACTATCTCATAATTTATTAGTGAACCAACGAGGGCACTAAAATCAAAATTATTGAGATCTTTCGATTCCATAATCGTCGTCACTATTCTGTTCCATTCCCAGGTAGTGATCGTAGGATTTTGTTTACTTTTTCACTACTCGAAAGGGGCTTTCCATAACAAGCCAATCCATTTGTAATGACCAAAAATCGGTCGATCATGATTGTAATGGATTCTTATTCTTTTATTTGGAATAGCTCGTATTCATGAAGAAGCATATTAATCTTCGTCTCCTTCAGTTGAGACGTTCCTTCGTGTGTGACTTCTAACATATTCCGTATCTCTTTGACACTTTCACACGAGGATATCCGGTTGTGTTCTTCTGGATTTAAAGCACAATAAAGAAGTTGAGTTGCCTTACAGTTGTGATGATCATTTATTCAATCATCATCACTATATTCTTCGAAGCTTTTCAGTGAACCGTCCGGTTTTGCAGGAATTTTCGGACCTAGGCAAATCACTTTCCAAAGCTCGATGTCATAAGTTCGGATGAATATTGACATCTTCTTCTTCCATGTCATGAAGTTAGATCCATCAAAGAATGGTGGTCGGTTCAAGGCAAGACCTTCGACCGGTGCAAATTGAAACGCCATTTGGATCTTCTTCTCCTCAGATGTTAAGCCGCTTCTAGGAGGTACCGCTCTGATAGCAATTGTTGGTATATATTCGGTATACCCATTTGGAGATAGAGTTATAAAACTCTTTCGCGTTGCGGAAGGGATTTAAATAAATGTGCGGAAAGATAAATTGACACAAGATTTATAGAGGTTTGGCCAAACGTGCCTACGTCCTCTCTCAGTATCTTTTTCTATAAGTTAAAGATAAACCTTTGCACCTCTCTTCTATCGGTCGATGGATAACAGGTACAAACGTATCTTCTATCGGTCCGAGTAAACCGTTCATACACTTGTCCTTTTGTCGGTCTAAGTTAAACCGTTTTCCTTTTCTATCGGACAAGGAATCAACCTATCTAGCTTTCTATGGGTACTAGACACACCTCACATGGATATAGATTGCGATTCTAATAATGCCATATCCTTGATCCTAATAACACCGAATCGAATCGTATCTTTTCTTTTTCCTCTCGTGTTTGAGTTTTCGTGTATCACACTCAAACTCTTATCAATATAAGCACAATTACAAAAACAATAGAATGTATATCAATATATGATCAATGTATCGATTGCTTGAAGTTGTTGTAGGTTTAATACCATAGGAAGTGGTATTTATAGGCTCTAAAGCCTCAACTAGCCGTTAGCTCCTTCTGACTTCTTTACGTACGTTATAGTCCTTCAATTACGTACGTTAGCCTGTTTACGTACGTTAACTTCATCTCATTACGTACGTTAGGTAATGTATAGATCAGTCCAGTAGCCTTTGTTTCTTTCATTAAGTACGTTATCATCCTTCCATTACGTACGTTAATTGCATCTGATAGCGTACATTAACATGTCACTGTAGCATACGTTAATCTCACATATCCGTTGCACATTTTTGACTTTGACTCAGAATCTTCCAACGTTCATCTTGTTTGAATTCTGAAGCTCCTCGTTACGTACGTTAGACCATTCCAGTTACGTACATTAACCTCTACTTATTACGTACGTTAAGCTCTTTATATAGCGTACGTTAATAGTGTTCTGTCCAGTTTTTTTGCTTCTTTGACTTCTTTATTATTTTGTTTTGCTTCCCTGTTGTTTTTCTTTGTTTAATAACTAATCATCAAAACTCAATAATGAATGTTTGGAATAAAATATTGCAACGATGTAGAAGAAGGCGCACATGACAGAAGGAGAGCAATCATGCAACACACAAACACGCACGAAGCACACATACGTAATAAACACCTAACATAGTACAAACACACAGATAACAACTCATTATGCAGAAAATCAACTGTCAAAACATGAGAATGAAATTAGAAACAAGCCAGTGGTAACAAATCGGCAAAATAACAACGTACACTTGGGATTTCATTTTTGGAAAAGGAATGTCACTCCTTTGAACATCAAATAAACATGACAGTACAAAACATAGATAAACAAATATCGTTGCAGTGATATTTAAAAAGCGTAATGTGAGTAAGCAACCAACAAAATAATATTCAAAGAGCAAAAAAAATGGGAAGTACAAAAAACATAAAATGAAGAACGAGAAAACTATTGATCTATATCTCACCACTGAAGCTTTTACGAAATTCTCTCACCAATGTTTAAGGTTTAATAAATTTTCATCCTAGAGTTTGTTTCGGTCCAAAATAATCAATTAATTCATGGCATACTGATAACATATCCTGGACCCATGCAAGAACAATGCTAGCGTAGTAGGCAGAGAAAATTAGACTTCCACAACCTAATTCGGTGTTGGCAGACCTTATCTGTTGGCTTCGAAATCTCAGTAAGATTTGATTGTATAAAATATTAAATATGTAATATGCATATAAGAAGTATATTTCTATATATGGAGTGTATGGACAAACGCATAGACCTTTCCCAAACAAAGCTTCACAATGGAGCATTTAATTGATCCTTGTTCAGGTGTAATGGCAAAAGGTTTAAAGTTCTAGGGAGAAAAGAGTAATATATAGGACTTAAAACAACACAGGAGGAAAATATACTACCACGTAGCAGACACACACATACATACACTAACCAGCGGACCTAATACATAAACCTAACTTTAGGCTCACAGACAGAACACACATGAAAATCCTCGACGCACACAACATATATCAACCACACAAAACAGTACATGTCCACAAGACATGCTCCCATGTGAATCCAGCAAGATTAGGTGTATACAACAAATACCAAACAATACACATACACACCATAAACATTCAGAACATCACACATTTATACATGCACACACAAAAACACACACACGAACACACACACACACACACATTTATACATTTTTACCAACGGATTGCTAAAACACACAATTGAATCTATAAACACATTGTTCATAACAAGAGCCTCACAATGATATCAAAATTATAAAATTGCATTGGCAGAAGAATTAGTACAGGCATTTCAACGGCATAAGATGATCAATTATATCTTGGACTTTCTGTTCTTCCGATAAGAAGAGTACTTGTAGTTTAACGAGAAATAATATATGATGCCTTATATTGGGGACTAAAGTTTCTCCATCCTCGATTTTAGCGCTCAAAATAAGCACAACCCCTATATTTTCACAAACTAAGTAATAGTTCCTCTGTCATACAACAATACATCAGAATGATGGTTATTGGATATCATCAATATATTTTATTCTCAAGTAATACAGCGGCATAACAAATAAACAAAACAATATGTAAGCACCCTAGCAATACACCTCGTGTAGAAGCACATTCGTGCACATGTGCAAGTGAAATGATTGCAGAATATTGGCTTCGAAATAAGATCTAATATTTGTATGTGCATAAGTAACACCACATATCAGAAAGCTGCCTCTGGCCTCTACAAAGAAAAAAGAAAAGACAAACTATAATATAAAAATTGAAAATAAAAAACCATAGGTAGCTGGAAATATAAGCAATACAATGATTAGGAAGATACTATATTCAGAAATAAGGTGGTCGTCTTTCAAAAACTTGCCTCCAAAAAGAAGATGTTGCCATTAAAGCCAAATTCACATGACGATGTACTACTTTACATATGTATGCTCAGTGATAGCTACGGTTGTTCGTTATAGTAAAACAAATGCATCACAATGCATTTCCTAGCAAATAATATAACAAAAATGATCAATAAGCTCCTTATTTTTGCAATACATACACAGCTACGATATGCACATTGAAAAGAATGGAACATAAATGAAGGACACTTCATAATATGCAAACACAGCTACCTAGAATACACAATACATACCATCTGATACGACGCCTAATCATATGCGAAGCCTTAGCGTAGAGTTAACAAAGCACAGAAAACCACAAATAAACCTCAGAGAGTTCTTGTAAATAAAACAATATTTTGTTCCTGGTGAAATTTGTGTGAACAGATTTATTTATATACCTCTTCAGTCATAATATACCTAACTTTTGTTGACTTGGATGACCTTCCTTGAAGAATGATTTTCCTGAGGTAATTTGGACCAAAATATTTAACAAAATATTATTAAACAGTCTGGATTAAATTTAACTCATTGTGTGCAATTTGGATATCAAGTTATGATTTCCACATAAAACCTCAAATAAACCAGAATATAACAACAACCTCAAATAAAACCAGAAGACAACAATCTCAAATAAAACCTCAACAACACAACTTTCATCCATTCACCAATACAACTTGGCAACTTTCATACAACCATCAAATACAAGTTCCATCCAATTCAACAACAACACAATTCACGAACTAACCAAACAAGACAATGGTAATTCTTAAAAAATTAAATGTAAAAAATCTACGCATATAAACAGTTCATAACCTCCAAAATTTGTTTTGCCCATTCGGTTCGAATTTCATGAATTCTATCTATAGAAAGTGCTGCAACATCATCAAACATCTGTACATATAACATATAAATTAACAAACTCATCAACTTAAATGATTAAATCACTTTTAAACTGAAATAATTTAAAAAACTGAAATTAATTTAAATAATTTAAAAAACTGAAATAAAAGTTTATCACCTCCATCCATCCATCGATAATACGAGCTCGGACAATAGTCGACATCCAGTGCATGACGTAATACCCACACTTCTAACCTCTGTTTTGTTTATTACACTAAAAAGAATATGGAGCTTAATTATATATATATATATTATATACACATATATATCTAATATATATCTATATATATGTCACTAAATGTATTACTTACTTTGGGATATATCCAAATAATCGTCTGTTTGAATTTACTTGTATGCATACCCCATCATCTTAAACGTGGTCATAGCATTGTTTGAAAGAAGTACTAATGTATTGTGAAATGAAAAATATAATATAGTTTTCAAGTAAATGCTACAAGTTAAAACTTACTTCTGGACTACAGTCTTAATGGAATTGTCGGGCTTAGGGTGTTGGGAGCAAAACCACACAACTTTGTCTTTTTTAAATCAACTTGTTGATAACCATGGAGAAGAGACCAGAGCTAAAGTTGCAAGCATATGTAGTTGTGAGGGGCTTAGAGACATGTGGTAGAGTTCGTGGTTATGGAGACATTGTGACGCCAGAAATGATTCCTTGGCTAGTTGATGGAGATGCATCGAAGCTGCCCAAGGACATGAAGATGGATCCATTGATTATTCAAAGTGGGCCAATGACAACGGCTAGAGTTAAGAAGATCGTGATGCTTTTGCTTGTTGAAATTAAAACCCAAGTCCAAGATCAATCCACATTGGGCCAAATGATGAACCTTATTCAAGTTGATGTGGGCTGATTTATACTTGAAGAGTGGGCTAATAATATATCAGATTTTGGAAGCCCAAGATGAAGAATAAAGGCTGATTTTCATCCATTTAGAGAAGCCAAAGTGAAGAGTCATTTAGTTCATTTAATAAAGTGTTAATAAGTGGTTGTTGGAGTCCAAGAGTTACTTGTCTTATTTATGTTCAAGAGAATCTATTTAAGAGTTTTTAAGTAGTATTATGAATGTGGTTGTTATCAAGAGTCATTTGCAGCCTATAAATAGGCTTGTAATCATTTGTAAAGAGGAACCTTGAAGTAAAAACGAAAATTGGCATTTGCTCTTTGTAGAGTATTTCACTTGTTTAAGAACTTATCAAGACACTTGAGCAAGGTCTTGTGGCGTTCAACCATACCGAAGTTCTCGGCTGCGTATATAGCCAACGAGTCGAGTTTCAATGCTCTTGGGGGTGATCAAACTAGATTATCGATCTACGGAGACCACTGCCTAACTCTTATACGTTGAGTTTTTGGATCTTTATATCCAACGGGTCCTTCGTCCGTATCATTTTGGTTATCAGAGAAATCTGATATTGATCAAAACTCTATCCTATCTTCTTATCTTCTTTTCCTTCCTTCCTACTACATAAAAGTGTAACCTAAAAAAAGAGAGAGAACCAAAAAAAACAAAAAACAAAAAATAAAATAAGGCCCTGTTCTTTAGGACTTATTTTTCAGTTTTTAGTTCAATTCAATTCAGTTCAGTTCTTCTTCTTATTATTATTAGTAATCTTAATTATTATTATTGTTATTATTACTAATAATATTACTATTATCGTTGTTGTTGTGGATTACTATTATTATTATTTACCATTATTATTATTATTTACCCTTAATATATATTTGATTCGATTCAATTTAGTTCGATTCGATTCGAGTCCATTCGATTCGATTCGATTCGATTCGAATCCATTCGATTCGATTCGATTCAATTGATTCGATTCGATTCGATTGATTCGATTCGATTCATTCAGTCCAAAAGAACAGAGCCTAAATCAGTTTTATTGTCATCAAATACTCATCTAAATCTGTGTTCTTCTCTCATCAAAAGGGGCTGAAGTGTGGTGAGTGCTGCTGTTCTTATTCTATCTTGTTTTGTTCTTATTCATTTGATTTCCTATAAGTAAGAATTGAGTGGGAATAGGCTTGAATGGTGAGATTATTTGAGGGGAGGTAAAAGCCTACGAGTGATACACGAGTGTTTGTGAGGAATATTTTGTGTGATACACGAGTGAATTGTGAGGACATGAATGACAATACAAACAATTAAAATCCGAATGAGTATACGTTGCAAGCCATGCAACAACATTGTGTAAGGTTAGGAAATGTTATGTAAAGTCTATCAGATCGCTTGGAAAGGTTGGAACTTGAGAAAAACCAGAGGCATGATGACGAAAGGAAGAGCGAGGTAGAGGATGATGCAGCATCTACTTATCAAGGTCCAAGGTGAAGAGGAGGAAAAGGTAGAAAAATACGTCAAAATGAAGTTGATCGTGACTTCGAAGCATCAAATTGAAGATTCCAACATTCCCAGGAAGGAGCGATCCCGAAGCGTTTTTGGAGTGGGAATGAAAGGTGGAACTCATCTTTGAGTGTCACAACTACTCCGAAGAGAAAAAGGTTAGACTCGCTGCAATTGAGTTCACAGACTATGCTATAGTTTGGTGGGATCAATTGGTAACGAATAGGAGACGATATGGAGAGAGGCCAATTTCAACTTGGGAAGAGATGGAAACCATAATGCGTAAGAGATTTGTACCTTCTCATTACTTTCATGAATTGTATCAAAAGTTGCAATCTATGAACCAAGGTACTAAATCTGTTGATGAGTACAACAAAGAGATGGAGATTGCCATGATTAGGGCTAATGTTGATGAATATCGAGAGGCAACCATGGCACGATTCTTATGTTGGCTGAATAGGGACATCGCCAATATGGTGGACCTTCAACACTATATTGAGATGGAGGATATGATTCACATGGCCATGAAAGTGGAGCGGCAATTGAAGAATAAGGGAACCTTTTAAAAGAATTTCCCAACAAGTTCTCAATCTTCAAATCCGAAGGAGTGAACATCTAAATCATCTTTTGAGCAGTCTCTAAACCTCAAAATGATGTGCCAAAATTCAAGTCCAATGAAGGTGACAAGGGGAAAGGTATTTCTACTTCTAATTCTAATATTAGAAATAGATATGTCAAATGCTTTCGATGTCAAGGTGTTGGACATATTGCATCACAATGTCCAAACAAAAGGGTGATGGTTATGAAGCCGAATGAAGAGATATAATCTGAAAGTGATCATGAAGATGATGGTGAATATGAACCAATGGAGGAGATTGTGCCGGAACATGGAGAGGTTTTAGTGATTTGAAGAGATCTGAACGTGCAAATCAAAGTTGATGATCAGCAAAGGGAGAACATCTTCCACAAAAGATGTTTAGTCCAAGGTAAACTTTACATGTTGATTATTGATGGTGGAAGTTGTACCAATGTTGCAAGTTCTGAAATGGTGGAGAAACTGAACATAACAACTGAAAAGCATCCACACTCATACAAGCTTCAACGGCTTAATGAATGTGGATAAATTTGTGTGACTAAACAAGTTCTAATTTCGTTTTCCATTGGCAATTATAAAGACGAAGTTCTTTGTGATGTGGTACCAATGCATGCTAGTCACATTCTGTTGGGGAGGCCTTGGCAGTTCGATCGAATGGTGATTTATGATGGATTTCGCAATCACTACACCTTCAAGCACACCAACAAATCTATCATGCTTGTGTCATTAACGCCCCAACAAGTTGAATAGGAGCAGCTAAAGTTGTCTCAAGCAAGGAGAGCTCGTGAGTCGACGGCAAAAAAAGTGAGGAAGTTGAAAATTTGTCAAGTGAAGAAAAGAGTCGAGAGAAAAGCAAGAGTGGGGGAAGAGAAAAAGAGAATTTCTATGTGAGAGCAAGAGAATAAAGAGTGCAATAGTTGAAGAAAAGAATGTGTTGATCATGGTGTATAAGGAGTCATTGTTTAGCACTAACGAGCTAACCCAATCTTTGCCTAGTACTTTTGTGTCTCTTTTGCAGGAGTTTGATGACATCTTTCCCGAGGAAGACCCAAGTGCATTACCTCCTTTAAGAGGTATCGAGCATCAAATAGATTTTGTTCCCGAAACTGTCCTACTAAACTGACCAACCTATAGAGCCAATCCGGAGGAGATGAAAGAGATTCAAAGGCAAGTTCAAGAATTGTTGAAGAAGGCCATAATTCATGTGAGCATGAGTCCAGGTGCTGTACCGGTGATTGTTGTATCCTAGAAAGATGGATCATGGAGAATATGCACAGATTGTCGAGCAATCAATAAGATCACGGTAAAGTATCGCTATCATATTCCTAGGCTAGATTATATGCTTGATGAATTACATGGGGCTGTTGTGTTTATCAAAATTGATTTGAAGAGTGGTTATCATCAAATTCGAATCCGAGAAGGAGATGAGTAGAAAACTGCTTTCAAAACAAAATTTGGTCTATATGAGTGGTTAGTAATGACTTTTGGTTTAACTAATACACCTAGTACATTCATGAGATTGATGCACCATGTTTTGAGAATTCCTATTGGAAAATTTGTGGTTGTTTACTTTGATGATATCTTGATCTATAGCAAAAATGTGGATGAACATATTGACCATGTACGTGCTGTTTTAGACATCTTAAGAAAAGAATCATTATATGTTAACCTTAAGAAGTGTTCATTTTGCATCGATAAAGTTGTTTTTCTTGGTTTTGTTATAAGTGCTCATGGAATTGAAATGGAAAAAGAGAAAGTGAAAGCTATCTTAGATTGGCCTGTTCCTCAAAATGTGGCTCATGTAAGAAGTTTTCATGGTCTTGTAAGTTTTTATAGGATATTTGTGAAGGATTTTAGCACCATTGATGTGAAATTGTGAAAAAAGATGTTGGGCTTCATTCGGGAGAGAAACAAGAACATGCTTATAATCTTCCTAAAGAGAAACTAACAACTGCACCTATTCTTGCATTGCCTAACTTTGATAAAATGTTTGAGCTTGAATGTGATGCATCCGGAGTAGGTGTAGGTGCTGTTTTGTTGCAGGATGGAAAGCTGATCGCTTACTTTAGCAAAAAGTTGAAAGGAGCTCAATTTAACTATCCGACCTACGATAATGAGTTGTATGTGTTGGGTTATCGAAGTAATAAGATTTATGATCTCATCATATATAGAAATAGTGCAGCGGAAGTATAAATATAATATGTAAAGACCCTTCGAGGATCCAAGTATATTATCAAAGTACGAAGAACAAGATTTTTACCTCTTGTAGCGTGTTTTCGATCGAGCCTCCTAGAGACGTTGCAAGAAGCGAGCATCCTCTACGGTATCCACACAACAAACAAGTCCCGAGCGTCTAACAGATTGCTAGATCCGATTCAATAAAGATTTCACTTAAATCAATTTGAATATAGGTATGTTCTTGATTGTGGTAAGAACAAGAACACCAAGAATATTATTCAAATATTCTTGAACTTTGATCTAAAATTGTAATACCCGAGATTTCTGCTATGTATTTGGAACTTGTGATATTGTAATTGTTGCATTTTGATCTGAGCATTATTCTCCGTATTTCATAATCCGGTGTTGTTAAGTGTATGATTTCATGAGTGTGACTTAAATTTGTGATTCTGCGCATGTAGCGCACGCTATCGATTAAGTATAGCGTACGCTAACTTGGATCCATAGCGCACGCTGTGTAGGAACCTTAGCGCACGCTATGCGGGGTCAATATGATTGAGACGTGTGGTAGGTGAGATCAGGCTGGGGATCTTGGTCGGATTGTGTCGGGATGAACCTGGACGGCTTTCGGGGAAAAGCCAAGTCAACGCGTTAGCGCACGCTACTCACATGAGGGTAGCACACGCTAAAGGCTGAGTACAGTGAAATCAGTAACGTTTCAAATAGCCGTTAGCGCACGCTATGAATATGGACTAGCGCGCGCTAATAACCATTTTCTATATATAGGACAGCATCCTTTTTCATATTTTCAGATTTTTCACTCCCCCATCCGAATTCTTGAACTTAGAAAGACACTCTCTTCATCCTAAACACTTCTTGCCGGCATCCTAGCTCGTGTTGAAGATTGTAGATCATTGGAGGATTGGTGTTCAAACCTTCGGCGTTGGATTGCTTCGAATTTCCTCCTTGTTCTTCACTACTTTGAGGTAGGTGATTCTTCACCAATATTAGTAGTATTATGAAGGACGTTTTTGATTATGTTTTGAGATTTACCTAGTCAGTTAGATTCACAAGTAGTCGATCATCATGCGTTAGAAGGATATTTTTGACATTTCGGCACTTATTCATCGTATGATCCATTGAACCTTTTTAGTATGTGGACTCCTAAGCATATTATGTATCTTCAAAACCAATCATGACCAGTGTATGGAGATTACCTAGTTCTTATGTTTTACGTAAGGGATCATATATTTTGGGACTTGGAATGAAATTGAACTTAGGATATTTTATTGAAGATCAAGATGAATTATGGTGTAGTAATGATGATACGTATCCTTGTGTCTCGTAGTCATTTAATCCATAAAGATCTTTCATAAACCGTATGAGCATGATATGCACGGAGTTGGCATGTATTAACACTGAGGATTTCATGAGTTTTCATCACCTTTAGCTCAAGTTTTACTCAATAGTGACTCCCATGCACGATTAGCGCACGCTAAGATGTATATATTAATGTGCGCTATCGGGAATGAGTAACGTGCGCTACGTTGGAAACGTAACGTACGTTATATCATCAGGCGAGGCAATGCTCGAGAAGATCACAAGATACAGCTAGCGCACGCTAAACCTGGTCATTTGCGTACGTTAACCGGTAGGCTTAGCGCACGTTACGTAGAGTACGTAGCGCGCGCTAAGTAGTTCAGACAGAATTCATTTTTTTAGAGCTTGCGGCCGTAAACCGGATTGTTAGACGTTCGTACGACTTGAGAGGAATTCTTTATTATTTCTTAGGTCCGAGCCTTTCATAGGGGACGATCGAGGGGCGGTGACATACGGACGCGTGTCATTCGTTGGAGTATTTCCATTCTTGCCATTTTCGAGGCAAGTATCATATGTCGAGTTTGATTTATATTGGAACCTTGATCATGCTTATGGTTTTGTTCATGTTGTCAAATATGAGATGTATTTCTGTAATTTCTCGTGGTATTCGTTGTTAATTGTTCGTATTGATGAACATATTGGAATGCATATATGTATGCATAATTGATTGGTTTATGGTATAAATGATCCGAGGGGATCATGAGGATCTATGCTGAGGGCGCTGGATCGAATGTCCACCATGCGTTGGTCCGACGGGATCATCATGGGGATCTATGCTGAGGACGCTGGATCGCTGGACGGGTTTTCCACCATGCGTTGGTCCGACGGGATCATCATGGGGATCTATACCAAGGGCGCTGGATCGCTGGATTGCCCTATATTGTGTTGATGGAATCGTGAGGATTCACATCGTTGGATTCCGATGACGGAAGTCCGTTTTGCATGTTTTATGATGCACTGATGATTTATGTATTATGATACTTGTACTAGCATTGTTTTGCTAACCCCTTCAGGGGTGGACATTGTTTTGATGTTCAGGTAGCCGAGGAGCGGGGAAGCAACCACAGTACCGACAGGACGATGAAATGGCTCAGTGATGTGGTTGATGTTTATTGTTATTGTGATTTGTCTTCTTGGTTTATTTAGTACTCGAGTACGTATGTTTTAATAATGTCATTTCGATATGGTTGTATAAGTTAACTCATTGGATCAGTTGAACCAAATCTGTATTTCGAACTTCAGTTGTACGATTGGATTATATTTACATTTCTTTTAAATTAGCCTTGTAAATCCTTACTTAAAGGGTTTACGGCGCTGTAATTATTCCGAATATCTCGGGGTGTTACAGAATATGGTATCCGAGCTAAGATTCATGGATATCTTGGCAGTCAGGTTAGTTGGGACGGTTTACGTTATTTGATTATTGGTCGGTTGTAACATCACTGCTGAGCCAGCATCGTCGTGTGGACCGTGGTTGTAAGTTTCCTAATCTCAAATACTACCGTTTTAATTAATTCATGTTTTGTAAACATTGATGGACTTCCTTTTAGAAAGTTTGCCCTGGATATTGAGTATTTGTGTTTACAGTATGTTGAGAGGAGGTCGTGGACGCGGACGCGGTCGTGGACGCGGACGTGGAAATGCGAGACAAGAAGAGTCGGTGTCTACCCCAGAAATAACCGCTAGTCGAACGGATTCCCATTCCGGAGGACAACAGGGATCAGCAAATAATAATGCAGATCCTAATGTGCCGGGAGTGCTTCAGCAGGTGGTTGCTCAGATAAACCAGTTTGCTCAAGTTGTGGATCGCATGCAGACGGCGATGGGACAACAGCATAACGTGGATAATCGGGGAGATAAATGGCTTACTGAGGTGATCAAATTGCATCCTCCGAAATTTGACGGTTCGGCTGAGACGCTTTCTTGGGATCACTGGCTGAAGGAATTAGAGAAGATTTTTGCGGGGATTAACTGTCCCAACGATAGAAAGGTTCCGGTCGCCCAGTATCTTCTGACAGGGGAGGCTTTCGACTGGTGGGAGGCCATTCGACCTGAGGAGCATAATGTTGACTGGACGGAATTCAAATTAATGATGGAAGTGCAGTATTGTCCTCGCCCAGTTAGAGAGGCCCGAGTTCGGGAGTTTTTCTCACCACAAAATTCAGAAGCATCTGTGACGGACGTGATTAAGACTTTTAATCACCAGCTGACTTATGTGCGTCACTTGGTCAGAACCGAGGCGGAGAGGATTTTTCATTTCGACATGCGAATGAAGCCGGAAATTCAGCAATATATGTCCGGATTTGAATGTACCACCTTGCGACAGTATCAGGACAAGGCGCTGGCCTATGATATGAAAGAGGCGGCAGTAGAGAAATCAACGGAAGCAAAGAAGCAGAAAGTGGCTGGCAACTTCACGGAGAATAAGAGTAGCGGGCCTCGCAGGGGCCAGTCCTCTTTTCATTCATCCAGAAGGCCTCCGCATCCGTCTTGAGGTGGAAAGAAGTTCCGGGCAGCACCAACCATTTCAGACGCAGGGAAGAAATGTTATAACTGTGGCAAAGCGGGGCATGTTCGACGTGACTGTTTCGCGCCTGCTGTGACCTGTTTCGAGTGTGGACAGGAAGGGCATCGCGCAACATTTTATGGGAATGCGACCCGATCTTTTGGTACTCGCACTCCTGTACCGGTTCCGAAGGACACTAGTGTAAACCAGACGCAGCAAAGCGGTTTCCCGCAGCAGAATGTTGGGAAAAGAGAGGCATCCAGCGCTGGGTCCGTTCCTCCGCGTATTTACGAGATGAAGAAGGATGATCAGAACACAAATGTTGCATTAGGTACGATTCAGATCCTTTTGCAACCAGTTAGTGTCTTGTTCGATTCGGGAGCTACGCATTCTTTTATATCTTTGAACTGTGTTAATCGTTTGAAAATCTCGTGCTTGTATAATTGTGAACCTTATGTTGTGGGATTACCGAGCGGAGAGAAAATTGTGGGAACCCTAGAAGCTAGAGATTTTCCAGTATCTATAGGAGGGAGAGATTGGCCATCGAATCTTATTGTAGTTGACATCTACGGTGACGATTTAATTCTCGGGGACGATTGGCTCAACCGTTATGGAGCTATTCTGAATTACCGAAACAGAGTCATTCCTATCATTGCGGATGACGGATCTGAACACTTATTCCAAGGATGGAGACCGGGAAGCTCGGGAAAATTGATCAAAGCAATGAAAGCCGTGAAATTACTGAAGCAGGGATGTCATGGACTTTGGTGCTATCACTGCTACAAAATATACTTTTTACGACGCTCAATTTACATCGGTTTAACGAAAACCGATGTAAAAATTAAAAATACGGTCAATTTACATCGGTTATCAAATAAAACCGATGTAAAAAATAAAATTTTGGTCAATTTACATCGGTTGTTCAAATAACCGATGTAAAATTATTATATATTTACATCGGTTGTCCAAATAACCGATGTAAAAACTAAAATTACTATATTTTACATCGGTTGTTATAATAACCGATGTAAAATTATTATATTTTTACATCGGTTGTTCAAATAACTGATGCAAAATTATTATACTTTACATCGGTTGTTTAAATAACCGATGTAAAAACTAAAATTACTATTTTTACATCGGTTGTACAAATAACCGATGTAAAATTATTATATTTTTACATCGATTGTTCAAATAACCGATGTAAAATTTATATATTTACATCGGTTGTCCAAATAACCGATCTAAAAATTAAAATTACTATTTTTACATCGGTTGTTATAATAACCGATGTAAAATTATTATATTTTTACATCGATTGTTCAAATAACCGATGTAAAATTTATATAGTTACATCGGTTGTTAAATCAACCGATGTAAAAACTAAAATTACTATTTTTACATCTGTTGTTCAAATAACCGATGTAAAATTATTATTCTTTTACATCGCTTATACAAACAACCGATGTAAAATTTTAAATATTGTAATTTACATAAGTTATTCCAAATTCGATATGAAATAAAGTATTAATTTTACATCGGTTATAGAATAACCGATGTAAAAATTAAAAATACGATAAATTTACACGAGTTATTCCAAAATCGATGTAATTAATACTTTTACATCGGTTTTGGAATAAAAATAAAAATGGTAAATTTTACATCGGTTTCTCTAAAACGGTCATAAAATTCTTTTTTAAAAACATGTATTTTTATTTATGATGATTCTTTAAAATATAAAAGAAATGAAAAATAAAAATAAAAATAAAAATCATTTTTTCGAAATAATACAAAAAGAATAAAATTGATAATCCAAAACCGATGTATAAAATAGTAATTTTACATTGATTTTGAATAACTGATGTAAAAATTAAAATTAGGTTAATTTACATTAGTTATTCCAAAAACAATGTAAAATTAATACTTTTTCATCAATTTTAGAATAACCCATGTAAATAATAAAAAGGGAAAAACTTTACATCGATTCTTCTAAAACCGTCATAAAATCCTTTTCTTAAAAATATGTATTTTTATTTACGATGATTCTTTAAAATATAAAATAAATGAAAAATAAAAAACAATCTAAAAAAATCATTTTTTCCAAAATAATACAAAAAGAATAAAATTAATTTTTTTATTTTTATTTAAAAGGTAGATACCAAAATGTATTTAAATATAATATAAATATAAAGTGTTCAAACAAATAACTATAGCCTAGTGGTTGGGACTTGACTCCCCAACCCCAAGGTCGAGGGTTCGAATCATTATGGTGACAAAGTGCAATATATTGTTATTTCAGGTGCGGGTTCGGGTCGGGTCGGGTCTGAGTGGGTTTCGGGTTGGGCCTTGAAGGATTCGGGTTGGGGTCGGGGTGCCAAACTTTCCATAAAACATAAGACATTTTACTTCGGTTCTTTTTAAAATCGATGTAAATTTAAGACATTTTACATCGGTTTTGAAAAGAACCGATGTAAATTTAAGACATTTTACATCGGTTCGTATCAAAACCGATGTACAATGTAAATATTTTTACATCGGTTTTAAAAGGAACCGATGTAAAATGTGAATGTTTTATGACGGTTTTGGAAGAACCGATGTAAATGTATATTTTTTATGACGGTTTTGGAAGAACCGATGTAAAACGTGAACTTTTACTACGGTTTTAAAACCGTCGTAAAATGTGCCCACTTTCTACGACGGTGGATTTTACGACGGTTCCAAAACCGTCGTAGAAACCCTTCCAGAACCGTCGTTAAAACCCCTTTTTGTAGTAGTGTATGCCATGAGGAAAGAAGAAGGAGTAGAGCTCTCGTCTATTTCAGTTGTGAATGAGTTCTCAGATGTATTTCCTGACGAACTACCTGGGTTACCTCCGCAGAGAGAAGTGGAGTTCACTATCGAATTAGAGCCTGGAGCAGCTCCTATTTCCAGAGCACCATACCGCATGGCGCCAACCGAGATGTATGAACTCAAGAAGCAACTTGAGGAATTGTTACAGAAGGGTTATATTCAACCTAGCGTTTCTCCTTGGGGAGCGCCCGTTCTCTTTGTCCGGAAGAAAGACGGATCCCTCCGACTGTGTATTGATTACAGGGAGCTCAATAAGATGACGATCAAGAATAAGTATCCTATACCTCGGATCGACGACTTGTTTGATCAACTGCAAGGGGCAAGGGTATTCTCGAAGATTGACTTGCGATCAGGATACCATCAGTTTTGAATTAAGGAATTGGATATACCAAAGTCCGCTGTGTCCCAGACGGCATTATGAATTTGTAGTGATGCCATTTGGACTTACCAATGCTCCTGCGGTATTCATGCAATTGATGAATCGGGTATTCTTAGAATACTTGGATAAATTTGTGGTCGTCTTCATTGATGACATCTTGATATATTCGAAGGACGCAGAGGAGCATGCCGAAAATTTGCGTGTGGTTTTGAGCACCTTGAGGAAGGAACAGCTGTATGCAAAGCTTTCAAAATGCGAGTTCTGGCTTAGGGAAGTAACTTTCCTTGGGCATGTGATATCAGCTGACGGAGTTCAGTTGGACCCGAAGAAAGTCGAAGCAATCTTGGAATGGGAAGTTCCTAATAACGTGAAAGAAGTCCGGAGTTTCCTAGGACTTGCTGGATATTATCGCCGCTTTGTAGAGGGATTTTCCAAAATTGCTCGTCTGCTCACTCAGCTGTTACAGAAAACTCAAAAGTTTACGTGGGATGAGAAATGCCAGACTGGTTTTGATGAACTTAAGAAGAGACTGACGACAGCACCTATATTAGCGTTACCAGATGGGACTGATGGATTCATTGTATACAGCGACACTTCAAATCAGGGTCTGGGATGTGTGTTGATGCAAAAGGATAAGGTGATTGCCTATGCTTCTTGGCAATTGAAACCGTACGAGGTTAATTACCCGACTCATGATCTGGAGCTAGCAGCTGTAGTCTTTGCATTAAAAATTTGGAGACATTATTTGTACGGCACTCATGGTCAGATCTTTACAGATCATAAGAGCCTTAAGTACATTTTCAGTCAGAAAGAATTAAACATGAGGCAGAAAAGGTGGCTGGAATTGATCAAGGATTACGACTTGGAGACTTTCTATCATCCGGGGAAAGCAAACGTAGTAGCCGATGCATTGAGCCGTAAACCTGTTTCTCTCCGAGTGTTGAAAGCACTTACATCCCAAACCAGCATTCAGCGGGAGCTGATCCGCGAAGAGATTGAAGTATGGGCACCAGGAATCCAAGGGCAACTATATGTGATGGAACTGACTTCATCACTAGTCGAGGAGATCAAATATAAGCAGCTGAACGATTCTCTGATCCGTCGGTTATGTTACGAAGTAAAGAAAGGAAAAGCCCCAGGATTCGTGATACAAGATGATGGAGTTCTGAGATTTCAGAGTCGACTTTGCGTTCCCGAAAATGAGGAATTGAAATGACAATCAAGGAAGCTCACAAACGCCCTATTCTATTCACCCGGCAAAGCAGAAATGTATAAGGATCTTAAACAAAACTTATGGTGGGGGAATATGAAAAAGGACGTAGCAGAGTACGTTTCGAAGTGTTTGACTTGTCAGCAGGTTAAGATTGAGCATCAGCGACCTTCCGGAATGTTAAAGCCGCTTCCGATCCCTGAATGGAAGTGGGAGGATATCTCGATGGATTTCATCACCAATATGCCAAGAACCAAAACGGGAATGAACATGATTTGGGTTATAGTTGATCGACTAACCAAGTCGGCTCATTTCCTAGGAATTAAAGATACATGGGGACCCGAGAGATTGGTGCGAGTATTTATTGCGGAGATAGTCAGATTGCATGGGACGCCGAAGACCATTATTTCGGATCGAGATGGTTGCTTCGTGTCGCACTTCTGGAAGGCAGTTCATAGGGCTTTGGGGACTGAGCTCAACTTTAGCACGGCTTATCATCCCCAAACGGACGGTCAGTCCGAAAGGACTATACAAACAGTAGAAGACATGCTTAGAGCTTGTGCTTTGGATTGGTCAACTGATTGGGAAGTTCATTTGCCATTGATTGAATTCACCTACAATAATAGTTGGCATGCTTCTATTAAGATGGCACCATTTGAAGCTTTGTACGGGAGAAGATGTCGATCACCCCTGTGCTGGGATGATTCTTCGGACTTGATCGGGACGGAACCGAAATTGATAATTCAGACTCAAGAGAAGATAGCTTTGATTCGGTAAAGATTGTTGACTGCCCAGAGTCGACAGAAGTCTTATGCAGATGTACGTCGTCGCCCTCTAGAGTTCGACATTGGGGACCACGTACTATTGAAGGTGTCTCCTACACGAGGAATTTTCCGTTTTGGGAGGAAAGGCAAGCTAAGTCCGAGGTATATCGGACCATTTGAGATCCTCGAAAGAGTTGGGGATTTAGCATACAGGTTGGCCTTACCGCCATCGCTGAGTCACGTTCACAATGTGTTTCACGTATCCCAATTGAGGAAGTATGTACCAGACCCCAGTCACGTCATTGATTTCGACGAGATCGAGATAGTTAACGACGGTACCTTCGAAGAGAGACCCATCAAGATACTTGAGAGTCGGATCAAACAATTGAGGAATAAACCAATACACTTGGTTAAAGTGCAATGGTCACGACACGGAGTTGAAGAGGCCACTTGGGAAACGGAGGACAGTATGAAGACTAGATATCCAGAGTTGTTTTCATCTTAAGTTTCGAGACGAAACTTCTTTTTAGGGAGGAAGGATGTAATACCCGAGATTTCTGCTATGTATTTGGAACTTGTGATATTGTAATTGTTGCATTTTGATCTGAGTATTATTCTCCGTATTTCATAATCCGATGTTGTTAAGTGTATGATTTCATGAGTGTGACTTAAATTTGTGATTCTGCGCATGTAGCGCACGCTATCGATTAAGTATAGCGTACGCTAACTTAGATCCATAGCGCACGCTGTGGAGAAACCTTAGCGCACGCTATGCGGGGTCAATATGATTGAGACGTGTGGTAGGTGAGATCAGGCCGGGGATCTTGGTCGGATTGTGTCGGGATGAACCTGGACGGCTTTCGGGAAAAAGCCAAGTCAACGCGTTAGCGCACGCTACTCACATGAGGGTAGCGCACGCTAAAGGCTGAGTACAGTGAAATCAGTAACGTTTCAAATAGCCGTTAGCCCATGCTATGAATATGGACTAGCGCGCGCTAATAACCATTTTCTATATATAGGACAACATCCTTTTTCATATTTTCAGATTTTTCACTCCCCCATCCGAATTCTTGAACTTAGAAAGACACTCTCTTCATCCTAAACACTTCTTGCCGGCATCCTAGCTCGTGTTGAAGATTGTAGATCATTGGAGGATTGGTGTTCAAACCTTCGGCGTTGGATTGCTTCGAATTTCCTCCTTGTTCTTCACTACTTTGAGGTAGGTGATTCTTCACCAATATTAGTAGTATTCTGAAGGACGTTTTTGATTATGTTTTGGGATTTACCTAGTCAGTTAGATTCACAAGTAGTCGATCATCATGCGTTAGAAGGATATTTTTGACGTTTCGGCACTTATTCATCGTATGATTCATTGAACCTTTTTAGTATGTGGACTCCTAAGCATATTATGTATCTTCAAAACCGATCATGACCAGTGTATGGAGATTACCTAGTTCTTATGTTTTATGTAAGGGATCATATGTTTTGGGACTTGGAATGAAATTGAACTTAGGATATTTTCTTGAAGATCAAGATGAATTATGGTGTAGTAATAATGATACGTATCCTTGTGTCTCGTAGTCATTTAATCCATAAAGATCTTTCATACACCGTATGAGCATGATATGCACGGAGTTGGCATGTATTAACACTGAGGATTTCATGAGTTTTCATCACCTTTAGCTCAAGTTTTACCCAGTAGTGACTGCCATGCACGATTAGCGCATGCTAAGATGTATATATTAACGTGCACTATCGGGAATGAGTAACGTGCGCTACGTTAGATACGTAACGTACGTTATATCATCAGGCAGGGCAGTCGGCTGTTCAGAGAAGACTGTCAGTACACAGCTAGCGCAAGCTAAACTTGGTCATTTGTGTACGTTAACGAGCAGGCTTAGCGCACGTTACGTAGAGTACGTAGCGTGCGCTAAGTAGTTCAGACAGAATTCATTTTTTTAGAGCTTGCGGCCGTAAACCGGATTGTTAGACATTCGTACGACTTGAGAGGAATTCTTTATTATTTCTTATGTCCGAGCCTTTCATAGGGGACGATCGAGGGGCAGTGACATACGGACGCGTGTCATTCGTTGGAGTATTTCCATTCTTGCCATTTTCATGAGATGTATTTCTGTAATTTCTCGTGGTATTCGTTGTTAATTGTTCGTATTGATGAACATATTGGAATGCATATATGTATGCATAATTGATTGGTTTATGGTATAAATGATCCGAGGGGATCATGAGGATCTATGCTGAGGGCGCTGGATCGAATGTCCACCATGCGTTGGTCCGACGGGATCATCATGGGGATCTATGCTGAGAGCGCTGGATCGCTGGACGTGTTTTCCACCATGCGTTGGTCCGACGGGATCATCATGGGGATCTATACCAAGGGCGCTGGATCGCTGGATTACCCTGTATTGTGTTGATGGAATCGTGAGGATTCACATCGTTGGATTCCGATGACGGAAGTCCGTTTTGCATATTTTATGATGCACTGATGATTTATGTATTATGATACTTGTACTAGCATTGTTTTGCTAACCCCTTCGGGGGTGGACATTGTTTTGATGTTCAGGTAGCCGAGGAGCGGGGAAGCAACTACTGATGCACGGAGACGATGAAATGGCTCAGTGATGTGGTTGATGTTTATTGTTATTGTGATTTGTCTTCTTGGTTTATTTAGTACTCGAGTACGTATGTTTTAATAATGTCATTTCGATATGGTTGTATAAGTTAACTCATTGGATCAGTTGAACCAAATCTGTATTTCGAACTTCAGTTGTACGGTTGGATTATATTTACATTTCTTTTAAATTAGCCTTGTAAATCCTTACTTAAAGGGTTTACGGCGCTGTAATTATTCCGAATATCTCGGGGTGTTACAGAAATAACAACTATGAATCTTATTCAGTATGTTATTAGAGATCAAACTCACAAGATTAGATGAAGATAAGATGAGTATTATAAATACTTTTCTTGATCAAAGAATTAATCTTCAAAGATATGAAGATATTTTCTTGATCCTTTTGATTATTCAACTCTTGAATATTATCTTCAAGACTTTTGAGAGAGAAAGACCAAAATCAGAATTTTGATTCTCTCTACACAAATATGTCTTCTCTTGTGTTTTGTCATGTGTGAGGGCTATCACAAGACACTATTATATAGCCCTGTCCATGGCTAAGGGTTCACCAACCTTTCACCAACCATAATCAACCGGAACAAAAATAGATGCTCTGCTCGTTTAAGTGTGTGACCCTGTAGGTTCTAATTAATACGGCAATGAGTATAAAAAAAAATTTACGACTCATAAATCATAAGCGGCCTCTAGCTAGACATTATGACTACCCATATTAAAAGAATTAATTTGACGGCATGAACGAAATCCTATTACTATATAATATTTAATCCTCTCGTCGCGCGATATCCTAATTAAGCATAAGGAATGGATAATTCGACCTTATATAGCTTAATTAATATTCTTGATATCAAGTTATAATTGTCCAATTCAAATATTTATCAATAACTCGTTATTGATCAATTTGAGCATGGCCATGCATTTAAACAATTTAACTTATCAAGGGCCCATGGATATCTTCTCCGTTTTATAGGAGGGACAAGTCCCGTCTGGACAAATTACTTCCATCTGCATAAATCGTACCGTATCCAATCACAAACTGTATGGTCCCTTATTATGGAAGATGTTGGTATTGTGTTAAAATACGATACTCATTATGTAGGAAAGTGCCCTGTCTTTAGGTAATAAGGACATAAATAATATATAACAATCAGAGGAATTATAATGACTTAATCCATATATAATTCTCTTTATTAGGTCATATCCAATGATGTCTCTACATGTATCTATGACGTGTATAACATCTCATATTCATGACCAGTAAAATATAGCCATCGTATCATTATCATATTAGTAACCATATTACTAGGGATATCTAGAATAAATGTTCTTTAACGCTTTAACGAGCTTTACTATCAAGTTACATACTTGATGATCATAAGCAGAATATTAATTCAATAATATAATCAATATTAAATAATAATAAATATCTCCACATTATTATTAAATAGTAGACTTAGAGCATTATACTAACAATCTCCCACTTGCTCTTAGTCCTATACAGCATAAACTGAAGACCCATAGCCTTGATATGACCATCATTCTTCGCTTGAGAAAGTGGCTTGGTTAAAGGATCCGCTATGTTATTATCCGTGTGAACTTTGCATATCCTCACATCACCACGAGTGACAATCTCTCGAATGAGGTGAAACTTTCTGAGTACGTGTTTGAGTGCTTGTTGTGATCTTAGTTTTTAGCTTGTGCAATAGCTCCATTGTTATCACAGTGCAAATTTAGTGGATCCACAATGCTAGGAACCACATCCAGTTCACCAATGAACTTCCTCATCCAAACAGCTTATTTAGCTGCTTCCGAAGCGGCTATGTAGCTTCCGTTATAGAATCACCTGTGGTTGGCTGTTTGGAACTCTTCCAACTAATAGCACCACCATTCAAGCAAAATATATATCCAGACTGCGATTTTGAATCATCTTGGTCTGTCTCAAAATTGGCATCGACATAGCCATTAAGGACCAAGTCACTATCTTGACCACCATATATCATGAACATATCTTTAGTCCTTCTCAAGTACTTAAGTATGCTTTTGACTACGGTCCAGTAAGCCTCACCAGGGTCAGACTGGTATCTGTTGGTTTCACTCAATGCAAATGATACATCCGGTCTAGTACATATCATGGCATATATAATAGATCCTATAGCCAAAGCATAAGGTATCAAGAACATTCTATCTCTCTCTTCCTTCGAACAAGAACTTTGAGTTTTACTGAGCTTTGTGCCATGTCATATAGGTAAGAACCCTTTCATACTATTAAGCATACTGAACCGTTTCAGTACCTTGTTAACATATGTACTTTGACTTAGGGCAAGAATCCTTTTAGATCTATCTCTATAAATCCTTATACCCAGTATATAGGCAGCTTCCCCTAAGTCCTTCATTGTAAAATATTTACTTAGCCAAAGTTTAACACTTTACAAAGTAGGGATGTCATTTCCAATGAGTAGGATATCATCCACATAGAGTACTACAAAAATAATTACGCTCCCACTAATCTTCTTGTATACACAAGGTTCGTCTTGATTTCTAATGAAATCAAACACTTTGATTTTTTCATCAAAACAAAGATTCCAACTCCGGGATGCCTGCTTCAAACCATAAATGGCTCTTAGAAGCTTACATAAATTTTTAGGATTATTAGGATCGACAAAACCTTTGGGCTGTATCATATACACATCCTCATCTAACTTTCCATTAAGAAAAGCGGTTTTGACATCCATTTGCCACATTTCATAGTCATAATATGCTGTTATGGCAAGTATAATTCTAATTGGTTTAATCATTACGACTGGCGAAAAGGTTTCATCATAGTCAATACCATGAGTATGTCTGTATCCTTTCGCCACGAGTCGTGATTTGTATGTTTGTACAATGTCATCCATGTCCTTTTTCTTTGTAAATATCCATTTGCAACCACTTGATTTGGAACCTTCAAGAAGATCAATCAAAGTCCCTACTTGATTATCATACATGGATTGCATTTCGGATTTTATCCCTTCAAGCCAACTTTCGCATTCAAAGCTAGTAGTTGCTTCATTGTAGGTTGTGGGCTTATCTAGATATATGAGTTCCACATTTTTGTCATCTGTGATGAGAAATCCACATCTCTCAGGTTCACGATGATAACGTAAAGACCTGCGTGGAGCTGGTATAGAAGAAGTGGTCTCAACATCTATATGTGAGTTTAAATTAGTTTTATCTAAATGTTCAGTATCTATTTGTGGCTCTCTCATCTCATTGCTCCCACTATTTTTCTTGAAAATAAATTCCTTCTCAAGGAATACTCGTGCTCGAGCAACAAACACTTTGTTCTCTGCTAGGATGTAAAAGTAATATCCTTAAGTTTCCTTAGGATATCCCACAAAAAGACATTTATCCGATTTGGGTGATAATTTATCAGTGATAAGTCGCTTCACATAAGCTTCACAACCCCAAATCTTAAGGAAAGACAAAACATGTTGTTTCCTTGTCCATATCTCATATGGTGTGCTTTGAAATGATTTAGATGGTACTCAATTTAAAATGAACGCAGCAGTCTCTAAGGCGTAACCCCAAAAAGAAATTGGAAGATCAGCTTGACCCATCATCGATCTAACCATGTCTAACAAGGTTCGATTTCTCCGTTCTAACACACCATTCCATTGAAGTGTTCCAGGTGGAGTTAGTTGCGAAACAATTCCATAATCTTTGAGATGATTGTCAAATTCATGGCTCAAATATTCACCACCATGATCTGATCGTAGTGCTTTAATAGTTTTGCCTAACTGATTTTGTACTTCATTTTGAAATTGCTTGAATTTCGTAAACGACTCAAAATTATGACTCATTAAGTAGATATTTCTGAATCTACTTAAGTCATCCGTGAACGTTATGAAGTATTGGAAACCTCCTCTAGTATTTATATTCATTGGTCCACATACATCAGTATGTATTAAGCCTAATAAATCTGCAGCTCTCTCAGTATGGCCCGTGAAAGGAGTTTTGGTCATTTTGCCTAATAAGCAAGATTTGCACGTATTATATGATTCTAAATCAAATGTGTCCAAGATTCTATCTTTATGGAGTTTGGTTATACGTTTCTTGTTTATATGGCTCAAACGACAATGCCAGAAATATGTTTGGTTTAAATCGTTTTAAGTCTTTTGACATTTATGTTACAGACAGATTTGGAACTTTCAAGATTTATGGGATATAATCTCCCACTCATCAAGGCATCTCCATAAAAAATACCTTTATTAAATATGGATATTACACTATTCTTAATAGTAAAGTCATGTCCTTCTAAATCAAGGCAAGCAACTCATATAATGTTTCCACCCATAGCGAGAACGTATTAACAATTATTAAGTTCCAATAGAAGTCCACTTGGTAGTTTTATATCATAAGTCCCGACGGCAATAGCAGCAACTCTTACTTTTTTCCAACACGTAGGTCCATTTCACCTTTTGCCAGTTGTCTACTCCTTCGCAGCCCCTGCGCATTCACACAAATGTGAGCTTCACTACCAGTATCTAATACCCATGGTGAAGAAGTAGAAAAATTGACTTCCATAACAAGAATACCTAAAGCAGCAGTCTCACCGCTCTTCCGTTTCCTCATTTATTCCAGGTAGACCTTGCAATTCATTTCCTAATGACCAGTTTCATTGCAGTGGTAGCAAGTCCCTTCTTTGGGTTGTTTCGATGACTTCTTGAAAGGTTTAGTTTGGGTTTAGGCAACATTTGTATTTTACCATTACTTTTATCTTTCTGGGCCATCTTATTCCCTTTCTTTTTATTTCTTTTGAACCATTAAAATATTAGGAACAACTTTCTTAATGTTTGTCTCAGTTTGTTTTACCATCCCATGCAACTCAGTGATCTAAAAGATCGAAAGCTTGATAAACATTAAGAAAGCTTGATGAGTGTTTCAAAACTCACTGCTTTGGCAGACCCATATTATAAATGATCGAAAGCTTGATGAGTGTTTTGAAAATGGTTGGCTCTTAAGACTTATGTTTCATATCAATTGATTTTAATAAAACTATTTCATCAAAATTTGAATATCTTGAAATATTTACCATGTATCACATACATGTAAAAGTTTTAATGAGTTTGATTTATTTGGAAATAACGATTATTAAGCAAATAAAAAAAAATATGATGCATCTCATACAATCATATGCTAATTATCATATGCAATGTAAATATGATGCATCTCATACATTCACATGAACAGTATGGTGTGGTGTGGTATAGCCATAGATCCCATTATGATATTCATAATATCAATAGGTCATTCGATGTAATCTTCGATAACGCCTTTCTTCTTGAATTCCTTATAAGTTGCTCGTCTCCTTCGTCTTCCTGTTATAGCTAGAACTATTCTAAACTATATCTTTATATTTTGTAATAGAAACCTCGAGTTACATTCGAGGGGAGTAAGATGAGAAGAAAAATTACAACAAGATAATAGGAAGGCACGACATACAAGTCGTATTATGAATATTACAACCATAATTGAATCATCAATCTAATTGATCTAGTACGGCTATACCAAACAGCACGGGACACACAGGCCGGGACCGTGCGGCACACACAGGCCAGGATCGCGGTCCCTTTCCCGGACCGTGCGGCAGGGACCTTCAGCAGGTATACAAAAAAAAAAAATAAGTTTTTGAGTATACATCTCATGTATACTACACGTATACATCTTATGTATAGTACAACTAATACCTTATGAACAATATAAATGTATAAATCAAGTAGATTAAATCTATATTTATACAACCTCGGAATCAAAATATAATTATGTTCATATAAAATACATCACATATGTGAACTTCATATATCAACATATACATAAAAAATGAAAATATACTCGTCGCTCCGATACCATTGTTGGGTTTTGATGCGAACGCACTAAATTATGCAACGGAACCAATTCAAGTGCCCATCGGACCAAACACAAGAGCAAGAGCTAAAAGATTCAAGACTCCATCAACGGTCTAGTTCAAATTATTTGGGAAAGAGAATTGGTTAATAAACCAATCGAGACCGACATAAAAAACGAAGTACTTATTAATATCATCAAGATACACGAAGAAGATGATCCGAGCATACAAGACTAGCCATGCACACGTAAAAGAGCATGCAATTTTCGTCCATTTCAAGTTCAAAATGTCCGTTGAGTATCTAAAGTGGAACCATCCCAAGTCTTCTAATCATACCATCTCTCACTACAAAGTCTTGATGCATGATCTCAGAGTCATAAGGAGTGTTTAAAGTGGAAGACTTCAGCCATCAAAGTAACTCTTCCTAGCCGTTGCAAGCATTACAACGTCTTGAGATTATCATATTGTTTTTTTCTACTTATCATCTCTCACTACAAAGTCTTGATGCATGATCTCAAAGTCATAAGGAGTGTTTAAAGTGGAAGACTTCATTCCTCAAAGTAACTCCTCCTAGCCGTTGCAAGAATTACAAAGTCGTGAGATTATCATATTGTTTTTTTTTTCTACTTATGATTTAGTCTTAGATTAGGTAATCATGTTGTTTTGTTTTTAAATGTCGCTACGAGGGTCCTCCTTCACCTATTTAAGGGAGCATTTTCGGATTTGTAAGACACTTAATTTTAAATACTCATAAATACTTTGTATTTACATAAGTTTGATAACTTATTGTTTCGGTTTGATATATATAAAATATCACTTCATTTTATCACCCGAAGTGTCGTTTTTTCCTTTGATTCCAAGGTTCGTCGAGCGTATAAATTGTTGGGTTCTAGTTATCCGCTAGAGTCGCATTTTACACTTTGTCGGGTTAAGGACCGTTTCATCCACCAAAATACATCCATTTGGTTCCATTACAATTGATCACTTATATTTCAAACATTACTCAAATCGCTTCTGCAAAATTGATCATCTTTTCGGAGAGGATCATATCATTTGGCATCGGAGACTTGGAGGCGTTCCAACATCATCTTAATCATACGGTTTTCATCACCATCCATACACGGTTTGATTCATTTTTTTTCTTTTACCATACTATATCATTCCCTCACTTCGCATCTCCTACCACATACAACATATACTTCCCTTACCTTCCTTCCCCATATTACCAAAACTTATCTTACCATATAAAGGAGTTCTTAGCCTTCATATCTTTACAAATACTTCGACCATACCTTATTCTCACGTGAACATCATGACCGAAGCCGAAGAAAATTCCTCAAAGTTCGACATAGCAACTATGATGAAACAAATAGAGCAAATGTTTGATACTAAACTTAAAGCTCAACTTGAACCTATGCATGCACGCATGGAACAAATAGAGAACCCTCAAGCCAAACGAACATTTCTCCCAAGGCGTACCTTGCGAGTTAATGATGAGTACTCGGATGAAGAGGACTTCGAAAGAAATCCAAGAAGACATCGACGTGGTGCCAACGAGGATAATCGTCAAGATGGAAACTTAAGCAATATCAAACTCAACTTTCCTCCATTTCAAGGTAAGAGTGACCCCGAAGCATATCTTGATTGGGAAAGGAAAGTCGAACTCATGTTCGAATGTCATAACTACTCGAACCTAAAGAAAGTAAAGATGGCAGCCATTGAGTTCACCGGTTACACCATCATTTGGTTGGATCAAATGGTGAACAACCGAAAACGATACCGTGAGCCTCCTATTGAGATATGGGAAGAGATGAAGACATTGATGAGAAAACGGTTTGTACCAAACTATTACTATCGAGAACTCTACAACCGTTTACAAACTCTACGTCAAGGAACTAAAAGTGTTGAAAAATATTTCAAGGAAATAGAAATCTTGATCATCCGAGCTAACATTGAAGAAGACCAAGAGGCTACTATGGCGAGATTCTTATCGGGACTAAATCGTGAAATACAAAATATGGTGGAACTCCATCCTTATTTTGAAGTAGAAAAAATGGTGCACATGGCAATCAAAATCCAAAATCAACTCAAAGAAGAGGTAACACTCGAATTACTCCTAATACCTCTACTTGGAAAGCAACCCCAAATCATTTTACTTCGAATGGAAAGAATCCTTCATGGAAAATCGTGGGGGGACCCTCTACGTCAAAACCCACGGCCGAAGCAAATGAACCAAAAGAGCAAGTTCAACCGAGTCCCAATCTTAATCGTACTCGCGATATTCAATGCCATTGATGCCATGAAAGAGGACATTATTCTAATAATTGTCTGAATCAACGGGTAATGATCATACGACCTAACAGAGATATTGAGTCCGAGAGTGACAACAAGGACAATGTTCAGCCGAAGGACGGATCTGAGGATGAATTGCCAACAAACATCACCTTAATCGCTCGTAGAGCTTTAAGCATACAAGCGAAGGATGAAACGAACGAGCAACGGGAGAACCTATTCCATACACGATGTTACGTAAAGGATAAAGTTTGTAGCATGATTATAGATGGAGGGTCATGCACGAACGTCGCAAGCATGATAATGGTAGAAAAACTCGGACTACCTACTTCAAAACATCCGAAACCATACAAACTACAATGGTTGAATAATAGTGCGAAACTAAAGTCACTAAACAAGTTTTCGTAGCATTTCGGATCGGTAAGTATCATGAAGAAATACTATGTGATGTCGTACCAATGCAAGCTGTACATTTGTTGCTAGGACGGCCTTGGTAATTCGATCGGCATGTAATGAACAATGGGTATACTAACAAGTACTCGTTCGATTTTAATCAACACCAAATTACCATTGCCCCTTTAACACTGCAAGAAGTCTAAAAGGACCAACTCAAAATGCAAGAAGCAGACGATCTAAGAAGGAATGCCGAGATCAAAGGAAAACAAAACAAGAGTTCTAAAATCAGCCTCTACGCTAAGGCGGGAGAAATAGAACGGGCAATAAAAGAACATCAACCCATAATTGCAATCTTGTTTAGAGAGACACTACTAATGACTAACGAGCTTAAGAGATCTTTACCCGATGTTGTTTCTTCTCTTTTACAGGAATACCAAGATGTCTTTCCAGATGAGTCCCCACCTGGATTACCTCCAATTCGCAGTATCGAACATCAAATAGACTTCATTCCCGGAGCGCAAATCCCGAACCGACCGGCATATTGGGCTAATCCAGAAGAAACAAAAGAAATTCATAGGCAAGTAACCGGACTCATGAGCAAAGGCCATGTACGAGAGGGTTTAAGCCCCTGTGTCGTCCCCGTGCTGATCGTACCGAAAAAAGATTATACTTGGAGAATGTGTATTGATTGTCGAGCTATCAACAATATCACGGTAAAGTATCGACACCCCATTCCTCGTTTAGATGACATGTTAGATGAATTACATGGTTCTAGCATATTCTCTAAAATCGATCTTAAAAGTGGCTATCACCAAATATGAATGAAAGAAGGAGATGAATGGAAAACCGCGTTTAAAACTAAATACGGACTTTATGAATGGATGGTCATGCCATTCGGATTCACAAACGCTCCTAGTGCTTTTAGGCACCTAATGAACAATATTTTTCGTGCTTGTCTAAGAAATTTGTGGTGGTATACTTCGATGATATACTAATCTATAGCAAAAACTTAGGCGAACACCTTAAGCATCTTCGAACGGTAATGGAAATACTTAAGGAAGAAAAGTTGTATGCCAACCTAAGTAAATGCACTTTCTGCACAGACAAGTTAGTATTATTGGGGTTTGTTGTCAGTGCGCAAGGAATTCAAGTAGACACGAAAAAGGTAAAAGCTATTCAAGAATGGACAATCCTAAAAATATTGGCGACGTAAGAAGTTTTCATGGACTCGCTAGTTTTTATCGACGCTTTGTGCCTAATTTCAGCACCCTAGCCGCACCAATGACCTAAATACTAAAGAAGAACGTAGGGTTTAAATGGGGAGAAGCACAAGAAATGGCCTTTAAATTATTAAAAGAAAAGCTAACTATGGCCCTGGTTTTATCACTTCCCAATTTCACTAAGTCTTTTGAGATTGAATGTGATGCATCCGGAACAGGGATAGGAGCCGTGCTAATGCAAGAAGGGAAACCAATAGCTTACTTTAGTGAGAAATTGGGTGGTCCCACACTTAATTATCCTACATATGACAAAGAACTCTACGCCTTGGTGAGCATTGAAAACATGGCAACATTATTTATGGCCAAAACAATTCGTAATCCACACGGACCACGAGTCTCTAAAACACTTAAAGGGACATATGGCCCCAACAAATGACATGTTAAGTGGATAGAATTTATTGAGACTTTTCCTTATGTCATCCGCTACAAGAAAGGTAAAGAAAATGTGGTCGCCGATGCTCTCTCTCGAAGGTATGCACTTATCTCCACTCTTGATGCTAAACTACTCGGGTTTGAACACATTAAAGAATTATATGCTAATGATCTTGATTTCGGACAAGTTTACAAAGCATGTGAACAAATGGCCCACGGCCAATTCTAAAACATGATGGTTATTTGTTTCGTGGAAATCAGTTATGTATTCCTGCTTGTTCGTTGCGAGAATTATTTATGCATGAAGCACATAGTGGTGGTTTAATGGGACACTTCGGAATAGCAAAAACTTTAGCTATTTTACATGAACATTTTTATTGGCCGCATATGAAGCGTGATATTGAACGAATTTGTAATCGATGCTTAACATGTAAACAAGCTAAATCAAAAGTGTTGCCTAACGGATTATATACCCCCTTATCTATTTCTAGCAAACCATGGGTAGATATCTCTATGGACTTCGTCTTAGGACTACCAAGAAGTAAAAATGGAAGACTCAATTTTTGTGGTGGATGATAGGTTTTCAAAAATGGCACACTTTATTTCATGTCACAAAACTGATGATGCTTCACACATCGCAAATCTATTCTTTAAGAAAATAATAAGACTACATGGAATGCCTCGGACAATTGTGTCTGATCGAGATGCAAAATTTTTAAGTTATTTTTGAAAAACCTTGTGGGGAAAACTGGGCACAAAAATACTATTTTCAACTACTTGCCATCCCCAAACAGACGGACAAACTGAAGTTGTTAACAGAATATTATCCACTTTATTAAGAGCAGCTATTAAAAAGAATATCCAAACATGGGAAGAAAGCCTCCCTCACGTTGAATTTGCATATAATCTATCGGTACATTCAGCTACTAAATATTCTCCGTTCGAAATTGTATATGGCTTTAACCCCTTAACTCCTTTGGATTTAATCCCCCTGCCTATTTCTGAGTTTCTTAATTTAGATGGTGCTAAAAAAGCTGAATTTGTCAAGAAAATACACGAGCAGACACACTTAAATATTGAAAGAAAGACTGAGCAATATGCAAGCATTACAACGTCTTGAGATTATCATATTGTTTTTTTCTACTTATCATCTCTCACTACAAAGTCTTGATGCATGATCTCAAAGTCATAAGGAGTGTTTAAAGTGGAAGACTTCATTCCTCAAAGTAACTCCTCCTAGCCGTTGCAAGAATTACAAAGTCGTGAGATTATCATATTGTTTTTTTTTTCTACTTATGATTTAGTCTTAGATTAGGTAATCATGTTGTTTTGTTTTTAAATGACGCTACGAGGGTCCTCCTTCACCTATTTAAGGGAGCATTTTCGGATTTGTAAGACACTTAATTTTAAATACTCATAAATACTTTGTATTTACATAAGTTTGATAACTTATTGTTTCGGTTTGATATATATAAAATAGCACTTCATTTTATCACCCGAAGTGTCGTTTTTTCCTTTGATTCCAAGGTTCGTCGAGCGTATAAATTGTTGGGTTCTAGTTATCCGCTAGAGTCGCATTTTACACTTTGTCGGGTTAAGGACCGTTTCATCCACCAAAATACATCCATTTGGTTCCATTACGATTGATCACTTATATTTCAAACATTACTCAAATCGCTTCCGCAAAATTGATCATCTTTTCGGAGAGGATCATATCATTTGGCATCGGAGACTTGGAGGCGTTCCAACATCATCTTAATCATTCGGTTTTCATCACCATCCATACACGATTTGATTCATTTTTTTTCTTTTACCATACTATATCATTCCCTCACTTCGCATCTCCTACCACATACAACATATACTTCCCTTACCTTCCTTCCCCATATTACCAAAACTTATCTTACCATATAAACGAGTTCTTAGCCTTCATATCTTTACAAATATTTCGACCATACCTTATTCTCACGTGAACATCATGACCGAAGCCGAAGAAAATTCCTCAAAGTTCGACATAGCAACTATGATGAAACAAATAGAGCAAATGTTTGATACTAAACTTAAAGCTCAACTTGAACCTATGCATGCACGCATGGAACAAATAGAGAACCCTCAAGCCAAACGAACATTTCTCCCAAGGCGTACCTTGCGAGTTAATGATGAGTACTCGGATGAAGAGGACTTCGAAAGAAATCCAAGAAGACATCGACGTGGTGCCAACGAGGATAATCGTCAAGATGGAAACTTAAGCAATATCAAACTCAACTTTCCTCCATTTCAAGGTAAGAGTGACCCCGAAGCATATCTTGATTGGGAAAGGAAAGTCGAACTCATGTTCGAATGTCATAACTACTCGAACCTAAAGAAAGTAAAGATGGCAGCCATTGAGTTCACGGTTACACCATCATTTGGTTGGATCAAATGGTGAACAACCGAAAACGATACCGTGAGCCTCCTATTGAGATATGGGAAGAGATGAAGACATTGATGAGAAAACGGTTTGTACCAAACTATTACTATCGAGAACTCTACAACCGTTTACAAACTCTACGTCAAGGAACTAAAAGTGTTGAAAAATATTTCAAGGAAATAGAAATCTTGATCATCCGAGCTAACATTGAAGAAGACCAAGAGGCTACTATGGCGAGATTCTTATCGGGACTAAATCGTGAAATACAAAATATGGTGGAACTCCATCCTTATTTTGAAGTAGAAAAAATGGTGCACATGGCAATCAAAATCCAAAATCAACTCAAAGAAGAGGTAACACTCGAATTACTCCTAATACCTCTACTTGGAAAGCAACCCCAAATCATTTTACTTCGAATGGAAAGAATCCTTCATGGAAAATCGTGGGGGGACCCTCTACGTCAAAACCCACGGCCGAAGCAAATGAACCAAAAGAGCAAGTTCAACCGAGTCCCAATCTTAATCGTACTCGCGATATTCAATGCCATTGATGCCATGAAAGAGGACATTATTCTAATAATTGTCTGAATCAACGGGTAATGATCATACGACCTAACAGAGATATTAAGTCCGAGAGTGACAACAAGGACAATGTTCAGCCGAAGGACGGATCTGAGGATGAATTGCCAACAAACATCACCTTAATCGCTCGTAGAGCTTTAAGCATACAAGCGAAGGATGAAACGAACGAGCAACGGGAGAACCTATTCCATACACGATGTTACGTAAAGGATAAAGTTTGTAGCATGATTATAGATGGAGGGTCATGCACGAACGTCGCAAGCATGATAATGGTAGAAAAACTCGGACTACCTACTTCAAAACATCCGAAACCATACAAACTACAATGGTTGAATAATAGTGCGAAACTAAAGTCACTAAACAAGTTTTCGTAGCATTTCGGATCGGTAAGTATCATGAAGAAATACTATGTGATGTCGTACCAATGCAAGCTGTACATTTGTTGCTAGGACGGCCTTGGTAATTCGATCGGCATGTAATGAACAATGGGTATACTAACAAGTACTCGTTCGATTTTAATCAACACCAAATTACCATTGCCCCTTTAACACTGCAAGAAGTCTAAAAGGACCAACTCAAAATGCAAGAAGCAGACGATCTAAGAAGGAATGCCGAGATCAAAGGAAAACAAAACAAGAGTTCTAAAATCAGCCTCTACGCTAAGGCGGGAGAAATAGAACGGGCAATAAAAGAACATCAACCCATAATTGCAATCTTGTTTAGAGAGACACTACTAATGACTAACGAGCTTAAGAGATCTTTACCCGATGTTGTTTCTTCTCTTTTACAGGAATACCAAGATGTCTTTCCAGATGAGTCCCCACCTGGATTACCTCCAATTCGCAGTATCGAACATCAAATAGACTTCATTCCCGGAGCGCAAATCCCGAACCGACCGGCATATTGGGCTAATCCAGAAGAAACAAAAGAAATTCATAGGCAAGTAACCGGACTCATGAGCAAAGGCCATGTACGAGAGGGTTTAAGCCCCTGTGTCGTCCCCGTGCTGATCGTACCGAAAAAAGATTATACTTGGAGAATGTGTATTGATTGTCGAGCTATCAACAACATCACGTAAAGTATCGACACCCCATTCCTCGTTTAGATGACATGTTAGATGAATTACATGGTTCTAGCATTATCTCTAAAATCGATCTTAAAAGTGGCTATCACCAAATATGAATGAAAGAAGGAGATGAATGGAAAACTGCGTTTAAAACTAAATACGGACTTTATGAATGGATGGTCATGCCATTCGGATTCACAAACGCTCCTAGTGCTTTTAGGCACCTAATGAACCATATTTTTCGTGCTTGTCTAAGAAATTTGTGGTGGTATACTTCGATGATATACTAATCTATAGCAAAAACTTAGGCGAACACCTTAAGCATCTTCGAACGGTAATGGAAATACTTAAGGAAGAAAAGTTGTATGCCAACCTAAGTAAATGCACTTTCTGCACAGACAAGTTAGTATTATTGGGGTTTGTTGTCAGTGCGCAAGGAATTCAAGTAGACACGAAAAAGGTAAAAGCTATTCAAGAATGGACAAGTCCTAAAAATATTGGCGACGTAAGAAGTTTTCATGGACTCGCTAGTTTTTATCGACGCTTTGTGCCTAATTTCAGCACCCTAGCCGCACCAATGACCTAAATACTAAAGAAGAACGTAGGGTTTAAATGGGGAGAAGCACAAGAAATGGCCTTTAAATTATTAAAAGAAAAGCTAACTATGGCCCTGGTTTTATCACTTCCCAATTTCACTAAGTCTTTTGAGATTGAATGTGATGCATCCGGAACAGGGATAGGAGCCGTGCTAATGCAAGAAGGGAAACCAATAGCTTACTTTAGTGAGAAATTGGGTGGTCCCACACTTAATTATCCTACATATGACAAAGAACTCTACGCCTTGGTCAGAGCATTGAAAACATGGCAACATTATTTATGGCCAAAACAATTCGTAATCCACACGGACCACGAGTCTCTAAAACACTTAAAGGGACATATGGCCCCAACAAATGACATGTTAAGTGGATAGAATTTATTGAGACTTTTCCTTATGTCATCCGCTACAAGAAAGGTAAAGAAAATGTGGTCGCCGATGCTCTCTCTCGAAGGTATGCACTTATCTCCACTCTTGATGCTAAACTACTCGGGTTTGAACACATTAAAGAATTATATGCTAATGATCTTGATTTCGGACAAGTTTACAAAGCATGTGAACAAATGGCCCACGGCCAATTCTAAAACATGATGGTTATTTGTTTCGTGGAAATCAGTTATGTATTCTGCTTGTTCGTTGCGAGAATTATTTATGCATGAAGCACATAGTGGTGGTTTAATGGGACACTTCGAATAGCAAAAACTTTAGCTATTTTACATGAACATTTTTATTGGCCGCATATGAAGCGTGATATTGAACGAATTTGTAATCGATGCTTAACATGTAAACAAGCTAAATCAAAAGTGTTGCCTAACGGATTATATACCCCCTTATCTATTTCTAGCAAACCATGGGTAGATATCTCTATGGACTTCGTCTTAGGACTACCAAGAAGTAAAAATGGAAGACTCAATTTTTGTGGTGGATGATAGGTTTTCAAAAATGGCACACTTTATTTCATGTCACAAAACTGATGATGCTTCACACATCGCAAATCTATTCTTTAAGAAAATAATAAGACTACATGGAATGCCTCGGACAATTGTGTCTGATCGAGATGCAAAATTTTTAAGTTATTTTTGAAAAACCTTGTGGGGAAAACTGGGCACAAAAATACTATTTTCAACTACTTGCCATCCC
The DNA here is from genome assembly GCA_033398695.1 of Orobanche coerulescens. NCBI lineage: Eukaryota > Viridiplantae > Streptophyta > Magnoliopsida > Lamiales > Orobanchaceae > Orobanche > Orobanche coerulescens. Next base: position 69,579,452 of record CM065810.1, read on the forward strand.
CAAACAGACGGACAAACTGAAGTTGTTAACAGAATATTATCCACTTTATTAAGAGCAGCTATTAAAAAGAATATCAAAACATGGGAAGAAAGCCTCCCTCACGTTGAATTTGCATATAATCGATCGGTACATTCAGCTACTAAATATTCTCCGTTCGAAATTGTATATGGCTTTAACCCCTTAACTCCTTTGGATTTAATCCCCCTGCCTATTTCTGAGTTTCTTAATTTAGATGGTGCTAAAAAAGCTGAATTTGTCAAGAAAATACACGAGCAGACACACTTAAATATTGAAAGAAAGACTGAGCAATATGCAAAACAAGCCAACAAAGGGCGCCAAAAGCTAATTTTTGAACTAGGAGATTGGGTTTGGTTACATATGCGAAAAGAAAGATTTCCTAAACAACGACGATCTAAGCTACTTACGCGGGGAGATGGTCCTTTTGATGTCCTGGAGCGCGTCAACGACAATGCCTACAAACTGAATTTTCCAGGTGAGTATAGTGTCAGTGGTACTTTTAATGTGGCTGACTTAAGCTGTTTTGATGCAGGTGACGAAACGGATTTGAGGTCAAATCCTCTTCAAGAGGAGGGGAATGATGCGAACGCACTAAATTATGCAACGGAACCAATTCAAGTGCCCATCGGACCAATCACAAGAGCAAGAGCTAAAAGATTCAAAGACTCCATCAACGGTCTAGTTCAAATTATTTGGGAAAGAGAATTAGTTAATAAACAAATCGAGACTGACATAAAAAACGAAGTACTTATTAATTTCATCAAGATATACGAAGAAGATGATCCGGGCATACAAGACTATCCATGCACACGTAAAAGAGCATGCAATTTTCATCCATTTCAAGTTCAAAATGGCCGTTGAGTATCTAAAGTGGAACCATCCCAAGTCTTCTAATCATACCATCTCTCACTACAAAGTCTTGATGCATGATCTCAAAGTCATAAGGAGTGTTTAAAGTGGAAGACTTCAGCCCTCAAAGTAACTCTTCCTAGCCGTTGCAAGCATTACAAAGTCTTGAGATTATCATATTGTTTTTTTCTACTTACCATCTCTCACTACAAAGTCTTGATGCATGATCTCAAAGTCATAAGGAGTGTTTAAAGTGGAAGACTTCAGCCCTCAAAGTAACTCCTCCTAGCCGTTGCAAGCATTACAAAGTCTTGAGATTATCATATTGTTCTACTTATGATTTAGTCTTAGATTAGGTAATCATGTTGTTTTGTTTTTAAATGTCGCTAAGAGGCTCCTCCACCTATTTAAGGGAGCATTTTCGGATTTGTAAGATACTTAATTTTGAATACTCGTAAATACTTTTTATTTACATAAGTTTGATAACTTATTGTTTCGGTTTGATATATATAAAATAGCACTTCGTTTTATCACCCAAAGTGTCGTTTTTCCCTTTGATTCCAAGGTTCGTCGAGCGTATAAATTGTTGGGTTCTAGTTATCTTGCTAGAGTTCGCATTTTACACTTTGTCGGGTTAAGGACCATTTCATCCACCAAAATACATCCATTTGGTTCCATTACTATTGATCACTTATATTTCAAATATTACTCAAATCACTTCCGCAAAATTGATCATCTTTTCGGAGAGGATCATATCAAGTTTTTATTGTTAGGAGTATGCCCTCGAATGCCACTCAGAGGATGTTGAGTGAGGGCATTGCACTTGTAATTATGTAAATCAATTATATAAGGCAATGAATGTTTCTTTATTTACTAGTAGTTATTGGCATTCCTAACTCGTAAATATACATGTAGAAACTAGTCCGTGTATTTGAGAGCAAAACGTTCCACTCCTTATTGGATAAGGGTGTCGGCACTGGAAAGGTTTGTAGCTCAAATACTTAATCGTTCGCAAGTCGATGAAACTTGACTGGGCATTAAGTTTATGTGAAGACTTGTATGACGTGTTCTTTGATAAGGAGAGTGCCTGTCGAACATTAATGGTTAGTGGGAGCACACGTTATAAGTATGCTAATTAGATTAGTATACTCGAACCGACTCACCCTCGATTCGTCACACGAATTTCACTCCGGGACAGTCAATGATGGAATCGAAAGGTTGTGATAGGTATTCGTGAACCTTTGACTTGAGGATTTAGTAGGGATGTGCTTATGACGTCAAGATTTTCATTAGAGTAGTTCGACCCTATAAACCGGAAGGCGGGGGTCAACCTCAACGTGCATCTTGATGGGCAAGTAGCAGGTCCTACTGAATACCAAGATAGATTTCTTTCTCCTGTTAGTGAACGGGTTATATGTCCTATGCGGTTATTGGCAGATGAGATCATAAGTCTTTGGCCAAAGTATTGGAGCTAGCTGTATTAGATACACGAGAGCTCGATGATCTCGATTTGCATTAAAGAATGCATAACGTCAAGTACAGATGGGGTTTGACTGACCGTGACCCCATAACTTTGATCGGGACATTTGGAATAAGGGTTTATACGTATACTGGTATTCACGACAGAATGGTTCTTGAATGATCCCAATCATTCGTTCTCAGTTGGGGTACAGTGTAGGACGCCAGGCTGGCTAGGTGGTGCTACTACCGAGTCGCGCAATAGGATTGACGATAGAATGAATAAATATAATTATCTCATTATAAATATTAGATATTGGATATCTAATTTATTAGACATTGGATGTCAAATTAAATTTGGGACATTGGATGTCTAAATAAATTTATCGGATAAATTAATTTACGGCCAAATGAATTAAATATATTACTCGGTGATTAATTTAATTCATGAATATAATTATTTCTTGGAGAAATTAATTATGTTATTATGTATTTAATATGATTAATTAATTGGATTAATTAATCAATATAAATGCATCGGAACGGAATTGGAGTTTATCTGTTTGGACTCACAGGAGTCCGAAACGGACCGAACTCGCCCGACTCCTTCTAGATGGCCGCCCCTCTTTCTTTTCCTTTTCCTTGGTCATAGTCTCCACATGTTGGTGGAAGACTTATGTTTTGTCAAGGGGACAAAATATCACCTTAGGTGATTTTGTCAAAAGGTGATTGATATGAGGGGATTTGATGGATAATATATTTAGAAGACCACATCTCCTTGCAAGATAGAGAACTAACGTTTTTTGTAAGTAGAAGGAGAGAGGAAAAGTTTTTTCCAAGGCTTCATACTATTCATCATCATCTTCACGACATTCATAAGTTTGTCTTGGAGAAAAATATTTGTGAGATAGAGAGATACTAGATTAAACACTTAGAGTGTTGTAATCTTGAGTTGCATAGCTTCTATAACCTTGTTCTAGCCGTATCCTTGGAGGATAATGAGGTTTAGTCATTCCGATCGTTTTTCCGGCGCGTGGCAAGTAGAGACGCGGTGCTTTCGGTGTTGGATCGTTCAAGAACTTGGAGCGGATTGGACTCTTAGAGATCAAACTAAAGCTTGGGCAATAGCTCAAGAGAAGGTTACCATTTAATCAACGGACTTCGAGGGTTAGTTTCTTACGACTCTTGCTTTTCGGTTATATATTCGTATATACGTAGCTCGATCGATCCTCGTAGGGATTCGGATCGAATTAATTTTCATTTTACCGCTTCCGCTGGGCCTTCGTTTTAGGCACCGAATCCCAACAGTGGTATCGGAGCGTAGGTCTTGCGATCATATATACGATATTGGCATTTGGAATGCTCGATTAGATGGTGAATGATTTGGAATGATTTTAGTCATAATCGTGGTATATGTTTTTCGTTCGTAATAATTATATTTTTCGTAAGTTTATGTCTAAATATAAATCTTAAATTTCTGGGAAATATGATTTATATTGAAGATATGAAAGTCTAAAAATATAGATATTGGATATCCGGTCGAAAATCTAGCTCCGAATCATCGTCGGACGACTTTTCGGACAAAGGGCAGGAAGCTGCCAGGGTGACTCGGCCGTGTCTGGTGACACGGGCCGTGTCCGGCAGTCCCCAGGCCACTGCCAGGCAGACCCGACCATGTCAGGAGACACGGGCCGTGCCTGGCCGGCAGCTGCCGAGCGTGACTCGGCCATGCCAGGCCTGTCTGCCGGAAAGCTGCCGAGGGTGACTCGGCCAGGCAGCCCATTTTCGCCCCGGCTCGATTTTTCCATGTATTCTTAAAAATTAATCTCCTGCAAATTAAATTGGATTTAATATGATTAAAATGATTTATGGTATTTCATTTTATAAGGGAATTTTGATTAATTGGAATATTTATGGTCGACCGAATTATTTGGAACGTTATCATATTACCGATTGTGTGAATTGATTTGATCGGTTCGTATTGTTGATTGTGTAATATCCGGAATTTCTACTACTGTTGTTTGATATTATTTTATCCGAGTTATATTGTACAGCGTGGAATCTGGACAGTATGGATAAAATAAATAAAGGACTGAGATGTCAGTATCGGTATAATTGTCGTATCTGGTCGACAGTTGCATTTGAGGATATCATGTATCAGGTTATCGTACTTTCGATATAGAATATATCGTATAAGAATATTATTGGATTCAGTATACGTATTCAGTATGCCGTATGTTCATATTCTGTATGTCGAGACAGGTGGTAACAGTTAAAATTGGCTAAGTATAGAATACTTAGCGTACGCTAATGTTGAAGACTTACGTACGCTAAAACACAAGAGTTACGTACGTTATGGCCGAGACATTACGTACGTAACATGGGAATCAGACGATCGAGTCATGGTCGGCAGGTGGGACCCTGTGTCGGCAGCTTTCGGCGGAAGGATGTTGACAGGAGAGTCAACTACGTATTACGTACGTTATACAGGATGTATTACGTACGTAATATAAGGTTTTACTGTAGCAAGTCAACGTGCGTATTACGTACGTAATGAAGGAAATGTTACGTACGTAATCAATTGGACGAAACAGGTCAGTTCGTTTTGGAAATGAGATTACGTATGCTATTAAGGATGCTTAGCGTACGCTAAGTGCATTACGTACGTTAATGCTGGTGGTTAACGTACGTAAAGATCGATGCAGTTTATAAAATGAAAGTTCGTCTTTCATTTCTCCTGATCATTTCACTTCGTTTTTGCGTCCTTCTTCACTTCTAAGTATGTTCTAAACACTTTTAAGTCGATTGTGAGCTTGGAGGCATGGATTAGAAGCTTGGATATGAAGATATCAATGATTCTTGAAGGGTTTGATTGGGTTATTCATGTTCTTGAGGTATGTTGTTGAATTCTTCACTTTGATTTTGGATTTTGGTATTGTTATCCGTAAATGATTCGTATGAAGAGGATTAAGATGTTGTTGTTTCGATTCTTGAGGTTATATGAATTATATGTTGAAGGAAGATGGTGAAATGATGGTTTATACCTTGAATATGTTGATTATGATTATGAAATCATAGAGTTCTTGATGTTCTTGGTATTATTATCCGTATTTGATCCGTATGATGATGATTAGGGAGTTGTTGCTACAATCCTTGAGGTTATGTAGAGTGTATACTGAAGAATACGATGATTCATGACTTGGATTACGAATTGGAAGATTATCTTCATGTTAAAGGATATCGAATTATGTTGTTTTAATGGTTATGAACATGAGTTCGAATCCCTTAGTGTTCTTGAGGAACTTTTGATGAATTAAACATAGCAAGACGATCGTATATTGAATTATCGGTATTTTTATATATGAAGATTGAATATTCGTTGGTTGTAGTGGTAGAATTCGTATGTTCTTAATGAAATACGAATCATGATATCAATTTGGAATCCGGAAAGATTGTGATTGTTCGTCGAATATGATTTCCTTTACGCTCGTATCCGTAATCGCATTGTGGTTGTGAATTCGTAATTATTTGAATTGAATTATTCGGACTTGTGGTTAATCAGGATAGTTGTGGAACCGTTGGGTTTATTGATCGGCTGTATTGATTATGATCATCGAGTTATAGTTTGTATTGTAGATATCGTTGAATCGTTGAAATGATTTGGTTGGTCGTGTCGGTTGTTAATTGTTATCGGATATGTGTTATTTGATTACTTCGATAGGTTGAGATTATTGATCGGTGATTATAACCGGATGTTGCGGTCGTGTTCGAGTATGTCCATTGTATTGCTTTTGATCGGGGCTGAGGAGCTCATAGACAAAGGCAATGTGTTCGGTAGCAGCTTCGTGGTATCGGTATCGAGGCAAGTTATTACTTGCTCAGTTATAATGTTTAATGAATGATTTCAGTTTCATTTCATTTATAATGCATATAACGATGATTATTATTGTGAACTCTGGGTATTTGGATTGGATATCATTCTTCCGATTCTGGGAGTTAAATCATAATGTACATAATTTATATCGGTTATTGGTATATTTGGCTATCGAGGATACATTGTGATAAAGATGAGGATTCGAGTATTTGTGGTTCATGATATGTTTGGATCGTCGAGCGTTGTGGATAATCGTCGATGATGATTGGACATCGAGGTTGCTTCCGAAGGACTCGGGGCAAGTATTCCATATTGATTATGGTTTAGTGTTATTTATTTTGGTCTCTTACATTTTCTTTCATGTTGTTGAACATGGAGTCATCCTAGTAAATTGTCATGTTGTCGTGCATGTTATGTTGTTCATGTTGATGAACGTGTTGATTTGCATATGTGTATGCATATTGTGTTGTTTATGTTGTGTAAATAATCCGATGGGATTATGAGGATCTATGGTGAGGGCGCTGGATCGAATGTCCACCATGCGTTGGTTCGATGGGATCATCATGGGGATCTATGCTGAGGGCGCTGGATCGTTGGATAGGTTTTCCACCATGCGTTGGTTCGACGGGATCATCATGGGGATCTATGCTGAGGGCGCTGGATCATTGGATTACCAGTATTGTGTTGACGAAATCTTGTGAATTTGCATCATTGATTTTATCATGTGTTGTTATTCACATGTGTATTGTTGGTTATCCACCTTATGATGATCTGATAGGATCATCAAGGGGATCTATGCTGAGGGCGCTGGATCGTCGGATTTCCATTGAGTATACATCATTGTTATTGTTGTGAGCATATTGACTTGGTCATATGAGTATGCATTTGTAGGTCTTGTGTCCGGACCGTGTCCGTATTGTATTGATCTGATCTCGAATTAGACTAATATGATTGTCGTGGCACATCATATCTCAATGTATGTTCCGTATTTCCTTGGTATTTGTCTTTGATGGACAATCGGTTATCGTCTTGGGATTTGATAATGTTATTCGATGGATCGTATTGGTCAGAAATGGTATATTTCCGTATCGTGAGTTGATGATGATAGTTTGAGAATCTTGAGTATTGTTTGAGGTACAATACAGATATTATGTTCGAGTTTATTGGTTAATCGAGTCCGAGATGCGAACTGTGATAATGATTAATCTTCTGAGAATTACTCGAGTAAGTAAAGTTATGACGGTAAGATTACGTTGGTCGTATTCTTATGTTGTATTCTCATTGGTATGTAATTATTAATGTATTGTGACGGTTATCATTGTTGGATATTATGGCTGACCCCGTCGTGGGATTTCTTTTTAGGTTCTTGAAGTATCGAGCTTGTAGCGGTCGTGAAGAGATGAGCTTCCCGGAGGATACTGGCTAGGACGTGTTTTGTGCTTTGAGTTTCTTGATTGGTTCTTGTATTCCGCTGCTAGAGTATCTTTATGGTTGGTCTTTTTCCGCTGCGTGAGTATTTTGAAGTGCTCTTTCGGTATCTGGTAACTGAGATTACTTTGGAAATCGTTTTCTAAACTTTTGTGTGTCGGCTGTTTGGCCTTGCGATTTCAAATGAGTTTTTACGACGGTTTTTGTTAAATGGATTTTATAAACCTTTGTGCATTTTTAAAGATAGTACCGTTGTTGGCCTCTTGGGCATTTGTAAATGTTTGCGAAAAATTCTTTTAGCCTTGTGGGTTCCATTTCGGGGCCCATGACACTGTATTATTTCCGGTTAAATCTGGGGGTGTTACAGAATATGGTATCGGAGCTTAGGTCGAGAAAACCTAGGCATTTGGGTTGAGTTGGGTCGTGTTTTTGTTGCATCATTCGAGTTGTCGATTGACAAATATTAGAGCCGTGAGTCTTTGTTGTACACTCAGGCTTGTGCGTTATCGGATTTGCCAGTATCGTACTAGGCTTGTTATAACTTTTCCAAATGGTGTTAACGAGATTCTCTGGAATGAGAAGTATTGTGTTCTTGAGTCGAACTGATTTGGCAAACGTGTGTTTTGAAAATATCTGTGTCGAGTATTTTCTAGAGTTGAGACATGTGCCAGTATCGCGGGGAATCATCGGCTTCACGATCTGTAAGTATTTGGATTTTTGAATTTCATTGAGATTTATTGCTGTTCTATAGTTGATATGCTTTGAGATTCAGCAGATATTATACGTTACAGTATAAGGTGATAGATTTGGGACATGATTGATGATCTTGAGAAACTATGATTTTGGAAATCAGTATGTTCGGTAGATTTTGGAACGGAATTGTACATTTGGGAGAAGGTTGTGGATTGTTGAGAATAACATGTAGCATGTTAATTCATTTTGAGATATATGAACTGCTTTTGAGAACTTGAAAATGATACTTTTCAAAATGAATATTTCACGGATGTTTTACGGAAAATGATTTTTGGGCCGAGACCCAACCGATTTTGAAATAGATTTATAACTCAGGACTTGAGGTCCAGAAGGGTTTTCTACTTTTTAAACTTCTTGTAATGCGGAACGAGATACGGGCTGAGACCCTAATGTTTCAAAAGGCTTTTCTTGTTTTCTAAAACTCCCGAGATTTGTATAACACTTTACCAATCGTTTACCTATGTTATTTCCGCCTTTCGAGGCTTTGGTTTACTTGTTCAAATGGAACTTCTCAGGAAGTCTTTCGCTGTGTTTGATTTGTTGATTTGTTTCAATGTTTTGTCATATCATATTTGAGGTGATCCAGGATGGATTAAGGATTGACGTTGCGAGTCATATGTGGAAAGGAGTTTTTAGTCGGAGTTTATATTTGATATTTTGGAACTCTATCGTGTGGTTTTCCGATGGAATATCAGTGGATATTGGTGACAAGCCGAAGTGGTATACATGAGTATGGATATGGACAAGCATTTGCATAAATTCCATTTTATTTAATCGTGTGTATTCGAAAAGAATTTTTATCGAGAACTTGGCACCAGCGAGCCGATTTAATTTTTAAAATTGATTTTGTGGTCTTACGAAAATTTATGTTTTGAGTTTTCAAACTCTTGAAAGATTTTTCGAAAATTTGTCTTTTGACAAGACTATATGATTTCAAACTGGTTTTGAAAATGTGATTAATAACCATACGCATTTAGTGTATATTACATATCATGGTGAAGTTGTGAGTGTGACTCACGAACTCGATAATATATCAATGTGGAACGATGAATAGGGATCCGAACTTTGGTATGGTCGTTTGGTTATCCAAGGATGATCGATTGATTTATCGGATAAGAGAAATATGTTGCGTGTTGTAGATTCATGCACATGATGTAATTTTGGATCTTTGGATTTTGCGAAATCGGGGCATATGTGCTATGTAATTCCACTGGTATGGTAATAGCGCGATTTTTACCATAATGATTTTGAATGATTTCTTTTGCAGATTTGGGTATGGTGACCCCATGTTGGTTGTTTTAGATGTTGAGCGATCGTTTCCACTCCAGGTATGATTGGTTATTTTTGTCGGCTTGATTGGGTGTTCGTATGCTGAGGGGTATGTTCACCAACCGGATGTGTTTCGTTGAGATCCACTGTATGTGATTTGTTTAGCGTTTTGAGAATTTTGCTTTTTCGTATATCTGTTTCTGTGGTTCGGTGTTCATCGTGTTGGAGCTTACCGTTTAAAGGTATTCTCGATTATCGTTGACCGTTCGTTGGTCGTATTGGAGTTTATCATGTTGACGATATTCTCGATTGTGTTTTGACCTCTGGTTGGTCATATGGGAATCTATCATGTTGATGATAAATTCGGTTGATTTATTAGTTGATCATTTTTGGTGATCATCTAAGCGTTCGGATTTTGTGTTGATGTTTCGGGATTCGTGTCGTTGTTTTGGGCGGTTGTTTCGCAGATGTATTGTATATTATTCGTTTTATCGGAATTGGAACTTGATCATGCGATCAGGCAAACAGGATTTGTCGCGGATAGATTATTTCATCTGAAGATGATATATATTTGTTGAGACTCAGAGAATTGTAATCGTAAGCGTATTGGGACTGTACAATGAGATCGCTTGCTAGTATATCAGGAGATAGTCGACCTATATATTGGTAAGTAGGCTCTGTTGGTTATTCGGTAATGACGATATTTGATCGTTGTCGTGATGGTTTTGGGATATTTTGGTCGGACGGTATGTTTGTGTGTTTTTATGACGGATTGCAAGTTTCGAGGCCGAAAGTTATTTTAAGTGGTGTAGAATGTAATATCCGGAATGTCTACTACTGTTGTTTGATATTATTTTATCCGAGTTATATTGTACAACGTGGAATCTGTACAGTATGGATAAAATAAATAAAGGACTGAGATGTCAGTATCGGTATAATTGTCGTATCTGGTCGACAGTTGCATTTGAGGATATCATGTATCAGGTTATCGTACTTTCGATATAGAGTATATCGTATAAGAATATTATTGGATTCAGTATACGTATTCAGTATGCCGTATGTTCGTATTCTGTATGTCGAGACAGGTGGTAACAATTAAAATTGGCTAAGTATAGAATACTTAGCGTACGCTAATGTTGAAGACTTATGTACGCTAAAACACAAGAGTTACGTACGTTATGGCCGAGACATTACGTACGTAACCTGGGAATCAGACGATCGAGTCATGGTCGGCAGGTGGGACCCTGTGTCGGCAGCTTTCGGCGGAAGGATGTTGACAGGCGAGTCAACTACGTATTATGTACGTTATACAGGATGAATTACGTACGTAATATAAGGTTTTACTGTAGAAAGTCAACGTGCGTATTACGTACGTAATGAAGGAAATGTTACGTACGTAATCAATTGGACGAAACAGGTCAGTTAGTTTTGGAAATGAGATTACGTACGCTATTAAGGACGCTTAGCGTACGCTAAGTGCATTACGTACGTTAATGCTGGTGGTTAACGTATGTAAAGATCGATGCAGTTTATAAAATGAAAGTTCGTCTTTCATTTCTCCTGATCATTTCACTTCGTTTTTCCGTCCTTCTTCACTTCTAAGTATGTTCTAAACACTTTTAAGTCGATTGTGAGCTTGGAGGCATGGATTAGAAGCTTGGATATGAAAATATCAATGATTCTTGAAGGGTTTGATTGGGTTATTCATGTTCTTGAGGTATGTTGTTGAATTCTTCACTTTGATTTCGGATTTTGTTATTGTTATCCGTAAATGATTCGTATGAAGAGGATTAAGATGTTGTTGTTTCGATTCTTGAGGTTATATGAATTATATGTTGAAGGAAGATGGTGAAATGATGGTTTATACCTTGAATATGTTGATTATGATTATGAAATCATAGAGTTCTTGATGTTCTTGGTATTATTATCCGTATTTGATCCGTATGATGATGATTAGGGAGTTGTTTCTACAATCCTTGAGGTTATGTAGAGTATATACTGAAGAATACGATGATTCATGACTTGGATTACGAATTGGAAGATTATCTTCATGTTAAAGGATATCGAATTATGTTGTTTTAATGGTTATGAACATGAGTTTGAATCCCTTAGTGTTCTTGAGGAACTTTTGATGAATTTAACATAGCAAGACGATCGTATATTGAATTATCGATATTTTTATATATGAAGATTGAATATTCGTTGGTTGTAGTGGTAGAATTCGTATGTTCTTAATGAAATACGAATCATGATATCAATTTGGAATCCGGAAAGATTGTGATTGTTCGTCGAATATGATTTCCTTTACGCTTGTATCCATAATCGCATTGTGGTTGTGAATTCGTAATTGTTTGAATTGGATTATTCGGACTTGTGGTTAATTAGGATAGTTGTGGAACCGTTGGGTTTATTGATCGGTTGTATTGATTGATTATGATCATCGAGTTGTAGTTTGTATTGTAGATATCGTTGAATCGTTGAAATGATTTGGTTGGTCGTGTCAGTTGTTAATTGTTATCGGATATGTGTTATTTTATTACTTCGATAGGTTGAGGTTATTGATCGGGGATTATAACCGGATGTTGCGGTCGTGTTCGAGTATGTCCATTGTATTGCTTTTGATCGGGGCTGAGGAGCTCGTAGACAAAGGCAATGTGTTCGGTAGCAGCTTCGTGGTATCGGTATCGAGGCAAGTTATTACTTGCTCAGTTATAATGTTTAATGAATGATTTCAGTTTCATTTCGTTTATAATGCATATAACGATGATTATTATTGTGAAGTATGGGTATTTGGATTGGATATCGTTCTTCCGATTCTGGGAGTTAAATCATAATGTACATGATTTATATCGGTTATTGGTATATTTGGGTATCGAGGATACATTGTGATAAAGATGAAGATTCGAGTATTTGTGGTTCATGATACGTTTGGATCGTCGAGCGTTGTGGATAATCGTCGATGATGATTAGACATCGAGGTTGCTTCCGAAGAACTCGGGGCAAGTATTCCATATTGATTATGGTTTAGTGTTATTTCTTTTGGTCTCTTACATTTTCTTTCATGTTGTTGAACATGGAGTCATCCTAGTAAATTGTCATGTTGTCGTGCATGTTATGTTGTTCATGTTGATGAACGTGTTGATTTGCATATGTGTATGCATATTGTGTTGTTTAAATAATCCGATGGGATTATGAGGATCTATGCTGAGGGCGCTGGATCGAATGTCCACCATGTGTTGGTTCGACGGGATCATCATGGGGATCTATGCTGAGAGCGCTGGATCGTTGGATAGGTTTTCCACCATGCGTTGGTTCGATGGGATCATCATGGGGATCTATGCTGAGGGCGCTGGATCATTGGATTACCAGTATTGTGTTGACGAAATCTTGTGAATTTGCATCATTGATTTTATCATGTGTTGTTATTCACATGTGTATTGTTGGTTATCCACCTTATGATGATCTGATAGGATCATCAAGGGGATCTAAGCTGAGAGCGATGGATCATCGGATTTCCATTGAGTATACATCATTGTTATTGTTGTGAGCATATTGACGTTGTCATATGAGTATGCATTTGTAGGTCTTGTGTCAGGACCGTGTCCGTATTGCATTGATCTGATCTCGGATTAGACTAATATGATTGTCGTGGCACATCATATCTCGAGGTATGTTCCGTATTTCCTTGGTATTTGTCTTTGATGGACAATCGGTTATCGTCTTGGGATTTGATGATGTTATTCGATGGATCGTATTGGTCAGAAATGGTATATTTCCGTATCGTGAGTTGATGATGATTGTTTGAGAATCTTGAGTATTGTTTGAGGTACAATACAAATATTATGTTCGAGTTTATTGGTTAATCGAGTCCGAGATGCGAACTGTGATAATGATTAATCTGATGAGAATTACTCGAGTAAGTAAAGTTATGACAGTAAGATTACGTTGGTCGTATTCTTATGCTGTATTCTCATTGGTATGTAATTATTAATGTATTGTGATGGTTATCATTGTTGGATATTATGGCTGACCCAGTCGTGGGATTTCTTTTTAGGTTCTTAGAGTATCGAGCTTGTAGCGGTCGTGAAGAGATGAGCTTCCCGGAGGATACTGGCTAGGACGTGTTTTGTGCTTTGAGTTTCTTGATTGGTTCTTGTATTCCGCTGCTAGAGTATCTTTATGGTTGGTCTTTTTCCGCTGCGTGAGTATTTTGAAGTGCTCTTTCGGTATCTGGTAACTGAGATTACTTTGGAAATCGTTTTCTAAACTTTTGTGTGTCGGCTGTTTGGCCTTGCGATTTCAAATGAGTTTTTACGACGGTTTTTGTTAAATGGATTTTATAAACCTTTGTGCATTTTTAAAGATAGTACCGTTGTTGGCCTCTTGGGCATTTGTAAATGTTTGCGAAAAATTCTTTTAGCCTTGTGGGTTCCATCTCGGGGCCCACGGCACTGTAATATTTCCGGTTAAATCTGGGGGTGTTACAGATTGGATCAATGTATCTCTACGCTTTCCATTTATTTAGTATTTATTGGATGAATGCTTTTGAATGGGGATGTGGTTCGTGGACTTAGTTTTTGAATCGTTCGTTTTATTCGATTGGGTTGTAAAGGCCGTTTTGAGCCTATTTATTTTAATAGAAAAATTTGTATCTAGGATGCAATTTTCAATGTAAAATTTATATGTAATGACGAAGACCGGAGGAAGATCCATTTCGAGAAGATGAAGATTCAAGAGGAAGACTTGTAATTAGATTGCGGAGTTTTTGTTTTCTAGGAACGGTCCATGAACCACATGTTAGTAGCAACTAGGTTGTGAATGGTTGTTTCATGTTGTATGAATGCCACAAACGCGCTTAAATGATTAATGTGCAAAGTGTAACGTTAATCGCGATAATTCCCCCACAAAAAATAATTAAGTTTATAAGGTTTCAAGGTTTTCCTTCCCTCCATCGCGTTTTCGGGAAATTGAAATCCAAACCGGATGTGCTATGCTTCCGAGTTATCGGGGTAGTCGTTCGGGGAGGATGGATAAATTACCGGGAGCGCATTGGATGCCTTCGGTTGGAGCAAATTTTATCCTTAGAAACCTGATAGGTTGCCGGATAAGATTCAATTGTGAAACTGATTTGCGTCGATGGTATAAACTTAACTTGTTCACAAACCATAGAAACCGTATAGGTTGAGGGGAGTGAACAAGGGGAAAAAGAAGATCGAATCATCCATTAGATGGGTTGGTGTTGGACACCACTTTATGAAAATTAATAGACTAGAAACCTGTTCGGTTGCCCTCTATTAAGATTTATAAAGAACTCGATCACCACTATGAAGTAGAGCGACGATACTTCCGGATTTCACATGGGAGTGTGTTATTTCGATAAAAATAGTGGGAGCTGGGTAACAAGAATAGAAAAGACCTTAATTCTATACTCAGATCATAATATAACAAGTCACTAATTAATCTGTTATACTTAATGCAGACAAATCTCAATATGACAATGAATCCACTCGCAATTCTACTCGAAAAGAATACCTTAATGGGACCTAACTTTGTGGATTGGCTCCGCAATCTGATGATTGTCCTCAGTATAGAGGCACTGGGATACGTCTTGGAGACGGACATTCCGGCGCCTCCTGTGCGGACCCGAGCCAATCAGGAAGAGATTGAAAACCATGAAAAGTGGATTAAGGATGACGTGAAAGTCCGTGCTTATATGATGGCTTCCATGTCTAATGAGATTTAGAGAGCTCATGAGAAAATAACTTCTGCTAGGCAGATTCTATCTCACTTAACCGAACTTTATGGTGAGCACAGCAGAACTGCTAGATATGAGATATCCAAGCAACTGTTCGGTGCAAAGATGAAGGAAGGTGAGAAGGTTGGGGAAAATGTCCTCAAAATGATATCCATGATCGAGAGATTGGAGGCTCTTGATTTTAAAATGGATACTTCTCTCCAAACCGACCTTATCCTACAGTCTCTCCCTGATTCCTTCTCACAGTTTGTTATGAACTTCAACTACAATGAGATTGCATGTAATTTAGCTGGGCTAATGAACAAACTTGTGACCACTCAGTTTCAGATGAAGGAGTCTACTCTTGTGATTTCTTCTGGACCTCAGAGATCTAAGAACAAGAATAAAAAGACCAAGAAGCAAACTGGACCACAAGTTAAGGACCTTAAGGGTAAGGGCAAGGCCCCGATGGTTCCGAAGAACAAGAAGAAGAAGGATGCTTGTCTCAAGTGCGGTGAGATGGGCCACTGGGCTAGAGACTGTCCGATTCTTCATGGCACTTCAGGTACAGAACTTTTAGTTTTGGAAACAAATTGTTCTGCTACTGTATTTTCTACTTCCTGGATACTGGATTCTGGTTCTAGCTCTCATATTTGTACCGTGAATCAGGATCTGGAACAAAGTAGGAAGCTTGGAGCTGGAGAAGTTATGATCACAGTTGGAAGCGGGCATAGTGTCGAGGCGACCGACATAGGATCACTTCTTTTGGGTTTAGAATCCGGCTTTGTTTTGACTTTAGAAGATGTACTTGTTTTGCCCAAGGGGCACAAAAACATTGTATCTATTCCGGTCATGGACCGAAAAGGCTTTTCATTTTTCATTGGTGATGGTTCCTGCAAAATTTATTTTAGAAATAAACTAGTGGGTACTGCTACATTGTTGAATGGATTGTATCATCTAAATCTCAGCAACAAAGTAGTTGTGAATACTATGACTAGAAAACGTGGTAGGGATGAAACCAATCAAGTTTTGAAATGGCATCTTAGACTTGGTCATGTTGGTCAGACCAAGGTTTACAAGATGGAAAAAGATGGACTTATGGGTCCATTGGGATCAGATCCCTTTCCTACTTGTGAATCTTGCCTTAAAGGCAAAATGACTAAGTCCCCCTTCACAGGGACATTTGAAAGAGCCGCTGATAAACTGGGATTAATCCATACCGACGTATGTGGTGCTTTGGAAGCAGCACGTGACGGATATCAATATTTCATTACGTTTACAAATGATCATACTAGGTATGGTTATGTATACTTAATGAAACATAAATTCGAGGCCTTTGAGAAATTCCAGGAATTCAAGGCCCTAGTCTAGAAACAAACTGGTAATCATATCAAAGCACTTTGGTCGGACCGAGGCGGCGAGTATATGAGTACGGAGTTTGACGAGTTCCTTAAAGAACATGGAATAGTTTCACAACTAACACCTCCAGGTACTCCTCAGTTAAATGGTGTGTCAGAAAGAAGGAACCGGACCTTGTTGAACATGGTCCGTTCCATGCTGGGCTATACTGACTTGCCGATTTACCTGTGGGGGTATGCACTCCTGACTGCCGCTTACATCATGAACAGATGTCCTTCCAAATCCGTTCCTAAAACTCCAAATGAGATGTGGGAGGGAAGGAAACCAAGTCTTAATCATATTAAGATTTGGGGATGTCCCGCCTATGTCAAGAAGTCTAAGGTGGAAAAGTTGGAAGCTAGGTCTGCGAAGGGACGTTTCATTGGATTCCCGTCTGGGACGATGGGATATCTATTCTACATGCCCAAAGATCAAAGGATCGTTGTTGCTTTACAAGCACACTTCCTGGAAGATGAGTTCATTCAGGAAGGCGGAGCAGGTAGAAGTATTTCTTTAGAAGAATACAATGAAACTCCTCGGGAGACACCTGTGCAAGAAACTGGAACCGAACTTTATGAAACACAAGTACAACCACCTCGTAGGTCTAGTAGGGTGTCTCATTTACCTGAGAGGTATGGGCTTGTGCACTTGGAGGAGCTAGGTCTCCATGAGGTTCCAAGTGATAGCCAAGAGACCGACCCGACGACCTATGACCAAGCGATGGTGGATGTAGACTCCGCGAAATGGCGTGAAGCTATGGAAGCTGAGATAGACTCGATGCATGTCAATCAGGTCTGGACTCTAGTAGACCGCCCCAAGGGCATAGTGCCTATTGGGAACAAGTGGATCTACAAGAGAAAGACTGATGGTGATGGCAAGGTTGAAGCCTATAAGGCCAGGCTTGTGGCAAAGGGTTATACCCAGAAGTAAGGGATCGATTACCACGATACCTTCTCGCCCGTAGCCATGATCAAGTCTATTCGCATGATGCTTGCTATAGATGGCTACCACGATTATGAGATATGGCAAATAGACGTAAAGACGGCTTTCCTTAATGGATTCCTCGAGGAGGAAATCTGTATGGAGCAGCCTAAAGGCTTTGTGTCTGAAGTTGATATTCAGAAAGTGTGCAAGTTTCAGCGTTCCATTTATGGACTGAAGCAAGCGTCACATAGTTGGAACCTTCGTTTTGACGAGGGAGTCAAAGAGTTTGACTTCATGCAAAATGAAGAGGAACCTTGTGTATACAAGAGGGTTAGTGGGAGCAAGATCGCATTCTTAGTACTATATGTAGATGATATTCTACTAATAGGAAATGATGTGGGAATGCTCAGTTCTGTAAAAGCTTGGCTTTCGAGTAATTTCTCCATGAAAGACTTGGGAGAAGCTACCTATATTCTTGGTATTCGACTCTACCGGGATAGAGCGAAGAGAACAATAGGTCTTTCCCAAGCCCTCTATATAGATACAATCTTAAAGCGATTTAAGATGGATGATTCTAAAAGAGGGTTCCTACCGATGCGACATGGAATAAAACTCACCTTGAAGATGTGTCCTCAAAGTGAGGAACAACGCAAGGAAATGAGTAATATACCATATTCTTCGGCCGTTGGTAGCCTTATGTATGCTATGTTGTGTACAAGACCTGACATCGCACATGCTGTAAGCGTGGTGAGTAGGTTTCAGGCAAACCCAGGTAGGAAACATTGGACTACCGTAAAGAACGTTCTCAAGTACTTAAGAAGGACTAGAGATATGGTTCTGATGTATGGCGGTGGAGAATTGGATGTGGTGGGATTCACTGATTCGGACTTCCAAGGACTGAAGGACAACTCGATGTCCACTTCTGGCTACATATTTACTCTTAATGGAGGAGTAGTATCTTGGTGTAGTGCCAAGCAAAGCGCGACTGCTGATTCCACCTGTCAGGCTCAGTATCAAGCAGCCTCGGAGGCTTCCAAGGAAGGGTTCTGGATTAAGGAGTTTCTGGGAGAACTTCAAGTGATACCATGTGATGAGCTGCCTGTTCCGCTGTACTGCGACAACGACGTAGCTGTAGCTCAGGCCAAGGAGCCTAGGTTTCACAACAGCACCAAACATATTGAGAGGAAGTATCATCTCGTAAGAGAATTTGTTCGCAAGGGATACATTGTGCTGCACAGAGTAGACTCGGCCGACAACGTCGCCGATCCACTGACCAAGCCACTTTCTCAGACTAGCTTGGAGCGTCATATGGAGAACATGGGTATTAGATACCATAGTGTGTGGCATTGAGTGCAAGTGGGAGATTGTTAGGAGTATGCCCTCGAATGCCACTCAGAGGATGTTGAGTGAGGGCATTGCACTTGTAATCATGTAAATCAATTATATAAGGCAATGAATGTTTCTTTATTTACTGGTAGTTATTGGCATTCCTAACTCGTAAATATACATGTAGAAACTAGTTCGTGCATTTGAGAGCAAAATGTTCCACTCCTTATTGGATAAGGGGGTCGGCACTGGAAAGGTTTATAGCTCAAATACTTAATCGTTCGCAAGTCGATGAAACTTGACTGGGCATTAAGTTTATGTGAAGACTTGTATGACGTGTTCTTTGATAAGGAGAGTGCCTGTCGAACACTAATGGTTAGTGGGAGCACACGTTATAGGTATGCTAATTAGATTAGTATACTCGAACTGACTCACCCTCGATTCGTCACACGAATTTCACTCCGGGACAGTCAATGATGGAATCGAAAGGTTGTGATAGGTATTCGTGAACCTTCGACTTGAGGATTTAGTAGGGATGTGCTTGTGATGTCAAGATTTTCATTAGAGTAGTTCGACCCTATAAACCGGAAGACGGGGGTCAACCTCAACGTGCATCTTGATGGGCAAGTAGCAGGTCCTACTGAATACCAAGATAGAATTCTTTCTCCTGTTAGTGAACGGGTTATATGTCCTATGCGGTTATTGGCAGATGAGATCATAAGTCTTTGGCCAAAGCATTGGAGCTAGTTGTATTAGATACACGAGAGCTCGATGATCTCGATTTGCATTAACGCATGCATAGCGTCAAGTACAGATGGGGTTTAACTGACCGTGACCCCATAACTTGATCGGGATATTTGGAAGAAGGGTTTATACGTATACTGGTATTCACGACAGAATGGTTCTTGAATGATCCCAATCATTCGTTCTCACTTGGAGTACAGTGTAGGCCGCCAGGCTGGCTAGGTGGTGCTACTACTCTTTGGTTCCTCCCATTGCTGACTGAGACGGACCTACCGAGTCGCGCAATAGGATTGACGATAGATTGAATAAAGCTAATTATCTCATTATAAATATTAGATATTGGATATCTAATTTATTAGACATTGGATGTCAAATTAAATTTGGGACATTGGATGTCTAAATTAATTTACGGCCAAATGAATTAAATATATTACTCGGTGATTAATTTAATTTATGAATATAATTATTTCTTGGAGAAATAAATTATGTTATTATGTATTTGATATGATTAATTAATTGGATTAATTAATCAATATAAATGCATCGGAACGGAATTGGAGTTTATCTGTTTGGACTCACGGGAGTCCGAAACGGACCGAACTCGCCCGGCTCCTTCTAGATGGCCGCCCCTCTTTCTTTTCCTTTTCCTTGGTCATATTCTCCACATGTTGGTGGAAGACTTATGTTTTGTCAAGGGGACAAAATATCACCTTAGGTGATTTTGTCAAAAGGTGATTGATATGAGGGGATTTGATGGATAATATATTTAGAAGACCACATCTCCTTGCAAGATAGAGAACTCATGTTTTTTGTAAGTAGAAAGAGAGAGGAAAAGTTTTTTCCAAGGCTTCATACTATTCATTATCATCTTCACAACATTCATAAGTTTTTCTTGGAGAAAAATATTTGTGAGATAGAGAGATACTAGATTAAACACTTAGAGTGATGTAATCTTGAGTTGCATAGCTTCTATAACCTTGTTCTAGCCGTATCCTTGGAGGATAATGAGGTTTAGTCATTCCGGTCGTTTTTCCGGCGCGTGGCAAGTAGAGACGCGGTGCTTTCGGCGTTGGATCGTTCAAGAGCTGGGAGCGGATTGGACTCGTAGAGATCAAACTAAATCTTGGGCAATAGCTCAAGAGAAGGTTACCATTTAATCAACGGACTTCGCGGGTTAGTTTCTTACGACTCTTGCTTTTCGTTTATATATTCGTATATACGTAGCTCGATCGATCCTCGTAGGGATTCAGATCGAATTAATTTTCGTTTTACCGCTTCCGCTGGGCCTTCGTTTTAGGCACCGAATCCCAAAATTTATCGAACTAATAAGATATATGATCTCATCATATATCGAAATAGTGCTGCAAAAACATAAATATAATATGTAAAAACCCTCCGAGGATCCAAGTATATTATCAAAGTACGAAGAATAAGATTATTACCTCTTGTAGCGTGTTTTCGATCGAGCCTTCTAGAGACGTTGTAAGAAGCGAGCGTCCTCTACGGTATCCACACAATGAACGAGTCCAGAGCATCTAACGGATTGCTATCTCCGATTCAATAAAGATTTCACTTAAATCAATTTGAATATATGTATGTTCTTGAGTATGGTAACAAGAACACCAAGAATATTATTCAAATGTTCTTGAACTTTGATCTAAAATAACAACTATGAATCTTATTCAATATGTTATTAAAGGTCAAACTCACAAGATTAGATAAAGATAAGATGAGTATTCTAAATACTTTTCTTGATCATAGAATCAATCTTCAAAAATATGAAGATATTTTCTTGATCCTTTTAATTATTTAACTCTTGAATATTATCTTAAAGATTATTGAGAGGAAAATATCAAATTAAGATTTTTGATTCTCTCTACACAAATATGTCTTCTCTTGTGTTTTGTCATGTGTGAGGGCTATCACAAGAAACTATTATATATCCCTCTACATGGCTAAGGGTTCACCAACCCTTTGACCAACCATAATCAACCGGAACAAAAATAGTTGCTCTGCTCGTTTAAGTGTATGACCCTGTAGGTTCTAATTAATACGACAATGAGTATAAAAAAATTTTTACGTCTTATAAATCATAAGCGGCCTCTAGCTAGACATCATGACTACCCATATTAAAAGAATTAATTTGACGGCACGAACGAAATCCCGTTACTGTATAATATTTAATCCTGTCGTCGCGCGATATCCTAATTAAGCATAAGGCATGGATAAGTCGACCTTATATAGCTTAATTAATAATCTTGATCTCAAGTTACAATTGTCCAATTCAAATATTTATCAATAACTCTTTATTGATCAATTTGAGCATGGCCATGCATTTAAACAATTAACTTATCAAGGGCCCGCTGACATCTTCTCCATTTTATAGGAGGGACAAGTCCCCTCTGGACAAACTACTTCCTCTGCATAAATCGTACCGTATCTAATCACAAACCGTATGGTCCCTTGTTACAAAATACGTTGGTATTGTGTTAAAATACGATACTCATTATGTAGGAAACTGTTGTGTCTTTAGGTAATAAGGACTTAAATAATATATAACAATCAGAGGAATTATGACTTGATCCATATATAATTCTCTTTGTTAGGTCATATCCAATAGGATGTCTCTACATGTATCTATGACGTGATATAACATCTCATGTTCATGACCAGTAAAATATAGCCATCGTATCATTATCATACTAGTAATCATATTACTAGGGATATCTAGAATAAATATTCTTTAACGCTTTAACGAGCTTTACAATCAAGTCACATACTTGATGATCGTAAGTAGAATATTAATTTAATAATATAATCAATATTATATATAATAAATTTGTCCATATTATTATTAAACAGTAGACTTAGAGCATTATATTAACAGTATGCTTTGGTGATAGCATTGGAAACGTGACAGCATTACTTGTGGCCTAGAGAGTTCGTAATTCACACGGATCATGAATCTCTTGTTGGATTGGTACCTCCATGAGTGCGATATTATTTTCAATATTTTCATCTTAATCTTCTTCGTCACTCTAGGTAGCTATTAAGACTTCTTTCTTGGAATTCGAGCTATAACAGTTCTTCGCAAAGTAGTCGGGTTTTCCACAATTTCGAGAATTATTATCGAACCTTTTTGTCTTGTCCCGGACTTGCGAGTTGAAGTCTATTCTCCTCCAGTTTAATTAGTTTTGATACTAATTGATGTTTTTGGCATAAAATGCCGATTCTTCATCATCGTCATCAACCGGGATAGTTTCTTCATTTCTTGACATTTTCTTAGCATTTGAAGCTATGGCTCTTTCCTTCGATTTTAGATTCGTATTTCGAGATTTAAGGACAATCTAATCATTTATTAGCGAACTGATAAGGGCTCTAAAATCAAGAGTATTAAGATCCTTAGATTCCATAATTGTCGTAACCGTCCCGTCCCATTCGAGAGGTAGTGATCGTAATATTTTCTTGACCTTTTCACTACTCAATAAGGGTTCCCCGAAGCATGCTAGTCCATTTGTAATTGGTCTAGCATATTGTTTAAAGTTATGGAATCGTGTATTCCGTGTTTAACCTTTTTATTGTGTTTTTGAAGAGTTTGATAATGGTGTCGGATTAGTGGCCATCTCTAGTGAGTATTCTTAATGAACTTACATTCTTAGCATATTCGTATTGCATGAGTAACATGTGTGTATGCTCACTACGGGGTAGATCCGACGGGGTCTCGGTAGGGGTCCACAGAGACGTGGATCGACGAGCTTGCTTTTAACCACTACGGGTTAGATCCGACGGGGTCTCGGTAGGGGTCCACAGAGACGTGGATCGATGGTTAATTGTGGTGCATTTTGCAAATGTAATTTGGATGATTGGCGTTTCCGGAAACGAGTATTTCGAACGGTTTTCATGATTGCATGCATTGACTAAGTGTGTAAGAGGTAAGTTGTTCGTTTGGCCTACTTGGCTAGGATGGCACTAGAGTATTTTGTTGTTTGTATTAAATCCTTTAATTGTGGATTTTGGTGTTGGAAGACGAACCTTGTTGTCGTGCTCGTGTACTGTGAGTTGATGAGATTTGGGGCTAAAATTCCAATGGTTTTTTAAAGGTCATTTGACGGATTTGGGGCTAAAATCCCAACGGTTTGGTAAAAGTTATTTTACGGAAAGTAATCCTTTGGGGCAGTGACCCCTTTCGTCTTTTGGGTTTTGAAAAGTGGGATCTGATAATCCTAAATTGTTTTCTATTAAAACTCCCGATGGTATTTCAAATCATTTTATAAATTGTTTCCCTTGATATTTTGATCTTGAAATTTTGGGAAGTCTTTACTCAAACTCTTGCCTCGGGAAGTGTTCATCCTGTTGTATTTGAATCTTTGAGGATTCCGGATTATTATCGTTCGTGGAATGTGAATTGTATGACTCGTATTTTGCACTTTGTTCTTGCACTAGCAAAACAGTGCAGTTTTGCTAACCCCCGAGTATTCGGGGGGTGGATGTCTGTTTTTGCATTCAGGTTTTGGAGCATAACACAGGGTCGATATGAAGGATGATGAAAGATGATCGATACTAATCACGTGAGGAACCGTACATCGTGTATTGGTTCAGTTGTACTTTATTTTCCGCTGCTATATTTTTCCCGTTGTACGGGTGTGGTTGTATTTTGACCCCTGCGTGGGCATGATTTGTATTTGAGTTGTATGTATTTATTGAAAGACTAAATCGGTCTATTGAGTCATTTTAGCCTTAAAGGCATGGTTGAGTTGTTATATGTTGTTACCAGCCTGGTAGATCCTTGAGGAAAGGTTCTACGGCGTGTAATATCCCTGAGCGGATTGGGGGTGTTACAACTTTATTGTCGAGGAGTATTGTATTTCATACTTGATATACTTGCACTAGCTATTCGACGGTTAACCCCTTTATGGGGGAAATACTTTTTATGTATTTCAGGTTCCAGAAGAGTGGACACGCAGGTATCGGGTCGGCATGAAGATGGTGGGCAAGTGTGATACTGTGTCTTTCCTTCGGTTATGTTTTGAGTTTCCCCATTCAGTGTTTTTGTACTGGAATGGTTATTGAATACTCGAGTATTGTTTTCCATTTTCCTTGATGTTCCGGCCTATGTTTGTCGAGGTATCGATTTGTGTTGTAATGTCTTTGGATACATTGGATATGTTTTGAGTACCTTTTGTATTGTTCTTCATTCCATTGTATGTAGACCTTCTCGGTCAGAATTTATAGTTCCGCGTATGTTTAGCCTTGTGGGTCCCACAGTGGGGCTTACGGCGCTGTAATATTTCCTATATAACTTGGGGGTGTTACAGAATATGGTATCAGAGCTTAGGTCTATGGATACCTAGGCTGTCGGTCTTTTGGGTCGATTGAGTCGTCATTTGCCCACAATATCACTACTTTGCCATCATCACAGTGCGACCGATACTTGTAAGACCTCTTACTCTTCTGGTGTTTCCTTATTCGTTTTGCTTCTATTTTTGGTATTCTTGAGAATCGGTCACTTCGATGACGTGCGATTGAATTGTACTTACGTGCTGTAACACCCCAAACTAGGCGGATATTACAGTGCCGTGGACCCCCGACTAGGACCCACCAGGCGAATGAAAATTAATGAATTAAATAATATAATTGTAGTACCGAACCACAGTATATCATCAATCACTCCGATGAGGAGTTTTATTACAACACACCCAAGATAATAACTGAATACAAGTATATTTTATATGGAGATAAAATATACAACACTGAATGAACTCAATATCCAAACGGAAATCTGCAGCGGAAATAAAGATGAAAAGACATGAATGACTGAAACAGACTGGGGCCCCCTACTAGTATCACTGGGACTCCTCGCCATCAATGTTCTCTTCCTATGCCTTAGCCTTGTCATGACCTGAAAACAATATCCCCCAACGGGGTCAGTTACACAGAACAACAATCCTCAAGAGTTGAATAAACACAAACATGATATAACTTAATTATGAAATGAAGCTGAAGAGAGGCATCATAGTACACCCGTAATGGAATGTGCATGTGCACAAGACGGCTGTCCGGACACAACCGCCATTGTACCTAATTAGTCTCACGGAGGAACAATACCGTGTGCACAGTCTTATGTGTCTGTGAACCCAACACATGACCATCACATGCCTGAGTAAAAATCCCACACATCCACACCCGACCGCATAATATGAACCCATAAGGTCATATGAACAAGAATGTCCATGAAGGATAATAATGAATAACAATCCGACAAAGTCAAGAATGACTCACCGAGATGAAATGATAGTGAAATGAATGATAGCTCGATGAAATGATTGGAACCATCGTTCCTCGTGAATGAAGTAATTAATTGACAATTACAAGTCTCAAAACGGTTAATACATTATGAATGAATTATGATTATGAATGAACAACAACGAAAGGAATGAAAATCCTTTTAACCGAGTAAGAATTAACTTACACAACGCCGGTGAAGAATGTCCTTCCTCGAACAACGTCCAACAATGAGATGTCGGTCGCTCGAACAACCTTGAATCTCAACTTCAGCCAACCTGGGGATTGCCCAACGGCAACGACATTGGGAAACTGTCGGCAAATTAACAACGCCCAGAAATGGTGTCGGTAAATTTTTTCCGTCGAGCTGTTTTCCAACGTCTGTAATTCGTCGGTATTTCTTTTACCGACTCCCCTGCTTATTTTACCGATGGATTTTGGCGTCGGTAAATGTTGTTTTTTTGTAGTGCATGACCAATAAAATCGTCATGGGCATGTCAGGAAGTTTTCACTAAATGTCCTCATCTAAGTACACAGTGATGGGGGCAATGATACAGAAGCAAAGAATTAACTGGACTAATTACATCTTCGGGCAGTTAGTCAGGAAAGTCAATACACATATCAAGCAACGAAACACAACTAACTCAAAATTCGATACAACGATAATCAAACTCATTGGTGCACTCTAACGAATACGTTTTAAACATCCTTCCCGTTGGTTACAACCAATCCCAAATTATTAAAACCAACTTCCAAATGATTGATTCAAACCAGCAAAACAATATCAACGGCATCAATAATTCAATAGGAATCCACAATTCAAGATTACAACAACATCAATTGGAAAATCTCCAAATTAACCGAAGTCAACCCCAAGGGTTCTTGAAATAATTCCCCAAATAGCCATTAAATCCGAGATATGCACTGAATAATCTGTAGGAATACGTGTATACAAGGTAGATAAACCATATATAAGGCATTCCAACATAATATCGAGCCCACGTGAATAGATCGGGAAATAAAACACTTGAACTCTGAATTTCTAGATTCAAGTGGTGATTACCTTGATTATGATGTTTGAATATGATGAAATGATGATTATTCCAAATTATATGCTTGCAAATGTTGATAGCTGATTCCACCTCGAAGAACACTCCTCAAGAAGCTCCAAATCGCCTAAAACCGATGAAGAAATGAAAGGGAATGACAAATGATGAAGAAAGGACTAAACTGTCCTATTTATAGCAGCACCAGTTAGCGTGCTCTAGCTCCTGTGCGTTGCGTGCGCTAACGGGTGTACTGGGTAGTCCAGTACCCTCTTCTTGCAACGGTAGCGTGTGCTACGTACCTCATGTAATTAGCGTGTGTTAACACCAATGGTTAGCATGCACTAACGAATTATATGATGCCCAGTACTGAAGTCCAGAACCTCCTGTTATCTGATCTGATCTCGGTAGCGCACGCTACACACAAAATTTAGCGTGCGCTACTACACCGTTTGCGTACCCTAAGACCACTCATAGCTTGCGCTAGGCATTTATCCAAAGCAGTCCAGTAGCCACTTGACTCTGCCTGGTCCGTCCTTAGCGCACGCTATACCGGCTGCATAACGTGCGCTACTCCGACCTACTAGCGCACGCTACTTACCATTCGTAGCATGGACTACTCATAACCCAACTACAGTCCAGTGCCTTCTGGACTACCTGCTTGAAACATACTAGCGTGCGCTAGTATTGAGAGGTAGCGTGCGCTACCCGTACTCAATTAGCGCACGCTAAAGAGAGTACGTAGCGTGCGCTACTCCTCACACACAGCACACTCTGAAAATGACAACGATGATAAACACCGCACGATTCTCCAAGTAGCTTGATGATGAATGACGATTGATACACGATACAATTACTTTGAACGATGAATACAATGATTGAATATGAGTGACAAATGATCATTAATGAGTGAAATTTACTGAGTGACAATTATTGAATGATAAATATTGAATGATAGTGACTGAATTACAATCGGGTATTACATACACCCCACCTTAAAAGAGTTTCGTCCCCGAAACTAAGGGTCAAACAACTCGGGATAACTCTCCCGCATACTATCCTCGATTTCCCAAGTAGCCTCTTCGACTCCGTGTCTAGACCACTGAATTTTTAACCAAAGGAATCATCTTATTCCTCTACTGTTTGATTCGCCGCTCTAGAACTCGTATAGGATGCTCCTCATATGAATGATCATCGGCGATCTCGATTTCGTCGAACTGAAGTACGTGACTCGGGCCGGCAACATACTTCCGTAACTGAGAGGCGTGAAACACATTATGTATTCGGCTCAACGCCTGAGGTAGGGCCAGTCGATAAGCTAACTCGCCTACTCGATCCAAAATCTTAAACGGTCCAATGAATCTCGGACTCAACTTTCCCCTCTTCCCAAAATGGAAAATACCACGACTCGGGGATACTTTGACCAAAACATGGTCACCTGTCTCGAACTCTAATGGTCGACAACGATTATCTGCATAAAATTTCTGTCGACTCTGAGCGGTCAACAAATGACTCCTGATCAAAGCTACCTTCTCACGGGCAGCTATAAGCATATCGGGCTCGGTGCCGATTGATTCTGATAAGTCATCCCAACACAAAGAAGATCGACAACGATGACCGTACAAGGCCTCGTAAGGTGCCATCTTAATCGAAGCATGCCAATTATTATTGTACGTGAACTCGATCAACGGTAGTTGGGCTTCCCAATCATCTTCCCAATCGAGAACACATGCCCTCAACATGTCCTCTGAGGTCTGAATAGTCCTCTCTGATTGTCCGTCGGACTGAGGATGAAAAGTTGTATTGAGTTAAGCTGAGTTCCCATAGCATGATGAACTGATTTCCAAAAATGAGACACGAATCGTCCGTCACGATCGGAAACGATACTTTTAGGAGTACCGTGCAATCTCACTATCTCTTTGATAAACAATTGCGCAAGTTTCTCGGGACCCCACGTATCCTTAATCTCAAGGAAATGAGCTGATTTAGTTAGGCGATCTACAATTACCCAGATTGTATTCATGCCACGACGACTCGTCGGCAAACTCGTAATGAAGTCTATTGAAATATCTTCCCACTTCCACTCTGAAATAGGGAGAGGTTTCAGCATACCCGTCTGTCGCTGATGTTCTATCTTGACTTGCTGACAGGTCAAACATCTCGAAACAAATTCCGCGACTTCTCGCTTCATATTACTCCACCAGTAATTTTGTTTCAAGTCTTTATACATCTTGCTAGACCCCGGATGAACGGAATAAGGGGTAGCATGAACTTCTTTCAAAATCGAGTTTTTCAACTCGACATTCGCCGGTACGCACAACCGATTCTTAAATCGCAAAAGTCCATCCTCGTGGACCACAAATCCAGGGGCTTTTCCGTGAGTCACATCATCTCAAATGCGTAACAGAAATGGGTCCGGACCCTGATTCTCCCTGATCGTCTCCTCAAGTGGTGAGGAAATCTGTAACGTACAAAGTTGCCCTTGTACTCGCTGTAACCAGACCTCGATCTCGGGTCTCAAAAATTCCTGTTGAAGTTCCTTCTAAACTGTTAACCGAGTAAGCATCTGCTCCTGAACTGACTTACGACTCAAGGCGTCGGCGACAACGTTCGCCTTGCCCGGGTGGTAAAGTATCTCAATATCATAATCTTTTATTAGTTCCAACCACCGCCTCTATCGCATAATTAACTCATTCTGAGTGAACATATACTTTAAACTCTTATGATCGGTGAATATCTGACAGGTAACGCCATAAAGATAATGACGCCAAATCTTCAATGCGAACGCCACGGCTACTAGTTCCAGGTCGTGGGTCGGATAATTAACCTCGTAAGGTCTCAATTGCCGCGAAGCATAAGTAATAACTCTACCATTCTGCATTAGTACACATCCGAGACCCTGTCCGGATGTATCACTAAAAACCACAAATCCTTCCGTCCCTTGCGGTAAACAAAGGACAGGTGCTGAAACTAACCGGCTCTTAAGTTCCTCAAAACTCTGTTGACACGCGTCGCACCACATGTATTTCTTATCTTTACGAAAAAGATTCGTCATGGGTTGAGCGATTTTATAAAATCCTTCCACAACCGCCGATAATAACCGCTTAATCCGAGAAAGCTTCGGATTTCCTTAACATTCTTCGGAGGTAACCAATCTCGGATAGCCTCCATCTTCTGAGGGTCGACTCGAACTCCGTCTGATGAAATTATATGCCCGAGAAACGTCACTTCAGACATCCAGAACTCACATTTGGAAAACTTCCCAAAAATTTGCTCTTGTCTCAACACGTCGAGCACCTGATGAAGGTGAAACTCGTGCTCCTCCCGGTCATGAGAATAAATTAAAAGGTCATCAATGAAGACAACCACAAACTGATCCAAAAAGTTGATGAAAACCCGATTCATTAATTCCATGAATACCGCAGGTGCATTAGTTAACCTAAACGGCATTACCACGAACTCATAATGACCATAGCGTGTTCGAAACGCCGTCCTCGCGATATCCGAATCTCGAATTCGCAACCGATGATATCCGGATCTTAAGTCGATCTTGGAAAATACTAAAGCTCCCTGAAGTTGATCTAAGAGATCATCAACACACAAACGGAAAGAACCATCCTTCTTCTTGACAAAAACACTAGTGCTCCCCACGGGGACGCACTCGGTCGAATATAACCCTTCTCGGTCAAATCCTCTAATTGATTCTTCAATTCCTGCATTTCGGTCGGGGCCATCTGGTATTGGGAACGTACCGGGCTCCAACTCAATCGTGAATTCCACATCTCTCTGTGGAGGTAAACCAGGTAGCTCGTCTGGGAAAACACCGTCAATCGCTAACAATGATACTATGAGTGATTGAATGACTCGATTGCCTTAGAATGGCCAATCGACAACAATGATACAATGAATGATTTAACACCTCGATTGCCTTAGAACGGCCAATCGATGACAATGATATAAGAGGAATGATTGAACATCTCGATTGCCTTAGAACGGTCAATCGACGACAACGATGCAATGAATGGTTGAACACCTCGATTGCCTTAGAACGGCCAATCGATGACAATGATATAAGGAATGATTGAACATCTCGATTGCCTTAGAACGGTCAATCGATGACAATGATATAATGAATGATTGAACACCTCGATTGCCTTAAAATGGCCAAACGATGACAATGATATAAGGAGTGATTGAACATATCGATTGCCTTAGAACAGTCAATCGATGACAATGATATAATGAATGATTGAATAACTCTGGTTGAGTAATTTCACTGCTTCCATCATATTAATGATTCTTATGGAACAACGGGGGTCACCTCCCTGAAATACCCACTCGACTCCAACGACGGAAGTGATAGTGACCATACGCTTACGAATACTGAGGATGGCATCATGACGATCCATCCAACTAATACCCAATATTACCTCGTCCTTAGGTAAATCCACCACGATTAGGTCCGCCAACCAATCGCGGTCATTAAGCTTAATTCAGTCAGTTCTTAACCTCATGATTTCCGAAAATTCTTCTACCGTCAGGTAGACCAATGATATAAGGTCCACAATTAACAAGACCATCTAAGTGAAGTCTATTCAAATAAGATTCGGAAATGAATGAATGCGATGCACCAGTATCAAAAAGGGTACACACAGGTTGAGATAAAATTGCCAGTATACCTGAGATCATTCGGGCCATCGGATCGTCGGCCCTTTTCATCGCGTGAATTCGGGACTTGCCGGCCCCCGAACCGGACGCTCCCGTCTGATACATATGAGCTCCGCCTTTATTTGCTTCCGTCGTCTTAAATGACGTTCACAGAGCAGTCTGATTCTGAATCGCTGATTGCTTCAGGACCTGAGATGCCGCCAGAGTCGGCTTGGAGTCCCTTCGGCAAAAACGGGCCTTATGCCCAACAATCCCATAGTTATGGCACGTGATAGATGGTTTTAGACACTTAGTGTTGTAATGACCCGGAACTCCACGGTTGAAACAGATGATGGATGATCTTGCCGCTCGGGACTGAGATCCCGCAGGTTTAGGCGTCGTAGGAGGTCGCTCAGAAAGGTTAGGACTCGCACGAGGCTCCTTGAAGGTTTCCCGGCTGCATTCGGGCTGATTACGCTTCTTCGATTTCTTACCAGAAGATGAAGCTTGTTGCCCAGCAACTTCCTTAGCCGCAGGCTCATACGTGAGAGTCCTCTCGATTAATTCGGCCAGAGTGGCGCAATGATGATTAAGCAGTTGCATATGGGTCATCATGATTTGCATAAAAGTGAGTGGATCAACCCGAACATCTTCCACTCGAGCTGAGTCCTGAGTACGACTTTCCGACAGTGAGTGATTATTTCCTGGGTTTCGACCCGCATCGCGGCCTCTCCCCCTGCGTCCCCTGACAGCTCTCTCCATACTGAAGTAGGAAGGTGGTATGGCAATCATAGATCTCGCGTGAGTACCGCATTATGATTTACGTTATAAATTGATAACAATGAGCACACGCGCTCTAATACAATGATTACATGAATGATCAATTGAGGTGACATGATTATATGATGAAATTCTTGAAATGGTTATATTGAGCAAGTTAACAAGATTAATAATACGATCCACAAGATAAACAACTGATTAATGAGATGAACTGATTGATTAATGAGTTAACATGATCGACATGATCAAAAAATGAAAATGATGTTTGAGGATTGTTGACTAATGAATGATGAATGAGTGATTCTTATGCCAGAAATTATACCATGGCGTCAGAAATCTTACTGTTCTTTGGTCTGAGGGCCTCGGCATTTGCACAGGTCACACGTGACGCGAAAGTCCAATAATACTAGTCTGGTGAACAATGATTTCAAATGAGACATGACTCAGAAGGTAGTATTCAAAACCACGCTCCGATACCAACTCTGTAACACCCCAAACTAGGCGGATATTACAGTGCCGTGGACCCCCGACTGGGACCCACCAGGCGAATGAAAATTAATGAATTAAATAATATAATTGTAGCACCGAACCATAATATATCATCAATCACTCCGATGAGGAGTTTTATTACAACACACCCAAGATAATGACCGAATACAAGTATATTTTATATGGATATAAAATATACAACACTGAATGAACTAAATATCCAAACGGAAATCTGCAGCAGAAATAAAGATGAAAAGACATGAATGACTTGAACGGACTAGGGCCCCCTACTAGTATCACTGGGACTCCTCGCCTTCAACGTTCTCTTCCCTTGCCTTAGCCTTGCCATGACATGAAAACAATATCCCCCAATGGGGTCAGTTACACAAAACAACAATCCTTAAGAGTTGAATAAACACACACACATGATATAACTTAATTATGAAATGAAGCTGAAGAGAGGCATCATAGTACACCCGTAATGGAATGTGCACGTGCACAAGACGGATGTCCGGACACACCCGCCATTGTACCTAATTAGTCTCACGGAGGTACATTATCGTGTGCACAGTCCAATGTGTCGGTGAACCCAACACATGACCATCACGTGGCCGACTAAAAATCCTACACATCCACACCCGGCCGCGCAATATGAACCCAGAAGGTCATATGAACAAGAATGACCATGAAGGATAATAATGAATAACAATCTGACAAAGTCAAGAATGACTCACCTAGATGAAATGATAGTGAAATGAATGATAGCTCGATGAAATGATTTGAACCGTCGTTCCTCGTGAATGAAGTGATTAATTGACAATTACAAGTCTCAAAACGGTTAATACATTATGAATGAATTATGATTATAAATGAACAACAACGAAAGGAATGAAAATCCTTTTAACCGAGTAAGAATTAACTTACACAACGCCGATGAAGAATGTCCTTCCTCGAACAACGTCCTACAATGAGATGTCGGTCGCTCGAACAACCTTGAATGAGAATAATTACCAACAACCACTCAATACGCGTATCAAGCAACGAAACACAACTAACTCAAAAGTCGATACAATGATAATCAAACTCATTGGTGCACTCTAACGAATACGTTGTAAACATCCTTCCCGTTGGTTACAACCAATCCCAAATTATCGAAACCAACTTCCAAATGATTGATTCAAACCAGCAAAACAATATCAATGGCATCAATAATTCAATAGGAATCCACAATTCAAGATTACAACAACATCAATCGGAAAATCTCCAAATTAACCGAAGTCAACCCCAAGGGTTTTTGAAATAATTCCCCAAATAGCCATTAAATCCGAGATATACACCGAATAATCCGTAGGAATATGTGTATACAAGGTAGATAAACCATATCTAAGGCATTCCAACATAATATCGAGCCCACATGAATAGATCGGAAAATAAAACACTTGAACTCCGAATTTCTAGATTCAAGAGGTGATTACCTTGATTATGATGTTTGAAGATGATGAAATGATGATTATTCCAAATTATATGCTTGGAAATGTTGATAGCTGATTCCACCTCGAAGAACACTCCTCAAGAAGCTCCTAATCGCCCAAAACCGATGAAGAAATGAAAGGGAATGACAAATAATGAAGAAAGGACTGAACTGTCCTATTTATACCAGCACCAGTTAGCGTGCGCTAGCTCCTATGCGTAGCATGCGCTAACGGGTGTACTGGGTAGTCCAGTACCCTCTGCTTGCAACGGTTGCATGCGATACGTACCTTTTGTAGCATGCGATACAACCATGTAATTAGCGTGCGTTAACACCAATGGTTAGCATGGGCTAATGAATTATCTGATGCCCAGTACTGGAGTCCAGAACCTCCTGCTCTCTGATCTGATCTCGGTAGCGCACGATACACAAAAAATTTAGTGTGCGCTACTACACCGTTTGCGTATGCTAAGACCACTCATAGCGTGCGCTAGGCATTTATCCAAATCAATCCAGTAGCCACTGGACTCTGCCTGATCCGTCCTTAGCGCGCGCTATACTGGCTGCATAGCATGCGCTAATCCGACCTACTAGCGCACGCTACTTACCATTCGTAGCGTGCGCTACTCATAACCCAACTGCAGTCCAGTGCCTTCTGGACTGCCTGCTTGAAACATACTAGCGTGCGCTAGTATTGAGAGGTAGCGTGCGCCACCCATACTCAATTAGCGCATGCTAAAGAGAGTACGTAGCGTGCGCTACTCCTCACACACAGCACAGTATGAAAATGACAACGATGATAAACACCGCACGATTCTCCAACTAGATTGATGATGAATGATGATTGATACATGATACAATTACTCTGAACGATGAATACAATGATTGAATATGAGTGACAAATGATCATTAATGAGTGAAATTTACTGAGTGAAAATTACTGAATGATAAATACTGAATGATAGTGACGGAATTACAACCGGGTATTACACATGCCTTGTGTGTTCTTCAGTATGTCAGCTGGTAGGGGACGAGGCCGTGGTCGTGACCGTGGACGTGGACGAGGACGATGCACGTCCGTTTCCCACGATTACATTGCGGTCAACCAACCCCGATTTGTCGAATCGGTGCATCTGACACGTAAAGTCGGCATAACGATCAAATGGCGAGAGGCAATGCAGACAATAGAGTTGCCAGATGACCATTTTAGCCCAAACTGTTCAGCTGAATAATCCGAACCCGAATACGGATGCCTTGCTTCAGAATGTAATCCGTATGCACCCTCCACAGTTTGGCGGTGCCACAGACCCGTTAGGTTGGGAAGATTGGCTAGCGGAATTGGAAAAGATTTTCGAAGCGGTTGATTGCCTCGAAGTGAGGAAAGTACCGATTGCTCAGTATTTCCTTACCAAGGAGGCCGCTACGTGGTGGAAGGTCATCAAGCCACAGGATCGTGTTGCCACGTTGGATGAATTTAAAGAGCTTTTATAGGCCGAGTTTTGTCCTTGGCTGGTCCGAGAAGAGCGAATCCGAGCCTTTTTCGAGGCTAAACCACAGGATATTCCTGTTTCGCAGGCGATCG
This sequence comes from Orobanche coerulescens, assembly GCA_033398695.1. Taxonomy (NCBI): domain Eukaryota; kingdom Viridiplantae; phylum Streptophyta; class Magnoliopsida; order Lamiales; family Orobanchaceae; genus Orobanche; species Orobanche coerulescens. The sequence goes on from CM065810.1 coordinate 69,615,524, forward strand.
TGGAATACAACCAGCAATTGATCCATGTGAAGGATCAAGTGCGCAATGAGCATGATAAGATCCATTACTTTGATATGTGGATGAATATGGAATTACGGCAGGACATGGCCGGATTTGCTTGTACCACACTGAAGGAATATCAGGATAGAGCTTTAGCTCATGATATGTTAAGCCCCGACAACGATACCATTGAAGAATCGAAGAAGCAGAAGGTCGCGGGAAATTTTTCCGGCTCTAAGAGTGGCAACTTTTAAAAGTCACAGACGACTAACTGTTCTGACGGACAGTTGTCACGTTTTAATAAGGGAAAGAGGGGTTACCGTTCTACTCCGGGTACCACAAATCGCACGGTGACTTGCTATAATTGTGGTCGTCTAGGCCACGTTAATTTGGAATGTAATTTTCCGCCGTTGAAGTGTCACACGTGCGGACAGTTGGGACATAGAGAGGCTTATTGTTTCGAGCCGAATCAGACTTTGGACACTCGGGCTTCTGCCCCAGCACCACTTGACCAAGGCATAAATCAGCGGCAATCTTTTGGTCAACCTCAGCAGAATTTTGGCAGGGGCCGGGGTCAGAACGCTGGAGGGGGAAACTCTAGCGTCGGTTCAGTACAACCACGGGTTTATCAGATGCGTCGAACAGACGAACCCGATGCGGAGGTGGCTTCAGGTACCATTCATATTATATCTCATCCAGTCCGTGTGCTTTTTGATACGGGTGCTACACATTCTTTTATTTCCTTGGAGTGTGTACGCCGTTTGAATATAACTTGTATGACTGCTTGTGATCCTTTCATTGTGAAACTACCTAGCGGGGATAGAATTATGGGGAACCGAGAGACTAGTGGTTTTCCAGTGATTATATCCGGTATGGAATGGGTATCGAATCTGATTGTAGTTGATATGGTAGGCGAGGACGTGATCCTCGGCGAGGATTGGCTTGATAGTTATCAAGCGATTATGAATTACCGTACTAAGGTTATCACCATGATGACTAAAGACGGATCTGAGTACTCATTTTTCGGACATAAGTCGGGCCAATCAAAGTTACTTATCAGTGCCATGAAGGCCGTAAAACTTTTGAATAAAGGTTGTACGGGCTATTGGTGTTATGCCTTGAAAACAGAAGGGAACGAAGTCGATTTCTCTTCGATTCCGGTTGTTAATGAGTATTCCGATGTTTTTTCGGACGATCTCCTGGGATTACCGCCAGATCGGGAGATAGAATTTTCTGTGGACTTAGAGCCAGATGCGGCTCCGATTTCTAAAGCACCTTATCGGATGGCACCTTCCGAGATGAAAGAATTGAAGATTCAATTGGGAGAACTCCTAGAGAAAGGGTACATCAGACCGAGCGCTTCGCCTTGGGGCGCACCTGTCCTTTTTGTGAGAAAGAAAAATGGTTCACTATGTTTGTGCATCGACTACCGTGAGCTAAACAAAGTGAACATCAAGAACAACTATCCTTTGCCTCGTATAGACGATTTATTTGATCAATTGCAAGGGGCTGCAGTTTTCTCAAAAATTGATTTAAGATCAGGGTATTTTCAACTCAGGGTGAGAGAGTCCGACGTTCCGAAGACGGCATTTCGGACGAGATATGGGCATTATGAATTTGTAGTTATGCCTTTTGGGTTGACTAATGCGTTGGCAGTATTCATGCAGTTAATAAATAAAATTTTCATCGAGTATCTCGACAGGTGTGTCGTCGTCTTTATTGACGACATTTTGATCTATTCTCGAGATAAATAGGAACATGCCCGACACTTGTGTTTGGTACTAGATATTTTGAGAACCGAGCACCTCTATGCAAAATTCTCGAAATGTGAATTCTGGTTAGAAGAAGTTATGTTTCTCGGCTATGTGATTTCGGCCTAAGGGGTTCGTGAAGACCCGCAGAAGATTGAGGCAGTGCTAGATTGGGCACCGCCTAAAAATGTTAAGGAAGTCTGTAGCTTTTTGGGCCTTGCTGGGTATTACCGTCGGTTTGTCGAGGGGTTCTCGAAACTCGCTCGGCCCCTTACGAAATTACTCCAGAAGACCGAAAAGTTTGTTTGGACGGATGAGAGACAACAGAGCTTCGATGAACTGAAGAGACGTTTGACTTCAGCACCGATTTTAACTTTACCACATGGTAGTGAGGGCTTTGCAGTTTATAGTGACGCTTCGGGTCAAGGTCTTGGCTGTGTACTTATGCAACATGATAAGACGATAGATTTTGCGTCACGTCAACTAAAGCCGTATGAGTAGGGCTAGGACTTTTGGAACCGAGAACCGCAGAACCGCAGAACCGATCCAAACCGCATCGGAACCGACGGTTCGGTTCGGTTCCTAGCAACAAATTTTTTTTCGGTTCGGTTCGTACTGTTAGTATTCGGTTCGGTTCGGTTCGGTTCGAGGTTCCTGTCTGTTTTAAAGAGGAACCGATCTGAACCGCAAGGAACCGTCCGAACCGCACCGAACCGGGAAACCGACCCTCTGAATATAATATAATATAATATATTCTTATTAAACATAATTAACATAATATAAATTAATATAATATATTCTTAATAAAATAAAATATAATATAATATATTTCGTCCAAACCATACAAAATCGGTTCCGGTTCGGTTCCGGTTAAGTTCGGTTCCTGTGCGGTTCAGACAAAAAAAACTGGAAAAACCGAACCGCGAAAAAACTATGCGGTTCGGCTCCTGTATTTTTCTCCCAGGAACCGAAAAGTCCCAGGCCTACGTATGAGATGAATTATCCTACTCACGATTTGGAATTGGCCGCAATTGTCTTCGCACTCAAGATTTGGCGGCATTATTTGTATGGTTCTCCGTGTCGGATTTATACCGATCACAAGAGCCTGAAGTATATTTTCAGTCAGAAGGAGCTGAATATGAGACAGAGACATTGGTTAGAGTTGATAAAGGATTACGATTTGGAAATTCTTTACCACCCCGGAAAAGCCAATGTCGTCGCGGATGCTTTGAGCCGCAAATCGGCATCACTTCAAATGCTCGAGGTTCTTACATCTCAGACAAAAATTCGTCAGGATTTAATTGAGCAGGGTATAGAAGTTTGGCTTCAACAAGTACAGGAACAGTTGTGTACTCTCGAAATTACTTCGTCCTTGGTTGACGACATCAAAGGGAAGCAGTGGAGTGACCCGATGATTTCCCAACTGAAGGAAGATGTAATTAAAGGAAAAGCTCCTGGATTTATGGTTCACGAGGATAGTATTCTGAGATTTCAGGGCAGGCTTTGTGTTCCGAATGATTTAGAGTTGAGGCAGAGAATTCTCCGAGAAGCTCATGCTACGCCTTACTCAATACACCCCGGGACGAGTAAGATGTACAAAGATCTGAAGCGCAATTTTTGGTGGAATAACATGAAGAAGGATGTCACGGAGTTTGTACTACGGTGCTTGATGTGTCAACAAGTCAAGATCGAACATCAACGGCCAGCGGGGTTGTTGAAACTGCTTCCCATTCTCGAGTGGAAGTGGGAAGACATCTCTATGGATTTCATCACTGGTATGCCGAGAACCCGGACTGGAATGAATATGATTTGGGTAATTGTCGATCGGTTGACCAAGTCTGCACACTTCTTGGGTATTAAGGATACTTTGGGACCGGATAGATTGGCTCGAACTTTTATAGCTGAGATCGTAAGGTTGCACGGTGCCCCCAAGACCATTGTTTCTGATCGAGACGGCCGTTTCGTATCGCATTTTTGGAAGACCGTTCATCAGGCTTTGGGTACTGAGTTGAGATTGAGCACTTCCTTTCATCCTCAGTCGGATGGTCAGACAGAGAGGATGATTCAGACATTAGAAGATATGTTGCGGGCTTGTGCCTTAGACTGGAGTAATATTGGGAGCTTCACTTACCGTTGATCGAGTTTGCTTACAATAATAGTTGGCATGTGTCGATCAAAATGGCACCATTCGAGGCACTTTATGGTAGGCGATGTAGGTCACCATTATGTTGGGATGAGGCTTCTAAGCTAATTGGAATGGAACCGGATATGTTGATGGAGACTAAGGAAAAGATTTCTATTATCCGGGACTGATTGCTGACTGCCCAGAGTCGTCAGAAATCTTATGCTGATACTCGTCGTCGACCCTTAGAGTTCGAAGTGGGCGATCATGTCTTACTCAAAGTGTCGCCGACCAGAGGTGTTTTCCGCTTCGGGAAAAAGGGGAAACTTAGTCCGAGGTATATCGGACCTTTCGAGATTTTGGACAGAGTTGGAGATTTAGCTTATCGCTTGGCATTGCCTCCAGCTTTGAGTCACATCCATAGTGTTTTTCATGTGTCTCAGTTGAGAAAATACGTGCCGGATCTGAGCCATGTTATCGACTACAGTGAGATTGACGTAGCCGAGGATATTACCTTTCCTGAGAGACCCGTGAAGATCCTTGAGCGTCGCGAGAAACAACTTCGGCATAAGACCATTCCACTGGTTAAAGTGCAATGGTCGAGACATGGAGTCAAGGAGGAGACTTGGGAAACGTAAGAGAAGATACGGTCAGAGTACCCCGAACTTTTTATTTCTTAAGTTTCGGGACGAAACTTCTTTTTAGATGGAGAGAATGTAATACCCGTACTTTTTATTAACTGTTTGACCTTGTCGTTCTTCTTATTTTGTCGCTCTGTAAGCTCTTGGTGACATTGTTGATATTGTTACTGAGTTTCGTATCTTGGTTGGGTCACGATCGTGTCGTTTAGACCTTGAGGAAGTGTTTTGGGCCAGAGAAATAGCGTACGCTAGGCCTGGACTAACGCACGCTAATTCTGTCTGAGTAGCGCACGCTAGCTTTGTGCTGTAGCTCGCGCTAAGGGACCAGTCAGGTCAGAACTAGTAACTCGGACTGCCCTCTAGACTGGCAGTTAATGCGCGCTAGGAGTTCGTTAGCGCACATTATTCGTGGTTAGTAGTGTACGCTAACATCCATCCGTAGCGCACGCTAACGGGCTGGTCGGCAGAGGCAGTGAGGTTGTCAGGTTTTCTGGACTATCAGGTAACGTACGCTAGGCTTCGGCTAGCGCACGCTAAGGCTTGAGCAGGGCAGAGGACAGTAGGTTCTGGACTCCAGTTACTGGACGCCACTTTTTGGCTAGCGCATGCTAGAGAAAGGTGATTAGCGCACGCTAACCGACAGAAGCCACTGGACTACCCGGTGACCTCTCTAGCGCACGCTAATGAAGGAGGCATAGCGTGCGCTAGACTGGGCGGATATATATTAGACAGTTGACTTTCATTTCGTCATTTTTCATCCTCTTCACTCATTTCTGACGGGAGCATCTCGGGAGAGATGATTTTGGGTGATTGGAAGCGATTTTTCTTCCTACATCAACATCTTTGGTTGGAGAACAAGGACTATACAACATCTAATCCATCCTAACGTCCAAATCAAGGTAAAAATCCTTAAAACCCTGATTTTTTGGGAATTTTGGGGTTTTCCTAGATTCGTCCGATTTATTCGTTTTGAAGCTTGAGAAACTTGAGATTATGATGTATCTATCTCGTATGCATGCTTTTACTATGATTTTACGGATTGGATTTTGCCATTTTCGGACTTGTGAGGTTTTGGACGATTTTCCAACCTCTAGTTGTTTATCCGTGTATTTTCATGAATCGTAGACGGGTTTCGGGAGTTTCTTCATGTAATTTGAGTATGGATAATTGATTATAATATTCCTTGCGAATTGTTTAGGTGCCGCAAGCGCGTTCTTAGACCTACCGAACTCATACCCTTTTTCCGTTCAATTTCTCGATGTCTCAAAGGCAAGTATATATTTATGATTGTATTATCTCGACTTTGAAAGTAAGATATATTAATGGCATGATTATTTATATCCACACTGGGGCGGGCCGACGGGTCCCCTGAGGGTTTCGCAGCCTCTTGGTGCGATTCCACGGAAGATATGAATGAACCACTCTGGGATGGACCGACGAGTCCTCTGAGGGTTCCGTAGCCTCTGGTGCGGTTCCACGGTATTCATATATGTATTGATGTGATGCTATGAGATTTAGTGATTCCGGAATACTAGTCCTGAATTGATGAATTGACGGTTACATTTACTTTATTGTCGAGGAGTATTGTATTTCATACTTGATATACTTACACTAGCTATTCGACGGCTAACCCCTTTATGGGGGAAATACTATTTATGTATTTCAGGTTCCAAAAGAGCGGACAGGCTGGTATCGGGTCGGCATGAAGATGGTGGGCAAGTGTGATACTGTGTCTTTCCTCCGGTTATGTTTTGAGTTTCCCCATTCAGTGTTGTTGTACTGGAATGGGTATTGAATACTCGAGTATTGTTTTCCATTTTTCTTGATGTTTCGGCCTGTGTTTGCCGAGGTATCGATTTGTGTTGTGATGTCTTTGGATACATTGGATATGTTTTGAGTACCTTTTGTATTAGTCTTCATTCAATTGTATGTAGACCTCCTCGGTCAAAATTTATAGTTCCGCGTATGTTTAGCCTTGTGGGTCCCACGGTGGGGCTTACGGCGCTGTAATATTCCCTGAATAACTTGGGGGTGTTACACTTTAATCCTTCAGCTGAAAGGTTACCTCCATAAATAGTCTCGGTTAATTCGGACGTTATATTATGGAGTGTGAAGAGTCATATTCCGGAACATGGGTTCTCAACCTGGCTCATTCAGCCGGTCCAAATATCAGCTAGGTTTTCAATTTGGCTGATTGCAGATGGGTTTTCAAACCTGGCTGATTGCAGCTGGGCCTCCAACCTCCAAAAGTCACCTGGGTTTCAATCTCCAAAAGTCACCTTGGTTTCAACTTCCAAAAGTGGGTTTCAACCTCCAAAAATCAGCTGGGTTTTCAACCTCCAAAAAATCAGCGGATATTCAACCTTCAAAAAATCAGTTGGGTTTTAAACGTTTTTGATGACATTGGACTTGGCTGCAAAAATTAATAGTTACAGCGCAAGCTCCCAAGGCCAAAGTCTCCCAAGTCCAACGCAAAGTCGAATTTCTAAGAACCAAGAACCAAGCTCAAGCCCAATCCCACGAATACGCCCACACCCACGCCCGTACCCGAGCCCGGGCCGGGCCGAGTCGAGCCGGCCGGCAGGCGGCAGCAGCGTGCGTGTGGTATTTACATTGTTGGCCAACTAGTGTATACTACTAGCTTGTTGAACTACACATGCACCTTCTTACTAATAAACTAGTCAAGAAGACTTTAATTTTCTAATGTGGGATGACTTTTCATACCCACTTTAACTCATCATCATCTCAATTAATTTTTGAGAAAAATAAAATCCAACATTTATCTCCTCAAAACGTAGATTCACAATTTAATAATTCCAAGAATTAAATATTTTATTAATACATTGGTTTAAATTTAGTCACAACTCGTTTATCTTACAAACCAGTTTCCAACAATCCCCCACATGAGTGGAAATAAATACATACATGAATGCAGACTCACGTACCCAGTTTCTGGGAAACACTGCTGCATGGGGAAAGGTAGTTTGTGGCTTTGAACCTTCCTTAGTAAAATATCGTCGGATATATCGGTGGCATAGTGGACACGGTGCCTTGAACTAATCCTCCTTGGTGTATACCGAGTCAACGACTCTTACACAACAATGTCTCAAAACCTTTCGTTATCATAGTTGTGTCTGTTTTTGCCATGGACAACATCTTGGTTTCCTAAGTGTTTATTCGAGGCAGCCCGTCCTCACACTTATATAGTTGGTCTACATTTATTAAGCACCCTGCAATACTTCTCCTTTTCAAGGACAAGGAACCATTAAAAGATCAGAGACTTAACCTCACCACAATCACAGGACTCAGCACTTATTCTACTCTATAGGGGTGGATTTATTATAAGCGCTATTCAATAGAACTTTCATAACTTTGTTTTCCCATTGAACCAACTTTCTGGGATATCCAGTCTTCAAGGTTGGGTTACCACTATGATCATTCTTTTAAGATATGGATTTTAATCCCATTCCCTCTAGCAGTTTACGAAATTGATTTCTATTCAGACCTTTTGTGAATGGATCCGCCAAATTAACATTTGACCTCACATAGTCAATAGATATAATTCCATTTTTGATCAATTGTCACACGATATTATGTCTCCAGTGAATGTGTCGAGACTTACCATTATACATAAGGCTATGTGCTCTTTTAATTGTAGCTTGGCTGTCGCAATGGATCATAAGGCTTCTTCCAGCCTGGAATATCCTCAAGAAATTTACGAAGCCATTCAGCTTCTTTTCCAGCTTTATGTACAGCTATAAATTCCGATTCCATGATGGATCGGTCTAAACAAGCTTGCTTGTTGATTTCCAAGATATAGCTCCACCCCCAATAGTAAATACATACCCACTTGTAGTGTAAGAGTCTTTCCTGTCTGAAATCCAATTAGTATCAGTATATCCTTCCAAAATGCAAGATAGTTACTATAAAATAGCCCATAACTTAGGGTGTACTTTAAGTACCTTAAAACCCTAGTCAGTGCATTCCAGTGCTCTTTACTCTGACTACTCATGAACCTGCTCAACTTGTTCATAGCAAATGCCAAGTCTGGCTGTATATAATTCGTAATGTATATCAGACTTCCGATTACTCTTAAATATTCGACTTGAGCCACTGGACCACATCTATTATTACTTAAGTCAACACTGGTAACAACATGTGCTTTTACAGGTGGGTTCTCAAAGGCGTTGAACTTCTTAAGCACTTTCTCAACATAATGAGATTGTGATAAGAAGATACCTTCTGACATTCTGCTAATTTTAATTCCAAGAATTAGATCAGGTAAACCCAAATCCTTCATGTCAAAGTTTCGACTTAACATCCTTTTTATATTCACAATTACTTCATTGCTACTATCCATGATCAACATATCGTCTACATATAAAGATACTATGACAAATGACTCTGGTGTGCCTTTAATATACACGCATTGGTCGCATTGATCGATCTTAAATCCATTTTCCAACATAGTTGTGTCAAACTTTATATGCCATTGTTTAGGAGCTTGTTTTAGCCCATACAATAATTTCAAAAGTTTACACACTTTGTTTTCCTGACCAGGCGCAATGAAACCTTCAGGTTGTTCCATATAAATTTATTATTCTAATTCACCATTCAAAAATGTAGTTTTCACACCCATTTGACGAATCTTGAGATTGTGCAATGCAATAATAGCAATAAGCACTTGAATGGAAGTTATTCTGGTTACTGGTGAATATGTGTCGAAGAAATCATAACATTCTTTCTGTTTAAAACCTTTGGCAACAAGTTGGGCCTCAAACTTGTCTATCGATCAGTCATCTTTATATTTCCTCTTTAGGATCCATTTACATCTTAAAGGCTTACATCCTGGTGGAAGATCAACTAGTTCCCAAGTATAATTTTGCATGATGGAATCTATTTCACTATGAATAGTTTGTTTCCAAAAAGGAGCATCAGGACTAGCATAAGCTTCATGTATCGTCTTTGGATTGTCATCAATTGCATAAGTCACAATGTCAGGACCAAATGACTTAGACTTTCGAGCTCTCTTACTCTGTCTTAGCTCTTCATTTATAGGATTTGAACTCCTTGCAGTTTCAAGAGTTCTTTTTTGAGTTTGTCACAATCCTCTCTTTACAAGGATAAATATTTTCAAAGAAAATAATGTTTCTAGATTCAATGACAGTTCCTTCATGCATATAAGGAATTTCAGATTTTAGAATTAGAAATCAATATGCACTAATGTTGTATGCATAACCTATGAATATGCAATCAACTATCTTTGGACCAATTCTTACTTGTTTTGGTTCAGGTACTTCAACCTTTGCCAAACACCCACATATTTTAAGATATTTAAAAAAATGTTAGTGCCCTTTCCATAACTCATACGCAGTTTTATCTGTCCCTTTTTGGGCACTTCATTCAGAATATGGTTAGCTATAAGAATAGCTCCCCCCCACATTTCCTGCGGTAACCCTGAACTTATTAATAAAACATTCATCATTTCTTTCGGGGTTTAATTTTTTCCGTTCAGCAACTCCATTTGACTAAGGAGCATAAGGAGCAGTCATTTAATGAATTATGCCCAATTCAGCACATAATTGTTCCAATGGTGCTACATACTCATCACCTCGGTCACTTCGGACTGCTTTTATTTTACAATTCTGTTGATTTTCAGCCTCATTGTTATACATTTCAAAGGCCTCATTTGCTTTATCTTTGCTTCTCAAAAGGAACAGATAGCAATATCTTGTGCAATCATCTATAAAAGTGATGAAGTATTTTTTACCTCCTCTAGTTTGTACATATTTTAAGTCACACACATCAGTGTGAATTAATTCCAAAACAGTAGTATTCCTTTCCACTGAATGAAAAGGCAATTTAGCCTTTTTGCTTCAACACACAACCATTTCTTATTAAGTTCAACATGGGTTTTAGGAATCAATTCTAGATTAATTAGTCTTTTAACCGACTTTAGACCAACATGTCCCAATCTAGAATGCCATAAATCTGAACACTCGAGCAAGTAAACAAAAGAAGGAGCATTACTATTATTATTATTATTGCCTTCACGACCTACAGTCATCACATTCATGTGGAGTAATCCCCTGACAAGATAACCTTGACCAAGGAACGTTCCCAACTTGATCATAATAAATTTATCATACTCAAAAATTAGTCTAAAGCCATGACTAGCTAGTACAAAGCCTGAAACTAAATTCTTTCGGACATCTGGGACATGCAGCACATCCATAAGCAATATCTACTTTCCAGATGTTATCTTTAAGACCACGTTCCCCACACCTGCAATCACAGATGAAGCAATGCTTGTCATATGTAATTTCCTACAATCAGTAATATTGGGAAGAGAACATGTCCTTTTCAGAATGAACATGACGAGTAGCCCCAATATCAGTGTACCAGGCGGGTGATTCTCCACCATATATGTTTCAATCACCATAATCGAGACCTCCTCGTCCAGCTCCTCAACCATAGATGACAGCTCCAGATCTGGCATGTCAACATCGCCATGTTTTAACACATTAGCAACTTGCTTGCCTTTGTTTTGCTGACCAATTGAACTTATTGGCAAGCGACAATCATTTGCCTTGTGGTTTGGCTTACCACAGTTATGGAAATTTCCAGTAAACTTCTTTGTCTTAAACGGCCTTTTCCCTTTCTTAAGAAATAAACTTACACTACGCCATAGATGGCCTACGGCAACTCCTACAAAATGTTGCAAGAAGCAAAAAAAACGTTGTTGTAGACAAGAATCTCAAAACGGCAACACTTTTTTGGTGTTGCACTTTTCACCGCTGCCGTAGGTCCCTATAGCAACACTTATGTCACTTACTGCAACACCACTCCTTTTGTTACCATAAGACTGCAAGGCATCGTTACCTATAGTCTACAGCAACATTAAACAAGTGTTGCAGCAGAGGCCAATTTTCTGTAAAAGTATGGGGCCACATATGAGGTTCGATGTGGGCCCCATACCTGTTAGAGAACCCTGTTGCAACACTTTTTAAGTTTTTGCAACACCTTTTAGTAAGTAATTGCAACATTTTTTTTTGTCTACAGCAATGATTTTTTTTTTCTATTGCAACACTTTCACAAAAAAATTGACAGGAAATATATGTTTATATTAATTACAATCCATTACAATTCCGAATCCATCCATTCAAAATACAACCCATCCATCCAAAATATCTAAAAAACAGTGCTTAAGGTTTACTTGAAAAATAGTACTTAAGGTTTAATACAACGACCAAAAGCCATGAAATACGGTACTTAAAAAACAGAAAATCTAAGATGTAGCATCTCCTCCGGTAATAGGAGTGTCGTTGTCGTTATCACTTCTTGCCTGATTTTGGCCGTCAAGTCACTGATCTGCGAGTTTGTCATGCCAGAAGTGGAGCATTTGTCAAACTTTACACATCTTCCTATAAGCCATGAAGGACCATGTGCTTTTCCATCCAATAGAAGTTCAGTGACACCTTCAGTCCTTCAGTCAGGACCAATAACCTTTTCAATTTTGTCCTACAAAATAAAGCCACGACCATGTCAAATTAAATAGACTTGAATGGAAGAATACAGCTGGCATGTGATCAACTAAATAATTGAACACTTACAATTATGAACTTAGTTACTTTTCCATCAGTCATGTACTCGCGACCCTCTTTTCGCTTATGAGTCTTAACAAAAAAAGGTTGTGTTTCAAAATTATACTATATTACAACTATAGATGTTCTGTGATCCTCACAAAATATGATGTTTGCTCTCTATATAAAAATCACAACTATTTTTACACTGTACATTGATGCTTCTATGATTTTGATATTAAAAGACCTTCAACTCTATAAATTCATTAGCTTCTTTATACAGTCTCATGTTATTGCTAATGAAATAATATTTGAAACTGAATGACGAAGTGCGCATTCAACTTGGAACAGGGAAAATATTAGTAGTTATGAATAGACAAGGGAAAAGGGCAGTAGAACTATAGAGTACGGATTTACCAGCCGCAGCACCGGCGCCAGCATTGCAGAGCAGTCCATTTGGACTAGGGCCATGAGCATCGGAGGCCTTCGCGAAGTCTACAACAATCGGATTCAAACAAATCAGCTGGCTGCGAAACAACAACAAATACAAATACAGCGACTTTATAGGTAGCGTCGGCGGTGGCCGCGGAGTCCTCTCTCGAGAGGACGATCATCGTCGATGACAACCGTCGCATGGCCAATCCGTACAGATCCAATAGACTAATTCAAACGAATCTCCCTTAATCCCGAAAATAATAATTCAAAAAATAAGCTTTAATTACACAACAATCGAATAGACAGCAATATATTTCTAGTTTTTTTAATTAAATATTATTATCAGCTAAACTTGGGAGTTGGTTATTGTACAGAGTATCCGACTGTAACCAAAAAAAGAAAAAAAAATGTAACAAAAAAAAAGGTATGTAAACTTATGTGGCGATAAGATCAAGAATCACTGTTCAAATAGCTATTTGGTATACAGGGGTAGATAAGTTTAGAAACCCTTCAAACCGCCATGAGGAGAGAGAGAGAGAGAGAGAGAGAGAGAGAGAGAGAGAGAGAGAGAGAGAGAGAGAGAGAGAGAGAGAGAGAGCTGAGCACTGAGTTGAATCTTGGATGGCAAAGAAGTGAAAAGGCAATTTGTAAGATAGAAAAATAAGACAGAAATATCAAAAAAGGGAATAACCCTAAATTGGTAAATTGAGTTGGTACAACCAGGAAATTTTAGTTACGAACAAGTTCACAACAACAATAGGTATCAAAAAGATTCCGTAAAATATAAAAGATAAATCGAACACAATTATTGTATTATATTTATAACAAAGACATTCATTAGCAAGTGTAGTATCAGACTAACCATAATTTTTCGCGCCCACCACTCATCTGAAGGCTCAATTTTTTCTGAAAAGTTAGCGGATGGTGGGTTTATTTGTAATATGCCAATTACTCAGGGGATGTTTATGTAAAAAAAAACATATGTTTTTATTTAGGTCACGGACATATATGGAATATATAAAGATGAGAAATTAGCTTCTATTTTTCATAAGCTTGAAAAATTAGCTTATCAATCAGCTAGCTTATAAGCTAGCTGATAAGCTAGCTGATTTGAGAAGCTAGACATTTACGAAACGAGCTTTTTTTAGTCAATGGTCAAATAAGCTCCTGAAGCTTATAAGCTAGCTGATAAGATAGTGCTAAACACAACCACGGTGTAGCTATACTAATGAGTATAAAGAATGATGAATGTTTTTGTATAATCAGAAGAACATCCAATATAGAATAAGACAACATCAAATAAATTAACCTTTTCTTTTGGGTAATTACCGAAAACCTCAGGGGTAGTGGTCAGCATTATCCCTTCTTCACGTTGAAAAAAAAAATGGCCAAAAATGTTTCTCTTTTGCACCATACCTCATGCGGATATGTCAATGTAGAAGCAAATATTTTTGAAACCGATGATGCTACGGCAACGTCACTCGCACCAAGTTTATCCATCGTGATGTTATCTGCCATGATTACAATAGATTTCAACATGAGTTTGTTTCACTGTCGAAACGAAGATGAACGAGAAGAAAAAAAGAAAAAAAAATAGAATGCATTTAAGGGCAGAAATTAGCGAGACCACATACCTCGATCAGCTAAGTAACCTTTTATCTTTTCGTATGTGGGAAACTGAATCGCAACATGACTAATACCAGCTAAAGCTGGCACAATACCACTGCATAAATTGCAAAAACACCCAAGAAGAAGACAGCTTAATACACAGAAAATGAATAATCGGAAATATGTTATTCTGAGTGATGATGTTGGGAAAAGATGGGAACCTATACAATCCAAGAATACCCTCCTCGTGTGCAATTCTTCTCAAGGCAGACAGTGTGTTCCTATAAGGAACCAAACCTTTTCTCATTCCTTGTGTCTGCATGACAGATAAAACAAATATCAGTCTCGGAAATTGGTGAATACAAAGTCCTGTGACAGTTGACACTCATCATTTGAGCATCTAAATTATTAAGCCCTACCAAGCAGGTAGAGTATCATATAGTTCAGATCCAAAGTTATTTAGAAATTAATGTGGATTTTCAAACAATGAATCATCTTTATTCAATTTAAAAAATGTTTCTGTTAGTAAAGGCAATCATTTTGTTCGAGTGGTAGAGAAGTTCTTAGTCAATACTTTTCTTGGTTCTGCAATTCGACTATACCCTTAACTTGCTGAATCCAATACCCACAAATGAAACTGGATAATTCATTACTCTGATCACCTGAAATTATTCATTGTTCTACACTACATACATCTACAACACACGAAACGATGAGCTGCTCATTGCCAATCATTTAATTCTAAAATGCCCAAATAATTCCCCCTATACTTACACCCAGCATAAAACACATAGGGCATAACCAAAAACTCTCAGCATTATAGTTTTCATGGATTTTCTTTGACACGTCATGCACTAATAATGGGAATACCAATTCAAGGATAGAAGACATTTCCCAAAAACAGAAAGCCCAGCCTTTTATTCAATTAGCAGCATAATTAAATTTTTATCATAATAAAGAAGATACCTGAACTCAGACCATATCTCAGAGGCAGAACCTGGAGGAAATAATCTCCGGCAAGATCGAACAAGGGAAGTAACTCTTGCAAAATGTCATTGCTTCAATCTCCAACCTTCAGGGCCAATTTTAGTTCATTTTTTAGAAACCCACCATTGAACCTAGTCATTTAAAATACATCATTGTATTTCTGCATAAGCAATTACACACAAAGTTACTCTCTCACACACACAACACACATATTTTTCACAGAACCACACACTGCACAGATATACAAACACGCACAAAGAATGATAACTCTAATAGCAAAAAAAAAGTGTCCTAAGTCAAAATGCGAATGAGGCAATAACAAGTAATGCATATCAAGTATAATAACCTACCATAAATAATACATAAGTAAATCTGTAAAACCCTTTCATTCTATCATTTAATGTCCCACCAAACTCAATGTTCAAAACATCAAAACCAATTGGCAAATATTCGCTGAACTCCAACACTAAGATATCAGCCTCCTCAAATAAGCCGACCTCCACAGACTCAAGAACCTTCAAAACATCAAAACCAATTGGCAAATATTCGCTAAACTCCAACACTAAGATATCAGCCTCCTCAAATAACCCGAACTCCACAAATTCAAGAACCTAAAATTTTCCAGGACAAAGTTTAAATCAAAAACAAAAAGAAAATAATAGTAATAATAAGAGAAGTGGTGGGGCTGGAGCATGGGAGGAAGGGAACTAAAAGAACTCAGAGAACGTCAACACTGCAAAGTACTAAACCGGTACCTTATTCCGAGTGAGGGTGACGGATTTAGGATTGACGGATAGGTCGGCGGCATTGAGGACAAGGAACTCAGTTCCCGAAATGACATCGACGGAAATTTGAACGGCCTGGTGGGTCTCGGATCTGGTGGCACGGGGGAAATAAGAATGAAAAAATTGAGAAGAACAGTACTTTGTAGTCTCTCTCCGAGAAGGGAGACCTGTCGAAATGATAGAAGTGACGAGGATGGAGAGAAGAAGACATGTACCTGAGATTCCAGAAAGAGATAGGTGAAGAGAAAAGAAGATGAAGCAGACATGTTGAAGAAGATGAAGCAGAGAAGTGTAAGAAATCGAGCCAGCAAGTGAAACAAAGAGAATGAAGCGGTCATGACGAAAAGTGCAAAGAGTCGCCAGAAGAAGAAATGCGATTTCGACCAAATCGACATACGGTCTTTTAGGATACTTAGGATTAGGATACACAAAAAAAATTGAAATATATATATATGTATATATATAAAAGTAGGATATATAAGTAGGAAAATGCATTATTATTTTACAGCTAGTTAAACGAAATAAAAATGAAACAAATCAGTAAAAAAAATTAATACCATCAAAATTTCAATTTAAAATTTCCTGGATATTACACAAAATTATTGGCACCTTTATTCGATCCTGATAATTATTTTAAATTATTATTTTTAATTTTTAATTTTATAAATATTATAGTTTTTTTAATTTGTTCATATCAAATCTAATTAAAAAGTATTACTTCTGAATAAATGTCATACTCCACTTCAATCAAATTAATTAGTTCTCTTGTAAAAGATTATTTAATTTTAAATTACATAAAAAAATATGAAGTTTTTTTTTAAATAGTACATCTACGGCAACACTGTGTCATAAAATGTTATAGCATGTAACACTTTGCTACTAAGGCAACACTTTGTAAACATATACAGCAACATAAAAAAAGCAATGTTGCAGCAGGTAAAAATTTTAGAGCTACTACAATATTTTTTAGCGCAACACTAACAAAATCCGTTGCCGTAGGCCATCTATGGCGTAGTGTTAGCTTCCCTCGAGAAGGGGGCCTTGATTTGTCCTATCCCAACTTCTTGAACATGGATCAGTTTCCTCTTTTTGCTAGAGGACCCATGTTCAAGCAAATTTACTTTAGCCTCCACAAGGCCTCCCTTGAACTTAGAATCAGACTTTCAGTTGTGTTCCTCAATTATGAGTCGCACAACCAAGTCCTCTAAGCTCATTTCCTTTTGTTTGTATTTCAAGTGATTTTTGAAGTCCTTCCAACTAGGAGGCAACTTCTCAATGCCGTTCCCACAATAAATAGTTCAGGAAGAATCATTCCCTTGGCATTGATTTCATGCACAATCAGTTGAAATTGTTAGACTTGTTTGATAATGGTTTTGAAGTCCGTCAGCTGAAAGTCCAGGTAGCGTCTGATCACAAACTTCTTGGCTCCGGCATCATCTGTTTTTGTACTTTTTCTCCAAAGAATTCCAGAGCTCTTTGGAGATCTTGATTGACTGTGCACATTGTACAGAGAATCAATCAGCCTATTCAATTGTAACACCCCCAAGATATTCATGGTATATTACAGCGCCGTGGACCCATAAGACGCAAATTAAATAAAACACCCGGTGCAACCGGTGTACCAGACATCATCGAAAATCACACATAAAATTCAGTATACAACCCGTCTTCCAAATTTAAAACGCATAAGTACTCGCGAGTACTATCTATCAGTTTACAAGTTTCAAAACAAACGTTTTAAAATGGACAACTAAAATAAAGAAACTCATTTGCACACATCAATAACCCCGTCCAGCATCCTCGTACTGCTCCAGTGCCCCCTCAACCGGCTAAACGCAACCTAAAATTCATAGCACGAATTTCCCCAAAAGCGGGTCCCCAAAGGGGTTAGCAATTATGTTAGTACAAGTAATCAAGGCAAACCATTCGCTTACACACTCATAGTACATGCATCAAATCGTTTCAAAATAAAATCAAGACATGTCTTTTCCGGAAAACAAACAGTCAATAATCACAGTTGAAAATCGCCTAGGACCGGGGCTAAACCACTGGTCCCATCTGAGGCCTCTATGGACCCTCCCGGATTGGCCATAGTTAAAAATCACGCACATGACTCGCCTAGGACCGAGGCTAAACCACTGGTCCCATCCAAGGCCTCTATGGACCCTCCCGGACTGGCAATCCAAATATGTTAGGTTGCCTACCACTAACAAGATGTAGAGCTGAGAAACTATGGTAAGCAGAAGGTCGAAGCCTAACTAGAGAGGGGTACCTAGCACGCATGCTATCCTTGGTTTCCCAAGTTGCCTGCTCGACACCATGTCTCGACTACTGCACCTTGACCAATAGAATGGTCTTATGCCTCAGTCGCTTCTCACGATGCTCCAAAATCTTCAAGGGACGCTCCTCGGAGGTAATATCCTCAGCGATATCGATCTCACGTCTTACCACGGTTGTGGTAATTTCCAGTAAACTTCTTTGCCTTAAACGGCTTTTTCCCTTTCTTAAGAAATAGACTTAGCTTCGGTCGAGAAGGGGGCCTTGATTAGTCCTATCCCAATGTAATACCACGGGTATTTCATACTTTAATTATCGTGTATCTCATAAATTATAATGCAATTTCTATTATTTGCGAAGTTGTCTTCTCATATTATGTGGTTTCATTAAAGTGCTATTGCGAATGGAGGTGACGTACCTTGACGCCGTTTAACGATTATCGATACGAATATGACGGTGGCCAACATCTTGTTCCCCGAAGAGTTGTTGACGAGTGAAAAGGTAGTCACCCCGAGATGGTTAAAATGCGATAAATCGACTAAGGGACTGAGTGACTAGCATACGCTAGGTGACTTGCATAGTGTACGTTAGATTCGCAGCATTATCTTCAGACCAGAATCTTTCTTTTTGACACGGATTGGGTACTTTCGGTGGGCTAGAAGACAAACGAGTCAAATGCTTGTAACGTATGTTAATTGTCGAGCTTAACATACGCTATTATAAGGTATTTCATGCTTTAATTACCGTGTACTTCATAAATTATAATGCAATTTCTATCATTTGCGATGTTGTCTTCTTATATTATGTGATTTCATTAAAGTGCTATTGCGATACAATTGTGTGCTGCGAATGGTATAGAGGTGAACCACCTTGATGCCGTTGAACGATTATCGTTGCGAATATGACGGTGGCCAACATCTTGTTCTCCGAAGAATTGTTGACGAGTGAAAAGGTAGTCACCCCAAGATGGTTAAAATGCAATAAAATGACTAAGGGACTGAGTGACTAGCATACTCTAGATGACATGCATAGCATATGTTAGATTCGCAGCATTATGCACGTTAACACGACTAGGTTACGTATGTAAGGTGAGAATTGATCTTCCGACTAGAATCTTTCTTTTTTACACGGATTGGGTACTTTCGGTGGGCTAGAAGACAAACGAGTCAACTGCTTGTAACGTACGCTAATTGTCGAGCTTAACATACGCTATTATAAGGTTGCTTACGTATGTATGATCCCTTATGTACGTTATAGGTGGGGACAGTCCAGGCAATAGCCTTTGATCGGCCATTACGTACGTTAACTAGAAGACATTACGTACGTAATGCTCCTTACGTACATAAACCCTTGAGTGTTAGCATACGTAAAACGCAATCGTGTGTTATATTAACACCTCCTCCTTCATTTCCATCGGCCATAAACACTTGTGCAGCTTTCTTAAAACCTTTCCGAGTCTCTTAGACGATCCTTAGCCTCCCAAACACTTGTATTGACATAAAGGAGAGGATTACTCAAGCTTTGGAGAAGGTTATCGAGGTCGATCGATCCATTCTTCGTTCCTCCTCATTGGTTCGTCTTGTTCTTCGTCTATTAAGGTAAGTCTAGCAAATCCTTGAAGTTATATTTCGGTATTATTGTTATGTCAATTGGATTACGGGTATTTGGGCAGTTTTGTTGCTTAACTTTCGTAGACAATCAAACCGGATAAACATGTAGTAATCAAAACTATCATTGTAAGTATATTTCATTCTCGAACCATTAATTCATTGTAAGCTTGAACGTTGTTGGAATAAAGTTCTGCTACCATATATTTTAATTAAATTTCCGAAAGCTCTGTTTATGTAATAATCATGTTTTGAATTATGTTTTCTTTCAAGACATCCCGTTTCATGTTATGTAACCATGGACTCACCCATTTTATAATGCCTTATTTAAAATATCAATTTCCTAAAATAGCCTTGTGGTTCCCACACAAGATTCACGGCACTGTAATGCCTCGGTAAATTTTAGGGGTGTTATAGAAAATGGTATCAGAAAACCCGGTTCCTGTTGAAAAAGATTTTGGCAAAATTTCCTTTTATTTCCGAAAATATTATCCAAAGTCCAACACCCCAAGCGACCGTAACTCTTCAAGGGAACGCAAACTAAGTAGAGTATGTGTTTTCTAATTGGGTGCAACGTTTAATTTGCACGAGTAATTGTGTGTTGACTTGGCCCTTAGATTAATATTGTCTGTAATGGCACGCCGTGGAGCTAGGAGAATAGTAAATGATGTTGAGGGTTCTGCCGTTAACCAGAACGAGGACATGCACACTGCCGAGACCATTCCAGCTGGGAACCAGCCGCCACCGATTAATCCAAACGATCAGGAGGCGGAACACCAGAACAACAATCCTGGAGGCATGGACCTGGCTTTCATTCAAACCCTCGCCTAGGCTATTGCCATGGGTATCGCCCAAGTCAACCAAACAGAATGGATACCGGTCATCAACGTGGAAGAAAATGCAGGAAGAGACCGGTGGATGGGTGAGATGCTGAAAGCTAGGCCGCCATGGTTTAACGGAGCAGGGGAGAAACACGTGGATGACTGGATTTCCAAAATGGATACCGCCTTCAATGTGATTGGTAGTCTAGAAAACCGAAAGGTGCCGTTCAGGCTTAATCAGCTCCGCAACACTGCTGCCCGCTGGTGGAGAACTTACATTCCAGAAAAATGAGTAGTCGGGTGGGCCGAATTTGCTCGGCTATTGAGGAACGAGTACTATCTTAGATCATCCCAACCTGCTCGTGCACGGGACTTTTTCCGTGCCGGGCCGCAAAATTTGCCAGTGTCGAGATCATTCGGGCCTACCGTACTAAGTAAAGTTACGTCTCACAGATGGTGCCATCGTAGGATCAACAAACTTGTCACCTTGCACAGAGGTTGCCGGAAGATGTACAGTGCTATGCCGCCGGATTCCACTATACGAAAGAAGCAGAAGACATCTAATCAGTCAGGGAGTACCAACAAGACGAACTCGGGGTCTGTTTCTTCTTTTAAGTCAGTAGTTTTGTACCAACATAAATGTGCATCTCATCGGCCTTACCATAAAGACTTCTTCAATTGTGGCATATCCGGACATACCAAGGACCGATGTCATAAGTCGGCTACCAAATGTTTCTCTTGCGGAAAGAGTAGACACATGTCTAGTTACTGCTGGCGAGCCAATCCTGCACAGAACTCAGATTCTCATCAGAGTCAATAAGGCTCTGTACAAACCTCCAGGGCACATGCCGTTTCTAACTACCGAGCTCCACCCCATCAGACTCAACCACCACCACACGGTGCTGGTCGAGGCCGTGGGCGTGGTGGTGGTACTGCATCCTTTTCCGAATCATTGACGTCCCGTGTATTCGAACTGAGGGCTACGGATGCTCAATCCGCACCAGCTATCTCAGGTACACTTCTTGTTAACTCCCAGCCTGTTCATGTACTATTTGATACCGGAGCCACACATTCATTTATATTTGTGGAATGTGTTGAGCGTTTTAATCTTTCTTGTGTGCCTTGTGAATCCTTTACTGTTAAACTACCCGAGGGTAGTAGAGTAGGCAGCAATCTAGAAGTTCGAGACAGCCAGATCCGCATCAATGATCGTGGTTGGGCTGCAAATCTTATGGTTTTCCCGATTCGGGATGAAGATATCATTTTAGATATGGACTGTATGCCCATGCACAGGACAATATTAGATACCTACTAATTGACTATTTCCATCATGGCTTGTGATGGTACAACGCATGTTATCAAGGGTCGAGAACACTTCAGTACGAAAGGGTCTCTCAGCCTCCTTGCACTGGAAGTCTCCTGTGATTCTCAAAAATTGTAATATTGGTGTTATGTCCTCCAAGAAGATACATCACAACTTTTGGTTGTGAACATTCCAGTGGTGAATGAATTTCTCGACGTCTTTCCCGATGAACTACTAGGGCTGCCGCCGCACTGAGAAATTGATCTCTCTATTGAACTTGAGCCGGGAGCGAGACCTATTTCCAAAGCTCCTTATAGGATGGAACCAGCCGAGATGAAAGAATTGAAGATATAGCTCGAAGATCTGCTGGAGAAGGGATTGATCCGTCCGAGCACCTCGCCGTGGGGCGCGCCAGTACTCTTTGTTAAAAAGAAGGATAACTCTCTACGCTTGTGCATCGACTATAGAGAATTAAACAAGGTCACTATCAAGAATCGTTATCCACTTCCGAGGATCGATGATCTCCTAGATCAATTGTAGGGGGCGGTTGTGTTTTCAAAGATCGATCTACGGTCTGGATATCACCAATTGAGGATTCAGGAGGAAGATACACCAAAGACTACATTTTGATCGAGATATGGACATTATGAGTCTATCGTGGTATTATTCGGCTTGACTAATACCCTGGCCATTTTCATGGAGTTAATGAATAGAGTTTTAATCGATTTCCTCGATAAGTGCATTGTGGTTTTTATTGACGACATCCTAATTTATTCTCGAAACCGATAGGAACACGAAGAACATTTGAGACAGGTACTGAGAATGTTAAGGCAACACCAACTTTACGTAAAACTCGCCAAGTGCGAATTTTGGATGCCGGAAGTAATTTTCCTCGGACATGTCTCGGCGGAAGGCGTTACCGTCGATCCGCAGAAGATCGAAACGATAATGAGTTGGGAACTGCCGAAGAACGTCAAGGCAGTAAGGAGTTTTCTAGGATTGGCAGGTTATTATCGAAGATTCGTCGAGGCTTTTTCCTATATCGCTCGACCATTAATGAACCTACTAAGGAAAAGTACCAAGTTTGTTTGGACTACGGATTGTCAGAAGAGCTTTGATGAACTTAAGACGATGTTGACTACTGCTCTAGTGTTAGTGCTACAGCAGGGTACGGAAGGTTTCATTATATACACGGGTGCATCTAAGCATGGGTTGGGGTGTGTCTTCATGCAGTTATTGCGTACGCGTCTCGGCAACTGGAGCCTCACGAAATGAATTACCCGACGCATGACTTAGAGCTAGCCATAGTGGTACACGCCCTCAAGATTTGGAGGCACTACCTTTACGGAGTCACTTGTAAGATTTTCATGGACCATAAGAGTCTGAATTATATCTTCACCTGGAGAAAATTAAACATAAGGCAGAGGCGCTGGTTGGAGCTAATCAAAGACTATGATATGGAAATCTCATACCACCCCGGAAAGGCCAATGTCGTAGCTTATGGACTCAGTCGGAAAACTACATAGGAAGTAACGTTATCTAGCCTAACAGTTCAACCCGAACTACAGCAAGACATTAGGAGGAATGGTAATGAAGTATGGGTACAACACATTCAAGGACAATTGTGCTAAATCAATATAAACTCATCCTTATTAAACGAGATACATCTAGCACAGATGAAGGATCCCAAACTACGAGCGATCGGTATGAGAATCAAGGAGGGAAATGTTTCCGACTATAAGATCTAGGGGGACTTGGTGAGGTTCAAGAATAGGATCTGTATTCCGCCGAATGACGAGCTAAAGAAAACTATACTGAGAGAAGCACATTTCACTCCCTACTCCATTCACCCCGGAGGAAGCAAAATTTACAAGGATCTACGACAGAGTTTTTGGTGGAAAAATATGAAACGAGAAGTGGCTAGATTCGTTGCCCGCTATATGACATGCCAACAAGTAAAAATTGAACACCGCAGACCATCCAGAATCATGCAACCTTTACCCATTCCGGTGTGAAAATGGGAAAGCATATCAATGGATTTTGTTACTAAGTTACCAACGGCAGTGGGAGGAAAGGACACAATCTGGGTTATCGTTGATCGGTTAACGAAATCAGCACAATTTATTCCAATTCAGTAAGCGACCAGAACAGAGCATTTAGCCACTATTTTCATCAATGAGGTCGTGAGACTGCACGGCGTTCCCTCATCCATCATACCGGATAGAGACACCAGATACGTGTCCTGTTTTTGTAAATCCGTCCATAAATCTATAGGAACCCAGTTGCATTTTAGCATAGCCTGTCACTCTCAGACGGATGGACAGACCAAGCACACGACACAAACCTTGGAAGATATGTTGAGGGCACGTGTGCTAGATTGGGGTAAGGATTGGGTTTAGCATCTCGGGTTAGTAGAGTTTTCGTACAATAACAGCAGGCATGCGAGCATAGGCATGGCACCATTTGAGGCCCTGTATAGACGAAGATGCAAGTCGTCGTTATGCTGGGATGATGCTTCTGACACCGTGGCTACTGAGTTAGAGCTTATCTAGGAAACCATTAAGAATATCCCTATTGTTCAAAAACATATGTTAGCAGCGCAAAGCCGACAGAAATCATATGCCGAGAACCGACAGCGACTGTTGGAATTTACGGTCGGGGATCATGTTTGGGTCAAAGTATCGCCTATGCGAGGTATCCGTCGTTTTAGCCAGAAGGGCAAGTTAAGCCCAAGGTTCATAGGCCCGTTCGAGATATTGGACCAAGTTGGAAAACTTGCGTATCGATTAGCCCTGCCGCCGCATTTGGATGGGGTGCATAATGTCTTTCACGTCTCCTAGTTAAGAAAGTATGACTACGATCCGAGTCACAACTGCAATTTCGAAGAAGTAGAAATTTCTAATGACGCTACCTTTAGAGAAGTGCCGATTGCTATCTTGGATCGGCGTATGAAAACATTAAGAAATAAGGCCATACCCCTTGTGAAAGTTCAGTGGTCGCACCACGGCATGGAGGAAGAAACTTGAGAGACCAAGTCGAGCATGATGGAAAATCATCCGGAGTTATTTTCTTAGTTTCGGGACGAAACTATTTTAAGGGGGATGATATGTAATACCACGGGTATTTCATGCTTCAATTACCGTGTACTTCACAAATTATAATGCAATTTCTATCATTTGCGATGTTGTCTTCTTATGTTATGTGGTTTCATTAAAGTGCTATTGCGAGACAATTGTGTGATGTGAATGGAACGGAGGTGACATACCTTGACGCCATTGAACAATTATCGGTGCGAATATGATGGTGGCCAATATCTCGTTCCCCGAGGAATTATTGACGAGTGAAAAGGTAGTCACCCCGAGATGGTTAAAATGCGATAAAATGACTTAGGGACTGAGTGACTAGCGTACGCTAGATGACACACATAGTGCACATTAGATTCTCCGCATTGCGAAGGTTAACACGACTCGGTTACGTACGTAAGGCGAGAATTAGTCTTCCGACTAGAATCTTTCTTTTTTACACGGATTGGGTACTTTTGGTGGGCTATAAGACAAACGAGTCAACTGCTTGTAACGTACGTTAATTGTCGAGCTTAACGTATGCTGTTATAAGGTTGCTGACGTGCATATGATCCCTTATGTACGTTATATGTGGGGACAGTCAAGGCAGTAGCCATTGATCGACCATTGCATACGTTAACTAGAAGACCTTACGTACTTAAACCCTCGAGTGTTAGCGTACGTAAAACTCAATCATGTGTTATAAATTAACACATCCTCCTTCATTTCCCTCGACCATAAACACATGTGCAGCTTTCTTAAAACGTTTCCCAGCCCTTTAGATGATTCTTAGCCTCCCAAACACTTGTATTGATATAAAGGAGTGGTTAACTCAAGGTCTGGAGAAGGTTATCTAGATTGATCGATCCATTCTTCGTTCCTCCTCATTGTTCTTCATTGGTTCGTCATCGTTCTTCATTGTTCTTCGTCTATTAAGGTAAGTATAGCAAATCCTTGAAGTTATTTTTCGGTATTATTGTTATGTCAATTTGATTATGGGTATTTGGGTAGTTTTGTTGCTTAACTTTCGTAGACAATCAAACCGGATAAACTTGTAGTAATCAAAACTATCGTTGTAAGTATATTTCATTCTCGAACCATTAATTCATGTATCTTGTCGTAATAATCACATGCGAATTTTACATTTCAAATCGATCTTGGAAACATCAACTTTAACGAATCAATTGTAGGAGAAATTGTGTTAGGAATCCAATCACCGTATGCTAAACTGGTTGAAACCCACCTTGCTAGTATAATTATCAAATGTTAATTCAATTAGGTGGAACCGAGCTTGATAGTATTACCATCATTAAGAATCGACCGTTGAAATCGTTGTGTAAAATGGTAACCTGCCTAATTGACAACTCGTAGTAGAGAATTGAATTAGTAGATAATGGAATTCGATTTTACTATAGTCGATTGTTAACAACCGAAGCAATGTAGGGGATAATCTTATTAAGAAAATTGTTATGAATATCCATAATCAAAGAATTAAACAATGTAAAAATGTGTGTTGCTATTGAGCTTAGAATCATGATATTAGCTTTGCAAAATCGAAGTAAGTTAAGAATTCGGTTAGGAAAGGGAATGGGAAACTAGTTTTATTCGCCGTTTTCCTTACAAAATGTTAATCAAGGAATATGTTAATAGATTGAACTCGACTGGTCGTGGAAGTTCAAAGTGTCGTAAGGAACTTACCGTCGAAATTAAGGTAAGTGCAACCTTGCTTGGATTATGTTAATTTATCTACAATATTCAGAAAACATGAATGCGTCATTGCCTGATGAATGCCGAACGATTGCCTTTCTCTAAAAAATGTGTTATGAATGGGCCGATTTGTTGGGGGTAAAACCTGAATGGTACCCATGTGGAAATGTGTTGAGGGATAAGACCTAAAATGGCACCCACGTTCCGGAGTATTTCTGTAATACCCGGATAATTATTGTGTATTTTACCTGTATTCGAAACTTACATAATTTGATTATGTGGTATTAATAATCAAAGTGTGATTTCCCGTATTCGTATTCCTATGTTCATGAGTTTCCAATACATGCATGCATCTGCACGTCATAACGTACGCTAGCTATTGAGCATAACGTATATTAAGAGCTGCAGATAACATATGTTATAGTCGAAGCATAGCGTACGTAAGCAGCAGTCAAAGGCAGATCAGATAAGGTCAGCGTGTGGAACCAGGAGGAGATAGTGTCGGATTTTTTCCCGCGTGAACCTATACAGCTTTTTGATAAACCAAGTCAACGAGGCATGGCGTATGTTAAAGGAGT
Source organism: Orobanche coerulescens (assembly GCA_033398695.1). NCBI lineage: Eukaryota > Viridiplantae > Streptophyta > Magnoliopsida > Lamiales > Orobanchaceae > Orobanche > Orobanche coerulescens. The sequence continues at coordinate 69,642,791 of CM065810.1, forward strand.
ATAATAATGTGCGCTACACATATCATATTACGTACGTAAAGGTGATGGTTAACGTATGTTAAGGAAGTCAGAAAACGAGGCAATGAGCTACTGACGAATGTTAACGTACGTAAGGATTTGTACATAATGTATGTTAAGGCTATAGCATACATAATACCTTGTGGCTAACGTACTTAAAGATCATGATCTTATAAATAAGATACCAACCCATTTCATTTCACACCTTGTCTTCTTTGCTCCTTGTTCGAGTTCTATGAGTCCAGAGAGCCTCTCCCACAATATAACCTTTGATTTAGCCTCTCTACTTGGTGGTTGAAGTTTGGGAAGCATCTTGGTTCGGTGTTCAATCCCCGGTGTTCAATTTCGCCGAGTGTTTCATCGTTTCCTTCCGTAGTAAGGTTTGTGATACTCTAACCATCTGGAACTCATGTTCATAGGAATGGTCATGAGTAGATTACTGAGGTTATTGAGCTTGTTATGAACTTTAGGAATCGAACAAAATGTTTTGGAGAATTGAATTGGATGAACTTAGGGTTTATTCCTTGTAGAAGAATATGATGATCATGTTGAAACTAGTAATGAGTTTTATTTGATGATTATAGTGTTCTTCAAGATAATTCTGAAATCATGTTGCATTGGATTGATAATGGGTATGGTGGGGATCCTTGTAGGATGAACTATCATGAGGTATAATTGAAGAATTCAATCGAAAGATGTGTTTAGACTTGATTGAAACATTATGAGATTATTGTTCGGATAAGAATTGTAGTGATAATTCGACCGGTATAGCTTGGGACAGATTAGTGTGTTTATCATAATCGGATAGATTATGTATTTTCATGTTCGTATAATGTTTAGAATCTATTATCCAGAATCGTTAGTTATATTGGTGTTATTGTATAATTAAGGTTCGGATATTGTGAATTGATCGAGTGAGTGTTCTTCGAGTGGGTTGAAGGTTATTGGAAGTATCGATCCTTGTCGTCATTTCTTATGCAAGTATCTTAATTTGTTTTTGGTTTAATGTTGATGATTTTGAACATGCATATTGTCATTCATGTTGTTGAACATTAGGTCGTCCAAGTTGATTTATCATAATGTCGTTCATGTTATTGATTCATATGTTGTTCATGTTGATGAACATATTGATTTGCATATGTGTATGCATAGTTGTATTGTATATGTTGTATTGATCCGATGGGATCATGTGATCTATGCTGAGGGCACTGGATTAGTTGTCCACCTCGTGTTGGTCCGACAGGATCATCTTGGGATCTATGCTGAGGGCGCTGGATCATTGGATGGGTTTTCCACCTCGTGTTGGTCCGACGGAATCATTTTGGGAACTATGCTGATGGCACTGGATCATTGGATTACCCTATGTTGTGTTGATGGAATCATGTGGATTCGCATCGTTGGATTCGGGTAGAGGAAGTCCGTGTTTTGTGTTTTGCTATGCATTGTTGTTGCATATCCGATTTTGTATAATTATGGTACTTATACTAGCATCGTTTTGCTAACCCCTGCGGGGGTGGACATTTGTTTAATGTTCAGATAGCCGAGGAGCGGGGAAGAAACCACAGTGTCAGCATGATGACGAAGGGGCACAGTGATGTTATCCGTCTGAATTGTTTTGGTATTCTGGTTTTGTGTTAAGTACTCGAGTATGTGTGTTCTTTATGGTGATTTGAGAATTTTGTATTAAATGGGTTGTTTTGGATGATTAAACCGGTTACTAAATTACACAACTATTGGTGGTATTATTCGTATTGGTTAGTATTTCTTTTAATTTAGCCTTGTAAATTCTTATATGAAGGGTTTACGGCACTATAATTATTCCGAATATCTCGGGGTGTTACAGAATATGGTATCGGAGCTAAGATTTATGGATATCTTGGTAGTTGGGTTTAGTTGGGTCTATTTATGTCGTTTTATTTGTCGGTCGCTCATGACATCACTGTACATCCAGAGTCATCATGTGAACCGTGGTTGTCAGTTTCCTAATCTCAGATACTATCATTTTAATTATTGCGCATTTTGTGGATATTGACAAAATTTTAGGAGATTTTGCTCTTGGTATTGAGTATTGGTGTTTACAGTATGTTGAGAGGAGGACGCGGACGCGGTCGTGGACGCGGATGTGGTAATGTTAGATGGGAAGATTCATCGTCTGTCCCGGATTCGTTGGCTAATCAAGATGATTTCAGTTCTGGGGAACAACAGAAATCAGTTAATAATGCCCGAGCACGAACGGTGGAGGCAGATGCAAATCCTGACATGCCTGAAGTGCTCCAGCATGTGGTCACTCAGATGACCCAATTTTCTGAGGTGGCTGACCGCATGCAAATGATGATGGGCCAACAACGTGAGGAAGAAAATCGAGGGGACAAGTGGCTTTCAGAAGTGGTCAAATTACACCCACCAAAATTTGACGGTTCTTCAGAGATGCCTACATGGGATCACTGGCTAAAAGAACTGGAGAAGGTATTTGTCGGAATTAATTATCCCAATGACCGAAAAGTTCCGATCGCTCAGTATTTTCTGACTGGAAAGCTTTCGACTGGTGGGAAGCCATTCGACCTGACGATCATAATGATGACTGCAGAATTCAAATTAATGATGGAAGCACAATATTGTCCTCGTCCAGTTAGAGAGGCTAGAGTCCCAGAGTTTTTCTCACCACAAAATCTGGAGGCATCTGTGACAGATATGATTAAGACTTTTAATCACCAGCTGACCTTTGTGCGACATCTGGTCAGAACCGAGGCAGAAAATATTTTTTACTTCGACATGAGAACGAAGCTGGAGATCCAACGATATATGTCGGGATTCGAATGTACTACTCTCCGACAATATGAGGATAAAGCCCTAGCTTATGAGATGAAAGAGACAGAAGTGGAGAAATTTGCGTAATTGAAGAAGCAGAGAGTGTCTGGAAACTTTACTGAGAGCAAGAGTAGTGGAACTTTCATGGGCCAGTCCACATTCCATTCATCCAAGAGGCCTCCATATCCTTCCTGAGGCGAAAAGAAGTTCAAAACGGCATCGATGGTTATAGATGCAATGAAGAAGTGTTATAACTGTGGAAAACCAGTGCATGTTCGGCGTGATTGCTCCGCTCCTTCTGTGACCTGTTTTGAATGTGGGCAAGAAGGGCATCGTGCGACATTTTGCAAGAATGTGACTAGATCATTTGGAGCTCGTACTTCAGTGCAAGTTCTGAAAGAGACGAGTGTGAACCTGGCACAGCAGAGTGGTATATAACAGCAGAATCTTGGAAAAAGATAATCATTGAGTGCTGGGTCCGTTCCTACGTGCCTTTATGAGATGGGGAGGTCAGATGATCAGAACACTGCTGTTGCATCAGGTACGATTTAAATTATTTTGCAACCAGTTAGTGTCTTATTCGATTCAGGAGCTACACATTCTTTCATATCACGAAACTGTGTTAATTATTTGAAAATCTCGTGTTTGCATGATTATGAACCTTATGTTGTGAGTTTGCCGAGGGGAGAGAGAATTGTGGGAAATCTAGAAGCTAGAAATTTTCCTGTGTTGATAGGAGGGAGGAATTGGCCATCAAATCTTATTGTGGTCGATATCCATGGCCGTCGTTATGGGGCTATTTTGAATTATCGGAAGAGAGTTATCTCAATTATTGTTGATGACGGATCTGAACATTTATTTGAAGGATCGAGACCAGGAAGCTCATGGAAAGTGATCAAAGCCATGAAAGTGATTAAATTGCTGAAAGAGGCTTGTGCCGGGTTTTGGTGTTATGCCATGAAGAAGGAAGAAGGACTAAAGCTCTCATCTATTCCATTTGTGAATGAATTCTCAGATGTATTCCCTAACGAACTACCTGGATTACCTCCGCGTAGAGCTGTAGAATTTAATATTGAATTGGAACCAGGATCCGCACCTCTTTCCAGGGCACCATACCATATGGCGCCAATAGAGATGTATGAGTTAAAGAAACAACTTAAAGAATTGTTGCAGACGGTTTACATTTAACCTAGTGTTTCTCCTTCGGGTACGCCGTTCTTTTTGTTCGAAAGAAATACGGATCACTCCGATTGTGTATAGATTACAGAGAGCTAAACAAGGTGACAACCAAGAATAAATATCCATTGCCTCGGATTGATGATTTGTTTGATCAATTGCAGGGAGCGACAGTATTCTCAAAGATCGATTTGAGATCAGGATACCATCAGTTGAGGATTAAGGAATCTGATATACCGAAGTCCGCATTTAGAGCTCGATATGGGCACTATGAGTTTATAGTAGTGCCATTTGGTCTTACTAATGCTCCTGCTGTGTTTATGCAATTGATGAATCGAGTATTCTTAGAATACTTGGATAAATTCGTGGTCATTTTCATTGACGACATCTTGATTTATTCAAAGAATCCAGAAGAGCATGCAGAACATTTGCATATTGTTTTGAATATTTTGAGAAATGAATAGCTTTATGCAAAACTTTCCAAATGTGAGTTCTGGCTTAAGGAAGTAACGTTCCTTAGGCACGTGATATCATCCAATGGAGTTCAAGTAGACCAGAAGAAAGTTGAGGCAATCTTGGAGTGGGAATCTCCTAAGAACGTTAAGGAAGTCCGAAGTTTCTTAGGACTTGATGGGTATTGTCGTCGTTTTGTGGAAGGATTTTCCAAAATTACGCGTCCGCTTACTCAATTGCTACAGAAGACTCAGAAATTCGTGTGGAACGAGAAATGTCAGATAGTTTTGATGAACTCAAGAGGAGATAGTCAACCGCACCAATATTAGCACTACCAGACGGAACTAAAGGGTTCGTAGTTTACAGTGTTACGAAATTTGGTTAATAAAATAATCAGTCCCCGGCAACAGCGCCAAAAACTTGTTACGAAATTTGGTTAACGCAAGAGCACATTGTCGTAAACAAGTAATAAAGTGGTAAGAAAGTATCGTTCCCTCGAGTACTGACTCACTAACTACCGATTTATGTGTATTCTAATTTTATTTGAACTATCGAAATTGGAGGTGCAAGTAATAATTAAAGAAAATTAATAAAAGAATAAATAGTAAAATCGATTATTCGAAGAAAGAAGATCAAATAGGGAAATAATCTAGGATTGTGAATCCACCTCGGTTTATCCGAATTACTCTTGATTTATATGAATTAAATGATTTCCCAATTTATTGAAGGCGAAGATTGCTAAAATACTCTACTGCCTCTCCCGAAGTCAATAGAATTTTCTAAGGCGAATAACACACTCTATTCCTAGGTGAATTAATTCGACAATAGGCAAAAAGTACAAAATCTTCAAACAGGCTACGTGATTCCTATGAGTATATTCCTATCTCACAAGATAAAACGGTTCTCACCAATATTTCTTACCCACCCTCCTCTCCCAATTCGAATTGCGTAATCAAAACAAATCAATCGTAGGCCACATAATTGATAGTAATTAAAACAATTGGGAAAACTCAATAAGAAAGGGAAATATATTTTAATATGCAAAATCAAAAGTTAATTCGTCAAAACCTCGGTTTCATCAAAATCCTAGAATAGGGTTCTAGTCTGACATGCTAGAAAATAATACAGAAAGAATTGAGGAAAGCATAAAAGAAATCAAACAACAGTTGAAGAACTTGTATTCCTCCATTCTCTAGCTTCTGCTCTCTGCTTGATCGGTGTTTTTCTCCTTCTCTTCGATTCCCCCTTTTCAGACCTTTAATTCCTATTTATAGCCATCATTCATCTCCAAAACGCGTCCGAGAATTAGGTCGAGAATGGGCTTCAGAACAGTCCAAAAACGAGGGCTGGATCATCAAACCCGCATCGGGGGCCGCGGCCCGGCTTAAGTGTGCCGCGGCCCCAGTTGTACTGCGCGCTATGCCTGGGCGGCATTTTCTTCATGGGCCGCGGCTCAGTAAGTTCGTGCTGCGGCCCCCGGTACAGTGTGTACCGGCTCCAGCTGACCGTGTGTGTGTCGCGGCTCAGCTTGTTTGTGCTGCGGCCCCTGACGAGAAATTGTCGTTTTCGCCCGTTTTTCGTCGTTTAGGCTTCCGGACTCCAATTTCCTTCAAAACATAAAAAGGTAGTGCATTAAAAGCTCATTTATGCATATTTGGACTTAAAATGGATATAAAATAATGATAAATAAGCGCATAAAAATACATCTAACAAATACCTCCAAACTTAAGCCTTTGCTTGTTCTCAAGCAAAAATCAATTTCAAATAAGAAGTATCGTGAATGATCGTGCAAATCCATAGTGCTCAACTTAATCAATACTACCCTGAAAATCTCAAAGAATAATACGAGTATCGTATTAGTGAGTCACATCACGGACATGTTGGAAAATAAAACGCAGCGGAAGCGAAGTTTGAGAAAATTGATAATAGCGTTTTACGCATCTACGAGCATTAGATCTATTTAGGCATGCTAATTAATTAATTACTAAGATTAATAAGCAATTTAAGTATTATTTATTATTTATTAATTAAATATGTTGATTAATTTAAATATCCTAATCTAAATCCAAGATCATAGGATATTACGTTTTGAAGCGCGTTGGTTACTTCCTTCTTGATCGCCTTGTATTTCTACCTTTAGAACTTCTAGAGTATGATCCGCCTTGAACCGGACGTTGTGTGGGCAACGAGCTATCGGATCTTATTTGGACACCTATGGATCGGCCGAATTCGTATGCCTCATAACTCTCGATTTTCTTTTCTTCAAGTAATTCCGATATGTAGCAAGAATTAAAGTGTTCTCTCAATTGTGGAATCAAAGACACAAGTCAAGATCCACAATTAAACACTTAGAAGAAAAATCAAAATTTCTTGTGTATATTGAAGCATCAAATCGGCCAACACCCCATATGTCCTATTTATAGGCTCTTGGACTACTACTAGGGATCTTAAGGAGGATTATGGAAGGACTCCCAATTAATTCATCTTACCTTATTAGGACTCTTCCTAATATATGATGAATCTATTAATATCAACTTAGTTCACTAAAAAGTTGATATTGCACTTCCTACCAAAATCCCAAATTACGAAATTGGGCTCCTCATTAAATATATTATTTCCCGTGTTTAAGATATCGAATGTCCATTAATTAATTATAAGCTACTGACAGCTTTAATTAATTAATATCTTATCCAAGAGTAGTACCACTCGAACCTTATTATTATATCGGAATTAAATCCACCTACAGGGTTTAATATAATAATCATTATCGAGCTCCTCAAGGGGACATCATCAACCCGTACGAGTCGGGACATGATTTCTAGTAATAATAATAATTGTCGTATAAACAATATTATTGCCCAAGATACGAGGCTTGTTGAGTCGATCATTTTGACTTTCACCTATGGTAAATCAAAGCAATAATTATTATAAATACACAATTAAATATTATATACTTAGAATTAAGAAATAATAATTATCCGAGATTTACGTTCTTCTTACAGTCAGTACAGAAGACACTATCTCACCTCGATCCTGTTCAACGTATACAAATACGCTAATGTATGCTAATAGTCAAGACCAACTATTCTCAAGCACACACTACAACCTTTTATATAATTTGTCTAATAATTATATAGGTTGTGAACTATTATATTATTTTATAAGGCACCGATAATGTGATCTTCCGTGTGACACCAACACACCACATTATCTACAATATAAAATAATTAGACATTTCATTTGCATAACCATAACGTGAATTAATATGCAAAACATGTGATTAAATGTAATTAATATTCTCATAGGTAGTAACAGGGAAATTAGGTAATACAAGCATAAAGTATGCTTTGCAGTATACAATCCTAACAATCTCCCACTTATACTCAAAGCATGCTTTTAAGTATACTACTCTATTACATAGTCTCTCATTTCTCCCACTTATACTCACAGCAATCCGCCATACACCGTAATCCCATTCCTTCCACATGCCTTTCAAAAACTTTTGAAGGTAGGCCTTTCATGAAAGGGTCAGCAAGATTATCTTCCGATGCAACCCTGGCTACAACTACGTCTCCTTCCTTTACGAAGTGTCGTGTAATGTGGTACTTGCGGTTGATATGTTTACTTGCCTGATGGGCTCGTGGTTCCCTTGAATTTGCGACTGCACCAGTATTATCACAATAAAGTGTAATACCCTCTGGCAAATCGGGAATCACATCTAAGTCCTGCAGGAAGTACTTGAGCCACACTGCCTCCTTGGCTGCCTCAGAGGCTGCCACGTACTCGGCTTCCATGGTAGAGTCCGAGATGCATTTACCTTCACACTCCTCCAACTAATGGCTCCACCTCCTAGGCTAAACACATAACCCGAAGTAGACTTGGACTTTTCTTTGTCCGATGAAAATCGAGTCGTGTAACCCACCTAAATGTGTCGTCGATTGATATACAAGCATGTACTCCTAGTCCTTCTCGGTACTTGAGTATGTGCTTGACAACAATCAGTGTCTGGTCACAGGTTTGGCCGATATCTAGCAGCCATGCCCACGGCATGACAGATATCTGGTCTAGTGCAAAGCATAGCATACATGAGACTTCCCACAGCAGATGCATAAGGGACCATCTTCATGTCATATATCTCCTTTTGTGTCTTAGGACACATGTTCTTAGATAGTTGAATTCCATGTCTGTAAAGTAGAAAACCTTTCTTGGAATTCTCCATGCTAAAACGCTTCAGCACTGTATCGATATAGGATGCATGGGATAAGTACAACATCCTTTTCTTTCGATCACGAAAGATCCTGATTCTAAGGATATTGTGTCCTGCTTCTCCTAGATCCTTCATATCGAACTGCTCAGATAGCCATACCCGTACGTCCGACAATTCCTTCACGTTGTTTCCAATCAGAAGAATATCGTCTACATACAGTACAAGAAACACCAACACGTTTCCATCGCATTTCTTATACACACAACTCTCACTCGGACATTGAACGAATCCATATGACTGGACAACTTCGTCAAAATGAGTGTTCCAAGATCTAGATGCTTGCTTAAGTCCATAAATGGATTTCTTAAGTTTGCACACCAAGTGCTCTTCTCCTTTAGCAATGAATCCTTCTGCTTGGCGCATATAGATTTCCTTGTCTAGACTCCCATTCAAGAATGCAGTCTTGACATCCATCTGCCAAATCTCCAGATCCAAATGCGCAGCTATAGCTAAAAGAATCCGGACTGACTTAAGCATGGCTACCGGCGAAAAGGTTTCATCATAATCGATACCCTCTTTCTGAGTGTAACCTTTTGCAACAAGCCTCGCTTTGAAGGTTTCAACCTTCCCGTCACGTCCTTTCTTTCGCTTGTAGACCCACTTACTCCCAATAGCATGTACACCATCAGGTAGCTCTACTAGCTCCCACACTTGATTGGAATCCATAGATCCCATTTCTGATTCCATTGCTTCTTGCCAGGAGTCAGCATCTTTATCTTGGATTGCCTCCTTATAGGTCCAGGGAACTGATTCATCTTCGCCTGGGATTGATTCCGAAGAATTTCCCACGCCTATGAATCGTTCGGGCTGACGAACAACCCTCCCACTACGACGAGGCAAATCCTGAGTTGGTGTAAAAGTTTCAGAATCGATACGTGGTGCAGTGTCAGTTGGCGCTTGTACGATTGGTATAGACAGAGTCTCGCCCCTCAGCTCTTCAATAATTATCTCGCTCATGGGCTTGTGACTAATCATATAATCCTCTTCCAGAAATCGAGCATTGGTGCTAACAATGACCTTCTGATCCTGGGGACTATAGAACAAGCCACCCTTCGTTCCCTCAGGGTATCCTACAAACACTCGCACTTCTGTACGAGATGCCAACTTATCAGCTTCCTTATTCAGCACATGTGCTGGAGTACCCCAAATCCGAACATGTTCTAGACTGGGCTTACGCCCACTCCACAGTTCTGTGGGTGTTTTTGGAACTGATTTCGAAGGCACTAGGTTTAGAATGTACGCTGCTGTTTCTAAGGCGTATCCCCAAAACGAAATAGGTAAATCTGAATAACTCATCATTGATCTAACCATTTCTAAAAGAGTCCTATTCCTTCTTTCAGCCACACCATTTTTTTGTGGAGTTCCCGGCGCGGTGAGCTGGGACGAAATCCCCTCATTCGCCAAGAAATCCAAAAACTCTCCACTAAGGTATTCGCCACCACGATCAGATCGTAGCGACTTGATACTCTTCCCATGACGCTTCTCCGTTTCAGCCTTGAAGTCTCTGAACTTGTCAAAGGCTTCAGACTTACGTCGCATCAAATAGATGTATCCATATCTCGAATAATCATCTATAAACGTGATGAAGTATTCGAAACCACCCCTAGCCTGGATATTCATTGGACCACATACATCCGTATGAATCAATTCTAACACATTCTGAGCACAGTTTCCCTTGGTTTTAAAAAACCCTTTTGGTCATCTTACCTTCCAGACAGGACTCACAAATTGGAAATGACTCAACTTGGAGATCATCCAATGGCCATCATCTACCAATCTTTGAATCCTTCCAAGGTTTACATGTCCAAACCGTAAATGCCATAGATATGTTTGGTTTATGCTTGAAGGTTCTTTTCTCTTTTTAGGTTTAGACAAAGAGTTAAGTGATTTATGCATAGGAGTTTGTGCAGTATTAACGACATATAGTCCATCATTAAAAGTACCTTTGCATATATATTCACCGCTTCTTTTCTTAATAATGGCATCATCATCAAAAGAAACTGAATAACCATCGCTTTTTAATTTAGAAACCAAAATTAAATTCATTCTAAAATCTGGTACTAATAATACATTATTGAGAACTAATAATTTATCATTAATCTTCAACTGCACGACTCCCACTGCAACAGCCATAAGCCTAGAATAATCGCCCCAGTTGATGGTAATCTCGCCCGCACTAAGCTGCTTGGTTACCTGAAAACCATGCGAGTCAAAGCAAACATGATCAGTGGAGCCTGAATCAACTATCCACGAAGTGGAAGAACAAGCTGCCAAACATGTTTTGACTACTAGTGCACGAGACATACCTTTCTTAAGAGCAGGGCAGTCCTCTTTAAAATGTCCTTTCTGACCGCACTTGTAGCACTTTCCCTTTGGCTTTTTGTTCGCCTCGGGGTGAGGATCCTTGCTTTTCACCTTGAGGGTTCCCACTTGCTTCTGGCCAACCTGCTTCTTCTTCTTTCCCCATTTGGGTTTGGAAGAAGTAGCACCGGTTGCCGCAAGAATCTGATGATAACCTTGTTTGAAGAGATCTTCAGCAGACTGAAGCTCTGTCAGAAGTTCCGCAAAACTATATGTCCTACGGTTCATATTGTAGTTAAGGAGGAACTGTTCAAAGCTTCTAGGTAAGCTGCCTAAGATAATATCGACCTGCGTTTCCGCATCGATAGTAACCCCCAGTATGCTCAGTTCGTTCAAATGAGACATCATTTTTAGAACATGATCCCTCACTGGAGTCCCTTCAGACATTTGGGTTGTCATCAATACCCTCATTGCATTTTGTCTAGCCGCCCGGTTCTGATGACCAAACATCTCGGTGAGACTTTTCATCATTTCCGCGGCCGAGCCCATCGTCTGATGCTGATGCTGTAATACATTTGTCAGTAAAGCCAAAATGTAACAGCGAGCCATCTCATCTGACTTTTTCCATTTTCGGAATTCAGCCAACTCTTCGGGAGTGGCATCCGGTTCTGTTTCTAGAGGGCTCTCCTCGATTAAGACAAATTTATGCCCCTCAGCAGTCAGGACAATATCAAGATTTGTTTTCCAATCGGCAAAGTTAGTGCCATCTAGTTTATATTCTTTGAGAATAACAGCTAGTGGATTGAAAGACATCTGAGAATAAAAATTAAAAAAACATCCATCACATAATGCATAGCAAAATATATCGAAAAACCTCAAAAAACACAATATATATGCTAGCAACCAACACCTCGAAAAATCCGCACATGCAAGCCACGATCGTGTGGACGTTTACACACACATTTTTCAAGTAGAGTTTTACGTCTTTAATTTTACTATCTAGTCAAATTACGTTATGACAAGTAAATTTAATAGTTGGTTCCTCTTGGCCATGTATTAATTAACATAGACTCCGATGGGGAGCTTATTAATTAATACACCTAAGTGAACACCATAATTTAACATCCTTAAAATATTATCTTTTAAATAATAGTCCTACAGATGGAGAGGTCCTATCATAAAAAGTAATATTTACCTTATGTTATCATTTTGAAATTTAAAACTAGTGAACCTATAATTAGCACATCCGATATGGAGGAAGACTCTAATGTCAACGCGCATGCTAATTACTTCACAATTTAAATTAATTATGGAGGCCAATTTGATTTTATTTTTTAAAAAAAATAAATCAATTTAATCACTTAGTTATTTTAGCCTTAAGGTTTTTAATTTTCTCGTCCTAACATGCAAGGAAACATATCACGCATACATCCATACATGCCATACATCAAAACAATAAAAACCAAAATAAAGCATGGATAATTAAATTTATCCAATTATCATGGTCTTCTTCCTTGAGTTGAATTCGAGAAAATCTTCGACTCGATCTCTCCCACTGAATCAAGCATCTCGTCGCTTCTTCTCGGCCGGGCCGTGGATTTCCAAAATTAAAGTTTCACTTTTATGCAAAATTAATTACATAAAAAAAATTTAATTTTAAATCCCGACTTCCCAGCGGACGCAACGAACGGCGGCGAAAACGGATCGGACCAAATCGGGCGGCCGGCCCGAACAAAGCCGGCCGGACAGTGCCGCGGCTGCTTGGCGGCCGATCAGTACTCAGCGGCGGCCGTGTCTTTTCAGCGGCGCTTCTTCTTTGTCGGCCATTGGCCAATGATCCGCGATCCCGATTCTGCTCTATTTCTTCGCGATCCCGTCTTTTCCGAATTCGATTACAATTTTATACAAAATAAAATACATCGAAATTACATCAAGATTTACCCGAAAAAATAAAACCACCTAGAACTACCTGCGGATTTTCTCACGGGAAAAACCATTACATGCCTCAAAAACAGGCCAAACCAACAATTGCATAATTAATAAAAACAAATAAATAAATACACCATTCATATAAACCATGATAATTGGATCATATCACCTGCAAGAACACATCTAGCAAAATATTCCAACATCAAAATATATGAATGTTTAAATTGCTATCAATTAATCACTAAAATTAATTAAAACAGCAAAAGCCTAAAAATCCGGCTCCGATACCAATTGTTGGAAAATAAAACGCAGCAGAAGCGAAGTTTGAGAAAATTGATAATAGCGGTTTACGCATTTACGAGCATTAGATCTATTTAGGCATGCTAATTAATTAATTAATTACTAAGACTAATAAGCAATTTAAATATTATTTATTATTTATTAATTAAATATATTGATTAATTAAAATATCCTAATCTAGATCCAAGATCATAGGATATTACCTTTTGAAGCGCGTTGGTTACTTCCTTCTTGATCGCCTTGTATTTCTACCTTTAGACCTTCTAGAGTATGATCCGCCTTGAACCGGACGTTGTGTGGGCAACGAGCTACCGGATCTTGTTTGGACACCTATGGATCGGCCGAATTATTATGCCTCACAACTCTCGATTTTCTTTTCTTCAAGTAATTCCGATATGTAGCAAGAATTAAAGTGTTCTCTCAATTGTGGAATCAAAGACACAAGTCAAGATCCACAATTAAACACTTAGAAGAAAAATCGAAATTTCTTGTGTATATTGAAGCATCAAATCGGCCAACACCCCATATGTCCTATTTATAGGCTCTTGAACTACTATTAGGGATCTTAAGCAGGATTATGGAAGGACTCCCAATTAATTCATCTTAGGGATCTTAAGTAGGATTATGGAAGGACTCCCAATTAATTCATCTTACCTTATTAGGACTCTTCCTAATATATGATGAATCTATTAATATCAACTTAGTCCAATAAAAAGTTGATATTGCACTTCCTACCAAAATCCCAAATTACGAAATTGGGCTCCTCATTAAATATATTATTTCCCGTGTTTAAGATATCGAATGTCCATTAATTAATTATAAGCTACTGACAGCTTTAATTAATTAATATCTTATCCAAGAGTAGTACCACTCGAACCTTAATATTATATCGGAATTAAATCCACCTGCAGGGTTTAATATAATAATCATTATCGAGCTCCTCAAGGGGACATCATCAACCCGCACGAGTCGGGACACGATTTCTAGTAATAATAATAATTGTCGTATAAACAATATTATTGCCCAAGATACGAGGCTTGTTGAGTCGATCATTTTGACTCTCACCTATGGTAAATCAAAGCAATAATTATTATAAATACACAATTAAATATTATATACTTAGAATTAAGAAATAATAATTATCCGAGATTTACGTTCTTCTTACAGTCAGTACAGAAGACACTATCTCACCTCGATCCTGTTCAACGTATACAAATACGCTAATGTATGCTAATAGTCAAGACCAACTATTCTAAAGCACACACTACAACCTTTTATATAATTTGTCTAATAATTATATAGGTTGTGAACTATTATATTATTTTATAAGGCATCGATAATGTGATCTTCCGTGTGACACCAACACACCATATTATCTACAATATAAAATAATTAGACATTTCATTTGCATAACCATAACGTGAATTAATATGCAAAACATGTGATTAAATGTAATTAATATTCTCATAGATAGTAACAGGGAAATTACGTAATACAAGCATAAAGTATGCTTTGCAGTATACAATCCTAACAGGACACTGATTCCACAAAGTAACCATTTTTATTGCTAATCAATCGTTCATGAAGAAAATCAAGCTCAAAGATTAACAAGCGTGAATTTAACCGACCGCCAATATGAAGGGTTAGATTAAACAAGCCAACTCACCCAGTCCCACAGTCTAATGACAAAAATTTAAGAGTTTCATCGTCAAAAATAATCCTCGGACAGCATTCCCTTATGTATGATCATTATAATAATTCGAGTTAACCACTAGGTTCCTGCTCTCGGGATGTTTCATCGGGATAACCCTAGGGTAGATTTCCATTCTCATGTATTGGGGAACCGTTTGACGTAAAAGACACTCATGGGGCACATGGATGCTTCTAGTTACTAAGTTTCCTTCTACAGCGGAGAAAAAACTCGAATAGCTATTCCCGCACGTCCGATTCAAGGTTGCTGTTTTACGCGAGAGTAAACAACGGGTCACGTGAATACCCCCGGTTACTAGGCTCCCCATCATCGGCAAATGCGATATCTCTAAACCATTAGTCTATTTAGGGTTTTCGTTTTACGCGAGAGTAAACAACGGGTCACGTGAATACCCCCGGTTACTAGACTTCCCATCATAGAACATGTATAATATCTCGACTTTTTGAGAAAGACTGTCCGACTCTAAACTCAATTTAACTGCCAACAAGACCCATGTTACTGGACGACTAGCTATGCAAAAAGTGTAACCAAATGTATATACGGCGATTTGAAAAACACGTATGTCTCCTTTCTTATACGCTAATATTTCTACAATAACGAAAAATTTCAGACCTAAATGAATACTCAAAGGAAACAGATATCACTGACTGCAAACTCGACCAAAACTCAACCGTTTCTTCAAAAAGAAATCAGTATCATATCATTAATTTTACACAAGGAAGCACGTAAAATCCACGAATGCAAATAAAATCAAGACAAGCAAGGCTAGCGTCAAAAATAACGAAAAATAACAACGAATAAGTAAAGAGAAACTGAAAGTAACCCCCCCCCCCCCACCCCAAACTTAGGACGTATATTGACCTCAATGGACACAGATAGTAATATGCAATAAAAGAAAAGGTCAAGTACTCCCCTAATGGCAGCTCAGGAACTGGTGCCGGCATCGTCCGGTGAGGAGGGTGGTGTAGATGGCCTAATCGGCTTGGTTTCGTGATGTCTCCCCTCTTGTGGGGGATGATTGTGTCCTAGCCCTTGTACTTATCTTCCTTTTTCTAGCCATGGCGAGGTTCCTGAAAAAATAAACAGCGAAAATTACACAACCTTTAAGGAAAACTACACCACTCTCGACTTAAGATACGCGAAACGTGAATATAGAGTCGAATGAGCTTGCACCATCGTAAGAGGAAATTAAGGCTGAGCTTTCAAGTTTAAACATGATGTAAGGGTTGGGGTACAATGTAATCCGATAATCAAATTCGTTGAAAATATTTTGAAAACGTTTGGCTCAAAAATTTTCGTTGACGCATTTTATCAAACACCTAGTATGCATGGATTTAAATGAAGAATAAGAATGATAATGGTATAATCCAATCCCCAACAGTAACAACATCAATCGATAGTCATCACAAAATGACAAATAACATCAACAATCCATAGATAATCATCAACAATCAATCGATAATCACCACATTCCAACTCAACCTTGATAGAACTAAACATATTCAACATTGAATGAAGAACAATACCTCACTTTTCAAACCATGTAGCAATTAAGATTAAGAATTTAGAATTACCTTGTTTTGGATTGAAGAAGGTAAGAAGAAGAAGAAGAAGTGCTAGAGGTCGTCCAAGTGCTGTGCGAAGAAGGGAATTGAACTTACCTGGTGTCGGTCGATTGAGTTTTATGAAGGAATGCTGGGCTTTTGATCTTCGCAATAGGGCCACGGCACAACTTAAGTGAGCCACGGCCCAGAGTACAGCCTGCCTGGACGTTTTTCTTATTTTGTCGTGTGCCGCGGCTCAGGGGTCTAGTGTGCCGCGGCTCATTTAGTCCGTGCCGCGGCACAAAGTACAGTATGGTTGGCCTTTTTTGTGTCGACTTGTGTGTGCCGCGGCTCGCTTTCCTTGTGCCGCGGCCCATTGCTGAATTTTTCCCTGGGGGTTTTCGTGCACAGAATTTTCAAAGGCAAACACCAAGAACATGAGAGATAAGCATATCAAAGCAAATATGACGAAAAAAATAGACTCCTAAAATGCATGAAAACACTGAAAAATAAAAATCTACGACTAATACTCGGGTTGCCTCCCGAGAAGCGCTAAGTTTATAGTCTTTAGCCGGACTTATTTAAAATCAGTTTGCATTTCACAAAGACCATTTGGACTCCGCACAGTCCATCAAACCTTTATTACGTAATTTAAATTTTTGACCATTAGTTTTCAACCCTTCGACTTTTGGTTTGGACATCCAACGTTCTTTGTGAAACGGCTTTAACAATAGTAGCCTCCCAAAACACCCATTTTGCAACTGACTTGGTACTCGTTTGACTTCTGGCTTATTTTTCAACTCCACGGGCGAACTTATGAGAGCAGGAGAATTTTTCGATGGTGGATGAACGGATGTTGAAGGCAACATATTCAAATGCTTAAGATGCATGATTCGTTCTCGTTTTTTTTAGACATCGGAGCAGCTTTCCCTTTTTCCACATCAATGAGAGTTCGGTCGGTAGCTAAGAATGGTCTTCCCAAAATAATTGGGATTTCTTGGTCCTCCTCCATATCGAGCACAATAAAATCGGCCGGAAAGATGAATTTATCGACCTTGACTAAAACATCTTCTATTACCCCCCTCGGGTACTTGATAGATCGGTCAGCTAATTGCAGCGAGATTGTCGTCGGCTTGGCTTCCCCAATACCTAGCTTCTTAAAAATGGAAAGGGGCATAAGATTAATACTGGCGCCGAGATCACACAACGCTCTATCAAAAGACAGATTTCCTATAGTGCACGGTATATTGAAACTTCCTGGATCCTTCAATTTTGGTGGGAGCTTTTTCTGCAAGATGGCGCTGCATTCTTCCGTTAATACCACAGTCTCATTTTCTTCGAGCATTCTTTTGTTCGATAAGATTTCTTTCATGAACTTTACATAGCTCGGCATTTGTTCCAAGGCATCAGCAAATGGAATGTTGATATGTAGTTTCTTGAAGACGTCAAGAAACTTGGAGAATTATTTGTCCAATTTTTGCTTCTGCAATCGCTGTGGAAACGGGACGGGTGGCACATAGGATGTCGGATTATCTGGAAACAATTTCGAGGATCTAGGAATTTGTGATTCCTCAGTCGCCGAATTTTTCTTCTCCTCATCATCACCTCTCTTTTTGTTCGGCTTGGGCTGCTCACCCACTTCCTTCCCGCTTCTCAAACTAATGGCATTAATACTCTCTCTGGGGTTCGTCTAAGTTGTACTTGGCAAGGTACCCTCAGGACGGGCTGTTAACACATTTGCTATTTGACCCAATTGGACCTCCAAGTTGCGAATAGAGGCGGAATGGTTTTGCAAGGTTGCTTCCATACGGGTCATGAACTGACTCGTATTCACTGCCAATTTCGCCATTGCCTCCTCTGGAGAGATCTTTGAAGCAGGAGGAGGTTGCTGTTGGTGTTGAGCAAACTGAGGTTGGTTTAAGTTTTGTTCGTTTTTCCACGAAAAGTTATGGTGATTTCGTCACCCCGGATTATATGTGTTGGAATAAGGGTTGTTCTGCCTATTTCCGTTCCCCACAAACTGAGCTTGTTCCATTGGAGATTGCTCGAAGGGATTTCCAACTTGACATTCCGCACTAGGGTGAGATCCGTTGCACCAATTACATGATTCCGTGGCAACGGAGGAAGGCGCGCGTATTAAGATTTGAAGTTGCTGAGTCAAGGCGACAACTTGGGCCGATAACGTAGATATTGGATCATTATCAGAGATTTCCATCACTCATTTCAGGTTCAGACGCTCTGAAGGCCACTGATACGCATTTGCAGCCATAGCTTCCAATAAAGAGTGGGCTTCGGCCATCGTTTTGCCCATTAAAGCACCTCCAGCAGCCGCATCAACAAGAGTGCTTGTAGAAGCACTCAATCCGTTATAGAATGTCTGAATTTGCAGCTAATCCGGTCGACCATGGTGTGGTCATCTCCTTAGCAAATCTTTGTATCGCTCCCAAGCTTCATGAAGCGACTCCATATCCAACTGCCCGAAAGTAGTTATCTCGTTTCTAAGTCTCGCTGTCTTCGATGGTGGAAAGAACTTAGCCAGAAAGGCTTGTGCCAATTCCGCCCAAGTCGTGATAGAGCCCAGCGGTAATGAATTCAACCAAAACTTGGCTTTGTCCCTTAGAGAGAAAGGGAAAAGCCGCAGACGAATAGCATCATCGGTAACACCATTTTTCTTGAAGGTGTCACATATCTCGAGAAATGAAGTGATGTGTGCATTGGGGTCATCGTTCGCCAGTCCACAAAATTGGCTTGCTTGCACCATCTGAATAAGAGCTTGCTTAATTTCGAAGTTGTTCGCTTGGATGGTTGGACGCCGAATTCCCAAAAAGTTTGCATTGATTTGTGGCATTGTATAATCACGGAGTGCCAATGCCGGTTGAGCTTGCTGCATAGGATTGTCTCCTCCGTGATTTTCTGTGTTATCAGCCATATTGTCTTTTGTCGGTAGCTCACGCTTTTCCTTCTTGTTTTTCAGAAGAGTGCGCTCGAGTTCAGTATCCAAAGGTAGTAGGCCTTCATTACTGAATTTTCTCATGCACTAACCAGAAATTCCTGAAAGGAAAACAAATAAATAAAAAAATTAAACAAAAATAAAATAATGTTCAAATTAAGACTAGAAATACTGAAATCGATATTAATAAAACAATCAGTCCCCGGCAACAGCGCCAAAAACTTGTTACGAAATTTGGTTAATGCAAGTGCACATTGTCGTAAACAAGTAATAAAGTGGTAAGAAAGTATCGTTCCCTCGAGGACTGACTCACTAACTACCGATTTATGTGTATTCTAATTTTATTTGAACTATCGAAATTGGAGGTGCAAGTAATAATTAAATAAAATTAATAAAAGAATAAATAGTAAAATCGATTATTCGAAGAAAGAAGATCAAATAGGGAATTAATCTAGGATTGTGAATCCACCTCGGTTTATCCGAATTACTCTTGATTTATATGAATTAAATGATTTCCCAATTTATTGAAGGCGAAGATTGCCAAAATACTCTACTGCCTCTCCCGAAGTCAATAGAATTTTCTAAGGCGAATAACACACTCTATTCCTAGGTGAATTAATTCGACAATAGGCAAAAAGTACAAAATCTTCAAACAGGCCACGTGATTCCTATGAGTATATTCCTCTCTCACAAGATAAAACGGTTCTCACCAATATTTCTTACCAACCCTCCTCTCCGGATTCGAATAGCGTAATCAAAACAAATCAATCATAGGCCACATAATTGATAGTAATTAAAACAATTGGGAAAACTCAATAAGAAAGGGAAATATATTTTAATAATGC
Source organism: Orobanche coerulescens (assembly GCA_033398695.1). NCBI lineage: Eukaryota > Viridiplantae > Streptophyta > Magnoliopsida > Lamiales > Orobanchaceae > Orobanche > Orobanche coerulescens. Next base: position 69,663,093 of record CM065810.1, read on the forward strand.
AAAATCAAAAGTTAATTCGTCAAAACCTCGGTTTCATCAAAATCCTAGAATAGGGTTCTAGTCTGACATGTTACAAAATAATACAGAAAGAATTGAGGAAAGCATAAAAGAAATCAAACACAGTTGAAGAACTTGGATTCCTCCGTTCTCTAGCTTCTGCTCTCTGCTTGATCGGTGTTTTTCTCCTTCTCTTCGATTCCCTCTTTTCAGACCTTTAATTCCTATTTATAACCATCATTCATCTCCAAAACGCGTCTGAGAATTAGGTCGAGAATGGGCTTCAGAACAGTCCAAAAACGAGGGCTGGATCATCAAACCCGCGTCGGGGGCCGCGGCCCGACTTAAGTGTGCCGCGGCCCCAATTGTGTTGCGCGCTATGCCTGGGCGGCATTTTCTTCATGGGCCGCGGCTCAATAAGTTCGTGCTGTGGCCCCCGGTACAATGTGTACCGTCTCCAGCTGACCGTGTGTGTGCCGCGGCTCAGCTTGTTTGTGCTGCGGCCCCTGACGAGAAATTGTCGTTTTCGCCCGTTTTTCGTCGTTTAGGCTTCCGGACTCCAATTTCCTTCAAAACATAAAAAGGTGGTACATTAAAAGCTCATTTATGCATATTTGGACTTAAAATGGATATAAAATAATAATAAATAAGCGCATAAAAATACATCTAACATATAGCGATGCTTTAAATCAGGGTCTGGGTTGCGTGTTGATGTAGAAGGATAGGGTGATTGCTTATGCTTCTCGATAGTTGAAACCGTATGAGGTTAACTACCCGACACATGATTTAGAGTTATCAGCCATTGTCTTTGCTATGAAAATCTAGCGACATTATTTGTACGGGACTCACTGTCAGATCTTCACATATCATAAGAGTCTCAAATATATTTTCAGTCAGAAGGAATTAAACATGAGACAGAGGAGATGGCTGGAATTGATTAAAGATTATGAACTGGAAATTCTTTATCACCCAAGCAAATCTAACGTGGTAGCTGATGCACTAAGCCGCAAACATGTTTCCATTCGAATGTTGGAAACGCTTACGTCCCAGTCCAGCATTCAGCGAGAGTTGATTCGTGAAGGAATTTAAGTATGGTTACAAGGCGTTCAAGGCCAATTATGTGTGATGGAATTAACTTCATCATTGATCAATGAAATCAAATCTAAACAATTAGATGACCCCTGATGATTCGATTACGTGATGAAGCGGACCAGGGAAAGGCCCCATGATTCGTAATGTATGATGATGGAGTCTTGAGATTCCAGAGTCGACTTTGCATCCCAGATGATGATGTTTTGAAACAGACAATCATGAAGGAAGCTCACAGTGCGCTCTATTCTATTCACTCGGGAACCAGTAAGATGTATAAGGATCTAAAACAGAATTTCTGGTAGGAAAACATGTAGAAGGACATAGCGGAATGTGTCTCGAAGTGTTTAACTTGTCAATAGGTTAAGATTGAACATCAGCGACCTACCGGAATGTTGAAGCCACTTCCGATTCCTGAATGGAAGTGGGAAGATATATCGATGGACTTTATCACCAATATGCCAAAGACCAAAACAAGGATGAATACGATTTGGGTGATAGCTGATCATCTAACCAAGTCGGCTCATTTTCTGGGCCTTAAGGATACTTGGGGACAAGAGAAGTTGGCAAGAGTGTTAATTGCGGAGATAGTCCGATTGCATGGTATGCCGAAGACCATTATTTCAGTTCGGGATGGTCGCTTTATGTCACACTTTTGGAAGGCGGTTCATAGATCCTTGGGAACCGAGCTGAACTTTAGCACAACTTATCATCCTCAAACCGATGTACAGTCCGAGAGGACTATTCAGACAGTAGAAGACATGTTGAGAGCTTGTGCCTTAGATTGGTCGACGGATTGGTAAATTCATCTACCGTTGACTGCATTCACCTACAACAATATTTGGCATGCTTCCATTAGGATGGCACCTTTTGAAGCATTATACGGAAGAAGATGCAGATCTCCCATGTGTTAGGACGATTCATCTGATTTAATTGGGACCGAACCAGAGTTGATGGTACAGACTCAAGAGAAGGTAGCTCTGATTCATGAAAGGTTGTTGAGTGTCCAGGTTCGGCAGAAATATTATGCAGATGTGCGCCGTCGCCCATTAGAATTTGGAATTGGGGATCACGTACTCCTGAAAGTTTCTCCTACCCGAGGAATTTTTCGTTTTGGGAGGAAAGGAAAGCTGATTCCAAGATATATCGGACCATTCGAGATTCTTGAAAGAGTTGGGGAGTTGACGTACAGGTTGGCCTTACCGCCATCGCTGAGTCATGTTCATAATGTGTTCCACATATCCCAATTACAGAAATATGTACTGGATCCCAGTCATGTCATCGATTATAGTGAGATCGAAGTAGCTCATGATGGCACATTCGAAGAGAAGCCAATCAAGATAATCGAGAGTCGAGTCAAGCAATTTAGGAATAAACTAATCTCCTTGGTTAAAGTTCAGTGGTCTCGGCATGGAGTCGAAGAAGCAATTTTGGAGACTAAAGATAGTATGAAGTCGAGATACCGGGAATTATTTTCGTCTTAAGTTTTGGGATGAAATTTATTTTTAGAGGGAGAGTATGTAATACCTGGATAATTATTGTGTCTTTTACATCATTGTATATGTTGTATTAATCCGATGGGATCGTGTCATCTATGCTGAGGGCGCTGGATCAGTTGTCCACCTCGTGTTGGTCCGATAGGATCATCTTGGGATCTATGCTGAGGGTGCTGGATCATTAGATGGGTTTTCCACCTCGATTTGGTCCGACGGGATCATTTTGGGAACTATGTTGATGGCGTTGGATCATTAGATTACCCTGTGTTGTGTTGATGGAATCATGTGGATTCGCATCATTGGATTCCGGTAGAGGAAGTCCGTGTTTTGTGTTTTGCTATGCATTGTTGTTGCATATCCGATTTTGTATAATTATGGTACTTGTACTAGCATCGTTTTGCTAACCCATGCGGGGTTGGACGTTTGTTTAATGTTCAGGTAGCCGAGGAGCGGGGAAGAAACCACAGTGTCGGCATGATGATGAAGGGGCACAGTGATGTTATCCGTCTGAATTATTTTGGTATTCTGGTTTTGTGTTAAGTACTCGAGTATGTGTGTTCTTTATAGTGATTTGAGAATTTTGTATTAAATGGGTTGTTTTGGATGATTAAACCGGTTACTAAATTACACAACTATTGGTGGTATTATTCGTATTGATTAGTATTTCTTTTAATTTAGCCTTGTAAATTCTTATATGAAGGGTTTACGGCACTGTAATTATTTCGAATATCTCGGGGTATTACAGAATATGGTATCGGAGCTAAGATTTATGGATATCTTGGTGGTTGGGTTTAGTTGGGTCTGTTTATGTCGTTTTATTTGTCGGTCGCTCATGATATCACTGTACATCCAGCGTCATCATTGTAATACCCATACTTTTTATTGACTGTTTGACCTTGTCGTTCTTGTTATTTTGTTGCTCTGTAAACTCTTGGTGATGTTGTTGATATTGTTACTGAGTTTCGTATCTTGTTTGGGTCACGATCGTGTCGTTTAGACCTCGCGGAAGTGTTCTGGGCCAGAGAAATAGCGTACGCTAGGCCTGGGCTAACGCACGCTAATTCTGTGTGAGTAGCGCACACTAGCTTTGTGCCGTAACACGCACTAAGGGACCAGTCAGGTCAGAACCAGTAACTTGGACTGCCCTCTGGAGTGGCGGTTAACACACACTAGGAGTTCGTTAGCGCACGCTATTCGTGGTTAGTAGCGTACGCTAACATCCGTCCGTAGCACACGCTAACGGGCTGGTCGGCAGAGGCAGTGAGGTTGTTAGGTTTTCTGGACTATCAGGTAACGTACGCTAGGCTTCGGCTAGCGCACGCTAAAGCTGTCGCATAACGCTCGCTAAGCCATAGCGGTAGTGCACGCTAAGGCTTGAGCAGGGCAGAGGACAGTAGGTTCTGGACTCCAGTACTGGACACCACTTTTTGGCTAGCACACGCTAGAGGAGGACGATTAGCGCACGCTAATGGGCCCGGCAAAAGCCACTGGACTACCCGGTGACCAAGCTAGCGCACGATAATGAAGGAAGCGTAGCGTGCGCTAGACTGGGCGGATAGATATTGGACAGTTGACTTCCATTTCGTCATTTTTCATCCTCTTCACTCATTTCCGACGGGAGCAGCTCGGGAGAGACGATTCTGGGCGATTGGAAGCGATTCTTCGTCAAACAACAACATATTTGGTTGGAGAACAAGGATTCCACAACATCTAATCCGTCCTAACGTCCAAATCAATGTAAAAATCCTTAGAACCCTATTTTTTGGGAATTTTGGGGTTTTTCCTAGATTCGTCCGATTTATTCGTTTTGAAGCTTGAGAACCTTGAAATTATGTTGTATCTATCCCGTATGGATGCTTTCCCTACGATTTTACGGATTGGATTGTGCCATTTTCGGACTTGTGAGGGTTTGGACGATTTTCCAACCTATAGTGGTTTACCCGTATATTTTCATGAATCGTAGACTGGTTTCGGGAGTTTCTTCGTGTAATTTGAGTATGGATAATTGATTATCATATTCCTTGCGAATCATTTAGGTGCTAGAAGCGCGTTCTTGGACCTACCGAACGCATACCCTTTTTCCATTCAATTTCTCGATGTCTCAAAGGCAAGTATATATTTATGATTATACATTATCGACTATGAAAGTAAGATATATTAATGACATGATTATTTATATCTACTCTGGGGCGGGCCGACGGGTCCCCTGAGGGTTTCGTAGCCTCTTGGTGCGATTCCATGGATGATATGAATGAACCACTCTGGGATGGACCGACGAGTCCTCTGAGGGTTTCGTAGCCTCTGGTGCAGTTCCACGGTATTCATATATGTATTGATGTGATGCTATGAGATTTAGTTAGTCCGGAATACTAGTCTTGAATTGATGAATTTACGGTTACATTTACTTTATTGTCGAGGAGTATTGTGTTTCATACTTGATATACTTGCACTTGCTATTCGACGACTAACCCCTTTATGGGGGAAATAATTTTTATATATTTCAGGTTCCAGGAGAGCGGATAGGAAGGTATCGGGTCGGCATGAAGATGGTGGGAAAGTGTGATACTGTGTCTTTCCTCTGGTTATGTTTTGAGTTTCCCATTCAGTGTTGTTGTACTGGAATGGTTATTGAATACTTGAGTATTGTTTTCCTTTTTCCTTGATGTTCTGGCCTGTGTTTGGCGAGGTGTCGAATTGTGTTGTGATGTCTTTGGATACATTGGATATGTTTTGAGTACCTTTTGTATTGTTCTTCATTCCATTGTATGTAGACCTTCTCGGTCAAAATTTATAGTTCCGTGTATGTTTAGCCTTGTGGGTCCCATGGTGGGGCTTACGTCGCTGTAATATTACCTGAATAACTTGGGGGTGTTACAGAATATGGTATCGGAGCTTAGGTCTATGGATACCTAGGCTATCGGTCTTTTGGGTCGATCGAGTCGTCATTGGCCCACAGTATCACTACTTTGCCATCATCACAGTGCAACCGGTACTTGTAAGACCTTTTACTCTTCTGGTGTTTCCTTATTCGTTTTGCTTTTATTTTTGGTATTCTTGAGAATCGGTCACTTCGATGACGCACGATTGAATTGTACTTACGTGCCTTGTGTGTTCTTCAGTATGTCAGCTGGTAGGGGACGAGGCCGTGGTCGTGGCCGTGGACGTGGACGAGGACGAGGCGCGGCCGTTTCCCTCAGTTCTGTTGCGCAGTCGACCAACCCCAGTTTGTCGAACTCGGTGCATCCTGACACCGAAAGTCAGCATGACCAGTCGAATGGCCAGGGGAACAGCGCGGACGTTGGAGTTGCGAATGTACTTCAACAATTGGCTACCCAGATGACCATTTTAGCCAAAACTATTCAGCTGAATAATCCAAACCCGAATACGGATGCCTTGCTTCAAAATGTAATCCGTATGCACCCTCCACAGTTTGGCGGTGCCACAGACCCGTTAGGTTGGGAAGATTGGATAGCGGAATTGGAAAAGATTTTCGAGGCGGTTGATTGCCCCGAAGTGAGGAAAGTACCGATTGCTTAGTATTTCCTTACCAAGGAGGCCGCTACGTGGTGGAAGGTCATCAAGCCACAGGATCGTGTTGCCACGTGGGATGAATTTAAAGAGCTGTTCGAGGCCGAGTTTTGTCCTTGGCCGGTTAGAGAAAGCCGAATCCGAGCCTTTTTCGAGGCTAAACCACAGGATATTCCCGTTTTGTAGGCAATCGTGGAATACAACCAGCAATTGATCCACGTGAAGGATCAAGTGCGTAACGAGTGTGATAAGATCCGTTACTTTGATATGCGGATGAATATGGACTTACGGCGGTACATGGCCAGATTTGCTTGTACCACCCTAAAGGAATATCAGGATAGAGCTTTAGCCCATGATATGTTAAGCCCCGACAACGATACCATTTAAGAATCGAAGAAGCAGAAGGTCGCCGGAAATTTTTCTGGCTCTAAGAGTGGCAACTTTCATAGGTCACAGACGACTAACCGTTCTGCCGGGCAGTCTTCACGTTATAAGAAGGGAAAGAAGGGTTACCGTTCTACTCTGGGTACCACAAATCGCACGGTGACTTGCTACAATTGTGGTCGTCCAGGCCACGTTAATTTGGAATGCAATTTTCCGCTGTTGAAGTGTCACATGTGCGGACAGTTGGGACATAGAGCGGCTTATTGTTCCGAGCCGAATCAGACTTTGGACACTCGGGCTTCTGCCCCAGCACCACTTGACCAAGGCATAAATCAGCGGCAATCTTTTGGTCAACCTCAGCAGAATTTTGGCAGGGGCCGAGGACGGGGTCAGAATGCTGGAGGGGGAAACTCTAGTGTCGGTTCGGTACAACCATGGGTTTATGAGATGCGTCGAACAGACGAACCCGATGCGGTGGTGGCTTCAGGTACCATTCATATTTTATCTCATCCAGTTCGTGTGCTTTTTGATACGGGTGCTACACATTCTTTTATTTCTTTGGAGTGTGTACGCCGTTTGAATATAACTTGTATGACTGCTTGTGATCCCTTCATTGTGAAACTACCTAGCGGGGATATAATTGTGGGAAACCGGGAGATTAAAGATTTTTCGGTGATTATATCTGGTATGGAATGGTTATCGAATCTGATTGTAGTTGATATGGTAGGTGAGGACGTGATCCTCAGCGAGGATTGGCTTGATAGTCATCAAGCGATTATGAATTACCGTACTAAGGTTATCACCATGATGACTAAATACGGATCAGAGTACTCAATTTTGGGATGTAAGTCGGGCCAATCCAAGTTACTTATCAGCGCCATGAAGGCCGTAAAACTTTTGAATAAAGGTTGTACGAGCTATTGGTGTTATGCCTTGAAACCAGAAGGGAACGAAGTCGATTTCTCTTCGATTCCGGTTTTTAATGAGTATTCCGATGTTTTTCTGGACGATCTCCCGGGATTACCGCCAGATCGGGAGATAGAATTTTCAGTGGACTTAGAGCCAGAAGCGGATCCGATTTCTAAAGCACCTTATCAGATGGCACCTTCCGAGATGCAAGAGTTGAAGAATCAATTGGGAGAACTCCTATAGAGGGTACATTAGACGGAGCGCTTCGCCTTGGGGCGCACCTGTCCTATTTGTGAGAAAGAAAGATGGTTCACTACATTTGTGCATCAACTACCATGAGCTAAACAAAGTGACCATCAAGAACAAGTATCCTTTGCCTCGTATAGACGATTTATTTGATCAATTACAAGGGGCTGCAGTTTTCTCAAAAATTCATTTAAGATCAGGGTATTATCAACTCAGGGTGAGAGAATCCGACATTCCAAAGACGGCATTTCGGACGAGATATGGGCATTATGAATTTGTAGTTATGCCTTTTGGATTGACTAATGCGCCGGCAGTATTCATGCAGTTAATGAATAAAATTTTCATCGAGTATCTCGACAGGTGTGTAGTCGTCTTTATTGATGACATTTTGATCTATTCTCGAGATAAAGAGGATCATGCCCGACAATTGCGGTTGGTACTAGATATTTTGAGAAGCGAGCACCTCTATGCAAAATTCTTGAAATGTGAATTCTGGTTAGAAGAAGTTATGTTTCTCGGCCATGTGATTTGGGCCGAAGGGGTTCGTGTAGACCCACAGAAGATTGAGGCAGTGCTAGATTGGGCACCGCCTAAAAATGTTAAGGAAGTCCGTAGCTTTTTGGGCCTTGCTGGGTATTACCGTCGGTTTGTCGAGGGATTCTCAAAACTCGCTCGGCCGCTTATGAAATTACTCTAGAATATCGAAAAGTTTGTTTGTATGGATGAGAGACAATAGAGCTTCGATGAACTGAAGAGACGTTTGACTTCAGTGCCGATTTTAACTTTATCACATGGTAGTGAGGGCTTTGCAGTGTATAGTAACGCTTTGGGTCGAGGTCTTGGCTGTGTACTTATGCAACATGATAAGATGATAGCTTTTGCTTCACGTCAACACGATTTGATGTTGGCCGCAATTGTCTTCGCACTCAAGATTTGGCGGCATTATTTGTATGGTTCTCCGTGTCGGATTTATACCGATCACAAGAGCCTGAAGTATATTTTCAGTCAGAAGGAGATGAATATGAGATAGAGATGTTGGTTAGAGTTGATAAAGGATTACGATTTGAAAATTCTTTACCACCTCGAAAAAGCCAATGTCGTCGCGGATGCTTTGAGCCACAAATCGGAAACTTTTCAAATGCTCGAGGTTCTTACATCACAGACGAAAATTCGTCAGGATTTAATGGAGCAAGGGATAGAAGTTTGGCTTCATCGAGTAGAGGGACAGTTGTGTACTCTCGAAATTACTTCGTCCTTGGTTGACGACATCAAAGGGAAGCAGTGGAGTGACCCGATGATTTCTCAACTGAAGGAAGATGTAATTAAAGGAAAAGCTCCTAGCTTTATGGTTCACGAGGATAGTATTCTGAGATTTCAGGGCAGGCTTTGTGTTCCGAATGATCTAGAGTTGAGGCAGAGAATTCTCCGAGAATCCCATGCTACGCCTTACTCAATCCACCCCGGGACGAGTAAGATATATAAGGACTTGAAACGAAATTTTTGGTGGAACAACATAAAGAAGGATGTCACGGAATTTGTACTGCGCTGCCCGACGTGTCAACAAGTCAATATCGAACATCAACGACCAGCGGGGTTGTTGAAACCGCTTCCCATTCCCGAGTGGAAGTGGGAAGACATCTCTATGGATTTCATCACTGGCATGTCGAGAACTCGGGCCGGAATGAATATGATTTGGGTAATTGTCGATCGGTTGACCAAGTCCGCACACTTCTTGAGTATTAAGGATACTTGGGGACCGGATAGATTGCCTCGAACTTTCATAGCTAAGATCGTAAGATTGCACGGTGCCCCCAAGAACATTGTTTCTGATCGAGATGGCCGTTTCGTATAGCATTTTTTGCAGGCCGTTCATCAGGCTTTGGGTACTGAGTTGAGATTGAGCACTTCCTTTCATCCTCAGTCGGACGGTCAGACAGAGAGGACGATTCAGATGTTGGAAGATATGTTGCGGGCTTGTGCCTTAGACTGGAGTAATAATTGGGAGCTTCACTTGCCGTTGATCGAGTTTGCTTACAATAATAGTTGGCATGCGTCGATCAAAATAGCACCATTCGAGGAACTTTATGATAGGTGATGTAGGTCGCCATTATGTTGGGACGAGGCTTCTGAGCTAATTAGAACGGAACTGGATATGTTGATGGAGACTAAGGAAAAGATTTCTATCATCCGGGACCGATTGCTGACTGCCCAGAGTCGTCAGAAATCTTATGCTGATACTCATCATCGACCCTTGGAGTTCGAAGTAGGGGATCATGTCTTACTCAAGGTGTCGCCGACCAGAGGTATTCGAAGGATGGAGACCAGAAAGCTCATGGAAAGTGATCAAAGTCATGAAAGCGATTAAATTGCTGAAACAGGGTTGTGCCGGGATTTGGTGTTATGCCATGAAGAAGGAAGAAGGAGTAAAGCTCTCATCTATTCTAGTTGTGAACGAATTCTCAGATGTATTCCCTGACGAACTACCTGGATTACCTCCGCGTAGAGCTGTAGAATTTAATATTGAATTGGAACCAAGAGCCGCACCTCTTTCCGGAGCACCATACCATATGGCGCCAATAGAGATGTATTAGTTAATGAAACATCTTGAAGAATTGTTGCAAAAGGGTTACATTCAACCTAGTATTTCTCCTTCGGGTACGCCGTTCTTTTTGTTCGAAAGAAATACGGATCACTCTGATTGTGTATAGATTACAGAGAGCTAAACAAGGTGACAACCAAGAATAAATATCCATTGCCTCAGATTGATGATTTGTTTGATCAATTGCAGGGAGCGACAGTATTCTCAAAGATCGATTTGAGATCAGGATACCATCAGTTGAGGATTAAGGAATCTGATATACCAAAGTCCTCATTCAGATCTCGATATGGGCACTATGAGTTTATAGTAATGCCATTTGGTCTTACTAATGCTCCTGCTGTGTTTATGCAATTGATGAATCGAGTATTCTTAGAATACTTAGATAAATTTGTGGTCGTTTTCATTGACGACATCTTGATTTATTCAAAGAATCCAGAAGAGCATGCAGAACATTTGCATATTGTTTTGAATATTTTGAGAAATGAATAGCTTTATGCAAAACTTTCCAAATGTGAGTTATGGCTTAAGGAAGTAATGTTCCTTGCGCACGTGATATCATCCAATGGAGTCAAGTAGACCAGAAGAAAGTCGAGGCAATCTTGGAGTGGGAATCTCTTAATAACGTGAAGGAAGTCTGAAGTTTTATAGGACTTGATGGGTATTGTCGTCGTTATGTGGAAGGATTTTCCAAAATCACGCGTCCGCTTACTCAATTGCTTCATAAGACTAAGAAATTTGTGTGGAACGAGAAATGTCAGATTAGTTTTGATGAACTCAAGAGGAGACTGACAACGGCACCAATATTAGCACTACCAGACGGAACTGAAGGGTTCATAGTTTACAGCGATGCTTTAAATCAGGGTCTGGATTGCGTGTTGATGTAGAAGGATAGGGTGATTGCTTATGCTTCTCGATAGTTGAAACCATATGAGGTTAACTACCCAACACATGATTTAGAGATATCAGCTGTTGTCTTTGATCTGAAAATCTAGCGACATTATTTGTACGGGACTCACGGTCAGATCTTCACAGATCATAAGAGTCTCAAATATATTTTCAGTCAGAAGGAATTAAACATGAGACAGAGGAGATGGCTAGAATTGATTAAAGATTATTACCTGGAAATTCTTTATCACCCAGGCAAAGCTAACGTGGTAGCTGATGCACTAAGCCGCAAACATGTTTCCATTCGAATGTTGGAAACGCTTATGTCCCAGTCGAGCATTCAGCGAGAGTTGATTCATGAAGGAATTTAAGTATGGTTACAAGGCATTCAAGGGAAATTATGTGTGATGGAATTAACTTCATCATTGATCAATGAAATCAAATCTAAACAATTAGATGACCCCTGATGATTCGATTACGTGATGAAGCGGACAAGGGAAAGGCCCCATGATTCGTAATGTATGATGATGGAGTCTTGAGATTCCAGAGTCGACTTTGTATCCCAGATGATGATGTTTTGAAACAGACAATCATGAAGGAAGCTCACAGTGCGCTCTATTCTATTCACTCGGGAACCAGTAAGATGTATAAGGATCTAAAACAGAATTTCTGGTAGGAAAACATGTAGAAGGACATAGAGGAATGCGTCTCGAAGTGTTTACCTTGTCAATAGTTTAAGATTTAACATCAGCGACCTGTCGAAATGTTGAAGCCACTTCCGATTCCTGAATGGAAGTGGGAAGATATATCGATGGACTTTATCACCAATATACCAAAGACCAAAACAAGGATGAATACGATTTGGGTGATAGTTGATCATCTAACCAAGTCAGCTCATTTTCTGGGCCTTAAGGATACTTGGGGACCAGAGAAGTTGGCAAGAGTGTTTATTGCGGAGATAGTCCGATTGCATGGTACACCGAAGACCATTATTTCAGATCGGGATGGTCGCTTTATGTCACACTCTTGGAAGGCGGTTCATAGATCCTTGGGAACCGAGCTGAACTTTAGCACAACTTATCATCCTCAAACCTATGGACAGTCTGGGAGGACTATTCAGACAGTAGAAGACATGTTGAGAGCTTGTGCCTTAGATTAGTCGACGGATTGGTAAATTCATCTACCGTTGACTGAATTCACCTACAACAATAGTTGGCATGCTTCCATTAGGATGGCACCTTTTTAAGCATTATACGGAAGAAGATGCAGATCTCCCCTGTGTTGGGATGATTTGTCTGATTTAATTGGGACCGAACCAGATTTGATGGTACAGACTCAAGAAAAGGTAGCTCTGATTCATGAAAGGTTGTTGACTGTCCAGAGTCGGCAGTAATCTTATGCAGACGTGCGTCTTCGCCCATTAGAATTTGGAATTGGGGATCACGTACTCGTGAAAGTTTCTCCTACCTGAGGAATTTTTCGTTTTGGGAGGAAAGGAAAGCTGAGTCCAAAATATATCGGACCATTCGAGATTCTTGAAAGAGTTGGGGAGTTGGCATACAGGTTGGCCTTACCGCCATCGCTGAGTCATGTTCATAATGTGTTCCACATATCCCAATTACAGAAATATGTACTGGATCCCAGCCATGTCATCGATTTTGGTGAGATCGAAGCAGCTCATGATGGCACGTTCGAAGAGAAGCCAATCAAGATACTCTAGAGTCGAGTCCAGTAATTGAGGAATAAACCAATCTCCTTGGTTAAAGTTTAGTGGTCTCGTCATGGAGTCGAAGAAGCAACTTGGGAGACTAAAGATAGTATGAAGTTGAGATACCCAGAATTATTTTCGTCTTAAGTTTCGGGACGAAACTTATTTTTAGAGGGAGAGTATGTAATACACGGATAATTATTGTGTCTTTTAAATTATTATATATGTTGTATTAATCCGATGGGATCGTGTGATCTATGCTGAGGGAACTGGATCAGTTTTCCACCTCGTGTTGGTCCGACGGGATCATCTTGGGATCTATGCTGAGGGCGCTGGATCATTGGACGGGTTTTCCACCTCGTGTTGGTCCGACGGGATCATCTTGGGATCTATGCTGAGGGCGCTGGATCATTGGATTACCCTGTGTTGTGTTTATGGAAATCATGTGGATTCGCATCGTTGAATTCTGGTAGAGGAAGTCCGTCTTTTGTGTTTTGCTATGCATTGTTGTTGCATATCCGATTTTGTATAATTATGGTACTTATACTAGCATCGTTCTGATAAACCCTGCGGGGTGGACATTTGTTTAATGTTCAGGTAGCCGAGGAGTGGGGAAACAACCATGGTGTCGGCATGATGACAAAGGGGCACAGTGATGTTACCCGTCTGAATTATTTTGGTATTCTGGTTTTGTGTTAAGTACTCGAGTACGTGTGTTCTTTATGGTGATTTGAGAATTTTGTATTAAATGGGTTGTTTTGGATGATTAAACCGGTTACTAAATTACACAACTATTGGTGGTATTATTCATATTGATTAGTATTTCTTTTAATTTAGCCTTGTAAATTCTTATATAAAGGGTTTACGGCACTGTAATTATTCCGAATATCTCGGGGTGTTACAGAATATGGTATCGGAGCTAAGATTTATGGATATATTGGTAGTTGGGTTTAGTTGGGTCTGTTTATGTTGTTTTATTTGTAGGTCGCTCATGACATCACTGTACATCCAGCGTCATCATGTGAACCGTGGTTGTCAGTTTCTTAATCTCAAATACTATTATTTTAATTATTGCGCATTTTGTGGATATTGACAAAATTTTAGGAGATTTTGCTCTGGGTATTGAGTATTTGTGTTACAGTATGTTGAGAGGAGGACGTGGATGCAGACGCGGTCGTGGACGTGGATGTGGTAATGCTAGATGGGAAGATTCATCGTCTGTCCCGGATTCGTTGGCTAATCAAGATGATTTCAGTTCTGGCGAACAACAGGAATCAGTTAATAATGACCGAGCACGAACTGTGGAGGCATATGCAAATCCTGACATGCCTGAAGTGCTCCAGCAAGTGGTCACTCAGATGACCCAATTTTCTCAGGTGGTTGACCGCACGCAAATGACGATGGGCCAACAGTGTGACGAAGAAAATCGAGGGGACAAGTGGCTTTCAGAAGTGGTCAAATTACACCCACCAAAATTTGACGGTTCTTCAGAGATGCCTACATGTGACCACTGGCTAAAAGAACTGGAGAAGGTATTTGTCGGAATTAATTGTCCCAATGACCGAAAAGTTCCGATCGCTCAGTATTTTCTGACTGGAAAGCTTTTGACTGGTGGGAAGCCATTCGACCTGACGATCATAATGCTGACTGCAGAATTCAAATTAATGATGGAAGCACAATATTGTCCTCGTCCAGTTAGAGAGGCTAGAGTCCCAGAGTTTTTCTCACCACAAAATCTGGAGGCATCTGTGATAGATATGATTAAGACTTTTAATCACCAGCTGACCTTTGTGCGACATCTGGTCAGTACCGATGCAGAAAAGATTTTTTTACTTCGACATGAGAATGAAGCCGGAGATCCAACGATATATGTCGGGATTCGAATGTACTTCTCTCCGACAGTATCAGGATAAAGCCCTAGCTTATGAGATGAAAGAGACAGAAGTGGAGAAATTTGCGTAATTGAAGAAGCAGAGAATGTCTGGCAACTTTACTGAGAGCAAGAGTAGTGGGACTTTCAAGGGCCAGTCCTCATTCCATTCATCCAAGAGGCCTCCATATCCTTCCTGAGGTGGAAAGAAGTTCGGAACGGAATCGATGGTTATAGATGCAACGAAGAAGTGTTATAACTGTGGACAACCAGTACATGTTCGGCGTGATTGCTCCGCTCCTTCTGTGACCTGTTTTGAATGTGGGCAAGAAGGGCATCGTGCGACATTTTGTGAGAATGTGACTAGATCATTTAGAGCTCGTACTTCAGTGCAAGTTCCGAAAGAGACGAGTGTGAACCTGACACAGCAGAGTGGTCTACAATAGCAGAATCTTGGAAAAAGATAATCATCGAGTGCTGGGTCTGTTCCTCCGCGCCTTTATGAGATGAGGAGGTCAAATGATCAGAACACTGCTGTTGCATCAGGTATGATTCAAATTCTTTTGCAACTAGTTAGTGTCTTATTCGATTCAAGAGCTACACATTCTTTCATATCACAGAACTGTGTTAATTATTTGAAAATCTCGTGTTTGCATGATTATGAACCTTATGTTGTGAGTCTGCCGAGTGGAGAGAGAATTGTGGGAAATCTAGAAGCTAGAAATTTTCCTGTGTTGATAGGAGGGAGGAATTGGCCATCAAATCTTATTGTGGTCGATATCCATGGTGACGATTTGATTCTTGGATACGATTGGCTCAATCATTATGGGGATATTTTGAATTATCGGAAGAGAGTTATCTCGATTATTGCTGATGACGGATCTGAACATTTATTCGAAGTATGGAGACCAGGAAGCTCATGGAAAGTGATCAAAGTCATGAAAGCGATTAAATTGCTGAAACAGGGTTGTGCCGGATTTTGGTGTTATGCCATGAAGAAGGAAGAAGGAGTAAAGCTCTCATCTATTCCAGTTGTGAACGAATTCTCAGATGTATTCCCTGACGAACTACCTGGATTACCTCCGCGTAGAGCTGTAGAATTTAATATTGAATTGGAACCAAGAGCCGCACCTCTTTCCGGAGCACCATACCATATGGCGCCAATAGAGATGTATTAGTTAATGAAACATCTTGAAGAATTGTTGCAAAAGGGTTACATTCAACCTAGTGTTTCTCCTTCGGGTGCGCCGTTCTTTTTGTTCGAAAGAAAGACGGATCACTCCGATTGTATATAGATTACATGGAGCTAAACAAGGTGACAAGCAAGAATAAATATCCATTGCCTCAGATTGATGATTTGTTTGATCAATTGCAGGGAGCAACAGTGTTCTCAAAGATCGATTTGAGATCAGGATACCATCAGTTGAATATTAAGGAATCTGATATACCGAAGTCCGCATTCAGATCTCGATATGGGCACTATGAGTTTATAGTAATGCCATTTGATCTTACTAATGCTCCTGCTGTGTTTATGCAATTGATGAATCGAGTATTGTTAGAATACTTAGATAAATTTGTGGTCATTTTCATTGACGACATCTTGATTTATTCAAAGAATCCAGAAGAGCATGTAGAACATTTGCATATTGTTTTGAATATTTTGAGAAATGAATAGCTTTATGCAAAACTTTCCAAATGTGAGTTCTGGCTTAAGGAAGTAATGTTCCTTGCACACGTGATATCATCCAATGGAGTCCAAGTAGACCAGAAGAAAGTTGAGGCAATCTTGGACTGGGAATCTCCTAATAACGTGAAGGAAGTCCGAAGTTTCTTAGGACTTGATGGGTATTATCGTCATTATGTGGAAGGATTTTCCAAAATCACGCGTCCGCTTACTCAATTGCTACATAAGACTAAGAAATTCGTGTGGAACGAGAAATGTCAGATTAGTTTTGATGAACTCAAGAGGAGACTGACAACGGCACCAATATTAGCACTACCAGATGGAACTGAAGGGTTCATAGTTTACAGCGATGCTTTAAATCAGGGTATGGGTTGCGTGTTGATGTAGAAGGATAGGGTGATTGCTTATGCTTCTCGATAGTTGAAACCATATAAGGTTAAATACCCGGAACATGATTTATAGATATCAGCCGTTGTCTTTGATCTGAAAATCTAGCGACATTATTTGTACGGGACTCACTGTCAGATCTTCACAGATCATAAGAGTCTCAAATATATTTTCAGTCAGAAGGAATTAAACATGAGACAGAGGAGATGGCTGGAATTGATTAAAGATTATGACCTGGAAATTCTTTATCACCCAGGCAAAGCTAACATGGTAGCTGATGTACTAAGCCGCAAACATGTTTCTATTTGAATGTTGGAAACGCTTACGTCCCAGTCCAGCATTCAGCGAGAGTTGATTCGTGAAGGAATTGAAGTATGGTTACAAGGCGTTCAAGGGCAATTATGTGTGATGGAATTAACTTTATCATTGATCAATGAAATCAAATCTAAACTATTAGATGACCCCTGATGATTCATTTACGTGATGAAGCGGACAAGGTAAAGGCCCCGTGATTCGTAATGTATGATGATGGAGTCTTGAGATTCTAGAGTCGACTTTGCATCCGAGATGATGATGCTTTGAAGCAGACAATCATGAAAGAATCTAAAACATAATTTCTGGTAGGGAAACATGAAGAAGGACATAGCGGAATGCATCTCGAAGTGTTTAACTTGTCAATAGGTTAAGATTGAACATTAGCGACCTACCGGAATGTTGAATCCACTTCTGATTCATGAATGGAAGTGGGAAGATGTATCGATGGACTTTATCACCAATATGCCAAAGACCAGAATGAGGATGAATACGATTTGGGTGATAGTTGATCGTCTAACCAAGTCGGCTCATTTTCTGGGCCTTAAGGATACTTGGGGACCAGAGAAATTGGCAAGAGTGTTTATTGCGGAGATAGTCCGATTGCATGGTACGCCGAAGACCATTATTTCAGATCGGGATGGTCGCTTTATGTCACACTTTTGGAAGGCGGTTCATAGATTCTTGGCAACCGAGCTGAACTTTAGCACAACTTATCATCCTCAAACCTATGGACAGTCTGGGAGGACTATTCAGACAGTAGAAGACATGTTGAGAGCTTGTGCCTTAGATTAGTCGACGGATTGGTAAATTCATCCACCGTTGACTGAATTCACCTACAACAATAGTTGGCATGCTTCCATTAGGATGGCACCTTTTGAAGCATTATACAGAAGAAGATGCAGATCTCCCCTGTGTTGGGATGAGTCGCATGATTTAATTGGGACCGAACCAGAGTTGATGGTACACACTCAAGAAAAGGTAGCTCTGATTCATGAAAGGTTGTTGACTGTCCAGAGTCGGTAGAAATCTTATGCAGACGTGTGTCGTCGTCCATTACAATTTGGAATTGGGGATCACGTACTCGTGAATGTTTTTCCTACCCGAGGAATTTTTTGTTTTGGGAGGAAAGGAAAGCTGATTCCAAAATATATCGGACCATTCGAGATTCTTGAAAGAGTTGGGGAGTTGGCGTACAGGTTGCCCTTACAGCCATC
The DNA here is from genome assembly GCA_033398695.1 of Orobanche coerulescens. Lineage (NCBI taxonomy): Eukaryota > Viridiplantae > Streptophyta > Magnoliopsida > Lamiales > Orobanchaceae > Orobanche > Orobanche coerulescens. The sequence goes on from CM065810.1 coordinate 69,681,404, forward strand.
GCTGAGTCATGTTCATAATGTGTTCCACATATCCCAATTACAGAAATATATACCGGATCCCAGTCATGTCATCGATTTTGGTGAGATCGAAGTAGCTCATGATGGCACGATCGAAGAGAAGCCAATCAAGATACTCGAGAGGTGAGTCAAGCAATTTAGGAATAAAGCAATCTACTTGGTTAAAGTTCAGTGGTCTAGGCATGGAGTCGAGAAGCAACTTGGGAGACTAAAGATAGTATGAAGTCGAGATACCCAGAATTATTTTCGTCTTAAGTTTCGGGACAAAACTTATTTTTAGAGGGAGAGTATAATTATTGTGTCTTTTACATGTATTCGAAACTTGTAGCATTTGATTTCCCGTATTTGTATTCCTACGTTCATGAGTTTCCAATACATGCATGCATGCATCTGCACGTCATAACGTATGCTAGCTGTTGAGCATAACATACGTTAAGAGCTACAGATAACGTATGTTATAGTCGAAGCATAGCGTACGTAAGCAGCAGTCAAAGACAGATCATTTAAGGTCGGCGCGTGGAGCCAGGAGGAGATTGTGTCGGATTTTTCCCACATGAACCTGGACAGCTTTTTGATAAAGAAAGTCAATGATGCATAGCGTACATTAAAGGAGTATAATAACGTACGCTACAAAGAGTATATGACGTACGTAAAGGTGATGGTTAACGTACGTTAAGGAAGTCAGAAAATGAGGCAGTGAGCTACTGATGAATGTTAACGTACGTAAGGATTTGTACATAATGTACGTTAAGGCTATAGCATACGTAATACCTTGTGGCTAACGTACGTAAAATCAGGCTCTTATAAATAAGACACCAACCCATTTCATTTCACACCTTGTCTTCTTCGCTCCTTGTCCGAGTTCTATGAGTCCAGGGAGCTTCTCCCACAATATAACCTTTGATTTAGCCTCTCTACTAGGTGGTTGAAGTTTTGCAAGCATCTTGGATCCGTGTTCAAGCCCCGGTGTTGAATTCCGACGAGTGTTTCATTGTTTCCTTCCATAGTAAGGTTTGTGATACTTTAACCGCCTGGAATTCATCTTCATATGAATGGTCATGAGTGGATTACAGAGGTTATTGAGCTTGTTATGAACTTTAGGAATCGAACAACATGTTTTGGAGAATTGAATTGGATGAACTTAGGGTTTATTCCTTGTAGAAGAGGATGATGATCATGTTGAACCTAGTAACGAGTTTTATGTGATGATTATAGTGTTCTTCAAGATAATTCTGAAATCATGTTGCATTGGATTGATGATGGGTATGGTTAGGATCCTTCTAGGATGAACTATCATGAGGTATAATTGAAGAATTCAATTGAAAGATGTGTTTATACTGGATTGAAACATTATGAGATTATTATTCGGATAAGAATTGTAGTGATGATTCGACCGGTATAGCTTGGGGCAGATTAGTGTGTTTATCATAATCGGATAGATTATGTATTTTCATGTTCGTATAATGTTTAGAATCGATTATCCGGAACCGTTAGTTATATTGGTGTTATTGTATAATTAAGGTTCGGATATTGTGAATTGATCGAGTGAGAGTTCTTCGAGTGGGTTGAAAGTTATTGGAAGTATCGATCCTTGTCGTCATTTATGAGGCAAGTATCTTAATTTGTTTTTGATTTAATATTGATGATTTTGAACATGCATATTGTCATTCATGTTGTTGAATATTAGGTCGTCCAAGTTGATTTATCATAATGTCGTTCTTGTTATTGATTCATATGTCGTTCATGTTGTTGAACATATTGATTTGCATATGTGTAAGCATAGTTGTATTATATATGTTGTATTGATCCGATGGGATCGTGTGATCTATGCTGAGGGCACTGGATCAGTTTTCCACCTCGTGTTGGTCCGACGGGATCATCTTGGGATCTATGCTGAGGGCGCTGGATCATTGGATTACCCTGTGTTGTGTTTATGGAAATCATGTGGATTCGCATCGTTGAATTCCGGTAGAGGAAGTCCATCTTTTATGTTTTGCTATGCATTGTTGTTGCATATCCGATTTTGTATAATTATGGTACTTGTACTAGCATCGTTCTGATAAACCCTGCGGGGTGGACATTTTTTTAATGTTCAGGTAGCCGAGGAGTGGGGAAACAACCACGGTGTCGGCATGATGACAAAGGGGCACAGTGATGTTACCCGTCTGAATTATTTTGGTATTTTGGTTTTGTGTTAAGTACTCGAGTACCTGTGTTCTTTATGGTGATTTGAGAATTTTGTATTAAATGGGTTGTTTTGGATGATTAAACCGGTTACTAAATTACACAACTATTGGTGGTATTATTCGTATTGATCAGTATTTCTTTTACTTTAACCTTGTAAATTCTTATATAAAGGGTTTATGGCGCTGTAATTATTCCGAATATCTCGGGGTGTTAAAATTTCCGTGTAGATACTTCTGTGACCCTTGGTCACGACCTTATGGTTTATGTGCTAAAAGAGAAAGACAATATCGGCTATACTGTGAATTATCATCTATATATTTATGTGGTACGGTGTTATCGAATAGTGAATTTTGTCGTGAAATGCTGCTATTCATTATCATTATCTGATCCCGATTTGTCGGGCACGATTCATCATGTCAGGTAAATTTGTTGAATATATGCAGGACATTCCCGAGGGTTCCGATCAGGCTTGAACGATGTTGGAATAAAGTTCTGCTACCACATGTTTTAATTAAATTTCTAAAAGCTCTGTTTATGTAATAATCGTGTTTTGAATTATGTTTTCTTTCAAGTTATCCCGTTTCATGTTATGTAACCGTGGACTCACCCGTTTTATAATGCCTTATTTAAAATATCAATTTCCAAAAATAGCCTTATGGGTCCCACACGGGATTCACGGCACTGTAATGCCCCGGTAAATTTTGGGAGTGTTACAGAAAATGGTATCCAAGAACCCAGTTCCTGTTGAAAAAGATTTTGCCAAAATTTCTTTTTATTTCCAAAAATATTATCCAAAGTCCAACACCCCAAGCGACCGTAACTCTTCAAGGGAACACAAAGTAAGTAGAGTATGTGTTTTCTAATTGGGTGCAATGTTTAATTTGCACGAGATAATTGTGTGTTGAGTTGGCCCTTAGATTAATATTGTCTGTAATGGCACGCCGTGGATCTAGGAGGATAGTAAATGATGTTGCGGGTTCCGCCGTGAACCAGAACGAGGACAGGCACGCTGCCGAGACCGTTCCAGCTGGGAACCAGCCGTCACCGATTAATCTAAACGATCAGGAGGTGGAACGCCATAATAACAATCCTGGAGGCATGGACCCAACTTTCATTCAACCCTCGCCCAGGCTATTGCCATGGGTATCGCCCAAGTCAACCAAACAGAATGGATACCGGTCATCAACGTGGAGGAAAATACAGGGAGAGATCGATGGCTGGGTGAGATGCTGAAAGATAGGCCGCCATTGTTTGACGGTGTAGGAGAGAAACACGTGGACGACTGGATTTCCGAAATGGAGACCGCCTTCGATGCGATCGGCTGTCCAGAAAACCGAAAGCAATATTTATGTAATAATCGTGTTTTAAATTATATTTTCTTTCAAGACATCACGTTTCATGTTATGTAACCGTAGAATCACCCATTTTATAATGCCTTATTTATAATATTAATTTCCTAAAATAGCCTTGTGGGTCCCATACGGGATTCACAGCACTGTAATGCGCCGGTAAATTTTGGGGGTGTTACACCCAACTTCTTGAACATGGATTAGCTTCCTCATTTTGCTAAAGGTCCCATGTGCAAGCAGATTTACTCTAGCCTCCATAGGGCCTCTCTTGAACTTAGAATCAGACTTTCAGTTGTGTTCCTCAATTCTGAGTCGCGCAACCAAGTCCTCTAAGCTGATTTCATTTCGTTTGTATTTCAAGTAATTGTTGAAGTCCTTCCAACTAGGAGGCAACTTCTCAATAACGTTCCCACAATAAATGGTTCAGGAAGAATCATTCCCTTGGCATTGATTTCATGCACAATCAGTTGAAATTATTAGACTTGTTCGATATTATTTTGAAGTCCGTTATCTGAAAGTCCAGGCAGCGTCCGATCACAAACTTCTTGTCTCCGGCATCATCGGTTTTTTACTTTTTCTCCAAAGAATTCAAGATCTCTTTGGATATCTTGATTGACTGTACACGTTGTACAGAGAATCAATCAGCCCATTTAATATCGTATTACGGCACATAAAGTCGTCGTTACACCACTGATCGTAAGCAAAACACTTCGTACGATCCATTTCTGTCTCACTGACCACATAAGGATCATCCTTGAGATAAACAGAAAGTCCCAAGGTAGTAAGATAAAATAACATCTTTTGCTGCCATCTCTTGCAATCAACACCCGAAAACTTCTCGGGTTTCTCAGCTGGTACTACATTAGTAGGTGCAGCAGCTTTGGCAGCAGCAGCATCGCTCGCCATTGGAAATTATAGAAAATAAGATAAAATTATCTTACGATTGTTGGTTCTTTGAATTTTCAATAATGTAATTACAATAAAAATTATAAATAAAGGCAACCTATTACAATTGTAGTAAATTGAAAAACCGAATAAAAAATACAATTTAGCAGAGGCGCGTAGAACTCTTTCCGTAATATAATTTTGCCCATATATAAGAGCAGACGGCTCAGGTAATATGTCCCCAAGATAAAACTGCTACATTTTTGAGTTAGCTACTCTCTAAATCTCAGAACTCCATTGAACGTTCGATGTTGGAAACTGGGCACGAAAAGCAAGAAGGAAATATGCTGCAATATGTGGTATGCTTGTATTTCGTTTTATGTTATGGCGTATGTAATGAAATGCACAAGACCTCCTTTTATAGGGTCCAAAAATCACTCCATCACGTGAGGAGTAATTACATATTAAAGTGCCATTAATTCTCTTTAATCCTTCAGCTAAAAGGTTACCTCAATAAATAGTCTCATTTAATTCGGAAGTTACATTATGGAATGCGAAGTCATATTACAGAAGCTGGGTTCTCAACCTGGCTCATTTCAGTCGGTCCAGATATCAGCTGGGTTTTTAACTTGATTGATTGCAGTTGGGTTTCCAAACCTAGCTGATTGCAGTTGGGTTTCCAAACCTAGCTGATTGCAGCTGGGTTTCCAACCTCCAATATTCAACTCGGTTTCCAACCTCCAAAATTCAGCTAGGTTTTCAACCTCCGAAAGCCAGCTGGGTTTCAACCTCTAAAATTCAGCTGGGTTTCAACCTCTAAAAATCAGCTAGATTTTCAACCTTCAAAAAATCAGCTGGGTTTTAAATCTGGCTGATGACATTGGACTTGGCTGCAAAAATTAATATAGTTTCATCCCAAACTCCCAAGGCCCAAGTCGCGCAAGTCCAGCCCAAAATTCAATTGCCAAGAACCAAGAACCAAGCCCACGCCGACGTTCACGCCCATGCCCATGCCCGAGCCCGAGCCCAATCCCAGGCAGTGGCGATGCGCGTGTGGTCTTTGCAGTGTTGGCCCACTAGTGTATACTACTAGCTTGTTGAACTACCCATGCACCTTCTTGCTAATAAGCTTGTCAAGAAAGCTTTAATTTTTCAATGCGGGATGACTTTTCATACCCACTTTAACTCTTCACTATTTCAATTTAATCTTTTATTTCTCACTCACCAGAAATCGGTTTTGAGAAAAATAAAATCGTATGTTTACCTCCTCGAAACGTAAATTCACAATTTAATATTTAATTTCAAGAATTAAATAATTTATTAATAAATTGGTTTAAATTGAGTCAAAAATTATTTTTCTTACAAACCAATTTCCAAGATATGCTTGTTTACAATCTCAGGTTATATAGTTGAAGCTGCAACAAAGATAATGAATTGAATATTTGAAGTAACAACAAAGGCAAGAAATTGAAGATATGAAGCAACACGTGATTCTTTCACTACAACAGCGGGCTGGTAATACACATCCACAACAATCTCCTTCGGAACATCGCTCACCATCCCAGCAGCGATCTTCCTCCCAAGAAAGGTCAAATAGCCAACAATTCCAGCATGTTTGGAGAACACACCATCTTCTTCTAATCAGTTTCGTTATATGCAGCCTCCACCTTATCAGTGTTCTACTATTCACAACAATATCAGCCACCTCATTATCTGTCATTACCTTTTCCCCATAATGATGAGTTTTCAAGGATGCTCAATGAGTCTGATTTTCTGCAACATTTCATGCATCTAGATTAAAGGAACCGATAAAATGATGGTTAGATCTAGACTACAATATTATCTAAATCAAAGGAATTTTGAGAAAATTTCTAGCCTTGCCTGCTTTGTTATTTTAGAGTTTCTAGTACTTGTTGGATATTGAATCTTTCTTAGACTATAATGCCTATCCATGTCGTAGATGCACCAGTTTTTAGCACTGTTTTGGTACTTTTTTTGGATATTGTTTCTTTCCATTGACATGACGAAAATATATTGATTTCAAGTACTACCTTGGCGCTAAATAGATGCTTGTATAAAAATAGTGGAAAAAAGTCATACAAAAGAAAAAGGCCAAACCCAAAAGTGCAAAAGGACACAAGCGACCAAAAGTCCTATGCAGAGCAAAGTAGGAAAACACAAACTACCACAAGTCGGTAGGGACTAGAGTAGGGAAAAGTCCTAACAGATCGGGCGTTGAGCAACGTGTAGAGGCAAGCCACGTGCGAATGGACCGCAACACCGAGAGTGGGAGGCAACACTCAAGATGTCGTGAGATCTGCGTCCGGGAACAGCATCCGGAAGAGGGGCGAGGGTAGCATGGGAGGCCGGAATGCTACAAGCAAACCAGTGAAAAGAAGCAGAGCAATGAGTGTCAAGGAGATCCGTCCGAGGCGATAGAACTGTCGGGCGAGTCACATCGACAAATGCCTAGATGCAAGGCGCATCCAAAGTTCATCCCAGATTAGGATGAACTGGCTGGACTCGTTAAAACCCATATATTGGAAAACCCAGTGTGAAAAAAGCCAATAATGGGAAAAAAGAGTACCAGCAGCCAGAAGGCAATACCGTCAATTCCAATAAAATATCCTGAAAAGCAAAGGGGGTGGGAGAGTGTGAGGAAAATCGCTAGTGTCCAAAGAGGAGTCGGAGCCATCCTGCATAAATAGCAAAAAAGTGGGGGAGGGGGTATCATGAGAGAAAAACGTCGTGACCCAGTGAGAGGGTCCATAGGATCCAGCAAGATCGATAGTAAAAAGCCTGGAAAAGCTAGGGGTGGGAATGTTAGTGAACACGAGTATAAGTGGAATATAGGTTATGCTTGGCAATGAGAGCCACATGTGGGGGAAGAGGGTTCCACCATGTAAAAGGAGTGCGAATATTAGAAAGGGCATCAGCAGCCTCGTTACCCTCTCTAAAAATGTGTGACTTTAAGAGTGAAATCCTGAATCGAGTGAAGAGTCCTTAGCCAGCAAGCACGAAGTCGCCAAGGGACATCTAGAGAGCGAGACTGAAAGTAATGAACCACATAAGTGGAGTCGGACTCCAGCCAGAGGGTCGTCCAGCCCCGATCCTTAGCCACCTCGATGGTTGTCATAGCTGCCTGAAGCTCGGCCTCGAAGGCAAATCCCTGGGGGAGGGTCATAGAAAATCCACCGAGAGTCAAACCCCTGCAATTTCGAAAAATCCCGCCACCAGAAGATGAGCCGGGGGATCCAATTGCACATCCGTCAGTATTAACTTTGTACCAATTAGGCGAAGGGGGAATCCATGAGACCGTGGAATGGGAAGGAGGCTTTAATGGGTTCCCTTGAACTCCCAACTTTCTCAGAATGGCCAAATCCCAAACTGTTATGCATAGGGGTCAATATTAAGGTGGCGGACTCCCGCATACAAAAGAGAATAATAGAAAGCGTATGGGTAGCATCGGCTTTCTTATTGTCGAAGACGCAAGCGTTTCGAGCGGCCCAGATAGCCCAAATAGTGGATATAAACGCAGCTCGCCAAAGATCCGAAGATTGAGGGCTAAGTGTGAACTGCATAGCCTGTAACAACAAACTGAGGAACCCCTCATTAAAAGCAAGAGAAATGTCAAAAGCCCAACAAAGCTTAGAGAAAATGCGTAAGGAAAAAGAGCAATCAGAGAAATATGGTCAGAAGACTCCCCTGAGTTGTGGCATAGGCTGCAGATGGAAGGGCCCTGAATGCGGTAAGAAGATTGCAATATGTCCCAGGAAGGGAGACGATCAAAAATGGCTCTCCAGACTGTGTAAGATCTGCTTAAAGGAATGAATCTTGCCCAAATCCATGTCCCCCAAGAGGTCGGGAGGAAAGAGTGACGGAGGTGATTGTAAGCTAGGGTGGATGTCACTTGTCCATTTTTGGAGGGGGTCCAGACTCTATGATCCTTCCCCATCGGTGAGATGACAGTAGAGATAATATCTCGATCTATATCTGGATAGGCCTGAACAAATGCCATATCAAGGTGCCAAGCGTCTTCGTAAAAGAAATCCGAGATCTGATGCTGATAAAAATGTGACATCTCCGAGGGGATGCCGATCCTATCCGCTAGAGAATATCCAAGCCAATCATCAAACCAAAAGAGAACTGACGAGTTAGGTCCCACGATCCAACTGGACTACGAAATTAGCCGAAGGATGTAGGGCCGAAAGCCGCTAAAAAGAGAGGATTTCCGGAAATAGTTCTTCGGCACATCATGAGAGAGCCAAAGGTCTCTGAGAATGAGCATTCCCGGATCTGGGGATGTGAGAATGTCCTAAGAAAAATGGAAAAGGTATGCTGCATTAGCTGCCCGAATGGAACGAATCCATAGACCGCTCTCATCTTTAGGGGAACAGACTCGCTTCTAGGAGATGTTGAATTTACCACCAGTAGCTATATCGCCTATCCATATGAAATTACGGATGGCTGTCTCCAAATTTGAAAGCAGTGTCAATGGCCATCGATATATCATCATGGAATGAACAAGAGCGCTAGAGATAACATTGTTGACCAAACAAGCCCGGCCCACCATAGAAATAGAAGATCCGATCCAGCAGGAGAATCTGGAGATAATAGAATCCGCGTAGGGTTGAAAGATCAGACGGGTAGGGACTCCAATGAAGATGGGAACACCAAGGCATTTCATAGGTAAGGAGCCTTCCGTCATACTGGATAAACGAAGAATTCTGGACTTGCGATGGGGAGCAACCTTAGAGCCAAAGAACACCCTAGATTTGGCCGTGCTGACCCATTGTACTGAGAAAAGGCCGTACAAATCAAACATGGATCTAATTTGTCGGACAGAGGAGACATTAGCCGCACAGAAGACCAATATAGCATCAGCATAATGTTAGGAGTATGCCCTCGAATGCCACTCAGAGGTTGTTGAGTGAGGGCATTGTACTTGTAATTATGTAAATCATTTATATAAGGCAATGGATGTTTCCTTATTTACTGGTAGTTACTGGCATTCCTAACTCATAAATATACATATAGAAACTAGTCCGTGTATTTGAGCAAAACGTTCAACTCCTTATTAGATAAGGGGGTCGGCACTGGAAAGGTTTATAGCTCAAATACTCAATCGTTCGCAAGTCGATGAAACTTGACTACGCGTTAAGTTTATGCGAAGACTTGTATGACGTATTCTTTGACATGGAGAGTGCCTGTCGAACACTAATGGTTAGTTGGTGCACATATTATAGGTATGCTAACTGGATTATTATACTCGAACCGACTCACCCTCGATTCGTCACACGGATTTTACTCCGGGACAGTCAATGACGTAATCAAAAGGTTGTGATAGGTATTCGTGAACCTTTGACTTGAGGATTTAGTAGGGATGTGCTTGTGACGTCAAGATTTTCATTAGAGTAGTTCGACCCTATAAACCGGGAGGCAGGGGTCAACCTCGACGTGCATCTTGACGGGCAAGTAGCAGGTCCTACTGAATACCAAGATAGAATTCTTTCTCCCGTTAGTGAGCAGGTTATATGTCCTATGCGGTTATTGGCAGATGAGATCATAAGTCTTTGGCCAAAGCATTGGAGCTAGTTGTATTAGATACACAAGAGGTCGATGATCTCGATTTTCATTAACGCGTGCATAGCGTCAAGTACAGATAGAGTTTGACTGACCGTGACCCTATAACTTGATCGGGACATTTGAAAGAAGAGTTTATACGTATACTGGTATTCACGACAGAATGTTTCTTTAATGATCCCAATCATTCGTTCTCAGTTGGGGTACAGTGTAGGCCACCAGGGTGGCTAAGTGGTGCTACTACTCTATAGTACCTCCCATTGCTGACTGAGACGGACCTACTGAGTCGCGCAATAGGATTGACGACGGAATGAATCAAGCTTATTCTCTCATTATGAATATTAGATATTGGATATCTAATTTATTGGGACATTGGATGTCTAAATCGATTTATTGGATAAATTGATTTCGGCCTAATGAATTAAATAAATTACTAGGTGATTAATTTAATTCATGAATATAATTATTTCTTGGAGAAATTAATTATATTATTTTGTATTTGATATGTTTAATTAATTGGATTAATTAAATAATTTAAATACATCGGAACGGAATTAGAGTTTAATTGTTTGGACTCACAGGAGTCCGAAACGAACAGAATTCATCCAACTCCTTCTAAATTGCCCCCCCCCCCCCCCCACTTTCCATCCATCTTCCCATCTTGTTCTTTTGTGTCTATTTTATAATGGATGAAAAAGACTTGTAAGGAATCTCATGTGGATGAGTTGGTTGTTGTGGGAGTAGAATATATGATGGAAGACTTCCTCTCTCTCATTGATTGATTTCATACGGTTCATTGAGAGAGTTCAAGAGAGAGAAAAATATTTTCCTCTAGTCTTCTTCTTGTTCATCACATTGAACTTGAGTTCTCTTGGAGAAAATCAAGAAATTAAAGAGAGATATTGAGTTATACACTTAGAGTGTTGTAATCACAAATCAATAGCTTCATCACCTAGCTCTAGCCATATCCTTGGAGGGTAGCAAGGTGATCGTCATCCCGTTCGTTTTCTCCGGCGCGTGGCAAGTAGAGACGCAGTACTTTCGGCGTTGGATCATCCAAGAGCTTGGAGCGGATTGGATTCGTAGAGATCAAGCAAAGCTTGGGAATAGCTCAAGAGAAGGATACCATTTAATCAACGGACTATGAGGGTATGTTTCTCGTATCTCTTGTGTTTCGTTTTATATATCCGTATATACGTAGCTCGATCGATCCTCGTAGGGATTCGGATCGAATTAATTTTCGTTTATCCGCTTCCGCTGGGCCTTTGTTTTTAGGCACCGAATCCCAACAGTGGTATCGAAGCGTGGGTCTTACGATCGTATATACGATATTGGCATTTGGAATGCTCGATTAGATGGTGAATGATTTGGAAATATTTTAGTCATAATCGTGGTATATGTTTTTCGTTCGTTCTAGTTGTATTTTTCGTAAGTTTATGTCTAAATATAAATCCTAAATTTCCGGGAAATATGATTTATATTAAAAATATGAAAGTCGGAAAATATTGATATTGGATACCCGGTCGAAAATCTAGTCCCGAATCGTCGTCGGACGACTTTTTGGACAAAAGGTGTAATCTGGCCGAGGGTGACTCGACCATGTCCTGGGTGACTCGGCCGTGTCCGGCAGTCTGCAAAGTCACTGCCAGGCAGACCCGATTGTGTCAGGCGACACGGCCGTGTCTGGACGGCAGGCTGTCGGGATGACCCGACCGTGTCATTTGGACACGGTCGAGTCTGGCAGGATAGTCTAGGACACTGCCGGCACGACCCAACCGTGTCAAGCGACACGGGCCGTGTCTGGCCGCCAGACTGCCGGCAGGTCTCGGCCATGGCAGGCCAGTTTCGCCCCGGCTCAATTTTTTTGTGTATTCTTGAAAATTAATCTCCCGCATGTTAAATTGGATTTAATATGATTAAAATGATTTATGGTATTTCATTTTATAAGGAAAATTTATTTAATTGGAATATTTGTGCGTGACCGAATTATTTGAACATTTTTCTTATTACCGGTTGTGTGAATCGATTGGATCGATTCCAATTGTTGATTGGATCAATGTATCTCTACGCTTTCCGTTTATATAGTATTTATTGGATGAATGCTTTTGAATGGGGATGTGGTTCATTGACTTAGTTTTGAATCGTTCGATTTTATTCGATTTGGTTGTAAAGGCCGTTTTGAGCCTATTTATTTTACTAGAATTATTTATATCTAGGATGCAATTTTTCAATGTAAAATTAATATGTAATGACGAAGACCAGAGGAAGATCCGTTTCGAGAAGACGAAGATTCAAGACGAAGACTTCAAATTAGATTACGGAGTTTTTGTTTCTAGGAATGGTCCATGAACTACATGTTGGTAGCAACTAGGTTGTGAATGGTTTTTTTTCATATTGTATGAATGCCTCAAATGCGCTTAAATGAATTAATGTGCAAAGTGTAACATTAATTGCGAAAATTCTCCCACGGCAAATTATTAAGTTTATAAGGTTTCAAGGTTTTCCTTCCCTCCATCGAGCTTTCAGGAAATTGAAATCCAAACCGGATGTGCTATGCTCCCGAGTTATCGGGGTAGTCGTATGGGGAAGACGGATAAATTACCAGAAGCGCATTGGATGCCTTCGGTTGGAGTAAATTTTATCCCTAGAAACCTGATAGGTTTGTTGGAACAATTTGCTCCATACATAAATTAAAAGTGTTTTGATGATTAATGGCGATAAACAAAACAAAACAACGAAGAAGCGAAGCTAGCAATCGAAGAAAACTAAGTGCCAAAAAGTGTTCTGAGCATGCATAACGTACGTAATAAACTATGGTTAACGTACGTAAAATGGCGATAGTAACGTACGTAAGTCTCTGGGCTTAGCATACGTAACCAAGGGTTTGAGAATTCAAACCAGAAAGACGTTGGACGAGGCGAAGTCAAAAAGGCGGCAACGGACATATGACGTCAGCAGTGACGTACTATTAACGTACGTAATGAGAAGTATGATAACGTATGTAAAGAAAGAAACGAATGTTACTGGACTGAATCTGAGAGAATCTAACGTACGTAACAATGTCTGGTTAGCGTACGTAAACAAGCTTACATACGTAATAAGAAGCATATAGCGTACATAATGAAGGTCCTGGCAGCTAACGGGTAGTTTGATCAAGAAGCCTATAAATAACATGTCTATGGTATTGATTGAGCACAACAACTTCAAGCAAGAGATACATTGATCACTTATTCATATCGATATTATTGTTGTTGTAACTTTGAGCTTATATTATTAGTTTGAGTGTTTATACATTCAACATTATACACGAGTGGTAAAAGAAAAGATACGATTGGATTCGATGTTATTAGGATCAAGGATCCGGCATTATTAGAATCGCAAACGATATCTTCGTGAGGTTTATCTAGTACACATAGAAAGCTAGAGAGGTTGATTCCTTGTCCTACGAAAAGGAAAATGGTTTAACTTGGACCGACGCAAAGACAAGTACGAGTGGTTTATCACGGACCAATAGAAGACGTGATTGTAACGGTTATACCTAGACCGATAGAAGAGAGGAGAAGAGGTTTTTCTTTAGCCTATTGAAAAAGATACAGAGAGAGGACGTAGGCTCGCTTATAGCCGAACCTCTATAAATCCTTGTGTGCTTTAAATTTCCGCACTTGATATTTACACTTCCGCAACACGGCGCAATATCCGACCCCATACCCAACAATTGGTATCGGAGCGGTACTCCAATACACGGCTTAACATCCGAGGAGAAGATCCAATGGCATTTCAATTTGCTCCTGTCGAAGGCCTTGCTCTCAACCGACCATCATTCTTCGATGGCTCAAATTATTTGACATGGAAGAAAAAGATGTCAATCTTTATTCGTGCCTACGATATAGAGATTTGGAAGATTATTTTTCTCGGCCCAAAAGTTCCTATCAAATACGACGGTATGCTCAAATATTTTGAAGAATACGACGATGCCGATTGGAAAAATGACCATCTAAATTGTAAGGCCACCCAACTCTTATTATGTGCCTTAAATCCGGAAGAGGTCAATCGAATCTCATTGTGTGAGAGTGCGAAAGAAATATGGAAAATTCTCGAAATCACACACGAAGGGACAACTCAAGTCAAGGAGACGAAGATCAATATGCTTCTCCATGACTACGAATTATTCATGATGAAAGGTGACGAGTCAATCACCAACATGCTCGACCGATTTTCGGTCATCACAAATGGGCTAGCTTCATTCGGTAAACCATTGTCTTGTAGTGAAAAAGTTAAGAAAATTTTACGATCACTACCTAGCGAATGGGACGGAACCGTGACCGCGATTATGTAATCGAAAGATCTCAATACTCTAGATTTTAGCGCCCTCGTTGGTTCGCTAATTAATTATGAGATAGTTCTCAAATAATGGAATGTCAAACCGAAGCCGAAGGAAAGAACTATAGCCTTGAAGGCTAAGATGTCTAAAAGAGAAGAAATCCCTGTGGATGATAGCGACGAGGAATCGTCATATTATGCCAAAAATATTAATAAGTTTCAAACCTTATTAAACCGGAGAAAGAAAGACATCTCGGGCGAATCTAAGAAATTCGACAACTCTTGTCGATTATGTGGTAAACCAGGCCACTTTGCTAAAAATTGCCGAGTCAAACCCAAGAAGGAGGTTCTCGTAGCAACATGGAGCGATGACGACGAAGATGATGATTTTATTAATCAAAATAATCTCGCTCTCATGGCCCGGAGTTCATTCAACGACAGCGACGTCGAAAGCCAGGTTAGTACATCCTCCTGTGATGAACTTTTTGATGCATTTGAATTACTTCATACGGATTTTCAAAATGCATTATCGGAAATCAAAACCCTTAAGTCTAAAATTAAATCTTTGGAAATTGAAAATTCCAAAATTTTCGAAAAGGGAAAATTTGTTGAAATCGATCATTCAAAGTGTATTGAAAATGAAAATATTTTGAAGAATGATCTCGCTAAAATCCAAACCGAGCGTAAATCTTTGACAAAGAAATTCTCGCACGGAAATGAGAAATTTGAACAAATGCTTGGTGTTCAAAAATTTACTTTGAATAAAGAGGGGTTAGGATTCAAAACTCGTTTGAAAAACGAATCTGTTAATTTTAAGATACCCCATTGCAAAAAGTATTTAAAAATCGGGCATCATATTTCAAGTTGCAAAAGCCCAAGACGGACGATAAAAATTAAGAAAAATTGGGTTCCTAAAGGAACCATCATTTCAAATATCGTCTACGTTTCTAAACAAAAACCAACTATAGGTTGGATCCCCAAACATTGATTTTTGGTATTTTTCTGAGGGGGGTAATTTTTTAAAACGGATAATATTTTCAGGGGGAGTTAATAGCCTTGTATTTATTTATTTTGCATATTTTGTAACACCCCCGAGATATTCGAGGTGTATTACAGCGTCGTGGACCCCTACATGGGACCCACCAGGCTAACACAAGAAAACACCACTCGACTAACCGCCTCGGTTAGCAAGGAAACAATTGTTAACAACAAGAACATAAAACAACACGTCCAGTACAACCGGCATAATAAACATCAACCGACAAATACAGTAACTCCAACGAATGCCAATCACAATCTGAAAGGAAAAAGCCTAAGTACTCGCAAGTACAATCTATAAGTTTACAATTTGGAAAACATCCACATCAAACGTGACAGTAGGAAATAACAAGACTCAATTGTAAATGTCAACAACCTTGGCCGACATCCTCGTACCATCCCAGCGCCCGCTCGTCTGGCTGAACATAACCTGAAATCCATAACAAGAATTTCCCCGACAACGGGTCCCCAAAGGGGTTAGCAATTACGCTAGTATAAGTATTCAAGGCAAACCAATTGCTTACACATTTCATAGTACATGCACCAATATCAATTCAAAAACCA
Organism: Orobanche coerulescens; assembly: GCA_033398695.1. NCBI lineage: Eukaryota > Viridiplantae > Streptophyta > Magnoliopsida > Lamiales > Orobanchaceae > Orobanche > Orobanche coerulescens. Next base: position 69,697,348 of record CM065810.1, read on the forward strand.
AAACCAGACATGTCTTTTCCGGAAACAAACACTCACAATTAATTTGCCTAGGACCAGGACGAAGCCACGAATCCCACTCGAGGCCTCTAAGGACCCTCCCGAGCTGGCCACATTCACAAAACAAATCAAGCACCACACGTCACTAGGACCGGGACGAAGCCACGAATCCCACTCGAGGCCTCTAAGGACCCTCCCGAGCTGGCTAGCGAATCAAACTCATGAATCCAGGACGAAGCCATAGATTCCCTCGAGGCCCCGTCGGACCCTCCCGAGGTGAGTAAAGCACACACAATATACATTACCATTTCACGTTAAGCATAGAGGTTTCCAAAAATACTTGCCTTGAATATTTTGATGACGCAACGAACGGAAAGGATAATCACCGACGAACACTAGGAATCAACGGAACCGAACCTAACGATTTGAAGAACATAATTACAACCAACTCTAGCCGAATACGGAAATGAAATACACCCGAAAACCCGCCTACGATTCATGTATATTCGCACAAAAATAACAACGAGGGCGGATCACAACCAAAGCCTCTCGATTCCCGAAAACTATGAAAATATACCATGAATCCGTAGGAAAACTAATGATATCAACAAGATTAATTATATTCATCATGAATCCACCAACAAAACGAAACGAATCAGAAGAAAATCCCAAAACCCCCAATTAATCGAAAATAGGGTTCTAGAGATATTACCTTTGGAGATTCAAGTACCAAGATCCGTAGAACACGCGTTAGATTGATTATCCGGGCCTCACAACCGAAGAAAAATAATGAAAATCAACCCCCAATTGATGAATGCTTGAGAAGCTCTCCCCCCTTAGACCTCTCTCTCTCGCGCAGGTGATGAATGGAGGAGAAATGGCCGATCTCGTCTAATAAGAACGAGATTGCACAGTTGACCGCTTGGTGTGCCACGGCACAGCCGAAGTGTGCCGCGGCACAGGCCAAAAAAATACTCACGAGTTTGGCGGTGTGCGCGGCACGTCTGATCGGGTTTTGGTCGCAGATGTCACACGGTGTGCGCGGCACGGACGAATGTGCCGCGGCATCGACTTCGGCCATGCCGCGGCACCGGATGGGTGTGCCGCGGCACACAGTACAGTTTTCTCGACCAACTACTGAAGAAATTTGTGTGCCGCGGCGCACACACCTTGTGCCGCGGCCCACACCCCCTTTGGGTCCCAAAATGATAAAAATGATCCGGAAAGAGAATAAAAACGATAGGAATCAATATTTGGGAACCAATAACACGAAATGGATCCACGGCAACCCCGAAACGGCGGTTCCGCACAACAATAACGAGAATACAGTTCAACAGTTGACAGGAAGGACACACTGAAAGGTGCACGAGGGTCACTACGATTGGCCAACTCCGACGGCCCGAACGACCCCGAAACCCGAACCTGAATACGAATCGATGATACGGTTACGACGTACTCGCAAAGACGACTCTAAGAGCTAAGAGAACACACAATTCCGACCACCCGAAGGCTCGGAATTCGACAACAGAAGTAATTACCCAAAACTTTGGGAAATTACGGAAATGGCCCAAAACGTCCGAAAATCACGATACGCGATCGAAACACCAAACCAAAGCTTGCAACAAGAATAATAACATTAAATGAACTTACGAGAAATTCGAAACAACATTTTCGGATGAGATTCGCAAGAATCGAACTCAAGTGCGGAAAAGTCGCTAAAAAGCTCGGAACTCAGCAAAACGATACCGAAACGAACTCGGATGACAAAAAGTGCAGAATTAATCATTCTCGAAATGACGAAACGGTCATGAGCGAGTCGTCAAAACGGACTTCCGCCGAAAAAAATAAAATTACCGAAATTCGAAATTGCGGATATTACATTCTACCCTCCTTAAAAGAAGTTTCGTCCCGAAACTTAAAATAAGTAGGGAGAAGCAATATCCCCTGCCAGGAAAACTCGACGAGACACGCAAAAACCGAAAACTCGCGCCCGACGGCGAAGCGCTGCAAGAAACACAAAGAGACATACGACGTGAAAACACGCTCCACGACGACCAACACAACGTCGCCGTTAGGAATATAATAAAACCAACAAATGACAAGCGTCATCAAATGGATAATATAGTCAAGTCAATTATCCGAACAATCACAAAACACGACGAACGGAAATCAACATGATCGACCATCCCAACGGTACATCAATCAAAACGCGAGCCAATCGCTGAAGAAATACGGAATTCCGCCGCCCAAGGGTTGGAAGATCGAAAACGAGACTAATTTCCTGAACAAAACGAAATTAGGAAGGAGTCTGAACGCTCAACAATCACGAAACGAGATCAACAAAAACCGAACAACCAAGCGATCGAACCACAACGATCGAGACAACAAAAATCGAATACTCATATTCGAATCACGAAGGACAATAAAATTCAAACAACAACTCCAAGCTTCACATCTCGACTCGAGACAATATATGATCCGGTGAAAACAACAAGATGTGCATTCAGATAAGATCCACAGGAAAGAGAGTAGCAATTGAAAAAAAATCACAACGACAAACGAGTTATTCCGAAACAATACCACACTCGTTCGATCAACAAAAGCAAGGGGCAGGACAAGCTCAGAAAATGTCAACGAACACAAACGAGTCGACAGAGTCGAAAATACAGAAGTTCCAAATCCGATCCACTTCGAATAAAAGAACTAGTAGAACCAAAAGATGTTACTTCTGAACAAAGTTCACAAGAATCGAACCGAACTCGGAAAAGTCACAGCGATAACCAGATCGACCCAAAACAAGATCACAGCTCGTTCGAATGATGAACCCGAAATACAAAACAAGTTCAGACAGTATAAATGAACACGAGCGAATCGATAGACTGGAGAAAGAGAAAATACAGAAGTCAAAATAGTATGGGTATTACCCCCGACCTCATCCACGAAATTCACAAAAACAGGAGCAAGGTAACAAGACATTAAACAACCGACACATAACGGAACGATCACCGATGCACACGGTCATACCAAACCAAGCTCTAACAGCTCGCACATGCACGACAACGTAGAAATCACTACGAGGCGGCAACATTCGACACTACCATCCCACCTCTCACAACAAATGCGTGGCAACGCCTCGACGTTCATGCCACCAATCTGATCATACTCGGGAGCAAACATTATAACGACAACGCGAACATCATACATATATATACCCAGCCCTCAAACGGAAATGGATAGGTTTTAAAAACGAAAACCTCATTTTGAAAATAATTTAGAAGAACACCGGTTGATCTTGAGTATCACCTTTCAAAAAGTACGAACGTGAAACATCGTTATCGAGACTTTGGAGAACCATTTCTCATTTGATAAAAATGAGGACACTTTCTCTTAGTGAAAACTTTCAGAATATTCGACCCTCGGGTCTAAATAAAAGTGTTTCTAAAACATTGAAAATACCTCGAGGTAGAAAATTTTGAAACGTGTTGTGGCACCTTGGATGTATCACGAGAAGATAATTCATTTTAAAAGTACGTCTCGAAATTTATTTTCTAGGATACTCAAGGTTTTCAAAGATAATTCAATGGGCTAGAATGCCCAAAAACTTCAGGTAATTACACAAAAGTTTATAGCGTCGTGGGTCCTGCGCCGGAATCCACCAGGCTAAAAACCATTTACAAAAACGTCAAAAAGACCGATGACGGTAATATCTCAAAAACTTACAAAAGCCATTTACAAAATGCTAAATACCGTCATAAGAATTTCGCCAAAATGTTCAAGGCCATACTGCCAAAAACTCGGTTAAAGGAATCGGTTTTCGAAATAAAACTCAGTCGGTAAAATACCGAAAGCCATTACAAAAGAACTCACGCAGCGGATAAAAGAAATAAAGACAAACATGCACAATCCAGCAACGCTACTCCTCATATGAACGAAATATGAGGGTCAAATAACCACATATCAAGAAATAAAAATCCATAAGAGGATTCCATCAATTAACAAATAATCATACAAATAGCTCGTGTCACACGAGGCACAACACAAAGAAGGGAGACTTACAGTCACAGGTCGCACGTAAGTGACGACCGCCCCTCGATGCTAATCACGACCAATGATCTCAAACGACGCGTCGCGATGCGACTAAGCCAGACAAAATCCGACGAGACAAAACTCAACAAACACAATTTGACTCGACATAGGTTTCCCCAGGCTAATCTGATTTTAAAATCGTATACTCTAGTTATTCGAAAATAAAACTGATAAGTTAAAAATCGTTTTCAAGACCCTTTCCAACACGACAAGGGCTTTACAGCGGTAGTATTTTATAAAATGTCCTAAACACTTTTATACACGACCTTTAAATACCGACACAAGGTTTTATTAGGAAATACAAGGCTGGATCGCCCAAATTCATGTCACTTTTCAAAAACCCACAATACGATCAAGTCTAAGAAATTTTCAAGCATGCACGCCGCATGTATTATTATTAATAGAAACACATTGGTTGTAAATAATAATAATTAGCCAAGTACTAACAATTCCCGAACACACGCATATACGGCATTCAAAAATCACCAGTTCAACAAGCGCAACTCGGAAACACTAATTCTAAGCATATGTCAAACTTATCTCTTCAAGTTTAACATCATAACTGATGAACACCGATTCGAACACATGTCGAAACCATCTATGTGAGTTTCTCAACAAACTCTGCCATCGACACCTTTCCCGGAACATATCAATGTTCAAAACATTCACATCATACTGCACCCCTCGGTGTCCAAACCATCAGTACGTTCGGCTCAACATACATTTAGTATATCGCAATTATCAAACACAGATCCCATCATACAACAAAAGACTAGAGAGTCAAGCCCTCTCACAATATACCACGGAGCAAATCTCGGATTTTTCGATTACCAATGATCCCACCAACGTTAGGAAGTTTGGTGATGGAAGGCTCGCAAAACGACAAACGGTCAAGCCCAGAACGGCGAACATACTCCAGAGAGATAAAGGACTGTGCAATACTAGAATCAAAAGTACACGAACCGGATGGATTGAAAAACAACTCGACGATAAGTACGAGAGAGACAATCACAGCTCAAGAAGTGGAAATACAATACGAGAAAACAAGAGGATCGAGTAAGGAAAACTTACAAGCGCTGGATGTACTAAGATGTCGGCAGCGGTGTGACCATGTGCAAAACAAAACGCCAATAGACCCAAATTAACCGACAAGCCTAGGTATCCATAAACCTAGATCTCTGATACCATTTTCTGTAACACCCCCGAGATATTCGAGGTGTATTACAGCGCCGTGGACCCCTACATGGGACCCACCAGGCTAACACAAGAAAACACCACTCGACTAATCGCCTCGGTTAGCAAGGAAACAATTGTTAACAACAAGAACATAAAACAACACGTCCGGTACAACCGGCATAATAAACATCAACCGACAAATACAGTAACTCCAACGAATGCCAATCACAATCCGAAAGGAAAAAGCCTAAGTACTCGCGAGTACAATCTATAAGTTTACAATTTGGAAAACATCCACATCAAACGAGACAGTAGGAAATAACAAGACTCAATTGTACATGTCAACAACCTTGGCCGACATCCTCGTACCATCCCAGCGCCCGCTCGTCTGGCTGAACATAACCTGAAATCCATAACAAGAATTTCCCCGACAACGGGTCCCCAAAGGGGTTAGCAATTACGCTAGTACAAGTATTCAAGGCAAACCAATCGCTTACACATTTCATAGTACATGCACCAATATCAATTCAAAAACCAAAACCAGACATGTCTTTTCCGGAAACAAACAGTCACAATTAATTTGCCTAGGACCGGGACGAAGCCACGAATCCCACTCGAGGCCTCTAAGGACCCTCCCGAGCTGGCCACATTCACAAAACAAATCAAGCACCACACGTCACCTAGGACCGGGACGAAGCCACGAATCCCACTCGAGGCCTCTAAGGACCCTCCCGAGCTGGCTAGCGAATCAAACTCATGAATCCACGACGAAGCCATAGATTCCCTCGAGGCCCCTTCGGACCCTCCCGAGGTGAGTAAAGCACACACAATATACATTACCATTTCACGTTAAGCATAGAGGTTTCCAAAAATACTTGCCTTGAATATTTTGATGACGCAACGAACGGAAAGGATAATCACCGACGAACACTAGGAATCAACAGAACCGAACCTAACGATTTGAAGAATATAATTACAACCAACTCTAGCCGAATACGGAAATGGAATACACCCGAAAACCCGCCTACGATTCATGTATATTCGCACAAAAATAACAACGAGGGCGGATCACAACCAAACCCTCTCGATTCCGCAAAACTATGAAAATATACCATGAATCCGTAGGAAAACTAATGATATCAACAAGATTAATTATATTCATCATGAATCCACCAACAAAACGAAACGAATCAAAAGAAAATCCCAAAACCCCCAAATTAATCGAAAATAGGGTTCTAGAGATATTACCTTTGGAGATTCAAGTACCAAGATCCATAGAACACGCGTCAGATTGATTATCCGGGCCTCACAACCGAAGAAAATTGATGAAAATCAACCCCCAATTGATGAATGCTTGAGAAGCTCTCCCCCCTTAGACCTCTCTCTCTCTCGCAGGTGATGAATGGAGGAGAAATGGCCGATCTCGTCTAATAAGAACGAGAATGCACTGATTAATAGCTTGGTGTGCCGCAGCCTGGCCGAAGTGTCGCGGCACTGAGCCAAAAAATACTCCCGAGTTTGGCGGTGTACGCGGCACCAGTATAGTCGGGTTTTGGTCGCAGATGTCACACGGGTGTGCCGCGGCACCATACGGATGTGCCGCGGCACCCGGTACAGTCGGGTTTTGGTCGCAGATGTCACACGGGTGTGCCGCGGCACAGACGGATGTGCAGCGGCTTGACTCGGCACTATGCCGCGGCACCGGATGGGTGTGCGCGGCACAATCTGATTTTCTCGACCAACTCGAAGAAATTTGTGTGCCGGCGCACACACCTTGTGCCGCGGCCCACACCCCCTTTGGGTCCCAAAATGATAAAAATGATCCGGAAAGAGAATAAAAACGATAGGAATCAATATTTGGGAACCAATAACACGAAATGGATCCACGGCAACCCCGAAACGGCGGTTCCGCACAACAATAACGAGAATACAGTTCAACAGTTGACAGGAAGGACACACTGAAAGGTACACGAGGGTCACTACGATTGGCCAACTCCGACGGCCCGAACGACCCCGAAACCCGAACCTGAATACGAATCGATGATACGGTTACGACGTACTCGCAAAGACGAATCTAAGAGCTAAGAGAACACACAATTCCAACCACCCGAAGGCTCGGAATTCGACAACGGAAGTAATTACCCAAAACTTTGGGAAATTACGGAAATGGCCCAAAACGTCCGAAAATCACGATACGCGATCGAAAAACCAAACCAAAGCTTGCAACAAGAATAATAACATTAAATGAACTTACGAGAAATTCGAAACAACAGTTTCGGACGAGATTCGCAAGAATCGAACTCAAGTGCGGAAAAGTCGCTAAAAAGCTCGGAACTTCGGCAAAGCGATACGAAAGCGAACTCGGATGACAAAAAGTGCAGAATTAATCATTCTCGAAATGACGAAACGATCATGAGCGAGTCGTCAAAACGGACTTCCGCCGAAAAAAAGAAAATTACCGAAATTCGAAATTGCGGATATTACATATTTTATATGTATTGAATTTTTTTGGTATTTTATCGCACTTTTTGATGAATACAAAAGGGGGAGAGATATGAGAATGGAGAAGAAATAAGTCGAAAATGTGATTAACCGTGAAAGGGGGAGAAAAATCGATAGCATACAAAAAGAATTGGAAAAACGAAGGAGTTGAACAAAAATAAGGAGAAGTCGAAAATGAAGGAAAAGAAAAATAAGGAGACGTCGAAAAGACGATGAAAGATTAAAAATGAGAAAAGAAAAGGAGAAAAGAAATGAAGTAGTCGAAAAAGAAATGGGAGAAGATTCTAACGAAACGGACAAAGTCGAAAACTTTGGTCTGTAAAGATATACATATATTTGTATTTTTGCAGGTAAATCCCATTGACAAAGTATTGTTTTGTAATCATCAAAAAGGGGGAGATTGTTGGAACATTTTGTTCCATACATAAATTAAAAGTGTTTTGATGATTAATGGCGATAAACAAAACAAAACAACGAAGAGGCGAAACTAGCAATCGAAAAAAATGAAGTGCCAAAAAGTGTTCTGAGCATGCATAACGTACGTAATAAACTATGGTTAACGTATGTAAAATGGTGATAGTAACGTACGTAAGTCTCTGGGCTTAGCGTACGTAACCAAGGGTTTGAGAATTCAAACCAGAAAGACGTTGGACGAGGCGAAGTCAAAAAGGCGGCAACGGACATATGACGTCAGCAGTGACGTACTATTAACGTACGTAATGAGAAGTATGATAACGTATGTAAAGAAAGAAACGAATGTTACTGGACTGAATCTGAGATAATCTAACGTACGTAACAATGTCTGGTTAGCGTACGTAAACAAGCTTACGTACGTAATAAGAAGCATATAGCGTACGTAATGAAGGTCCTGGCAGTTAACGGCTAGTTTGATCAAGAAGACTATAAATACCATGTCTATGGTATTGATTGAGCACAACAACTTCAAGCAAGAGATACATTGATCACTTATTCATATCGATATTATTGTTGTTGTAACTTTGAGCTTATATTATTAGTTTGAGTGTTTATACATTCAACATTATACACGAGTGGTAAAAGAAAAGATACGATTGGATTCGGTGTTATTAGGATCAAAGATCCGACATTATTAGAATCGCAAACGATATCTTCGTGAGGTTTATCTAGTACCCATAGAAAGCTAGAGAGGTTTTATTCCTTGTCCTACGAAAAGGAAAATGGTTTAACTTGGACCGACGCAAAGACAAGTACGAGTGGTTTATCACGGACCAATAGAAGACGTGATTGTAACGGTTATACCTCAACCGATAGAAGAGAGGAGAAGAGGTTTTTCTTTAGCCTATTGAAAAAGATACAGAGAGAGGACGTAGGCTCGCTTATAGCCGAACCTCTATAAATCCTTGTGTGCTTTAAATTTCCGCACTTAATATTTACGCTTCTGCAACACGGCGCAATATCCGACCCCGTACCCAACAATTGGTATCGGAGCGGTACTCTAATACATGGCTTAACATCCGAGGAGAAGATCCAATGGCGTTTCAATTTGCTCCTGTCGAAGGCCTTGCTCTCAACTGACCACCATTCTTCGATGGCTCAAATTATTTGACATGGAAGAAAAAGATGTCAATCTTTATTCGTGCCTACGATATAGAGATTTGGAAGATTATTTGTCTCGGTCCAAAAGTTCCTATCAAATACGACGGTACGCTCAAATCTTTTGAAGAATACGACGATGCCGATTGGAAAAATGACCATCTAAATTGTAAGGCCACCCAACTCTTATTCTGTGTCTTAAATCTGTAAGAGGTCAATCGAATCTCATCGTGTGAGAGTGCGAAAGAAATATGGAACATTCTCAAAATCACACACGAAGGGACAACTCAAGTCAAGGAGACGAAGATCAATATGCTTCTCCATGACTACGAATTATTCATGATAAAAGGTGACGAGTCAATCACCAACATGCTCGACCGATTTTCGGTCATCACAAATGGGCTAGCTTCATTCGGTAAACCATTGTCTAGTAGTGAAAAAGTTAAGAAAATTTTACGATCACTACCTAGCGAATGGGACGGAACCGTGACCGCGATTATGTAATCGAAAGATCTCAATACTCTAGATTTTAACGCCCTCATTGGTTCGCTAAATAATTATGAGATAGTTCTCAAATCACGGAATGTCAAACCGAAGCCGAAGGAAAGAACTATAGCCTTGAAGGCTAAGATGTCTAAAAGAGAAGAAATCCCGGTGGATGATAGCGACGAGGAATCGGCATATTATGCCAAAAGCATTAATAAGTTACAAACCTTATTAAACCGGAGAAAGAAAGACATCTCGGGCGAATCTAAGAAATTCGACAACTCTTGTCGATTATGTGGTAAACCAGGCCACTTTGCTAAAAATTGCCGAGTCAAACCCAAGAAGGAGGTTCTCGTAGCAACATGGAGCGATGACGACGAAGATGATGATTTTATTAATCAAAATAATCTCTCTCTTATGGCCCGGAGTTCGTTCAACGACAGTGACGTCGAAAGCCAGGTTAGTACTTCCTCCTGTGATGAACTTTTTGATGCATTTGAATTAGTTCATACGGATTTTCAAAATGCATTATCGGAAATCAAAACCCTTAAGTCTAAAATTAAATCTTTGAAAATTGAAAATTCTAAAATTTTCGAAAAGGGAAAATTTGTTGAAATCGATCATTCAAAGTGTATTGAAAATGAAAATATTTTGAAGAATGATCTCGCTAAAATCCAAACCGAGCTTAAATCTTTGACAAAGAAATTCTCGCACGGAAACGAGAAATTTGAACAAATGCTTGGTGTTCAAAAATTTACTTTGAATAAAGAGGGGTTAGGATTCAAAACTCGTTTGAAAAACGAATCTGTTAATTTTAAGATACCCCATTGCAAAAAGTATTTAAAAATCGGGCATCATATTTCAAGTTGCAAAAGCCCAAGACGGACGATAAAAATTAAGAAAATTTGGGTTCCTAGAGGAACAATCGTTTCAAATATCGTCTACGTTTCTAAACAAAAACCAACTATAGGTTGGATCCCCAAACATTGATTTTTGGTATTTTACTCAGGGGGAGTAATTTTTTAAAACGGATAAAATTTTCAGGGGGAGTTAATACCCTTGTATTTTTTTTTTTGCATATTTGATATTTATTGAATTTTTTTGGTATTTTATTACACTTTTTGATGAATACAAAAAGGGGGAGAGATAGGAGAATGGAGAAGAAATAAGTCGAAAATGTGATTAACCGTGAAAGGGGGAGAAAAATCGATAGCATACAAAAAGAATTGGAAAAACGAAGGAGTTGAACAAAAATAAGGAGAAGCCGAAAATGAAGGAAAAGAAAAATGAGGAGACGTCGAAAAGACGATGAAAGATTAAAAATGAGAAAAGAAAAGGAGAAAAGAAAAGAAGGAGTCGAAAAAGAAATGGGAGAAGATTCTAACGAAACGGACAAAGTCGAAAACTTTGGTCTGTAAAGATATACATATATTTGTATTTTTGCAGGTAAATCCCATTTACGAAGTGTTGTTTTGTAATCATCAAAAAGGGGGAGATTGTTGGAACATTTTGTTCGATACATAAATTAAAAGTGTTTTGATGATTAATGGCAATAAACAAAACAAAACAACGAAGAGGCGAAACTAGCAATCGAAGAAAACGAAGTGCCAAAAAGTGTTCTGAGCATGCATAACGTACGTAATAAACTATGGTTAACGTACGTAAAATGGTGATAATGCGTCGTAAGTCTCTGGGCTTAGCGTACGTAACCAAGGGTTTGAGAATTCAAACCAGAAAGACATTGGACGAGGCGAAGTCAAAAAGGCGGCAACGAACATATGACGTCAGCAGTGACGTACTATTAACATACGTAATGAGAAGTATGATAACGTATGTAAAGAAAGAAACGAATGTTACTGGACTGAATCTGAGAGAATCTCACGTACGTAACAATGTCTGGTTAGCGTACGTAAACAAGCTTACGTACGTAATAAGAAGCATATAGTGTAGGTAATGAAGGTCCTGGCAGCTAACGGCTAGTTTGATCAAGAAGCCTATAAATACCATTTCTATGGTATTGATTGAGCACAACAACTTCAAGCAAGAGATACATTGATCACTTATTCATATCGATATTATTGTTGTTGTAACTTTGAGCTTATATTTTTAGTTTGAGTGTTTATACATTCAACATTATACACGAGTGGTAAAAGAAAAGATACGATTGGATTCGATGTTATTAGGATCAAGGATCCGGCATTATTAGAATCGCAATCGATATCTTCGTGAGGTTTATCTAGTACCCATAGAAAGCTAGAGAGGTTGATTCCTTGTTCTACGAAAAGGAAAACGGTTTAACTTGGACCGGCCTTGCAGACAAGTGCAGTGGTTTATCACGGACCAATAGAAGACGTGATTGTAACGGTTATACCTCAACCGATAGAAGAGAGGAGAAGAGGTTTTTCTTTAGCCTATTGACAAAGATACAAAGAGAGGACGTAGGCTCGCTTATAGCCAAACCTCTATAAATCCTTGTGTGCTTTAAATTTCCGCACTTGATATTTACGCTTCCGCAACACGGCGCAATATCCGACCCCGTACCCAACAATTGGTATCGGAGCGGTACTCCAATACACGGCTTAACATCCGAGGAGAAGATCCAATGGCATTTCAATTTGCTCCTGTCGAAGGCCTTGCTCTCAACCGACCACCATTCTTCGATAGCTCAAATTATTTGACATGGAAGAAAAAGATGTCAATCTTTATTCGTGCCTACGATATAGAGATTTGGAAGATTATTTGTCTCGGCCCAAAAGTTCCTATCAAATACGACGGTACGCTCAAATCTTTTGAAGAATACGACGATGCCGATTGGAAAAATGACCATCTAAATTGTAAGGCCACCCAACTCTTATTCTGTGCCTTAAATCCGGAAGAGGTCAATCGAATCTCATCGTGTGATAGTGCGAAAGAAATATGGAAAATTCTCGAAATCACACACGAAGGGACAACTCAAGTCAAGGAGACGAAGATCAATATGCTTCTCCATGACTACGAATTATTCATGATGAAAGGTGACGAGTCAATCACCAACATGCTCGACCGATTTTCGGTCATCACAAATGGGCTAGCTTCATTCGGTAAACCATTGTCTAGTAGTGAAAAAGTTAAGAAAATTTTACGATCACTACCTAGCGAATGGGACGGAACCGTGACCGCGATTATGTAATCGAAAGATCTCAATACTCTAGATTTTAGCGCCCTCATTGGTTCGCTAATTAATTATGAGATAGTTCTCAAATCACGGAATGTCAAACCGAAGCCGAAGGAAAGAACTATAGCCTTGAAGGCTAAGATGTCTAAAAGAGAAGAAATCTCGGTGGATGATAGCGACGAGGAATCGGCATATTATGCCAAAAACATTAATAAGTTTCAAACCTTATTAAACCGGAGAAAGAAAGACATCTCGGGCGAATCTAAGAAATTCGACAACTCTTGTCGATTATGTGGTAAACCAGGCCACTTTGCTAAAAATTGCCGAGTCAAACCCAAGAAGGAGGTTCTCGTAGCAACATGGAGCGATGACGACGAAGATGATGATTTTATTAATCAAAATAATCTCGCTCTCATGGCCCGGAGTTCGTTCAACGTCAGTGACGTCGAAAGCCAGGTTAGTACATCCTCCCGTGATGAACTTTTTGATGCATTTGAATTACTTCATACGGATTTTCAAAATGCATTATCGGAAATCAAAACCCTTAAGTATAAAATTAAATCTTTGGAAATTGAAAATTCCAAAATTTTCGAAAAGGGGAAATTTGTTGAAATCGATCATTCAAAGTGTATTGAAAATGAAAATATTTTGAAGAATGATCTCGCTAAAATCCAAACCGAGCTTAAATCTTTGACAAAGAAATTCTCGCACGGAAACGAGAAATTTGAACAAATGCTTGGTGTTCAAAAATTTACTTTGAATAAAGAGGGGTTAGGATTCAAAACTCGTTTGAAAAACGAATCTGTTAATTTTAAGACACCCCATTGCGAAAAATATTTAAAAATCGGGCATCATATTTCAAGTTGCAAAAGCCCAAGACGAACGATAAAAATTAAGAAAATTTGGGTTCCTAAAGGAACAATCGTTTCAAATATCGTCTACGTTTCTAAGCAAAAACTAACTATAGGTTGGATCCCAAAACATTTATTTTTGGTATTTTACTCAGGGGGAGTAATTTTTTTAAAACGGATAATATTTTCAGGGGGAGTTAATACCGTTGTATTTATTTTTTTTGCATATTTCATATGTATTGAATTTTTTTGGTATTTTATTGCACTTTTTGATGAATACAAAAAGGGGGAGAGATAGGAGAATGGAGAAGAAATAAGTCGAAAATGTGATTAACCGTGAAAGGGGGAGAAAAATCGATAGCATACAAAAAGAATTGGAAAAACGAAGGAGTTGAACAAAAATAAGGAGAAGTCGAAAATGAAGGAAAAGAAAAATGAGGAGACGTCGAAAAGACGATGAAAGATTAAAAATGAGAAAAGAAAATGAGAAAAGAAAAGAAGGAGTCGAAAAAGAAATGGGAGAAGATTCTAACGAAACGGACAAAGTCGAAAACTTTGGTTTGTAAAGATATACATATATTTGTATTTTTGCAGGTAAATCCCATTGACGAACTGTTGTTTTGTAATCATCAAAAAGGGGGAGATTGTTGGAACATTTTTTTCGATACATAAATTAAAAGTGTTTTGATGATTAATGGCAATAAACAAAACAAAACAACGAAGAGGCGAAACTAGCAATCGAAGAAAACGAAGTGCCAAAAAGTGTTCTGAGCATGCATAACGTACGTAATAAACTATGATTAACGTACGTAAAATGGTGATAGTAACGTACGTAAGTCTCTGGGCTTAGCGTACGTAACCAAGGGTTTGAGAATTCAAACCAGAAAGACATTGGACGAGGCGAAGTCAAAAAGGCGGCAACGGACATATGACATCAGCAGTGACGTACTATTAACATACATAATGAGAAGTATGATAACGTATGTAAAGAAAGAAACGAATGTTACTGGACTGAATCTGAGAGAATCTAACGTACGTAACAATGTCTGGTTAGCGTACGTAATAAGAAGCATATAGTGTACGTAATGAAGGTCCTGGCAGCTAACGGCTAGTTTGATCAAGAAGCCTATAAATACCATTTCTATGGTATTGATTGAGCACAACAACTTCAAGCAAGAGATACATTGATCACTTATTCATATCGATATTATTGTTGTTGTAACTTTGAGCTTATATTGTTAGTTTGAGTGTTTATACATTCAACATTATACACGAGTGGTAAAAGAAAAGATACGATTGGATTCGGTGTTATTAGGATCAAGGATCCGGCATTATTAGAATCGCAATCGATATCTTCGTGAGGTTTATCTAGTACCCATAGAAAGCTAGAGAGGTTGATTCCTTGTCCTACGAAAAGGAAAACGGTTTAACTTGGACCGACGCAAAGACAAGTACGAGTGGTTTATCACGGACCAATAGAAAACGTGATTGTAACGGTTATACCTCAACCTATAGAAGAGAGGAGAAGAGGTTTTTCTTTAGCCTATTGAAAAAGATACAGAGAGAGGACGTAGGCTCGCTTATAGCCGAACCTCTATAAATCCTTGTGTGCTTTAAATTTCCGCACTTGATATTTACGCTTCCACAACACGGCGCAATATCCAACCCCATACCCAACAATTGGTATCGGAGCGGTACTCCAATACACGGCTTAACATCCGAGGAGAAGATCCAATGGCATTTCAATTTGCTCCTGTCGAAGGCCTTGCTCTCAACCGACCACCATTCTTAGATGGCTCAAATTATTTGACATGGAAGAAAAAGATGTCAATCTTTATTCGTGCCTACGATATAGAGATTTGGAAGATTATTTGCCTCGGCCCAAAAGTTCCTATCAAATCCGACGGTACGCTCAAATCTTTTGAAGAATACGATGATGCCGATTGGAAAAATGACCATCTAAATTGTAAGGCCACCCAACTCTTATTCTGTGCCTTAAATCCGGAAGAGGTCAATCGAATCTCATCGTGTGAGAGTGCGAAAGAAATATGGAAAATTCTCGAAATCACACACGAAGGGACAACTCAAGTCAAGGAGACGAAGATCAATATGCTTCTCCATGACTACGAGTTATTCATGATGAAAGGTGATGAGTCAATCACCAACATGCTCGACCGATTTTCGGTTATCACAAATGGGCTAGCTTCATTCGGTAAACCATTGTCTAGTAGTGAAAAAGTTAAGAAAATTTTTCGATCACTACCTAGCGAATGGGACGGAACCGTGACCGCGATTATGGAATCGAAAGATCTCAATACTCTAGATTTTAGCGCCCTCGTTGGTTCGCTAATTAATTATGAGATAGTTCTCAAATCACGGAATGTCAAACCGAAGCCGAAGGAAAGAACTATAGCCTTGAAGGCTAAGATGTCTAAAAGAGAAGAAATCCTGGTGGATGATAGCGACGAGGAATCGGCATATTATGCCAAAAACATTAATAAGTTTCAAACCTTATTAAACCAGAGAAAGAAAGACATCTCGGGCGAATCTAACAAATTCGACAACTCTTGTCGATTGTGTGGTAAACCAGGCCACTTTTCTAAAAATTGCCGAGTCAAACCCAAGAAGGAGGTTATCGTAGCGAATGGAGCGATGACGACGAAGATGATGATTTTATTAATCAAAATAATCTCGCTCTCATGGCCCGGAGTTCGTTCGACGATAGCGACGTCGAAAGCCAGGTTAGTACATCCTCCCGTGATGAACTTTTTGATGCATTTGAATTACTTCATACGTCGAAATCCAGGTTAGTACATCCTCCCGTGAAGAATGATCTCGCTAAAATCCAAACCGAGCTTAAATCTTTGACAAAGAAATTCTCGCACGAAAACGAAAAATTTGAACAAATACTTGGTGTTCAAAAATTTACTTTGAATAAAGAGGGGTTAGGATTCAAAACTCATTTGAAAAACGAATCTGTTAATTTCAAGATACCCCATTGCGAAAAGTGTTTAAAAATCGGGCATCATATTTCAAGTTGCAAAAGCCCAAGACGGACGATAAAAATTAAGAAAATTTGGGTTCCTAAAGGAACAATCGTTTCAAATATCGTCTACATTTCTAAACAAAAACCAACTATAGGTTGGATCCCCAAACATTGATTTTTGGTATTTTACTCAGGGGGAGTAATTTTTTAAAACGGATAATATTTTCAGGGGGAGTTAATACCCTTGTATTTATTTTTTTGCATATTTCATATTTATTGAATTTTTTTGGTATTTTATTACACTTTTTGATGAATACAAAAAGGGGGAGAGATAGGAGAATGGAGAAGAAATAAGTCGAAAATGTGATTAACCGTGAAAGGGGGAGAAAAATCGATAGCATACAAAAAGAATTAGAAAAACGAAGGAGTTGAACAAAAATAAGGAGAAGTCGAAAATGAAGGAAAAGAAAAATGAGGAGACGTCGAAAAGACGATGAAAGATTAAAAATGATAAAAGAAAATGAGAAAAGAAAAGAAGGAGTCGAAAAAGAAATGAGAGAAGATTCTAACGAAACGGACAAAGTCGAAAACTTTGATCTGTAAAGATATACATATAATTGTATTTTTGCATGTAAATCCCATTGACGAAGTGTTGTTTTGTAATCATCAAAAAGGGGGAGATTGTTGGAACATTTTGTTCCATACATAAATTAAAAGTGTTTTGATGATTAATGGCGATAAACAAAACAAAACAACGAAGAGGCGAATCTAGCAATCGAAGAAAACAAAGTGCCAAAAAGTGTTCTGAGCATGCATAACGTACGTAATAAACTATGGTTAACGTACGTAAAATGGCGATAGTAACGTACGTAAGTCTCTGGGCTTAGCGTACGTAACCAAGAGTTTGAGAATTCAAACCAGAAAGACGTTGGACGAGGCGAAGTCAAAAAGGCGGCAACGGACATATGACGTCAGCAGTGACATACTATTAACGTACGTAATGAGAAGTATGATAACGTACGTAAAGAAAGAAACGAATTTTACTGGACTGAATCTGAGAGAATCTAACGTACGTAACAATGTCTGGTTAGCATACGTAAACAAGCTTACGTGCATAATAAGAAGCATATAGCATACGTGATGAAGGTCCTGGCAGCTAACGGCTAGTTTGATCAAGAAGCCTATAAATACCATGTCTATGATATTGATTGAGCACAACAACTTCAAGCAAGAGATACATTGATCACTTATTCATATCAATATTATTGTTGTTGTAACTTTGAGCTTATATTGTTAGTTTGAGTGTTTATACATTCAGCATTATACATGAGTGGTAAAAGAAAAGTTATGATTGGATTCGGTGTTATTAGGATCAAGGATCCGGCATTATTAGAATCGCAATCGATATTTTTGTGAGGTTTATCTAGTACCCATAGAAAGCTAGAGAGGTTGATTCCTTGTCCTACGAAAAGGAAAACGGTTTAACTTGGACCGACGCAAAGACAAGTACGAGTGGTTTATCACGGATCAATAGAAGACGTGATTGTAACGGTTATACCTCGACCGATAGAAGAGAGGAGAAGAGGTTTTTCTTTAGCCTATTGAAAAAGATACAGAGAGAGGACGTAGGCTATCTTATAGCTGAACCTCTATAAATCCTTGTGTGCTTTAAATTTCCGCACTTGATATTTATGCTTCCGCAACACGGCACAATATCCAACCCCGTACCCAACAAGATTGCCGGATAAGATTCAATTGTGAAACTAATTTGCGTTGATGGTGTAAACTTAACTTGTTCATGAACCATAGAGACCGTATAGGTTGAGGGAGTGAACAAGGGGAAAAAGAAGATCGAATTATCCATTAGATGGGTTGGTGTTGGACACCACTTTATGAAAATTAATAGACTAGAAACATGTTCGGTTTCCCTCTATTAAGATTTATAAAGAACTCGATCACCACTATGAAGTAGAGCGACGATACTTCCGGATTTTACATGGGAGTGTGTTGTTCCAACAAAAATAGTGGGAGCTGGGTAACCAGAATAGAAAAGACCTTAATTCTATACTCAGATCATAATTGAATGAGTTACAAATTAATCTGTCATACTTAATGCAGATATAACTCCCAATACGACAATGAACCCACTCGCAATTCTACTCGAAAAGAACACCTTAATCGGACCTAACTTTGTGGATTGGCTCCACAATCTGATGATAGTCCTCAATATAGAGGCACTAGGATACGTCTTGGAGACGGACATTCCGGCGCCTCTAGTGCGGACAAGAGCCAATCAAGAAGAGATTGAAAACCAAGCAAAGTGGGTTAAGGATGACGTAAAAGTCCCTGCTTATATGATGGCTTCCATGTCTAATGAGCTTCAGATACCTCATGAGAAAATCACTTCTGCTAGGCAGATTCTATCTCACTTAACCGAGCTTTATAATGAGCACAGTCGAACGGCTAGATATGAGATATCCAAGCAATTGTTCGGTGCTAGGATGAAGGAAGATGAGAAGGTTGGGGACCACGTCCTCAAAATGATATCCATGATCGAGAGATTGGAGGATCTTGATTTTAAGATAGATACTTATCTTCAGACTGACCTTATCCTACAGTCTCTCCCTGATTCCTTCTCACAGTTTGTTATGAACTTTAACTGCAATGAGATTGCATGTAACTTAGCTGGGCTAATGAACAAACTAGTGACCGCTCAGTCTCAGATGAAGACTCCGCGGATGAAGGAGTCTGCCCTTTTGATTTCTTCTAGATCTCAGAGGTCCAAGAGCAGGAAGAAAAAGACCAAGAAGCGGACGGGACCACAAGTCGAGGACCTTAAGGGTAAGGGCAAGGCCCCGACGGTTATGAAGAACAAGAAGAAGAAGGATGCTTGTCTCAAGTGCAGTGAGCCGGGCCACTGGGCTAGAGACTGTCCGATTCTTCATGGCACTTCAGGTACAGAACTTTTAGTTTTGAAAACAAATTGTTCTGCTACTGTATTTTCTACTTCCTGGATACTGGATTCTGGTGCTAGTTCTCATATTTGTACCGTGAATCAGGATCTGGAACAAAGTAGGAAACTTGGAGCTAGGGAAGTGATGGTCACTGTTGGAAGCGGGCATATTGTCGAGGCGACCGACATAGGATCACTTCTTTTGGGTTTAGAATCCGACTTTGTTTTAACTTTAGAATATGTACTTGTTTTTCCCAAGGGGCATAAAAACATTGTATCCATTCCGGTCATGGACCGAAAAGGCTTTTCATTTTTCATTGGTGATGGTTCCTGCAAAATGTATTGTAGAAATAAAATCGTGGGCACTGCTACATTGTTAAATGGACTGTATCATCTAAACCTCAGTAACAAAGTCGTTGTGAATACTATGACTAGAAAGCATGGTAGGGATGAAACTAATCAAGTTTTGAAATGGCATCTTAGACTTGGTCATGTTGGTCAGACCAAGGTTTACAAAATGGAAAAAGATGGACTTATGGGTCCATTGGTATCGGATCCCTTTCCTACTTGTGAATCTTGCCTTAAAGGCAAAATGACTAAGTCCCCCTTCACAGAGAGTTTTGAAAGAGCCGTTGATAAACTGGGATTAATCCATACTGACGTATGTGGTGCTTAGGAAGCAGCACGTGATGGATATGAATACTTCATTACGTATACAGATGATCATACTAGGTATAATAAAACATAAATCCGAGGCCTTTGAGAAATTCTAGGAATTTAAGGCCCTAGTCGAGAAATAAACTGGAAATCATATCAAAGCACTTCGGTCGAACCGAGGTGGTGAGTATATGAGTATGGAGTTTGACGAGTTCCTTAAGGAACATGGAATAGTATCACAACTTACACCTCCAGGCACTCCTCAGTTAAATGGTGTGTCAGAAAGAAGGAACCAGACCTTGTTGGACATGGTCCGTTCCATGCTGGGTATACTGACTTACCGATTTACCTGTGGGGTATACACTCCTGACTGTTGCATATATCTTGAACATATGTCCTTCAAAATCCGTTACTAAAACTCCACATGAGATGTGGGAGGGCAGGAAACCAAGTCTTAATCACATTAGGATTTGGGGATGTCCCGCCTATATCAAGAAGACTAAGGTGGACAAAATAGAAGCGAGGTTCGTGAGGAGACATTTCATTAGATTCCCATCTGAGGCGATGGGTTATCTATTCTATATGCCCAAATATCGAAAGATCGTTGTTGATTTGCATGCACACTTCCTGGAAGATGAGTTCATTCAGGAAGGCGGAGCAGGTAGAAATATTTCTTTAGAAGAATACAATGAAACTCCTCAGGAGACACCTTTGCAAGAAATTGGAACTGAACCTTCTGTAACACAAGTACAACCACCTCGTAGGTCAAGTAGGGTGTCTCAATTAAGAGGTACAGTTTTATACACTTGGATGAACTGGGTTTCCACGAGGTTTCAGGTGATAAACAAGAGACCGACCCGCGACCAATGACCTAGCAATGGTGGATGTAGACTCCATGAAATAGACTGTAGCAGTCTTCATGTAGTTGGGACCTCCGTTTTGACGAGGCAGTCAAAGAGTTTGACTTCGTGCAAAATGAAGAGGAACCTTGTGTATACAAGAGGGTTAGTGGGAGCAAGATCACATTCTTAGTACTATATGTAGATGACATTCTACTAATAGAAAATGATGCGGGAATGCTCAGTTATGTGAAATCTTGGCTTTCGAGTAATTTCTCCATAAAATACTTAGGAGAAGAAACCTATATTCTTGGGATCGACTCTACTGGGATAGATCAAAGAGAATGATAAGTTTTTCCCAAGCCCTCTATATAGATAAAATCTTAAAGCGATTTAAGATGAATTATTCTAAAAGAGGGTTCCTATCGATGCGACATGGAATAAAACTCACCTTGAAGACGTGTCCTCAAAGTGAGGAAAAATGAAAGGAAATGAGTAATATACCATATGTTTCGACCATGGGTAGCCTTATATATACTTTATTGTGTACGAGACCTGACATTGCGCATGCTGGGAGCGTGGTAAGTAGGTTTAGGGCTAACCCAGTTAGGGAACATAAGACCACCATAAAGAACGTTCTCAAGTACTTTAGAAGGACTAGAGATCTGGTTCTTAAATATGGTGGTGGAGAACTGAATGTGGTGGGATTTACTGAATTGGACTTCCAACGACAGAAAAACGATTCGATGTCTACTTCTGGCTACATATTTACTCTTAATGGAGGAGTAGTATCTTGGCATAGTGGCAAGTATAGCGCGACTGCTAATTCCACCTGTTAGGCTAAGTATAAAGCGGCCTTGGAGGCATCCAAAGGAAGGATTAAGAAGTTACTGGGTAAACTTCACGTGACACCATGTGCTGCACTGCCTATTTTCGCTTTTATACGATAATAATAGAGCGGTAGCACAGGCCTGGGTGCAGAGTTTTCATAATGGTACAAAACATATTGAGAGAGGGTATCATCTCATAAGAGAATTTGTTCGCAAAGAGATACATTGTGCTGCATAGAGTAGAGTCAGCCAACTACGTCGCTGATCCACTGACCAAGCCACTTTCTCAGATTACCATATAGCGTCATCTAGAGAACATGGGTATTAGATACCATAGTGTGTGGCATTGAGTGTAAGTGGGAGATTGTTAGGAGTATGCCCTCGAATGCCACTCAGAGGTTGTTGAGTGAGGGCATTATACTAGTAATTTTGTAAATCATTTATATAAGGCAATGGATGTTTCTTTATTTACTGGTAGTGACTGGCACTCCTAACTCGTAAATATACATATAGAAACTAGTCTGTGTATTTGAGAGCAAAACGTTCCACTCCTTATTGGATAATGGGGTCGGCACTGCAAAGGTTTATAGCTCAAATATTTAATCGTTCGCAAGTCGATGGCATTAAGTTTATGCGAAGACTTGTATGACGTGTTCTTTGACATGGAGAGTGCTTGTAGAACACTAATGGTAAGTGGGAGCACACGTTATAGGTATGCTAATTGGATTAGTATACTCAAACCGACTCACCCTCGATTCGTCGCATGAATTTCACTCCGGGACAGTCAATGACGGAATCGAAACGTTGTGATGGGTATTCGTGAACTTTCGACTTGAGGATTTAGTAGGGATGTGCTTGTGACGTCAACATTTTCATTAGAGTAGTTCGACCCTATAAACCGGGAGGCGGGGGTCAACCTCGACGTGCATCTTGACGGGCAAGTAGCAGGTCCTACTGAATACCAAGATAGAATTCTTTCTCCCGTTAGTGAGCGGGTTATATGTCCTATGCGGTTATTGGCAGATGAGATCATAAGTCTTTGGCCAAATCATTGGAGCTAGTTGTATTAGATACACGAGAGCTCGATGATCTTGATTCACATTAACGCGTGCATAGCGTCAAGTATAGATAGGGTTTGACTGACCGTGACCCTATAACTTGATCGGGACATTTGAAATAAGGGTTTATACGTATACTGGTATTCACGACAGAATGGTTCTTGAATGATCCCAATCATTCGTTCTCGGTACGATTAATACGCGCCAGTCAGCTAGGTGGTGCTACTACTCTTTGGTTACTCTCATTGCTGACTGAGACAGACCTACCGAGTCGCGCAATAGGATTGACGACGGAATGAATAAAGCTTATTCTCTCATTATGAATATTAGATATTGGATATCTAATTTATTGGGACATTGGATGTATAAATCGATTTATTGGATAAATTAATTTCGGCCTAATGAATTAAATAAATTACTGGGTGATTAATTTAATTCATGAATATAATTATTTCTTGGAGAAATTAATTATATTATTTTTGTATTTGATATGTTTAACTAATTAGATTAATTAAATGATATAAATACATCGGAACAGAATTGGAGTTTATCTGTTTGGACTCACGGGAGTCCGAAACAAATAGAATTCATCCAACTCCTTCTAGATCCCCCCCCCCCCGCCCACTTTCCATCCACCTTCCCATCTTGTTCTTTTGTGTCTATTTTATAATGGATGAAAAAGACTTGTAAGGAATCTCATGTGGATGAGTTGGTTGTTGTGGGAGTAGAATATATGATGGAAGACTTTATCTCTCTCATTGATTGATTTCATACGGTTCATTGAGAGAGTTCAAGATAGAGAAAAATATTTTCCTCTAGTCTTCTTCTTGTTCATCACATTGAACTTGAGTTCTCTTGGATAAAATAAAGAAATTAAAGAGAGATAGTGAGTTATACACTTAGAGTGTTGTAATCACAAATTAATAGCTTCATCACCTAGCTCTAGCTGTATCCTTGGAGGATAGCAAGGTGATTGTCATCCTGTACATTTTCTCCGGCGCGTGGCAAGTAGAGACGCGGTACTTTCGGCGTTGGATCATCCAAGAGCTTGGAGCGGATTGGATTCATAGAGATCAAGCAAAGCTTGGGGAATAGCTCAAGAGAAGGATACTATTTAATCAACGGACTACGAGGGTATGTTTGTCGTATCTCTTGTGTTTCGTTTTATATATTCTTATATACATAGATCGATCGATCCTCGTAGGGATTCGGATCGAATTAATTTTTGTTTAACCGCTTCCGCTGGGCCTTCATTTTTAGGCACTTAATCCCAACACATAAAACAAGAAGGGTGGGCGGGGGACGCCCATATAACCCATGGCTGGTCTGATCGTCTTTTTGGACTGGCAATTCATAATCAAACGGCTAAGGAATTCTTCCGCCAAACAGAAAAGCAGAGGGGATAGGGGGTCCCCTTGTCTCACACCACGGGAGCAGGCAAAATATCCTTCTGGGGAGCCATTAATAAGGATGGAGAGACGATCAGAATGAAGTATAGTAGATATGCGGACTACAACAAGCTCCACAAAACCGAGAAACCAAAGAAAAGACAGAAGAAAGTCCCATTTGATAGTGTCGAAGGCCTTCCTGATGTCAATCTTGAAAGCCAGGTTGCCATCATCTTTGTCCCTGTGTAAACAATTAAAGCATTCAGAAGCATAGGCAATACAATGGTGGATACGTTTACCTGGAATAAACCCAAACTGGTATGGGGATAGGTGAGAGCCGATGAAAGAGCCCAAACGAGAAGCGTAGATCTTGTGATGATTTTGAATAAGAAATTTCTGAGAAAAATTGGTCGGAAGTCCTCGACTTTGTTGGCGCCCTTCTTCTTAGGGATAAGAACCACGAAGCTGGAGTTGAGGCCGTGAGGGAGGAAACTGTCCACGAAGAAGTAAATGACCGTGGCAGTCACATCCTCCCGGATAATGTCCCAATAATTCTGAAAAAAGCAGCCTGAGAAACCATCAGGACCCAGGGAGCTACCTGGAGAGAGGGAGAATACGGCATCTTTAACTTCCTCAGCAGTAGGGATCCTCAATAGGTGATTATTCTCGGCGTCAGAAATTGACGGCTGGATCAGCTCCCCCATTGTGGAAAAATCGATGGGTGAAGAGTGGATAGATTCCGAGAAAAGGTCCGTGAAATATTTCACATTGTGGTCGGCTAATCGCCTATGATCATCGACTAACTCATCCTCAATAAGCAAAGAATTAATATATTGTTTAACTTTGGCTGAGGCCTTGAGCTTGTGAAAGAAGGATGTGTTGCGGTCCCCATCTTTAAGCCAGGCAAGGAGATTCTTCTGAGTGTAGAACTCATGTTGCTGAGAGAGAGAGATCGATTGATAAGGACTTGAAGTTCTACCTCTTGGTTAAAGAGAGTCCCCGTGTAATCTTGGGAGTAAATGGATTCTTGAAGGGCAGCTAGGTTAGAATAATGCTCGTTCAGAGTGTTGTGGATGTTCTGGAACACAATAGTATTCCAATGATGTATCTTGGCCTTAAGTCTCTTGAGTTTGCGGGCCACCCTGGAAAGGGGATTAGTGGGGGCTAAGAATTTAGCCCAAGAATCACTGACCAAGGAGCAGAAGTCTGGGTGAGAAATCCACATTTTTTGAAACCGGAAGGGCTGCGGAGATGAAGGCTTAGAGACCATACAGGAGAGGAGGATGGGATGATGATCCGATTTGATACGCGGCAGCACAAGTGCTTGAATAGAATCCCAAAAAGCAGCAAAATCAGTATTGACGAAATTGCGGTCTAGTTTGGAGGCCTTAAAAGATCCCGGTTGTTGACGAGAGCACCATGTAAATGTAATTCCTTCGTTTTCCACTTCTAGGAGCTCCGCGTCGTCTAGAGCCTGTCTAAATTCAGAGCAAGAAATTTGGGGAGGGGGGCCATACTCAAGCGCTCGTGAGCACCAAATACGGCATTAAAATCGCCCAAAATACAACAAGGTAAAGAAGATACATGCAAAAGATCAGTCCATAAAGAGCGGCGATATGTGTAAACATTATTACCATACACAAAAGCTAAATGGCTAGGGACATCTCTAATGATAGTATGAACAATTAATAATTGATCCGAAACAAAGGAAATCAGCGAAATATTAGCTAACTCAGATTTGCAAAAAAAAAAACAAATATTGGGACGAAGAGGTGGGGCGCGAATTTTCCCCAAGAAATACCAAATTAAGTGAACTAAAAAATCTACGAGGAAGAGAGGACATGCGTACCTTAGGTTATATAATGGCTAACCAGTCTGGGTGTGTTTCAGACAGATATTTCGAAGAGAAGACTGTGACTGATTAGTTCCCAGACCACAAACATTCCAAAAGAGGATATTCATGTAGTCCAGCCAGATTCGCTGTGCTTATGCAGCGTTTCTTCAAGTTCCATTTGGTCCGCCCATGAGCCAGAAGCGGAATTATGCATGGCTTGGAGTGGTTTGGAGATTGGCTTGACATGGACGACGAAGTCTGCCTTGGCATGTGCTGCCAAGTTAGGCATATCAGCAAGATAAGAGTCATCCTGCGAAGAGGGCTGATCGTGATCAGTAGATAAATAAGCATCAGGCTCTGAATATATGGCCTCTATTGGCCTACTTCTCTGAGGAGGAGTAGAACGAGATCGAGGTTGGTGAGGTTTTGCTCGCCATCGTTTAAGATATTTACAAAGATCCGAGCAAAGTGACTGAGCAGAAGGGGTCAGCTCCGAGTCCCGTGGGATGCAAGATAAGGTCAACTGTGTGGATTCCGATAAAGATACCGAGGACCTCACATGAGGGGGAAATATGGGAGGAATATTGGAAGGTGGGTCGAGCGAAGGCAATATCTCATGAGGAGATGATTTTATCTGTGCCTCGGAGTGGATGATGACTGAGTCTACCATGTTATGCAAACGTGAGTGGTAATTAGTAGGAGTGAAGGGGATGATAGCTCTTTCTTGAGCCGCTGGGGGAACCTCTATATCATCATTAAGTGCGCAGAGGGCCTGAAAAGTATTAAAAATGGGCACGTTAGTCTGATGTGTACGAGAAGCAGACGTCACTCTGGTGATCATCAAAGCAGTGGTATTAGTGGCCTGTGAAACCGAGGGACGAGGCCTATATTCTTGTCTTGGTGCCTGTTGACGCCCAATAGATCTGCCCCATGAGCGGGGATAGAGCGTGATCGGGTAGAATGAGTCTGAGGAGCAGCCTGTTGCAAGTTAGCGGAGCGGCTAGCGGCAGCAGCTTTTTTCCTACATATGTCTGAAGTATGACCCAGAGAGCGGCAATGGGTGCACACGTCTGGGATGTTTTCGTAGGAGCTATATGCTAAGGAGTAGTTATGATCGGCCTCAACTGAAATCTCCTCAGGGAGGGAGTCGAATTTGGAAACTTCCACTTCCACGAGTACTCTAGCAAAGTGCCCTACTGAGCCTTCAACCGCTCATTCATCGATATGTAGAGGGTTGCCTACAGCCTTGGCAATACTCCAGATAGCAAGTGTGTCCCAGTACTCCAACCCAAGTGCGGAGATGCAAATCCATACTTGTGCGGTAGTGTTGTTGATGATGCGTGGGTTGAAGTTAGGGACCCATTTGGATAACCGAAGGGTGCCCGGCTTTAGCGACCAAGCCGAGTGACTAGTGGCTTTGATACGATCAGAGTCATTGGAGAATTGTAAGTTGTAGCAACATTTCCCCAGCGGTATGTTACATATTTTAGTGAACGCAAGTGCACGTTGTCGTAATCAAGTAAAAAAGTGATGAGAAAGATATCCTTCCCTCGAGGACTGACGTACTAATTACCAATTTATTTGTATTCTAGTTTTATTTGAACGATCGAATTTTGTGGTTGAAGTATTATTAGAAACCAAATAAAGCAATAAACTAAAAACAACTAATAAAATCAATAGTCTGATGAAAGGAGATCAAATAAGATAAGAATCTAGGATTGAGAATCCACCTCGATTAATCCGGATTAATCTTGATTAATATAAATTATGTAATTTCCCAATTTATTGACAGCGAAGATTCTAAGATAATTTAATGCCTCTCCCGAGGACAGTAGAATTTTCTAAGGTGAATAAATCACTCTATTCCTAGGTGAGTTAATTCAACAATAGCCAAAAAGTCTAAAATCTTCAAACGAGCTACGTAATTCTTGTGAGTATATTCCTATCTCACAAGACAAAACGGTTCTCACCAATTTTTCCTACTAACTCTCCTCTCCCAATTTGAGTTACGCAATTAAAACAATTCAATCATAGGCCACATAATTAAAAGCATTAAGAACAATTGGGGAAAAACTCAATAGAAAATGAAAATATATTAATAATATAAAATCAAGAGTTAATCCGTCAAAATCTCGGTTTCATCACAATCCTAGAAAAAGGGGTCTAGCCCAACATGCTAGAAAACAATACACAAATATTCAAATTCAACATAAGGAAGGAAAATCAAACACAATTGAAGAACTGGCTTCTTCCGTTCTCTGGCCTTTGCTTTCTGCTGCTAGGTATTTTTCTCCTCCTCTTCTTCGATGATCATATTTTCCGACCTTCAATGCCTTTTTATAACTTTCCTTCCGCCTCCGAGAATTAGGTCGAAACGGCCTTCAAAACAGTCAAAATCGCGGGCTGACATCATAAATCCCGCGCCGCGGGCCGCGGCTCGGCTTTAGTGTGCGCGGCCCTTGTCCGTTTTCTGCCAGGCCTGGGTGATTTTTTCCTTACGGGTCGTGGCTCAGGATGAGCGTGCCACGGCCCCCGGTACAGTTTGTACCGGTTACTTCTGGGTGTGCCTGTGCCGCGGCTCTGGCTCGATGTGACGCGGCCCTTGACTAAAAAATATCGTTTTGGCCCGTTTTTCTTCGTTTAAGCTTCCGGACTCTAATTTCCTTCAAAACATATAAACATAATGTATTAAAAACTCATTTATGCATATATAAACCCGAAATGGAGATAAAATAATGATAATCAAGCGCAAAAAAATACATCTAACACGGTATGATTTTCCATTCGTGTTCAAGCTTCCACAGTGATGAGAGTTTGGTTTTGAGAGTATGCACCTCCCAAGGCTTATCTGACTTAACATAGAATAGTCTCCCGATCAAAGTGTTAGAGAGGAAACGTACTCGTTCCCTGTATCTATTTTCATGCACACGAATGCAAACTGAGTCTCCTCGGCGGAAGGGCTCATACGGCTTGATGCTGGAGAAGGATGTGAGTTGGTGAATGTTTTGAATGGCCGAATTGAGAGCTTCGGGGGATGATGGCTGGTGCAAAGAGCCAAATTTGATAGGGCAAAAACCTGCATGTACATAAGATGAAAAGCATCCCATGACCGGAGGAAATCCGAGCATATGAGGATTAAACAACGAGGCAGTGGAGGAAGGTAAGCCCAAAGATGTATGGTCATGTAAGTTCTGATTATATGCATGCATGGGAAAATTTAATGCCGGGGACACATTGTCATGCAAAGCAAGACCCGGGGTCGTATGATTATGCATTGTATTTTTGTCGGAATCATGATTGAAGGTAGCATGAACTTGAGGAATAACATTATTAATGAAAACATCAGGATTAGCAACATTTGAATTGTAAGTAAAAACTTCTAATACGTTAGGAACATTAACGCAATGTTTTGCAATATTGTTCGTGTCTAGAAGAGTAGTAGAGTTCATAGAGCCGTTAACCTGACGAGCGGCAGCCGGAGATGCTGTAGAAACAAGGGCTGAGATGAGCGGTTGTAGCCATGGGTGTGGGGTGATGACTTCGCTGAGTTGAGACCAGGATGGAGGTGTGACCGAGGCGGCTTGACGATCGTCGGACGGTGACGGGAAGAATGGAGAGGAGTCTCCTGATGATGACGGGACCTTTGTGAGGGGACGAGACGTTGTAGCGTGCAAGGGTTCGATGGGCTGTACCCTAACAGGCTGGTTTGAATACGTCAATGGGCCGGGAGATGAGGTATCTACGGCTCGATAGTCTGGCGGATGAGGGTTAGCGGCGCTTGGGATGGAGGTTGCGGCGTTGATGAATGGTAAGCCATGGGAGCTCATTGCAAAGGGCATTGAATATGCTCTTCTCCTCCAGTGAGAGAGATGCAGAAGAGGGAGCAGACGGGAATGCAACCGAGGAGGGGTTCGCCGGCGATGGTGGATGGGAAACCCTAGCACGGGTAGGTCTTGCATAAAGAATCAAAAAGAGGGCCGTAGGTTTTGAAGGCGTCGAACATGATGATGGCATTCACGAGCCGAAGAGATTGCGGATGAAATCAGGGTCGGCGATGGCGGAGGGAGGCTGCCGACAACATGGGCATGAAGAAGGTGAATCGCACGTACTAAAGTGTTGAAAAAACTCGTAAACACTTATGCTGGTAAATACTTTATATTTTGAGGGGCGCATAGTCACACATCCACTCATATCTCACTTTTTTAAAATGAAATCAGCAAATTAAATTGAAATCTAGAATAAATTAAAAACAATGAATTTGAATATAATAGGGGCACATTGATATGTCTCTATATTTAATAAAGTATTAATTACATAAAAGACTACTGAGACAGGTATTAGTGCCTCTATTATTTGAACATTAATTGGGGCATATTTAAGCGCCCCTACTTGTATAAAAACTGACGTGGCAATTAAAACAACAGGAACAGATGGAGTAACACTAGGGGCGATTTAAAATCTATCTCAAGGAAATGTACTATGTGCGCAAGAAGACCCCGAGTCTAAGATATCTCCATTTCCTGTATGGAAATCTCAATCCGAGCTTAGAAGACTTAATATGTACACTATTGCTGTATTCTTAGCCCAATCCGAACCTGATTCTACCAAAGAAGCTCTCAAGAACTCTCATTGGATTACTTCTATGGAAGAAGAGCTTAACAGTTTCGAAGGAAACAACGTATGATATCTTGTACCCAGACCTACTCATCAATCCGTAATTGGAACCAAATGGGTATTTAGAAACAAGAAGGATAGAAATGGACTCATTATCAGGAATAAATCCCGACTAGTCGCCCCAGGCTATAGACAGGAAGAATGCATAGACTACGATGAGACATTTGCCCCTGTATCCAGACTAGAAGCCAATAGGATATTTTTAGCCTTTGCTGCCCATAAAAGCTTCATTATATACCAAATGGACGTCAAAGTGCATTCCTAAATGGAGACCTTCCTGAAGAAGTATATGTTGAACAACCACCAGGGTTTGTCAATCCAGAAGGCGAAGAACTAGTATACAGGCTAAGAAAAGCGTTGTATGGACTTAAGCAAGCCCCTAGAGCATGGTATGAGACTGTCCCAGTATCTAATCGATAATGGATTCGAGAAAGATGCTGTGGACAAGACCTTATTCAAAATACAGGAAGGTGATGACCTCCTGATGGTTCAAATATATGTAGATGATATAATATTTGGTTCAACTAACCTTGTTTTGTGTCAAAGGTTCTCTCATCTCATGCAAAGTAAATTTGAAATGAGTATGATGGGAGAACTTAGTTATTTCCTCAAATTGCAGGTAAAGCAGTTGCCTACATGGATTTTCATCAACCAAGAAAAATATAGCAAGGAGCTTCTCAACAAGTTTGGAATGAATACTTCCAAATCATCGTCAACCCCCATGAGCACTTCCGTGCAAATTAGTACTGATGAAGCTAGAAAGCCAGTTGATCAATCACTCTACATGAAGATTATTGGATCGCTCCTCTACCTAACGGCTAGCAGGCCCGATATCCAGTTTGCTGTAGGAGTGTGTGCGCGATATCAAGTAGCACCTAAAGAATCACACTTCGCAACAGCCAAACGAATCCTGAAATACGTCAAAGGAACAGTCGATGTAGGAATGTGGTATCCTAAAGAAGACGGATTCGATTTAGTTGGCTACAACGACTTGGATCTCGGAGGTTGCAAGCTAGATAGGAAGAGTACAAGTGGAACTTGTCACTTTCTTTGACCTAGACTTGTGTCTTGGTTTAGCAAGAAACAATTGGCAAACATGCTTTCAACAGCTGAATCAGAATACTATGCTGGTGGTAGTTGCTGTATGTAGATCCTTTGGATGAACAACAGCTGTCAGACTATGGAATTGAAGCCAAAGAAATGCCAATTATGTGCGATAGCACGAGTGCAATTGCTATCACGCACAACCCTGTATTGCACTCACGCACCAAGCATATTCACATGAAGCATCACTTCATTAGGAATCATGTTGAGAACAAGGATGTTCGGCTGAAAAAAGTTCATATAGATATCCAGTTAGCCGACATCTTTACCAAACCTCTCGACACAGTAAGATTCTGCATGCTTTGACATGAATTGGGATTGCTACAGCCTAACTCCCTGTAAGTTTTTAATGTTTTACTCAGCAAATTGAGGGAGAATGCTGTAAGACCCAAGAATACAGTATCCACCATTAGTTATCTGTACACTCAGTCTAGCAGAACAGCACTGTAGGAACAAAGAGACATGAATTATCCTACAGCTGATGTGTGCAATAATTAAGGGGGAATACAGTACGACCCAAGAATACAGCATTAATACGAAAGCTGCTGTATGGAATTGAAACCCGATTGTACCTTTTAAGGGGGAACGCTGTATTTTCGCGGATACAACACATACTATGGGAAATCAATTATCATGTTATTTATTTTTAAACGATCTTTGTGTGAATGTGCCCTATTATAATTAAAAAGTCTTTTACATTAAATTCTTTACACGACATCTGGACATTGGTATCTTCAAATCAACGATGTTTCATATTATTTTATTAATTTTACACTGCGGTTTCAGGCAATAAGGGTAATTTGATAAGTTAGAAGTAGGACCCGCTCTTATTTTAAAATTAGATGGATAAGTTGTACCGGTTACACTCAGTCCATCGTGGTCGTCCATTTTAAACAACGGTTCCCATCCCTTAGATCTGACCGTTCACTATCTGTAAACCCTTCTTCGCCGCCCACTATAAAATGACTGTAAATGCCATTTGAGACTCTTTATGCTTTCTGCATATTGAACGAGTCCTTAAGCATACAACCCGCAAGCCTTTTTGTTTTTACTGCATTTCTCTTTGAATCATCTTCACTTTTCTTCGAGAATCGTCAATGGCATCTTCTCAGACCTCCTCCATATCTCTCAAGAAGTCCTCCAACATCATCGACGGATGGATCTTTTCTAGATCTGTCGTGCTTGAACGTGTTCGTTCCAAAGGTGATGACGTCGAATCGATAGAGTACGTCATTATGAGGATACGTCAGCAAGGCCTCTATCGCATTGGAAGTCACACTACTGAACGTTTTGATGCTCACCTGGTTGAGGAATTCAACCTCAATGCTGTTGTCCGTTTCTTCTCGCTTGCTCATAGAGGAAATGTTGCTGACATCACTGCTGTCATTTGTGGAGTCGAGATCCGTGTTGACCAAGAGCTACTTGAGAATCTCTACAGGCTTCCTGCTGATGGCCTGACAATGGAATATCTTGAGACCTTTGGGTCCCAAGAACTCTTGACCGAATATTATGGGTTGTTCACCGATTCCGCATCGGTTGAAACGGTTCACACCTCTTGCCACAAGAAACTATTTTGTTTACCTTTTGTTTATTTACACGATTTCTGTTGCCGTGTAATTAAGAATAGAACAGGTGCGTTCGAGATGTGCACCAATTTAAGGTTCAGAATGATGGTTGCAATCATGACCTGTGAAAAGGTCAACTGGTGTCAAATAATTCTCAAAAGGTTGCAAGAAGAAGTCTCTAAGCCAGCCTCACAGAAGAAGTCCTTTGGCTTGCTTCTGAATTACATTCAGATGAAATGCGGTGTTCCGCAAGCCGAAAAAGCAAAAAAGATCACTTCTCAGATATATATGGAAGCATCAGACCCTCCGTTTTCAACAAAGGACCCCTGATTGCAAACAGACCTTTCGTATGGAAATTGCCCCTTTATGCCAATCCAAGAGATGTGTCTTCGAAGTCTTAGAGCGAGGAAACTTCAAGGAAGAGAAAGAGATCTCACAGCAAAACTCCCGTTGCTGTTGAGAAGCCGAAAAGGAAGCTAAGGAGGCTTTCAAAAGTTAAAGCTATAGAAATCTCCAAGGATGCTCCTTCAACGGCCCAACCCACTGTATCGCGCCCCCAGGGCGCAAACCCTGCAGAAGAGATGATTGCTACAGTCGCGACAGTAGATCCCGAGCCTTTGGCGGCTACGACGGATATTCAGACATCTGCCAACTTACAAGACTCTGGCAAGTCGGCTGCCCCTTTGGAGCCAATAGCCACTTCTCCTATTCGGGATTCCACACCCGTTCAGGATCCTTCTCCCATCAGGGTACCAACCACTATTCGAGATCCAGCTCCGACATAGGAACCCATACCTGTCGAGGAATCCGTGCATACAGCGGAGCCAAGCGCTGTACGCAGCCCCTTCCCAGAGACCATAATCAATAAGACTTTGCTTTTTGTGCAAATAGAGAAAGCATATGAACGCTTTGTCCAATGAAAAGTCTATAGGCTCGCTCCGTACAACACTCTGTACAACTGGAGCGATTGGTGCGAAGAAGAACGGTTTGTCTTGGAAGTGACGGACTCTCAAGATGTTGAAGTCCAGATCCAATGGGACAACCTTTGCTGCAAAGAGTTGATCACCAGCCACCTGATGGACAAGGCAGATGCCCGCAAGAAAGGAAAAGCAAAATCTATTGGCTCTGATCCCCACAGTCCCAAATCCGATCATGACTCAGACGACGATGAAGATGCCCTCCAGGCAGGTCTGAGAATGGGTCATGAGGAAACTCAGCCAGATCAAGGGACCTCTAGCCAAAATAATGTTCCCAACAGCGAGGATTCAGTCCCTCCTGTAGCAGAGGAACAACCAGCCCCAGAACAGGCGCCTGTCGCCACCGAAGACCAAACCAGCACCATCCCGCATGAGGAATTAGTACCTCTGTATGAGCAGGCGGCAGCCGAGAGACAGCAGGAGGAATCAGTCCCTCTTATACCTATGTCTTCAGAACCTAATTCAGAACAGGAGAAAACATCCCCTGTTGCCGAGCCTGCATCTGATGCTCATGCACCCTCAACTATTTTGGAATCCGACGATGGTATAATATCTGAGGATGTCCAACTCAATTCACATACCAATGTGAACTTGAGACGGTTGAATGGAGTTGAAGATTTCGCCAAGCCAGGATCTCCAAGATCCGCCGAGAAAAAAGAGCAACTGCATGCTCTTGGCCTACAAACTGTCTTCATACAAGATGTTGTGAACGCCCTGCACTCTGTTGAAAAGGCACTCGACTGGCTACATCAATCAGCCGTTGAAGAAATGACAGGTCTGAGGCACGAAGTTTCTAATGTAGAAGAAGCCTTCAGAATCCTGCCTTCAGTTTTCCAACAGGCCCTTAGCCAATTACAACAGCGTTAGGAGCAGATCCTGAAGGAAGAGCAATCTAAGGTCCGTGTGTCTGAGGCCAAGACAACATCAGCTCTCATTGAATCCGTTTCCCAGCTTCGAGCCAACGACAAAAAGATTCAGGATATGTCACAGGTGCTCACCTCCCTTGTGAATAAGATGACAAGTTTTGAGACCAAACAGGATGCTGCTATGCAAATCCTGGAGTGCTTGGATGAGAAGGTCTCATCTCTTGATGACGCCAAAAAGGGGGAAGAAGCGAGGGAAGCTGCAAGGAGAACAAGGCTTGAGCAAGAAAAGGAAATGTTAGCTGCTTTTGAAGACAGCATCACAGCTGATATTGCTCATCTATCATCTCCTTCTCGCAATCTTAGGATACAGGGAGATCGCCCAGAATTCCAGGACCCTAAGTTTCCTTGGAAGAACCTCGTTCGAAAGCCGCAAGCTATGAACCTCCTGGCCAACTGACAGCCTACTACAGAAGA
The DNA here is from genome assembly GCA_033398695.1 of Orobanche coerulescens. NCBI lineage: Eukaryota > Viridiplantae > Streptophyta > Magnoliopsida > Lamiales > Orobanchaceae > Orobanche > Orobanche coerulescens. The sequence goes on from CM065810.1 coordinate 69,733,377, forward strand.
AATCAAAAACTGGAGAAAGAATGAACTGCTTAGATACTTTGTTGTTCTTATCAGGGAATCTCAAATATTTAATACTTGTAGAACGGTACAGGAAGACGCAGAGGTATTTAAGAAAAGGTTGGATGAAGGGATGCTCCCGCTACAGCAGAAAATGAAGTCCAAGCACAAGCAAGGCGACTTGGTTACCCATCCAGAGGATTGGGTCCTAGTTTTCGTTAAGTCCTACGAAGGTCAAGCTATATACCTTAATCGAAACAAGGACGTGCATCAGAACTTGTGGAAGGGTACCAATAATGACCCTAGAAGGCTTTGGAGGCATTCTGACTATAGGAGCTAAGCTTCCTCCTGTATTCCTATTTCTGTACTCTTACTCTGTTTTCTCACTCTCTTTTGTATTCTTATTTGGTGTAAGATAGCAAAAAGACTGTAATCTTTGCTCAATATCAATAAAATGTTTTTCTCTTGAAAGATTACAACTCGTAATCTACTGTGTGTTTGTATGATTATGAAATTCAATCCATTTGCTGAATTAATTCAAGTATTAAAACTTGTTAAAATATTAAGCTGTACGAACTTGTCTATGAACAGTTCATAGATTCAGTTGTATGTATCTAGATAAACAATGTAAGATTATACCTGCGCGCCAATAATAAGTTTACAGATGTAGTACTCTTTTGATAAAAGCTGAACATTCCTGCGAGCAGTTCCTAGTGTTAGGCAAATTGCTGAAGGCCAGAACATTCAAACAGAAGACCAAGAAGTCTGCCCTCCTTCAAAATGTTAAGTGTCAAAGTTTTGGAATCATCAAGGATGTTTGGATAACATCAAAAGGTTTTTAAAGGAAGACTTGGCAAATTATCAAAAAGGGGGAAATTGTTGGGATAACAATCCCTGTATCGAAAGATCTTGATAAGAGTGTTTTGAAAATATGCCAATCCAGCATACAGCAAGCTGCTATATCGATAGACCCATCAAAGTTGTTGATCCTATATCGAAGACTTATCATCATGCCATCATACAGCAACAAGAGTCTAAAAGCGCCATGTATGGAAGTTGTCCCTTCATACAACAAACATTCCATACAGCGACTTCTCCTCTATAGTCTACAGCCCAAATGGGTTACAGCATTCAAGCTGTGAAGTATCGAAACAGGACTGAAGACCGTTTTAAAAAGGAATCTTTAGTATTCGCTAAAGTCAAGTCCCGTTTGAGAAAGAAGTATTTAAATACTGAAAGGATAAAGTATTTAAATACTGAAGCCGACAGAGATCTTCAAACCACGCAATATCCGGATCTTCGTCTACTTAACTCAACTATCTAAGTTGTCAAGGAATCTTGCTCAACGGATTGTTATGCGGCGATTAATACGCCTCGATAGCGATCGACATGATGGTCAGGAGCCAGCCATAGAAGACAGATGCTGGGCAAGCGCCTAGCGTTTGACATCCAAGGCGATCGTCTGTTGACATCTGGCGATCGCCTATAATGTTGGACCGTAGACGATTGTCCCGTGCCATGCATGAATCCGACACCCGTCCGAGTCTTCGAAGACCGAATCTCGGAGGAAGACCCACGTGCAGATCCGCAAAAGGTTCCGCAAGATAAGGCCTTTGACCCCAGCCTGTCATCAACCTCACACCTACCGACAGGCCCGCCAAAAGGTACAAAGTGGGTCCTCCCCAGACAGCGACTCAGGACACGTGCAGGTTCCCCATTGGCTCGCACAGCTGGCTGCCAGCAGCAGCCTCGAACTATAAGGGAACAGTCCCACATGACGAGGCGATCGCCCACCTTATTCTAATATAGAAAACGACGGTCGCCCACGATCGCCGGAGAGGACCCAGCAACCTTTTCTCCTATAAATAGTAGGCCTCCAACAGTGGCCTAAGGACAGTGAAAAACGTACAGAAAATACACTTACTGAACAAATAGGGTTTTACTTGAGGAAGACATTCTCCCCGAGAAAACTCATCCATCAACACAGTACATCAAAAGCAAGAACTCACAGAGCTTCATATCTGGTTCTTCCGGCAATCTTCACGCTCTCTAGCTAAGATAACTAGAATCATTACACTCATTGTAATAAGTATTGTAACATTAATATTTGTACTCCAAAGTATTGCTATTAATAACATCTCGCAAGAGCATTCAAGCCCGGGATTAACAACCCCGGTAAATCTTGTGTTATTTACTATCCCACGGAAGTATTCTCGTGCTTTGTTTGTTACTCGACCATTCCAGCAATATCATCTCCGGATAGTATTTTGGGTCACAACAATTGGCGCTAGAAGAAGGGGCGGTGTATTCTTAACCTTCATTTTTATTCCGACCGTCTCGAAGAACACTCACTGTTCTACGAGGCATATACTTGAAGAAACACTCATTGTTCTTCAAAGAAAAACCTTCAAAAACATGACGTCTGCCACGACCTCAAAAAGAGCCACCCTGCGATCTACCGGAAATATTATTCCGGCCCAGACCGAATCCCAACCTACGGCGGAAGGCGACCGCGGTGACGCTAGACTCTCACTCCCACCCCTGAGGGACGGACCCAGCCTCTCACTCGATCAGTTCCAGACCACGGAATAAATCGAGGAGGCTATGGTCATCCTCAGGGAGCGACAGAGGGCATGCGACTCGCCCACCATTACTCCATCATCCATCCGTCGGGCAGGCAAGTGGAAGCTTAAGGGGCTATACGTCGAGAAATCGTCGGAAAGCCTCGAGCCGCAGGAAAATACTCTCGTAAGGCGGGATGATTCCGTCTTCATCCGCCTAGGGAGCGATCCCTCATGGCGACCCAGGCATTCAGGCCCCATATGGGAGACATCGGAGTCCGAATCTGTCACCAGGAGTTCGGCATATCCAACTCCCAGAAGACAAGCCGGCCAACGGGCCCCCGCTCGCCCAAGAATTGAGCCCGGTGGGGGAGAACTCGTCACCTACCATAGGGCAAGGAAATCAGTACATGATCGCCTTGGCTCCCGCTCTGAGAGCCAATCAGCGAGCAGTCAGGCTACGGCGATGGCCGTCATGCAGCGCCAGCTCGACGAAATGAAGGCGCTCCTAGAAATTGGGGTAGGCGCCAAGAGATCGATCGTTGGACCGAGTGAGCCACCTGCGGCCCAGATCGAGCTCGCCCCAGTTCAACCGAAGATCGCTCCTCCTCAAACACCTCTATATGAGGGGAGATCGGATCCTGAGACCCATTTGAGTAAATTCCGGATTTACATGACCGGATGTGGAGAATCAGACGCGACGAAGTGCCGAATGTTCCCATTGACATTTGGAGATCTCGCCCATAGGTGATACATCTCACTGCCACCTCGCTCGATCAATTGTTTTGAGAAGCTGGCGAATGACTTCATGTCGTATTTCGCCGCCAAAGTTGCTCGTCCAGAAGGCCCCCACCGCATGATGAAAATGAGGCAAGGGAAGAACGAGCCCGATCAAGATTACATCGACCGGGTGGATGAAATGGTCCTCACCGGCGAACCTATTAGCGACGAGCTCGCTATCTATTCGGTCCTAGGGGGATTCTATGGCCATTCGCCCATGTTCAGGCATCTTACGAAGGACATCCCCCCAACCTATGCGATCTTCCACGTCAGGGCCGCTGATTTTCTAGCTAGGCAGAGGATGCTCACCCTGCGCTTATGCGAGGGATCTGCCGGGGAAGGGAAGACGCCTACTTCCATCCCGAGAAAGGCGGTCGCCAATCCCAGAAAGGCGATTGCGAAGCCGCCCGGCGAATTCAAAGCTTTCGAGGATATGGAGGTCCATCTCCTCCACAACCTCAATCTATATCCGGCCCACATTTTCAACGCCATCAAGGGGCGCGAGTGGCTTAGCAAACCGAAGCTGATAAGGGACCACAGTCATTTAGACCACAGCAAGTTTTGTGCCTACCACAGGAGTCCCGACCACAACACGAGCTAGTGCCGCGACCTCCTCAAACAACTCTGGAGACTGTTTGAGGAAGGCAAATTGGATAACCTAGTTACCAAGCCAGAGCCTCGAGCAGAGAGGACCGGAGGGTGCGAACGCCGACAGAACGATGGAATCCCTCCCAATACGGTCGCCAGGATCGAGCATAACGAGCCGGAGTATTCAGACGAATCAATCCCTCCGATCAACACTGGCGGCCAGATCAATATGCTTCAGGCAGGAGGTGGAAACCTCAGAGGACTTTCCCCGATTTCCACCATGTCGAACAGAAAACGGAAGGCCGAACTGAGGGCATTCGCCAGAGTCCATGCCATGGTACCCCCAGATCCGACCATCTCCATAGACGCGCTAATCACCTTCTCCAACAAGGATAGGGAGGGAGTGCAGTGCGCCAAAGAGGATGCATTGGTGATCTTTGCATGTATCCTTGGGAAAATGGTCGACCGCATGCTGTTGGACAATGGGAGCTTTTGCAATATCATATTCAAATCCGCTATCGACCAACTTGGCAACCTAACTAAGTTCATCAAGCCATTTGACACCATGCTCCAATGGTTTGGCAACAGCACAGTCCAAGCCTATGGAAGGATCAAGCTCTCTGTCGAGCTAATATGTTACTACGATCCCAAGGTTAGGATTACTAGGAACCTAAATTTTGTAATCATAGATAGGCCCAGCATCTATAATGGGTTCCTAGGTCGTCTATTTCTAGAAACCTTCGAGGCAGTCGCCTCTTCTTTCTTTTACTATATCAAATTCCCCACTGCCGATGGGACGGTCGGTACTGTAAAAGGAGACCAACTAATGGCTAAGAAATGTTTGAATTACTCCTGTGTTGTAAATTCTTTCAATACTTCCCATGCTATTTGTAACATTGAGGCGATCGAAAATCAACCAATGGAGATCGATGAGCCAAGCACATCGTACCAACCCGACTCAGAGGACGCCATCTCACATCGATTAATGGATGACATGGAGCCAAGGATCGGTTTCGAGCCAAGCCTCGACATCGATCCAAGGATCGAGTCCGAAAATAGTTCCAAATGAGAAGCGACCATCCCCATCGAAGAGTTGGAAAGTGTAACAATAGATCCGGCTCGTCCGGAGCGGGAAGTACAGATCGGAGCAAGCATAGGTCTTGAGTTAAAGGAATATTTGACCAGTTTACTACGTAAGAACATCGGAGTCTTTGCTTGGTCGCATCAAGATATGGTCGGCATAAGTCCTGAACACGCCTGTCATTATCTAAAGATAGACCCGGCAAGGAAGCCTGTCCACCAAAAACGTAGAAAATTCGGTCCGGAGAAGTATGCAGCGCTCGACATAGAAGTCAAAAAGCTACTCGATAACAAACTAATCGGAGTAGCTACAGACGAGCCACAGTGGGTAGCCAACGCGGTGCTTGCCAAAAAGCCGAGCAACTCCTGGAGGTTATGCATTGACTTCACCAACCTCAATGCAGCATGCCCAAAAGATCACTTTCCGATGCCTCATATCGACCACTTGGTCGATAGTACAGCAAGTTGCAAAATGATGTCGTTCATGGATGACTTCGCCGGATACCATCAGATTTCAATGGCGGAGAAGGATAAAGCACACATTGTTCCACACGGAAAAAGACATATACTTTTGGGTCCGAATGTCGTTCGGCCTGAAGAATGCAGGGGCGACCTACCAATGGCTAGTCAACGGGATGTTCGCCAACCAGATCAGCAAGACCATGGAGGTCTACATTGACGACATCGTAGTCAAAAGTCTCAAAAAGGAAGATCACCTCAATGACCTTGCCGAGACGTTCGCCATCCTCGAGAAGTTCAACATGAAGTTCAACCCCAAGAAATGCAACTTCGGGGTAAGCTCCGGAAAATTCCTGGGCCATATCGTGAGCCAAAGTGGGATCGAGGCGAACCCCACTAAGATCCAGGCGATCCTCGACATGCAGGAACCACGGAATGTCAAGCAGGTGCAACGCCTGACAGGTTGTCTAGCTGCCCATAACCGTTTTATTTCCCGGCTCGGAGATAAAAGCAAGCCGTTATTCGCGACCATAAAGAACAAGAAGTTCGCATGGACAAAGGAGAGTCAAATAGCATTCGCCAAAATCAAGGAATATTTATTTAACCCCCTTATCCTAGCAAATCCGATCCCCGGTGAAAAGCTATTCCTTTACCTGGCGGCCTCAGAGGTCGCGGTGAGTGCAGTGGTAGTGCGAGCACAGGGGCAAGTCTACTTGCCGATCTACTTCGTTAGCCAAGCGCTCCATGACGCGGAAACGCGATACACGCCTCTGGAGAAGATCGCCTACGCTCTAGTCATGAGTGTTCGCAAGCTAAGGGCCTACTTCTTCGAACATCAAGTGGAGGTTCTGACGACTCTCCCTCTAAGGCAAGTTCTACACCGGCCAGACACCAACGGGCGACTCCTCAAGTGGTCGCTGGAGATCGCCCAATACGGTATAACGTACGCTCCTCGCACGGTGATCAAAGGCCAAGCTCTGGCGGACTTCGTGGTGGAATTAACTTTCCCTCCCAGTCCGACCCAGATCGGCCATCCTGCTTGGAAGTTGTACATGGATGGCTCGGAAACCAACTCGCGAGCAGGGGCAGGGATTGTCCTCATCAGCCCGGATGGCCAAAGTTTCACGAATGCTGTGCGTTTTGGGTTTTGTGCGACCAACAATGAAGCCGAGTACGAAGCCTTGGTAGACGGGCTCGATCTAGCCCTCGCCCTGGACGTTCGCCGCCTCCACGTCTTCATGGACTCCCTCTTGGTCTTGAACCAAGTCAAGGGAGAATATGAGGCGCGCGGCGAACAGATGGTCAAATACCAAGAATTGGTCGCCGAAATGTGCACGAAATTTGAGGAAGTGCTAATCGAACAAGTCCCAAGATAGCACAACTCCCAGGCCGATGCCCTATCCAAACTAGCGTCGTCAGATGGGGCGGCCGATTTCTCTAACATCCAAATCACAGAATCAGCAAGGCCGGCGATCGACAGAAGCCTGATTACCACAGTTACCGTCACCGAAGAGAACTGGATGACTCCGTTCATCAAATACTTGAAGGATGGGACGGTCCCCGACAACCGTATCAAAGCTCGCCAGCTTCAGCTTCGTGCAACCAGATACACCCTACTGGACGACCGGCTTTACAAGTGAGCTTTCAGCCTTCCCGTCCTCAAGTGCATTACGCCGGAGGAAGGCCGGCTCGTTTTAGCCAAGATCCATGACGGGATCTGTGGAAACCATGGTGGCGGGCGAGCTCTCATCCACAAAACAACCAGGCAAGGCTTTTTCTGGCCTACACTACAAAAAGATGCAATCGCCTATGCCAGATCGTGTCACAGGTGTCAAGTGATGGGCCCAAACATCAAGCTCTCTCCCGAGCAGCTCACTTCAATGTAGAGCCCATGGCCATTCGCCCAATGGGGCATCGACCTTATAGGTCCCTTGCCGACGGCGCCAGGGGGCTGTAAGTTTGCCATCATGGGGGTTGATTCTTTCACGAAATGGGCTGAGGCCGAGCCGCTCAACAAGATCGGCCAAGAGAAAGTAATCAAGTTCATTTGGAAGAACATCATATGCCGATTCGGTCTGCCCCAGGCTATAAGCTCCGACAACAGAAAGCAGTTTGACAGCTTAGAAGTCATGCAATTTTGCGAGAAGTGGGGAATCAAAAAGTTGTTCTCGGCCCCCTATCACCCTCAGACGAACGGGCAGGTAGAGGCTGTAAACAAAATCCTCAAACACACGATCAAAGCACGACTCGAATACAGACAAGGACGATGGGCGAGCGAGCTCCCAGATGTTTTGTGGTCCTATCGAACAACGACCCGAAACTCAACCGGCGAAACCCCATTCGCCCTCGTCTTCGGAACAGAGGCAGTGATCGCTTCAGAGATCACCGTCCTCAGCCACCGAACTGAATAGGAAATGACGACGGACAATGATGTAGCCCGACGAATCGACTTGGACATGCTCGAAGAATGGCGGCTGACCTCGGAAATGAAGAACACAATCCACAAAAGGAGATCCCAGAAGTTCTTCAATTCGAAGGTCAAGGAAAGACGGTTCCAAGTGGGCGACCTAGTCCTCAAAAAGGTCCAGACCCACACAGGAGTCTTTGGCCCGAATTGGGAAGGCCCCTTCAGAATATCTAAGTGGCTAACTAGGGGAGCCTATGAACTTGAACACCCTGACGGCACTCCGGACCAATATCCCTGGAACGCCGTACATTTGAAGAAATACTACCAGTAAAAACTTTGTATTCAATTACCCAATGTACAAAAAGTTTAATGAGATGCTTCGATCCCATCTATATGCTTCGCCTCGACAAAGACAAACATTAAACACAAGGACGGCTCGCACGCCCCACAAGAGGTCGTCATCTAACCTGACGGACCTATGCAAGCGATCGCCCCTCCAAGCATAATGTATACCGTCGAGGGTCGCCATTCAACATGGCGATCCGAGGTAGAAGAGTGCAGCCATGCTCCTGGAGGTCGATGGAATCGACAGCTTCGTCCATGCAAGGTTCCTTTGGGCTGCGATCGCTCGCCCTTCGTTTAAATATGAGGCGAGCGTAGCCGAAGGACCCTCCAAATAAATCTGTGGACACGCTCGCGCGCCCTCAAAAGTACATCATCTAACATGATATACCCGGACAAGGCGACGCGTCCCTACCCCGTCACAACGTATACCGTCGAGGGTCACCATCTAACATGGCGACCCGAGGTAGAAAAGTGCTAACAAGCCGCGGATGTGGAGTCGAATAAACCGACGACGCCCCATGGGCGCAGCCTAATGGAGGACCCTAACAATAAAGTGAGTCGCGAGACAGACCTACAAATGGAATGTCCCTCGCACACAAAGACAGGGTTATGGAGGTCGGTCTATTGAGCTCCGCGACCGTGCACGGTTCATCAGAGTCGAAACAGTTGACCTCACTCGAAGAATCGGCAAAACTAAAGATAGCTCACCAAACATACTATTTTCGTTCCCTTACTTACATTAAGTAAACGGAAACAAGGGGAAAAGTGGAGCTATGCCTAAATGTGATCGGGAAGAATGACCATACACGATCGGCTTCGTTCAAACACACAAATGACGATCGATTTTGTTCAAGAAAGTTACAGTAAGAATTTTCAAGTGTACCAATACATTCGAAGCTATTCAGAAAATTGTGCAAAGTCGAAGTAATGCGGAACATTCAGACAGTCGATCGTACAAACAAAGCATCAGGTGCAATTATGTAAACACTTGTATAAATTCATATGCAAACATTCAGAAGAGGCGATCGTACATATAAAGAATCAGATACGAAAAAGGAGTATTTTATTCCATTCGAAAAGTTCGTACATACAAGCCCGAAGGCGATACAAGGCAAAACAGAAAATTACAAGCAAAGGAAAACAAAACAACTCCACCATCACTCAGGCCACCCCCGACTGGCCTTCGCCCCCAACAAGCGGATCGGCGCGCGCTCCCTCATCAGCTTCAGGATAACTAAGTTTATCCGAAAATGATACCAGCTCAAATCGTTCCCTAAGTCAGTGAGGTCGAGGATCGACAGGGAGAAGTCCGGCTACAACGGATGCTCGAGTACATAGGCCTTGAAGGTTTCCATCATAGGGCCGACCTCGATCCCTACCTTCTTTGATGCACGAATAGCGTCGGCGTAAGCCAGATAATATGCGAACTCGCCGACGTATCCCACATTAAGTTAGGGATCGGTCTCGATCGCCTTTAACTGCTCCTTCAGCCCCGCAGTCGTCTTGTCCGCATCCGCAAGCTCGGCTACCTTGACGGCCAGTTCCCCCTTCACCTTCTCCAGCTCGCCGTTGATCCGGTCCACTGTCGCCTTCAGCCCAGCCACCTCCTCCTGCGACGCCGCGTGCAACCGACGAGCATCCATCATCTGGTTGCGGAACCGATCGGCCAGCTCCCTGGACCGGCCAAGCTCTTGCTTCATCCGGTCGAGGTCCTGTTTGGCTCGCTTGGCCGTTTCCAAGTACTCCTTCTCCATGGCCATGATCCGGTTAGCGAACTCGGCATTCTAGTTCCGAGCAGCCTCAAGATCCAGATGGAGGCGAGAAGTAGAGGGTCGCCCCTCATAGTCCTTAGCAGCCTGGACGGCCATCGTCGCCGCCTGGAGAGTCAGGGCGAGTGTCGCCTGCATGGAATCACCAGACCGCCGACGCGCAATCGCGTCCAGGTCGGTCGTCTAAGCCTTAGGAAGACAGGTGATGGCCTGGGAGACGTAAGAAGGAACATCGACAGCCTCGCGCGGAGACTTGCTCGCCAGGAAATCCAGCACCATCGGCGAGACGTCCGGATCGGCAAGACGGACCCTGCAACACAAACAAAAAGAAACAAAGGAGTTAGTATACATCCTACACAATTAGCCTAACTCAGGAGTATCAAACCGCTCTTACCTGGTGACCAACTCGGGGTCGCGGCCGAAATAGGGCTTGCTCCGAGGAGTTTCGGCTTCGGCGATCGCCGCGGCCTTCAGGAAGGCAGCTGACGGCCTGGAGCTGGACCCCTCCGCCATTGGAACAGCAGAGATAGGTGGCGCGGCAACCGGCGGCTCCAAAATGGATACCTCCACGTCAGCAGTCGGTAAGGACTCCTCCGGACTCCGCCTCTTGCGGTTGTGCTGGAGCTGTTCTTCCTCCCGAGCTTCCAGCTCGACGATAGGCACCGTAGCAGGCCTCACCGCAGGGACAGGACGGGACGTCGTTGCAGGGGCAACGACCCGTCTTCTTTCCTTGGTGAAGACGACCCAACAGACCGGGGTTAGACATTGAGATCTCTCTCGGAGGCTCAGAATATCGGGGAAAATGGATCATTGTCAAAGAAAAATGCGGCCAAGTTAGACATCTACTTCAATCATACGATCGTCACACAGGAATGAGGAGGTAAAGATTTATACCTGGAACCTTCAGATGGCGAGGGAAGCGAAACAATCGAGCTTCCAACCAACGAGGTTTGTCGTTGACTGTGCGAACGTCGATGTAAGAGTCCGGCAGACCGCGAATTCGCTCCCATACGATCAAGAAGTCGAAAGGAAGGTCGCCGATCGCTGGAACAAGGAAACCAAATTAGATCAGTCCAAGATGTATCCGAACAAAGGGAGAGTTAAAACCCTTACTCGGATTCCTCTCCCGAAAACTGGTGGGGATCGCCAACTCCTCCTCTGGCTTATCACTCGACGCCAACCTCCACGCTCCGCCAACCCAGCACCATTTTGCTAGGTCGCCCCAAACTTTATTCGGCACCCCAAGGACCACCCTACCCATGCTACCTTGAATATGATAACCGCCGAGCGATCCCTTCTGCGCAGTCAGTTTGAAGAGATAGTTCATTTACAGCACAGAGGGCAGACGGAAAAACCGATGACTGCCGAAAAGCATCAAGGTGCTAATAATCTGTATCCAGGCGTTCGGCGTCAACTGGAGTGGCGCCACATTCCAGGCGGACAGCAGGTACGACACGGCGAACGGTAAGGGGAACCGCAAGCCAGCCTCCAGGATCATCTCGTTGACGGCGACCAAACCCTCTGGAAGTTGGCCGGCACGTTCGTTCTCCGAGGGCACGTGCAGCGAGATATCAGAAGGGATATGGAATTTCACCCTCCAGCGACTCAAGTCTTTCCTGGTCACCGAACTCCGAATCTGACCGAGGGTCCACAGGGAGCGGTCCGCGGCCCGAAATGCCGTCCGCTTCACGGGCTCATAGGGGTGAGCGACCGAGTATGCTTCGAAGTCAAACTCGGGACACGATCCGGCAATCCCTCCATAAAATCGGTGAAGTCCAAAAAGGCCCGGCCGAAAACGCTGTTCTGCTCCCAGTACAGCCTCACCGCTTTATCCTCATCTACCGGCGGGCCTCTCTGCCCCACCGCCGCAGCCGATCTCGCCGCGTCGGCCTCATTGAAAAGCTCTTCAATCTCCGCGGGTGCAATCCCCGCACGAATGGCCTCGACGGCCGTTTCCATATGAAGGGCCATGGGGGTTTCTTCCCGTTCAGGCGAAGCCGCGGCAGCAGAGGAGCTACCAGCCTCATGCACATTCAATCCTCCTCCAGACATGTTTCGAATCGAAGAGAAAAAGGGGAGAGAAAATTTTTGTTCTTACCTAGAAGGAAAGTCGGTCGGCACAAGAATCTTCAAAGAAATTCGGCAAAGTCTCGTCTGAAAAGCAAGGGCGCATAAAGAGTTGAACTGAAGTGGCCCTAGCCCTTTTATAGGCGAGTGCAGGGACCTCTGTGCAAATAGGCGGAATCCCGAGGGCTGAAGTGCAACCGTCGGGAGGGGGACACATTAAATGCAGCCCTCGAAACCCACGTACGCGTCGTTTAGAGGGCACACCAGACGACAAGTCTGATAAAACCGTCGGACTCCCCCAACGGTAGCGCGACGCGTGTCCCTGAAACGTTTCGAGAGCCCGCATCCACTTCCCGCTATTTCCAGCGCATAAGGAGATCGTCCGGATTCGAAATCAGATCGTCCAGGCGACGATCGTCCTTGTCATAAGCAGACGAGTCAATCGTCTAAAACATGTGATCGCCAACAGTTCCATCTCACCCCATGTTTTCAACAACGGAGCGAGCTGGGGGGCAATTGTTATGCGGCGATTAATATGCCTCGATGGCGATCGACATGATGGTCAGGAGCCAGCCATAGAAGATGGATGTTGGGCAAGCGCCTAGCATTTGACGTCCAAGGCGATCGTCTGTTGACATCTGGCGATCGCCTATAATGTCCGACCGTAGACGATCGTCCCATACCACGCGTGAATCCGACACCCATCCGAGTCTTCGAAGACCGAATCTCAGAGGAAGACCCACGCGCAGATCCGCAAAAGGTGCCGCAAGATAGAGCCTTTGACCCCAGCCTGTCACCAACCTCACACTTACCGACAGGCCCACCGAAAGGTACAAAGTGGGTCCTCTCCAGACAGCGACTCAGGACACGTGCAGGTTCCCCGTTGGCTCGCACAGCTGGCTGCCAGCAGCATCCTCGGACTATAAGGGAACAGTCCCACGTGACGAGACGATCGCCCACCTTATTCTAATATAGAAAACGACGGTCTCCCACGATCGCCGGAGAGGACCCAACAACCTTTCTCCTATAATTAGTAGGCCTCCAACAGTGGCCTAAGGACAGTGAAAAACGTACAAACAATACACTTACTGGACAAATAGGGTTTTACTTGAGGAAGACATTCTCCCCGAGAAAACTCATCCACCAACACAGTACATCAAAAGCAAGAACTCACAGAGCTTCATATCTGGTTCTTCCGGCAATCTTCACGCTCTCTAGCTAAGATAACTAAAATCATTACATTCATTGTAATAAGTATTCTAACATTAATATTTGTACTACAAAGTATTAGTATTAATAACATCTCACGAGAGCATTCAAGCCCGGGATTAACAACCCCAGGAAATCTTGTGTTATTTATTATCCCACGGAAGTGTTCTCGCACTTTGTTTGTTACTCGACCATTCCAGCAATATCATCTCCGGATAATATTTTGGGTAACAACACAGATCTTTCACAACGGATATATTTCACGGATATATTTCAGAGATATATATATATATATATCCAAGAGTTTGAAGATCAGACATGAAGATAACAAGAATAAAAAGCAACCAACAAGTGCTTACACGAATATTCAGAGCAAATATATTTCTTCAAGTATACTGCATATTCTGAGAGAAGAAATATCCAAAGTGCTCACAACCTTAAACAACACATTATCAGCTGAAGATCGAGAAAGTCAAGTTGTTATTCAAACCATCGTTCTATCATTGAACAAACCCATCAGCCTTGTGTGGACTGGGAAAGCATTGCTTTTCCCGAACTATGTGTGACGGATTTGCATTGAAGAGACAAAGCTTCGGAACTGTATGTGAAGAAGTTAGTCAAGTGAAAGCCTAAACCAATCTGTGTGAACGGTTGAAAGCCTCAATCATTGTTCAATCTGTGTGAACGATATATTGATGGGTTTGATTATAAATACGTAGTTGTGTACGTTGTATTTATAATAAACATTTTAACTCCTGTGTGGAGGACCACTGGACGTAGAGGGGTTTACCTCGAACCACTTTAATTACCGTGTCATCTACCTTATGTATTTACTGTTTTAATATCTGTGATTATTTTTAAGTATATACTTCATATCTAGTTGTTGTATTTACAGCAACTTACTTTAACAAGACTTCCGCTACGCACTCAGATTTGAAAATCGTACAGCTTGTTTTTTAAAATACTTTCCAAGCTGTATTCTGTATACTTAGTGGCCAACATCTTATTTATAAGAAATGATTATTAGCGTGCTGTCACGGGGTTATACTTGCACCTCGCTAAGTCCTCACCGTGCGGCACTCTTAGGTTGTCTCAAGCCTAAGTAGTAAGCCTATTAATAAACAAGATTACTAGGAAGGAAAGTAAGGCAATGCTTGGGGAAGGTTTTCTCTTATTGCACTGTAGCAAATCAGATTTCTCAAGAGTGAGTTACAAATGAGCCCCAAGGAGGGGTATTTATACTAATCCTCCTAGTCTAGCAAATGACCAACAAAACATTACTATTCCAAGTATTTACAAGAATGCCATAATCTAGAATGATCTATACAATTCTAAACAATTCTAAGAAGACTCCTTGGAGTCCCCAGCCCCCTCTGGAACGTCCGGCCCGACCTCGGCCCGAAGTGTCCCGGCCCGTCCCGGCCAAGGCCTGATTCGGCCCGTAGCAATCCGACCCTATTTCTGACCTTCTGGAACCCTATTTGACCTTCTGGAATTAATTGGTCTCCATCTTGAAGCTTCTAGGGTCTTCTTTCTGAAGAGTGGGTTCCTCGGCTTTTCAATGTCTACTGCTGTCACAAGGCTTTTTCCGTCTAAGCCTATTATAGGGGGGTAGTCCTCTGTGAGCTTGGCGCGGCCCATGTACACGCGGGGCCCTGCTGCGTGCCCGTCCGCACGGCTTCGCCCGGATGCTGTTCGATACCTGCTGCCTTAAGGTGGGGTGTGACATTCTCCCCCACCAAAGTCGTGACCGTCCTCGGCACGATGCTGTCCCGATATTCTTCAATCTTCTGCCGGAATTGCCATATGTGATCCTCATGTTCCCAGCTATTTTCAGCGTCTGGGAGTCCCTTCCAATGCACAAAGTATTCGGTGTATGGGGCCACGCCTCTTCGTCGAACGTCCCGATGTGAAATGATCTCGGCTACTTCCTTGTCGAAGGAAGTAATCACGGCAGTAGGCGCTTGGTGTGAATGAGCTCGGCCCGGATCCTCCATGTCCTGATGGTAAGGCTTCAGTTGGCTAACATGAAAGACCGGGTGTATCTTTATCTTCGGCGGTAGTTCCACTTGATATGAAACTGTCCCAACACGCCGCTCGATCTTGTAGGGTCCCTCGTATCTCCGGATAAGTCCCTTATGCACAGCCCGAAATGCTTTAAATTGTTGCGGGAGAAGTTTCACCATAACCAAGTCCTTTTCATTGAACTCGACCGCTCGCCGCTTGAGATCGGCCCATTTCTTCATCTTCTTGGCTGCCTTGTCCAAGGATGCTCGAGCCAAGTCCGATTCCTCCTGTAATGACTTAGCAAAGGTATAAGCTGCGGGACTCTGTCCCGTGTATCCAGTGGCAATGTTGTTCGTTGTCGCCAGTTGTCTCCCTGTAGCGAGCTCGAATGGGCTGCGTCCTGTTGATTCACTCTTCTGCAAATTGTATGAGAATTGGGTCGTGTCTAAGAGTTTGGCCCAGTCCCGCTGATTGGCACTCACATAGTGCCGCAAGTAGCACTCAAGCAGTGCATTAACTTGTTCTGTCTGCCCATCCGTCTGTGGGTGGAAACTTGTTGAGAATGCTAAATTCGAGCCCAATAGCTTGAAAAGTCCAGACCAAACTTCCCTGTGAAACGTGGGTCTCGGTCACTCACGATTGTCCTTGGAATGCCCCATTGTTTTACCACACGCTTTAACAACAACTTGGCCATCTCCAGAGCCGTTACGTCCGCCGGTGCTGGAATAAAGGTTGCGTATTTTGAGAACCTGTCCACCATAACTATGATCGACCCGTACCCATCCGATTTAGGCAAAGCTGAAATAAAGTCTATTGAAATGCTTTCAAAAGGGTGTTCCGGTATGGGTAATGGTTGAAGTAGTCCACCAGGTTGTTGTTGCTCCACCTTGTCTTGTTGACATACAAGACATGTCCGGATGTATGCCTCAACGTCCTCACGCATCCTGGGCCAAAAGTAGGAATTGTCAATTAAAGCCATTGTACGGTGCATACCTGGGTGTCCAGCCCATAGTGTATCATGGCATTCCTTCATGATGTCCCTCCGTAAGTTCCCCCATTTGGGCACGTACAAGCGATTGCCTCTGGTAAAGAGTAGCTCGTCTCGTTCCCAGAACCGTCTTGTCTTGCCGCTCCTGGCAAGCTCCATGATGTTTCCTGCGAAAGGGTCCTGCCTCAGTCCCTCGCGTATGCGGTCCTTGATGCTTCCCTCGGCCTTGGTCAAGGCTGCAAGCTCGGCCTTCCGGCTTAATGCATCGGCTACACGGTTAAGTACTCCAGGCTTATACTCCAGGGTATAATCGAACTCAGCTAGGAATTCCTGCCATCTTGCTTGTTTTGGCGTGAGCTTCTTCTGAGTTTGAAAATAACTTGTGGCTACTTTGTCTGTTCGTACCACAAACTTGCTCCCAAGTAAATAATGTCTCCAAGCTCTAAGGCAATGTACCACGTCGGTCATTTCCTTCTCGTGTACCGAGTACCGTCTCTCAGTATCATTCAATTTTCTGCTCTCATAGGCAACGGGATGTCCTAGCTGCATCAATACTCCTCCGATGGCATAATCAGATGCATCGGTCTGAACCTCATATGCCTTGGCATGGTCTGGCAAGGCAAGAACTGGCTGCTTCGTCACTTCGCCTTTGAGTCGCTCAAAGGCCTCTCGGCACTTATCCGTCCACTCCCATTTGTGGTCCTTCTTCAATAGGTCCGTTAATGGTGCTGCTATCCGAGAGTATCCCTCGATGAACTTCCGGTAGTAGTTCACGAGTCCCAGAAATGATCGAAGTTGGGTTACGCTGGTCGGCGGCTCCCAATCTCGAACGGCTTTCACTTTGGCCTCGTCCATCATTATGCGGCCATCCTTGATACGGTGCCCCAGAAAAGTCACTTCCTGTTGGGCGAATGAGCACTTCTCCAACTTTGCATAAAGTTCATTGTCCCGCAATGCCTGGAACACCTGTCGCAAGTGTTCTACATGCTCCTCCATCGATGATGAGTAAATGACAATATCATCCAAATAAACGACAACAAACTTGTCTATGTATGGTTGAAATACCTTGTTCATCAGTGTGCAAAAGGTCGTTGGGGCGTTTGTAAGCCCGAACGGCATCACAAGAAAATCAAACAAACCATACCTGGTTTCCATGGCGATCTTGGGTTCGTCTCCTTCGGCTATCCGGACCTGCCAATATCCGGATCTCAGGTTGATCTTTGAAAAGTATTTGGCACCTCCCAGTTGGTCAAACAGCTCTCCAATGAGTTGTATGGGATACTTGTTGCGAACCGTCAGTTTGTTGAGTGCCCTATAGTCCACGCACATATGTAAGGATCCATCATGCTTCTTCTGGAACAAAACGGGGGATCCATAAGGAGATTTGGATGGTTGGATCATCTTGGAATCCAACAACTCTTTCAATTGCTTCTGCAGCTCCTTAAGTTCCGGTGGTGACGTCCTATAAGGTGTCCTCGAAGGTGGCTTCGCATCGGAAATAAGTTCAATTTTGTGGTCCACATTTCGTCTGGGCGGCAACTTCTTAGGTAGTTCCGCGGGCATCACGTCCTGGAACTCCTCCAAAACAGCTTGAACTTCCTTTGGTACATTCTTCCCTTCAATATCGTTTCCAACATCAGGAACGTAAAATGCAGCGAAGGTCTCTTCCTGCTTCCGAAGTCCTCGATTAAGTTGTATGGCTGAAAGTGTGCTTGTCCCCTTTGCTTCCCTCCTGGCCGGAATGGCCTGTGCCCTATCGGAATCCAAAATGACTAAGGAATCTGAAAATGGAAGAATGCAAGCCCGTACCTGATCGAACCATTGTAACCCAAGAACCAAATCGTAGTCATCGATGGTCACTACAGTGAAGGTGATCGTTCCCTGCCAGTCACTTATCTTTGCTTTCACTCCTCGTGCTTTGTCGGTCACCGGTTTAGCATGGGTGTTCACTGTCTTGATCGATCCATTTGTTGGAGTGACAGTAAGTCGTAATGCTTTGGCTACGCTGTCCCGCATGAAGTTGTGCGTAGCTCCTGTATCCACTAAAGCTTTGATGTGTGTGCCTCCGATCAAGGCATCCACAAAGATAGACCCCTTTCTAGGTCCCTTCGCCGGCTCCAAAACGGCTTTGACAGCATTGAGAAAACTCAATGAGCCCATGTGCGCACCATCCGCAACCTCGGTCTCCGTGGTTTCTTGAATGGCTGCGACCTTCTTTCTCTGAAATGGGCAATCGTACTTCAGGTGAGAGGTACTATGACAAATGTGACAACCTCTCGGCTTATCGGTCTCGTCTACTAGTTGCTTGCCCGAGTATTTGTTTGGCCTGAA
The DNA here is from genome assembly GCA_033398695.1 of Orobanche coerulescens. Classification (NCBI taxonomy): domain Eukaryota; kingdom Viridiplantae; phylum Streptophyta; class Magnoliopsida; order Lamiales; family Orobanchaceae; genus Orobanche; species Orobanche coerulescens. The sequence goes on from CM065810.1 coordinate 69,751,965, forward strand.
CCTTGATGTGCGGTATCCCCCACCTTTGTCTTTATCTGTGCGGAAAGTCCTTGGCTTATCGTTGGTTTTCAACTCCCTTAAGCTTTCGGCCATAGCAATGGCAGTCGCCACGTCCTGAACATTGCGCCTTTCCAACTCTTGCCTCGCAAAAGGCTTGAGTCCGTCCATAAATGCAAACATCTTGTCAGTCACCGTCAAGCTTGGTATTCCGAGTACAATTTCTTGAAACTCCTTGACATAGTCTTTGATCGTACGGGTGTGGCTAAGTCTCTTTAGCCTGCCCCGAGCCTCGAACTCTACATTCTCGGGATATAATTGCTTCTTCAATTCGGCCTTGAAGTCTTCCCAGGAAGCCATCCTGCATGCACCGCTCTCAATGTCAGCCTGCTTGGTCCGCCACCATAGTACGGTTGTGTCGGCTAAGTACAAGGGCGTCGTTCGCAACTTGGTGTCATCATCTCGAATGTTTGAGTCACCAAAGTACTACTCCAGGTTCCATAAGAAATTGTCAATCTCCTTGGCATTTCTCGATCCGTTGAACTTCGCAGGCCTTGGGATGTCAATTCGTGCGGGTGTCGCACCCACATGTTCTCCATTAGCAATCGCCCTCTTCACTGTTGCCATCTCCGTCTTGAGAACCTCCATGCCCTCTTGCATAGCCAAGATCATGGCCCGAAAATCGGCCAACTCTTGCTTCATGTCCCCTTCACAAGCATTGATACTAGAAAGTACCTGGTTGTTCAGCTCCTCACCAGCTTCTTCTAAGTCATCCACCCTATTTGCAACCTCATCATAGACCTCCTCCAGTCGAGTCACTCGGCTGTCCATGGCAGCAATCCGGTCGACAGACTTGTCTATGCCCTTCTTGGACTTCTCGGCTTGAGTGTTGGGTTGGGTGACGTCGGATGATTGTGCCATCTTACTCCTTGCACGATCAGCTAGCAATCTTCGAAACTCCGCCTTGGTTGTCTCAACCTGTCTCCGATACCAACTGTCACGGGGTTATACTTGCGCCTCGCTAAGTCCTCACCGTGCGGCACTCTTAGGTTGTCTCAAGCCTAAGTAGTAAGCCTATTAATAAACAAGATTACTAGGAAGGAAAGTAAAGAAATGCTTGGGGAAGGTTTTCTCTTATTGCACTGTAGCAAATCAGATTTCTCAAGAGTGAGTTACAAATGAGCCCCAAGGAGGGGTATTTATACTAGTCCTCCTAGTCTAGCAAATGACCTACAAAACATTACTATTCCAAGTATTTACAAGAATGCCATCATCTAGAATGATCTATACAATTCTAAACAATTCTAAGAAGACTCCTTGGAGTCCCCAGCCCCCTCTGGAACGTCCGGCCCGACCCGGCCCGAAATGTCCCAGCCCGGCCCGGCCAAGGCCCGATTGGGCCCGTAGCAATCCGACCCGATTTCTGACCTTCTAGAACCCTCTTTGACCTCTTGGAATTGATTGGTCTCCATCTTGAAGCTTCTAGGGTCTTCTTTCTGAAGAGTGGGTTCCTCGGCTTTTCAATGTCTACTGCTGTCACAAGGCTTTTTCCGTCTAAGCCTATTATGGGGGGGTAGTCCTCTGTGATCTTGGCGCGGCCCATGTACGCGCGCGGCCCTGCTGCGCGCCCGTCTGCACGGCTTCGGCCGGATGCTGTTCGATACCTGCTGCCTTAAGGTGGGGCGTGACAGTGTGCTATCTTTACCACTTAACGTGCGCTAACGGGCTTTCAGTCTAATGTATTCTACTGTTCTCGGCCTTGCGTACGCTAAATGGACTTAACGTACGCTAATAACATGTTTTAGCGTACGTTATACACTCGTTAGCGTGCGCTAACGAGTTTTACGAAGCTCACTGACCTCACTGACTGCCCACCGACCTACATTTAGCGCGCGCTAGCAACAATACTGTAGCGTGCGCTAAACCCCATTGACTCAACTTTTCAAAATTAGTCCGTGTGAGTCCAAAAGAGTCCGGGATTCTCGCGATCCGGTTCCCCACCTACTGATCCTGTCACGATCTAGTTGACTGAGTGTAGCGCGCGTTAAGCATAACACTAGCGTGCGCTACCTCTCCAGTATTAGCATGCGCTACGAATAAGTGTAGCGTGCACTAATCACGAATGAGAACATGCACTACAACTCTATAAAATCGTTAAATCCACAATGTTGATTCACGAATATGTAGAAACATACATTAATCAGAAATACAACATAAATAAATATCAAGAAGGTTCCAATACAGATCATTTACGTATCAAATATTCGGATATTACATACCTGACCTATAATAATACTCTAAATCAATCAAGTTTAGGTAATAAATAAAGAAACTTGATCAATCTTCAAAGAAATCAACCAAATAGAGTTAGGGTTCTTTATTTCAAATTTAACATATTAGATTTCTTTGTTTTGTAATAATCTGATTTTAAGTGATTAGTTACCCATTCAAAATAAGTCCAAATACTCTCAAATTTTTATATAGTATGCCTCTGATACTTAAGAATAAGTACATGAAATTTCATGATCTGAAACGGAGGAATTCTATATAATACACTAGGACTTCTAAAACATGGCAGATTTGACCCAATTATTGATATAGTCACTTTCTAAGCTTTCCAACCCCTTTTAATCATCTATATAATCATCATATTCGACCAAAACATCTTACTAACAGATATTACAGCATCTTCAAGCCTTCTAAACTTTGAATATAAGAAGAAAGTAAGGAAGAACTATAGAAATACAAGAGAAATCACCTTGATCAACAAAGAATTAGATGTCTTGATGTTCTTGTTGGTTTTGTTGATGTTTTCTTTGATTTTTAGATGGAGGGATGTAAAGGGGAGGTTCTTGGGTCTTCTAAGAGATGTTATCTGAGTATTAGACGTGTCCTTACCTCTTAAAAAGGAGTTTAAGTCGGTTGAAAGAGAGGAAGCTTCAAGAAGGTCGATTTGGATAAGGTTTGAATGAGTGAACCGAGTTTCTAGTATTTGGACCGGTTATTAAACATATAATACCGGTTCCTGACTCTTAAGAGATGTATCAAGGGTTTATATAACCGGTCTAAAGTAATTATTTAATAATTTATGCACTAATAATGATTTAAAATCGGTTTTTGACATAAAGAAATTAAACTAACTAGGAAAATTTCATTTCTTGGTATGATAAGTGTTTAAGATCAATTTAAGAATAATATTCTATTAAAATTTTATGAAGTAATCAATATACACTTATCAAATAAGTTTTCCTAAGAGGTATTCACCTAAATTCTCAACTCAAAATAGTGTTTAAGTCGGCAGCACGCACGACGGCCAAACATCAAAGTGATTTGAGAATTAGGGGAATTCAAAATGACTTTGAATGTGGAATTTCAATCATGATGAGTTTATGTATTTTATTTTCATGATAAAAGATTTGCTATATTTTAAATTTAATTGAAGTACTACTTAAGTATGTAATACAATGTGGTTCAATTATCATGATATGGTTGATTACTTAATTTATTATCTTAAACAATGATTTGTAAAATTTTCTTAGGCCATTACACTATTTATTAATAGGGGCACAGCTTTTAAGGGCACATTTTTGAGACGCCACTCCTTATTTTAGGGGTATTTCAAGATAGAAGGAATAATATGATAAAAAAAATAATATGATAAATGCAACAATATACTATTGAACTCATTTATGCTACAAAATTGTGTCTTATATATGTGCGTCTCTCTCTATATATATCATCATTCAACTAGAGGGACATCTATGTATAGATAGACAAGGTTTTAATTAAACAACAAATTGCTCGAACAAAACTTTTCAATCAAATGATTTGAATGAAAAGATACATGAGTTGAATTTAAACTAAAATTCGTACAAACCCCTTCCTTAAAATAAATTCGAATGAATAATTTTAACTTTTATCCATTAATTTTATTCACATAGAAATGATTTATTAACTCAGAATGAATTCATCTTCTTCCTTTTCTCCTTTATTTTCTCCACGGTGACCTCCTTCATCCGCTCAAATGTCTAACTCACTCAAATCTCTCGGACAACTTTGGCGAGGTGCCACCCAGCCTGTTTGGCTGCAGGGCCACTTGGAAGAAGGCATATTTCTGACACTTTCTTGTCTAAGCCATTGGCTCTCCTTTTCTGAAGGTGTATAAATCCTAGATTGCCCGAAAAAAAATCCTAATTGGTATAGCTAATGTTGGTTATGAATGGCAGGGAATGTAATGATTAGTTACTTAATTCTCTTCTTATCCATTCATTTTTCTCCAATTTTCTCTCCACGACGACATGCTTCTTCTTAGCTTTTATATATATATATATATATAGCCTTTTATTCCACACCTTTCTAAAAACAGACACTTATGTATATCCATTAACCACTTTCTAACCTCCACCTTGATTATCTAAGTAAATCATTCGGTTTACCACCTTAGGTAATCAAACTCAAATTTTAATACATATTTTTCCGCCGTACATATAACTATTCCTTTTTTCTTTGCTACAATTAAAAAGTAAAAAACAGAGAGGCTGGCCATTAATGCTCTTCATCAATATTAGCCATTTTCTCAAGAATATTTTGGTAAGGTTGCCATTTCAATCTATTATCTGTGTTTCACTTTTATACCTGCATGAATGATCTGTTTTTCTGAAAAAGTTTCGACGCATTATGTTCTGCCATGTATATTACTGATTCATTGAAGAATATTCAATTTGAACATTATTAAATGATGTTGCTTTTACCCATAATAGCTCTAATTTTCATAGTACAGTGGTGTGGTGGTAATATAATTGGGTTATAATAATTAAACATGTTGGCTCTCGGAGGTCAACCGACGACGACGGCACAAAAAATGACCATCGTTTGTGGTGTGTCGGCTGCCTGCGGCGGCTATGCCGGTGTGCAGGCCCATAGGCGTACGCAGGAAAAAAACGGCCATCATCAAAAGTTGGTCGGGGACCCGTGACAACTCCGCAGTGCAGGCTGGCATACGGCCGTACAACCAAAAAAAAAAAAAAAAAGAAAACCCATGATGGATATCAATTTTCCATGTATTACAAAATGGGAGATGGACCTCTTCCAAATATTAATATGATGGACCTCTTTCAAATTATCCACCACATAACATAAGACATCAATTCTCCTTACTAAATGACTGTTTTTAGTCTACCTTAATTTATTTTCCATAAAATATTTCACCCTTGGAGTTAGGGCTGAGAATCGGAACATCCCAAGGTATCGGTCCCGAGTCCCGATTGTCCCACATCTCCCCTCTACTTTAGCCAATTTAGTCCTCTGTCGCCGGCCGGAATATTTTTCGGCCACCGGAGCTGACATGGACGACACGTGGCTGACACGTGGCAAAAAAATTATAAAAACCTAAATAATATAAAAAAATCTAAAAAAATTAAAAATTCTCGATTATTAAAAAACCTAAATTAAAAAAAATTTAAAAAAATTAAAAAAATTAAAATCTAAAAACACTTAGAAAAAATATAAAAACCTAAATAATATAAAAAAATCTAAAAAAATTTAAAGAATCTGAAAAATCGTAAAAAAATTTTAAAAAAAATAGAACCTTAGGTAATTATTTTTAATTCTGAAATATTAATATAAATATATTAAAAGATTTTATTTTATTTTTAATTTTATAATTCTGAAAAGATTTTTTTACAGAAAAAGAATATTTTTAATTCAAAAGATTAATTTTATAATTCTGAAAAAAAATATTTTTAATATTTTTAATTTCTGAAAAAAATTATATTTTTTTAAATTTTATAATTCTGAAAAAAATCTTTTTAATTTTTAAAAAAAATGAGAAAATTATCAAAACGATCTTTTTCAGAATCTTTTCAGAAATTAAAAAGATTCTTTTTTTCAAAATTATCAAAACTGTCCCTTCTTTTTCGTAAAATAATACTAGAACACATCTAAAACAAATGAATTCATAGCTAGCTGAGCATATGAATCGTGGAAACTATAAAGTAAATATAATGACAATATTTTTACACGTGCACTTGAGCTAGAGGCCTCCATGATGCCAAAGATTTTTCTGTCTCTTTCTTTCTTGTAAACACCAAGATCATTTATCAACTCAACGGTTAAAAGTGAGGTGTCAACTTAGTAGTGTTGCCATCGGGCCGTGAACCGTTGGTTCCGGACTCGAACCGACGGTTCCAGTTCACCAGAAAAGGTGAACCGTAATCGGCGTGGATATTCTTCTGAAGGGCTGGTTTCCGGGCCCTAAACTGGCGGTTCAGGGCCGGGCCAAAAATCGGCGGTTCCCGGGCCGAACCGGCAGTTCTTCATTTTTTTATTATTTTATTTTTATTTTTAGTATGAAATTAAATGAATTGTATAGTTGTATTGAAATTTCGAATGTTGAAATTATTTATGTTGTGTTTTTATGTAATTTATAATAACTTGCAATATTGTTCATATCTTCTTTTTTCTAAATTTAATGATTTGTGTTGAAATTTCTAAATTTTTTTAATTTACAAGTGTTGAAATTTTGAAATTACTTAAGTTAATTTAATAAAATATAATAACTTATAGATAATTTAGAAATTTAAAAATTCTTTATGTTGTGTTTTTTTATGTAATTTATAGTAACTTGTAATATTTTTTATGACTTCTTTTTTTTGTTTGAAATTAAATTTCTTGTGTTGAAATTTGAAACATTGAAAATTTAAAATGCAATAAAGTAAAAATAGTTCTGAAACATTTACAGTCAAAACAATACATAAAAATTTATATCTTTATTGATTTCTATAGTTCTATCTATGTACAAAAGAAATGTTACAAGGATACAATCTTTAAAATTGAATAAGTAAACTAACTAATACTAACTAATTGACTATACTAATGGGAAAATAAATTTCTTTACAAGGGGAAAAAATGAATAAAGGGCATGAGCTCAATTTTAATACTCCCTCCGTCCCAACTAGCTTGAGGCATTTGACTTTTTTTCCAGTCAATTTTTTTATGAAAATATAAATTTAATTATGATGTGACACTAATAGAAATAGATTTACCATGAAATATTTTTTTGAAATATTATGATTTTATAATTTTTTATAAAATGTTAGTAATATTTAGTATAGTAGATAGTATTTAGTATTTAGTATAATATAATTATAGAGCAAGACCAATTTAATAAGAACAATAGCACATAAACAATGGAGGAGAATTAGAAGTAGAAAAGAAAAGAGTGTAGAATTGTTAACACAATGTGGTGGTTGTAAAGGTGGAAAAATGAGGGGTATTTATAGATAAAATTGAGTGAGAGTGGGGAGAAATCTGAATTTGAATTTGAAAAAAAAAAAAAAAATAGGCAAAACCGACGGATTGGGCGAAATCGCTGCCTCGCGCCTAGCCATCGCCTCGCAGCCGCAAAGATCGTCTCTGTCAGGCCGAATCACGGCTTCACGGGCTCGAATTGCGGCCCGTGAATCGATCACGCGTGTCGACTTCCGGTTCAACCGGCCGTGGTCAACTGCCCGATCCGGGCAAGTCCGAGCCTGAACCGTCGATTCCGATTAACATGTGGCAACACTACAACTTAGCACCCAACTGAACAACTAAACAAAAAATAACATGAAACAAAAAAAGCCAAAAAGGAGTCAACAAAATACTACTACATTGATTGTAGGTCATAATTAGAGGTGCCCAATCACGAGTTCGGGTTCGACTCGCCGGGTCCAATGGACGGTCATTCAGGACCCGGGTCCCACCCGTACGTATGAAATGTACGGGTTGGCGGTTAACGGGTTGGCCATGAGTCGGGGGCCGGTTCCGACCCGCCGGGTCACGAGTCCCATCCGTATTTTTTTTGAAAAAATATTTATAAAATTTTATTTATTATCATTTTATACACGAAAAAGAACTAATGAACAAAGAAAATAATTGAAAAAATGAGCTTGTATGTAATTTTAAGTTTTCACTCAAATTTAAATTACCTACGTATCCTAGTGAGAAATCAAAGCTCTACGTAGTTCTTTTACTTAAAAAAGAACTAAAAATGGGCTTGTATTGAATTTTAAGATTTCACTTAAAATTAAATTGTCTACGTATCCTCGTGAGGAATCATAACCCTATGTAGTTCTTTTTACTTACTTGACTTACCTTACTTATCTTTAGTCGAAGTCGATGTTGTCGTCGTCGTGATCGTCGGTTTGACTCATTTGACTCGATTCTCCTTCAATAATTCCTTCTTGATAGACGTCTTGGTCCGCTGATAGGTCATTCCACTTATTTTTTTTGATCTCGTAACCCCGCTTTTGTTGCGTCTTTAAGCATCATTTGAGCCTCCAGATTTTTTGGCGTCATTCGGGATCTCCGCTCGTCCAACATATAGCCTCCTTCACTGAAAGCACTCTCAATGGAGACTGTGGATGCGGGCACTGCAAAAATTTCTGCCATATTGGAAAGTATGCGACTTTTGATCTCCGTAGACCGAGGCATGGTTATTCTCAAAATGCCTTCTAAAATTTCCACATCCATCCTCCGCTTTATACGAATATTCTTTGCTGCAGTAGTTGCACAAAACCTTCATAGAACCATCCGGCATTTTTTTTTTTTAAAGTGCTTTGAAAAAAGGTCGGATACCGACTTCCTTTCTACAACAGGAGCAAGCTTCTTTCTCGCTTTCATTTTCTTGCTTCCTCTTCCTTTCACAGTTTCTTCCTCCTCCTCGGACGCAACTCATCAACATATGGAGGTTGTTCTTCAGCTTGGCTTGCGCAAGACGCTTCAATTTTGATTTTTGCCTTGGGGTTGGTATGACATGAATAGTGCGCTCAAACGTTGCATATGTTTCATTTAACATAGCTTCATTGATTTCATGATCCATTTCTTCGTCAATGTTTTGCAGTTGTTGACGATTTGGCACACGTCGAAATCCCCAGGGATCAACTTCTTCTTCACTAATAGTTGTTGTACTATCATAATAAATACTTTTATGTATAGCATCATATTCATCTTCTATGTTTTGTTAATAGTATATTTTTTGGTTTTCTTTATGAAAAGCAATAAAATTGAAATGGCTGCTTTTGCCCAAGCATTAATCGATGAGTAGTTGCTAAAATGAATTAAGAATGTGTATTGGACCAAAAATCGGAAATTATAACAAAAATATATTTAGAAAAAAAATGAGTTATTTTTATAAATTACATATATGCCGTGATATTTTTTTCTCTTCTTATTACATGTTAAACCTCAAGCTGCCTGTATTTCTTAGGTACAAACCTCGGGAGCATTGTTGGAAAATTTATTTAATAAACAATAAAAACCGTGAATTAGAAAAGTATAATCCTATAAAATAATTGTTAGTTACAAAACATTAAAGGATATAACAAAACATAAGATTGAATTTTGTTGATTTTGAGTTCAGAATATCTGTCTCCTTAAAGCAGATTCGCCCTCATTACTGTGTATAACGTTTGTCTTTCAAGATAGAACAGCACCTCAATGTACAGATATAATAATCACTGTACCTTCAGCGAACTAGAATAAGCGCATACTATCGCCATACAAAAAATGAAAAGAACGAAAAAAAATTTGAGACTGGAGAAGAGGAGTTCGAAGCAAGAAACAGTAAAAAAATCGGACCTCTCACGTCTGAATTTATAGGAAAGGACGAGGAGAAAAGTGTGCTGAACGAACTCCCAAATAGACTAGGATTGGTATACTAATAGTAATCCTGATATTAATTCGATAATTATAAATTAATTTCAGTACTTATCTGAACATTAATTTGATAATCATCAATTAATTTTGGCGTTTATCCTAATCCAAAAATTTTGGATTTCATTGACAAATAACTTTTTGCCAAATAAAATTTCAGTAAAAAGATAATCGTTCGTCCCTTCGAGACGCCGAGACATTTCGCCCATATCGCACTTTGACCCGACCTGGTCGGAATCGAACCGAACCGAGTCTAGACGAATCGAGCCTCCGAGATGAGTCGAGCCGAGCCGGCCGGATGGATGTACGACGACGGTGCATGTGTGTGTGTGCACGAGGACTGCCCAGTCACACATCCACTCATGTCTCCACTAGTTGTTTGTGAACTAGTGTTTGTCCATATAGACTTATATGCATACCACTCTCTTTACTATTTTCTAATATGGGCAAAGTTCCACAACTATTTTTAAGGAGGTCATTTTGGAGAATTAATACCGATGGCGAGCCCACTCAAAATCACACCTCAAATCATACTTTAAAGAGCTCCTCTAAGTCCATTTCCCAACAATCTCCTACATGAAGGAGATTAATAATCCAGCATCGCACATCAGACACATAGTTTTACTTGGTGCTAGTTATTGCGGTTAGACAATGCATATGATAGGTATAGTATGCTTTTTGAATCTTTGCTTGAAAAGATATATTTCCCTTACTGGCTAGAGAGTGTGACTTGGTATCTTCGAACTGTCCGACCATTTGTGTAACTGATGGTATATCCATCACAAGGACTTCCCTCATTTATTATGTTCTCATTATTGCGTTCATTTTGGCCGTGGACACCGTCCTATTCTGTGCGAGATTCTGAAGAATTGTGCTTGAAATTCTCCTTTGAAGCGGCCCATATTCTCTCCAACATATGTGATAACCCATGTTGATATAAATTGTCTAATGATATTATGTATTCGTCATATATGACGAGACTTACCATTATACATTGTGCTTTGTGCTCTACTAATAGCAGATTGACGGTCGCAGTGAATACTGATTGCAGTCACAGGATTTGGCCATTTAGGAGTATCTTATAGAAATTGCCGCAACCATTTTGCCTGATCTATGCATTTATTAATGCTATAAACTTTTATTCCGTAGTGGATCAAGCTATAATTGTCTGTTTTGAAGATTTTCATGTCACTGCTGCACCAACTAGTGTGAATACATATCCACTTGTACACTTAGAGTCTTTTATGTCAGATATCCAATTTGCATCAGTATATCCTTCAAGTACTGCTGGATATTGGGTGTAGTACACCCCATACTCACGAGAACCCCGCAAGTACCTAACTACCTTTGTGATCGCTTTCCAGTGATCCTTCCCTTGATTACTCGGGAACCTACTTAGCCTACTGATTGAGTAATCTATGTCTGGTCTTGTACAGCTCATTAGGTACATCAGACTTCCAATTATCCTGGTGTACTCTAGTTCTTCACCCTTATTCTTTGATAGTCTCAATGTCATATCCATTGGGGTTTTAGCTATGTTAAGATCATCCTTTTTATACCTTTCAAGAATTTTATCCACATAGTGAGTTTGACTTAACATGAGTCATTTTGGTCTTCGTGTGACTTTAATCCCTAAAATCACATCTGCTAGTCCCATATCTTTCATGTCAAATCTCGATCTCAAAAAGTCATTTGTATACTTGATTATTCTCTAATTACACCCAGCAATGAGCAAGTCATCTACATACTGGCACAAAATGACATAACCATTTTGTGTCTCTCTCACATAGACACACTTATCACATTCATTAATTTTGAATCCACCACTCAACATAGTATGATCAAACTTTTCATGCTACTGTTCTGGCTCCTGCTTTAGTTCGTACAATGACTTTACCAACTTACACACTTTTCTTTCTTGTCCAGGGGCAGAAAACCCTTCGATTTGTTCCATATAGAATTCCTCATTTAAGTCCCCGTTGAGAAAGATAGTCTTAACATCTATTTGCTGAACTTCTAAACTTCGCAGTGAACTAATAGCAAGTATCATATTGGAGAGTGTATATCAAAGTAGTCCAGTGTAACACCCCGAACTAGGCGGATATTACAGTGTCCCCCGACTGGGACCCATCAGCTGAGTGAAAATTAATAAATTACACAGTGCAAATATAGTACCGAACCACATTACATTATCAATTACTCCAATGAGGAGTTTCAAGTATAACACACCCAAGAGAACAGAATACATGTATATTTCATGTGAAGATAAAATATACAACACTGAATAAATGACAATCCAAACGGAAGTGCGGCGGAAAAATACATAACAAGAAAGCATGAACAAATAGATGGACTGGGTCCCCCTACTAGTATCACTGGGACTCTTCGCCGTCAATGTTCTCTTCCCGAGCCTTTGCCTTGCCATGACCTGAAAACAATATTCCCCAACGGGGTCAGTTACACAGAACAACAATCCTCAAGAGTTGAAAAAGCACAATCATTAAATATATATGACATGAAATCAAGCTGAGGAGGGGCATCATAGTACACCCGTAATGGGACGTGCAAGTGCACAAGACGAGTGTTCGGACACACGCGTCCTTTTACTTAATTAGTTTCACGGAGGCACGTTACTGTGTGCACAGTCCATTGTGTCTGTGAACCCTTCACATGACTATCATGTGCCCGACTAAAAATTCCACACATAACCACCCGGCCACGCATTATGAACCCAGAAGGTCACAAGAACAAAAGTGACCATGATGAACATCAATGAATAACAAATCGACAAGGGTCAAGAATGACTAACCGAGATGAAATAATAATGAAATGAATGATCGCTCACTGAAATGATTGGAACCGTCGTTCCTCGTGAATTGAATGATTAGTTTGATAGTTACAAGTCTCGACATGAATAATATATCATGAATGAATTATGAATATGAATGAACAACAATGAAAGGAATGAATATCCTTTTAACCGAGTAAGAATTAACTTACTCAATATCGGTGATGAAATGTCCTTTCACAAACAAACATCCTTAAGGGAGATATCGGTCGCCCGAACAATCTCAAATAACACAATTACCAACAATTCGCTTAATATACATATCAATAGCGATCATAACCAATTCAAGAGGTTGATACAACAAATCCAAACTCATTGGGGCATTTCGACAAACACTTTGTAAACAATCTCCCATTATTTTCAACTAATCCCAATTGTATCGAAAACCAACCTCTAATGAATAATCCAATCCACCAAAACACCATCAATACAATCGATAATCCAATAGGAATACTCAAATCGAGTTTACGATAACATTTAATTGCAAATCCCAATTTCAAGTCAACCTTCAATGTGTTATTGAATAAAACTTCCAACAATCCGATGATAACTCATAAAAACTCGTAATCGAATGCATATCTTTCACAAATAATGATTATATCAACCAAAACATCATGCTCTAACTCAAAATCGAATCTAGGGTTGAAGAAATTACCTTGAATTAGGATGAAGAATCCAGAAATATGTTGTTAATACACACCACAACTTGAAGAAGATGAAATTCTCTGAGTTTGATGATGCTAAATCGCCAAAAATATCGCCCACAAATCGCCCAAGTAGGAGAGGAAGAAGGAAGATGATGAAATGAGCTTATTTCTCACAAAACCCACTGAAAAAGGCAATTCTGCATCGCATACCGCGGCACGAACTGAGTGTGCTGCGGCCCGCGGCCAAAAACTGCCCAGCACTTTGGCTTAGTGCCGCGGCCCGGCCAGCAGGGGCCGCGGCCCGCGGTACAGGCGGTTCTAACCCAAAATGCACAAGGTGTGTGCCGCGGCGCACACTCCCTTGTGCTGCGGCGCACACTCCCTTGTGCCACGGCGCACACTATTCGGGCCCAAAAATGATGAAAAACGACCTGGGAATAGAATAAAAGCAATAGGATTCAATACATGGGAACAATAACACGAGATGGAAGTGCGGTAACCCCAAAACGGTGGTTCCGAGCAATGATTACAAGGGTTTTCCCAACAATAGCACGATTCGAACAAGGAGTAAATTTTGAAATGGTATGAAATCCGATATCAACATCGACTAACGAAGCAATTACAACAATCAAGATAATATTCTCATCTCGATTCTCAAGCAAGTTTGAAACAATGAACAATATCGATACACGACTCAAAGTTACTACGAACGGTGAACACGAATGAATGAATGTGAATGATGAATGATTATTAATACGTGAAAAAATACAGAGGAACGGTTTACTGAATGAGAATGAATGAATTTACAATCGGGTATACATACTCCCCCCCTTAAAATAGTTTCGTCCTCGAAACTAAGGGTGAAACAATTCGAGATAACTCTCCCGCATACTATCCTCAGTTTCCCAAGTAGCCTCTTCGACTCCGTGTCTCGACCACTAAATTTTAACCAAAAGAATCGTCTTGTTCCTCAACTGTTTGATTCGCCGCTCTAATATTCGTACAGGACGCTCCTCGTACGTATGATCATCCGCTATCTCGATTTCATCAAACTGAAGTATGTGACTAGGGTCGGCAATATACTTCTGCAACTGAGAGACATGAAACACGTTATGAATTCGGCTCAGGGCTGGAGGTAAAGCCAATCTATAAGCCAGATCGCCTACTCGATCCAAAATCTCAAATGATCCAATGAACCTGGGACTCATCTTTCCTCGCTTCCCGAAATGGAAAACACCTCGACTCGGGGATATCTTGACCAAGACGTGGTCACCTGCCTCAAACTCTAATGGTCGACGATGATTATCTGCATATGATTTCTGTTGACTCGGAGCGGTCAAAAAATGACTCTGGATCAACGCTACCTTCTCACGAGCAGCTAATAGCATATCAGGTTCAGTGCCGATCAATTCTGATAAGTCATCCCAGCATAGGGGAGATCGACAACGATGACCGTATAAGGCCTCGTAAGGTGGCATCTGAATCGAAGCATGCCAACTATTATTGTACGTGAACTCGATCAACGGTAGTTTGGCTTCCCAATCATCTTTCCAATCGAGGACGCATGCCCTCAACATGTCCTCCAACGTCTAAATAGTACTCTGTGACTGTCTGTCGGACTGAGGGTGAAAAGCTTTGCTGAAATTGAGCTGAGTTCCCATGGCACGATGAACAGATTTCCAAAAATGCGACACAAATCGCCCGTCACGATCCGAAACGATACTCTTAGGGGTATCGTGCAATATCACAATATATTTAATGAATAATTGGGCAAGTCTCTTAGGACCCCACATATCCTTAATCTCGAGAAAATGAGCTAACTTAGTTAGACAGTCTACCACAACCCAAATAGTATTCATGCCGCAATGACTCGCCGGTATGGAAATATCCTCCCACTTCCATTTTGGAATAGGAATTGGCTTTAGCATACCTGCCAGTCGCTGATGTTCTATCTTGACTTGCTGACAGGTCAGACATCTCGAAACAAATTTTGCGACTTCTCGCTTCATATTACTCCCCTAGTAGTTTTGTTTCACGTCCTTGTACATCTTGCTAGACCCCGGATGAATAGAATAAGGGGTAGCATGGTCCTCTATCAAAATTGAGTTTTTCAACTCATCATCTACTGGAACACATAACCGGTTCTTAAATTGTAAAAGTTCATCCTCGTGGACCACAAATCCAGGGGCTTTTCCCTAAGCCACATCATCTCGAATGCGCAACAAAAATGGGTCTGAACCCTGATTCACTCTGATCGCCTCCTCAAGTGGCAATGAAGTCTCTAACATACAAAGTTGCCCTTGTACTCGTTGTAACCAAACCTTGATCTCATGCCTTAGGAATTATTGTTGAAGCTCTTTCTGAACGGTTAAACGAGCAAGCATTTGCTCCTGCATGGACTTATGGCTCAAGGCATCGGCGACAACATTCGCCTTACCGAGTGATATTGAATCTCGATATCATAATCATTAATCAGTTCCAACCACCGTCTCTGACGCATATTTAACTCCTTCTGAGTAAATATATACTACAAACTCTTATGATCAGTAAAAATCTGACAGGTGACGCCATAAAGATAATGACGCCAAATCTTCAACGCGAAAACCACGGCCGCTAGCACTAGGTCATGGGTCGGATAGTTGACCTCATAAGGTCTCAGCTGCCGTGAAGCATAGGCAATCACTTTCCCATTCTGCATTAATACACATCCGAGACCTTGTCCGGACGCGTCACTATAAACCACGAATCCCTCTGTCCCTTGTGGTAAAGAAAGGACAGGCGCTGAAATTAAACGACTCTTGAGTTCCTCAAAACTCTGCTGACACGCGTCAGACCACGTGAATTTCTTATCCTTCCGCAAAAGGTTCGTCATAGGTTAAGCGATTTTAGAAAATCCTTCCACAAATCGCCGATAATAGCCAGCTAATCCGAGAAAACTTTGGATTTCCTTAACATTCTTCGGAGGTTGCCAATCTCGTATAGCCTCCGTATTTTGAGTGTCGACACGTACTCCGTCTGATGAAATCACATGCCTGAGAAACGTCACCTCGGACATCCAGAACTCACATTTGGAAAATTTCCCATAAAGTTGCTCTCGTCTCAACACGTCGAGAACCTGATGAAGGTGAAATTTGTGCTCCTCTCAATCACGAGAATAAATCAAAATGTCATCTATGAAAACAACCACAAACCGGTCTTAATAGTCGATGAAAACTTGGTTCATCGACTCCATGAATACAGCAGGTGCATTAGTTAACCTAAACGGCATCACCACAAACTCGTAATGCCCATAGCGTGTTCGAAACGCCGTTCTAGCAATATCTGACTCTCGAATTCGTAACTGATGATACCCAGATCTCAAATCGATCTTGGAAAATACTGAAGCTCCCTGAAGTTGATCCAAGAGATCATCGATCTGGGAAGGGGATATTTATTCTTGATTGTCACCCTGTTCATCTCTCGATAATCAATGCACAAGCGAAACAAACCATCCTTCTTCTTGACAAATAATATTGGTGCTCCCCACGGAGACGCACTCGGTCTGATATAACCCTTCTCGGTCAATTCCTCCAGTTGATTCTTCAATTACTGCATTTCATTCGGGGCCATACGATATGGTGCTTTCGATATTGGAGATGTATCGGGCTCCAATTCAATCGTGAATTCCACATCTCTCTGTGGAGGCAAACCAGGTAACTCATCTGGAAATACATCGGTGTATTCTCTCACCACCGGGATATCTGCTAATGACACTGATGATTTCTCGGTCTTGGTCATATAGTACCAATAACCAACACAACCCTGATTGAGTAATCTCACTGATTTCATCATATTGATAACTCTTCCGGAACAGTTGGGATTATTCCCTTGAAATACACACTCGACTCCATCGACTGAAATGATAGTGACCATACGCTTATGGACACTAGGGATGGCATCATGACGATCCATCCAATCAATACCCAAAATGACATCGTCTCTAGGTAAATCTACCATGATCAGGTCTGCCAACCAAACACGATCATGAACCTGAATTGGAAAATTCTTAATCTCACGATCTCCGATTATTCTTCTACCATCAGGTAGTCCAATGATATAAGGTTCACAACTAGTAGCACTATCCAGATGAAGTCTACTCAAGCATGACTCGGAAATAAATGAATGTGATGCACCAGTATCAAAAAGGGTACACACGGGTTGAGATAGAATTTCGAGTGTACCTGAGATGATTTGGGCCTCCATATCGTCGGTCCTCTTCATCTCATAAATTAGGGGCTTGACAACCCTAGAACCGGATGCTCCCGTCTGATAGTTGTGGGCTCCACCTTTGTTTGCTCCCGTCATCTTAAACAACGTGGACTGAGTGGCCTGATTCTGAACCGCTGACTGCTTCGGGTCCTGAGATGTCGCCGGAGTAGGTTTGGAGTCTCTTCGGCAGAAATGGGCCTTATGCCCAGCAATCCCACAGTTATTACACGTGAGGGTCGGCTTCGGACACTTAGTGCTGAAATGACCCTATTCTCCACAGTTGTAACAGGTGATGGCCGAACTGGCTGCTCGGGACTGAGATTCCGCAGGTTTCGATGCCACAGGAGGTCGCTCCGAAAAAGTAGAGCCCTCACGAGGCTTCTTGAAGGTTGCCTGACTACCTTCGGACTGATTACGATTCTTCGATTTCTTGTCAGAAGATGAATTTTGATTCTTAGAATTTTCCTTAGCAGTAAGCTCATAAGAAAGAGCTTTCTCGATGAATTCATCCAGAGTGGTGCAATGATGATTAAGCAATTATATCCGTATACGAGGTTTCAACCTCTTGCTGAAGTACTTGATCTTATCCGCCTCGAATTGGATAATGGATGAGGCGAAGGGAAGTAGCTCCTGAAACTTCTCGGCAATGGCGAGAACATCTTCTTCCGTTGAGGGGTCGGGACTGAGTAACTACGACAACTTGGCCTCCCTGAGTGGGGCCGGATAATATCTTTCCATCATGAGAGTCTTGAACTGGTCCCACGTGCAAGATCCTTCGGTGGGTTTTAAAGATAGCCACCAAGAGTGAGCGCTCTTACCCAGATAGTAAGCCGCAACTGAAACTTTGTGCCCTTCGGGACACTCCACCGTAGAAAATAACTTCTCAAAATGCTCCATCCAGGGAATAATGTCCGCCGGCTCAGATGAGCCGTCGAAGGTAGGTGGCCTCTGGCGAGAGATGTCATTGATGATACTGCTCACACTCCTCTCTTGCCTCTGAGGTGGCGGCGGAGGAGCCTGTTTAGCCTGAGTGGCTGAGTTCTGCATTGTCTCCATCAGACGTGCCATCTGGGTCATTTGGGCCATCATGCCCTGCATAAAAGCGAGTGGATCAACCCGAACACCTTCTGATTGAGCTGTATGTTGGGTATGGCTTCCTGATGGGGAATGATTATTCCCAAGTGAGTGGGTGGCAGCGTCGCTGCTCGATGAATTAGCATTATTCCTCGCATTCGCATTGGTGTTCACTCGAGCTCTCGGGTTTCGGCCTGCACCGCGGCCTCTTCCCCTGCGTCCTCTGCCAACTCGATCCATACTGAAGGTAGGAAACACATGATAATTATAGATCTCGCATGAATATCACATTATGATTACGTGATAAAATGATAATAATGAGCATACGCGCTCTAACAAAATGATTGCATGAAGGATCAACTAAGGTGACATGATTATTCATTTTCAATGATCAAGTAATCATACCCAAACTCATTAGAAACTTGAAAAAAGATATTATAAGACTTACACCGAATTGGATGGACATCCGTGAATAGCTTCGCCGGAAAAACCAAATACATGACGGCGGCAGTGGGTGTTTTTGGGAGGGTGTCTGTATTGCGTGAATAATTTGTGTCGAGTTTTGATAGTGATTTGGGAGGGCGTGTGTTATAATTACAGGGCAAAATCAATGTTGTAACTCCAGGAACTCTTCATCTCAGGTGGATGGTTACATCAATGTTGTAACTCCATGAACTCTTCATCTTCAGGTGGATGGTTAATTTGAGTCGCTGCATTGATTCAGTCCCATCATTAAGACTACCCATTAAATTTAAGGACTAAATCTTGAAACCTCCACATTAATATGGGGACTCAATCTTTTAGTATAATAGATGACTTTATGTATAGCTTCGTCTTTACTTTTAAGCAAATATACATAGTAATATTAAAAACTATTATCCACAAAAATAATAAAATGTTTGTTTCCACCTTTAGTTTGAACATATTCCAAATCAAATAGGTTGCTATGTATTAACTCTAAAGGTTCGGTGTTTCATTCAACATGTCGGAATAGTGATCGAATTAATTTTGCCTCTACACAAGTTTCACACTTGCGGTTCGAATCAATTTTAAACTTTGGTATGTATTCTAATGCAAATTAGTCTTCGCATTGTATTGAAGTTAACGTGTCATAATATATCATGCCATAAATTGAGACTTAAGCATGTAAGCAGAAGAAATCTTCATTTCATTAATATCTTGTCACAGTCATGACATTGTGCTTAAACAGCCCTTCACTCTCATATCCCTTGCCTACAAACATACCCCTTTTTTGATAAGACAATTGCATCAGGCTCAAAAGCAAATCTAAAGCAATTCTTATTCAACAAGGAACCGGAAATAAGGTTCTTGCGAATATCAAGGACATACAATACATGCTTAAGAGTCACTTTTTTTCTTAAGGTCATCTTCAGTATCATCGTGCCTTCACCTAGAGTAGTTGAAGTTGTAGAATTTCTCATGAGCAACTTTTTACCAACATTCGTCTCTTCCAGGAAGGAGAACATAGTCTTCTTGACACAGATATGTCTGGTTGCTCCAGTTTCGACCCACCACTCCTTGGTATTTTGAACCAACTAAGTCCACTGCAGAAGTCAGAGCCCATAAATCAATGTTTGTCGCCTTATCAGTACTCACGTGCACTGTGTTTCTATCTTTTCTTTTTGGTTTCTTGGGCAGCCTGCAGTCAGCATCTCTATGACCCACATTCTCACAATTGAAGTATTTTCCCAGGAACTTCTCTTTATCTTTTGAAAATCCTCATTTAGGTCCCAACTGGGATACTTTTCCATTGTTTTCTTTCTTGAAACATGTCCCACTTCCACAACATTAGCTTGTCCATAGTAGTATTGACCTTCTTTTTTGAACTTATGTTGTCTTCTTCAATCCGAAGTGTAAGCATCAGATTCTCCATGCTCATCTCCTTGAGCTTGTGCTTGAGATAGTTCTTGAAATCTTTCCCAGTTGGGGGCGGTTTTCGATCACAGCATCCACTTGGAAGGATTTACTAATGATCATTCTTTCATCATGGATCTCATGAATGATCACCTGCCGTACTTGTACCTGACTTACCACAGCCTTGGAGTCCATCATCTTAAAATCCATGAACCGCCCAATGACCCATTTTTTTGCACCACCATCCTTGATCTTATATTTATGGTCCAAAGAATCCCATAATCCTTAGCTTATTTAGAAGTCATATACATATTGTAAAACAAATCAGCAAGGCCATTCAACACATAATTCCGACATAAGTAGTCAGAAGTTTTCCATGAATCAATGCCCGTCAATATTTGTTGATCACTATCATACTCTGATGCCTCTTCTTTGAGAAATAGGTACAAGCCTATCGTGATCAGATAGAACATCATCTTCTGTTGCCATATCTTGAAATTCATGCTGTTGAATTTTTCATGTTTCTCAGCATCATTCACCGGAACAAAACACCATGGTTTACCGAAATCGAATCAATATCCTAAAGTGCACCTCCAGAACCATCCGTAGACACAATGGAAGTTTTAGAGTTTGAAACATCCATTATAGTAATAAGTTTTTAAAACACCTGTTTAATCAAGTAAAGACAAAAGAACCTGCTTTAAGATTGTTGGAAAATTTATTTGAATAGATAAAACCGCGATTTAGTAAAGTATAACCCTGTAAAGCAATTGTTAGTTACATTACATTAAAGTATATAACAAAGCGGTAAGATCGAAGTTTCTTGATGTTGAGTCCAAAATATCTGTCTCCTTAAAGTAGATTTACCTTCACCACTGTGTATAGTGTTTGCCTCCCAGGACAAAACAACATATTGATGCACTGATATAATGATCACTGCACCTTCAATAAAAATTCTTTGACACTTGAGAAGAAGAATTCGAACCAAGAAAGAAACCAAATCACTCGGTCCGTCTTTGTTAGGAATATGCCCTCGACTGCCACTCAGAGGATGAGAGAGTGAGGCATTATATTGTAATATGAATATAAATTGAATAAGGTACTTATGATTGCTATATTATTGTATATCATTCGCATCGTGATTTGATATATAGAATAATAGTCCTTGCATTTGAGAGCAAACATTCCACTCATTATGAAGATAAGGAGATAGGCACTGAAAGTGTTTAGGGCTTGAATGCTTAACCAGCTCGCAAATCGATAAAACTTAACTGGACATTAAATTTAGACAAGACTTGTATACCGTGTACTTTGACATGGAGAGTACCTGTCTTCACTAAAAGTTAGTGGGAGCACACATTATAGGTATACTGATGGGATTAGTATGTTCGGAGTTGACTCACCTTGGTCCGGTCATATGGATTTCACTCTGGGATAGTCAATGATTGAATTGAAAGGTTGTGATAGGTATACGTGAACCTTTGACTTGAGATCTCAGTAGGAGATGCGCTTGTGACATTAAAGTCGTTAGAGTAGTTCAATCCAATCACCGGTTGGTGGGGTCAACCTCGAAGGGCAACTTAGTGCACAAGTAGCAGTCTCTACTAAATACCAATATAGGATTCTTTCTTCTATAAGTGAGCAGGTAAATGTCCTATGCAGTTAGTGACAAATCAGATTACAAGTCTTTGGTCAAAGCATCTAGAGCTAGTTGTATTTGATACACGAGAGCTCGGTGATCTCGGTGTTGCACTAACAAATATATAGAGTCAAGTTACAATAGGGTTTGATATTACCGTGACACTAATACTTGATCAGAACATATAATTGGAGGGTTTATACGTATACGGTATTCATAACGTAAAGGTTCTGAAATGATCCCTTTCATTGTTTCTCAGTTAGGTTACGGTGTAAGCCACGAGACTGGCCAGGTGGTGCTAACACTCATTGGATCCTCCCAATACTAACTAAGATGGACCTACTGTAACACCCTCAATCCGCTTAGGGATATTACACGCCGTAGACCCTCTCCTCGAGGATCTACCAGGCTGATAACTAAAATCGAACATCTAAACCTCGCCTTTAAGGCTAAAATGACTCAGTAGACCGACTTGGTCTTTCAATAATAACATACAACTCAATTCCAAACACATACCCACGCAGGGGTCAAAATGCAATAAACTCCTGTACAACGGGGAAAAGATCTTTGCGTGAAAAGAAAATACAACTAGACCAATACGACATCAACGGATCCTCGTGTGATTAGTATCGTTCATCTTTCATCATCCTTCGTGCCGACCCTGTGCTATGCTCCAAAACCTGAATGCAAAAATAGACATCCACCCCCCGAATACTCGGGGGTTAGCAAAACTCCACTGTTTTGCTAGTGCAAGTACAAGTGCAAAAATACGAGCCATACAATACAAGTTCCAAGAACAATAATAATCAGGAATCCTCAAAGATCCAAACGTAAAGAAAAGTACTTCCCGAGGCAAGAGTTTGGGTAAACATTTCCAAAACCGAAAGATCGCAAATAAGGGAAACAATTTATAAAACAGTTTAAAATGCCATCGAGAGTTTTAATTGAAAACAATTTAGGATTATAAAATCCTTCTCTTTCCAAAAATCAATAGGGTCACAGCCCAAATGTTTTGTTTTCGCAAATAGGAAACCACCAACAATTTACAGGGTTAGAGCCCAACATCACGTGTCCTCAATGGACGTAAAATCAATGAAACATAATCACGCACGCGCATCACCTAGGACCGGGACGCTACCACCGACATCCCACCCGAGGCCTCGAAGGACCCTCCCGAGCTGGCTAGCGAAAAAAATCACACACATCTCACGGTTGGATCAATCGCTTGTTGCATCCTAGACACATGATCACATGCCATGTGCCACCGTAGATTATCTCAGGCTCTCACGGTTGGATCAATCACTTGTTGCATCCTGACCACATGATCACGTGCCATGTGTCACCGTAGACCTTCAACCATATCCACACATTCACACAAATAACATATCATATCAAGGATATTCAAACAATTCGCCCAGAGGCATCAAACACTTAGCAAAACACCACGTCAATCCACAACGCACCGAAATGAAATAATATACGTCCACACACAATACCAAGTGCAACATGAACACCAAGCATATACATATAATTCACATAGTTATTCACGAACCACACCAATCACAAAACACACACGGTTTTGAAAGAGGGCCTTTAACGAGGCTAACCAAATCTTTTGAAAACTCATTTCAAACAAACAAACAAATCAAGACGATCACCAATCATCATATCCACGAAACAAGAAAAGTATGGACAAGGTACTTGCCTCGAATAAGAACAACGCGGAGAATCGACCAAAGTAGGTTGACACGAACCGATTACGAACCCGCCGACTCCACCGATCGCCAACTCACGTCATAAACTACGAAGGACAATAATAACAATGAAATGAATTCCATAACACGACTCAAAGCCGTTGAATTCAAAGAACGAATGACGAAAGTTCAAGGATTTCCCCCAAAACGGCCAAGAACACGATTCGTTAGTCAAATCACGAAAACGGAATTCCAAGTTGAAATATGGATATACAATCCATAGAATATGTTTAACAACATCATTTAACCATAATCGATCCATCGAAAATGGATGAAAACGAGATCGGGGACAAATCACCCAAAAGTCAATTCGAAGGAAATCAAGAATTATACTTCGATTCGACGAAGAACAATGGATTAAATGATGTTAAACACAAGAATACTATCAAGATTAATCATACCCATCATGAATTAATCAACAACACGGAACGAATCGGACAAAAATGCAAAAATCCCCAAATTCACGAAAATAGGGTTCTAAGGAAGATTACCTTGATTCGCTGGATCAAAGGATGATAACGGACGATTGATTGATGTTATGAACTCAAGGACTTCATGGATTTGTTGTTAAACAACATGGCTTCATCACCCATGAATCGCCATCCGCGGACGGAGAAGGAAGGAAGTGAAAAACGAAATGAAATGTGACTGCTCAGCCACATTTATCTCGGGCGGACTAAGCGCGCTAAGTGCCGAGCTAGCGTGTGCTCGGCCCAGGCCGCGACCCAGTAGCCTTCTGGACTAGACTGCTCGGCCAGGTAGCGTGCGCAGCCTTCCGGCCGTAGCGTGCGCTACCTGCCGGCCGTAGCGTACGCAGCGTCCGACAGTAGCGTGCGCTACCTGCCGAGCATGACCGATTCCAGAACCCCCAGGACTCCACTGTCCAGACCCGCTAGCGTGCGTTAGGCCAGCCGGTAGCGTGCGCTACACCTGCCGGTTAGCGCGCGCAGCCTTCCGGCCGTAGCGTGCGCTACGCCGGTTCCTGCCGCACCCGTCCGGCCGGTGCCCGCAATCGTCCGGAGATCCGCAACCGCCAGGCTCGGCGACCGATTATCGAAAGCGCACGCAGGCGAACACGACGAAAAGTTCGCGGACGACATCAACGACCCGAAATGAAAACATAATACCATATTCAATCATACGCGACCAAGAAACGGGTCGAGACAACAATTACAGATACGGATACCCGTAACTTTTAAGAAATTACAAAATGGCCCAAAACGCCCGGAAATCACGATACGTGATCGAATAACCAAACCGAAATTCACAACACGTCTAACAAAGTTAAACGGACTTACGGGAAACTCGAAACAGCAGTTTCGAACGAGATTCGCAAGAATCGAACTCAAGTGCGGAAAGGTCGCTAAAAAGCACGGAACTCAACAAAACGACACCGAAACGAACTCGGATGACAAAAAGTGCAGAATTAATCATTCTCAGAATGATGAAACGGTCATGAGCGAGTCGTCAAAACAGACTCCGACCAAAAAAAAGAAATTTACCGAAAATCGAAAATTGCGGATATTACATTCTACCCTCCTTAAAAGAAGTTTCGTCCCGAAACTTAAAATAAGTAGGGAGGAGCAACATCCCGCCAGAAAATACTCAACGAGATACACAAGAACCGAAACTCGCGCCAACGACGGAACGCCACAAGCAATGCAAAGAGACATACGGCGTGAAAACACGCCCCACGATGACCAACACAACGCCACAGGTAGAAACATAATAAAATCAACAAGTGACAAGCGTCATCAAACAGACAATACAATCGAGTCGATTATCCGGACGATCACAAAACACAACGAACTAAAATCAATAGGATTGACCAACCCAACGGTACATCAATCAAAACGCGAGCCAACCGCTGAACAAATACGGAATTCCACCGCCCAAGGGTTGGAAGATTGAAAACGAGACTAACTTCCCGAACTTAAGGGAATTAGGAAGGAGCCTGAACGCTCAACAAAAATCGAATGATCATGTTCGGATCACGAAGAACAATAAGGTTCAACCGACAACTCCGAGGTTCACATCTCGACTCGAGACAAAACATGATCCGATGAAAACAACAAGATGCACACTCGCATAAGATCCACAGGAAAGGGAATAATAATTGAAAAGTCACAACGACGAATGAGTAATTCCGAAATAATACCACCCTCGTTCGATCAACAAAAGCAAGGGGCAGGACAAGCTCAGAAAATGTCAATGAACATAAACGAGTCGACAGAGTCGAAAATACAGAAGTTCCAAATCCGATCCACTTCGAATAAAAGAATTAGTAGAATCAAAAGATGCTACTTCCGAACAAGGTTCACAAGAATCGAACCGAACTAGGAAAAGTTACAGCGATAACCAGATCGACCCAAAACAAGATCACAGCTCGTTTGAACGATGAAACCGAAATACAGAACAAGTTCAGAAAGTATCAACGAACATGAGTGTATCGATAGACTGGAGAAAGAGAAAATATAGAAGCCAAAAATAATACGGGTATTATATTCGACCTCTTCTAAAAGAAGTGTCGTCCCTGAAAGTCAAAACAAGGAAATAAAGGAGACGACACAATGTGATCAACGAAACATCCTTCAAAGGCCTCTCAAAGCCGATTCGATATCCTGTCTTTGAAGCGCGAACTCCGAAAGTCTCAGTAGCCAATTCGCAAAACTGAATTCGGTGTCCCTCGAGTCCACACTCGAAATGTGTTACCGACGAGAAGGACAAATTGCACGTACATTCCCCCGGCACATCACGGTTGAAACACCTCGGCTCGGCATACCGAAAATACAAATGCTAGATACAATGGGGCATAACGTCGCAAAACAACATAGCGGAGATGCCAACTCAGCACAACAAAGAATCATAACACATATCATATACAACGATTACCATCGTAAAGTAATATATACACATACACCACAGCAACGACGGTATCGTTCGGCGACATCAACGACCCGAACGATAACCAACACGTAATTACAAACATCATGAAACAATCACACATGTACACCAACGTACAAACCCAAGCTTCAACATCTCACACTCGTGTGACACACGCAATCCACCACGAGGCGACAACCATTAAATACCAGTTCACACCTCTCACAGAGGGCTAGTACAACAAATACGTGGCAACGCCTCAACGTTCATGCCACCAACTCGATCATATTCGGGAGTTAACATCATAGCGACAAAGCCAACATCATACATACATACCCAACCCTCAAACGGGAATGGATAGGTTTTAAAAACGAAAACCTCATTTGGAAAATAATTTAAAAAAACACCGGTCGATCTTGAGTATCACATTTCCAAAAAAGTAAAAACGTGAAACATCATTATCGAGACTTTGGACAACCATTTCGCACTTGATAAAAATGAGGACACTTTCTTTTAGTGAAAAGCTTTCAGAATATTCGACCTTCGGGTCTAAGTAAAAGTGTTTATAAAACATTGAAAATATCTCAAAACATTTTGGTCCTCGAGGTAGAAGAATTTTGAAACATGTTGTGGCACCTTGGAAGTACCACGAGAAAATAATTCATTTTAAAAGTACGTCTCGAAATTTATTTTCTAAGATACTCAAGGTTTTCAAAAATAATTCAATGGGCTAGAATGGCCAAAAATTTGAGTAATTACACAAAACTTTATAGCGCCGTGGATCCGCGTCGGAACCCACCAGTAAAAACCATTTACAAAAACGCCAAAAAGGCCGATGACGGTAATGTTTCAAAACTTACAAAATCCATTTACAAAATGTTAAATACCGTCATAAGAATTTCGCTAAAATGATCAAGACCATAATATCAAAAACTCGGTTAATGGAATTGATTTTCGAAATAAAACTCAGTCGGTAAAATACCGAAAGCCATTATAAAAGAACTCACGCAGCGGATAAAAGAAATAAAGTCAAACATGCACAATCCAAAGAACACTACTCCACACATAAACGAAATATGAGGGTCAAATAACCACATATCAAGAAATCAAAATCCATAAGAGGATTAGTCACTTAACAAATAAATCATAAAAATAGCTCGTGTCACACGAGGCACAACACAAAGAAGGGAGACTTACGACACAGTCGCACGAAGATGATGATCGCCCCACGATACTAATCACGACCAACAAACTCGGACGACGCGTCGCGACATTCGACTCGGACAAAATCCGACGAGACAACAACTCAACAGACACCACTGACCCGACAGCCTAGGTTTCCACAACCTAAGCTCCGATACCATTTATGTAACACCCCCAATCTGCTCAGGGATATTACACGCCGTAGACCCTCTCCTCGAGGATCTACCAGGCTGATAACTAAAATCAAACATCTAAACCTCGCCTTTAAGGCTAAAATGACTCGAAGAGACCGACTTGGTCTTTCAATAATAACATACAACTCAATTCCAAACACATACCCACGCAGGGTCAAAATGCTGATAAACTCCGTACAACGGGGAAAAGATCTTGCGTGGAAAAGAAAATACAACTAGACCAAAATGACATCAACAGATCCTCGTGTGATTAGTATCGTTCATCTTTCATCATCCTTCGTGCCGACCCTGTGCTATGCTCCAAAACCTGAATGCAAAAATAGACATCCACCCCCCGAATACTCGGGGGTTAGCAAAACTCCACTGTTTTGCTAGTGCAAGTACAAGTGCAAAAATACGAGCCATACAATACAAGTTCCAAGAACAATAATAATCAGGAATCCTCAAAGATCCAAACGTAAAGAAAAGTACTTCCCAAGGCAAGAGTTTGGGTAAACATTTCCAAAACCGAAAGATCGCAAATAAGGGAAACAATTTACAAAACAGTTTAAAATGCCATCGAGTGTTTTAATAGAAAACAATTTAGGATTATAAAATCCTTCTCTTTCCAAAAATCAATAGGGTCACAGCCCAAATGTTTTGTTTTCGCAAATAGGAAACCACCAACAATTTACAGGGTCAGAGCCCAACATCACGTGTCCTCAACGGACGTAAAATCAACGAAACATAATCACGCACGCGCATCGCCTAGGACCGGGACGCTACCACCGACATCCCACCCGAGGCCTCGAAGGTCCCTCCCGAGCTAGCGAAAAAATCACACACATCTCACGGTTGGATCAATCGCTTGTTGCATCTGGCCACATGATCACATGCCATGTGCCACCGTAGATTATCTCGAGCTCTCACGGTTGGATCAATCACTTGTTGCATCGACCACATGATCACGTGCCATGTGTCACCGTAGACCTTCAACCATATCCACACATTCACACAAATAACATATCATATCAAGGATATTCAAACAATTCGCCAGAGGCATCAAACACTTAGCAAAACACCACGTCAATCCACAACGCACCGAAATGAAATAATATACGTCCACACACAATACCAAGTGCAACATGAACACCAAGCATATACATAGAATTCACATAGTTATTCACGAACCACACCAATCACAAAACACACACGGTTTTGAAGAGGGCCTTTAACGAGGCTAACCAAATCTTTTGAAAACTCATTTCAAACAAACAAACAAATCAAGACGATCACCAATCATCATATCCACGAAACAAGAAAAGTATGGACAAGGTACTTGCCTCGAATAAGAACAACGCGGAGAATCGACCAAAGTAGGTTGAGACGAACCGATTACGAACCCGCCGACTCCACCGATCGCCAACTCACGTCATAAACTACGAAGGACAATAATAACAATGAAATGAATTCCATAACACGACTCAAAGCCGTTGAATTCAAAGAACGAATGACGAAAGTTCAAGGATTTCCCCCAAAACGGCCAAGAACACGATTCGTTCCGTCAAATCACGAAAACGGAATTCCACGTTGAAATATGGATATACAATCCATAGAATATGTTTAACAACATCATTTAACCATAATCGATCCATCGAAAATGGATGAAAAACGAGATCGGGGACAAATCACCCAAAAAGTCAATTCGAAGGAAATCAAGAATTATACTTGATTACGAAGAACAATGGATTAAATGATGTTAAACACAAGAATACTATCAAGATTAATCATACCCATCATGAATTAATCAACAACACGGAACGAATCGGACAAAAATGCAAAAATCCCCAAATTCACGAAAATAGGGTTCTAAGGAAGATTACCTTGATTCGCTGGATCAAAGGATGATAACGGACGATTGATTGATGTTATGAACTCAAGGACTTCATGGATTTGTTGTTAAACAACATGGCTTCATCACCCATGAATCGCCATCCGCGGACGGAGAAGGAAGGAAGTGAAAAGCGAAATGAAATGTGACTCGACCACATTTATCTTAGGCCGGACTAGCGCGCTAAGTGCCGAGCTAAGCGTCTTATCGGCCCAGGCCGCGACCCGATGTATACGGACTAGACGCTCGGCGAGGTAGCGTCGCAGCCTTCGGCCGTGGCGTGCGCTACTGCCGGCCGTAGCGTCTGCGGCGTCCGACGATAGCGTGCGCTACTGCCGAGCATGACCGATTCGAACCCCGGGACTCCACTGTCCGGACCGCTAGCGTCGTTAGGCCCATCCATTAGCGTCGCTACACTGTCGGTTAAGCGCCACCTCTTCCGGCCGTGGCGTGCGCTCGCCGGTTCTGCCGCACCGTCCGGCCGGTGCCGCAATCGTCCGTCGATCCATAGCCGTCGGCGATCCCAGCGCCCGAGCTCGGCGACCGATTAAAGCGCCGCAGGCGAACACGACGAAAAGTTCGCGGACGACATCAACGACCCGAAATGAAAACATAATACCATATTCAATCATACGCGACTAAGAAACGGGTCGAGACAATAATTACAGATACGGATACCCGTAACTTTCAAGAAATTACAAAATAGCCCAAAACGCCCGGAAATCACGATACGTGATCGAATAACCAAACCGAAGTTCACAACACGTCTAACGAAGTTAAACGGACTTACGGGAAACTCGAAACAGCAGTTTCGAACGAGATTCGCAAGAATCGAACTCAAGTGCGGAAAGGTCGCTAAAAAGCACGGAACTAAACAAAACGACACCGAAACGAACTCGGATGACAAAAAGTGCAGAATTAATCATTCTCAGAATGACGAAACGGTCATGAGTAAGTCGTCAAAACAGACTCCGCCCAAAAAAAAAGAAATTTACCGAAAATCGAAAATTGCGGATATTACACCTACAAAGTCGTGGCACAGGAATTGCGGAATATATTTAGCTTATTCTCTCTTAGTTAATATTGGACATTAGATGTCTAATTTAATTTATTGGATAAATTAAATCGGTCTTGTGAATTAAATAAATTACTGGGTAATTAACTTCATTGATATTGTTTCTTAGAGAATTCATTTTTAGTATAATCAAATAGTTGAATAAATTAATTGTATTAATATTAAAACGTACCAAGGTTTATCTATCGGACTAGATACATGATGGCCCATTTCACAGACTGAAATGAACCGACACTATTTTTCCTCCCTCTTGGCCGCTCCAAACCCCACCATATTTTGGTGTATCATCTCATTTTATCCCAAAGTGAGATATTATGAGATATGTGATATATTTGTTTATAAATGGTGTATAAACAATTATGGAGTTTTGGAATGAAGTGCGGAGAGAATTGTTTTGTTGTAATAAAACAACTTCATCCTCCTCCACATATGGTGTCATGGCCGTGAGTATTGAGGAGATGAGAGAAAAATTTTCTAAGTTTTTACACTTATATTCTAAGTGTGATTTTGAGAAAATAATTTTTATAAGATAGTTTGAGTATTTGTAAAATATAAACTAAGTTAATTCCATCAACTTCTAGCCGTATTCTTCGAGAACGAGTTGATAGAAATATTTTTCGCTCATCTTCGAGCGTGTGATACATAGATGCATGGTGTTTTCGGTGCTAGGGACTTGACTTGGTTTTCTTCAACATTTAATCAAAGGACTTCAAGGGCATGATTCCTAATTCATACTTTGTATATTTATATTCATTTATACGATACTTGATCGATCCTCTTAGGGGTTCAGTCTTATTTGGTTTGACCCGTTTGTTTTTCTATCGAACCCGAACAATCTCGATCAGAACTGAACCGAAATTTTTTGAGGGTAAATCTCGACGTTAACTCTCGTTGAGTCTACTCAAAATCGCGCCTCAAATCAGACTTTAAACTGCCCGTATAAGTCTATTTCTCAACAAGTATTTGCAGCACTTTAAGCAGGTAATTTACGATTTTTGATAATTTTTAACTTTAGGAATAATTTTTATTTTACTTATAAAACTTATGAAGTAAAAGGAAGACCATTCAAGGGTTTTCAGTAGATCGGAGCTCTTACAAGATCAAACTTCTTTCCAAAAACAATAAAGAAGCAAAAAATAATTGTTCTAAAGTAAAAAATGAAGTTTCAAGAAGAAGAAGAAGAAGAAGAAGAGCAATTACATGAACAAATCACTTTTGCTGACAGTAAAAATATAAGATAAGAGGTTATTTTATAATTTCCTCCATGTGTAATGTTGTAACTGGTGTAGACAATGACTGAATATGACAATATATCATATCTATCATCCCAAAAAATAAAACATCAAATATAGTTAATTGGTATATACGGAAAAAATCAAAGCAAATATAATTTTTGTTTGGAGTTTTGGTTTTGGTTTTTATTTCAGGGCTTCCTTTACAATATTTGGACAATGGTTGCACTTAATGATGTTTGTTTAATGGATTTTTTTCTTGTCAATTCTCTGTTCTTAATGGTGGGGTTTAGCAACACAATAAGCAATCATCAAAATAACAATTGTTGAATACACAACCAAAGGTGGATAACTTCTGATACATAAGTTCAATATCTAATCAACTACAAATCTACTTTATATGAAAAATTAATCCCAAAATAACATACTTGAATGTGAAATTCGTATTAGATATCTTCCGTAAAGTTCGTGTTAAAATTCAAACCCTTCTAGAATGGAGGCTAAGAATTTGATCATGTGTTCAACAAAATCGGCAAGGCATCATGTTAGAATTCAAACTCTTCTAGAATGGAGGCTAAGAATTTGATCATGTATGTTCAACAAAATTGGCAAGCATGTGAAACAAATGAAGTGTATGTGTAAGTAGTATAAGTAACTCTCTAGTCAAAAATTTTGGCAATCATGCTAGATGTAAGCCATGAGGTAATGTTAAGTTTTTGAGGCCTATAAATACTTGAGACTTGTTGAGTTTAGGATACATCAAGTAAAAAATAAAAGAGAGTTGTATTGTCTGGAGAAAGAGAGCCGAAGCTCTTGAGAGAAAAAGAAAAAGGTAGTAGTCTTGTATTAGAAATAGAAAAGTTATAGCCTTAGTTTGTGTTTGTAAGAAATAAAAAAGAGTGTTTGTTTTATTATCAAAATCTCTTATACATATATTGTGTGTGTTTGAGTCATATTTAATTTGAAATATTAAGGTGCAAGCTCATTATATTTCCAACAAGCAGTATCGGGGCTAAGGTTCTATGCGTGAAAAAATGGTGAATATGGTGCAACCAAAAATTCTGAAATTGACGAACACAAAGTACGGGAGTTGGAGTATCCAAATAAAGGTATTACTCGGTTCCTACGATGATTGGGATATTGTCGAAAGTGGGTTTGACGAGCCCGTAGATGCAATAGCAGAAGCAGCACGTTCGAATATCGAGATTACGGCATTAAAGGAGTCCCGAAAAAAAGATAAAAAGCTTTGTTTACTATTTTTCAAGGTATCAACGAATCAACCTTTGAAAAATTTTCAGAAGTCAAAACAGCAAAAGATGCGTGAGAGATTTTGCAAAAATATTTCCAATGAGTCGAAAAAGTAAAAAATATGCCGCTGCAAGTTCTTCGCGGCGATTTCGGAAATATAAAATGAAAAGTTTGGAGAATATCGGTGTATATGTTACTCGTTTGAAAATGGTGACAAATGAGATGAAAAGGAACGGTGAAAGTCTCGATGATGTTCCTGGTATGGAAAAGCTTCTTCACTCATTGCTAAGAAAATTTGATTATTGTTCTTACATCAATCGAGGAGTCAAAATATTTGTCCATGATTTCTATTTATGAACTTTGGGTTCGCTTCAAGCCCATGAGCAATGGATGAATCAGTATGATGATACAACTCACTTGGAGAAGGCTTTGCAAAGTAAGGTGTCCATTGGTGATAATTCAACCAGTAGCAGTTATGTATGTGGAAGAGGTGGCTATAGAGGTGGCTACCGAGAGGGACTAGGATGTGGAAGGCAATCCTGCAACAGAGACCAGAATAATGAGGTTATCAACTATCTGGTCGCGGTCAAAATTTTAGAGGCCGGGGAAGAGGCAGATTCCAACAACGAGGTGTCAAGTCTCAGGTTCAATGTTATAATTGCAATAAGTATAGTCATTTCAGTTATGAGTATAAATCTCCAAAGGTGGAAGAAAGAAGTCATTTTGCAACAGCAAAAGAAGACAAGATGTAGAATCTGCTATGTTCCTCACTTACAAAGGAGACGAGGAAGGCAAGAAAAATATTTGGTATCTTGACTTAGGTGCCAGTAATCACATGTGCATCCATAAGGAAAATTTACGGAGATTGACGATACGGTCAATGGAGAAGTTACTTTCGGTGACTCATCAAATATTACACTCAAAGGAAAATGTATAATTATGATTGTGTTAAATAATGGTGATAAGAAGTATATAAATGATGTTTATTATATACCTACATTGAAAAGTAATATCATCGGTCTTAGCCAACTAGTGGAGAAGTGCTTGAAGTCAGTCATTAAAATGACTCATGGTTATGGCATTTGAGATTTGGTCATCTTGGATTTATTGGCTTGAAATTACTGGTCAAAGACAAATATAGTGGACGGTTTGCCAGAAATTCATGAACCAAATCAGTTGTGTGAATCTTGTGTTAAAGGAAAGCAACACATACAAAGTTCTCCTGTTGGAAAATCATGGAGATCCAGTTGGACATCTCAGAATTTTCGAATGCATTGTGTATGCACATGTTTCTGATCAAAAGAGAAAAAAGTTGGATGACAAAGGCGAGAAATGTATCGTCACTGGATATGACAAAATAAGCAAGACCTAAAGACAGTATAATCCACTGATAAAGAATTTAATCATTTCACGTGATGTTGAATTTTATTAAACAAATTATTGGAGATGGAGCACAGAAGAAAGATAAATTTCAAGTCTATTCTTTAATGATGATGATGACGATGATGACTCCAATATAGAGGATGATGGAAATGATGATGAGTCTCCTCCAGAAAGTCTTAATCATAATACTCCTGCTTCAACATCATCAAGTTTAGGAAGCAGCAACAGTTTTGGGGGAGCACTAAGGAAAATGCAGAGTCTGGAAAAACATCTATAATGCAACAAGTCCAATACAAAGAACCTTTGATTATTCATTGTTCTATTTAATGGCAGGGTGTGATCCAATAACCTTTGAGGAAGCTAGTGAAGAAAGCAAATGGAACAAAGCCATGGATGAAGAAATTGGTGCAATAAAGAAGAATGACACTTGGGAGCTCACAGATCTTCCAGAAGGACACAAAGAAATTGGTGTCAAATGGGTCTACAAGACGAAGACCAATAAAGATGGAGAAGTGGAGAAGTACAAGGTAAGGCTAGTTGTGAAAGACTACAAGCAGAGATAGGAGATTGATTATGATGAGGTATTTGCTCCGGTTGCAAGATTGGATACCATAAGACTTCTTACAACACTTGCAGCTCATAATCAGTGGAAGATTTATCAGATGGATGTGAAGTCATTTCTAATTGGTTATCTCGAAGAAGAAGTGTACATTCAACAACCTCGTGGATATATTCACAAACGACATGAAAACAAAGTCTATAGACCAAACAAAGCCTTGTATGGTTGAAAGAAAGCTCCATGAGCGTGGAACACACATGTTGATGAATACTCTCAGAAGAATGGTTCTATTAAGAGTCTGTATGAGCATGCTCTCTACACAAAGACAAATTCATGGGAAGATTATGATTGTATGCTTATATGTGGATAACATGATTTTCACTCGCAACAACCCTAGTATGTTCGATGATTTTAAGAAAGTTATGACGAATTAATTTTAGATGATAGATATATCCACAAAAAAATAGTTTTTACGGACGCCATTTACCGACGTCCGTACCCGCCGTTGTTAAACTTATAATTTACTGACGCCATTACTGACGCCCGTTATTTAATTGATTTACCGATGCCATTTCCAATGGCCGGTTTGCAGACTTATTTTTTTTTCACAATTAACGACACCGTTTACCGACGCCATTTCGGCGTTGGTATTTTTTTTTCTTGGAGTTGAGGTGAAGCAAGGCAAAGATGGGATCTTTATGTCAAGAAAAATATGTGGAGCATATCTTAAGCAAGTCCGGAATGGAAGCATGCAAGCCAGTCCGCACGCTAGGAGACGCAAGCATAAAGCTGAGAATTGATTCAATCAGAGAGTCGCTAAATCCAACATTATTCAAAAGTTTAGTTGGAAGTATGAGGTACTTAACTTTCACTCTTCCATATAATATATATGAAGTTGGCTTGGTTAGTAGGTATACGGACAAGCCGAAGCAAGATCACTTTATGGCAACTAAGAGAATTTGGGATACATCAAAAGTACTCTTGATCATGGTTTATTTTACACGCGTTCTCAAGATTCAAAATTAGTTGGTTATTCAGATAGTGATTATGGTGGCGATATGGATGATGGGAAAAGTACTTCCAGATATGCATTTCATATTTGGTCGGCAGTATTTTCGTGGTCATCAAAGAAGCAACAAAAAGTTGTTCTCTCAACATGTGAGACAGAGTATATTGCAGCAGCATACACTTGTCAAGCTATGCGGTTAAGTTATATGTTGAGCGAGTAATATCTTGCAAAGGAAAGTCCGGTTATAATTTACGTAGATAACAAATCTGCTATTTCACTCGCAAAGAATCCAGTCTCACACAGCCGAAATAAGCACATCAACATAAAATATCATTTTATTCGAGAATAAGTGAATGGAAAAATTGTTGAGCTAGTACACTGCAGGACTGAAGAACAATTAGCATATATTTTTACGAAGCCATTGAAGTCGGAAGTGTTTCATAAAATAAATGAGAAGATTGGAATACAAAGTTGTCTTTGAGGGGGGTGTTAGAATTCAAACCCTTCTAAAATTGAGGCTAGGAATTTGAACATGTGTTCAATTAAATTGGCAAGGCATCATGTTCGAATTCAAATTCTTCTAGAATGGAGGCTACGAATTTGATCATGTGTGTTCATCAAAATCAGCAAGCATGTGAAAGAAATGAAGTTTATATATCCAAGTGCTCACATCCCAAGACCGCTCCGCCGTAGCATGATATTGTCCGCTCTGGGCACTCTCCTCTGAGCTGTCCATCACAATTTT
Organism: Orobanche coerulescens; assembly: GCA_033398695.1. Taxonomy (NCBI): domain Eukaryota; kingdom Viridiplantae; phylum Streptophyta; class Magnoliopsida; order Lamiales; family Orobanchaceae; genus Orobanche; species Orobanche coerulescens. Next base: position 69,789,141 of record CM065810.1, read on the forward strand.
GTTTCTAGGAGCCCGCGAGCAGCTTCCGAGGAGGCCCAAAAGGCCTCATGCTATTTAGAGTCGGGCATCCACATATAAGGCACTTCGCTCCCTCTCCACTAGCCGATGTGGGATATCACAATCCACCCCCCTCAAAGGGCCCGACGTCCTTGTCGGCACACTCGCACTATCCGGCAGAGTGGCTCCAATACCAAATTGTCACATCTCAAGGCCGCTCCGCCGTAGCATGATATTGTCCGCTCTGGGTACTCTCCTCTGAGATGACCCTCATGGTTTTGTTTCTGAGAGCCCACGAGCAGCTTCCCAGGAGGTCATTGCTCCAGCACCCGCACACTTAACTTCGGAGTTTCCATCTCCCCAAAGTCAGTGAGCTCCAAAAAGGCATTATGCTATTTGGAGGCAGGAATTCACTCACTCTCCACTAGCCGATGTGGGATATCACACCAAGTAGTATAAGTAACTCTCTAGCCAAAAATTTCGGCTATCATGTTATGATGTAAGCCATGAGGTAATGTTTAGTTTTGAGGCCTATAAATACTTGAGACTCGTTGAGTTTAGGATACATCAAGTGAAAAAGAAAAGAGAGTTGTATTTGTAGAGAGAAAGAGAGTCGAAGCTCTTGAGAGAAAAAAAAGGTAGTAGTCTTGTATTAGAAATAGAAAAGCTCTAGCTTTGTTTGTGTTTGTAAGAAATAGAAAAGAGTGTTCGTTTTATTATCAAAATCTCTTATACATATATTGTGTGTTTTAGTCATACTAAATTTGAAATATTAACGTTTCCAAAAATTCGCACCAGACATCTTTCTCATCTGCAACCATAGTGCCAAATCCTCCATTTCACTTTTTGTCATAGCTATAGTCGATAACTCTTCACTAGACTGACCTTCATGCTCGTGCGTGTTGGTTTTGCTTTGTGTGCAAGAACACAAGTACAATCAAAATAACAACCATTAAAAAAATAATCAAGATACTTGAATTAGAAAAGTTGCGGAATTAGGACATCAAATTCAAAAAAAAAAATGCATTTGATGTAATCGGATATATAATTAAGATTTTGTCTAGAAATGATTTTTTTTTAACAAATGAATAATAATTCAGATGCAAATATTTACTTTCAATTTTGAGCACAAGATGTTAGAAGCCGGATACTTGCATGAGTATTACAAATAATATTCTGAACTTGAACAACAAACAGAATCAACAAATGTTACACTTGAAATGAAACAACAATTTTAATAAGATAACCAAAGATCATTCGAAGCTAGATCTTCTGCCCGCAAGACGAGAATACGCCCCGGTAGTGCTCACAGTAAGGCGGCTCGTCCCCAAAGGTTAAAACGTTCGACAGTAGCAGCACCGCAAACTGAATCGAGCACCTGCGAACTGAACTGGAACGAAGAATGAACTTGAATATGATATGCTGCTTTGAGAAAATGCAGAATACTATTTTTCATGTCTTCTGCAATGAACGAATGCTTATTTATATATCACTTCTCGATCAGGTGAAGGGACTCATCGCCATTAATCCTGCCATGATGGACCATTAATTCTGCCATGATGGCTGGTTGTTTCAGACGCCCAAAGGGCTCGGTTGGAGTGGAGCATTTACTAGGTAGCTCAAGAGTCATGGTCCAGATCAAAAGGTTAGTGGACTTACAGATTTGGTCCGAAAAGATAAGCCCAAACACCAGCCCAAAACACCAATTGTCGAGATCCAAGTCCTAGGCCGCGGGCTCGAGCCCGAGCCTGAACCGACCCGACCGGACGGATGGACGGCGGTGGCGGCGTCGATCGGCCGGTCGGTCGGCGTGTGTGTGTGTGTGCACGCGAGGACACCATACACACCAACCCAACAAGTTAATAAGCCCATATAGACAAAGACTTATATACAAGTTACATCCACATATAACCGATGTAGGATAACTAACATTTATTTAACATGCTAGTTCATACTCCAACATCCAACCTTTAACATACAATATCTCACTCACCGGAAATCAATTTAGAAATATTAAATATACCATGTTCATCTACTCACGATGTAGATTAACATTCAATAAATATTTTAATAAAATAATAAATATTCAATTAACAAAATTTATTCTTAATAAATATTTAATTACTAAACTATTTCCAACAATCCCCCACATGAGTGAGGATGCCAATGCAAAATGAATGAAAATGCATAGTTCAGTCCTCAAGAGACAATATTGCATTTGGCTAGGTGGCTTGTGACCTTGAACCTATCCATGGTCAACATTATCGAGTATACTGGCGGCATAGTGGTCATGAAAACCTTGAACTAGTTTCCCATGGTGTATACCGAGAAAATAATATATACACAATATCATCTCAATTCCGTCCGTTCTAACGTTTTATGTCCTTTTCGGCCTTGGATACCCCTTTATATTCATAAGTATATCAACTGAAGCGGCCCTCACTTCACACTTATATAGGTGATTCTTATTCCAAAGTATCCTACTATACCTGACCTCTACGAGGTAATCAAGAATCATTCAAAGTCATAAGACTTAACCTCACCAGATGTAGGTAAACAATCACTCAATGTTCTCAGAGAATAGGTATTTTTGAGTGTTTTAACACACGGATTATTATAACTTCGTTATCCCATTAAACCAAGCTCTTGGGATCCTTCAATTTACAAGGTTGGGTTTGCGCTATAATCATCCTTAATATGTGGATTTAACACCCATTCCCTCTAAGAATTTATACATTTGATCTCGATTAATACTCTTCGTCAGCGGATCCGCCAGATTATCTATTTACCTTATATAGTCAATTGAGATAATCCCACTCAAGATCAAATACCTCACGACATTATGTTGTCAACGAATATGTCGAGGCTTACCGTTATAAAACATATTTTGTGCTCGTCCAATAGCAGCTTGGTTATCACAGTGTATCGACACAAATGGCACAGGTCTCGCAATATGGAATATCCTCGAGGAAATTCTTAAGCCATTCAGCTTCTTCACCAGCTTTATCCAAAGCTATGAATTCAGATTCCATGGTAGACCTTGCAATACAAGTTGGTTTCTTGGACTTCCAAGATACAGCACCACCCCCAATAGTGAACACATATCCACTCGTAGAAAATGATTCTTTCGATTTGGATATCGAATTAGCATCACTATACCCTTCAAGTACAGCAGGCTCTCTTGAATAATGAATCACAAAGTTTTGAGTATATTCTAAATTACTCAGTACTCGTTCTAGAGTCCTCCAATGTTCTTTACTTGGATTAGTTGTGTAGCTACTCAACTTGTGAAATGAGCATACTATATCAGGTCGGGTACAATTTGATAGATACATCAAACTTCCAATGATCTTAGCATATTCATCTTGACCCACAGGTTCGCCCTTATGATTAATCAGATGAACATTCGATTCCCAAGGAGTCTTAGCAATGGGTTTATCAAAAGCGTTGAATTTCCTTAACACTTTCTCAACATAATGAGATTGCATCAAAGCAATTCAGTTAGGAGTTTTTAGAATCTTAATTTCAAGAATAGTATCAGCCAAACCCATATCTTTCATGCTAAAATTCTTACTTATCATTCGTTTCGTTTCACCAATCACACGGGAGTTGCTACCCATTATCAATATGTCATCTACATATAGACAAACGATAACGTAATTGTCACCCGTTATCTTAACAAGACACATTTGTCACTCTCATTTATATTGAAACCATTTGACAACATCACTTCGTCAAATTTCAAATGCCATCGCAAATGTGCTTGTTTCAAACCATATAAAGACCGTTATATTTTGCATATCATGTGCTCTTTTCCAGGTTCTACAAACCCTTCTGGTTGTTTCATATAGATTTTATCATCTAGCTCCCCATACAAGAATGCAGTCTTAACATCCATTTGATGAATTTCAAGATTGCTCAAAGTAGCAATAGCTAGTAGCACCCTAATAGATGTAAGTCTTCTCACGGACGAGTAGGTATCAACGAAATCATAACCAGCTTTTTGCCTAAAGCCTTGAACTACAAGTCGGGTCTTATATTTATCAATAGTACCGTCATACTTGTACTTCTTCTTTAGGATCCATTTGCATCTTAAAGCCTTACAACTCGGTGGTAGTTCAACTAACACCCAAGTGTGATTCAGCATAATAGACTCAATCTCAATGTCTATTGCCTCTTTCCAAAAAGCCGCATCTGGACCAGATAAAGCTTCTTTTACTGATACCGGTTCACTGTTTAACATTTAAATGATGTAGTCTGGTATATATATCTTTACTTTCCATACTATAGTACCTTGTCTTGGTAATACATTGACTGGTGTAGACCTAGGTCGCTTTCTATTTGGTCATTCAGATAACACCGGATTCGAGCTTGATTTTCATCTATGGTTTCAAAACACATAGGCTCATCTACAAGTTTAAAACTTGTAGCTTCATCATCAACTCTCTTGCTCGATTTAGGATCAACCTTATTCTTATAAGGATAAATATTTTCAAAGAATGCAGCATTCCTTGATTCAATCGTTGTATTTGCATGAATGATAGGTATCTACGATTTGTGTACTACAAACCTGTAAGCGCTGTTGTTAAGTGCAGAACCAATAAAGATACAATCGATCGTCTTATGACCAATTTTAACTTGTTTAGGTAGAGGCACCTCAATCTTCGCCAAACACCCCCACATTTTGAGATATTTGTACGATGGTTTTCTACCTTTCCACAACTCATAAGGAGTAACATCCTTACATTTACATGGAATATTGTTCTATATATAGTTGGCTGTCAATACAGCTTCCCCCCACATATTCTGGGGCAACCTTGAACTAATTAATAAGGCATTCATCATATCTTTAAGTGTTCGATTCTTACTTTCAGCAACGCCATTAGATTGTGGTGCATATGGAGCCGTGGTTTGATGAATTATACCACTTTCGTTGCATAATTCCTCAAATGGGGCTACATATTTGCCTCCTCTATCACTTCAAACCATCTTAATACGACAGCCTAATTGAGTCTCGGCTTCATTCTTGAAGTTCTTAAAGGCTTCAAAAGCATTATCCTTACTTCTCAAAAGATAAAAATAACAATATCTTATGCAGTCATCGATGAAAGTGATAAAGTACTTCTTACCACCTCTAATTTGCACAAAATTTAAATCACATACGTCTGTGTGAATTAATTCAAGGGGTTTTGTGTTCCAATTTACCGAATGAAATGGTAGCTTCGTCATTTTTGTCTCAACACAAATTTCACATTTGTTTTGATTATTGATTTCATTTAATTTTAGTAAATCTAAGTTTACTAATCTTATTATAGCATTTAGATTCACATGACCTAATCTATAATGCCATAAATTTGAGCACTCAAGCAAGTAAGTAGAAGTAGTAGCGTTATTATTAGCAACTGCCTTTGGAGGCTTACAAGTACGAACGCTAAGTTTGAACATGTCCTCGACCATGTGACCTTTCCCGAGAGTCTTGCCAAACTTGCGTATTATTATAAAATCTCTACGAAGGTCTATATCAAATTTAGCTCTAACTAATTTGACACCAGACACCAAGTTCCTGTGGATTGTCGGAGCATGCAGCACATCCTTTAGAGTTATCTCCACACCGGAGGTGAATTGAATCACAACAGTCCCAATTCCAAGAACTGGAGAGGTACGATCACTTGCCTCTGTTCTGAAGTGGTCTTGAACCTCCTTGTAAGTGAAAAACAAGTCTCGGTTCACACAGATGTGACGGCCCCTTATCCCTAAGGACGGCTCAGCCAGGGCATGACCCATGGTAAGAATTAAGAAGCGGGGAAGAAAGGGGGGAGACATACGTTTCATAAGAAATAGGGGTGAATTTCCATGCACAACCAATCAAGGCATCATGAAGAGGAGTCAATCCCGGGGGGGATGACTTAGAATCCAAAGTAGGATACATAGTTATAATATTAGCCTTGAAGTTTATAAAAAGGCTTCATAGCATATTACAATCAACATAACTTAGAAAGTAAAATCATATAGAGTGTTTGCAGTGGAAAAACATGGTTGGTTACATATATGAAGATATGTAACCGGGGCTTAACATTGATCGTAAACAAAAGACTTCCACTCAACACCCTCCGTCACATCCCTTACTCAACCTGCACATTTTTAAAACATATACAGGGATGAGTACAACGTACTCCGTGAACATATTGCCAAAATATAAAACATACTTTCGTATTTGTCATTATGCATATAAGCAGTAACACATGGGGGTTTTAGAAAAAAGCCCATGTTTACTAAATCATTTCATTTCATAGCATATATCATCAGATTCACCATATCCATAATTTACCCCGAGGAAGGTGGACACCTCCCGCGAACGTTACTCCCCGAGATTGGCCACTCCGAAGAGAGCTCACAATCCCGAGTACTGTGTACACTAACCCTGGCCAGCAACCTTTGTCTAGCTCAGGATCTGATCATTTCATAGGTTGGCAAGCCAACAGTGATAGGTTCATAAGAATCCACATAAAAGTTTTTATGCATCATAATCATTTGAAATCTTAATTTGCTTGTAAAACATTTCATCAAAATGGAGCAAAGCTCAAATCATTTTCGTATAGAAAGCCCACTTGGACAAGAAATAAACGCAAGCAAAACTGATTCTCGACTCTTCCTTATGCTTCAGTCTGCTGATCCACCTTTCATCGGAAATAACTAAGTTTAGCAGTCGATCGAACTTAACGAAGTCTAAAGGACAACAGACTCGATCTACATGTTTGGACTTTAGAGTTTTGCATTCGACTTAAGTTTAATAATAAAAGCTATGATTCTCTTAGAGAACCTAACTGACCATATATCATAAAAATATACTAACAACGGTAACCGATACTCAATTCCGTTATACATTCCTTGGTTCGAAAACCATCATCAAACACTTAACATAATCATAAAATAATGTGCATCAAGGCTGAAAAGAATTAGCATTCTGTTAATGTACAGTAAGAACTAGGTATTGTATCTTATATCACTGGAAAGCCACTGAAGTCTAGTTCCATGTCCATTTTACATATCTCAAAAACATTAAACGTAATGAAAGTTATGTCTGTTTCCGTGAAGTATAATGAAACTGCCAATATCCGACGAACATGGGAAAAACATCATATTAACCTAGAGCTCGTTTCTAGCAACGAAAACCCTAAACATGTAAACTCTAATCATACATATTATACTTATAACACATATAGGAGTCGACATACAAGCATGCTTCTCGACATTATGAGCTCCATTTCATAATCTTTTCTTTTGAAATCATGACTACTTACTCATTTTTATTTCCCAACTTTAAACATTCAAACATCATTAACATCAAGTATCATCATCAAGCATCAATTGTTTCCAACATCAAACAGCACACTTAACATACACTCATGTTGATAATCAAAGTCTTGGTCCTAACATACAAATGACCTAAACATGACTTTGAAATCCTCAATACATAACATGCTCCTTAACTACATCAAATATTACCAACACATCTTCCAACTTTATAAATCTAACTTCATGCTCTTGTTTTCAAATAAATTTCCAAAACATTTTATAAAAATCTAGCAAAAACATATCATGTACTCCTTTCATATGTCATCATAATCATCAAGTCACTTTTGAACATATATCAACATATCAAGAACTAAGCCAGATTCTTCCTTACTTTCAAAACACCAAACATTTTATAAGAATCCCATAAATTCAACATAGCATCATATCATCATATAGCAATATATTGTGTAAGAAAATCATAAGAAAAACAATACATGATTGGGTTATAAAACCCTAAAAGTTTCGGCCAACATGAAAAAAATCAAGACATGATTACAACTTGTTCTAAACACTTTCAAGAACCTTAAAATCAACTTAGAGACAACATACAAAACATTATAAATGAAGAAAATCTGGTAACTTACTTGAATATGAACTTGGATTCAAGTTTGGCACACAAAATAAGCTTGTAACTTGAGTTCTTAATGAAGAACAATGGTGTTCTTCAATGGTGAAGGGGGAGGGGCGGCTGAAGTGAGAAATAAAGAGAGGAAGAAGATGAAGTGAGGAGGAAAAATGAAAGGGAGGTGATGTCCCTTTATATACTAGGTTAACCCTAGATGTCATCGATAAAGCGGTCGAATAATATTCTACATTTCGCTCCTCCACAGATAAAATTACTCGAGTATTGAATATGTCATATACTTAAATTATAGTATCGCACTTACAGCTTAAAGTCGGAGAAAAGTTTCGCAATTTACGGAACGCGAATTATCCGAGAAAACGACTCGACATAAAATATACCCGAAAATTCAAAAAGTAAACTTTTGAAAATCGTACTCATAACGTAAAAGTGGTGTATATAGAAGTCGACGGAATCATGATTCTGTCTATCGAAACATAAAAATTAAATTCGGAAGGTAAACCCAACCAAATAATCGAACATCCGATTTCTGAATTAAAAACGTGTAAATAGTTCTAAACTTACTCCATTAGTCAGAATTTTATTATTTGTGAATGCAAAACCCTAATTTCGCACTTGAGGTCATAATAATTCATGCATATAAAAGACCGGGGCATTACATCCTACCCCTATAACAAGAAATTTCGTCCCGAAATTTACATACCTTATTAAAAAGTCTTGGGTATTTCTCCCTCATCTTGCTTTCGAGTTCCCACGTAGCTTCTTCCTGGCCGTGGTGACTCCATAATACTTTCGCCAAAGGAATCAACTTATTCCTAAGTTCTTGGACTCTATGGTCTAAAATAGCTTCAGGTATCTCTACATAACTCGTATCGTGACTAAGAACTATGTCACTCTGATGAATCACATGCTTGGGATCAAATGCATACTTTCTCAGCTGAGAAACATGGAAAACATTGTGAACATTCCCAAGACTAGGTGGCAGAGCCAACCTATAAGCAACTGGGCCGATCCTCTTAAGAATCTCATAAAGCCCTATAAAACGTGGCCTAAGCTTGCCTTTAAAGCCAAACCTGATTATTCCCTTAGAAGGGGAAACCTTGAGGAAAACCTTATCCCCACTCTCGAAATGCAATTCAGTTTGGCGTGTATCGGCATATGACTTCTGTCGAGTCCGGGCCTCTTATATTCTCTGTCGTATCTTGTGGATAATCTCGATCATCTCTATCTGGCCCTAAAATATTTCTCTCACCCACTTCATCCCAATAAAGTGGTGACCTGCATTTTCTGCCGTATAAGGCTTCATAAGGCGCCATACCTATCGTTGCCTGATGACTGTTGTAAGCAAATTCGATTAATGGGCAAAACATGCTCCCAAATCGCACCTTGATCCAACACTACAGTTCTTAACATGTCTTCTAATGTTTGAATCGTCCTTTCCGATTTTCCATCGGTCTGCGGGTGGAAAGCGGTACTAAATTTCAGATGTGTACCCAATTCCTTCTGTAGACTTGTCCAAAATCTAGAGATAAATTTTGGATCTCGATCTGATGTGATTGATATCGGCACTCCGTGCAAACGTACAATTTCACGGACATATAACTGTGCCAACTTCTCAGATCCGTAAGTGATTGGGATAGGCAAAAAGTGAGCTGATTTTGTGAGTGTCTACTATAACCCATATAGCAGTGTTTCCTCATTTGGTCCTCGGCAAACTAGTCAAAAAATCCATAGTTATTCCTTCCCACTTCCATTCTGGAATGGTCAATGGCTGTAACTTTTCATATGGTCATTGGTGTAGTGCTTTCACTTGCTGACAAGCCAAACACCGCTCGACAAATGAAGCTACATCCCGTTTCATACCATCCCACCAGAAATTTCTCTTCAGGTCTTGGTACATCTTCGTACTCCCAGAGTGAGCGGTATAGGGAGTATCATGAGCCACACTCATAACCTCATTCTGTAATTCCTCATCATGTGGGACACATATTCTCTCTTCGAACATAATTGCGTTATCAGCCGCTTCGTGATAACTTCCTAGGTTATCGGATCTAATTCTCATACGTAGTTTCTCGAATGCTTCATCTCTCCTCTGCGCATTCACTGTCCGTCCTCTCAGATCTGATGTCGTCACTAACATCGCGACACGACTCATTATCGTTTCCGGTGGATGAACCACCTCTAAACTCATTCCTTCAAAATCTTGGATTAGATCCCCTTCTGTGGTAAGTAAGTATCCATTGCGATTGAATCTTACGACTTAAGGTATCTGCTACCACATTAGCCTTGCCGGGGTGATAGTTAATACCACAATCATAATCCTTTACCAATTCGAGCCATCTTCTCTGTCTCATGTTCAAGTCCTTCTGCTCGAAAAAGTACTTTAAACTCTTGTGATTAGTGAAAATTTCACATCTTACCCCATAAAGGTGATGCCTCCATATCTTCAATGAGTGCACAACTGCAGCTAGTTCCAAATCATGCGTGGGATAATTCACCTCATGCGGCCTAAGTTGTCTTGATGTGTAAGCTATCAGTTTCCCATCTTGCATCAATACACAACCTAGCCCATTCTTAGAAGCATCCGTGTAAACCACATACTCCTTGTTCGCACAAATCGCTAAAGCAAGCGCAGAGTCAACCTTCTCTTGAGTTCCTTAAAACTCTCGTCACATTCATCCGTCCATAAATACTTAATTCCTTTCCGCAATAGCTGTGTCATTGGTCTAGCAATCTTGGAAAATCCTTCGATGAACCTTCAGTAGTACCCAGCTAGACCCAAGAAACTCCTAATCTCATTAGGGTTGGTTGGTGACTTCCAATCACGTACTGCTTCCACTTTAGCTGGGTCCACCTTAATACCATTTGCTGACACAATGTGCCCAAGAAACATTACTTCTTTCAACCAAAATTCGCACTTACTGAATTTGGCAAAAAGTTTCTCCGTTCTCAGTGTATCCAACACTATCCTGAGATGTTCCTCATGCTCCTTCTCATTTCTAGAGTAGATGAGAATATCGTCTATGAACACCAATACAAACTTATCCAAGTACGGGTGGAAAACTCTGTTCATAAGATCCATGAATACTGCGTGGGCATTAGTTAATCCAAAAGGCATGACTATAAACTCATAGTGTCCATATCTTGTTCGGAAAGCTGTCTTAGGTATATCCTATGGTCGAATCTTCAACTGATGATACCCATACCTATTTATCTTAGAAAACACAGTTGTTCCCTTGAGTTGGTCAAACAAGTCATCTATCCTTGGCAGAGGATACTTGTTCTTGAGTGTGAGCTTGTTCAGCTCCCTGTAATCTATACACATTCTCAGTGTACCATCCTTCTTTTTCACAAAAAGGATAGGTGCTCCCCATGGAGAAATACTCGGTCTAATGAAACCTAAATCCAATAGCTCTTGCAGTTGGATCTTAAGTTCTTGTAGTTCCTTCGGTGCCATCCTATATGGTGCTTTCGACACTGGGGCTGACCCTGGCTCAAGATCGATGTTGAAATCCACTTGTCAATCTGGTGGTAAACCCGGTAACACTTCTGGGAATATATCCTCGAATTCCCGCACAATTGGCACATCCCCTATCGTCTGCTCTTCTCCAGCTTCTCCATTAAGGTAAACAACGAAAGCCTGACAATCCTTCTTTCTCATCATTTTCTTGGCTTGGAGAGCAGAGATAACGGGTGATCCTCTACCCATTCTTATGCCGTGAAAGTCTGTGGGCTCCTTTCCCGGTGGTCTGAAGGAAATTTTCCTATCATAATAAAGAATTATGGCATAATTCTCAGCTAACCAATCCATTCCTATGATTACCTCAACATCCCACATCATCATAACATTCAGATTATTAGTTACCACTTTAAGATTCCCGAGTTCTAATTCCAGATTAGAACAAACATGCGTGGTAGTTGAAATGCCTCCTGGTGGTGAAGATACTCTCATGACATGACTAGCATGTTCCGGTATAATACTAAGATTATCCACACATGCTCTAGCAATAAATGAATGCGATGCTCCAGTATTAAACAAAACAATTACAGGTAGGTTAAGAAGTTTGCCCATACCTACCAAGTTACCCTTATCCTTCTCGGGTTGCTTCTGATTGATGGCATACGACCTAGCATTCTGATTCTGTTGTTTAGGTGGTGGCGGCAGTTGCGGCTGTCCTTGTATTGCTCTCAGTGGCTGGGGTTGACCTTGGTGGTTTGGTCTCTCTCCCTGCTGCTGCTTAGGACAATTCCTCATAATATGGCCTTTATGATCACACGTGTAACAACTTCTAGTGCCCAACAGACAGGCACCATGATGTTGCTTGTTACACTTGGGACATACGGGGTTTGCAACTCACCCCTGATTATTGCCTCTCTGAGAAGGAACCATCTGCCGTCCCTGATTGTTACCGCCCTGAGCCTGAGGCTGTCCATGAGGTATATTTCCCTGCCACGGCTTCCTGTTAGCCTGGTTGTTCCCATTGCCACCATTGTTTAGTCCTTCCCACTTACGCTTCCCTTTATATTCGTGGGAATTTATCTAAGTGGGTGGTGGTGTAACTATGGGCACTCGCTTCTCTTATAGCATTGCTGCCTCAATATCCAAAGCTCTATTCAGCGATTCAGTGTATCTTAGCCTCCCATGGCTAGCTAGGGACATGCCTATCTCATGTCTCAGTCCTGATCTAAATTTTCCTGCCATCTTCTCATCCGTATCAACTTGGTGTGGAGCATACCTTGATAACTCACAAAACATTCTATCATACTCGGTCACTGACATCCTTTCTTGCTTTAGATTATAGAACTCAGCTTCCTTCTTGACCTTGAAGGTTTTTGGAACATACTTGTCATACAGTGACTCCTTGAATTCCTCCCAAGAGTAGTTTTCCAGTTGCTCAGCAGTCAGGATCTTCCTGCGCGCTTCCCACCAGAAGTCTGCAGATCCAGTGAGTTGGAAGAGCACACAAGAAAGATGCTCTTGGTTGGTACACCTTATGAAGTTAAAAATTCGTTCCATAGCTCTAACCCAAAGCTCAGCATCGTTCGGGTTTCCTGACCTATTGAAAGTAGGGGGATTCTGCTTGAGGAAAAGCTATTCAATAGCCTGTTGGGGTGGAGGAGGAGGTGGTGTAGGGGCGCGTTCATGTCCTCCTCTCCTTCTTTCCCTTCTGGGTGGCATTCTGTGGTGCACATAATCATCATTAGATCATTCTCAATGGTCCGTAATTATCGTCATACTAGATCATAGAAAGGAGTTCGCGACTACATAATCATAACGCATCAACACATACTCATAGATAACTCTCGTAGCAAGGTCGAGAAAGAGATCAGAAATAACAGCATCATACTCATGAGAAGAAAAGCCCATGAAGGGTCAAAATATATATCAGTATATCATATGCATCGTAATAGTACAATTGCCTTCCACGAGGTCTTATTGACTATCAATACAAGCCGATCTAGGCTACCTGCCTACACATATGCCAAAATGCGGGATGCTCTAACAAATAGCATTGTCGTCTATAATATTAGAAAGTGCTAGACATCAGAACGACACATATAAGCAAAATAAGTGACGTTCCGCATACAAAACACAAAAATAAATGGCTAGTACCATCCTGAGCTATCTCAAGTCGCCCTCGACTCGGCAGTCAAGCTATCCTCCTCGGAGAACTCCTCCGGATCCTCGTCCGGATCTTCTTCTGACTCTTCGTCTAAAGCTGGAGAGACTGCAACAGGGTCTTAAGTGACTCTGCGCTTCTTCGGGAGAAGTAGATGAGCATCATCTGCGATTGGTCGTGGATGGATTGGATCGATGATTGGTATAGGTCGAAGTGGCGGAGATGTCCTCCTGAGAATAAAAGGCTCGGTCCTCATGTCCCTGCGGCGAGGTGCTGATGTCCCTGACCCCATGTCCAACACATCCTGAGCATTAGACGGTGAAACAAGAACCACCTGGCTCGGTAGAGGTGTAGCTAGCCTCTCCGGCAAAGCTCCCCTAGCATAAGGTCAAAACACACAAGCTCCAAGGGGAGGTGCACGGTGCTGGAGGTACTGAGTAGTGATGCGGATAGCAAAGGCCATGCAATCTTCGAACGGTACTAAAGTGGGCTAATGCAAAAAGATATAGTACCATGAGACTGCAGCAGCCCACTCCCTCCACTCGATCGGAAGGAGGTCGATAAGGCGCTGAATGCCCTCGTAGTCTGAGTCACCATGAGGAGCAGCTAAACGCCATGTCACCTCTAGGTCTGCCACGCACTGGCCCACGGTGGCACCTGTGCCTCGATACGTGTTGCGGAAATCCTCTACTAGGTCGCACGGTGTATGCCTTCTCCTCGTTGACTTATGCGGCGTCGTCTTCATGGTCGCCATCCTATGAAGAAGGTATATGTATAATACATCAACGTCTCAACATAATAGAACAACTATACTATAGGGTTCTCAGAAGAAGGATATAAATCTCGTCCCAAGTTCTCGACTCGGACTCTGGACCCTGAGAAACACCTAACATAAAAATAATAATATACTCTCTAACGGGGTACGTTATGAAAGTTATTTGGGTTCCGCCATAAATGGACATCCCAATAAAATAACCATACTCGTATAACTCATACGTAAGTCATACTCGTTGGAGACGTCACTGCATCGTCGATCCTCGTTATTACATCGTCATTGTTCATCCTTAATATTCGTACACGTGCTGGAATACTTAAGGCGCATAAGTTCCCGTTCACGTAATAGAAGACACTAAGGAAGTTTCTAAGTTCTCGTCTTTCATGTTTGTTCGTCAGCAGCAATTCATGCGTAAATCATAAAATAAGAATTCATATAGTACATGCTTCGTCATACATATATCGTTCCATATATGTTCATAATTAACATTTCATAAAAGCTCTTAAAGAGATACATTTTCATGGCAAAAGAAGTTTGAATCATAAAGACAAGTAAATCTTTTACCTTACTCTTCAGTTGAGCATGACGTGACGGGGTGTTGAGTTGACAATTGATTCTTAAATCAGTTTAGGGAATCGAACTAAACTTCGATTGAAAGAACATAGACTCAGAGAGAATGAACCACTCTCATACCATCCTATCACGGCCCCTTATCCCTAAGGATGGATCAGCCAGGGCATGACCCGGGGTAGGAATTAAGAAGCGGGGAAGAAAGGGGGAGACATACGTTTCATAAGAAATAGGGGTGAATTTCCATGCACAACCTATCAAGGCATCATGAAGAGGAGTCAATCCCAGGGGGATGACTTAGAATCCAAAGTAGGATACATAGTTATAATATTAGCCTTGAAGTTTAGAAAAAGGCTTCATAGCATATTACAATCAACATAACTTAGAAAGTAAAATCATAAAGAGTGTTTGCAGTGGAAAAACATGGTTGGTTACATATATGAAGATATGTAACTGGGGATTAACATTGATCGTAAACAAAAGACTTCCACTCAACACCCTCCGTCACATCCCTTGCTCAACCTGCATATTTTTAAAACATATATAGGGCTGAGTACAATGTACTCCGTGATCATATTGCCAAAACATAAAACATGCTTTCGTATTTGTTATCATGCATATAAGCAGTAACACACGGGGGTTTTAGGAAAAAGCCCATGTTTACTAAATCATTTCATTTCATAGCATATATCATCAGATTCACCATATCCATAATTTACGCTGGGGAAGGTGGCCACCTCCCGCGAACGTTACTCCCCGAGATCGGCCACTCCGAAGAGAGCTCACAATCCCGAGTACTGTGTACACTAACCCTGGCCAGCAACCTTTGTCTATCTCAGGATCCGATCATTTCATAGGTTGGCAAGCCAACAGTGATAGGTTCATAATAATCCACATAAAAGTTTTTATGCATCATAATCATTTGAAATCATAATTTGCTTGTAAAACATTTCATCAAAATGGAGCAAAGCTCAAATCATTTTCGTATAGAAAGTCCACATAATCATTTTCGTATAGAAAGCCCATCTGGACAAGAAATAAACGCAAGCAAAAATGATTCTCGACTCTTCCTTACGCTTCAGTCTGGTGCTCCACCTTTCATCGGAAACAACTAAGTTTAGCAGTCGATCGAACTTAATGAAGTCTAACGGACAACGGACTCGATCTACATGTTTGGACTTTAGAGTTTTGCATTCGACTTAAGTTTAATAATAAAAGCTATGATTCTCTTAGAGAACCTAACTGACCATATATCATAAAAATATACTAACAACGGTAACCGATACTCAATTCCATTACACATTCCTTGGTTCGAAAACCATCATCAAACACTTAACATAATCATAACATAATATCCATCAAGTCTGGAAAGAATTAGCATTCTCTTAATGCACAATAAGAACTAGATATTATATCTTATACCACTGGAAAGCCATTGAAGTCTAGTTTCATGTCCATTTTACAGATCTCAAAAATATTAAACGTGGAGAAAGTTATGGCCGTTTCCGTGAAGTGTAATGAAACTGCCAATATCCAACGAACATGGGAAAAACATCATACTGCCTCCGTTCTCTTATAACTGCAATATCTGGACTTTTACGTTTGCCAATGCACAACTTTGATTTTTAATATCTTCAATTCTTTACTTTTAAAATTTATAAAAAGTTGATATTTTAAAAGTATATTTCTAGATGAATCTAACAAGATCCCACATGACTATATTTTTTCATATGTTTAAATCACAATAGATGGCCAAAAGAGAGTATGTGAACAGTATAATAGTCAACACGTTGCAATAATAAAAAAACGGAGGAAGTATTAACCTAGATCTCGTTTCTAGCAACGAAAACCCTAAATATGTAAACTCTAATCATACATATCATACTTATAACACATATAGGAGTCGACATACAAGCATGCTTCTTGACATTACGAGTCAAAATCAATGCCCTTCTTTTGACTAAATCCTTTCACTACGAGTCTAGCTTTGTATCGGGGCAATGAGGTATGCTCCTCAGACTTCACCCGATACACCAATTTGTATCTCAAAGCCCTCTTGCCTTTCGGCAACTTCACCAACTCGTAAGTGTTATTCTCATGCAAGGAACTCATCTCGTCTTGCATGGCATCCATCCATTCCTTCTTCTTTTCATCCTTCATAGCATCCGCAAAATATTCGGGCTCTCCCTCGTCGGTGAGCAAAACGTACTCATCGGCCAAATAACGGGTGGAGGGATGACGGTTCCTCGTCGACCGCCTATGTGGAACAAAAGATGGCATGTTCGTCACGGGTAGCTCGGGATGAGCTCCATCGGTGTCATCTTGTCTCAACTCATCATTGTCACCGGCATCTTGTTGTTCATCATTTTGGACATCCTCTCCACCCGGTGTCCCAACATGTTGTGGAGGAACGGGGTACAAATCAATAAGATCATAGTCGTATTGTGGAGCCGACCCTCCATTCTCAACATCTTTCATTGTTTGATCTTCCACAAAAACAACGTCTCTAGACCGAACAAGCCTAACCGGGTCATATAATCTATACCCGAACTCATCAAGCCCGTAGCCAATACAAATACACGTCTTCGCCTTGGAATCAAGCTTCGACCTTTCATCATTCGGAATGTGAACAAAAGCTTTACATACGAAAACCCTTAAGTGGCGGTATGAGATTTCTTTACTGCTCCACACCTTATCCGGCACATCAAATTTCAAGGGAACACATGGCGTCAAATTAATTACGTGAACCCCCATGTTCAAAGCTTCACCTTAAAACGACTTTGGCAATCCGGCATGTGAGAGCAAACACCGAGCTCTCTCGACCAAAGTCCGGTTCATTTTCTCCGCCAAGCCATTGAGTTGTGGAGTCTTCGGGGGCGTCTTTTGATGTCGGATTCCTTGTTCTCGGCAATATTCATCAAAGGGTCTGGTGTACTCTCCACCATTGTCCGTCCGGATACACTTTAGCTTCTTCCCGATCTCTCTTTCCACCGAGGCATGAAATTGTTTGAAAGTGTCTAACACTTGATCTTTGGTCTTCAAGGTGTATGCCCACACCTTCCTAGAGTGATCGTCGATGAATGTGATAAAATATCGGCAACCACCGAGCATCCTAGTCTTCATAGGTACACAAACATCGGAATGAACAAGATCAAGCACATTTTCCTTCCATGAAAGAGTATGACTCTTAAAAGTAACTCTACTTTGCTTCCCGGCTAGACAATGAGAGCATCTTTTAAGGTGTACCTTGTGAACCCCAGACAACGCCTCCTTCTTCGACAATAGCGCCATTCTTTTTTCACTCATGTGACCGAGCCTCTTATGCCATACCTCGGCCATGTCATTATTGTCGATTGTGTTTACGAAATTAGTCGTGACCTTCAGAAGTGTCACGTACAATTTTCCTTCCTTTTGTCCTCTCCCGACAATCAAGGAACCTCTAGTGAGTTTCCACGACCCCTTGCCATAACCGTTATGATAACCGTCATCATCGAGTAAACCAACGGACATAACATTAAGCCTCATATCCGTAACATGTTTTACATTCCGTAAAACAAGTTCCATTCCAGTGTCGAATCTCAAATGCACATCTCCCACTCCAACAATCTTGGATAACCTATCGTTACCCATCTTGACTATACCAAAGTCGCCCGGAGTATAAGAGGAGTAAAAATCTCTACGTGATGTAACATGACACGTAGCACCACTATCGACCACCCAACTAGAATCATCTCTCGCAAGGTTGACCATATGATAATCACAACAAACAAAGAATTCTTCGGTAGTAGTATTTACTTCGGCTTTATCATTACTACCGCTTTCCTTCTTTTATGAATTATCTCGGCCTTGGCGATTCTCCTTCTTCAATTGTCGGTAAAATTTCTTAGTGTGCCCTTTCTTACCACAATGGTAACATTTGATATTGGCATACTTCCCCCGGGAACTACTCCTTTGTGGCCCTCTATTACTTGGACATCTACTTTGACCTCTCCCCCGTCTTTCGGTAACTAGAACATCCGATTGTGACGAAGATCCTTGTGCTTTTCTTCGGACCTCCTCATTCAACATGTTCCCTTTAGCTAATTCCATCGAAATGACTCTATCGGGGGCGGAGTTAGACAACGACGTTCGAAACGTCTCCCAAGAATCCGGCAATGTGCCTAATAACCACAAAGCTTGCATCTCCTCTTCGAATTTAATTCCCATTCCGGCAAGTTGATTGATTATGCCTTGGAATGCATTTAAATGATCCGATAGAGGAGTCCCATCTCGAAACTTCAAATTCATCATTTGTTTAATGAGGAATAACTTATTATTCCCCGTCTTCCGAGCATACAATTGCTCGAGTTTGTGCCATAACTCTCGAGCATCCTTCTCTCCACTAATATGGTTCAAAACGTTGTCATCAACCCATTGTCGAATATATCTGCAAACTTGGCGATGTAAAATAGTCCACTCCGCGTCGGACTTCCCTTCTGGTTTATCTTTGCTAAAAACCGGTAAATAATAATCCTTCACGTATAGAAGGTCTTCCATCTTCCCCTTCCATACGTGGTAGTTTGAACCATTCAAGTTAACCATTCTACTCGTGTTGGCTTTCATCTTACAATTGAGATACTAAACAACCACGAAACAAACAAATCACGTGGCTCCGATACCACTTTGTTGGGAAAAACAACGACTAACGTCACAACGAAAAATGCGGAACCTCGTTTGACAAATTCCCAATCTTCAATTGCAACATTGTGGTTACCAACGAGTAGAGAAAACCAATTACAACTCGACAAAAATAATACAAATGATATTCGAAAGCGATAAATAACGAGACACAATTTTAGCGTGGAAAACCCCTCAAGACGAGAGTAAAAACCACGTGACCGAAGCCGCTTAAATCCACTATCACCAATACACACAAAATACACAATCGTCCCTAATACAAACTAGGGGTATACACCAATCGTCAAATACTTGGTAATAAATGTTCTTCAAGTATTTGGAATACGCAAACAAGATCGAGAAAAGAAAATACCGTAAATAGCTTACACAAAAAGCTAACGAAATACCCGAACTTCCCGACTCAAAATCTCGATCTACACCAGTGAAAAGATTTGCCCAATAGCTACCAAGCTCTTGTCAAAAGATCACGACGATCAGACCGATAAATCTCCGGGAAATTGAAGAATTGTATTTCTCTCTCTTGTTTCTCTCTATCTCTCTCTTGTTCTTCTCTCAAAGTGTGTATATGATGAAGTGATGAAGTCCCGTAAGAAACCTGCTAGAAATAGATCCCCTTTGCTAGTTGACCTCTGTGTGCCGCAGCTCGTCCAAATGTGCCGCGGCACACAACAAAAAACATGCCCAGTGATTCGAGCAGGGGCCGCGGCCCGGTAGGAGGGTGCCGCGGCCCAGAGTACAGACGACTCGGCCTTTGTAAAGCAAAATGACGGGGGCCGCGGCTCGGCAGGATGTGCTGCGGCCCCAGGTGCTTCGGCAGGGATCGGCAGGGGGTGTTCGGCAGGGCCCGGTAGGGGGTGATCGGCAAGGGCCGCGGCCCAGAGTACAGGAGGGTCGGGCGATGCTGGGTGATTTTGGGGGCCGGCAGCTGTGTGCCGCGGCCCGGCAGTGCAAGGTGAGAAAAATGACTTTTCAAGTGCCACGACCCGGAGGGTTTGTGCCGTGGCCCGGAGTCCAATCGACTCTGAAAATGCCTATATTTCGGAAATTACTTCTGCACTTTTCTTGCGTTGAAATGCACATGAATCTTCCACTATTAATCAGTTTCTTAATCATCGCACGCAACCCTTGTGCAGCTATCAGAAACAGAAAACGGGGGTTTAGAGGACCACATTGTCTAATTATTCATGTACTTAATTTGAACCCACTCGATGGACTTTCATGCACCGACAGCGACATGCATGGTTGCTGAACTTATATACTCCAACATCAAACTAATCTACTTAATAGAAAACTTTTTCAAAATCAACTTTATATTTCATGCAACTGTCCTCTACCTTTTCGCCTCTTCCACTACTTCATTTGCTATTACCATGCTATCAAGAATTTCTCTCTCGAATAAAAGTTGATTGAACCTTTGAAATAACTGTATCTAACGCTTTACACGGTTCAAAAAAAAAAAAAAAAAGAATCTTATAGACATGCTCAATTAACTACATGAGTCTAAAATCTTCAACTCCATGTGGATTTTGTTTGGATGGACTTGAAGTAACAAGCGAAGGGTTACAACCGCTCACCAAATTACCATGTTCATGACACTCCGATAAGAATTGGGTAAAGTCCCTTTTCAGATAATCCCAGCTCGTCTTCATATATAAATGCAAGAGCGAAGCCATCAGGTCCGGAATTTCTTCTTGTTGCAACCACACCGCCTCTTTTATTTCAACTTAGGTCGTACTGAAGCATTAAATCCATAGTGTGAATGTAAACAGTCTTTAATTCATAAAGATCATGGGTTACTCATCTCATTGCCAAATGACTTTAAGATGAAACCCGAGACTTTAACATGATATCAGATCAGGCTCACTACGCCTGCAGTCCAACTGTCCATGATGTTCTAACTCAGCACCACCCGAGTCAAAGATTCCATGATGTGATCCTTGCGTTCAACTATACATTGTTGAGAAATCAAAAGATCATTATAGTGAATTACCGATGATTTGAGAGAAAAATATTTATTCTATTATCACTCAAGAATAGAATTACAAACTCACAAAATAAAAACTCTCAAACTCACTCAATCTCAACTTGGATTGTTATTCACTCTTTGAACTCACTCTTGGAGATGAGATACAAATCAACAAAATGCCTTGCTATTTATAGGAGTAAATGTGGTGTGAAATCATGGTGTAAAATGATGGTGTGAATGGATGAAGCTTCCAACTTCAAAGTTGATGGCTTCAACAATTGTTGGTGGAGAAATCTTCAAAGATGGTGGCTTCCAGATTACTTGACATTTGAGAAGGTGGGTTGGTGATGATTTGTAACACTCCCCTTCATTACCAACACTCCACATACGTAATACCATTCCAAGTAGGTCTCGAAATTCGAAAATCTTTGTTGCAGATAAGCTCTTCGTAAATATGTCTGCAACCTGGTTTTCGGTCCTAAGTGGCTTCATGTTAATGTCTCTAAGTACTTTCTCACGTAAGAAATGATAGTGTACTTCTACATGTTTGGTCCGAGCATGAAATACTGGATTCTCAGCTAAACGAACTGCTGACAGATTGTCACAGTATAATGCAACTCCATCTTCTATTGGTTGGTTCAAATCCTTCATGAGTTGAGTCAACCAAGCACACTCTTGTGCTGCCATCGCCCCTGCGCTATATTCCGCTTAAGTAGTTGAAAGAGAAATAGAAGGTTGTCTCTTACTGCACCATTATATAGCTCCTGAACCAAGATTGAATATACACTACAAAAAAAACAGTTTTTACCGACGCCAAAATGGCGTTGGTAAAACAGAAAATGGCGTTGGTAAAAAAATTACCGACGCCATTACCGACGACAACCCGCCGTTGGAAAAACGCTCGACGGTAAATTTTTACCGACGCCATTTTCCGACGCCGCCATTTACCGACGCCATTTTTGGCGTCGTTAAATTAAAAAAATTAAAAAGTCGGAGTCGGGACTCGGGCGGGCTCGGGCGAGTTAGGTCGGGCTCAAAGTGAGGGTTCGGTCAGTCCGGATCGGGTCCGGCGGGTCGGGTCCGGCGGATCGAGTTCGGCTCCATTCAATTTCAAATGGTTGAGAAGGATTTTGGTTTATAAACCACCAAAACTTTGATGTTTTTTCGATGTGGGATTGTGTTAAAAAATTACCGACGCCGAAATGGCGTCGGTAATGGCGTAAACGGCGTCGGTAAATTAAAAAAAAAAAAAAAATTACCAACGCCAAAATGGCGTCGGTAAATGGCGTCGGTAAATTATAAGTTTAACAACGGCGGTACCGGCGTCGGTAAATGGCGTCGGTAAATTATAAGTTTAACAACGGCGGTGCTGGCGTCGGTAAATGGCGTCGGTAAAAACTGTTTTTTTTGTAGTGATATATCCTGTAGTCGATCTCCGGGTGTCATGGTCTCCGGCATAGTCAGCATCACAATAGCCGCTGACCTTGCTTTGTACTTCCTTCTTGTAGAAAAGTCCCCAATCAATTGTGCCTTTAACATATCTGAGGATTCTTTTAACTGTTTCAAGATGTGACTTCTTCGGTTTCTGCATGAACCTGCTAACAACACCTACAGCGAATGCTATGTCAGGTCTGGAAAGAGTCAGATAGATAAGACTACCTACTATCTGTCGGTACATTGTTGTTTCCTCCAAGTCTTTCCCATCGTAGGCACACAGCTTTAAGTTTGGCTCCATTGGGGTAGATATTGGCTTGCAATCAGTTAGCCCAAACTTCTCGATTAAATCCCTTGCATATTTCTGCTGACCGAGAAATATACCATCATCTGTTCTTTCGACTTCCAATCCTAGGAAGTGTTTCAGTTCACCAAGTTCCTTCATTGAAATCGGACTAACAAGTTTGCCCTTGTTCGTTGAATCTCGTCTTCGTCATCGCCAGTGATGATTAGATCATCCACATATACAAGGACTACTGCTAGCTTGCCTCCTTGAGTTTTCACGAACAAGCTTGAATCTGCTGGGGCAACATGATAACCACTTTGGACTAGAAACTCAGCAATTTTCTCGTACCATGCTCGGGGTGCCTGCTTCAAACCATACAATGCCTTCTTCAACTTGCACACGTACTCAGGCTTTTCATGATTCACAAATCTTTTGGGTTGATCAATATAGATATCACGATCAAGTTCCCCATGTAAAAACGCATTCTTCACATCCATTTGCCATAATTTCCAAGACTTACTTGCTGCTAAGGCTAGTAAGACACGAACTGTAGTAATCTTTGCAACTGGACTAAACGTCTCGTCATAGTCTATGCCATACTCTTGAGAGAATCCACAAACAAATAATCGAGCCTTGTACCGCTCAATTGTACCATTTGGACGAATCTTCAACTTGTAAACCCATTTGCAGGATATGGGTCTAACACCTTCAGATTTTGGCACTAAATTCCAAGTTTGATTTTGTTTTAATGCCAAAATCTCTTCTTCCATGGCCTTTATCCATTCTGGACTATTTGATGCTTCTTCAAATTTACTTGGCTCTTTGACTTCAGCATAGGCAGCATCTACATACTTTGGATTTGGCCGTCTTTCTCTGGTTGACCTTCGCACTTGAGGTTGTGAAGGTTCCTGCTCTTCCGGTTGACTAGTCTGTACTTCATCTGGTGTTTCATGTACACCTGTTCTCCAAGGGCTTCTTGATTTGGACCGTACCTCAACTTGATCCGACGGGGATCTTGGTTCTTCTATGTCATTGTTATCTTGAGAGGAATGTAGCTGCAACTTGGTTTGTAGCGTTTCTTGCAGCTCATGTGTATCTGGTAATGCCACCTTGTTTGCCCACCATGAAGATGCCTCATCGAATACAACATTTCGTGAGATATAGATCTTGTTTGTATTTGGATCGCAGCATCTCCGGCCTTTCTTTTGTTCATCATATCCAACAAATATGCAGCGGACAGCTTTCTTGTCGAACTTGCTACGATCTTCATCTGCAATAAACACATAACATACACAACCAAATACTCGAAAATAATTCACTGTTGGTTTTACATTATACAATTTTTGAAATGGTGAAATAAATTCTAGCCTCGGTTGTGGTAGCCTGTTGGTGATATAGACTACTGTCTTCATGCATTCTGCCCAAAATCTTGTATCAACATTCTTTGCATGTAGAAGACTTCTACATGTCTCTGCTAGGTGGCGGTTCTTCCTCTCCACTACTCCATTTTGTTGTGGAGTTTTTGCACAAGTCAGTTGCCTTCGGATGTTGCACTCCTTGAGGTAGTTGTTGAATTCATTTTAAGTGTATTCTCCTCCATTATCAGTACGGAGGCACTTGATCTTCCTCCCAAACTCACATTCTACCGTATCCTTGAATTTCCTGAATATTTCAAAAGCTTCATCTTTATGCTTCAAGAAATATACTCATACATACCTTGAGGAATCATCAATAAAGGTTATCAAATATTGATAACCGCTTGTTGACTTTTGTTTGATCTTCCCAAGCACATCTGAGTGGACCAATTCCAACGGCTCTCTTGCTCTGAACTTTGACTCTTTGTAAGGTAGTTTATGTGCCTTACCATATTGACATCCAGCACACACAGTGTCATGTTGGATCTCGAGTTGAGGAAGTCCCCTCAGCATGGGCTTCTGCATCATAATCTTCAGTTTGTCGTAATTGACATGTCCAAGTCGTGCATGCTATAGGTCTCCATTATCACTTCTCCGAGCTTTCTCAACGTAAGCTTCTTCAGTGGACATCACATAGATAGTCTTCATTTTTGGTCCTTCCATGAACGGTGTACCTATGACTTTCAATTCACGATACACTTTCACATCGTTTGGGCCAAACAACACATAATTACCTGAAGCAATTCATTGTGGTACTAACAACAGGTTCTTCTTCATTCCTGGGACTTGATAGACATTGTCGAGTTGTACTTCCTCATGTCCGTACCTTTGTGGCAGTTGTGTCTTGCCAACATGGGCTATTGGTAATTGTGTGTTATCAGCTGTCACAATAACTCGATCTTTGTTGTACTTGGTCATACTTATAAGTTTCAACTCATCTCCGGTCATATGATTGGAACAACCAGAGTCAACGATCCAATCATTCTTGTAATCGACTAACTGCTCACATACCGCAGTAAGTGCGAATTTCTCTCTTGGGCCTTTCCCTCGTGTATCAGCAGTATCTACCTCCTCGGCATAGAAGGAAGTCTCGAAATCCCAATCTTCTTCTCCTGGAGCCTCGTCCTTAGATGTTGTTGCTGTATTTCCTTCAACTCTCTTGGACTAGCAATTTTTTGCATAATGTCCTTTCTTGCCGCAATTAAAACATTCGTCACTTTGACGATCCTTTTGTTGCCACCGGTTCTGACCATTTCGATTATGTTGAGCTCCTCGAGCTCTCCCTGACTGGAAACCTCTATCTTGGTTTCTTCGAACATCTCTTTCTTGACTATTGAATCTCCCAAAATCACGTCCTCGTCCTCGACCACGACCGCGTCCTCGTCTGCATCCTTGATTGTCTCTTCTATTAGTGAAAAGGGCTGTCTCTTCACTATTGGTTGCTCGACTAGACGTGGGTTTATCTAGATCCTCTTCATTAATTAGCAAATTCTCGAGATCTGCTAAAGTTGGCTCGGTGGCCCAGCCCCAGGTTGCCGTGATAATACTTTTATACTCCAGCTTCATTCCGTGGATGATAATTCTTTTCATCCTGGTTTGTGTAATGCCATTTTCAGGATCTAGTTTAGAAATCTCGTCACAAAGAGATTTCACCTTTGAGAAATATTGACTCACGGACATATTTCTCTGGGAGATCGACAAAAGATCATTTTCAAGTCTTTGCAATTTTGAATCATTTCTCTTCGCGAAAATAGCCGCCAATGTATCCCAAGCTTCCTTTGGTGTTCGGGCATCTTTGATCCGCTGGAGAAATTTTTCTTCTACAGCTACAGTTAAGGCATACATAGCTTTGCCTGCCTTAACCTTCCATTTCTTTAAAGCATCAGGGTCGGCAGCTGGCCTTTGATGTACAGCATCTGGTCGTACCGGTGTTGAGGTTGAGATGTCGGAGGTTGTGTCTGTGCTTTTGGCCTCCCTTCGTGGTGTTGTCTCAGCTCCGTTCACGATATCCCATAAGTCCTGCCCGAGCAGGTAAAACTTCATACGGGTACTCCATGACCCATAATTGTTGTTATTGAGCTTCTCATTAGAGGTAGTAAAATCAGCCATGATTTTAACAAAGCTTCTGTGGCCAAAAGTAAAATTTTTTGTGAAATTTTTGGGGTCAAAATAAAAAATTTCAGAAATTTAGGGACTGAATTAAAAACTTCCGAAAGTTCAGAGACCAGTGTGTAATTTCAGGAAATTTATTTGCAGAAACTACTAACCTTGACACGATTCTTTCGGCAGCCCGTACGGCTTCGTCAGACGTCGGTTTTGTATTTCGAAAATACCTCCGAACTTGTCTCGACGCGAGGAATCTAACGATATCCTCAAAACTGAGTTTCGCCCACCTTTGTAAAACTCGAAATTTTTAGCTCCTCTGCCACTTCCGGCTAGCACTCCAAAACCTTGCTCTGCTACCACTTGTTGAGATATCAAAGAATCATTATAGTGAATTACCGATGATTTGAGAAAAAAATATTTATTCTATTATCACTCAAGAATAGAATTACAAACTCACAAAATAAAACTCACTCAATCTAAACTTGAATTGTTATTCACTCTTTGAACTCACTCTTGGAGATGAGATACAAATCAACAAAATGCCTTGCTATTTATAGGAGTAAATGTGGTGTGAAATCATGGTGTAAAAGGATGATGTGAATGGATGAAGGTTCCAACTTCAAAGTTGATGGCTTCAACAATTGTTGGTGGAGAAATCTTCAAAAATGGTGGCTTCTAGATTACTTGACATTTGAGAAGGTGGGTTGGTGATGATTTTTAACATACATGACGTGCCGTATTGAAGCATTAATTCCATATCGAGTGAATACAAGCCCTGCATTTGATATATAAAGATCTCAGTGCTTCTCTCATTGTCAAATAAGTAATCTTAAGCTGTAATCGTAATATTTTGTGTAAAATTATGTTATATATAGGCGGCGGCAACAGGAGAAGGAGGCATGACAGGGGTGAATATTGATTCTCGCAGCATCAGCTTTGGGCCGCCCCGGAGCTTCACAAATGTTCTGAATTCCAAACTTAAAGAAACATTCTTCCCCGACGATCCATTCCGACAGTTTAAAAAAGAGCCTTTGGGGCGTCGGTCTCTCAAAATAATCCAATATTTCATTCCCATCTCTCAATGGCTTCCCCAATATAGCTTAGCATTTTTCAGGTACGATCTTCTTGCGGGCATCACCATTGCCAGCCTCGCTATTCCACAAGGCATCAGCTATGCTAACCTCGCCAAACTTCCTCCAATAATTGGCCTCTGTAAGTACTTTTACTTATTAACTACTCCATTACATATTAGTGATGCACCACTATTATGCACTGGAGTACTACTCCATTGGTATATATATGGGGAATAACTCATAGGTGTATGTTGTGCGTGTTGAAATGATGATGGTCTCTCTCTCTATATATATCTGTATATTGCGGGCTGACGGGAGGACGTGCAGACTCGAGTTTTGTTCCACCTCTTGTGTATGCTGTATTTGGGAGCTCAAATCATCTCGCAGTGGGAACAGTGGCAGCATGTTCCTTGCTCATAGCTGAAACCATTGGAGAAAAAGCATCCCCCACTGATAACCAACAACTATATGTCAGTTTAGTTTTCACGGCCACTCTCTTCTCTGGTTTGCTGCAGACACTGATGGGCATCTTGAGGTAATTAATGACAAAATTTATTTCGATTAAATCTAGCTTTTTTCTTTTTGTCTAGAGTACCAATATGACCAAAAAAAAGGACCATGAGATAAATAAGGGGAAAAAAAATTGGGTCCTCAAATTTAGTTATCTTCCTATTTTAGTCTCAAAAAAATTAACTATCCAATTTCAATTCCATAACTATTTCAATTGTCCGATTTTGCTCTAATTTCCACTGGAGAAATAAAAACTACTCCCTCCGTCCACAATCTATGTTCAAAAATCTTTTTGGGTTCGGGTTTTAAGAAATATTAGATGAATGTGATGTGAGTGGGGTTTGGGTCCCACATTAAAAGTAATTTAATGTTAATATATGGGTCAGCCTGATAAAATGTGTGAATATATAAAAATTATAATAATATTTTAGTAAATTTTATTGTGGGGTAGTGTTTAAAAATAGAAATGGAACATTTTTTGTGGACATACCAAAATAGCAAAAATGGAACATTGATTGTGGACGGAGGGAGTACATCGTTTTGGATCATATGCTATTCACGTGCCTACAGAATTTGGGTATAATTTTTCAAAATGACGTTGCTTTCATTTTCCGGCGGAAGTCGGACCAAAAATGGACATAATAGATAGTTTATTAGACGAAAATTGGATAGTTAATTTTTTTGGGCGAAAAAAAAAAAAAAAGGATGACCAATATATAATTAATTTAAACTAGCGAGCATAATAATTATGTCATGATCTTGGGACATGCGCATGCAGACTGGGTATATTGGTAGATTTTCTTGCACATTCAACAATAACAGGGTTCATGGGTGGGACATCACTGCTAATCATCCTCCAGCAGATGAAAGGAATACTTGGCCTCAAGCATTTTACTACCAAAACTAGTGTCGTTGCTGTTCTAAGTGCCATATTTAGAAATAGGCACGAGGTTCGAATCACATATCACTTACTTAATTGACTCTTCACTGTCATTTAGTAAGATGATACATTTCTTCTTCCTTACAGTGGAATTGGAAGTGTGCTCTAGTTGGCATAATATTCCTCATCTTTCTCCAGCTCACCAGATTTGTTGTAAGTTGGGAATGCGATTTACATAAAAATTAATTTTTTTCCGTAATTTAAAGCGAGATTTTATATTCAAATAGTTTGTGTTTCGTAATTGTTACTGTATATAATTATGTGAAATTGCAGAAGAAGAAGAAACCAAAGCTATTCTGGGTGTCGGCCATGGGTCCAATGGTGGTTGTGATTACCGGTTGCCTTTTCGCCTACTCTACTCATGCAGAGAAATATGGCATTGCCACTGTGAGTATTAATTAATCTCTACTTAAAACTAAAAGAATTTGGCGAGAACCACAAAAGATCTCCCCCAAAAACAATCCACACGCTGAGGTGTCCCAATGACACCTCAGTGTATGAATTGTTTTTGTGGAAAATCCTTTGTGGATGTATCATTGCTCAAACTAAAAGCCTCAAGCTATTGCTTTTTATTAACTTCTTGTACTTGTAGGACGTAATTCTTAGTTGATCAAACAAAATCTTGTCCGAACATTATCCTTTTTGTGGGTTTTCTCATTTATTTCCCTCTCTCTCTCTCTCTCTCTCTCTCTCTCTCTCTCTCTCTCCCTCTCTCTCTCTCTCTCAACGCACACATACACGCACAAACTTGTGGCCCAGATCTGGGATGGAGGTGAAAGCCGCGAATCTGGACGGTCAAGAACCAAAAAAACATGAGATTTCACTTTTTTTTTTTATTTCTCAAAATAAGTTTCTCATGAATAATTTTCATCTTTACTCAAATTATTACTTCTATTTCACAAATTATTATACCTCACAAAAAACACCATATTACTAATACTTTTTAACCCAGTTCGAACTCAGATGTCATTTTGGACCGTTTTGCCTAGGAACATAATTTTCGAAGTCCTTCAGCCCGGAATGTTACTTTTAACTCATTACGTTCTAGGATGTTATTTTGGACCGTTTTCACTTTTGAACCTTATATTTTACCCGTTTTGCCTCGGATATCGTTTTCGGCTCATTTTGTAACGAGACGTTATTTTCGATTGCTTTTAACCGAGACGTCATTTCCGAATCATTTCGCCCCGAGACATAGAATTTGTAAACGGTAGTGATCAGGTTAAGAAGGGAAGTGAGGTTTTTTCAATTTGGGACCTACACGAATTATATATGCTTTTGAACTCGGTGCAATTTATTTATTGATAAAAATAAAAGTTTAAAATTAAAATTTTTGCTTATGGTTGCTTGTAAATGTCTTTTTTTGTTTATCATCCATTTCAACCGAAATTTATTAAAACATTTAATTATTTGTAATAAAATTATTTTTGTGAGGAATATACTTTTATCTCACATATAAAGTCATTATCATACTCTTTTTTCCTCACATTTCCCAATACCAAACCGAATAACTTGCCTAATTTATTATGTTAGTTCTTCAAATTTCATTCGGTTTTATAGCGTGTATATATATTTATAATTTTACACTATTATTCTAACAAATAATTTAACAAAACAATCAAAATCTTTAAAAAAAATCTCCATCATAATATATATGAATACAGTTGTCTCCAAAACCTTACATGTAAAATAAAATGCGATTTAATTAATTGTGACATTGTCCAATTAATAAAAGAAAAAAAGTCCGGAGTTAAAACGGGTCTAAAATGACGGCCTGATGCGAAATGGATCGGAAATAACATCCGGGTATAATAGCCGAAAACAGCAATAATTTGGAGTTTTTTGTAGTTACAATGATTTATTGAAATATGTTTAGTTTGGATATAACTATGAACAATATTTACATTATAAAGATATTTTGGAATTAAAAAAAAAAAAGTAAAACTCCCACTTTAAATAGGAATGAGTGAATAATATGTCAAGGATAAAATTAGAAAATGATCAAGTTCTAAATTTATAATCCTTAATAATTTGAAACAAATAACAACCTCCCACTTAAATTGAAATAGAGGGGCATTTTAATGCAAATTACTGTCCAAATTATACAATTTAAAGACGACTTCATCCATTTTACATACTTTATTAATAATAATAAATAATAACAACAATAATAATAAATATTATATAACATTATTGATAATATTAATATAAAAAAATAATAAAGTCATTGGCTACACTACAAGGTCGTCGTTTAAAGTCATGTCAGTTGATATCTCGTTTAATAAAGTCGTAGATCGATATTTGTCGGCTAATGCTTAGCCGACGACGGCCTGAGCAACCACCCGCTAATAGGACTTTAGCCGATGACTTTTTCATAGTCGGTAAAAGTAGTCATTGGCTAAAGTCTTAAGGGTTTAGCCGAAGACAAGAAAGTATTGTCGGGTAAACTACGAATTACAAAAACTCCATACAACTCATCGCAATTTGGACCCGCTCCGACTCGAACCCGAACCCCCAAGACCCTAGTTCCCCCTCTCTATGAAGTAGCATATTGTCGCTGACCTATCTGGATTACATCTGTAAAATATTTTATTTATTATATTATACGAGAATAATTTATTCATTTATTTATATATATTAAATATTTATGTTAAGTATATTAAAATATATATTTATTAAAATTATGTATTTTAATTCAAAAAAAAACTTTACTTTACAAAAATTAATTAGAAAATAAATTATTGATGAAAATATAAAAAAATGAAAAAAAATCAGAATATTCATACTATAGCCGACAACTAGATTTGTATTTTGTACAAACAAACAACATATAGGGGGAACGGATGGAGCCTTTAGGTAATATCCGGGGATGAAACCATTAACTCGCCCGATGGCGCGGGCGCAGTAACTAGCGGGGACAATGAGGCGATCAGGTCATGCTGGCAAACTTACCTCTAGACCGGGGGTGAACTCGAGCCTCTTGGGGGGGGACTCAGGACAGGGGACGATCCTCCTTGTGTGCGTGTGTGAAAAAAAAAAAAAAAAAAAAAAACTAGATTTGTATGTTGTAGTCGGCTAAAGTTTTAGAACCTTAGTTGATCATTCAGCCGAGGTTCAGCCGATAACGGTCCTCGAAGTCGTCGGCTAAACTGCTTTAGAAGATAATATATACACTCATTGGCTAAACAATGACTTTAGTCGACGGCGGACGACCATTGTCGGCCAGATCATCGACTAAAGTGCGGATTTTTGAGGTGTATATCATTTAATTTTTTAAAATGTGTATGTAAATTTATTTATTTATTATCGGTAAATGTTAGTTGTGAGTAGTTAGTTCACCAAGCATCTAGACACTCCAAGATTCGTTCCCAAAGGGAATCGAACTCGGGTCTTCCACTAAGAGAAGAACCCGATGGCCAGTGAGCTAAGCCCCTAGTTGATGTGTATGTAAATTTATGTCTCTGTTCCATTATTTAGTTTTTATAATATATATGTAATATATGTATATTTATAACTTCATATGATTAATGCAATTTTCTCGTTTGTTTTTATTTGTTACTCACCGCAAATTATATTTATACATATTATAAAATATTATATTATTTTTTCTTACCTTTTCTTTTTTAAAATTGAAATCCTTACAAAGTATAACAAAAATATATATTTACAAGCAGTTATGAAGTGGGGATGATGGATATGGTTGAGGAAGCGGTAAAAATGAGTGTTGGTAGTCGATCCGCCTTGGCGTCCACCTAAGCGCTTCGGGCAGCCGAACGGCCGAGCCGATCCCGGAGCCGAACCGGTCATAAACTTGATCGTTTCTCGGGTTCGCACAAAGGACCGGACCGGGCAGAGACCTTAGAGCCGACCCAGAATCCGGACCAGAAAGGCCGAGCGGACCCTGTACGAAAACGCTCCTAAATCACGAATAAGGCCGACCAGAGTAGCAGGAGGCTCAAGGGCCGACCTCATTGTCGGTCATAACAGATAAATATCGAAAGCCCAAGGAACAGGCAGACAGGACAGTAAGTGAGGGCTGTCATATCCCTACACAAGGCACACTTAAGAAGATGACACGTGTCAAAGGAGTCACCCTCATCGTGACAAATGTCATCCGCATATTCATCTCAATCTTCCTATTGTCCTCTCATGAATGGCTGAAAACACCTATATATATGCCAGGACAAAGCCCAAGAGAAGGACTTTCGAAAAAAGAGAGAAAAGGAGAGATAGAGAGAGAGAGAAAAAAGAGAGATTTGAGATACGCCGAAAAAGAATAAAAAAGACTTGTAATTAACAAGCAAACCGAATAGACCGGCATACAATATTACGCTCGGCTCTATATTATCGAGAAGTCATTAATAAAAATTTAGTAATCAAATACTTTTCATCTTTATTTGTTATTTTCTACGTGTCTTCGACCCATTTGTCCCGGTCAGTACACGTGACGTTGACCAAATCAGACGTCAACAATGAGGATACATGGAGGAGTTGGGGGACGATTGTTTACTTGAGGGAGGGGGCCGATGACGGGTATGATATTTTTAAATGGTGATGTGGGCGAGGATGAGGATGATATTTTGAAGCAGGGGCAGGTTGAGGTAGGGGTCCCTGCACCCGCTCGCCCTTATTGCCATTCGTTAAGGGTACACATGCACCCGATTATCCATCAGGGATCACGTGATGGGTATTACCCAAAATCTACATGAATCAAATATGACGGAATACTTAAAAGGCTTACTAGCACCTTACCCTATAGTTTGACATTCCTTATAAGATATATAATGTATTGCTTGATGAAGTTGTTAATAATGCAATAGAAGATGAATAATGAATAAAATAATTATATTAATATCACTGATAGAGGGACCGTTATATAAGTTTACGGTGAGTGTGTTTTCATACATATGATTCTTTTACAAAGAAAGGAATAAGGGGAATCGTACTACCGTAGAAGGTTCTAGAAACCCTACTATAAAGGTAACCTAATCTAATCAGTATTAGAAAAGACACGGCCCCGGAAGGATAGAATATTAATTCCTCGAATACACCCATGTGCCGAATACTATTACAATAATGGTGTGTAAGATATTGCATAGGTTTTTCAACTCAAAACAAAATCTCGTTGGGAAAATAAAGGCTTGGTGAGGAAAAAGAGCATAATACACACGTTATAAATGCCAAAATTATATAAAGTATACTCCCCCTAAAGTATACACAATTACTCCTCCCGATAGGTATCGTGGAGCTTGGATGATCGACACATGTCAATGCTTTCATATGTTTCTCAAATTTAGATTTAGGCAAAGACCTAGTGAATAAATTAGCGTCATTCTCATTAGAACTCACTTGTTTCACTTTAATATTCAGCAATTCTCTTTATTGCTGTTTGTAGAATAAATTGGTCGAGACATATTTTGTGTTATCGCCGTTAATAAAGCTTAACTTCATCTTCTCAATGCATGCCACATTATTTACAAAAGATGCAAGTAGGTGTTGTTGGGGTGAATTTTAAGTCCACAAGTTCATCTACTATGGTATATGACTAATCGAAGGCAAATGCACTCTCTTACGGATTCGTGCAATGCAATTATCTCTTGGTTCGAACAAGCAGCAACTAGAGTCTGCTTGGTAGATATCGAAGATATCATCGTATTTCTAATGGTGAACACATAGCCAGTTTAGGAACACTCCTTTTGCGGGTCAGAGAGATAACCGCTGGTATCGACAAATCCAACTAACCCATCTTTTGGTATCTATGAATAGGGGACAAGTTTGTTTGCACTAGCACTTCTGGCAGTGAGACTACAACCCTTAGCTACAATATTAGATGAAGATCAATGGTCGGTATGCATTGAAGTCAGAATAATTCTTTCAGAATGTCACTCTATTTTCTTTCGAGAAAGAATAATTCAAGATCATTGAAGTCTTTCAAGTCTCGAAAGACTTGTTCTGAAAGTGGTTGATCTGCAGTGGGTTGAAATCAAATAAAAATAGTTTCGTATCAGACTTACTCACATCAATGCAGATGTCAAGTGGTGCTTCCAATCATTTTATGGACTTGAAAAATCATGTGAGTTTTTCAAAATATGAATCGTCTATTGTGTCCAGGGTGACCAATGCAGTCATACCACAATTGATATGTTTAAGAATTATAAAGCTGAAGCCCCTGCGAACAACTGGAACCTGATTGATCGGACCTCATTCAGTCCTGCACAGAAAAGTTTAAAAGTCTACGAAGTCACAATATTAACGTTCAAGAATCGACTCCATTTGATCGCCCAAACTCATTGTTTTTGTATGGATAATGAATATAGATTCCTGGACTTTGCACATACTTTGACATCATGTCTAACCCATGGATCTTCCCATAATTTTATTAACTCACCACTCCGTCGTTGCTTCTTATAAGACTTACTAGATCTCTCTTTCGTTCTTGGTTGCGAGATTTTTAAAGAATTTAGTTAATTAATTTTTTGTGAATCTCATTGATTGTGCATTTCAGGTGGGCCATCTAAAGAAAGGAGTAAATGAACTTTCGATTGATCGTTGGAACTTCGATCCCATGTATATATCTGCACCAGTTAAAGCAGGACTTGTTACTGCTTTGATTGCTCTCGCGGTCAGTAATCTAAAAATGTGTTTTCTTATTGCTTACATTTCTCCATATCATTTTTGGGTTGGGATAGATAGTTAAAAATAAATTTATTTTGTCCAATTTTACTAGACACAAATTGAAAACAAAAAGTTTCTTAAATACTATGATTTCCTACTTTACAGTAAAACTTCGATAAATGAATATGATCGGGACCGGATAAAAATATTTATTTAGCGAAATTATTCATTTATCGAAAGAAAATTTGAACATATTATAAAGAGTTGGGACCGGAAAAAATTATTCATTTAGCGAGATTATTCATTTATCGAATATTTATTTATCGAGGTTTAACTGTATGTCCTTCACTTTTCACTATGATTTTTTACTTTACACCTTACTTTCTTCCTCACTTTTTATTTATACATAAACAATTATAGTTCTTAAAATTTGGGCCAAAAGTTTTGAGGTTAATTATTTTGGGTATTAAAAATTAGTCTCAATAATCTAAATTTGTCCTACAAATCACAATCTCTATCATGTTTAAAAATAAACCATTCATTTGGTCGCAATAAAGTTTGGTTAAAAATCCAAGTCATAATTCTTAATAATAAAGAAATCCAAAAAATACAGAATAGAACTGGAAAGAAATCTAAAATTATTGCACTACTTTTTTGAATAAATTATAAATCTAAAAGAATCGGAGATATTACGAAAAGACACAAATGAAAATTTTTAATTGACTTTATAATGAAATTCTAAATAATCGTTTAAATAATTTGAAAAATGAAAAACTAACTTACAAATAAAAAATATAATAAATTGGAACAGAATATTAATCAGTTAAATAAAAATAAAAATAAAAAATTATAATGAAATAATAATAATTAAATAATAAATCTGAAAATGAAAACAAGCAAATCAGAAAATCAGTTAAATACAATTTTGTAATTAAAAATTATAAATAACTCTAATAATATTGAAACTGTTATAAACTTGAGAGAAAAATAGAGAAATTGGAAGAGAATAATAATGTGTGTATTCTTATGAGGGCAAATGCCTTTATATATAGGTACACATCTAGGGTTTCGGGGGTATAAAGGTCATTCATTAATAAATTCATTAATTACACCACTCCCCCTTGAATGACCTTTAATACATGCTGCCTCATTAAAATCTTGTCGGGAAAACCCAGTGGAAAAAAACCCGATCGAAGGAAAAAGAGTACAGCCACTCCCCCTGAAATTGATTACATAAGATCTTTGAGTTGACGCATTCCGATCTTGTGTACCAGTCTTCTGAATGTCGGCAACGCCTTTATGAATAAGTTCGCCGACCACTTAAGTGAATATTTGATGTATCTACCTTTGAGATACATGTGACATCGTCTTCATACAATACTTCCTCTTGAATATTATGATGTTCACACCTCATCAAAACTCCTTCGGAAAAACTCTGTGGGAAAAAACCGATAGAGAAAAAGAGTACATAGTATAAATTTGCTCATGTGTTGCATTAGTTGTCTTGTTAAAAACCTTAACTAAGAAAACCCTGTGGGGAAAAACTTAGAAAGGGAAAAATAGTACAACCATTTGGTCTTCAGGACCTATTGACCTTCAGGGTCGACATAATCTTCAAGTTAATTTAAAAGTAATCATTTTTTCCCCTCAAGATAACAATCTTGCATTCCAATATCATGAATATAATTTTCATACATGTAGAGATTTAGTGAATAAATCTGCTAGAATATCATTATTGCTCTTCGAAAGCTCATGTGGAAATAAATTTCATCTTACTTGCCCAAACATTATATGCAACACATAAATGGAGAATA
This sequence comes from Orobanche coerulescens, assembly GCA_033398695.1. NCBI lineage: Eukaryota > Viridiplantae > Streptophyta > Magnoliopsida > Lamiales > Orobanchaceae > Orobanche > Orobanche coerulescens. The sequence goes on from CM065810.1 coordinate 69,826,879, forward strand.
TTTCTCATCATAATAAATAGGCAGTATGAGAACAAATATGAGATCATAATAACCTAATAGCCACCAATATCGAATCTCAATCTCTTTCATGTAAACACCATTCCGCATTCTCCTTCTTGGAGAAATATTAAATTTTGCTAGCATATTAACTTCAAATTGTATATCAGGCTTGATAATGTAATGCTTCAATAGTAAACAAGTAAGGAACTTCTGGTTCTCTTGTATCATTGTTATCTTCTTGAGATCTATATGAGTCAGTATCCACTTCAAGTGGTAAGACAATATTTAGGTAGCTAAATGGATAAAATTTCTCCATCATATATACTCGATCTACAAGTCGAGAAAATACTAATACTTAGTTTTATCTAAGTTTTTCATTTTGAACTTGTCTTTAGACATGAGTTCAGATAATTCACATATATCCTCTTGAGGAGGAATTCACTTAGTTGGTTGATCCACTAGACTATTTCAAAATGTATAAATATTTATAACTCAAAATAGTACATGTCGCGAAATTCGTGTTCCTATTACTTTAGGAACCTCAAGTCCGTCAGGGACTTTCATATAGATATTCGCGTCCAATGACCCATATAAAAATGTGGTGATGATGTCACTAATTGAATACTATATTCATAATAACTTTCATATGTATATTAAATGATGAAATGTAGTGCCAATGGGAGAATATGTTTTGGGTATACGCTTAAACCCTTGATATGCTAATCTCGCTTATCTTTCATCATTTTATTTTATTTTGCGAGTTAAGCTCTGTCTCAGTTGCTTATATTTTATTTAGTGCTTCAGGCACTCCTCTAGCAATTGTTGAGACACAAAGTGTTGTCGACAACTATCATTCTTATAAACAATTCTCTCATATTCACAAAGCTCATGACAACTTCAACAAAATCAAATATTCAATATTTCCCATAACATTTAATTTGGTCGTTCCATAATCCCAATACTGTAATAATTAAATGCACGTGCAAATTAAGGTATTGAGATTCTCGTCTTCGAGACGATCCTCTTCAGGAGGTTTTTGAAGTGATGTTATAGTTTAATCCATTTATATTCCATGGATTTTATCTTTAATACCAATAAAGAATACGTCTCTCACGCTTCTGGCGTCGAGGAGTATCAACAAATATATTTCGTTCAAAGTCGACTTTATTCTTTATGGTACATATACAACTGGTATATGAGATTTCATCACTCCTTTGGCAATCAATAACTTGTTGAACTTCGAATTCATGGTGCGTAAATTAAAATATCCAACACAACGAGAATTTTCCGACTTTCTCTTATTTATATTTCATATCTCCCCCTGATGTCGGGGATAATGAGTTAGATTATAAAATCAGCATATCAAATGATCAATTGACCCCAATTTTGGGCTCAAAATATGTATTTTGACAAAGTATATATGTATTTTTCATGTAGCCCATATAGGTACGTGAAATTATCATATTAGAAATCCTCTTCCGGAGGTATTTTAATCACGCACTAATTACATATTGATTCAAATATGCATGCCTTGGTAATAATTTGGATCCTTTAATTATAAATTCATCGCAACATGGTCATTGGATGCAAAATACATCATGTAATTAGTTTGTACTCATTGTAGAATCAATATATAACTAGTTTGATACTCATTTAAGAATATTATCATTTGAAATTCTACCAATCCTTCAGGGATTGTTTTAATAAGAAATTATAAATCAATTTCAATATCATTCCACCAATAAGATTGATCAAGTCAATGTTAATATGACATATTACATTTTTTTCATTGGAGATAAACATATCACCTAAACACTAATTGCTCTTCAAGAGCATGTAATATTCTTCAAGAATTGTGCTACTTCGGGAGCAATAATTTAAAATAATATAAGGATAATGATTAAAATAATTAAATAATGAGAATGGAAGATAACAATGCTCGAATAAAGCATAGAAAAATACAATCTCAATATTTTGATATTCTTCAGGAATACTAAATTTATTTGACGTGATCATCATAAACATATTATAAAATTATGATGAGATATCATTGTGTTGTTCTTCAGGAACTTCAACTATTTATTTTTAATTATCTTCAAGATTATTGAGATTGCAAATATGTGTTTCTTCAAGAAACTAGTTAGAGGGATAAACATATATCACCTACAATATGAATTATTCTTCGAGAATTTGTAATATTCATCAACAATATTTATTGTGCTACTTCAGGAGCAACAATTTAAATCAATATAATGATAACTATAAATAAGTCACTAGATGTCCTTCGGTGCGATTCATATCATAAAATATTACTTATTAGATTAATAATATCTTATCGAATTTCAATAATATTGTAAAATTGTTATAAAATATACATGAGTCAAATTTACACACACATAAACATACACTATTATTTAATTTACTTCCATTTATAAACTCTTATCATGTGATCTAAGGGCACATGATAAGAAAATCATAATTTAATTAAGCACATGAATTTATTTTTTTCATGTAGGACAATATGAGTCTTATATCTAATTTTATAAATAATAAATTAAATTATGTTTATTATTATCTACTTTCATTAAAAGTATACAACCCATATTATTATTAATATAATGTCTTCTATGATTTGACATTAATGTAATTATTTTACTATTTTATAATCAGAACAAAATAATTCTAGAAAATCAAATAATTGTTGAAGTACAAAACTATGAAAATAAAATAAAAATATATTTTTCTCCAATATTCTTATATTTTTATATGAAAATATTTTTATCATCTAACTATATCATATATATATATATAATATATGGATGTCAAGTTAAATTAGAGCAAGAAGTAAGAATTAATTTGACATGTTTTTATCGAAAATAAATTTGATAAAAAAAAGTTATAATTATTTAAACTATTAGGTTAAAAATAAAAGAATAAAATGAGAAGAAATTTTTAATTGGTAGAAAAAATAAACGTCAATTTTTTTAAGATTTTTAAAAAGACAAATAGTATGGAGATGACAAATGTTTCCTTAAATTTTTTTGCGACTCTCTTTTAATATTAAGTATGAATTGTACTTCAAAAAAAAAATACTACTGTTTTCGGCCATTATACATGGGACATCATTTTCCATCACTTTCGTCTCAAGATGATATTTTGACACATTTTACCACATAATGTTACTTTCGATCTGTCTCGTCCCGTTACATAACTTTGAACCTGTTTCGCCCTGGAACGATATTTTCGATTCGTTCCGCGTCGACACGACATTTTCGACTCGTTTTGCTCTGAGACGTTATTTTCGGACCATTTTTTATCGGGGCGTTATTTTCGACCCATTTCGTCTCGAGTCGACATTTTCGACCGTTTCGTCCCGTGATTATATTTTCGACTAGTTTCAACATAGGACGTTATTTCGACCGATTTTGTCTGAGACGTTATTTTCGGTCTGTCTCGAGACATTAGTTTCGACCCATCTCCCGAGGACGTCATTTTCCAGCCATTTCTCCTCGGAACGACATTTTCGGCTTGTTTAGCATCGGGACATCATTTTCGATGCGTTTTGCTGTGGGACATTATTTTCGATTCATTTCGCCATGGGACAACATTTCCGGTACATGACGTCATTTGTGAGACGTTTCGCGTTGGGATGATATTTTCGGTCAATTTTGGCTCGCGACAACGTTTTTGTCCTAGGACGTCATTTTCCACTCCATTCATCACAGGACGATATTTTCGGCCCGCTTCGCTCCAAGATGTTATTTTTAACCCGTTTCGCCATAGAACCTCACGTTTGACACATTTCTCATAGGATGATATTTTCACCCCAGGACGTTATTTAAGACACGTTTCGCCCTGGGATGATATTTTCAGCCCGATTTGTTCGGGACTTCATTTTTGCCGTTTTCGCCCACGAATGTCATTTTCAATTTGTTTCGTACTGGGACGATATATTCGACCCGCTCCACCTGGGACATCAGATTCGACCGTTTTGTCCCTGAACGTCATTTTCGGTCCGTTTTATCCCGAGACGTCATTTTCAACCTGTTTCGTATCGGGACAATATTTTCGACTTGTTTTGTCCCGAGATGTCATTTTCAACCCTTTTTCGCCTTTGGACGTCATTTTCGATTTGTTTCTCCTTGGACAACATTTTCAGCCAGTTCCGCCATTGGACATCATTTTTGTCCACGAATGTCATTTTCGGCCTATTTTACTTCAAGACGTCATTTTCGACCCATTTTGTCCCAGGACATTATTTTTGACCCGTTTTGTCAAGGTATGTCATTTTCGACCATTTTCATTCTGGGATGATATTTTCGGCATGTTTCGACCTTTTCGGCCCGTTTTGTCCCGGGATAATATTTTCAGCCCATTTCACCTTGGGACGTCATTTTCTACACATTTTGTCATGGGATGTCACTTCGACATGTTGTGTCATGGGACATTATTTTGACCCGTTTTGTCATGGCATGGAACATCATTTTCGTCAATTTTCGTCCTGGAACGATATTTTCTGCCTTTTCAACCCATTTCCTCCCCTGACATTTTTTTTGTCCATTTCACTTCGCGACGTCATTGTCGACACGTTTTGTCATGGGATGTCATTTTCAACCCGTTTTGCCCAGGTCATTTTTGACTTTTTTGCCACTGGATGATATTTTCTGTCTGTTTTTGTCCCGGGACATTATTTTCGATCATTTTTGGGGACATACTTTAAAGCTGCCATCCCATTTTTGGGGACATACTTCTTCTTCCTTCTACTTGAAAAGTGACATATTTTAAAAATGACGTCTCAGCGAGACGAGCCGAAAATATCGTCCTAGGACAAAACCGATCAAAAATGATATTCTGGGATGAAACGGGCCGAAAAATATTGTCCCGGGGTGAAACGAATTAAAAATGACATTGCAGAGCAAAAATGGTCGAAAGGAACGTCCTTGGACAAAATGGGTCGAAAATGATATCCAAGGGCGAAAATAGTCGAAAATGACTTCATGGGACAAATCGGGCCGAAAATAACGTCTGAGGATGAAACGACTCGAAAATGATGTCCCGGGGCGAAATATGCAAAAATGATGCCTAGAGCGAAATAGGCCGAAAATGTCGTCCCAGGGATAAACGATTCTAAAATGACGTCATAGGTCGAAAATGATCGAAAATGACATCCCGGGAAAATGGGGCGAAAATGAAGTCGGAAGGGAAAACATGTCGAAAATGACGTTCTAAGCAAAAAATGACATGTTGGGGCGAAACGGGTCGAAAATAACGTCACATGATGGAACTGGTCGAAAACGACGTCCCGGAGCGAAATTTGCCGAAAATATCGTCACGGGACGGAACCGGTCGAAAACGACATCTCAGGGAGAAAATAATGGGAAATGAGGTCACGTGACAAAACGAGCCGAAAATGACGTTCGGAGATAAAATGGGTCGGAATGATGTCAATGGGCAAAATAGATCAAAAATAACATTCCAATGCGAAATGTGTCAAAAATAATATCGTGGCGCATAACAGATCGAAAATAACATCTCGTGACGAATCTGATCGAAAATATCGTCCGACGAGAAATGCGCCTAAAATGTCGTCCTCATGGCGAAACGGGTCGAAAATGACATCCGGGGAAAAACGGGTCGAAAATGACCTCCCCAGACAACAATAATGTCTCAAAGCGAAACTAATCGAAAATGTCGCCCCAAGGCGAAATGGGTCGAATATGACGTCTCTAGGCGAAACGGGACGAAATAATGTTAGTGGATGAAACAAGTCAAAAATAACATTTTGTGACGAAATTGGTTGAGATGGTCGTCTCGTGACAAAATATGGTCGAAAATGACGACCTGGAAAAAAAGTCGAAAATAATGTTGTGTGGCGAATTAGGTCCAAGATGACGTCCCGGCACGAAAATAGTCGAAATTGACGTTTTGAGGCAGAAAGTGGCAAAAATAATATCCGGGAGTGAAAACAGTCAAAAAATAATGTCACTTGACGAAATGAGTCGGAAATAACATTCGCAAACGAAACTTGTCGAAAATAACTTCCAATGACGAAACAGTCGAAAATGATGCATAAGGCAAAACTGGTCGAAAATAATGTACCGAGGTGAAAACGGTCGTAAATACCATCTCGAGCGAAATGGGTTGAAATAACTTCTCGGGCTCAACGAATACGAAAATGACGTCCCTAGACAAAACGAGTCAAATATGATGTCTCGGGTTGAAATGAATCAAAATTAGTAGTATAATGGTGTTTTTTGTGAGGTACAATAATTTGTGAAATAAGGGTAATTTGACTATAAAGATAAAAAAATATCTAAATGAAAAATTTATTTTGGGAAATAAAAAAATTGAAACCTCCCGCTTAAATTGAGAAGGAGGGAGTACAAGTTACTATGTTGATTTTTAATTATAAATGAGACATAAAAGTGTAGGTTTCTTGTTTAACTCTGTTCACTAGTACAAATATTTGAGTTTGGATCCTCTCCATTTACTTGAGAGGACTGGAGGAATCTGCACCCTCCATTTTTCACGCACACACATACACCCGTGCGGGTGTGTGTGAATTGAAAGGTCCAGATTGAACTGAACCCTCCAGTACTGGAGAGGATCTCCGCTCCAAATATTTATGTGTAATACACGAAATATTTATACAATATAATCTTTAGATAAATATTTTTATAAAATTTTAAGCTATAAAGAAAAAGACAAATTCAAATTATTACTTTTGTGAGCGCATATTTATGAAAATATTATATATTATATAAAACACAACAAAATAAAATAGAACGTGGTATATATAATCATATATTATTATATTTTAAATAATATTTGTATATATAATATTTATAGAGATGACAATGAGTATAATACACTTTCATTATTGGTATACGTATAAATATTTAAAAATTAATAATACTCATATCTATTCGATGTTTCTTTTAAAAATTAATATCATTATCCATAACGACAAACATTCAATCACAAATACCCAGATAATATTGCTTCCCTAAATTAACAATATCTCGTCTGCACGCGCGCACACACACACATACGCACAAACACACACACACACACATACTTCATATATATATATATATATATATATATGAAGTATGTGTGTGTGTGTGTGTTTGTGCGTATGTGTGTGCTGGGGGAGGGGAGGGGGGGGGGAGTTTGTGTGTACGGGTGAAGTTAGATCAAACCAGAATTGCTTTTTGAGTAAAAAATGAAAACAAATCTAAATCATTGACCTTGATGTGATTTACATCTAAATTAGCTTATGCACGAAATCTATACATTTCATGCACAAAAATAATATATTAAAATTATGCATTATATGCATCAAAATATTGATGCATTATGCATTCCAAGCATAAGTTTTTCTGAGAATAATAAATGTTGCCCATGTAAATAATCAAAGACTATGTACCAAATCTAGTAATAATTTTTAACTTTTTTTTGAAGCAACATATTTTTAACTTAAACATTATTCTTATCGGAACCACCCTACATATATAACTATATAATATATATATAATTATGTATATATTTATATCATTTTTTAACTAAATATATAAGATTATCAAGTACTTCAAAAATATAGTCTATTCAATTTTATGTCTTTTATATCAAACTATATTTAATTTCTTGATATATTTCTCAGATTTTCTATGTAATTTTTTATTTATTGAGTAATTTTTAGATATTTTGAAATAATTTTAAGATTTTTTAAATATTGTTTAAAAATATTTCGGATTTTTGAATAATTTTTAGATTTCACAATATTTCAATATATATGAACTACTTATTTATAATGCTCAGAATTTATTATTTAAAAAATTGTAGAATATATTTCTATCTCAACTATTTATTTTTGTTTTACTTCTGTAATGATATGTACAAACCATGTAATAAAAATTTATAAAGGTTACTAATGTCATAAAAATATTTATGAAAATGTGTAGTATTTAACAAAAATATTTATTCTATCTTATATTGAAGAAATTTTTTGATATAGTTTAATATCAAAATGATATTAATGTAGGTTTATACTAATAGAATTGACTTGTCATAGTAATAGTTTTTAATTTAATTTTTAGATAAAATTTAAAATAAGGATATATCGGAATACCTAGGTATAATTGGTTAGAATGAACTCCAATTTTATAGTATATGGTAATCTGGTTTCACAATTAGTATATGAATATATGATATTTAAGAGTAATCATTAATTAATAACTGTTCATATAAAAAAAGTTTCAATGTCAAATTTTTATTAAGAAGGTTTTGTATTTGATAAGTTGTTAATTAAGTAGAATTAAATTAGAAACTAAAATCAATCTTATCAAAATAAATGTGTGTGCTTTTAGGTATGAAAATTTATTATTTTAACTAATCAATATAGAGTTGGTATGGAAAAATGTTATTTTAACCAACCAATACAATTGATGTACCAACTTTGATACGATTGATATTCGATTGGTACGTACAGTTGATAATGAGGTTCTACCATCATGATAATGACTCCAGACTTTAGTCTTTAAATATCAATTATAAATTTACAACATAATTACTCATTGTCTTAAAATTAGTATCTATCACAAATAAAATTTTAAAAATCCATATGTACGATATGTTATCTTTAGTGACGGTCATGACAAATAGGCTAATACAATTATGGTAAAACTCACATAATTTCGATAGCGTTATGGCCTATATAAGCGTTCAACCTTTTGTATGTCGTCTATTTTACAATTTAATTATATAACTTGACAACTTAAAGGATAGACTCACATCTTACGGTTGAAATTTAATATTTTGAATTTTAGGTATTGGAACCACAATATGACTATTAATATGGTATAACTCTTTATACAAATGATATTTAAAATTATACTTTTGTATTATTCTGTTAATTTTGAAAAAAAATATTTACTTCTGAAATTTGGTGATAACAAAAATCAACACCTGATGTTGGTAGGATTAGAGTTAAAATCAAATTGAGATTCGTTTTAACGAAATCTATGTTTGAAGTTAAAAATATATATATTTATATTTTATATTAGATAATACAAGTATATTAAAAGTTGGTTGATACGATACACTGTGCTACATTAAAAAACATACCACATTCGAACCATAATTTTTGTTGTTAGAGAGGGTATTACTATATTAATATACCAATCATATTATATTAGCTAGTGGTGTACCAACAATACAGATTCATACAATTGCTATACGTATTGATTGGAATGAAATTTACGAAATTTGTTGAAACCTCATGTGGGGTTGGTAGAACTAGAACCGACTTCTTTTTATTAATTATTTATTGTTTTGTGGAAAAATAGTACGAGAAGTTGAGCATATATATAAGAGAAATGCTACATATACACACATTTATACACATTTTCCTACACACTAACATCCCATCCATTTATATATTATGGGACCCACTTGTTTATTGTGGGACCACATTAAATGAATGGATGAGATGTTAAGTGTGTATGAATGTGTGTATGAATGTGTGTATATGTAGCATTGCTCTATATATAAACAAGTGAGCAATACATTTGTTTTCTCCTCTTTCTTTTGCAGGAAGGAATAGCCATCGGAAGAAGTTTTGCGCTACAAACAAATGATCAAATTGATGGAAACAAAGAGATGATCGCTTACGGGCTGATGAACATTGTGGGATCCATGACATCCTGCTATTTAACCACTGGTAATTAGCAGCAACAACCCTTTACTAACTAAATTACGAAACAACCATTCAAAAAAAAAAAAAAACTAAATTATGAAACAATGCTTCATTGCTATCACTACTAATTAGACTGAACCAGATGTACGTGCCAGAAAAGTAAGATCATCAGATTAATTGCCCCCCTCTCTGCCGATTAATTGTCGATCGTATAATTAAGCAGTAGTCTTTGTGCTATATTTCCCGTCCTCAGCGTATTGCCATTTCCATTGAAATTACAGCATAGAATAAATATCATTTTCCTAAACAAACACCCTCTCATAAACATTGCGCTCTTTTCCAATTAATTCTAAAGCAAACGATTCCAAAATAAATTCCCTCAAACATGTCCTTCCTCAAACCACCCTGATAGACATCGTATCATTATCCTTTACTATTTAGCAATGGCTTTTTAGCAAGAATCTTTTTAAATAAGTATTAAGTCTAGGATAAAATTGTTGGGAAAAATACCGACAAACGTCACGTCACAACGAATAAAGTGGAACCTCGTTTGACAAATTCCCACTCTTCAATCGTAACTTTGTGGTTACCGACGAGTAGAGCAACAATTACAACTCGATAAAAATAATACAAATGATATTCGAAAGCAATAAATAACGAGACACAATTTAAGCGTGGAAAACCCCTCAAGACGAGAGTAAAAACCACGGGACCGAAGCCGCTTAAATCCACTATCACCAATACACACAAATACACAATCGTCCCTAATACAAACTAGGGGTATACACCAATCGTCAAATACTTGGTAATAAATGTTCTTCAAGTATTTGGAATCAACAACAACAACAAGATCGAGAAAAGAAACAACCGTAAATAGCTTATACAAAGAGCTAACGAAATACCCGAACTTCCGTACTCAAAATCTCGATCTACACCAGTGAAAAGATTTGCCCAATAACTACCAAGCTCTTGTCAAAAGATCACGACGATCGGACGGATATATCTCCGGAAAAATGAAGAAATGTATTTCTCTCTCTTGTTTCTCTCTCTATCTCTCTCTCTTGTTCTTCACAAAGTGTGTATGTATAATGTGTTAAAATCCCGTGTGAAAGACAGCATAAAAAGATCCCCATTTGCAGGTTTGACCCGTGTGCCGCGGCCCGGCCCAAGTGTGCCGCGGCACACAGTGCAAAATTGCGCCCAGGACCCGGCATGGGGCCGCGACCTAGAGTACAGATGCGCCAGGCAAATAACGGGGGCCGTGGCTCGGCAGGGATGTGCCGCGGCCCCAGGTGATCGGCAGCGCTCGGCCGGGAGGGGCTCGGCAGGTGTCAGCAGGGGTGTGCTCGGCAGGGGCCGCGTCCTAGAGTACAGTCTCGGCCAGAAGCTGAGCGATTCCATGGGGCCGCGGCTCGGCAGCTGTGTGCCGCGGCCCAGCAGTTCTGGTGAGGAAAATGACTTTTGAAGCGAAGTGCCACGGCCCGGAGGGTTTGTGCCGTGGCCCGAAGTTCGGTCGACTCCGAAAATACCTATATTTCGGAAATTACTCCTACAAATCTCCCCCTTTCTGGAATATAGGAAGAGTTTGCCATCCCGGCGATCGAACAACACACTTTCACCTTATCTCTACTTAACGCCTTGGTTAACATATCGGAACTATTATCATCGGTATGAACTTTATCAAGTTCAAACAAACCATCCTCCAAAGCATCTCGGATCCAATGATACCTCACATCGATATGTTTCGTTCCCTTGTGAAAAGTCGCATTCTTAGCCAAATGAATCACACTTTGACTATCACAAAGAACTACGTAACGTCGTTGTCGGAAGCCTAGCTCTCGTAAAAACATTTTCAACCATAAGAGCTCTTTGCTCGCTTCCACCGCCGCACTATACTCGGCCTCTGTTGTAGACAAGGCAACGCACTTTTTTAATCTTGATTGCCATGACACGGCTCCCCCTGCAAACTTCATCAAATAACCGGAAGTGGATTTTCGGTTATCTTCATTTCCGGCCATATCCGAATCGGAATAACCAACAAGCATTGCTTTCCCGTTTCCAGACGTAATCCCCAATTTGGAAGTACCCCGCAAATATCTAAATATTCATTTTACGGCTTCCCAATGCTTCTTTCTCGGATTCGATAGAAATCAGCTCACCACTCCCACGGCATGAGCAATGTCGGGCCTAGTACAAACCATAGCATACATTAAACTCCCGACCACCGAGGCATATGGAATTTTATCCATATCCTCAATCTCCTCCTTCGTCTTAGGGCAATCTTGGCTCGTCAATTTAAAATTGTTAATACGAGGCGAACTAACAACTTTAGCTTTGTCCATGTTGAAACGTTTAAGCACCTTCTCGATGTATTGCTCTTGCGACATGTGCAATTTCCGGGCTGCTCTATCCCGAGTAATTCTTATCCCAAGAATTTGTTTAGTCGCCCCCAAGTCCTTCATGTTAAAGGACTTACTCAATTCTTTCTTCAAGTCGGCAATCCTCTCGGCATTCTTGCCAACGATCAACATGTCGTCCACATAGAGCAATAAGATGATAAAGTCATCATCTCCGAATTTCTTGAAAAATACGCAATGGTCGAGAGTCGTCTTCCGGTAGCCTTGCTCCCCCATAACCGACTCAAACTTCTTGTACCATTGCCTTGGTGCTTGTTTCAACCCGTATAAACTCTTCCGAAGTTTACACACATAATCCTCTTTTCCTTCGACCTCAAATCCTTCCGGTTGTTTCATATAAATTTCTTTGTCAAGGTCTCCGTGAAGAAAAGCCGTCTTGACATCCATTTGCTCAACCTCAAGATCAAGGCTAGCCGCAATACCAAGAACCAAATGAATAGATCCTATATTCACAACCGGAGAAAAATCTCGTCAAAATCAATGCCCTTCTTTTGATTAAATCCTTTCACTACGAGTCTAGCTTTGTATCGGGGCAACGAGGTATGCTCCTCCGACTTCACCCGATACACCCATTTGTTTCTCATAGCCCTCTTGCCTTTCGGAAACTTCACCAACTCGTAACTGTTATTCTCATGCAAGGAACTCATCCCATCTTGCATGGCATCCATCCATTCCTTCTTCTTTTCATCCTCCATTGCCTCCGCAAAATATTCGGGCTCTCCCTCGTTGGTGAGTAAAACGTACTCATCGGCCGAATAACGAGAGGAGGGATGACGGTCCCTTGTCGACCACCTATGTGGAACAAAAGATGGCATGTTCGTCAAGGGTAGCTCGGGATGAGCTTCATCGGTGTCACCTTGTCTCAACTCATCGTTGTCACCGGCATCTTGTTGTTCATCACTTTGGACGTCATCTCCAACGGGTGTCTCAACATTTTATGGAGGAACGGGGTCCAAATCAATAAGATCATAGTCGTGTTGCGGAACTGACTCTCCATTCTTAACATCCTTCATTGTTTGATCTTCTACGAAAACGTCTCTCGACCGAACAAGCCTCTTTGTCACTGGGTCATATAATCTATACCCGAACTCATCAAGCCCGTAGCCAATAAAAATACAAGGCTTCGTTTTGGAATCAAGCTTTGATCTCTCATCATTCGGAATGTGAACAAAAGCTTTACATCCGAAGACCCTCAAGTGGCGGTACGAGATCTCTTTACCGCTCCACACCTTATCCGGGACATCAAATTCCAAAGGAACACACATCGTCAAATTAATAACATGAACCGCCGTGTTCAAAGCTTCTCCCCAAAATGACTTTGGCAATCCGGCATGTGATAGCAAACAACGAGCTCTCTCGACCAAAGTCCGGTTCATTCTTTCCGCCAATCCATTAAGTTGCGGAGTCTTCGGGGGCGTGTTTTGATGTCGGATCCCTTGTTCTCGGCAATATTCATCAAAGGGACCGGTGTACTCTCCACCATTGTCCGTCCGGATACACATTAGCTTCTTCTCGGTCTCTCTTTTCACCAAGGCATGAATTTGCTTGAAAGTGTCTAACACTTGATCTTTGGTCTTCAAGGTGTATGCCCACACCTTCCCAGAGTAATCGTTGATGAATGTGACAAAATATCGGCAACCACCGAGCGTCCTCGTCTTCATAGGACCACAAACATCGGAATGAACAAGATCAAGAACATTTTCCTTCCGTGAAGGAGTATGACTCTTAAAAGTAACTCTCCCTTTTTTCCCGGCTAGCCAATGAGAGCATCTTTTAAGGTGTACCTTGTGAAACCCGGACAAAACCTCCTTCTTCGACAATAGCACCATTCCTTTTTCACTCATATGATCGAGCCTCTTATGCCATAGCTCAGCCATGTCATTATTGTCGATTGTGTTCACGAAATTAGTCATGACCTTCGGAAGTGTCACGTACAATTTTCCTTCCTTTTGTCCTCTCCTGACAATCAAGGAACCTCTAGTGAGTTTCCACAACCCATTGCCAAAACCGCTATGATAAATGTCATCATAGAGTAAACCAACGGACATAACATTAAGCCTCATGTCCGTAACATGTTTTACATTCCGTAAAACAAGTTCCATTCCGGTGTCGAATCTCAAATGCACATCTCCCACTCCAACAATCTTGGATAACCCATCGTTACCCATCTTGACTATACCAAAGTCGCCCGGAGTATAAGAGGAATAAAAATCTCTACGTGATGTAACATGACACGTAGCTCCACTATCGACCACCCAACTCGAATCATCTCTAGCAAGGTTGACCATATCATAGTCGCAACATACAAAGAATTCTTCGGTAGTAGTATTAACTTCGCCTTTATCATTACTACCGCTTTCCTTCTTTTGTGAATTTTCTCGGCCTTGGCTATTCTCCTTCTTCAATTGTCGGCAAAATTTCTTAGTATGCCCTTTCTTACCACAATGGTAACATTTGATATTGGCATACTTCCCCCGGGAACTACTCCTTTGTGGCCCTCTATTACTCGGACCTCCACTTTGACCTCTTCCCCGTCTTTCGGTAACTAGAACATCCGACTGTGAAGAAGATCATTGTGCTTTTATTCGGGCCTCCTCATTCAACATGTTCCCTTTGGCTAATTCCATCGAAATGACTCCATCGATGGCGGAGTTAGACAACGACGTTCGAAACGTCTCCCAAGAATCCGGCAATGTGCCTAACAACCACAAAGCTTGCACCTCCTCTTCGAATTCAATTCCCATTCCGGCAAGTTGATTAATTATGCCTTGGAATGTATTTAAATGATCCGATAGAGAAGTCCCGTCTCGAAACTTCAAATTCATCATTTGTTTAATGAGGAATAATTTATTTTTCCCCATCTTCCGAGCATACAATTGCTCGAGCTTGTGCCATAACTCTCGAGCATCCTTCTCTCCACTAATATAGTTCAAAACGTTGTCATCCACCCATTGTCGAATATATCCGCAAACTTGGCGATGCAAAATAGTCCACTCCGCGTCGGACTTCCCTTCCGGTTTATCTTTGCTAAAAACCGGCATATAATAATCATTCACGTATAGAAGGTCTTCCATCTTCCCCTTCCATACGTAGTAATTCGAACCATTCAAGTTAACCATTCTACTCATGTTGGCTTCCATCTTACAATTGAGATAACAAACAACCACGAAACAATAAATCGCGTGGCTCCGATACCACTTTGTTGGAAAAAATACCGACAAACGTCACGTCACAACGAATAAAGCGGAACCTCGTTTGACAAATTCCCACTCTTCAATGGTAACTTTGTGGTTACCGACGAGTAGAGCAACAATTACAACTCGATAAAAATAATACAGATAATATTCGAAAGCAATAAATAACGAGACACAATTTTAGCGTGGAAAACCCCTCAAGACGAGAGTAAAAACCACGGGACTGAAGCCGCTTAAATCCACTATCACCAATACACACAAATACACAATCGTCCCTAATACAAACTAGGGGTATACACCAATCGTCAAATACTTGGTAATAAATGTTCTTCAAGTATTTGGAATCAACAACAACAACAAGATCGAGAAAAGAAATAACCGTAAATAGCTTATACAAAGATCTAACGAAATACCCGAACTTCCAGACTCAAAATCTCGACCTACACCGGTGAAAAGATTTGCCCAATAGCTACCAAGCTCTTGTCAAAAGATCACGACGATCCGACCGATAACTCTCCGGGAAAATGAAGAAATGTATTTCTCTCTCTTGTTTCTCTCTATCTCTCTCTCTTGTTCTTCACAAAGTGTGTATGTATAATGTGTTGAAATCCCGTATGAAAGACAGCATAAAAAGATCCCCATTTGCAGGTTTGACCCGTGTGCCGCGGCCCGGCCCAAGTGTGTCGCGGCACACAGCGCAAAATTGCGCCCAGGACCCGGCAGGGGGTAGCGGCCCGGCCGGCAGGGGCCGAGGCCCAGAGTACAGATGTGCCAGGCAAATAACGGGGGCCGCGGCTCGGCAGGGATGTGCCGCGGCCCCAGGTGATCGGCAGCGCTCGACAGGTGTCGGCAGGGGTGTGCTCGGCAGGGGCCGCGGCTCGGCCGGCAGGGGCCGCGACCCAGAGTACAGTGGTTCGGCCAGAAGCTGAGTGATTCCATGGGGCCGCGGCTCGGCAGCTGTGTGCCGCGGCCCAGCAGTGCTGGTGAGGAAAATGACTTTTGAAGCGAAGTGCCACGCCCAGGAGGGTTTGTGCCGTGGCCCGGAGTCCGGTCGACTCCGAAAATGCCTATATTTTGTAAATTACTCCTATAAAAATAACCCATGTGCTTTTGTACTTTTGTTACTTGGGGCTTAAGTTAGGGTTAGCATCGAGTCTATTTAAACAAGACTTCTCTAGAAGTCAGAATCATCATTTGATTAGTAATATTGTGGCAACTTCGGTTGGGCTGGAGAGAGTTTTTGTGGCCTTGTTTGAGGAGCCTAGCTCTTGTGATGATTTATTTACGTATTTCAATTATTCTATTATTTCGGTGGCTTTCACTCTATTAGTTGGTCCGACCTACCAGTTTTTGCTACTAGGACGCAAAAAGAGTTTCTTGATTCGATGGACAAAACTGCCGACTTTACGAGATTCCCACCACAATGGCTCTTATGGAAACTGCCAAGCTATGATGTCGCAAATCCAGTCATCAGTAGCCTCTAGAAACACCAACATGGAACCACGTTACATCGCTAACAATTACGACTCCGGAATTGATGCTACGGAGGCAGCCGCAGCTTCCAACTTTACCCGACGCATCCAGTTTGTCGTCCACTGATGCCGTTAAGTGGAGAATTAGGAGTTAAAACAAGGAACACTCAATGAAAATCCCTTACTTAATGGAATCCACTACAAGTTTGGGACAAAATCTTCACCTTAGGAATCTACCAAAGGCTAAGAGAAAAATAAGAAGAAATCCTTCTTCTCACACAAGTTAAGAAATTCAAAATATGTATTTGATTCCAGGTTCATCCTCCCACTTACACACATATATATACTAATCTCTTACAACCCTTCACTACCACACTTTGATTACAAATCCACTCATATTCCAAAATACATGAATAACTCATAAATTCAAGACTAATAATATGAAAAGACATTGACTCTTCAATTTCCGGACTGTACTGCTACCTTCTAGTAAAACATCCATAACTCCTTCTAGAAAACTCCAAATGACATTTCGTTTGTTGCATATGAAACTAGACTCATTGTGCTTCAACTCCATATGTGGTTTATGGGCTGATTCCCTACCAATCAAAACAGTTTTTTATTTAAAGTTGACCTATCTGCAAGAACTTTCTGTTGAAAAATGGACAGTGCCGCCTGGACTTCTTCGGTTATTTCCTCTTCTATTAATTGGGCCACTTCATTTGGATCATTCGCTTTCGCTTCAACTAAACTCGTCTCTGAGTTTGTGTCCTCGTCGTCCATCTTATCACCATGATAAGGGGATAGATCAACAACATTGAATGTTGCTGAAATACCATAGTCACCAGGAAGCTCTACTTTGTAGGCATTCTCGCCAATACGCTGAAGAACTTTGAATGTACCATTATCTCTTGGCTTGAGCTTACCAAATCGGCCTCTTGGAGACCGTTCCTTACGAAGATGAATCCAAACCAGATCGCCTTCCTTAAAAGTGGCAGGCTTCCGATGCTTATCAGCCTTCTTCTTGTACCTTGCGTTTTGCTTCACAATACGATCATGTACTTCGACATGCATCCTTTTAATGTTTTTAGCTCTTTCTTCAGCATCTCCACTATAAGAATGTATAGTAGGAATAGGAGCCAAATCCAGCGGACTAATAGGATTGCAGCCATACACGACCTCGAACGGACTACTTCCTGTTGTTTGACTTTTAGATCGGTTGTAGGCAAATTCAGCATGAGCAAGAGTAACATCCCATTCACGAATATTACTAGGCACCAAACTTCTCAATAGGTTTCCCAAACTCCGATTAACAACTTCCGTCTGACCATCCATTTGTGGATGGTGTGAAGTGCTAACTTCGAGAGTAGTTCCCAACTTTCGCCAAAGTGTTCGCCAAAAATAACTCATAAACTTGGAATCTCGATCTGAAGTCATTGTTTTTGGTATACCATGAAGCTTTACAACCTCACGAAAATAAAGGTCAGCGATGTTTGAGGAATTCAAAGTCTTGCTACATGGCACGAAATGAGACATCTTTGAAAATCTGTCCACGACCACCATAACTAAATCTTTATTTCTTTGAGTTCTTGGCAATCCAAGCACAAAATCTAAGCTCACATCTTCCCACGGGGCTGTTGGGACGGGTAAAGGTGTGTATAAACCTGTATTTTGAGCTTGCGCCTTCGCCAAATGATAAATTCGACATCGTTCCAAATACCTTGCAACATCTTTATCCATTCTTGGCCATTAAAAATTTTCCCGAACAAGAGACAAAGTTTTATCTCTCCCAAAGTTTCCAGCAAGTCCTCCTCCATGGGCTTATTTGATGATAGATTCCCTAAGAGAGCCTTGGGGAATACATAATTGGTTACCTTTGAAGAGATATCCATCTTGTAGCAAGAAGTGGTTAGACGGCCCACTTGAACATTCTTCCCAAATTTCTCCAAACTATGGATCATTCTTGTCTTGCTCCTTTAGAACATCAAAGCCAAGAACTCCAATCTTCCTGGCTAAGAACAGCACCGATGCCAACATTTGAAGCATCACAATCCACTTCAGAGACCTTTTCAAAATCCAAAAGTGCAAGAATGGGAGCTCCTGTCATCTTTTTCTTGATAAGATCAAAACTCTTTTGTGCTACGTTTGACCATTGAAATTTTCCACCTTTTAATCATTCGGTAATTGGAGCAATGAGAGTACTAAAGCCCTTGATGAACCGCCGATAAAAAGAAGCAAGGTCATGGAAACTTCGAATATCATGAATGGTGGTTGGTGTTGGCCAACTTACAATAGATTCCACCTTGCTAGTATATGCCTTAATTCGTTCGCCGGATATGACAAAACCTAGAAAAACAAGGCTTTCGCAGAAAAACTCACATTTCTTCAGATTAACATAAAACATCTCCTTCCTTAGAGTATTGAAAACTTGATAAAGATGCTCCAAGTGTTGGTCATTATTTTTGCTAAAAATCAAAAAATCGTCAAAGTAAGCCACAACGAACTTACCAATGAACGACTTGAATATTTGGGTCGTTAACCTCATAAATGTGCTTGGAGCATTTGAAAGACCAAACAGAATCACCATCCACTCATAGAGTCCATCTCTTATTTTGAATGCCGTCTTCCATTCATCTCCTGGTCTCATTCTAATTTGATGGTAGCTACTCCGAAGGTCAATCTTTGAGAATATTGAAGCACCATGAAATTGATCAATTAAATCATCAAGTCGAGGAATTGGGAACCGGTACTTGATTGTGATTTTATTCACCACTCGACTATCAATGCACATTCGCGAAGTTCCATCCTTTTTTGGGACAAGAAGAGCCGGGACGGCACATGGACTCATGCTTTCTCTTAGCAACCCTTTCTTCATAAGATCTTGAACTTGACTTTGCAACTCCTCATGCTCCTTAGGATTCATTCTATAGGCTGCCTTGTTCGGAATTGATGCCCCGGGTATGAAATCAATACAATATTGGATGTCCCTCATTGGTGGAAGGCCGCACGGTATTTCATCTGGAATAACATCTTGAAATTCATCAAGAATGGACTGCACTATTTGTGGAATTTTTTTTATTTCCATTACTTTCCTCCATCACCATAAGTGCATAAACTTCATCAGATTCTTCAATAGCTGCACCAAATTGAGATTTAGAGAGCAAAATTGTTCCTTCCCCTTTAGAAGGTTTAGGAACATTGTCAATTTTTAAAGGACCCAAAATAACTTTCCTCCCGTCTTTGTCAAAAGAATAAGTATTTTTAATGACCATTATGAATAACATTCCGATCATACTGCCATGGTCGACCAAGAAGTAAATGGCAAGCATCCATCGGAATAACATCGCACCAAACAGAATCATTATAATTTTTGCCAATTGAAAAGTTCACCAGACATCTATGTTCAACCTTTATTTTATTTCCCTTATTCAGCCAAGAAAGCTTATAAGGGTATGGATGTGCCTCAGTTTTGAGATTTAGCTTTTCCACCATCTCAGTAGCCACCATATTTTCATAACTTCCACCATCAATAATAATGTTACATACCTTTCCACTACAAGTGCATCTCGTGTGGAAGATATTGTGTCGGAGCCAGTCCTCTTCTCCTTGAATAGCACTCAAGCATTTTCTTGCCACCAGAATTTCTCCTTGATCAGCATACGTCACGTCCTCTTCTGGTTACCTCTTCCTCAATTTTTTCTGCAACCTCATCAATTGGTTCATCTTCTTCAATAAGTGAGACAATATTTCTATTTGGGCAATCAGCTGCAATATGCCCAAAACCATGACACGTATAACACTGTCTCGAGGAAGAAGTAGATGTGTTGGGAACACTTGATTTTGGTACATCATTCTTTTTTGCAGGTGGTTTTAATTGGGCTGTCTTGTTTGAAGTGGCCTTGGAATTAGTTGTACCTCATTTAGAGCATCCATCCTTGTTCCATGTACAAAAGTTGCTCCTTGGAGCTTCATTATATTGCCTCTCGACCTTAAGAGCAAGCTTGGAAACTTCACTATATGTCCAATATGATTGCAATTGGATAAAGTTTGCAATTTCAGTCTTTAATCCTCCAAGATAACTAGCTATTGTTTGTTCTTTAGGTTCAATAACTTCACAAGACATCATGGGATTTTCAAATTCAGTTGTATACTCTTCTACGGATTTCTCCCTTTGCTTGATATTGTGAAATTTGAGGAAAATATCCTATCGATAATTATCAGGAAGAAACTTATGCCTGAGTAGTTTTTTCATCTTCTCCCAAGTCTCGATCCGACTTTTCTTTCATGATTACGCGTTTCTTTAGATTCTCCCACCAAATTGACGCATGCTTTGTCAATTTGATAGAAACTAGCTTCACCTTACGCTCTTCAGGGATATCAATATATTCAAAGATTCTTTGAACGGTGTGCAACCAATCAATGAATTCATCGGGCTGCATCCTTCCTTCGAACTCTGGAATATCAACTTTTGTGCTGAAAGAAGGCTGAAATCTGCGATCATGCAGACCATGAGTTCGTGAACTGTGACTCGGACTGCGGCTGCGATGAAAAGGGTTCTCCATCTCATCATCAGTTTGACCACCATCCTCTGAATCATGACGAGACTCATCACGCCCTGAAGTTTCATGATGCTGAAGCTGCTCCTGGAGTTGTTGCACTTGTCTTCTCAATTCATCCAACTCGATATCGCGAAGATCACGCTCACGCCTTGGGGCTTCCGCGTGATTGTTCCTTCGACGTGGAGCCATGAAGAACCAGTCTCCGATACCAACTTGATGCCGTTAAGTGGAGAATTAGGAGTTAACACAAGGAACACTCAATAAAAATTCCTTACTTAATAGAATCCACCACAAGTTTGGGACAAACTCGTCACCTTAGGAATCCACCAAAGGCTAAGAAGAAACAAGAAGATATCCTTCTTCTCACACAAGTTAAGAAACTCAAAATATGTATTTGATTCCAAGTTCATCCTCCCACTTACACACATATATATATTAATCTCTTACAAACCTTCAGTACCCCACACTGATTATAAATCTACTCATATTCCAAAATACATGAATAACTCATAAATTCAAGACTAATAATATTAAAAGACATTGACTCTTCAATTTTCGGACTGTACTGCTACCTTCTAGTAAAACAGCCATAACTCCTTCTAGAAAACTCTAAATGACCTTTCGTTTGTTGAATATGAAACTAGACTCATTGGGCTTAAAATCCATATGTGGCTCATGGGCTGATTCCCTACCAATCAAAACAGTTTATTATTCAAAGTTGACCCATCTGCAGGAACTTTCTATTGGAAAATAGACAGTGCCGCCTAGACTTCTTAGGTCATTTCCTCTTCTATTAATTGGGCCACTTCATTTGGATCATCCACCATAATCACTCTCGGCCTAGTCTTCGCTAATTATCTTGTGATTGTTGGAAGTATCCTTCCACTTAATTCGCAAAGTTACAAAAATTTGAAAATTGAAATCTATTGGACAACACTTCCGTTCTTACAAGTTGATTGCAAGAAATAAACAGAAGAATAAATAGTATAGGAAAAAGTTACTGTGAATGCAAAATAGTCGAGGCGATATATTTTTTCCACAAGATAATTACGATCCATATAGTGCCCACGAAGATGACATTTTGTCCTGAAAGATATAAAGACTAACGTCTCCAAATCTATAGCACATCAGAAATTCGAAGCTCCATTGAATTGGAAAAATGCGAGAAGACGTTCTTAAAACAAGAGAACTCTTCTAGTTAAGTAGAGTCATCCAAGACCGCGCAAGTCCAATTGCCAAGGCCCACAAGCTGAGCCGAGGACAACCGAGACGATCTGGCTAGAGAAACGGATGGGAGTGCGCTTGCGGGCGTGTGGTCGAGCCACCTGCAAGACTAGGTATAGTCCTAGTCAAGTTGTACACCCTTCAACCCTCTTCACCTAATTAAGTGTCTTAAACTACTTCACATATTCAATGCGAAATGAGATTCTTCGTATTCTCATTCATGTCAAAATGCCCATTTGAATGGTTAACTTTACTCATTAGTTTCCCACTCATCAAAAATCATTTTTGAGAAATTAGATATATTATGATTATCCACTCCGAACGTAGATTAATCATGGACCATTTAATTTTACGTAAAATAAATTGTTAGCTACCAAAAATTAATTAAAAAACTGATTTTCCCACAATATTATATGTTAAAAAGTTATTTTTTTAATTGGCTCTCCAGAATTAATACAAAAATATCTTTATTACTCTAAAACTTAATTTTAATTTTTGTTCATACTATATTGGCTCACAAGTTAAAATCTAGCTCCACCCTTGTCTTTGATTTCAATTCTTCTCAAGTTAATGTTTACACACGAGTGGAAGAAGCTTGAGTTGGAGACACCTTCTCTCAACCATCTAGATGGGTCTTTTGAAATTATATATATATATATATAGAGAGATAGAGGAAACCCACTCTTCCATTTTGCCATAGTCAATGACAATATTTGTCAAGTGACTTAGTTTGTACAAATTTTAGCCAAAAAGGATATGGTTGGACCAATATACCCTTAATTTTCAATAAAACTAACCCACTTTATATCTCTCCTTATCTTTTCTGAGTTTCTGGGTTACGACGTATGTATTTCGTACCGTCTCGTTGCCATCTGTTGTTTACTTTTTGTGTTATTGTATCGTAACTTCATATCTTATTTACCGTCTTGGAATATTATACACGAGGTACCAGTAAGCGGATACGATATTTGTTTTTCGTTACATTCGTTATATTACCCGATTAATAATTGATCATTTAGTATTTGTTTTTCGTTACGTTTCGTTACGTTCGTTACCAATATAGTAACATGTTAAGTTTAAATGGTACACTTGGTAAGAAGTTACAATTTCTTACCAATATACCAGAACCCCATTAAGACAGATGCTAATTCGTAGCTGGAAATAGTTACGGTTACACTAATACGAAGTCATTAGTTCGTAACTTCGTACTAGTTACACTTGGTAAGAAGATACAATTTCTTACCAATATACCAGAACCCCATTAAAACAGATACTAACTCATAGCTGGAAATTATTACGGTTACACTAATACGAAGTCATTAATTCGTAACTTCGTAGTTATACTTGGTAAGAAGTTACAATTTCTTACCAATAAACCAGAGTGTAAGCAGTGACTCCCTTACTAATTCGTAGCTTGAAATAGTTACGGTTACACTAATACGAAGTCATTGATTCGTAACTTTATACTAGTTACACTTGGTAAGAAGTTATAATTTCTTACCAATCGTAACAGTTACGAATTCGTAACATGTATATCAAATCTCCAATACGAAAATTTCAAATCGGCACAAATATGATATGAAATTCGAATTTCGTAACTTCATACTGATACGAAATGATAAAATCGTAACAGAAAATCAAGGCATAGTGATACGAAATGACAATATTGTAACATGGTAACCCAGTACGAAATGAATAAATCGTAACAAATGTAAATTCGTAACCACGTATGCAAACATGCGCAAAACTATATCTAAAACACCAATACATACAAATCGATCGGAAATCACCCCAAATATACCACGAATCACCAGAAATCATATGAAAACTTGCAAATCATCAAAAACAAATACGAAAATAACATTTTTTCAAGCTAGATCTAGGATTTTTCTAGAGAGAGAAAGATGGATAAAGAGAAATAAAATCGAAAGAGGGAGTAGGGAAGATTCGGAGCTGCTGGCGGTCGTCGGACAGGAAAGACCGGATCTCCGACGAAGTCGGCGCCAGAATGAGCTAGGGTTCCGGTGCAACGGCGCGTCAATGGTGTTGGATCTACGGGCGGTGCAACTTCAGCGGCGGCGGCGGAAAGAACTGGAACTCCGACGAAGTCGGCTCCAAAAATAACTAGGTTCCGGCGAGATCTGGAGTTGGTTGTGAGGGAGGGAGGGTGGATGGGTGGCGCGGGTGGGAGGGAGGGTGCGAGGGAGAGGAGAGAGAAGAGAGAGAAAATGTAAAAATGAGAGAGAGAGAGAGAGAGAGAGAGAGAGGCAAGGGCGGAGAAATAAGAGAGGTAAGAGGTAAATTGGTCCAAATTTATTCTTTTTGGCTATAATTTGTACAAATTAAGTTGCATGACAAATATTACAATCTATTAAGCAATCTGGCTAGATTATGTCTTCTCTCATATATAGCAATCTACTAAGAGATTATGGCTCGATTTTTTGACATTACTTAGTGTCTTTCGAAATGATCAGCCTATTTTTAAAAATTACAAAAGAATATTGGGCTATTTAATTTATACAGAAAAACAAATAGTTCATTTTGTAAAAACACAGGGTAATTTCTACCATTAACCCCGATATATTTTTTGTTGCGCTGTAATTTTGTCATTGTCGCACACCTAAGTTCTTATTTCTTTTTCAGTATAACTGCCTGCTTCTCTTCTTGAGTCTGATTCAAGTAACTTCTCAATTGCTCCACTTGTTTATCTTCGTTTCCAAAAGTCTCCTGCATTTTTATAAACCAAAACAAACCAAACCAAACATACCAAGTATATCCCGCTCAGAGCAGGGTCTGGGGAGAGTAAGATGTACGCAGACCATGCCACTACTTATTACGGTAGGGAGGCTGTTTCTGTGAAGACCCTCAGCTTAGTGCACAACAACATATTGAATGAAAAACAAAGGGAAGCATATGATACGAAAAAACTCAAATACCATACCTGAGCCCATGGCTTAATCCACATGGGACTTACCTAAGCGGAATTTGGCTACTTCAGTCCCGATGAGCGCTGCTCAAACAGAAGAGAGGTTGACTCCGCACACAGCTCCCTGTTAAAAATACACCACACGCAAAAGACGATAGGATAAAATATACAATAAATGTAAAAATGCAATGCTCTAGGTCAAAGCTAACCGAGACAACCCAACCCTGAGGCTCTCAACTACAGCACCACTCCCAACTAAAGAATCCACAACTCTGATCTGGCGTCTCCAAGCGCACCTATCAACAGTCATGGCCTCGGAAAGGTTTAAGGCCTTCAAATCTAATCTCAACTGTTCATCCCACGTCCTCCTCGGTCTGCCTCTCCTCCTCTCCCCCACAACTACTAAACTCTCGACCCTCCTCACCGGAGCAGATGCCTGCCTCCTACGGACGTGGCCAAACCATCTCAATCTCCCTTCCCTAACTTTCGCTGAAATGGGCGCCACTTCTAGCGCGTTCTTGAAGACCCCGTTCGAGATTCTATCTAACATTGTGCGACCACACGACCAGTGTAACATTCTCATTTCAGCCGCTTCCAACTTGCTTTCAAGCGACTTCTTCATCGCCCAATATTCAGAGCCATACAATATTGCAGGTCGGATTGCCGCTCTATAGAATTTACCCTTCAACTTTAGAGGGACTTTCTTGTCGCACAGGACCCCTGTCGCTGCTCTCCACCTTAGCCACCCCGCCTTGATGCGATGGGTGACATCATCTTCACACTCACCTTCCTTCTGAATGATCGAACCCAAATACTTGAATTTATCCATACGGGGAACGATCTGATCCGCAATCATTACCTCTACATCTTCCTCGTTGGCCTCACCACTAAAGTTACACCAGAGATACTGTGTCTTAGACCGGCTCACACGCAAGCCCTGGGATTCTAACTTAGACCTCCATAGCTCCAACTTTGAGTTCACCTCACTCCTCGACTCCGCCACTAATACAATATCGTCAGCAAAAAGCATGCACCACGGGACGTCATCTTGTATCCCCCGCGAAATGACGTCAAAGATCAGAGCAAAGAGAAGAGGGCTTAGCGCCGAACCCTGGTGTAGCCCTATCTCAACCGAAAAATACTGGGTGTCACCAGCTGGGGTCCTAACGCACGTCCTAGCTTGGGAATACATGTCTTGGATCGCCCTAACGAATGGCAACGACACCCTCCTCTCTACTAGGCTCCTCCAAATAACATCGCGCGGAATGCTATCATAAGCTTTCTCTAGATCTATGAACACCATATGGAGGTCCTTACGCCACTCTCTAAACTTCTCCATAAGACGTCTGACGAGATGAATGGCCTCAGTCGTGGACCTCCCCGGCATGAAGCCAAATTGGTTCTCTGAGATCTCATCTTCTCTTCTAACCCTGCATTCCATCTCCCGCATTTTTATGATTTGTTTATCTATTTTTCAAATGTTCTATCGCTCTTCCTCCCTTTTCAAAGCTTGTGGGTGCTCTCCATCAAGAATCTAGTCCATTTTCATTTAACAAATTGCCGAGCGGAGAGCTTCATTCTGAAAGTGATGCACCAAAGCTAGAAGAAACAACTATTTTCCAATGGATCGACCGTCCTGAAATACAACCTTCTAAAACCCTAGATTCAGTCGATCTAAGAATTCCAGAAAAAATATAAAGAAAACTTGAATCCAATCAATCACGAAAATAGTTGTCTTACAAGCAAATATACCCTAGGGAAGCTACGGTGAAAGTTTCGGAAATAAAGAACAAGCACACAAACTATTAAAATTTGCAATTGGGTCTCTAAAAATAGAAAAACGCAAAATTGAGGCTTAAACGTCATTTTTTGGTCAAAAACGATGGGCTACACTGTATAGCCGTGACTATTGCTCAGTGGGCCGATTCCGATAAGATACAACTCAGCTCATCCCAAAAATTGTCAACCAATATTTTCAAAGTTCTTCAAAGACGTCCTTTCTCCAAATACCGAATAGTAATCTCATCCACTACCTCGGTAAGCATACCAACAAGGTGAAATGAATGGAATTAGAGTGGAATATAGATCTTATTCTACTAAGACTCTGCAGAAAGTACTTGACTTGGCCTCTAGAGACTAGGGACTCATTCTCTACCTTGAGGAGTAGCCTTGGCAACAGAGGTGTCGCGTTATGTAGTTTCAACCTAGCTAGCCTTCCCAGCCTCTAATATTAATGTCGAGTTTGTTCAGTTCATATATAAAAAATTTAAGCTCCTTGTGTTCTAACGTACACTAATCTAAGTTTAAAATAAGAGATACAAAACGAAATCTCAAAAATTAGTTAGTTTTTTTTTTCTTTTAAAAGGACTTTGGCCGACGACCCATACTGCCGTCGGCTAAAACGTTTTAGCTGACGACTTTTGTCCAGGTCGTCGGCTAAACTACAACGTAGTCGTAGGCTAAAGTTTAACACTTTAGCCGACGATATTTGTAATGGTTTAGCCGACGACCCAGATCTAGTCGTCGGTTAAACCTCCAATTTAAAATTATATATCACCCTCAGTTCTCCTCGGCACCCGAAAAAAAAAATTGGGGTTTAGCCGACAACTTAGATCTAGTCATCGACTGATATATCCCCAATTTAAAATTATATATCGTCCTCAGTTCTCCTCGGCACCCGAAAAAAAAATTGGGGTTTTACCGACTGTTGTGTCGAGAA
The DNA here is from genome assembly GCA_033398695.1 of Orobanche coerulescens. Taxonomy (NCBI): domain Eukaryota; kingdom Viridiplantae; phylum Streptophyta; class Magnoliopsida; order Lamiales; family Orobanchaceae; genus Orobanche; species Orobanche coerulescens. Next base: position 69,855,087 of record CM065810.1, read on the forward strand.
TTATACTCTCCGACCGACGATCGCCTCGGAGATCGGGCAACCTAGCCATTGCCGAGCCAAGGCGCGAATCGCCGACCGGACCGAGCGGCTAGCCTTAGCCCAGCAATCAAGATTAATCGGCCAACCGAAGGTCCCAGGACAAGTCCCGGTGCCGAGCGATCGACATCAAATACGATCGTCTCTCGGTACTTGGCGACCGACTCCTGGCGACCGACTAGCGGACGATCATCTCTCGGCATTTGCCGACCGACCCTTGGTGACCGACCGATGCAGACCCTCAGTGACTGGCCGATGCCGACCCTCAGCGACCAGCTAGAGACGACCGCATCATGCCAATAGTCATCCAGTCGGCAAAGGCCGAGCCTCAGGACTGAGCCCACGTGCAGAGCCGAGGCAAGATCCGCATATCACGGATCGTTGACCACAGCCTGTCAGCATCCGTCCACCAGCCGACAGGCCCGCCGAAAGTTGTCAGTAGGACCGCATGTGACAGAGACCTCGGACGCGTGCTGACTCCTCATTGGACGCCACGATTGGTGCCAAACATCTACCTTGGACTAGGCCGGCGGCCGTGTGATCGCCCCATTATAATATTGGCGTGAGACGATCGCCCCATTATTATAATGGCGGAAGGCGATCGCCCTCCGTAAGACAAGGCTCCGCCCCTATAAATAGGAGGCTCCACACTCGGCCAACTCTGCATTATCGCGATTTGACATAGAACACAAAGACTTGGCTATCTCCTACTCTTGGCAACTATCATTCGGTTCTTTCTTCTCTCGGCCTCTCTCATTAAAGAGACGATCGGCAGGGACGAAGAACACCGAGCTTCGCTCAAGAGCTGGATTAACAGAGTCTTTTTACACTCATTGTATTTAGATTTCTCACATTAATACTTGTATCCACGAATATTTGTATTAATAACATCTCGCGAGAGCATTCAAGCCCGGGCCTAACAAACCCGACAAATCTTGTGTTTATTCATATTCTCTCGGAAGTGCTCCCGCAAATTGTTGTTTGTTGTCCGTTCATTCCAGCATTATTTAATCTTCGGATAAATATTTTGGGCAACAACAATTGGCGCTAGAAGGAGGGCATCTAACCCTCAAATTTTTATTCCTACCGTCCCGAAGAACACTCACTGTTCTCGGGGCATATACTTGAAGTGACACTCACTGCGCTTCAAATAAATCTTTCAGAAATCATGTCTTCCGCCTCCGCGTCGAAGAAAGCCGCTGGCCAGCCCGCCAGATGCCTCGTTCCGTCTCAGTCCGAGCCTCAGCCGATGGCGGAGGGTAGCCGCCGCGGTCCGAGACGCTCGATCCCGCCCCTGAGGTCCGGCCCAAGCCTCTCGCTCGATCAGCTCCGAACCAAGGAACAGATCGACGAAGCCATGGCCGTCCTATAGGAGCGACGGTGTGCTCTCGACGCGCCTCCCGCTATCACCCCCTCGGCTTCCCGCCGGAAGACCAAGCGGAAGCTCAAGGCGTTACTGGCCGAGCGATTGCCAGGAGGCTCTCATCCGCAAGGAGAGGCGCTCGCCAGCCGGGGCACCTCTGTTTTCGATCGCCTGGGCAGTGACCCGTCTTGGCGACCGGGGCAGTCCGGCCCCAGCTACGAGACGACGGAGTTTGAATCCGTCACCAGGAGCTCGGCCTACCCGACTCCTAGAGGGCAGCCCAGCCGTCTGGATCCCCCTCGCCAAATAGCCGAGGTCGGCAGCAGCGGAGTCGGAGATCGGTACACGATCGCCTCGGCTCCCGCTCCCAAAGCCGATCCGCAAGCGACCAATCCACGGCGATGGCTGCGATGCAACGTCAGCTCGACGACATGAAGGCTCTCCTGGAATCCGGGGCAGGCGCCAAGAAGACGATCGCCGAACCGAGCGAGCCACTCGCGGTCAACATCGAGCTCGCCCCCGTGCAGCACAAGATCGCTCCCCCGCAAACACCTTTGTACGAGGGGAGATCGGACCCCGAAATGCACCTGAGCAAGTTCAACATCTACATGACCGGGTGCGGGGTATCAGACGCGACCAGGTGCCGAATGTTCCCTATGACGCTGGACGACCTCGCCTACTGGTGGTACACCTCATTGCCACCTCGGTCCATTGGCTCCTTTAACGAGCTGGCGAACGTCTTCACAGCGTACTTTGCCACCAGGGTCGCCCGTCCAGAAGGTCCCCTTCGCATGATGCAAATCAAGCAGGGAGAAGAAGAGTCCGACTCGGACTACATCGACCGAGTAGACGTGATCATCCTCAACGGCGAGCCCGTAAGCGATGAGATCGCCCTCCACACGGTCCTAGCAGGATTCCATGGTCTTTCGCCTATGTTCAGGCATCTTACGAAGAGCCAACCCACGACCTACGCGGCCTTCCGAGCAAGAGCCGCCGACTTTCTAGCCAGGTAAAGGTTTCTCCTTAGCCTATGAGCAGCGCGATCGGCGCCCGAACGACGATCTCCCGCCCGATCGCCGTCAACTTATGAATAATGCGATCGGCAGCCGAGCGACGATCACAGTCTTCCAGCCCGATCGCCATCATCAAGCAACATCATCCAAAGCCCAGAGGACACGATCGCCATCGACAGTTCACCATTTAACATGATGGACTAAGGCATCAGATCGCCTCCACTGCACATCATAAAGCCATGGTCCTGGTAGTCGATGGAACCGGCTGCTTCGGCCATGTAAGGTCCCTTTGGGCCCAGATCGCCCGCCCTTCGTTTAAATACGAGGCCGGCGTAGTCTGAGGGCCCTCCAAAATTAATCAGTGGACACGATCGCCCGCCCTCAAAGGTTCACCATCTAAACATGATAGACCCGGGCAATGCGACACGTGCGACTACCCCCGTCTCAACGTACACCGTCGAGGTTCGCCGTCCTCATGGCGGGCCGAGGTGGAAGCAGAGCTAACAAGCCGCGGGCGTGGAGTTGATTCATCCGACGCTGCCCCGCGCAAGGACTCCTCTAGACCAAGACCGCATGCCCTTCGTTTAAATACGAGGCGAGGCGCAGCCTAACAGAGGACCCTCATAATAAAGTGAGTCACGAGACACTCAATGTCTTCGTGCACCAAGACACGGTCATGGAGTCGGTCCATCGAACTCCGCGACTGTGCACGATTCCTCAAAACAACGAAACCATCAAGTTTCTGAGGGGGATCGGCCAATGTTGTTTTTTGCAGGTACAAGACCGAAAGATAGCTAGCCAATCGACCATGATAGCCCAAGTCCGAATCCAAAGTCAGCTCAACAGGTTGCCCGTCCTCATCTTACACGATCGTCAGCAAGAACCACCTCGCCCCATGTCTTCAACATCGGAGCAAGCTGGGGGGCAATTGTTGTGTCGAGAATTATACTCTGCGACCGGCGATCGCCTCGGAGATTGGGCGACCTAGCCATTGCCGAGCAGCCGAGGCAGAACTGCTGACCAGCGACCAGGCGGCCTAGCCTTAGCCCAGCAGTCAAGATTAATCGGCCAACCGAAGGTCCCAGGACAAGTCCCGGTGCCGAGCGAACGACATCAAATACGATCGTCTCTCGGTACTTGGCGACCGACTAGCGGACGATCATCTCTCGGCATTTGCCGACCGACCCTTGGTGACCGACCGATGCCGACCCTCAGCGACTGGTCGATGCCGACCCTCAGCGACCAGCTAGAGACGACCGCATCATGCCAATAGTCATCCTGTCGGCAAAGGCCGAGCCTCAGGACTGAGCCCACGTGCAGAGCCGAGGCAAGATCCGCATATCACGGATCGTTGACCACAGCCTGTCAGCATCCGTCCACCAGCCGACAGGCCCGCCGAAAGTTGTCAGTAGGACCGCATGTGACAGAGACCTCGGACGCGTGCTGGCTCCTCATTGGACCACACAGCTGGCTGCCAGCATATACCTTGGACTTTAGGCCGACAGCCCATGTGATCGCCCCATTATAATATTGGCCGGCAGACGATCGCTCCATTATTATAATGGCCGGAAGGCGATCGCCCGCCAGAAGACAAGGCTCCGCTGCCCTATAAATAGGAGGCTCCCTGCACTCAGCCAACTCTCTGCATTATCGCGATTTCAGCATAGAACACACAGCACTTGGCTATCTCCTACTCTTGGCAACAACTATCATTCGGTTCTTTCTTCTCTCGGCCTCTCTCATTCAGCAGACGATCGGCAGGGACGAAGAACACCGAGCTTCGCTCAAGAGCTGGATTAACAGAGTCTTTTTACACTCATTGTATTTAGATTTCTCACATTAATACTTGTATCCACGAATATTTGTATTAATAACATCTCGCGAGAGCATTCAAGCTTGGGCCTAACAAACCCGGCAAATCTTGTGTTTATTCATATTCTCTCGGAAGTGCTCCCGCAAATTGTTGTCTGTTGTCCGTTCATTCCAGCAGTATTTAATCTTCGGATAAATATTTTGGGCAACAACACCGACGACCCAGATCTAATCGTCGGCTAAACCTCCAATTTAAAATTATATATCGTCCTCAGTTCTACTCGGCACCCGGAAAAAAAAAACAAAAAAATTGGGGTTTAGCCGACGACTTAGATCTAGTCGTCGGCTAAACCTCTAAATATATATCCCCTCTTCTCTTCTTTCTTCTTCTTTTTCTTCTTTTTTCTTCCCCCACCCACCCGTCACCCGCCCGACAACACCAGACCGCCCGTCACCCACCCGCCGGAACACCGCCGCTCGACCGTCCGCCCGCCCGCCGCCCGCTGCTCGACCGTCCGCCCGCCGCCCGACCTCCGTACCGGTAACCCGTTTTTTTGTGCATTTTTAGTGTAATAATTTTATTTGTAATTAGGTTGTTTTTCATGTAGTTTTTATTATTTTTTAGTTTATTAGGCTAGGTTTTATTTAGTTTTTAGAATTTTGTGTTTTATTTAGTTTTCATTTGTTTGATGAATTTATTGTATTTGTTTGATGTAATATTGGTGTATTATGTTATTAATTAGTGTAATGTGTTGAATTGTATGTATTGTTAGTGTATTGTGTTATTAATTGGTGTATTGTGTTGAATTGGTGTATTTTTGTTGATGTTGAATTGGTGAATTGTATATTTTTATTTCACCTCATAATTTCATCAGTCCTCCGCACGTCATTCTGCCGTCCGCCGCCCAGCAGGTATATTTTATTTTTTTGCCCGATTTTAGTCCGATTTTGTTGGTGTATTTTTGTCTCTAATTTATTAATTGGTGTATTGTGTTGAATTGTATGTACTGTTGGTATGTTGTGTTATTAATTGGTGTATTCTGTTGAATTGGTGTATAGTATATGTGTTATATATTTGTGTTGAATTGTATGAATTGTTATGCATTTTTTCTCTAATTTATTAATTGGTGTATTGTATTGACTATAAATTATTCCCAAAATCTGAATTAATTTTTTTTATATTAGGTTTTAGCCGACGACTTTGTTAAATGTCGCCGGCTAAAGTATATTACTTTTTTTTTTTTGAAAAAACTTTATCCGACGACGTTTAACAAAGTCGTCGGCTAAACCTCAAAGTTTAGCCGATGAATACCATAAAAGTCGTCGGCTAAACCTTGGCCGTTGAATATCGGCCGACATTTTTTAACCGACGACTGATAGGATTAACCGATGATATTTACCTTTAGCCGACGACTTTAAGTCGTCGGCTAAACCCCCGATTTTGGTGGTGAATTTTGTTGAATTCAGATTTTCTTTTGAGTTGATATAAAAAAAAGTATTGTTTTTTTCTGATTTTTATTTTCTTGTTTTTACTTCAAATTCTACGTCCCATAAATTTTCACATTTTTCAAAAACACCCCAAAAGTGTCACGTAGATTCATTAAGCGTCGGGCCCGAAATCCCTAATTTTTGGAGTACGCATTGTTGGGAAAAATACCGACAAACGTCACGTCACAACGAATAAAGCGGAACCTCGTTTGACAAATTCCCACTCTTCAATCGTAACTTTGTGGTTACCGACGAATAGAGCAACAATTACAACTCGATAAAATAATACAAATGATATTCGAAAGCGATAAATAATGAGACACAATTTTAGCGTGGAAAACCCCACAAGACGAGAGTAAAAACCACGGGACCGAAGCCGCTTAAATCCACTATCACCAATACACACAAATACACAATCACCCCTAATACAAACTAGGGGTATACACCAATCGTCAAATACTTGGTAATAAATGTTATTCAAGTATTTGGAATCAACAACAACAAGATCGAGAAAGAAAACAACCGTAAATGGCTTACACAAAGAGCTAACGAAAGACCCGTACTTCCGGACTCAAAATCTCGATCTATACCGGTGAAAAGATTTGCCCAGTAGCTACCAAGCTCTTGTCAAAAGATCACGACGATCCGACCAATAAATCTCCGGGAAAATGAAGAAATGTACTTCTCTCTCTTGTTTCTCTCTCTACCTCTCTCTCTTGTTCTTCAAAGTGTGGAAGATGATAATTGTGAAGTCCCGATCCAAAAATCTGCATAAAAGGTACCCATTTGCTGGTTTGACCCGTGTGCCGCGGTCCGGCCCAAGTGTGCCGCGGCACACAGTGCAAAATTGCGCCCAGGACTTGGGAGGGGGCCGCGGCCCGGCCGGCATGGGCCGCGGCCCAGAGTACAGACGCTCCAGGCAAAATGACGGGGGCCGCAGCTCGGCAGGGATGTGCCGCGGCCCCAAGTGATCGGCAGCGCTCGACAGGAAGGGGCTCGGCAGGGGCCGGCAGGGGTGTGCTCGGCAGGGGCCGCGACCCAGAGTACAGTATCGGCCGATGCTGAGTGATTTCGGCGGGGGCCGCGGCTCGGCAGCTGTGTGCCGCGGCCCAGCAGTGCTGGTGAGGAAAAACGACAAGCGAAGTGCCACGACCCGGAGGGTTTGTGCCGTGGCCTGGAGTCTGGTCGACTCCGAAAATACCTATATTTCGGAAATTAATCCTACAAATCTCCACCTTTTCGGAATATATGAAGAGTTCGCCATCCCGGCGATCGAACAACACACTTTCACCTTATCTATACTTAACGCCTTGGTTAACATATCGGAACCATTATCATCGGTATGAACTTTATCAAGTTCAAACAAACCATCCTCCAAAGCATCGCAGATCCAATGATACCTCACATCGATATGTTTCGTTCTCTTGTGAAAGGTTGCATTCTTAGCCAAATGAATCGCACTTTGACTATCACAAAGAACTACGTAACGTCGTTGTCGGAAGCCTAGCTCTCGTAAAAACATTTTTAACCATAAGAGCTCTTTGCTCGCTTCCACCGCCGCAATATACTCGGCCTCCGTTGTAGACAAGGCAATGCACTTTTGCAATCTTGATTGCCATGACACGGCTCCCCCTGCGAACGTCATCAAATAACTGGAAGTGGATTTTTGTTTTCATTACCGGCCATATCCGAATCGGAATAACCAACAAGCATTGCTTTCCCGTTTCCAAACGTAATCCCCAATTTGGAAGTACCCCGCAAATATCTAAATATCTATTTTACGGCTTCCCAATGCTTCTTACCCGGATTCGATAGAAACCGGCTCACCACTCCCACGACATGAGCAATGTCGGGCCTAGTACATACCATAGCGTACATCAAACTCCCGACCGCTGAGGCATATGGAATTTTATCCATATCCTCAATCTCCTCCTTCGTCTTAGGGCAATCTTGGCTCGTCAATTTAAAATTGTTAGTAAGAGGCGAACTAACAACTTTAGCTTTGTCCATGTTGAAACGTTTAAGCACCTTCTCGATGTATTGCTCTTGCGACATGTGCAATTTCCGGGCTGCTCTATCCCGAGTAATTCTTATCCTAAGAATTTATTTAGCCGCCCCCAAGTCCTTCATGGCAAAGGACTTACTCAATTCTTTCTTCAAGTCGGCAATCCTCTCGGCATTCTTGCCAACGATCAACATGTCGTCCACATAGAGCAATAAGATGATAAAGTCATCATCTCCGAATTTCTTGAAAAATACGCAATGGTCGAGAGTCGTTTTCCGGTAGCCTTGCTCCCCCATAACCGACTCAAACTTCTTGTACCATTGCCTTGGTGCTTGTTTCAACCCGTATAAACTCTTCCGAAGTTTACACACATAATCCTCTTTTCCTTCGACCTCAAATCCTTCCAGTTGCTTCATATAAATTTATTTTTCAAGGTCTCCGTGAAGAAAAGCCGTCTTGACATCCATTTGCTCAACCTCAAGATCAAGGCTAGCCGCAATACCAAGGACCAATTGAATCGATCCTATCTTCACAACCGGAGAAAAAATCTCGTCAAAATCAATGCCCTTCTTTTGACTAAATCCTTTCACTACGAGTCTAGCTTTGTATCGGGGCAATGAGGTATGCTCCTCCGACTTCACCCGATACACCCATTTGTTTCTCAAAGCCCTCTTGCCTTTCGGAAACTTCACCAACTCATAAGTGTTATTCTCATGCAAGAAACTCATCTCGTCTTGCATGGCATCCATCCATTCCTTCTTCTTTTCATCCTCCATGGCCTCCGCAAAATATTCGGGCTCTCCCTCGTCGGTGAGTAAAACGTACTCATCGGCCGAATAACGAGAGGAGGGATGACGGTCCCTTGTCGACTGCCTATGTGGAACAAAAGATGGCATGTTCGTCACAGGTAGCTCGAGATGAGCTCCATCGGTGTCATCTTGTCTCAACTCATCGTTCTCACCGTCATCATGTTGTTCATTATTTTGGACGTCATCTCCAACAGGTGTCTCAACATTTTGTGGAGGAACGGGGTCCAAATCAATAAGAGCATAGTCGTGTTGCAGAGCCTTCTCTCCATTCTCAACATTCTTCATTGTTTGATCTTCAACGAAAACAACATCTCTTGACCGAACAAGCCTCTTTGTAACCGGGTTATATAATCTATACCCGAACTCATCAAGCCCGTAGCCAATAAAAATACACGGCTTCATCTTGGAATCAAGCTTTGATCTCTCATTATTCGGAATGTGAACAAAGGCTTTACATCCGAAGACCCTCAAGTGGCGGTACGAGATCTCTTTACCGCTCCACACCTTATCCGGCACATCAAACTCCAAAGAAACACACGGCTTCAAATTGATAACATGAACCGCCGTGTTCAAAGTTTCTCCCCAAAACGACTTTGGCAATCCGGCATGTGAGAGCAAACAACGAGCTCTCTCGACCAAAGTCCGGTTCATTCTCTACGCCAAGCCATTGAGTTGTGGAGTCTTCGGGGGCATCTTTTGATGTCGGATCCCTTGTTCTCGGCAATATTCATCAAAGGGTCCGGTGTACTCTCCACCATTGTCCGTCCGGATACACTTTAGCTTCTTCCCGGTCTCTCTTTCCACCGAGGCATGAAATTGCTTGAAAGTGTCTAACACTTGATCTTTGGTCTTCAAGGTGTATGCCCACACCTTCCTAGAGTGATCGTCGATGAATGTGACAATATCGGCAACCACCGAGCGTCCTAGTCTTCATAGGACCACAAACATCAGAATGAACAAGATCAAGAACATTTTCCTTCCGTGAAGGAGTATGACTCTTAAAGGTAACTCTTCGTTGTTTCCCGGCAAGACAATGAGAGCATCTTTTAAGGTGTACCTTGTGAACCCCGGACAATGCCTCCTTCTTCGACAATATCGCCATTCCTTTTTCACTCATATGACCGAGCCTCTTATGCCATAGCTCGGCCATGTCATTATTGTCGATTGTGTTCACGAAATTAGTCGTGACCTTCGGAAGTGTCACATACAATTTTCCTTCCTTTTGTCCTCTCCCGATAATCAAGGAACCTCTAGTGAGTTTCCACAACCCCTTGCCAAAACTACTATGATAACCGTCATCATCGAGTAAACCAACGGACATTAGATTAAGCCTTATGTCCGTAACATGTTTTACATTCCATAAAACAAGTTCCATTTCGGTGTCGAATCTCAAATGCACATCTCCCACTCCAACAATCTTGGATAACCCATCGTTACCCATCTTGACTATACCAAAGTCGCCCGGAGTATAAGAGGAATAAAAATCTCTACGTGATGTAACATGACACGTAACACCACTATCGACCACCCAACTCGAATCATCTCTCGCAAGATTGACCATGTCATAATCACAACAAACAAAGAATTCTTCGGTAGTAGTATTAACTTCGGCTTTATCATTACTACTGCTTTCCTTCTTTTGTGAATTTTCTCGGCCTTGGCGATTCTCTTTCTTCAATTGTCGGCAAAATTTCTTAGTATGCCCTTTCTTACCACAGTGGTAACATTCGATGTTGGCATACTTTCCCCGGGAACTACTCCTTTGTGGCCCTCTATTACTCGGACCTCTACTTTGACCTCTCACCCGTCTTTCGGTAACTAGAACATCCGACTGTGAAGAAGATCCTTGTGCTTTTCTTCGGACCTCCTCATTCAACATGTTCCCTTTGGCTAATTCCATCGAAATGACCCCATCGGGGGCGGAGTTAGACAACGACGTTCGAAATGTCTCCCATGTATCTCGCAATGTGCCTAACAACTACAAAGCTTGCACCTCCTCTTCGAATTTAATTCCCATTCCGACAAGTTGATTAATTATGCCTTGGAAGGTATTTAAATGATCCGATAGAGGAGTCCCGTCTCGAAACTTCAAATTCATCATTTGTTTAATGATGAATAACTTATTATTCCCCGTCTTCCGAGCATACAATTGCTCGAGCTTGTGCCATAACTCTCGAGCATCCTTCGCTCCACTAATATGGTTCAAAACGTTGTCATCCACCCATTGTCGAATATATCCGCAAACTTGGCGATGCCAAATAGTCCACTCCGCGTCGGACTTCCCTTTCGGTTTATCTTTGCTAAAAACCGGCATATAATAATCCTTCACGTATAGAAGGTCTTCCATCTTCCCCTTCCATACGTGGTAGTTTGAAGCGTTCAAGTTAACCATTCTACTCGTGTTGGCTTCCATCTTACAATTGAGATACTTAACAACCACGAAACAACAAATGCCGTGGCTCCGATACCACTTTGTTGGGAAAAATACCGACAAACGTCACGTCACAACGAATAAAGCGGAACCTCGTTTGACAAATTTCCACTCTTCAATCGTAACTTTGTGGTTACCGACGAGTAGAGCAACAATTACAACTCGATAAAATAATACAAATGATATTCGAAAGCGATAAATAATGAGACACAATTTTAGCGTGGAAAACCCCTCAAGACGAGAGTAAAAACCACGGGACCGAAGCCACTTAAATCCACTATCACCAATACACAAAAATACACAATCGTCCCTAATACAAACTAGGGGTATACACCAATCGTCAAATACTTGGTAATAAATGTTCTTCAAGTATTTGGAATCAACAACAACAACAAGATCGAGAAAGAAAACAAACGTAAATGGCTTACACAAAAAGCTAACGAAATACCCGTACTTCCGGACTCAAAATCTCGATCTACACCGGTGAAAAGATTTGCCCAATAGCTACCAAGCTCTTGTCAAAAGATCACGACGATCCGACCGATAAATCTCCGGGAAAATGAAGAAATGTATATCTCTCTCTTGTTTCTCTCTCTATCTCTCTCTCTCTTGTTCTTCAAAGTGTGAAAGATGATAATTGTGAAGTCCCGATCCAAAAATCTGCATAAAAGGTACCCATTTGCTGGTTTGACCCGTGTGCCGCAGCCCGGCCCAAGTGTGCCGCGGCACACAGCGCAAAATTGCGCCCAGGACTCGGGAGGGGGCCGCGGCCCGGCCGGGGTCGCGGCCCAGAGTACAGACGCTCCAGGCAAAATGACGGGGGCCGCGGCTCGGCAGGGATGTGCTGCGGCCCCAAGTGATCGGCAGCGCTCGGCAGGAAGGGGCTCGGCAGTGGCCGGCAGGGGTGTGCTCGGCAGGGGCCGCGACCCAGCCGGCAGGGGCCGCGGCCCAGAGTACAGTCTCGGCTGATGCTGAGTGATTTCGGCGGGGGCCGCGGCTCGGCAGCTGTGTGCCGCGGCCCAGCAGTGCTGGTGAGGAAAAACGTCTTTACAAGTGAATTGCCACGGCCCGGAGGGTTTGTGCCGTGGCCCGGAGTCCGGTCGATTCCGAAATTGCCTATATTTTGGAAATTAATCCTACACGTATGAATAAAAACGACGATGATTCGATAAATTCCGGCTACTGGAGCATAATGAGAGAAAATAACTTTTTTTTGGAAAATATAAAAAATTATGAAGTTAAGAAGTTTTATTCCCATCTCACATAAATTATTACTTGTCATGCATGGACTTTGACTACGTACCATGTCAGTGGCATACAAATATGCATGAAAGTGATCAAAAATAATGTTTGGTTTGGTTTACAAGAAAATGGGTGGAGAACTAATGAGATTTTAGTCTTCTTGCAGGTCCATTCTCAAAAACAGCAGTTAATTTCAATGCTGGATGCAAGACCCCGATGGCTAACATTGTGCAGTCGATGTGTATGCTGTTGGTCCTCCTTGTGTTGGCCCCTCTGTTCAGCTATACCCCTCAGGTCGCACTCTCGGCCATTATCATCTCAGCAATGCTCGGCCTGGTCAAGTATAAGAAGGCCTATCACTTCTTCAAGACTGACAAGTTTGATTTTCTTATTTGTATGTCTGCATTCTTCGGTGTTTCCTTCATAAGCATGGACATGGGACTCATGATATCGGTAGGACTAGCGTTGATCAGGGCATTGTTGTACACGGCAAGGCCTCCAATCTGCAAGCTTGGGAACATACCCAACTCTAACTTGTATCGTGATTTGGAGCAGTACTCTGGCGCTACTGGGGTTCCAGGGTTTTTAATACTCAAGCTTGGTTCTCCGATTTTTTTTTCGAATTCCACTTACATCAACGAAAGGTTCTGTATCATTTTCATTTTAATAAATAAAGTTAATTAATATTAATAGACCACAGTGGGCAATGTCCCTATTTAATATTCATAGAGAGGTAGTCAATCTATTTTTGAAAACACGGGGCCGGGGTAATCAATCTATTTAATTTACACCTGGGGTAAATAGCTCATTTTGTGAAATATTAGGGGCTAATCGGCCATTAACCCCTATATATAGTTTTCCATTGATTGATTAATCAATTAGGTTTAATTGTTATATATTCTTATGGTTACATAATCTTTAGAAAAAAAAATTATGAACAGGATCTTGAGATGGGTCCGAGATGAGCAAGCGAAGCCTGCACAAGTAAATGACATTGAATACGTATTACTCGAGTTGGGAGGTTAGACTTCTTTCTTGTGTATATGACTTTGAAGCCATTTAAAGATTATATATCTGTGCCGATAAATATGTATACATGCATCTTTAATTATTTGGTTCGGAGATATATATGATCAGTTCTCAAGTTTACTGCTGAAATATGGAAAGATCGGTATATTCAGTGTGCTTAATTAAACAACGTCGTGGTTGCTGAATAAAAACAAAATATGCGTATATGATCATCATATTCTCATGATCCAGGTGTGACAGCCATCGATAATACAGGAGTGGAATCTTTGTTCGAAGTTAGAAGAAACCTGGAAAGTATGAGAATCAAGGTATATCAAATCATGATCCTTATGTGATAAATGTGAGCGATTTATAAACACTAGCTAGGTTGGGGAGATAAACGAATGTGTTGATGTTATAATTGTTTGTTTAACAAAATAAAATTGAAGAAATTAAATTAAAAAACCTTAAAAAAATTAAAAGATAAAAATAAATTAATCTTAAAATAAAAAAAAATATACAATTTATACCTTAAATACTTAAATGTGAACCCTATTATAAATAAAAATCTATACAGTTGAACTACAAACATACAAGTCACAGATTATTCTGCTTTCTCACCTAATGATCTATTTTCATAACATCCTACCTATCTTATCTTATCTATCTATCTATCTATCTATCTATCTATCTATCTGTAATATATATATATAGTTCAAATGAGAATCAGTTCTTAAAAAGAAAACGTGAGTCCGTGCATATTTCCTACAGATTTACTAAAAACATAATTTATTGTAATGCATGTTTATCTTTTCTCCAAATGCATAGTGAAACGCACGTGTACAGTGAATTCGAAAAAATGAATATGCATTACAACATACTATATATACAGTGAATCCGTACTAAATCGTACTGGACTCACGTTTCCATTTGAATGGCGGGTTACTATTTGAACCAATACCTATATATATAATAAAGGCTGGCTAACTTTATATATATGTTGCAGATGGTTTTGATAAATCCCAGGATTGATGTCATGGATAAGTTGATTCTTACAAAATTCATTGAGAAGATTGGCAAGGATGCTGTATTCTTATCAACTGAGGATGCAATTGATGCTTGCAGATTTTCACTTCAACGTTCAGATCAGCAAGGAAGTGAAGAGGGGCTGTATGGATCTTCAAGATTCTAATGCTAAGTTCATGCACGTCCTTCGACCCAGTGGTGGATCTAGAGAATAAAATGATGGGATACCTTTAATTAACACAACATAAAATATATATATTAAAAGTTAAATAAGAAAGCTCAATATCATTAGAAATAATAAATAAGTTATATTCTATTATTATTCTCAACGAGTACTAATCTTTTGGAAGCATAGTTCATTACATCTTCATTTGTAACATAGCCATGCCTCCGTTTTCTATGGTAACAATTATACAACCATTCAAAAAATCCTCTAAAATTCGATTGCGCAAATCTGACCTCACGAGCTTCAGTGTAGAAAAACATCCCTCAATTGTTGTGGTACCTTGAAAACAGCAAAACCAATTTTAGCTTCAATATTCGATACACCAAAGGAAACTTAAGATGCTTCCTTAGATATCATTTGGATATAACTAAGACAACCTCAATAACTTAGAAGGGTTAAAGTCACAAAACGAGTCATGTGGATTCAAAAATGCCACACAAGTAAGCTATTCATAGCTTAGCTCACTAATTTCTCTACAAACTCTTTTTATATATCCACAACAGTGTTGAGACAATCAAACTCATAAGAATACTTATTTGTGATATTGGTCTTTCATCTTCAGTTTTTTGGATTGACATAATCTTTCTCCATATATAATATTTCAGTATCATGTTTTTCAAAAAACGAAGAGATCTTCATCAAAAGTGAAAAAACTTGTAAACTCTAGAAATTTGTAGTTGTCACTGTTGGGATTCGGTGCCAAACGAAGGCCCAGCGGAAGCGGTAAAACGAAAATTAATTCGATCCGAATCTGTATGAGAATCGATCGAGCTACGTATATACGAATATTAAAACGAAAACACGAGAGATATAGAAACCTACCCTTGTAGTCCGTTGATTAAATTGATTCCTCCTCTTGAGCTATTCCCCAATTTTTAGTTGTATATCCTTACGATCCAAAACACTCCAAACACTTGAATGATCCAACGTCGAAAATACAACGCCTCTACTTGCCACGCGCCGGAGAAACGAACGGGATGACGATCACCTTGCTATACTCCAAGGATACGGCTAGAGCTAAGTGATGAAGCTATTGAATTTGATGAATATACACTAAGTATGTTTATCAAGTTTTCTCTCTTTGATTTCTTTATTTTTTTTCTCCAAGAATTATCAAGAACAAGGTGAAGAACAAGAGAAAGACTTAAGAAAAATATTTTCTCTCTCACTATCTCTCACTTACGGTTGGAATGGCAACGGTGTCAAGTGAGAGTTAGTCTTCTCACTTTTATTCTTCAACGAAATCACCTACCCTCAAGATATTCAACATAACTTGTCCCCTAGATGCCTTATGTATCCCACAAATTAAGGTGGAGACAAAGGGGAGGAAATAGGCGGTCATCTAGAAGGAATAGAACGAGTCGAGCTTGTTTCGGACTCCCGTGAGTCTAAACAGATAAACTACGATTCCATTCCGATGTATTTATATCAATTAATTAATCCAATTAATTAATCATATCAAATACAAAATAACATAATTAATTTCTCCAAGAAATAATTATATTTATGAACTAAATTAATCACCCAGTAATTTATTTAATTCATCAGGCCATAAATTAATTTATTTAATAAATCAATTTAGACATCCAATATCCCAAATTACATATCCAATATCTAATATTTATAATGAGAGATTAAGCTCGATTCATTCCGTCGTCAATCCTATTGCGCGACTCGGTAGGTCCGTCTCAGTCAGCAATGGGAGGAACCAAAGAGTAGTAGCACCACCTAGCCAGCCTGGCGGCCTACACTGTACCCCAACTGAGAACGAATGATTGGGATCATTCAAGAACCATTATGTCGTGAATACCAGTAAACGTATAAACCCTTCTTTCAGATATCCCGATCAAGATATAGGGTCACGGTCAATCAAACCCTATCTGTACTTGACTCTATGCATGCGTTAATGCAAATTGAGATCATCGAGCTCTCGTGTATCAAATACAACTAGCTCCAATGCTTTGGCCAAAGACTTATGATCTCATCTGCCAATAACAGCATAGGACATATAACCCGATCACTAACGGGAGAAAGAATTCTATCTTGGTATTCAGTAGGACCTGCTACTTGCCCATCAAGATGCACGTCGAGGTTGACCCCCACCTCCTGGTTTACAGGGTCGAACTACTCTAATGAAAATCTTGACATCACAAGCACATCCCTACTAAATCTTCAAGTCGAAGGTTCACGAATACCTATCACAACCTTTCGATTCCATCATTGACTGTACCAGAGTGAAATCCGTGTGACGAATCGAGGGTGAGTCGGTTCGAGTATACTAATCCAATTAGCATACCTATAACGTGTGCTCCCACTGACCATTAGTGTTCAACATGCACTCTCCTTGTCAAAGAACGCGCCATACAAGTCTTCACATAAACTTAATGCCCAGTCAAGTTTCATCGACTTGCGAACGATTAAGTATTTGAGCTATAAACCTTTCCAGTACCGACCCCCTTATCCAATAAGGAGTGGAACGTTTTGCTCTCAAATACACGGACTAGTTTCTATATGTATATTTACGAGTTAGGAATGCCAGTAACTACCAGTAAATAAAGAAACATTCATTGCCTTATATAAATGATTTACATGCCCTCACTCAACATCCTCTGAGTGACATTCGAGGGCATACTCCTAAAAATCTCCCACTTGCACTTAATGCCACACACTATGGTATCTAATACACATGTTCTCCAGATGAAGCTCTATGCTAATCTGAGAAAGTGGCTTGGTCAGTGGATCAGCAAAGTTGTCGGCTGAGTCTACTCTATGCAGCACAATGTATCCCTTGCGAACAAATTCTCTTACAAGATGATACTTCCTCTCAATGTGTTTGGTACTATTGTGAAACCTCGGCTCCTTGGACTGTGCTACAGCTCCGTCGTTGTCGCAGTACAGCGGAACAGGAAGCTCAGCACATGGTATCACTTGAAGTTCTCCCAGAAACTTCTTAATCCAGAACCCTTCCTTGGAAGCCTCCGAGGCTGCTTGATACTCAGCCTGACAAGTGGAATCAGCAGTCGCGCTTTGCTTGGCTCTACACCAAGATACTGCTCCTCCATTAAGAGTAAATATGTATCCAGAAGTAGACACAGAATCGTCTTTATGTCCTTGGAAGTCCAATACAGTGAATCCCATCACATTCAGTTCTCCACCGCCATATATAAGAACTAGATCTATAGTCCTTCTAAAGTACTTGAGAACGTTATTTATGGCGGTCTAATGTTCCTGAACTGGGTTAGCCCGAAACCTACTTACCACGCTCCCAGCATGCGCAATGCTAGGGCTCGTACACAATAAAGTATATATAAGGCTACCCAAATTCCGAAGCATATGGTATATTACTCATTTCCTTTCGTTGTTCCTCACCAAGAGTACACATCTTCGAGGAGAGTTTTATTCCATGTCGCATCGGTAGGAACCCTCTTTTAGAGTAATCCATCTTAAATTGCTTTAAGATTTTATCTATATAGAGGGCTTGGGAAAAACTTATCATTCTCTTCGATCTATCCCAGTAGAGTCGAATCACAAGAATATAGGTTTCTTCTCCCAAGTCTTTTATGGAGAAATTACTCGAAAGCCAAGCTTTCATAGAACTGAGCATTCCCACATCATTTCCTATCAGTAGAATGTCTTATACATATAGTACTAAGAATGTGATCTTGCTTCCACTAACCCTCTTGTATACACAAGGTTCCTCTTCATTCTGCACGAAGTCAAACTCTTTGACTGTCTCGTCAAAACGAAGGTTCCAACTACATGAAGGCTGCTACAGTCCATTTCATGGAGTCTACATCCACCATTGCTAGGTCATTGGTCATGGGTCGGTCTCTTGTTTATCACCTGGAACCTCGTGGAAACCCAGTTCCTCCAAGTGTATAAAACTATACCTCTTAGATAATTGAGACACCCTACTAGACCTACGAGGTGGTTGTACTTGTGTTACAGAAGGTTCGGTTCCAATTTCTTGCACAGGTGTCTCCTGAGGAGTTTCATTGTATTCTTCCAAAGAAATATTTCTACCTGCTCCGCCTTTCTGAATGAACTCATCTTCCAGGAAGTGTGCATGCAAAGCAACAACGATCTTTCGATCTTTGGGCATGTAGAATAGATAACCCATCGCCTCAGATGGGAATCTAATGAAACGTCTCCTCACGGACCTCGCTTCCATTTTGTCCACCTTAGTCTTCTTGAGATAGGCGGGACATCCCCAAATCCTAATGTGATTAGGACTTGGTTTCCTGCCCTCCCACATCTCATGTGGAGTTTTTTAGGAATGGATTTGGAAGGACATCTTTGTAATATCCAAGATTTTTATTCTGATTAATTCGAATTTTTCGTTTTTAGACCAGAAATTTCTCGGTTTTCGAGCGTTGGTATTATATTTCTCGACAATCGATTTTGTGTTTATGGCCATATGTGGTGATTTGTTGTATATTATTTTCATTTCGGATCGATTTTGTTGTCCGCGAGCATTTCATCGTGTTCGTTCCGTGCATTTTTAGGAATCGAGTCGTCAGGGCACTGCAGCTGGGCACTAGCCAGATGGTTGTGGGTGTAATACCCAGTTGTAATTCAGTCATTATCATTCAGTGTTTATCATTCAGTTATTATCACTCAGTAATTTTCACTCATTAATGATCAATTGTCACTCATATTCAATCATTGTATTCATCGTTCAGAGTAATTGTATCGTGTATCAATCGTCATTCATCATCAATCTAATTGGAGAATCGTGCGGTGTTTACCATCGTTGTCATTTCTTAGTGTGCTATTTGTGAGGAGTAGCGCACGCTACGTACTCTTTTTAGCGTGCGCTAATTGAGTACGGGTAGCGCACGCTACCTCTCAGCACTAGCGCACGCTAGTATGTTTCAAGCAGGCAGTCCAGAAGGCACTGGACTGCAGTTAGGTTATAAGTAGCGCACGCTACAAATGGTAAGTAGCGCGCGCCAGTAGGCTGGAGTAGCGCACGCTATGCAGCCGGTATAGCGCGCGCTAAGGTCGGATCAGGTTGAGTCCAGTGGCTACTGGACTGCATTGGATTAATTCATAGCGCACGTTATGAGTGGTTTTTAGCGTACGCAATCGATATTGTAGCGCACGCTAAATATTGATTGTAGCGCATGCTACCGCGATCAGATCAGAGGACAGAAGGTTCTGGACTCCAGTACTGGGCATCAGATAATTTGTTAGCGCACGCTAACATTTTGGGGTTAGCGCACGCTAAGTGTTCAGCTGTAGCGCACGCTACAAGAAGGTACATAGCGCGCGCTACCATTGTCGGACAGTGAGTACAGGACTTACCAAAACACCCATTAGCGCACGCTAAGAACTGGGGCTAGCACGTGCTAAACTGGAATCACTATAAATTGTACAGTTAGCCCAGATTTCGGCATTTGTCATTTCTTCACATTCTCTCATCGGTTCCGGACGATTTGGAGCGATTTGGAGAGTATTCTTCGAGGTGTAATCATCAATCATCATATTCAAGTCTTTGAGTTGGATTAATCATCACTTCATCATCTCCAAAACATCATATTGGATCTAGAATTTCGGATTTTTGGGTTTTTCCTTCCGATTTCTTCGTGTAAGCTTGGATTGTTGTTGGAATATGTTAGATATGGATTATCTACCTTGGATAAATATATTCCTACGGATTTAATGGCTATTTTGGGGATTTATTTCAAGAACCCTTGGGGTTGACTTCGGTTAATTTGAGGATTTCCGATTGATGTTGTTGTAATCTTGAATTGTGGATTCCTATTGGATTATTGATGCCATTGATATTGTTTTGCTGGTTTGCATCAATCATTTGAAGTTGGTTTCGATAATTTGGGTTTGGTTGTAACCAACGAGAAGGATATTTTTCAACGTATTCATTAGAGTGCATCTATGAGTTTGGATATTGTTGTATCGACGTTTGAGTTGGTTATAATCGTGTTTGATGCGTGTATTGATCGAATTATTGGTAATTGTGTTATTCAAGGTTTTTCGAGCGACCGAAATTTCATTTAGGACGTTGTTCGTGGACGGACATTCTTCATCGGTGTTGTGTACGTTAATTCTTACTCAGTTAAAAGGATATTCATTCCTTTCGTTGTTGTTCATTCATAATCATAATTCATTCATAAGGTACTAACCGTTTTAAAACTTGTAATTGTCACTTAATTACTTCATTCATGAGGAACGACGGTTCCAATCATTTCATTGAGCTGTCATTAATTTCACCATCATTTCATCTTGGTGAGTCATTATTCATTTTCGATGTCACTTTTGTTTTATCGTGGCATTCCGGGTCATACTGGCGTGCCGGTTGGTATGTGTAGAAGTTTCATGTCGGGCACATTTAAGTCGTGTGTTGGTTGTTGGCCTCACATTGGACTGTGCACACGAGTCGATTGCTTCGTGAGACTGATTAAGTACAAGACCACACGTGTATTCGATCGATACTCGTTGGTGGCTTGTGCACGGACACATTTCCATCCCGGACGTAGTGTGGCGCCATTCCTTGAGCCGTACTGTTAGTTGATTCATATAACATGTTTGATTGCATATGTTTCGACAGGATTGTGTGTATTCAACTCTTGAGGATTGTTGTTCTGTGTAAGTGACCCCATTGGGGGATATTGTTTTTCAGGTCATGGCAAGGCAAAAGCACGGGGAGAGCACGTTGACGGCGAGGAGTCCCAATGATACTAGTAGGGGCCCCCAGTCTTTTCAGTCATTTATGTTTCCTTCATTTTATTCCGCTGCAGACATCCCGTTTGAATACTCATTTTACTAAGTGTTGTATATTCTATCTCCATATAAAATATACATGTATTCTGTAATATCTTGGGTGTGTTGTATGAAACTCCTCATTGGAGTAATTAATGTTGTAATGTAGTTCGGTACTACATTTGGGTGTGTAATTCATTCATTTTCACTCGCCTGGTGGGTCCCAATCGGGGGTCCACGGCACTGTAATATCTGTTTAGTTTGGGGTGTTATAGAGTTGGTATCGGAGCGTGGTTTTGAATACTACCTTCCGAGTTATGTCTCATTTGAAATCATCGTTCATCAGACTAGTATCATTGGACTTTCGCGTCACGTGTGACCTGTGCAAGAGCCGAGCCCCTCAGACCAAAGAACAGTAAGATTTCCTCATCTATCATTTTCATTTGTGATCAAGTCGATCATGTGAATTCATTAATCACTCAGTTCATTTCATTGTTCAGTTTTTGATCTTGAAGATCATGTCATTAATCTTGTTAACTTGTTCAAGATATTCATTTCAAGAATTTAATCACACAATCACATCATTTCAGTTGATCATTCATGTAATCATTATATTTGAGCACGTATGCTCATTTTCATCATTTCATAATATAATCAAAATGTGATATTCATGCGAGATATATAATCATCATATGACTTTCCACTTCAGTATGGAAAGGGATGGCAGAGGACGCGGGGGAAGAGGCCGTGGTGCAGGCTAGAACCCGAGAGCTCGTGTGAATACACGCGCGAGTGCTAGGAATAATGCTAACTCATCGAGCAGTGACGCTGCCACTCATTCACCTGGGCGTAATCATTCACTATCAGGGAGTCGTACCCGGGACACAGCTCAGTCAGAGGGTGTTCGGGTTGACCCACTCGCTTTTATGCAGGGCATGATGGCCCAAATGAATCAGATGGCACAACTAATGGAGACGATGCATAACTCCACTACTCAAATCAACAGGCTCCTCCGCAGCCACCTCAGAGGCAAGAGAGAGGTGTAAGCAGTATCATTGGCGATATCTCTCGCCAGCGACCACCTCCCTTCGAGGGCTCATCTGAGCCGGCGGATATTGTTCATTGGCTTGAGCATTTCGAGAAGTTATTTGCTATGGTGGATTGCCTGAAGGGCATAAAGTTTCAGTTGCGGCCTACTATCTTGGTAAGAGCGCTCATTCATGGTGGTTATCGTTGAAGCCCACCGAAGGATCATGTACTTGGGATCAGTTCAAAACTCTCATGATGGAGAGGTATTATCCGGCCCCACTCAGGGAGGCCAAGT
Organism: Orobanche coerulescens; assembly: GCA_033398695.1. Lineage (NCBI taxonomy): Eukaryota > Viridiplantae > Streptophyta > Magnoliopsida > Lamiales > Orobanchaceae > Orobanche > Orobanche coerulescens. The sequence continues at coordinate 69,877,590 of CM065810.1, forward strand.
TGTCGGAATTACTCACTCCCGACCTTTCAGCGGATGATGATGTTCTCGCCATCGCCGAAAAATTTCAGGAACTTCTTCCGTTCGCCTCATCTATCATTCACTCTGAGGCAGACAAGATTAAGTATTTCAGCAAGAGGCTGAAACCTCGTATGCGGCTACAGTTTCTTAATCATAATTGCACCACTCTGGCCGAATTCATCGATAAAGCTCTTACTTACGAGCTTACTGCTAAGGAAATTTCTAAGCAACAACCTTCATCTGCTGGCAAGAAGTCTAAGAATCGTAATCAGTCCGACGGCAGTCAGGCCACTTTCAAGAAACCACGTGCGGGCTCTACCTTTTCTGAGCGACCTCCTATGGTTCCTAAACCCGCGGAATCTCAGTCACGAGCGGCCAGTTCGGCCATCACATGTTTCAACTGTGAGGAACAGGGTCATTTCAGCACCAAATGTCCGAAACAGACTGCCACGTGCCACAACTGTGGGATTGCTGGGCATAGGGCCTGTTTTTGCCGAAGGGACTCTAAACATACTCCGGCGTCATCTCAGGCCCCAGGACATTCAGCGGTGCAGAATCAGGCCACTCAGTCAGCGTCGTTTAAGACGACAGGAGCTAAAGGCGGAGCCAAGAGCTATCAGACGGGAGCATCCGGTTCGGGGGCCGGCAAGCCCCGAATTTATGAGATGAAGAAGACCGACGATCCAGAGGCCCGGATGATCTCAGGTACACTCAATATTTTATCTCAACCTGTGTGTACCCTTTTTGATACTGGTGCATCGCATTCATTCATTTCCGAGTCATGTTTGAGTAGACTACGTCTGGGTGGTGCTATTAGTTGTGAGCCTTATGTCATTGGTCTACCTGACGGTAGAAGAATTATCGGAAATCGCGAGATTCAGAATTGTCCTATTCAGCTTCATGGCCGTGTATGGCTAGCATACCTAATCGTGGTAGATTTACCGAGAGACGACGTCATTCTGGGTATTGACTGGATGGATCGTCACGATGCCATCATTAGTGTCTGGGGTTAAATGTGTTTTTCAGGGAGGTAATCCCGGCTGTTCGGGTAAAGTCATTAACTTGATGAAAGCAATGAAATTACTCCGTCAGGGGTGTGTTGGTTATTGGTGCTATATGACCAAAACCGAGAAATCATCAATAATGTTGACGGATATTCCGGTAGTGAGGGAATATGCCGATGTTTTTCCAGACGAGTTACCTGGTTTGCCTCCACAGAGAGATGTGGAATTCACGATCGAGTTGGAGCCCGGTACGTCCCCGATATCGAAGACACCGTACCGGATGGCCCCGATCGAAATGCAGGAATTAAAGAACCAACTTGAGGAGTTGTTCGAGAAAGGTTATATCCGACCGAGTGCATCCCCGTGGGGAGCACCAGTGTTGTTTGTCAAGAAGAAGGATGGTTCGTTCCGCTTGTGTATTGATTATCGGGAATTGAACCGGGTGACGATCAAGAATAAGTATCCCTTACCCCGTATCGATGATCTTTTGGATCAACTTCAGGGAGATTCAGTATTTTCCAAGATCGACTTAAGATCTGGATATCACCAGTTGCGGATTCGAGAGTCGGATATCGCGAGGACGGCGTTTTGAACACGCTATGGTCATTATGAGTTTGTGGTTATGCCGTTTGGGTTGACTAATGCACCTGCGGTATTCATGGATTTAATGAATCGGGTTTTCATCGACTATTTGGATCAGTTCGTGGTTGTCTTCATTGATGACATTTTGATTTATTCTCGTGACCGGGAGGAACACGAGTTTCACCTTCATCTAGTGCTCGACGTGTTGAGATGAGAGCAACTTTTTGGAAAGTTTTCCAAATGTGAGTTCTGGATGTCCGAAGTGACGTTTCTCGGACATGTAATTTCATCAAATGGAGTTCGTTTCGACCCTCAAAAGACGGAGGCTATTCGAGATTGGCTACCTCCGAAGAATGTTAAGGAGATCCGAAGCTTTCTCGGATTAGCCGGTTATTATCGGCGATTTGTGGAGGGATTTTCTAAAATCGCCCAACCCATGAAGAACCTTTTACGGAAGGATAAGAAATACACGTGGTCCGACGCGTGTCAACAGAGTTTTGAGGAACTCAAGAGCCAGTTAATTTCAGCACCTGTCCTTTCTTTACCGCAAGGAACGGAAGGATTTGTGGTCTACAGTGATGTGTTCGGACAGGGTCTCGGGATGTGTACTCATGCAGAACGGGAAAGTCATTGCTTATGCTTCACGGCAATTGAGACCTTATGAGGTTAATTATCCAACCCACGACCTGGAGTTAGCAGCCGTGGTATTTGCATTGAATATTTGGCGTCATTACCTTTATGGCGTTACGTGTCAGATATTCACTGATCATAAGAGTTTAAAGTACATATTTACTCAGAGGGAGTTAAATAGGCGACAGAGACGGTGGTTGGAGCTAATCAAAGATTATGATATCGGGATCCTTTACCACCCGGGCAAGTCGAACGTTGTCGCCAACGCCTTGAGTCGTAAGTCCGTTCAGGAGCAGATGCTTGCTCGATTAACAGTTCAGAAGGAACTTCAGTAGGAATTTCTGAGACCCGAGATCGATGTCTGGTTACAGCGAGTACAAGGGCAACTTTGTACGTTGGAGATTTCATCGCCACTTGAGGAGGCGATCAGGGAAAATCAGGGTTCGGACCCATTTTTGTTATGCATTCAGGAGGATGTGACTCAGGGGAAAGCCCCCGGGTTTGTGGTCCACGAGGATGGACTTTTACGTTTTAAGAATCGGTTGTGCGTACCGACGAATGATGAGTTGAAAAACTCAATTTTGAGAGAAGCTCATGCTACCCCTTATTCCGTTCATCCGGGGTCTAGCAAGTTGTATAAAGACTTGAAACAAAATTACTGATGGAGTAATATGAAGCGAGAAGTCACGGAATTTGTTTCGAGATGCTTAACCTGTCAACAAGTCAAGATTGAACATCAGCGACCGGCGGGTATGCTGAAACTGTTCCCTATTCCAGAATGGAAGTGAGAAGATATTTCTATGGATTTCATCACGAGTTTGCCGATGAGTCGTCGTGGTATGAACACAATCTGGGTAATTGTATCGCTTAACTAAATCAGCTCATTTCCTTAAGATTAAGGATACGTGGGGTCCCGAGAGACTCGCTCAGTTATTTATCAAGGAGATAGTGAGATTGCACGGTACTCCTAAAAGTATCGTTTCTGATCGTGACGGACGATTCGTTCCCATTTTTGGAAATCAGTTCATCGTGCTATGGGAACTCAGCTTATTCTCAGTACAACTTTTCATCCTCAGTCCGACGGACAATCAGAGAGGACTATTCAGAATTTGGAGGACATGTTGAGGGCATATGTCCTCGATTGGAAAGATGATTGGGAAGCCCAACTACCGTTGATCGAGTTCACGTACAATAATAGTTGGCATTCTTCGATTAAGATGGCACCTTACGAGGCCTTGTACGGTCGTCGTTGTCGATCTCCTTTGTGTTGGGATGACTTATCAGAATCAATCGGCACCGAGCCCGATATGCTTATAGCCGCCCGTGAGAAGGTAACTTTGATCATGAGTCGTTTGTTGACCGCTCAGAGTCGACAGAAATCATATGCAGATAATCGTCGTCGACCATTAGAGTTCGAGACGGGTGACCATGTTTTGGTCAAGGTATCTCCGAGTCGTGGTATCTTCCGTTTTGGGAAGAGGGGAAAGTTGAGTCCGAGATTCATTGGACCGTTTGAGATTTTGGATCGAGTAGGCGAGCTAGCTTATCGATTGGCCTTACCTATGGCGTTGAGCCGAATTCATAATGTGTTTCACGTCTCTTAGTTGCGGAAGTATGTTGCCGACCCGAGTCACATACTTCAGTTCGATGAAATCGAGATCGCCGATGATCATTCATACGAGGAGCGTCCTATACGAGTTTTAGAGTGGCGAATCAAACAGTTGAGGAACAAGACGATTCCTTTGGTTAAAATTCAGTGGTCTAGACACGGAGTCGAAGAGGCTACATGGGAAACCGAGGATAGTATGCGGGAGAGTTATCCCGAGTTGTTTGACCCTTAGTTTCGGGGACGAAACTCTTAAGGGGGGTGTATGTAATACCCAGTTGTAATTCAGTCATTATCATTCAGTGTTTATCATTCAGTAATTATCACTCAGTAATTTTCACTCATTAATGATCAATTGTCACTCATATTCAATCATTGTATTCATCGTTCAGAGTAATTGTATCGTGTATCAATCGTCATTCATCATCAATCTAATTAGAGAATCGTGCGGTGTTTACCATCGTTGTCATTTCTTAGTGTGCTATCTGTGAGGAGTAGCGCACGCTACGTACTCTCTTTAGCGTGCGCTAATTGAGTACGGGTAGCGCACGCTACCTCTCAGCACTAGCGCACGCTAGTATGTTTCAGCGTGCGATCCGTAAGGCACCGACCGCTTGGTTATAAGTAGCGCACGCTACAAATGGTAAGTAGCGCGCCGCAGGGGCCGGAGTAGCGCACGCTATGCAGCCGGTATAGCGCGCGCTAAGGTCGGATCAGGTTGAGTCCAGTGGCTACTGGACTGCATTGGATTAATTCATAGCGCACGCTATGAGTGGTTTTTAGCGTATGCAATCGATACTGTAGCGCACGCTAAATAATGATTGTAGCGCACGCTACCGCGATCATAGCAGAGGACATAAGGTTCTGGACTCCAGTACTGGGCATCAGATAATTCGTTAGCGCACGCTAACATTTTGGGGTTTGCGCACGCTAAGTGTTCAGCTGTAGCGCACGCTACAAGAAAGTACGTAGCGCGCGCTACCGTTGTCGGACAGTGAGTACTGGACTTACCAAAACACCCATTAGCGAACGCTAAGAACTGGGGCTAGCGCTCGCTAAACTGGAATCACTATAAATTGTACAGTTAGCCCAGATTTCGGCATTTGTCATTTCTTCACATTCTCTCATCGGTTCCGGACGATTTGGAGCAATTTGGAGAGTATTCTTCAAGGTGTAATCATCAATCATCATCTTCAAGTCTTTGAGTTGGATTAATCATCACTTCATCATCTCCAAAACATCAAATCAAAGGTATAAATCTCTTGGATCTAGAATTTCGGATTTTTGGGTTTTTCCTTCCGATTTCTTCGTGTAAGCTTGGATTGTTGTTGGAATATGTTAGATATGGATTATCTACCTTGGATAAATATATTCCTATGGATTTAATGGCTATTTTGGGGATTTATTTCAAGAACCCTTGGGGTTGACTTCGGTTAATTTGAGGATTTTGTTGTTGCCCAAAATATTTATCCGAAGATTAATACTGCTGGAAGACGGACAACAAACAACAATTGCGGGAGCACTTCCGAGAGAAGATAAATAATACAAGATTTGCCGGGTTTGTTAGGCCCGGGCTTGAATGCTCTCGCGAGATGATATTAATACGAATATTCGTGGATACAAGTATTAATGAGAGAAATCTAAATACAATGAGTGTAAAAAGACTCTGTTAATCCGGCTCTTGAGCGAAGCTTGGTGTTCTTCGTCTCCGCCGATAATCTGCTGGATGAGATAGGCCGGGAGAAGAAGGACCGAATGATAGCTGTTGCCAAGAGTTGGAGAAAGCCAAGTGCTTGATGTTTTGCTTCTGTTTAGTGTGCTGAAGTCTCGGTTCAGTGCAGAAGAATTTCGGTCCTTGGACAAGTGCTGGGAGCCTTGTATATATAGGGGCTGCCGGGTCCTGTCCTCTAGCGGGCGATCGCCTTCCGGTCATTATAATAATGGGGCGATCGTCTGCCGGCCAATATTATAATGGGGCGATCTCCTGGGCTGTCGGGCTAAAGTCCAAGGTAGCGGCTGGCAGTCCGTATAAAGTCCAATGCAGTGGCTGGCGCCAGCTGGGCGGTCCAATAAGGAGCCAACACGCGTCCGGAGTCAGTCAACATGCGGCCCTACCGACAGCTTTCGGCGGCTTGTCGGCTGGTGGAGAGATTCTGCCAGGCTATGGTCAATGGCCCGAGATTCGCGGATCTTGTCTCGGCTCTTGCACGTGGTGCCAGTCTTGAGGCTCGGTCTTTGCCGACTGGATGGCCATCGGTGCTGATCGACATGAGGCGGTCGTCTCTAGCTGATCATCCGAGGTCGCCATCGGCCAGGTGCTGAAGGTCGGCATTGGTCGGTCACCAAGGGTCGATCGGCAGATGCCGAGAGAGGATCGTCCGCTAGTATCTGAGGTCGATCGCTCGGCACCGGGACTTGTCCTGGGACCTTCGGTTGGCCGACATAGCTTGTCCGCTGGGTTAAGGCTCGGCCGCCTGGTCGCTGATCGGCAGATCTGCCTTGGCCGCTCGGCAGAGACTCGGTCGCCCGACCTCCTAGGCGATCGCCGGTCGGAAGGTGTTAATTCTTGACACAACAATTGCCCCCCAGCTTGCTCCTATGTTGAAGACATGGGGCGAGGTGGTTCTTGCTGGTGATCGTGTAAGGAAGAGGACGGGCGATCTTGCTGAGCTGACTTAGGATTCGGACTTGGGCTATCATGGTCGATTGGCTAGCTATCTTTCGGTCTTGTACCTGCAAAAACAACATTGGCCGATCTCCCACGGAAACTTGGTGGTTTCGCTTGTTTGAGAAATCGTGCACAGTCGCGGAAATCGATGGACCGACTCCATGACTGTGTCTTGGTGCGCGAAGACATTGAGTGTCTCGTGACTCACTTTATTATGAGGGTCCTCTGTTAGGCTGCGCCTCGCCTCGTATTTAAACGAAGGGCGTGCGGTCTTGGTCTAGAGGAGTCCTTGCGCGGGGCAGCGTCGGATGAATCAACTCCACGCCCGCGGCTTGTTAGCTCTGTTTCCACCTCGGCCAGCCATGGAGATGGCCGACCTCGACGGTGTACATTGAGACGGGGTTGTGGCATGGGTCCACTGATTAATGTTGGAGAGCCCTCAGACTACGCCGGCCTCGTATTTAAACGAAGGGCAGGCGATCTCGGCCGAAAGGGACCTTGCATGGCCGAAGCAGCCGGTTCCATCGACTGCCAGGACCATGGCTTTATGATGTGCGGCGGAGGCGATCGCGAGCCTTAGTTCCTCATGTTAAATGCTGGACTGTAGATGGCGATCGTGTCCTCCGGATTGCTGATGATGTAGCGCGGCGATCGGCAATCGGGCCGAAAGACTGGCGACCGTCGCTCGGCAGTCGATCGCTTTATTCGTAGGTCGATATCGGCGATCGGGCGGGAGTTAGTCCCTCATTTAAAATGGTGGACTGTAGGCGGTGAGCGAGTCCTCCGGCTCTGCTGGATAGTAGCGATCGGGCTGGTAGGCTGGAGGTCGTCGCGCGGGCGTCGATCGCTCTACTCCTAGACTAAGAAGAAGCCTTTGCCTGGACAGGAAATCTGCGGCTCTAGCCCGGAAGGCTGCGTAGGTCGTCGGTAGGGTCTTCGTGAGATGCCTGAACATAGGCGAATAACCCTGAAAACCTCCTAGGACCGCGTAGAGGGCGGTCTCATCGTTCACGGGCTCGCCGTTGAGGATGATCACGTCTACCCGGTCGATGTAGTCCGAGTCGGACTCTTCTTCTCCCTGCTTGATTTGCATCATGCGAGAGCGACCTTCTGGCCGGACGACCCTGGTGGCGAAGTATTCCGTGAAGATGTGTGCCAGCTCGTTAAAGGAGCCAATGGACCGAGGTGGCAATGAGGTGTACCACCGGTGGGCAAGGTCGTCCAGTGTCAGAGGGAACATTCGGCACGTGGTCGCGTCAGATGCCCCACACCCGGTCATGTAGATGTTGAACTTGTGCAGGTGTGTTTGGGGGTCCGATCGCCCCTCGTACACGGGTGTTTGCGGGGGAGCGATCTTGTGTTGCACGGGAGCGAGCTCGATGTCGATCGCGAGCGACTCGCTTGGCTCGGCGATCGTCTTCATGGCACCTGCCCTGGATTGCAGGAGCGCCTTCACGTCGTCGAGCTGACGTTGCAATGCGGCAATCGCCGTGGCTCGGCTGCTTGCTGATCGGCTTTGGGAGCGGGGGCCGAGGCGATCGTGTACCGATCTCCGGACTCCGCTGCTGCCGACCTCGGCAATATGGTGAGCGGGAGCCAGACGGCTGGGTTGCCTTCTGGGAGCTGGGTAGGCCGAGCTCCTGGTGACGGACTCAAACTCCGTCGTCTCGTAGCTGGGGCCGGACTGCCCCGGTCGCCAGGTCGGGTCACTGTCCAGGCGATCGAAGACAGAGGTGCCCGGGCTGCCGAGCGCCTCTTCTTGCGGGCGAGAGCCTCCTGGCACTCGCTTGGCCAGTAATGCCTTGAGCTTCCGCTTGGACTTCCGGCGGGAGACCGAGGGGGTGATAGCAGGAGGCGCGTCGAGAGCGCTTCGTCGCTCCTGAAGGACGGCTATGGCCTCTTCGATCTGTTCATTGGTTCGGAACTGATCGAGCGAGAGGCTCGGGCCGCCGTCCCAGGATGGGATCGAGCGTCTCTGACCGCGGCGGCTGCCTTCCACCATTGGCTGCGGCTCGGACTGGGACGGAACAGGGGGTCTGGCCGGCTGGTCAGCGGCTTTCTTCAACGCGGAGGCGGAAGACATGATTTCTGAAGGATTTCTTTGAAGTGCAGTGAGTGTCACTTCAAGTATATGCCCCGAGAACAGTGAGTGTTCTTCGGGATGGTAGGTATAAAAATTCGAGGGTTGGATCCCCTTCTTCTAGCGCCAATTGTTGTTGCCCAAAATATTTATCCGAAGATTAATACTGCTGGAAGACGGACAACAAACAACAATTGCGAGAGCACTTCCGAGAGAAGATAAATAATACAAGATTTTCCGGGTTTGTTAGGCCCGGGCTTGAATGCTCTCGCGAGATGATATTAATACGAATATTCGTGGATACAAGTATTAGTGAGAGAAATCTAAATACAATGAGTGTAAAAAGACTCTGTTAATCCGGCTCTTGAGCGAAGCTCGGTGTTCTTCGTCTCCGCCGATAATATGCTGGATGAGATAGGCCGGGAGAAGAAGGACCGAATGATAGCTGTTGCCAAGAGTTGGAGAAAGCCAAGTGCTTGATGTTTTGCTTCTGTTTAGTGTGCTGAAGTCTCGGTTCAGTGCAGAAGAATTTCGGTCCTTGGACAAGTGCTGGGAGCCTTGTATATATAGGGGCTGCCGGGTCCTGTCCTCTAGCGGGCGATCGCCTTCCGGTCATTATAATAATGGGGCGATCGTCTGCCGGCCAATATTATAATGGGGCGATCTCCTGGGCTGTCGGGCTAAAGTCCAAGGTAGTGGCTGGCAGTCCGTATAAAGTCCAATGCAGTGGCTGGCGCCAGCTGGGCAGTCCAATAAGGAGCCAGCACGCGTCCGGAGTCAGTCAACATGCGGCCCTACCGACAGCTTTCGGCGGCTTGTCGGCTAGTGGAGAGATTCTGCCAGGCTGTGGTCAATGGCCCGAGATTCGCGGATCTTGTCTCCGCTCTTGCACGTCGTGCCAGTCTTGAGGCTCGGTCGTTGCCGACTGGATGGCCATCGGTGTTGATCGACATGAGGCGGTCGTCTCTAGCTGATCATCCGAGGTCGCCATCGGCCAGGTGCTGAAGGTCGGCATTGGTCGGTCACCAAGGGTCGGTCGGCAGATGCCGAGAGAGGATCGTCCGCTAGTCGATTGCCAGGAGTCGGTCGCCGAGTACCGAGAGGCGATCGTATCTGAGGTCGATCGCTCGGCACCGGGACTTGTCTTGGGACCTTCGGTTGGCCGACATAGCTTGTCCGCTGGGTTAAGGCTCGGCCGCCTGGTCGCTGATCGGCAGATTTGCCTTGGCCGCTCGGCAGAGACTCCGTCGCCCGACCTCCTAGGCGATCGCCGGTCGGAAGGTGTTAATTCTTGACACAACAGATTTCCGATTGATGTTGTTGTAATCTTGAATTGTGGATTCCTATTGGATTATTGATGCCATTAATATTGTTTTGCTGGTTTGGATCAATCATTTGAAGTTGGTTTCGATAATTTGGGTTTGGTTGTAACCAACGGGAAGGATATTTTTCAACGTATTCATTAGTGTGCATCTACGAGTTTGGATATTGTTGTATCGACGTTTGAGTTGGTTATAATCGTGTTTGATGCGTGTATTGATCGAATTATTGGTAATTGTGTTATTCAAGGTTGTTCGAGCGACCGACATTTCATTTAGGACGTTGTTCGTGGACGGACATTCTTCATCGGTGTTGTGTAAGTTAATTCTTACTCAGTTAAAAGGATATTCATTTCTTTCGTTGTTGTTCATTCATAATCATAATTCATTCATAAGGTACTAACCATTTTAAAACTTGTAATTGTCACTTAATTACTTCATTCACGAGGAACGATGGTTCCAATCATTTCATTGAGCTGTCATTCATTTCACCATCATTTCATCTTGGTGAGTCATTATTCATTTTCGATGTCACTTTTGTCATATCGTGGCATTCCGGGTCATACTGGCGTGCCGGTTGGTATGTGTAGGATTTTCATATCGGGCACATTTAAGTCGTGTGTTGGTTGTTGGCCTCACATTGGACTGTGCACACGAGTCGATTGCTTCGTGAGACTGATTAGGTACAAGACCACACGTGTATTCGATCGATACTCGTTGGTGGCTTGTGCACGGACACATTTCCATCCCGGACGTAGTGTGGCGCCATTCCTTGAGCCGTACTGTTAGTTGATTCATATAGCATGTTTGATTGCGTATGTTTCGACAGGATTGTGTGTATTCAACTCTTGAGGATTGTTGTTCTGTGTAACTGACCCCGTTGGGGGATATTGTTTTTCAGGTCATGGCAAGGCAAAAGCACGGGGAGAGCACGTTGACGGCGAGGAGTCCCAATGATACTAGTAGGGGGCCCCAGTCTTTTCAGTCATTTATGTTTCCTTCATTTTATTCCGCTGCAGACATTCCGTTTGAATACTCATTTTACTCAGTGCTGTATATTATATCTCCATATAAAATATACATGTATTCTGTAATATCTTGGGTGTGTTGTATGAAACTCCTCATCGGAGTAATTAATGTTGTAATGTGGTTCGGTACTACATTTACCCTGTGTAATTCATTCATTTTCACTACTTTGGTGGGTCCCAGTCGGGGTCCACCGCACCGTAATATCCGCCTTTGGTTTGGGGTGTTACGAGTTGGTATCGGCACGGCACTGGCACGCGACGAGGCGCGGCGAGGACCGGCATAGTGTACGCTACTGCCGGGAGGCTGCGCGCACTAACCGGCAGGCGTAGCGCACGCTATGCGGCACCCAGCGCACGCTACCTGGGCCGGGCAGTGAGGCCCTGAGGTTCTGGACTCCGGAGAGTTGGCCGGTAGCGCACGCTACGGCCGGTCGCTGCGCGCGCTAACCGGCAGACGTAGCGCACGCTGCTCGGCAGCTAGCGCGCGCTACCTGGGCGAGGGGATCAGTCCAGGAGCCTCTGGACTGGACCATGGTCGGCCCGCTAGCGCACGCTGCCGGCACACTAGCGCACGCTAGGGCGGTCTGCCTATATATTTGACCGAGCAGCCCTGTTTCAACACATTTTTCATTTCATTCTTTTCTTTCCGCGACCAGAGGTTTTGAGATCAAGGAGGCATGTTGTTGAACAACAAATCCACGAAGTTCCTGAGTTTATATCACTGATTGATCATTCCATAACATCTTTCAATCGACCGAATCAAGGTCAGTTTTTCCTAAAATCCAAACTTTGGGAAATTTGGGGATCTTGGTAGATTTCGTCCGTTCGAGCCATATAAACTTAGATTACTGATGTATAATTGTAGATTAAGTTGTATTCTATCAACTTCATCATCTTTCCATGAATTTTTCATGTTCAATTCGTCGTTTATATGAGTTTTCACTTGACGCCTTCAAGGTGTCCGAGAAAATGCCGTTGAGGGAGACTCGGTCATTTTGTAATGTTTTTCCTCGTGTGATTGATTGTTTATTTGATGATAGGATATTAGGGACGAATTCCCTACGAAAATCTGGTGTTGAGCCCTTCCGATCGTTGTTTTCATTGGAGTTCCGAATTTTTCCAATCGACCGTATTTTCGGAGTATTCGCGAGAGATTACCAAGGCAAGTACCTTGATATATGAATTATAACTACTTGAAATCATTGTTGCCGAAGTGTGTGAATTATTTTACTAATATACGTATACATATATATTTATATGTTAAATATATGTATGTATATAGATATGCGTATATATATATATATATATATATATATGTATGTATACATGTATATAGATAAATACATACATATGTCGGTGAATGTCGAGTGATGAATGATAACACTAGTTGACGTACTCAACTTGGGTCGATGGATGAACCATACTTATAGGTATAATGTAGTAAGGTTATATATATATATATATATATATATTCAGTTGAGTCGCAATATAGGGATATATGTGCGGCGTTGGTTGGTTATGTCTGAAGGCTTATTGTAAATGAATTTTGATTGATAACGTGCGTGTTATTGTTTATTTGTGTGGTTACGGACTGGTGGATAAATTGTGTGATTTGGTGTACTGAGTTGATAATTGTTGTAACGTTTGTCTGTGTGCTTGATGTTTGAAATAATGTGGATACTTGTTGTGAGAAATGTCGTATCCGGGAACCTCTGAGGGCGGGGCGTGTATTCCGGCCTGGTGTAGGCTGCAATGTGCGGCTCCATATGATTGGTGAACACCGGTGTTACCTAATGCGCGTGCAAGGGGCGGCTCTTTTGGGAGTGATCTCCGGCGCGGTGACATGTTCAAGGGGCGGCCAACATAGTGGAGTGAACGCCGGTGCACAGGTGTGCAAGGCAGGCGCCTGGCAGGCTTATTGGTAACGGATATTTGAGTGATAGCTAAGACCCCGTTACCAAATTATTTTCGTAATTCAAAGTTCTTGCAACTCGCTTTAAAATGTTGATCTTGATGTAGACCGCGATTCGTGTTTCTGAAAGTTCATTTTAACTTGTTTCAAATGTTGGTATCAGGGTTAATTAGCCAAGGATATTTGACGAGATCTCCGAGGGTTAATTAATCAGGGGTCTTGAGCAGGAATTGTCGAATGAGAGGCTGTGCCTTTGATTGTACTGTGATGATTATTCTGTGCATTGGGTCGAGGACCCCGAATAACGTTGTAATAGTTTTCTTGCAAATTATTTTCCACATATTGGGTCGAGGACCCGAGAGCTTTTGAAGTATTTTCTAAAAGTATTCCCATTTGATTTTCAAAACCCCAAGATGGCCCGAGTCAATAATAATGTTTTCAAACTTTCTTATCAAAATACTTTTCCTTTTGTAAAAAGAGATTTTTCTGACTCCTCGGGCTCATTTAAAGTTTCATTGTTGTTATGTTCCATACAGAGAATATGACAATGTGATTATCTTTCACCTTATGTATGTGATGTTATTCTATATTGACTATGGGAACGTGTGGTTTGTGTTAAGGCTTCACGACTGTTGAATTTTGTGTTGTTATTGTTCGTATATCTTGTATATTATATACTTGCACTAGCAAAATTCCAGTTTGCTAACCCCCGAGTTTTCGGGGGGTGGGTGCCTGTTATGCGCTCAGGTTTTGGCAGCTCGGGAGCAGTCACGGGATTGGCTTGGAAGGAGATGGAAGACGACGATGCTAATCACATAAGAGTCAAAGTCTTTTTCTTTTATTTCATTTTGGTTGGTATTTCTCTTTCGATCGAGTATCCACCCTTGCATGGGTGTAGTTTTCATTCATTAAATTAAATTGTCATTCCTTTCTGGGTTCAAGTTTATTATTGTCATTGAGAAGTAAATTTAGTTAGTTTCTGAATTGTTTAATGACCTTGTCGGTCTGCTTTGTAATTAATTTTGACCCCGGTTGGTCAATCATTGAGTAGTCTTTTGGAGTTCAGCCTGGTAGATCCTTGTAATAAGGGTCTACGGCGTGTGACATTCCCGGTCGTATTCTGGGGGTGTTACATATATGGTATCAGAGCTTAGGTTTGCGAAAAAACTAGGCCGTTGGGTCAAGTCCATGTCCGGTGTAAGTCGCGCACATCAGAGTTGTGATTAGTATCGTGGTTCCGACATCATCTTCAGGCAATCCGTGATGGTAAGTCTCCCGATCGTAAGTCCCTTTATATACGTATTTGATTATATTGTGCTAATGTGTTTAATGTGAACTAGTGATTGTAACTTGTTGGTGATATTATTGTTTTAGGATATAGCATGCATATACGGTCCGGGTAAAAATGGTTATGTGGTATGCTTCGGAAGTCGAGCACATTTATCGGTTTCGACATTTTATTAGAGTAAATCTTTGTGGGTTAATTTTATCCGTTGCGTGAGTATTTTGAGATGGTTTTTGGTATCTTGCAAACTGAGTTTTATTTCCAAAAACCGATTCCCTAAACCGAGTCTTGATATTTTGATTTTGCACGTTTTGAAGGTATTCTTATGACGGTATTAGATATTTTATAAATGACTTTTGTGAGTATTTGAGAATATTACCGACATCGGCCTTTTTGGCATTTTGAACATTTTTTTAAAAAAAAATGATTTTTAGCCTGGTAGGTTCCGGCACGGGGCCCACTACGCTGTAATATCACGAATATTTTAAAGTGGTGCTTCGAAATTTTCTAACATTGTGAAAATCCATGATTTAATGTCGTCATGTCAAATGGTCACGTATCTCGGTGGAAAATTCTTCGAATAAATATTTTGGTAGAAGAGGAAAGATTTTCAAAATTGTGGTATTTGGGACTCAACACTTTTGAAATATTTCAAATTAGTTACAATTCAATTTTCAATTTTTCTTTTATACATTACTCGAAAATAATATTTAGAGTCGTTGTATAAACTTCCTCTTCCGAAGTAAAAGACAGTATTTACAAGTCTTGAGCGTAACGTCACTAGCCCTCTTTTTCAAAAATTTGTTTTCATTAAGTGCATACATATAATGATCGTCCTCGTCGAAGGAGTCGAAATTAACTTCATAAAACTTTATGCTTTACGATATTACCGTTATTCTAAGGATGCTAACTAAAACTCGTGTTGATAATTGTGGTATATTGTACGACTGATAAATCAATATTGTTGAACGGTATTATTTGCATTAGTATGTTGAGCCTCGGCGGACGTAGACGTGATGATGGAAATGGAAGCGGCGAGGTGGTTCGTACGACCACGATTCATGCTACGGTGAAGGAGTATCAAGATCAAACGATATACTATGAAATCTCCACAGTGGTCGAGCCCACGAGTGAAGCGAAGAGACCGAGGACATCTGGGAAATTTTTGGGTGGTGAAGAGTCTAAGGCTCCCAAACCCCCACGTCGTTCGAACGCGTCGTCTTCGCGATCGGGAGTGAGTGCTGGGAATCCCAAGCCAGCATCGGTGACTCTTGGTAAGAAGAGAAGGTGCTTCAACTGCAATCGTCAGGGACATGATCGTGCAAATTGTCACTTTCCACTCCTGACTTGTTACCGGTGTAACACCCCCAAGATATTCGAGGTGTATTACAGCGTCGTGGACCCCTACATGGGACCCACCAGGCTAACACAAGAAAAACACCACTCGACTAACCGTCTCGGTTAGCAAGGAAAATAATTGTTAACCACAAAAACATAAAACAACACGCCCGGTACAACCGGCATAATAAACATCAACCGACAAATACAGTAACTCCAACGAAGACAAATCACCACCTGAAAGGAAAAGCCTAAGTACTCGCGAGTACAATCTATAAGTTTACAATTTGGAAAACAACCACATCAAAAGAGATGGAAGAAATTAACAAGACTCGATTGCACATGTCAAAAACCTTGGCCGACATCCTCGTACCATCCAGTAGCCCGCTCAAATGCATTTGAACATAACCTGAAATCCATAACAAGAATTTCCCCGACAACGGGTCCCCAAAGGGGTTAGAAATTACGCTAGTACAAGTATTCAAGGCAAACCAATCGCTTACACATTTCATACTACATGCACCAATATCATTTCAAAAACCAAAACTAGACATGTCTTTTCCGGAAACAAACAGTCAAACAATTTGCCTTGGGAATAGAGTAATATCATAGATTCCCGCACGAGGCCTCTAAGGACCCTCCCGCGCTGGCTATATTATAAAACAAAACACGCACATGCATCGCCTTGGGAACAGAGTAATATCATAGATTCCCGCACGAGGCCTCTAAGGACCCTCCCGCGCTGGCTAGCTAAACAAACTCATGAATCGAGGACTCAACCCTTTCGATTCCCTCCTTGATCCCATCGGACCAACACGAGGTGAGCAAATCACACACACAATACATTACCATTCCACGTTAAGCATAAAGGTTTCCAAAAAATACTTGCCTTGAATGTTGACGACGCAACGAACGGAAAGGAAAGTCACCGACGAACGCTAGGAACCAACGAAACCGAACCTAACGATTCGAAGAATACAATCACAACCATTTCTAAATGAATACGGAATTGGAATACACCCGAAAACCCGCCTACGATTCATGTATATTCGTATATAAACAACAACGAGGGCGGACCGCAACCAAACCCTCTCGATTCCGAAAAAATCACGAAATATACCATGAATCCGTAGGGAAACTAAGAATACCAACAAGATTAATCGTATTCATCATGAATTAATCGACAAAACGGAACGAATCGGACAAAAACGTGAAAACCCCCAATTTTACCAAAAGTAGGGTTCTAAAGATCTAACCTTGATTATTTGGATCAAGGGATGATATCGGACGAATGATTGATGATATAACCCAAAGAACTCCATGGATATGTTGTTAAACAACATGGCTTCAAGCTTAGAACACGCCCAACTGCGGAAGAGGAGAAGAAGAAGGTGAAGAATGGCGAGAAAAACGTCTGCAGGGCCTTTTATAGGTGATGCCGGCCGGGTTACGACGTAATCGGCCAAGGGTTACGACGTAACCGAGTCATCACGCCAAATCGCCGGCCCGCTACGCACGTTACGGCCAGGGCCTTACGTACGTAACCGGCCATTACGTGCGTAACGGCGCTAACGTCGTTACTCGGCGGCGCTTGGCCGAGCATGCCCGGCCATGACTCGTAGGGACCTATTCGACGGCCCGACGACCGAAACCCGAACCTGAATACGAAGCGAAGATACGGTTACGAAATACTCGCAAATACGAATCCGAGCACTAAGAGAACACACGATTCCGACCACCCGAAGGCTCGAAATTCGACAACGGAAAGTAATTACCCCAAACTTTGGGAAATTACGAAAATGGCCCAAAACGCCCGGAAATCACGATACGTGATCGAATAACCAAACCGAAGTTCGCAACACGTATAACAAAGTTAAACGAACTTACGGGAAACTCGAAACAGCAGTTTCGACCGAGATTCGCAAGAATCGAACTCAAGTGCGGAAAAGTCGCTAAAAAGCACGGAACTCAACAAAACGACACCGAAACGAACTCGGATGTCAAAAAGTATAGAATTAATCATTCTCAGAATAATGAAACGGTCATGAGCGAGTCATCAAAACGGACTTCCGCCGAAAAAAAGAAGTTACCGAAAATCGAAATTACGGGTATTACATTCTACCCTCCTTAAAAGAAGTTTCGTCCCGAAACTTAAAATAAGTAGGGAGAAGCAATATCCCCTGCCAGGAAAACTCGACGAGATACACAAAAACCGTAAACTCGCGCCCGACGGCGAAACGTTACAAGCAACGCAAAGGAATATACGGCGTGAAAACACGCTCCACGACGACTAACACAATGCCACCGGTAGAGACATGATAAAATCAACAAGTGACAAGCGTCATCAAATAGACAATACAATCGAGTCGATTATCCGAACAATCACAGAACTCAACGAACGAAAATCAATACGATTGACCAACCCAACGGTTCATCAACCAAAACGCGAGTCAACGCTGAACAAATACGGAATTCCACCGCCCAAGGGTTGGAAGATCGAAAACGAGACTAATTTCCCGAACTTAAGGGAATTACGAAGGAGCCTGAACGCTCAACAATCACGAAACGAGAACAAAAACCGAACAAACAAACGATTGAGACAACAAAAATCGAACAATCATGTCCGAAACACGCAGGATAATAAAATTCAAACAACAACTCCCAGGAAGACCTGGTGAGAACAGCAAGACATGCATTCCCACAATATCCACAGGAAAGGGAATAGCAATTGAAAAGCCCCAACGACAAATGAGTTATTCCGAAACAATACCACCCTCGTTCGATCAATAAAAGCAAGGGATAGGGAAAGTTCAGAAATGTTAACGAGCATAAACGAGTTGATAGAGCCAAAAATACAGAAATTTCAAAATCCGATCCACTTTGAATAAAAGAACAATTAGAACCAAAAGATGTTACTTCCGAACAAGGTTCACAATAGTCGAACCGAATTCGGAAAAGTCACAGCGATAACCATATCGACTCAAAACCAGATTACAGCTCGTTCGAACGATGAAACCAAGGTGCAGAACAAGTTCAGAAGGTACCAATGAACACGAGCGAATCGATAGACTGGAGAAAGAGAAGATATAGAGGTCAAAATAGTACGGGTATTACCTTTGACCTCGCCCCCGAAACTCACAACAACGGAACCAAGATAACAATATAACAAGCTATCGACACAACGCGGAACAATCACCGATGCACACAATCATACCAACCCGAGCTCTAACAGCTCGCATATATGCGATAACGCATAAACCGCTACGAGGTGACAACATCCAATACCAATATCACACCCCTCACAGAGGCTACCACGACAACTGCGTGGCGAACTACTCAACGCTCACACCGCCAATTCAACAACAACTCGGGGGTTAACACCCTAACGAGAGCACGAACATCACACATATATTCCCGGACCACAAATAGGAATGATAGGTTTTGAAAACGAAAACCATCTTTTGAAAATAACTTGCACGCACCAGTTGATCTTGAGTATCATATATCAAAAAGTAGTACAAACATCGTCATCGAGACTTTTTTTTTAAAAAAAAATCATCTTGCGTTTGAAAAAAAAAATGAAGACACCTTTCGTTAAATTAAAACTTTTCAGCTATATTCGTCCTTCGGGTCTAAGCGAATGCGTTTCTAAATCATTAGAAATATCTCCAAATATTTTGATCCCCAAAGTAGAATAATTTTGAAACATAGCGTGGCGCCAGTAGGCATCTTTAGAACACTGTGAGAAAATTATTCATTTTAAAAGTACGTCTCGAGGTTTATTTTCTAAGATACTCAAGGTTTTTCAGAAGTACAATAGGCCAAAATGCCCAGAATTCACACTTGTCAACATTCACTTAAACACATCATAGCACACTCATTAAATCGTTCACAATCAAGACAGTGATATACAATCCCTAGGATATGTTTAACAACATCGTTAAAACAACGATCAGTTTATCAAAACCGGATGGAAAACGACGTCAAGAACAAAACTCCAAAAAGTCAACTCTAGGGATTCAAGAAAAATACCTAGATTCGGCGAAGGATTAGATGATGTTAAAAATCATCTAGGATACTCCAAAACACCTTTGGATGGAAGAAAAATCAGCCCCAATGCGAAACCTAGTCGCTACGTCTCAATCTCATGGAGGACAAAGAAAAATGAAGAAAAATGCAACTTCTAGACTGGTGTCCGGTATTTATACTGGACACAATTAGCGTGCGCTAATCATTAAGGCTAGCGTGCGCTATCACGGCACCAAACAAAACTCCTGACCAAAAATACACTGTTAGCGTGCGCTAACCCCAAGTGTTAGCGTGCACTAACGAGAACTTCATACCCAGTCCAGTAGCTCCTGGACTGCTCTGAACTACCAGGTAGCGTGCGCTATTCTCCCCTTAGCGTGCTACCAACGTACTCTCGCGCGCGTTAGCCGTAAAGCGTAGCGTGCGCTAACAATTCACAGAGACAACAACAGAACATATCAGAAAAATTACATGCCGTAAACCCTTCTCACAAGGATTTACCAGGCTAAGCATGATTTCCCATCTCATTTCGAAAATGCTAAAAAGACCAATGACGGTGATATTTTCCAAAACTCACAAACTCATTTGTCCAACCGTCATAAAATGTTCAAGGCCAAAATGCCAAAACTTGATTCAAGGAATCGGTTTTACGAAATAAAACTCAGTTTGCAAAATACCGAAAGCCGTTTGAAAGAACTCACGCAGCGGATAAAATACGGTACGAAAATAAATCAACAGTGACGACACTCCTCGTATAAACCAAATACGAGAGTCTAATAAACACATATCGTGAAATCAAAATCCACAGAAGGATTCCATCATTCAATCGACTAATCATACAAATAACTCGTGTCACACGAGGCACAACACAAGGAAGGGAGTTTTACATCCATAGGTCGCACGTAAGTGACGACCGCCCCTCGATACTAATCACGACCGATGATCTCAAATGACGCGTCGCGATGCGACTAAGTCAGACAAAATCCGACGAGACAAAACTCAACAAACACAACTTGACTCGACAGCCTAGGTTTCCCCAAGCTAATCTGATTTTTAAAATCGTATACTCTAGTTATTCGAAAATAAAACCGATAAGTTAAAAATCGTTCTCAAGACCCTTTTAAACACGACAAGGGCTTAACAGTGGTAGCATTTTATAAAATGTCCTAAACACTTTTATACACGACCTTTAAATACGACACAAGGTTTTATTTGAAAATACAAGGCTGGCTCGCCCAAATTCATGTTACTTTTCAAAAACCCACAATACGATCAAGCCTAAGAAATTTTCAAGCATGCACGCCACATGTATTATTATTAATAGAAACACATTGGTTGTAAATATTAATATTTAGCCAAGTACCATCAATTCCCGAACACACGCATATACGGCATTCAAAAATCACCAGTTCAACAAGCGCAATACGGAAACACTAATTCTAAGCATATGTCAAACTTATCTCTTCAAGTTTAATAGCATAACTAATGAACATCGATTCGAACACATGTCGAAACCATCTAGGTGAGTTTCTCAACAAACTCTGCCATCGACACCTTTCCCGGAACATGTCAATGTTCAAAACATTCACATCATACTGCACCCCTCGGTGTCCAAACCATCAGTACGTTCGGCTCAACATACATTTAGTATATCGCAATTATCAAACACAGATTCCATCATACAACCAAAGACTAGAGAGTCAAGCCCTCTCACAATATACCACGGAGCAATTCTCGAATCTTTCGATCACCAACAATCCCACCAACGCTAGGAAGTTTAGCGATGGAAGGCTCGCAAAACGACAAACGGTCAAGCCCAGAACGGCGCACATACTCCAGAGAGATAAAGGACTGCGCAATACTAGAATCAAAAGTGCACGAACCGGATGGATCGAAAAACAACTCGACGATAAGTACGAGAGAGGCAATCACAGTTCAAGAAGTGGAATTTCAATACGAGAAAACAAGAGAATCAGGTAAGGAAAACTTACGAGCACTGGATGTACTGAGATGCCGGCATCGGTGTGACAATGTGCAAAACAAAACACAACTAGACCCAAATAACCAACAAGCCTAGGTATCCATAAACCTAGAGCTCCGATACCATTTTCTGTAACACCCCCAAGATATTCGATGTGTATTACAGCGCCGTGGACCCCTACATGGGACCCACCAGGCTAACACAAGAAAAACACCACTCGACTAACCGTCTCGGTTAGCAAGGAAAATAATTGTTAACCACAAAAACATAAAACAACACGCCCGGTACAACCGGCATAATAAACATCAACCGACAAATACAGTAACTCCAACGAAGACAAATCACCACCCGAAAGGAAAAGCCTAAGTACTCGCGAGTACAATCTATAAGTTTATAATTTGGAAAACAACCACATCAAAAGAGACGGAAGAAATTAACAAGACTCGATTGCACATGTCAAAAACCTTGGCCGACATCCTCGTACCATCCCAGCGTTCGCTCGTCTGGCTGAACATAACCTGAAATCCATAACAAGAATTTCCCCGACAACGGGTCCCCAAAGGGGTTAGCAATTATGCTAGTAGAAGTATTCAAGGCAAACCAATCGGTTACACATTTCATAGTACATGCACCAATATCATTTCAAAAACCAAAACTAGACATGTCTTTTTCGGAAACAAACAGTCAAACAATTTGCCTTGGGAACAGAGTAATATCATAGATTCCCGCACGAGGCCTCTAAGGACCCTCCCGCGCTGGCTATATTATAAAATAAAACACGCACATGCATCGCCTTGGGAACAAAGTAATATCATAGATTCCCGCACGAGGCCTCTAAGGACCCTCCCGCGCTGGCTAGCTAAACAAACTCATGAATCGAGGACTCAACCCTTTCGATTCCCTCCTTGATCCCGTCGGACCAACACGAGGTGAGCAAATCACACACACAATACATTATCATTCCACGTTAAGCATAAAGGTTTCCAAAAAATACTTGCCTTGAATGTTGACGATGCAACGAACGGAAAGGAAAGTCACCGACGAACGCTAGGAACCAACGAAACCGAACCTAATGATTCGAAGAATACAATCACAACCATTTCTAAATGAATACGGAATTGGAATACACCCGAAAACCTGCCGACGATTCATGTATATTCGTATATAAACAACAACGAGGGCGGACCGCAACCAAACCCTCTCGATTCCGTAAAAATCACGAAATATACCATGAATCCGTAGGGAAACTAAGAATACCAACAAGATTAATCGTATTCATCATGAATTAATCGACAAAACGGAACGAATCGGACAAAAACGTGAAAACCCCCAATTTTACCAAAAGTAGGGTTCTAAAGATCTAACCTTGATTCGCTGGATCAAGGGATGATATCGGACGAATGATTGATGATATAACCCAAAGAACTCCATGGATATGTTGTTAAACAACATGGCTTCAAGCTTAGAACACGCCCAACTGCGGAAGAGGAGATGAAGAAGGTGAAGAATGGCGAGAAAAACGTCTGCAGGGCCTTTTATAAGTGTTGCCGGCGGGTTACGTGCGTAATCGGCCAGCGAGGTTACGTGCGTAACCGAGTCGCTACCGCCAAAGCTGCCGGCCCGCTACGTGCGTTACGGCGAGGCCTTACGTCGTAACCGGCCATTACGCATGCGTAACGGCGGCGCTAACGCACGTTACTCGGCGGTGGCGCTTTGGCGAGCATGCCCGGCCATGACTCGGCGGGACCAATTCCGACGGCGAACGACCCGAAACCCGAACACGAATACGGCGAAGATACGGTTACGAAATACTCGCAAAGACGAATCCGAGCACTAAGAGAACACACGATTCCGACCACGAAGGCTCGAAATTCGACAACGGAAAGTAATTACCCCAAACTTTGGGAAATTACGAAAATGGCCCAAAGCAGGAAATCACGATACGTGATCGAATAACCAAACCGAAGTTCGCAACACGTATAACAAAGTTAAACGAACTTACGGGAAACTCAAGCAATGATTTCGACCGAGATTCGCAAGAATCGAACTCAAGTGCGGAAAAGTCGCTAAAAAGCACGGAACTCAACAAAACGACACCGAAACGAACTCGGATGTCAAAAAGAATAGAATTAAGCATTCTTAGAATAATGAAACGGTCATGAGAGATTCATCAAAACGGACTTCCGCCGAAAAAAAAGAAGTTACCGAAAATCGAAATTACGGGTATTACAACCGGTGCGGGTGTGAAGGTCATCGGGAGAAACACTGTGAGACAGTTTCCAATTTGGTAAAGAATGCTACCCTATTGGATATAGAGCAAGTGACCGGAGAGTGTCCCGAAAAAAAACTATGTTTCCTTCTGAAGATTCTAGTACGGGAGAATGAAGATCTTGTACTGTGTCTTAATCGTTGCTGGTTTCAACAATCGTGACTTCGGTCGTTTTTCGTTTCATTGCTTTACATTTCCATCTCTTGTTGTTCTAAGTTTCGGGATCGTAATGTCTTTTTAGTATGGGGGAGTGTATTACCCGTACTTTTCTTAGTATTTCCAGTATTGTGTGACCTTTCATTGTTGGTAATTCAATTGTGCTCCTCTCGACAATTTTAAACTACCATGTTCTACCTAGCCTACCATCCTCCGAATGAATTTCAGAGTTGTTTTGTCAGACTCCATGGATTATTGTGGCCTTTCCACATCTGAACTTGATCCTTGCAAAATTTTGTTCGAAACTATTATTCCCACGCGTGCAATTAACACTTCCGAATGTATTATGAACTTGGATGCGGTTGGTCAAGCTCGAAACATGGTTTCAGGACGTCTGAGCCGTTTTGTGATTTTCTTAACTCTTGGAGCTTTTGTCTCGAAATTCATACTCCTCCACCTCGACTTATCGTGTTCACATACATTTTTATCGCCTCAACTCATGTACCAGATACTTGCTAGGTTCGTTCATTGTATTTCTAGAACCTCGCATTCGCGCATTGCTCGTGATGTTTTGGGGCTGAGCAAGTAGTTATTTCCTTGATTGTTCCG
The DNA here is from genome assembly GCA_033398695.1 of Orobanche coerulescens. Taxonomy (NCBI): domain Eukaryota; kingdom Viridiplantae; phylum Streptophyta; class Magnoliopsida; order Lamiales; family Orobanchaceae; genus Orobanche; species Orobanche coerulescens. The sequence goes on from CM065810.1 coordinate 69,902,104, forward strand.
CCGCTCTCTATTTTAAGTTTCGGGACGAAACGTATTTTAAGGGGGGTAGAATGTAATATCCGAGATTTTTATTCTGATTAATTCGAATTTTTCTTTTTTAGACCGGAAATTTCTCGGTTTTCGAGCGTTGGTATTATTTTTCTCGACAATCGATTTTGTGTTTATGGCCATATGTGGTGATTTGTTGTATATTATTTTCATTTTGGATCGATGTTGTCCGCGAGCGTTTCGTCGTGTTCGTTCCGTGCGTTTTTAGGGATCGAGTCGTCAGGGCACCGCAGCTGGGCGCTGGCCGAACGGTTGCGGGAGGAACCGACATGGTAGCTGGGTGCTGGTCGGACGGGCGCGACAGGGACCGGCATAGCGTACGCTACTGCCGGGAGGCTGCGCGCGCTAACCGCCAGGCGTAGCGCATGCTATGCGGCACCCAGCGCACGCTACCTGGGCCGGGCAGTGAGGCCCTAAGGTTCTGGACTCCGGAGAGTTGGCCTGTAGCGCACGCTATGGCCGGTCGCTGCGCGGGCTAACCGGAAGACGTAGTGCACACTGCTCGGCAGCTAGCGCGCGCTACCTGGGCGAGGGGATCAGTCCAGGAGCCTCTGGACTGGACCATAGTCGGCCCGCTAGCACACGCTGCTGGCACGCTAGCGCACGCTAGGGCGGTCTGCCTATATATTTGACCGAGCAGCCCTGTTTCAAATTTCATTCTTTTCTTTCTACGGCCTGAGCTTTTGAGATCAAGGAGGCATGTTGTTGAACAATAAATCCACGAAGTTCTTGAGTTCATATCATTGATTGATCATTCCATAACATCCTTCAATCGACCAAATCAAGGTTAGTTTTTCCTAAAATCCAAACTTTGGAAAATTTGGGGATCTTGGTAGATTTCGTCCGTTCGAGCCATATGACCTTATATTACTGATGGATAATTGTAGATTAAGTTGTATTCTATCAATTTCATCATCTTTCCACGGATTTGTCATGTTCGATTCGTCGTTTATATGGGTTTTCACTTGACGCCTTCAAGGTGTCCGGGAAAATGCCACTGAGGGAGATTCGGTCGTTTTGTGATGTTTTTCCTTGTTTGATTGATTGTTTATTTGATGATAGGATATTAGGGACGAATTCCCTACGAAAATCTGGTGTTGAGCCCTTCCGATCGTTGTTTTCATTGGAGTTCCAGATTTTTCCAATCGACCGTATTTTCGGAGTATTCGCGAGAGATTACCAAGGCAAGTACCTTGATATATGCATTATAACTACGTGAAATCATTGTTGCCGAAGTGTGTGAATTATTTTACTAATATACGTATACATATATATTTATATGTTAAATATATGTATGTATATAGATATGCGTGTGTGTATATATATATATATATAGATAGATAGATAGATAAATACATACATATGTCGGTGAATGCCGAGTGATGAATGCTAACACTAGTTGACGTACTTAACTGGGGTCGATGGATGAACCATACTTATAGGTATAATGTAGTAAGGTTATATATATATATATTCGGTTGAGTCGCAATATAGGGATATATGTGCGGCGTTGGTTGGTTATGCCTGAAGGCTTATTGTGAATGAGTTTTGATTGATAACGTGCGTGTTATTGTTTATTTGTGTGGTTACGGACTGACGGATAAATTGTGTGATTTGGTGTACTGAGTTGATAATTGTTGTAACGTTTGTCTGTGTGCTTGATGTTTGAAACAATGTGGATACTTGTTGTGAGAAACGTCGTATCCGGGAACCTCTGAGGGCGGGGCGTGTATTCCGGCCTGGTGTACGCCGCAATGTGTGGCTTCATATGATTTGTGAACACCGGTGTTACCTAATGCGCGTGCAAGGGGCGGCTCTTTTGGGAGTGATCGCCGGTGCACAGGTGTGCAAGGGAGGCGCCTGGCAGGCTTATTGGTAACGGATATTTGAGTGATAGCTAAGACCCCGTTACCAAATGATTTTCGTAATTCAAAGTTCTTGCAACTGGCTTTAAAATGTTGTTCTTGATGTAGACCGCGATTCGTGTTTCTAAAAGTTCATTTCAACTTGTTTCAAATGTTGGTATCAGGGTTAATTAACCAAGGATATTTGACGAGATCTCCGAGGGTTAATTAATCAGGGGTCTTGAGCAGGAATTGTCGAATGAGAGGCTGTGCCTTTGATTGTACTGTGATGATTATTTTGTGCATTGGGTCGAGGACCCCGAATAAAGTTGTAATGGTTTTCTTGCAAATTATTTTTCACATATTGGGTCGAGGACCCGAGAGCTTTTGAAGTATTTTCTAAAAGTATTCCCATTTGATTTTCAAAACCTCAAGATGGCCCGAGTCAATAATAATGTTTTCAAACTTTCTTATCAAAATACTTTTCCTTTTATAAAAAGGGATTTTTCTGACTCCTCGGGCTCGTTTAAAGTTTCATTGGTGTTATGTTCCGTACAGAGAATATGACAATGTGATTATCTTTCACCTTGTGTATGTGATGTTATTCTATATTGACTATGTGAACGTGTGGTTTGTGTTAAGGTTTCACGACTATTGAGTTTTGTGTTGTTATTGTTCGTATATCTTGTATATTATATATTTTCACTAGCAAAATTCCAGTTTGCTAACCCCCGAGTTTTCGGGGGGTGGGTGCCTGTTATGCGCTCAGGTTTTGGCAGCTCGGGAGCCGTCACGAGATTGGCTTGGAAGGAGATGGAAGACGACGATGCTAATCACACAAGAGTCAAAGTCTTTTTCGTTTGTTTCATTTTGGTTGGTATTTCTCTTTCGGTCGAGTATCCACCCTTGCATGGGTGTAGTTTTCATTCATTAAATTAAGTTGTCATTCCTTTCTGGGTTCAAGTTTATTATTGTCATTGAGAAGTAAATTTAGTTAGTTTCTGAATTGTTTAATGACCTTGTCGGTCTGCTTTGTAATTAATTTTGACCCCGGTCAGTCAATCATTGATTAGTCTTTTGGAGTTCAGCCTGGTAGATCCTTGTGATAAGGGTCTACGGCGTGTGACATTCCCGGTCGTATTCTGGGGATGTTACAATCTGTTCAGGATATATGCAGCTCAGGAGTGTTTACCCCACAGGTAAATCGGTAAGTCAGTATAGGCCAGCATGGAACAGACTGTAATACCCGGTTGTAATTCATTCATTATCATTCAGTAACTATCAGTCAGTAATCATCACTCAGTAATTTTCACTCATTAATAATCATTCATCAGTCATGATTCATTCATTTGCGTTCATTTGGCATGTTGTAACCGTGTATCAGTTACCGATCGTCATTTCATCTCCGTTTGAGTGTCGGAACGGGAGTATTATTATTATTATTATTATTATTATTATCATCGTGATTGGTAGTCTTGTGCTGGAAGTATCATTTTGGCATGTGTTGGACTTGTTCGCGTTCGCAAACGTTTGGTATGTCGAATCATTCATCGATCGTAGCGAGAAATCGGAGTTGTCGGAATTTCATCTTGTCCAGCAACGAGTTACGGCCGTAAGGAGTGTCGGATACGGCCGTAATTGACGTTCGTTGTTTCCGGGCCATTTCGGACGAGCGGGACTTACGGCCGTAAGGATATCGGCATACGGCCGTAAGTTGGGAGGTACGGCCGTAAGGCTGGCCGGTTACGGCCGTACGTGTCGAGCAGGGTCCCCAGACGTTTTTGGCCGATGGCGAGTTACGGCCGTAAGGGTTTCGGCATACGGCCGAAAGGCGAGGGAGATACGGCCGTAAGACTTGGCCGGATACGGCCGTACGCTGCAGGCAAGGTGCCTGGTCATTTTCGACGAAGAGGGCTTACGCCCGTAAGGTTGGCCGGATACAGCCGTATCACCCGAGTTACGGCCGTAAGGTGTGCGGATACGGCCGTAAGGATGTCGGCGGATGTTTTTGACAAAGGCGGGTTACGCCCGTAACTCAGGAGCGGTTACGGCCGTAAGTCTGTCGGCAGGCTTTCGGACGAAGCCGAGTTACGACCGTACGAGTTGGCCGGTTACGGCCGTAAGGCCGTTGACCTGGAATGTTACGGCCGTAAGAGGGCCGAGTTACGGCCGTAACTTCCGACAGTATATATGGTTTGGCCGGGACACTTTTCCTCAGTTTTCTCATTTCCTTCATCTTGTCCGAGAGAGAGAGCTTGAGGGAGATATTTTGGCATCATCAATCACTTGTGTATTCGGATTTCATCATCCTATTTTGTTGGGAAGCTTGGATAGTCGATTTAACACGTTTTCATTGGATCGAAGTGGTTGGATCTTCAAGAGGTAATTTCTTCAACACCTTGGATTTCGATTTTGTGTTGAGATATGATGTTTTGGACATTATAATCATGTTATATGAAGGGATATGTATATGATCATGAGTTTGTATAAGGATTCATTGGATTATTGAGGGATTATTCAAGAACACTTTGATTATCGAGTTGAAATTGGGGGTTTTCGATTAATTGTCGTTATAATCACGTTTTTGGATATTCGTTTTGGATTATTAATCGTATTGAAGATGTTTTGTTGGTTTGAAACACTTCTTGGGGGATTTGATATTGGTATATTGAGGTTTGATTGTAAACAATCGGAGTTGGACGCAACGTGTTTGATTTAATGCCTCAATGGACTTGGTTTAGTCGTATCGACGTGTTGAGTTCGTTATATTCATGTTTGTTACGTATGTTGAACGGATTGTTGGTTATTGTGTTATTCAAGGTTGTTCGAGCGACCGATATCTCTATTAGGACGTTGTTCGTGGAAGGATAATTGTCACCGGTGTTGTGTAAGTTAATTCTTACTCGGTTAAAAGGATATTAATCCCTTTTGTTGTTGTTCATTCATAATCATAACTCATTCATTATTGTATTAACCGTATTAAAACTTGTTATTGTCAATTAATCACTTCAGTCATAAGGAACGACGGTTCCAATCATTTCGTTGAGCTGTCATTTATTTCACTATCATTCCATCTCGGTGAGTCATTATTCATTTTCGATGTCACTTTTGTTATATCGTGGCATTCCGGGTCATACTGGCGTGCCGGCTGGTATGTGTTGGATTTTCATGTCGGGCACGCTTAAGTCGTGTGTTGGTTGTTGGCCTCACATTGGACTGTGCACACGAGTCATATGCCTCGTGAGACTGATTAGGTACAAGACTACACGTGTATTCGATCGATACTCGTTGGTGGCTTGTGCACGGACACATTTCCATCCCGGGCGTAGTGTGGCGCCACCCTTTGAGCCGTACTGTTAGTTGATTCATATAGCATGTTTGATTGCGTATGTTTCGACAGGATATTTCATAACTTCAGATATAATCATGATTGTGTATTTTCAACCCTTGAGGATTGTTGTTACGTAATCGACCCCGTTTGGGGATTTTGTTTTTCGTGTCTTGGCAAGGCAAAAGCACGGGAGAACACGCCGACATCGAGGAGTCCTGATACTAGTAGGGGGCCCCGATCTTTCGATTATTCATATTATTGTCATTTATCTTCCGCCGCATGATTTTCATTCGATACTCCGTTTCATTCGGTGTTGTGTATTTTATCTTCATATAAAATACATTAGTATTCGGTATTGTCTGGTGTGTTGTAATTAAACTCCTCATCGGAGTAATTACCGTTGTAATGTGGTTCGGTACTACATTTATCTGTGTAATTCTTTCATTTTCATTTGCTCGGTGGGTCCTGGTCTGGGGATCCACAGACCGTAATATCCGCCTAGTTTGGGGTGTTACGAGTTGGTATCGGAGCGTGGTTTTGAATACTACCTTCCGAGTCATGTCTCTTTTGATATCTTCGTCATCAGAGTAGTTTCATTGGTGTTTCGCTTCACGTGTGACTGTGGAAAATGCCGAGCCAATCGACCTAAGAAGCGTAAGATTTCTAACGCCATGGTATAATTTCTGGCAATAGTTATTCATTCATCATTCATCATTTAACAATCCTCAAACATCATCATTCATTGTGATTAGGACGATCATGTTAACTTATTAATCACTTAATTCATTTCATTACTCAGTTATTGATCAGGACGATCATGTTAATTCATTAATTACTCAATTCATTTCATTACTTAGTTGTCGATCTGGATGATCATATTATTAATCTTGTTAAGTTATTAAAAATAATCATTTCAAGAATTTCATCAGATAATCATGTCACTTCAGTAAATCATTCATATAATCACTAAGTTAGAGCATGTATACTCATTTTCATCATCTCATGACGTAATCATAACGTGATAATCATGCGGGAAATATAATCATTATGCGACCTTCCTACTTCCGTATGGAGAGAGTCGAGGATGCACGGGAAGAGGCCGCGGTGCGGGCCGAAACCCGAGAAATAATCACTCGCTGCTGGGAAATCGTTCCCAGGACTCGGCTCGATCAGAAGATGTTCGGGTTGATCCACTCACTTTTATGCAGGCCATGATGACCCATGTGCAGTTGCTCAATCATCATTGCGCCACTCTGGCCGGATTAATCGAGAGAACTCTCCCGTATGAGCCAGCTGCTGGCCCTGGCCGGTAACGTATGTAACGTTTCCGGCATTTCCAGGCAGTGAGTTCGGCCATGGCCGGTTACGTACGTAAGCCATGGCTGGTTACGTACGTAACCCGGCCGGCAGTCAGCCTATTTAAGGCATGCGGACATTTTTCTTCAGCCATTTTCACTCGGTTTTCCTTCTCTTCCGCGGCTGGAGGTGTTGGAATCATGGAAGGATGTTGTTAGACAATAAATCCATGAAGTTTTGGAGTTCATATCATCAACCGTCCATCCTATAACATCCTCCGATCTACCGAATCAGGTCAGATTTCCTAGAAATCTAGTTTTGGGGAATTTGGGTGTTTTGGTTGTTTTCATCCGTTTTAATCCGAATTAACTTAGGATTATGATGGATTGATGATTATTTAGATGTATTATATCATTTCCCTTGTTATTCCATGGTTGGATCGTATCGATTCGTTATTTGGGTCGAGTTCTTGACCGACGCCTTGAAGGTGTCCGGTAAAATGTCTTAGAGGGGTTTTCGGGCGTTCTACGATTATCCTCCCTCGTATGATTGTTGATTTATGGATTATATGTTTTTAGGGTCGAGTTTCTTGCGAAGAAACCAAGTTGAACCCTTTCGTTCGTTGTCGTTTTCCTTTTCGAAAGCATCGGGCGTTTCGAAGCTTTCCGGTTGAGCCGTGTCCGTCGGGATACTTGCGTGCCGATTTTGAGGCAAGTACCTTGTCCATATAATTCTTGTTTTATGGATATGATAATTAGTGATCGTCTCTATGTGTTTATTTGATCGTTTGAATTGAACTTTCAAGAATTCGGTTAGCCTTGTTAAAGGCCCTCTCTCAAAACGCATGAGTTTTGTGAATGTTGTGTTTTGTGGATGGTTACGTGAACCTTGTGAATTCGCTTGTCGTTGTTGTTGTTGTGCTTTGATGATATATATACATATATCCTCTTTTCGGTGCGTTGTGATTTGACAATTGTGTCGTGCCTTGCGTTGTTGCCTTTGGGTGGATTTCTTGGATATGTTTGATGTGATATGCTAATTTGTGTGCATGTATTTTCGCTCACCGTGGGTTGGTTCGACGGGGCCACGGCGGAAGTCCAATGGTTTAGCCCTGGATTCACGAGTGCGGTTGTTTGTTTGGTGAATGTATTTTACTCACCGTGGGTTGGTTCGACGGGGCCACGACGGGAGTCCAATGGTATAGCCCTGGATTCACGAGTAAAACTTCACACGTGTGTGTGTATGTTTTAGTGAATGTATTTTACTCACCGTGGGTTGGTTCGACGGGGCCACGACGGGAGTCCAATGGTATAGCCCTGGATTCACGAGTAAAACTTGACGAGTTGGTGTATATGATTTCGAAAACGCATTCTGCTCACCTTGGGAGGGTCCGACGGGGCCACGAAGGGAATCTAATGGTATAGCCTTGGATTCACGAGTTGGTGTTGTATTTTTGGTGACCAAGGTTTACGTATCTTGGGCGATTATATTGTATTGATTTTATGTCCGCTGAGGACACGTGACGTGGGTTTTAACCTTGTGAATTGCTGTTGGTTTTCTATTTGCGAAAACGAAACCTTTGGGCTGTGACTTTGTTGATTTTGGAATGAGTAGGATTTGATAATCCTAAATTATTTTCTATTAAAACTCTCGATGGCACTTTAAACGGTTTTATAAATTGTTTTCCCTTGATTTGTGATCTTTCGGTTTTGAAATGTTTTACCCAAACTCATGCCTCGGGAAGTACTTTTCATTACGTTTGAATCTTTGAGGATTTCCTGGTTATTGTTATTCGTGGAATGTGAATTGTATGGCTCGTATTTTTGCACGTGTACTTGCACTAGCAAAATAGTGGAGTTTTGCTAACCCCCGAGTATTCGGGGGGTGGATGTCTGTTTTTGCATTCAGGTTTGGGAGCATACCACAGGGTCGGCACGAAGGATGATGAAAGATGAACGATACTATTCACACGAGGATCCGTTGATGTCGTATTGGTCCAGTTGTATCTTCTTTTCCGCTGCAGTATCTTTTCCCCGTTGTACGGGAGTTTATTGTATTTTGACCCCTGCGTGGGTATGTGTTTGGAATTGAGTTGTATGTTATTATTGAAAGACCAAATCGGTCTACCGGGTCATTTTAGCCTTAAAGGCGATGTTTAGATGTTTGATTTTAGTTACCATCCTGGTAGATCCTCGAGGAGAGGGTCTACGGCGTGTAATATCCCTGAGTGGATTGGGGGTGTTACATAAATGGTATCGGAGCTTAGGTTGTGGAAACCTAGGCTGTCGGGTCAAGTCGTGTTGTTCGAGTCTTGTTTCGTCGGATTTTATCTGATTGAGTCGTGTCGCGACGCGTCGTCTGAGTTTGTTGGTCGTGATTAGTATCGTGGGAGATCATCATCTTCGTGCGACCTGTGAATGTAAGTCTCCCTTCTTTGTGTTGTGCCTCGTGTGACACGAGCCATTTTTATGATTATTTGTTAAGTGACGGAATCCTCTTATGGATTTTGATTTCGTGATATGTGGTTATTTGACTCTCATATTTCGTTCATATGAGGAGTAGTGTTGCTGGATTCTGCATGTTGAACTGTATTTCTTTTATCCGCTGCGTGAGTTCTTTTGTAATGACTTTCGGTATTTTACCGACTGAGTTTTATTTCGAAAATCGATTCCCTTAACCGAGTTTTTGGCATTATGGCCTTGATCGTTTTGGTGAAATTCTTATGACGGTATTTAGTATTTTATAAATGACTTTGTGAGTTTTGAAATATTACCGTCATCGACCTTTTTGGCATTTTGTAAATGGTTTTTAGCCTGGTGAGTTCCGGCGCGGGACCCACGGCGCTATAATGTTCCGTGTAATTATCTGAAATTTTTGGTCATTCTAGCCCATTGAATTATCTTTGAAAACCTTGAGTATCTTAGAAAAATAAATTTCGAGACGTACTTTTCAAATGAGTTATTTTCTTATGGTACATCCAAGGTGCCACAATATATTTCAAAAAAATTTCTGCCTCGAGGACCAAAATGTTTGAGATATTTTCAATGTTTAGAAACACTTTTATTTAGACCCGAGGGTCGAATATTCTGAAAGTTTCCACTAAGAGAAAGTGTCCTCATTTTTATCAAATGCGAAATGGTTCTCCAAAGTCTCGATAACAATGTTTCACGTTTGTACTTTTTTTGAAAGGTGATACTCAAGATCAACCGGTGTTTTTCTAAATTATTTTCAAGGGGTGGTTTTCATTTTTTTTTAAAAACCTATCAATTCCCGTTTGCGTTTGGGAATGTATGTATGATGTTTGCTTTGTCGTTATGATGGTTGCTCCTGAGTATGATCGAATTGGTGGTGTGAACGTTGAGTCATTCGCCAAGCATATGTTTTGTTAGCCCTTTGTGGGAGGTATGATGACGATCTTTAATGTTATCATTTTATGGTGGCTTGCATGTTATCGCACCTGTGCGAGCTGTTAGAGCTTGGGTTTATATGATTGTGTACATCTGTGATTGTTTCATGATGTTTGTAATTATGTGCTGGTTATTGTTCGGGCCATTAAGGTCACCGAACGATACCGTCGTTGTTGTAGTGTTTGTGTGTGTATTAATTTACAATGGTAATCGTTGTATATGATATGCGTTATGATTCCTTGTTGTGCTGAGTTGGCATCTCCATTGTGTTGTTTTGCGACGTTATGCCCCATTGTATCTAGCATTTGTATTTTCGGTATGCCGAGCCGAGGCATTTCAACTGTGATGTTCCGGGGCATGCTCGTGTAAATTGTCCTTCTCGTCGGTAACACATTTCAAGTGTGGACCCGAGGGACACCGAATTAATTTTTGCGGATTGGCTACCGAGACTTTCGGAGTTCGCGCTTCAGCTCAGTTATCAGAATCGGCTTTGAGAGGCCTTCGAAGGATATTTCTGTCGGTTGCTTGTTGTGTTGTCACCTTGATTTCGTGTTGTGAGTTTCGGGAACGACACTTCTTTTTGAAGAGGTCGAATATAATACCCGTATTATTTTTGGCTTCTGCATTTTCTCTTTCTCAAGTCTATCGATTCGCTCATATTCGTTGATACCTTCCGGACTTGTTCTGTATTTCGGTTTCATCGTTCGAACGAACTGTGATCTTGTTGTGGGTCGATCTGGTTATCGCTGTGATTTTTCCGAATTTGGTTCGATTTTTGTGAACCTTGTTCGGAAGTAACATCATTTGGTTCTATTAGTTCTTTTTTTTCGAAGTGGATCGGATTTGGAACTCTTGTGTTTTCGACTTTGTCGACTCATTATGTTTGTTGGCATTTCTGAGCTTGTCCTGCCCCTTGCTTTTGTTGATCGAACAAGTGTGGTATTGTTTCGGAATAACTCGTTTGTCGTTGTGACTTTTCAATCACTATTCCCTTTCATGTGGATCTTATGTGAATCACATCTTGTTGTTTCTCGAGCCGAGACGTGAACCTGGGAGTTGTTGTTTGAATTTTCTTGTTCTTCGTGATTCGAACATGATCGTTCGATTTTTGTTGTCTCGACCGTTGTGGTTCGATCGTTTGATTGTTCGGTTTTTGTTGATCTCGTTTCGTGATTGTTGAGCGTTCAGACTCCTTCCTAACTTCCTTAAGTTCGGGAAATTAGTATCGTTTTCGATCTTCCAAGCCTTTGGCGGTGGAATTCTGTAATTGTTCAGTGATTGGCTCGCGTGTTGGTTGATGTACCGTTAGGTTGGTCAATCGTGTTAATTTTCGTTCGTTGTGTTTTGCGATTGTTCGGATAATCTACTTGATTGTATTATTTGTTCGATGACGCTTATCACTTGTTGGTTTTATTATGTTCTACCAGCGACGTTGTGTTGGTCGTCGTGGAGCGTGTCTTCACGCCGTATGTCTCTTTGCGTTTCTTGCAACGTTTCACCGTCGGGCGCGAGTTTTCGGTTTTTGTGTATCTCGTCGAGTTTTCCTGGCGGAGATATCGTTTCTCCCTACTTGTTTTAAGTTTCGGGACGAAACTTCTTTTAAGGAGGGTAGAATGTAATACCCGTAATTTCGATTTCCGGTAATTTCTTTTTTTTCGGAGAAAGTCCGTTTAGACGACTTGCTCATGACCGTTTCGTCATTTCGAGAATGATTAATTCTGCACTTTTTGTCATCCGATTTCGTTTCGGTATCGTTTTGCTGAGTTCCGAGCTTTTTAGACGTTTTTCCGCACTTGAGTTCGATTCTTGCGAATCTCGTCCGAAACTGTTGTTTCAAGTTTCTCGTAAGTTCATTTAATGTTATTATTCTTGTTGCAAGCTTTGGTTTGGTGTTTCGATCGCGTATCGTGATTTTCGGACGTTTTGGGTCATTTTCGTAATTTCCCAAAGTTTTGGGTAATTACTTCCGTTGTCGAATTCCGAGCCTTCGGGTGGTCGGAATTGTGTGTTCTCTTAGCTCTTAGATTCGTCTTTGCGAGTACGTCGTAATCGTATCATCGATTCGTATTCGTGTTCGGGTTTCGGGTCGTTCGGCCGCCGGAGTTGGTCCCGCCGAGTCATGGTCGGCATGCCGGGCCAAAGCTGCCACCGCCGAGTAACGCACGGTAGTGCTCGCAGCTTATGTACGTAATGCCGATTACGCACGTAAGGCCTCGCCGGTAACGTACGTAACGCTTCCGCATTTCAGCGATGAGTTCGCCATGGCGATTACGACGTAAGCCATGGCCGATTACGTCGTAACTACGGCAATACCTCTATTTAAGGCCTGCGGACATTTTTCTTCAGCCATTTTCACTCGGTTTTCCTTCTCTTCCGCGGCTGGAGGTGTTGGAATCATGGAAGGATGTTGTTAGACAATAAATCCATGAAGTTTTGGAGTTCATATCATCAATCATCCATCCTATAACATCCTCCGATCTACCGAATCAGGTCAGATTTCCTAGAAATCTAGTTTTGGGGAATTTGGGTGTTTTGGTTGTTTTCATCCGTTTTAATCCGATTTAACTTAGGATTATGATGGATTGATGATTATTTAGATGTATTATATCATTTCCCTTGTTATTCCATGGTTGGATCGTATCGATTCGTTATTTGGGTCGAGTTCTTGACCGACGCCTTGAAGGTGTCCGGTAAAATGTCTTAGAGGGGTTTTCGGGCGTTCTACGATTATCCTCCCTCGTATGATTGTTGATTTATGGATTATATGTTTTTAGGGTAGAGTTTCTTGCGAAGAAACCAAGTTGAACCATTTCGTTCGTTGTCGTTTTCCTTTTCGAAAGCATCGGGCGTTTCGAAGCTTTCCGGTTGAGCCGTGTCCGTCGGGATACTTGCGTGCCGATTTTGAGGCAAGTACCTTGTCCATATAATTCTTGTTTTATGGATATGATAATTAGTGATCGTCTCTATGTGTTTATTTGATCGTTTGAATTGAACTTTCAAGAATTCGGTTAGCCTTGTTAAAGGCCCTCTCTCAAAACGCACGAGTTTTGTGAATGTTGTGTTTCGTGGATGGTTACATGAACCCTGTGAATTCGCTTGTCGTTGTTGTTGTTGTGCTTTGATGATATATATATACATATATCCTCTTTTCGGTGCGTTGTGATTTGACAATTGTGTCGTGCCTTGCGTTGTTGCCTTTGGGTGGACTTCTTGGATATGTTTGATGTGATATGCTAATTTGTGTGCATGTATTTTCGCTCACCGTGGGTTGGTTCGATGGGGCCATGGCGGAAGTCCAATGGTTTAGCCCTGGATTCACGAGTGCGGTTGTTTGTTTGGTGAATGTATTTTACTCACCGTGGGTTGGTTCGACGGGGCCACGACGGGAGTCCAATGGTATAGCCCTGGATTCACGAGTAAAACTTCACATGTGTGTGTATGTTTTAGTGAATGTATTTTACTCACCGTGGGTTGGTTCGACGGGGCCACGACGGGAGTCCAATGGTATAGCCCTGGATTCACGAGTAAAACTTCACGAGTTGGTGTATATGATTTCGAAAACGCATTCTGCTCACCTTGGGAGGGTCCGACGGGGCCACGAAGGGAATCCAATGGTATAGCCCTGGATTCACGAGTTGGTGTTGTATTTTTGGTGACCAAGGTTTACGTATCTTGGGCGATTATATTGTATTGATTTTATGTCCGCCGAGGACACGTGACGTGGGTTTTAACCTTGTGAATTGCTGTTGGTTTTCTATTTGCGAAAACGAAACCTTTGGGCTGTGACCTTGTTGATTTTGGAATGAGTAGGATTTGATAATCCTAAATTGTTTTCTATTAAAACTCTCGATGGCACTTTAAAGGGTTTTATAAATTGTTTTCCCTTGATTTGTGATCTTTCGGTTTTGAAGTGTTTTACCCAAACTCATGCCTTGGGAAGTACTTTTCATTACGTTTGAATCTTTGAGGATTTCCTGGTTATTGTTATTCGTGGAATGTGAATTGTATGGCTCGTATTTTTGCACTTGTACTTGCACTAGCAAAACAGTGGAGTTTTGCTAACCCCCGAGTATTCGGGGGGTGGATGTATGTTTTTGCATTCAGGTTTGGGAGCATACCACAGGGTCGGCACAAAGGATGATGAAAGATGAACGATACTAATCACACGAGGATCCGTTGATGTCGTATTGGTCCAGTTGTATTTTCTTTTCCGCTGCAGTATCTTTTCCCCGTTGTACGGGAGTTTATTGTATTTTGACCCCTGCGTGGGTATGTGTTCGGAATTGAGTTGTATGTTATTATTGAAAGACCAAATCGGTCTACCGGGTCATTTTAGCCTTAAAGGCGATGTTTAAATGTTTGATTTTAGTTACCAGCCTGGTAGATCCTCGAGGAGAGGGTCTACGGCGTGTAATATCCCTGAGTGGATTGGGGGTGTTACATTTTTACCAACTTGTGTGTATTTCAAATGGCCTTTTTGGCATTTTACGAACTTGGGTTATTTTCGTCAAACTCTTTTTCCTAACTATTTTATCGGTACGTTTAAGGGGTGGCTTAACGTACACTTTGAACTGTCGAGATTTGGCATTTCGCCTTGTATTTTCAAATGGTATTTTATGACGGTATTTGAGAACTATGTTTTTGAAAATATTTGAGTATTTGCAAAATATTACCTGTAATACCCCCAATCCGCTCAGGGATATTACACGACGTAGAACCTTTCCTCATGGATCTACCAGGCTGGTAACAACATAGAACGTCTCAACAATGCCTTTAAGGCTAAAATCACCCAGTAGACCGATTTGGTCTTTCAATAAATACATACAACTCAAACTCATTACATGCCCACGTAGGGGTCGAATACAACACATTCCCGTACAACGGAAAAGAATACTGCAGCGGAAAAATAAACTATAACTAAACTAAAGACATCATACGGATCCTCGTGTGATTAGTATCGTTCATCTTTCATCATCCTTCGTGCCGACCCTATGTTATGCTCCCAAACCTGAATGCAAAAATAGACATCCACCCCTCGAATACTCGGGGGTTAGCAAAACTCCACTGTTTTGCTAGTGCAAGAACAAAGTGCAAATACGAGCCATACAATTCACATTCCACGAATAACAATAACCAGGAATCCTCAAAGATCCAAACGTAACGAAAAGTACTTCTAGAGGCATGAGTTTGGGTAAAACATTCCAAAACCGAAAGATCACAAATCAAGGGAAACAATTTATAAAACAGTTTAAAATGCCATCGAGAGTTTTAATAGAAAACAATTTAGGATTACCGAATCCTTAACTTTCCAACATCAACAGGGGTCACAGCCCAAAGGTTTTGTTTTCGCAAATAGAAAACCACTAACAGTTCACAGAGTCAGAACCCATATCACGTGTCTGTTAGGAGTATGCCCTCGAATGCCACTCAGAGGTTGTTGAGTGAGGGCATTGTACTTGTAATAATGTAAACCATTTATATAAGGAAAATGAATGTTTCTTTATATACTGGTAGTTACTGGCATTCCTAACTCGTAAATAAACATATAAAAACTAGTCCGTGTATTTGAGAGCAAAACGTTCCACTCCTTATTGGATAAGGGGGTCGGCACTGGAAAGGTTATAGCTCAAATACTTAATCGTTCGCAAGTCGATGAAACTTGACTGGGCGTTAAGTTTATGTGAAGACTTGTATGACGTGTTCTTTGACATGGAGAGTGCCTGTCGAACACTAATGGTTAGTGGGAGCACACGTTATAGGTATGCTAATTGGATTAGTATACTCGAACCGACTCACCCTCGATTCGTCACATGGATTTCACTCGGACGAGTCAATGACGGAATCGAAAGGTTGTGATAGG
Source organism: Orobanche coerulescens (assembly GCA_033398695.1). Classification (NCBI taxonomy): domain Eukaryota; kingdom Viridiplantae; phylum Streptophyta; class Magnoliopsida; order Lamiales; family Orobanchaceae; genus Orobanche; species Orobanche coerulescens. Next base: position 69,917,890 of record CM065810.1, read on the forward strand.
TATTCGTGAACCTTCGACTTGAGGATTTAGTAGGGATGTGCTTGTGACGTCAAGATTTTCATTAGAGTAGTTCGACCTCGTAAACCTAAGGCGGGGTCAACCTCGACGTGCATCTTGACGGCAAGTAGCAGTCCTATCGAATACCAAGATAGAATTCTTTCTCCCGTTAGTGAGCGGGTTATATGTCCTATGCGGTTATTGGCGAGATGAGATCATAAGTCTTTGGCCAAAGCATTGGAGCTAGTTGTATTAGATACACGATGACCGATGATCTCGATTTGCATTAACGCATGCATAGCGTCAAGTACAGATAGGGTTTGACTCGACCGTGACCCTATAACTTGATCGGGACATTTGAAAGAAGGGTTTATACGTATACCGGTATTCACGATGTAATGGTTCTTGAATGATCCCAATCATTCGTTCTCGCCGGTACAGTGTAGGCCACCAGCCGGCTAGGTGGTGCTACTACTCTTGGTTCCTCCCATTGCCGATCGAGACGGACCTACCGAGTCGCGCATTAGGATTGACGACGGAATGAATCGAGCTAATTCTCTCATTATGAATATTAGATATTGATATCTAATTTTGGAACATTGATGTTTAAATCGATTTATTGGATAAATTGATTTACGCCTAATGAATTAAATAAATTCTTGGGTGATTAATTTAATTCATGAATATAATTATTTCTTGGAGAAATTAATTATGTTATTTTGTATTTGATATGTTTAATTAATTGATTAATTAAACGACATAAATACATCGGAACGGAATAGGAGTTTATCTGTTTGACTCACGGAGTCCAAACGAACCGAACTCGTCCGTTTTCTAGCATGGGCCGCCCCACTTATTACCATGTGTGTGTATTGACTTGTCCCCATCATGGTTTTGGAATCTCATGTGATTGAGGGGACAAGTATCATATACATTATATGGGAATCAATCATGATATATGTATTTGTTTTCATGTGGGTTGAATAAGGATATATAGAAGACTTTGATCTCTCATCCTCACTTCACTCTTGGCATCATACGTATAAGTGAGATAAAGAGAGAGAATTGTTTTCTCATATAGTCTTCCTTTTCCTTCTTCATCTTCATCACAAGTTCTTGGTTTTTCTTGGAGAAAACATCAAGACATAAAAGAGAGATTGTGAGTTATACACTTAGAGTGTTATAATTTCATATTGGAAGCTTCATCACTTAGCTCTAGCCGTATCCTCGGAGGATAGCAAGGTGATTGTTGTTCCGGTCGTTTCTCCGGCGCGTGGCAAGTAGAGACGCGGTGTTTTCGGCGTTGGATCGTTCAAGAGCTTGGGGAATAGCTCAAGAGAAGGTTATCCATTTAATCAACGGACTATGAGGGTATGTTTCTCGTATCTCTTGTATTTCATTTTGATATTCGTATATTCGTAGCTCGATCGATCCTCGTAGGGATTCTGATCGAATTAATTTTCATTTTACCGCTTCCGTTGGGCCTTCGTTTTAGGCACCGAATCCCAACAGTGGTATCGGAGCGTAGGTCTTGCGATCGTATATACGATATTGGCATTTGGAATGCTCGATTAGATGGTGAATGATTTGGAATCATTTTAGTCATAATCGTGGTATATGTTTTTCGTTCGTAATAATTGTATTTTTCGTAAGTTTATGTCTAAATATAAATCTTAAATTTCTGGGAAATATGATTTATATTGAAGATATGAAAGTCGGAAAATATAGATATTGGATATCCGGTCGAAAATCTAGCCCCGAATCGTCGTCGGACGACTTTTTGGACAAAAAGGGTAACTGCCGAGAGTGACTCGACCGTGTCCCGGTGACACGGCCGTGTCCGGCATCTGCCAAGTCATCGCCAGCGACCCGACCGTGTCCCTGGTGACTCGGTCGTGTCCTGGCCGGAATCTTCCGAGCGTGACTCGCCAAGCCAGCGTGATCGCCGGTAGGGCCGCCGAGGGTGACTCGGCCATGCCGCCTGCTTTCACCCCGGCTCGATTTTTCCGTGTATTCTTAAAAATTAATCTCCCGCACATTAAATTGGATTTAATATGATTAAAATGATTTATGGTATTTCATTTTATAAGGGAAATTTGATTAATTGGAATATCTAATAGTTGACCGAATTATTTTGAACGTTATCATATTACCGATTGTGTGAATCGATTGGATCGGTTCGTATTGTTGATTGGATCAATGTATCTCTACGCTTTCCATTTATATAGTATTTATTGGATGAATATTTTTTGAATGGGGATGTGGTTCGTGGACTTAGTTTTGAATCGTTCGTTTTATTCGATTGGGTTGTAAATGCCGTTTTGAGCCTATTTATTTTACTAGAAATGTTTGTATCTAGGATGCAATTTTCGATGTAAAATTTATATGTAATGACGAAGACCGGAGGAAGATCCATTTCGAGAAGACGAAGATTCAAGACGAAGACTTGTAATTAGATTACGGAGTTTTTGTTTTCTAGGAACGGTCCATGAACCACATGTTGGTAGCAACTAGGTTGTGAATGGTTGTTTCATATTGTATGAATGCCACAAACGCGCTTAAATGATTAATGTGCAAAGTGTAACGTTAATCGCGAAAATTCTCCCACGAAAAATTATTAAGTTTAAAAGGTTTCAAGGTTTTCCTTCCCTCCATCGAGCTTTGAAATTGAAATCCAAACCGGATGTGCTATGCTTCCGAGTTATCGGGTAGTCGTCGGGAGGACGGATAAATTACCGGGCGCGCATTGGATGCCTTCGGTTGGAGCAAATTTTATCCCTAGAAACCTGATAGGTTGCCGGATAAGATTCAATTGTGAAACTGATTTGCGTCGATGGTATAAACTTAACTTGTTCACGAACTATAGAAACCGTATAGGTTGAGGGGAGTGAACAAGGGGAAAAATAAGATCGAATCATCCATTAGATGGGTTGGTGTTGGACACCACTTTATGAAAATTAATAGACTAGAAACATATTCGGTTGCCCTCTATTAAGATTTATAAAGAACTCGATCACCACTATGAAGTAGAGCGACGATACTTCCGGATATCACATGGGAGTGTGTTATTTCGATAAAAATAGTGGGAGCTGGGTAACAAGAATAGAAAAGACCTTAATTCTATACTCAGAACATAATATAACAAGTCACTAATTAATCTGTTATACTTAATGCAGACAAATCTCAATATGACAATGAATCCACTCGCAATTCTACTCGAAAAGAACACCTTAATGGGACCTAACTTTGTGGATTGGCTCCGCAATCTGATGATTGTCCTCAGTATAGAGGCACTGGGATACGTCTTGGAGACGGACATTCCGGCGCCTCCTATGCGGACTCGAGCCAATCAGGAAGAGATTGAAAACCACGAAAAGTGGGTTAAGGATGACGTGAAAGTCCGTGCTTATATGATGGCTTCCATGTCTAATGAGCTTCAGAGAGCTCATGAGAAAGTGACTTCTGCTAGGCAGATTCTATCTCACTTAACCGAGCTTTATGGTGAGCACAGCAGAATCGCTAGATATGAGATATCCAAGCAAATCGCTCGGTACAAGGATGAAGGAAGGTGAGAAGGTTGGGGAACACGTCCGAAAATGATATCCATGATCGAGAGATTGGAGGCTCTTGATTTTAAAATGGATACTTCTCCAAACCGACCTTATCCTACGCCTCTCCTCGATTCCTTCTCACGCTTTGTTATGAACTTCAACCGCAATGAGATTGCATGTAACTTAGCCGGGCTAATGAACAACCGGTGACCGCTCGCCTCGGATGAAGACCCCGCGGATGAAGGAGTGCACTTGTGATTTCTTACGGACTTCTAAGTCTAAGAATAAGAAGAAAAAGACCAAGAAGCGGATCGACCACAAGCTAAGGACCTTAAGGGAAAGGGCAAGGCCCCGATGGTTCCAAAGAACAAGAAGAAGAAGGATGCTTGTCTCAAGTGCGGTGAGTCGGGCCACCGGGCTAGAGACTGTCCGATTCTTCATGGCACTTCGTGTACAAAACTTTTAGTTTTGGAAACAAATTGTTCTCGCATCGTATTTTCTACTTCCCGGATAATCGGATTCTCGTGCTAGTTCTCATATTTGTACCGTGAATCGATCTGAACAAAGTAGGAAGCTTGAGCCGGAGAAGTTATGATCACAATCGGAAGCGGGCATAGTGTCGAGGCGACCACATAGGATCACTTCTTTTGGGTTTAGAATCCGGCTTTGTTCTCGACTTTAGAAGATGTACTTGTTTTGCCCAAGGGGCACAAAACATTGTATCCATTCGGCCATGGACCGAAAAGGCTTTTCATTTTTCATTGGTGATGGTTCCCGCAAAATTTATTTTAGAAATAAACTAGTGGGTACCGCTACATTGTTGAATGGATTGTATCATCTAAATCTCAAAGAACAAAGTAGTTGTGAATACTATGACTAGAAAACGTGGTAGGGATGAAACCAACCAAGTTTTGAAATGGCATCTTAGACTTGGTCATGTTGGTCAGACCAAGGTTTACAAGATGGAAAAAGATGGACTTATGGGTCCATTGGGATCGAATCCCTTTCCTACTTGTGAATCTTGCCTTAAAGGCAAAATGACTAAGTCCCCCTTCACAGGGACTTTTGAAAGAGCCGCTGATAAACTAGGATTAATCCATACTGACGTTTGTGGTGCTTTGGAAGCAGCACATGACGGATATCAATATTTCATTACGTTTACAGATGATCATACTAGGTATGGTTATGTATACCTAATAAAACATAAATCTGAGGCCTTTGAGAAATTCCAGGAATTCAAGGCCCTAGTCGAGAAACAAACTGGTAATCATATCAAAGCACTTCGGTCGGACCGAGGTGTCGAGTATATGAGTACGGAGTTTGACGAGTTCCTTAAGGAACATGGAATAGTTTCACAACTAACACCTCCAGGTACTCCTCAGTTAAATGGTGTGTCAGAAAGAAGGAACCGGACCCTGTTGAACATGGTCTGTTCCATGCTGGGCTATACTGACTTGCCGATTTACCTGTGGGGGTATGCACTCCTGACTTACGCTTACATCTTGCACAGATGTCCTTCCAAATCCATTCCTAAAACTCCACATGGGATGTGGGAAGGAAGGAAACCAAGTCTTAATCATATTAGAATTTGGGGATGTCCCGCTTATGTCAAGAAGACTAAGGTGGAAAAGTTGGAAGCTAGGTCTGCGAAGGGACGTTTCATTGGATTCCCGTCTGGGACGATGGGATATCTATTCTACATGCCCGAAGATCGAAGAATCATTGTTTCTTTACAAGCACACTTCCTGGAAGATGAGTTCATTCAGGAAGGCGGAGCAGGTAGAAGTATTTCTATAGAAGAATACAATGAAACTCCTCGAGAGACACCTTTGCAAGAAACTGGAACCGAACTTTCTGAAACACAAGTACAACCACCTCGTAGGTCTAGTAGGGTGTCTCATTTACCTGAGAGGTATGGGCTTGTGCACTTGGAGGAGCTGGGTCTCCATGAGGTTCCAAGTGATAGCCAAGAGACCGACCCGACGACCTATGACCAAGCGATGGGAAATCAGGTCTGGACTCTAGTAGACCGCCCCAAGGGCATAGTGCCCATTGGGAATAAGTGGATCTACAAGAGAAAGACTGATGGTGATGGCAAGGTTGACGCCTATAAGGCCAGGCTTGTGGCAAAGGGTTATACCCAAAAGGAAGGGATCGACACACGATACCTTCTCGCCCGTAGCCATGATCAAGTCTATTCGCATGATGCTTGCTATAGCTGCCTACCACGATTATGAGATATGGCAAATGGACGTAAAGACGGCTTTCCTTAATGGATTCCTCGAGGAGGAAATCTATATGGATCAGCCTAAAGGCTTTGTGTCCGAAGTCGATATTCAGAAAGTGTGCAAGCTTCAAAGATTCCATTTATGGATCAAGCAAGCGTCGCGTAGTTGGAACCTTCGTTTTGACGAGGCGGTCAAAGAGCTTGACTTCGTGCAAAATGAAGAGGAACCTTGTGTATACAAGAAGGTTAGTGGGAGCAAGATCGCATTCTTAGTACTATATGTAGATGACATTCTACTAATAGGAAATGATGTGGGAATGCTCAGTTCTGTGAAAGCTTGGCTTTCGAGTAATTTCTCCATGAAAGACTTGGGAGAAGCAACCTATATTCTTGGTATTAGGCTCTACCGGGATAGAGCGAAGAGAACAATAGGCCTTTCCCAAGCCCTCTATATAGATAAGATCTTAAAGCGATTTAAGATGGATGATTCTAAAAGAGGGTTCCTACCGATGCAACATGGAATAAAACTCACCTTGAAGATGTGTCCTCAAAGTGAGGAACAACGCAAGGAAATGAGTAATATACCATATGCTACGGCCGTGGGTAGCCTTATGTATGCTATGTTGTGTACAAGACCTGACATCGCGCATGCTGTAAGCGTGGTGAGTAGGTTTCGTGCAAACCTGTAGGGAACATTGATCTGTCAGAAAGAACGTTCTCAAGTACTTGAGAAGAACGAGAGATATGGTTCTTATGTATGGCGGAGAATTGATGTGGTGGGATTCACCGATTCGGACTTCCAAGGATCAAGGACGACTCGATGTCCACTTCGGCTACATATTTACTCTTAATGGAGGAGCAGATCTTGGCGTAGTGCCAAGCAAAGCACGATCCGCCGATTCCACCCGTCAGCCGAGTATCAAGCGGCCTCGGAGGCTTCCAAGGAAGGGTTCTGGATTAAGAAGTTTCGGGAGAACTTCAAATGATACCATGTGTTGAGTGCCTGTCTACTGCATCGCGACAACGATGGAGCCGTAGCGCAGCCAAGGAGCCGAGGTTTCACAACAGACCAAACATATTGAGAGGAAGTATCATCTCGTAAGAGAATTTGTTCGCAAGGGATACATTGTCTTGCCGCACAGTAGACTCGGCCGACAACGTCGCCGATCCATCGACTAAGCCACTTTCTCGACTAGCTTGGAGCGTCATCTGAGAACATGGGTATTAGATACCATAGTGTGTGGCATTGAGTGCAAGTGGGAGATTGTTAGAGTATGCCCTCGAATGCCACTCGAGGTTGTTGAGTGAGGGCATTGTACTTGTAATAATGTAAACCATGTATATAAGGCAATGAATGTTTCTTTATTTACCGTAGTTACCGCATTCCTAACTCGTAAATAAACATATAAAAACTAGTCCGTGTATTTGAGAGCAAAGCGTTCCACTCCTTATTGGATAAGGGGTCGCACCGAAAGGTTATAGCTCAAATACTTAATCGTTCGCAAGTCGATGAAACTTGACTGGGCGTTAAGTTTATGTGAAGACTTGTATGACGTGTTCTTTGACATGGAGAGTGCCTGTCAAACACTAATGGTGTTGGGATTCCGAAAATAAAACGAAATACGCAGCGGAAATAAAAACGAATCCCAAACAGGATCGATCAAGTAACGTATATACGAAAAATAAATACGAAGATAAAGATTCATACCCTTGAAGCCTTTGAAATAAATCTTCGTAAAGTGTAGACGATGACCACGATCCCGTCCCGAACACGAAATCCCTTCGTTCCAAGCACCGAAAATTCGAAGCCTCTACTTCACACGCGTCGGAAGTTGCCCGGAAAAATCTACAACACTCCGTTCTATGAAGAACACGGCTAGGAAGTGTTGTAGGAATTTTTTTTCTTAATTTTTCTTACTTCTTTTCACCTCAAAGATGAACAAAATGAAGAAGGAAAATTTTTCTCTCTCTCTCCTCACTAAAAACTCACGGCAGGCCTCTCAATGAATGAGTATATGTGGTTTGTTGTTATCTCATCTCATCATATATAATGTAATGATATATATTATAAAGGAATAATTATTCCTTTACAACTATCATTCACAATTATGTGGGAATCTCAACTCTAAGTGAGTTCCCACACACATGCAAGATCATGCCATGCCATGAGGAGTGGGTGGCCACAAGGAAGTTTCCTAGAAAACGAGCCGAGCCACTCGCTCGTGGTACCGGACGCTCGTCAAACGACTTCGCTAAATACACTCCTTTTAATCATCAATGTATTTATATTAATTAATTAATCTAATTAATTAATTATATCAAATACAAATATATATTTCTCTAAGAAATATAATTTATGAATTAAATTAATTACCCAGAACTTAATTTAAATTCATAAGACCGATATTTGATTTATCCAATAAATCATAATTAGATATCCAATATCTAATATTAATAGAGAGATAATAAATTCATATTTATCCGTCAACGCTCCTGATGCGCGACTCCGTAGGTCCGTCTCAGTCGGCATTGGGAGGAACCAATGAGTGCGGCAAGACTTAGCCACTTAGCGGGCCGCACCGTAAACCCCGATCGAGAACGAATGAAGGGATCATTCCGTAACCATTATGTCGTGAATACTATATACGTATAGACCCTTCATCGATGTCCGGCCAAGTCTTCGGTCACGGTAAAGTCAAACCCTATCATTGACTAAACTCTATACATGTGTTAATGCAAATCAAGACCGACTGATTAATAGTGTATCTAATACGACTATATCGTAATGCTTTGCCAAAGACTTATGACTTTATTTGCCATTAACCGTATAGACATTCGCCCGCTCACTAACAGAGATAGAATCCTTTCTTGGCGTACAAGAAAGATCGCTACCCGCCCGTATAGTCCGCACTTCTAGGTCGACTCAAGAATTAAGCAAATGAGTCTAACTACTCTAATGACAAACTAAACGTCACGGGCACATCTTCTACCGAACCCTCAAGTCAAAGGTCCACGTATACTATCACAACCTTTCGATTCGTCATCGACTCTCCGAGAGTGAATACCGTGTGATCGAATCGAGTATGAGTCGTGTTCGAGTATACTGGCCCCACCAATATACTTATAACTATGCTATCAAGACGTGCACACGTCCCAAAGATCGATTATACAAGTCATATTAAAACTTAATGCCCATTTTAAGTTTATTGACTTGCGAACAATTTACGTAAATAAACTTTAAACACTTCCAAGACATTTTCTCTTATCCCATAACGAGAATGGAATGTTCGATTTATTTACATGGACTTCACTTCAATGTTTACCAAGTCAAGAATGCAATTGAAATACAATAAACAGTGAATGAATCGTATTGCCTTTTTATTAATTATTCCATAATTACAAGTATAATGCCCTTACTCTCTCATCCCCGAGTGGCATTCGAGGGCATATTCCTAACAATCTCCCACTTGCACTCAATGCCACACAAAGATGGTATCCAATACCCATGTTCTTGGATGTCTTTCTAAGATGGCACGAGATAATGGCTTAGTCACGGTCGAGACATTGTCTTCTCGAGTCTACTCTTTCCAATGAAACATATCCTTTTTCCACCATCTCTCGAACGATGTGGTACTTTCTCTCTATATGCTTGGTGTTGTGGTGAGCCCTCGGCTCCTTGGCTTGGGCGATACTCCATCATTATCACGTAATAGTGATATAGGCAACTCCGCGTTAGGCACCACTTGAAGTTCTTGTATAAACTTCGCATCTAAAATGCTTCTTTGCTAGCCTCCGAGGCAGCTTGATACTCGCTTGGGTGTGGAATCTGCAAGAGCGGTTTGCTTGGAGCTTCTCCAAGATATCGCTCCTCCATTGAGAGTAAATAAATACCTGGATGTCGACTTAGAGTCGTCATTGTCTCCTTGAAAATCGAATCGGTGAATCCAATCACCTTCGTTCTCCACCACCATAAGTAAGAACTAAATCTCTAGTTCTTCTTAAGTACTTAAGAATGTTCTTTACTACCCAATGTTCCCTTCCGGTTTGCTTGAAATCGACTTACCATACTCACAACGTAGGCTAAGTCCGGTCTCGTACACAACATAGCGTACATGAGGCTACCCATCGCGAGGCATAGGGTACCTTACTCATCTCTCTTGTCTTCCTCACTTTGAGGACACATTTTCGTGGTGAGATGAATTCCATGTCGCATGGGAAGGAACCCTCTTTAGATTCATCCATCTTGAATCTTCTCAGATTTTATCGATATAAAGGGCTTGGGAAAGTCCTATCATTCTTCGTGGTCTATCTCTCGTAAAGACGGATCCCTAGAATATAGGAAGCTTCTCCCAAGTCTTTCATGGAGAACGCTTTAGAAAGCCAAGCTTTCACAAAGGTCGAGCATTGCTATGTTATTTCCTATAAGTAGAATATCATCTACATATAGTACTAAGAACGCAATGTTGCTCCCACCGATCTTTTGTAAACACACGGTTCCTCCTCATTTCGCTCAAGTCAAAGTCCTTAATCGCTTCACAAATCGAAGGTTCCAACTCCGAGAAGCTTGCTTGAGACCATAAATGGCTCGTTACTTACACACTTTATGAATATTAGCTTTGGACACAAACATTTAGCCGTTCCATATAGATTTCCTCCTCGAGGTATCCATTTAGAAAAGCCGCTTTGACATCCATTTGCCATATTTCATAATCATAATAGGCAAGAATAGCAAGCATCATGCGAATCGACTTTATCATAGCTACGGTGAGAAGGTATCATGATAATCGATTCCTTCCCTTTGGGTATAACCCTTTTCCACAAGCCCGGCCTTATAGGCATCAATCTTGCCATCCCCATCGCCTTTTCTCTTATAGATCCATTTATTTCCAATAGTCCTCATGCCACTGGAAGATCTACTAGAGTCCAGACTGATTGGTATGCATCGAGTCTATCTCGGCTTCCATTGCTTCTTGCCATTTATCGAGTCTACATCCACTATCGCTTGGTCATAGGTGATAGGGTCGTTTTCACCGCTATCGGGTGTGTCGTGGAGACCCGGTTCCTCGACATGTGTATAGCCATACCTCTCGTAAGTGAGATACCCTATCAGACCTTCAAGTGGAGGTTGTGTTACAATAGGTTCGGTTCTTGATCCCCGATCGATGTCTCCTTAGGAGTTTCATTATGCTCTTCCAAAGAGATATTTCTACCCGAGCCACCCTCCCGAATGAATTCATCCTCAAGGAAGTGCGCTTGTAATGCCACAACGACCCTATGGTCTTCTGGCATGTAGAATAGAAAACCCATCGAGTCCTCTGGGTATCCAATGAAACTACCTTTTATGTACATCGCTTCCAGTTTGTCCACCTTAGCCTTTTTGACATAGGCTGGACATCCCCAAATCCCTATGTGATTAAGGCTTGGTTTCTTACCCTTCCACATCTCATGCGGAGTGATAGGAACAGATTTGGAAGGACATCTATTTAGGATATAGGCAGCGGTTAGTAAGGCATACCCCCAGAGGTAAATAGGTAAATCAGTGTAATTTAACATGGAGCGAACCATGTCCAACAAAGTCCGATTTCTCCTTTCTGAAACACCATTTAGCTGTGGGGTTCCTGGAGGCGTGAATTGTGAAACTATTCCATGTTCCTTAAGGAACTCATCAAACTCAGTGCTCATATATTCGCCACCTCGGTCCGACCGAAGTGCTTTGATATGACATCCAGTTTGTTTTTCAACTAGGGCCTTAAATTCTTTGAATTTAGCAAAGGCTTCAGATTTATGTTTCATTAAGTACACAATCCCATACCTAGTATGATCATCTGTGAACGTTATGAAATATTGATATCCATCTCGGGCTACTTCTAAAGCACCACAAACATCGGTATGCACCAATCCTAGTTTATCGGTAGCCCTTTCAAAAGTCCCTGTGAAGGGGAACTTAGTCATTTTGCCTCTAAGGCAAGATTCACAAGTTGGATAGGGTTCTACACCCAATGGACTTAAAAATCCATCTTTCTCCATTTTCTGAACCTTGGTCTGACCAACATGACCAAGTCTAAGGTGTCATTTAAGAGCTTGATTAGTATCTTGCCTACCACGTTTCCTAGTTATAGTGTTCACTGCTGTTTTATTTTGCATGTTCAGATGATATAAACCATTCAACAATGTAGCTGTTCCAACCAATTTATTTCGAAAATAAATTTTACAACTGCCATTGCCAATGAAGAAACAAAATCCTTTCCTGTCCAAGACTGGAATGGATACAATGTTTTTATGCCCATTGGGCAAAACAAGTACTTCATCTAATGTCAAAATAAAACCAGATTCTAAACCCAGAAGGATTGATCCAATATCGGTTGCCTCGACACTTTGTCCGCTTCCAACAGTGATCATTATTTCCCGACTTCAAGTTTTCTACTTGCCTGCATCCCGATTCATAGTACAAATGTGAGAAGTGGCACTGAATCTAGAATCCATGAAGCAAAATATACGAGCGGAACAATTAGTTTCAAAAACAAAAAGTTGCACTGATGCGCCATTAATCTTGGGACAAGTCCTTCGCCAAAGGGCCCACTCACCGCATTCAAGGCATTTGTCCGTAGGTTTTGGACCGCCTACCTTTTGAACCTTTCGGCCTTGCCCTTTCCTTTTGCACCCCTTTCTTGGGTTTGTACCGCTCGTAGGTCTTTTTATTCTTGTTCTTGGACCTCTTAGGCCCGTAAGAAATCACAAGAGCAAATTTCTCTCGGTTTAGTCTTCATGTTAGATCGCGCCGTCACCGCTTATTCATTAGCCCACTAATGTGCATGTAATTTCATTACGCTTGAAATTCATTACAAATCGCGTGAAAGAGTCATGTAGAGATTGAAGGATGAGATCAATTTGAAGGGATAAATCCATATTAAAGTTGAGCACCTCGAGCCTCTCAATCATAGAGATCATCTTGAGGACGTGGTCTCCCACTTTCTCCCCTTCTTTCATCCTAGCATTGAACAACTGCTTTGATATCTCATATCTAGCAGTCCTACTGTGCTCTCCATAAAGTTCGTTCAAGTGTGCGAGAATCTGCCTAGCAGAAGTCATTTTCTCGTGCGCTCTCTGCAGCTCATTAGTCATTGAGCCCATCATAAAACCACGGACTAGCACATCATCCTTGACCCATTTTTCATGGACGTCAATGTCTTCCTGATTACCCCTAGTCCGGATTGGAGTCGGTGGAATGTCCGCCTCCAAGACGTATCCCAGAGACTCCATACTGAGTACAATCATCGATTCCGCAACCACCAACAAAGTTAGGGCCATTAGGAGATTCTTTTCAAGTAGTATTGCAAGTGGGTTTTTAGCCATTTTAGAGAGATTCAATTTCGTTTTACGCAAAGATTTAGACAAGATTAAATTAGTGACTTGTTTAATTATGACCGTGTATAGAACTTAAGGGCTTGTATAATTCTTGTCTCGGCTCCCACTAATTTTATCGGAATTATACACTCCCATGTTATAATCCGGAAATCATGGTTAGATCGACTTCATAGTGGTGATCAAGTTCTTTACAAATTTTAACAGACGCAACCTATCAGGTTTCTTGCCAATTAATTTCTGTAAAGTGGTGTCTAACACCAACCCGTCTAACGAATGATTTGATCTTCTTTTACCCCTAGTCTTCATGCCCTCAACCTATCAGGTTTCTTGGCAATCCAGACTATCTAAGTTGTTGACCATCAACGTCTATCAGTTTGACTATTGAATCTCACCCGGCAACCTATCAGGTTTCTAGGGGCGAAATTTATCACCAACCGAAGGCATCTAATGCACTCAAGAATTTTTCAACCTCTACCAAATGTACTACCCCGATAACTCGGAAGCATAGCACACCAGCTCGGGTATCAATTTTCTACGAGTTTGATGGAGGGTAGGAAACCTCGTAACCTTTTTCAAACTTAGTCTGTTTGTAGTCGGGAGAATTTCGCGATTAATGTTACACTTTGCACATTAATTCAATTATACGCGCGTTTGTTGGTTTGTCAATCATTCAAAATGAAAATGTAAAACAAGAACCTAGTTACTACCAACATATAGCTCATGGACCTAATTCCTAAGTCTTGGGCTGCGAATGACCCAATAAAAAAAAAAATCTTCGATTCTTCGTCTTCTCGGTCGGTTGTCTTCGGTCTTCTTCATACCCAAAATAATAATTACATCATTGAAAAATTGCATCCTATACAAGTTTTTCTAGTAAATATAAATAGGCTCAAAACGGCCTTTACAACCCAATCGAATCGAACAAATCAAAAACTAAGTCCACGAGCTATATCACCATCACATAAGGATTCCATACAACATGTAATGGCAACGAAATTAAACAATTAATCTTTAATATAAATTAATCTAATTAATCTATAAATTAATCTATTCAATTTCTACTATATTAATCCAATTAATATAAAGTGGCATTAAAATTAAATAATCAATTAATATATTAATCCAATCAATATAAAATTAATCTATTCAATTTTAATGGTATTAATCCAATTAATACTAATAATTGTCATTTTAATTGCTCAAGTAATCCGCCAAAATAATATTTTCGTTAATTTATTTCCCTTAACAAAAAAATATATTCCAAATATTAATTTAGTCAAATTAAAATCCAATTTAAATTTTGGGAAATAATTACAACAAAATATAAACTTAAACGAGTCCTGATAATCCGCTTTAGGCCCACTGCGCCCCATTCAAAATCGGGCCAAAACCCGAGGGTCGCTGCCGAGCCATCGCCGGCAGTGCCGATCATTCTCGGCCGTGGCGAGACATGGCCGATCATGGCCGAGCATGCTCGGCGACTGGCGGCGGCCAGCGATTCACAAGACCACACGGCACTTCGCTTTCTTCATTTTTCGGCCCGTTTCCAAAAATGTGATGCTACAACGAACAATTTAAAATCTACAATTATTCCAAACATGATTCTAAATCATAATCATCATCCAAAAGCATTCAAAATGCACAAATAATAGTATATACGGAAACATTAACCTCGCTCCGATACCACTGTTGGGATTCCGAAAATAAAACGAAATACGCAGCGGAAATAAAAACGAATCCCAAACAGGATCGATCAAGTAACGTATATACGAAAAATAAATACGAAGATAAAGATTCATACCCTTGAAGCCTTTGAAATAAATCTTCGTAAAGTGTAGACGATGATCACGATCCCGTCCCGAACACGAAATCCCTTCGTTCCAAGCACCGAAAATTCGAAGCCTCTACTTCACACGCGTCGGAAGTTGCCCGGAAAAATCTACAACACTCCGTTCTATGAAGAACACGGCTAGAAAGTGTTGTAGGAATTTTTTTTTTCTTAATTTTTCTTACTTCTTTTCACCTCAAAGATGAACAAAATGAAGAAGGAAAATTTTTCTCTCTCTCTCCTCACTAAAAACTCACGGCAGGCCTCTCAATGAATGAGTATATGTGGTTTGTTGTTATCTCATCTCATCATATATAATGTAATGATATATATATTATAAAGGAATAATTATTCCTTTACAACTATCATTCACAATTATGTGGGAATCTCAACTCTAAGTGAGTTCCCACACACATGCAAGATCATGCCATGCCATGAGGAGTGGGTGGCCACAAGGAAGTTTCCTAGAAAACGAGCCGAGCCACTCGGCTCGGACGCTCACAAACGACTCCGTTAAATACACTCCTTTTAATCATCAATGTATTTATATTAATTAATTAATCTAATTAATTAATTATATCAAATACAAATATATATTTCTCTAAGAAATTTAATTTATGAATTAAATTAATTACCCTAACTTAATTTAAATTCATAAGACCGATATTTGATTTATCCAATAAATCATAATTAGATATCCAATATCTAATATTAATAGAGAGATAATAAATTCATATTTATCCATCAACGCTCACGATGCGCGACTCGTGAGGTCCGTCTCGGCCGGCATTGGGAGGAACCAATGAGTGCGGGCAAAGACTTAGCCACTTAGCGGGCCGGATCAGAACCCCGATCGAGAACGAATGAAGGGATCATTCCGTAACCATTATGTCGTGAATACTATATACGTATAGACCCTTCATCGATGTCCCGGTCAAGTCTTCGGTCACGGTAAAGTCAAACCCTACTGTTGACTAAACTCTATACATGTGTTAATGCAAATCAAGACCGATCGATTAATAGTGTATCTAATACGACTATATCGTAATGCTTTGCCAAAGACTTATGATCTTATTTGCCATTAACCGTATAGACATTCGCCGCTCACTAACAGAGATAGAATCCTTTCTTGGCGTACAAGAAGATCGCTACCGCCCGTATAGTCCGCACTTCGAGGTCGACTCAAGAATTAAGCAAATGAGTCTAACTACTCTAATGACAAACTAAACGTCACAGCACATCTTCTACCGAACTCTCAAGTCAAAGGTCCACGTATACTATCACAACCTTCGATTCGTCATCGACTCTCCGAGAGTGAATACCGTGTGATGAATCGAGTATGAGTCGTGTTCGAGTATCTGCCCCACCAATATACTTATAACTATGCTATCAAGACGTGCACACGTCCCAAAGATCGATTATACAAGTCATATTAAAACTTAATGCCCATTTTAAGTTTATTGACTTGCGAACAATTTACGTAAATAAACTTTAAACACTTCCAGTACATTTTCTCTTATCCCATAACGAGAATGGAATGTTCGATTTATTTACATGGACTTCACTTCAATGTTTACCAAGTCAAGAATGCAATTGAAATACAATAAACAGTGAATGAATCGTATTGCCTTTTTATTAATTATTCCATAATTACAAGTATAATGCCCTTACTCTCTCATCCCCTGAGTGGCATTCGAGGGCATATTCCTAACAAATGGTTAGTGGGAGCACACGTTATAGGTATGCTAATTGGATTAGTATACTAGAACCGACTCACCCTCGATTCGTCACATGGATTTCACTCCGGGACAGTCAATGACGGAATCGAAAGGTTGTGATAGGTATTCGTGAACCTTCGACTTGAGGATTTAGTAGGGATGTGCTTGTGACGTCAAGATTTTCATTAGAGTAGTTCGACCCTGTAAACCTAAGGCGGGGTCAACCTCGACGTGCATCTTGACGGCAAGTAGCAGTCCTATCAATACCAAGATAGAATTCTTTCTCCCGTTAGTGAGCGGGTTATATGTCCTATGCGGTTATTGCGGATGAGATCATAAGTCTTTGGCCAAAGCATTGGAGCTAGTTGTATTAGATACACGATACTCGATTATCTCGATTTTCATTAATGCATGCATAGCGTCAAGCAGATAGGGTTTGATCGACCGTGACCCTATAACTTGATCGGGACATTTGAAAGAAGGGTTTATACGTATACCGGTATTCACGAGAATGGTTCTTGAATGATCCCAATCATTCGTTCTCGATCAGTGTAGGCCACCAGGCTGGCTAGGTGGTGCTACTACTCTTTGGTTCCTCCCATTGCTGACTGAGACGGACCTACCGAGTCGCGCATTAGGATTGACGACAGAATGAATCGAGCTAATTCTCTCATTATGAATATTAGATATTGGATATCTAATTTTGGAACATTGGATGTTTAAATCGATTTATTGGATAAATTGATTTACGGCCTAATGAATTAAATAAATTACTGGGTGATTAATTTAATTCATGAATATAATTATTTCTTGGAGAAATTAATTATGTTATTTTGTATTTGATATGTTTAATTAATTGGATTAATTAAACGACATAAATACATCGGAACGGAATAGGAGTTTATCTGTTTGGACTCACGGGAGTCCGAAACGAACCGAACTCGTCCGTTTTCTAGCATGCCCCCCCCCCCCACTTATTACCATGTGTGTGTATTGACTTGTCCCCATCATGGTTTTGGAATCTCATGTGATTGAGGGGACAAGTATCATATACATTATATGGGGAATCAATCATGATATATGTATTTGTTTTCATGTGGGTTGAATAAGGATATATAGAAGACTTTGATCTCTCATCCTCACTTCACTATTGGCATCATACGTATAAGTGAGATAAAGAGAGAGAATTGTTTTCTCATATAGTCTTCCTTTTCCTTCTTCATCTTCATCACAAGTTCTTGGTTTTTCTTGGAGAAAACATCAAGACATAAAAGAGAGATTGTGAGTTATACACTTAGAGTGTTATAATTTCATATTGGAAGCTTCATCACTTAGCTCTAGCCGTATCCTCGGAGGATAGCAAGGTGATTGTTGTTCCGGTCGTTTCTCCGGCGCGTGGCAAGTAGAGACGCGGTGTTTTCGGCGTTGGATCGTTCAAGAGCTTGGGGAATAGCTCAAGAGAAGGTTATCCATTTAATCAACGTACTACGAGGGTATGTTTCTCGTATCTCTTGTATTTCATTTTGATATTCGTATATTCGTAGCTCGATCGATCCTCGTAGGGATTCGGATCGAATTAATTTTCGTTTTACCGCTTCCGCTGGGCCTTCGTTTTAGGCACCGAATCCCAACAGTGTCCTCGACGGACATAAAATCAACACAACGTAATCACATACAAGTATTGCCTAGGACCGGGACGATGCCACAAATCCCACCCGAGGCCTCTGAGGACCCTCCCGAGCTGGCCACAATCATAAAAAAAATCACGCACATGCATCGCCTAGGACCGGGACGAAGCCACAAATCCCACCCGAAGCCTCTAAGGACCCTCCCGAGCTGGCCACAATCATAAAACAAATCACGCACATGCATTGCCTAGGACCGGGAAGAAGCCACAAATCCCACCCGAGGCCTCTAAGGACCCTCCCGAGCTGGCTAGCTAAATAAATCACAACATCTCACGGTTGGATCAATCACTTGTTACATCCTGGCCACATGATCGCATGCCATGTGCCACCGTAGATTATGTTTGGCGCTCACGGTTAGATCAATCACTTGTTGCATCCTGACCACATGATCGCATGCCATGTGTCACCGTAGTTTTTATTAGGCTCTCACGGTTGGATCAATCGCTTGTTGCATCCTGGCCACATGAACGCATGCTATGTGCCACCGTAGGCCCCGCCCACATCCATACATTCACACACAACACAATACAACACATATATTCAAACATTTCACCCAGAGGCATCAAACACTTATCAAAACACCACGTCAAACCACAACACACCGAAATGAAACCATATACGTCCACACGCAATATCAAGTGCAACATCAACACCAAACATGTCCATAGAATTCACATATCATTCTCAAACCACACCATTCACAAAACACACGCATTTTGAAAACAAGCCTTTAACAAGGCTAAATCGAATCTTTTGAAAGTTCGATTCAAACGATCAAACAAACACATAGAGATGATCACTAATTATCATATCCACAAAACAAGAATTGTATGGACAAGGTACTTGCCTCGAATAACCACAACGCAGAGAATCGACCGAAGTAGGTTGGCACGAACCGACTACGAACCCGCCGACTACATCGAACGCCAACTCGCTATAATAAACTACGAAGGACAATAACAACAATGAAAATGGATTCCATAGCACGACTTAAAGCCGTTGAATTCAAAGAACGAATGACGAAAGTTCAAGTGTGTCCCCCAAAATGGCCAAGAACACGATTTGTCCCGTCAAAACATGAAAACGGAATTCCAAAACGAAATATGGATATACAATCCATAGGATATGTTTAACAACATCATTTAGCAACAATCGATCCATCAAAAACGGATGGAAAACAAGATCGAGAACAAATCCCCAAAAAAGTCGATTCGAAGGAAATCAAGAAATATACTTCAATTCGACAAAGAACAATGGACTAAGTGATTTTAAACACAAGAATACTATCAAGATTAATCATACCCATCATGAATTAATCAACAATACGGAACGAGTCGGACAAAACGCAAAACCCCCC
Organism: Orobanche coerulescens; assembly: GCA_033398695.1. NCBI lineage: Eukaryota > Viridiplantae > Streptophyta > Magnoliopsida > Lamiales > Orobanchaceae > Orobanche > Orobanche coerulescens. Next base: position 69,937,621 of record CM065810.1, read on the forward strand.
AAATTCAAGAAACTAGGGTTCTAAGAAGAGATTACCTTGATTCGGTGGATCAAAGGATGATATAGGATGATCAATCAATGATATGAACTCAAGAACTTCATGGATTTGTTGTTCAACAACATGGCTTCGCCTCCTCCAAAGCTCCAGCCGCGGATCGAAAAGAAAGGAAATGAAAAACGAGTGAAAATGAGGCTGCTCTGTCACAATTATACTGGTGCAGCCTAGCGCGCGCTAGGCTGCCGGAATAGCATGCGCTATCGGCCAAGGCCGCAATCCAGAACCTCACTTCCCTACCTGCCCGGCCGTAGCGCGCGCTACCTACCGGTCGTAGCGTGCGCAGTGCCCGACAGTAGCGTGTGCTACCTGCCGAGCCTACCCGAATCCAGAACCTCAGGACCCCTCTGCCCAGACCCAATAGCGTACGCTGGGCCGGTCGACAGCGTGCGCTATACCTGCCGAGTTAGCGCGCGCAGCCTTCCGGCAGTAGCGTGCGCTATGCCGATTCCTGCCGGTCCTGCTCAGCCAGTGCCCAGCACTTCCGACAGTGCCGCACCTGTCCGGCCAGCTGCTCAACCGCCATGACCCGACGACTCGGTTTCCGAAAACATACGGAACGAACACGACGAAAAGCTCGCAGACAACATCAACGACCCGAAATGAAAACATAATGCAATAATTAATCACACGCGACCAAGAAAAGGGTCGAGACAACAAATACAGATACGGATACCCATAACTTTGGGTAAATTACAAAATGGCCCAATACGCCCAAAAATCATGATACGTGATCGAATAACCAAACTGAAGTTCACAACACGTCTAACAAAGTTAAACGAACTTATGGGAAACTCAAAACAGCAGTTTCGAACGAGATTTGCAAGAATCGAACCCAAGTGCGGAAAAGTCACCAAAAGCACGGAACTCAACAAAACGACACCGAAACGAACTCGGATGACAAAAAGTGCAGAATTAATCATTCTCGGAATGACGAAATGGTCATGAGCGAGTCGTCAAAATGGACTTTCTCCGAATAAAAGAAATTATCGGAAAACGAAATTACGGGTATTACATTACCGTCATCGGCCTTTTGGTGTTTTTACACGTTTTTGAAATGGTTTTGTACACAGTTTTTAGCCTGGTGGCTTCTGGCGCGGGGCCCAAGACGCTGTAATATCCCGGATGGTTTTAAGGGTGTTACAGAAGATGATATCGGAGCTTGGGTTTTGTGAAACCCAGGCGTGTGTGTTATGTGGCTCTACCGGTACGGTAACAGCGTGGTTTTTGAAAATGATTTTTTATGACTTTTGAGTCGAATCAATTTTTGGAGTTTCCAAATTTTTTGAGATTCTTTTCAAATTGCTAATTGTGATATTGGTGTGTGTTGGTATCGTATTCAGACTTCGTGTGGGAGTCGTGTGCTAGTATCACGGGAGATCATCGGCTTCACGCACCTGTAAGTATATTGGTTTGGTTATTCGCTTATGGCCACGCTTGATTTTTTTTGTGATGAGTTGGAAATTTTGGTTGTTCTGTTGTTTGTGGCAAGGTCGCAAGTTTCGAGGACGAAACTTATTTTAAGGGGGGTAGTATATAATACCCGGATTTTCAGTATAAATTTTTCGCGTTATTTTATCTGAGATATACTATATAGTTTGGTATCTATACAGTATGGATAAAATAAATTGAGGACTGAAAACCAAACCAAACCAAACCAAACATACCCAGTATATCCCGCTCAGAGCAGGGTCTGGGGAGGGTGAGATGTACGCAGACCATGCCCCTACTTATTACGGTAGGGAGGCTGTTTCCGTGAAGACCCCCAGCTTAGTGCACAGCAGAATCTTGTGGATTATCCTTTGGGGATTGTGATCCTAGGATTGTTGTTTTGAATAATGATTGGTCGTGTCGACTTTTCACTGTCAGTCTGTTGTTGTTCACTTCGGTGAGTCTCGTGATCCTTATTGGATATGTGTTTCTTTGAGTTTCGTTGTCATGTTGTATCGTGACATATCTGGAGTCATATCTACATGCCGATTGGTTATTGTGTAGGATTTTTAGCTGGGCACACTATGGTTATGTGTTGATATTTCCACATTGAACCGTGCACACGTGACGTAGTTCGTGAGGCTAATTTGGTACAAGACCACACGTGTATTTGATCGATACCCGGGGTAGCTTGTGCACGGACACATTTTCGGATCGGGCGTACTATGATTTCCATCTTTGAGCCATATTGTTTTGGTCGTTCATAGTCCATGTATGATTGGATATGTTCGACGGTTTGCGACTGGTTGTTCATACGCCCGAGGGGTATATTCGACAGTCGAGGTTATTTTCTTGAGATCCATTATTGTTGATCGTTTGGAGTTTACCTTGTTGATGGTATTCTCGGCCGTTAATTGGTCGTTTGTTGATCGTGTTTGGAGTTTACCTTATTGATGGTATTCTCGGTCATCGTTGATCCTTGTTGTTCATGTTGGAGCTGATCAAGTTGATGAGATTCTTGGTCGCTATTGATTCTTTGTTGGTCTTGCTCGGAGTTTGTCATGTTGGTGATATTTTCAGTTGACGTATTGGTTGATCTGGTTATTGATCGTACAAGTGTTTGGGTTGTGCATCGATGTTTCGGATTTGTTATCATTATTTTGTGGTAGTTGATCTACAGATATATTGTATATGTTTGGTTCTTATCAGGATTGGTATTTGATTGTGCGATCCGACGGACAGGATTTGGCACAGATTGGATTATTTCCGCCCTTATGAGTTATGATTATATTTTAAGGATTCTTGGTATTGTTTGAATACAGTACAAAAGATGATTGTCGAGTTCATTTCGTCATTTGAGAATGTGAAATGTGGATCGTGGTAAGGATTGATTTGTTATAGATTGATATGGATTGGTAAGGTTATGACGGTAAGATTACGTTATTAGTATTCTTACAGTATTGTTACATTGGTATGTAATTATTTATGATGATGTGATCGATATCATTATTGAGTATTGTGGCTGACCCCATCGTGGGCTTTATTTTTAGGTACTCGGAGATCGAGTTAGTAGCGGTCGTGAAGGGGTGAGTTTCCCGGGTGATACTGGCTGTGGCATGTTTTTGAGTATTGAGTATTTATTTCTGATTGTTTTATTTTCGCTGCAAATGTGTATTTTGAATTCTGTTTATCTCCGTTGCGTGTGTATATTTCAAAATGGCTCTTTGGTATTTTTACCAACTTGTGTGTATTTCAAATGGCCTTTTTCGCATTTTACGAACTTGGGTTATTTTCGTCAAACTCTTTTTCCTAACTATTTTATCGGTACGTTTAAGGGGTGGCTTAACGTACACTTTGAACTGTCGAGATTTGGCATTTCGCCTTATATTTTCAAATGGTATTTTATGACGGTATTTTAGAACTATGTTTTTGAAAATATTTGAGTATTTGAAAAATATTACCGTCATCGGCCTTTTGGCGTTTTTAAACGTTTTTGAAATGGTTTTGTAAACAGTTTTTAGCCTGGTGGGTTCCGACGCGGAGCCCACGTTGCTGTAATATCCCGGATGGTATTGGGGGTGTTACACGAAGGTTAGATCATATCTCTTAGATTTGAAATTTGGTTTTATTTTAAGTTTAGATGATGTGTTATTGTGCCCAAGGGGCACAAGAACATTGTTTCAATCTTGTTATATATAGAAAAGGGTACCATTTTTACATCGGTGATGGTTGTTGTTGGGAAAAATCCTCCTAGTATTTCGATAATTGCCTCATACATCAAATAATCTTCAATGTCAGAATATCAGCCAAGTATGGAAGCTGTTGGGAAAACTTCATACAAGCTGTTAATACAGCACAAAATCTTTTAGCAAGCCAAAAGTCTAATCCTACAGCATAGTCTTCAAGATACAGCAAAGACGAAGATGTTGGATACATCAAACATGCTGTAAGTGTTTTACTTAGGAAAAGTAAAACATAAATCTAACAGGATTGAAGAGACTTTAAACCATTGCAAACATTATTTATTCATAAAGTATTCACGGCTAGAGTAGCATTTAACGCTAATAGGACAACATTAATGCGGCTGAAGAGATTACAGTCTGAAAAGCATTTTATGCTAGCCAAAAAGAAGGTCTGAAGCATTAAAGGGGAATTGTCTTTAATTCGAAACATTCTGAAGTCGCCAATCAGAGCAGTCTCAATTTCACCAACAGGCCAACGACTACATTTATAATGGATCTATTTCTAAAGTTATAAATAACCCCAAGCAAGAGGACATTGCTCACCTGACGAATCAAAGAACTTTGACAATATGATTATCAAGCTTACAAGAGTACTATATTTCTTCAAGCATACAGATTCATCAAAAGAGAAGAAATATACAAGTCCTCAATGCGAACAGCATACTTACAGTGAAAGCTCATCGAGCATAGAGCTATAGTTCGATCTTGTCATACCTATCTTACCGTTGAGCTTACTTAGCCCTATGTGGACTAAGCCTCGCTATCTATGACCTACGCGGGACGAATAACATCAAGGATGCATCTTCAATCTGTGTGACAAGAAGCACGTTGAAGAAGGCAAAGTCAATATGTGTGAACAGCACAAGCTGCTGTCGGCTGTTTCAATCTGTGTGGACGATACAACGACGTATTTAGTTAAAGTCACATAGTTATGTACGTCGTGATTTTAATAAGCAATTTACTCATGTGTAGAGAACCAATGGATGTAGAGGGATTTACCTCGAACCACTCTAACCAATATGTATTTACTTTATGCCTTTACTGTTTTCTATCTGCCGTGTGATTTTAGTATACATATCGTAAAAACCCTGTACGCATCAAGCTAACAAGAGATCATTCAGTTACTATATTTACAACAACTTAACCTTAGACTTCCTGTATGCAAACAAACTTCGAAAAAGATACAGCTTATTCAACCCCCCTTCTAAGTTATTTATACTGTATACTGTAGCCAACAAGTGGTATCGAAGCGGTTTATTCTACAAAGAATCAGTAGATTTTTAACCTGAATCAGATCCACAAAATCACTAGCTTTTAAAAACCTTATTTTGATATTTTTGTCATTCATCTTACTTCCATCATTGACACATCTGTTGGTATATTATCGGATATTTGCGCCATTTTGTGCGGAAGCGTAAATAAAATGCGGAAATAAATCACACAAAGATTTATAGAGGTTCGGCTATTAACGAAGCCTACGTCCTCTCTTGATGTATCTTTTTCTTTAGGATTAGGATCAAAACCTCTACGCCTCTCTTCTATCGGTCGAGGGATTACCGTTACAAGCTCGTCTTCTATCGGTCCGAGTAAAACCGTTTTTCCTTTTCTATTAGATAAAGAATCAACCACTCTAGCTTTCTATCGGTACTAGATAAACCTCACTAAGATAGCGATTGTGATTCTAACAATGCCGGATCCTTGATCCTAATAACACTGAATCAAATCGTATCTTTTCTTTTTCTCGCTCGTGTATAATGTTGAATGTATAAACACTCAAACTAAAAATATAAGCTCAATATTACAACAACAATGTAAGTATATGATTCTCAGATGAATATCTCGTTTGCTTGAAGTTGTTGTTGTCAAACAATACCATAGGAATGGTATTTATAGGCATTTTCCACAAACTAGCCGTTGCTGGCTGTTTTGACTTGCTAGCCTGCACTAGCCTTCTTTAGTAGCGTGCACTAACTCATTAGCGTGCCTATAGCGTGCGTTAGACTATTCCCAGTTTCAGTCCAGTAACTTCGTTTCTTCTTTAGCGTACGTTATGCCTTCTGCCTTACGTACGTAACCTTCTTGTATTAGCGTGCATTAATAACACATTGTAGCGTGCGCTAATCCAATATATCCGTTGCATGGATTGTCAAAGTATCTGTTATGCTGACTTTGACCTGCTTTTCCCAACGTTCTGATTGACTTGATTCAAACTTCTTAGCGTGCGCTATTCATACTTTGTAGCGTGCGCTAATGCTGACTTCATTGCATACGTTATTCTGTGTTTGAATTCCTTCACAATGGTAACAAGACTTCGATAGCGTGCGTTAATGATAACGTGTAGCGTGCGCTATCTCAACAGCTGACTTCACTTCAGCTTACTTAGAAACTTGACTTCCCGTTAGCGTGCGCTAACGTGTGATGACTTGCGTGCGCTAAAGCAGTCCAGATTGCAACTTTTTGCGTCTTCGTCTGCTTCGTCGTTTTGCTTCGCCTTAATGTTGTTTTGTTTGTTTAGCAACTTTAATCATCAAAACACAAATTAAATAATGTGTGGAATAAATATTCCAACAATCTCCCCCTTTTTGATGATTACAAAACAGCTCTTGAATTGGATAATCTGTAAAAAATAATATAAGTATATTTCTACGAATCAAAGTTTTCGGCTTTGATTGTTTCGTTAGTTTCTCCAATCCTTTTCTTTTTCTTCTTTTTCGACTTCTTCATTTTTCAATTTTTTCAACTCCTTCGTTTTAACTCCCCCTTTTTGTATGCTTTTCTTTTCTTTTCTTTTCGACTTCTTCGATTTTTCTCATTTTTATCTCAATTCATCTACTTCTCCCCCTTTTTGTCTTCATCAAAAAGTATAAAAATATAGAGTATATCAAATGAAATATAAATATGCATGATACCAATTTATGCATTAATAAGGGTATAAGCTCCCCCTGAAAACATTATTTCTCCCTCCAAAATATTCTTTCTCCCCCTTTGTAAAATATTATTTGTTAAAATTTATTTTTGGGGATCCAACCTATAGTTGGTTTTTCTTTTGAAACGTATACGATATTTGAAATGTTTGTTCCTTTAGGGACCCAAATCTTTTTAATTTTTATCGCCCGTCTTGGGCTTTTGCAATTTGAAATGTGATGCCCGATTTTCAAACATTTTTCGCATTGGGGTATTTTGAAATTGGCGGATTCATTTTTCGAACGTGGTTTGAATCCCAACCCCTCTTTATTTAGAGTGTATTTTTGAATACATAACATTTGTTCAAATTTATCGTTGCCGCACGAGAATTTCTTTGTCAAAATTTTTAGTTCATTTTGAACTTTTAAAAGATCATTCTTTAAAATATTCTCGTTTTCATTGCATTTCGAATGATCGATTTCAACAAATTTCCCTTTTTCAAGTATTTTGGAATTTTCAATTTCCAAAGTTTTATATTTGGACTTGAGGGATTTAATTTCATTTAAAGCATTTTGATAGTCCGTATGTAATAATTCGAATGCTTCAAAGAGTTCGTCATAGGAGTTACTTACTTGGCTTTCGACGTCGCTATCGTCGAATGAACTCCGGGCCATGAGCGCGAGATTATTTTGTTCAAGAAAATCTTCATCGGGATCTTCGTCGCTCCATGTTGCGATTAAAACCTCCTTTTGCTTTACTCGACAGTTCTTGGCAAAGTGGCCTGGTTTACCACATAATCGACAGGTGTTGTCGGGTTTCTTCGATTAGCCCGCTTGGATCTCCTTCTTTCTCCGGTTTAATAAGTGTTGGAACTTATTAATATTCTTGGCATAATATGCCATTTCTTCATCACTTTCATCCACCGGGATTTCTTCTTTCTTTTTCGACATTTTAGCCTTGAAGGATATCGACCTCTCCTTCGGTTTCGGTTTGGCATTCCGAGATTTTAGAACAATCTCGTAGTTGATAAGAGAACCAACGAGAGCACTAAAATCGAGAGTATTTAAATCTTTTGATTCCATTATTGCCCTAACCGTACCGTCCCATTCTCGAGGTAGTGATCGGAGAATTTTCTTTACTTTCTCACGACTCGAAAGTGGTTTTCCGAAACATGCTAATCCATTGGTGATGACCGAGAATCGGTCGAGCATAATCGAGATGGATTCGTCGTCCTTCATTTGGAATAATTCATAATCGTGAAGGAGCATGTTTATCTTCGTCTCTTTGACTTGAGACGTACATTCGTGTATTACCTCAAGCATTTTCCAGATTTCTTTGGCACTATCACACGATAATATCCGGTTGTGTTCTTCCGGATTTAAAGCACAATATAATAATTGCGTGGCTTTGCAATTATAATGGTCATTTTTCCAATCCGCATCGTCATACTCTTCAAAGGTTTTGATAGTTCCGTTTGAGTTCATCGGAATTTTGGGACCAAGGCAAATCACCTTCCATAATTCGATATCAAAAGCTCGGATGAAAATGGACATTTTCTTCTTCCAAGTCATGAAATTTGATCCATCAAAAAATGGTGGTCGGTTGAGAGCAAGTTCTTCAACGGGAGCCATTTGAAATGCCATTTTGGACCTTCTCCTCGGATGTTAAGCCGCGTATTGGAGTACCGCTCCGATACCAATTGTTGGTATATTATCGGATATTTGCGCCGTTTTGTGCGGAAGCGTAAATAAAATGCGGAAATAAATCACACAAAGATTTATAGAGGTTCGGCTATTAACGAAGCCTATGTCCTCTCTTGATGTATCTCTTTCTTTAGGATTAAGATCAAAACCTCTACGCCTCTCTTCTATCGGTCGAGGGATTACCGTTACAAGCTCGTCTTCTATCGGTCCGAGTAAAACCGTTTTTCCTTTTCTATTGGATAAGGAATCAACCACTTTAGCTTTATATCGGTACTAGATAAACCTCACTAAGATAGCGATTGTGATTCTAACAATGCCGGATCCTTGATCCTAATAACACCGAATCAAATTGTATCTTTTCTTTTTCTCGCTCGTGTATAATGTTGAATGTATAAACACTCAAACTAACAATATAAGCTCAATATTACAACAACAATGTAAGTATATGGTTCTCAGATGAACTCGTTTGCTTGAAGTTGTTGTTGTCAAACAATACCATAGGAATGGTATTTATAGGCATTTTCCACAAACTAGCCGTTGCTGGCTGTTTTGACTTGCTAGCGTGCGCTAGCCTTCTTTAGTAGCGTGCGCTAACTCATTAGCGTGCCTGTAGCGTGCGTTAGACTATTCCTAGTTTCAGTTCAGTAACTTCGTTTCTTCTTTAGCGTACGTTATGCCTTCTGCCTTACGTACATAACCTTCTTGTATTAGCCTGCGTTAATAACACATTGTAGCGTGCGCTAATCCAATATATCTGTTGCATAGATTGTCAAAGTATCCGTTATGCTGAATTTGACCTGCTTTTCCCAACGTTCTGATTGACTTGATTCAAACTTCTTAGCGTGCGCTATTCATACTTTGTAGCGTGCACTAATGCTGACTTCATTGCATACGTTATTCTTTGTTTGAATTTCACAATGGTAACAAGACTTCGATAGCGTGCGTTAATGATAACGTGTAGCGTGCGCTATCTCAACAGCTGACTTCACTTTAGCTTACTTCGAAACTTGACTGGAATGCAGTTGACTTCCCGTTAGCGTGCGCTAACGTGTGATGACTTGCGTGCGCTAAAGCAGTCCAGATTGCAACTTTTTGCGTCTTCGTCTGCTTCGTCGTTTTGCTTCGCCTTAATGTTGTTTTGTTTGTTTAGCAACTTTAATCATCAAAACACAAATTAAATAATGTGTGGAATAAATATTCCAACAATCTCCCCCTTTTTGATGATTACAAAACAGCTCTTGAATTGGATAATCTGTAAAAAATAATATAAGTATATTTCTACGAATCAAAGTTTTCGGCTTTGATTGTTTCGTTAGTTTCTCCAATCCTTTTCTTTTTCTTCTTTTTCGACTTCTTCATTTTTCAATTTTTTCAACTCCTTCGTTTTAACTCCCCCTTTTTGTATGCTTTTCTTTTCTTTTCGACTTCTTCGATTTTTCTCATTTTTATCTCAATTCATCTACTTCTCCCCCTTTTTGTCTTCATCAAAAAGTATAAAAATATAGGGTATACCAAATGAAATATAAATATGCATGATACCAATTTATGCATTAATAAGGGTATAAGCTCCCCTTGAAAACATTATTTCTCCCTCAAAAATATTCTTTCTCCCCCTTTGTAAAATATCATTTGTTAAAATTTATTTTTGGGGATCCAACCTATAGTTGGTTTTTCTTTTGAAACCTAGACGATATTTGAAATGTTTGTTCCTTTAGGGACCCAAATCTTTTTAATTTTTATCGTCCGTCTTGGGCTTTTGCAATTTGAAATGTGATGCCCGATTTTCAAACATTTTTCCCATTGGGGTATTTTGAAATTGGCGGATTCGTTTTTCGAACGTGGTTTGAATCCCAACCCCTCTTTATTTAGAGTGTATTTTTGAACACATAACATTTGTTCAAATTTATAGTTGCCGCACGACAATTTCTTTGTCAAAATTTTTAGTTTGAAATTTTAAAAGATCATTCTTTAAAATATTCTCGTTTTCAATGCATTTCGAATGATCGATTTCAACAAATTTCCCTTTTTCAAGTATTTTGGAATTTTCAATTTCCAAAGTTTTATATTTAGACTTGAGGGATTTAATTTCATTTAAAGCATTTTGATAGCCCGTATGTAATAACTCGAATGCTTCAAAGAGTTCGTCATAGGAGTTACTTACTTGGCTTTCGACGTCGCTATCGTCGAATGAACTCCGGGCCATGAGCGCGAGATTATTTTGTTCAAGAAAATCTTCATAGGGATCTTCGTCGCTCCATGTTGCGATTAAAACCTCCTTTTGCTTTACTCGACAGTTCTTGGCAAAGTGGCCTGGTTTACCACATAATCGATAGGTGTTTTTGGGTTTCTTTGATTCGCCCGCTTGGATGTCCTTCTTTCTCCAGTTTAATAAGTGTTGGAACTTATTAATATTATTGGCATAATATGCCATTTCTTCATCACTTTCATCCACCGGGATTTTTTCTTTCTTTTTCGACATTTTAGCCTTGAAGGATATCGACCTCTCCTTCGGTTTTGGTTTGGCATTCCGAGATTTTAGAACAATCTTGTAGTTGATAAGAGAACCAACGAGAGCACTAAAATCGAGAGTATTTAAATCTTTTGATTCCATTATTGCCGTAACCGTACCGTCCCATTCTCGAGGTAGTGATCAGAGAATTTTCTTTACTTTCTCACGACTCGAAAGTGGTTTTCCGAAACATGCTAATCCATTAGTGATGACCGAGAATCGGTCGAGCATAATCGAGATGGATTCGTCGTCCTTCATTTGGAATAATTCATAATCGTGAAGGAGCATGTTTATCTTCGTCTCTTTGACTTGAGACGTACCTTCGTGTGTTACCTCAAGCATTTTCCAGATTTCTTTGGCACTATCACATGATAATATCCGGTTGTGTTCTTCCGGATTTAAAGCACAATATAATAATTGCGTGGCTTTGCAATTATAATGGTCGTTTTTCCAATCCGCATCGTCATACTCTTCAAAGGTTTTGAGAGTTCCGTTTGAGTTCGTCGGAATTTTGGGACCAAGGCAAATCGCCTTCCATAATTCGATATCAAAAGCTCGGATGAAAATGGACCTTTTCTTCTTCCAAGTCATGAAATTTGATCCATCAAAAAATGGTGGTCGGTTGAGAGCAAGTCCTTCAACGGGAGCCATTTGAAATGCCATTTTGGACCTTCTCCTCGTAAGTTAAGCCGCGTATTGGAGTACCGCTCCGATACCAATTGTTGGTATATTATCGGATATTTGCGCCGTTTTTTGCGGAAGCGTAAATAAAATGTGGAAATAAATCACACAAAGATTTATAGAGGTTCGGCTATTAACGAAGCCTACGTCCTCTCTTGATGTATCTTTTTTTTTATGATTAAGATCAAAACCTCTACGCCTCTCTTCTATCGGTCGAGGGATTACCGTTACAAGCTCGTCTTCTATCGGTCCGAGTAAAACCATTTTTCCTTTTCTATTGGATAAGGAATCAACCACTCTAGCTTTCTATCAGTACTAGATAAACCTCACTAAGATAGCGATTGTGATTCTAACAATGCCGGATCCTTGATCCTAATAACACCGAATCAAATTATATCTTTTCTTTTTCTCGCTCGTGTATAATGTTGAATGTATAAACACTCAAACTAACAATATAAGCTCAATATTACAACAACAATGTAAGTATATGATTCTCAGATGAATATCTCGTTTGCTTGAAGTTGTTGTCAAACAATACATTAGGAATGGTATTTATAGGCATTTTCCACAAACTAGCTGTTGCTGGCTGTTTTGACTTGCTAGCGTGCGCGCTAGCCTTCTTTAGTAGCGTGCGCTAACTCATTAGCATGCCTGTAGTGTGCGTTAGACTGTTCCCAGTTTCAGTCCAGTAACTTCGTTTCTTCTTTAGCGTACGTTATGCCTTCTGCCTTACGTACATAACCTTCTTGTATTAGCATGCGTTAATAACACATTGTAGCGTGCGCTAATCCAATATATCCGTTGCATGGATTGTCAAAGTATCCGTTATGCTGACTTTGACCTGCTTTTCCCAACGTTCTGATTGACTTGATTCAAACTTCTTAGCGTGCGCTATTCATACTTTGTAGCGTGCGCTAATGCTGACTTCATTGCATACGTTATTCTGTGTTTGAATTCCTTCACAACGGTAACAAGACTTCGATAGCGTGTGTTAATGATAACCTGTAGCGTGCGCTATCTCAACAGCTGACTTCACTTCAGCTTACTTCGAAACTTGACTGGAATGCAGTTGACTTCCCGTTAGCGTGCGCTAACGTGTGATGACTTGCGTGCGCTAAAGCAGTCCAGATTGCAACTTTTTGCGTCTTCGTCTGCTTCGTCGTTTTGCTTCGCCTTAATGTTGTTTTGTTTGTTTAGCAACTTTAATCATCAAAACACAAATTAAATAATGTGTGGAATAAATATTCCAACAACATCTATGATTAATAGAATCCCTATGTTTTGCATTAATGAATTCGATGATTGGATAATCATGATGGAAGCCCATCTTGCTGTGATGCATGAAGAAATGATATTTGTCATCTAAGAAGGACCGACCAAGATAATGAAGGTTAACACAACCACAAATCGATGGACAACCTTATGCAAAAATGCTCTAGAAGGAGCGCGAGCATTGGACAACGGATGATCGCAAGCGTGCGAATCTCGAAAATGTAGCTAAGAATGCACTATTTGTCACTCTTGAAAAATTAGGCATGTTCTCCAAGGTAAAGAGCTGTAAGACAGATAAAGAAATCTGGGAGATAATCTAATTTTCAAGGGAATTGAGCTCTCGAAAGAAAAAAAATTTCAAAACTAACTTAGTAATTTGAATCATTTGAAATGAAGTCATCTGAAACACTTGAGGAGCTTGACCTTAATTTACCGGAATTGACGATGAACTTGAAGCATTAGGTAAAGTGTATACCCAAAAGGAGAAAAATCTGAAAATATTTAGATCACTCTCTGCCCGATGGGATATTATGACCACAACTATGTGTGTGTCTTGTAATTTAAATGACATATCTACTTTTGATCACTTCTCTGACCTCAAAGCCTTTGAGTATGACATTGATAGGAGAGAAGGCCGAAGTCACCTGCCAAGACTACAACACTCGCTGCTGTATCCGACAGGAGACATAGCTCTGCCACCAGCATATCCAAAGCCGCATCCAAGGCAGCTGACAGCGATGTTGACATCCTGTCACAAGATAAAATGGCCTTGATCATGCACAAATTCTGGAAGTTCATTAATAAATCCGCAAAGGCCCCTTACAGGCCTAATTCGTTTAACAAGGTGAGTTCCGAATCACCATCATACGCATATTCTAACTTGTGCTATAATTGCAGGAAACCAGGACGCTATGCAAATAGATGTCCTCATCCCAAAGTACATAAGTTGCCCGAAGGCAAGCAACAAGAGAAGGACGAGAAAAGATGCGTCTGGCGAAACAAGATCAAGGCCCTGATTGGAGAATCAGAAGCCTCACCCGAATCAACCAAGACCGAGGAGTGCCTTCAGGCAATCACTGACAGTGACTCCTCCAATAATGAAATAGAAGATAAAGCATATATGTGCTTTAGGGCCAAGGAAGAAGATGATGATGAATATAGTGAAGACGAGGTAAGCTCAACCTCAGCTATTCCTATTAATGGATCACATACTTCTGAAAATATGATATATGAGTTCAAAACCATTCAGAAATCCCATGAGATGCTTAAACAAGAAAACCTACAGGTCTCCCTTTCAAATTTAGAGCTCAACGATGAAAACGATCTACTGAAAAATAATTATGAAAATATGTCTTTGGATTGTGAAAACAACAGGATTATTCACGAAAAACTCATGGAAAGCAATCATCAACTTGCAACCGAACTAAATAAGGTAAAACTCATAGTAATTGCAAGACAAATTATTATGCTTTATTAGAAGCTAAGATACAGCTTCTCGAAATAAGTGAAGGAGAACTCGAGACCATCCTTAAATACTTTGATAAATCATCAAGGAGGATGGAAGACATTCTACGCACTGTGCAGCATGCCGACGAAAAATGTGCCTTAAGATATGACCCATTCTCCCACAAAGGCAAAACTAGTACGGTGTTAGTAAGGGGAGTGGAACCCATTTTGGAACCCGAAGAAGCCTCGAGTCTTTCAAAGGTAATAGCCGCCCCTTCTCGGAAAACAAAGGTTGCGACTCTGCCACCCACTTCATATCATAAGCAGTGAAAACCCCAGCCTCATAGACATGTAAGACGCAATGCCAATCATCGATAGTATGCTCCTCGAGCACACCAACAACGTGCAGCAGCCGACCATAAAGAAGCACTACGCTATAGATGGCCTACGGCAACTCCTACAAAATGTTGCAAGAAGCGAAAAAAACGTTGCTACAGACAAGAAAATCAAAACGGCACCACTTTATTGGTGTTGCACTTTTCACCGCTGTCGTAGGTCCCTATAGCAATACTTCTGTCACCTACTGCAATACCACTCCTTTTGTTACCAAAAGACTGCAAGACATCGTTAAATATAGTCTGCATCAACATTAAACAAGGGTTGCAGCAGAGGTTAATTTTCTGTAAAAGTAGGGGCCCACATCTAGGCCCCACACGTGAGGTCCGATGTGGGCCCCACATGTTGGGTCCGATGTGGGCCCCATACCTGTTAGGGAAACCTGTTGCAACAAGTTTTTGCAACACTTTTAAAGTTTCTGCAACACCTTTTTCGTAAGTAACTGCAACACTATGTACCAGCTACTGCAACACTTTCACAAAAAAAAATTGACACGAAAAATTTGTTTATATTAATTACCAATTCATTACAATTCAGAATCCATCCATTCAAAATACAACCCATACCATCCATCCATCCAAAATATCTAACCAAATAAAGCCCCTCCACACCATATAGTTATAAGTCTAACCACCAAAACAAAGACCCCTCACACCATCCATCCACCATAATATCTAACCAAGCGCATAGATTTATAAGTCTTAAAGTACGTAATGAAAATAGTTAAACAGCTTAAATACAACGACCAAGAGCCATGAAATACAATACTTAAAAAACAGAAAATCTAAGATGTAGCATCTTCTCTAGTAATAGGAGTGCCATTGTCGTTATCACTTGATATTGTGGGACAAAGTTCCACCAAATTGATGTTCATGCTTGGGTTCTCCTGCACCTTCTTATTCACCTATACATCTACTTCTTCTTGGACCTTCTTCTCCAGCTTTTCTTGTCCTGTGCATCTGAATTTATGCAACCAAAAGTATGTTATGTTTACCGCTCTGAATATGAGAAATGGAAGTTGCAACATATATACCTACAAGAAAGACGTAAAGCAGAGGCTGCTCTATCTCGTAATCATTCTGATTTGCAAAACAATCCCATTGCCTAGTAATTTATGAAACATTACCAGCATTAAAATTTAAAAGTAACGCATCGTAGCTCTTGAATGCGAACAAACCCTCAACTGCATAACCTGAAAGCATACAGCTAAAGTTACACATACATTAATAAAAACTTACATGAGATGTGAACTAGACATTTTTACCCAAGAGAAAATAATAGAAACAAAAAACATTAAAGAAGAAGCCCTCAAACACGTTCGCCTATTTTTTTCCTTCCGCTGGATGCCAGTAACCTTACCACAATCCTCTCAAACCTGTGTAAGTGAAAATCATGTTATTTTTATGAGAATTTTCTGAATTTTATTTGAACATGTGTTGGGATATTCATTTCTTATATATATAATTAGCGGATAAAAGTTACAATTTTTAATTTGTGTGGTTGCCATAGAGAGGACACGGAGCAACCAATGGCGACTACTTATGAAATTACAACAACAGAGTCTAGATGTGAACTAGCTCTAGCTGTTTTGGGCTAACCCTGGCGGACTTCGGGCCAAATGATCCTGAAGTAGCATGCTATTTGATGGATGGGATTAGCAGAACTAATGGGGTTATAGTGATTGCTGCTACAAACCAGCCAGAAAGTATTGAACCTGCTCTTAGACGGCCTGGAAGGCTTGACCGAGAAATAGAAATAGGTATCTCATGGAAAATTCATGGGTTTTATTATTTTTGCCTTAATACTCATATGATTGTTATATTTAAATATAAATCCAAAAACTACATTTGGTAATCCCTTAAATCATTACCAATTATCTGTATATATCTTTTTTTGAGTCATGTGGATTCTAACCAATTAAGTGATTATGATTGATATAATAAAAAGTCTCATACACGGTTTGAACACATGTAGGTGTTCCATTTCCTAGAGAACACTGTGAAATATTGCTTGCATTTCTTAGTGACATGAAACATTCACTGTCAGACAAGGATATTGACAATCTCTATATGGTCACACATTGTAACACCCCAAACTAGACGGATATTACAGTGCCGTGGACCCCCGACTGGGACCCACCAGGCGAATGAAAATGAATGAATTACACAGGGTAAATGTAGTACCAAACCACATTACAACATTAATTACTCCGATGAGGAGTTTCATACAACACACCCAAGATAATACAGAATACATTTATATTTTATATGGAGATAAAATATACAACACTGAGTATAATGAGTATTCAAACGGAATGTCTGCAGCGGAATAAAATGAAGGAAGCATAAATGACTGAAAAGACTGGGGGCCCCTACTAGTATCATTGGGACTCCTCGCCGTCAACGTGCTCTTCCCGTGCTTTTGCCTTGCCATGACCTGAAAAACAATATCAATGGCATCAATAATCCAATAGGAATCCACAATTCAAGATTACAACAACATCAATTGGAAATCCCCAAATTAACCGAAGTTAACCCCAAGGGTTCTTGAAATAAATCCCCAAAATAGCCATTAAATCCGTAGGAATATATTTATCCAAGGTAGATAATCAATAACTAACATATTCCAACAACAATCCAAGCTTACACGAAGAAATCGGAAGGAAAACCCCAAAAATCCGAAATTCTAGATCCAAGAGATTAATACCTTTGATTTGATGTTTTAGAGATGATGAAGTGATGATTAATCTAACTCAAAGACTTGAAGATGATGATTGATACACGGTACAATTACTCTGAACGATGAATACAATGATTGAATATGAGTGACAAATGATCATTAATGAGTGAAAAATACTGAGTGACAATTACTGAATGATAAATACTGAATGATAATGACTGAATTACAACCGGATATTACATACACCCCCCTTAAAAGAGTTTCGTCCCCGAAACTAAGGGTCAAACAACTCGGGATAACTCTCCCGCATACTATCCTCGGTTTCCCAAGTAGCCTCTTCGACTCCGTGTCTAGACCACTGAATTTTAACCAAAGGAATCGTCTTATTCCTCAACTGTTTGATTCGCCGCTCTAAAACTCATATAGGACGCTCCTCATATGAATGATCATCGGCGATCTCGATTTCGTCGAACTGAAGTATGTGACTCGGGTCGGCAACATACTTCCGCAACTGAGAGATGTGAAACACATTATGAATTCGGCTCAACGCCGGAGGTAAGGCCAATCGATAAGCTAGCTCGCCTACTCGATCCAAAATCTCAAACGGTCTAATGAATCTCGGACTCAACTTTCCCCTCTTCCCAAAACGGAAAATACCACGACTCGGGGATACCTTGACCAACACGTGGTCACCTATATCGAACTCTAATGGTCGGCGACGATTATCTGCATAAGATTTCTGTCGACTCTGAGCGGTCAACAAATGACTCCTGATCAAAGCTACCTTCTCACGGGCGGCATTAAGCATATCAGGCTCGGTGCCGATTGATTCTCATAAGTCATCCCAACACAAAGGAGATCGACAATGACGACCGTACAAGGCCTCGTAAGGTGCCATCTTAATCGAAGCATGCCAACTATTATTATATGTGAACTCGATCAATGGTAGTTGGGCTTCCTAATCGTCTTTCCAATCGAGGACGCATGCCCTCAAGATGTCCTCCAATTTTTGAATAGTCCTCTCTGATTGTCCGTCAGACTGAGGATGAAAAGTTGTACTGAGATTAAGCTGAGTTACCATAGCACGATGAACTGATTTCCAGAAATGAGACACGAATCGTCCGTCACGATCGGAAACGATACTTTTAGGAGTACCGTGCAATCTCACTATCTCTTTGATAAATAACTGGGCAAGTCTCTCGGGACCCCACGTATCCTTAATCTCAAGGAAATGAGCTGATTTAGTTAAGCGATCCAAAATTACCCAGATTGTGTTCATGCCACGACGACTCGTCGGAAAACTCGTGATGAAGTCCATTGAAATATCCTCCCACTTCCATTCTGGAATAGGGAGAGGTTTCAGCATACCCGCCGGTCGCTGATGTTCTATCTTGACTTGCTGACAGGTTAAGCATCTCGAAACAAATTCCGCGATTTCTCGCTTCATATTACTCCACCAGTAATTTTGTTTCAAGTCTTTACACATCTTGCTAGACCCCGGGTGAACGGAATAAGGGGTAGCATGAGCTTCTCTCAAAATCGAGTTTTTCAACTTGTCATTCGCCGGTACGCACAACCGATTCTTAAAACGCAAAAGTCCATCCTCGTGGACCACAAACCCGGGGGCTTTCTCCTGAGTCACATCCTCTCGAATGCGTAACAAAAATGGGTCTGAACCCTGATTCTCCCTTATCGCCTCCTCAAGTGGCGATGAAATCTCCAACGTACAAAGTTGCCCTTGTACTCGCTGTAACCAGACCTCAATCTCGGGTCTCAGAAATTCCTGCTGAAGTTCCTTCTGAACTGTTAACCGAGCAAGCATCTGCTCCTGAACGGATTTACGACTCAAGGCGTTGGCGACAACATTCGCCTTGCCCGGGTGGTAAAGGATCTCGATATCATAATCTTTGATTAGTTCTAACCACCGTCTCTGTCGCATATTTAACTCCTTCTGAGTAAAGATATACTTTAAACTCTTATGATCGGTGAATATCTGACAGGTAACGCCATAAAGATAATGACGCCAAATCTTCAATGCAAAAACCACGGCTGCTAACTCCAGGTCGTGGGTCGGATAATTAACCTCGTAAGGTCTCAATTGCCGTGAAGCATAGGCAATAACCTTCCCGTTCTGCATGAGTACACATCTGAGACCCTGTCCGTACGCATCACTATATACCAGAAATCCTTCCGTCCCTTGCGGTAAAGAAAGGACAGGTGCTGAAATTAACCGGCTCTTGAGTTCCTCAAAACTCTGCTGACACGCGTCGGACCACGTGTATTTCTTATCCTTTCGCAAAAGGTTTGTCATTGGTTGAGCGATCTTAGAACATCCTTCCACAAACCGCCGATAATAACTGGCTAATCCGAGAAAGCTTCGAATTTCCTTAACATTCTTCGGAGGTAACCAATCTTGGATAGCCTCTGTCTTATGAGGATCGACACGAACTCCATCTGATGAAATTACATGTCCGAGAAACGTCACTTCGGACATCCATAACTCACATTTGGAAAACTTTCCATAAAGTTGCTCTCATCTCAACACGTCGAGAACCTGATGAAGGTGAAACTCGTGCTCTTCCCGGTCACGAGAATAAATTAAAATATCATCAATGAAGACAACCACGAACTGATCCAAATAGTCGATGAAAACCCGATTCATTAACTCCATGAACACCGCAGGTGCATTAGTTAATCCAAACGGCAGTACCACAAACTCATAATGACCATAGCGGGTTCGGAACGCCGTCCTTGCGATTTCCGACTCTCGAATTCGCAACTGATGATATCCTAATCTTAAGTCGATCTTGGAAAATACTGAATCTCCCTGAAGTTGATCCAAAAGATAATCAATACGGGTAGAGGATATTTATTCTTGATCGTCACCCGGTTCAATTCCCGGTAATCAATACACAAGCGAAACGACCCATCCTTCTTATTGACTAATAACACTGGTGCTCCCCACGGAAACGCACATGGTCGGATATAACCCTTCTCGGTCAAATCCTCCAAATGATTCTTTAGTTCCAGCATTTCGGTGGGGGACATCCGATACAGTGCCTTCGATAATGGAGACGTACCAGGCTCCAACTCTATCGTGAATTCCATATCCCTCGGTGGAGGTAAAATAGGTAGCTCGTCTGGGAGTACATCGTTAAACGATAACAATGATACCATCTCGGAATGATGGAACATCTCGATTGCCTTAGAACGGTCAATCGAAGACAGTGATATATAATGAATGATTGAACATCTCGATTGCCTTAGAACGGTCAATCGATGATAATGATATAATGAATGATTGAACATCTCGATTGCCTTAGAACGGTCAATCGATGATAATGATATAATGAATGATTGAACAACCCTGGTTGAGTAATTTTACTGCTTTCATCATATTAATGATTCTTCCGGAACAACGGGGATCACCTCCCTGAAATACACACTCGACTACAACGACGGAAATGATAGTGACCATACGCTTACGAACATTGAGAATGGTATCATGACGATCCATCCCACTAATACCCAATATTACATCGTCCTTAGGTAAATCCACCACGATTAGGTCCACCAACCACTCGCGGTCATTAAGCTTAATTCGGTCAGTTCTTAACCCCATGATTTTCAAAAATTCTTCTATCGCCAGGTAGACCAATGATATAAGGCCCACAATTAATAAGACTATCCAAGTTAAGTCTATTCAAACATGATTCGGAAATGAATGAATGCGATGTACCAGTATCAAAAAGGGTACACACAGGTTGAGATAGAATTGCGAGTATACCTAAGATCATTCGGGCTTCCGGATCGTCGGTCCTCTTCATCCCGTGAATTAGGGACTTGCCGGCTCCCGAACCGGATACTCCCGTCTGATAAATATGAGCACCGCCTTTAATCGCTTCCGTCGTCTTAAACGACGCTGACTGAGCAGCCTGATTCTGAATCGCTAATTGCTTCGGGTCCTGAGATGCCGCCGGATTCGGCTTGGAGTCCCTTCGGCAAAAACGGGCCTTATGCCCAACAATCCCACAATTATGGCACGTGATAGACGGTTTCAGACACTTAGTGCTGTAATGACCCGGCGCTCCACAGTCGAAATAGGTGATGGCTGATCTGCCCGCTCGGGGCTGAGATCCCGCAGGATTAGGCGCCGTAGGAGGTCGCTCAAAAACGTTAGGGCCCGCGGGAGGCTTCTTGAAGGTAGATTGACCGTCTTCGGACTGATTACGCTTCGTTGATTTCCTGCTGACAGATGAAGGTTGTTGCTCAGCAATTTCCTTAGCAGCAGGCTCACGCGGGAGACTTCTCTCGATTAAATCGGCCAGAGTGGCGCAATGATGATTGAGCAATTACATATGGGTGATCATGACCTGCATAAAAGTGAGTGGATCAACCCGAACATCTTCCGAACGAGCTGAGTCCTGGGTACGACTTCCTGGCAGTGAGTGATTATTTCCCAGATTTCGGCCCGCACCGCGGCCTCTCCCCGTGCATCCCCTGGCAGCTCTCTCCATACTGAAGTAGGAAGATCACATGATAATCATAGATCTCGTACGAGTACCGCATTAGGATTTACGTCATGAAATGATGAAAATGAGCATACGCGCTCTAACACAGTGATTACATGAATGATTAACTTAGGTGACATGATTATCTGATGATATTCTTGAAATGATTATCTTGAACAAGTTAACAAGATTAATGATATAATCCTCAAGATCAACAACTGAGTGATGAAATGAATTGAGTGATTAATGAGTTAACATGATCAACATGATTACAAATGAAAATGATAAATGAGGAAATCTTACTGTTCTTTGGTCTGAAGGGCTCGGCTCATGCACAAGTCACACGTGACGCGAAAGTCCAATGATACTAGTCTGATGAATGATGATTTCAAATGAGACATGACTCGGAAGGTAGTATTCAAAACCACGCTCCGATACCAACTCTGTAACACCCCAAACTAGGCGGATATTACAGTGTCGTGGACCCCCGACTGGGACCCACCAGGCGAATGAAAATGAATGAATTACACAGGGTAAATATAGTACCAAACCACATTACAACATTAACTACTCCGATGAGGAGTTTCATGCAACACACTCAAGATAATACAGAATACATGTATATTTTATATGGAGATAAAATATACAACACTGAGTAAAATGAGTATTCAAATGGAATGTCTGCAGCGGAATAAAATGAAGGAAGCATAAATGACTGAAAAGACTGGGGCCCCCTACTAGTATCATTGGGACTCCTCGCCGTCAACGTGCTCTCCCCGTGCTTTTGCCTTGCCATGACCTGAAAAACAATATCAATGGCATCAATAATCCAATAGAAATCCACAATTCAAGATTACAACAACATCAATTGGAAATCCCCAAATTAACCGAAGTCAACCCCAAGAGTTCTTTAAATAAATCCCCAAAATAGCCATTAAATCCATAAGAATATATTTATCCAAGGTAGATAATCCATATCTAACATATTCCAACAACAATCCAAGCTTACACGAAGAAATCGGAAGGAAAACCCCAAAAATCCGAAATTCTAGATCCAAGAGATTAATACCTTTGATTTGATGTTTTGGAGATGATGAAGTGATGATTAATCCAACTCAAAGACTTGAAGATGATGATTGATACATGATACAATTACTCTGAACGATGAATACAATGATTGAGTATGAGTGACAAATGATCATTAATGAGTGAAAAATACTGAGTGACAATTACTGAATGATAAATACTGAATGATAATGACTGAATTATAACCGGATATTACATACACCCCCCTTAAAAGAGTTTAGTCCCCGAAACTAAGGGTCAAACAACTCGGGATAACTCTCCCGCATACTATCCTTGGTTTCCCAAGTAGCCTCTTCGACTCCGTGTCTAGACCACTGAATTTTAACCAATGGAATCATCTTATTCCTCAACTGTTTGATTCGCCGCTCTAAAACTTGTATAGGACGCTCCTCATATGAATGATCATCGGCGATCTCGATTTCATCGAACTGAAGTATGTGACTCGGGTCGGCAACATACTTCCGCAACTGAGAGACGTGAAACACATTATGAATTCGGCTCAACGCCGGAGGTAAGGCCAATCGATAAGCTAGCTCGCCTACTCGATCCAAAATCTCAAACGGTCCAATGAATCTCGGACTCAACTTCCACTCTTCCCAAAACGGAAAATAACACGACTCGGGGATACCTTGACCAACACGTGGTCACCTATCTCGAACTCTAATGGTCGGCGATGATTATCTGCATAAGATTTCTGTCGACTCTGAGCGATCAACAAACGACTCCTGATCAAAGCTACCTTCTCACGGGCGGCATTAAGCATATCAGGCTCGATGCCGATTGATTCTGATAAGTCATCCCAACACAAAGGAGATCGACAATGACGACCGTACAAGGCCTCGTAAGGTGCCATCTTAATCGAAGCATGCCAACTATTATTATATTTGAACTCGATCAATGGTAGTTGGGCTTCCTAATCGTCTTTCCCATCGAGGACGCATGCCCTCAACATGTCCTCCAATGTTTGAATAGTCCTCTCTGATTGTCCGTCGGACTGAGGATGAAAAGCTGTACTGAGATTAAGCTGAGTTCCCATAGCACGATGAACAGATTTCCAAAATGAGACACGAATCGTCCGTCACGATCGAAAACGATACTTTTAGGAGCACCGTGCAATCTCACTATCTTTTTGATAAATAACTGGGCAAGTCTCTCGGGACCCCACGTATCCTTAATCTCAAGGAAATGAGCTGATTTAGTTAAGCGATCCACAATTACCCAGATTGTGTTCATGCCACGACGACTCGTCGGCAAACTCGTGATGAAGTCCATTGAAATATCCTCCCACTTCCATTCTAGAATAGGGAGAGGTTTCAGCATACCCGTCGGTCGCTGATGTTCTATCTTGACTTGCTGACAGGTTAAGCATCTCGAAACAAATTCCGCGACTTCTTGCTTCATATTACTCCACCAGTAATTTTGTTTCAAGTCTTTATACATCTTGCTAGACCCCGGGTGAACGGAATTAGGGGTAGGATGAGCTTCTCTCAAAATCGAGTTTTTCAACTCGTCATTCGCCGGTACGCACAACCGATTCTTAAAACGCAAAAGTCCATCCTCGTGGACCACAAACCCGGGGGCTTTCTCTTGAGTCACATCCTCTCGAATGCGTAACAAAAATGGGTCCGAACACTGATTCTCCCTGATCGCCTCCTCAAGTGGCGATGAAATCTCCAACGTATAAAGTTGCCCTTGTACTCGCTGTAACCAGACCTCAATCTCGGGTCTCAGAAATTCCTGCTGAAGTTCCTTCTGAACTGTTAACCGAGCAAGTATCTACTCCTGAACGGATTTACGACTCAAGGCGTCGGCGACAACATTTGCCTTGCCCGGGAGGTAAAGGATCTCGATATCATAATCTTTGATTAGTTCCAACCACCGTCTCTGTCGCATATTTAACTCCTTCTGAGTAAAGATATACTTTAAACTCTTATGATCGGTGAATATCTGACATGTAACGCCATAAAGATAATGACGCCAAATCTTCAATGCAAAAATCACGGCTGCTAACTCCAGGTCGTGGGTCAGATAATTAACCTCATAAGGTCTCAATTGTCGTGAAGCATA
Source organism: Orobanche coerulescens (assembly GCA_033398695.1). Taxonomy (NCBI): domain Eukaryota; kingdom Viridiplantae; phylum Streptophyta; class Magnoliopsida; order Lamiales; family Orobanchaceae; genus Orobanche; species Orobanche coerulescens. The sequence goes on from CM065810.1 coordinate 69,962,603, forward strand.
GGCAATAACCTTCCTGTTCTGCATGAGTACACATCCAAGACCCTGTCCGTACGCATCACTATATACCAGAAATCCTTCCGTCCCTTGCGGTAAAGAAAGGACAGGTGCTGAAATTAACTGGCTCTTGAGTTCCTCAAAACACTGCTGACACGCGTCGGACCACGTGTATTTCTTATCCTTTCGCAAAAGGTTTGTCATTGGTTGAGTGATCTTAGAAAATCCTTCCACAAACCGCCGATAATAACCGGATAATCCGAGAAAGCTTTGGATTTCCTTAACATTCTTCGGAGGTAACCAATCTTAGATAGCCTCTGTCTTATGAGGATCGACACGAACTCCATCTGATGAAATTACATGTCCGAGAAACATCAGTTCGGACATCCAGAACTCACATTTGGAAAACTTTCCATAAAGTTGCTCTCATCTCAACACGTCGAGAACCTGATGAAGGTGAAACTCGTGCTCTTCCCGGTCACGAGAATAAATTAAAATATCATCAATGAAGACAACCACGAACTGATCCAAATAGTCGATGAAAACCCGATTCATTAACTCCATGAACACCGCAGGTGCGTTAGTTAATCCAAACGGCAGTACCACAAACTCATAATGACCATAGCGGGTTCAGAACGCCGTCCTTGCGATATCCGACTCTCGAATTCGCAACTGATGATATCCCGATCTTAAGTCGATCTTGGAAAATACTGAATCTCCCTGAAGTTGATCCAAAAGATAATCAATACGGGTAGAGGATATTTATTCTTGATTGTCACCCGGTTCAATTCCCGGTAATCAATCCACAAGCGAAACGACCCATCCTTCTTCTTGACAAATAACACTGGTGCTCCCCACGGAGACGCACTTGGTAGGATATAACCCTTCTCGGTCAAATCCTCCAAATGATTCTTTAGTTCCAGCATTTCGGTGGGGGACATCCGATATAGTGCCTTCGATAATGGAGATGTACCAGGCTCCAACTCTATCGTGAATTCCATATCCCTCGGTGGAGGTAAAACATGTAGCTCGTCTGGGAGTACATCGTTAAACAATAACAATGATACCACGAATGGTTGAGCACCTCGATTGCCTAAGAACGGCCAATCGACGACAATGATACAATGAATGATTGAACACCTCGATTGCCTTAGAACGGCCAATCGATGGCAATGATATAAGGAATGATGGAACATTTCGATTGCCTTAGAACGGTTAATCGATGACAATGATCTATAATGAATGATGGAACATCTCGATTGCCTTAGAACGGTCAATCAATGATAATGATATAATGAATGATTGAACATCTCGATTGCCTTAGAACGGTCAATCGATGATAATGATATAATGAATGATTGAACAACCCTGGTTGAGTAAGTTTACTGCTTTCATCATATTAATGATTCTTCCGGAACAACGGGGATCACCTCCCTGAAATACACACTCGACTACAACGACGGAAATGATAGTGCCCACACGCATACGAACATTGAGAATGGTATCATGACGATCCATCCCACTAATACCCAATATTACATCGTCCTTAGGTAAATCCACCACGATTAGGTCCACCAACCACTCGCGGTCATTAAGCTTAATTCGGTCAGTTCTTAACCCCATGATTTTCAAAAATTCTTCTACCGCCAGGTAGACCAATGATATAAGGCCCACAATTAATTAGACTATCCAAGATAAGTCTATTGAAACATGATTCGGAAATGAATGAATGCGATGTACCAGTATCAAAAAGGGTACACACAGGTTGAGATAGAATTACGAGTATACCTGAGATCATTTGGGCTTCCGGATCGTCGGTACTCTTCATCCCGTGAATTCGGGACTTGCCGGTTCCCGAACCGGATACTCCCGTCTGATAAATATGAGTACCGCCTTTAATCGCTTCCGTCGTCTTAAACGACGCTGACTGAGCAGCCTGATTCTGAATCGCTAATTGCTTCGGGGCCTGAGATGCCGCCGGAGTCGGCTTGGAGTCCCTTCGGCAAAAACGGGCCTTATGCAACAATTCCACAATTATTGCACGTGATAGACGGTTTCAAACACTTAGTGCTGTAATGACCCGGCGCTCCACAGTTGAAACAGGTGATGGCTGATCTGGCCGCTCGGGGCTGAGATCCCGCAGGATTAGGCGCCGTAGGAGGTCGCTCAAAAACGTTAGGGCCCGCACGAGGCTTCTTGAAGGTAGATTGATCGTCTTTGGACTGATTATGCTTCGTTGATTTCCTGCTGACAGATGAAGGTTGTTGCTCAGCAATTTCCTTAGCAGTAGGCTCACGCGGGAGACTTCTCTCGATTAAATCGGCCAGAGTGGCGCAATGATGATTGAGCAATTGCATATGGGTCATCATGACCTGCATAAAAGTGAGTGGATCAACCCGAACATCTTCCGAACGAGCTGAGTCCTGGGTACGACTTCCTGGCAGTGAGTGATTATTTCTCGGATTTCAGCCCGCACCGCGACCTCTCCCGTGCATCCCCTGACAGCTCTCTCCATACTGAAGTAGGACGGTCGCATGATAATCATAAATCTCGTATGAGTACCGCATTATGATTTATGTCATGAAATGATGAAAATGAGCATACGCGCTCTAACACAGTGATTACATAAATGATTAACTGAGGTGACATGATTATCTGATGATATTCTTGAAATGATTATCTTGAACAAGTTAACAAGATTAATGATATGATTCTCAAGATCAACAACTGAGTGATGAAATGAATTGAGTGATTAATGAGTTAACATGATCAACATGATTACAAATGAAAATGATAAATGAGGAAATCTTCTTGCTTTTCGTGCGAAGGGCTCTTGCACAGGTCACACGTGACGCGAAAGTCCAATGATACTAGTCTGATGAATGATGATTTCAAATGAGACATGACTCGGAAGGTAGTATTCAAAACCACGCTCTGATACCAACTCTGTAACACCCCAAAGTAGGCGGATATTACAGTGCCGTGGACCCCCGACTGGGACCCACCAGACGAATGAAAATGTATGAATTACACAGGGTAAATGTAGTACCGAACCACATTACAACATTAATTACTCCGATGAGGAGTTTCATACAACACACCCAAGATAATACAGAATACATTTATATTTTATATAGAGATAAAATATACAACACTGAGTATAATGAGTATTCAAACGGAATGTCTGCAGCGGAATAAAATGAAGGAAGCATAAATGACTGAAAAGACTGGGGCCCCCTACTAGTATCATTGGGACTCCTCGCCGTCAACGTGCTCTCCCCGTGCTTTTGCCTTGTCATGACCTGAAAAACAATATCAATGGCATCAATAATCCAATAGGAATCCACAATTCAAGATTACAACATCAATTGGAAATCCCCAAATTAACCGAAGTCAACCCCAAGGGTTCTTGAAATAAATCCCCAAAATAGCCATTAAATCCGTAAGAATATATTTATCCAAGGTAGATAATCCATATCTAACATATTCCAACAACAATCCAAGCTTACACGAAGAAATCAGAAGGAAAACCCCAAAAATCCGAAATTCTAGATCCAAGAGATTAATACCTTTGATTTGATGTTTTGGAGATGATGAAGTGATGATTAAATCAACTCAAAGACTTGAAGATGATGATTGATACACGATACAATTACTCTGAACGATGAATACAATGATTGAATATGAGTGACAAATGATCATTAATGAGTGAAAAATACTGAGTGACAATTACTGAATGATAAATACTGAATGATAATGACTGAATTACAACCGGATATTACACACATGGTTTTATTGGAGTCGATTTAGCTGCTCTGTGCACTGAAGCAGCTCTGGTTCGTCTTCGGCAGTATGTTGAATCTAATGCCAGTCATGATGATTTAAATTTAAGTATCATCAGCCATTAGAGTAGGCTCATACAAACCAACCAGGAAATACAAGGCTTAGATTTTCCCTGGCAGGGCCTCAATTTGTTTTGAATGCTGGTGGACTATGTCATTGCTAAATGGTCAAGTACAGAATAGTAAGAACACAAAACATAGCAGGCTATTGGTCCAGATTTAAAAAGTTTATTTTTTGTAAAACAACCACAAATTAGGACGGTAGGCACCAAGTTCATAAATAAACTAATGCCAAAAATAGAAAGGAATGGAAAGCAAGAAATAAGGAACTGTAATATATGCAGATAAGGTCCAAATGATAGTCCGGGTAGAACCATACCTACTGTTACCGGGAACAAATAATTAATGTATTCATATTGACATCGGTCATCAGCAGTACAAAATCTTTCGACAGGTTCGGAAACATGTTTTATTGTCAATAGATTAATTTTAACAATGACTAATATGCAAAAAGAGAAGAAAAACAAAGAACCAAGTAGGAAAAAAAAAGGTAAATTAGATTCTGAAATAGATATAAAAGAGGATGTATCCCTAACTTTGATACAAACCTTGGAAGTCAGTTGTCCTTTCGCATCTCTGCTAGTTCCACACTTCTCATTGATAAAGGTAACAAATTCATCTAAATCTCTCCCACCATCATAATCTTCACCACCCTTGTTGCTCTTTGAGAAGAACTTCAGTGTAGGGAAACCACTGACACCATACCTGCTTCGCATAATATATGCATAAGATGACAAATGGTATATTACTTTTAGTAAGCACAGAGGTTTGATAAGAATGTCATCTCTAATATGTTACCAACACAAGATAAATAAAAACTAGTTGTGTCAAAACTAATATTGGAAGAAACAATTATATTTAGCAATTACTTTTCTGCAAGATCCTTGTACTTGTCAGCATCAACATTTGCAATGACCACATTATCCTCCAGATTGAATGTTGTTGCAACTTTTTCATAGGTCTATATGTAGAAATGATATAAAATAATTATTCAAACAATTTAGGCAACAATTGTTGAGGCTCACGAAAATCCAAGCATAAGAAAGGATTGTTTAGTACCTCCACTTCCATATTCTTTTGTATTGGGGGTGCAGTTCGAAATCGGCGGCGGCGATCTGGTCCAAATTGGTGCGATGGATCTAGTTAAAATTGGCCCCGGCGGCGGAGTTGGTTCAATCGACAGCGTGGCTTCAGCTTTAGAGGGAGACGGGGAGGAGAAAAATCAGCTGGTTAAATCGGCGGCGGCGGCGGTGGAGAGGAGAGGAACGGAGGAAGTGAGAGTGAGTGAGGAAAGGAAATACGGAAATAAGAAATGACGAGAGGAAGAATAATAGGGTTGAGGAGTGTATCTCTTTTTTTTTTTTTTCTTAACTTGATGTTTTCTCGTGCAATGCACTCGACAAAATTTTTTATTATTAAAACATATAATTTTTCAATCCCCAAATTTATTCTTTAGGATCTTCGACATGAATTTTAATAAAAATATTTGTTGAGCGTATTATAGAATTTAATATAATTGTAGAAAGAGTCTCACATTAGCATAGTGTTAATTGGTTAATATCCATTACCTGAACAAATTTTGGAGACATACCGAGAAAAGGTAGGAATAAATTTTGGGAACGAACATAGTATACGATTAAGTCTTAATATATGTGTCTGTGCAGTGTATATTTTTTACTATTTTTAATAATTATTATTAAATAAATACCATAATTTATTTTTTGTGTGAGCATAAAGTCTTAAATTTAATTTCATAAAAGTAAGTTAATTTACTTTTATTTTACATCAATTAATTTTATTAAAAATTGATACTCATATTTTTCTAATATAAACGTCTTTTGTGCAATCGGTCATTAATGTAAATCCATCAGATTTACTATATTCAATATGGACGTCTAATTGAAGATCGTGAAATAGGAATTGATTTGATATGTTTTTTATTAAAAAAAAACTTGATATAACGAAAATTATAAATATTAGAATTTTAAGCTAAAAAACGAAGAAATTTTTCTATTGGTAGATGAGTGTAAGTTGTGGAATAAAACTCTAACAACACATATTCATAATATTCCTTTTTTTCTTAATTTTTCTAAAAATTTAGAATACGTCTCTCTATATATAATATACTTTTTAAAAAAAATTAAAAAATCTTAGAGAATGACACTTGTCACCACTCTCTTTTAATAGAAACTAGATGTCCTCCCGTGCGATACACGGCGTAAAATATTAAATATTTTATTATATTAATAATATATGATCGAATTTCAATAATGTAATAAAATTATTATAAAATATACATGAGTCAGTATACACACATGTACATATACTATTATTTGATTTAATTTTATTTATAAACTCTTATCATGTGATCTAATGGCATATGAATCGAATCGAATCGAATGGACTGACTCAATCAATCGAATCGAATGGACTCGAATCGAATCAAATGAACTAAAAATCAAAAAATAAGTCCAAAAGAACAGTAGGCCCTGATATTGTCGTTGTTGTATTATAACTTTTATTAAAAGTATACAACATATATTCTTACTAATATATTTTTTATATAATTTGACATTAATGTAATATTTTACTATTTTATGATCAGAACAAAATAATTCTTAAAAATCAAATAATTGTTCAAAAGCTATGAAAATAAACTAAACATATATTTTTCTTCAATATTCTTATATTTTTATGTTGAAATATTTTAATCATCTAAATACATTATAATTATATTTATATTACTTTATATATACTATATGGATGTCAAATTAAAGAGCATGAAGTAATAAATAATTTGATATATTTTTTCAAAAATAAAATTGATGCATAAAAATTATAATTGTTGAAACTATTAGCTTAAAAATAAAAGGAATAAAATGAGAGAATTTTTTTAATTGGTAGATAGCATATAATGGAATAACCCTCTAACCCCCTCCCAAATTAAACGTCCATTTTTTTAAGATTTTTAAAAAGATGATTAACTTGGAGATGACACATATTTTCTTAGATTTTTTTGCGACTCTTTTAATATTAAGTATAGATGTGTAAAAGTTCGATATGAAATATATAAACATGACAGTAATCTATATGATCATTGTATATTTATTTATATTAATATACTAATATAATTACTTATCAGTATACAGACGAAATAACGTCATATATTTTTGATAAATATTTAGATTAAAGTCACACATTTTATACTTAATAATATATCAAGAGATCCACAATGATATTAATTTATTAGGTATAGGGTAATAAAGTATATTATTGATCTTGTAAAAGATAGATTTACTTCAAGGAAATTATTTGAAAATTATCTGATTTTTGTATTTTATATACAAATAATTTAAAATCAAGATATAATGTAATAATTATTCAAAAACAACTTATATTCAAAAAGGAATATTTTAATTATATATATGCCTAATGAATGTTAAATCAAATATCATAAAAAGAAGATTAATTTAAAATATTAATAATAAAAAATAGAGTTCAGACGATAAAACTATTAACTTTTAAATATTGAGAGAAAAATAAAAAGAGAAAAGAAAAAAATGATTCTCATTAAGTCTCATTCAAATGTGTAGGAGTTAGTGTATTTTTAAAAAGAAAAAGAAAAAGATAACTAATCCAAAAAATGTACATAAAGACACATGTCATGTCATGTACAACTCTCTTTTAATAATAAAGTAGATATAGATGTTTGTATTTAAATGATAATTAAAATTTGTATTATTTTTTATAATTTAAAATTTTGAAATTTTCATATAAAAATTTATAATGTGTATTATATTAAATAATTTAATTATATAAGTTATATTTATATTATATTATATATTAAACTTTAATAATTATAAAAAATATTTATAATTTTTAATTATAAAATTATATAATATGATAAGTATTTATATTAAATATAAATAACTTAAATCAAATTTATCATATGTTATATAACAAACTTTAGAAGTAAAAAATTATCAAAATTTAAATTTCATTTTATTGTGTTTGTTTTTGACAATAACTTAAAAACAAGATTAAAAAATTAGATATAATGCAACACCATCACAGGTGTTGCACGTCGCGCAACACCATTTTTATCTCGCAACACCAAATATATATCTAGTGCAATACTATTTCAGTAGTGCTTTAAAAGATAAAAAATCAGCAATCTATTGAAACGCTTTGGTGGCAACACTAGCTAAAAGCATTACCTATGAGCACTTATGGCGTGACCGTAGCATAACGGAAGTTACGGTATACCGAAAATTTCAATATTTTTTATAAATTTTCGGTATGATAAAGACGGTATTTCGGTATTTCTTCCCACCTCTACATGGAGATATAATTATTGGCACCATTTATTCAATCCAGATAATTATTTAAATTATTATTTTAATTTTTAATTTTATAAATATTATCATTTTTTTAATTTGTTCATATCAAATCTAATTAAAAAGTATTACTTCTGAATAAATGTCATAGTACACTTCAATCAAAATTAATTAATTCTCAAGAAAAAGATTATTTAATTTTACATAAAAAAATATGAAGTTTTTTTTTAAATAGTACATCTACGGCAACACTGTGTCATAAAATGTTATAACATGTAACACTTTGCTACTAAGGCAACACTTTGTAAACATATACTGCAACATCAAAAAAGCAATGTTGCAGCACGTAAAAATTTTAGAACTACTACAACATTTTTGAGCGCAACACTAACAAAATCCATTGCCATAGGCCATCTATGGCGTAGTGAAGGTTGTGCCTAAGTATCAAAGGTATGCACTGTAGTACTATTAACAGTATAGTGCCCCTAGATACTGGGTACAAGAAGCCAAGTATTCGTCCCGTAAGCAGGATGCCGTGCAGTTTTATCATCAACAAATATGGGAATCCAACTGGAAACCTAGAACGCAAGCAATGAGGCCGAAGAAAATGGTTCCTCCTCCAAGACGGCAACTATATTAGAGCCAAAATACCAGATTTCACATGCATAATAATTAGGCCAGTGATTACGTGCCTGCCCCACGTTAATCTCGCAAAAAAGGACCAAATGCAACCCACAGCAAACCAATTACTGTCACGAAAATATGGGTACCTAAAGGCACTAATAACCAAGGTCCCACAAGTCAAAGGGACCTAAATCTACTTTATTTTTTTATTCACAGGATATGAAGGAGGACATCTGGTATTTCGACAACGAATGTTCTCGCCACATGACAGGGGATATCAATAAAATAGCAGATTATGTTGAAGGTTGTGGTCCAAAGGAATAACAACAGGGAAAGAAACCCTGCTTACAAGGAAATTCAAAATCACCGATGTAGCCTATGTTGAAGGGCTACAACATAATTTACTTAGCATTATCCAATTCTGTGACAAACAGTTCTCGTTCAAATTATATGTCGATCACTCTAGGGTGAAGGACACCAAGATCAAGCAAATCGTTCTCATAGGAAGCCGGTCAGGTAACATGTATATTGCTGACTGGAAACCCACAAGCTCCATAATTCTTTGTTTTGTTGCCAAAGGCACTGTAGATCAAAGCTGGCTATGGCGCAAAAGGATGTCGCACATTAATTTCAGGACCATCAACAAGCTAGCTCGACAGCGAATGGTTAGAGGCTTGCCTAATGTCTCATTTCATAAATATAGTGTCTGTGGACCCTGTCAGAGAGGCAAGCAAGTCAAGTCCTCATTCAAGAGCAAGTCATGCCTTTTGTTGGCCACTAAGTATACAGAATATAGCTTGAAAAGTGTTTAAGCAACAAGCTGTGCGTTTTACAAATTAGAGTGTGTAGCAGAAGTCTTGTTAAATATAATTTGTAGTGTATACTTAAAATAATCACATTAATGAAAACAATAAATTGCAGAAGGTAAATAACACAAGATTTAAAGTGGTTCGAGGTAAACCTCTCTACGTCCACTGGTCCTCCACACAGGAGTGAAAATGTTTATTATAAATATTGCGTACACAATTATGTAATTATAATAAAACATATCCTTGTATCGTTCACGTAGATTGATACAAAGACCGTCGCTTTAAACCGTTCACACAGATTGTTCAAAGCTTTCACTTGACTAGCTTCTTCACACACAGTTCCGAAGCTTCGTCTCTTCAATGCAGATCCGTCACACATAGTTCAGGAAAAGCAAGGCTTTCTCAGTCCACACAGGGCTGATGGTTTTCATGTAAGATCACGGGTTGAACATCAGTTTGACTGTCTTGAGCTTGAGCTGATGATGTGTTGTTCAAGGGTTTGAGCACTTTGTGTATTTCTTCTCTCAGGATAGGCAGTATGCTTTGAACAAATATGTTTGCTCTCGATATACTATTCTTAAGAAGATCTCGTGGAGTCGTAGTATATCTCGGTTTTCAGATCTTGATCTTATGAGTATTCGTATATGCTCGTGTATTTGTTCTATGTTCAGAGTTGTATTGGATCTTCAAACTCTGGGGTATAAATAGCTTCTAAATAGATCCGTTGACAACGTGTTGAAAGACAAGATCCGGTTTTTGTTCCTTGATTGAAGATCTTTGTCTAATGGTATTTAAATACTTTATCCCTTCAGTATTTAAATACTTCTTTTCAAATGGGGCTTGACTTTATCTAGTAAAGTAGATTCCTTTCCAAAGGTCATCAGTCCTGTTGGATAAGTGTTGAAGATTTTGATACTTACAACATGTATGTTGTATCCAATATGTTGCGTTTGCAATGCTGTAGGATATCTTAGACTGTTGATGTATGGAAATGATGCTGTATGATTTGTTTCAGGACAGCTTCCATACTTTGCTGTATGAATATCTTCGAGACACCAGTCTTGCTGTATGATGCTTGTTGTTTGGTAATTTTCAAAACAACATTGTTTTTCCCAACAATTTCCCCCTTTTTGATAATTGCCCAATCTTCTTTGCAACATCCTTGATAGTTGCCAAAACTTCTTGATGATGCCAAACCATAAAACCATGATGCCAAAACCTTTTAAACATCTTTAAAGGGAGGCTGTCTTGTTGGTCTTCTGTCGAATGTTCTGGCCCTCGGCACTTGGTCTAAAAATATGAACTGCTCGCAGGCAAGTTTTAAAAGATATCATCTAACAGGAATGTATTACAATTTAACCTTATGATTGGCGCACAGGCACAATATTACAGTGTAATCTAGTTGAATACAACTTAACATATAAACTGTTCGCAGACAAGTTCTTACAGCTTTAATACTATACAAGCTTCATACTTGTTTATTGCAGCAAATAAATTCATTTCGTAATGATACAGTAACACAGTAGATTACGAGTTGTAGTATTTCAAGACAAAATATATTTTATTGATGTAGAGCAAAGGTGACAATGTTAGGCAAAAATAAAGATACAAAATTGTTGCTGTTTCAAAAATAAAATATAATATAGGATCCTACAAGCTAACTCCTTTAGTCAGCATGTCTCCAAGGCCTGTTTGGGTCATTCTTGGTTCCCTTCCACCAATTATGCAAGGCATCCCTATTTCGATTTTGGTAGATGGCTTGTCCTTCATATGACTTGTCGAACACAAGGATCCAATCTTCGGGGTGGGTGACCAGATCGCCTTTTCTATGCTTGGATTTCATCTGGAGTTGCAGGGGTAGCTTTCCTTCATCCAGTCTTCTTGCAAAATCCTCGGCAGCTTCCTTCAGAGTCTTACAACTGTTGAATATGGAGGATTCCCTAATAAGAACTACAAAGTATCTCATTAGTTCGTTTTTCCTCCATTCCTTTATTTTATCGGCTGTAGGCTGTTTGTTGGTTGGAAGGTTTATTGCTGGCGGCTTCTGTACGAGGTTTTTCCATGGAATGTTAGGATCGTGGAATTTAGGACGAGCACCCTGTATCCTAACAGTCTGAGCAGGAGATGATAATCGAGATATTGCAGCAGTAATGCTGTCTTCAAATGCAGCTTCCATCTCCTTTTCTTGCTCAAGCCTTAATCTCATTGCAGCTTCTCTAATCTCTTCTCCCTTTTTGGCCTCATCAAGATAGGAGACCTTCTTATCAAGACGTTTGAGGATCTTCATAGCATTGTCCTGTTTGGTCTCGAAGCTTGAGAATTTCTCAACAAGGGAGTTGAGCACCTGCGACATATCTTGAATCTTTTTGTCATGTCCTCGGAGCTCGGAGCCAGTTTCAACAAGGGCTGATGCAGTCTTGGTGTTAGATATGCGAATCTTGGCTTGTTCTTCCAACAAGATCTGTTCCTGGCGCTATTGGAGTTTGTTCAGAGCTTGCCGTAAAATGGTGGGTACAATACGGAAGGCTTCTTCCACTTTGGATACTTCTCTTCTTACACCTGTCATTCATCGATGGCAGTCTCATGCAACCAATTTATCTCCTTTTCAACAGTATGTAGAGCATTCACAGCATCCTGTATGAAGACAGTTTGAAGACCAAGAGCATGAAGTTGCTCGTGTCTGGCTAGAGATCTAGGCTTTTCTTCTTCAGCTCCATTGAACTGTCTGATGACCACATTGTTTTGCGGTTGTTGTGGTTTATCCTCGGGTAAGAAACCTTCATCGGATTCTGCTGTTGGATTTTCGGGGGCATCAGTTGCTGTTGCAACTTGCGGATGTTCGACTTGATCGGCTACAGGGGGGACTGATTCCTCCTATTGCGGAATGGTTTCTGTAGACAAAGGTACAGAATGGACTGATTCCTCCTGTTGTCTCTCAGCTTCCGCCTTCTCCGACAGAGGGACTGATTCCTATTGCGAGATGGCGCGGGTTTGATCGTCGGGTTGGTCGGCGATAGGCTCGGGTGCCCGTTGAGAAACTGTTTGATCTTCGGTGACAGGAGGGACTGACTCCTCGCTATTTAGAACAGTTCCTTGCTGTTTGGGAGGGGACTGTTGTTGGGATGAGGTCCCTTCTCCCTGTTGCTGTTTGATTCTGGATAATTCCTCTCTGTTAGCTTCTTCACGACTCATTCTCAAACCAGCCTGGAAGGCATCGTCATCGTCGTCTGAGTCGCTGACTAATTTTGGACTAATGGGAATTGTCTCTTCAGATACAGATTTCTCCTTTAATCGAGCATCGGCTTTGTCCATGAGATGGCTCGAGATCAGCTTTTTGCATCAAAGGTTGTCCCATTGGATTATGACTTCAATTGGAGAATCTGTCACCTCCAGAACAAACTTTTGTTCCTCCTCCTGTTGGAACATTTTGTTCCATACATGTATTAAAAGTGTTTTTATGATTAAAGGCGATAAACAAAACAAAACAACGAAAGCATCGAAGGAAAACGAAGTGCAAAATACTGGAGAAAATCAAAGCTAACGTACGTAACAATACCATGTTAACATACGTAATACAAGGAAGCTTACGTACGTAATGGAAGATGAATAACGTACGTAACACAGTTCAAACAAGTGAACGTTGGAGGAGTCAAATTCAGAAAAGCATGCAACGGATATATGACGTCATCAGTGATGTAATGTTAACGTACGTAATATTGAATTGCTAACATACGTAAACTAAAATGACGAAACTCCCTGGACTGTTTTGTGTAGAGGCTAACGTACGTAACCAATGAAGGTTAACGTACGTAAAAAAAGCTTACGTACGTAATGGAGATCATATAGCGTACGTAATGATGGCCCTGACAGCTAACGGCTAGTTTGATGATGGAACCTATAAATACCATCCCTATGGTATTGTTTGAGCACAACAACCTTGAGCAAATAGTCTATACTTGTGATATTATTATACATATTCTTGTTGTTGATATTAAGCTTAATTGTAAGTGTTTGAGTGGGAATTCACGAAAACATATACGAGTGGTAAAAGAAAAGATACTATTGGATTCAGTGTTATTAGGATCAAGGATCCGGCATTATTAGAATCGCAATCGATATCTAAGTGAAGTTTATCTAGTACCCATAGAAAGCTAGAGCGGTTGATTCCTTGTCCGATAGAAAAGGAAAACGGCTTAACTTGGACTGATGCAAAGACAAGTACGAGTGGTTTATCACGGACCAATAGAAGACGTGATTGTATCGGTTATCCCTCAACCGATAGAAGAGAGGTGCGGAGGTTTTACTTTATCCTATAGAAAAATATACACCGATCGAGGACATAGACTCGATTATAGCTGAACCTCTATAAATCCTTGTGTCGTTTATATTCGCAGTTTAAATTTACGCTTCCGCAACAGGGCGCAATATCCGATCCCGTTCCAACACCTCCCACTCATGCCAATAGTACAAAGTTTCATAACGGGCAACCCTGTATGATTTCCACTATACGAATCGCTCAATCGCCTGTTCGATTTGTACTAACAACAGAGTTTTGTGGATTATAGTGTCGGGGGAGGGGCTCCGTACAGTATATGGGTCTACTGTAGGATTGGGATCCGCTACAGGTATGGGGGCCTGTATTGGAGAGGGATCCCGAATAGGGGTTGGCTCCCTGTGGGGAGATGGATCCTTTACGGGTGAGGAATCCCGTACAGGAGATGTGGCCAATGGGGAAGCCGGCTCGCTAAATCCTTCAAGGTTGGCAGATAACTGTGCATCCATGTTGCCGCCAATGGCTCGGGATCTACCGTTTGAACAGTGGCAGTTATCTCTTCTGCAGGGGTTGCGCCCTGGGGGTGTGATTCAATGGGTTGCGCCGATGGTTTGGCTTGAGAAAATTTCCTTAACTTCCTTTTCGGCTTCTCGGCAGCAATGGGAGTTTTGCTGTGAGATCTCTTTCTTTTCTTTGAAGTCTCCTCGCTCCTGGACTTCGAAGTAACATCTCTTGGGTCGGTAGAGAGCGGCAATGTTCGGACAAAGGGCCTATCAGCAATTAGCCTCTCTTTGTTGAACACGGTGGGTATGATCCCTCCAATGTATTTGCCTTGATGGATTTTCTTCGCTCCTTTGGCTTGTGGCACACTGCATTTGGTCATAATGTTATTAAGGATCAGACCAACGGATTCCTTTTGAGTGGCAGGTTTAGAGACTTCTTCCTGCAATATTTTGAGAATGATTTGGCACCAGTTAACTTTTTCACCAGACATGATGGCGACCATCATTCTAAATCTCAGATTGGTGCACATCTCAAAAGCACCTATCCTGTTTTCAATAACACGACAACAAATATCGTGTAAATAAATGAAAGGTAGACAAAAATTTTTCTTCTGGGTAGATGCATGAACAATCACGTTCGATGCAGAACCAGTAAATAATCCCCAGTATGAGGTAAGGATTTCTTGAGACCCAAAATTCTCAAGTTCTTCCAAAGACAGGCCATAAGCAGGCAGCCTGTAAAGATTCTGAAGCAGGTCTTGGTCGATACGGATCTCCACTCTGCGAATGGTGGCAGAAATGTCAGATATGTTTCGTCCTTATGCAAGAGAGAGGAAACAGACAGAGGCATTGAGGTAGAATTCCTCAACCATCTTTTCGTCGTAGCGCTCAGTGGTTTGGCTACCAAGGCGATAAAGTCCTTGTTGACGAATTTTTGTGACGATGAACTCAATGGATTCAACGTCGTCGGCTTCAGCGTGAAGATGCTCAATAGCTACAGATCTGGCAAATATCCGCCCGTCGATGATGGTGGCGGTCTTCTTGAGAGTAGGGGATGAATTCTGTGTAGATGCCATCGTAAGATCTGAAGAAAAAGTAAGAGATTTGCAAAGAAAATGCAGAAAATTACAGTGAAAGATGTAGTCTGTTTGCTCAAAGACTCGTTCAATTTGCAGACGGCATAAAGAGTCAACGAAGAGCAAGAACAATCCTTTTATAGTGGGCGGTGGGAAGAATTAGGGTTTTTAGATAGTGAACGGTCATATTTAAGGGATGGGAACCGTCATTTAAATGAACGAACAGGATGGACTGAGCGTAACGGGTACATCTTATCCATCCGATTTTGAAATTAAACTGGGTCCCATATCTGTCGTTTCGACTTCCCTTATTCGCCCAAAATGGCGGTTTGAAAATAATAAACAATTTGAAACATCGCGGCGTTTGAAGTAAAATAATCTAGATGTCGTGTAGAGCTTTAAATGCAAAGACGTTTGGTATAAGAACACGGCACGTGGACTAAAAATTATTTTAAAATGAATAACATATAAATATAATATCAATTGATTTCTCGTAGTATGTGTTATATCCGCGAAAATACAGCGTTCCCCCTTAAAAGGTACATACGGGATTCAATTTCATACAGCAGCTTAAGGATTAATGCTGTATTCATGGGTCATACTATATTCCCCCTTAATTATTGCACACGACAGCTGTAGGATAATTATATGTCTCTTTGTTCCTACAGTGCTGTTTGGAATGTCTGAGTGTACATATAATTAACGGTGGATACTGTATTTGTGGGTCTTACAGCATTCCCCGTCAATTATTCAGTAAAATCATTAAAAACTTACAGGGAGTAGGCTGTAGCAAACTCAATTCTTGTCAAAGCATACAGAATCTTACTGTGCCGAGAGGCTTGGTAAAGATTTCAGCTAACTGGATATCTATATGAACTTTTTCCAGCCGAACATCCTTGTTCTCGGCATGATTCCGAATGAAGTGATGCTTCATATGAATATGCTTAGTGCGCGAGTGCAAAACAGGATTATGCGTTATTGCAATTGCACTCGTGTTGTCACACATGATGGGTGTTTCTTTGGCTTCAATTCCATAATTAGACGGCTGTTGTTGCATCCAGAGGATCTACATACAACAACTACCAGCAGCATAGTATTCTGATTCTGCTGTGTAAAGTGAGTTTGCCAATTGCTTCTTACTGAACCAAGACACAAGTCTAGGTCCAAGAAAGTGACAAGTACCACTTATACTCTTTCTATCTAGCTTGCAACCTCCGAGATCCGAGTCGCTATAGCCAACCAATCAAATTCGCCTTCCTTAGGATACCATAGTCCTACATCGACTATTCCTTTTACGTACTTCAGGATTCGTTTGGCTGTTGTGAAGTGTGATTCATTAGGTGCTACTTGATATCGTGCACACACTCCTACAACAAACTGGATATTGGGCCTGCTAGCCGTTAGGTATAGGAGTGAGCCAATTAGCTTTTTGTAGAGTGATTGATTAACCGACTTTCCAGCTTCGTCAGCACTAATTTGCACAGAAGTGCTCATGGGGGTTGACGAGGATTTAGAAGTATTCATTCCAAATTTGTTGAGAAGCTCCTTGCTGTATTTTTCTTGATTGATGAAGATTCTTGTAGGCAACTGCTTTACCTGCAATCCTAGAAAATAACTAAGTTCTCCCATCATACTCATTTCAAATTTACTTTGCATGGGATGAGAGAACCTTTGACATAAAGCAAGGTTAGTTGAACCAAATATAATATCGTCTACATATATCTGAACCATCAGGAGGTCTTCACCTTCCTATATTTTAAATAAGGTCTTGTCCACAACACCGTTCTCGAATCCATTATCGGTTAGATACAAGGACAGGGTCTCATACCACACCTAGGTGCTTGCTTAAGTCCATACAGCGCTTTCCTTAGCCTGTATACAAGGTCTCCGCCTTCTGTGTTGACAAACCCTGATGGTTGTTCAACATAGACTTCTTCGGCAAGTTCTCCATTCAGGAATGCGCTCTTGACGTCCATTTCATATACAATAAAGCTCTTATGGGCGGAAAAGGCTAGAAATATACTAATGGCTTCTAGTCTGGCAACAGGGGCAAAAGTTTCATCATAGTCTATGCCTTCTTCCTGTCTGTATCCTTGTGTAACTAGACGGGATTTTTTTCTGATAATGAGTACATTTCCATCCTTCTTGTTTCTAAATACCCATTTTGTTCCAATTACGGATTGATGCATTGGTCTGGGTACAAGATACCATATATTGTTTCTTTCAAAACCATTAAGCTCTTATTCCATAGATGTAATCCAATGAGAATTGTCCAGAGCTTGTTTGGTGGAAACTGGTTCATATTGAGCTAGGAATACAGCGACAGTGCACATGTTAAGTCTTCTAAGTTCAGATAGAGACTTTCATATAGGAAATGGAGATATCTCAGATTCGGGTTCTTCTTGCGCACATAGTACATTTCCTTGTGTACTCTGTATTCTCCTACGAGTTGAAACACCAGCATCAATGTTTCCAATGATCAACTCTTGTAGGTGATCTTTCAATCATCTTCTGTCGGGTTCTAATTCGGAGTCCCGTACTGTATCTTGGGTTGCTGTAGTTTCAGCTTCAACTTGTACAGCATCAGCTTCAACTACCTCTGTTCTTACAGCTGCGGGGTTGATTTCTAGGTCAACGACAGTCTCTATAAGAGTTGGAGGGTAATTAATGGTGAGCTGTTGGATATTCTAAGTAAGATTTTCTACTCCTGTAGGATCATGGTGAGGTTCGTCAAACACGACATGTACTGATTCCTCAATTGCCAGCTTCTGTTTATTAAAGATCCTGTAAGCTTTGCTGACAGAGGAATATCCTACAAATATCCCTTCATCCGATTTCTCATCGAAGGTTCTAAGTTGATCCTTCCCGTTGTTCAACACATAACACCAACAACAAAATATGTGAAAGTACGAAACTAATGGAGTTTTGTTGTTCCATACCTCGTATGCTTTTTTGTTGTGCTGTTTGTTGATGATACAGCGGTTTTGTGTATAGCACGCTGTATTGGTGGCTTCGCCTCAGAAACGCTGTGGAAACTTACTTGCGGCAATCATGGTCTTTGTTGCTTCTTTTAGCATTCTGTTCTTTCGCTCGGCGACACCGTTTTGATGAGGCGTGCGGGCAGCTGAGTATTCGTGCTGTATCCCATTTTCCGAACAGTACTGTTCTATAAAATGGTTAGTGAATTGGGTATCTCTGTCAGAACAAATGGACACGATACTCAACCCTTTTAATTTTGAAGTTTCTTCAAGTTCTCGGGCAGCTTTGATGTGGTTTCCTTCTTTTTGCTTAGGAAGATTATCCAAGCATACCTGGAATAATCAACAACAATGACAAGACAGTATTTCTTACCTCCCAAACTTACCGAGCCTATAGGACCGTAGAGATACATGTGTAGCATTTCTAGAACTCTGTGAGTTGAAAGGTAGGATTTGGTTTTTAGGGTAGTTTGAATTTGTTTGCCTTTCTGACAGGGTCCACAAACACTGTCTTTTTTTAATGACACATCGGGCAAAGCTCTAACCATTCCCTGTCTAGTGAGCTTATTGATCGTCTTGAAATTGATGTAAGACATCCTTTTATGCCATAGCCAGCTTAGATCTGCAGTGCCTTTGGCAACAAAACAAGGAATTGTGGAGCTCAAAAGCATCCAGTCAGCAATAAACATGTTACCTGATCTGCTTCCTGTGAGAACAACTTCTTTGGTCAGGATGTTCTTGACACTACAGTGATCTATATCGAATTTCATCGAGAACTATTTATCACAGAACTGGCTAATACTAAGTAGATTGTACTGTAAGCCTTCAACATAAGCTACGGTAGAGATTTTGAATTTTCAAATGGTCAGGGTTCCCTTCCCTCTTGTTCGACCTTTGGATTTATCACCAAAGCGCACTTTTGGACCGCGTCCTTCTACAAAATCTGACAGCTTGCTTTTATCTCATGTCATATGCCGAGAACATCCGATGTCGAAGTACCAGATGTCCTTCTCTAAGATGTTCTGTATGCAAATAAATTAAGTAGATTTAGGTCCCCTTTGATTGTTGGGTCCATGGGTGTTAGTGCCTTTAGGTACCCAGATTTTCCTGACAGCAATGGTTTACTGTAGGATGCTTTAGGTACATTCTTGCAGTATCTACATGAAGCAGGTACGTAGTCGTTGTAACCATGATAATCATTATGCATGAAAAATTCAGGGTTATTATTATTAATCCAGTATGAATGCCGTCTTGGAGGTGGAGCCATTTTCTTCGGCCTAACAGCTTGCCTTCTGGGTCTCCTGTTGGATTCCCAAAGCTATTATTGATACTGCGCGGACTTGATTTTGCGATGGATAACGAGGCTCCTGTATCCAATACTTAGGTGCGCTGTACTGTTGGAAGTACTGCCGTGCGGGCCTTTGATATTTGGATACTGCCTTCTTTCTGAACGGCTGTTGACGCTGTTGATATGCTCGGGGATCATGCTGTTGGATTCGCCTTACAGGTCTGAATGGCTGAGGATTCGGCTGTCTGTGATATGATTGTGGTGGTGGAATGGCAGCCTTTGCTGTACGCAGTGCAGCTGTTGCCTTAGAGGGACTCGTAATTTCTTCCGATACAGGAATGGGTTCCACACCCCTGACCAACATAGTACTAGTTTTCCCTTTATTGGAACATGAGCTGTATCCTAAGCCACTTTTATTATGAGCATGTTGCCCGGTGCTTAGAATTTCTTCCATCCTTTTAGATGATTTCTCAAAAGATTTCAAGATGGTCTCAAGTTCTCCTTCTCATTTTTCGAGAGTTTTCACTTTGGCTTGGAGCAGAACAAAATCATTTGTCTCGCTTTCACTGTGAGATTTAGCCTCATTTAGTTCGTGAGCAATTTGATGATTGCTCTCCATGAGTTTTTCGTGATCGACTTTGCTGTTTTCACAATCAACAGACATATTTTCGTAATTAACTTTCAGCAAGTCGTTTTCTTCCCTCAGCTATAGGTTGGAAATTTGGAGTTGTATGTTTTCATTTTTCAATGTCTCATGGGCCTTTTGAATGTTTTTGAATTCATTCATCATATTTTCAAAGGTATGAGATGCATTTGCAGGAGTAATTGAGGTTGAGCTTACCTCATCATCGCTATCTTCATCTTCCAGTATGTCTTTGGCCATGAAGCACATATATGCTGTATCTTCGAATTCATCATATGGCGAGTCACTGTCAATGATTGCCTGTAGACATTCTTCGGACTTTGTTGGTGAGGGGGAGGCTTCTGATTCGCCGATCAGGGTCTTGATCTTGTTTTTTCAAGCACGTCTTCTTTCATCTTTTTCTTGTTGCTCGGCTTCCGGAAACCTTTGAACTTTAAGAGGACATTTATTTGCATAATGTCCTGGTTTCCTACAATTGTAACACAGGTTAGCATCACCAGAGGAATATTCGGTACTTACCTTATGAACAGGCTCGGGCCTGTATGGAGTCTTTCTCGACTGCTTGATGAACTTCTTGAACTTATGCATAAGGAGCGCCATTTCATCTTGTGACAGAATGTCGTCGTCGCTGTCAGCACTTTTGTGGGTATGCTTTGATGAGCTGGGCATGCTATGCCGTTAGTTGGATACAGCGGCTCACGTTGTAGTCCTTGTAGGTGATTCTTCAGCTTTCTCTCTCCTGTCTATATCATACTCAAATGCTTTGAGGTCAGAAAAGAGGTCAAAAGTAGACATGTCATTAAGATTACATGACACACGCATAGCTGTTGTTTTAATATCCCATCGGGCAGGGAGAGATCGGAAATTTTTTAAATTCTTCTCCTTTTGTGTGTAAATTTTGCCCAACGCTTCAAGTTCACCAACAATACCAGTGAATCTGAGGTCAAGTTCCTCAAGTGTTTCAGTTGGTTTCATTTCAAAGGATTCGAATTGCTGAGTTAGTTTTGAAATTTTGTTTTCTTTTGAGAGCTCAGTTCCCTCACAAATCAACTTGAGTTTATCCCAGATTTCTTGGCGGTCTTACAACTCTTTACCTTCGAGAACGTGCCTTTGTCAAGAGTGACAAATAGGGCGTTCTTAGCAACATTGTATTGGTTGGCGCGTTTTCGATCATCTGTGGTCCATTGTTCGCGCTCTTTCTGTAGCATCTCGGCATGAGGTTGTCCTACTATCCTCGCGGCAGGATTTACCTTCATTATCTTGATGGGGCCATCTTGAATGACAAAAATCATCTCTTCATGCATGGCTGCAAGATGAGATTCCATCCTAATTCTCCAATCATAAAATTCGTTAATAGAGAACATAGGAACCTTATTGATCATAGAGGTATCCATATGAGAATATAGGAAGGATAAAAACTATTTTAGAAAATATGTGATTTAAGGATCTGATTCAGTTAAAAACACGACTGATTCTTTTTAGAATCAACCACTCCGATACCACTTGTTGGCCACTAAAGTATACAGAATACAACTTGGAAAGTGTTTAAGCAACAAGCTGTGCGTTTTACAAATTAGAGTGTGTAGCGGAAGTCTTGTTAAAGATAATTTGCAGTGTATACTTAAAATAATCACAGTAATGAAAACAAGAGTGAAAATGTTTATTATACAAGAGTGTATACTTAAATAACACAAGATTTAAAGTGGTTCGAGGTAAACCCCTCTACGTCAACTGGTCCTCCACACAGGAGTGAAAATATTTATTATAAATACTGCGTACACAACTATGTATTTAAAATCAAACATATCCTTGTATCGTTCACACATATTGATACAAAGACCGTCGTTTTCAACCGTTCACACATATTGGTCAAAGCTTTCACTTGACTAGCTTCTTCACACACAGTTCCGAAGATTCATCTCTTCAATGCAGATCCGTCACACAAAGTTCAGGAAAATCAAGGCTTTCTCAGTCCACACAGGGCTGATGGTTTTCTTCAATGTAAGATCACGGGTTGAACAACAGCTTGCCTATCTTGAGTTTGAGCTGATAATGTGTTGTTCAAGGGTTTGAGCACTTTGTGTATTTCTTCTCTTAGGATAGGCAGTATGCTTTGAAGAAATATGTTTGCTCTCGATATACTGTTCTTAAGAAGATATCGTGGAGTCTCAGTATATCTCGGTTTTCAGATCTTGATCTTATGAGTATTCATATATGCTCGTATATTTGTTCTATGTTCATAGTTGTATTTGATCTTCAAACTCTGGGGTATAAATAGCTTCTAAATAGATCCGTTGAGAATAGATCCGTTGAGCTAATAGATCCGTTGACCCAATAGTCTGTTCCAACATGTTGATAGACAAGATCCGATTTTGCTCATTGATTGAAGATCTCTGTCTGATGGTATTTAAATACTTTATCCCTTCAGTATTTAAATACTTCATTTCAAATGGGGCTTGACTTTAGCTAGTAATGTAGATTCCTTTCCAACGGTCTTCAGTCCTGTTGGATAAGTGTTGAAGATCTTAATACTTACAACATGTATGCTGTATCCAATATGTTGCGTTTGCAATACTGTAGGATATCTTAGACTGCTGCTGTATGGAAATGATGTTGAATGATTTGTTTCAGGAAAACTTCCATACTTTGCTGTATGAATATCTTCGAGACACCATTCTTGTTGTATGATGCTTGCTGTTTGGTAATTATCAAAACAACATTATTTTTCCGAACACCTTTCCACCCACAGGGTCCTAGATTTGCTACACATGGATCTCTACATTCCTGTAGACCCAAGCAGCTTGGGAAGTAAGAAATAATGTCTTGTTATTGTTGATGATTTTTTCAGGTATGCTTGGACTATCTTCCTGAACAAGAAGAAAGAAACTACCACAAAGCTGTCGGAACACCTGAAAAAGTTGTAAAATGAGAAAGGGTTGAGTATTGTATCCATTCGTTCCGTTGGAGGCACACAATTCACAAATCACTTTATATAGCAATACTATGCGGACAACGGTATATAACACGAATACTAAGTATCCCAAACTCCTCAACAAAATGGTGTTGCCGAGCAACAAAAGAAGGACGAGGAAGGACGCGTTTGGCGAAATAAGCTCAAGCCCTGATCGAAGAATCGGAAGCCTTGCCCACATTGATCAAAACTGAGGAATGCCTTCAGGAAATCACTGAAAGTGATTCCTCCGATGATGATATCGAAGATAAATCATATATGTGGTTTATGGCCAAGGAAGAAGAATATGATGAACACAGTGAGGATGAGGGTATTTGGGAGAAGGATATCTGGTATTTCGATAACGGGTGTTCTCGCCACATGACTGGAGATATCATCAAGCTGTCATATTTTATAGAAGGTCGCGGTCCAAAGGTGCAATTCGGTGACAAATCCAAAGGAAGAACAAGAGAGAAAGGAATCCTGTTTGTAGGAAAATTCAAAATCACCGATGTAGCCTATGTTGAAGGACTACAATACAACTTACTTAGCATTAGCTAGTTCTGTGACAAACAGTTCTAGATCAAATTCTATGTAGATCATTGTAGGGTGAAGTACACCAAGACCAAGCAAATCGTCCTCACAGGAATACGGTCAGGTAACATCTACATTGCTGACTGGAAACCCACTAGTTCTGTAATTTCTCGTTTCGTTGCCAAAGGCACTGCAGACCAAAGATGGCTATGGCACAAGAGGATGTCGCACATCAATTTCAAGACCATCAACAAGCTAGCTCGACAAGGAATGGCCAGAGGCTTGACCGATGTCTCATTTCATAAAAATAGTGTTTGTGGACCATGTCAGAAAGGCAAGCAGGTCAAGACCTCCCTGAAGAGCAAGTCATATATTTCCACCCACACGGTCCTGGATTTGCTAAATATGGATCTCTACAGTCCTTTAGACCCTGTTAGCATCGGAGGTAAGAAATATTATCTTGTTGTTATTGATGAATTTGCCAGGTATAGTTGGACTATCTTCATGAAAAAGAAGAAAGAAACTACCACAAAGCTGATAGAACACCTGAAAAAGTGGCAAAATTAGAAAGTGTTGAGTATTGTATCCATTCGTTCCGACAGAGGCACAAAATTCACAAATCGCTTTATAGAGCAATACTGTGCGGACAATAGCATACAACACGAATACTCAGCAGCCCGGACTCCTCAACAAAATGGGGTTGCCGAGAGAAAGACAGGACGCTGAAAGAAGCAACAAGAACCATGTTAGCCGCAAGAAAGTTGCCACAGCGATTCTGAGGAGAAACAACCAATACAGCGTGCTACACACAAAACTGATGTATCATCAACAAGCATCACAACAAAACAGCATATGAGGTATGGAACAACAAAACTCCAATGGTTGCATACTTTCACATATTTGGATGCAGGTGTTATGTGCTCAACAATGGGAAGGATCAACTGAAGACCTTCGATGAAACGTCCGATGAGGGTACATTTGTTGGATACTCCTCTGTCAGCAAAGGGTTTAGGATATTTAACAAACAAAAGCTGACAATAGAGGAATATATCCATGCAGTCTTTGATGAACCCCATTGTGACCCTACAGGAATAGAAGACCTAGCCTAGAGCATCCAGACATGCTCTATTGATGAGATCCCCCATGCTCCAATAGAACCTATTGTGAACCTAGAAATAAATCCCGGCGCTGTACGAATAGAAGTAGTCTAAGCTGATGCTCTGGAAGCTGAAGTTCAGGCTACAGCCCATCAGAATACAGCACTGGATGCCGAACTAGAACCAGATAGGAGGTGGTTGAGAGATCATCCCCAGGAGCTAATAATTGGAGATATAGATGCCGGTGTGACCACTCGTAGAAAAATACAGAGTACACAAGGCACTATACTCTGTGCACAGGAAGAGAGATTATGAGAAATCTCGATTCTCTGTATGGAAATCCCAAGCTGGACTTAGAAGACTTTCTATGTGCACTCTAGATGTATTCCTAGCCCATTCTGAACCTGTCTCGACCAATAAGACTCTCAATAATTCTCACTGGTTAACTTATATGGAAGAAGGGCTCAATGGTTTCAAATAGAACAATGTTTTGTACCTAGTTCCTAGACCAAAACATCAAGCAGTCATAGGAACCAAATCGGTATTCCTAAACAAAAAGGTCAAAAGTGGACTTGTTATCAGGAACAAATGCAGACTAGTAGCCCAAGGATACTGACAAGAAGAGTAATAGATTATGATAAAATCTATGCCCCTGTAGCTCAACTAGAAGCCCTCAGGATATTCCAAGTCTTTGCCTCTCACAAGAACTTTATTATATACCAAATGGATGTTAAGAGCGCATTCTTGAAAGGAGACCTAACCGAAGAAATCTATGTTGGACAACCTCCAGGGTTTGCCAACACATAAGGCGGAGACCTTGTGTATAGGCTAAGGAAAGCACTATACGGACTCAAGCAAGCACCTAGGCCTGGTACGAAACCCATTCAGTGTATCTGATCAATAATAGATTTGAGAAAGGTGCAGTCGATAAAATCCTCTGTAGAATCTAGGAAGGTGACGATCTCCTCATGGTTCAAATATATGTAGATGATATTATTTTTGGTTCAACTAACTTTGCTTTATTTCAAAGATTTTCTCATATCATGCAAAGCAAATTTGAAATGAGTATGATGGGAGCACTTAGTTATTTCTTAGGATTGCACGTAAAACAACTTTCTACACGTATATTTATCAACCAAGAGCAATACAGTAAGGAGCTGCTCAATAAGTTCGGGATGAACATTTCCAAATCATCTTCCACCCCCATGAGCACTTTCGCACAGATAAGTGCTGACGAAGCTGGAAAGCCGATTGATCAATCACTCCACAGGAAGCTTATAGGCTCACTCCTGTACCTAATAGCCAGTATGCCCGATATCCAGTTTGTTGCAGGAGTGTGTGCTCGATATCAGGTAGCACCTAAAGAGTCACACTTCACCATAGCCAAACGAATCCTTAAGTACGTAAAAGGAACAATCGATGTCGGGTTGTGGTATCCCAAGGAAAGAGGATTTGATTTAGGTCTACAGCGACTTAGATCTCGGAGGCTTTAAGTTGGATATGAGTGGGTCTTGTCACTTCCTTGGACCAAGACTTGTGTCATGGTTCACTAAGAAACAATTGGCCAACTCGCTTTCTACAACTGAGTCGGAATATTATGCTATTGGAAGTTGTTGTAACCAGATTAACGGGATGCAACAACAGTTACAAGACTATGGCATCAATACAAGAGAGAATCCAATCATGTGCGATAGCATGAGTGCAGTTGCAATCACGCATAATCCTTTACCGCACTCGAGGACTAAGCATATTTTTATAAAACATCATTTTATTCGGAATCATGTTGAGAATAAAAATGTTCGGATCAAGAACATTCATACAGAGGAAATGTTGTAAGGCCCATGAATACAGTGTCCACTTTAATTAATTGTAGACTCAGAACTCTAAGTTATATCTTTACTGTAGGAAAAAGAAGGCATTATTACCTTCCTAAAGATGATGTGTGCATTAATTAAGGGGGAACACGGTATGACCCAAGAATACAGTATTAATCCAAAATTGTTGTAAGAATTGAACCTGTATGTACCTTTTATGGGGGAATACTGTATTTTCGCGGATACAGCACGTACACTATTGGATTTCAATTAATATTTTAGGCATATCTAAATTCATACTATTGAACTTTACAAACTATTTAAAGTCCACATACATCGTCTGAATTTAAAACGATTTAGCTTTCAATACTAAATCGACACCTGGACTTTAATGCCTTAAAAACCCTAATTTCAAAATTCAAACTGCAGTATTGTGCAATAATGGAAGTCGAACTGTGTCATAAGTGGGACCGGTCATTAATTTTAAAAACTAATGAATTAGACGTACCAGTTACATCTAAATTTATCATATACATTTTTAACGCCCTCAAAATTTACCGAAACATTACAGTGCCGTGAACCCCGTGTGGTACCCATAAGGCAATTTTTAAGATTTTATAATTCATCCATTAAATAATTTTAATGAAAGTAGCTCCACGATGATACAATTACGAAACGAAATACTTTTAGAAAAATAAGTTCGAATACACGGTTATTACATCAATGTGGAATATTCAGAATTCAGTTTAAAGAAACGATATAACAGGGCTTCTTCCCAACACCGCTCAATCCTGAATGTAACCTTCGGGAATGTCCTGCACATATTCAACAAATTTGCCTGAAACGACGAATCATGCCAGCCAACCTAGGTTAGACAATATGAACGTAAATTCATTGAAAGTATAAGATAAACCTGCAACACAATATCATTATTCGGCTTGGCATTAGATCACAACATACCCAACATTCTATTTCTATAAACAAAAACTCCCAAGGTCGCAACCAAGAGTCACGGAAGTATCTACATAGGAATACTCGGGATGTGGGTACCATTCAGGTTTTATCCCTCAGCACAGTTCTGTACAGATATATCAACACATAAACTCCCAAGGCCACAACCAAGGGTCACGAAAGTATCTACACAGGAATACTCTGGATGTGGGAACCATTAAGGTTTTATTCCTCAACACATCGGCCCATCAATAAAGTTTTCAAGTGAAACATAATACAATTTCCACAAATAGAGACACACATTAAATTTTGGAATTTATCGTAACATAGACTGAGCAAGTATCACTTGCCTTAGTTCTGACGAGAGTAACTTCCTTGATAACACAACGTCTCGAACGCCCACAACCGAGAGCTCAACCTATTACATATTCGTCGATTAATACCTCATGTTGATAATGACGAATAACGACAATTGCTCCCGTCCCGATAGGATTCTAAACCTAGTTCGTTTCATAATGTCGAAACCAAAATTCTATGTTTAATGTGAATTACTTAAATCCTCAATCCACTGATTTTCAATTTATTATATCATTTTGACCACAATGTTTTTATACACTATTTCCCCATTACGACTATAACTATAACCACCCGTAATCTTGCTAACTACTCAATCTCGAAATTCCATATCTTTACGGCAGAACGGACAAGTATAATTCCCACAAAATCCTAATATTGTTTACCTATCCAATTCCATAATTGATAACTAATTCATTAAGGAAGTACCAACAAGTTTACCTTACGATAATCAGATTACAACACAATCCATAACATGACGATTCCATGGTGTTGGTGATTTACAAGTTCGATCATGAGTATACAATCCAACTATGTTTACTACCACAAGTCATACAAAATACTAGCTTGATAGGTTTCGTTTAACAATTATGATTAGTTTCACCGGTTTGATCATTATCAAAAGTTCTAAACTACCCAAAACATCCGAAATCTAGTATAACCTAACTAACAACACTGAGATGGATTCAAAGGTTTGATACACTTACCTTACTTGAAGAGGTACGAGGAAGAACAACAAAGGACGATGAAGAACGGTAGGACAACACCTTCAAAACCTCCTCCGGAGCTTGATCAATCCACTCTTACTATGATAATACGCGGCTAGGGAGGCTAGAATTCGATTAGGAGGGCTGGAGAATGATATTTGGGAGAGGATAAATGTTTAAGGGTTGGGGGAAGTGAAAGAGGAAATGTCATTTTATAACACCAGGATGGCATTACGTACGTTAAGCCCAAGGGTTTACGTTCGTAAACATCGTTATGTACGTTATTGCTAAAAGGTTAACATACATAAGGGGTTCTCAGAGCCTACTGCCCTAAGGACATCTTCCATTACGTATGTAATGTATTATTGAGTTACGTACGTAAAGCTCAGTTGACTTACTGTCGCTATTGCGCCGAAAGTTGTCCTGACCATGCGGGATCAAGATTCTCGTCCGAAGACTGAAGACTTCATTACTTGCGTAAGGCTTAAGATTTAACGTACGTAACGCGATGAGGCTAGCATACGTAATGCAGTTCGAATAACATATGTATGGTTCATTTAATACACTAAGTTATATTATCACGTTTAATCCTTATAACATGACTTCCCTTTAGACTCGTCCAGCAATTTCTCGGTGAACAATACGTTGGCCACCGTCATATTCGCATCGATAATTGCTCAATGACATCAAGGTATGTCACCGACATATTATCAACATCATACAATTACATCACAAAAACAAATAAATGGCACAAGCTTTTATACGTGACAACACGGTCTAAACAAAACGTATAATAGTACAAGCATCGAGAGGTGGAGTACAATGTTAAATTGTTAAAAATGAAATACATGATGTTTTTAACAACATGGAATGCCCGTGGTATTACGTACCATCCTCCTCAAAATAGTTTTATCCCGAAACAAAGAAAATAGCTCAGGGTGACTCTCTCTCATGCTCTACTCAGTCTCCCAAGTTGCTTCTTGAATGCTGTGATGTGACCAACGAACTTTCACAAGGGGTATAGCTTTGTTCCTTAGAGTCTTTATGCGATGATCTAGAATCGCGACTGGCACTTCTCTGAAGGTAGCATCATTATAAATCTCTACTTCTTCAAAATTGATCTTGTGACTCGGATCGTAAACGTACTTCCTCAGCTGGGAGACGTGAAAGACATCATGCACTCCGTCTAATGATGACGGCTGTAAAACCCTCAAATTCGAAAACCTAAATTCCGTATAATTTTGAAATTTTACCAAAACTTTGAAATATTATTATTAGAACCCTAAACTATAGTTTATAATCTGAATTAATAATGAATTATATAAACCTAAATATAAATTAAATTAATTGAAATGGTACAAGATTTAAATGTTCCTATAATTAAGTTGGTCTTGATTGAAATGATAATATGTAACATCCGAATTCTAAGCTTAATTTTTGGCCCATCCTTAAAATTCATAACCAATTATAATGATTTGTAATTAACACAATTAAGAGAGAACTTTAAAACTTACCTTAATTATCATACGCTCCTTCCTTCAATCACGGTTAAAAGAAAAGATCTATTTGACTGACTCATTCCTAACATACGTACACTCAAGAAACAAAATACCTACACACTTTTCTCTCTCAGAAATTCATCACCAAATCGATTGTGGCTGCTATTATTTAGATCGAACCAAGAGGAAGTTGTTGTGGGTTTGAATCGACTAGGGTTCTTGTTTCTTTTATTTCGTCTCATCAAGTTGTTCAAGGTACCATCATCCTCTTGTTTTCTTTAATCCATTCGACTCACAAACACAAGTATATAATCTGAAAGTAAACGACATCTAAACCTAACCATATACATGTTGATCTACTCGTATTTATGTTTGTTTTGTTTGCTGCTAGGCCGTCTATAAACATACGAATATAACCACATGAGATCATGTTAATAACTTGACTCAACTTGTATGCATGCGACTCATGGTTTTCTGTTTTGATCAACCTAATATATGAAACACTAAAATATGATATGTGAACCCTAAATATACCAATTAATGAACAACAATTACATTTTATAAAACCTGGAAACCCTAGGCATTAATTAAGGGCGATTAGGGCTTAAAGGGTTAAGGGATGTGTTGTTTCTGTCTCAAAGTATGCTGACCATATTTTTAGGTCGTGTTGCAAGGGTCATAAGTTAATGATACAAACGTGTTTTCGCAAGATTTTTGAGTCTAAAACTGAGTTCAGGGTGTGTGCTATCTGGATATCAAATTTCATAGTGTTTGGAGGTCGGGAAGGATATTATTTGAATTTTACAAGTTAAGTATGCAAACCTGTCAAACTAGGTCTGAAAATCAGTTGGAATGGGGATTTTTCATTGGCAGGACATAAGGTCTTAAGGGCTATAAATTGGTATGATAAATATTTGGTATGTTAATTTACTTCTGGAATTTTGGGGATTTTTGTGAATTTTCTAAACTGGTCTATCAGACACATACTTTAAAGGTATAACAGCATTGTTATCACTTGTTTCGTTTGTTTGATTATTCGTACGGATATTCTGACCTTATTCTTAAGGTTTCCTTTGATATTGACAACCTAGAGATTTATGAACCTTTGATATGAACCTTCACTTTGAAATTTGGACATAAACCTTCATTATGAACCTTTGTTATTGAAACATAGATTTGAACCTATGAATCCTTGGTGTAACTATGATGGCTCATATTATGTATTTTGTATCTGTATCACTAGTCATGGGGGTTCCATGTCCGTATTATTGATGCACCAATAGTATGACTCCAGGGTGGTCGAGTGATGTTCCATCCCGTCCCTTTTATTATATATTTTGGCCACTATGATTATGATTTCTACAGGGGCGTATGGATGCATCCTAGATTTGATTTGTATCTGTATCTGTATCTAATATGTTTGGTGACGGGTGTTGTGTGCAATACACGCCTTTCACATTTTTGGGAGCTGGTCACGCCACTGGTTATGAAGATTGAAGATTATGTTATGATATGAGCCAAGGTTATTTTGATTCTGTTTATGCAGGCGACTGCATAGATTCCTGTTACTTAGCCTATACACATGTTCACTTGCTACAAATTATGCCTAATTATGCTCTTCTATTATCACTCCAATTGAACTCCACTTTTATATTTCTGTTCTGTATTGCTATATCTGTTCACTGGGATTTTTAGCTCAGCCACATTTCTTTTCTCCGCGGGAGGTTATTCAAGCAAAGTTGGGGCTATCTTTGGGCTGAGAGTAGAAGCTAGAGTGGACTTACCTAGAGATTTCACCTTCGTTTAGATTCTGTTTATATTTCCTTTCGTTTAGTTATCTTGGAAATTATGTAACGATCAAGTCGTGTTGACTTGTTTTCCCTTGATATTATTTAAGACTCCCTCTTGCGTTTATTTATGTATGTTCTGATATGTCACCATAATGTGATACTTATACCCTTGTCGGGTTGGGGTGTTACAATTATGGTATCAGAGCCCAGGCTGCGACTTGTAGTACATAAGTTATGACCTGTGAGGATTTGGACCCTAAGGTTTGCACTGGTGGAGCTTATGGAATAACTTTGGAAGGAATTGCTTTAGGTTCTCCCCTTAAGAACTTTAGTATGACCGGTGAGGATTGGGTAGATGATATGATAAGAAGTTGGTTAGTCATCTTGCTTCCGCATTACTCTGATTCATGCTTTACTTTCAGTTAAGCCCTTTTTAGATCAATCTTCTAGAGGTTAGAAACTTATTATTTTGCACAACAAAAGATTAGTGACCAAGTAAGTTTAGAGTGCCTCAAGAACTACATGGATACCTTACACCATTTAAGCTTCACTTTCTAATTTTAACCTCCATTCCGATTGGTTTGATAATCAGTTTGACACCTTTTCAACCATTCTCAGAATCCTTACGAGCATGGCGTGTTTGACATATTATGTGAATTCTTTTACTTATGCTGGGTAGATTAAGTTTCCTCTGACACTACTTGATTTTGCATAACCCATTTCTATTCCTATGAGAAATCTGGTGGTTATTAACCACGAGTATAGGAAATTTTCCACTCCATTCTGATGATGATTTAACTCTGCTAATTGTTTCCTTTGGAAGGTTATGATTTTGATATTATTCTGATAGGTTACTTTCACAACTCGAGATAGAGTATGACCATCATGAGGGCATATTTATATGATGCTAGTATTATGACGCCTGATCAACGTGATAATACTTACATCATATAACACACTTATTGTGATCATAGGATATCTTGAGGAGTGCCTTAGAAGCGTTAGAAGTTTTGATATCCAACGAAGAACTATTCGCGATATGTTAGCCCTTAGGCTCATTCTTATCCGTACGATTATCCTATCATTTCCATCATGCCTTTTGATATGTTTCGATACTCCGATACGCGCCTAGTAATCGTTAGTACGAATAGGTTATCCACATTTTCTTAGGAAACTCTTGATACGTTTGATGAGTCGATTTGTGCTCCTCGACTTTGGAAAATTCCCTTGTTCATTCAGAATTCGGTAGGAGTTGATGAGGCTTATCGGTGAGTCCCATCTCCATGCTTGCCTCGTAGGTATATGTGTTTAGTGCATCTCCTTGTAGGATTCCAACTATCATGTATCATATGTCATCTGTCATCTGCTACGTATTTGCTTCACATTCGTTGGATCAGATTGATTATGATTTGTGTTCTATTGGAGACCCTGGGGCTATCCAACTTTGTCGGGATCGAGTCATGAGAAAACATTCTATTTATGAAGATTCTTTTGGAAGAACCTCCCCAAGCGTGAGGTTAATTGTGATGTTCTTTTGTGATTTGCTATGACTCCATCTAACTTTGCGACTTCAATTTTCGAGGACAAAAATTTTCTTTTTAGAGGGGAAGATTTGTAAAACCCTCAAAAAGTACGGTGCTTCATACTGAAGACAGTACCGCGGTGCTTCATACCGAAGACAGTACGGATCGTCTCTCGAGATATGTCGACTGGTATTCCGCCAACTGTGCTCTGAATTCCGTCTCGAATCAAACAAGCTTCGCGATAGAATGAGATAACATCCTCTTTGTAAAGATGTTGAGGATTGATGTCTAGAAATGGGTAGATCCCATTGAGCTTCATTGCGCGAATCAGATTAAACATGTCGTAATCCTCCAGATTAGCTTCCAATAAGCCTTCAAAGTCGACGACCAGCGAGAAAATGATCTGGTCCTTGACCGCCTTCAGGTTTACGCCTTCGAAGTAGGTTGCCATTTCTGCAATCAAAAGATTTTAGTGTATTTGGTGTTCAAGGAATTTTTGCTCTGAAAAATCTAGGGTTTCTGATAAGCGTAAAAAGGTAAAGTAAGGTTTTCTTTCCTTATAAAGAAGATGAAAAGACGTATGGATTAATTTAATATATATTTGAAACAGTGGTACGCCTTTTGATATTCTTTTGAATTTCAAATTTGAATCGGTGGCCCATTTTAAAATTTGACGGTTGATTTTGATTGGCCACCGTGGAGGTCGATTTAAGCGATTGACGCGTGTATTAAAAATTGCCACTTGGCTTAGAAAATTATATATTTAAATGCCATTTGTTAACCAAAATTAATATAATAATATTATAAATATGGCAGATAATAATTAAATATTTAGAGGTCAGTTTAGAAAACTTAGCTGGTCTGATTTGTTGAGTGTTGACCGCTCTGCATCAGGTGAGTTGACTTCTCGCCTGGTATTCTGATCAGCTAGGTTGCTTTGTCCGTCCTTTGTCTTCTTGCCTGCATCAGTTAGGATCTGATTCTTCAGCTGGGTCCGTCCTTTCTCTGAAATGCTTCAGCTTGCTTCAGTACTAGATTCCCAATCTAGTAATCCAAGATCTCTGCTTAGCTCCAAAAACCTTTCTTCTGGCAAGGGTTTGGTAAAGATGTCAGCTATCTGATAGTCTGTGCTGACTCTTTCAACTCTAACCCTTTTGTTAAGCACATGGTCTCTAATGAAATGGTGCTTAACATCAATGTGCTTCGTCCTTGAATGTAAAACCGGATTGTTGGTTATTGCAATAGCACTATTATTGTCACACCAGATAGGAACTTCATTTGCAATGATATTATAGTCCCTTAGCTGCTGTCTAATCCATAAAATTTGTGCACAACAGCTACCTGCAGCTAGGTATTCTGACTCTGTAGTGGAGATAGAGTTAGAAACCTGCTTCTTGCTAAACCAGGATATCAGTCTGGTTCCTAGGAATTGACATGTTCCACTAGTGCTCTTCCTGTTGATTTTGCATCCTGCAAAATCCGCATCTGAGTATCCTGACAGCTCGAAATTATCATCCTTGGGAACCATAGTCCAACATTAATTGTAGACTTAAGGTATTTTATTATCCTCTTAGCTGCATCTAGGTGTGATTGCTTCGGCTTGGACTGGAATCGTGCACAAACTCCTACGGCATAGGATATGTCTGGCCTGCTTGCAGTGAGGTACAGAAGAGATCCAATGAGTCCTCTGTAGTGGGTTGAGTCCACTGATATGCCTGCCTCGTCTGCATCCAGGTGAGTACTTGTGCTCATAGGAATTCTTGCTGGTTTGGCTGATTCCATTCCATATCTCTTGATAAGGTCTCTGGTATACTTTGCTTGGTTGATGAAAATTCCTTTTTCCATCTGCTTAACTTGTAGTCCGAGAAAGAAAGCTTTCCCATCATACTCATCTCATATTCTCCTTGCATGAGATTGGAGAATTTCTCGCATAACTCTGGATTGGTTGATCCGAATATGATGTCATCCACATATATCTGGACTATTAATATGTGGCCTTCGTGCTCCACTCTGAATAGGGTTTTGTCCACTTTCCCTTTGCAAAAACCATTTTTCTCAAGAAACACAGACAATGTTTCATACCACGCTCTAGGTGCTTGCTTAAGTCCATAGAGAGCCTTTAACAGCTTATAGACTTTGTCTCCTTTGACAAAACCTGGGGCTTGCTCTACATAGACTTCTTCTTCTAGAATTCCATTTAGAAAAGCACTCTTTACATCCATCTGATATACTTCAAAGTCCTTGAATGCAGCATATGCGAGAAATAGTCTGATGGCCTCTAATCTTGCAACAGGTGCATAGGTTTCATCAAAATATATTCCTTCACACTGTGCATACCCTTTTGCTACAAGTCTGGCCTTATTCCTAACAACAGCTCCGTCTTCATCACTCTTATTTTTGTACACCCATTTGGTGCCAATAACTTTCTTATGATCAGGTCTGTCTGTTAGTTCCCAAACTTTGTTTCTCTCCATTTGCTCCAATTCCTCTTGCATGGCATTGATCCAAGAATAATCGTCCAAGGCTTGTTCTGTTGTCTTGGGTTCAATTTGTGACATAAAGCATGAGAACATAGCCATTCCTGCTGGTAGGGTTGACTGTCTTGTCTTAACTCCATCAGTCAACTTTCCGATAATTTGCTGGATTGGGTGATTCTTGAGCCATTTGGGGATGTCGTCCTCTTCTGGGTTTGTTCCCCCTGTTGGATTGCTCTGGTGGATTTCTGCATCAGCTGGGTTCTGCCCGCAATCGGATTCGCTACCGCCTTGTCATCTGCAGTTGGTTACGACCGCAGATGAGTCTTTATCAGCTACGGCTGGGTCTTCATCAGCGGCAACCGGATCAGATAGGTTTGGTGATCCTGTCTTATCTACAGTTGGGTCTTCAGCAGCTGCAGTTGGGTCATCAGGCTGGTCTACAGGTGAGTCCACCATTCCAGTGTCATGTACAATGACTTCTTCAAGGGTCGCTGACTTGAGCTTGTTCTCAATTAGCTCAACTTGTTTCCTGTACTCAACGGTAGATTCATCAAAAACAACATGGGGTGTTTCCTCCACAACTAAGGTTCTTTTGTTAAAAACTCTATATGCCTTGCTTCTTTGTGAATATCCCATAAAGAGACCGTCATCAGTTTTAGCATCAAAGGCATTTAGTTGTGTTTTACCATTGTTGTGGATGAAACACTTACAACCAAAAACATGAAAGTAAGCAATGAGGAGTTCTATTATTCCAAACCTCATAGGGAGTTTTGCCATGTCTCCCTACTATCATACTCCTGCTCGGTGTGACAGTCATGTTGACACTTGAGCCTGTAACCTTTAAGGTGTCCGCTTCGCAATCATGGACCTTGCCTTTGCTTCCTTGTGGTTCTGCTTTCTTCTTTCAAAGAACACCATTCTCAAGGCCCCTGGCCGCAGAGCTCATGCTGGATCCCATTCTGATCGCTGTAATCAGTTATCACCTTGTTGAGAAACTCTCCTCCTCTATCTGATCTGATCTTGATGATGGATAGGGATTTCTCATTCTGGATGCTTCTCAGCAGCTTAGGTAACTTGGTCAAGGTTTCACTTTTCTTATATAGGAAGATAATCCAAGTGTACCTTGAATAATCATCTACTATTACAAGCGTATGCTTTCGGCCGCTCAGTGTCCTTGGCTTGATAGGACCAAATAGATCCATATGGAGTAGATCTAAGATCCTTGTTGTGAGAGTTGTAGGTTGAGCGGCTCAACGATGCTGCAGTCCGCTTCCTTTCTGACATGCATCACAAAGCGCTTCCTTCTTGAATGCTTCATTCGGAAGTCCTCTGACCAGCTTCTGAGAACTAATCTTGTTGATGGCTTTGAAGTTCAGGTGACATAGTCTTTTGTGCCACAGCCATCCATTCTCAGCTACTGTCTTGGATAGAAAACAGGATTTAGGTGTTCCTGTGTTCCAATTAATCATATAGACATCTCTCCTTCTGAAACCTTGTATCTTTACTTCTACAGATAAGATATCTATTACCATACACTTCAAGATGGTGAATACTACTAGGTTCTTCTCGTCACAGAACTGGCTTATGCTTAGGAGGTTGTACTTGAGCCCTTTGACATAATGAACTTTGGATATCACAATATTTCCTCGGTGCAGCTCTCCAAAGCCTTTTGTTTGTCCTCTAGAGCTATCTCCAAAGGTTACATCGGGACCTCTTTCTTTGGTGTATTTGACAAAGATCTTCTTGTTCCCGGTCATATGCCTCGAGCATCCAGAATCTACAAACCATTGTTCACCTCCAAAATTTGAGCTTGTGGAGATGTGGTTGTAGTCCTTCCACCTTTCTGCAATCAGACAAGCAGAGATTTAGGTACCCAAATCTGTGTGGGTCCTTTGGGGTTAGCTGGTTTCCTGGAGAATTGATTTCTCCTTGGATTATAGAAATTGTTATTATTATTATAACCCTCATAAGGTGTGTAAGGTCGAGGTCTGAATCTCTGTTTGGATTGTATACGGATATTCCTCAAAATGTTGATAGTGTGGGCCATTTCTAAATCTAGGCTGAGACCATTTATTAAATCTTTGTGGTCTCCACACTTGTTCATTTTGGTAATTAAGATAACCTTGAGGTTTCCATCTGCCCCTCCCATTATTAAATCTGTTTTTAGGGAGTTGTTGATAATAGTGGGCATGTTATGCCGGCTGGCCACTTCGCCTAGTCGCCCGTCTAGGTGGTCGCCTTGTATAACCCGATTGCAGCCTAGACATGTGACTGGCCATTAC
The DNA here is from genome assembly GCA_033398695.1 of Orobanche coerulescens. Lineage (NCBI taxonomy): Eukaryota > Viridiplantae > Streptophyta > Magnoliopsida > Lamiales > Orobanchaceae > Orobanche > Orobanche coerulescens. The sequence continues at coordinate 70,001,008 of CM065810.1, forward strand.
TGTTATTAAATATTGGTTTATATGTAGGCTCAACAGTCGAGACAATTGTTTCTCCCTTGATAAATTTTCTTTTAGAACTAGAGGGAGTGTGAGGATCATATCCAAGGCCTGATTTGGAATATAGTGGCCTTTTATTGGTACACAATTCTTCCAGGGTTGAAGACGCCTTCAGGGAGGTTATTTCGTGCGCCTGAGTTTTATTCACCTGTGTCAGCTTAGTAAACTCGTTTTTGGCATGAGCAAGTGCAGCTGATTTTTCTTTAAGTAAAATGGTTAGTCTGTTTATCTCAGATGTATTAACGTCAGCCTGGTTTTTAAAGTCAGCTGCAGTTATCTCAACCTTATTCAAATCTAGGCTGAGTTTTTTGAAATCATTTTTCAGCTGCCTATTCTCATCTTGCAGCTGAGTCTTCTCTGCTGATACAGTTTGGTGTGCAGATTTGAGTGTTTCAAAATCTTTAAATAACTGATTTACTGATTCGTGCAGATCCATATCTTGTGACATGACTGAGCTATTATTTGAACCGGTGGGTTTATAAGTTACCTCTTCATCAACTAGGTTTGCCATCAGGCAGTCATACTCCTCATCTTCATTAGAAAAGAATCCGCTGCTTGATTCGACATGCTCCTGGTCATCTCCGATGAGGGCCTTTCTTCTATCTTCTTTTCTGCCCACCTCCTTCTTGGTTTCGTCCTTCTTGAGCTCAGGACAGTCCATTTGGATGTGTCCTGTCTTGTGATAATTGTAGCATTCTACTTTCCAGCTTCCAGCCTTCTGGTTTCTTCTTGGATTCTCCTTATAGTTTTTCTGTATTTGGAGTAGTTCTTTCTAAAGTTGCTGAACCTTTGCATTATAAACGCCATTTCTTCCTCAAAATCTAGTGGATTTGGAGGTTTCACATCAGATAGGCTCTTGGCAGGGGACTCGGCTGCAAATGCTATTCCCTTCTATGCAGGCTCAGTTGAGGATGAACTTGGAAGCTCGAACTCATAAGCCTTCAGATCAGAGAACAGCTCTGGGATCTTTATCTTATTCAGGTCCTTGGACTCTCTCATGGCCACGGCCTTCATGCTCCATTCAGGGTTGAGAGATCTGAGAACCTTCAGTGCCATTTCCCTGTTGCCATAGGTTTTGCCGAGGGAATTGATCTCATTAATAATCTCAGTGAACCTTGTGTCCACTTGATCAATGGATTCGCCGTTCTTAATTTTGAAATTGTCAAACTTTTGAATAGCGATTGACAATTTATTTTCTTTGATTAGCTCCGTTCCCTCACACATTAAAGCTAATGTGTCCCAGATTTCCTTGGCGTTCTTGCAGTTCTTGATCTTGACCATGGTGGATTTGTCAAGAGTCTGATATAATACATCTCTGGCCCGGTTATCAAGATTGGCCAGCTTTCTCTCTTCGGGAGTCATCTCCGTCCTCTTCTTAGGAATCTTCTCTGGCTTCCCTACTGCGATCTCCTCTGATGTGTTGTCCTTCTCAAAGATGAATGGACCGTCCTCGATGATGCACCACATGTCGTCATGAATCGAAGATAAGTGTGCCTGCATCCTTATCTTCCACAGATCATACTCATCAACTGAAAACACAGGGAGTCTAGAGTTCATGTGTTCCATTATAAAGTGAGAGTAAAGATATATATCTGATATAGATCTGTTTCGTGAAATAAATGAACCAACCTGTCTCCGAGACCACTTGTAGGTCACAAGTCGTCCAGGTACAAGTCTAGAGAGGGGGTGAATAGACTTGTAGAAACTCTTAAACTCTTTTTCACGAAGAGTGAGTTTCTTCAGCTGATAGGTAGACAAATGACTTGGAGTCGTTTGTTCTTTAATATGTGCGGAAGTCAGCTGATGACGAATAGAAAGCAACTAATGAAACACTTAACAATGAATGCAGCAGTTAAAGTATGATGCAATAAAACAGTAAATAACGCAGGTAGTTATAGTGGTCTCAGAGGTGGGGTAATCCTCTACTAATCCACTTTTCTCCAAACCAGTTGGAGATGAATTCACTATAATTCTCAACCAGTGATAAATATTACAGTGATTCAAACCACACTACAACAGCTTCCAACCAGTGGAAATCCGTGCCGTTGTACACACTTGACTGCCTTGCACCTCTTGATCCTCGATCCTTGGATGCCTTTACAGTCTCTTACTTCAACCAGTGAAGTACCCCGTACTCAGGATTATAGATAAGAGTTTTTGTCTTCTCCAACTAAGAGCTTCTTTAAGTATGAACTTTTAGAACCGCTCTTTTCACGATGCTATTGATTGCTTTAGATTGCTTGATTGCTTTGATCGCTTGAAAGTATGTTCGCACCGGTGATTGCTCAGTTTCAAATCTTCGGATATATATAGGTCACGATCTCTGAGCTTTTTCCTTGTAGCCATTGCAAATCTTTTGAACAAATCCGTCTGTTAGAGGGAGACTTCTTTGTTTAATCTTTCTGAACGTTGCAAGGCTGGATCCCCATTATTTTATTCTATCTTCCGACCGTTGTGAAGACTCTGCATGTGAGGCGGCGAATCTTTTGAATATAAAACTATTAAAGTCTTTAAGGTGGGTCTGGATGATTTATTTAAATCATATCTCTTGCGGGAATTACTCCAATTTGTCTCTTCACATTGCATGTGACTTTCCGTAATATTTGACTTTTCAACGCATGCTGACGTGGACTTGGAGTACTTGGCTGACTTCGACTAGGCTGATGAGCAGCTAACATCTCTGCAGTCTGGACCTCTCTGCTGTTCACTGTTTGTGACTTATCAGATCAGGTGACTTCCCTGAGGTACCTGGATGCAGTCTGGTCAAACTTCTCTGATAAATTATGTTGACCAGAACTACTCTGACTCGACTCGACTGATCCTCTCTGATGAACTTAGCTGTACTCAGTACTTAGCCGATTTTAGCCTAACTAATTTTTGGCCTACAGAAGATACTCATTTGGTTCTTCTTTACATTTTGCCAAGTTTTATACTTAACATATTTGGCCTATGGAAGATACTCATTTGGTTCTTCCTTACATTTTTGCCAAGTAATAAACATTTGATTTTATATTAATGACATCATCAAAATCTAACAAGTATTCCTAACAAAATCTGATAACTCTGATTTCTTGCTTCGATTGATGAATGATGCGACATACCATACGTATGTGAAAGTGAACAAGTCCAACACATGCCAAAGATGATACTCTCAGTACAAGACTACCAAACACGATGAAAATGATAATACTCCCGTCTCGATCTATAAATGGAGTTGAAATGACGATCGGTAACTAATACACGGTTAAAAAAACCAACAATGAACACAAATGAATGAATTATGAATGATGAGTGATGATTAACGAGTGAAAAAAATACTGAGTGACAATTACTGACTGATAATTACTGAATGATAATGAATGAATTACAACTGGTATTACATACCCCCCCCCTTAAAAAGAGTTTTGTCCCCGAAACTAAGGGTCAAACAACTCGGGATAATACTCCAGCATACCATCCTCGGTTTCCCAAGTAGCCTCTTCGACTCCGTGTCTAGACCACTGAATCTTGACCAAAGGAATCGTCTTGTTCCTCAACTGTTTGATTCGCCGCTCTAAAACTCATATAGGACACTCCTCATACGAATGATCATCCGCGATCTCGATTTCGTCGAACTGAAGTATGTGGCTCGGATCGTCAACATACTTCCACAACTAAGAGACGTGAAACACATTATGAATTCGGCTCAACGCCGGAGGTAAGGCCAATCGATAAGCTAACTCGCCTACTCGATCCAAAATCTCGAACGGTCCGATGAATCTCGGACTCAGGTTTCCCCGCTTCCCGAAACGGAAGATACCTCGACTCGGGGATACCTTGACCAACACGTGGTCATCTGTCTCGAACTCTAGTGGTCGACGATGTTGGGAAAACATAAACCCTGTATCGAAACAGCTGGGATAACCAATCCCTGTATCAAATAGTGATAAGAGGTTTTGACATATATGCCAATCCTCAATACAATAAGGAAACTGTATCGAAGAGTTGAAGTGTCCACCTGTATCAAAAGCCTGTCTCGAATCCAGCATACAGTGGAACCTTTTTGTACAGTGAAGAAGTCTTATAAAAGACCAAGTATGGAAACTGTCTCGAATCACCAATACAGTGATCTTCCATACAGCTCTCAACAGGACAAAGAAGGAATCTTCAGAAGTCAAGTCCCGTTGATAAAGAAGTATTTAAATACTCAAAGATAAAGTATTTAAATACTCTCAGTCAACAGATCTTCAAATCCCGCTAAATCCGGATCGTGGTTTTCATCCCGTTGGAACGGAATCTCACTCAACGAATACATCTCAACGGATATATTAGACTATATATATCTCATCAAGGCGTTGAAGATCAGTTACCGAAGATACTAAAATTATAAAGCTATCAAAGTTATTATCAGAGCAAAACATATCTCCAAAGCTTACTACAACTCAGATCTAAGAGATATACAGTGCTCATCATCTTGTACAACACTTCATCAGCTCGAAGCTCATAAAGTCAAAGCTGTTGTTCATACTCTGTTCTATACCTTGAACAAATCCAGATCATCCCTGTGTGGACTTAGGAAGACGAAGCTTCAGAACTCCGTGTGAAGAAGTCAGTCAAGCTTTAGATCAAGCCAATCTATGTGAACGGTTGAAGCTAAGTTCTTTATATCAATCTTTGTGAACGATATATTGATTGTATACTGTTATAATTACGTAGTTGTGTACGTAGTAATTATAATAAACATTTTACTCCTGTGTGGAGGACCAGTGGACGTAGAGGGGTTTACCTCGAACCACTTTAAATCTTGTGTTATTTACCTTCAGTTTTTACTGTTTCAATTACTGTGATTAATTAAGTATACACTGCACATCTAGTTGCTGTATCCACAACAACTTACTGTATTTAAGACTTCTGCTATGCACTCAGATTTAAAATCAATACAGCTTGTTGTTCAAACTATTTACCAAGCTGTATCCAGTATACTTGGTGGCCAACAAGTGGTATCAGAGCGGTTGATTCTAAAAAGAATCAGTCGTATTTTTAACCGAATCATATCCAAAATCACTTACCCTTTTAAACAGTCTCTTTCATTTCATTATTTTCACATGGATACATCTATGATCAACAAAGTGCCTATGTTCTCTATTAACGAATTTGATGATTGGAGAATTAGGATGGAGGCTCATCTTGCAGCAATGCACGAAGAGATGATTTTTGTTATACAGGATGGCCCTATCAAGATAATGAAGGTAAACACGGCCGCAAGGATTGAAGGCCAAGCTCATGCTAAAATGCTCGAGAAGGAGCGCGAGCAATGGACCAGAGATGAAAGAAAGCGTGCCAATCTCGACAATGTGGCTAAGAACGCGTTATTTGTCACTCTTGACAAAGGCACGTTCTCGAAGGTAAAGAGTGCCAAAGCGACGAGGAAATGCAGGATAAACTCAAGTTGATTTGTGAGGGAACTGAGCTCTCAAAAGAAAATAAGATATCAAAACTGACTCAGCAATTTGAATCTTTCGAAATGAAACCAATTGAGACACTTGAGGAACTTGACCTCAGATTCACTGGTATTGTTGGTGAACTTGAAGCGTTGGGCAAAATTTATACCCAAAAGGAGAAGAATTTAAAAATTTTCAGATCTCTCCCAGCCCGATGGGACATTAAGACCACAGCTATGCGTGTGTCTTGCAATCTTAATGAAATAACTACTTTTGATCTCTTTTATGACCTCAAAGCTTTTGAGTATGACATTGACAGAAGAGAGAAAGCTAAATAATCTCCTTCAAAAGTCACAGCACTAGCCGCTGTATCGAGCCGTCGACACAGCATGCCTAGCTCGTCGAAGCCTAGTCACAAGAATGCTGATAGTGACGACGACATCCTGTCTCAAGATGAAATGGCGCTTCTCATGCACAAATTCAAAAAGTTCATCAAGCAGACTCCCTGCAGGCCCAAACCTGTCCAAAAGGTAAGTACCGAAACTTCATCCGATAATTCTAACATGTGCTATAATTGCAGGAAACCAGGGCATTATGCAAATAAATGTCCTCATCCCAAAGTTCAAAAGTTGCCTGAAGCCGAGCAACAAGAGAGAGATGAAAGAAGACGTGCTTGGAAAAACAAGCTCAAGGCCCTGATTGGAGAATCAGAAGCCACCCCCACACCATCCAAATCAGAAGAATGTCTTCAGGTGGTCACTGAAAGTGATTCATTTGATGATGAGTTCGATGATAAAGTATATATGTGCTTTATGGCCAAGGACATTCCGGAAGGTGAAGACAGCGATGATGAGGTAAGCTCAACCTCAGCTATTCCATTAAATGTATCTCATACTTTTGAAAATATGATGAATGAGTTTAAAAACATTCAAAAGGCCCATGAGACATTGAAAACTGAGAATATACAGCTCCAACTATCTAACTTAGAGCTGAAAGATGAAAATGACTTGCTGAAAATAAATTATGAAAATATGTCTATTGATTGTGAAACCAGCAAAGTCGATTATGAAAAACTCATGGAGAGCAATCATCAACTTGCTCATGAACTAAGTGAGGTTAAAACTCACAATGAGAGCAAGAAAAATGATTTGGTTCTACTTCAAGCCAAAGTCAAAACTCTCGAAATACGAGAAGATGAACTTGATACCATTCTAAATTCGTTTGAGAAATCGTCCAAAAGAATGGAAGAAATTCTGAGCACTGGGCAATATGCTCATGATAAAAGTGGCTTAGGATATAGCTCATGTTCAAACAAAGGGAAAACTAGTACAGTGTTTGTCAAGAGTGTGGAACACATTCCTGTATCGAAAGATACCCCTAGTCCCGTGAAGGAACCTGCTGCACCGCGAAAACCGAAGGCTGCCATTCCGCCCCCGCAATCCTATTCCATACATCGGAATCATAAGCCGTTCCAACCTGTAAGGTGCACTCAACAGCATGCTCCCAGAGCATATCAACAGCGCCAACAACCGTTCACAAGGAAGGCTGTATCCAACTACCAAAGGCCCGCACGGCAGTACTATCAGTACAGCACGCCTAGGTATTGGATACAGGAGCCCCGTTATTCCTTGAGACATCGGATGCCCGCTCAGTATCAACAGCAGCATTGGGAATCCAACTGGAGTCTAGAAGGGAAACTGTTAGGCCAAAGAAAATGGCTCCACCTCTAAGACGGCACTCGTACTGGATTAATAATAATAACCCTGAATTTTTCATGCATAATAATTATCATGGTTATAGCGACTACGTGTATGCCCCACGTAGATACCACAACACTTTACCGAATGTGACCTACAGTAAACCTATTGCTGTCAGGAAAATTTGGGTACCTAAAGGCACTAACATACATGGACCGAAAAATCAAAGGTGACCTAAATCTACTTAATCTTTTTGCATACAGGACATCCTAGAGGAGGACACCTGGTACTTCGATAGCGGATGATCTTGGCACATGACCGGAGATAGAAGCAAGCTATCATATTTCGTGGAAGGTCGCGGTCCAAAAGTTCGTTTCGGTGATAAATCAAAAGGCGGAACAAGAGGGAAAGGAAACCTTCTTGTAGGAAAATTCAAAGTCACTAATGTTGCATATGTTGAAGGCTTATAGTACAATCTACTTAGTATTAGCCAGTTCTGTGATAAACAGTTCTCGGTGAAGTTCTATATAGATCGCTGTAGAGTCAAGAACATCCAGACCAAAGAAGTTATGCTTACAGGAAGCAGATCAGGTAACATGTATATTGCTGACTGGAAGCCTATGAGCTCCTCAATTCCATGTTTTGTTGCCAAAGGCACTGCAGATCTTAGCTGGTTATAGCACAAGAGGATGTCTCACATCAACTTCAAGACGATCAACAAGCTCTCAAGACAGGGAATGCTAAGAGGATTGCCAAATGTGTCATTCAGGAAGGACAGCGTCTACGGACCATGTCAGAAAGGCAAGCAAATCAAGTCAACCCTGAAGAGCAAATCCTACCTTTCAACCCAAAGAGTGTTGGAGATGCTACACATGGATCTCCACGGTTCCATTGACCCAGTAAGTTTGGGAGGTAAGAAATACTGCATGGTTGTTGTTGATGATTATTCCAGGTATGCTTGGACAATTTTCCTTAGCAAGAAGAAGGAAATAACATCAAAGCTGCCAGAGCTCCTGAGAAAGCTTCAAAATGAAAAGGCATTGCGTATCGTGTGCATTCGTTCCGACAGAGGTACAGAATTTACTAACCGCTTTATAGAGCAATACTGTTCGGAGAATGGGATACAACACGAATACTCAGCTGCCCGTACACCTCAACAAAATGGTGTTGCCGAGCGAAAGAACAGGACGCTGAAAGAAGCTACAAGGACAATGATTGCCGCAAGCAAGTTGCCACAGTGTTTCTGTGGTGAAGCAACCAATACAGCATGCTACACTCAAAACCGCTGTATCGTCAACAAGCACCACAACAAAACAGCATATGAGGTATGGAACAACAAAACTCCGTTAGTTACATATTTCCACATTTTTGGATGCAGGTGTTATGTATTAAATAATGGGAAGGATCAACTTAGAACCTTTAATGAGAAATCAGATGAAGGAATATTTGTAGGATACTCCTCCATAAGCAAAGCTTACAGGATCTTTAATAAAAGGAAGCTGACAATCGAGGAATCAGTTCATGTAGTGTTTGACGAACCTCACCATGAACCTATAAGAGTAGAAGATGTTACCCAAAACATCCAACAACTCTCCATCCTAGATCCACCAACTCCAATAGAACCTGTCGTTGACTTAGAAATCAACCCCGCAGCTGTAAGAATCGATGTAGATGAAGCCAACGCTGTACAAGCTGAAGCTGTATCTACAGAAACTCTCGATACAGTACGGGACCCCAAATTAGAACCCGACCGAAGATGGTTGAGAGATCACCCGCAAGATCTGATCATTGGAAACATAGATGCTGGTGTTTCTACTCGTAGGAGAGTACAGAGTACACAAGGAAATGTACTTTGTGCATAAGAAGAACTAGATACTGAGATATCCCAATTCCCTGAATGGAAATCTCAATTTGATCTTAGAAGACTCAACATGTGCACTATTGCTGTATTCTTAGCCCAGTCCGAACCTATTTCGACCATAGATGCTCTTAATAATTCTCATTGGATAACATCTATGGAAGAAGAGCTTAACGGTTTCGAAAGAAACAATGTATGGTATCTTGTACCCAGACCTACACATCAATCGGTTATAGGAACCAAATGGGTATTTCGAAACAAAAAGGATCGAAATGGACTTATTATTAGGAACAAATCCAGACTAGTCGCACAAGGCTATGGTCAGGAAGAAGGCATAGACTATGATGAAACCTTCGCCCCTATAGCCAGACTAGAAGCCATTAGGATATTTTTAGCCTTTGCCGCCTATAAGAGCTTTATTGTATACCAAATGGACGTCAAGAGTGCATTCCTGAATGGAGACCTTGCCGAAGAAGTTTATGTTGAACAACCACCAGGGTTTGCCAACACAGACGGTATCGATGTAGTTTACAGGCTAAGGAAAGCACTGTATGGACTTAAGCAAGCCCCTAGAGCCTGGTATGAGACCCTGTCCCAGTATCTAACCGACAATGGATTTGAGAAAGGTGCTGTGGACAAGACCTTGTTCAAAATACAGGAAGGCGATGACCTTCTGATGGTGCAAATCTATGTAGACGATATAATTTTTAGTTCAACTAACCTTGCTTTGTGTCAAAGGTTCTCTCATCGCATGCAAAGTAAATTTGAAATGAGTATGATGGGAGAACTTAGTTATTTCCTAGGTTTGCAGGTAAAGCAGTTGCCTACAGGTATCTTCATCAACCAGGAAAAATACAGCAAGGAGCTTCTCAACAAATTTGGAATGAACACGTCCAAATCTTCGCCAACCCCCATGAGCACTTCCGTGCAAATTAGTGCTGATGAAGCCGGAAAGCCGTTTGACCAATCACTCTACAGGAAGCTCATTGGTTCGCTCCTATACCTAACGGCTAGCAGGCCCGATATCTAGTTTGCTGTTGGAGTGTGTACGAGATATCAAGTAGCACCTAAGGAATCACACTTCAATACAGCTAAACGAATCCTGAAGTACATGAAAGGAACAGTCGATGTAGGACTATGGTATCCTAAAGAAGGCGGATTCGATTTAGTTGGATACAACGACTCGGATCTCGGAGGCTGCAAGCTAGATAGGAAGAGTACAAGTGGAACTTGTCACATTCTTGGACCTAGACTCGTTTCTTGGTTCAGTAAGAAGTAATTGGATAACTCACTTTCCACGGCTGAATCAAAATACTATGCTGCTGGTAGTTGCTGTATGCAGATCCTTTGGATGCAGCAACAGTTATCATATTATGGAATTGAAGCCAGAGAGACGCCAATCATGTGTGATAACACAAGTGCAATTGCAATCACGCACAATCCTGTCCTGCACTCGCGCACTAAGCATATCAACATGAAGCATCACTTTATAAGGAATCATGTTGAGAACAAGGATGTTCGCCTTGAAAAGGTTCATACAGACATTCAGTTGGCCGACATCTTCACCAAGCCTCTCGACACAGCAAGATTCAACATGCTTAGACAAGAATTGGGAATGCTACAGCCCGACTCCCTGTATGTAATTTACTATTTTTACTCAACAATTGAGGGGGAATGCTGTAAGACCCAAGAATATAGTATCCACCGTTAATTATCTGTACACTCAGAGCCTTCAATACAGTACTGTAGTGAACAAAGTGATATGAATCATCCTACAGCTGACGTGTGCAATAATTAAGGGGGAACGCTGTATCGTCGCGGATACAGCACATACTATAGGATTTCGATTCAGTATATTTTATATTATTTCATTTTAAAATGATTTTTGTCCACGTGTCCTATTTTATGTCAAACGTCATTTACATTAAATGCCTTACACGACATCTGGACTACTGAATCTCAAAAGCCGCGATGTTTTCAAATTGTTTAATGTTTTAAAACCGCCGTTTCAGGCATTTAGGGTATCAACAAATGTCAGAAGTGGGACCCGCTCATTTTTTTAACATTTTAATGGATAAGTGTACCAGTTACACTCAGTCCATCTTGACCGTTGATTTCAAAAACCGGCTCCGATCCATTAAAATCTGACCATTCGTACTCTGTAAAACCCTACTTCGCCGCCCAATATAAAAGGACTGATACTGCCATTAGAGACTCTTTACGCTTTCTGCATAACTTAAGAGTTCTCAAGCAAATACAGTCTACAAAGTTTTCTTCGCGTGTTACTGCTAATTTCTGTTAATCTTCTTCATATATTTCTTAAGAAACATCAATGGCTGGTCAGACATCTTCTCCCGCACTCAAGAAAACCGCCAACTTCATCGATGGACGGATCTTTTCCAGATTTGTCATCATTGAACGTGTTCTCTCTGAAACTAATCATGTTGAACCCATGGAGTTCATCATCACCCGACTTCGTCAGCAAGGCCTCTACCGCCGTGGAAGTCATGCCGCTGAGAAGTATGACGTTCACTTGGTTGAGGACTTCTACCTCAACGCCGCCGTTCGTTTTCTGCCGCTAGCCCAGGGAGGCCATGTTGCTGATATCACTACTACCATTCAAGGAGTGGAGATCTATATCGATCGAGACCTCCTTCAGAACATTTACAGGCTACCTACTGACGGCCTTACCATGGAGGAACTTGAATCCTTCGGGTCTCAAGACCTGATAACGAAGTATTATGGGCTGTTCACCGGCTCAACTGTTGTTGACATGGTTCACACCACATGTCACAAGAAGAATTTTTGTCTACCATATGTGTATTTACATGATTTTTGCTGCAGGATCATTGAGAACGGAAGTGGTGCATTCAAAATATGTACCAATCTGCGATTTAGGATGATGGTTGCTATCTTGACCTGTGAAAAGGTCAATTGGTGCCATTTTTTATTGAAGTGCTTGCAGGAGGAAGTTTGCAAGCCTGCCAACCAGAAGAAGTCGTTTGGTTTAATTTTAAACCATATTTTGACGAAATGTGGACTTTCGCAATCCGCTGATGCGAAGAAAGTCAACACCCGTATCTACCTAGGAGGTGTCAAGCCTACAGTGTATAACCAGAGCACTATGGTCTGCAACCACCCTAAAACCAAAAGCATGCCAGTGTCTGCAGACCCAAGGGATGTTTCTTTGAAGTCCCAGGATGTGAAGTCTTCAAGGAAGAGGAAAAGATCTCACAGCAAGACACCCATTGCTGGTGAGAAGCCGAAAAGGAAGCTAAGGAGGCTTTCTAAAGCTAAATCCACCAAAACCTCCGAAGATGCTTCTATAGTGGCGCAACCCACTGAGGAACTACCCCAGGGCCCAACCCCTGCGGAAGAGGTGCCCGCTACTGTTTCGACAGTAGATCCTGAGCCTTTGGCGGCTAAGACGGATGATCGGACATCTGCCAACGTAGAAGACTCTAGCGAGTCGGCTGCCCCTGCGGAGCCAACAACTACTTCTCCTATGCGGGATCCTACACCCGTACAGGATCAATCTTCCTTCAGGGCACCATCCCCTGTAAGGAATCCCACTTCCCTACAGGATCCCATACCTGTAGAGGAATCTCTCGCTACAGCGGATTCGGACGTTGTACGCAGTCCCTCCCCTGACACCATTATCAACAAAACCCTTCTCTCGGTTCAGATTGACCATGCTTACGAAAGATTCCTTAAATGGAAAGGCCACAGGCTAGCTCCGTATGACACATTATACAACTGGAGCGAATGGAGCCAAGAAGAGAAATTTGTATCAGAAGTGACGGACTCGACGGAAGTTGAGGCCCTGATCCGATGGGACAACCCCTTCTGCAAAGAACTGATTGAAAGCCATCTACTGCAAAAATCTGATGCAAGGAGAAAAGGAAAAGACAAGTCAGAGGGCTCTCCCCCAAATCCAAAAGATGACGATGACTCAGACGACGATGACGAAGCTTTACAAGCTGGTCTGAGAATGAGTCGTGAAGAGGCTCACGACAGAGATGCCTCTCAACCCAAGGATGACGAAGGGCCATCAAACCAGAGTAAGCCCCCTTCTCCACAGCACGAGAACATTCCTGACGACAAGGAATCAGTCCCTCAAGTCAAGGAAGCCGAAACTGTTTTGGAACAGGCAGCCGAGCCTGTTACCACAGAAGAAGAAGATGTGTCCCGTGCCATCCAGCAAGAGGATTCAGTCCCTCTGCCGGAACAGGCGGATGCTGAGAGACAACAGGAGGATTCAGTCCCTCCTGTATCCATGTCTACAAACGCACCTTCGCAACAGAAGGACACAGCACCCCATGCCGCCGAACTAGAAAATGCTGCTCCCGCCCCATCAACCGTGGAATCCGAGGACGGTATTGTACTTGAGGATATCCAACTTAGTTCACGCCCTACCGTGAATCTAAGAAGGTTAAACAGAGCTGAAGATTTTGCTCAGCCAGATTCTCCGATTACTGCTGCTAGAAAAGAGCGATTGCGTGCTCTTGGTCTTCAAACTGTCTTCATCGAGGATGCAGTGAATGCCCTGTCTTCAGTTGAAAAAGCCTTGAATTAGATGCATAGTTCTGCCGTCGAAGAGATGACCATCTTACAGCATAGAAGTTTCTCGATTAGTCGAGGCCTTCACTGTATTGCCGGAAGTCTTCAAGCAAGCTCTGAAGATTATGCAAGACAAACAAGAGCAACTCCTGAGAGAAGAGGCAACCAAAATGCGCATATCAGAAGCGAAGACCGCATGCGCTATGATCGAAAACAGTTCTCAATTGCGAGCCCACGACAAAAGTATCAAGGATATGTCGTAGGTTCTTTCCACCCTTGTCGAGAGAATAACCAACATTGAGACGAAACAGGATGCCGCCCTGGAGATCCTAGGACGTCTTGATGACGCCAAAAAGGGGGAAGAAGCAAGAGAAGCTGCAAGAAGAATCAGGTTACAGCACGAAAGGGAATTTGATGTTGCTCAAGACAGCATTACCGCTGAATTGAACAAGCTAGCCCCTCCCTCTCAAAGTTTTAGAATTTCAGGCTCTCGACCCGAATTCAACGACCCCAATGTCCCCTGGCAAACTCTAATTCAAAGACCTTCTGAGATCCGTCTGCCAACCAACCGCCATCCAACTGCCGATGAGGTGAAGGAATGGAGGATGAATGAACTGATGAGATACTTCGTTAAACTCGTCAGGGAATCCGCCATCTTCCAGAGCTATAAGACATTAGCGGATGCTGCAGACAAATTCTCGAAGATGCTAGAAGAAGGAAAGCTCTCTCTCCAGCTAGATATGAAATCCAAGCATAAAAGAGGAGATCGGATCACCCATCCAGAAGACTGGATTCTTGCTTTCGATAAATCATACGAAGGTAGATCTATCTATCAAAATCAAGGCAATGACTCCTTACAGCACTGGTGGCGTGGAACCGAGAATGATCCTGAAAAGAGGCCATGGAGACATACGGACTATAGGAGCTGAAATCCTTGTAATATTTGTCTAGTTATTTGTAATTTTTCTTTCGAAACAGCAAACCATGTACTCTATCTTTGAATATCAATAAAAATGTTTGCTTGTCTTGAAAGATTACAACTCGTAATCTACTGTGTCGATATATGATTACATAACTTAAATTACTTGATAAACAATCACAACTATAGAAACTTGTTTGATAAATAAGCTGTACGAACTTGTCTACGAACAGTTCATAGATTCAGTTGTATGCAACTTAGAATACATTATAAGATTGTGCCTGCGCGCCAATCATAAGCTTAAGTTGTAAAAAGTCTTAAACTGTATCGAACTTGCCTACGAGTAGTTCATAAATTAGACTAAGTTACTGAAAGACAGATCATTTGACAGAAGACCAAGAAATCTGCCAGAAGTCATCTCAGAAGAATATTTCTTGAAGAAGGTTTTGGCATCATCAAGAAGACTAGAAAGTTTTAAAGTCTTGGCAAATTGTCAAAAAGGGGGAAATTGTTGGGAAAACATAAACTCTGTATCGAAACAGCTTGGATAACCAATCTCTGTATCGAATAGTGATAAGAGGTTTTGACATATATGCCAATCCTCAATACAGTAAGGAAACTGTATCGAAGAGTTGAAGTGTCAACCTGTATGAAAATCCTGTCTCGAATCCAGCATACAGTGGAACCTTTCTGTACAGCGAAGAAGTCTTATAAAAGACCAAGTATGGAAACTGTCTCGAATCACCAATACAGTGATCTTCCATACAGCTCTTAATAGAAGGAATCTTCAGAAGTCAAGTCCCGTTGATAAAGAAGTATTTAAATACTCAAAGATAAAATATTTAAATACTGTCAGTCAACAGATCTTCAAATCCCGCTAAATTCAGATCGTGTTTTTCGTCCCGTTGGAACGGAATCTCACTCAACGGATACATCTCAACGGATATATTTTCCAGAAGACTATATATATCTCATCAAGGCGTTGAAGATCAGTTACCGAAGTTACTGAAATTATAAAGCTATCAAAGTTATTATCAGAGCAAAATATATCTCCAAAGCTTACTGCAACTCATATCTAAGAGATATACAGTGCTCATCATCTTGAACAACACTTCATCAGCTCGAAGCTCATAAAGTCAAAGCTGTTGTTCATACTCTGTTCTATACCTTGAACAAACCCAGATCAGCCCTGTGTGGACTGAGGAAGACGAAGCTTCAGAACTCCGTGTGAAGAAGTCAGTCAAGCTTTAGCTCAAACCAATCAGTGTGAACGGTTGAAGCTAAGATCTTTATATCAATCTGTGTGAACGATATATTGATTGTATACTGTTATAATTACGTAGTTGTGTACGTAGTAATTATAATAAACATTTTACTCCTGTGTGGAGGACCAGTAGACATAGAGGGGTTTACCTCGAACCACTTTAAATCTTGTGTTATTTACCTTCAGTTTTTACTGTTTCAATTACTGTGATTAATTAAGTATACACTGCACATCTAGTTGATGTATCCACAACAACTTACTGTATTTAAGACTTCCATTACGCACTCAGATTTAAAATCAATACAGCTTGTTATTCAAACTACTTACCAAGCTGTATCCCGTATACTTAGTGGCCAACAGACGACGATTATCTGCATATGATTTCTGTCGACTCTGAGCGGTCAACAGACGACTCCTGATCAAAGCTACCTTCTCACGGGCGGCTATAAGTATATCGGGCGCGGTGCCGATTGATTCTGATAAGTCATCCCAACACAAAGGAGATCGACAACGACGACCGTACAAGGCCTCGTAAGGTGCCATCTTAATCGAGGCATGCCAACTATTATTGTACGTGAACTCAATCAACGGTAATTGGGCTTCCCAATCGTCTTTCCAATCGAGAACACATGCCCTTAACATGTCCTCCAGTGTCTGAATAGTCCACTCTGATTGTCCGTCGGACTGAGGATGAAAAGTGGTACTGAGATTAAGCTGAGTCCCCATAGCACGATGAACTGATTTCCAAAAATGTGACACGAATCGTCCGTCAAGATCGGAAACGATACTCTTAGGAGTACCGTGCAGTCTCACTATCTCTTTGATGAACAACTGGGCAAGTCTCTCGGGACCCCACGTATCCTTAATCTCAAGGAAATGAGCTGATTTAGTTAAACGGTCCACAACTACCCAAATTGTATTCATGCCAAGACGACTCGTCGGCAAACTCGTGATGAAATCCATAGAAATGTCTTCCCACTTCCACTCTGGAATAGGGAGCGGTTTCAGCATACCTGCCGGTCGCTGATGTTCAATATTGACTTGCTGACAGATTAAGCATCTCGAAACAAATTCTGCGACTTCTCGCTTCATATTACTCCACCAGTAATTTTGTTTCAAGTCCCTGTACATCTTGTTAGACCCCGGATGAACGGAATAAGGGGTAGCATGAGCTTCTCTCAAAATCGAGTTTTTCAACTCGTCATTCGCCGGTATACATAACCGATTCTTAAATCACAATAGTCCATCCTCGTGGACCACAAATCCAGGGGCTTTCCCCTGAGCCACATCCTCACGGATGCGTAACAATGATGGGTCTGAACCCTGATTCACTCTGGTTTCCTCCTCAAGTGGCGATGAAATTTCTAACATGCAAAGTTGCCCTTGCACTCACTGAAGCCAGACCTCGATCTCGGGTCTAAGTAATTCCTACTGAAGCTCCTTCTGAACTGTTAATCAAGCAAGCATTTGCTCCTGAACGGACTTACGACTCAAGGCATCGGCAACCACATTTGCCTTACCCGGGTGGTACAGGATCTCAATATCATAATCCTTGATTAGTTCCAACCACCGCCTCTGTCGCATATTTAACTCCTTCTGAGTAAATATATACTTCAAACTCTTGTGATCGGTGAATATCTGACAGGTGACGCCATAAAGGTAATGACGCCAAATCTTCAACGCGAAAACCACGGCTGCTAGCTCTAGGTCGTGGGTCGGATAATTAACCTCGTAAGGTCTCAATTGTCGTGAAGCATAGGCAATAACCTTCCCATTCTGCATTAATACACATCCGAGACCATGTCCGGACGCGTCACTATAAACCACAAATCCTTCCGTCTCTTGTGGCAAGGAAAGTACAGGTGCTGAAATTAACCGGCTCTTGAGTTCCTCAAAACTCCGCTGACACGCGTCGGACCACACGTATTTCTTATCCTTTCGCAAAAGGTTCGTCAATGGTTGAGTAATTTTAGAAAATCATTCCACAAACCGCCGATAATAACCGGCTAATCCAAGAAAGCTTCGGATTTCCTTAACATTCTTCGGAGGTAACCAATCTTGGATAGCCTCCGTCTTCTGAGGATCAACACGCACTCCGTCTGATGAAATTACATGTACGAGAAACGTCACTTCGGACATCCAGAACTCACATTTGGAAAACTTTCCATAAAGTTGTTCTCATCTCAACACGTCGAGAACCTGATGAAGGTGAAACTCGTGCTCCTCCCGGTCACGAGAGTAAATCAAAATGTCATCAATGAAGACAACCACGAACTGATCCAGATAATCAATGAATACTCGATTCATTAACTCCATGAATACCACAGGTGCATTAATTAACCCAAACGGCATTACCACGAACTCATAATGACCATAGCGTGTACGAAACGCTGTCCTTGAGATATCCGACTCTCGAATTCGCAACTGATGATATCCAGATCTCAAGTTGATCTTGGAAAATACTGAAGCTCCCTGAAGTTGATCTAAGAGATCATCGATACGGGGTAGAGGATACTTATTCTTGATCGTCACCCTGTTCAACTCCCGATAATCAATACACAAGCGAAACGAACCATCCTTATTCTTGACAAACAACACTGGTGCTCCCCACGGGGATGCACTTGGTGGGATATAACCTTTCTCGAACAACTCCTCAAGTTGGTTCTTTAATTCCTGCATTTCGGTCGGGGCCATCCGGTACGGTGCCTTTGATATCGGGGACGTATCGGGCTCCAACTCAATCGTGAATTCCACATCTCTCTGTGGAGGCAAACCAGGTAACTCGTCTGGAAAAACATCGGCATATTCCCTTACTACCGGAATATCCATCAACATTATTGGTGATTTCTCGGTTTTGGTCATATAGCACCAATAACCAATACACCCCTGACTGAGTAATTTCACTGCTTTCATCAAGTTAATGACCTTACCAGAACAGTCGGGATTACCTCCCTGAAAAACACATTCCACCCCATCGTCTGAAATGATAGTGACCATACGCTTACGGACACTAATGATGGCATCATGACGATCCATCCAATAAATACCCAAGATGACGTCATCTCTCGGCAAATCTACCACAATTAGGTCTGCTAGCCATACACGGCCATGAAGCTGAATCGGACAATTCCGAATCTCATGATTCCCGATAATTCTTCTACCATCAGGTAGACCAATGACATAAGGCTCACAACTAGTAGCACTACCCAGACGTAGTCTGCTCAAACATGACTCGGAAATGAATGAATGCAATGCACCAGTATCAAAAAGGGTACACACAGGTTGGGATAGAATATCGAGTGTACCTGAGATCGTACGGGCCTCTGGATCGTCGATCTTCTTCATCTCATAAATTCGGGGCTTGCTAGTCCCGGCACCGGACGCTCCCGTCTGATGACTAAAGGCCCCACCTTTATTTGCTCCTGTCATCTTGAAAGATGCAGACTGAGTGGCCTGATTATGAACAGCTGACTGCTTCGGGGCCTGAGATGACGCCGGAATAGGTTTGGAGTTCCTTCGGCAAAAACGGGCCTTATGCCCAGCAATCCCACAATTATGGCAGGTGATAGTCTGCCTCGGACACTTGGTGCTGACATGACCAAGTTTCCCACAGTAGAAACAGGTGATAGCCGAACTGGCCGCTTGTGACTGAGATTCCATGGGTTTAGGCGTCACAGGAGGTCGCTCAGAAAAAGTAGAGCCCGCACGAGGTTTCTTGAAGGTTGTCTGGCCGCCTTCAGACTGGTTACGATTCTTGGACTTCTTGCTAGCAGATGAAGGTTGCTGCTTAGCAATCTCCTTAGCATGTAGGTAAGAGCTTTCTCGATGAACTCGGCCAGAGTGGTGCAATTATGATTAAGTAACTGCATCCGTATGCGGGGTTTTAGCCTCTTGCTGAAATACTTAATCTTATCCGCCTCGGAGTGAATGATAGATGAGGCGAACGGAAGAAGTTCCTGAAATTTCTCGGCAATGGCGAGAACATCCTCGCCTGCTGAGGGGTCGGGAGTGAGTTCTGACAGTTTGGCCTCTCTGAGTGGGGCTGGATAATACCTCTCCATCATGAGAGTCTTGAATTGATCCCAAGTACATGATTCATCGGTGGGCTTCAACGACAACCACCAAGAATGAGCGCTCTTACCCAGATAGTAAGCCGCAACTGAAACTTTGTGTCCTTTGGGACACTCTACCATAGCAAATAACTTCTCGAAATGTTCAAGCCAATGAACAATATCCGCCGGCTCAGATGAACCCTCGAAAGTAGATGGCCTTTGGCAAGAGATGTCGCCGATGATACTTCCCACACTCCTCTCTTGCCTCTGAGGTGGCCGCGGAGGAGCCTGTTGATTCTGATTAGCTGAGTTATGCATCGTATCCATCAATTGTGCCATCTGAGTCATTTGGGCCATCATGCCCTGCATAAAAGCGAGTGGGTCAACCCGAACACCTTCTGATTGCACTGTGTCCCAAGTACGACTCCCTGATAGTGAATTATTACGCCCAGGTGAATGAGTGGCAGCATCGCTGCTCGATGAGTTAGCATTATTCCTAGCGTTCGCACGTGTATTCACACGAGCTCTCAGGATTCGGCCCGCACCGCGGCCTCGTCCCCCGCGTCCTCTGCCTGCTCTCTCCATACTGAAGTAGGAAAGTCACAAGATAATTATATTTCTCGCATGAGAATCACGTTATGAGTACGTCATGAAATGATGAAAATGAGCATACGCGCTCTAACATAGTGATTACATGAATGATTAACTGAGGTGATATGATTATCTGATGAAATTCTTGAAATAATTATCTTGAACAAGTTAACAAGATTAATGATATGATCTTCAAGATCAACAACTGAACTGTGAAATGAACTGAGTGATTAATGAGATAACATGATCGTCCTGATCAAAATGAAAATGATGTTTGAGGATTTTTAACTGATGAATTATGAATGAATGATTATTGCCAGAAATTATACCATGGCGTTAGAAGTCTTACAGTTCTTTCGGTCTGAGTGGCTCGGCATTTGGACAGGTCACACGTGATGCAAAAGTCCAATGATACTAGTCCGATGACGATGATTTCAAATGAGACATGACTCGGAAGGTAGTATTCAAAACCACGCTCCGATACCAACTCTGTAACACCCCAAACTAGGCGGATATTATAGTGCTGTGGACCCCCGACTGGGACCCACCAGGTGAATGAAAACTGATGAATTAAATAATATAATAGTAGTACCGAACCACATTATATTACCAAATACTCCGGTGAGGAGCTTAAGTACAACACACAAGGACAATACATAATACTAGTATATTTTATATGAAGATAAAATACACCACATTGAATAAATAACATCTCAAATGAAATTTGCAGCGCAAATATAAATGAAGAGAAACAAGAATGACTGAAAAGACTGGGGGGCCCTACTAGTATCATTGGGACTCCTCGCCGTCCACATGCTCTTCCCGTGACTTTGCCTTGCCGTGACCTGAAAACAATATCCCCCAACGGGGTCAGTCACACAGAACAACAATCCTCAAGGGTTGAAAATACACAATCATGATATATCTTTAATTATGGGATATCCTTAGTTATGAATTAAGCTGAAGAGAAGTATCATAGTATGCCCGTAATATTCTGTGCAAGTGTACAAGACGAATGACCGGACACACCCGCCCTTGTACCTAATTAGTCTCACGGAGGTAATCGTTACCGTGTGCACAGTCCAATGTATCGGTGACCCAATACATGACCATCGCGTGCTCGACTAAAAATTCCACACATCCGCACCTGGCCACGCAATATGAAACCAGAAGGTCATATGAACGAGAATGACCAAAATGAATATCAATGAAATGATAGTGAAGTGAATGATAGTTCAATGAAATGATTGGAACCGTCGTTCCTCGTGAATGAAGTGATTATTTGACAATTACAAGTCTCAATACGATTAATACAGTTATGAATGAGTTATGATTATGAATGATCAACAACAAAAGGAATGAATATCCTTTTAACTGAGTAAGAATCAACTTACACAACACCGGTGAACAATGTCCTTCCACGAACAACGTCTTAAATGAGATGTCGGTCGCTCGAACAACCTTGAATAACACAATTACCAACAATCCGGTTCAACACACGAATCAAACACGAGTATAACTAACTCAAAACGTCGATATGACTAAACTAAGTTCATTGGGGCATTATATCGAACACGTTGTGGCCAATCTTTGATTGTTACCAAACCTCAATAATACCACCATCAAATCTCCAAAAAGTGATTCAAACCAACAAAACATCTTCAATATGATCAATAATCCAAAATGAATATCCAAATTCGTGATTATAACAATAATTAATCGAAAACCCCCAAATCCAACTCAATATTCAAAGTGTTCTTGAATAATCCTTCAATAATCCATTGAATAATCATACATATCCATAATCATGCGTACATCACTTCATACAACATGATTTTAACGTCCAAAACATCATATCTCAATACAAAATCAAAATCCAAGATGCTAAAGAAATTACCTCTTGAAGATCCAACCACTTCGATCCGATGAACATGAATTAAATCGAGTATCCAAGCTTCCCAAACGAATGAGGATGATGAAAATCTAACATTCAAGTGATTGATGATGGAAAATCCCTCCCTCAAGCTCTCTCTCTCGGAACAAGATGAAAGAAATGGTGAAAATGATGAAAAAGTCCCGGCCAAGTCCTTATAAACTGCCGGAAGTTACGGCCGTAACTCGGCCTACTTACGGCCGTAACATATCCAGGTCAACGGCCTTACGGCCGTAACCATCCAACTCGTACGACCGTAACTCGGCTTCGTTCAAACACCTGCCGACAGCCTTATGTCCGTATCCGCACCAGACTTATGGGCGTAACTCGCCCTCGTCCAAAACACTAGCCGACACCCATACGGCCGTACCTGCTCACCTTACGGGCGTAACTCGACCGATACGGCCGTAACCGGCCAAACTTACGGGCGTAAGCCCCCTTCGTCGAAACTGACCAGGCACCTTGCCTGTAACGTACGGCCGTATCGGGCCAAGCCTTACGACCATACCTTTCTCGTCTTATGGTCGTATGCCGAAACCCTTACGGCCGTAAGTCCTTCTTCGTCCGACAAAACCTGAAATTAACGAACGCCCCTTACGGCCGTAACTCCCCTTCGGCCAAAAACGCTTGGGCACCCTGCTCGACACGTACGGCCGTACCTGCTCAACTTACGGCCGTATGCCGCAACCTTACGGCCGTAGGTCCCGTTCGTCCAAAATGGCCTGAAAACAATGAACGTCTGTTACGGCCGTATCCGACAATCCTTACGGCCGTAACTCGTTGCTGGACAAGGTGAAAATACGATAACTCCGATTTCTCGCTTCGATTGATGAATGATCCGACATACCATACGTATGTGAAAGTGAACAAGTCCAACACATGCTAAAGATGATACTCTCAGTACAAGACTACCAAACACGATGAAAATGATAATACTCCCATCTCGATCTATAAATGGAGATGAAATGACGATCGGTAACTGATACACGGTTACAAAAACCAAGAATGAACACAAATGAATGAATTATGAATGATGAGTGATGATTAACGAGTGAAAAAAATACTGAGTGACAATTACTGACTGATAATTACTGAATGATAATGAATGAATTACAACTGGGTATTACATTTTGTATCTGTATCACTAGTCATGGGGGTTCCATGTCCGTATCATTGATGCACCAATGGTGTGACTCCAGGGTGGTCGAGTGATGTTCCATCCCGTCCCTTTTTATTATATATTTTGACTACAATAATTATGATTTCTGCAGGGGCGTATGGATGCATCCTAGATTTGATTTGTATTTGTATCTGTATCTGATATGTTTGGTGACTGGTGTTGTGTGCAATACACGCCTTTCACATTTTTGGGAGCTGATCACTCCACTGGTTATCAAGATTAAAGATTTTGTTATGATATAAGCCAAGGTTATTTTGATTCTGTTTATGCAGGTGACTGCATAGATTCCTGTTACTTAGCTTATACAAATGTTCAATTGCTACAAATTATGCCTAATTATGCTCTTCCATTATCACTCCAATTGAACTCAACTTTTATATTTCTATTCTGTATTGCTATATCTGTTCACTGGGCTTTTTAGCTCAGCCACATTTCTTTTCTACACGGAAGGTTATTCAAGCAAAGCTGGGGCTATTTTTGTGCTGAGAGTAGAAGCTAGAGTGGACTTACCTAGAGATTTCACCTTCGTTTAGATTCTGTTTATATTTCCTTTCGTTTGGTTATCTTGGAACTTATGTAACGATCAAGTCGTGTTGACTTGTTTTCCCTTGATATTATTTAAGACTCCCACTTGCGTTTATTTATGTATGTTCTGATATGCCACCATAATGTGATACTTCTACCCTTGTCGGGTTGGGGTGTTACAATTATGGTATCAGAGCCCAGGCTGCGACTTGTAGTACATAAGTGATGACCTGTGAGGATTTGGACCCTTTAGGTTTTCACTGTAGGAGCTTATGGAATAACTTTGGAAGGAATTGCTTTAGGTTCTCCCCTTAAGAACTTTAGTATGACCGGTGAGGATTGGGTAGATGATATGATAAGAAGTTGGTTAGTCATCTTGCTTCCGCATCACTCTGATTCATGCTTTACTTTCAGTTAAGCCCTTTTTAGATCAATCTTCTGGAGGTTAGAAACTTATTATTTTGCACAACATAAGATTAGTGACCAAGTAAGTTTAGAGTGCCTCTAGAACTACATGGATACCTTACACTATTTAAGCTTCACTTTCTGATTCTGACCTCCATTACGATTCGTTTGATAATCAATTCAACACCTTTTCAACCATTCTGAGAATCATTATGAGCATGATTTGTTTGATATATTATGTGAATTCTTTTACTTATGCTGGGCAGATTAACTTTCCTCTGACACTACTTGATTTTGCATAAGCCATTTCTATTTCTATGAGAAATCTGGTGGTTATTAACCACGAGTATAGGAAATTTTCCACTCCATTCTGATGATGAATTAACTCTGCTAATTGTTTCCTTTGGAAGGTTATGATTTTGATATTATTCTGATAGGTTACTTTTTCACAACTCGAGATGGAGTATGACCATCATGAGGGAATATATATATGATGCTAGTATTATGACGCCTAATCAATGTGATAATACTTACATCATATAACGTGCACTTATTGGGATCATAGGATATCTTGAGGAGTGCCTTAGAAGCGTTAGAAGTTTTGATATCCAACGAAGAACTATTCGCGATATGTTAGCCCTTAGGTTCATTCTTATCCGTATGATTATCCTATCATTTCCATCATGCCTTCTGATATGTTTCGATACTCCGATACGCGCCTAGTGATCGTTAGTACGAATAGGTTATCCACATTTTCTTAGTAAACTCTTGATACGTTTGATGAGTCGATTTGTGCTCCTTCGACTTTGGCAAATTCCCTTGTTCATTCAGAATTCGGTAGGAGTTGATGAGGCTTATTAGTTAGTCCTATCTCCGTGCTTGCCTCGTAGGTATATGTGTTTATTGCATCTCCTTGTAGGATTCCAACTATCATCTATCATCTGTCATCTGTCATCTGCTACGTATTTGTTTCACATTCGTTGGATCAGATTGATTATGATTTCTGTTCTACTGGAGAGCCTGGGGCTATCCAACTTTGTCGGGATCGAGTCATGAGAAAACATTCTATTTATGAAGATTCTTTTGGAAGAACCTCCCCGAGCGTGAGGTTAATTGTGATGTTCTTTTGTGATTTGCTACGACTCCATCTAACTTTGCGACTTTAATTTTCGAGGACGAAAATTTTCTTTTTAGAGGGGAAGATTTGTAAAATCCTCAAATTCGAAAAAATAAATTCCGTATAATTTTGAAATTTTACCTAAACTTTGAAATATTATTATTAGAACCTTAAACTATAGTTTGTAATCTGAATTAATATTGAATTATATAAACCTAAATATAAATTAAATTAAATAAAAGGGTACAAGATTTAAATGTTCCTATAATTAAGTTGGTCTTGATTGAAATGATAATATGTAACATCCGAATTCTAAGCTTAAATTCGGCCCATCCTTAAAATTCATAACCAATTATAATGATTTCCAATTAACACAATTAAGAGAGAACTTTAAAACTTACCTTAATTGTCATACGCTCCTTCCTTCAATCACGGTTAAAAGAAAAGATCTCTTTGACTGTCTCATTCCTAACATACGTACCCTCAAGAAACAAAATACCTACACGCTTTTCTCTCTCAGAAATTCATCACCAAATCAATTGTTGCTGCTATTATTTAGATCGAACCAAGAGGAAGTTGTTGTGCGTTTGAATCGACTAGGGTTCTTGTTTCTTTTATTTCGTCTCATCAAGCTGTTCAAGGTACCATCATCCTCCTGTTTTCTTTAATCCATTCGACTCACAAACATAAGTATATAATCTAAAAGTAAACGACATCTAAACCTAACCATATACATGTTGATCTACTCGTATTTATGTTTGTTTTGTTTGCTGCTGGGCCGTCTATAAACATACGAATATAACAACATGAGATCATGTTAATAACTTGACTCAACTTGTATGCATGCGACTCATGGTTTTCTGTTTTGATCAACCTAATATATGAAACACTAAAATCTGATATGTGAACCCTAAATATGTAACACCCCCGATATATTCAGGAATATTACAGCGCCGTAAATCCTTTACATAAGAATTTACAAGGCTGAATAAATGAAACGACAATGACAGATACCAACTTATGAAATCACTTGAAATAAAATACGACAGTTCCGGTTCAATATCGAAAATACAAATGTCCAAATGGAGAATATTAATACATCACTGAAATCCAAACATCACAAATTACGACGTACTCAAGACCTTATTAAATAACCAACAACAGATAATAAACCCGACCGGAATATCACTCTGCACCCTCATCGTCATGCAGCTCCAGTGGTTGTTTCCCTGCTCTTCTGGATCCTGAACATAAATAAAAGTTCACCCCTGGAGGGGTTAGCACAACGATGCTAGTACAAGTACCACAACATATTATTCAACATCTCACGAAGAATAATAATAACGTAAATGACAAAATACCAATGAGTCTTCTCCTACGAGAAACTCATAAATAACATACACAAATGATAATCACAACATGATATCATAACATACACATGGTAATTCTGACGATCCAGCGTTCACTGCTTAGAACCCACGATGATCCCGTCAGACCAACCCGTGGTGGAAAAACCCGTCTGATGATCCAGCTCACACTAGCATAGATCCCCCGATGATCCTGTCGGACCAACACGAGGTGGGCATACAACAACGACATATATGCACGACAATATGTATAACATAAATACGTAAAACAAATAAGGTACTTGCCTCGATTTGAAGACAAGAACAATACTTCCACGAAAATGAAACACTCGAAGGTCTCCCCTTCGATCAATCACGTAACAAGCTCGAACCGTAACAAAAGAAATAAAGAATTCATCTCAAGTCGAATGAACATCTAACAATCTAAATTACGGTCGGAAATTCTTAAAATGAAATCTGTCTGGCTTGCTTAACGCACGCTACGTATCCTATGTAGCGTACGTTAAGGCTACTCGTTAGCGCACGCTATTATACACAGCCTAGCGTACGCAAACCCTGCACGGTCAGTACCTCACTGATCAGTCGATTGACTAATCTAATGATATAACGCACGCTAAGTTCCAATCGTAGCGTACGCTAAACATACCCGATAGTGCACGTTAATTCACATAGCTTAGCGCACGCTAAGCGTGCATGGCAGTATCATTACTGGGCAGCAAACTTGTTCTAACGGTGATGAAACTTATGAACTCCTTAGGGATTAACGTACGTTATCCGTCTACATATCATGTTCATAACTTATGAAATGATCTTACAGATTAAACAACTTTGAGATACAAGGATACGTATAATCATCACAACACCATAATCCATCTTGATTACAATTCTCATGCGAAGTTTCGTGTTCTTAAGGTTGACGCACTAGATTTTAATATCATCATTACATCCCGATTTAACCATGGAGATAAACTAACAATTCCAGCTTATAAGAAAGGATGCAATCTAAGATGATTCTTTCTTAAGTCCTTATAACCAAAAGTGATATCACCTCCAAGTTTATGATCAATATAACAACATAAATCATACGGATAATCAACTTCAGAATGTTCCTCTCATCATTTGACGTACTAAAATTCCAACTACGAGGTTCCAACGACAATATCATAAGCATAAACATTCCAATCTTCGAAACATGATGTTTGTTGAATAATTCACCAAAGGAACTCAATATCTTGCTAGTATGATCATCTTATTCTTTATAACATGAATATAAAGTTGGAGATAGAATTAACATACCTTTAATGAAGAAATCACTTATCCAAAAACGTAGAATCCAGTTCCGGTTGCTTGAGTGTCACTTCAAAGTGAGTTCTTCTTCAATGATCAAGTATAAGCACTCTCTAATATTTAATGATCAAGTAAGGCGGATTTGTATGTGTTTAAGGAGTAGGAAAGGCTCTCTGGACTTTCAAGGAACGAAGAACAATGAAGGGAAATAGGTAGAAATGGAGTGTTGTCCTTTAAATAATGTTTCTGCACACTAGCTAATTAGCGCACGCTACCATACAATTCTTAGCGCACGCTAATAAGCGTTGACTCCAAATATGTCCAGGTTCGTCCGCGGGAATCTTATCCGGACCCATGTCCCGGTTGGCGCATGTGCTAGCCGCCTAGCTCAATAATTGACTGCCTAGCGCACGCAAATCCTACATTCGTAGCGTGCGCTAGTTGTAGCCGATAGCGCACGTTAAGCTATATTCTTAGCGTGCGCTATCACGAGTACGCATGAGAAATTTATGCATGACGATATACTTATGTAGAAAGATACCAATGTGAGAAATATCATACTCCAATTATCAAGATCACAAATCCGAATAATACAGGGTTCGAATACAGATGAAATACACAATAATAAATCCGGATATTACATACTCTCCTACTAAAAAGGAGTTTCGTCTCGAAACTCAAGACGAAAATAACTCTGGATATCTGGACTTCATGCTATCTTCCTTTTCCCAAGTGGCTTCTTACACTCCGTAGCGTGACCACTGAACTTTGACCAAAGCGATTAGTTTGTTCCTCAATTGCTTAACTCGACTCTCGAGTATCCTGACCGGTCTTTCTTCAAACGTCCCATCTTGAGCGACTTCGATCTCGCCGAAATCAATGACATGACTGGGATCCTGTATATATCTCCGTATCTGGGATACGTGGAACACGTTATGAACATAGCTCAACGACGGCGGCAATGCCAATCTGTATGCCAACTCTCCAACTCTCTCAAGGATCTAGAATGGTCGGATATATCTAGGACTCAGCTTTCCCTTCCTTCCAAAACGAAAGATTCCCTGAGTATGAGAAACCTTTAAAAGTACGTGGTCTCCCGTACTGAACTCCAATGGGCGACGGCGTATGTATGCGTAAGATTTCTAGCGACTCTGGGCGGTCAACAGCCTTTCACGAATCAAGGCTATCTTCTCTCGTGTCTGTACGATCAACTCTGGTTCTGTCCCGATCAAGTCTGATGAATCGTCCCAACATAGGGTCGATCTGCATCTCCTCCCATATAATGCCTCAAACGGTGCCATCTTAATGGAAGCATGCCAACTATTGTTGTAGGTAAATTCAATCAACAGTAGATGAACTTCCCAATCGTTTGACCAATCTAAGGCACAGGCCCTTAGCATGTCTTCCACCGTTTGAATGGTCCTCTCGGATTGTCCATCTGTCTGCGGGTGATAAGCTGTGCTGAAGTTCAATTCGGTCCCCAAGGCCTTATGAACTGCTTTCCAAAAATGCGATACAAAGCGACCATCTCGGTCAAAAATAATGGTCTTCGGCGTACCATGCAATCGGACTATCTCTGAAATAAATACTCGTGCCAACCTCTCTGGTCCCCACGTGTCCTTAATGCCTAGAAAATGAGCTGATTTGGTTAAACGATCAACTATCACCTAAATCATGTTCATTCTTGTCTTGGTTTTCGGCATACTAGTGATAAAGTCCATCGATATGTCCTCCCACTTCCATTCAGGAATCGGGAGCGGCTTCAACATTTCGGCAGGTCGTTGATGCTCGATCTTAACTTGCTGACAAGTCAAGCATTTCGAAACATAGTCCGCTACATGTTTCTTCATGTTGCCCCACCAGAAATTCTGCTTCAAGTCCTTATACATCTTACTGGTGCCCGGGTGGATAGAATAGGGCGAACTGTGAGCTTCCTTCATAATCGTCTGTTTCAGAACATCGACATCGGGAACGCAGAGTCAGTTCTAAAATCTCAAAACTCCATCATCATGAATTACGAATCCGGGGGCCTTCCCCTTGATCACTTCATCACGTAATCGAATCATTAAAGGATCATTTGCCTGCATAAATTTGATCTCTTCGGTTAATGATGAAGTTATTTCCATCACGCACAGTTGTCCTTGGACTCTTTGTAACCACACTTAAATTCCTTCTCGGGTCATCTCTCGTTGAATGCTGATCTGGGAGGTCAGAGTCTCCAGCATCTGGATAGAAATAGGCTTGCGGCTAAGTGCATCTGCCACTACATTCGATTTGCCTAAATGATACAAAATATCCAAGCCGTAGTCCTTAATCAGCTCTAATCATCTTCTTTGCCGAATTTTCAACTCTTTCTGACTGAAGATGTAGTTGAGACTCTTGTGATCCGTAAAGATCTGACAGTGAGTCCTGTACAGGTAATGCCTCCAGATTTTCAAAGCAAAAACTACTGCTGCCAGCTCCAAATCATGTGTTGGGTAATTCACTTCATAAGGTTTCAGCTGTCGTGACGCATAAGCGATCACCTTATCATTCTGCATCAATACACATCCGAGTCCTTGGTTCGAAGCATCACTGTAAACTATAAATCCTCCAGTTTCCTGTGGAAGTGTTAAAATCGGTGTTGTCGTCAATCTCTTCTTCAATTCATCAAAGCTATTCTAGCACAACTCGTTCCACTCAAACTTTTGAGTTTTCTGCAGGAGTCGAGTAAGTGGGCGGGAAATTTTGGAAAACCCTTCCACGAACCGACGATAATATCCAGCAAGTCCTAAGAAACTCCAGACTTCTTTCACATTCTTTGGAGGCTTCCAATCCATAACTGCTTCAATCTTCTGAGGATCTACTCGGACTCCTTTAGCTGATACCACATGGCCGAGGAACATTACTTCCTTTAGCCAGAATTCACACTTAGAAAGTTTGGCGTACAATTGCTCGCTTCTCAAAAGTTCTAATACAATCCGCAAATGTTGTGCATGTTCTTCCGGGCTCTTGGAATAAATTAGAATGTCATCAATGAACACCACCACAAATTTATCCAAATATTCGATGAACACTCGGTTCATCAATTGCATGAATACAGCAGGTACGTTAGTGAGACCAAACGGCATCACTACAAACTCATAGTGTCCGTAGCGAGTTCTGAACGCTGATTTCGGAATATCAGATTCCTTAATCCTCAGCTGATGATATCCTGATCTCATATCGATTTTAGAAAATATTGTTGCTCCTTGTAACTGGTCAAAAAATTCATCAATCCGTGGAAACGGATATTTGTTCTTAATCGTCATTTTGTTCAGCTCTCGATAGTCAATACACAGTCGAAGCGATCCATCCTTCTTCCGGACAAAAAGAACTGGCGCTCCCCAAGGCGAAACGCTTGGCTGGATATAGCCTTTGTCCAGTAACTCCTCCAGCTGCTTTTTCAGTTCATACATCTCAGTAGGTTCCATACAATACGGCGTTTTAGAAATTGGTGTAGCTCCGGGTTTCAGCTCAATGGTGAATTCTACATCCCATCGTGGAGGTAGTCCAGGTAACTGGTTAGGAAATACATCCGGAAATTCGTTCACAACACGAATGGATGAAAGTTCCACAATTTCGTCTTCTTTCTTCATTGCATAGCACCGATCCTGATACACTGTTTCAACAATTTGACAGCTTTCATCGCCTTGATCAACTTTCCTGAGCTTCCTGGTTTCCATCCTTCAAACAATATTTCAGAACCATCGTCAGTGATCAGCGAGATATTCCTCCTTCAGTAGTTTACAATAGCTCCATATCGATTAAGCCAATCGTCTCCGAGTATCAGGTCGTCTCCTTGCATTTCTATCACAATCAGATTTGAGAGCCACTCTCTGCCTCCAAGTGATACAGGGAAATCTCTAGTTTCTAAGTTTCCAACAATCCTCTCTCCACTCGGTAAACCAACAACATAAGGTTCACAATTATGAAAACCATAAATATTCAAACGATTTACACAAGACAAGGATATAAATGAATGCGTAGCTCCTGTATCGAATAAAATGCTAACTGGCTGGGAAAGGATCTGAACAGTACCTGATACGACAACAGCATCCTTATCGTCTATTTTCCTCATCTCATATAGACGTGGGGGAACAGATCCGGCACTCAATGTACCCTTTCGATCCCACTGTCCTCTGCCTCGTCCGCGGCCAAAATTCTGAGGCATCTAAACACTTTGCTGCATCTGTTGGATACTGGTTTCCTTCTGGACTGGCTGTGGTGTACGGGCTCTAAAAAACTTTGCAGCCTCTTCACAGAACACCGCACGATGTCCCTCTCGACCACAATCAAAACAAGTCACGGCAGGTAGGGGGCAATTCCATCGATAGTGCCCCGTCTGGGCGCAGTTAAAGCATTTCCTGGTGACATCTGTCATGGTTGATGCTGCTCCGAAGTTCTTTCCGCTCCTAACTGGGTGCGGAGGTTTCTTGAATGAATGAAAGGATGATTGGGCCTTGCGGGGCCTGCTGCTCTTGTGCTCTGTAAAAGTACCAGAGACTTTCTGCTTCTTGGATTCCGTAAACTTCTCCATTGCTGCTTCCTTGATTTCGTACGCCAATGCTTTATCCTGGTATTGGCGGAGAGTGGTACATTCAAAACTGGACATGTACCTCTGGATTTATGGTTTCATTCTCATATCAAAATGGATCATCATTTCAGCATCTGTTCTGACTAGATGTCGAACAAATGCCAGTTGTTGGTTAAACGTCTTAATTGCCTGAGATACTGGCACATCTGAAGGCTGAGCGGAGAAAAACTCCTGAACCTTGGCTTCCCTCACAGGACGAGGGCAGTACTGAGCTTCCATCATCAATTTAAACTCTGTCAAATCAGCATCATGGCTCGTCTGAGCTACGATTGGCTTGATTAGAAGGCGACGCTTCCCTTTCAGTATTCCTTCGTCCGCATCCGCGACCGCGACCACGTCCGCCTCTCAACATATTATAAGCATAAATACTCAATATACAGGAAACAATACCATTCAAATGCTCAAGTACAAAGAAATATAACATGTAAAGGACGAGATAGAGTTTAGGAACTTACAACCACCGCCCGCACGAAGACATAGGCAGTACAATGATGTTATTCGCGGCCGGTTACCTCAAAAAAAAAAATGACCCCTATTTTAACCCAATGGCCAAGATATCCATAATCTTAGCTCCGATACCATATTCTGTAACACCCCCGATATATTCAGGAATATTACAGTGCCGTAAATCCTTTACATAAGAATTTACAAGGCTGAATAAATGAAACAACAATGACAGATACCAACTTATGAAATCACTTGAAATAAAATACGACAGTTCTGGTTCAATATCGGAAATACAAATGTACAAATGGAGAATATTAATACATCACTGAAATCCAAACATCACAAATTACGACGTACTCGAGTACTTATTAAATAACCAACAGCAGATAATAAACCCGATCGGAACATCACTCTGCACCCTCGTCGTCATGCAGCTCCAGTGGTTGTTTCCCTGCTCTCCTGGATCCTGAACATAAACAAATGTTCACCCCCGAAGGGGTTAGCACAACGATGCTAGTAAAAGTACCACAATATATTATTCAACATCTCATGAAGAATAATAATAACGTAAATGACAAAATACCAACGAGTCTTCTCCTACGAGAAACTCATAAATAACATACACAACTGATAATCACAACATGATATCATAACATACACATGGTAATTCCGACGATCCAGCGTTCACTGCCTAGAACCCACGATGATCCTGTCAGACCAACCCATGGTGGAAAAACCCGTCCGATGATCCAGCGCACAATAGCATAGATCCCCCGATGATCCCGTCGGACCAACACGAGGTGGACATACAACAACGACATATATGCACGACAATATGTATAACATCAATACGTAAAACAAATAAGGTACTTGCCATGATTCGAAGACAAGAACAATACTTCCACGAAAACGAAACACTCGAAGGTCGCCCCTTCGATCAATCACGTAACAAGCTCGAACCTTAACAAAAGAAATAATATAGAATTCATCTCAAGTCGAATGAACATCTAACAATCCAAATTACGGTCGGAAATTCTTAAAATGAAATCTATCTGGCTTGCTTAACGCACGCTTCGTATCCTATGTAGCATACGTTAAGGCTACTCATTAGCGCATGCTATTATACGCAGCCTAGCGTACGCTAACCATACACGGTCAGTACCTCACTGATCAGTCGATTGACTAGTCTGATGATATAATGCACGCTAAGTTCCAATCGTAGCGTATGCTAAACATACCCGATAGCGTACGTTAATTCACATAGCTTAGCGCACGCTAAGCGTGCATGGCAGTATCATTACTGGGCAGCAAACTTGTTCTAACGGTGATGAAACTTACGAACTCCTTAGGGATTAACGTACGTTATCCGTCTACATATCATGTTCATAACTTATGAAATGATCTTACGGATTAAACAACTTTGAGATACAAGGATACGTATAATCATCACAACACCATAATCCATCTTGATTACAATTCTCATGCGAAGTTTGGTGTTCTTAAGGTCGACGCACTAGATTTCAATATCATCATTACATCCCGATTTAACCATGGAGATAAACTAACAATTCCAGCTTATAAGAAAGGATGCAATCTAAGATGATTCTTTCTTAAGTCCTTATAACCAAAAGTGATATCACCTCCAAGTTTATAATCAATATAACAACATAAATCATATGGATAATCAACTTCAGAATGTTCCTCTCATCATTTGACGTACTAAGATTCCAACTACGAGGTTCCAACGACAATATCATAAGCATAAACATTCCAATCTTCTAAACATGATGTTTGTTGAATAATTCACCAAAGGAACTCAATATCTTGCTAGTATGATCATATTATTCTTCATAACATGAATATAAAGTTGGAGATAGAATTAACATACCTTTAATGAAGAAATCACTGATCCAAAAAGGTAGAATACAGTTCCAGTTGCTTGAGTGTCACTTCAAAGTGAGTTCTTCTTCAATGATCAAGTATAAGCACTCTCTAATATTTAATGATCAAGTAAGGCGGATTTGTATGTGTTTAAGGAGTAGGAAAGGCTCTCTGGACTTTCAAGGAACGAAGAACAATGAAGGGAAATAGGTAGAAATGGAGTGCTGTCCTTTAAATAAAGTTTCTGCACACTAGCTAATTAGCGCACGCTACCATACAATTCTTAGCGCACGCTAATAAGCGTTGAATCCAAATCTGTCCAGGTTCATCCGCGGGAATCTTATCCGGACCCATGTCCCGGTTGGCGCATGTGCTAGCCGCCTAGCTCAATAATTGACTGCCTAGCGCACGCAAATCCTACATTCGTAGCGTGCGCTAGTTGTAGCCGATAGCGCGTGTTAAGCTACATTCTTAGCGTTTGCTATCACGAGTTCGCATGAAAAATTTATGCATGACGATATACTTATGTACAAAGATACCAATGTGAGAAATATCATACTCCAATTATCAAGATCACAAATCCGAATAATACAGGGTTCGAATACAGATGAAATACACAATAATAAATCCGGATATTACAAAATAGACCAATTAATGAACAATTATTACATTCTATAAAACCTGGAAACCCTAGGCATTAATTAAGGGCGATTAGGGCTTAGATGGTTGAGGGGGGTGTTGTTTCTGTCTCAAAGTATGCTGACCATATTTTTGGGTGTGTTTCAAGGGTCATTAGTTAATGATACAAACGTGTTTCCGCAAGATTTTTTATTCTAAAACTGAGTTCAGGTGTGTGCTATCTGGATATCAAATTTCATAGTGTTTGGAGGTCGGGAAGGATACTTTTTGAATTTTACAAGTTAAGTATGCAAACCTGTCAAACTAGGTCTGAAGATCAGTTGGAATGGGGGATTTTTCATTGGCAGACCATAAGGTCTGAAGAGCTATAAATTGGTATTATGAATATTTGGCATGTTAGTTTACTTTTGGAATTTTGGGAATTTTTGTGAATTTTCTAAACTGGTCTATCAGACCCATACTTTAAAGGTATAACAATAGGTCATTTTCTGGATAGGTCTGGGAATATGAGGGTACTAATACTTAATAATAAAATCTGAGAAAATTCAATTAGACTCCTAAGACATTATATCTTCTGTGAGAATTTTGGTGAATTTTTATTTTGACTCTGGTATGGTATTAAATTCGTTAAGTGGACCTAATTTTGTTATAAAACCAGTCTTTTGAAGAATATGTATGTAATATATCATTTAAGTTTCATTAATAAGTATAAACCCCTAAAATGCACTTAAACATTTATTATGATAAAATTTGTCATACGTTAACCTAATATTAATAACGAAAACCCTAATCACATTAATAAATTATGTTAAGTAATTAAGAATCCGTTACGACATTAAATGAGCTAATAAGCATAAAATGATCCCAAATTCTTGTAGATTTATTGAAGAAGAAGTGAACCATCTTTCTTAGGTTCTTTCCTTTTGATCTCATCCCATTTGCTAAGTTATGGATATTCTACCATTTCTCAGTAAGGGTTCTGATTCTATGTACTATTATTATTGTCTGTTTCGTTTCGTACGGATATTCTACCCTTTCTCAGTAAGGGTTCTGATTCTATGTACTATTGTTATTGTTTATTTCGTTTTGTATGGATATTCTTGATACCCCCTTCTATCTACCATTGTTATTGGTTGTTTCGTTTATTTGATTATTCGTACGGATATTCTAACCTTATTCTTAAGGTTTCCTTTGATATTGACAACCTAGAGATTTATGAACCTTTGATATGAACTTTCACTTTGAAATTTGGACAAAAACCTTCATTATGAACCTTTGTTATTGAATCTTAGATTTGAACCTATGAATCTTTGGTGTAACTATGATGGCTCTTATTATGTATTTTGTATCTGTATCACTAGTCATGGGGATTCCATGTCCGTATCATTGATGCACCAATGGTATGACTCCAGGGTGGTCGAGTGATGTTCCATCCCGCCCCTTTTTATTATAGATTTTGGCTACTATGATTATGATTTCTGCAGGGGCGTATGGATGCATCCTAGATTTGATTTGTATCTGTATCTGTATCTGATATGTTTGGTGACTGGTGTTGTGTGCAATACATGCCTTTCACATTTTTAAGAGCTGATCACTCCACTGGTTATGAATATTGAAGATTATGTTATGATATGAGCCAAGGTTATTTTGATTCTATTTATGCAGGCTACTGCATAGATTCCTGTTACTTAGCTTATACACATGTTCCACTTGCTACAAATTATGCCTAATTATACTCTTCCATTATCACTCCAATTGAACTCAACTTTTACAATTCTGTTCTATATTGCTATATCTGTTCACTGGGCTTTTTAGCTCAGCCACATTTCTTTTCTCCGCGGCAGGTTATTCAAGCAAAGCTGGGGCTATCTTTGTGCTGAGAGTATAAGCTAGAGTGGACT
Source organism: Orobanche coerulescens (assembly GCA_033398695.1). Taxonomy (NCBI): domain Eukaryota; kingdom Viridiplantae; phylum Streptophyta; class Magnoliopsida; order Lamiales; family Orobanchaceae; genus Orobanche; species Orobanche coerulescens. Next base: position 70,038,723 of record CM065810.1, read on the forward strand.
TACCTAGAGATTTCACCTTCGTTTAGATTCTGTTTATATTTCCTTTCGTTTGGTTATCTTGGAACTTATGTAATGCTCAAGTCGTGTTGACTTGTTTTCCCTTGATATTATTTAAGACTCCCGCTTGCATTTATTTATGTATGTTCTGATATGCCACCATAATGTGATACTTCTACCCTTGTCGGGTTGGGGTGTTACAATTATGGTATCAGAGCCCAGGCTGCGACTTATAGTACATAAGTTATGACCTGTGAGGATTTGGACCCTTAGGTTTGCACTGTAGGAGCTTATGGAATAACTTTGGAAGGAATTGCTTTAGGTTCTCCCCTTAAGAACTTTAGTATGACTGGTGAGGATTGGGTAGATGATATGATAAGAAGTTGGTTAGTCATCTTGCTTCCGCATCACTCTGATTCATGCTTTACTTTCAGTTAAGCCCTTTTTAGATCAATCTCCTGGAGGTTAGAAACTTATTATTTTGCACAACATAAGATTAGTGACCAAGTAAGTTTAGAGTGCCTCGAGAACTACATGGATACCTTACACCATTTAAGCTTCACTTTCTGATTCTGACCTCCATTCCGATTCATTTGATAATCAGTTCGACACCTTTTCAACCATTCTGAGAATCCTTATGAGCATGATGTGTTTGACATATTATGTGAATTCTTTTACTTATGCTGGCAGATTAAGTTTCCTCTGACACTACTTGATTTTGCATAACCCATTTCTATTCCTATGAGAAATCTGGTGGTTATTAACCACGAGAATAGGAAATTTTCCACTCCATTCTGATGATGAATTAACTCTGCTAATTGTTTCCTTTGGAAGGTTATGATTTTGATATTATTCTGATAGGTTACTTTTTCACAACTCGAGATAGAGTATGACCATCATGAGGGCATATATATATATATATATATATGATGCTAGTATTATGACGCCTGATCAACGTGATAATACTTACATCATATAACGTGCACTTATTGTGATCATAGGATATCTTGAGGAGTATCTTAGAAGCGTTAGAAGTTTTGATATCCAACGAAGAACTATTCGCGATATGTTAGCCCTTAGGCTCATTCTTATCCGTACGATTATCCTATCATTTCCATCATGCCTTCTGATATGTTTCGATACTCCTATACGCACCTAGTGATCGTTAGTACGAATAGGTTATCCACATTTTCTTAGTAAACTCTTGATACGTTTGATGAGTCGATTTGTGCTCCTTCGACTTTGGCAAATTCCCTTGTTCATTCAGAATTCAGTAGGAGTTGATGAGGCTTATCGGTTAGTCCTATCTCCGTGCTTGCCTCGTAGGTATATATGTTTAGTGCATCTCCTTGTAGGATTCCATCTATCATCTATCATTTGTCATCTGTCATCTGCTACGTATTTGTTTCACATTCGTTGGATCAGATTGATTATGATTTGTGTTCTATTGGAGAGCCTGGGGCTATCCAACTTTGTCGGGATCGAGTCATGAGAAAACATTCTATTTGTGAAGATTCCTTTGGAAGAATCTCCCCGAGCATGAGGTTAATTGTGATGTTCTTTTGTGATTTGCTACGACTCCGTCTAACTTTGCGACTTCAATTTTCGAGGACGAAAAATTTCTTTTTAGAGGGGAAGAGTTGTAAAACCCTCAAATTCGAAAACCTAAATTCCGTATAATTTTGAAATTTTACCTAAACTTTGAAATATTATTATTAGAACCCTAAACTATAGTTTATAATCTGAATTAATAATGAATTATATAAAACCTAAATATAAATTAAATTAAATAAAAGGGTACAAGATTTAAATGTTCCTATAATTAAGTTGGTCTTGATTGAAATGATAATATGTAACATCCGAATTCTAAGCTTAATTTTCGGCCCAACCTTAAAATTCATAACCAATTATAATGATTTCCAATTAACACAATTAAGAGAGAACTTTAAAACTCACCTTAATTGTCATACGCTCCTTCCTTCAATCACGGTTAAAAGAAAAGATCTCTTTGACTGTCTCATTCCTAACATACGTACACTCAAGAAACAAAATACCTACACGCTTTTCTCTCTCAGAAATTCATCACCAAATCGATTGTTGCTGCTATTATTTAGATCGAACCAAGAGGAAGTTGCTGTGGGTTTGAATCGACTAGGGTTTTTGTTTCTTTTATTTCGTCTCATCAAGCTGTTCAAGGTACCATCATCCCCTTGTTTTCTTTAATCCATTCGACTCACAAACACAAGTATATAATCTGAAAGTAAACGACATCTAAACCTAATTATATACATGTTGATCTACTCGTATTTTTATTTGTTTTGTTTGTTGCTGGGCCGTCTATAAACATACGAATATAACCACATGAGATCATGTTAATAACTTGACTCAACTTGTATGCATGCGACTCATGGTTTTCTTTTTTGATCAACCTAATATATGAAATACTAAAATATGATATGTGAACCCTAAATAGACCAATTAATGAACAATAATTACATTCTATAAAACCTGGAAACCCTAGGCATTAATTAAGGGCGATTAGGGCTTAAAGGGTTAAGGGATGTGTTGTTTCTGTCTCAAAGTATGCTGATCATATTTTTGAGTCGTGTTGCAAGGGTCATAAGTTAATGATACAAACGTGTATTTGCAAGATTTTTTATTCTAAAACTGAGTTCAGGGTGTGTGCTATCTGGATATCAAATTTCATAATGTTTGGAGGTCGGGAAGGATACTTTTTGAATTTTACAAATTAAGTATGCAAACTGTCAAACTAGGTCTGAAAATCAGTTGGAATGGGGGATTTTTCATTGGCAGACCATAAGGTTTTAAGGGCTATAAATTTGTATGATGAATATTTGGCATGTTAATTTACTTATGGAATTTTGGGGATTTTTGTGAATTTTCTATACTGGTCTATCAGATCCATACTTTAAAGGTATAACAGCAGGTCATTTTCTGGGTAGGTCTGGGAATATGATTTTTTAAGGGTACTAATACTTAATAATAAAATATGGGAAAATTCAAGTAAATCCGAAGACATTATAGCTTCTGTGAGAATTTAGGTGAATTTTCATTTTGACTCTGGTATGGTATTAAATTTGTTAAGTGGACCTAATTTTGTTATAAAACCATTCTTTTGAAGAACATGTATGTAATATATCATTTAAGTTTCATTAATAAGTATAAACCCCTAAAATGCACTTAAACATTTATTATGATATAATTTGTCATACGTTAACCTTATACCAATAACGAAAACCCTAATCACATTAATAAATGATGTTAAGTAATTAAGAATCCGTTTTGACATTAAATGAGCTAATAAGTATAAAATTATCCCAAATTCTTGTAGATTCATTGAAGAAGAAGTGAACCATCTTTTTTGGGTTCTTTCCTTTTGATCTCATCCCATTTGCTAAGGTACGGATATTCTACCCTTTCTCAGTAAGGGTTCTGATTCTATGTACTATTGTTATTGTTTGTTTCCTTTCGTACGGATATTCTACCCTTTCTCAGTAAGGGTTCTGATTCTATGTACTATTGTTATTGTTTGTTTAGTTTCGTATGGATATTCTTGATACCCCCTTCTCTCTACCATTGTTATCGATTGTTTCATTTGTTTGATTATTCATACGGATATTCTGACCTTATTCTTAAGGTTTCCTTTGATATTGACAACCTAGAGATTTATGAACCTTTGATATGAACCTTCAATTTGAAATTTGGACATGAACTTTCATTATGAACCTTTGTTATTGAACCTTAGATTGAACCTATGAATCCTTGGTGTAACTATGATGGCTCTTATTATGTATTTTGTATTTGTATCACTATTCATGGGGTATCCATGTCTGTATCATTGATGCACCAATGGTATGACTCTAGGGTGGTCGAGTGATGTTCCATCCCGTCCCTTTTTATTATATATTTGGGCCACTATGATTATGATTTGTGCAGGGGCGTATGGATGCATCCTAGATTTGATTTGTATTTGTATCTATATCTGATATGTTTGGTGACTGGTGTTGTGTGCAATACACGCCTTTCACATTTTTGGGAGCTAATCACTCCACTAGTTATGAAGATTGAAGATTATGTTATGATATGAGCCAAGGTTATTTTGATTCTGTTTATGCAGGCGATTGCATAAATTCCTATTACTTAGCCTATACACATATTCCACTTGCTACAAATTATGCCTAATTATGCTCTTCCATTATCACTCCAATTGAACTCCACTTTTATATTTCTGTTCTGTATTGCTATATCTGTTCACTGGGCTTTTTAGCTCAGCCACATTTCTTTTCTCAGCGGGAGGTTATTCAAGTGAAGCTGGGGCTATCTTTGGGCTGAGAGTAGGAGCTAGAGTGGAATTACCTAGAGATTTCACCTTCGTTTAGATTCTGTTTATATTTCCTTTCATTTGGTTATCTTGGAACTTATGTAACGATCAAGTCGTGTTGACTTGTTTTCCGTTGATATTATTTAAGACTCCCGCTTTTGTTTATTTATGTATGTTCTGATATGCCACCATAATGTGATACTTCTATCCTTGTCGGGTTGGGGTGTTACAATTATGGTATCAGAGCCCAGGCTGCGACTTGTAGTACATAATTTATGACTTGTGAGGATTTGGACCCTTAGGTTTGCACTGTAGGAGCTTATGGAATAACTTTGGAAGGAATTTCTTTAGGTACTCCCCTTAAGAACTTTAGTATGCCCGGTGAGGATTGGGTAGATGATATGATAAGAAGTTGGTTAGTCATCTTGCTTCCGCATCACTCTGATTCATGCTTTACTTTCAGTTAAGCCCTTTTTAGATCAAACTTCTGGAGTTTAGAAACTTATTATTTTGCACAACATAAGATTAGTGACCAAATAAGTTTAGAGTGCCTCGAGAACTACATGGATACCTTACACCATTTAAGCTTCAGTTTCTGATTCTGACCTCCATTCTGATTCGTTTGATAATTAGTTCGACACCTTTTCAACCATTCTGAGAATCCTTATGAGCATGATGTGTTTGACATATTATGTGAATTCTTTTACTTATGCTGGGCAGATTAAGTTTCCTCTGACACTACTTGATTTTGCATAACCCATTTCTATTCCTATGAGAAATCTGGTGGTTATTAACCACGAGTATAAGAAATTGTCCACTCCATTCTGATGATGAATTAACTCTGCTAATTGTTTCCTTTGGAAGGTTATGATTTTGATATTATTATGATAGGTTACTTTTTCACAACTCGAGATAGAGTATGACCATCATGAGGGCATATTTATATGATGCTAGTATTATGACGCCTGAGCAACGTGATAATACTTACATCATATAACATGCACTTATTGTGATCATAGGATATCTTGAGGAGTGCCTTAGAAGCGTTAGAAGTTTTGATATCCAACGAAGAACTATTCGTGATATGTTAGCCCTTAGGCTCATTCTTATCCGTATAATTATTCTATCATTTCCATCATGCGTTCTGATATGTTTCAATACTCCGATACGCGCCTAGTGATCGTTAGTACGAATAGGTTATCCACCTTTTCTTAGGAAACTCTTGATACGTTTGATGAGTCGATTTATGATCCTTCGACTTTGGCAAATTCCCTTGTTCATTCAGAATTCGGTAGGAGTTGATGAGGCTTATCGGTTAGTCCTATCTCCGTGCTTGCCCCGTAGGTATATGTGTTTAGTGCATCTCCTTGTAGGATTCCATCTATCATCTATCATTTGTCATCTGTCATCTGCTACGTATTTGTTTCACATTCGTTGGATCAGATTGATTATGATTTGTGTTCTATTGGAGAGCCTGGGGCTATCCAACTTTGTCGGGATCGAGTCATGAGAAAACATTCTATTTGTGAAGATTCCTTTGGAAGAACCTCCCCGAGCGTGAGGTTAATTGTGACATTCTTTTGTGATTTGCTACGACTCCGTCTAACTTTGCGACTTCAATTTTCGAGGACGAAAATTTTCTTTTTAGAGGGGAAGAGTTGTAAAACCCTCAAATTCGAAAACCTAAATTCCGTATAATTTTAAAATTTTACCTAAACTTTGAAATATTATTATTAGAACCCTAAACTATAGTTTCTAATGTGAATTAATAATGAATTATATAAACCTAAATATAAATTAAATTAAATAAAAGGGTACAAGATTTAAATGTTCCTATAATTAAGTTGGTCTTGATTGAAATGATAATATGTAACATCCGAATTCTAAGCTTAATTTTCAGCCCATCCTTAAAATTCATAACCAATTATAATGATTTCCAATTAACACAATTAAGAGAGAACTTTAAAACTTACCTTAATTGTCATACGCTCCCTCCTTCAATCATGGTTAAAAGAAAAGATCTCTTTGACTGTCTCATTCCTAACATACGTACACTCAAGAAACAAAATACCTACACGCTTTTCTCTCTCAGAAATTCATCACCAAATCGATTGTTGCTGCTATTATTTAGATCGAACCAAGAGGAAGTTGCTATGGGTTTGAATCGACTAGGGTTCTTGTTTCTTTTATTTCGTCTCATCAAGCTGTTCAAGGTACCATCATCCTCTTGTTTTCTTTAATCCATTCGACTCACAAACACAAGTATATAATCTGAAAGTAAACGACATCTAAACCTAATCATATACATGTTTATCTACTCGTATTTATGTTTGTTTTGTTTGCTGTTGGGCCGTCTATAAACATACGAATATAACCACATGAGATCATGTTAATAACTTGACTCAACTTGTATGCATGCGACTCATGGTTTTCTTTTTTGATCAACCTAATATATGAAATACTAAAATCTGATATGTGAACCCTAAATAGACCAATTAATGAACAATAATTACATTCTATAAAACCGGGAAACCCTAGGCATTAATTAAGGGCGATTAGGGCTTAAAGGGTTAAGGGATGTGTTGTTTCTGTCTCAAAGTATGCTGACCAGATTTTTGAGTCGTGTTGCAAGGGTCATAAGTTAATGATACAAACGTGTATTTGCAAGATTTTTTATACTAAAACTGATTTCAGGGTGTGTGCTATCTGGATATCAAATTTCATAATGTTTGGAGATCGGGAAGGATACTTTTTGAATTTTACAAATTAAGTATGCAAATCTGTCAAAATAGGTCTGAAAATCAGTTGGAATGGGGGATTTTTCATTGGCAGACCATAAGGTCTTAAGGGCTATAAATTGGCATGATGAATATTTGACATGTTAATTTATTTCTGGAATTTTTTCGATTTTTGTGAATTTTATAAACTGGTCTATCAAACTCATATGTTAAAGGTATAACAGCAGGTCATTTTCTGGGTAGGTCTGGGAATATGATTTTTAACCTAATATCAATAACGAAAACCCTAATCACATTAATAAATGATGTTAAGTAATTAAGAATCTGTTATGACATTAATGAGCTAATAAGCATAAAATGATCCCAAATTCTTGTAGATTCATTGAAGAAGAAGTGAACCATCTTTCTTGGGTTCTTTCCTTTTGATCTCATCCCATTTGCTAAGGTACGGATATTCTATCCTTTCTCAGTAAGGGTTCTGATTCTATGTACTATTGTTATTGTTTGTTTCGTTTCGTACGGATATTCTACCCTTTCTCAGTAAGGGTTCTGATTCTATGTACTATTGTTATTGTTTGTTTAGTTTCGTACTGATATTCTTGATAACCCCTTCTCTCTGCCATTGCTATCGGTTGTTTTGTTTGTTTGATTATTCGTACGGATATTCTGACCTTATTCTTAAGGTTTCCTTTGATATTGACAACCTAGAGATTTATGAACCTTTGATATGAACCTTCACTTTGAAATTTGGACATGAATTTTCATTATGAACCTTTGTTATTGAACCTTAGATTTGAACCTATGAATCCTTGGTGTAACTATGATGGCTCTTATTATGTATTTTGTATCTGTATCACTAGTCATGGGGGTTCCATGTCCGTATCATTGATGCACGAATGGTATGACTCCAGGGTGGTCGAGTGATGTTCCATCCCGTCCCTTTTTATTATATATTTTGGCCACTATGATTATGATTTCTGCAGGGGCGTATGGATGCATCCTAGATTTGATTTGTATCTATATATGTATCTGATATGTTTGGTAACTGGTGTTGTGTGCAATACACGCCTTTCACATTTTTGGGAGCTCATCACTCGACTGGTTTTGAAGATTAAAGATTATGTATGATATGAGCCAAGGTTATATTGATTCTGTTTATCCAAGCGACTGCATACATTCCTGTTACTTAGCCTATACACATGCTCCACTTGCTACAAATTATGCCTAATTATGCTCTTCCATTATCACTCCAATTGAACTCCACTTTTATATTTCTGTTCTGTATTGCTATATCTGTTCACTGGCTTTTTAGCTCAGCCGCATTTCTTTTCTCTGCGACAGGTTATTCAAGCAAAGCTCGGGCTATCTTTGGGATGAGAGTAGGATCTAGAGTGGACTTACCTAGAGATTTCACCTTCGTTTAGATTCTGTTTATATTCTCTTTCATTTGGTTATCTTGGAACTTATGTAACGATCAAGTCGTGTTGACTTGTTTTCCCTTGATATTATTTAAGACTCCCGCTTGCGTTTATTTATGTATGTTCTGATATGCCATCATAATGTGATACTTCTACCCTTGTCGGGTTGGGGTGTTACTGTAACACCCCCAATTCACTCGGGGATATTACACGCCGTAGACCCTCCCCTCGAGGATCTACCAGGCTGATAACTAAAATCAAACATCTAAACATCGCCTTTAAGGCTAAAATGACTCAGTAGACCGATTTGGTCTTTCAATAATAACATACAACTCAATTCCAAATACTTACCCACACAGGGGTCAAAATACAATAAACTCCCGTACAACGGGGAAAAGATACTGCAGCGGAAAAGAAAATACAACTAGACCAATACGACATCAACGGATCCTCGTGTGATTAGTATCGTTCATCTTTCATCATCCTTCGTGCCGACCCTGTGCTATGCTCCAAAAGCTGAATGCAAAAATAGACATCCACCCCCCGAATACTCGGGGGTTACCAAAACTCCACTGTTTTGCTAGTGCAAATACAAAGTGCAAATACGAGCCATATAATTCAAGTTCCACGAATAACAATAACCAGGAATCCTTAAAGATTAAAATACCACGAAACGAATACTTCCCGAGGCAAGAATTTGAGTAAAACTTTCCAAATCCGAAAGATCACAAATAACGAGAATGGTTTGCAAAATGGTTTAAAATACCCTCGGGAGTTTTAATAGAAAACAAATTAGGATTATCAAATCCTTCTCTTTCCAAAATCAACAAGGTCACAGCCCAAAGGTTTTATTTTCGCAAATAGAAAACCGACAACAATTCACAGGGCCAGAGCCCAACATCACGTGTCCTCAACGGACATAAAATCAACGAAACGTAATCACGCACGCGCATCGCCTAGGACCGGGACACTACCACAGACATCCCACCCGAGGCCTCGAAGGACCCTCCCGAGCTGGCTAGCGAAACAAATCACACACATCTCACGGTTGGATCAATCGCTTGTTGCATCCTGGCCACATGATCGCATGCCATGTGCCACCGTAGATTATCTCAGGCTCTCATGGTTGGATCAATCACTTGTTGCATCCTGACCACATGATCACGTGCCATGTGTCACCGTAGACCTTCAACCATATCCACACATTCACACAAATAACATATCACATCAAGGATATTCAAACAATTCGCCCAGAGGCATCAAACACTTAGCAAAACACCACGTCAATCCACAACGCGCCAAAATGAAATAATATACGTCCACACACAATACCAAGTGCAACATTAACACCAAGCATATACATAGAATTCACATAGTTATTCACAAACCACGCCATTCACAAAACACACATGTTTTGAAAGCAAGCCTTTAACAAGGCTAAACCGAATCTTTTGAAAGTTCAATTCAAACGACCACACAAACACATTTAGACGATCACCAATTATCATATCCACAAAACAAGAATCATATGGACAAGGTACTTGCCTCAAAATCGGCACGCAAGTATCCCGACGAACACGGCTCAACCGGAAAGCTTCGAAACGCCTGATGTTTTCGAAAAGGAAAACGACAACGAACGGAATGGTTCAACTTGGTTTCTTCGCAAGAAACTCGACCCTAACAACATATAATCCATAAATCAACAATCATACGAGGAAGGATAATCATAAAACGCCCGAAAACCCCTCTATGACATTCTACCGGACACCTTCAAGGCGTCGATCAAGAACTCGACCAAAACAACGAATCGATACGATCCAACCATGGAATAACAAGGGAAAAGATATAAAACATCTAAATAATCATCAATCCATCATAATCCTAAGTTAAATCGGATTAATCGGACGAAAACAACCAAAATACCCAAATTCCCCAAAACTAGATTTCTAGGAAATCTGACCTAATTCGGTAGATCGGAGGATGTTATAGGATGGATGATTGATGATATGAACCTCAAAACTTCATGGATTTATTGACCAACTGTAACACCCCCAGATCCAACCGGGAATATTACACGCCACAGGACACACAAGGGTCCCGCCAGGCTGACGACACACAAGATTTAACCACAATCCAATACATAACAACCATGACATAATAGTCCAACAAAGGTTACAAAACACAAGTTAGGCCTCGGCCGCGGCCAAAAGAGTATATTTCAAATCATCACTGAACGCAAACATTACACGACAAAGTACAACTCAAAACCACCCATAATACAAGATATAAACTCGACTCAACATCACAATACAACGATCGATGCGAGCTCTGTTACATCCTGTGTGCTTGTGAACTCGGTGTGCGCCACATGGGGGCTCCTGTCCCTCGAGAATACCCGAAATGTACAAAACATTCCACCCCAACAATGGGGTTAGCCACAACCGCTAGTGCAAGTACAAGATTACAATTATTTTAATCCACAGTGCATTTCCAAATCATTTCAAAATCCCAAAACAGCTTCAATTTACGATATTCGGAATATCAATATCAATCACCAAGAAAACACTCCGACAACCCTCGCGACCCGGTCCGGCCCTCAAGCCACCAAGTCCCCGTGTGCCCTGGCCGAGCAATCCCTGTGTGAGGATGTCCACTCGAGTATCTCTCGTGACCCGGTCCACCGCTAAGCCACTGTGTCCCCGTGTGACCCCGAGTCAATCCCCGAGTGAGAGTACCCGAGAATAACCTTTCAACTCTCATCATTCTCTAAACCATCACGTAAATGCATGCCATAAACTAATGCAATAAAGTACTTGCCCGAACTTTCTTACTCTCAAAGGAACAGATTTACGACGAACAAGGTTACGGTCCGAACTATCTTCCGAATCCCGCTCCTAACAAACATTGAGGCGTTAATCGTTACAATTTGTTGGAGACACGAAAATCCATCCTAAGTTCTACCCTTAGGACCATTTAATCGAGTACTACGAGGGCGTAATGGGTTTTGCTCGATTTACAAAAGAGGATTTGGAATCAATCCACAAAACCTTGAGGAAATCATGAAATCATACCTATACAACCATTTTCAACTACAATCCATCATGATTTGGAGTTAAAACGGCTGGAGAAACGAGATCCCCAAAATCCCCAAATTTCCCCAAAGTTAGGGTTCTACGGAAGGATTACCTCGATTCCTTGGTGAAGACGACGTAAGATTGATAGATCTTTACTTGAAGTTGGAAAGATTTGAGTTTCAACCGTGCTCCGCCGAAAGCCTCGCCTACACTGCCCTGGAGTCGTCTAGAAGCTCGAAGAAGAGGAGAGAAAATGAAAAATGACAAGTGTTGACCACAACACATGTATTTATATAAGTGCGCCTTAGCGCGCGCTATCGGCCTAGGTCTACAGCCCAGACCCTTCTGCCCAGCCGAGCTGGTGTGCACCACATCCGATAGCGTGCGCTACTCAATCGAGTTAGCGTGCGCTGTATCGCCGAGTTAGCGCGCGCAGCTTCCGCCTTAGCGTGCGCTATCTGGTGTCCAGTCTAAGTCCGTAACCTTCGCCTGCTCGTAAACTCCTTCGCCCACACCGTAGCGCGTGCATGACCGAATAACTGCGCTACGACCGACGAGTTAGCGCACGCAACCCACCGCCTTAGCGCACGTTACTGTTGGTCCGCTAAAGTCCAGACCTCACCGCCTCTTATCGTCGGGTCACTTAGCGCGCTAACACCCAACCGTGGCGTGCGCTACTGCTCCCGAGCGTACGCTACTATGATGCCTTAGCGTGCGCTAGCTCAATTTTAGTCCTACCCGGTGTTCTCTGGACTGCCCCATGCTGCCGGTTAGCGTGCGTAACCTCTTGTAGTAGCGCGCGTTAGCCTACAACTTCCGTTGCGTACGCTACCCATATAAAGTAGCGTACGCTAATCCTGGGTTGCAGAAGCGATGCAAGCGGTTCGACACCACGATGACGGATATTAACGGGATACTAACAAGAAACACAACATACAGGCTCAATTTCGAATCAAACACATGATACCAATGTTCGAAAAAATTTACGAACCAAACTACAAAGTTCCTGAATTCCTAATTATAAGCGATAAAAGGTACGATTATTACATTCTCTCCCCCTAAGAATAAGTTTCGTCCCGAAACTTACGAAGTGAATAATTCGGGGTATCTAGACTTCATATGTTCTTCTGTCTCCCACGTGGCTTCTTCCGATCCATGTCTCGACCATTGTACTTTGACCAAGGGAATAACTTTACGTTTAAGTTGTTTTACCCGACGCTCCAAAATCTGGATTGGTTTTTCCTCAAAGGTGACATCGGAATTTAATTCAATCTCCCCAAAATCAATGATATGCTTAGGGTCCGGTACGTATTTCCTCAATTGCGAAACATGAAATACATTATGCACATGACCCAGTGAAGGCGGAAGGCCCACACGGTAAGCAAATTCGCCAATCCGTTCTATAATCTCGAATGGCCCAACATATCTCGGACTGAGTTTACCTTTCTTCCCAAAGCGATAAATTCCCCGGGTTGGCGATACTTTTATCAACACATGATCGCCGACTTCAAACTCTAGCGGTCGACGTCGATTATCGGCATAGGACTTCTGTCGGCTTTGGGCGGCCAAAAGCCTCTCGCGAATTAAAGAGATCTTTTCCCGGGTCTCCACTAACATATCCGGCTCCGTCCCAATCAGTTCAGAGGAATCATCCCAACACAATGGTGACTTACATTTCCGTCCATATAAAGCCTCAAACGGTGCCATCTTAATCGACGCATGCCAACTATTATTGTAGGCAAATTCGATTAGTGGCAAATGCGATTCCCAGTCATGCTTCCAATTTAGGGCACATGCTCGCAGCATGTCCTCAAGAGTCTGAATTGTCCGTTGCATCGCCCATCGGGCCCGAGGATGGTACGATGTACCGAGCCTCGCCTGGCCCCTAAAGCTCGATGAACGGATTGCCAAAAGTGCGACACAAATCTACCGTCTCGATCGGAAATAATGCTCTTAGGAGTCCCGTGTAACCTTACAATTTCCGCGATGAATACACGAGCTAGTTTTTCGGTCCCCCAATTATCCTTAATTCCCAGAAAGTGAGCTGACTTGGTTAGTCGATCGACAATAACCCAAATCATGTTCATCCCTGTTCGCGTGCTCGGCATGTTGGTGACAAAATCCATCGTTATATCCTCCCATTTCCATTCTGGGATTGGTAGCGATTTAAGCAACCCCGCTGGCCGTTGATGTTCAACCTTGACTTGTTGACACGTCAAGCATTTCGAAACGAACTCTTCAACATCATTCTTCATATTGCTCCACCAATAGTTATTCTTCAAATCCTTATACATTTTGCTCGTACCGGGGTGAAGAGAATACGGTGTAGTGTGCGCTTCCCTCAATGTGGTCTGCTTAAGTTCGACGTCTGCAGGATACAAAGTCTACCTCTAAACTTTAAAACATCATCATCCTGAATCATAAATCCTGGAGCTTTTCCTCTCATCACATCCTTCCTTAGCTGGACTAGTAACGGATCCTCAAATTGCTTCGACTTGACTTCGTTGATCAAGGACGACGTGATCTCCAAAGTACATAATTGGCCTTGAACTTTCTGGAGCCAAATCTCTATATCTTGCCTAATTATGTCTCGACGGATCTCGTGTTGAGATGTAAGCATACTCAGCATTTGGAGGGCTACGGGTTTCCGACTTAATGCGTCCGCTACCACATTAGCTTTTCCTGGATGATATAATATTTCCAGGTCGTAATCCTTAATCAGCTCCAACCATCGACGTTGTCTCATATTTAGCTCCTTTTGGCTAAATATATATTTTAGACTTTTGTGATCCGTGTAGATTTTACACGGGGAACCATAAAGATAATGCCTCCAAATTTTTAACGCGAATACAACCGCCGATAACTCTAAATCATGGGTAGGGTAATTCATTTCATATGGTTTCAATTGTCGACGCATATGAAATCACTCTACCTCTTTGCATCAAAACACAACCCAATCCAAGTCTGAAGCATCACCGTACACCTCGTAATCGTCGGTGCCCCGAGGTAACGATAACACGGCGCCGGGTTAATCGTCGTTTAAGCTCATCAAAATCGCTTTTGCCTCTCGTCTGTCCCACTCAATTTCGAGATTTCGAGCAATCGAGTAAGTGGTCGAGCGATTTTTGAAAATCCTTCGACGAACTCGTGATAGTATCCGCAAGCCCTAGAAAGCTCTGGTCTCCTTCACATTCCTAGGGGGTTCCCACTCAACAATGGCCGCTATCTTTTGGGGATCCACTCGAACTCCATCGATCGAAATTACGTGACCAAGAAATGTCACCTCTTTAAGCCAGAACTCGCACTTTGAGAATTTAGCGTAAAGTTTCTCCATTCTCAAAGTGTTCAACACCATTCGGAGATGTTTAGCATGATCTTCCTCATTCCGGGAGTAGACAAGAATATCATCAATGAAAACGACCACAAATTTATCAAGATAGTCAATGAAAACTTTGTTCATCAACTGCATAAACACGGCAGGAGCGTTGGTCGTGCCAAATGGCATAACCACAAATTCGTAATGGCCGCATCGAGTACGGAAGGCGCCTTCTAATGTCAAAATCCCGAATCCTCAGCTGGTAATATCCCGATCGCAAATCAATTTTAGAGAATACTGTGGCACCCTGAAGTTGGTCGAACAAATCGTCTATCCGAGGTAAAGGATATTTGTTCTTAATAGTTAACTTAATCAATTCCCGATAATCAATGCATAGACGGAACGATCCGTCCTTCTTCTTAACGAAAAGGACCGGCGCACCCCAAGGTGATGCACTAGGTCGGATGTACCCTTTATTCAGAAGCTCGTCCAATTGTTTCTTCAGTTCTAACATCTCGGAGGGGGCCATACGATAAGGCGCTCGGGAAACAGGTGCTGCGCTTGGCACAAGGTCAATAGGAAACTCTACTTCTCTAGATGGAGGTAATCCCGGTAGGTCATCCGGAAATACATCTGGGTATTCATTCACGACTGGAATGGATAATAAATCGGCTTCACCGTCATTTGTGCTCATGGCGTAACACAAATAACCAATACAGTCTTGTTTTAACAATTTTATCGCCTTAACGGCGGAGATCACTCCACCTGAACTACCCGGTCTACGACCCAAGAAAGTGTGCTCGACACCATCTTCCGCTATTATAGAAATAGTTCGCGTCTTGTAGTTCATGATAGCACCATGGCGATTTAACCAATCATCTCCCAGAATTACATCCTCTCCTTTCAGATCTACCACTATGAGGTCTGAAGGCCAATCTCGACTCCCGATATACACGAGACAATTTTTAATCTCTTGATTCCCAATCAAACGCTCTCCACTAGGAGTGCTTACTACGAATGGTTCACACTCAATCAAACACCCAAGACCCAAACGTTTCACACAATCAAGAGCAATGAACGAATGGGTAGCTCCCGAATCAAATAATACCGATACAGGTTGAGAAAGTATTTGCGTGATACCTGCAGCTACCGGAGCCTCTGATTCGTCTGCACGCCTCATCTGGTACACTCTTGGCTGCACCGAACCCACACTCGATGCAGCTTGTCGATCCCACCGACCTCGACCTCTTCCACGTCCCAGAGTTTGTTGCGGCTGATTAGATGTAGTCCCCGGGTTCACACTCGGAGTTGGTGCCGAACTCTGCTGTTTAACAATTTTGGTGGCAGCCTCGCAATGAGCCGCCCGATGACCAGCTTGACCGCATGTGAAACAAATAACGGGAGGAAGTGGACATTCCCGACACTGATGGCCTGTTTGATTACAATTGAAACATTGTCCTCTACCAAAGGCAGAAGACTGGCCCAGTCGTAAACTCGGAGCACTACTGGCTTGCTGAGCAGATTTCCCGATAGCAGAGTGAGAAGCTTGAGATTTGTGAAACCCACCACTTTTACTTCCAGAAAAACCACCGGTCGTCTTTGGCTTCTTCATCTCGGTACCCGACCTTGACGCGGAAATGACCATCTCGATAGCCAAAGCACGATCCTGATATTCCTTCAACGTAACGCATCTGAAACCCGCCATAGCCTCACGAATCCTGGGCTTCATTCTCAAATCAAAGTAACGGATTTTATCCGCTTCGGTCCTTACTTGCTCACGAACATGGTTGAGTTGCTGATTATACGTAACAATGGCCTCGGTGACAGGTACATCCTGAGGTGTTGCCGTAAAGAAATCTGCAATTCGTTTTTCTCTAATAGGCCAAGGGCAATACTCTTCCTCTATCGCAACTTTAAACTCGGCCCAAGTGGCCACACGATCCGTAGGTTTCGCAGCTTCCCACCAATCCGCAGCCTCCTTGTCAAGGAAGTACTGTACAATAGGGACCCGTCTTTCTTCGGGGCACGCATAGCGGCGTCAAAAATTGCCAAATCGAAACAACCATCCTTCCCATCCCAATGTATCGGGCCTTTTGATAAACGAGGAGGTTGCATCTTCATCACCCCCTGAAGCCATTTACTCTCATCTGTGGGTTGATCATGATGTCCGGATTCATTCAACTTGACTAATTGTGCCGCTACCTGCTGGAGTATAGCAGCTATGCCGGCATTCACATTAGTGTCAGCCGACGGTTCTTGACTTACAGTAGGATCTGGCTGACCGCTCGGGTTCAAAGAAGCGGTGTTCGGCTCCGTATGGGATGCCGAATCAGATGCATCATTAGAATGTGTGCCAGATTCGTTAGCGGTACCACGACCACGGCCTCTGCCGCGTCCACGTCCGCCACGTCCACCACGGCCTCTTAGCATACTGAGATATAGAAGGATTAAAATTATCAGAACAGTTCATAATTCAAGGAACTTAAATCTACCTTACTATGAAAGCGACAAGGCACAAAGAGAGTTAAGGAGTCTTACCACCATGGGTCACACGGCTCGACAGCATCACACGGTGTTGAGCTCGATCAGTTTATACGACTCTTATGACTTGACAATCGAATGTCCAAAGGCCTAGGTATTTCCGAAACCTAGGCTCCGATTGTTAGGAATATGCCCTCGAATGCCACTCAGGGGATGAGAGAGTAAGGGCATTATACTTGTAATTATGGAATAATTAATAAAAAGGCAATACGATTCATTCACTGTTTATTGTATTTCAATTGCATTCTTGACTTGGTAAACATTGAAGTGAAGTCCATGTAAATAAATCGAACATTCCATTCTCGTTATGGGATAAGAGAAAATGTACTGGAAGTGTTTAAAGTTTATTTACGTAAATTGTTCGCAAGTCAATAAACTTAAAATGGGCATTAAGTTTTAATATGACTTGTATAACTGATGCTAGGACGTGTGCACGTCTTGATAGCATAGTTATAAGTATATTGGTGGGGCCGTATACTCGAACACGACTCATACTCGATTGATCACACGGTATTCACTCTAGGAGAGTCGATGACGAATCGAAAGGTTGTGATAGTATACGTGGACCTTTGACTTGAGGGTTCGGTAGAAGATGTGCTGTGACGTTTAGTTTGTCATTAGAGTAGTTAGACTCATTTGCTTAATTCTTTAGTCGACCTCGAAGTGCGGACTATACGGGCGGTAGCGATCTTTCTGTACGCCAAGAAAGGATTCTATCTCCTGTTAGTGAGCGGGCGAATGTCTATACGGTTAATGGCAAATAAGATCATAAGTCTTTGGCAAAGCATTACGATATAGTCGTATTAGATACACTATTAATCGGTCGGTCTTGATTTGCATTAACACATGTATAGAGTTTAGTAAACAAGAGGGTTTGACTTTACCGTGACCGAAGACTTGTGGGACATCGATGAAGGGTCTATATGTATATAGTATTCACGACATAATGGTTACGGAATGATCCCTTCATTCGTTCTCGGTCGGGGTTTACAGTGCGGCCGCCCGCTAAGTGGCTAAGTCCGCCCGCACTCATTGGTTCCTCCCAATGCCGGTGAGACGGACCTACTGAGTCGCGCATCGGGAGCGTTGACGGATAAATGTGAATTTATTATCTCTCTATTAATATTAGATATTGGATATCTAATTATGATTTATCGGATAAATCAAATATCGGTCTTATGAATTTAAATTAAGTTCTTAGGGTAATTAATTTAATTCATAAATTATATTTCTTAGAGAAATATATATTTGTATTTGATATAATTAATTAATTAGATTAATTAATTAATATAAATACATTGATGATTAAAAGTAGTGTAATTAACTGAGTCGTTTGACGAACGTCCAGTGGCACACGAGCCGAGTGGCTCGTTTTCTAGGAAACTTCCTTGTGGCCACCCACTCCTCATGGCATGGCATGATCTTGCATGTGTGTGGGAACTCACTTAGAGTTGAGATTCCCACATAATTGTGAATGATAGTTGTAAAGGAATAATTATTCCTTTATAATATATATATATCATTTCATTATATATGATGAGATTAGATAACAACAAACTCACTCATATACTCATTCATGTAAGCTGCTGGCCGTGAGCTTTGAGTGAGGGAGGAGAAAATTTTTTTCTTTTCTATAATTTTCATCTTAGAGGTGTTATAAAAGTTAAGAAAAAATTGAGAGAAAAAATTCCTACGAGTTCCCTAGTCGTGTTCTTGGAGAACGGAGTCTCGTTGAAATTTTTCCGGGCAACTTCCGACGCGTGTGAAGTAGAGGCTTCGAACTTTCGGTGCTTGGAACGAAGGGATTTCGTGTTCGGGACGGGATCGTGATCATCGGCTACACTTTACGAAGATTTATTTCAAAGGCTTCAAGGGTATGAATCTTTATCTTCGTATTTATTTTTCGTATATACGTTACTTGATCGATCCTGTTTGGGATTCGTTTTTATTTCCGCTGCGTATTTCGTTTTATTTTCGGAATCCCAACAGTGGTATCGGAGCGAGGTCAATGATATCGTATATACGATTATTTGTGCATTTTGAATGATTTTGGATGATGATTATGATTTAGAATCATATTCGGAATAATTTTAGATTTTAAATTGTTCGTTGTAGCATCACGTTTTTGGAAACGGGCCGAAAAACGAAGAAACGGGGCTGCTGGCAGTGGTGCCGGCAGCACTGCCTGGGCTGCCTGCCCAGGATGCCGAGCGTGCTCGGCCATGACTCGGCCAGGAGCTGAGAGTGCTCGGCCAGGGGGCCGAGCATGATCGGCCAGTCTGCCGAGCAGTGGCTCGGCCAGGCAGCCCTCGGGTTTTTGGCCCGATTTTGAATCGGGCCGCGGGCTGGGCCTAAATCGGATTGTCCGGGACTCCGTTTTAAGTTTATATTTCGTTTTAATTATTTCCCAAAATTTAAATTGGATTTTATTTTGACTAAATTAATATTTGGAATATTTTGAGTTAAGGAAATAAATTAAACGAGAATATTATTTTTGGCGGATTACTTGAACGAATTAAAATGATGATTATTAGTATTAATTTGATTAATATCATTAAAATTGAATAGATTAATTTTATATTGATTGGATTAATATATTAATTGATTATTTAATTTTAATGCCACTTTATATTAATTGGATTAATATAGTAGAAATTGAATAGATTAATTTATATTAAAATTAATTGTTTAATTTCGTTGCCATTACATGTTGTATGGAATCCTTATGTGATGGTGATATAATTCGTGGACTTAGTTTTTGATTTGTTCGATTCGATTGGGTTGTAAAGGCCGTTTTGAGCCTATTTATTTTTACTAGAAAATTTGTATAGGATGCATTTTTTCAATGATGTAAGTATTATTTTGGGTATGACGAAGACCGAAGACAACCGACCGAGAAGACGAAGAATCGAAGACTGTATTTTTTTTATTTATTGGGTCATTCGCTTGGCCCAGTACTTAGGAATTAGGTCCATGAGCTATATGTTGGTAGTAACTAGGTTACTATTTTCTGTTTTTCATTTTGAATGATTGACAAACATACAAACGCGCATATAATTGAATTAATGTGCAAAGTGTAACATTAATCGCGAAATTCTCCCGACTACAAACAGACTAAGTTTGAAAAAGGTTACGAGTTTTCCTACCCTCCATCAAACTCGTAGAAAATTGATACCCGAGGTGTGCTATGCTTCCGAGTTATCGGGGTAGTACATTTGGTAGAGGTTGAAAAATTCTTGAGTGCATTAGATGCCTTCGTTGGTGATAAATTTCGCCCTAGAAACCCGAGCAGTTGCCGGTGAGATTCAATAGTCAACCGATAGACGTTGATGGTCAACAACTTAGATAGTCCGGATTGCCAAGAAACCCGATAGGTTGAGGGCATGAAGACTAGGGGTAAAAGAAGATCAAATCATCCGTCAGACGGGTTGGTGTTAGACACCACTTTACGTAAAATTAATTGGCAAGAAACCCGATAGGTTGCGTCTGTTAAAATTTGTAAAGAACTTGATCACCACTAAGAAGTCGATCTAACCATGATTTCGGATTATAACATGGGAGTGTATAATTCCGATAAAATTAGTGGGAGCCGAGACAAGAATTATACAAGCCCTTAAGTTCTATACTCGGTCATAATTAAACAAGTCACTAATTTAATCTTGTCTAAATCTTTGCGTAAAAACGAAATTGAATCTCTCTAAAATGGCTAAAACCCACTTGCAATACTACTTGAAAAGAATCTCCTAATCGGCCCTAACTTTGTTGGTAGTTGCGGAATCGATGATTGTACTCGGTATGGAGTTCGGGATACGTCTTGGAGGCGGACATTCCACCGACTCCAATCCGACTAGGGGTAATCAGAAGACATTGACGTCCATGAAAAATGGGTCAAGGATGATGTGCTAGTTCGTGGTTTTATGATGGGCTCAATGACTAATGAGCCGCAGAGAGCGCACGAGAAAATGACTTCGCTAGGCGATTCTCGCACACTTGACCGAACTTTATGGAGAGCAAAGTAGACTGCTAGATATGAGATATCAAAGCGGTTGTTCGGTGCTAGGATGAAAGAAGGGGAGAAAGTGGGAGACCACGTCCTTAAGATGATCTCTATGATTGAGAGGCTCGAGGTGCTCAACTTTAATATGGATTTATCCCTTCAAATTGATCTCATCCTTCAATCTCTACGACTCTTTCACGCAGCTTTGTAATGAATTTCAACCGTAATGAAATTACATGCACATTAGCCGGGCTAATGAATAAACCGTGACGGCACGTCTAACATGAAGACTAAACCGAGAGAGTTGCTCTTGTGATTTCTTACGGGCCTAAGAGGTCCAAGAACAAGAAGAAAAAGACCTACGAGCAAGACAAACCCAAGAAAGGGGTGCAAAAAGAAAGGGCAAGGCCCGAAAGGTTCAAAAGGTAGGCGGTCCAAAACCTACGGACAAATGCCTTGAATGCGGTGAGCTGGGCCACTGGCGAAGGACTTGTCCCAAGATTAATGGCGCATCAGTACGGAACTTTTTGTTTTTGAAACTAATTGTTCCGCTACTGTATATTCTGCTTCATGGATTCTGGATTCAGGTGCCACTTCTCACATTTGTACTATGAATCAGGATCTGAACGGCAAGTAGAAAACTTGAAGTCGGGAAATAATGATCACCGTTGGAAGCGGACAAAGTGTCGAGGCAACCGATATTGGATCAATCCTTCCGGGTTTAGAATCTGGTTTTATTTTGACATTAGATGAAGTACTTGTTTTGCCCAAGGCATAAAAACATTGTATCCATTCCAGTCTTGACCGGAAAGGATTTTGTTTCTTCATTGGCAATGGCGCTTGTAAAATTTATTTTCGAAATAAATTGGTTGGAACAACTACATTGTTGAATGGTTTATATCATCCGAACATGCAAAATAAAACAAGAAGTGAACACTATAACTAGGAAACGTGGTAGGCAAGATACTAATCAAGCTCTTAAATGGCACCTTAGACTTGGTCATGTTGGTCGACCAAGGTTCGAGAAAATGGAGAAAGATGGACTTTTAAGTCCATTGGGTGTAGAACCCTATCCAACTTGTGAATCTTGCCTTAGAGGCAAATGACTAAGTTCCCCTTCAGGGGACTTTTGAAAGGGTGCCGATAAACTTGGATTGGTGCATACCGATGTTTGTGGTGCTTTAGAAGTAGCCCGAGACGGATATCAATATTTCATAATGTTCACAGATGATCATACTAGGTATGGGATTGTGTACTTAATGAAACATAAATCAAGCCTTTGCTAAATTCAAAGAATTTAAGGCCCTAGTTGAAAAACAAACTGGATGTCATATCAAAGCACTTCGGCCGACCGAGGTGGCGAATATATGAGCACCGAGTTTGATGAGTTCCTTAAGGAACATGGAATAGTTTCACAATTCACACCTCCAGAACCCCACGCTTAAATGGTGTTTCGTAAAGGAGAAATCGGACTTTGTTGGACATGGTTCGCTCCATGTTAAATTACACCGATTTACCTATTTACCCGTGGGGTATGCCTTACTAACCACCGCCTATATCCTAAATAGATGTCCTTCCAAATCTGCTCCTATCACTCCGCATGAGATGTGGAAGGGTAAGAAACCAAGCCTTAATCACATAAGGATCTGGGGATGTCCAGCTATGTCAAAAAGGCTAAGGTGGACAACCGAAGCGAGGTCCATAAAAGGACGTTTCATAGATACCCAGAGGACTCGATGGGTTATCTATTCTACATGCCAAGACCATAGGGTCGTTGTGGCATTACAAGCGCACTTCCTTGAGGATGAATTCATTCAGAAGGTGGCTCGGTAGAAATATCTCTTTGAAGAGCATAATGAAACTCCTAAGGAGACATCGATCGTGGATCAAGAACCGAACCTATTGTAACACAACCTCCACTTCAAGGTCCGATAGGGTATCTCACTTACTCGAGAGGTATGGCTATACACATGTCGAGGAACCGGGTCTCCACGACACACCCGATAGCAAGTGAAAACGACCGTCACCTATGACCAAGCGATAGTGGATGTAGACTCGATAAATGGCAAGAAGCAATGGAAGCCGAGATAGACTCGATGCATACCAATCGTATGGACTCTAGTAGATCTTCCAACCGGCATGAGGACTATTAGAAATAAATGGATCTATAAGAGAAAGCGATGGGGATGGCAAGGTTGATGCCTATAAGGCCGCTTGTGGCAAAGGGTTATACCAAAGGGAAGGAATCGATTATCATGATACCTTCTCGCCCGTAGCTATGATAAAGTCGATTCGCATGATGCTTGCCATTGTCGCTTATTATGATTATGAAATATGGCAAATGGATGTCAAAACGGCTTTTCTAAATGGATACCTCGAGGAGGAAATCTATATGGAGTACCTAAAGGTTTTGTGTCCAAAGCTAATATTCATAAAGTGTGTAAGCCGCAACGAGCCATTTATGGTCCAAGCAAGCTTCTGAGTTGGAACCTTCGATTTGACGGCGCTTAAGGACTTTGACTTCGAACGAAATGAGGAGGAACCGTGTGTTTACAAAAAGATCAGTGGGAGCAACATTGCGTTTTTAGTACTATATGTAGATGATATTCTACTTATAGGAAATAACATAGCAATGCTCAGCACTGTGAAAGCTTGGCTTTCTAAAACGTTCTCCATGAAAGACTTGGGAGAAGCTTCCTATATTCTAGGAATCCGTCTTTACAGAGATAGATCGCGAAGAATGATAGGACTTTCCCAAGCCCTTTATATCGATAAAATCCTGAGAAGATTCAAGATGGATGAATCTAAAAGAGGGTTCCTTCCCATGCGACATGAAATTCATCTCACCACGAAAATGTGTCCTCAAAGTGAGGAAGACAAGAGAGAGATGAGTAAGGTACCCTATGCCTCGGCAGTGGGTAGCCTCATGTACGCTATGTTGTGTACGAGACCAGACTTAGCCTACGCTGTGAGTATGGTAAGTCGATTTCAAGCAAACCCGGGAAGGGAACATTGATCGCCGTAAAGAACATTCTTAAGTACTTAAGAAGAACTAGAGATTTAGTTCTTACTTATGGTGGTGGAGAACCGAAGGTGATTGGATTCACCGATTCCGATTTTCAAGGAGACAATGACGACTCTAAGTCGACATCCGGGTATTTATTTACTCTCAATGAAGGAGCAGATCTTGGAGAAGCTCCAAGCAAACCGCCATCGCAGATTCCACCGCCAAGCAGAGTATCAAGCCGCCTCGCAGGCTAGCAAAGAAGCATTTTGATGCGAAGTTTATACAAGAACTTCAAGTGGTGCCTAACGCGGAGTTACCTATATCACTATTCGTGATAATGATGGAGTCCGCCCAAGCCAAGGAGCCGAGGGCTCACCACAACACCAAGCATATAGAGAGAAAGTACCACATCGTTCGAGAGATGGTGGAAAAAGGATATGTTTCATTGGAAAGAGTAGACTCAGAAGACAATGTCTCTGACCCGCTGACTAAGCCATTATCTCAGGCCGTCTTAGAAAGACATCTGAAGAGCATGGGTATTGGATACCATGATGTGTGGCATTGAGTGCAAGTGGGAGATTGTTAGGAATATGCCCTCGAATGCCACTCAGGGGATGAGAGAGTAAGGGCATTATACTTGTAATTATGGAATAATTAATAAAAGGCAATACGATTCATTCACTGTTTATTGTATTTCAATTGCATTCTTGACTTGGTAAACATTGAAGTGAAGTCCATGTAAATAAATAGAACATTCCATTCTCGTTATGGGATAAGAGAAAATGTACTGGAAGTGTTTAAAGTTTATTTACGTAAATTGTTCGCAAGTCAATAAACTTAAAATGGGCATTAAGTTTTAATATGACTTGTATAACTGATGCTAGGACGTGTGCACGTCTTGATAGCATAGTTATAAGTATATTGGTGGGGCCAAGATACTCGAACACGACTCATACTCGATTCACCACACGGTATTCACTCTGGAGAGTCGATGACGAATCGAAAGGTTGTGATAGTATACGTGGACCTTTGACTTGAGGGTTCGGAGAAGATGTGCCCGTGACGTTTAGTTTGTCATTAGAGTAGTTAGACTCATTTGCTTAATTCTTGAGTCGACCTCGAAGTGCGGACTATACGGGCAGTAG
Organism: Orobanche coerulescens; assembly: GCA_033398695.1. Lineage (NCBI taxonomy): Eukaryota > Viridiplantae > Streptophyta > Magnoliopsida > Lamiales > Orobanchaceae > Orobanche > Orobanche coerulescens. The sequence continues at coordinate 70,064,298 of CM065810.1, forward strand.
CGATCTTTACCGTACGCCAAGAAAGGATTCTATCTCTGTTAGTGAGCAAAGCGAATGTCCTATACGGTTAATGGCAAATAAGATCATAAGTCTTTGCCAAAGCATTCGATATAGTCGTATTAGATACACTATTAATCATCGGTCTTGATTTGCATTAACACATGTATAGAGTTTAGTAAACAGTAGGGTTTGACTTTACCGTGACCAAGACTTGACCGGACATCGATGAAGGGTCTATACGTATATAGTATTCACGACATAATGGTTCGGAATGATCCCTTCATTCGTTCTTAGTCGGGTTTACAAAGGCGGCCCGCTAGCCGTGGCTAAGTGCCGCCCGCACTCATTGTTCCTCCCAATGCCGTTTGAGACGGACCTACGAGTCGCGCATCGGAGCGTTGACGGATAAATGTGAATTTATTATCTCTCTATTAATATTAGATATTGGATATCTAATTATGATTTATTGGATAAATCAAATATCGGTCTTATGAATTTAAATTAAGTTACCGGTAATTAATTTAATTCATAAATTATATTTCTTAGAGAAATATATATTTGTATTTGATATAATTAATTAATTAGATTAATTAATTAATATAAATACATTGATGATTAAAAGGAGTGTATTTAATCTGAGTCGTTTGATTTAACGTCGGTACACGAGCCGAGTGGCTCGGCTCGCTTTCTAGAAACTTCCTTGTGGCCACCCACTCCTCATGGCATGGCATGATCTTGCATGTGTGTGGGAACTCACTTAGAGTTGAGATTCCCACATAATTGTGAATGATAGTTGTAAAGGAATAATTATTCCTTTATAATATATATATATCATTTCATTATATATGATGAGATTAGATAACAACAAACTCACTCATATACTCATTCATGTAAGTCGGCCGTGAGCTTTGAGTGAGGGAGGAGAAAAAATTTTTCTTTTCTATAATTTTCATCTTAGAGGTGTTATAAAAGTTAAGAAAAATTGAGAGAAAAAATTCCTACGAGTTCCCTAGCCGTGTTCTTGGAGAACGGAGTCTCGTTGAAATTTTTCCGGGCAACTTCCGACGCGTGTGAAGTAGAGGCTTCGAACTTTCGGTGCTTGGAACGAAGGGATTTCGTGTTCGGGACGGGATCGTGATCATCGGCTACACTTTACGAAGATTTATTTCAAAGGCTTCAAGGGTATGAATCTTTATCTTCGTATTTATTTTTCGTATATACGTTACTTGATCGATCCTGTTTGGGATTCGTTTTTATTTCCGCTGCGTATTTCGTTTTATTTTCGGAATCCCAACACCGATACCATAAATGTAACACCCCCAGATCCAACCGGGAATATTACACGCCACAGGACACACAAGGGTCCCGCCAGGCTGACGACACACAAGATTTAACCACAATCCAATACATAACAACCATGACATAATAGTCCAATAAAGGTTACAAAACACAAGTTAGGCCTCGGCCGCGGCCAAAAGAGTATATTTCAAATCATCACTGAACGCAAACATTACACGACAAAGTACAACTCAAAACCACCCATAATACAGTATATAAAACTGACTCAACATCACAATACAACGACTGATGCGAGCTCTCTAACATCCAGTGTGCTTGTCAACTCCGTGTGCGCCACATGGGGGCTCCTGTCCCTCGAGAATACCTGAAATGTACAAAACATTCCACCCCAACAATGGGGTTAGCCACAACCGCTAGTGCAAGTACAAGATTACAATTATTTTAATCCACAGCATTTCCAAATCATTTCAAAATCCCAAACAGCTTCAATTTACGATATTAGAATATCAATATCAATCACCAAGAAAACACTCCGACAACCCTCGCGACCGGTCCGGCCCTCAAGCCACCAAGTCCCCGTGTGCCCTGGCCGAGCAATCCCTGTGTGAGGATGTCCACTCAGTATCTCTCGTGACCTGTCCGGCCGCTAAGCCACCAGTCCCCGTGTGACCCCGTCGAGTCAATCCCCGAGTGAGAGTACCCGAGAATAACCTTTCAACTCTCATCATTCTCTAAACCATCACGAAATGCATGCCATAAACTAATGCAATAAAGTACTTGCCGAACTTTCTTACTCTCAAAGGAACAGATTGACGAACAAGGTTACGGTCCGAACTATCTTCCGAATCCCGCTCCTAACAAACATTGAGGCGTTAATCGTTACAATTTGTTGGAGACACGAAAATCCATCCTAAGTTCTACCCTTAGGACCATTTAATCGAGTACTACGAGGGCGTAATGGGTTTTGCTCGATTTACAAAAGAGGATTTGGAATCAATCCACAAAACCTTGAGGAAATCATGAAATCATACCTATACAACCATTTTCAACTACAATCCATCATGATTTGGAGTTAAAACGGCTGGAGAAACGAGATCCCCAAAATCCCCAAATTTCCCCAAAGTTAGGGTTCTATGGAAGGATTACCTCGATTCCTTGGTGAAGACGACGTAAGATTGATAGATCTTTACTTGAAGTTGGAAATATTTGAGTTTCAACCGTGCTCCGCCGAAAGCCTCGCCTACACTGCCCTGGAGTCGTCTAGAAGCTCGAAGAAGAGGAGAGAAAATGAAAAATGACAAGTGTTGACCACAACACATGTATTTATATAAGTGCGCCTTAGCGCGCGCTAACGCTTACCGAATAGCGCGCGCTATCGGCCTAGGTCTACAGCCCAGACCCTTCTGCCCAGCCGAGCTGGTGTGCACCACATCCGATAGCGTGCGCTACTCAATCGAGTTAGCGTGCGCTGTATCGCCGAGTTAGCGCGCAGCTTCCGCCTTAGCGTGCGCTATCTGGTGTCCAGTCTAAGTCCAGAACCTTCTGCCCTGTTCAGAAACCCTTCTGTCCACACCGGTAGCGTGCGTTACGACCGAATAGCGTGCGCTACGACCGACGAGTTAGCGCACGCAACGACCGTCTTAGCGCACGTTACCTGTTGGTCTAGCTAAAGTCCAGACCTCACTGTCCTTACTGTCCGGGTCACTTAGCGCGCGCTAACACCCAACCGTGGCGTGCGCTACTGTTCCCCTAGCGTACACTACTATGATGCCTTAGCGTGCGCTAGCTCAATTTTTAGTCGATCCGGTGTTCTCTGGACTTCCCCATGCTGCCGGTTAGCGTGCGTAACCTCTTGTAGTAGCGCGCGTTAGCCTACAACTTCCGTTGCGTACGCTACCCATATAAAGTAGCGTACGCTAATCCTGGGTTGCAGAAGCGATGCAAGCGGTTCGACACCACGATGACGGATATTAACGGGATACTAACAAGAAACACAACATACAGGCTCAATTTCGAATCAAACACATGATACCAACGTTCGAAAAAATTTACGAACCAAACTACAAAGTTCCTGAATTCCTAATTATAAGCGATAAAAGGTACGATTATTACACCAACAACATCTCTCCATGATGAACTAATCTCCAGCCGCGGAAGGGAAGAAAATGAGTGAGAAATGGCTGAAGAAAAACGCTGCCAGGCCTTAAATAGGCCGATCACGGGCCGGTTACGACGTAATCGCCACGGCTTACGACGAATCGCCATGGCCGAACTCACCGCTGGAAATGCCGGAAGCGTTACGCACGTTACGGCCAGGCCTTACGACGAATCGCCTTACATACGTAATCGCCGATCACTACCGTGACGTTACTCGGCCAGTGGCTGGCCTCAAAGATGCCCGCCATGACTCGGCCGGGACCAACTCCGACGGCCCGAACGACCCCGAAACCCGAACCTGAGTATGAATCGAAGATACGGTTACGAAGTACTCGCAAAGACGAATCCGAGCACTAAGAGAACACACGATTCCGACCACCCGAAGGCTCGAAATTCGACAACGGAAAGTAATTACCCCAAACTTTGGGAAATTACGAAAATGGCCCAAAACGCCCGAAAATCACGATACGTGATCGAAACACCAATCCAAAGCTCGCAACATGAATAATAACATTAAATGAACTTACGAGAAAGTCGAAACAACAGTTTCGGACGAGATTCGCAAGAATCGAACTCAAGTGCGAAAAAACCGCTAAAAAGCACGGAACTCAACAAAACGACACCGAAACGAACTCGGATGTCAAAAAGTGCAGAATTAATCATTCTCATAATGACGAAACGGTCATGAACGAGTCGCCAAAACGGACTTCCGCCGAAAAAAAAGAAATTACCGGAAATCAAAATCACGGGTATTACAGTTACAGCGACAATGCTAATCGATAAGCGAGTCTACCAACACGGTCTAAAATCTCAAACGAGCCAGTAAATCTCGGGCTCAACTTTCCATTCTGGCCGAAATGTCGAATGCCCCGCATCGGTGATATTTTGACCCAAACATGATCCCCAACTAGAAATTCCAACGGTCGCTGGCAATCCATAGCATATGACTTCTGGCGGTTCTACGCTGCTAACATGTGTTTCCGAACAACGGAATTTATTTTAACAAAGGGGAGACTTGCATATCCTACCGTACAAAGCTTCGAAGGCTTCCATGCCTATGCTTGCATGCAAACTGTTGTTGTATGAAAACTCCACTAAGCAGAGATGTTTAACCCAGTCTTTGCCCCAATCGAGTACACATTCTCTCAACATATCCTCCAGGGTCTGTATCATACGTTCTGTCTATCCGTCTGTTTGAGGGTGATAGGCTGTGCTGAAATGTAGCTGAGTACCCATACCCACAGCTTTCTAGAAGCGGGACACGTACCTGGTGTCTCTATTTGATATGATTGCTGAGGGAACGCCATGTAGTCTCACGACTTCCTGGATAAAGATAGTGGCCAACTGCTCTATTCCGGTAGTCTCCTGGATCGGAATGAAATGTGTTGACTTCGTCAGTCAGTCTATAATGACCCATATCGTGTCCTTACCTCCCGCCGACACTGGTAACTTGGTGAAAAAATCTATTGACATGCTCTCCCATTTACATTCCGGAATGGGCAAGGGCTGTATGATTCCGGTTGTATGACACGTCATACATCAAGCAACGAATCTTGCTACTTCATGCTTCATTTTTTCCCACCAAAATCTCTTCCGCAGATCCTTGTACATTTTGCTCGCCCCAAGATGCACAGAATAGGGAGTAGAGTGAGCTTCCTTCAGTATAGTTTGGTTTAGCTCGTCATTTGGCGGGATACAGATCCTGTTCTTAAATCTCACCAAGCCCCCTTGGATCCTGTAGTCTGAAATAACTCCCCCCTTGGCTCTTGCGCCGATCGCACGCAGGTCGAGGTCTTCTATCTATGCTAGACATATCTCATCCAGCAAGGATGAATGAATATTAATTGAGCACAACTGTCATTGGCAGTGTTGTATCCATACTTCAATACCATTCCTCCTGAGGTACTGTTGAAGTTCCGATTGTACTGTTAAACCGGATAGCATCATCTCTTGCGCAGTCTTCCGACTAAGTGCATTTGCTACGACGTTGGCCTTTCCCGGGTGATATAAAATTTCCACGTCATAATCCTTAATTAGCTCCAGCCAACGCCTCTGCCTCATATTTAACTCCATTTGGGTGAAAATTTATTTTAAACTCTCATGGTCCATAAAAATCTTACAGGTAAACCCATAAAGGTAGTGTCTCCAGATCTTAAGAGCGTGGACCACTGCAGCCAGTTCCAAGTCGTACGTCGGGTAGTTCACCTCGTACGGCTTAAGCTGTCGAGAGGCATATGCAATAACTCTGTCGTTTTGCATAAAGACACATCCTAGTCCATGTTTAGATGCATCTTTGTATTACGAATCCTTCCGTGCCCTGTGGTAATACTAACGCCGGAGAAGTAGTCAGTCTCCTTTTTAGTTCATCGAAGCTCTCCTGACAATCCGTTGTCCAGATAAACTTGGTACTCTTCCTTAGTAGGTTCGTCAACGGCCGAGCGACACAAGAAGAAGCCTAGATGATTCGCCGATAATAACCTCCCAATCCCAGAAAACTCCTTACTTATTTGACGTTCTTTGGTGGTTCCCAACTCATCATTGTCTCGATCTTTTGCGGATCTACCTTGATGCCTTCTGCTGAAATAACATGTCCCATAAAGGTCACCTCTGGCATCCCGAACTTGCATTTAGAAAGTTTGGCATAGAGTTGGTGTTGCCTCAAAACACTTAACACCTGCCTCAAGTGTTCCTCATGCTCCTATCAGCTCCGGGAATAGATTAAAATATCGTCACTAAAAACCACCACACACTTATCGGGAAAATCTGTCAGAACCTTGTTCATCAATTCCATAAAAATGGCTAGGGCATTAGTCAAGCCGTACGACACCACCAGTACTCATAGTGTCCATATCTTGATCGAAATGTAATCTTTGGAATATCCTCCTCCCGAATCCTCAATTGGTGATATTCAGAACGTAAATTGATTTTTGAGAACACAGTCGCCCCCTGTAATTGATCCAATAGAACATGAATCCTTGGAAGTGGATAATAGATCTTGATAGTGACTTTGTTTAGCTCTCTATAATCGATACACAGGCATAGGGAGTTGTCCTTTTTCTTCACAAAAAGGACCAACGCACCCCACAACGAAGTACTCGGACGGATTAGTCCCTTCCTTAACAATTCTTCGAGTTGTATTTTTAATTCCTTCATTTCAGCTAGTGCCATCTTGTATGGTGCTTTGGAGATAGATGTCGTTCCCGGCTCAAGCTCGATCGAGATATTAACAACCGATAGTTGCGATGTATCCTTCTGAAGAACATAACACCAGTAATACATTTATCGAGTGTCACACAATACTCCCATTGTAAGGAGGCTAAGAGGCCCTTTAGTACTGAAGTGTTCTCGACCCCTAATTATGTGAGTGGCACCGTCACAAGTCATAATGGACATGGTCAGGTGATAGGTGTCTAATATCGGCGCGTACGGGGTCATCCAGTCCATACCCAAAATGATATCTTCGTTCTGAAGTGGGAAAACAATGAGGTTCGCTGTCCAGCCTCGACCGTCAATGCAGATCGGACAGTTTCAAACTTCTAAATTACCCCCAACTCTGCTACCCTCAGGTAGTTTAATAGTAAAAGATTCACAAGGTACACAAGGAAGGTTCAAGCGATTAACACATTTCATAGATATAAACGAGTGCGTCGCTCCAGTATAAAATATTACATGAACAGGTTGGGAAGTAACAAGAAGTGTACCTGAGACAGCAGGTGCGGTTCGGTCATCAGTAGCCCTCAATTCGAACAGACGGGATGGTAGTGTCCCAGAGGAGGGCGCAGTGCCTCCCCCGCGCCCACATCCTCTTCCGGCACTGTATGGTGGGGGTTGAGTTTGGTAAGGTGGAGATCGATAGTCGAAAGTGACGGGTGCCCTGGATGTCTGTACTGAACCTTGTTGACTCTGAGAAGCTGGATTTGGTGTAGAATTACCCGCGAACAGTAGCGAGACATATGCCCACTCTTTCCACATGAAAAACACTTCGTTGCCACCTTACGACACTGAATCATGGTATGTCCAACTATGCCACAATTGAAATATCTCCGGCGGAGGGACTGGTCGGATGTGCCCTTCTGTTGGTATGAAACTGCTGATTTAGAGGAGAACCCAATTCCCGAATTCATTCTACTGGTACTCCCAGACTGGTAAGACATCTTCTGTTTCTTCTGGTTATGCCCGGTGTCAGAACTAATGACAGTGCCGTCATATGCCGTGAATACGTCCTCATATGGCCTCAGAGTTGTGCAGTGAAATCCAGCTGCGTAGTGTTGAACATCTTCTGGAAACCGTTATGCAAGGTAACAGATTCGGTGATCTTCGGATGGAACCATCTGCGAGACATAGCTTAGTTCGGTCCTATAAGCTCGAATGATTTCTGGCACTGGCAAGTTCTGTGGTCCCGTACTGAAGAAAGTCCGTGCACGAGCAATTTGAGCTGACCTAGGAGAATACTCGTCTCTCAATAGTTTGGAAAACTCGGTCCACCCGACTACCCTGTTCTCTGGCTTATAGGTCCGCCACCATCGGGCTACAGTATCGCGGAGCTGGTTGATTGCCAGTGGTACCTTTCGGTTCCCTGCCAGTGGTCTAGCCTTCAGCATCTCTCCCAGCCATCGGTCCTTCCCGGCGTTCTCTTCCACATTAATGATTGGTACCCGCTCTGCTCGGTTGACTTGAGCGATTCCTATTGTAATGGCCTGCATGAGAGTCTGAATGAAAGCCGGATCCATTCCCCCGTTGTTCTGGTTTTCTGCCTTCTGCTCATTCTGATTATTGGGCGGTGGCTGGTTGCCGACTGGAACAGTTTCAGCGGTGTTCCTGTCTTCCTGCTGGTTCACAGCGGAGCCCTGAGCGTCGTTCATGATTTTCCTACCTCCACCACTTGCCATTGTGATAAATGTTCTATCTAGAGGGTCAGTTCAATATAATTATTCTTTGAGTTCTACTGAGTTCAAACATCATACCTGATTCTCAAGAAACACACGCGTTCCTCATTTTGACATTCCCCGAGGAGTTACGGTCGCTTGGAGCGTTGGACTTTGAAACCCTTAAATAATTTCAAAACGTTTTGGTAAAACTTTCAACGTGGATGTTTCGTCTCCGATACCCTTTTCTGTAATGCCCCCAAAATTTACCGGAACGTTACAGTGCTGTAAACCCCGTGTGGGACCCACAAGGCAATTTTTAAGATTTTAAAATTTATGCATTAAATAATTTTAATGAAAGTAGCTCCACGATGATAGAATTACGAAACTAAATATTTTTAGAAAAATAAGTTCGAATACACGGTTATTACACCAACTTGGAATATTCAAAATTCAGTTTAAAGAAACGATATAACAGGGCTTCTTCCCGACACCGCTCAAGCCTGACTGGAACCTTCGGGAATGTCCTGCACATATTCAACAAATTTGCCTGACACGGCGAATCGTGCCAGCCAACCTAGGTCAGATAATATGTATGAAAAATCATTGAAAGTATAAGATAAACCTGCAATGCAATATCATTATTCGGTTTGGCATTAGATCACAACATACCCAACATTCTCTTTTCTATCAACACATAAACTCCCAATTTCTCAACCAAGGGCCACGGAAGTATCTACACAGGAATACTCCGGAGGTGGTTTCCATTCAGGTTTTATCCCTCAACACAATTCTATACGGATATATCAACACATAAACTCCCAAGGTTGCAACCAAGGGTCACGGAAGTATCTACACAGGGATACTCCGGACGTGGGTACCATTCAGGTTTTATCCCTCAACACATCGGCCCATCAATAAAGTTTTCAAGCAAAATGAAATAAAATTTCCACGAATAGAGACACACATTAAATTTTGGAATTTATCGTAATATAGACTGAGCAAGTATCACTTGCCGTAGTTCCAACGAGAGTAACTTCCTTGATAACACAACGGCTCGAACAACCACAACCGAGAGCTCAACCTATTACATATTCGTCGATTAATACCTCATGGTGATAATGACGAATAGCGACAATTGCGCCCATTCCGATAGGATTCTAACCAAGTTTGTTTCATAATATCGAAACCAAAATTCTATGTTTAATGCGAATTACTTAAATCCTCAATCTACCGATTTTCAATTTATTATATCATTTTAACCACAATGTTTTTATACACTATTTCCCCGTTACGACTACGACTATAACCACCCGTAATCTTGCTAATTACTCAAACTTGAAATTCCATATCTTTAGGGTAGAACGGACAAATACAATTCCCATGGAATCCTAATATTGATTACCTATCCAATTTGATAATTGATAACTAATTCATTAAGGAATTACCAACGAGTGTACCTTACGATAATCAGATTACAACACAATCCATAACATGATGATTCCATGGTGTTGGTGATTTACAAGTTCGATCATGAGTTTAACAATCCAACTATGTTTACTACCACAAGTTATACAAAATACTAGCTTGATAGGTTTCGTTTAACAATTATGATTAGTTTCACCGGTTCGATCATCATCAAAAGTTCTAAACTACCCAAAATATCCAAAATCTAGTACAACCTAACTAACAACACTGATATGGATTCAAAGGTTTCATAAACATACCTTACTTGACGAGGTACGAGGAAGAACAACAAAGGACGATGAAGAACGGGAGGACAACACCTTCAAAACCTCCTCCGGAGCTTGATCAATCTACTCTTACTATGATAACACGCGGCTAGGGAGGCTAGAATTCGATTAGGAGGGCTGACGATGCATATTTGGGAGAGGAGAAATGGTTAAGGGTCGAGGAAGTGAAAGAGGAAATCTCATTTTATAACACCAGGATGGCATTACGTACGTTACGCCCAAGCATTTACGTACGTAAACTTTGTTACGTACATTATTGCCAAAAGGTTAACGTACGTAAGGGGTTATCAGAGCTTATTGCCCGAAGTGACATTATCGATTACGTACGTAATTTATTACTGAGTTACGTACGTAAAGCTCAGTTGACTTACTGTCGTTATTGCACCGAAATTTGTCCTAACCATGCGGGATTAAGATTCTCGTCCGAAGACTGAAGACTGTATTACGTACGTAAGGCTTAAGATTTAACGTACATAAAGCGATTAGGCTAGCATATGTAATGCGGTTCGAATAACGTACGTAAGGTTCATTTAATACACTAAGTTATATTATCACATTTAATCCTTATAACACGACTTCCCTTTAGACTCGTCCAGCAATTTCTCGTGAAACAAGATGTTGACCACCGTCCTATTCACACCGATGATTTCTCAACGACATCAAGGTATGTCGCCGACATATCATAAACATCATACAATTATATCACAAAAACAAATAAATGCCACAAGCTTTTATACGTGACAACACTGATATGGATTCAAAGGTTATTTTGATTCTGTTTATGCAGGCGACTGCATAGATTCCTGTTACTTAGCCTATACATATGTTCCACTTGCTACAAATTATGCCTAATTATGCTCTTCCATTATCACTCCAATTGAACTCCACTTTTATATTTCTGTTCTGTATTGCTATATCTGTTCACTGGGCTTTTTAGCTCAGCCGCATTTCTTTTCTCCGCGGCAGGTTATTCAAGCAAAGCTGGGGCTATCTTTGGGCTGAGAGTAGGAGCTAGAGTGGACTTACCTAGAGATTTCACCTTCGTTTAGATTCTATATATATTTCCTTTCATTTGGTTATCTTGGAACTTATGTAACGATCAAGTCGTGTTGACTTGTTTTCCCTTGATATTATTTAAGACTCCCGCTTGCATTTATTTATGTATGTTCTGATATACCATCATAATGTGATACTTATACCCTTGTCGGGTTGGGATGTTACAGCGGCAATGCTAATCGATAAGCGAGTCTACCAACACGGTCTAAAATCTCAAACGAGCCGATAAATCTCGGGCTCAACTTGCCCTTCTGGCCGAAATGTCAAATGCCCCGCATCGGTGATATTTTGACCCAAACATGATCCCCAACTAGAAATTCCAACGGTCACTGGCGATCCGTAGCATATGACTTCTGGCGGTTCTGCGCTGCTAACATGTGTTTCCGAACAACGGGATTTATTTTAATAGATTCCTGGATCAGATCTAACTCGGTAGCGACGACATCGGAAGCATCATCCTAACATAGGGGAGACTTGCATCTCCTACCGTACAAAGCTTCGAAGGCTGCCATGCCTATGCTTGCATGCCAACTATTGTTGTATGAAAATTCCACTAAGCAGAGATGTTTAACCCAGTCTTTGCCCCAATCGAGTACACATGCTCTCAACATATCCTCCAGAGTTTGTATCATACGTTCTGTATGTCCGTCTGTTTGAGGGTGATAGGTTGTGCTGAAATGTAGCTGAGTACCCATACCCACAGCTTTCTAGAAGCGGGACACGTACCTGGTGTCTCTATCTGATATGATTGCTGAGGGAACGCCATGTAGTCTCACGACTTCCTGGATAAAGATAGTGGCCAACTGCTCTGTTCCGGTAGTCTCCTGGATCGGAATGAAATGTGCTGACTTCGTCAGTCGGTCTATAATGACCCATATCGTGTCATTACCTCCCGCCGACACTGGTAACTTGGTGACAAAATCTATTGTAACGCCCCGACTTTCTAGGGTAAAATATTGGGGAAAATAAATAAAAGGTAAATTTGACGAAAAATAATTTTCTTGAGAATATAAAAATTCTCGCCAACAAAGTCGAGTCGCTACAATGACATAAAAATAAATACCTTCAAATAAGGTAACCTTTCATCATAAATACGAGGTAAAAAATTTTGCGGCGGAAGAATAAATCATAATTTATAAATTGATAATCAAAGTTTCCCCAAATAAGTTTCCAAAAATTTGACATAAAGAAAACATCATGAAATAAATTCTCTTTCATATGCCCTCTCGGCTCGCTCCTTCGTCCATACGGCTCGGTTCAACCTACGGGTTCAATAAAGGTGGGGGTGATCTTCCTTCAGCTCGTGGAAATCACACTGATCACAGTAATATACAATCTCATGGAAAGCATAACATGAATAATCTATCACATTTTCCTCAACGTAAATGCATACACACAATATTACGCATAACACGAATATTGAGGTTGCGCAGGTGCCCCCGCAACAACATTAGCATACACACAATATTACGTATAGCATGAATCTAGCACGCACAACGCGAATATTGAGGTTGCGCAGGTGCCCCCGCAACAACATAAAACATACACACAATACCACATAACATGAATCGAGCACGTATGTGAATATTGAGGTTGCGCAGGTGTCCCCGCAACAACATATATCTTAAGATAGCCTCTTACACGAAAACAGGTTGGCCTGAATTACAACGTGCATATAAATTTTAAACATGAATAGAATACCACATATACAGTCCAATTAAAGCAATTAAAGTGATAGTGAAAATTCCCACCTGAATAAATGATGATGATGATGTCTGACTTGAAATGAAGACGCTCGACGCACAGTCCTAAGCCCGTAAATCCTCGATAAAGTCTACATATAATAATAATTATTATTATAATCCTTACAATTTATTATTTATACCATAAATGAAATATACAAATATCACTATATAATAACTGAAAATAAATTACAATTGCTTATTAATATTAATCGAAGAGTTAATATTATTAATGATTGAAATTAAAATATTTATGAAATAATTTTGGATTAGTTATTAATATTAATTGAAAGTCAATCTTTTAACGTTTTGGGTCAAAATAGGACTGGAAGTGAATTTTAAAAGTTGGCTGGGGTCAAATCGGAAGAATTGAGAAGCTGACTGGGTAAAAATCGAATTAATTAAAACTGGCTGGGGCTGAATTGAAAATTTCTGAAAATTGGAAGGGCTAAATTGAAAACTCTAAAATCTCGCGGGTATAAATACCCTTATCTCCTCCTTCAGCCGACCAACTCACTTCTCCTTCTCCCGTGAACCCCCTCCCTCTCTGCCCTCTTCCATCTTTCTCTAACATACATTAATGTTCGTCCCTCACACACACACACACACACACACATTCAAACCATGGCGGAAAAAAATAAAAACAGAACGGCGACAGCGAAACAAAGGGGCTTCATCCCTTGTCCTTCGATGGCGGCGCGGCGAAGAAGGGTCGAACGGCTACAATCGGCGACGGTCCAGGCTGGGAAAACAGCGGCGGCGGTGTTCGGAGCGTCCGAGTTTCCGACCGGCTTACCGCGGGTATTTAGATTCCGACTTCGGTGGCGATGGCTGAAAGAGCAGGTAAGGGTTTGATTATCCGGAGTTTTTTCTGATTTCAATTTCTGAATTTGGTGGATTCTTAAAGCTAATTTAGGTTTGAAAGATTAGACCTTGGTTTCGGTCAATCTGAGGAAAACGAGTTACCTCACTGGATTCTTGAGTTCGGGTTTTGGGATTTGGGATGAAACGGTTTTGGTTTCTGATTTAGTTTCGACTGTTGATGATTCCCGTTTCGGGACATGATGATTATTCTGTTCAGGTAAAAAAAAATTATTTTTGATTTTTTGTTGAACTCTGGGTTAAATTTGGTTTGACCGATGGGCTGAACTGTGTTCCGATTCGGGTTTGGGAAGATGTTTTTGTTGGGTTGTTAAGTTCAATCTAAGACTGAAAAAAAAAATCTTAATGCAGTTGAATTCAAATCGGGTTTACAGTGTTTTGATTGTTGATTATTTTTTTTGTTCTAGTGCTTAAGATAAAAATGTACAGAATAACAATTGGCTGAAATTTGCAGAATGAGAAGGAAATTGGATCTGAAATTTTTTACCTCGTGATAGGGTGGTGAATATGCAAAACTTCTTGAGACGTTGGATGAAACGCTACTGGAAATCGATCAGACGACGAATTCGACCGGATCCTCTTGTTCTCTGCCCCTTAGTTTGTAGCATATTTTTATCTTCTTCTCCTCCTTATATTTTCTGCCGAAGAACTTGTGTATTGTGTTTTGAGTTGTATATTTTTTTTTTTTTCGATGGACAGATTGGTGCAAAGAATTTCTGCACTGCAGAACTTTGGTATTTATAGGTGTGAATTTTTTTAAGTGTTTGGGTTGGATTAGAATTTGTGTTGGATATGTATTGAGGAGTTTTCATAAAGTGAGAGAAGTGAGGAGAACGATCTGGGAAAGAGTTCTTAATTATGATTAGTTAAGTTTAACTATAGTTGGTTAACTCATAACACATGATTAAATATAAATAATATAATAATAATTATTATAATGTAAAAATACTTATTTGGTAATGATAATAATAATAATCTGAAAAATGATAATGATAATAATATTAATACTTAATAAAGAAACGGCATTAATAATATTAATAATAATAATATTAATATTAATAATAATAATAGTGTTAGTATTATACTCGGATAATTAATAACACTCTTATAAAATAAGTAATGACCACTTAAATTTATATCTGACAAAATGACTCAGGTTAGGACTTATGATACGTCGAAATAAATGTTCATGATCTTCTAAATGAAATTAAATAATATGAAATGCATTATGAAAATAGCGGGTATTACATCCTACCCTTCTTAGAAAAATTTTCGTCCTCGAAAATAAATGATGTACCTCGATTTAAGAAATTCGGATAACGAGCTTGAAGTTCTTCCTCGCGCTCCCAAGTAGCTTCATCCTTACTGTGGTTACGCCATTGGATCTTGACAAATACCTTCTCTTTATTCCTCAATTGCCGGACTGATCGGTTGAGAATCAGTTCTAGTTGTTCTTCATAAGTAAGGTCTTTGTTCATCTCTACGGCGGTATAGTTGATGAGGTGGCTGGGATCGTGCACGTACTTTCTCAACAATGATACGTGGAAGACGTTGTCCACAGCCGAAAGTTCTGGGGGTAAAGTCAAACGGTAAGCTAACTCTCCAATCCGCTCGAGAATTTCGAACGGTCCAATATATCTCGGTCTCAACTTGCTCCTCGGACCAAAACGAACAATTCCCTTGGTAGGGGATACCTTCAGGAATACCTTGTCGCCAACACAGAATTCGAGATCCTTCCTACGCTTGTCGGCATAAGACTTCTGACCGTCCTGGGCTATCTTGATCCTCTCACGAATCTTATCCACCATGCAAACTGTCTGCTCGATTATCTCGGGACCCAAAATCCTCCTTTCACCTACCTCATCCCAATACAGTGGTGATCGACACTTCCTACCATATAGGGCTTCATACGGTGCCATACCGATCGTCGACTGGTAACTGTTTTTGTAAGCAAATTCTACCAAAGGCAACAGTCATTCCCAATTATTTCCCATATCTGGCACACATGCTCGCAACATATCCTCAAGGATCTGGATGGTCCTCTCGGACTGACCATCAGTCTGAGGATGATAGGCCGTACTAAAATTCAACTGCGTTCCCAAGGCTTCTTGCAAACTCTCCCAAAAATGCGATGTGAAACGAGTATCCCTGTCGGATACTATATTGACTGGCACTCCATGCAACTTAATAATCTCCCTGATATAAAGTTGAACATACTGGTTCATTCGAAAGTTCATCTTAACCGGGATAAAATGAGCTGAATTTGTGAGTCGGTCGACAACAACCCAAATAGCGTGGTTTCCTCTTTCCGTTCGAGGCAAACCTACCACAAAGTCCATCGTAATGTGTTCCCATTTCCATTCTGGGATATGAAGTGATTTAAGTAATCCAAAGGGACGTTGGTGTTCTGCCTTCACTTGTTGACAAACTATACACTTTCTGACAAAGTCCGCCACATCTCTTTTCAAACCTTCCCACCAAAATGCCCCCTTAAGATCTTGGTACATCTTTGTACTCCCAGGGTGTGCTGTATACGGAGTACTATGTGCCTCCTTCAATATAGCTTCTCTCAACTTAACAACATTGGGCACACAAATCCTCCCTTCATAATACATCGTGCCATCACCTGACACGCTGAAACCCTTATCCTCACATGAAAGAGTACGTTCTTTCATCTTGACTAAGAAGTCGTCTTGTCCTTGACCTTCTTTGATCTGTTCCCTCAAGGTTGGCTGTACCACCAAACTAGCCAATAATGACACAACTGGATTCGATGGTGTAGCCACCTCAAGGTTCATCCTTGCAAAATCCTTGACCAAGCTTTCCTCCTTGGTCAACAAACAAGTTAAGTCTCCTCTTACCTTATGGCTCAATGCATCAGCTGTAATACCCCGATTTTTCGGATATATTTTTTTTCGTTTATATGTTGGATGTCGTTGATGGATAATTGTTCTTGAGGATGATGTGAACGTATGACAATGTTATTGAATGTGTTTATGTATTCATTGTGCCGTATGATCGTTTGGTATGTCGAGATGTTGGTCGAGAATAGCGAAAAATGGCTAAGTACAGCTACGTTAGCGCACGCTACAAGGTATGCCTAGCGCGCGCTAAGATATATACTTAGCGTACGCTACGGTGCATACTTAGCGCACGCTAAGAGGTTCGGTTACGTATGCTAAGGAGGACTCTTAACGTACGTAACAACTTTAACGTACGTAATCCAAAATCCATAACGTACGTAACCAACTCACTGTCTCATTCCATGCAGTCCATTACGTACGTAACCCATACCATACAACGTACGTAATATACCAGTTAACTTGCTACAGTACAATGGTTGTGTCACGTACGTAACACGTCTTGTATAACGTACGTAACACGTACGTTGACTCACCTGTCAACATCCTCCGCCGAAAGTTAAGGTTCCATTAATAGGCTGTCGGTGTAATACCCGTACTTTTATTGACTGTTTGACTCTGTCATCCTCCTTATTTTTGTTGCTCTGTAAATGCTTGGAGATGTGGTTGATATTGTTATTGAGTTTCGTATCTCGTTTGGTTCTTGATCATGTCGTTTAGACCTTGCGGGAATGTTCTGTGCTAGAGAATTAGCGTACGCTAGGCCTAGGCTAACGCACGCTAATTCTGCTTGATTAGCGCACGCTAGCTCTGAGCCGTAGCGCACGCTAAGAGTATCAGTCAGGTCAGAACCAGTATTCGGACTGCTCTCTGGACTGGCGGATTAGCGCACGCTAGGAGTTTGTTAGCGCGCGCTATCCATGTATAGTAGCGCACGCTAACATCCGTCCGTAGCGCACGCTAATGGCCGGGTCGGCAGAGGCAGTGAGGTTGTCAGGTTTCTGGACTATCAAGTAGCGCACGCTATGCTTCGGCTAGCGCACGCTAAAACTGTACGTAGCGCACGCTAAGGCATAATGGTAGCGCACGCTAATGTTTTGGTCAGTGGAAGCAGTGGAGTTTCAGACTTTCTGGACTAGCAGGTAGCGCACGCTAGGCAGCGGCTAGCGTACGCTATATGTGTTGTGTAACGCACACTAGTGCTCAGTATTAACGCACGCTAGCGGTCCCGTGCGAAGGCGAGATTTTGGCGGGCGGCGATTAGCGCACGCAAGGGATGTTTCGTAACGCGCGCTAACATCTTATGGCAAAGAGCCACTGGACTACCCAGTAACCGCTAGCGCACGCTAATGAAGGAGGAGTAGCGTGCGCTAGGCTGGGCAGATATAAATATGACAGTTGACTTCCATTTCGTCATTTCTCACCTACTTCACTCCTTTTCGACGGAAATCGCTCGGGAGAGACGATCTTGGGCGATTGGAAGCAATCTTCTTTCCAACAACAACATATTTGGTTGGAGAACAAGGATTTCTCAACATCTAATTCCCCCTAGCGTCCGAATCAAGGTAAAAATCTTTAGAACCCTACCTTTTGGGAATTTTGGGGTTTTTCATAGATTCGTCCGATTTACCCGTTTTGAAGCTTGAGAACTTTGAGATTATGGTGTAGATATACCGTACGCATGCTTTTCCTACGGTTTTACGGTTTGGATTGTGCCGTTTTCGGACTTGTGAGACTTTAGACGATTTTCCAACCTCTAGTTGATTATCCGTTTATCTTTATGAATCGTAGACGGGTTTCGGGGGTTTCTTCGTGTAATTTGAATATGGATAATTGATTATCATATTCCTTGCGAATCGCTTAGGTGCCTAAGCGCGTTCTTGGACCTACCGAACTTATACCTTTTCCATTCGAATTGTCGATGTCTCAAAGGCAAGTATATATTTATGAATGTGCGTTCTCGACTTTGAAAGTATGCAATATTAATGGCATGATTATTTCTATCCACTCCGGGGCCAGCCAATGGTCCTCGAGGGTTTCGTAGCCTCAGTGCGATTCCATGGATAATATGAATTAACCACTCGGGGGGCCGATGGGTCCTCCCGAGGGTTCCGTAGCCTCTGGTGCGGTTCCACGGTATTCATACATGCAATAATGACGGACGATATGAACGAACCACTTTGGGGCGGGCCGATAGGTCCCCTAAAGGTTCCGTAGCCTCTGGTGCGGTTCCACGGTATTCATATACGTCTTGATGTGATACTATGAGATTTAGTTATTCCGGAATACTAGTCTTGAATTGATGAATTGACGGTTACCTTTACTTTATTGTTGAGAAGTATTGTGTTTCATACTTGATATACTTGCACTAGCTATTCGACGGCTAACCCCTTTATGGGGGAAATACGTTTCATGTATTTCAGGTTCCAGGAGATCGGACAGGCAGGTACCGGGTCGGCATGAAGATGGTGGGCAAGTGTGATACTGTGTTGGTCTTCCAGTTATGTTTTGAGTTTTCCCTTCAGTGTTGTTGTACTGGATTGGTTATTGAATACTCGAGTATTGTTTTCCCTTTTCCTTGATGTTCCGGCCTGTGTTTGCCGAAGTATTGATTCGAGTTGTGATGTTTGTGAATACATTGGTTATGTTTTAAATACCCTTGTATTGTTCTTAATTCCATTGTATGTAGACCTCCTCGGTCATAATTTACAGTTCCGCGTTTGTGTAGCCTTGTGGGTCCCACGGCGGGGCTTACGGCGCTGTAATATTCCCTGAATAGCTTGGGGGTGTTACAGAATATGGTATCGGAGCTTAGGTCTATGGATACCTAGGCTGTCGGTCTTTTGGGTCGATCGGGTCGTTAATTGTCCGCAGTATCACTACTCTGCCATCATCACAGTGCGACCGGTACTTGTAAGACCTCTCACTCTTCTGGTGTTTCCTTATTCGTTTTGCTTCCTTTTTGTTGGTATTCTTGAGAATCGGACACTTTGATGACGCGTGATTGAATTGTGCTTACTTGACTTGTGTGTTCTTCAGTATGTCAGCTGGTAGGGGCCGTGGCCGTGGCCGTGGCCGTGGACGAGGAAGAGGTCGTGGCGCGGCCGTTTCCATCAGTTCGGTTGCGGGGTCGACCAACCCCAGTTTGTCGAACTCGGTGCATCCCGACACCGAGAGTCAGCACGACCAGTCAGACGGTCAGGGGAACAACGCGGACGTTGGAGTGGCGAATGCACTTCAACAATTGGCTACTCAAATGACTATTTTGGCCCAAACGGTCCAGATGAATAACCCGAACCCAAACACGGATGCCTTGCTTCAGAATGTGATCCGTATGCACCCTCCACAGTTTGGCGGTGCCACAGACCCATTAGGCTGGGAAGATTGGCTAGCAGAATTGGAGAAGATTTTCGAGGCAGTTGATTGCCCCGAGGTGAGGAAAGTACCGATTGCTCAGTATTTCCTCACTAAGGAGGCCGCTACTTGGTGGAAAGTCATCAAGCCACAGGATCGTATTGCCTCTTGGGATGAATTTAAGGAGCTCTTGGAGGCCGAGTTTTGTCCTTGGCCGATACGAGAGAGCCGAATCCGAGCCTTTTTCGAGGCTAAACCACGAGATATTCCCGTTTCGCAGGCGATCGTGGAATACAACCAACAATTGATCCATGTGAAGGATCAAGTGTGTAACGAGCGTGATAAGATCCGTTATTTTGATATGCGGATGAATTTGGACTTACGGCGGTACATGGCCGGATTTGCTTGTACCACACTGAAGGAGTATCAGGACAGAGCTTTAGCCCATGATATGTTGAGCCCCGACAACGATACCGTGGAAGAATCAAAGAAGCAGAAAGTAGCGGGGAATTTTTCTAACTCTAAGAGTGGCAACTTTCAGAAGTCACAGACAACTAACCGTTCTGCCGGACAGTCGTCACGTTCTAATAAAGGAAAGAGGGGTTCCCGTCCTACTTCGGGTACCACCAATCGCGCGGTGACTTGCTATAATTGTGGCCGTTCAGGCCACATTAATTTGGAATGCCACTTTCCACCATTGAAGTGCCACACGTGCGGTCAGATGGGACATAGGGCGGTTTATTGTTCCGAGCCGAATCAGACTTTGGATACTCGGGCTTCTGCCCCAGCTGGTCAACCTCAACAGAATTTCGGCAGGGGCCGGGGACGGGGTCAGAATGCTGGAGGGGGGAACTCTAGCGTCGGTTCAGTGCAACCACGAGTTTATGAGATGCGTCGAGCAGACGAACCCGACTCGGCGGTGGCTTCAGGTACCATTCATATCCTATCTCATCCAGTCCGTGTACTTTTTGATTCGGGTGCTACACATTCTTTTATTTCTTTGGAGTGTGTACGCCGTTTGAATATAACTTGTCTGACTGCTTGCGATCCCTTCATCGTGAGACTGCCTAGCGGGGATAGAATTGTGGGGAACCGGGAGATTAGAGATTTTCCGGTGATTATATCCGGTATGGATTGGTTATCGAATTTGATTGTAATTGATATGGAAGGCGAGGAAGTGATCCTCGGCGAGGATTGGCTTGATAGTCATCAAGCGATTATGAACTACCGTACCAAGGTTATCACCATGATGACTAAAGACGGATCGGAGTACTCATTTTTGGGGCGTAAGTCGGAACTATCCAAGTTACTTATCAGTGCCATGAAGGCCGTAAAACTTTTGAATAAAGGTTGTGCGGGCTATTGGTGTTATGCCTTGAAAACGGAAGAAAATGAAATCGATTTCTCTTCGATTCCGGTTGTTAGTGAGTACCCCGATGTTTTTCCGAATGACCTCCCGGGATTACCGCCAGATCGAGAAATAGAATTTACCGTGGACTTGGAGCCGATGCGGCTCCGATTTCTAAAGCACCTTACCGGATGGCACCTTCCGAGATGCAAGAATTGAAGAATCAATTGGGAGAACTTCTGGAAAAAGGGTACATCAGACCGAGCGCTTCGCCTTGGGGCGCACCTGTTCTTTTCGTGAGGAAGAAGGATGGTTCATTACGTTTATGCATCGACTACCGCGAGCTGAACAAAGTAACCATCAAGAACAAGTACCCTCTACCTCGTATAGACGATTTATTTGATCAATTGCAAGGAGCTGCGGTTTTCTCGAAGATTGATTTAAGATCCGGGTATTATCAACTCAGGGTGAGGGAGTCCGACGTTCCGAAGACGGCGTTTCGGACGAGATATGGACATTATGAATTTGTAGTTATGCCTTTTGGGTTGACTAATGCTCCGGCAGTTTTCATGCAGTTAATGAATAAAATATTCATCGAGTACCTCGACAGGTGTGTGGTCGTCTTTATTGACGACATCTTGATCTATTCTCGGGATAAGGAGGAACATGCCCGACACTTGCGTTTGATATTAGACATTTTGAGAACCGAGCACCTCTATGCAAAATTCTCGAAATGTGAGTTTTGGTTGGAAGAAGTTATGTTTCTCGGCCATGTGATTTCGGCCGAAGGGGTTCGTGTAGACCCGCAGAAGATCGAGGCAGTGCTAGATTGGGCACCGCCTAAAAATGTTAAGGAGGTTCGTAGCTTTTTGGGCCTTGCTGGGTATTACCGTCGGTTTGTCGAGGGGTTCTCGAAACTCGCTCGACCGCTTACGAAATTACTCCAGAAGACCGAAAAGTTTGTTTGGACGGATGAGAGACAGCAGAGCTTCGATGAACTAAAGAGACGATTGACTTCAGCGCCGATTCTAACTTTACCACATGGTAGCGAAGGCTTTGCAGTTTACAGTGACGCTTCGGGTCAAGGCCTGGGCTGTGTGCTTATGCAGCATGATAAGACGATAGCTTTTGCGTCTCGACAATTAAAGCCTTATGAGATGAATTATCCTACTCACGATTTAGAATTGGCCGCAATTGTCTTCGCACTCAAGATTTGGCGGCATTATTTGTATGGTTCACCGTGCCGGATTTATACTGATCACAAGAGCCTGAAATATATTTTTAGTCAGAAGGAGCTGAATATGAGACAGAGACGTTGGTTAGAGTTGATAAAGGATTATGATTTGGAAATTCTTTACCACCCCGGGAAAGCCAATGTCGTTGCGGATGCTTTGAGCCGCAAATCGACGTCTCTTCAAATGCTCGAGGTTCTTACACCTCGCATTTAAAATTCGTCAGGACTTAATTGAGCAAGGGATAGAAGTTTGGCTTCAACGAGTACAGGGACAGATGTGTACTCTCGAAATTACTTCGTCTTTAGTTGATGACATCAAAGGGAAGCAGTGGAGTGACCCGATGATTTCTCAACTGAAGGAAGATGTAATTAAAGGAAAAGCTCCTGGCTTTATGGTTCACGAGGATAGTATCCTGAGATTCCAGGGCGTGCTTTGTGTTCGAACGATTTAGAGTTGAGGCGTAAAATTCTCCGAGAAGCGCATGCTACGCCTTACTCAATCCACCCCGGGACGAGTAAGATGTACAAAGATTTGAAGCGTAATTTTTGGTGGAATAACATGAAGAAGGATGTTACGGAGTTTGTACTTCGGTGCTTGACGTGTCAACAAGTCAAGATCGAACATCAACGACCGGCGGGGTTGTTGAAACCGCTTCCCATTCACGAGTTGTATTGGTTAGTCATTTCTTTGGATTTCATCACTGGCATGCCGAGAACTCTGGCGGAATGAATATGATTTGGGTAATTGTCGATCGGTGACCAAATCGCACACTTCTTGGGTATTAAGGATACTTGGGGACCGGATAGATCGCTCGAACCTTTATTGCCGAGATCGTGAGACTACGGTGCCCCCAAAACCATTGTTTCGATCGAGACGGCCGCCAGATCGCACTTTGGCGAGCCGTTCATCGGGCTTTGGGTACCGAGTTGAGATTGAGCACTTCTTTTCATCCTCGGTCGGATGGTCGAGAGAGAGAGGACGATTCAAACGTTGGAAGATATGTTACGGGCTTGTGCCTTAGACTGGAGTAATGATTGGGAGCTTCACTTGCCGTTGATCGAGTTTGCTTACAATAATAGTTGGCATGCGTCGATCCAAATGGCACCCTTCGAGGCACTTTATGGTAGGCGATGTAGGTCGCCATTATGTTGGGACGAGGCTTCTGAGCTAGTTGGGACGGAGCCGGATATGTTGATGGAGACTAAGGAAAAGATTACTATTATCCGGGACCGATTATTGGCTGCCCAGAGTCTTCAGAAATCTTATGCTGATACCCGTCGTCGACCCTTGGAGTTCGAAGTGGGGGATCATGTCTTACTCAAGGTGTCGCCGACCCGTGGAGTATTCCGCTTCGGGAAAAAGGGGAAACTTAGTCCGAGGTATATCGGACCTTTCGAGATTTTGGACAGAGTTGGAGATTTAGCTTATCGCTGGGCATTGCCTCCAGCTTTGAGTAACGTCCATAGTGTTTTTCATGTGTCTCAGTTGAGAAAGTACGTACCGGATCCGAGCCACATCATCGACTACAGTGAGATTGACGTAGCCGAGGATATTACCTTTCCGGAGAGACCCGTGAAGATCCTTGAGCGTCGCGAGAAACAACTTCGGCATAAGACCATTCCACTGGTTAAAGTGCAATGGTCGAGACATGGAGTCGAGGAGGCAACTTGGGAGACGGAAGAGAAGATGCGGGTGGAATACCCCGAACTATTTATTTCTTAAGTTTCGGGACGAAACTTCTTTTTAGAGGGGGAGAATGTAATACCCGTACTTTTATTGACTGTTTGACTCTGTCATCCTCCTTATTTTTGTTGCTCTGTAAATGCTTGGAGATGTGGTTGATATTGTTATTGAGTTTCGTATCTCGTTTGGTTCTTGATCATGTCGTTTAGACCTTGCGGGAATGTTCTGTGCTAGAGAATTAGCGTACGCTAGTCCTAGGCTAACGCACGCTAATTCTGCTTGATTAGCGCACGCTAGCTCTGAGCCGTAGCGCACGCTAAGAGTATCGGTCGAGTCGACCGATTCTTGCTCTGATCGGCGGATTAGCGCACGCTAGGAGTTTGTTAGCGCGCGCTATCCATGTATAGTAGCGCACGCTAACATCCGTCCGTAGCGCACGCTAATGGCCGGGTCGGCAGAGGCAGTGAGGTTGTCAGGTTTCTGGACTATCAAGTAGCGCACGCTATGCTTCGGCTAGCGCACGCTAAAACTGTACGTAGCGCACGCTAAGGCATAATGGTAGCGCACGCTAATGTTTTGGTCAGTGGAAGCAGTGGAGTTTCAGACTTTCTGGACTAGCAGGTAGCGAACGCTAGGCAGCGGCTAGCGTACGCTATATGTGTTGTGTAACGCACACTAGTGCTCAGTATTAACGCACGCTAGCGGACCCAGACAGTAAGCTGAGATTTTGGCAGGGCAGCAGTTAGCGCACGCAAGGGATGTTTCGTAGCGCGCGCTAACATCTTATGGCAGTAGCCACTGGACTACCCGGTAACTTCGCTAGCGCACGCTAATGAAGGAGGAGTAGCGTGCGCTAGGCTGGGCAGATATAAATATGACAGTTGACTTCCATTTCGTCATTTCTCACCTACTTCACTCCTTTTCGACGGAAATCGCTCGGGAGAGACGATCTTGGGCGATTGGAAGCAATCTTCTTTCCAACAACAACATATTTGGTTGGAGAACAAGGATTTCTCAACATCTAATTCCTCCTAGCGTCCGAATCAAGGTAAAAATCTTTAGAACCCTACCTTTTGGGAATTTTGGGGTTTTTCATAGATTCGTCCGATTTACCCGTTTTGAAGCTTGAGAACTTTGAGATTATGGTGTAGATATACCGTACGCATGCTTTTCCTACGGTTTTACGGTTTGGATTGTGCCGTTTTCGGACTTGTGAGACTTTGGACGATTTTCCAACCTCTAGTTGATTATCCGTTTATCTTTATGAATCGTAGACGGGTTTCGGGGGTTTCTTCGTGTAATTTAAATATGGATAATTGATTATCATATTCCTTGCGAATCGTTTAGGTGCCGGAAGCGCGTTCTTGGACCTACCGAACTCATACCTTTTTCCATTCGAATTGTCGATGTCTCAAAGGCAAGTATATATTTATGAATGTGCGTTCTCGACTTTGAAAGTATGCAATATTAATGGCATGATTATTTCTATCCACTCCGGGACGGGCCAATGGTCCTCTGAGGGTTTCGTAGCCTGCAGTGCGATTCCATGGATAATATGAATTAACCACTCCGGGACGGGCCGATGGGTCCTCTGAGGGTTCCGTAGCCTCTGGTGCGGTTCCACGGTATTCATACATGCAATAATGACGGACGATATGAACGAACCACTTTGGGGCGGGCCGATAGGTCCCCTAAGGGTTCCGTAGCCTCTGGTGCGGTTCCACGGTATTCATATACGTCTTGATGTGATACTATGAGATTTAGTTATTCCGGAATACTAGTCTTGAATTGATGAATTGACGGTTACCTTTACTTTATTGTTGAGAAGTATTGTGTTTCATACTTGATATACTTGCACTAGCTATTCGACGGCTAACCCCTTTATGGGGGAAATACGTTTCATGTATTTCAGGTTCCAGGAGATCGGACAGGCAGGTACCGGGTCGGCATGAAGATGGTGGGCAAGTGTGATACTGTGTTGGTCTTCCAGTTATGTTTTGAGTTTTCCCTTCAGTGTTGTTGTACTGGATTGGTTATTGAATACTCGAGTATTGTTTTCCCTTTTCCTTGATGTTCCGGCCTGTGTTTGCCGAAGTATTGATTCGAGTTGTGATGTTTGTGAATACATTGGTTATGTTTTAAATACCCTTGTATTGTTCTTAATTCCATTGTATGTAGACCTCCTCGGTCATAATTTACAGTTCCGCGTTTGTGTAGCCTTGTGGGTCCCACGGCGGGGCTTACGGCGCTGTAATATTCCCTGAATAGCTTGGGGGTGTTACAGTCGGTCTTTTGGGTCGATTGAGTCGGCATTTGCCCACAGTATCACTACTCTGCCATCATCACAGTGCGACCGGTACTTGTAAGTCCTCTCACTCTTCTCGTATTTTTCTTAATCGTTTCGTTTATAGCTTGGTATTCTTGGGAATTGGTCACTTCGAGAATGTGCGATTCGGATTATACTTACGCACGTGTGTGCCTTTCAGAATGTTGGCTGAAAGTAGGAAGAATCGTGACCGTGGTTACGGACGTGAACTCTTCCTTGAGATTTTGTTAAATTGCTAATTGCGATATTGGTGTGTATCGGTATTATGTTGAGACTTTGTTTAGGAGTCGCATGCTAGTATCATGGGAGATTTTCGACTTCACAGACTTGTAAGTATGTTGTTCGGATTATTCGATAATTCTTGGTGAATTTGAATTCCCGTTGAAATGTTGTTTGTGCGAGTGATTGCGAGTTTCGAGGACGAAACTTGTTTTTAAGGGGGGTAGAGTGTAATACCCGATTTTCGGATATATTTTTTTCGTTTATATGTTGGATGTCGTTGATGGATAATTGTTCTTGAGGATGATGTGAACGTATGACAATGTTATTGAATGTGTTTATGTATTCATTGTGCCGTATGATCGTTTGGTATGTCGAGATGTTGGTCGAGAATAGCGAAAAATGGCTAAGTACAGCTACGTTAGCGCACGCTACAAGGTATGCCTAGCGCGCGCTAAGATATATACTTAGCGTACGCTACGGTGCATACTTAGCGCACGCTAAGAGGTTGATTACGTACGCTAAGGAGGACCCCTAACGACGTAACGACTTGCCGGGTTAGTTCGGAAGGCGACCGGCTGTAGGCCTGTGTTGATTTTTATATTCGATTAGCGCACGCTAACGCATGTTGGTTAGCGCACGCTAACACCGATCGCTATTAATGGAACCTTAACTTTCGGAGGATGTTGTGGTGAGTCAACGTCGTGTTACGACGTTATACAAGACGTGTTACGACGTGACACAACCATTATCTTGTAGCAAGTTAGCTGGTATATTACGACGTTGTATGGTATGGGTTACGTACGTAATGGATCGCATGGAATGAGACAGTGAGTTGGTTACGACGTTATGGATTTTGGATTACGACGTTAAAGTTGTTACGCACGTTAAGAAAGGACACCTACGTACGTAATGAGAGTGCAATTTATATATTGAAGTGTTGCCTTTCATTTCTCTCACGATCCTTTGAGATATTTCTCTCCAAAACTCGTCCCTCTTCACTTTTAAGAGTGT
The DNA here is from genome assembly GCA_033398695.1 of Orobanche coerulescens. NCBI lineage: Eukaryota > Viridiplantae > Streptophyta > Magnoliopsida > Lamiales > Orobanchaceae > Orobanche > Orobanche coerulescens. The sequence continues at coordinate 70,092,093 of CM065810.1, forward strand.
TCTAAGCACTTTTAACATGATTGTGAGCTTGGAATCATGGAATTAGAGCTTGGTTATGGAACTATTGTTGATTCTTGAAGTGATTCCTTGTGTTATCCATATTCTATGAGGTTTATGTTGAAGGAAGATAATGATATGCTTTGAATATGTTGATTATGATTATGGAATCATAGAGATCTTGATGTTCTTGAGGCCATATGATGACTATGATGATTTAATGATTCTTGGAATGGAGTTCAATTATTCTTTCTTCGTGGTTCGTCCATACAAGGTAATCCTCATATCCCTTTGATAGTGGCTCATTTTTTTCTTTTGATTACTACTTGGGAGGGAGTATGTTGGGAATCGTGTATTTTGATGTTCGTCTTATTTCAATGAAAATGCATAAATTGACTGTACTTTTATCCATTGCGTGAGTATTTTTGAAATGGATTTTGGTATTTTGCCAATCAAATTTTATTTTGTAAAACCGATTCCCTAAATCGAGTTTTTTGGCATTTTAACCTTGATCGTTCTGACGGTATTTGGAAAATGATTTTTTTTAGTATTTGAAAAATATTACCGTCATCAGTCTTTTTGACATTTTTGAAATAACGTGGAAAATTGTGCTTAGCCTGGTAAATCCTTGTGAGAAGGGTTTACGACGTGTAATATTCCCAGGAGGATCTGGGGTGTTACAATTAGGGTATCATGTGATAATGTTATACGAGATTTATTGGAATTGTAATAAGAGATTTCGGATGTTGATATGATCATTGAGATCTTCTTCATATGGTGATAAGGGTTTTGTTGCGATTCTTGAGATTGTATGAATGACATGATGAAGAAAATGGTAACATGGAGATATATACCTCGAATATGTTGTTCTGAACGTGATTTCGGATATTTCATGTTCTTGAAGAACTCTTGAATTATACGAGGTGATTAAAAAATTTTTTTTTTAGAAGTGTTGATGTTTTGAAAATGAATATGGAATATTCATATCTAGAGCTAAACTATGTGTTGGAAATAATATTCGTATAGGAATACGAATGTGATTACGAGTTTGATGAGACTATTATTCATCTCTGAATTTGGAAGCCCATACGTATGGAGCAAATATTCAAATCGAATGATTGGATTGTTTGATAACCTTTTTAATATGATTATCTATTGTTTTGAACCAATCGGATGATTCGAATTGATGACGGTCATAAGTAAATTTTAACGATGGATTTACGAGAAGGGAACCTTGTCAATTCGTATTTAAGAATTGAGTTTGGAACATTTAGACCCTTATTATTGGTCCGAATTGGTTGCTGATATGATCATCATATTTCGACTCGTATTGTGGACGAGGATTTGTAAGTGTCTCGAGTTGGATTGTTGATCGTGATTAGTCGAGATATGGTAAAATGATTGAGTTCGTGGTTTGGTGGTATTGATATTGGTCGTCATCGAACGGTTGATTATCAATCCTTCGCTTTTACAATAAGGTATGATGTTTGATCGTGAATTATGACTGTTGTGTTGCGGTTAAGGTTGAAGGGTTCGTAGATTAACTTGGTCGAGGCCGAGGGAATTCGTAAGACGAAATCAATGAATTGGTAACGAGACGTTGTATTGATATCGAGGCAAGTTTTATACTTGTACCGGTCAATGAGATTAATGTTATCATGTATGTGTATGAATGTGTGTATCATTTCGAGACTTGGTCTCTTTGTGATTTTATTGATATCAGGGGATTGTTTGATACGATACCCTTCGGCAAATTATGCCAAATATTATTGTTGTTCGTAAATGGCGATTTAAGGCATTGCGATACTTGTTGGTAATATATTTGTCGATAGCCGGTTCGCGGTATCGACATATCGATTGTTATTGTTGATTGATGTTCCTTTGAGATATTGTTGTTGATAGCCGGTCATGCATCGACGTATCGATTGTTGTTATTGATTGATGTTCCATCAAGATATTTTTGTGAATCGTCGTTATTGATATCGGTGTTTTTCTATTGATGTCGTTTTGGCGATTGAAGGCATTGGCGTATTCGATTATCATCTTCGTTATCGGTAACCGATTAAAGGTGCCGAGACATCCGTTGTACAATTGTTATCGGTTAACCGTTCTGAAGGTTATCGATATATTGAATTGGGATTATCAAAGATAATTCCCATCCGTTGTATAATTATTATCGATTGTCCGCTCTAACGGTAATCGATATATTGAATTGGGATTATCAAAGATAATTCCCATCCGTTGTCAAAAAGATAATTCCCATCCGTTGTATAATTGTTATCGATTGTCCATTCTACGGTAATCGAAGTATTGAATTGGGATTATCAACGATAATTCCCATCCGTTGAATTATTATTGTCGTGTTGACCGATTCAAGGCAGCACACTATTATTCTTGTGAACTCGGTAATTTTGTGATCTTTGAAGGTTGAGGATTTCCCGAACTGTTGTGTTGTGATCGTTGCTCGTGTTAATCGGTCCTTAGGGAAATTCTGATCCCAGGATGGTTGTTTTGAATATCGTTGGTCGTGTCGATCTTTCATTATTCGTGTGTTATCGTTCACTTGGTGAGTCGTATGATCCATATTGGATGTTTTATCCCTTGAGTTTCGTTATCATGTTGTATCGTGGCATATCCGGAATCATGTCTGCATGCCGATTCGTTATGTGTAGGATTTTTAGCCAGGCACTCGATGGTCATGCGTGGATATTTCCGCATTGGACCGTGCACACGAGACGTAGTTCTTGAGGCTAATTAGGTACATTGTCACACGTATATTCTGGATTCCGTATACGGGGTGGACATGTGCACGGACACATTTAGGATCGGGCGTCTTGTGATGTCCCTCTTGAGCTTTATTGATTGATCGTTCGTAGTCCATGTTGTATTGGATATGTCCGACGATTTGCATCGGGTTGTTCATACGCCGAGGGTATGTCCGATCGGTTTGCTCCTTTGAGATCTCAGATTGTGATGATTTACACTTTGGGTGTTCGGCTTTCAGCCATTGTGATGTATCGGTATTTCCGTTGGAGTCTTGGGCATTGTGAATCCGTATCTTTTCGGCATTGGTTTGGTTTGCCTTCGGGTAATGTATTGTGGTGTTCTATATTGATGATTCGCCGTTGGGCGTAATTTTCGGTTCTTGTGCATCTTGTTGAGTTTTTCTGGCGAAATATTTCTTCTCCTACTGCTTTAAGTTTCGGGACGAAACTTCTTTTAAGGAGGGTAGAATGTAATACCGTAATTTTGATCCTAAATTTTCTATTTTTGGCGGAAGTCTATTTTGACGACTTGCTTGGGACCGCTTTCGTCATCCCGAGAATGATTAATTCTACACTTTTTGTCATCCGAGTTCATTTCGGTATCGTTCATTGAATTCGGTGTTCTTTAGCGACTTTTCCACGTATGAGTTCGACTTTGTTAGATCACCATTAATTTTTGGTAACTCCAAAATTCTAAATCTTGCAATATTATAGAGCATCGAGTTAGCTTTCCAATGTTCAAGCGGTGAGTCAATCTGAGTCGGACGAGAGAGTTATGGTCGCTTTAGCTCACCCGCTCATTTTGACTTTTGCCGATCACCGCCGACCGGACTCGGTCGTGTCGTCCGACACGGCCCGCGGCTGCATTTCGTCCCGGAAATGCCGAAGTTTCGCCGACCGAACTCGGCCGTGTCGTCCGACACGGCCTGCGTGCATTTCTTCCGGATAAGCTGTAACCGATCGCTGACACGCCCGACCGTGTTCGACACGGTCGAGTCTTGCCGAAGTCGCCGTCGGACGGGTCACTATCGGAAGGCCCTCCGCCGCGACCGTGTCAAGGGCAGACACGGTCGAGTCCTGTCGGCGGTATGCGACACGGCCGTGCCGATCGGCACGGCCGTGTCCGGCAGGCGATCAACCCCTATAAAAGGCCCTGCAGACGTTTTTATCGCCATTTTTCACCTTCTTCTTCTCCTCTTCCGCAGCTGGGCGTGTTCTAAGCTTGAAGCCATGTTGTTTAACAACATATCCATGGAGTTCTTTGGGTTATATCATCAATCGTTCGTCCGATATCATCCCTTGATCCAAATGAATCAAGGTTAGATCTTTAGAACCCTACTTTTGGTAAAATTGGGGTTTTCACGTTTTGTCCGATTCGTTTCGCTTTTGTCGATTAATTCATGATGAATATGATTAATCTTGTTGGTATTCTTAGTTTCCCTACGGACTCATGGTATATTTCGTGATTTTTACGGAATCGAGAGGGTTTGGTTGTGGTCCGCCCTCGTTGTTGTTTATATACGAATATACATGAATCGTAGGCGAGTTTCGGGAGTCTCTTCGTGTAATTTGAGTATGGATAATTAATTGTCATATTCCTTGCGAATCGTTTAGGTGCCGGAAGCGCGTTCTCGGACCTACCGAACTCATACCTTTCCTCCGTTCGATTTCTCGATGTCTCAAAGGCAAGTATACATTTATGATTGTACGTTCTCGACTTTGAAAGTATGAAATATTGATGGTATGATTATTTCTAGCCACTCCGGGACGGGCCTATGGTCCTCTGAGGGTTTCGTAGCCTCTGGTGCGATTCCATGGTTGATATGAACGAACCGTTTCTACGGCATTCATATGAAATAATGTTGGCATGTAATGAACGAACCGTTTTGACAACATTCCTACATGTAACGGCGTATGATATGAACGAACCGTTTCTACGGCATTCACATACGTCTTGAGATTTTAGTCATTCCGGAATACTAGTCTTGAATTGATGAATTGACGGATATTGATGAATTGACGGATTACATTTACTTTATTGTCGAGAAGTATTATGTTTCATATTGTTATACTTGCACTAGCTATTCGACGGCTAACCCCTTTATGGGGGAAATACGTTTCATGTATTTCAGGTTCCAGGAGAGCGGACAGGCGGGTACCGGGTCGGCATGAAGATGATGGGCAAGTGTGATACTGTGTCTTGTCTCCGGTTATCTCTTTTGGTTTCCTCCATTCAGTGTTGTTGTACTGGAATGGATTTTTAAATACTCGAGTATTGTATTTCAGTTTCCTTTATGTTCCGGCCTGTGTTGCCGAGGTATTGATTTGTGCAGTGATGTATATGGTTTCATTGTTTATGGTTTCGAATACCATTTGTATCGTCTTTCTTTCTATTGTATGTAGACCTTATCGGTCAAGTTTATAATTCCGCGTATGTTTAGCCTTGTGGGTCCCACGGCGGGGCTCACGGCGCTGTAATATACCCTGAATAACTTGGGGGTGTTACATCAGCAACTACGTTTTCTTTATCGGGGTGGTAATGAATTGTACAATCGTAGTCCTTGACCAACTCTATCCATCTGCACTGCCTCATATTCAATTCCTTCTGTGTGAAAATATATTTCAGAATTTTGTGGTCTGTATAAATTTCACACTTACCTCCATAAAGGTAGTGTCTCCAAATCTTCAAGGCATGAACTACCGCTGCTAATTCCAAATCATGAGTAGGGTAGTTCAGCTCGTGCGGTTTCAACTGTCTCGAAGCATAGGCAACTACCTTGCCCTCTTGCATTAATACACATCCCAAGCCTTGCTTGGATGCATCACTGTAGATGACAAATTCTTTCGTCGGATCGGGAATCGTCAAAACTGGTGCAGTCAACCTTTGCTTAAGTTCTTGGAAACTCCTTTCGCAATTCTCATTCCATAAGAAAGCTTCTCCCTTTCAAGTCAATCTAGTCATAAGTGCAGCAATCTTCGAAAATCCCTCGATAAATCTTCGATAATAACCGGCTAATCCCAAGAAGCTTCGAACTTCATTCGCATTACTTGGTACTTTCCAATCATTGACTGCCTCAACTTTAATCGGGTTAACCTCGATTCCTTTAGAAGTGACCACATGACCCAAAAATGCAACTCGGTTAAGCTAAAATTCGCACTTGTTGAACTTCGCATATAACTTCTCCTTGCACAGTATTCCCAATACCGTTCTAAGATGCTGCTCACGATCGACCTTGGTCCTTGAATACACAAGTATGTCTTCTATGAACACAATGACAAACTTATCCAAATAAGGTTGAAATGCCCGGTTCATGAGATCCATGAATACCGCTGGCGAATTAGTCAAACCAAATGGCATCACTATAAATTCATAGCGTCCATATCGAGTTCGAAATGCTGTCTTCGGAATATCATCATCCTTAATCCTCAGATGGTGATATCCGGATCTCAAATCTCTCTTCGAAAATACTCCCGATCCTCCAAGTTGATCGAATAGATCCTCTATTCTAGGAAGTGGATATTTATTCTTTATCGTGAGTCAATTAAGTTCACGATAGTCAATGCACATCCTCAAACTTCCGTCCTTTTTATTCACGAAGAGCACTGGCGCACCCCATGGCGAAACACTCGGTCGGATAAATCCAGAGTCGAGCAGTTCCTGGAGTTGTACTTTCAGCTCTTGCAATTCCTTAGGCGCCATCCTATAGGGAGCCTTCGATATTTGTGCCGCTCCTGGCACTGAATCAATCGAGAACTCAACTTGATGATTCGGTGGAACTCCGGGCAAGTATTCGGGAAAGACATCTGGATACTCCTTGACGATAGGTACATCAGCTACCGTCTTCTCCGAAGTTGTTTTTCCCCATCACGTTCACCAAGAATCCTTGGCAACTACGCTTCTTCAACATCTTCACCGCTTTCATGGCTGAAATCACCTTCGGGGTACTAGAGGGTCTTACTCCCTCGAATAAGGTCTTGACATCAACAGACGGGCATAATGTTACCCTCCTTTCGGAGCATTCAACTATAGCTCTATGCTTGTCCAACCAATCCATACCCAAAATGACATCAAAATCGCTAAGTTCCACTATGTGCAAGCTGGCTAAGAAGCTATGTTCGTTAATCTCTATCTTCACGTTGATAGTTATCGAGTCTACACGCACTACTCCCATCATCACTACTAATAATCTATACAATGGGAATTGGGGGTCGTGGCTCAATCCACGAAATGACTTCGTCTTCAGACTCGACATCCGCCATCACCACGTCCTTCATATTTTCGGCGAGATCCTCCCTTGAGCTTTCATCAGGAATTTCTTCCGAATCTTCTTCTGGATCTTCTTCAGGATCCTCCTATGGTTCTTCTTTTGGATCTTCTTCGGGATCCTCCTCCGAATCTTCCTCGTCCGTGGAGTCGGCATCCCAATTTGCAGTTGGAATCTCCTCTCGAGCATATAAATCCAATAGGCGTCCAGCGAAAAATTGGAAATCGTCCGCAGCCTCTCGCTCTTCAAGTGATCTCTTGATGGCCTTTTTCCAAAGCCGGAAGATGCAGCAACTCCAGTCTTCGGATAATTTCTCCATCAAGTGCTCTAGCTAGCGGGTGACGGAACCTTGCTTCCCAGATTTTAGCCACTTGCTTAATCTATTAATGACGTAATGTGGCGCATTTTCGGGAAGACTAGGGTCGTCCCACCAATCCTTACGCGCTAGGAGACGCGAGTCAAAAGTAGCTGGGACCTTCTTACGTGGAGTCATCCTAGGTTTGGCTATTCTAACAGTTCGTACATACATAAATAATTATATAAGTAAAATGAAATGACATATGCATGATTAATGACTAAAATTTGGTACCTCAGACGGAGTGACGAAGTGGCGAAGCTGAGAGCATATGATACTTTTACATTTTAGCGAGTCCATAGAAAGGTAAAACCCTCTCTGATACCAGTATGTAACGCCCCGACTTTCTAGGGTAAAATATTGGGGAAAATAAATAAAAGGTAAATTTGACGAAAAATAATTTTCTTGAGAATATAAAAATTCTCGCCTACAAAGTCGAGTCGCTACAATGACATAAAAATAAATACCTTCAAATAAGGTAACCTTTCATCATAAATACGAGGTAAAAATTTTTGCGGCAGAAGAATAAATCATAATTTATAAATTGCTAATCAAAGTTTCCCCAAATAAGTTTCCAAACATTTGACATAAAGAAAACATCATGAAATAAATTCTCTTTCATATGCCCTATCGACTCGCTCCTTCGTCCATCCGGCTCGGTTCAACCTGCGGGTTCAATAAAGGTGGGGGTGAGCTTCCTTCAGCTTGTGGAAATCACACTGATCACAGTAATATACAATCTCATGGAAATCATAACATGAATAATCCTTCACATTTTCCTCAACGTAAATGCATACACACAATATTATGCATAACATGAATATTGAGGTTGCGCAGGTGCCCCCGCAACAACATTAGCATACACACAATATTACGTATAGCATGAATCTAGCACGCACAATGCGAATATTGAGGTTGCGCAGGTGCACCCGCAACAACATAAAACATACACACAATACCACATAACATGAATCGAGCACGTATGTGAATATTGAGATTGCGCAGGTGTCCCCGCAACAATATATATCTTAAGATAGCCTTTTACACGAAAATAGGTTAGCCTGAATTACAACATGCATATAAATTTTAAACATGAATAGAATACCACATATACAGTCCAATTAAAGCAATTAAAGTGATAGTGAAAATTTCCACCTGAATAAATGATGATGATAATGTCTGACTTGAAATGAAGATGCTCGACTCACAGTCCAAAGCCCGTAAATTCTCGATAAAGTCTACATATAATAATAATAATTATAATCCTTACAATTTATTATTTATACCATAAATGAAATATACAAATATCACTATATAGTAACTGAAAATAAATTACAATTCCTTATTAATATTAATCGAAAAGTTAATATTATTAATGATTGAAATTATAATATTTATGAAATAATTTCGGATTAGTTATTAATATTAATTGAAAGTCAATCTTTTAACGTTTTGGGTCAAAATAGGACTGGAAGGGAATTTTAAAAGTTAACTGGGGTCAAATCGGAAGAATTGAGAAGCTGACTGGGTAAAAATCGAATTAATTAAAACTGGCTGGGGCTGAATTGAAAATCTCTGAAAATTGGAAGGGCTAAATTGAAAACCCTAAAATCTCGCGGGTATAAATACCCTTATCTCCTCCTTCAGCCGACCAATTCACTTCTCCTTCTCCCGTGAAACCCCCCCCCCCCCCCCCCCCTCTCTGCCCTCTTCCATCTTTCGCTAACATACATTAATGTCCGTCCCTCACACACACACACACACATTCAAACCATGGTGGAAAAAAATAAAAACAGAACGGCAACAGCGAAACAAAGGGGCTTCACCCCTTGTCCTTCGGTGGCGGCGCGGCGAAGAAGGGTCGAACGGCTACAATCGGTGATGGTCCAGGCTGGGAAAACAGCGGCGGTGGTGTTCGGAGCGACCGAGTTTCCGACCGGCATACCGCGGGTTTTTAGATTCCGACTTCGGTGGCGATGGCTGAAAGAGCAGGTAAGGGTTTGATTATCTGGAGTTTTTTCTGATTTCAATTTCTGAATTTGGTGGATTCTTAAAGCTAATTTAGGTTTGAAAGATTAGACCTTGGTTTCGGTCAATCTGAGGAAAACGAGTTACCTCACTGGATTCTTGAGTTCGGGTTTTGGATTTGGGATGAAACGGATTTGGTTTCTGATTTAGTTTCGACTGTTGATGATTCCCGTTTCGGGACATGATGATTATTCTGTTCAGGTAAAAAAATTTGAGTTTTGATTTTTTGATGAACTCTGGGTTAAATTTGGTTTGGCCGATGGGCTGAACTGTGTTCCGATTCGGGTTTGGGAAGATGTTCTTGTTGGGTTGTTAAGTTCAATCTAAGACTGAAAAAAAAAATCTTAATGCAGTTGAATTCAAATCGGGTTTACAGTATTTTGATTGTTGATTATTTTTTTTGTTCTAGTGCTTAAGATAAAAATGTACAGAATAACAATTGCAGAATGAGAAGGAAATTGGATCTGAAATTTTTTACCTCGTCAGAGAAAAGTCGAGGATAGGGTGGTGAATAAGCAAAACTTCTTGAGACGTTGGATGAAACGCTACTGGAAATCGATCAGACGACGAATTCGACCGGATCCTATTGTTCTCTGCTCCTTAGTTTGTAGCAGATTTTTATCTTCTTCTCCTCCTTATATTTTCTGCCGAAGAACTTGTGTATTGTGTTTTGAGTTGTATATTTTTTTTTTTTTCGATGGACAGATTGGTGCAAAGAATTTCTGCACTGCAGAACTTTGGTATTTATAGGTGTGAATTTTTTTAAGTGTTTGGGTTGGATTAGAATTTGTGTTGGATATGTATTGAGGAGTTTTCATAAAGTGAGAGAAGTGAGGAGAACGATCTGGGAAAGAGTTCTTAATTATGATTAGTTAAGTTTAACTATAGTTGGTTAACTCATAACACATGATTAAATATAAATAATATAATAATAATTATTATAATGTAAAAATACTTATTTGGTAATGATAATAATAATAATCTGAAAAATGATAATGATAATAATATTAATACTTAATAAAGAAACGACATTAATAATATTATTATTAATAATAATAATAATATTAATAATAATAATAGTGTTAGTATTATACTCGGATAATTAATAACACTATTATAAAATAAGTAATGACTACTTAAATTTATATCTGACAAAATAACTCGGGCTAGGACTTGTGATACGTCGAAATAAATGTTCATGATCCTCTAAATGAAATTAAATAATATGAAATGCATTATAATATTATTATAATAATATTCCATTATGAAAATAGCGGGTATTACATCTATTGACATGCTCTCCCATTTACATTCCGGAATGGGCAAGGGTTGTATGATTCCGGCTGTATGACACGTCATACATCGAGCAACGAATCTTGCTACTTCATGCTTCATTGTTTTCCACCAAAATTTCTTCCGCAGATCCTTGTACATTTTGCTGGTCTCGGGATGCACAGAATAGGGAGTAGAGTGAGCTTCCTTCAGTATAGTTTGGTTTAGCTCGTCATTTGGCGGGATACAGATCATGTTCTTAAATCTCACCAAGCCCCCTTGGATCCTGTGGTCTGAAATAACTCCCCCCTTGGCTCTTGCACCGATCGCACTCAGGTCGAGGTCTTCTATCTATGCTAGACATATCTCTCCGACAAGGATGAATGAATATTAATTGAGCACAACTGTCCTTGGCAGTGTGGTATCCATACTTCAATACCATTCCTCCTGAGGTCTTGCTGAAGTTCCGATTGTACTGTTAAACCGGATAGCATCATCTCTTGCACAGTCTTCCGACTAAGTGCATCTGCTACGACGTTGGCCTTTCCAGGGTCATATAAAATTTCCACGTCATAATTCTTGATTAGCTCCAGCCAACGCCTCTGCCTCATGTTTTACTCCCTTTGGTTGAAAATATATTTTAAACTCTTGTGGTCCGTAAAAATCTTATAGGTAACCCCGTAAAGGTAGTGTCTCCAGATCTTAAGAGCGTGGACCACTGCAGCCAGTTCCAAGTCGTACGTCTGGTAGTTCACCTCGTACGACTTAAGTTGTCGAAAGGCGTATGCAATAACTCTGTCGTTTTGCATGAAGACACATCCTAGTCCATGTTTAGATGCATCTTTGTATTACGAATCCTTCCGTGCCCTGCGGTAATACTAACACCGGAGCGGTAGTCAGTCTCCTTTTTAGTTCATCGAAGCTCTCCTGACAACCCGTTGTCCAGATAAACTAGGTACTCTTCCTTATTAGGTTCGTCAACGGCCGAGCGACACAAGAATAAGCCTAGATGATTCGCCGATAATAACATCCCAATCCCAGAAAACTCCTTACTTCTTTGACGTTCTTTGGTGGTTCCCAACTCATCACTGTCTCTATTTTTTGCGGATCTACCTTGATGCCTTCTGCTGAAAGTTTGTCATAGAGTTGGTGTTGCCTCAAAACACTTAACACCTGCCTCAAGTGTTCCTCATGCTCCTGTCAGCTCCGGGAATAGATTAAAATATCGTCAATAAAAACCACCACACAGTTATCGAGAAAATCTATCAGAACCTTGTTCATCAACTCCATAAAAACAGATGGGGCATTAGTCAAGCCGTACGACACCACCAGTACACATAGTGTCCATATCTTGATCGAAATGTAATCTTTGGAATATCCTCCTCCCGAATCCTCAGTTGGTGATATCCAGAACGTAAAATTGATTTTTGAGAACATAGTCGCCCCTGTAATTGATCCAATAGAACATGAATCCTTGGAAGTGGATAACGGTTCTTGATAGTGACGTTATTTAGCTCTATGTAATCAATACACAGGCGTAGGGAGTTGTCCTTTTTCTTCACAAAAAGGACCGGCGCACCCCACGGCGAAGTACTCGGACAAATCAGTCCCTTCTTTAATAAATCTTCGAGTTGTATTTTTAATCCCTTCATTTCAGCTGGCGGCAATCTTGATAATTCATTGGGAAAGACGTCTGGAAATTCGCTCACTGCGGGAATATTAACAACCGATAGTTGCGATGTATCCTCCTGAAGAACATAACACCAGTAATACATTTATCGAGTGTCACAAGATACTCCCATTGTAAGGAGGCTAAGAGGCCCTTTAGTACTGAAGTGTTCTCGACCCCTAATTATGTGAGTGGCACCGTCACAAGTCATAATGGACATGGTCAGGTGATAGGTGTCTAATATCGTCCTATACGGGGTCATCCGGTCCATACCCAAAAAGATATCTTCGTTTTGAAGTGGGAAAACCATGAGGTTCGCTGTCCAGCCCCGATCGTCAATGCAGATCGGACAGTTTCAAACTTCTAAATTACCCCCAACTCTGCTACCCTCAGGTAGTTTAATAGTAAAAGATTCACAAGGTACACAAGGAAGGTTCAAGCGATTAACACATTTCATAGATATAAACGAGTGCATCGCTCCAGTATAAAATATTACATGAACAGGTTGGGAAGTAACAAGAAGTGTACCTGAGACAGCAGGTGCGGTTCGGTCATCAGTAGCCCTCAATTCGAACAGACGGGATGGTAGTGTCCCAGAGGAGGGCGCAGTGCCTCCCTCGCGCCCACATCCTCTTCCGGCACTGTATGGTGGGGGTTGAGTTTGGTAAGGTGGAGATCGATAGTCGAAAGTGACGGGTGCCCTGGATGTCTGTACTGAACCTTGTTGACTCTGAGAAGCTGGATTTGGTGTAGAATTGCCCGCGAACAGTAGCGAGACATATGCCCACTCTTTCCACATGAAAAACACTTCGTTGCCACCTTATGACATTGAATCATGGTATGCCCAACTATGCCACAATTTAAATATCTCCGGCGGAGGGACTGGTTGGATGTGCCCTTCTGTTGGAATGAAACTGCTGATTTAGAGGAGAACCCAATTCCTGAGTTCATTCTACTGGTGCTCCCATACTGGTAAGACATCTTCTGCTTCTTCTGGTTATGCCCGGTGTCAGAATTAACGACAGTGCCGGCATATGCCGTGACTATGTCCTCATATGGCCTCAGAGTTGTGCAGTGAAATCTAGCTGCGTAACGTTGAACATCTTCTGGAAACCGTTATGCAAGGTAACAGATTCGCTGATCTTCAGATGGAACCATTTGCGAGACATAGCTTAGTTCGGTCCTATATGCTCGAATGACCTTGGACAATACTCGTCTCTCAATAGTTTGGAAAACTCGGTCCACCCGACTACCCTGTCCTTTGGCTTATAGGTCCGCCACTATCGGGCTGCAGTATCGCGGAGCTAGTTGATTGCCAGTGGTACCTTTCGGTTCCCTGGGCAATAGATTACCTCGAAAGCAGTCTCCATTTTGGAGATCCAGTCGTCCACATGTTTATCTCCCGAACTGTCGAATAATGGTGGTCTAGCCTTCAACATCTCTCCCAGCCATCGGTACTTCCCGGCGTTCTCTTCCACATTAATGACTGGTACCCGCTCTGCTCGGTTGACTTGAGCGATTCCCATTGCAATGGCCTGCGCGAGAGTCTGAATGAAAGCCGGATCCATTCCCCCGTTGTTCTGGTTTTCTGCCTCCTGCTCATTCTGATTATTGGGCGGTGGCTGGTTGCCGACTGGAACGGTTTCAGCGGTGTTTCTGTCTTTCTACTGGTTCACAGCCGAGCCCTGAGCGTCGTTCATGATTTTCCTACCTCCACGGCGTGCCATTGTGATAAATGTTCTATCTAGAGGGTCAGTTCAATATAATTAATTACTCCTTGAGTTCTACTGAGTTCAAACATCATACCTGATTCTCAAGAAACATACGCGTTCCTCATTTTGACATTCCCCGAGGAGTTACGTTCACTTGGAGCGTTGGACTTTGAAACCCTTAAACAATTTCAAAACGTTTTGGTAAAACTTTCAACGTGGATGTTTCGTCTCCGATACCCTTTTCTGTAACGCCCCCAAAATTTACCGGAAAGTTACAGTGCCGTGAACCCCGTGTGGGACCCACAAGGCAATTTTTAAGATTTTAAAATTTATGCATTAAATAATTTTAATGAAAGTAGCTCCACGATGATACAATTACGAAACTAAATACTTTTAGAAAAATAAGTTCGAATACACAGTTATCACACCAACTTGGAATATTTAGAATTCAGTTTAAAGAAACGATATAACAGGGCTTCTTCCCGACACCGCTCAAGCCTGACTGGAACCTTCGGGAATGTCCTGCACATATTCAACAAATTTTCTTGACACGACGAATCGTGCCAGCCAACCTAGGTCAGATAATATGTATGAAAAATCACTGAAAGTATAAGATAAACCTGCAATACAATATCATTATTCGGTTTGGCATTAAATCACAACATACCCAACATTCTCTTTTCTATCAACACATAAACTCCCAATGTCTCAACCAAGGGCCACGGAAATATCTACACAGGAATACTCCGGACGTGGTCCATTCAGGTTTTATCCCTCAACACAATTCTATACGAATATATCAACACATAAACTCCTAAAATTGCAACCAAGGGTCATGGAAGTATCTACACAGGGATACTCCGGACGTGGGTACCATTCAGGTTTTATCCCTCAACACATCGGCCCATCAATAAAGTTTTCAAGCAAAACGAAATACAATTTCCACGAATAGAGACACATTAAATTTTGGAATTTATCGTAACATAGACTGAGCAACTATCACTTGCTGTAGTTCCAACGAGAGTAACTTCCTTGATAACACAACGGCTCGAACACCCACAACCGAGAGCTCAACCTATTACATATTCATCGATCAATACCTCATGGTGATAATGACGAATAGCGACAATTGCCCCCATCCCGAGAGGATTCTAACCTAGTTCAATCTACCGATTTTCAATTTATTATATCATTTTAACCACAATGTTTTTGTACACTATTTCCCCGTTACGACTACGACTATAACCACCCGTAATCTTGCTAATTACTCAAACTCGAAATTCCATATCTTTAGGGTAGATGTTAGGCGTATTTTTATGCGCTTATTTATTATTATTTTATATCCATCTTGAGCCTAAATCAACATAAATGAGCTTTTAATGCACTATTCTTATATGTTTTGCAGGAAATCGGAGTCCGGAAGCCGAAACGATGAAAAGTAGGCGAAAACAGCAAATTTGGCCTGGGGCCGCGGCACAAACCAAGTGAGCCGCGGCACACGAAGACAAACAGCGAGCCCCGAGCGAACTGTACCGTGAGCCGCGGCACAAGTATGCTGAGCCACGGCCCATGAAGAAAATATGCGCCCAGGTCCGACGCTGAGTAGTAGGGGCCGCGGCACAGATTAAGTGAGCCGCGGCCCACGGGGCGGTTTTTGATGTTTTGGCCGCGGTTTTGGGCCGTTTTTGGAGCCTGTTCCCAACCTAATTCCCGGACGCATTTTGGAGGTTGATGATTGTTATAAATAGGGGTTTAAGGGCTGAAGACATTATCATCAAATCGGAGGAAGACATCGCGGGATCGAAGAACACAAGGAGGAGATTTGTGGGCGACGACAAGACCACGGATTCCCTATGGTTTTTCTTAATTTTTCCGCATCTTAGTTTCTAGATCTATTTGAGTAGGATTGTGATTGTAGCCGATTACATGACGGTTTGATTTATTTATTTTTATTTCAATTTACTCGTTATTCGTATTGAGTTGGATTTTTTTCATTATTCTTAATGCTTTTTAATTGTCTGGCCAACAGTTGAATTGTTTTGAATGTCTTTATGGATTCGGGAGATGAAATTTAGGCATAGTTCTTGTGAGAAAAATCATGATTTTCGTGAGATAGGGTTATACTCATGGGAATTGTGAAGCCTATTTATTGTGGGGATTCATGAACTGTTTTAGCTATTAATTATCTAATTCGAATAGGAATATATCGAGTTAATAATTCGTAGTATTTTCTATCGACCTTGGGAAAGGCTTTAGAATAATTTAGGAATTCGTGGCTTACAATCAATTGAATAAAAGTGAATTGGAATTAAATAAAAATCATTCCTGATTGTTTGAGGTGAAAATCATAATCCTACGCCCTTATTAGTATTATTATTTTTATTATTACTATTATTATTTTCTATCTATTTTTCTGCAATTAGTTTAGAAATAAATTCCATATAATTGTTCTTCAAATAAAATTACCAGTTGACTATATTTTGGTACTTAGTGAAATCAGTCCTCGAGGGAACGATATCTTACTTGTTGTAACACCCCGAGATATTCGGAATAATTACAGCGCCGTAAACCCTTTAAATAAGGATTTACAAGGCTAATTAAAAAGGAAAGTGAAAATAAGACGTCAATACTGCGAAAATTCGAGTTTATGAAAACGTACAACTGGTTCAACGGGTAATTAATACAACCATATCGAATTAATATCAAAGGACACACGTACTCGAGTACGTAAAACCAAACCAAGACAACAAATCTCCAATAACAATAAACATCATCGAACCCCTTCGTCGTCACGCTTGCATCTTTGTTGTTTCCCTGCTCCTAGCTACCCGAACATCAAAACAAATGTCCACCCCCGAAGGGGTTAGCAAAACAATGCTAGTACAAGTATCGTATTTAAACAATTCGAATATGCATCAACAATACACAACAAGACATATCACACGGGCTTCCGCTCAGGAACCCGACAAAGCGAATCTACAAGATTACATTACACACCATGGGTATTACAAAGATACAGCGCCCTCAAGATAGATCCCAAGATGATCGTCGGACCAACACGAGGTGGAAATAACCCGTCCAATGATCCAGCGCCCTCAGCCTAGATCCCAAGATGATCCCGTCGGACCAACACGAGGTGGACATCCGATCCAGCGCCCTCAGCATAGATCGTACAACGTATACAAATACAACTCATGCATACACATATGCCAAATCATTATGTTCATCAACATGAACATATAAACAATATACAACAAATATCATGACAAATCAACGAAGTAAATATCATGTTCAACAACATGCATAATCATACGTATACTCCAAAAATACCGATATTAACATATCACGATACTTGCCTCGAAGATGGCAAGAATGATATACTTCAATGCTCTCGACGCACTCGAAGGCCGCCCCCTACGATCAACGTAACAAGCTCGAACCTTAACAAAAGGAACGATATACAAATCATCTCGAGTCGAACAATGGCCTAACAATTCGACCTACGGCCGAAAAGCTCAACTAAACAAGTCGCTGGATTGCTTAGCGCGCTACGTATTATACGTAACGCGGCGCTAAGCCGAATCGTTAGCGACGCTATCGTATAAGACTAGCGTGCGCTAGCCACAATCGCGATCAGCTCGGCCGCCTCATAACGCACGCTACGACGTTACGCGAAAACCGAACCTCGATAGCGCACGTTAACTCACACATGTTAGCGTGCGCTAATCTTGCATGGCGTAATACTACGAACCAAAATCGAGTTGAATGATGAAGAACTCATGAACCCTATGGTGATATTACAAGTTATCCTCGGGCATATCATGCTAATAAGGTTTCGGAAGATTTATGATTATGAAACACCAATATACGGATAGTTATCTCGATATCACAATTCCTCTACGATCTTCAAGAAATAATCTAAGTTCCATCGTCTTACGTTCCAAAATACATGATTCCAACGTATACAACGTATCAATCGGGTAATATCCGATCACTTGATCATAAATCGATTTAAACATGCTTAGGAGTCCTTATAATAAGATGGTTCAAAGGTTCATTCGACATCTAGTACAGATACGTCAAAAGTATCCTTCTAACATGTGATGATCGATAAAAACGAGATACTAGCTATCCAAACATGATTCAAACTTCCTCATGAACATTACTAATCATTGGTGAAGAATCACCTACCTCAAAGTAGTGAAGAACACGGATGAAAATGAAGCAATCCAACACCCAAGGCTTGAACACCAATCTCCAATGATATAAGATCTTCAATCTCGAACTAGGAGGTTGATATGGAGTGTTTAAGACGAATGGAGTTATGCTTCAAGTGCAAGAGTTCGGGTTATGGGGGAAAAAGGGACTGAATTCACGAATAGGATGCTGTCCTATTTATAATAAATGGCTATTAGCGCGCGCTATACACTGTCCGTAGCGTGCGCTAACGGCTCACAGTCTATACTGTACTCGGCACTTAGCGTGCGCTACGCATAGACCTCTAGCGTGCGCTAAGGCGTTGACTCGGCTTTTCCCGAAAGCCGTCCAGATACATTCGACAGGATCCGACAAGGGTCCCCCGGCCAGATCTCACCTACCGCGCGTCTCAATCAATTTGACCACGCGTAGCGTGCGCTAATTACACTCGGTAGCGTACGCTATGAAACCATGTTAGCGTACGCTACCCGTAGCCTGTAGCGTGCGCTACATGCAAAGAATTTCAACCATATAAATCACATACACGAAATTATATGCTCGATGGCATCGGATTATGAAATATGGAGAATAGTACTCATACAAAAGTACAATTATTACAATATCACTAGTTCCAAATACATAACGTAAAATCTCGGGTATTACATCCTTCCTCCTAAGAAGAAGTTTCGTCACGAAACTTAGGATGAAAAAAACTCAGGATATTTAGCCTTCATACCGTCATCCGTTTCCCAACTGGCCTCTTCGACTACATGTCGTGACCATTGTACTTTAACCAAATTTATTGGTTTATTCCTCAATTGTTTGATCCGGCTCTCAAGTATCTTGATAGGTCTCTCTTGAAGGTGCCATCATTAGCTATCTCGATCTCGTCGAAATCAATGACGTGACTGGGGTCCGGTACATACTTCCGCAGTTGGGATACGTGAAACACATTGTGAACATGACTCAGCGATGGCGGTAAGGCCAACCTGTACGCTAAATCCCCAACTCTATCTAGGATCTCAAATGGTCCGATATATCTCGGACTAAGCTTGCCTCTCCTCCCAAAACGGAAAATCCCTCGTGTAGGAGACACCTTCAATAGCACATGATCCCCAACGTCGAACTCTAGAGGACGACGACGTACATCGGCATAAGACTTCTATCGACTCTGGGCAGTCAATAGTCTCTCTCGAATCAAAGCTATTTTCTCTTGAGTCTGAATAATCAATTCCGGTTCCGTCCCGATCAGATCCGAAGAATCATCCCAACACAGAGGCGATCGGCATCTCCTCCCGTACAAAGCTTCAAATGGTGCCATCTTGATAGAAGCGTGCCAACTGTTATTGTAAGTGAATTCGATCAAGGGCAAGTGAACTTCCCAATCAGTTGACCAATCCAACGCACAAGCTCTAAGCATGTCTTCTACAGTTTGAATAGTCCTTTCGGACTGACCGTCTGTTTGGGGATGATAAGCTGTGCTAAAGTTGAGCTCAGTCCCCAAAGCCTTGTGAACTGCTTTCCAGAAGTGCGACACGAAACGACCATCTCGATCCGAAATAATGGTCTTCGGCGTCCCATGCAATCTGACTATCTCCGCAACAAACACTCGTGCCAATCTCTCGGGTCCCCATGTATCCTTGATTCCTAGGAAATGAGCCGACTTGGTTAGTCGATCAACTACGACCCAAATCATGTTCATTCCTGCTCTAGTCCTTGGCATACTTGTGATGAAATCCATGAAATGTCCTCCCACTTCCATTCGGGATCGGAAGCGGCTTTAACATCCGTGAGTCGCTGATGTTCAATCTTAACTCACGACAAGTCAAACACTTGAAACGTATCACACGTCCTTCTTCATATTCCCCACCGAAGTTTTGTTTAAGATCCTTATACATCTTACTGCGCCCGGGTGAATAGAATAGGGCGTGCTATGAGCTTCTTTCAGAATAGTTCGTCTCAAATCATCATTATCGGGAACGCAAAGTCGACTTTGAAATCTCGAACTCCATCATCTGTATCACGAATCCTGGGGCTTTTCCTTTCTTTACTTCATCACATAATCGAAGGATCGGGAATCGCCCAACCGCTTGGACTTGATCTTCTCGACTAGTGATGAAGTCGGTTCCATCACATAAAGTCGCCCTTGGATTCTGGTGCCCATACTTCAATCCCTTCGCGGATCGGTTCCGTTGAATCTTGGTTTGGGATGTAAGTGCTTCCAACACTCGAAGAGAAACAGGTTTACGGCTCAATGCATCGGCTACTACATTTGCTTTCCCGGATGATAGAGAATCTCTAAGTCGTAATCCTTGATCAATTCCACCACCTTCTACGCCTCATGTTTAATTCCTTCATTGAAAATGTATTTGAGGCTCTTATGATCCGTAAAGATCGACAATGAGTGCCGTCAGATAATGTCGCCAAATTTTCAAAGCAAAAACCACAGCTGCTAGCTCCAGATCATGAGTCGGATAATTAACTTCGTACGGTTTCAATTGCCGAGAAGCATAAGCAATCACCTTATCCTTCTGCATCAACACACAACCCAAACCCTGATTTGAAGCGTCAGTATACCATGAATCCATCGGTTCCTTCGCGGCGCTAATATAGGTCTTGTCGTCACCTCTCTTTAAGTTCGTCAAAACCCGGGCATTTCTCATTCCACGTGAACTTTTGAGTTTTCAGAATAAATGAGTGAGCGGACGAGCAATTTTGGAAAATCCCTCTACAAAGCGGCGATAATATCCCGCTAGTCTAAGAAGCTTCGGACTTCCTTCACGTTCTTAGGAGCTTCCCATTCCAAGATTGCTCCGACTTTCTTCGGGTCCACTGAACTCCATCGGCGGATATCACATGCCCAAGGAAGGTTACTTCCTTAAGCGAGAACTCGCATTTAGCAAATTTTGCATATAAATGTTCCTTTCTCAAGATGCTCAAAACCACACGTAAATGATCGATGCTCCTCTGCGTCCCTCGAATATATCAAAATGTCGTCAATGAAAACGACCACAAAATTATCCAAGAATTACAACAAAACCCGATACATCAATTGCATGAATACCGCAGGAGCATTGGTAAGTCCGAATGGCATCACCACAAATTCATAATGCCTGCATCGATCTCAAAGCGATTTCGTATATCCGATTCCTTAATTCTCAATTGGTGGTATCACGATCGCTAGTCAATCTTCGAGAATACCCTCGCCCCTTGGTGTTGATCAAACTAGTCGTCGATCCGAGTTATAGGATACTTATTCTTGATCGTCATCTTGTTAAGCTCGCTGTAATCAATTCACAGTCGGAGGGATCCGTCTTTGTTAGGACAAAGAGAACGGGCGCTCCCCAAGGGGAAACGCTCGGTTGAATATAGCCCTTCTGTAACAATTCCTCCAGTTGCTTCTTGAGTTCATACATCTCGGTTGGCGCCATGCGGTATGGTGCCCTGGAAATAGGGGTTGCTCTGGGCTCTAATTCGATGGTGAATTCCACTTCTCTTTGCGGGGTAACCGGGTAGCTCGTCAGAAATACATCCGAGAACTCATTCACAATCGAAATAGACGAGAGCTCTATTCCTTCCTCTTTCCTCATGGCATAGCACCAAAGTCCGTGACATCCTGCTTGATAATTTCACGACTTTCATTGCCTTGATCAATTTCCCCGAGCTTCGGTCTCCATCCTCGGAATAAGTGTTCGGCTCCGTCATCGCAATGATGGAAATGACTCTCTCTCGGTAATTCAACACGGCTCCATAACGGTTGAGCCAATCATCTCCGAGAATTAAATCGTCACCGCATATGTCAACTACAATAAGATTCGATGGCCAATCTCTCCCTTCTATAGATCTCGGGAAATCCCTAGCTTCTAGTGTTCCCACAATTTTCTCTCCGCTCGGTAATCCCACAACATAAGGTTCACAATTATACAAGCACGAGATGTTCAAACGATTAACACGGTTCAAAGATATAAAAGAATGCGTAGCTCCGAATCGAACAAGACACTAATCGGTTGCAAAAGGATCTCGAATCGCACTGATGCAACGGCAGTTGTTCGCCGAGATCTCCTCATTTCGTACAGGCGCGGAGGAACGGACCCAAAGACTGGATGTCTCTCTTCCCAGCTGCTCACTGAAATCCACTCTTTGTGTCTGGTTCACACTTATCTCCTTAGGAACCGGGCCGGAGTGCGGGTGCCAACAGATCTAGTAGCGGCTCCACGTAAAGCCGCACGGTGCCCTTCTTGCCCACAATCGTAACAAGTCGCGAAGATGCGGGCAATCTCTTGAATATGCCTCGCTCGACCACAATTGTAGCATTTCCTTGATGCGTCCGAAAGCTGATGCTGTCCAGGAACTTCTTTCCGCCTTTAGAAGGATGTGGAGGTTTCTAGCCGAATAAAGGAAGACGGCCCTTGCGGGCCCCACCACTCTTGTTTTCTGCAAAGTGCCGGTCACCTTCTGCTTCTTTGCCTCTACCGATTTCTCCACCGCCGCCTCTTTCATGTCGTAGGCGGCGCTTTGTCTTGGTACTGTCGCAACGTAGTACACTCGAATCGGACATGTCTGCTGAATCTCCGGCTTCATCCGCATATCAAAATGAAAAATCTTTTACGCCTCCGTTCGACCAAGTGTCGCACACAATTCATCTGATGATTAAAGGTTTTAATTACATCTGTCACAAATGCCTCCGAACTCTGTGGTGAGAAAAACTCTCGGATCTTCGCCTCTCTAACCGGACGAGGACAATACTGTGCTTCCATCATTTGTTTGAATTCCGTCCAATCCGCATTATGGTTCTCGGGTCGAATAGCCTCCCACTATCAAAGGCCTCCCGGTCAGAAAATCTTGGGCAATGGGAACCTTAGGTCCTCGGGACAGTTAAGACCCGCGAATATCTTTTCCAACTCCTTGAGCCAGTGATCCCAAGTAAGTGCCTCAGCAGATCCGTCAAATTTTGGCGGGTGCAATTTAACCACCTCAGCAAGCCATCTGTCTCCCCGGTTATCCTCATGGTGCTGCTGTCCCATCGCTGTCTGCATGCGATCAACGACCTGGGCGAACTGGTTTATCTGCGCCACCACCTGTTGAAGCACTCCCGGCATGTTCGGATTTGCGTCATCATTCGCTGATCCTTGCTGCCCTCCAGAATGGGAATCGGTTCGACTAGCCGATAGTTCTGGGGTAGTTGCGGAATCCTCATGTCTCATATTACCACGTCCGCGTCCACGACCGCGTCCGCGTCCACGACCTCCTCTCAACATACTGTAAACGAAATTTCTCAATATACAGAACAAAATTTTTGAAATAAAGTCCGTCAATACTCACAAAACAGTAATTAAATAAAACGGTAGTATAAGAGGTTAGGAGACTTACAACCACGGTCCACATGACGACTTCGGCTGAACAGTGATGTTACAAACAACCCGTAAATCAAATAACGTAAACAGACCCAAATAAAACCCGACTGCCAAGATATCCATAAATCTTAGCTCCGATACCATATTCTGTAACACCCCGAGATATTCGGAATAATTACAGCGCCGTAAACCCTTTAAATAAGGATTTACAAGGCTAATTAAAAAGGAAAGTGAAAATAAGACGTCAATACTGCGAAAATTCGAGTTTATGAAAACGTACAACTGGTTCAACGGGTAATTAATACAACCATATCGAATTAATATCAAAGGACACACGTACTCGAGTACAGAAACCAAACCAAGACAACAAATCTCCAATAACAATAAACATCACTGAACCCCTTCGTTGCCACGTCAGATCGTGGTTGTTTCCTGCTCCTTGGCTACCGAACATCAAAACAAATGTCCACCCCGAAGGGGTTAGCAAAACAATGCTAGTACAAGTATCGTATTTAAACAATTCGAATATGCATCAACAATACACAACAAGACATATCACACGGGCTTCCGCTACCGGAACCCGACAATGCGAATCTACAAGATTCCATTACACACCATGGGTATTCCAATGATCCAGCGCCCTCGGATAGATCCCAAGATGATCCGTCGGACCAACACGAGGTGGAAATAACCCGTCCCAATGATCCAACGCCCTCACTAGATCCCAAGATGATCCGTCGGACCAACACGAGGTGGACATCCGATCCGGCGCCCTCAGCATAGATCGTACAACGTATACAAATACAACTCATGCATACACATATGCCAAATCATTATGTTCATCAACATGAACATATAAACAATATACAACAAATATCATGACAAATCAACGAAGTAAATATCATGTTCAACAACATGCATAATCATACGTATACTCCAAAAATACCGATATTAACATATCACGATACTTGCCTCGAAGATGGCAAGAATGATATACTTCAATGCTCTCGACGCACTCGAAGGCCGCCTCCGATCAACGTAACAAGCTCGAACCTTAACAAAAGGAACGATATACAAATCATCTCGAGTCGAACAATGGCCTAACAATTCGACCTACGGCCGAAAAGCTCAACTAAACAAGGCTGCTGGATTGCTTAGCGCGCTACGTATTATACGTAACGTGCGCTAAGTCAGCTGTTAGCGTACGCTATCGTATAAGACTAGCGTGCGCTAGCCACAACCGCAGCTCGCTGGCCGCCTCATAACGCACGCTACGTGCGTGCGGCGAAACCGAACCTCGATAGCGCACGTTAACTCACACATGTTAGCGTGCGCTAATCTTGCATGGCGTAATACTACGAACCGAAACGAGTTGAATGATGAAGAACTCATGAACCCTATGGTGATATTACAAGTTATCCTCGGGCATATCATGCTAATAAGGTTTCTGGAAGATTTATGATTATGAAACACCAATATACGGATAGTTATCTCGATATCACAATTCCTCTACGATCTTCAAGAAATAATCTAAGTTCCATCGTCTTACGTTCCAAAATACATGATTCCAACGTATACAACGTATCAACTGGGTAATATCCGATCACTTGATCATAAATCGATTTAAACATGCTTAGGAGTCCTTATAATAAGATGGTTCAAAGGTTCATTCGACATCTAGTACAGATACGTCAAAAGTATCCTTCTAACATGTGATGATCGATAAAAACGAGATACTAGCTATCCAAACATGATTCAAACTTCCTCATGAACATTACTAATCATTGGTGAAGAATCACCTACCTCAAAGTAGTGAAGAACACGGATGAAAATGAAGCAATCCAACACCCAAGGCTTGAACACCAATCTCCAATGATATAAGATCTTCAATCTCGAACTAGGAGGTTGATATGGAGTGTTTAAGACGAATGGAGTTATGCTTCAAGTGCAAGAGTTCGGGTTATGGGGGAAAAAGGGACTGAATTCACGAATAGGATGCTGTCCTATTTATAATAAATGGCTATTAGCGCGCGCTATACACTGTCCGTAGCGTGCGCTAACGGCTCACGCCTATCTTGTACTCGGCACTTAGCGTGCGCTACGCATAGACCTCTAGCGTGCGCTAAGGCGTTGACTCGGCTTTTCCCGAAAGCCGTCCAGATACATTCGACAGGATCCGACAAGGGTCCCCCGGCCAGATCTCACCTACCGCGCGTCTCAATCAATTTGACCACGCGTAGCGTGCGCTAATTACACTCGGTAGCGTACGCTATGAAACCATGTTAGCGTACGCTACCCGTAGCCTGTAGCGTGCGCTACATGCACAGAATTTCAACCATATAAATCACATACACGAAATTATATGCTCGATGGCATCGGATTATGAAATATGGAGAATAGTACTCATACAAAAGTACAATTATTACAATATCACAAGTTCCAAATACATAACAGAAATCTCGGGTATTACACTTGTCACTTTATTACTTGTTGACACCGTGCACTTGCGGCATAGTGTGAGGGATTTCTTCACAACAAGTTTTTGGCGCTGTTGCCGGGGACTGATTTTTTGCTAATATCAATACCTAGCGACTCTAATTTTAATTTAAAGTTTTTTTTTAGTTTCTATTTTTTCTTTCTTAATTTTTTCATTATGTTTTCCTTTGATTGTCATGACCCTTGGCATTTCATAAATTTCGATAATCTTAATAATTTGCCTAATAGGGTCAGTCAGCCCCCTCCCCCGAAATAAAAGACCATGCTTGAACAATGTGTAGACGCTCTTAAAAATCCTGATAGTACCCCTCTTGAGCGAGAATGTGCAAGTCGTGGTCTTGAGATTCACTATGGTTATTTTCCAACTCATATATTTAGTAGTGAAGTTGAGGGGGAGGTTGAGAAGAAAGACATGTTGAGTTTTAGGATCGATCCCCCTGCACCTGGTAATTACATAAAGTGTGATGAGCTAGTAGAAGAAGTTACCATTGATGATGTTTCCAAAGAAATTTCATTAAATTGTCATCAAACTTCGACTAATAAGGTGAACACTTTTGTGCCTAAAATTTTATTAACGGTGCCACGCATAATTTTTCCTAAATCCATAATGGGAGAGATTGACCCTATTACTTTTGATTTTGTTGAGGCTGATTCCTTGAGTTCTAATGAGGTTGTTCATGATATGTCTTTATTATCTACCCATTCGAACTCTGCTTATTTTTTCATGCCTTATCATTATTATATTCTTCCATTATTTTTTGGTTGTCCGCATAATTATTCTTACTCATTATTTTTGGCAACCGGCCATGAACCAAAGCCTCCCTTATGGAATAAGAGGCTTATAGATTGTAAGAAGGGGGTATTTGGCAATCTCCCTAGAAAGAAGCCACGTTAAATTTTTTTGCCACGTCGTGCTCAAGACGTAAAATAGAGCGCTTGATGGGAGGCAACCCATCATTTTTACTTGTTTTCTAGTTAGTTGTTTTTATTTGATTTTTAGTTAATAGTTTTTTTCCTTTGTTTTGTTTTTTTCGTTTGGATTTGTGTATTCTTGTGGCCCTTATTTCTCTAATATTTTTTTAACTCCAATGAGTTATTATTCTTCATATTCTAGTCTTTCTAGACTTAATGTCTTTAGTTGTTTCATGACTAGAGACTAAGTTTGGGGGTCCCTGGTGATGTTGAGCGTTATTTGAAGTATGGATTGACAGACGATTCCACTCAGACATGTGCTGACATTCAAGAAGACATTTGGAATAAGATTCTCTTTTCCTTATCTCTTTTATTTTCACATGAGTTTTATTGTTGATAATGTTATGTGTAGTGGAATAAATTGAAGCATGCGATATTTTCTTGAATTTTCTTGGGTATAAAAGGCGATTTCATCATTGCTTTATTGTCCTTTCGTGCTGTTGATGGTTAAAAACATGAATTTTTCGTGAATTTTTCGTGCTTCCGCGTGTAAAACTGATGTTACGATACTGATTTCTCTTGGAAGAAACGGTTGAGTTTTAGTCGAGTTGCAGTCAGCGATATCTGTTTCCGTAGAGTATTCATTTAGGTCTATATTTTTTTCGTTTTTGTAGAAATCTTAGCAGATAAGAAAGGAGACATACGTGTTTTCAAATCGCCGCCTATACGTTTGGTTATACTTTTAGGTTAGCTAGTCGTCCGGTAATATGAGTCTTGTTGGCACTTGGATTGAGTTTAGAGTCGGACAGTTTCTCCCCAAAAGTCGAGAAATTATATTTGTTCTATGATGGGAAGTCTAGTAACCGGGGGTATTCATGTGATCCGTTATTTACTCTCGCGTAAAACGACAACCCTAAATAGACTAATGATTTAGAAATATCTCATTACCGATGATGGGAAGCCTAGTAACCGGGGGTATTCACGTGACCCGTAGTTTACTCTCACGTAAAACGGCAACCTTGACATGCGGGACTTGCTATTTGAGTTTTTTCTCCGCTGTAGAGGGGGACTTAGTAACTAGAAGCATTCATGTGCCCCATGAGTGTCTCTTACGTCAAACGGTTCCCCAATACATGAGAATGGAAATCCACCCTAGGATTATCCCGATGAAACATCCCGAGCTCTGAACCTATTGGTAAACTCGAATCTTTATTATGATCATACATAAGGGAATGCTGTCCGAGGAGCAATTTTGATGATGAAACTCTTAAATTTTGCCACTAGACTGTGGGACAGGGCGAGCTGGCTCGTTTATTTTAACCCTTCGTATTAGCGGCCGGTTAAATTCACGCTTGTTAATATTTGAGCTTGATTTTCTTCATGAACGATTGGTTAGGACTTAAAATGACTACTGTTTGGAATCAGTGTCCTTCATGTGACTCACTATTACGATACTCGTATTATTCTTTGAGACTTTCAGGGTAGTATTGATTAAGTTGAGCACTACGGATTTGCACGA
This sequence comes from Orobanche coerulescens, assembly GCA_033398695.1. Taxonomy (NCBI): domain Eukaryota; kingdom Viridiplantae; phylum Streptophyta; class Magnoliopsida; order Lamiales; family Orobanchaceae; genus Orobanche; species Orobanche coerulescens. The sequence continues at coordinate 70,120,634 of CM065810.1, forward strand.
TCAATCACGATACTTTTTTATTTGAAAATTGAATTTTTCTTGAGGACAATCAAAGCCTCAAGTTTGGGGGTATTTTTTAGGCGTATTTTTATGCGCTTATTTACCATTATTTTATATCCATCTTGAGCCTAAATCAGCATAAATGAGCTTTTAATGCACTATTCTTATATGTTTTGCAGGAAATCGGAGTCCGGAAGCCGAAACGATGAAAAGCAGGCGAAAACAGTAAATTTTGGCCTGGGTCCGCGGCACAAACCAAGTGAGCCGCGGCACACGAAGACAACCAGCGAGCCCCGAGCGAACTGTACCGTGAGCCGCGGCACAAGTATGCTGAGCCGCGGCCCAGGAAGAAAATATGTGCCTGTGTCCCGGGCTGAAGAGGGGCCGCGTACGTATTAAGTGAGCCGCGGCCCACGGGGCAGTTTTTGATGTTTTGGCCGCGGTTCTGGGCCGTTTTTGGAGCCTGTTCCCAACCTAATTCCCGGACGTGTTTTGGAGGCTGATGATAGTTATAAATAGGGGTTTAAGGGCTGAAGACATTATCATCAAATCGGAGAAAGACATCGCGGGATCGAAGAATACAAGGAGGAGATTTGTGGGCGACGACAAGACCACGGATTCCCTACGGTTTTTCTTAATTTTTCCGCATCTTAGTTTCTAGATCTATTTGAGCAGGATTGTGATTGTAGCCGATTACATGACGGTTTGATTTATTTATTTTTATTTCAATTTACTCGTTATTCGTATTGAGTTGGATTTTTCTCATTATTCTTAATGCTTTTTAATTGTCTGACCAACAGTTGAATTGTTTTGAATGTCTTTATGGATTCGGGAGATGAAATTTAGGCATAGTTCTTGTGAGAAAAATCATGATTTTCGTGAGATAGGGATATACTCATGGGAATTGTGAAGCCTATTTATTGTGGGGATTCATGAACTGTTTTAGCTATTAATTATCTAATTCGAATAGGGATATATCGAGTTAATAATTCGTAGTATTTTCTATCGACCTTGGGAAAGGCTTTGGAATAATTTAGGAATTCCTGGCTTACAATCAATTGAATAAAAGTGAATTGGAATTAAATAAAAATCATTCCTGATTGTTTGAGGTGAAAATCATAATCCTACGCCCTTATTAGTATTATTATTTTTATTATTACTATTATTATTTTCTATCTATTTTTCTGCAATTAGTTTAGAAATAAATTCCATATAATTGTTCTTCAAATAAAATTACGAGTTGACTATATTTTGGTACTTAGGGAAATCAGTCCTCGAGGGAACGATATCTTACTTATCACTTTATTACTTGTTGACACCGTGCACTTGCGGCATAGTGTGAGGGATTTCTTCACAACAGTAGAACGGACAAATACAATTCCCATGGAATCCTAATATTGATTACCTATCCAATTCGTTAATTGATAACTAATTCATTAAAGAATTACCAACGAGTGTACCTTATGATAATCGGATTACAACACAATCCATAACATGATGATTCCATGGTGTTGGTGATTTGCAAGTTCGATCATGAGTTTAAGAATCCAACTATGTTTACTACCACAAGTTATACAAAATACTAGCTTGATAGGTTTCGTTTAACAATTATGATTAGTTTCACTGGTTCGATCATCATCAAAAGATCTAAACTACCCAAAATATCCGAAATCTAGTACAACCTAACTAACAACACTGATATGAATTCAAAGGTTTGATAAACATACCTTACTTGACGAGGTACGAGGAAGAAAAACAAAGGACGATGAAGAACGGGAGGACAACACCTTCAAAACCTCCTCCGGAGCTTGATCAATCCACTCTTACTATGATAACACGCGGCTAGGGAGGCTAGAATTCGATTAGGATGGCTGAAGAATGATATTTGGGAGAGGAGAAATGGTTAAGGGTCGAGGAAGTGACAGAGGAAATGTCATTTTATAACACCAGGATGGCATTACGTATGTTACGCCCAAGCGTTTACGTACGTAAACTTCGTTACGTACGTTATTGCCAAAAGGTTAACGTACGTAAGGGGTTATCAGAGCCTACTGCCCGAAGTGACATTGTCGATTACGTACGTAATGTATTACTGAGTTACGTACGTAAAGCTCAGTTGACTTACTGTCGTTATTGCGCCGAAATTTGTCCTGACCACGCGGGATTAAGATTCTCGTCCGAAGACTGAAGACTGCATTACGTACGTAAGGATTAAGCTTTAACGTACGTAACGCGATTAGGCTAGCGTATGTAATGCGGTTCGAATAACGTACGTAAGGTTCATTTAATACACTAAGTTATATTATCATGTTTAATCCTTATAACACGACTTCCCTTTAGACTCGTCCAGCAATTTCTCAGGGAACAAGATGTTGGCCACCGTCCTATTCACACTGATGATTGCTCAACGACATCAAGGTATGTCGCCGACATATCATCAACATCATACAATTACATCACAAAAACAAATAAATGCCACAAGATTTTATACGTGACAACACGGTTTAAACATAATGTATAAAACTACAAGCGTCGAGAGGTGGAGTACAATGTTAAATCGTCAAAAATGACATACATGATGTTTTTAACAGCATGGAATACCCCTGGTATTACAACATTCATACAAATACGGTTCCCATCCCTTCAATCTGACCGTTCGCTGTAACCTAGCTTCCCTGCACACTATAAATGAGCCAGTATGCTGATCTACACACTCTTTATGCTTTCTTCATAATTATTGAGCCTACTGCATACAACCTACATACCTTCAATGCGTTCTAGCCTAATTTCTATATATCTATGCAAATGTCTTCTTCTAAGACTTTATCTCTTTCAGAGAAGAAGAAAAACATGATCATTGACAATCGAATTTTTTCTCGCTCTGTTTTGCAAGGGCATATTATTTCAGGAGATGAGGACATGACTGGGATGAACTTAGTCATATCGCATGTGAAGCAGACTGGTATCTACCATTTAGGTAGTCTGTACCCTGAAAACTACGATGACCAAATCGTAGAGGAATTGTTCCTGGATGTTGAGTTCATGTATGCATCTGAAAAGAAGGGCTCTGCCCTCACTGCAATCGTCAGCACCGTCCAGAATAAGGAGATCTCCGTCAACAGGGAACTCTACGAGCACCTGTACAAACTGCCTCTGATGGTGTGACATTGGAGGAACTGAAATTGTTTGGTCTGATGAACTATTGAAGGCCGATTAGAACTTGTTCACTGGGAACTCTCAACCATCGCAAGTTTATCTTTCCCGCCATAAGAAGAATTTCACTCTACCTTACTTATATTTGCATGACTTTTGCTGCAGACTTGTTGAAAATCGGACTGGAGCATTCAAAATGTGCACTGTTTTGAGATTCCGGATGATAGTGGCCATCATGTCCGGAGAGAAGGTCAACTGGTGCCATATCATTCTGAAATGGCTTCAGGAAGAGGCGTCCAAACCGGATTCTACCAGGAAATATTTTGGCTTAATACTGAATTACATCTTGACCATCTGTGGCATACAACAGTCACCCATCACCAAAAAGATCCTCACTGGGAAGTTTCTTAGTGGCTCAAAACCGAATGTCTTCAATAAGGGACCACTTCTCGCCAGCAGGCTAAATCCATTCTCCCTCCCAACGTCGAGTGATCCCCGAGATGTTACTGATCACTCGACTAAATCTAAGTCTGTTGACAGCAAGAAGAAGCCTTTCAGCAAGAAAAGACCTGTTCCCGACAGCTGTGGAGAAAAATAAGAAGTTGAAGACTAAGAAGTCTTCGAATCGGAAGCTGTTCCTACAGCACCTTTTGTAGCTACAGCAGCCACCAAGGCACTTCCGCCTACGGCATCTGCCGCAGTCATCTCACAGGGCGCAACCCTTATGGAAGAAACTCTGGCTGCTCCCCAGCACATCCTGAGCCTGGGACTGCTATGACGGATGACCAGACATTTGATAAACTGGAAGGTACTGGTAAATCGGTTGTCCCTTCATAGCCGATGATCACCACTCCAAACAGGGCCCCTATCCCTACAAGGAGTCCCTCTCCCGACTGGGCATCCCACCCTATCAGGGATCCCTCTTCTCAATAGGCCCCTTACCTGTAGAGGATCCAAACCGGATAATAGAACTCTTTACTGTTTGAAGCCCCTCCCTCACGGACATAATCGATAACACTCTCCTCTAAGTCCAGATCGAAGAAGCATTTGATCGCTTCAAGACGTGGAAAGAATATAGTCCCTGTCTAATTGAGAACATTGGAAAGAGGAAGAGTTATTCGTCTTGGAAGTCTCAGACACCCAGAATGTCGAAGTCTTGATCAGATGGAATGATCCCTTTTGCCATGAACTTATCACATCTTACTTTGTGGCAAAATAAAAGACCGACTGAAAGGGAAGTCGAAGTCCACTGTCAAGCCTAGGAGCCCCAACCATCACTCATATCCTGATTCAGATGGAGATGACAATGACATACAAACAAGTCTGAGGATGAGCCATTAGGAGGATCATGAGAAAGATTTTACCGACTGTTGCTGAACCAGTAACATCATCTCCCGCACAAGAGGAATCAATCCCTCCAATCGGAGCAGATGAACCCCGAACCATCCAACAGGAGGATTCAGTCCATCCTACGGAACAGGTAGTCGCTGAGAGCCAATAGGAGGACACTCTCCTTCCTGTACCCCCGGCTGCAGAAACCATCAAGAGACAAGAGGAATCAGTCTCCTCTGTCTCTCCAACAACACAACCAGTGGAACCATCCGAGGTTCCTACCCCACAACAGGTATCCACTCATCTCCCTACAGGATCCTCATCGGATAAGAAGAGGATTTACTAGCTGATGACAAACCTCAAAAGCCCCATCACAGCATCATTCTTACACAGCATGATGAGCCATCCGATTCTAAGATCGCTCACCCCAACTCTCCCCGTCACAGAAGCCCGCATCGAGTAGCCACAACAAATCAGTCACCAAACTGTCTTCCTACAGGATGCTGTCAAAGCCCTGTAGGATGTCGGTAAGGATCTCCACTGGATGCGAGAGACTGCTCAGTACGAACTTCCGAAGCTGCAAAGGGCCATACAGGATGTGGAAGAGGCCTTTCGCCTCTTGCCCAATGCATTATGGCAAGCACTTAATCAACTAAAGTAGCATCAGGAGCGCATCCTGAAGCAATAACAGGAAAAGCTGCGCATCACAGAGGCCAAAATAGTAGCCCCCCTCGAAGTCACTGGATCAAAACTATCTGCTCATGATCAGAATATTAATGAACTAACAGCAGTGGTTACGAGTCTGGTAGACTGCATCACAGATTTGAAGAACAAGCAGGCTGAGTCATTCGATATCCTTTGGGATATTCATGGCAAGGTGTCTGATCTTGATAACGCCAAAAAGGGGGAAGAGGCAAGAGAGGATAGTAGGAGATGGCATCTTGAGAAGGAAAAGGAGATGGAAGCCATATTAGACGACATTGTTGCATCTGCAATCAGAAGACTAGCTGGACCCGGGCTAGGTCAAGGAGCCAAAGGATATAGGGTTTTCGGTTCACATCGTGACTTCCAGGACCCCAACTTCGCCTGTAAAAACAATGTGCAGAAGCCCGCTGAAACCAAACTCCCGACAAAAACACAGCCAACAGCTAAAGAGTTGAAGGCGTGGAAGCAAAATGAACTGGTGAGATACTTCTGCGTTCTCATCTGGGAATCGGCCATGTTTAATCATTTCACCGCACTAGAGGATGCTGCCATGGAGTTCTTAAGCCTTCTAGCACAAGGAAAGATCCCACTCCAGATCAAGCTGAAATCCAAAATTCAGAAGGGTGAACAGTTAACCCACCCAGAAGAATGGATTCTCTCCTATGACGTATCCCAGGAAGGAAGGAACATACATAGGGATCAAGGATGAGATGCCTTAGTCAACTGGTGGAAGAGAACCCAGTATGATCCCTCTCGTAAAACTTGGAAACATTAGTTCTATAGGGGATAAAATTTCTGTTAGCTGCATTTGATTGTCTCGTGTTTGCTTTCCGATGTAATCTTTAAATTCAAACAGCACTGTAATCTGTTTATCAATATAATACCTTTTTACCTCAAAATATTATGCTTTGTTTTGTAATGTTTTACCAAGTATAAAACATTAGTAAGTCACAAGATGTAAGAACTTATCAGCGAATAGTTTATAGATTAAGTTGTATTCAAATAAGATTACTTCCTGTAAGATTGTGCCTACGCGCTAATCATAATTTACGTTGTAATACACTTAGTCCTATAGGATTTATTATTTTTAGAACTTGCCTGCGACCAGTTCAAATGCAAGTGTTTTACTTAGGAAAAGTAAAATGCAAATCCAAGAGGACTAAAGAAACTTTAAATCGTTCAGAAAGCAAACATTCTTTATTCGTAAAGTATTCACGGTTAAAATAATATTTAATGCTGATAGAACAACATTTAATACGGCCGAAGAGACTTCAATCCGAGGAGCATTTAATGCTAGCCAAAAAAGAATATCTGGAGCATTAAATGCGAATCGTCTTTAATTCGAAACATTTGAAAGTTGCCAAGCGGAGCAGTCTCAATCTCACCAACCAACCAACGACTATATTTATAATGAATCTATTTCCAAAGTTATAAATAGCCCCAAGCAAGAGGACATTTCTCACCTGATGAATCGAAGAACTTTGACAATCTGATTATCAATCTTACAAGTGCACTATGTTTCTTCAAGCACTCAGCTTCATCAAAAGTGAAGAAATATACAAGTCCTCAATGCGAACATCACACTTGCAGTGAAAGCTCATCAAGCATACATCTACAGTTCGATCTTGTCATACCTATCTTATCCTTGAGTTTACTTAGACATGTGTAGACTAAGCCTCGCTATCTCTGACCTACATGTGAAGAATAACACCAAGGACGTAGCTTCAATCTGTATGAGACGAAGCAATTCAAAGAAGCCAAATTCAATCAGTGTGAACGTCCCAAGCTGCTGTCGGCTGTATCAATCTGTGTGAACAATACAGTGACGTGTTTAGTTAAAGTCACATAGTTGTGTACGCCATGATTTTAATAAATAATTTACTCTTGTGTGGAGAACTAGTAGACATAGAGGAGTTTAACTCTAACACCTTTAATCAATGTGTCTTTACTTTTTGCCTTTATTATTTTCTATCTGCTTATGTGATTTTATATACATATCTTAAAAACCTTGTACATTTCAAGCTAACAGGAGATCATTCAGTTACTATTTTTACAACAACTTAACCTTAGACTTCTGCTATGCAAACAAACTTCGAAAAAGATATAGCTTATTCAACCCCCCGCCTAAGCTGTTTATAATGTATACTGTGGCCAACAGTTGTTTAGAGATTTATTTTAAGAATAAATTAGTTGGCTCATCTAGATTGTTGAATGGTCTCTATCATATAAATTTGAAAAACAACTCTATTGTTAATACTATGTCTAGAAAACATGGTAAAGATAAAACTAACCAAGTGTTAAAGTGGCATCTCAGACTTGGTCACGGTGGTCATACCAAGATTCACAAGATGGACTTATAGGTCCAATGGGATCGTATACGTGAGTCTTGCCTTAATCAAAGGGACTAAGTCTCCCTTCACAGGAACTTTCGAAAGAGCTCTTGATAAACATGGATAATTCATACCAACGTCTGTGGTGCTTTAGAAGCAGCATGATATGGATACCAGTATTTGATCACATTCACTGATGATTATACTAGGCATGGTTTTTTGTGTACCTGATGAAACATAAATCCGAAGCCTTCTCAAAATTTGAGTAATTCAAGGTGCTAGTCAAAAATCAAACTGGTAATCATATTAAGGCACTTCAGTCGGACCGAGGAGGAGAGTATATGAGCATAGAGTTTGATGAGTTATTAAGAAAACATGAAATAATATTGCAACTCACATCTCCAGCAAATCCACAGTTGAAATTTCAGAAAGAAGGAATTGTACCATGTTGGAAATGGTTCTAATCATGCTAAACTTTACTAATTTTCTGATTTACTGGTGGGGACATGTAGTACATATTGCTGCACACATCTTGAACAGATATCGTTCAAACTTTGTTCCTACAATAGCACATAATATGTGGAGAGGTAGGAAACCGAGTCTTAATCACATTAATATTTGGGGATGCCCCGCCTATGTCAAGTAGACAAAGGTTGAGAAGTTAGAAGTTATGTCTTTTAAGGGATGTTTTATAGGATACCCCATCGATTTGATGGGTTATATATATTCTACATGCCTGAGGACCGTAGGATCGTTGTTGCTTTACAAGCACACTTCGTGGAAGACAAATTCATTCATGAAGGTGGAGCAGGTAGAATTGTTTCTTTGGAAGAACATAGAGAAACTCCCAAGGATACACCTATGCAGGAAGATTGAACTGTACCTTCTGAAATACAATTGCTAACACCATGTAGGTTAAATATGATTCCTTAATTACCTGTGAGGTATGGCTACATGCATCTTGAGGAACATGGTCTGTACTTTAGCTGATCGACCCAAGGGCATTATGCCCATTGAGAACAAATGGATCTTCAAAATAAAGACTAATGAGGATAACAACGTGTAAGCCTACAAAGATGGGATTGTGGTTAAAGGTTATACCCAAAAGGAAGGGTCCATGAGACCTTCTCACTAGTTGCCATGATCAAGTCGATTCGTATGATGCTTGCAATAACTGCCCCCTATGATTATAATATATGGAAGATGTATGTGAGTACGGCTTTCCCTAATGGATACCTTGAGGAGAATATCTATATGGAACAACCCACTAGGTTCATGCCCGCTACTGATATTCATAAAGTGTGCAAGCTTCAGGGTGCCATTTATTGGCTGAACCAAGCATTGAGAAGTTGGAATCATCATTTTGACGAAGTAGTAAAAGAATTAGACTTCGTTCAAAATGAGGAAGAGCCTTGTGTTTATAGAAACTTTAGTGGGAGCAAGATCGATGTCCTAGTACTATATGTAGATGACATTCTACTAATAGAAATCGAAAAGCTTGACTATCCAATACATTCTCTATGAAAGACTTGGGAGAAGTTTCATATATTCTACGAATTCGCATATACAGGGATAGAGCGAAGAGAATGATAGGATTATCGCAAGCTCTCTTTATAGAAAAGATCCTAAAGAGATTTAGAATGAAAGATTCTAAAAGAGGGTTCTTCCCCATGCAATATGTAATAGAACTCTCCACTGATATGTGTCCTCAATGTGAGAAGATAAAATGGATATGAAGTAGGTACCCTATGCCTCAGTAGTGGGTAGCCTCATGTATGCAATGTTGTGCACGAGACCGGATATTGCATACATTGTGAGGGTAGTCAGTCAGTTTCAAGCTAATTTGGGTAAAGAATATTGGACAATCATTAAGAATGTACTGAAGTACCTTAAATATATTAAAGAAATGATTCTTACATATGGTGGTGGATAATTAGGAGTGGACGGATTCATGGACTCTGGTTTCGAAGGCAACATGAATAAAGAGAAATCCATTTTAGGGTACATATTTACTCTGAATGGTGGAGCAGTTCCTTGGATGAGTACTAAGCATACAATGAAAACTAATTCCACCTGTCAGGCCAAATACCAAGCTGTCTCAGAGGCATCAAGGTAAGTATTCCGGATTAAGAAGTTTCTTGAAGAACTTTAAGTGGTCCCTAGTGCAGAGCTGTCAGTGCCGCTTTACTGCAATAACGAAGGAGCTGTTGCACATGCTAAAGAGCCTAAATATCACCACAAGACCAAGCATACTGAGAGGAAGTATCACATTTCCAGAGACATGGTGAAGGCCGATACGTTGAACTGTAGAGAGTAGACTCAGCGAATAATCCAACTAACCTGCTCACCAAGCCATTATCGCATATTGTTTTGGAGAGACATCTGGATAACATGGGTATTAGATATCATATTTTGTGGTATTTAGTTCAAGTGGGATATTGTAAGAGTATGGTCTCGAATGCCACTCTGAGGATGACAAAGTTTGAGCATTTAATATGTCATTATGAATTTTGGATTATTTAATAAAAAGGCATTTGTTACTTCTCTATTCACTATATGTCACTGGCATTCCTGATTTGCTGAATAAATAGAAATAATGTCCATGCAATTGAGTAAGAACATTCCATTCCTTATGAAATAAGGAGTTTTGGCACTCAAGGTGTTTGGAACTCAACTACTTAACTTGTCCGCAAGTCGATGAAACTTAACTGGATATTAAGTTTATTTAAGACCCGTATAAGCTACGCTTGGACATATGCATATCTTCACTTATAGATAGTGGGAGCATTCGCTATCGGTATAATAAGATTAGTATACTCGTACACGACTCATCTCAATTGAGTCACATGGTATTCACTCTAAGATAGTCAATGATTGTATTATAAGGTTATGATAGGTATACATGAACTTTTGACTTGAGGGTTCAGTAGAAGATGTGTTGTGACATTAAGTTAGTCATTAGAGTAGTTCGATCCATAGTACCTATTGGTAGGGGTCAACCACAAAGTGCAGCTTGATGGATAATTAGCAGTCTTTACTGAATACCAAGATTGTATTCTTTCTCCTATAAGTGAGCAGGTGTATGTCCTATACGGTTAGTGGCAGATAAGATCAAAACTGTTTGGCCAAAACAAATAAGCTAGTAGTATTTGATATACAATAGCTCAATGATCTTGGTTTGCACTAACATGGCATGGTGTCAAGTTGTATTAGGGTTTGACTTTACCTTGACCCTAAAACTTGACCGAGACATCTGAATGAAGGGTTAATACATATACAATATTTTGTAACATAAAAAGTTTAGAATGATTATAATCATTCGGTCTCAATTGGGTTACAATGTGAGCCACGGGTCTGGAAGGTGTTATTCACACTCTTTGGATCCTCCCATTGCTAATTGAGATGATCTACAGAGTCGCGCAACATGATAGGCACCGGATCAAAATGAACTATTTCCTCTACATGGATATTATACATTGGATGTCTAACTAATTCGCTGGACAAATTATTATGGAGTTGTAAATTAAATTATATTACTGGATAATTAATTTAATTAACTATGTCGGTTATTTAATTAATTAAATAATATATTGGATGAATTATTTATCAATTGATATGGTATTCATTTAATTAATTAATTGGATTAATTAATTTAAGTGTAATACTTCTACCTAGACAAATTGAGTTAAGTGGCTAGGCTCACGATGGCCTGGGACGAGCCCAAAGGGGCAGCCGTATTTTAGCTTGGTAATGGGGGTCGATTTTTTGGCCTTATTCAGAACATAAACCCCTAAGAAAAGTAGTATAAATACTAACTTTTCCCTCGTTCTAACCGAAGGGTTTTTTAACTTAATCTTATAGCCACAAAGAGAAAGAAAAGAGAGTTCCTTCCTCCCCTACTCCCCCCACATATAGCCTTGGCCAACATGTCTTGAGAGAAGAAGGAGATTTTTTTTCGGGTGATTCAATCCGACGCATGTGAAGTATAGGCATCGTGCTTTCGGTGCTGGATTTGTTCAAGTGTTTTGATTGACAGAAGAAGATCATCATCATCAAACACATCAGTTCGACTGGTCTATTCTTTTCCAAGAAAGTTAGAATTTCTTCGACCCAATTCTTTTTCGAGTATCCGATCGTTAATCGATCCTTATGGATTTGAATGAGCACATAATTTATTATGCGAATCTAATTTCCACTGTATTTTTATTCTTGCCTGAATACAACACTGGTATCGGAGCGTGGTCAACACTCTCACATACATGAGAAATTGTGTGTTTGTGCGATTGTTCTTTAGAGTAGTTAGATTTATTCTAATCTTATATTATTTAATTTTGTGTGTTTGCGCGATTGTTTGCCTGAATACAACACTGGTATCTGGAGTTTTTTTGTAAAATTGTTCATTTTTGAAACACAAAATTCAGATATTTATGAACTTTAGATTTCGGTCAAAAATAGCCACGAGCCACCACGGGTGGTGGCAGCCCGCATCTTCCGGAGGGCTGCCAGGCCATGCCTGGCACCGGGCATCCGGGAAGGGCGCAGCGAACGTGCACAACTTAAGGTATTTCGGCGAGCAACCCGGGAACAACTGTTGGGTCTCTCGGCCTAGAGTGTCGAGACCCGTGCTGGGTCGGGTCTGCGGGTTGGACCAGGCAGACTCCTCCCAATAATAGTTTGTAACTGACGGGACCTCATTTTCTCCATTTTCCCCAAAATAATTTTCAAATTAGATTTAAAATATATTTCTTATATTTTAAACATTGGAAAATTTGGCTGGATTGAAAATGAATTTGACTAAAATACTTTCAACAATTAAAATTGAATATTTGTAAATTAATTAGATTAACTATGGTAAAATCAAATGGATTAATTTTCTATTTTGATTATATCAATGTATTAAGTTAATGATTTTAATTTTCATTGCATAACGTATAAGTATTTAGATTCAATTCTAGTCTCACTGAAATTGTTGTTTGTCGGTTCTACATGTTTGTTTAATATATTTAGAAGTGTTGTGACCTTGTGTGTGGTTGTTTGATCTCGAATCGCTGTACGCTTGGGTTGTTTTGTCACTTTCCAAAGTTTCGGGCCTTAATTTTGGTGTTTGTCTTTCCGTACCTCCAGGTGGTCGGAATCGTGTGTTTGTTTAACACATGGGGCCGTTGTTAAGAACTATTCATAAGCATTTCATCATTTCCTTAGTACTTCCGCAATTGGGTGTTGCTCGAGCCTCTTTAGCAGGCTGAACAAACCTACTATCAGCATCAGAGCTATGACCTTAAGTCTATCCATGTTACAGCCGTAATCCCAGTGATTGTACGGCCATTGGTCCTGCATTATATGGCCGTAATATCAGCCTTGTTACGGCCGTGAGTTCCCTTTGTACGGCCATAATCTATGTCAATAAATCCTTGAACCTGAGATTACAATAGATTCCAACATAATAACTGTTATGCCTTGACATAATCCAACGTCATCTGAAACATGGTGATCATAAAGGTTAGCGATCAGGATTAGTGGGAGTCATGTAGAGGGCAATGAATAATCAAGATGGGGATTTGTCCCTCTCTTTAGGGAGAGAGATATATGCACGGCCCTAGATAAATAGGACTCAAGGAAATGCATGGCCATGCTCAAATGAAGAGTCATTTTATTCAATCAGTCTACTTAAGACCGAGAAAGCATTTGAACATAATAAGTATGACAATTTCCATGACTTAGTTCAAATATAATATTGCGCGACAAAGGAATTTGACACGTTAAATGGTTTAACGGAGTGTATACTTATATTATTTGGAAAGTCATAATGTCTTGCTAGAGACCGCTTATGATTTATTATTTAATAAGTTAATAAATAATTGCCAACATAATATAAGCCTTTTGGGTCACACATACGACAATTACAGAAAAATAAGAATAATTAATAGATATAATATTGGATATTATATTTAAATATCAAGTAATATAGGATATTGTATGTTATATTATTTAATTATATCAACTGGGAAAGATAAATGTTATTGTATATAGATATTATATGTATTATATTATTTAATAAGTTAAGGGACAACTAAGCAAATACTATAGTTTGACTATAGGGTTACTTAGTATAAATAAAGGGTCTTGGACACGGAGTTGTTATAAGACAAAAATCACACAACCCTAATCATGTGAAGATAAAAATCGGCCAGCCCCCTCTTTTGTTCGGCCGAACTATTTTTGTTCGGGAAATCGGTTTCCGCCATCTCCGTCTTCTTCCCTTGGTTGATTTTGATCAACATTACAAATCTTTCTAGCAAGAAATTATTTATTATACTGTTTATCAATGCTATTTGTAAGGATCTAGCAATTAGGCTTGTACCAGTTGTTCGTGTGTGTATCACCGAAAGAGGAAGATGATATTAATCAGCTTCTGGTCCGGGTTACAGATATGTTCTTCGAATTAAGGTAATTCGACGAACTCTTTATAAATTAATTAAACTACTGTATAAAGATCCTCATCTGGGTTTTCTGTTAATTTTCTGATGCGTTTCTGCTCAATTTTAGTGTATTAGATACACGTAAAACCCAACACTAAGTACATGACATTGTAAAGAAGAATCAAATAAGTATCTTGCCTTTTTAAAGTTAGACTAAGGATTGATCAAACATGATAAGTCCATTCAGCTGAGGATCGCTAAGTCGGAATATCAGCTGAGTATCGCATATCAACTAAGCATCGCATATTAGCTGAGTATCGCATATCAGCTAAGTGTCGCATATCAGCTGAGTATAGGCAAATTCAGAATATCAGCCGAGATCAGTCACGACATAATGACAGCTGAGTTTAGCCAGGACAGAACTTCATCTAAGTATGGACGTCAAAATATTTGGACAAAATTCAGCAAGTATTAATCAGCTATGTCCACGTCAGCAAAACATTCAAAAGTCCACAAAGACAGCAAATCACATGCAGACGTAAATAAAGCCAAGGATATAATATGAATGATTCTCGCAAGTTGAGGAATAAAATATTCATTGAGATTCACGCTCAGAAGACTTTCTATAATAGAAATCAAATAAAACGGCGCGAACAACTGTATATTTTCAAAAAGGCAGATTTGAAGAAAGTGACAAGCCATGCAAATAGATAAAATGTTAAACAAAGAAGTCACTCTTCAATGGACCGATTTTTTCAGGATGCAGCGGCTATAAAGAAGCTCTAGATCGGACTATAAATATATGAAGAACTGATGAGTATAAGTACGATGCGATATGAACTTACAAGCAATCAAAGCAATCAAAATCAATACAATCTACAACTACAGTATCGCGAAGAGCAAAGATCATAAGAATAAAATACTAAGAAGCTCTTATAAGTTGGAGAAGACAAACACTCGTGTCAAGTTTTGAGTATGGGGTACTTTCTTGGATGAGGTTCTTGAAAGTAAAAGGTTGCAAGGCATCCATAGGTTATTGATTGGAAGGTGATTGACAACTTGAGGGTTGTTGAGGCATCCACAGGTTTTTGATCAAGAGGTGACAGGCAACCAAAAGGAAGGAGTTACAATGGCCAAGGGTTTCACTGGTTGAAAGCTGTTGTAACTAGATTCATTGTAACCGTTGAAAGCTATAGTGAATTTATCTCCAAGAGGATTGGAGAGAAGTGGACTAGTAGAGTATTACCCCACCTCTGAAAATATTATAAGTGCTGTGTTGTTTACTATTTTAAGTATCATACTCAACTGCTGCATCCATCTTTAACTGTTGCATTAAAAGTCAGCTAAGTCTTCCGCATAGTATTTATCTGCTGAATTCTGAGATGTACCTCGTTGAGATTTCAACAGGATCAGCTCAGTTCACCTAGATGCTTATATAACAGCTGAGTTTCTTAAAATAACCAGTTCAGCAAAGTGATTTCAAAAGTCTATTCATCCCCCCCTCTAGATTTTTACCATACGTACGTGTGAACTATAGGTCATGCTCGTTTCCTTTCCACAAGTTGACTAACGAGTCTATGCCTCAGTCCCTAGAGATGCTTCTTCCTTCCTGGGAGGCATCAAAGGCGAGAATCCAGTCTTCTAGGTGAGTTAAGCGGCCACCCTTTAGATGCTTAGATTTCAGTTTAATAAGGGAAGCTTTTCTTCTGATAGGAGCCTTTAGAACTCCTTTGAAGCATATTGTAGAGTCTTGAATTGGTTGAATATGGCAGATTCTCTGATGAGAGTACAAAAGTATCTCAACAGTTCATTATTCTTCCATGCCTTCAACTCTTCAGCTGATGGCTGCCTGTCTGTAGAGATTAAGATCTCAGCGGTCTTCGGCACTATATTTTTACACGAAAAATTAGGATCTTGGAAGTCAGGACGGGAACCAGTTACCCTATGTCCTCTTGCTCCTTGACCTGCCCTGGGTCAGTCTTCCGATGGCTGTAGAAACACTGTCATCTAGTATGGCTTCCATCTCCTTTTGTTACTCCATCCTTCATCTCCTTCCAGCCTCACTAGGCCTTGTTGGCCACTAAGTATACTGGATACAACTTGGGAAGTAGTTTAAACAACAAGCTGTATTGATTTTAAATCTGAGTGCGTAGCGGAAGTTTTAAATATAGTAAGTTGTTGTGGATACATCAACTAGATGTGTAGTGTATACTTAATTAATCACAGTAATTAAAACAGTAAAAACTGAAGGTAAATAACACAGTATTTAAAGTGGTTCGAGGTAAACCCCTCTACGTCCACTGGTCATCCACACAGGATTAAAATGTTTATTATAATTACTACGTACACAACTACATAATTATAACAGTATACAATCAATATATCGTTCATACAGATTGATATAAAGATCTTAGCTTCAACCGTTCACACAGATTGGTTTGAGCTAAAGCTTGACTGACTTCTTCACACAGAGTTCTGAAGCTTCGTCTTCCTCAGTCCACACAGGGATGATCTGGGTTTGTTCAAAGTATAGAACAGTGTATGAGCAACAGCTTTGACTTTATGAGCTTCGAACTGATGAAGTGTTGTTCAAGATGTTGAGCACTGTATATCTCTTAGATCTGAGTTGCAGTAAGCTTCTGGAGATATGTTTTGCTCTGATGAATATATTGATAGCTTTGTTACTTTGGTACTTGGGTAACTGATCTTCAACGCCTTGATGAGATATATATAGTTTTCTGGAAAATATATCCGTTGAGATGTATCCGTTGAGTGAGATTCCGTTCCAACGGAATGAAAAAGCATGATCCGGATTTAGCGGGATTTGAAGATCTGTTGAGTGACAGTATTTAAATACTTTATCCTTTAGTATTTAAATACTTCTTTATCAACGGGACTTGACTTCTGAAGATTCCTTCTTTGTCCTGTTGAGAGTTGAATGGAAGATCACTGTATTGACAGATCGAGACAGCTTCCATACTTGGTCTTTATAAGACTTCTTCGCTGTACTGAAAGGTTCCACTGTATGCTGGATTCGAGACAGGCTTTCGATACAGGTTGACACTTCAACTCTTCAATACAGTAAATACAGTTTCCTTACTATATTGAGGATTGGCCTATATGTCAAAACCTCTTATCAACACTATTCGATACAGGGATTGGTTATCCCGGCTGTTTCGATACATGGTTTATGTTTTCCCAACAATTTCCCCCTTTTTGAAAATTTGCCAAGACTTTAAAACTTTCAAGTCTTCTTGATGATGCCAAAACATTCTTCATAAAATAATCTTCTCAGATGACTTCCGGCATATTTCTTGGTCTTCTGTCAAATGGTCTGTCTTTCAGTAACTTAGTCTAATTTATGAACTGCTCGCAGGCAAGTTCGATACAATTTAAGACTTTTTACAACTTAAGCTTATGATTGGCGCGCAGGCACAATCTTACAATGTATTCTAAGTTGCATACAACTGAATCTATGAACTGCTTGTAGACAAGTTCGTACAGCTTAATTTTTCAAACAAGTTTCTATACTTGTGATAGTTATCAAACAATTTAAATTATGTAATCATACATCGACACAGTAGATTACGAGTTGTAATCTTTCAAGACAAGCAAACATTTTTATTGATATTCAAAGATAGAGTACATGGTTTGCTGTTTCGAAAGAAAAATTACAAATAACTAAACAAATATTACAAGGATTTCAGCTCCTATAGTCCGCATGTCTCCATGGCCTCTTTTCTGGATCATTCTCGGTTCCACGCCACCAGTGCTGTAAGGAGTCGTTGCCTCGATTTTGATAGATATCTCTACCTTCGTATGATCTATCGAAAGCAAGAATCCAGTCTTTTGTATGGGTGGTCCGATCTCCTCTTCTATGCTTGGATTTCATATCTAGCTGGAGAGGGAGCTTTCCATCTTCTAGCATCTTCAAGAATTTGTCTGCAGCATCCGCTAATGTCTTATAGCTTTTGAAGATGGCGGATTCCCTGAAGAGTTTAACGAAGTATCTCATCAGTTCATTCTTCCTCCATTGCTTCACCTCATCGGCAGTTGGATGGGTTGGTTGGCAGACGGATCTCAGAAGGTCTTTGAATTAGGGTTTGCCAGGGGACATTGGGGTCGTTAAATTCGGGTCGGGAGCCTGAAATCTTAAAACTTTGAGAGGGAGGGGCTAGCTTGTTCAATTCAGCGGTAATGTTGTCTTGAGCAGCATCAAATTCCCTTTCGTGCTGTAACCTTATTCTCCTTGCAACTTCTCTTGCTTCTTCCCCCTTTTTGGCGTCATCAAGACGTCCTCGGATCTCCAGTGCGGCATCCTGTTTAGTCTCAATTTTGGTTATTCTTTCGACAAGGGTGGAAAGAACCTCCGACATATTCTTGATACTTTTGTCGTGGGCTCGCAATTGAGAACTGTTTTCGATCATAGCTACTGCGGTCTTGGCCTCTGATATGCGCGTTTTGGTTGCCTCTTCCCTTAGGAGTTGCTCTTGTTTGTCTTGCATAATCTTCAGAGCTTGCTTGAAGACTTCCGGCAATACAGTGAAGGCCTCGACTACTCGAGAAACTTCATGCTGTAAAGTAGTCATCTCTTCGACGGCAGAAGTATGCATCCAATTCAAGGCTTTTTCAACTGAAGACAGGGCATTCACTGCATCCTAGATGAAGACAGTTTGAAGACCAAGAGCACGCAATCGCTGTTTTCTAGCAGCAGTAATCGGAGAATCCGGCTGAGCAAAATCTTCAGCTCTATTCAACCTCCTTAGATTCACGGTAGGGCGTGAATTAAGTTGGACATCCTCGTACAATACCGTCCTCGGATTCCACGGTTGATAGGGCGGTAGCAGCATTTTTTAGTTCGGCGGCAGGGGGTGCTGTGTCCTCCTGTTGCGAAGGTGCGTCTGTAGACATGGATACAGGAAGGACTGAATCCTCCTGTTGTCTCTCAGCATCCACCTGTTCCGGCAGAGGGACTGAATCCTCTTGCTAGATGGCGCGGGACACATCTTTCTCTTCTGTGGCAACAGGCTCGGGTGCCTGTTCCAAAACAATTTCTTCTTCTATGACTTGAGGGACTAATTCCTCATCGTCAGGAATGATCTCGTGCTGTGGCGAAGGGGGCTTACTCTGGTTTGATGGCCCTTCGTCATCCTTGGGTTGAGAGGCATCTCTGTCTTGAGCCTCTTCACGACTCATTCTCAGACCAGCTTGTAAAGCGTCGTCATCGTCGTCTGAGTCATCGTCATCTTTTGGATTTGGGAGAGGCATCGTCTGAGCCTCTTCACGACTCTTCACGACTCATTCTCATACTCTGGTTTGATGGCCCTTCGTCATCCTTGGGTTGAGAGGCATCTCTGTCTTGAGCCTCTTCATGACTCATTCTCAGACCAGCTTGTAAAGCGTCGTCATCGTCGTCATAGTCATTGTCGTCTGAGGTACATATAGGTTTTAATTCCATACAGCAACTTTTGGATTAATGCTGTATTCGTGGGTCATACTGTATTCCCCCTTAATTATTGCACACGTCAGCTGTAGGATGATTCATATCACTTTGTTCATTACAGTGCTGTATTCAAGGCTCTGAGTGTACATATAATTAACGGTGGATACTGTATTCTTGGGTCTTACAGCATTTCCCCTCAATTATTGAGTAAAAACAGTAAATTACTTACAGGGAGTCGGGCTATAGCATTCCCAATTCTTGTCTAAGCATGTTGAATCTTGCTGTGTCGAGAGGCTTGGTGAAGATGTCGGCTAACTGAATGTCTGTATGAACCTTTTCGAGCCGAACATCCTTGTTCTCTACATGATTCCTTATAAAATGATGCTTCATGTTGATATGCTTTGTGCGCGAGTGCAGGACAGGATTGTGCGTGATTGCAATTGCACTCGTGCTATCACACATGATTGGCGTCTCTCTGGCTTCAATTCCATAATCTGACAACTGTTGCTGCATCCAAAGGATCTTCATACAGCAACTACCAGCAGCATAGTATTCTGATTCAGCCGTGGAAATTGAGTTAGCCAATTGTTTCTTACTGAACCAAGAAACGAGTCTAGGTCCAAGAAAGTGACAAGTTCCACTTGTACTCTTCCTATCTAGCTTGCAGCCTCCGAGATCCAAGTCTTTGTATCCAACTAAATCGAATCTGCCCTCTTTAGGATACCATAGTCCTACATCGACTGTTCCTTTAATGTACTTCAGGATTCGTTTAGCTGTATTGAAGTGTGATTCCTTAGGTGCTACTTGATATCTCGCACACACTCCAACAGCAAACTGGATATCGGGCCTGCTAGCGGTTAGGTACAGGAGCGAACCAATGAGCTTCCTGTAGAGAGATTGGTCAAACGGCTTTCCGGCTTCATCAGCACTAATTTGCACGGAAGTGCTCATGCGGGTTGACGAAGATTTGGAAGTGTTCATTCCAAATTTGTTGAGAAGCTCCTTGTTGTATTTTTCCTGGTTGATAAAGATACCTGTAGGCAACTGCTTTACCTGTAAACCTAGGAAATAACTAAGTTCTCCCATCATACTCATTTCAAATTTACTTTGCATGAGATGAGAGAACCTTTGACACAAAGCAAGGTTAGTTGAACCAAGAATTATATCATCTACATAAATTTGCACCATTATAAGGTCATCACCTTCTTGTATTTTGAACAAGGTCTTGTCCACAACACCTTTCTCAAATCCATTGTCGGTTAGATACTGGGACAGGGTCTCATACCAGGCTCTATGGGCTTGCTTAAGTCCATACAGTGCTTTCCTTAGCCTGTATACTAGATCGATACCTTCTGTGTTGGCAAACCCTGGTGGTTGTTCAACATAAACTTCTTTGGCAAGGTCTCCATTCAGGAATGCACTCTTGACGTCCATTTGATATACAATGAAGCTCTTATGGGCGGCAAAGGCTAAAAATATCCTAATGGCTTCTAGTCTGGCTACAGGAACGAAGGTTTCATCATAGTCTATGCCTTCTTCCTGACTATAGCCTTGTGCGACTAGTCTGGATTTATTCCTTATAATAAGTCCATTTCGATCCTTTTTGTTTCGAAATACCCATTTGGTTCCTATAACCGATTGATGTGTAGGTCTGGGTACAAGATACCATACATTGTTTCTTTCGAAACCGTTAAGCTCTTCTTCCATAGATGTTATCCAATGAGAATTATTAAGAGCGTCTATGGTCGAAACAGGTTCAGACTAGGCTAAGAATACAGCAATAGTGCACATGTTGAGTCTTCTAAGCTCAGATTGAGATTTACATTCAGGGAATTGTGATATCTCAGTATCTAGTTCTTCTTGTGGACAAAGTACATTTCCTTGTGTACTCTGTATTCTCCTACGAGTAGAAACACCAGCATCTATGTTTCCAATGATCAGCTCTTGCAGGTGATCTCTCAACCATATTCGGTCGGGTTCTAATTCGGGGTTCCGTACTGTATCGAGAGTTTCTGTAGGTACAACTTCAGCTTGTATAGCGTCTGCTTCATCTACGTCGATTCTTACAGCTGCGGGGTTGATTTCTAGATCAACAACAGGTTTTATGGGAGTTGGTGGATCTAGGATGGAGAGTTGTTGGATATTCTGAGTATCATCTTCTACTCCTGTAGGGTCATGGTGAGGTTCGTCAAACACTACATGAACTGATTCCTTGATCGTCAGCTTCCTTTTGTTAAAGATCCTGTAAGCTTTGCTAACGGAGGAGTATCCTACAAATATTCCTTCATCTGATTTCTTATCAAAGGTTCTAAGTTGATCCTTCCCATTATTCAACACATAACACCTGCATCCAAAAATGTGAAAATATGAAACTAACGGAGTTTTGTTGTTCCATACCCTCATATGCTGTTTTGTTGTGGTGCTTATTGACGATACAGCGGTTTTGAGTGTAGCATGCTGTATTGGTTGCTTCACCCCAGAAACGCTGTGGCAACTTACTTGAGGCAATCATTGTCCTTGTAGCTTCATTCAGCGTCCTGTTCTTTCGCTCGGCAACACCATTTTGTTGAGGTGTACGGGCAGCCGAGTATTCGTGCTGTATCCCATTCTCCGAACAGTATTGCTCTAAAAAGCGATTAGTAAATTCTGTACCTCTGTCGGAACGAATGCACACGATACTCAATGCCTTTTCATTTTGAAGCTTTCTTAGGAGCTCTGGCAGCTTTGATGTTGTTTCCTTCTTCTTGCTAAGGAAAATTGTCCAAGCATACCTGGAATAATCATCAACAACAACCAAGCAGTATTTCTTACCTCCCAAACTTACTGGGCCAATGGGACCGTGGAGATCCATGTGTAGCATCTCCAACACTCTTTGGGTTGAAAGGTAGGATTTGCTCTTCAGGGTTGACATGATTTGCTTGCCTTTCTGACATGGTCCGCAGACGCTGTCCTTTTTGAATGACACATTTGGCAATCCTCTTACCATTCCCTATCTTGAGAGCTTGTTGATCGTCTTGAAGTTGACGTGAGACATCCTATTGTGCCATAACCAGCTAAGATCTGCAGTGCCTTTGGCAACAAAGCATGGAATTGAGGAGCTCATAGGCTTCCAGTCAGCAATATACATGTTACCTGATCTGCTTCCTGTAAGCACAACTTCTTTGGTCTGGATGTTCCTGACTCTACAGGGATCTATATAGAACTTCACCGAGAACTAATTATCACAAAACTGGCTAATACTAAGTAGATTGCACTGTAAGCCTTCAACATATGCAACATCAGTGACTTTAAATTTTCCTACAAGAAGGTTTCCTTTCCCTCTTGTTCTGCCTTTTGATTTATCATCGAAACGAACTTTTGGACCGCGTCCTTCCACGAAATGTGATAGCTTGCTTCTATCTCCGGTCATGCGCCGAGAGCATCCGCTATCGAAGTACTAGGTGTCTTCCTCTAGATTGTCTTGTATGCAAAAAGATTAAGTAGTTTTAGGTCCCCTTTTATTTTTGGGTCCATGTATGTTAGTGCCTTTAGGTACCCAAATTTTCCTGACAGCAATAGGTTTACTGTAGGTCACATTCGGTACAGTGTTGCGGTATCTATGTGGGGCATACACGTATTCGCTATAACCATGATAATTATTATGCATGAAAAATTCAGGGTTATTATTATTAATCCAGTACGAGTGCCGTCTTGGAGGTGGAGCCATTTTCTTTGGCCTAACAGTTTGCCTTCTGGGTCTCCAGTTGGATTCCCAACACTGTTGTTGATACTGAGCGGGCATCTGCTGTCTCGAGGAATAATGGGGCTCCTGTATCCAATACCTAGGTGTGCTGTACTGATAGTACTGCCGTCCGGGTCTTTGGTAGTTGGATACAGCCTTCCTTCTGAACGGCTGTTTGCGCTGTTGATATGCTCGGGGAGCATGCTGTTGAGTGCGCCTGACAGGTTGGAACGGCTTATGATTCCGTTGTCTGGAATAGGATTGCGGGGTCGGAATAGCAGCCTTCGGTTTTCGCGGTACAGCAGGTTCCTTCACGGGACTAGGGGTATCTTTCGATACAGGAATGTGTTCCAGACTCTTGACAAACACTGTACTAGTTTTCCCTTTGTTTGAAAATGAGCTGTATCCTAAGCCACTTTTATCATGAGCATATTGCCCAGTGCTCAGAATTTCTTCCATTCTTTTGGACGATTTCTCGAACGATTTTAGAATGGTCTCAAGTTCATCTTCTCGTATTTCGAGAGTTTTGACTTTGGCTTGAAGTAGAACCAAATCATTTGTCTTGCTCTCATTGTGAGTTTTAACCTCACTTAGTTCATGAGCAAGTTGATGATTGCTCTTCATGAGTTTTTCGTAATCGACTTTGCTGGTTTCACAATCAATAGAGATATTTTCATAATTTATTTTCAGCAAGTCATTTTCATCTTTCAGCTCTAAGTTAGATAATTGAAGCTGTATATTCTCAGTTTTCAATGTCTCATGTGCCTTTTGAATGTTTTTAAACTCATTCATCATGTTTTCAAAAGTATGCGATGCATTTAATGGAATAGCTGAGGTTGAGCTTACCTCATCATCGCTGTCTTCACCTTCCGGAATGTCCTTGGCCATAAAGCACATATATTCTTTATCATCGAACTCATCATCAGATGAATCACTTTCAGTGACCACCTGAAGACATTCTTCTGATTTGGATGGTGTGGGGGAGGCTTCTGATTCTCCAATCAGGACCTTGAGCTTGTTTTTCCAAGCACGTCTCCTTTCATCTCTCTCTTGTTGCTCGGCTTCCGGCAGTCATTGAACTTTGGGATGAGGACATTTATTTGCATAATGCCCTGGTTTCCTGCAATTATAACACATGTTAGAATTACTGGATGAAGTTTCGATACTTACCTTTTGGACAGGTTTGGGCCTGTAGGGAGTCTGCTTGATGAACTTTTTGAATTTGTGCATGAGAAGCGCCATTTCATCTTGAGACAGGATGTCGTCGTCACTGTCAGCATTCTTGTGACTAGGCTTCGACGAGCTAGGCATGCTGTGTCGATGACTCGATACAACGGCTAGTGCTGTGACCTTTGAAGGAGATTCTTCAGCTTTCTCTCTTCTGTCAATATCATGCTCAAAAGCTTTGAGGTCAGAGAAGAGATCAAAAGTAGTTATTTCATTTAGATTGCAATACACACGCATAGCTGTGGTCTTAATGTCCCATCGGGCAGGGAGAGATCTGAATTTTTTTAAATTTTTCTCCTTTTGAGTATAAATTTTGCCCAACGCTTCAAGTTCACCAACAATACCAGTGAATCTGAGGTCAAGTTCCTCAAGTGTCTCAGTTGGTTTCATTTCGAAAGATTCAAATTGCTTGAGCGCTTTTGAAATCTTGTTTTCTTTTGAGAGCTCAGTTCCCTCACAAATTAACTTGAGTTTATCCCAGATTTCCTTGGCTGTTTTGCAGCTCTTTACCTTCGAGAACGTGCCTTTGTCAAGAGTGACAAATAACGCGTTCTTAGCCACATTGTCCAGGTTGGCACACTTTCTTTCATTTGTGGTCCATTTCTCGCGCTCCTTCTCGAGCATCTCAGCATGAGCTTGGCCTTCAATCCTTGCGGCCGTGTTTACCTTCATTATCTTGATAGGTCCATCCTGTATAACAAAAATCATCTCTTCGTGCATTGCTGCAAGATGAGCCTCCATCCGAATTCTCCAATCATCAAATTCGCTAATAGAGAACATATGCACTTTGTTGATCATAGAAGTATCCATGTGAAAATAAGGAAATGAAAGAGATTATTTTGAAAATTAAGTGATTTTGGATCTGATTCAGTTAAAAATACGACTGATTCTTTTTAGAATCAACCGCTCTGATACCACTTGTTGGCCACTAAGTATACTAGATACAGCTTGGGAAGTAGTTTAAACAACAAGATGTATTGATTTTAAATCTGAGTGCGTATCGGAAGTCTTAAATACAGTAAGTTGCTGTGGATACAGCAACTAGATGTGTAGTGTATACTTAATTAATCACAGTAATTAAAACAGTAAAAACTGAAGGTAAATAACACAGTATTTAAAGTGGTTCGAGGAAACCCCTCTACGTCCACTGGTCCTCCACACAGGAGTAAAATGTTTATTATAATTACTACGTACACAACTACGTAATTATAACAGTATACAATCAATATATCGTTCACACAGATTGATATAAAGATCTTAGCTTCAACCATTCACACAGATTGGTTTGAGCTAAAGCTTGACTGACTTCTTCACACAGAGTTCTGAAGCTTCGTCTTCTTCAGTCCACACAGGGCTGATCTGGGTTTGTTCAAAGTATAGAACAATGTATGAACAACAGCTTTGACTTTATGAGCTTCGAGCTGATGAAGTGTTGTTCAAGATGTTGAGCACTGTATATCTCTTAGATCTGAGTTGCAGTAAGCTTCTGGAGATATGTGTTGCTCTGATGAATATATTGATAGCTTTGTTACTTGGGTACTTGGGTAACTGATCTTCAATGCCTTGATGAGATATATATAGTTTTCTGGAAAATATATCCGTTGAGACGTATCCGTTGAGTGAGATTTCGTTCCAACGGAATGAAAAAGCATGATCCAGATTTAGCGGGATTTGAATATCTGTTTACTGACTGTATTTAAATACTTTATCCTTTAGTATTTAAATACTTCTTTATCAACGGGACTTGACTTCTGAAGATTCCTTCTTTGTCCTGTTGAGAGCTATATGGAAGATCACTGTATTGACAAATCGAGACAGCTTCCATACTTGCTCTTTATAAGACTTCTTCACTGTACTGAAAGGTTCCACTGTATGCTGGATTCGAGACAGGCTTTCGATACAGGTTGACACTTCAACTCTTCAATACATTAAATACAGTTTCCTTACTGTATTGAGGATTGGAATATATGTCAAAGCCTCTTATAAACACTATTCGGTACAGGGATTGGTTATCCCGACTGTTTCGATACAGGGTTTATGTTTTCCCAATAGGCCTCTTCCCCCTTTTTGGTATTATCAATTGATTAAGCCTGCTTGTCTTTAAGATCTTTCATTGAGTCCACCATATTGACAACCACTGTCCGAATCGCTTGTTAACGTTTCATCTTTCTGAGAATGTTTAATTCTGCACTTTTTGACGACCGAGTTCGTTTCAGTGTCGTTTTGTTGGGTTCCGTGCTTTTAGTGACTTTTCCGCACATGAGTTCGATTCTTATGAATCTTGTCTGAAACTGTTGTTCTGAGTTCCCGTAAGACTGTTTAACTTTGTTAGATATGTTATGAACTTTGGTTTGGTTATTCGATCATGTATCGTAATTTTCGGGCATTTTGGGCCATTTTTGTAATTTCCCATAGTTATGGGTATCTGTAAATGTATTTGTTGTCTCGACCCTTTTTATGGTTGCGTGCGAGTTTGATTGTAACTCAATCTCTTAGTATGATCTTATTCTGGAGCTTTCCGTGCGTATCTTGAACTTGGTATTTCGATCGGAGAAGTCCGTTGTTGTAACCAGGTTTGAGAGCACTACTGCTGTAGTTCTGGGTGCATTAGCGCACGCTAAGGGATCTCCTTAGCACACGCTATCGAGCAGCAGGGTATGAGATCAGTAGCTGGATTCAGGCCGTTAGCGCACGCTAAGGGCAGGTGGTTAGCGCGCGCTACAGTGCAGTGGTTAGCGCACGATACAGGTTTGGTAGCGCACGCTAACTGGTAGTTCGAGGCAGTCCAGTGGCTACTGGACTGGGTCTGGAGATTTCGTTAGCGCATGCTAACTTTTGGTGGTTAGCGCATGCTAACTGTGCATTTTGGCAGAACGTTGTTCTGATGCCTCGATAGTGCATGCTAATCAGGTAGGATTAGCGCACGCTAAGCTGTCCAGTATATAAACTGGACAACAGTCATTAATCTTCATTTTTCTTCATTTCTTCTTCTTCCTCCGCGGGTCTGAGACGTGGCGACTAGGGTTCGCGACCTGGGATAATTTTCTTCCATTCCAAGGTGTTTTTTGGGAGCATCCAAGGTGATTATAACATCATCTAATCCAGTGTTCTTCGCCGAATCAAGGTATTTTTCTTGAATTCCTAGAGTTGACTTTTTGGGAGTTTTGTTCTTGATTTTGTTTTCCATCCGATTTTGATGAACCGATTGTTGTTTAATGATGTTTTTAAATATATCCTATGGATTGTATATCCATATTTCGGTTTGTAATTCTGTTTCCATGTTTTGATGGGTCGATTCGTGTTCTTGTCCGTTTTGGGGGAAACCCTTGAATTTTCGTCGTTTGTTCTTTGAATTCAGCGACTTTAGGTCGTGCTATGGAATTCATTTTCATTATTGTTATTGTTGTTCGTAGTTTATTGTCACGGGTTAGCATTCGGTGGAGTCTGCGTGTTCGTAGTCAGTTCGTGCCAACCTACTTTCGGTCGATTCTCCGCGTGTGTGATTATTCGAGGCAAGTACCTTGTCCATACATCTCTCGTTTTGTGGATATGATGATCGATGATTTTCTTGGTATGTTTGTTTGATTGTTTGAGATGAACTTTCAAAGGATTTGGCTTAGCCTCGTTAAAGGCTCTCTTTCAATACCATGTGTATCTTGTGATTGGTGTGTTTCGTAATCGATTATGTGAATCCTATGGATATGGTTGGTGTTGATGTTGCGCTTGATAATGTGTGTGTACGTATATTGCCTCATTTCAGTGCGTTGCGGTTTGACGTTGTGTTTTGCTGAGTGTTTGTTGCCTTTGGGTGAATTGTTTGGATATCCTTGGTGTGATATATTATTTTTGTGAATGTGTGGATATGGTCGAAGGTCTACGGTGACACATGGCATGTGATCATGTGGTCAGGATGCAACAAGTGATTGATCCAACTGTGAGAGCCTAAGACAATCTACGGCGATACACGGCTTGTGATCATGTGGTCAGGATGCAACAAGTGATTGATCCAACCGTGAGATGATAAGACCTGCGGTGACATATGGCATGCGATCATATGGTCAGGAGACAACAAGTAATTGATCCAACCGTGAGATGATGCGGTTTGTGTTCACGGTGTTATGTGTACGATTGTGAATGTATTTTGCTCACCTCGGGAGGGTCCTACGAGGCCTCGAGGGAATCCAATGGTATAGACTTGGATTCACGAGTTGGTGGGTATATGATTTGTGAATGTATTTTGCTCACCTCGGGAGGGTCCTGCGAGGCCTCGAGGGAATCCAATGGTATAGCCCTGGATTGCGAGTTGGTGTTGTATTTGTGTGAACAAAATTTGCATAACTTGGGTGATTATGTTGTGTTGATTTTATGTCCGTCGAGGACACGTGACGTGGGTTTTAACCCCGTGAATTTTTGTTGGTTTTATTTGTGAAAACAAAACCTTTGGGCTGTGACCCCTGTTGATTTTGGAAAGAGAATAATTTGATAATCCTAAATTGTTTTTTATTAAAACTCCCGATGGCTTATTAAACAATTTTGTAAATTGTTTCTCTTGAATTGTGAACTTTCGGTTTCAGAATGTTTTACCCAAACTCTTGCCTCGGGAAGTATTTTTTGTTGTGTTTGAATCTTTTAGGATTCCTGATTATTATTATTCTTAGAACTTGAATTGTATGACTCGTATTTTGCACTTTGTACTTGCACTAGCAAAATAGTGGAATTTTTCTAATCCCCGAGTAATCGGTGGGTGGATGTCTATATTGCATTCATGTTTTGGGGAGCATAGCACAGGGTCGGCATGAAGGATGATGAAAGATGAACGATACTAATCACACGAGGACCCGTATGATGTCGTATTGGTTTAGTTGTATTTTATTTCCGCTGCAGTATTCTTTCCCTATTGTACGGGAGTGTGTTGTATTCGACCCCTGCATGGGCATGTAGTGTGGTTGAGTTGTATGTATTTATTGAGAGACCAAATCGGTTTACTGAGTCATTTTAGCCTTAAAGGCATTGTTGAGATGTTTGATGTTGTTTCCAGCCTGGTAGATCCTTGAGGAAAGGTTCTACGGCGTGTAATATCCCTGAGCGGATTGGGGGTGTTACATAAATGGTATCGGAGCTTAGGTTGTGGAAACCTAGGCTGCTGGGTCAGTGGTGTCTGTTGAGTTTTGCCTCTTCAGATTTTTTCTGACTGAGTCGTGTCGCGACGCATCGTCTGAGTTGTTGGTCGTGATTAGTATCGTGGGGCGATCATCATCCTCGTGCGACTTGTGGATGTAAGTCTTTTTTCTTTGTGTTGTGCCTCGTGTGACACGAGTTACTGGTATGATTATGTATTAAGTGATGGAATCCTCATGCAGATTCTTGGTTTCGTGATGCGTTTGTGTGACTCTCATATTTCATTTATATGAGGAGTGTTGTTGCTATTTATGTCCTTTTGACTGTTTGTTTTTCGGTCAAAGACATGTGTTGTCTTGGTTTTGAGCGAGTTGATGCGCGTATTGTGATGTATGTAAGTGAATGTCGATACGTGTGAGTTTTGGGCACTCTGGCCTATTGGATTTTTGAAAACCTTGAGTATCTTAGAAGATAAAATTCGAGACGTACTTTTAAATGGATTGTATTTTCGAGGCGCCTACTAGCGCAACTATCTATTTCAAAATTCTTCCACTTTGAGGACCAAAATATATTTTTGATATTCCAGTAATTTTGGAAATGCATTTGCTTAGACCCAAGGGTCGAATATTTCTGTAAGTTTCAATTTAAAGGAAAGTGTCCTTGTTTTATCAAACGTAAGATGGTTTTCAAAGTCTCGATAATGGTGTTTGTACTACTTTTTGAAAGGTGATACTCAAGATCAAATAGTGTTTCCAAAATCATTTTTTTCAAAGGTGGTTTTTGTTTTTAAAACCTATCACTTCCCGCTTGTGGTCAGAGAAGGTGTGTATGATGTTAGCATTGTCGTTAGGGTGTTAGTCCTCCGAGTTGTGATTGAGTTGGAGGTGTGAGCGTCGAGTCGTTCGCCACGCGTTTGTTGTACTAGCCCTCCGTGAGAGCTGTGATGTGGCATTTAATGTTTGTCATCTCGTGGTGAATTGCGTGTTGTCGCACATGTGCGAGCTGTTAAAGCTTGGGTTTGTACGTTTGTGTAAATAAGTGATTGTTTCATGATGTTTTGTGATTATGTGCTGGTTATCGTTCGGGCCATTGAGATCGCCGAACGATGCCGTCGTTGCTGTGATGTTGATATGTGTGTTGCTTTATGATAATAATCATCGTATTTGTTGTGTGTTATGATATTCTGTTGTGCTGAGTTGGCATCTCCGGTTTGTTGTTTTGCGATGTTATATTCCATTGTACCTAGCAGTTGTATATTCGGTATGCCGAGTCGAGGTGCTTCAACCGTATTGTGACGGGGGCATGTACGTACAAATTGTCCTTCTCTTCAGTAACGCATTTCAAGTGTGGACTCGAGGGACACAGAATTCAGTTTTGTGAATTGGTTACCGAGACTTCCGGAATTCGTGCTTTAACACAGATATCAGGATCGTCTATGAGAGGCCCATGGGAGATGTTTCTGTCGGTTGCTTTTTGTGTTGTTACCTTGCTTCCGTTGTTGTGAGTTGCGGGAATGACATTTCTTTTATAAGAGGTCGAATGTAATACCTCTATTATTTTTGACTTCTGCATTTTCTCCTTCTAAATTCTATCGACTTGCTCGTGTTCGTTGATACTTTTTGAACTTGTCTGCTATCTCGGTTGTCATCGTTCGAACGGGTTGTGACCTTGTTTCAGATCGATCTGTTTATTGTTGTGACTTTTCCGAGTTCGGTTCGATTCTTGTGAACCTTGTTTGAAAGTAACATCTTTTAGTTTCTACCAGCTCTTTAATATCTTGAGTTGAAGTGTGAACTTCGGAGTCATTGTTCGACTGTTGTCATTCGATCATTGTTGTTCGGTCGTTGTTATTCGATCATTGTTATTTGATCGTTGTTGTTCAATCATTGTTGTTCGATCGTTGTTGTTATATTGTTGTTGTTCGGTCGTTGTTGTTCGATCGTTGTTGCTCGATCGGGGTTGTCTGACTATTGTTGCCTGATCTCGTACTGCAAAGAATTGTCATTCACCGTTAGTCTGTTGTTTCGAGTGTGGCCAGGTGGGTTAACGAGCCGTGCATTGCGAGACGATAACTGAGAGATTTGGGGATCGAGGTTGCGTCTCTGTTCCAAAAGGACACAGAGATGCCTAGTGAGGTTTTTGAGGATTTCGGCGTAGTCCGAATTGTTTGTGATTGCCCTTATGAATTGTTTGTGTTTACTTTTTGTTTTCTCGACTGTGCGTGTTTCCTTGTAATAAGGTACTTTGTGTTTTGTGATTGTTCGGATAATCGACTTGATTGTCTGTTTGATGACGCTTGTCACTTGTTGGTTTTATTATGTCTCTACCGGTGGCGTTGTGTTGGTCACCGTGGAGCGTGTTTTCACGCCGTATGTCCCTTTGTGTTGCTTGTAACGTTTCGCCGTTGGGCATGAGTTTTCGGTCCTTGTGTATCTCGTTGAGCGTTTCCTGGTGGGATGTTGCTCCTCCCTACTTATTTTATGTTTCGGGACGAAACTTCTTTTAAGGAGGGTAGAATGTAATACCCGCAGTTTCGGTTTCCGGTAATCTTCTTTTTTTTCGGCGAGAGTCCGTCTTAATGGCTCGCTTGTGAACGTTTCATCTTTCTGAGAATGTTTAATTCTGCACTTTTCGACGACCGAGTTTGTTTCGGTGTCGTTTTGTTGGGTTCCGTGCTTTTTAGCGACTTTTTCGTACTTGAGTTTGATTCTTACGAATCTCATTTGAAACTGTTGTTCCGAGTTCCCGTAAGACCGCTTAACTTTGTTAGACGTGTTATGATCTTCGGTTTGGTTATTCGGTCACGAATTGTGATTTTTAGGTGTTTTGGGCCATTTTTGTAATTTCCCATAGTTGTGGGTATCCGTAAACGTATTTGTTGTCTCGACCCTTTTTATGGTCGCGTGCGAGTTTGATTGTAACTCAATATCTTAGTATGATCTTATTCTGGAGCTTTCCGTGCGTATCTTGAACTTAGTATTTCGATCGGAGAAGTCCGTTGTTGTAACCAGCTTTGAGAGCACTACTGCTGTAGTTCTAGGTGCATTAGCGCACGCTAACGGATCTCCTTAGCGCACGCTATCGAGCAGCAGGGTCTGAGGTCAGTAGCTGGATTCAGGCCGTTAGCGCACGCTAAGGGCAGGTAGTTATCGCGGGCTACGGTGCAGTGGTTAGCGCAAACTACAGGTTTGGTAGCGCACGTTAACTGGTAGTTCGAGGCAGTCCTATGGCTACTGGACCGGGTCTGGAGGTTTCGTTAACGCACGCTAACTTTTGGTGGTTAGCGCACGCTAACTGTGCAATTTGGCAGAACATTTGTTCTGATGCCTCGATAGCGCACGCTAATTACGTAGGATTAGCGCACGCTAAGCTGTCCAGTATGTAAACTGGACAACAGTTATTAATCTTCATTTTTCTTCATTTCTTCTTCTTCCTCCGTGGGTCTGAGACGTGGCGACTAGGGTTCGCGACCTGGGCTAATTTTCTTCCATTCCAAGGTGTTTTTTGGGAGCATCCTATGTAATTATAACATCATCTAATCCAGTGTTCTTCGCCGAATCAAGGTATTTTTCTTGAATCCCTAGAGTTGACTTTTTGGGAGTTTTGTTCTTGATTTTGTTTTCCAGCCAATTTTGATGAACCGATTGTTGTTTAATGATGTTGTTAAATATATCCGATAGATTGTGTATCCATATTTCGGTTTGGAATTCCGTTTTCATGTTTTGACGGGTCGATTCGTGTTCTTGGCCGTTTTGGGGGAAACCCTTGAATTTTCGTCGTTTATTCTTTGAATTCAATGACTTTAGGTCGTGCTATGGAATTCATTTTCATTATTTTTATTGTTGTTCGTAGTTTATTGTCACAGGTTAGCGTTCGGTGGAGTCGGTGGGTTCGTAGTCAGTTCTTGCCAACCTACTTTCGGTCCATTCTCCATGTGTGTGATTATTCGAGGCAAGTACCTTGTCCATACATCTCTCGTTTTGTGGATATGATGATCGGTGATTTTCTTGGTATATTTGTTTGATTATTTGAGATGAACTTTCAAAGGATTTGGTTTAGCCTCGTTAAAGGCTCTCTTTCAAAATCGTGTGTATCTTGTGATTAGTGTGTTTCGTAAACGATTATGTGAATCCTATGGATATGGTTGGTATTGATGTTGCGCTTGATAATGTGTGTGTACGTATATTGCCTCATTTCAGTGCGTTGCGGTTTGACGTTGTGTTTTTCTGAGTGTTTGTTGCCTTTGGGTGAATTGTTTGGATATCCTTGGTGTGATATATTATTTTTGTGAATGTGTGGATATGGTCGAAGGTCTACGGTGACACATGGCATGTGATCATGTGGTCAGGATGCAACAAGTGATTGATCCAACTGTGAGAGCCTAAGACAATCTACGGCGATACACGGCTTATGATCATGTGGTCAGGATGCAACAAGTGATTCATCCAACCGTGAGATGATAAGACCTGCGGTGACATATGGCATGCGATCATATGGTCAGGAGACAACAAGTAATTGATCCAACCGTGAGATGATGCGGTTTGTGTTCACGGTGTTATGTGTACGATTGTGAATGTATTTTGCTCACCTCGGGAGGGTCCTACGAGGCCTCGAGGGAATCCAATGGTATAGACTTGGATTCACGAGTTGGTGTGTATATGATTTGTGAATGTATTTTGATCACCTCGGGAGGGTCCTGCGAGGCCTCGAGGGAATCCAATGGTATAGCCCTGGATTTGCGAGTTGGTGTTGTATTTGTGTGAACAAATTGCGTATCTTGGGTGATTATGTTGTGTTGATTTTTTGTCCGTCGAGGACACGTGACGTGGGTTTTAACCCCGTGAATTTTTGTTGGTTTTATTTGTGAAAACAAAACCTTTGGGCTGTGACCCCTGTTGATTTTGGAAAGAAAAGGATTTGATAATTCTAAATTGTTTTCTATTAAATCTCCCGATGGCTTATTAAACCATTTTGTAAATTGTTTCTCTTGAATTGTGGACTTTCGGTTTTGGAATGTTTTTCCCAAACTCTTGCCTCGGGAAGTATTTTTCGTTGTGTTTGAATCTTTGAGGATTCCTGATTATTATTATTCTTAGAACTTGAATTGTATGACTCGTATTTTGCACTTTGTACTTGCACTAGCAAAATAGTGGAATTTTGCTATTCCCCGAGTAATTGGTGGGTGGATGACTGTATTGCATTCAGGTTTTGGAGAGGAACGGAGGAAGTGAGAGGGAGTGAGGAAAGGAAATACTGAAAAAAGAATTGACGAGAGGAAGAATAATAGGGTTGAGGAGTGTATCTCTTTTTTTGCTTAACTAGATGTTCTCCCGTACGATGCACCAGACAAAATATTTTATTATTAAAACATATAATTTTTCAATCCCCAAATTTATTCTTTAGGATCTTCGACATGAATTTTAATAAAAAAAAACTTGTTGAGCATATTATAGAATTTAATATAATCACATTAGCATAGTGTTAATTAGTTAATATCCATTACCTGAACAAATTTTGGAGACATACCGAGAAAAGGTAGGAATAGATTTTGGGAACAAACATAGTATATGATTAAGTCTTAATATATGTGTCTGTGCAGTGTATATTTTTTTTACTATTTTTAATTATTATTATTAAATAAATACCATAATTTATTTTTTGTGTGAGCATAAAGTCTTAAATTTAATTTCATAAAAGTGAGTTAATTTACTTTTATTTTACATCAATTAATTTTATTAAAAATTGATACTCATATTTTTCTAATATAAACGTCTTTTGTGCAATCGGTCATTAATGTAAATCCATCAGATTTACTATATTCAATATGGACGTCTAATTGAAGATCGTGAAATAGGAATTGATTTGATATGTTTTTTTATTAAAAATAAACTTGATATAACGAAAATTATAAATATTATAATTTTAAGCTAAAAAAACGAAGAAAGAATTTTTCTATTGGTAGATGAGTGTAAGTTGTGGAATAAAACTCTAACAACACATATTCATAATATTCTTTTTCTTTTCTTAATTTTTCTAAAAATTTAGAATACATCTCTCTATATATAATATACTTTTTAAAAAAAAATCAAAAAATCTTAGAGAATGACACTTGTCACCACTCTCTTTTAATAGAAGTATAGATGTTTGTCTTTAAATGATAATTAAAATTTGTATTATTTTTTATAATTTAAAATTTTGAAATTTTTATATAAAAATTTATAATGTGTATTGTATTAAATAATTTAAATATATAAGCTATATTTATATTATATTATATATTAAACTTTAATAATTATAAAAAATATTTATAATTTTTAATTATAAAATTATAAAATATGATAAGTATTTATATGGAATATAAATAATTTAAATCAAATTTATCATATGTTATATATCAAACTTTAGAAGTAAAAAATTATCAAAATTTAAATTTCATTTCATTGTGTTTGTTTTTGACAATAACTTAAAAAAATTATTAAAAAAAATAGATATAATACAACACCATCACAGGTGTTGCACGTCGCGCAACACTATTTTTATCTCGCAACACCAAATATATATCTAGTGCAATCCTATTTCAGTAGTGCTTTAAAAGATAAAAAAATCAGCAATCTATTGAAACGCTTTGGTGGCATCACTAGCTAAAAGCATTACCTATGGGCACTTATGGCGTAGTGACTGTATCATACCGGAAGTTACGGTGTACCGAAAATTTCAATATTTTTTATAAATTTTCGGTATGATAAAGACGATATTTCGGTATTTCTTCCCACCTCTACATGGAGACATAATTATTGGCACCTTTTATTCTATCCTGATAATTATTTTAAATTATTATTTTAATTTTTAATTTTATAAATATTATCGTTTTTTAATTTGTTCATATCAAATCTAATTAAAAAGTATTACTTCTGAATAAATGTCATACTACACTTCAATCAAAATTAATTAGTTCTCAAGTAAAAGATTATTTAATTTTACATAAAAAATATGAAGTTTTTTTTAAATAGTACATCTACGGCAACACTGTGTCATAAAATGTTATAACATGTAACACTTTGCTACTAAGGCAACACTTTGTAAACATATATAGCAACATCAAAAAAGCAATGTTGCAGCACGTAAAATTTTTAGAGCTACTACAACATTTTTGAGCACAACACTAACAAAATCCGTTGCCGTAGGCCATCTATAGCATAGTGAAGGTTGTGCCTAAGTATCAAAGGTATGAACCGTAGTACTATTAACAGTATAGTGCCCCTAGATACTAGGTACAAGAAGCCAAGTATTCGTCCCGTAAGCAGGCTGCCGTGCAGTTTTATCATCAACAAATCTGGGAATCCAACTGGAAACCTAGAAGGCAAGCAATGAGGCCGAAGAAAATGTTTCCTCCTCCAAGATAGCAACTATATTGGAGCCAAAATACCAGATTTCACATGCATAATAATTAGGCCAGCGATTACGTGCCTGCCCCACGTTAATCTCTCAAAAAAGGACCAAATGCAACCTACAGCAAACCAATTACTGTCACGAAAATATGGGTACCTAAAGGCACTAATAACCAAGTTCCAAAAAGTCAAAGGGGACCTAAATCTACTTTATTTTTTTATTCACATGATATGAAGGAGAAGGACATCTGGTATTTCGACAACGAATGTTCTCGCCACATGACAGGGGATATCAACAATCTATCAGATTATGTAGAAGGGTGTGGTCCAAAGGAATAACAACAGGGAAAGAAACCCTGCTTACAGGGAAATTCAAAATCACCGATGTAGCCTATGTTGAAGGAATACAACATAATTTACTTAGTATTATCCAATTCTGTGACATACAGTTCTCGTTCAAATTATATGTCGATCACTCTAGGGTGAAGGACACCAAGATCAAGCAAATCGTTCTCACAGAAAGCTGGTCAGGTAACATGTATATTGCTCCATAATTCTTTGTTTTGTTTCCAAAGGCAGTGTAGATCAAAGCTGGCTATGGCACAAAAGGATGTCACACATTAATTTCAGGAGCATCAACAAGCTAGCTCGACAGCGAATGGTTAGAGGCTTGCCTAATGTCTCATTTCATAAATAGTGCCTGTGGACCCTGTCAGAGAGGTAAGCAAGTCAAGACCTCATTGAAGAGCATGTCATGCCTTTTGTTGGCCACTAATTATACAGAATACAGCTTGAAAAGTGTTTAAGAAACAAGCCGTGCGTTTTACAAATTAGAGTGCGTAGCGGAAGTCTTGTTAAATATAAGGGAAAACAATGCTTTTCGTCCCTGTAATTTGTACGATTTTTGCTTTTAGTCCCTACGAAAATTAAAATGTTATTTTGATCCCTGTAATTTCTAAATCGTTATTTTTTAGTCCCTGCCGTTAACCTCCGTTTATTTTTAAAGGAAAAACAATGCTTTTCGTCCCTGTAATTTGCGTGATTTTTGCTTTTAGTCCTTACGAAAATTGAAATGTTATTTTGATCCCTGTAATTTCTAAAACGTTCTTTTTAGTCCCTGTCATTAATTGTATATGTCCAAATAGCATAATAGTGCAGTAACAAATTCATGAGTGCAGTAACCCAAAAATTCAACTTTTGACAAATGGAATATGTCCATATAGCATAACAGTGCAGTAACTAGGGATGAAAACTGGGCGGATATTTCCCACCCGATCCGGAGCCGTATCCGATCGGGATGAAAAATAGGTATCCGGTCGGATCCGGATAGTTGAATCCGGATACGGGTTAGCATTCGGATAATGCAATATCCGCCCGTATCCGAGTTTTCCCATATTTTATCGGATATTATCCGGATACCAATCCGGATAATAAATCCG
Source organism: Orobanche coerulescens (assembly GCA_033398695.1). Classification (NCBI taxonomy): domain Eukaryota; kingdom Viridiplantae; phylum Streptophyta; class Magnoliopsida; order Lamiales; family Orobanchaceae; genus Orobanche; species Orobanche coerulescens. Next base: position 70,158,909 of record CM065810.1, read on the forward strand.
GATATCCATATTTTTAAATTTTAAATATACTTTATTATATATATAACACTTTTGGACTTCAGTGTAATAAATTTTCAAACTTTCTAGAAAAAATATTTTTCCCAAAATTTTTTTTTTTTTTGGAAAAATATACTCCCTCCGTCCCAGCGATCTTGGTTCATATTCCTTTTTGGGCCGTCCCAAGATACTTGATCATTTCCTTTTTAAGACACATTTATCTCTCACAACTTTAAATAATATATATCCATACTATCACTTTATACACTACTTTTCAGTTTTTCTTAAATCCCGTGCCGAAAAGCAAATGCTCAAGATGGGTGGGACGGAGGGAGTATTATTTTTCGAAAAAATAAAAAAAAATTATTTTCTAGGAAAAAAAATCTCTTTTCGAAAAAAGCATTATTTATGGAATTTTTTTATTTCTTCGAAAAAAATTAAAAAAATATTTTCTGGATGAAAAATTATTTTTTGGCAAAAAAAATATTTTTTCGGAAAAAAAATTATTTTCTGAAAAAAAAATATATTATTTTTTCGAAAAAATAAAATTATTTTCTAGATTATTTATATTTTTTGAAAAAATAAAAAAAATTACTTTTTGCGAAAAATAAAAAAATTATTTTACGGAAAAATTATATTTCAAAAAATAAAAATATTTTCGGAAAAAAATTATATTTCAAAAAAATTATTTTACGAAAAAATATTTTTTAAAAGAAATGTATTAGCACATTTTGAAAAATGAGGGTTTTTTGAAAAATTAACACATTCAATTGACACATGTATTACCGGTAGTAAGCAATAAGCTTACTAATTACGTGGTTATTAGTTTCCAACGAAGTTTTTACAATTGATTACGTTGTTATAGTAATTGGTGACCTGATGGCCTTTGCGTTTGCTAAGTCATTAAAAATAAATGGAGATTAATAACAGGGACTAAAAAAGAACATTTTAGAAATTACAGGGATCAAAATAACATTTCAATTTTCGTAGGGACTAAAAGCAAAAATCACGCAAATTACAGGGATGAAAAGCATTGTTTTTCCTTTAAAAATAAACGGAGGTTAACGGCAGGGACTAAAAAAGAACGTTTTAGAAATTACAGGGATCAAAATAACATTTTAATTTTCATAGGGACTAAAAGCAAAAATCGTGCAAATTACAGGGACGAAAAATATTGTTTTCCCTAAATATAATTTGCAGTGTATACTTAAAATAATCACAGTAATGAAAATAATAAATTGCAGAAGGTAAATAACACAAGATTTAATGTGGTTCGAGGTAAGCCCCTCTACGTCCAGTGGTCCTTCACACATGAGTGAAAATGCTTATTATAAATATTGCGTACACAACTATGTATTTATAATAAAACATATCATTGTATCGTTCACGCAGATTGATACAAAGACCGTCGCTTTCAACCGTTCGCACAAATTGGTCAAAGCTTTCACTTAACTAGCTTCTTCACACACAGTTCCGAAGCTTCATCTCTTCAATGCAGATCCATCACACACAGTTCAGGAAAAGCAAGGCTTTCTCAGTCCACACAGGGCTGATGGTTTTCTTCAATGTAAGATCATGGGTTGAACAACAGCTTGACTGTCTTGAGCTTGAGCTGATGATGTGTTGTTCAAGGGTTTGAGCACTTTGTGTATTTCTTCTCTCAGGATAGGCAGTATGCTTTGAACAAATATGTTTGCTCTCGATATACTGTTCTTAAGAAGATCTCATGGAGTCTGAGTATATCTCGATTTTGAAATATTGATCTTATGAGTATTCATATATGCTCATGTATTTGTTCTATGTTCAGAGTTGTATTGGATCTTCAAACTCTGGGGTATAAATAGCTTCTAAATAGATCCGTTGAGAATAGATCCGTTGACCCAACAGTCTGTTCCAACGTGTTGATAGACAAGATCCGGTTTTTGTTCCTTGATTGAAGATCTTTGTCTGATGGTATTTAAATACTTTATCCCTTCAGTATTTAAATACTTCTTTTCAAATGGAGCTTGACTTTAGCTAGTAAAGTAGATTCCTTTCCAACGGTCTTCAGTCCTATTGGATAAGTGTTGAAGATCTTAATACTTACATCATGTATGCTGTATCCAATATGTTGCGTTTGCAATGCTGTAGGATATCTTAGACTGCTGCTGTATGGAAATGATGCTGTATGATTTGTTTCAGGACAGCTTCCATACTTTGCTGTATGAATACCTTCGAGACACCAGTCTTGCTGTATGATGATTGTTGTTTAGTAATAGTCAAAACAACATTGTTTTTCCCAACAATTTCCCCCTTTTTGATAATTGCCCAATCTTCTTTGCAACATCCTTGATAGTTGCCAAAACTTCTTGATGATGCCAAACCATAAAACCATGACGCCAAAACCTTGTAAACATCTTTAAAGGGATGCTATCTTGTTGTTCTTCTGTCGAATGTTCTGGCCTTCGGCACTTAGGATCTTGGAATTCAGGACGAGAACCTTGTATCCGAACAGTCTGAACAGGAGATGATAATCGAGATATTGCAGCAGTAATGCTCTCTTCAAATGCAACTTCCATCTCCTTTTCTTGCTCAAGCCTTAATCTCTTTGTAGCTTCTCTAGTCTCTTCTCCCTTTTTGGCCTCATCAAGATAGGAGACCTTCTTATCAAGACGTTTGAGGATCTTCATAGCATTGTCCTGTTTGGTCTCGAAGCTTGAGAATTTCTCAGCAAGGGAGTTGAGCACCTGCAACATATCTTGAATCTTTTTGTCATGTCCTCGGAGCTGGGAGCCAGTTTCAACAAGGGCTGATGCAGTCTTGGTCTCAGATATGCGAAGCTTGGCATGTTCTTCCAAGAGGATATGCTCCTGGCGCTATTGGAGTTTGTTCAGAGCTTGCCGTAAGATGGTGGGGACAATGCGGAAGGCTTCTTCCACTTTGGATACTTCTCTTCTTACACCCGTTATTTCATCGATGGCAGTCTCATGCAACCAATTTATCTCCTTTTCAACAGTATGTAGAGCATTCACAGCATCCTGTATGAAGACAGTTTGAAGACTAAGAGCATGAAGTTGCTCGTGTCTGGCTGGAGAGCTAGGCTTTTCTTCTTCAGCTCCATTGAGCTGTCTGATGACCACATGGTTTTGTGGTTGTTGCGGTTCATCCCCATGTAAGAAACCTTTATCGAATTCTGCTGTTGGATTTTTGGGGGCATCAGTTGCTGTTGCAACTTGCGGATGTTCGACTTGATCGGCTACAGGGGGGACTGATTCCTCCTGTTGCGGAATGGTTTCTGTAGACAAAGGTACAATAGGGACTGATTCCTCCTTTTTTCTCTCAGCTTCCGCCTGCTTCGGAAGAGGGACTGATTCCTATTGCGGGATGGAACGAGTTTGATCGTCGGGTTGGTCGGCAACAGGCTCGGGTGCCCGTTGAGAAACTATTTGATCTTCGGTGACAGGAGGGACTGATTCCTCGCTATCTAGAACAGTTCCTTGCTGTCTGGGAGGGGACTGTTGTTGGGATGAGGTCCCTTATCCCTGTTGCTGTTTGATTCTGGATAATTCCTCTCTGTTAGCTTCTTCACGACTCATTCGCAAACCAGCCCGGAAGGCGTCGTCATCGTCGTCTGAGTCGCTGACTGATATTGGATTAATGGGAATTGTCTCTTCATATACAGATTTCTCCTTTAATCGAGCATCGGCTTTGTCCATGAGATGGCTTGAGATCAGCTCTTTGCAGCAAAGGTTGTCCCATTGGATTAGGACTTCAATTGGAGAATCTGTCACCTCCAGAACAAACTTTTATTCCTCCTTCCACTCCTGCCAATTGAACAAAGTTTCATAAGGGGCAACCATGTATGATTTCCACTGTACGAATCGCTCGTACGCCTGTTCAATTTGTACTGACAATAGAGTTTTGTGGATTATAGTGTCGGGGGAGGGGCTCCGTACAGTATATGGGTCTATTGTAGGATTGGATCCGCTACAGGTATGGGGGCCTGTATTGGAGAGGGATCCCGAACAGGGGTTGGATCCCTGTGGAGAGATGGATCCTTTATGGGTGAGGAATCCCGTACAGGAGATGTGGCTGTTGGCTCCAATGGGGAAGCCGACTCGCTAAAGCCTTCAAGGTTGGCAGATAACTGTGCATCCGTCGTTGCCGCCAATGGCTCGAGATCCACCGTTTGAAAAGTAGCAGTTATCTTTTATGTAGGGGTTGCGCCCTGGGGGTGTGATTCAATGGGTTGCGCCGATGGTTTGGCTTGAGAAAACTTCCTTAGCTTCCTTTTCGGATTCTCGGCAGCAATGGGAGTTTTGCTGTGAGATCTCTTTCTTTTCTTTGAAGTCTCCTCACTCTCGGACTTCGAAGTAACGTCTCTTGGGTCATCATAGAGCGGCAATGTTCGGACAAAGGGTCTATCAGCAATTTGTCTCTCTTTGTTGAACACGGTGGGTCTGCTCCCTCCAATGTATTTGCCTTGATGGACTTTCTTTGCTCCTTTGGCTTGCGGCACACCACATTTGGTCATAATGTTATTAAGGATCAGACCAAAGGATTCCTTTTGAGTGGCAGGTTTAGAGACTTCTTCCTGTAATCTTTTGAGAATGATTTGGTACCAGTTAACTTTTTCACCAGACATGATGGCGACCATCATTCTAAATCTCAAATTGGTGCACATCTCAAAAGCACATATCCTGTTTTCAATAACACGGCAACAAAAATTGTGTAAATAAATGAAAGGTAGACAAAAAATTTTCTTCTGGGTAGATGCATAAACAATCATGTTCGATGCAGAACTGGTGAATAATCCCCAGTATGAGGTAAGGATTTCTTGAGACCCAAAATGCTCAAGTTCTTCCAAAGACAGGCCATAGGTAGGCAGCCTGTAAAGATTCTGAAGCAGGTCTTAGTCGATGTGGATCTCCACTCTGCGAACGGTGGCAGAAATGTCAGATATGTTTCGTCCTTGTGCAAGAGAGAGGAAACAAATAGAGGGGTTGAGGTAGAATTCCTCAACCATCTTTTCGTCGTAGCGCTCAGTGGTTTGGCTACCAAGGCGATAAAGGCCTTGTTGATGAATTTTTATGACGATGAACTCAATGGATTCAACGTCGTCGGCTTCAGCGTGACGATGCTCAATAGCTACAGATCTGGCAAAGATCCACCCGTCGATGATGGTGGCGGTCTTCTTGAGAGTAGGGGATGAAGTCTGTGTAGATGCCATCGTAAGATCTGAAGAAAAAGTAAGAGATTTGCAAAGAAAATGCAGAAATTGTAGTGAAAGATGTAGTCTGTTTGCTCAAAGACTCGTTCAATTTGCAGACAGCATAAAGAGTCAACGAAGAGCAAAAACAGTCCTTTTATAGTGGGCAGTGGGAAGAATTAGGGTTTTTAGACAGTAAATGGTCAAATTTAAGGGATGGGAACCATCATTTAAATAAACGAACAGGATGGACTGAGCGTAATGGGTACATCTTATCCATCCAATTTTTAAATTAAACTGGGTCCCATATCTGTCATTTCGACTTCCCTTATTCGCACAAAATGGCGGTTTGAAAATAATAAACAATTTGAAACATCGCGGCGTTTGAAGTAAAATAGTCCAAATGTCGTGTAGAGCTTTAAATGCAAAGATGTTTTCTATAAGAGCAGGGCACGCGGACTAAAAATTGTTTTAAAATGAATAACATATAAATATAAATTTAATTTATTTCCCATATTATGTGTTGTATCTGCGAAAATACAACGTTCCCCCTTAAAAGGTACATACGGGATACAATTTCATACAACAGCTTAAGGATTAATGCTGTATTCATGGGTCATACTGTATTCCCACTTAATTATTGCACACGACAGCTGTAGGATAATTATATGTCTCTTTGTTCCTACAGTGCTGTTCGGAATGTCTGAGTGTACATATAATTAACGGTGGATAATGTATTGGTGGGTCATACATCATTCCCCCTCAATAATGTATTGCCAATTGCTTCTTACTGAACCAAGACACAAGTCTAGGTCCAAGAAAGTGACAAGTACCACTTGTACTCTTCCTATCTAGATTGAAACTTTCGAGATCCGAGTCGTTGTAGCCAACCAATCAAATCCGCCTTCCTTAGGATACCATAGTCCTACATCGACTGTTCCTTTTACGTACTTCAGGATTCGTTTGGCTGTTGTGAAGTGTGGTTCTTTAGGTGCTACTTGATATCGTGCACACACTCCTACAGAAAACTGGATATCGGGCCTGCTATCCGTTAGGTATAGGAGTGAGCCAATTAGCTTTCTGTAAAGTGATTGATTAACCGGCTTTCCAGCTTCGTCAGCACTAATTTGCACAGAAGTGCTCATGGGGGTTGACTAGGATTTAGAAGTATTCATTCCAAATTTGTTGAGAAGCTCCTTGCTGTATTTTCTTGATTGATGAAGATTCTTGAAGGCAATTTCTTTACCTTAAGTCCTAGAAAATAACTAAGTCCTCCCATCATACTCATTTTAAATTTACTTTGCATGAGATGAGAAAACCTTTGACATAAAGCACGGTTAGTTGAACCAAATATAATATCGTCTACATATATCTGAACCATAAGGAGGTCTTGAACTTCCTGTATTTTAAATAAGGTCTTGTCCACAGCACCGTTCTCGAATCCATTATCGGTTAGATACAGGGACAGGGTCTCATACCACACTCTAGGTGCTTGTTTAAATCCATACAGCGCTTTCCTTAGCCTGTATACAAGGTCTCCGCCTTCTGTATTGACAAACCCTGATGGTTGTTCAACATAGACTTCTTCGGCAAGTTCTCCATTCAGGAATGCACTCTTGACGTCCATTTGATATAAAATAAAGCTCTTATGGGCGGCAAAGGCTAGAAATATCCTAATGGCTTGTAGTCTGGCAACAGGGACAAAAGTTTCATCATAGTCTATGCCTTCTTCCTGTCTGTATCCTTGTGCAACTAGACGGGATTTGTTTCTGATAATGAGTCCAATTCCATCCTTCTTGTTTCTAAATACCCATTTTGTTCCAATTACGGATTGATGCGTTGGTCTGGGTACAAGATACCATACATTATTTCTTTCAAAACCATTAATCTCTTATTCCATAGATGTAATCCAATAAGAATTGTCCAGAGCTTCTTTGGTGGAAACTGGTTCAGATTGAGCTAGGAATACAGCGACAATACACATGTTAAGTCTTCTAAGTTCAGATAGAGACTTCCATACAGGATATGGAGATATCTCAGATTCGGGTTCTTCTTGCGCACATAGTACATTTCCTTGTGTACTCTGTATTCTCCTACGAGTTGAAACACCAGAATCAATGTTTCCAATGATCAACTCTTTTGGGTGATCTTTCAATCATCTTCTGTCGGGTTCTAATTCGGCGTCCCGTACTGTATCTTGGGTTTCTGTAGTTTCAGCTTCAACTTGTACAGCATTAGCTTCAACTACCTATGTTCTTACAGCTGCGAGGTATATTTCTAAGTCAACAACAGGCTCTATACAAGTTGGAGGGTCATTAATGGTGAGCTGTTCGATATTATGAGTAAGATCTTCTACTCCTGTAGGATCATGGTGAGGTTTGTCAAACACTACATGTACTGATTCCTCAATTGCCAACTTCCGTTTATTAAAGATCCGGTAAGATTTGCTGACAGAGGCATATCCTACAAATATCCCTTTATCCAATTTCTCATCGAAGGTTCTAAGTTGATCCTTCCCGTTGTTCAACACATAACACCGGCAACCAAATATGTGAAAGTACGAAACTAATGGACTTTTGTTGTTCCATACCTCGTATGCTTTTTTGTTGTGGTGTTTGTTGATGATACAGCGGTTTTGTGTATAGCACGCTGTATTGGTGGCTTTGCCCCAGAAACGCTGTGGCAACTTACTTGCGGCAATCATGGTCCTTGTTGCTTCTTTTAGCGTCCTGTTCTTTCGCTCGGCGACACCGTTTTGATGAGGCGTGCGGGCAGCTGAGTATTCGTGCTGTATCCCATTTTCCGAACAGTACTGTTCTATAAAACGGTTAGTGAATTCGGTACCTCTGTCGGAACGAATGGACACGATACTAAACCCTTTTTCATTTTGAAGTTTCTTCAGGTGCTCGGGCAGCTTTGATGTGGTTTCCTTCTTTTTGCTTAGGAAGATTGTCCAAGCATACCTAGAATAATCATCGACAATGACAAGACAGTATTTCTTACCTCCCAAACTTACCGAGTCTACAGGACCGTAGAGATACATGTGTAGCATTTCTAGAACTCTGTGAGTTGAAAGGTAGGATTTGGTTTTTAGGGTAGTTTGAATTTTTTTGCCTTTCTGACAGGGTCCACAAACACTGTCCTTTTTGAATGACACATCGGGCAAACCTCTAACCATTCCCTGTCGAGCGAGCTTGTTGATCATCTTGAAATTGATGTGAGACATCCTTTTATGCCACATCCAGCTTAGATCTGCAGTGCCTTTGGCAACAAAACAAGGAATTGTGGAGCTCAAAGGCATCCAGTCAGCAATATACATGTTACCTGACCTGCTTCCTGTGAGCACAACTTCTTTGGTCAGGATGTTCTTGACTCTACAGTGATCTATATAGAATTTCACCAAGAACTGTTTATCACAGAACTGGCTAAAACTAAGTAGATTGTACTGTAAGCCTTCAACATAATCTACGTCAGAGATTTTGAATTTTCTAATGGTCAGGGTTCCCTTCCTTCTTGTTCGACCTTTGGATTTATCACTGAAGCGCACTTTTGGACCGCATCCTTCTACAAAATCTGAGATCTTGCTTTTATCTCCTGTGATATGCCGAGAACATCCGCTGTCGAAGTACCAGATGTCCTTCTCTAAGATGTCCTGTATGCAAATAAATTAAGTAGATTTAGGTCCCCTTTGATTGTTGGGTCCATGGGTGTTAGTGCCTTTAGGTACCCAGATTTTCCTGACAGCAATGGGTTTACTGTAGGATGCTTTAGGTACATTCTTGCAGTATCTACATGAGGCAGGTACGTAGTTGCTGTAACCATGATAATCATTATGCATGAAAAATTCAGGGTTATTATTATTAATCTAATATGAATGCCGTCTTGGAGGTGGAGCCATTTTCTTCAGCCTAACAGCTTTCCTTATGGGACTCCTGTTGGATTCCCAAAGCTATTGTTGATACTGCGCGGCAACTTGATTTTGCGACGGATAACGAGGCTCCTGTATCCAATACCTAGGCGCGCTGTACTGTTGGAAGTACTGTCGTGCGGGCCTTTTATATTTGGATACTGCCTTCTTTCTGAACGGCTGTCGACGCTGTTGATATGCTCGGGGAGGATGCTGTTGGATTCTCCTTACAGGTCTAAATGGCTGAGGATTCGGCTGTCTGTGATATGATTGTGGTGGCGGAATGGCAGCCTTTGCTGTACGCAGTGCACCTGTTGCCTTTGAGGGAATCGTAATTTCTTCCGATACAGGAATGGGTTCCACACCAATGACGAACACAGTACTAGTTTTCCCTTTATTGGAACATGAGCTGTATCCTAAGCCACTTTTATCATGAGCATGTTTCCCGGTGCTTAGAATTTCTTCCAACCTTTTAGATGATTTCTCAAAAGATTTTAAGATGGTCTCAAGTTCTCTTTCTCGTTTTTCGAGAGTTTTCACTTTGGCTTGGAGCAGAACAAAATCATTTGTCTCGCTTTCACTGTGAGATTTAGCCTCATTTAGTTCGTGAGCAATTTGATGATTGCTCTCCATGAGTTTTTCGTGATCGACTTTGCTGTTTTCACAATCAACAGACATATTTTCGTAATTAACTTTCAGCAAGTCGTTTTCTTCCCTCAGCTATAGGTTGGAAATTTGGAGCTGTATGTTTTCATTTTTCAATGTCTCATGGGCCTTTTGAATGTTTTTGAATTCATTCATCATATTTTCAAAGGTATGAGATGCATTTGCAGGAGTAATTGAGGTTGAGCTTACCTCATCATCGCTATCTTCATCTTCCGGTATGTCTTTGGCCATAAAGCACATATATGCTTTATCTTCGAATTCATCATATGGCGAGTCACTGTTAATGATTGCCTGTAGACATTCTTTGGACTTTGTTGGTGAGGGGGAGGCTTCTGATTCTCAGATCAGGGTCTTGAACTTGTTTTTCCAAGCACATCTTCTTTCGTCTTTTTCTTGTTGCTCGGCTTCCGGAATCCTTTGAACTTTAAGATGAGGACATTTATTTACATAATGTCCTGGTTTCTTGCAATTGTAACATAGGTTAGCATCACCAGAGGAAGATTCGGTACTTACCTTATGAACAGGCTCGAGCCTGTATGGAGTCTTTCCCGACTGCTTGATGAACTTCTTGAACTTATGCATGAGGAGCGCCATTTCATCTTGTGACAGAATGTCGTCGTCGCTGTCAGCACTTTTGTGGGTAGGCTTTGATGAGCTGGGCATGCTATGCCGTCGGTTGGATACAGCGGCTAACGCTGTAGTCTTTGTAGGTGATTCTTCAGCTTTCTCTCTCCTATCTATATCATACTCAAATGCTTTGAGGTCAGAAAAGAGGTCAAAAGTAGATATGTCATTAAGATTACATGACACATGCATAGCTGTTGTTTTAATATCCCATCGGGTAGGGAGAGATCGGAAATTTTTTAAATTCTTCTCCTTTTTTGTGTAAATTTTGCCCAACGCTTCAAGTTCACCAACAATACCAGTGAATCTTAGGTCAAGTTCCTGAAGTGTTTCAGTTGGATTCATTTCAAAGGATTCGAATTGCTGAGTTAGTTTTGAAATTTTGTTTTCTTTTGAGAGCTCAGTTCCCTCACAAATCAACTTGAGTTTATCCCAGATTTCTTGGCTGTCTTACAACTCTTTACCTTCGAGAACGTGCCTTTGTCAAGAGTGAAAAATAGGGCATTCTTAGCAACATTGTCTTGGTTGGCGCATTTTTGATCATCTGTGGTCCATTGTTCGCGCTCTTTCTCTAGCATCTTGGCATGAGGTTGTCCTTCTATCCTCGCGGCAGGATTTACCTTCATTATCTTGATGGGGCCATCCTGGATGTCAAAAATCATCTCTTCGTGCATGGATGCAAGATGAGCTTCCATCCTAATTCTCCAATCATCAAATTCGTTAATAGAGAACATAAGAACCTTATTGATCATAGAGGTATCCATATGAGAATATAGGAAGAATAAAAACCATTTTAAAAAATATGTGATTTAAGGATCTGATTGAGTTAAAAATACGACTGATTCTTTTTTGAATCAACCACTCCGATACCACTTGTTGGCCACCAAAGTATACCGAATACAGCTTGGAAAGTGTTTAAGCAACAAGCTGTGCGTTTTACAAATTAGAGTGCGTAGCAGAAGTCTTGTTAAAGATAATTTGCAGTGTATACTTAAAATAATCACAGTAATGAAAACAAGAGTGAAAATGTTTATTATACAAGAGTGTATACTTAAATAACACAAGATTTAAAGTGGTTAGAGGTAAACCCCTCTACGTCAACTGGTCCTCCAGACAGGAGTGAAAATGTTTATTATAAATACTGCGTACACAACTATGTATTTATAATCAAACATATCCTTGTATCGTTCACACAGATTGATACAAAGACCGTCGCTTTCAACCGATCACACAGATTGGTCAAAGCTTTCATTTGACTAGCTTCTTCATACACAGTTCCGAAGCTTCATCTCTTCAATGCAGATCCGTCACACAAAGTTCAGGAAAAGCAAAGGCTTTCTCAGTCCACACAGGGCTGATGGTTTTCTTCAATGTAAGATCACGGGTTGAACAACATCTTGACTATCTTGAGTTTGAGCTGATGATGTGTTGTTCAAGGGTTTGAGCACTTTGTGTATTTCTTCTCTTAGGATAAGCAGTATGCTTTGAAGAAATATGTTTGCTCTCGATATACTGTTCTTAATAAAATCTCGTGGAGTCACAGTATATCTCGGTTTTCAGATCTTGATCTTATGAGTATTCGTATATGCTCGTGTATTTGTTCTATGTTCAGAGTTGTATTTGATCTTCAAACTTTGGGGTATAAATAGCTTCTAAATAGATCCGTTGAGAATAGATCCGTTGAGCTAATAGATCCGTTGACCCAATAGTCCGTTCCAACACGTTGATAGACAAGATCCGGTTTTTGCTCCTTGATTGAAGATCTGTCTATTTAAATACTTTATCCCTTCAGTATTTAAATACTTCTTTTCAAATGGGGCTTGACTTTTGCTAGTAAAGTAGATTCCTTTCCAACAGTCTTCAGTCCTGTTGGATAAGTGTTGAAGATCTTAATACTTACAGCATGTATGCTGTATCCAATATGTTGCGTTTGCAATACTGTAGGATATCTTAGACTGCTGCTGTATGGAAATGATGTTGAATGATTTGTTTCAGGACAACTTCCATACTTTGCTATATGAATATCTTCGAGACACCAGTCTTGCTGTATGATGCTTGCTGTTTGGTAATTATCAAAACAACATTGTTTTTCCGAACACCTTTCCACCCACAGAGTCCTGGATTTGCTACACATGGATCTCTACATTCTTGTAGACCCAATCAGCTTGGGAGGTAAGAAATAATGTCTTGTTATTCTTGATGATTTTTCCAGGTTGGACTATCTTCCTGAACAAGAAGAAAGAAACTACCACAAAGATGTTGGAACACCTGAAAAAGCTGTAAAATGAGAAAGTGTTGAGTATTGTATCCATTCGTTTCGTTGGAGGCACAAAATTCGCAAATCACTTTATATAGCAATACTATGCGGACAATGGTATATAACACGAATACTAAGTATCCCGAACTCCTCAACAAAATGGTGTTGCTGAGCAACAAAAGAAGGACGAGGAAGGACGCGTTTGGCGAAATAAGATCAAGCCCTGATCGAAGAATCGAAAGCCTCGCCCACATTGATCAAAACTGAGGAATGCCTTCAGGAAATCACTGACAGTGATTCCTCTGATGATGATATCGAAGATAAATCATATATGTGGTTTATGGCCAAGGAAGAAGATTATGATGAACACAGTGAGGATGAGGGTATCTGGGAGAAGAACATATGGTATTTCGATAATGAGTGTTCTCGCTACATGACTGGAGATATCATCAAGATGTCATATTATGTAGAAGGTCGCGGTCCAAAGGTGCAATTCGGTGACAAATCCAAAGGAAGAACAAGAGAGAAAGGAACCCTGCTTGTAGGAAAATTCAAAATCACCGACGTAGCCTATGTTGAAGGACTACAATACAACTTACTTTGCATTAGCCAGTTCTGTGACAAAAAGTTCTCGATCAAATTCTATGTAGATCACTGTAGGGTGAAGTACACCAAGATCAAGCAAATCGTCCTCACAGGAAGACGGTCAGGTAACATCTACATTGCTGACTGGAAACCCACTAGTTCTGTAATTTCTCATTTCGTTGCCAAAGGCACTGCAGACCAAAGATGGCTATGGCACAAGAGGATGTTGCACATCAATTTCAAGATCATCAACAAGGTAGCTCGACAAAGAATGGTCAGAGGCTTGACCGATGTCTCATTTAATAAAAATAGTGTTTGTGGACCATGTCAGAAAGGCAAGTAGGTCAAGACCTCCATGAAGAGCAAGTCATATATTTCCACCTATAGGGTTCTGGATTTGCTAAATATGGATCTCTACAGTCCTGTAGACCCTGTTAGCATCGGAGATAAGAAATATTATCTTGTTATTATTGATGAATTTGCCAGGTATACTTGGACTATCTTCATGAAAAATAAGAAAGAAACTACCACAAAGCTAAGAGAACACCTGAAAAAGCTGCAAAATGAGAAAGTGTTGAGTATTGTATCCCTTGGTTCCGACAGAGGCGCAAAATTCACAAATCGGTTTATAGAGCAATACTGTGCGGACAATATCATACAACACGAATACTCAGCAGCCCAGACTCCTCAACAAAATGGGGTTGCCGAGAGAAAGACAGGACGCTGAAAGAAGCAACAAGAACCATGTTAGCCGCAAGAAAGCTGCCACAGCGATTCTAAGAAGAAACAACAAATATAGCGTGCTACACACAAAACCGATGTATCATCAACAAGCATCACAACAAAACAGCATATGAGGTATGGAACAACAAAACTCCAATGGTTGCATACTTTCACATATTTGGATGCAGGTGTTACGTGCTCAACAATGGGAATGAACAACTGAAGACCTTCGATGAAAAGTCCGATGAGGGTATTTTTGTTGGATACTCCTCTGTCAGCAAAGGGTTTAGGATATTTAACAAACGAAAGCTGACAATAGAGGAATATGTCCATGCAGTCTTTGATGAACCCCATTATGACCCTACAGGAATAGGAGACCTAGCCCAGAGCATCCATACATGCTCTATTGTTGAGATCCCCCATGCTCCAATAGAACCTGTTGTGAACCTAGAAATAAATCCCGGCGCTGTACGAATAGAAGTATTCTAAGCCGATGCTCTGGAAGTTGAAGTTTAGGCTAGCCCATCAAAATACAACACTGGATGCCGAACTAGAACCAGATAGGAGGTGGTTGAGAGATCACCCCTAGGAGCTAATAATTGGAGATATAGATGCCGTTGTGACCACTCGTAGAAAAATACAGAGTACACAAGACACTATACTCTGTGCACAGGAAGAGAGATTATGAGAAATCTCGATTCTCTGTATGGAAATACCAAGATGAACTTATAAGACTTTCTATGTGCACTCTAGCTATATTCCTAGCCCAGTCTGAACCTGTCTCGACCAATAAGGCTCTCAATAATTCTCACTGGATAACTTATATGGAAGAAGAGCTAAATGGTTTCAAACAGAACAATGTTTGGTACCTAGTTCCGAGACCAAAATATCAAGCAGTCATAGAAACCAAATGGGTATTCCAAAACAAAAAGTTCGAAAGTGGACTTGTTATCAGGAACAAATACAGTCTAGTAGTCCAAGGATACTGACAAGAAGAGTAATAGATTATGATGAAATCTATGATCCTATAGCTCAACTAGAAGCCCTCAGGATATTCCAAGTCTTTGCCTCTCACAAGAACTTTATTGTATACCAAATGGATGTTAAGAGCGCATTCCTGAAAGGAGACCTAACCGAAGAAGTCTATGTTGGACAACCTCCAGGGTTTGCCAACACATAAGGCGGAGACCTTGTGTATAGGCTAAGGAAAGCACTGTACGGACTCAATCAAGCACCTAGGCCTGGTACGAAACCCTATCAGTGTATCTAATCAATAATAGATTTGAGAAAGGTGCAGTCGACAAAATCCTATGTAGAATCTAGGAAGGTGACGATCTCCTCATGATTCAAATATATGTAGATGATATTATTTTTGGTTCAACTAACCTTGCTCTACTTCAAAGATTTTCTCATATCATGCAAAGCAAATTTGAAATGAGTATGATGGGAGCACTTAGTTATTTCTTAGTATTGCAGGTAAAACAACTTTCTACACATATATTTATCAACCAAGAGCAATACAGTAAGGAGCTGCTCAATAAGTTCGGGATGAACATTTCCAAATCATCTTCCACCCCCCATGAGCACTTCGCACAGATAAGTGCTGACGAAGCTGGAAAGCCGGTTGATCAATCACTCCACATGAAGCTTATAGGCTCACTCTTGTACCTAACAACCAGTATGCCCAATATCCAATTTGTTGTAGGAGTGTGTGCTCGATATCAGGTAGCACCTAAAGAGTCACACTTCACCATATCCAAACGAATCCTTAAGTACGTAAAAGGAACAATCGATGTAGGGTTGTGGTATCCTAAGGAAAGAGGATTCGATTTGGTTGTCTACAGCGACTTGGATCTCGGAGGCTTTAAGTTGGATATGAGCGGGGCTTGTCACTTCCTTGGACCAAGACTTGTGTGATGGTTCACTAAGAAACAATTGGCCAACTTGCTTTCTACAGCTGAGTCAAAATATTATGCTATTGGAAGTTGCTGTATGCAGATTAACGGGATGCAACAACAGTTACAAGACTATGGCATCAATACAAGAGAGAATCCAATCATGTGAGATAGCATGAGTGCAGTTGCAATCACGCATAATCCTTTACCGCACTCGAGGACTAAGCATATTAGTATAAAACATCATTTTATTCGGAATCATGTTGAGAATAAAGATGTTCGGATTGAGAACATTCATATAGACATCCAGTTAGCTAAGATATTTACAAAATTTCTGAGCACCACCAGATTCTGCATGCTTTGTCAAGAATTGGGAATGCTACAGCTCGACTTCCTCTGAGTTTTTACATTGTATTCATCAATTGAGGGGGAATGTTGTAAGGCCCATGAATACAGTGTCCACTTTAATTAATTGTAGACTCAGAACTCCAAGTTATATCCTTACTGCAGGAAAAAGAAGGCATTATTACCTTCCTAAAGATGATGTGTGCATTAATTAAGGGGGAACACGGTATGACCCAAGAATACAGTATTAATCCAAAATTGCTGTAAGAATTGAACCTGTATGTACCTTTTATTGGGGAATACTGTATTTTCGCGGATACAGCACATACACTATTGGATTTCTATTTTAGGCATATCTAAATTCATACTATTGAACTTTACAAACTATTTAAAGTCCACATACATTGTCTAAATTTAAAACGATTTATCTTTCAATACTAAAACGACACCTGGACTTTAATGCCTTAAAAACCCTAATTTCAAAATTCAAACTGCAGTATTGTGCAATAATGGAAGTCGAACTGTGTCATAAGTGGGATCGGTCATTAATTTTAAAAACTAATGAATTAGACGTACCAGTTACATCTAAATTCATCATATATATTTTTAACGCCCCCAAAATTTACCGGAACATTACAGTGCTGTGAACCCCGTGTGGGACCCACAAGGCAATTTTTAAGATTTTAAAATTTATCCATTAAATAATTTTAATGAAAGTAGCTCCACGATGATATAATTACGAAACGAAATACTTTTAGAAAAATAAGTTTGAATACACGGTTATTACATCAACGTGGAATATTCAGAATTCAGTTTAAAGAAACGATATAACAGGGCTTCTTCCCAACACCGCTCAAGCCTGACCGGAACCTTCGGTAATGTCCTGTACATATTTAACAAATTTGCCTGACACGACGAATCCTGCCAGCCAACCTAGGTTAGACAATATGAACGTAAATTTATTGAAAGTATAAGATAACCTGCAACACAATATCATTATTCGGCTTGGCATTAGATCATAACATACCCAACATTCTCTTTTCTATCAACAAAAACTCCCAAGGTCGCAGCCAAGGGTCACGGAAGTATCTACATAGGAATACTCGGGATGTGGGTACCATTCAGGTTTTATCCCTCAGCACACTTCTGTACAGATATATCAACACATAAACTCCCAAGGTCGCAACCAAGGGTCACGGAAGTATCTACACAGGAATACTCTGGATGTGGGAACCATTCAGGTTTTATCCCTCAACACATCGGCCCATCAATAAAGTTTTCAATTGAAACGAAACACAATTTCCACAAATAGAGACACACATTAAATTTTGGAATTTATCGTAACATAGACTGAGCAAGTATCACTTGCCTTAGTTCTTACGAGAGTAACTTCCTTGATAACACAACGTCTCGAACGCCCACAATCGAGAGCTCAACCTATTACATATTCGTCGATTAATACATCATGTTGATAATGACGAATAACGACAATTGCCTCCGTCCCGATAGGATTCTAAACCTAGTTCGTTTCATAATGTCGAAACCAAAATTCTATGTTTAATGCGAATTACTTAAATCCTCAATCCACCGATTTTCAATTTATTATATCATTTTAACCACAATGTTTTTATACACTATTTCCCCATTACGACTATGACTATAACCACCCGTAATCTTGCTAATTACTCAACGAAATTCCATATCTTTAGGGCAGAACGGACAAGTATAATTCCCACAAAATCCTAATATTGATTACCTATCCAATTGGATAATTGATAACTAATTCATTAAGGAAGTACCAACAAGTTTACCTTACGATAATCAGATTACAACACAACCCATAACATGACGATTCCATGGTGTTGGTGATTTACAAGTTCGATCATGAGTTTACAATCCAACTATGTTTACTACCACAAGTCATACAAAATACTAGCTTGATAGGTTTCGTTTAACAATTATGATTAGTTTCACCTGTTCGATCATCATCAAAAGTTCTAAACTACCCAAAACATCCAAAATCAGGTATAACCTAACTAACAACACTGGGATGGATTCAAAGGTTTGATACACTTACCTTACTTGAAGAGGTACGAGGAAGAACAACAAAGGATGATGAAGAACGGGAGGACAACACCTTCAAAACCTCCTCAGGAGCTTGATCAATCCACTCTTACTATGATAACACGCGGCTAGGGAGGCTAGAATTCGATTAGGAGGGCTGGAGAATGATATTTGGGAGAGGATCAATGTTTAAGGGTTGGGGGAAGTGAAAGGGGAAATGTCATTTTATAACACCAGGATGGCATTACGTACGTTAAGCCCAAGGGTTTACGTACGTAAACTTCGTTACGTACGTTATTGCTAAAAGGTTAATGTATGTAAGGGGTTGTCAGAGCCTACTGCCCGAACTGACATCTTCCATTACGTACGTAAGGTATTATTGAGTTACGTATGTAAAGCTCAGTTGACTTACTGTCGCTATTGCGCCGAAAGTTGTCCTGACCATGCGGGATTAAGATTCTCATCCGAAGACTAAAGACTGCATTACGTGCGTAAGGCTTAAGCTTTAACGTACGTAATGTGATGAGGCTAGCGTACGTAATGCGGTTCGAATAACATACGTATGGTTCGTTTAATACACTAAGTTATATTATCATGTTTAATCCTTATAACATGACTTCCCTTTAGACTCGTCCAGCAATTTCTCGGGGAACAAGACGTTGGCCATCGTCATATTCGCATCGATAATTGCTCAATGACATCAAGGTATGTCGCTGACATATCATCAACATCATATAATTGCATCACCAAAACAAATAAATGGCACAAGCTTTTATACGTGTCTAAACATAACGTATAAAAGTACAAGCATCGAGAGGTGGAGTACAATGTTAAATTGTTAAAAATGAAATACATGATGTTTTTAACAGCATGGAATGCCCGTGGTATTACATACCATCCTCCTTAAAATAGTTTCGTCCCAAAACAAAGAAAATAGCTCGGGGTGACTCTCTCTCATGCTCGACTCAGTCTCCCAAGTTGCTTCTTCAATGCTGTGATGTGACCAACAAACTTTCACAAGGGGTATAGCTTTGTTCCTTAGAGTCTTTATGCGATGATCTAGAATCGCGATTGGCACTTCTCTGAAGGTAGCATCATTATAAATCTCTACTTCTTCGAAATTGATCTTGTGACTCAGATCGTAAACGTACTTCCTCAACTGGGAGACGTGGAAGACATCATGCACTCCGTCTAATGATGGCGGCTGTAAAACCCTCAAATTCGAAAACCTAAATTCCGTGTAATTTTGAAATTTTACCTAAACTTTGAAATATTATTATTAGAACCCTAAACTATAGTTTATAATCTGAATTAATAATGAATTATATAAACGTAAATATAAATTAAATTAAATAAAAGGGTACAAGATTTAAATGTTCCTATGGTCTTGATTGAAATGATAATATGTAACATCCAAATTCTAAACTTAATTTTCGACCCATCCTTAAAATTAATAACCAATTATAATGATTTCCAATTAACACAATTAAGAGAGAACTTTAAAACTTACCTTAATTGTCATACGCTCCTTCCTTCAATCACGGTTAAAAGAAAAGATCTCTTTGACTATCTCATTCCTAACATACGTACACTCAAGAAACAAAATACCTACATGCTTTTTTCTCTCAGAAATTCATCACCAATGTGGCTGCTATTGTTTAGATCGAACCAAGAGGAAGTTGTTGTGGGTTTGAATCGACTAGGGTTCTTGTTTCTTTTATTTCGTTTCATCAAGCTGTTCAAGGTACCATCATCCTCTTGTTTTCTTTAACCCATTCGACTCACAAACATAAGTATATAATCTGAAAGTAAACAACATCTAACCCTAACCATATACATGTTGATCTACTCATATTTATGTTTGTTTTGTTTGCTGCTGGGCCGTCTATAAACATACGAATATAACCACATGAGATCATGTTAATAACTTGACTCAACTTGTATGCATGCGACTCATGGTTTTCTATTTTGATCAACCTAATATATGAAACACTAAAATATGATATGTGAACCCTAAATAGACCAATTAATGAACAATAATTACATTCTATAAAACCTGGAAACCCTAGGCATTAATTAAGGGCGATTAAGGCTTAAAGGGTTAAGGGATGTGTTTTTTCTGTCTCAAAGTATGCTGACCAGATTTTTGGGTCGTGTTGAAAGGGTCATAAGTTAATGATACAAACGTGTTTTTGCAAGATTTTTTATTCTAAAACTGATTTCAGGGTGTGTGCTATCTGGATATCAAATTTCATAGTGTTTGGAGGTCGGGAAGGATACTTTTTGAATTTTACAATTTAAGTATGCAAACCTGTCAAACTAGGTCTGAAAATCAGTTGGGATGGGGATTTTTCATTGGCAGACCATAAGGTCTTAAGGGCTATAAATTGGTATGATAAATATTTGGCATGTTAATTTACTTCTGGAATTTTGCGGATTTTTGTGAATTTTCTAAACTGTTCTATCAGACCCATACTTTAAAGGTATAATAGCAGGTCATGTTCTGGGTAGGTCTGAGAATATAATTTTTGAAGGGTACTAATACTTAATAATAAAATCTGGGAAAATTCAAGTAGACTCCTAAGACATTATAGCTTCTGTGAGAATTTTGGTGAATTTTTATTTTGACTCTGGTATGGTATTAAATTCGTTAAGTGGACCTAATTTTGTTATAAAACCAGTCTTTTGAAGAACATGTATATAATATATCATTTAAGTTTCATTAATAAGTATAAACTCCTAAAATACACTTAAACATTTATTATGATATAATTTGTCATACGTTAACCTAATACCAATAACGAAAACCCTAATCACATTAATAAATTATGTTAAGTAATTAAGAATCCGTTACGACATTAAATGAGCTAATAAGCATAAAATGATCCCAAATTCTTGTAGATTCATTGAAGTAGAAGTGAACCATCTTTCTTGGGTTCTTTCCTTTTGAACTCATCCCATTTGCTAAGGTACGGATATTCTATACTTTCTCAGTAAGGGTTCTGATTCTATGTACTATTATTATTGTTTGTTTCGTTTCGTACGGATATTCTACCCTTTCTCAGTAAGGGTTCTGATTCTATGTACTATTGTTATTGTTTGTTTCGTTTCGTACGGATATTCTTGATACCCCATTCTCTCTACCATTGTTATCGGTTGTTTCGTTTGTTTGATTATTCGTACGGATATTCTGACCTTATTCTTAAGGTTTCCTTTGATATTGACAACCTAGAGATTTATGAACCTTTGATATGAACCTTCACTTTGAAATTTGGACATAAACCTTCATTATGAACCTTTGTTATTGAACCTTAGATTTGAACCTATGAATCCTTGGTGTAACTATGATGGCTCTTATTATGTATTTTGTATCTGTATCACTAGTCATGGGGGTTCCATGTCCGTATCATTGATGCACCAATGGTATGACTCCAGGGTGGTCGAGTGATGTTCCATCCCGTCCTTTTTTATTATATATTTTGGCCACTATGATTATAATTTCTGCAAGGGCGTATGAATGCATCCTAGATTTGATTTGTATCTGTATCTGTATTTGATATGTTTGGTGACTGGTGTTGTGTGCAATACAAGCCTTTCACATTTTTGGGAGTTGATCACTCCACTGGTTATGAAGATTGAAGATTATGTTATGATATGCGCCAAGGTTATTTTGATTCTGTTTATGCAGGCGACTGCAAAGATTCCTGTTACTTAGCCTATACACATGTTCCACTTGCTACAAATTATGCCTAATTATGCTCTTCCATTATCACTCCAATTGAACTCCACTTTTATATTTCTGTTCTGTATTGCTATATCTGTTCACTGGGCTTTCTAGATCAGACGCATTTCTTTTCTCTGCAGCATGTTATTCAAGCAAAGCTGGGGCTATCTTTGGGCTGAGAGTAGAAGCTAGAGTGGACTTACCTAGAGATTTCACCTTCGTTTAGATTCTGTTTATATTTCCTTTCATTTGGTTATCTTGGAACTTATGTAACGATCAAGTCGTGTTGACTTGTTTTCCCTTTATATTATTTAAGACTCCTGCTTGCGTTTATTTATGTATGTTCTGATATGCCACCAAAATGTGATACTTCTACCCTTGTCGGGTTGGGGTGTTACAATTATGGTATCAGAGCCCAGGCTGCGACTTGTAGTACATAAGTTATGACCTGTGAGGATTTGGACCCTTAGGTTTGCACTGTAGGAGCTTATGGAATAACTTTGGAAGGAATTGCTTTAGGTTCTCCCTTAAGAACTTTAGTATGACCGGTGGGGATTGGGTAGATGATATGATAAGAAGTTGGTTAGTCATCTTGCTTCCGCATCACTCTGATTCATGCTTTACTTTAGGTTAAGCCCTTTTTAGATCAATCTTCTGGAGGTTAGAAACTTATTATTTTGCACAACATAAGATTAGTGACCAAGTAAGTGTAGAGTGCCTCGAGAACTACATGGATACCTTACACCATTTAAGCTTCACTTTCTGATTCTGACCTCCATTCCGATTCGTTTGATAATCAGTTCGACACCTTTTCAACCATTCTGAGAATCCTTATGAGCATGATGTGTTTGGCATATAATGTGAATTCTTTTACTTATGCTGGGCAGATTAAGTTTCCTCTAACACTACTTGATTTTGCATAACCCATTTCTATTCCTATGAGAAATCTGGTGGTTATTAACCACGAGTATAGGAAATTTTCCACTCCATTCTGATGATGAATTAACTCTGCTAATTGTTTCCTTTCGAAGGTTATGATTTTGTTATTATTCTGATAGGATACTTTTTCACAACTCGAGATAGAGTATGACCATCATGAGGGCATATTTATATGATGCTAGTATTATGACGCCGGATCAACGTGATAATACTTACATCATATAACGTGCACTTATTGTGATCATAGGATATCTTGAGGAGTGCCTTAGAAGTGTTAGAAGTTTTGATATCCAACAAAGAACTATTCGCGATATGTTAGCCCTTAGGCTCATTCTTATCCGTATGATTATCCTATCATTTCCATCATGCCTTCTGATATGTTTTGATACTCTGATACGCGCCTAGTGATCGTTAGTACGAATAGGTTATCCACCTTTTCTTAGGAAACTCTTGATACGTTTGATGAGTCGATTTGTGCTCCTTCGACTTTGGCAAATTCCCTTGTTCATTCAGAATTCGGTAGGAGTTGATGAGGCTTATCGGTTAGTCCTATCTCCGTGCTTGCCTCGTAGGTATATGTATTTAGTGCATCTTCTTGTAGGATTCCAACTATCATCTATCATCTGTCATCTGTCATATCCTACGTATTTGTTTCACATTAGTTGGATCAGATTGATTATGATTTGTGTTCTATTGGAGAGCGTGGGGCTATCCAAGTTTGTCGGGATCGATTCATGAGAAAACATTCTATTTATGAAGATTCTTTTGGAAGAACCTCCCCGAGCGTGAGGTTAATTGTGACGTTCTTTTGTGATTTGCTACGACTCCGTCTAACTTTGCGACTTCAATTTTCGAGGACGAAAATTTTCTTTTTAGAGGGGAAGATTTGTAAAACCCTCAAATTCGAAAACCTAAATTCCGTATAATTTTGAAATTTTACCTAAACTTTGAAATATTATTATTAGAACCCTAAACTATAGTTTATAATCTGAATTAATAATGAATTATATAATCCTAAATATAAATTAAATTAAATAAAAGGGTACAAGATTTAAATGTTCCTATAATTAAGTTGGTCTTGATTGAAATGATAATATTTAACATCCGAATTCTAAGCTTAATTTTCGGCCCATCCTTAAAATTCATAACCAATTATAATGATTTACAATTAACACAATTAAGAGAGAACTTTAAAACTTACCTTAATTGTCATACGCTCCTTCCTTCAATCACGGTCAAAAGAAAAGATCTCTTTGACTGTCTCATTCCTAACATACGTACACTCAAGAAACAAAATCCCTACACGCTTTTCTCTCTCAGAAATTCATCACCAAATCGATTGTTGCTGCTATTATTTAGATCGAACCAAGAGGAAGTTGCTCTGGGTTTGAATCGACTAGGGTTCTTGTTTCTTTTATTTCGTCTCATCAAGCTGTTCAAGGTACCATCATCCTCTTGTTTTCTTTAATCTATTCGACTCACAAACATAAGTATATAATCTGAAAGTAAACGACATCTACACCTAACCATATACATGTTGATCTACTCATATTTATGTTTGTTTTGTTTGTTGTTGGGCCGTCTATAAACATACGAATATAAACACATGAGATCATGTTAATAACTTGACTCAACTTGTATGCATGCGACTCATGGTTTTTTGTTTTGATCAACCTAATATATGAAACACTGAAATATGATATGTGAACCCTAAATAGACCAATTAATGAACAATAATTACATTCTATAAAACCTGGAAACCCTAGGCATTAATTAAGGGCGATTAGGGCTTAAATGGTTAAGGGATGTGTTGTTTCTGTCTCAAAGTATGCTGACCAGATTTTTGGGTCCTGTTGCAAGGGCCATAAGTTAATGATACAAACGTATTTCCATGAGATTTTTAATTCTAAAACTGAGTTCAGGGTGTGTGCTATCTGGATATCAAATTTCATAGTGTTTGATGTCGGGAAGGATACTCTTTCAATTTTACAAGTTAAGTATGCAAACCTGTCAAACTAGGTCTGAAAATCAATTGGAATGGGGGGTTTTTCGTTGGCATACCATAAGCTCTTAAGGGATACAAATTGGTATGATGAATATTTGGCATGTTAATTTACTTCTGGAATTTTGGGGATTTTTGTGAATTTTCTAAACTGGTCTATCAGACCCATACTTTAAAGGTATAACAGCAGGTCATTTTCTGGGTAGGTCTGGGAATATGATTTTTGAAGGGTACTAATACTTAATAATAAAATCTGGGAAAATTCAAGTAGACTCCTAAGACATTATATCTTCTGTGAGAATTTTGGTGAATTTTCTTTTTGACTCTGGTATGGTATTAAATTCGTTAAGTGGACCTAATTTTATTATAAAACCAGTCTTTTGAAGAACATGTATGTAATATATCATTTAAGTTTCATTAATAAGTATAAACCCCTAAAATGCACTTAAACATTTATTATGATATAATTTGTCATACGTTAACCTAATACCAATAACGAAAACCCTAATCACATTAATAAATTATGTTAAGTAATTAAGAATCCGTTACGACATTAAATGAGCTAATAAGCATAAAACGATCCCAAATTTTTGTAGATTCGTTGAAGAATAAGTGAACCATATTTCTTGGGTTCTTTCCTTTTGATCTCACCCCATTTGCTAAGGTACGTATATTCTATCCTTTCTCTGTAAGGGTTCTGATTCTATGTACTATTGTTATTGTTTGTTTCGTTTCGTATGGATATTCTACCCTTTCTCAGTAAGGGTTCTGATTCTATGTACTATTGTTATTGTTTGTTTCGTTTCGTATGGATATTCTTGATACCCCCTTCTCTCTACCATTGTTATCGGTTGTTTCGTTTGTTTGATTATTCGTACGGATATTCTGACCTTATTCTTAAGGTTTCCTTTGATATTGACAACCTAGAGATTTATGAACCTTTGATATGAACCTTCACTTTGAAATTTGGACATAAACCTTCGTTATGAACCTTTGTTATTGAACCTTAGATTTGAACCTATGAATCCTTGGTGTAACTATGATGGCTCTTATTATGTATTTTGTATCTGTATCACTAGTCATGGGGGTTCCGCGTCCGTATCATTGGTGCACCAATGGTATGACTCCAGGTGGACGAGTCATGTTCCATCCCATCCCTTTGTATTATATATTTTGGCCACTATGATTATGATTTCTGCAGGGGCGTATGGATGCATCCTAGATTTGATTTTTATCTGTATCTGTATCTGATATGTTTTGTGACTGGTGTTGTGTGCAATACACGCCTTTCACATTTTTGGGAGCTGATCACTCCACCGGTTATGAAGATTGAAGATTATGTTATGATAGGAGCCAAGGTTATTTTGATTCTGTTTATGCAGGCGACTGCATAGATTCCTGTTACTTAGCCTATACACATGTTCCACTTGCTACAAATTATGCCTAATTATGCTCTTCCATTATCACTCGAATTGAACTCCACTTTTATATTTCTGTTCTATATTGCTATATCAGTTCACTGGGCTTTTTAGCTCACCCGCATTTCTTTTCTCCGCGGCAGGTTATTCAAGTGAAGCTGGGGCTTTCTTTGAGCTGAGAGTAGAAGCTAGAGTAGACTTACTTAGAGATTTCACCTTCGTTTAGATTCTGTTTATATTTCCTTTCATTTGGTTATCTTGGAACTTATGTAACGATCAAGTCGTGTTGACTAGTTTTCCCTTGATATTATTTAAGACTCCCGCTTGCGTTTATTTATGTATGTTCTGATATGCCACCATAATGTGATACTTCTACCTTTGTCGGGTTGGGGTGTTACAATTATGGTATCAAAGCCCAGGCTGCGACTTGTAGTACATAAGTTATGACCTGTGAGGATTTGTGCCCTTAGGTTTGCACTGTAGGAGCTTATGGAATAACTTTGGAAGGAATTGCTTTAGGTTCTCCCCTTAAGAACTTTAGTAAGACCGGTGAGGATTGGGTAGATGATATGATAAGAAGTTGGTTAGTCATCTTGCTTCCGCATCACTCTGATTCATGCTTTACTTTCAGTTAAGGCCTTTTTAGATCAATCTTCTGGAGGTTAGAAACTTATTATTTTGCATAACATAAGATTAGTGACCAAGTAAGTTTAGAGTGCCTCGAGAACTACATGGATACCTTACACCATTTAAGCTTCACTTTCTGATTCTGACCTTTATTCTGATTCTTTTGATAATCAGTTCGACACCTTTTCAACCATTCTGAGAATCCTTATGAGCATGATGTGTTTGACATATTATGTGAATTCTTTTACTTATGCTCGGAAAATTAAGTTTCCTCTGACACTACTTGATTTTGCATAACCCATTTCTATTCCTATGAGAAATCTGGTGGTTATTAACCACGAGTATAGGAACTTTTCCACTCCATTTTGATGATGAATTAACTCTGCTAATTGTTTCTTTTGAAAGGTTATGATTTTGATATTATTCTCATAGGTGACTTTTTCACAACTCGAGATAGAGTATGACCATTATGAGGGCATATTTATATGATGCTAGTATTATGACGCCTGATCAACGTGATAATACTTGCATCATATAAGGTGCACTTATTGTGATCATAAGATATCTTGAGGAGTGCCTTAGAAGCGTTAGAAGTTTTGATATCCAACGAAGAACTATTCGCGATATGGTAGCCCTTAGGCTCATTCTTATCCGTAAGATTATCCTATCATTTCCATCATGCCTTCTGATATGTTTCGATACTCCAATACGCGCCTAGTGATCGTTAGTACGAATAGGTTATCCATCTTTTCTTAGGAAACTCTTGATACGTTTGATGAGTCGATTTGTGCTCCTTCAACTTTGGCAAATTCTCTTGTTCATTCAGAATTCGGTAGGAGTTGATGAGGCTTATCGGTTAGTCCTATCTCCGTGCTTGCCTCGTAGGTATATGTGTTTAGTGCATCTCCTTATAGGATTCCAACTATCATCTATCATCTGTCATCTGTCATCTGCTACGTATTTGTTTCAAATTCGTTGGATCAGATTGATTATGATTTGTGTTCTATTGGAGAGCCTGGGGCTATCCAAGTTTGTCAGGATCGAATCATGAGAAAACATTCTATTTATGAAGATTCTTTTTGAATAACCTCCCCGAGCGTGAGGTTAATTGTGACGTTCTTTTGTGATTTGCTATGACTCCGTCTAACTTTGCGACTTCAATTTTCGAGGACGAAAAATTTCTTTTTAGAGGGGAAGATTTGTAAAACCCTCAAATTCGAAAACCTAAATTCCGTATAATTTTAAAATTTTACCTAAACTTTGAAATATTATTATTAGAACCCTAAACTATAGTTTATAATCTGAATTAATAATGAATTATATAAACCTAAATATAAATTAAATTAAATAAAAGGGTACAAGATTTAAATGTTCCTATAATTAAGTTGGTCTTGATTGAAATGATAATATGTAACATCCGAATTCTAAGCTTAATTTTCGGCCCATCCTTAAAATTCATAACCAATTATAATGATTTCCAATTAACACAATTAGGAGAGAACTTTAAAACTTACCTTAATTGTCATACGCTCCTTCCTTCAATCACGGTTAAAAGAAAAGATCTCTTTGACTGTCTCATTCCTAACATACGTACCCTCAAGAAACAAAATACCTACACGCTTTTTTCCATCAGAAATTCATCACCAAATCGATTGTTGATGCTATTATTTAGATCGAACCAAGAGGAAGTTGATATGGGTTTGAATCGACTAGGGTTCTTGTTTCTTTTATTTCGTCTCATCAAGCTGTTCAAGGTACCATCATCCTCTTGTTTTCTTTAATCCATTCGACTCACAAACATAAGTATATAATCTGAAAGTAAATGACATCTAAACCTAACCATATACATGTTGATCTACTCGTATTTATGTTTGTTTTGTTTTCTGCTGGGCCGTCTATAAACATACGAATATAACCACATGAGATCATGTTAATAACTTGACTCAACTTGTATGCATGGGCATGGTTTTCTTTTTTTTATCAACCTAATATATGAAACACTAAAATCTGATATGTGAACCCTAAATAGACCAATTAATGAACAATAATTAGATTCTATAAAACCTGGAAACCCTAGGCATTAATTAAGGGCGATTAGGGCTTAAAGGGTTAAGGGATGTGTTGTTTCTGTCTCAAAGTATGCTGACCAGATTTTTGGGTCGTGTTGCAAGGGTCATAAGTTAATGATACAAACGTGTTTTTGCAAGATTTTTTATTTTAAAACTGATTTCAGGGTGTGTGCTATCTTGATATCAAATTTCATAGTGTTTGGAGGTCGGGAAGGATACTTTTTGAATTTTACAAGTTAAGTATGCAAACCTATCAAACTAGGTCTGAAAATCAGTTGGAATGGGGGATTTTTCATTGGCAGACCATAAGGTCTTAAGGGCTATAAATTGGTATGATGAATATTTGGCATGTTAATTTACTTCTGTAATTTTCGGGATTTTTGTGAATTTTCTAAACTGGTCTATCAGACCCATACTTTAAAGGTATAACAGCAGATCATTTTCTGGGTAGGTCTGGGAATATGATTTCTGAAGGGTACTAATACTTAATAATAAAATCTGGGAAAATTCAAGTAGACTCCGAAGACTTTATAGCTTCTGTGATAATTTTGGTGAATTTTCAGTTTGACTCTGGTATGGTATTAAATTCGTTAAGTGGACCTAATTTTGTTATAAAACCAGTCTTTTGAAGAACATGTATGTAATATATCATTTAAGTTTCACTAATAAGTATAAACCCCTAAAATGCACTTAAACATTTATTATGATATAATTTGTCATACGTTGACCTAATACCATTAAAAAAACCCTAATTACATTAATAAATGATGTTAACTAATTAAGAATCCGTTGCGACATTAAATGAGCTAATAAGCATAAAATGATCCCAAATTCTTGTAGATTCGTTGTAGAAGAAGAGAACCATCTTTTTTGGGTTCTTTCCTTTGGATCTCATCCCATTTGCTAAGGTACGGATATTCTACCCTTTCTCAGTAAGGGTTTTGATTCTATGTACTATTGTTATTGTTTGTTTCGTTTCGTACGGATATGCTACCCTTTCTGAGTAAGGGTTCTGATTCTATGTACTATTGTTATTGTTTGTTTAGTTTCGTACGGATATTCTTGATACCCCCTTCTCTCTACCATTGTTATCGGTTGTTTCATTTTTTTGATTATTCGTCCGGATATTCTGACTTGTTTTCCCTAGATATTATTTAAGACTCCCGCTTGCATTTATTTATGTATGTTTTGAGATGCCACCATAATGTGATACTTTTACCCTTGTAGGTTTGGGGTGTTATACTTATGGTATCATAGCCCAGGCTGCGACTTGTAGTACATAAGTTATGACCTGTGAGGATTTGGGCCCTTAGGTTTGCACTGTAGGAGCTTATGGAATAACTTTGGAAGGAATTTCTTTAGGTTATCCCCTTAAGAACTTTAGTATGACCGGTGAGGATTGGGTAGATGATATGATAAGAAGTTGGTTAGTCATCTTGCTTCCGCATCACTCTGATTCATGCTTTACTTTCAGTTAAGCCCTTTTTAGATCAATCTTCTGGAGGTTAGAAACTTATTATTTTTCAAAACATAAGATTAGTGAGCAAAAAAGTTTAGAGTGCCTCGAGAACTACATGGACACCTTACACCATTTAAGCTTCACTTTCTGATTCTGACCTCCATTCCGATTCATTTGATAATCAGTTCGACACCTTTTCAACCATTCTGAGAATCCTTATGAGCATGATGTGTTTGACATATTATGTGAATTCTTTTACTTATGCTGGGCAGATTAAGTTTCCTCTAACACTACTTGCTTTTCCATAACCCATTTATATTCCTATGAGAAATTTGGTGGTTATTAACCACGAGTATAGGAAGTTGTCCACTCCATTCTGATGATGAATTAACTCTGCTAATTGTTTCCTTTGGAAGGTTATGATTTTGATATTATTATGATAGGTTACTTTTTCACAACTCGAGATAGAGTATGACCATCATGAGGGCATATTTATATGATGCTAGTATTATGACGCCTGATCAACATGATAATACTTACATCATAAAACGTGCACTTATTGTGATCATAGGATATCTTGAGGAGTGCCTTAGAAGCGTTAGAAGTTTTGATATCCAACGAAGAACTATTCGCGATATGTTAGCCCTTGGGCTCATTCTTATCCGTACAATTATTCTATCATTTCCATCATGCCTTCTAATATGTTTCGATACTCCGATACGTGCCTATTGATCGTTGGTATGAATAGGTTATCCACCTTTTCTTAGGAAACTCTTGATATGTTTGATGAGTCGATTTGTGCTCCTTCGACTTTGGAAAATTCCCTTGTTCATTCAGAATTCAGTAGTAGTTGATGAGGCTTATCGGTTAGTCCTATCTCCGTGCTTGCCTCGTAGGTATATGTGTTTAGTGCATCTCCTTGTAGGATTCCAACTATCATCTATCATCTGTCATCTGTCATCTTCTACGTATTTGTTTCACATTCGTTGGATCAGATTGATTATGATTTATGTTCTATTGGAGAGCCTGGGGCTATCCAAGTTTGTCGGGATCGAGTCATGAGAAAACATTCTATTTTTGAAGATTCCTTTGGAAGAACCTGCCCGAGCGTGAGGCTAATTGTGATGTTCTTTTGTGATTTGCTACGACCCCGTCTAACTTTGCGACTTCAATTTTCGAGGACGAAAATTTTCTTTTTAGAGGCGAAGAGTTGTAAAACCCTCAAATTCGAAATCCTAAATTCCGTATAATTTTGAAATTTTACCTAAACTTTGAAATAATATTATTAGAACCCTAAAATATAGTTTATAATCTGAATTAATAATGAATTATATAAACCTAAATATAAATTAAATTAAATAAAAGGGCATAAGATTTAAATGTTCCAATAATTAAGTTGGTCTTGATTGAAATGATAATATGTAACATCCAAATTCTAAGCTTAATTTTCGGCCATCCTTAAAATTCATAACCAATTATAATGATTTCCAATTAACACAATTAAGAGAGAACTTTAAAACTTACCTTAATTGTCATACGCTCCTTCCTTCAATCACGGTTAAAAGAAAAGATCTCTTTGACTCTCTCATTCCTAACATACGTACACTCAAGAAACAAAATATCTACACGCTTTTCTCTCTCAGAAATTCATCACCAAATCGATTTTTGCTGCTATTATTTAGATCGAACCAAGAGGAAGTTGCTGTGGGTTTGAATTGATTAGGGTTCTTGTTTCTTTTATTTCGTCACATCAATCTGTTCAAGGTACCATCATCCTCTTGTTTTCTTTAATCCATTCGACTCACAAACATAAATATATAATCTGAAAGTAAACGACATCTAAACCTAACCATATACATGTTGATCTACTCGTATTTATGTTTGTTTTGTTTGCTGTTGGGCCGTCTATAACCACATGAGATCATGTTAATAACTTGACTCAACTTGTATGCATGCGACTCATGGTTTTCTTTTTTGATCAACCTAATATATGAAACACTAAAATCTGATATGTGAACCCTAAATAGACCAATTAATGAACAATAATTACATTCCATAAAACCTGGAAACCCTAGGCACTAATTAAGGGCGATTAGGGCTTAAAGGGTTAAGGGATGTGTTGTTTCTGTCTCAAAGTATGCTGACCAGATTTTTGAGTCGTGTTGCAAGGGTCATAAGTTAATGATACAAACGTGTGTTTGCAAGATTTTTATTCTAAAACTGAGTTCAGGGTGTGTGCTATCTGGATATCAAATTTCATAGTGTTTGGAGGTCGGGAAGGACACTTTTTGAATTTTACAACTTAAGTATGCAAACCTGTCAAACTAGGTCTGAAAATCAGTTGGAATGGGGGATTTTTCATTGGCAGACCATAATGTCTTAAGGGCTATAAATTGGTATGATGAATATTTGGCATGTTAATTTACTTCTGGAATTTTGGGGATTTTTGTGAATTTTCTAAACTGGTCTATCAGACCCATACATTAAAGGTATAACAGCAGGTCATTTTCTGGGTAGATCTGGGAATATGATTTTTGAGGCGTACTAATTCAAGTAGACTCCTAAGACATTATAGCTGCTGTGAGAATTTTGGTGAATTTTTATTTTGACTCTGGTATGGTATTAAATTCGTTAAGTGGACCTAATTTTATTATAAAACCGGTCTTTTGAAGAACATGTATGTAATATATCATTTATGTTTCATTAATAAGTATAAACCCCTAAAATGCACTTAAACATTTATTATGATATAATTTGTCCTACGTTAACCTAATACCAATAGCGAAAAACCTAATCACATTAATAAATGATGTTAAGTAATTAAGAATCTGTTACGACATTAAATGAGCTAATAAGCAGAAAATGATCCCAAATTCTTGTAGATTTATTGAAGAAGAAGTGAACCATCTTTCTTGGGTTCTTTCCTTTTGATCTCACCCCATTTGCTAAGGTACGGATATTCTATCCTTTCTCTGTAAGGGTTCTGATTCTATGTACTATTGTTATTGTTTGTTTCGTTTCGTACGGATATTCTACCCTTTCTCAGTAAGGGTTCTGATTCTATGTACTATTGTTATTGTTTCTTTAGTTTCGTACGGATATTCTTGATACCCCCTTCTCTCTGCCATTGTTATCGATTGTTTCGTTTGTTTGATTATTCGTACGGATATTCTTACCTTATTCTTAAGGTTTCCTTTGATATTGACAACCTAGAGATTTATGAACCTTTGATATGAACCTTCACTTTGAAATTTGGACATGAACTTTCATTATGAACCTTTGTTATTGAACCTTAGATTTGAACCTATGAATCCTTGGTATAACTATGATGGCTCTTATTATGTATTTTGTATCTGTATCACGAGTCATGGGGGTTCCATGTCCGTATCATTGATGCACCAATGGTATGACTCTAGGGTGGTCGAGTGATGTTCCATCCCGTCCATTTTTATTATATATTTTGGCCACTATGATTATGATTTCTGCAGGGGCGTATGGATGCATCCTAGATTTGATTTGTATATATATCTGTATCTGATATATTTGGTAACTGGTGTTGTGTGCAATACACGCCTTTCACATTTTTAGGAGCTGATCACTCCACTGGTTATGAAGATTGAAGATTATGTTATGATATGAGCCAAGGTTATTTTGATTCTGTTTATGCAAGCGACTGCATACATTCCTGTTACTTAGCCTATACACATGTTCCACTTGCTACAAATTATGCCTAATTATGCTCTTCCATTATCACTCTAATTGAACTCCACTTTTATATTTCTGTTCTGTATTGCTATATCTGTTCACTGAGCTTTTTGGCTCAGCCGCATTTCTTTTCTCCGCGGTTGGTTATTCAAGCAAAGCTGGGGCTATCTTTGGGATGAGAATAGGAGCTCGAGTGGACTTACCTAGAAATTTCACCTTCGTTTACATTCTGTTTATATTTCCTTTCATTTAGTTATCTTGGAACTTATGTAATGATCAAGTCGTGTTGACTTGTTTTCCATTGATATTATTTAAGACTCCTGCTTGCGTTTATTTATGTATGTTCTGATATGCCATCATAATGTGATACTTATATCCTTGTCGGGTTGGGGTGTTATAGCGGCAATGCTAATCGATAAGCGAGTCTACCAACACGGTCTAAAATCTCAAACGAGCCGATAAATCTCGGGCTTGCCCTTCTAGCCGAAATGTCGAATGCCCCGCATCGGTGATATTTTGACCCAAACATGATCCCCAACTAGAAACTCCAACGGTCGCTGGCGATCCGTAGCATATGACTTCTGGCAGTTCTGCACTGCTAACATGTGTTTCCGAACAATGGAATTTATTTTAATAGATTCTTGGATCAGATCTAACTAGGTAGCGACGACATCGGAAGCATCATCCTAACATAGGGGAGACTTGCATCTCCTGCCGTACAAAGCTTCGAAGGCTGTCATGCCTATGCTTGTATGCCAACTGTTGTATGAAAACTCCACTAAGCAGAGATGTTTAACCGAGTCTTTGCCCCAATCAAGTAAACATGCTCTCAACATATCCCCCAGGGTCTGTATCATACGTTCTGTCTGTCCGTCTGTTTGAGGGTGATAGGCTGTGCTGAAATGTATCTGAGTACCCATACCCACAGCTTTTTAGAAACGGGACACGTACCTGGTGTCTCTATCTGATATGATTCCATGTAGTCTCTGGATAAAGATAGTGGCCAACTGCTCTGTTCCAGTAGTCTCCTGGATCAGAATGAAATGTGCTGACTTCGTCAGTCGGTCTACAATGAC
Source organism: Orobanche coerulescens (assembly GCA_033398695.1). Classification (NCBI taxonomy): domain Eukaryota; kingdom Viridiplantae; phylum Streptophyta; class Magnoliopsida; order Lamiales; family Orobanchaceae; genus Orobanche; species Orobanche coerulescens. The sequence goes on from CM065810.1 coordinate 70,194,179, forward strand.
CCATATCGTGTCCTTACCTCCCGCCGACACTGGTAACTTGGTGACAAAATCTATTGACATGCTCTCCCATTTACATTCCGGAATGGGCAAGGGCTGTATGATTCCGGCTGTATGACACATCATACATCGAGCAACGAATCTTGCTACTTCATGCCTAATTTTTTTCCACCAAAATCTCTTCCGCAGATCCTTGTACATTTTGCTCACCCCGGGATGCACAGAATAGGGAGTAGAGTGAGCTTCCTTCAGTATAGTTTGGTTTAGATCGTCATTTGGCGGGATACAGATCCTGTTCTTAAATCTCACCAAGCCCTCTTGGATCCTGTAGTCTGAAATAACTCCCCCTTGGATCTTGCGCCAATCGCACGCAGGTCGAGGTCTTCTATATATACTAGACATATCTTATCTAGCAAGGATGAATGAATATTAATCAAGCACAACTGTCCTTGGCGGTATTGTATCCATACTTCAATACCATTCCTCCTGAGGTTCTGTTAAAGTTACGATTGTACTGTTAAACCGGATAGCGTCATCTCTTGCGCAGTGTTCCGCTTAAGTGCATCTGCTACGACGTTGGCCTTTCCAGGGTGATATAAAATTTCCACGCCAGCCAACGCCTCTGCCTCATGTTCAACTCCCTTTGGGTGAAAATATATTTTAAACTCTTGTGGTCCGTAAAAATCTTACAGGTAACCCCGTAAAGGTAGTGTCTCTAGATCTTAAGAGCGTGGACCACTGCAGCCAGTTCCAAGTCGTACGTCTGGTATTTCACCTCGTACGGCTTAAGTTGTCGAGAGGCGTATGCAATAACTCTATCATTTTGCATGAAGACACATCCTAGTCCATGTTTAGATGCAGCTTTGAATTACGAATCCTTTCGTGCCCTGCGGTAATACTAACACCGGAGCGGTAGTCAGTCTCCTTTTTATTTCATCGAAGCTCTCCTGAAAATTCGTTATCCAGATACACTTGGTACTCTTCCTTAGTTGGTTGGTCAACGGCCGAGCGACACAAGGAGAAGCCTAGATGATTCGCCAATAATAACCTCCCAATCCCAAAAAAATCCTTACTTCTTTGACGTTCTTTGGTGGTTCCCGACTCATCACTATCTCGATATTTTGCGGATCTACCTTGACGCCTTCTGCTGAAATAACATGTCCCATAAAGGTCACCTCTGGCATCCCGAACTCGCATTTAGAAAGTTTGGCATAGAGTTGGTGTTGCCTCAAAACACTTAACACCTGCCTCAAGAGTTCCTCATGCTCCTGTCAGCTCCGGGAATAGATTAATTTATCGTCAATAAAAACCACCACACATATATCGAGAAAATATATCAGAACCTTGTTCATCAATTCTATAAAAATGGCTGGGGCATTAGCCAAGCCGTACGACACCACCAGTACTCATAGTGTCCATATCTTAATCGAAATGTAATCTTTGGAATATCCACCTCCCGAATCCTCAGTTGGTGATATCCATAACGTAAATTGATTTTTGAGAACACATTCGCCCCCTGTAATTAATCCAATAGAACATGAATCCTTGGAAGTGGATAACAGTTCTTGATAGTGACTTTGTTTAGCTCTCTATAATCGATACACAGGCGTAGGGAGCTCTCCTTTTTCTTCACAAAAAGGACCAGCGCACCCCACGACGAAGTACTCGGATGGATTAGTCCCTTCCTTAACAATTCTTCGAGTTGTATTTTTAATTCCTTCATTTCAGCTGGTGCCATCCTGTATGGTGCTTTGGAGATAGGCATCGTTCCCGGCTCAAGCTCGATCGAGAGATCAACCTCCCGTCGTGGCGGCAATCTTGATAATTCATTGGGAAAGATGTCTGGAAATTCGCTCACTGCAGGAATATTAACAACCGATAGTTGCGATGTATCCTACTGAAGAACATAACACCAGTAATACATTTATCGAGTGTCACAAGATACTCCCATTGTAAGGAGGCTAAGAGGCCCTTTAGTACTGAAGTGTTCTCGACCCCTAATTATGTGAGTGGCACTGTCATAAGTCAAAATGGACATGGTCATGTGATAGGTATCTAATATCATCCTGTACGGGGTCATCCAGTCCATACCCAAAATGATATCTTCATTCTGAAGTGGGAAAACCATGAGGTTCGTTGTCCAGCCCCAAGCGGATCGGACAGTTTCAAACTTCTAAATTACCCCCAACTCTGCTACCCTCGGGTAGTTTAATATTAAAAGATTCACAAGGTACACAAGGAAGGTTCAAACGATTAACACATTCCATAGATATAAACGAGTGCGTCGCTCCAGTATAAAACAGTACATGAATAGGTTGGGAAGTAACAAGAAGTGTACCTGAGACAGCAGGTGCGGTTCGGTCATCAGTAGCCCTCAATTCGAACAGACGGGATGGTAGTGTCCTAGAGGAGGGCGCAGTGCCTCCCCCGCGCCCACGTCCTCTTCCGGCACTGTATGGTGGGGGTTGAGTTTGGTAAGGTGGAGATCGATAATCGGAAGTGACGGGTGCCCAGGATGTCTGTACTGAACCTTGTTGACTCTGAGAAGCTGGATTTGGTGTAGAATTGCCCGCGAACAGTAGCGAGACATATGCCCACTCTTTCCACATGAAAAACACTTCGTTGCCACCTTACGACACTGAATCATGGTATGTCCAACTATGCCACAATTGAAATATCTCTGGCGGAGGGACTGGTCGGATGTGCCCTTCTATTGGTATGAAACTGCTGATTTAGAGGAGAACCCAATTCCTGAGTTCATTCTACTGGTGCTCCCAGACTGGTAAGACATCTTCTGTTTCTTCTGGTTATGCCCGGTGTAAGAACTAACGACAGTGCTGGCATATGCCGTGACTACGTCCTCATATGGCTTTAGAGTTGTGCAGTGAAATCTGGCTGCGTTGTAATATCCGGATTAATTACCGAGAATTTCACCTGTATTTGAACCCTGTATTAGTTGGAATTGTGATATCAATAAGTGGAATATGGTATTTACCATATATGTATTTTAGTGGATGAGTATGGCAGCATATTACTTGTCTCATACAAATACTCAATAATACAAATTATTGAGTATGGCTGCATATTATAAGTAAAGTAATCAATTATGGAGTTGGGTGGAGGCCAGCACATGGTCCTGGACAGTTTTTAATTATTAAGCCTGGACAGCTTTGGAATCTAGCGTAGGAAATTATTGAGCACAGGGGTCTAGAAATATTTTATAAAGGACAGCACCTCATTTCATTTGGTTTTCATCTTCCTTCACTTGTTCTTAGTTCCCTGAAAGTCCAGAGGGTTTTCCCTAACTCTTAAACACATTTAGACCACCCCTTTTGTGAACTTTGAAGATTGGGTGTCACTGGTGATTGATCATTGAAGTGGAGAAACATCTTGATCTGGCAAGCAAGCAACCGGAGTTGGATTCTACTTATTGCCTCGGTGTTTTCTTCATCTTAAGGTATGTTAATACTAATTCCTACTTGGATTCGTGTTATCAAGGATATGATAGAAGTATGCTGTCAAGATATTGAGTTCCACTGATAAAATCATCCAAGCATCATCATGTTCTAGAAATTGGGATGTTTATACTTATGAATAAATCATCAGAGGTTATATCCTTCCATATAAGTTGGATTTGTTAGATGTTTTCTGGATATAATGATGATATTGGAATCTAACACATCAATCTTGGATCACCCAAATTCACCTGAGAATTTCGTATGTTCAGTTTTCTACCCAAGACTTACCATCATCATCAACTAGGCGAGTCAAGTCGGCTGATCGGCGAGGTTGACTTCTGACTCGGCTGATCAGCGAGGTTGACTTGTCTGATCAGCTAGGTTGACTCGGCTGATCAGAGAGTTTGACTCGGCTGATCAGCGAGATTGAATTTCCGGTTCAATCGGGTGTTGACACGTGGCATAATATGATCCGTCTATTTAATTGTCCTTCGAACGGTCATAACTTCTTCATAAGAACTCGGATTCGGATGATTTTTTTTTAAAACGATCGTATCGAGGTTGACTTTTGACTCGGCTGATCAGCGAGGTTGACTCGGCTGATCAGCTAGGTTGACTCGGCTGATCAGCGAGGTTGACTTCTGACTCGGCTGATCAGCGAGGTTGACTTTTGACTCGGCTGATCAGCGAGGTGACTTTTGACTCGACTGATTAGGTTACATTTTATGAACTTCCGACCGTGATTTGGATTGTTAGATGTTCGTACGACTGTAAATGAAATCTATATTACTTATTTTGTTATGGTCTGAGCTTAGCAATGTGATTGATTGAAGGGGCGACCTTCGAGTGTTTCGTTTTCGTGGAAGTTTCGTTATTGTCTTCGAGTCGAGGCAAGTACCTTATTTGTTTTATGTATTGTTGTTATACATATTGTCGTGCATGTATGTCGTTATTGTATGTCCACCTCGTGTTGGTCCGACGGGATCATCGGGGGATCTATGCTAGCGTGCGCTGGATCATTGGACGGGTTTTTCCACCACGGGTTGGTCTGACGGGATCATCGTGGGTTCTAGGAAGTGAACGCTGGATCATCGGAATTACCATGTGTATGTTATGATATCATGTTGTGATTATCAGTTGTGTATATTATTTATTGAGTTTCGCGTAGGAGAAGACTCGTTGGTATTTTTGTCAATTATATATTATTATTCTGCGTGAGATGTTGAATAATACGTTGTGGTACTTGTACTAGCATCGTTCTGCTAACACCTTCGGGGGTGAACATTTTGTTTATGTTCAGGATCCCGGAGAGCGGGGAAACAACCACTGGAGCTGCATGACAATGGGGGTGCAGAGTGATGTTCTGGCCAGGTTTACTTGTCTGATGTTTGTTAGTTATTTCAATAAGTACTCGAGTACGTAGTCACTTTTGATGAATTTGAATTTGATGATGTATTAATAATTTCTGTTGAACATTTGTATTTTCAGTATTTGGTCAGAACTGTTGTATCTTAATTTTGTTATTTTCATTCGTTGGTACCTGTTAATGCCTTTTCAACTCTTTAGCCTTGTAAATCCTGATGTAAAGGATTTACGGCGCTGTAATATTCCTGAATATATCAGGGGTGTTACAGAATATGGTATCAGAGCTAAGATAATGGATATCTAGGCCGTAGGGGGAAAATCGGGGTCGTTTATGTCTTTTGAGGTAACCGGCCACGAATAACATCACTGTACTGCCTACGTCGTCGTGCGGGCGGTGGTTGTAAGTTCCTAAACTCTATCTCGTCCTTTGCATGTTACATTTCCTTATACTTGAGCATTTGAACGATATTGTTTCCTGTATATTGAGTAATTATGCTTACAGTATGTTGAGAGGCGGACGTGGACGTGGTCGCGGTCGCGGACGCGGACGAAGGAATGCTGAAAGAGAAGCGTCGCCTTCTAATCAGGCCAGTCACAGCTCCGGCGAGCCACGGAGATCTATCAATAACGAACTGTAACTCGTCAGACTAGAAATCCTTCGGTGGTGAACCAGATGACCTGGGCCGCCTGTGTCGTGGACCGAATGCAAGTGGCGGTGGGACTACAGCAGGGAGAGAGACAGCAAGGAATCCCAGACATGGGAAATCGAGGTGACCGGTGGCTGCAAGAGGTGGCGAAGATGCAACCACCCAAATTCGACGGTATTTCTGAGACTCCCACTTTGGACCATTGGTTGAAGGAACTGGAGAAAATCTTTGCCGGAATTAACTGCCCAGATGACCGAATAGCCTCTATCGCTCAATACTTTCTGATAGGGGAAGCGTCCGAATGGTGGGAAGCCATCCGGCCTATAGACCATGATGCTGATTGGACAGAGTTTAAATTGATGATGGAAGCTCAGTACTGCCCTCGTCCTGTGAAGGAAGCTAAGGTTCGGGAATTTTTCTCCGCTCAGCCTTTAGATGTGCCAGTATCTCAGGCAATTAAGACGTTTAACCAGCAGCTGGCATTTGTTCGACATCTGGTCAGAACAGATGCAGAAATGATGATCCATTTTGATATGAGGATGAAACCAGAAATCCAGAGGTATATGTCCGGTTTTGAATGTACCACACTCCGTCAATACCAGGATAAGGCATTGGCGTATGAGATCAAGGAAGCAGCTATGGAGAAATTTACGGAATCCAAGAAACAGAAAGTCTCTGGTACTTTTACATAGCACAAGAACAGCAGGCCCCGAAAGGCCCAATCATCTTTTCATTCTTTCAAGAAACCTTCGCACCCAGTTAGGAGCGGAAAGAACTTCGGAGCGACATCAACTATGACTGATGTTATCAGGAAATGCTTTAACTGTGCCCAGACGGGACACTATCGACGGAATTGCCCCCTACCTGCCGTGACTTGTTTTGATTGTGGTCGAGGGGGACATTGTGCGGTGTTCTGTGAAGAGGCTGCAAAGTCATTCAGAGCCCGTACACCACAGCCAGTCCAGAAGGAAGCCAGTATCCAACAAACGCAGCAAAGTGTTCAGATGCCTCAGAATTTTGGCCGCGGGCGAGGCAGAGGACAGTGGGACGGAAAGGGTACATCGAGTGCCGGATCTATTCCCCCACGTCTGCATTTAGATGAGGAGAACAGACGATCGATCTTCTTTGTTGCATCGTGCATCGTCCGCATCCTTTCCCACCCGGCTTAGCGTTTTATTCGATACAAGAGCTACGCATTCTTTTATATCCTTGTCTTGTGTAAATCGTTTGAATGTTTCTGGTTTTCATAATTGTGAACCTTATGTTGTTGGTTTACCGAGTGGAGAGAGGATTGTTGGAAACTTAGAAACTAGAGATTTCCCTGTATCATTTGGAGGCAGAGAGTGGCTCTCAAATCTGATTGTAATAGAAATGCAAAGGGACGATCTGATACTCGGAGACAATTGGCTTAATCGATATGGAGCTATTGTAAACTACCGAAGGAGGAATATCTCGCTGATCGCTGACGATGGTTCTGAAATACTGTTTGAGGGATGGAAACCGGGAAGCTCAGGAAAGTTGATCAAAGCGATGAAAGCTGTCAAATTGTTGAAACAGGTCATCGATCTCGGTGTTATGCAATGAAGAAAGAAGACGAATTTGTGGAACTTTCATCCATTCCTGTTGTGAACGAATTTCCAGATGTATTTCCTGACGAGTTACCTGGACTACCTCCACGAAGGGATGTAGAATTTACCATTGAAATGGAACCCGGAGCTACACCAATTTCTAAGGCGCCGTATCGTATGGCACCTACTGAGATGTATGAACTGAAAAAGCAACTGGAGGAGTTACTGGACAAAGGCTATATTCAGCCAAGCGTTTCGCCATGGGGAGCGCCGGTTCTTTTTGTCCGAAAGAAGGATGGATCACTTCGACTGTGTATCGACTATCGAGAACTGAACAAGATGACGATTAAGAACAAATATCCGTTGCCACGGATTGATGATTTATTTGACCAGTTGCAAGGAGCAACAATATTCTCTAAAATTGATCTGAGATCAGGATATCATCAGCTAAGGATTAAAGAATCAGATGTTCCGAAATCAGCGTTCAGAACTCGGTACGGACACTATGAGTTTGTAGTGATGCCGTTCGGTCTCACTAATGCACCTGCTGTATTCATGCAGTTGATTAACCGAGTATTCAACGAATATTTGGATAAATTTATGGTCGTGTTCATTGATGATATTCTAGTGTATTCTAAGAACCCGGAAGAGCATGCACAGCATTTGCGGATTGTATTAGAACTTTTAAGAAGCGAGCAACTGTACGCCAAACTCTCTAAGTGTGAATTCTGGCTAAAGGAAGTAATGTTCCTCGGTCATGTGGTATCAGCTAAAGGAGTCCGAGTAGATCCTCAGAAGATTGAAGCGGTTTTGGATTGGAAGCCTCCTAAGAACGTGAAAGAAGTCCAAAGTTTCTTAAGACTTGCTGGGTATTATCGTCGGTTCGTGGAAGGGTTTTCCAAAATTTCCCGCCCACTTACTCGACTCCTGCAGAAAACTCAAAAGTTTGAGTGGAATGAGTTGTGTCAGGTTAGCTTTGATGAATTGAAGAAGAGATTGACGACGACACCAATTCTATCACTTCCACAGGGAACAGGAGGATTTATAGTTTACAGTGATGCTTCGAACCAAGGACTCGGATGCGTATTAATGCAGAATGACAAGGTGATCGCTTACGCATCGCGACAGTTGAAACCTTATGAAGTTAATTACCCAACACATGATTTGGAGCTAGAGGCAGTAGTTTTTGCTTTGAAGATCTGGAGGCATTATCTGTACGGGACTCACTGTCAGATCTTTACGGATCACAAGAGTCTCAAATACATCTTCAGTCAGAAAGAGTTGAACATGCTGCAAAGGAGATGGTTAGAGCTGATTAAGGACTACGACTTGGAGATTTTGTATCATCCAGGCAAAGCGAATGTAGTGGCCGACGCCCTCATCCGCAAGCCTGTTTCTATTCAGATGCTGGAGACTCTGACCTCCCAACTTAGCCTTCAACGAGAGATTATTCGAGAAGGAATTGAAGTATGGTTACAAAGAGTCCAAGGACAACTGTGCATGATGGAAATAACTTCATCATTAACCGAAGAAATCAAATCTAGGCAGAGATGATCCTCTCGATGATTCGGTTACGTGATGAAGTGATCAAGGGAAAGCCCCGGATTTGTAATTCATGATGATGGAGTTTTGAAATTTCAGAACCGACTCTGCTCCCGATGTCGATGTTCAAGCAGACGATTCGAAGGAAGCTCACAGTTCGCCCTATTCTATCCACCCGGGCACCAGTAAGATGTATAAGGACTTGAAGCAGAATTTCTGGTGGGGCAACATGAAGAAAGATGTAGCGGACTACGTTTCGAAATGCTTGACTTGTCAGCAGGTTAAGATTGAGCATCAACGACCTGCTGGAATGTTGAAACCACTCCCGATTCCTGAATGGAAGTGGGAGGACATATCGATGGACTTTATCACTAGTATGCCGAGAACCAAGACATGAATGAACATGATTTGGGTGATAGTTGATCGTTTAACCAAATCAGCTCATTTTATAAGCATTAAGGACACGTGGGGACCAGAAAGGTTTGCACGAGTATTTATTTCGAAAATAGTTCGATTGCATGGAACGCCGAAGACCATTGTTTCTGATCGAGACGGCCGTTTTGTGTCTCATTTTTGGAAAGCAGTTCATAAGGCCTTGGGGACAGAATTGAACTTCAGTACAACTTATCACCCGCAGACTAACGGATAATCCGATAGGACCATTCAAACGGTGGAAGACATGCTAAGGGCCTGTGCCTTAGATTGGTCAAACGATTGGGAAATTCATCTACTGTTGATTGAATTTACCTACAACAATAGTTGGCATGCTTCCATTAAGATGGCACCGTTTGAGGCATTATACGGGAGGAGATGTAGATCGCCCCTATGTTGGGACGATTCATCGGACTTAATCGGGACAGAACCAGAGTTGATCATACAGACTCGAGAGAAGATAGCCTTGATTCGTGAAAGGTCATTGACCGCCAGTCGCGAAATCTTACGCAGACATACGTCGTCGCCCTTTGGAGTTCAGTACTGGAGACCACGTACTTTTAAAGGTTTCTCCTACTCGGGGAATTTTCCGTTTTGGAAGAAGGGGAAAACTGAGTCCGAGATATATCGGACCGTTCGAAATCCTTGAGAGAGTTGGAGAATTGGCATACAGATTGGCATTATCGCCGTCATTGAGCCATTTTCATAACGTGTTCCACGTATCCCAATTATGGAAGTATATACCAGATCCTAGTCATGTCATTGATTTCGTCGAGATCGAAGTCGCTCAAGATGGCACGTTTGAAGAGAAACCGATCAGGATACTCGAGAGTCGAGTTAAACAATTAAGAAACAAACTGATCGCATTGGTCAAGGTTCAGTGGTCGCGCCACGGAGTGGAAGAAGCCACTTGGGAAACAGAATAAAGTATGAAGTCCATATATCCAGGATTATTTTCGTCTTGAGTTTCGGGACGAAACTCCTTTTTAGTAGGAGAGTATGTAATATCCGGATTAATTACCGAGAATTTCACCTGTATTTGAACCCTGTATTAGTTGGAATTGTGATATCAATAAGTGGAATATGGTATTTACCATATATGTATTTTAGTGCATGAGTATGGCAGCATATTACTTGTCTCATACAAATACTCAATAATACAAATTATTGAGTATGGCTGCATATTATAAGTAAAGTAATCAATTATGGAGTTGGGTGGAGGCCAAAGACATGGTCTGGGATGCTTTTAATTATTAAGCACAGATGACTTTGGAATCTAGCGTAGGAAATTATTGAGCACAGGGGTCCAGAAACATTTTATAAAGGACAGCACCTCATTTCATTTGGTTTTCATCTTCCTTCACCTGTTCATAGTTCCCTGAAAGTCCAGAGGGTTTTCCCTAACTCTTAAACACATTTAGACCACCCCTTTTGTGAACTTTGAAGATTGGGTGTCACTGGTGATTGATCATTGAAGTGGAGAAACATCTTGATCTGGCAAGCAAGCAACCGGAGTTGGATTCTACTTATTGCCTCGGTGTTTTCTTCATCTTAAGGTATGTTAATACTAATTCCTACCGGGATTCGTGTTATCAAGGATATGATAGAAGTATGCTGTCAAGATATTGAGTTCCACTGATAAAATCATCCAAGCATCATCATGTTTTAGAAATTGGGATGTTTATACTTATGAATAAATCATCAGAGGTTATATCCTTCCATATAAGTTGGATTTGTTAGATGTTTTCTGGACATAATGATGATATTGGAATCTAACACATCAATCTTGGATCACCCAACTTCACCTGAGAATTTCGTATGTTCAGTTTTCTACCCAGTACCCTACTGTCATCAACTAGGCGAGTCAAGTCGGCTGATCGGCGAGGTTGACTTCTGACTCGGCTGATCAGCGAGGTTGACTTGGCTGATCAGCTAGGTTGACTCGGATGATCAGCGAGGTTGACTTGGCTGATCAGCGAGGTTGAATTTCCGGTTCAATCGGGTGTTGACACGTGGCACAATATGATCCGTCTATTTAATTGTCCTTCGAACGGTCATAACTTCTTCATACGAACTCGGATTCGGATGAATTTTTTTTAAAACGATTGTATCGAGGTTGACTTTTGACTCGGCTGATCAGCAAGGTTGACTCGGCTGATCAGCGAGGTTGACTTCTGACTCGGCTGATCAGCGAGGTTGACTTTTGACTCGGCTGATCAGCGAGGTGACTTTTGACTCGACTGATTAGGTTACATTTTATGAACTTCCGACCGTGATTTGTATTGTTAGATGTTAAATCGTAAATGAAATCTATATTACTTATTTTGTTAAGGTCTGAGCTTAGCAACGTGATTGATTGAAGGGGCGACCTTCGAGTGTTTCGTTTTCATGGAAGTTTCGTTATTGTCTTCGAATCGAGGCAAGTACCTTATTTGTTTTATGTATTGTTGTTATACATATTGTCGTGCATGTATGTCGTTATTGTATGTCCACCTCGTGTTGGTCCGACGGGATCATCGGGGATCTATGCTAGCGTGCGCTGGATCATCGGACGGGTTTTTCCACCACGGGTTGGTCTGACGGGATCATCGTGGGTTCTAGGCAGTGAACGCTGGATCGTCGGAATTACCATGTGTATGTTATGATATTATGTTGTGATTATCAGTTGTGTATATTATTTATTGAGTTTCCCGTAGGAGAAGACTCGTTGGTATTTTTGTCAATTATGTATTATTATTCTGCGTGAGATGTTGAATAATACGTTGTGGTACTTGTACTAGCATCGTTGTGCTAACCCCTTCGGGGGTGAACATTTTGTTTATGTTCAGGATCCAGGAGAGCGGGGAAACAACCACTGGAGCTGCATGACGACGGGGGTGCAGAGTGATGTTCTTGACGGGTTTACTTGTCTGATGTTTGTTAGTTATTTCAATAAGTACTCGAGTACGTAGTCGCTTTTGATGAATTTGAATTTGATGATGTATTAATAATTTCTGTTGAACATTTGTATTTTCAGTATTTGGTCAGAACTGTTGTATCTTAATTTTGTTATTTTCATTCGTTGGTACCTGTTAATGCCTTTTCAACTCTTTAGTCTTGTAAATCCTGATGTAGAGGATTTACGGCGCTGTAATATTCCTGAATATATCAGGGGTGTTACATGCGTGTTGGGAAAACAAGAACCCTGTATCGAAACAGCCGGGATATTCAATCCCTGCATCGAATGGTATTTGATAAAGAGGTTTTGACATATATGCCAATCCGCATACAGTAAAGGAAACTGTATCGAAGCATTGAGGCATTATCCTGTATCGAAGACCTGCCTCGAATCAGCATATTATGAAGCCCTTCAGTACAGCAAGAAGTCTTATAAAAGACCAAGTATAGAAACTGTCTTGAAACTCAAATACAGTTATCTTCCATACAGCTCACAACAGGACAAAGAAGGAATCTCCAGAAGTCAAGTCCCGTTGAATAAAGAAGTATTTAAATACTCAAGGATAAAGTATTTAAATACTGTCAGTCAACAGATCTTCAAAATCCCGATAAATCCGGATCATGTCATAATCCCGTTGGAACGAAATCTCACTCAAACGGATACATCTCAACGTATATATATTTCAAAGACTATATATATCTTATGAAGGCATTGAAGATCAGTAACCAAAAACCCAAGCTATCGAAATCATTATCAGAGCAAAACATATCTCCTAAGCTTACTGCAACTCAGATCAAAAGAGATATACAGTGCTCATCATTCTGAACAACACTTCATCAGCTGAAAGCTCTTAAAGTCAAAGTTGTTGTTCACCATCTGTTCTATACTTTGAACAAATAGCCCTGTGTGGACTGAACAATCTGTGCTTCTCCAGAACTGTGTGTGAAGGATTTGCATTGAAGAAGACGAAGCTTCAGAACTGTGTGTGAAGAAGCAAATAAAAGCATTAGCTCAAAACCAATCTGTGTGAACGGTTGAAGCTAAGATCTTTATATCAATCTGTGTGAACGATATATTGATTGTGTGTGTTGTTATAATTACGTAGTTGTGTACGTAGTAATTATAATAAACTTTTTACTCCTGTGTGGAGGACCAGTGGACGTAGAGGGGTTTACCTCGAACCACTTTAATTACTGTGTTATTTACATTCAACTTTTACTGTTTTAATTACTGTGATTAATTAAGTATACTCTATACATTTAGTTGCTGTATCCACAGCAACCTACTGTATCCAAGACTTCCGCTACGCACTCAGATTTTAAATCCATACAGTTTGTTGTTTAAACTATTTTTCAAACTTTATCCAGTATACTTAGTGGCCAACAAGTGGTATCGGAGCGGTTGATTCTAAAAAGAATCAGTCGTATTTTTAACCGAATCATATCCAAAATCACTTATTTTCAAAACAGTCTCTTTCATCCCTGTATTATCACATGGATACTTCTATGATTAACAAAGTCCCTATGTTCTCTATTAACGAATTTGACGACTGGAGAATTAGAATGGAGGCTCATCTTGCAGCAATGCACGAAGAGATGATTTTTGTTATATAGGATGGTCCTATCAAGATCATGAAGGTGAACACGGCCGCAAGGATTGAAGGCCAAGCCCATGCGGAGATGCTCGAGAAGGATCGCGAGCAATGGACCACAGATGAAAGAAAGCGAGCAAACCTTGACAACGTAGCTAAGAACGCGTTAGTTGTCACCCTTGACAAAGGCACGTTCTCGAAGGTAAAGCTACCAGAAAACCAAAGAAATCGGGATAAACTCAAGTTGATTTGTGAGGAACCGAGCTCTCAAAAGAAAACAAGATTTCCAAACCGACTCAAAGAATTTGAATCTTTTGAAATGAAACCAACTGAGACACTTGAGGAACTTGACCTCAGATTCACTGGTATTGTCGGTGAACTTGAAGCGTTGGGCAAAATTTATACCCAAAAGGAGAAGAACTTAAAAATTTTTAGATCTCTCCCAGCCCGATGGGACATTAAGACCACAGCTATGCGTGTATCTTGTAATCTTAATGAAATATCTACTTTTGATCTCTTCTCTGACCTCAAAGCTTTTGAGTATGATATTGACAGAAGAGAGAAAGCTGAAGAATCTCCTTCAAAGGTCACAGCTCTAGCCGCTGTATTGAACCGTCGACACAGCATGCCCAGTTCGTCGAAGCCTAGTCACAAGACAGCAGCTGACAGTGACGACGACATCCTGTCTCAAGATGAAATGGCGCTTCTCATGCATAAATTCAAAAAGTTCATCAAACAGTCTAGAAAGACTCCCTACAGGCCCAAACCTGTCCACAAGGTAAGTACCAAAACATCATCTGGTGATGCTAACCTGTGCTATAATTGCAGGAAACCAGGGCATTATGCAAATAAATGTCCTCATCCCAAAGTCCAAAGATTACCGGAGACCGAGCAACAAGAGAGAGATGAAAGAAGATGTGCTTGGAAAGACAAGCTCAAGGCCCTGATTGGAGAATCAGAAGCCTCCCCCACACCATCGAAATCAGCAGAATGTCTTCAGGTGGTCACTGAAAGTGATTCATATGACGATGAATTCGATGATAAAGCATATATGTGCTTTATGGCCAAAGATGTTCCAGAAGGTGAAGACAGCGACGATGAGGTAAGTTCAACCTCAGCTATTCCGTCAAATGCATCTCATACTTTCGAAAATATGATGAATGAATTTAAAAACATTCAAAAGGCCCATGAGACTCTAAAAACTGAGAATATACAACTTCAATTAACTAATTTAGAGCTGAAAGATGAAAATGACTTGCTGAAAATAAATTATGAAAATATGTCTCTTGATTGTGAAACCAGCAAGGTCGATTTTGAAAAACTCATGGAGAACAATCATCAACTTGCTCATGAACTAAGTGAGGCTAAAACTCACAACGAGAGCAAGACAAATGATTTGGTTCTACTACAAGCCAAAATCACAACTCTCGAAAAGCGAGAAACTGAACTTGAGACCACTCTGAAATCGTTCGAGAAATCGTCCAAAAGAATGGAAGAAATTCTGAGCACTGGGCAAAATGCTCATGATAAAAGTGGCTTAGGATATAGCTCATGTTCAAACAAAGGGAAAACTAGTACATTGTTTGTCTAGAGTGTGGAACACATTCCAGAATCGGAAGAAATCCCTAGTCCCGTGAAGGAACCTGCTGTACCGAGAAAACCGAAGGCTACTATTCCGCCCCCGCAATCCTATTCCAGACAGCGGAATCATAATCCGTTCCAACCTGTGAGGCGCACTCAACAGCATGCTCCCAGAGCATATCAACAGCGCCAACACTGCTCGAAGGAAGGTCAGATCCAACCACCAAAGGCCCGCACGACAAGATTATCAAGACAAAGACGCCGAGGTATTGATACAGGAGCCCCGTTATCCTCGAGACACAGATGCCGGTTCAGAATCAACAACAGCATTGGGAATCCAACTGGAGACCCAGAAGGCAAGCTGTTAGGCCTAAGAAAATGGCTCCACCTCCAAGACGGCACTCGTACTGGATTAATAATAATAACCCTGAATTTTTCATGCATAATAATTATCTTGGTTATAACAACTACGGATATGCCCCCTGTAGATATCAAAACACTGTACCGAGTATGTCCTACAGTAAACCAATTGCTGCCAGGAAAACTTGGGTACCGCGAGGAACTAACAATCATGGACCCAAAAATCAAAGGGGACCTAAATCTACTTAATCTTTTTGTTACAGGACATTCTCGAGGAGGATACCTGGTACTTTGATAGTGGATGCTCTCGACACATGACCGGAGATAGGAGCAATCTATCAGATTTTGTAGATGGTCGCGGTCCAAAAGTTCGTTTCGGTGATAAATCTAAAGGAAGAACAAGAGGGAAAGGAAACCTACTTGTCGGGAAATTCAAACTCACCGATGTTGCATATGTTGAAGGCTTACAGTATAATCTACTTAGTATTAGCCAGTTCTGTGATAAACAGTTCTCGGTGAAGTTCTATATTGATCGCTGTAGAGTCAAGAACATCCAAACTAAGGAAGTTGTGCTTACAGGAAGCAGATCAGGTAATATGTATATTGCTGACTGGAAGCCTATGGCTCCTCAATTCCATGCTTTGTTGCCAAAGGCACTGCAGATCTTAGCTGGTTATGGCACAAGAGGATGTCTCACGTCAACTTCAAGACAATCAACAAGCTCTCAAGACAGGGAAAGGTTAGAGGTTTGCCAAATGTGTCATTCAAGAAGGATAGCGTCTGCGGACCATGTCAGAAAGGCAAACAAATCAAGTCAACCCTGAAGAGCAAATCCTACCTTTCAACCCAAAGAGTGTTGGAAATTCTACACATGGATCTCTACGGTCCTGTAGACCCAGTAAGTTTGGGAGGTAAGAAATACTGCATGGTTGTTGTTGATGATTATTCCAGGTATGCTTAGATGATCTTTCTTAGCAAGAAGAAGGAAACAACATCAAATCTGCCCGAGATCCTGAGAAAGTTGCAAAATGAAAAGGCATCGAGTATCGTGTGCATTCGTTCCAACAGAGGTACAGAATTTACTAACCGCTTTACAGAGCAATACTGTTCGGAGAATGGAATACAGCACGAATACTCAGCTGCCCGTACACCTCAACAAAATGGTGTTGCCGAGCGAAAGAATAGGACGTTCAAAGAAGCAACAAGGACAATGATTGCCGCAAGCAATTTGCCACAGCGTTTCTGGGGTGAAGCAACCAATACAGCATGCTACACTCAAAACCGCTGTATCGTCAACAAGCACCACAACAAAACAGCATATGAGGTATGGAACAACAAAACTCCGTTAGTTTCATATTTCCACATTTTTGGATGCAGGTGTTATGTATTGAATAATGGAAAAGATCAACTTAGAACCTTTGATGAGAAATCAGATGAAATAATATTCGTAGGATACTCCTCCGTCAGCAAAGCTTTCAGAATCTTTAATAAAAGGAAGCTGACGATCGAGGAATCAGTTCATGTAGTGTTTGACGAACCACACCATGACCCTACAGGAGTAGATGATATCACTCAGAACATTCACCATCTATCTATCTTGGATCCTCCAACCCCCATAGAACCTGTAGTTGATTTAGAAATCAACCCCGCAGCTGTAAGAATCGATGTGGATGAAGCTGACGCTGTATAAGCTGAAGCTGTATCCACAGGATCTTTCGATACAGTACGGGATCCTGAATTAGAACCCGACCGAAGATGTTTGAGAGATCACCCGCAAGAGCTGATCATTGGAAACATAAATGCTGGTGTTTCTACTCATAGGAGAATACAGAGTACACAAGGAAATGTACTTTGTGCACAAGAAGAATCTGATGCTGAGATATCACAGTTTCCTGAATGGAAATCTCAATCCGAGCTTAGAAGACTCAATATGTGCACTATTGTTGTATTCTTAGCCCAGTCCGAACCTGTTTCGACCATAGACGCTCTTAATAATTCTCATTGGATAACATATATGGAAGAAGAGCTTAACGGTTTCGAAAGAAACAATGTATGGTATCTTGTACCCAGACCAACACATCAATCGGTTATAGGAACCAAATGGGTATTTCGAAACAAAAAGGATCGAAATGGACTTATCATAAGGAACAAATCCAGACTAGTAGCACAATGGCTATAGTCAGGAAGAAGGCATAGACTATGATGAAACCTTCGCCCCTGCAGCGAGACTAGAAGCCATTAGGATATTTCTTGCCTTTGCCGTCCATAAGAGTTTTATTGTATACCAAATGGACGTCAAAAGTGCTTTCCTGAATGGAGACCTTGCAGAAGAAGTTTATGTTGAACAACCACCAGGGTTTGCCAACACAGACGGTATTGATCTAGTTTACAGGCTAAGGAAAGCGCTGTATGGACTTAAACAAGCCCCTAGAGCCTGGTACGAAACCCTGTCCCAGTATCTAACTGACAACGGATTTGAGAAAGGTGCTGTGGACAAGACCTTGTTCAAGATACAGGAAGGTGATGACCTTCTTATGGTGCAAATCTATGTGGATGATATTATTTTTGGTTCAACTAACCTTGCTCTATGTCAAAGGTTCTCTCATCTCATGCAAAGTAAATTTGAAATGAGTATGATGGGGGAACTTAGTTATTTTCTAGGTTTGCAGGTAAAGCAGATGCCTACAGGTATTTTCATCAACCAAGAAAAATACAGCAAGGAGCTTCTCAACAAGTTTGGAATAAACACTTCCAAATCCTCGCCAACCCCCATGAGCACTTCCGTGCAAATTAGTGCTGATGAAGCCGGAAAGCTGTTTGACCAATCACTCTACAGGAAGCTCATTGGTTCGCTCCTGTACCTAACGGCTAGCAGGCCCGATATCCAGTTTGCTGTTGGAGTGTGTGCAAGATATCAAGTTGCACCTAAGGAATCACACTTCAATACAGCTAAACGAATCCTGAAGTACGTTAAAGGAACAGTCGATGCAGGACTTTGGTATCCTAAGGAAGGCGGAGGCTGCAAGCTAGATAGGAAGAGTACAAGTGGAACTTGTCACTTTCTTGGACCTAGACTCGTTTCTTGGTTCAGTAAGAAGCAATTGGCTAATTCTCTTTCCACGGCTGAATCAGAGTACTATGCTGCTGGTAGTTGCTGTATGCAGATCCTTTGGATGCAGCAACATTTGTCAGACTATGGAATCGATGCAAGAGAGACTCCAATCATGTGTGATAGCACGAGTGCAATTGCAATCACGCACAATCCTGTCCTGCACTCGCGCACTAAGCATATCAACATGAAGCATCACTTCATAAGGAATCACGTCGAGAACAAAGATGTTCGCCTTGAAAAAGTTCATACAGACGTTCAGCTGGCCGACATCTTCACCAAGCCGCTCGACACAGCAAGATTCAACATGCTCAGACAAGAATTGTGAATGCTACAGCCAGACTCCCTGTAAGTAAATTACTGTTTTTACTCAATAAATTGAGGGGGAATGCTGTAAGACCCAAGAATACAGTATCCAACGTTAATTATTTGTACACTTAATCACAATACAAAGATCAGTAGCGAGCGAAGACATATGAATCCTACAGCTGACGTGTGCAATAATTAAGGGGGAATACTGTAGGACCCATGAATACAACATTAATCCTTAAGTTGTTGTATGGAATTTTAAACCTATACGTACCTTTTTGAGGGGGAACGCTGTATCGACGCGGAAACAGCACATACTATAGGATTTCGATTCAGTATATATATAATATCATATTATTTCTTTTTAAAATGATTTTTGTCCACGTGCCCTGTTTTTATGTCAAACGTCATGTACATTAAATGCCTTACACGACATCTGGACAACTGAATCTCAAAAGCCGTGATGTTTTAAATTGTTTATTGTTTCAAAACCGCCGTTTTAGGCATTTAGGGTGAAACAATGTTAGAAATGGGACCTGCTCATTTTTAAACATTTTAATGTATTAGCGTACCAGTTACACTCAGTCCATCTTAACCGTCGATTTCAAAAACCGGTTCCCATCCCTTAAAATCTGACCTTTCGTACTCTGCAAAACCCTATTTCGCCGACCACTATAAAAGGACTGAATCTGCCATTAGAGACTCTTTACGCTTTCTGAAAATTCAAGAGTTCTCAAGCAAAAACAGTCTACATACTTTTCTGCATTTTACTGCATATTTCGATTATTTACTTGCACTTTTTCTTAAGTAATCATCAAAATGGCTGGACAAACCTCTTCTCCTGCTCTGAAGAAGACTGCTAACATCATTGATGGCTGGATATTTTCGAGATCTGTTGTCATTGAGTGCATTCTGTCTGAAACTAACGACGCAGAACCCATGGAGTACATCATAACTCGACTTCGTCAACAAGGCCTTTATCGCTTTGGAAGTCAAACTGCTGATAAGTATGATGCACATCTGGTTGAGGAATTCTACCTCAATGCCGCCGTACGTTTTCTGTCATTGGCCCAAGGAGGTCATGTTGCCGACATCACCGCTACTATCCAGGATGTTGAGATCTGTATTAATAACGATCTGCTCCAGAACATCTACAGGCTACCCGCTGATGGCCTGACTATGGAACAACTTGATACATTCGGGTCTCAAGAGCTGATCACTAAATTTTATGGACTATTCACAGGGTCCAAAGTCGTTGACATGGTTCAGACTACATGTCACAAGAAAAATTTTTGTCTTCCATATGTATATCTTCATGATTTTTGCTGCAGGATAATTGAGAATCGAACCAGTGCGTTCGAAATGTGTACCAACCTGAGGTTTAGGATGATGGTGGCTATTCTGACCTGTGAAAAGGCCAATTGGTGCCAAATAATCCTGAAACGCCTGCAAGAGGAGGTGTGCAAACCGGCCACCCAGAAGAGATCGTTTGGTTTGATGCTAAACCATATCCTGACGAAATGCGGACTGACGCAATCCGCCGATGCTAAGAAGAATAACCCCAGAATATACCTAGGAGGCGTCAAGCCTACTGCGTATAATCAAACCTCGATGGTCTGCAACCAGCCAAAAACTGGAAGTATGCCCATTTCCGCAGATCCACGAGATGAATCTTTCAAGTTACAGGAAGTGGAATCTTCAAAGAAGAGATAGATATCTCACAGCAAGAAACCCACTGCTGGTGAGAAGCCCAAGAAGAGACTTCGGAAGCTCTCGAAAATCAAATCTGCCAAGCTCTCTGAGGAAGTCTCCCCCGTGGTTCAACCCACTGACGAAGAAACCCAGGGCCCAAACCCTGTGGAAGAGGTGTCTCCTACTGTATCGACAGTAGATCCTGAGCCTTTGGCGGCTAGGACGGATAATGAGACATCTGCCAACGAACAAGACTTTAGCGAGTCGGCTGCCCATTTGGAGCCAACAACTACTTCTCCTTTGCGGGATCCCACACCCGTACAGGATCCATCTTCCTTCAGGGCACCATCCCCTGTAAGGAGTCCTACTTCCATACAGGATCCCATACCTGTACAAGAATCCCTCGCGACAGCGTCTCCAGACGTTGTACGTAGTCCCTCCCCCGACTCCATCATTCATAAGACCCTTCTTTCTGTCCAAATTGAATAGGCTTACGAAAGATTTCTCACATGGAAAGGCTACAGGCTAGCTCCGTACGAAACATTGTACAACTGGAGCGATTGGAGCCAAGAAGAAAAATTTGTCTCAGAAGTAACGGACTCAATGGAGATTGAATCCCTGATCCGATGGGACAATGCTTTCTGCAAGGAGCTGATTGAAAGCCATCTGATGCAGAAATCTGACGCTAGACGGAAAGGAAAGGACAAGTCAGAAGATTCTCCCGCAAATCCAACAGACGATGACCATGACTCAGACGACGATGACGATGTTTTCAAGCAGGTCTGAGGATGAGTCGTGAAGAGGCTGTAGCTAGAGACGCCTCTCCACCAAAGACGACGAAGGGCCATCAACCCAGAACAATCCCCCTTCGCCTCAGCATGAGAACATTCCCGACGAAGAGGAATCAGTCCCTCCAGTCGAGGAAGTTGAAGCAATTTTGGAACAGGCACCTGAGCCTGCTGCCACCGAAGAAGTTGTACCTGAAAAACAACAGGAGGATTCAGTCCCTCCTGTAGCCATGTCCACCGAAGAAAATTCGCAATAGGAAGCCACTCAACCCCCTGTCGCCGAACAAGAACCAGCTGCTCCCGCCCCTTCAACCGTGGAATCCGAGGACGGTATCGAACCTGAGGATGTCCAACTTACTTCACGCCCAACCATGAACATAAGAAGGTTGAACAACTCTGAAGACTTTGCTCAACCAGATTCTCCTATTTCTGCCGCTAGGAAAGAGCGCCTGCGCGCACTTGGTCTTCAAACTATATTCATCCAGGATGCAGTGAATGCTCTGTCATCCGTTGAGAAAGCATTAAATTGGATGCATACTTCTGCCGTGGAGGAAATGACCACTCTACAACATGAAGTATCTCGTGTTGTCGAGGCATTCGTTTTTCTGCCAGAAGTTTTCAAGCAAGCTTTGAAAATCATGGAAGACAAGCAGGAGCAACTCCTGAAGGAAGAAGCAACAAAAACGAGGATAGCTGAAGCCAAGACCGCATGTGCCATGATTGAAAACAGCTCTCAACTTCGCGCCCACAACAAATGCATTAAGGATATGTCGCAAACGCTTTCCTCCCTTGTGGAAAGAATGTCTAACATCGAGACAAAACAGGATGCTGCACTAGAAATCCTAAAAAGTCTTGATGAAGCCAAAAAGGGGCAAGAGGTAATAGAAGCTGCTAGGAGAATCAGGATACAACAAGAAAGGGAATTCGAGGCCGCTCAAGACAGCATCACTTCCGAGCTAAACAAGCTAGCCCCTCAATCCCAAAGTTATAGGATTTCAGGCTCCCGACCTGAATTTCATGATCCAAATGTCCCATGGCAAACTCTTATCCAGAGACCTTCTGAAATTCGTCTGCCGACCAACCGCAACCCTACTGCCGATGAAGTGAAGCAATGGAGGAAAAACGAACTGATGAGATACTTCGCAAAACTCGTCAGGGAATCCGCCATCTTCAAGAGCTATAAGACTTTAGCGGAGGCCGCAGAGAAATTCACGAAGATGCTAGAAGACGGAAAACTCCCTCTCCATCTTGATATGAAGAGCAAACACAAAAGAGGAGACCGGATCACCCATCCAGAAGACTGGATTCTTGCCTTTGATCGATCCTATGAAGGAAGAGATATATACCAGGATCGAGGCAACGATTCCCTACAGAACTAGTGGCGTGGTACCGAGAATGATCCAGGGAGAAAGCCGTGGAGGCATGCAAATCACTATAGGAGCTGAAATCCTCGTATATTATTTTTGTCTTTGTAATTTTTCCTTCGAAACAGCAAACCATGTACTCAATTTATTTTGAATATCAATAAAAGTGTTTGTTTGAAAGATTAAAACTCGTAATCTACTATGTTGATGTATGATTACTTAAATTGTTTGATAAAAAAACTCAAGTTAGATAACTTGATTGAAAATAAAGCTGTACGAACTAGTCTACGAACAGCTCATGATTTCAGTTGTAAGCTTAGAATACATTGTAAGATTGTGCCTGCGCGCCAATCATAAGCTTAAGTTGTAATAATTCTTAACTGTATCGAACTTGCCTACGAGTAGTTCATCATTTAGACTAAGACAGACCTTTTGACGAAAGACCAAGAAATCTGCCAGAAGACATCAAAAGAAGATCGCCTCATGAAGAAGGTTTTGGCATCATCAAGAAGACTTGAAAAGTTAAAGAAAGTAAGTCTTCGCAAATTGTCAAAAAGGGGGAAATTGTTGGGAAAACAAGAACCCTGTATCGAAACAGCCGGGATATTCAATCCCTGTATCGAATGGTATTTGATAAAGAGGTCTTGACATATATGCCAATCCGCATACAGTAAAGGAAACTGTATCGAAGCATTGAGGCATTATCCTGTATCGAAGACCTGCCTCGAATCAGCATATTATGAAGCCCTTCAGTACAGCAAGAAGTCTTATAAAAGACCAAGTATGGAAAATGTCTTGAAACTCAAATACAGTTATCTTCCATACAACTCACAACAGGACAAAGAAGGAATCTCCAGAAGTCAAGTCCCGTTGAATAAAGAAGTATTTAAATACTCAAGGATAAAGTATTTAAATACTGTCAGTCAACAGATCTTCAAAATCCCGCTAAATCCGGATCGTGTCATAATTCCGTTGGAACGAAATCTCACTCAAACGGATACATCTCAACGGATATATATTTCAAAGACTATATATATCTTATGAAGGCATTGAAGATCAGTTACCGAAAACCCAAGCTATCGAAATCATTATCAGAGCAAAACATATTTCCTAAGCTTACTGCAACTCAGATCAAAAGAGATATACAGTGCTCATCATTCTGAACAACACTTCATCAGCTGAAAGCTCTTAAAGTCAAAGTTGTTGTTCACCATCTGTTCTATACTTTGAACAAATAGCCCTGTGTGGACTGAACAATCTGTGCTTCTCCAGAACTGTGTGTGAAGGATTTGCATTGAAGAAGACGAAGCATCAGAACTGTGTGAAGAAGCAAGTCAAAGCATTAGCTCAAAACCAATCTGTGTGAACGGTTGAAGCTAAGATCTTTATATCAATCTGTGTGAACGATATATTGATTGTGTGTGTTGTTATAATTACGTAGTTGTGTACGTAGTAATTATAATAAACTTTTTACTCCTGTGTGTAGGACCAGTGGACGTAGAGGGGTTTACCTCGAACCACTTTAATTACTGTGTTATTTACATTCAGCTTTTACTGTTTTAATTACTGTGATTAATTAAGTATACTCTATACATTTAGTTGCTGTATCCACAGCAACCTACTGTATCCAAGACTTCCGCTACGCACTCAGATTTAAAATCCATACAGTTTGTTGTTTAAACTATTTCCCAAACTGTATCCAGTATACTTAGTGGCCAACAATGCATAACGTTGAACATCTTCTGGAAACCATTATGCAAGGTAACAGATTCGCTGATCTTCAGATGGAACCATCTGCGAGACATAGCGTAGTTCGGTCCTAGAATGATTTCTGGCACCGGCAAGTTTTGTGGTCCCGCACTGAAGAAAGTCCATGCACGAGCAGTTTGAGCTGACTTGGGACAATACTTGTCTCTCAATAGTTTGGAAAACTCGGTCCACCCGACTACCCTGTCCTCCGGCTTATAGGTACGCCACCATCGGGCTACAGTATCGTGGAGCTGGTTGATTGCCAATGGTACCTTTCGGTTCCCTGTGCAACCGATTACCTCGAAAGCAGTCTCCATTTTGGAGATCCAGTCGTCCACATGTTTATCTCCTGAACCGTCGAATAATGGTGGTCTAGCCTTCAGCATCTCTCCCAACCATCGGTCCTTCCCGGCGTTCTCTTCCACATTAATGACTAGTACCCGCTCTGCTCGGTTGACTTGAGCGATTCCCATTGCAATGGCCTGCACGAGAGTCTGAATGAAAGCCGGATCCATTCCCCCGTTGTTCTGGTTTTCTGCCACCTGCTCATTCTGATTATTGGGCGGTGGCTGGTTGCCGACTGGAACGGTTTCAGCGGTGTTCCTGTCTTCCTTCTGGTTCACAGCGGAGCCCTGAGCATCGTTCATGATTTTCCTACCTCCACGACGTGCCATTGTGATAAATGTTCTATCTAGAGGTTCAGTTCAATACAATTATTCTTTGAGTTCTACTGAGTTCAAACATCATACCAGATTCTCAATAAACATATGCGTTCC
This sequence comes from Orobanche coerulescens, assembly GCA_033398695.1. NCBI lineage: Eukaryota > Viridiplantae > Streptophyta > Magnoliopsida > Lamiales > Orobanchaceae > Orobanche > Orobanche coerulescens. The sequence goes on from CM065810.1 coordinate 70,219,445, forward strand.
TCATTTTGACATTCCCCGAGGAGTTACGGTCGCTTGGAGCGTTGGACTTTGAAACCCTTAAACAATTTCAAAACGTTTTGGTAAAAATTTTAACGTGGATGTTTCATCTCCGATACCCTTTTCTGTATCGCCCCCAAAATTTACCGGAACGTTACAGTGCCGTGAACCCCGTGTGGGACCCACAAGGCAATTTTTAAGATTTTAAAATTTATGCATTAAATAATTTTAATGAAAGTAGCTCCACGATGATACAATTACGAAACTAAATACTTTTAGAAAAATAAGTTCGAATACACGGTTATTACACCAACTTGGAATATTCAGAATTTAGTTTAAAGAAACAATATAACAGGGCTTCTTCCCGACACCGCTCAAGCCTGACTGGGACCTTCGGGAATGTCCTTTACATATTCAACAAATTTGCTTGACATGACAAATCGTGCCAGCCAACTTAGGTCAGATAATATGTATGAAAAATCATTGAAAGTATAAGATAAACCTGCAATACAATATCATTATTCGGTTTGGTATTAGATCACAACATACCCAATATTCTCTTTTCTATCAACACATAAACTCCTAATGTCTCAACCAAGGGCCACGGAAGTATGTACAGAGGAATACTCCGGACGTGGGTTCCATTCAGGTTTTATCCCTTAACACAATTCTATACGTATATATCAACACATAAACTCCCAAGGTCGCAACCAAGGGTCATAGAAGTATCTACACATGGATACTCCGGATGTGGGTACCATTCAGGTTTTATCCCTCAACACATCGGACCATCAATAAAGTTTTCAAGCAAAACGAAATACAATTTCCACTAATAGAGACACATTAAATTTTGGAATTTATCGTAACATAGACTGAGCAAGTATCACTTGCCGTAGTTCCAACGAGAGTAACTTCCTTGATAACACAACGGCTCGAACACCCACAACCGAGAGCTCAACCTATTACATATTCGTCGATTAATACCTCATGGTGATAATGACGAATAGCGACAATTGCCCCCATCCCGATAGGATTCTGACCTAGTTCCTTTCATAATATCGAAACCAAAATTCTATGTTTAATGTGAATTACTTAAATCCTCAATCTACCGATTTTCAATTTATTATATCATTTTAACCACAATGTTTTTATACACTATTTCCCCATTACGACTACGACTATAACCACCCGTAATCTTGCTAATTACTCAAACTCGAAATTCCATATCTTTAGGGTAGAACGGACAAATACAATTCCCATGGAATTATAATATTGATTACCTATCCAATTCAATAATTGATAACTAATTCATTAAGGAATTACCAACGAGTGTACCTTACGATAATCGAATTACAACACAATCCATAACATGACGATTCCATGGTGTTGGTGATTTACAAGTTCGATCATGAGTTTAACAATCCAACTATGTTTACTACCACAAGTTATACAAAATACTAGCTTGATAGATTTCGTTTAACAATTATGATTAGTTTCACCGGTTCGATCATCATCAAAAGTTCTAAACTACCCCAAATATCTGAAATCCAGTAGAACCTAACTAACAACACTGATATGGATTCAAAGGTTTGATAAACATACCTTACTTGACGAGGTATGAGGAAGAACAACAAAGGAAGATGAAGAACGGGAGGACAACACCTTCAAAACCTCCTCCGGAGCTTGATCAATCCACTCTTACTATGATAACACGCGGCTAGGGAGATTAGAATTCAATTAGGAGGGCTGAAGAATGATATTTGGGAGAGGGGAAATGGTTAAGGGTCGAGGAAGTGAAAGAGGAAATGTCATTTTATAACACCAGGATGGCATTACGTACGTTACGCCCAAGCGTTTACGTACGTAAACTTCGTTACGAACGTTATTGCCAATAGATTAACGTACGTATGGGGTTATCAGAGCCTACTGCCCGAAGTGACATTGTCGATTACGTATGTAATGTATTACTGAGTTACGTACGTAAAGCTCAGTTGACTTACTGTCGTTATTGCGCCAAAATTTGTCCTGACCACGCGGGATTAAGATTCTCGTTCATAGACTGAAGATTGCATTATGTACGTAAGGCTTAAGCTTTAACGTACGTAACGCGATTAGGCTAGCGTACGTAATGTGGTTCAAATAACGTATGTAAGGTTCATTTAATATACTAAGTTATATTATCACGTTTAATCCTTATAACAAGACTTCTATTTAGACTGGTCCAGTCATTTCTCGGGGAACAAGATGTTGGCCACTGTCCTATTCGCACCGATGATTGCTCAACGACATCAAGGTATGTCAACTGACATATCATCAATATCATACAATTACATCACAAAAACAAATAAATGCCACAAGCTTTTATACGTGACAACACGGTCTAAACATAATGTATAAAACTACAAGCGTCGAGAGGCGGAGTACAATGTTAAATCGTTAAAAATGACATACATGATGTTTTTAACAGCATGTAATACTCGTGGTATTACAACATTCATACAAATACGGTTCCCATCCCTTCAATCTGACCGTTCACTGTAACCTAGCTTCCCTGCACACTATAAATGAGCCAGTATGCTGATCTATAGACTCTTTATGCTTTGTTCATAATTATTGAGCCTACAGCATACAACCTACATACCCTCAATGTGTTCTAACCTAATTTCTATATATCTATGCAAATGTCTTCTTCTAAGACTTTATCTCTTTCAGAGAAGAAGAAAAACATGATCATTGACGGTCGAATTTTTTCTCGCTCTGTTCTGCAAGGGCATATTATTTCAGGAGATGAGGACATGACTGGGATGAACTTAGTTATCTCGCATGTGAAGCAGACTGGTCTCTACCATTTAGGTAGTCTGTACCCTGAAAACTACAATGACCAAATCATAGAGGAATTGTTCCTAGATGCTGAGTTCATGTATGCATCTGAAAAGAAGGGCTCTGCCCTCACTGCAATCGTCAGCACCGTCCAGAATAAGGAGATCTCCGTCAACCGGGAACTCTGCGAGCACCTGTACAAACTGCCTCTGATGGTCTGACATTGGAGGAACTGGAATCTTTTGGTATGATGAACTATTGAAGGTCGATTGGAACTTGTTCACTAGGAACTCTCAGCCGTCGCAAGTTCATCTTTCCCACCATAAGAAGAATTTCACTCTACCTTACTTATATTTGCATGACTTTTGCTGCAGACTTGTTGAAAATCAGACTGGGGCATTCAAAATGTGCACTATTTTGAGATTTCGGATGATAGTGGCCATCATGTCCGGAGAGAAGGTTAACTGGTGCCATATCATTCTGAAACGGCTTCAGGAAGAGGCGTCCAAACCGGATTCTACCAGGAAATCTTTTGGCTTAATACTGAATTACATCTTGACCAGTTGTGGCATACAGCAGTCACCCAACACCAAAAAGATCCTCACTGGGAAGTTTCTTAGTGGCTCAAAACCGAATGTCTTCAATAAGGCACCACTTCTCGCCAGCAGGCTAAATCCATTCTCCCTCCCAACGTCGAGTGATCCCCGAGATGTTACTGATCACTCGGCTAAATCTAAATCTGTTGACAGCAAGAATAAGCCTTTCAGCAAGAAAAGACCTGTTCCCGACAGCTGTGGAGAAAAATAAGAAGTTGAAGACTAAGAAGTCTTCGAATCGGAAGCTGTTGCTACAGCACCTTTTGTAGCTACAGCAGCCACCAAGGCACTTCCGCCTACGGCATCTGCCGCAGTCATCTCACAGGGCGCAACCCTTATAGAAGAAACTCTGGCTACTCCCACAGCAGATCCTGAGCCTGGGACAACTGTGACGGATGACCAGACATTTGTTAAACTGGAAGGTACTGGTAAATCGGCTATCCCTTCATAGCCGATGATCACCACTCCAAATAGGTCCCCTATCCCTATAAGGAGTCCCTCTCCCGACGGGGCATCCCACCCTCCGAGAGGAGGAATCGAACCATATTAGATATGGTTCAATCCATGATGAGTCGAATGGAGATTCCATTATTATTTTGGGGCCACGCCTTAGAAACAGCAGTATTCACCCTTAACTGTGTTCCATCTAAAGCAGTTGAAAAGACACCATTTGAGAAATGGACTGGTAAGAAACCAAACTTGTCTTTTCTAAAGATCTGTGGTTGCGAAGAATTTGTAAGGCGCCAAGTGTTTGACAAACTGGCAGCCATATCTGAAAGATGTTTATTTGTGGGATATCCTAAGGAAACTAAAGGATACTACTTTTATAAGCCCGCAGAGAACAAAGTGTTTGTTGCTCGAAATGATGTATTCTTAGAAAGGGAGTTTATTTCCAAAAGAGACAATGGGAGAAGAGTAATTCTCCAGGAAACTCGAGAACCCCAAGAAGACATCGCTTCACCGACGGAAATTGAACGGGCTCAACAATCAGTTGAAGAGCCAGTTCAAAGTACACAAGTCCCTCACAGATCTGATAAGATGCAACATGAACCTGAGAGATATGGGTATCTCATTACAGATGAAGATGACACATCGCTCATAGATGATGAGCCTAGTACCTATACAGAAGCTACTTCAGGACCAGAGTTTGAGGAATGGATATAAGCCATGAAGTCAGAAATGCAGTCCATGTATGACAATTAAGTTTGGAACTTGATAGATCCACCTGAGGGTGTTAAAACCATTGGGTGCACATGGGTCTTCAAAAAGAAGAAAGACATGGGCGATAATCTGCAAGCCTATAAAGCTAGACTAGTGGCAAAAGGTTATAGACAAATTCATGGTGTTTACTATGATGCGATTTTTTTGCCAGTAGTCATGCTTAAATCAATTAGAATTTTATTTTCCATCGCCCCATACTATGATTATGAAATATGGCAAATGGATGTCAAAACAGCGTTTCTTAATGGAAACTTACTCGAGGATGTGTACATGACACAACCTGAGGGTTTTGTTCATCTCGAAAATTCTAAAAAGGATTGCAAGCTTTAAAGATTCATTTATGAGTTGAAGCAGGCTTCTCGAAGCTGGAATCTTCATTTTAATGAAACTGTCACATAGTTTGGGTTTATTCAAAATGATGATGAACCATGTGTGTACAAGGAGGTTAGTGGGAGCATAGTTATTTTCTTAGTTATATGTAGATGACATATTACTCATTGGAAATGACATACCCACCTTGCAGACAGTCAAGACTTGGTTGGGGAGTTGTTTCTCAATAAAAGACTTAGGAGAAGCTGCTTACATTCTTGGGATAAAAATCTATAGAGATAGATCAAAGAGAATGATTGGGCTGAGTCAATATACCTACATTAACAAAATATTGAAGAGGTTCAATGTGCAAGACTCCAAGAGAGGACTCTTGCCAATGTCACATGGCACTCATCTGAGTACGACTCAGAGTCCTTCCACTCCTGATGAGCGAGCTCGCATGATAAAGATTCCATATGCTTCCTCCATTGGATCGATCATGAATGCCATGATTTGTACTCAACCAGATGTATCGTTTGCCCTTAGCATGACAAGTCGATACCAATCAAATCCAAGTTAAAGTCACTGGACAGTTGTGAAAACCATCCTAAAGTACTTAAGAAGAACTAAGGTTGCTTTCCTAATTTATGGAGGGGTGGGAAACGAGCTGGCTGCAAATGGTTACGCGGATGCAAGTTTCGAAACCGACATAGACGATTTTAAATCGCAAACTGGTTATGTGTTTGTATTGAATGGAGGTGTTGAGAGTTGGAAGAGTTCCCAGCAAAGCACGGTTGCTGATTCTGTAACAGAAGCTGAGTACCTGTCAACATCGTATGCAGCTAAGGAAGCCGTATGGATCAAGAAGTTCGTTACCAAACTAGGAGTGGTACCGACCATCCAGGGTCCCATAAGCCTTTATTGTGACAATAATGGTGATATTGCACAAGCTAAAGAGCCTAGGTCCCATCGTAATTCCAAACATATACTCGGAAAAGCACACATAGTCAGAGAGATCATCAGACGAGGAGATATAATACGCAAAGTAGCAACGGAAGAGAATGTTGCAGATCCACTTACCAAGCCTCTCTCAGAAGGAAAGCATGTTGAGCATTCTAGATTGATAGGACTAAAAGTCATGAATGAATGGTCCTAGTGCAAGTGGGGGATTGTTGGAAATAGTGCCCTAAGACATTCGATGTGCCTAGATTTATAATTGTCACATTTAAATCAAGTTATTTAATATCATTTATTTCTCATTGATTATTATAGTGTGTGCATGTTTTAATCGAATAATAGTTATTCACGAATAATAAGATTATTCAGATGTCCTTGGTCCAATCGCGTTGAGTGGAGACTCAAGTGATTAATATACTAGTATAAGTTTGATTGATAATCATCGGATGATTATACGTATTGTACGGATCAATCTTATGGGTATTGGTTGGAGAACCAATACTGGACAGACTCACGTTGAGATCACTGCATGGAAATGTCATAAGTGAATCTCAATATAACATTATGTCAATAAATCCTTGGACCTGAGATTGTCATAGAGTCCAACATGATAACTGCTATGCCTTGAAGTAATCCAATGTCATCTGAGATATGGTGATCTAAAGGTTAGCGATCGGGATTAGTGGGGATCATGTAGAGGGCAATGAATAATCAAGATGGGGATTTGTCCCTCTCTTTAGTGAGAGAGATACCTGCTGGGCCCCTCGATAAGCAGGACTAAAGGAAATGCATGGTTATGCTCAAATGAAGAGTCATTTGATGCAATTAGTTTACTTAAGATCGAGAAAGCATTTGAACATAATAAGTATGGCAATTTCCATGACTTAGTTCAAATATGATATCGCGTGACAAAGGGATTTGACACGTTAAATGGTTTAATGGACTATAAACTTATATTATTTAGGTAGTCATAATGTCTTGCTAGAGACCCCTTATGATTTATTATTTAATAAGGTATTAAATAATTGTCAATATAATATAAGCCTTTTGGGTCACACATACGACAACTAAAGATAAGCAAGAATAATTAATAGATATAATATTGGATATTATATTTATTAAATAATGAGTAATATATAATATAAGAGATTATATATTATATTATTTAATTATATCTACTGGGAAAGATAAATATAATATTAGATATGATATTTATAAGAGGATTAAATAATAAAGTAATATATAGAATATAAGATATTATATATATTGTATTATTCAAAAAGTTGAGGGGCAACTAAGAAAATACTGGAGTTTAACTCTAGGGTTTACTTAGTATAAATAAAGGGTCTTAGACAAGGAGTTGATATAAGAAACGTTACACAACCCTAGTTTTTGTAAGACAAAATCTATAACACCCCCAAAACTATATGGGAATATTACACGCCGTAGACCCTTCCCACGAGGGTCTACCAGGCTAAACATCATAGAACGACCAAAATATTTGACCGACTGGGGTCAAAAAATATAATAATATGGACCATTAAGGTCAATTTTAAACAACTACACGAATCGATGAGGTCGCACGGCTAACACAACAACAAATACAACTCTTTACAACAATTACCCACAAAGGGTAAAAATACAAAATAATGGAAGACTGGTTACGACTCTGTCAATACAACATGACTCGACCAAACTCTTGACTCTTGATTAGTATAGTAGCTCATCACTCCTTGTGCCGATCCTAGAACTGCTCCCCCGAACTGAGTGCACTTGAAATGCATGAAATGCATTTCCCCCATTTAAGGGGTTAGAATTTGAATGGCTAGTACAAGTATCCTACCTACACAAAATGTAGCAAGCAAATAGCATTCACGAATCAGATACGTCAATCATTTTACCAAAGCGTTCCCGAGGGGTTTTATTAATTAGAAGACGGGCGATAAAATATCTGAAAATAAACTCATTCTCTCGGGGATTTTAGTAGAAACCTTTTTGGACCTCAAGTCCTGAGTTACAAAACCTTTTTTCAAAATCGTTTGGGTCTCAGTCCGATTCTTATTTCGAAACACAATAGCTAAGATATCATCACGGGTCCGTGTCCCAACATCAACATATTATCCAATTAATCACTGTTCGTACTCGTCAAGTAACGAACCCCAGAGGCCATGACGGACCGTACCCGGTTCCACATACTCAATGTTCGTACATATCTTGTAATGAACCCCAGAGGCCACGACAAACCGTACCTGGTTCCACACAATCAATGTTCGTACACGTCATGTAACGAACCCGAGAGGCCACGAAGGACCATACCTGGTTCCGCTCACTCAATTAACATCACGTAACGATCATCTCAAGACACTACCACGAAACAATGCACATTATTATAATTGTGACCAACCTATCAACAATACACTCCAATACGTACCCAAGTATATAATCAATCCATTCCAATTATCATAATCACCACGATACCTAAATCAAGAACAGTCACACACAACACAAATAACATGATTAACATAACCAACACAAATCCACATCGTTAAACAAGCAAAGATATCATTAATACCATCAATGTTCGAAATAATCAATTCACACGAATTATATCCACGAAGGTAACCTAAATCATCGTAAACCCAACACGTAAACTCTATTCATAAGATACAAATCATATAAGCAAGATACTTGCCTCAATAATCGATACTGAAACCTGAACACGACACAATTGGGAAAACCTCTAACACCTACAATCCTCCGTAAGAACAATGAAAATATGATTACTACGAGTATAGCGATTGAAAACAAAGGAAAACACACCTAATAATCAAAGGAAACCCTCTGAGACATTTAATCAGACATTAAATGTTCAAGACTTCCTTAAAATACCAAAATCATGGTTGGGCTCGAACAAATTTGAGATACAGATATACAATCCGTAAAACATGATTAACAATACTTAGTAACACCATTCAACGCACTAAAATCGGATGAATCATCGAAATCAAGAGGAAAATCCCGAAGGTCAACCCTAGGAGATTTCAAGAAGTTACCTTCGATCTGGAAGAACTTGAGTGGAGGATGATGATAAACACGGATAGGGCTCCCCGAAATGATGATCAACGATACGTCCGATCACTACTCCTGAATTCCAGCCACAAATCGCAAAGGAAGGAGGAGAAAGGTGAAGAATGGTACAAAACCCGTCGCCCAGGCCTTATATAGCCGAGCATGTTACGACCTTAACATGCAGTACCTTACGGCTGTAACTCGGCCACTCCCCTTACGGCCGTAACCAGGCCTCTCGGGGGCCCTGCCCAAAATGCGCGGGTTCATTACGGCCGTAATAACCATAACCTTACGGGCGTAACACACCATTCTTATGGCCGTAGCTCTCATGGCATAATTTCGACAGTCTGGTTAGACGTTCAAAAACGTCCTAGTGACTTAGATGCACCATATATGATCTAAAACAATAACGAGCATATTAAGAAACATAACGTACCACACCACAAGTACACATTTAATCAAAGAGGCGTTCGCGACAACAAGTCCCACTCGACGAACACTACATCACGGTATATCATACCGTACATAACAAAAAACAAAATCTAATTAATCATCAGCAAAACAAATAACCGGCACAAAACGACAAATAATTCAAGGCATGTGGAAATGAAAATCTCGGGTATTACATTCTACCTCTCTAAAAACAAGTTTTGTCCCGAAACTTAAAACGAACCAAAGCACGGAAATAAATCAGAAGCAAGGAGACACTCATTAATAATCTATATGTGTCGATCTTGACATTGGCATTGAAGCTTGAGTATCGATCACACCAGACACTCTCTCACAATACTGTACTCGGTGTCCCTTGTGTCCACAGTTGTAACAAGTCACCAGCGGTGCCTTACAATTCACACATTCGTGGCCCAGAACATTACAGTTGCAACATCTTGGAGCACTACCAGACCTCAAAGACACCGACCTGGGTCTTTTAGATTCTCTAGCTGGCCGAGAAGGTCCCATACTCAACTGATACCAAGTTTGAGGTTTTGGAATTCCAATTCCCTTGCTTCCCGATGTGTCATAAAAAATCTTCTATTTCAGATATAGACTCTGTAGACAATACAACCATTTCAAATGCTAAGGCTTGATCTTGGTAGTCCTTCAACGTGGTACACATAAAAGGAGCCATACACTGCCGAACATGAGGTTTCATACGCATATCGAAATAATGGACCTTATGTGCCTCACTTCTCACTTGATCCCGAACATAACATAACTGCCGATTATAATCGACTATTACCTGGGATATCGACACATCTTGGGGCGTAGCCGAAAAAATTTCAACAATCCCATGCTCTCGTACAATACAATAACTTGAATAATCCACAGCTCAGTCACAACGAAAGACTTCCCAAGACTTCTCATTTGGATAAAATGGTTCAAACCGTAAAAGTAGAAATGAAATGAGTGGTCACTTTGAAAGTCAATTCATGATCTCGGGAATTTTGTTTCAGAAAACATTACGAAAACTGTATTCAGAGTCTCACAATGATGGACAAATTATATAAAATATTTTGGACATCAAAATCTCACAACCAAGGACAAATTACACACAAAACTTCATTCTAATGCCATTCTATCCAAGTACCAAGATCATGTATAATGTATATCAACATCGAGAACAAACACACTGTGATATTCCGGACATATCACAATTATCGAAAACATCAACATCATTCTCATGATGAAAACCACACTTGGTAACCCGCAACCGTACCCATTAGTATCGGCCCCCAGAGGCCCCGCGGATCGTCCCTAGGTGGTAAACTACTTTCGCAGCCGTACCCATTAGTATCGGCCCCCAGAGGTCCCGTCAAACCATCCCCAGGTGGAAGAACAACAACACACACACGTTTACAAAACTGCATGTCTCGATTGTTAGTCACAATCTATATAGTCGAGGTACCTTACTAGAATGGCCAGTTTGTCCAACACATACTCACGACCAAGTAACGATACAATTAACACTAGAATCCAACGATGCAGCTAGTACCAATCACATAGCAACGAGAGGGAATACCTTTCCAACCGCACCGAACGGCACAGCCTCCTCATAAAGGAGTTACCACCTTTATCACACAACATCACATGATCATCAATAAACACACGTTTCCACGTACACACCTTAACGAAAGGTTAGACTTTAAATCTACAAGCGACATAATCACACAAAACGACACCATACGAAAGTAAAGCATTCCTATACTCAACACTAATACATATACTTAGACAATCACATTTAACAATGAAATATACGAGTCGTCTTTAAAGAAAATCTTTATTGAAAAACATATCAATTCTTTTGAAAGTTAATTACAGACATTCATTCAGCACATATCGTCGATTACCAACTATTAAATCCACAAAACACGTAATGTATGGGCAAGATATTGCCTAGATTAGAACGATAGGAAAAATGGTAGACGGAAGGACTTGCGGTCCAAACTCCCGTCAACGATTCATTCCTAGCATAACACAATACTAAATAAAGCACAATACTACGGAAACGGAAGGAATCACCCTAAGTTCTACTCTTAGGGACAACCGATCGAACATAACGGAGGTGAAGTTGCTCATACACAATTATCGGGTGAAAACTTGGAATTTAATCCATTAACTTCAAGGAAAAACAAAGGATTATGATTACAATATCATAATCTAGCACAAATCAAAGCTAAAACGGACCTAAAGAATGATGTCTCAACAAAGCCCCAATATTCCCAAAAACTAGGGTTCTAGCAATATTACCTCGATCCGGACGGTAAAAGATGATTAGATTACGTTAAATACACACAAGGAACTCCAAATATTGATGGATGATGATATCAGGCCAAAATCCACGGTTACACACCCTCAAGATCGCCCAAATCGCCGGAAGGAAGAAATGATGAAAGTTGATCTCTGCAGTCCTATATATACTGTCAACAATTAGCGCGCACTACGGGCATGTGTAGCGTGAGATATCGGGCTGAAAAATGCAGTACAGAACCTTCTACCAGCCTCCGTTAGCATGCACTAATCAATGCATTAGCGTGCGCAAACGAGGTAGTTCAGTTAAGGATGGAACGGTCTGTCCCTAATAGTTAGCGCGCGCTAATAGACGCGTTAGCGTGCGCTAATTATACAATATATGCTCACAGTGTAATCTTTGCTATTTCGACTATAATTCATTCGTTCGGACTCCGATTGGCTTACCGTTTGAACCATTTGAAAGCTAACTTAATGATTCAGAATTTTTTGACTTTATAGGTGCCAGTGGTGATCTTACAAAGTCGACCCAAATGCAAAACAATGATACTCCTCGACAAAACAACGATCATTCAACATGCAGCACAACACTAACGGACACCACCAACGATCCAAATCGAAAAAAAACAAATAACAAAGAACAACTTATTATTACATAAATACCGGCACCACATATCCTCTAGACCGCAGAAAAGAATTCAACGCAACCGGAACGAAAATCTCGAGTGTTACACTCTACCCCACTAAAAATAAGTTTCGTGCCGAAACTTATAACATGGAACAATAAAGGCAGGGCAACTCTAGATAATACCCGTTATCGGCTGCTGACAGCACACAACAAGCCTCATGCAGTACAGAGCTGTTACAGTCCGATTCGCTATGCCAAAGTGTTAACAAAATGCGACGAACAAAAATAACTACGGTTTATTAAGCTGAACAGTGCAACAACCAAAGCACGAGTCTAACGCTGAACGAGTATGAAACTACAATAGCCCAAAGGTTTGGAAGATCAACTTATGAAGACAATCAGTTGAAACTCTGGAAAATTATGAAGTGACCCAAACGCTCAAAAATCACGATACGGGATCGAATAATAACAATCGAACAATAGCTATTGAACCACAATGATTGAACAACAACAATCAAACAACAACTCCGAAGTTCCCAACTCAACTCGAGACATTAAATGAACTTGTAAGAACTACAAGATGTTCATTCGCATAGGGCTCACGGGAAACAAACTGAACTTGGAAAAGTCACAACTATAAAGGGATTAATACGAAACAATATCACAACTTGTTCGAATAACAAAAAGCTAAGAACAACACAAATTCAGAAAGTATCAATGAACACAAACGGGTCGATAGAATTGAAAATATAGAAGTTAAAAATTCGGGTATTACGATCCACTTCCAATAACAAAAGTTTGTCCCCAAAATTTAAAACAACGAAAAAAAGGTAATAACATAACAAGCGACAGGCAGACAACACCTTTAAAGGACTTCTCCAGTCGATCCTGATATCGGTGCTGGAGTCCATGCCTCGGAAGACTCGGCGACCAACTCGCAAAACTGAATTTTGTGTCCCTCGTGTCCGCACTTGTAACACGTTACTGGCGGGGAAGGACAATGCGCACGCACATGTCCCAGAACATTATAGTTGAAACACCTATTGGCCTTACCAGGAGGCCAAGCTGATGACTTGGAACTCTCAGTTCCACCCATCGAACGATGAAGCTTCACGGCAGAAAGATCACGGTGTTGCAGTTTAGAAACTCCAACTCCCGAACTGACCATAAGATCATCAGACTTACTCTATTTCTTTGACTCGGGCACACGTTCCGACGATAACGAAGCTAGCTCGTAGGCTAAGGCACAATTCTGATAATCTCTCAATGTGGTGCAAGTGAGTCCTGCCATATTGTCACGGGGCGCTTATAGTTTGTGTAGAAAGTACGCGCACCGTGCGGCTAGTAGTCAATTTACCCGACTACGTCTGTCTAACCCATTCGAGAGTTGGTGCTAATGTGACGCAATCACGCCGAGGCATTTTAGTGGCACAACGAAATTGAAGATGAAAATCGATTTGTATTAATGCAAGAACGATTACAATAGGCAACAACGATTACAATAGCATACACAGATAGGAGGGTCTCAGCAAACTTGCTAATTCATACTACAACTCTTCAGTACACTCGTCCCCCCTATAATAGTCTTAGAAAAATAAAATCTAATGACAAGACTAGATATTGAAAAGCTGAACAAGCACTAACTAGCTATTGCAACATTACAGGGAAAATAAAGTAAAGCCCTACACCACAACATTACAAGGAAAATAAAGTAAATCCCTACACTATAGATGATAACTTGAAGTGTGAGGAGGCTCGGCATCCATCAAAGTTCCAAGTGGGCCCACAGATGGCCCGTGATCAGGTAATACCGCATGGGGTCACGGGCACCTCGTGACAGCACTCCCCCTTCTAAGTTGGTGACGTCCCCGGCACCATAGATGTGAGATAGGCATCCAGTAGTGGTTGAAAAGATTTAAGTATTGTCGCCCTCTCCCAAGTGTTTTCCTCCATACTGCAGCCCTGCCACTTCACCAAATACTTTTTGTGTAGCTTCTTTCTCGGCCCTGTATCATGATGGTCTATAACAGCTTCGACCACCCTATTCACCAAGTTGCGTAGTTTTAGTTGTGGATGGTTGGGCAGGTTGCGTGTGGCGTCGTCTTTGTCGGCCTGATATGGCTTGAGTTAGATGACATGAAAGACATAATGAATGCGCCACCATTGAGGTAACTCTAGCTTGTAGGCTACCTTTCCTACTCTTTTGAGGATGGTTAGTGGCCCAAAATATTTTTGCATTTGCCGAGAGTCTCTCCCCCGTGTTGCCCTGGAGGAACTCTGGTTCGGGACCTTCACCATTACCTTATCACCCACACAGTATTCAACAAAGCGGTGTTTAAGATCAGCATATTTTTTCATCCGATCTTGAGCCTTTTCCATATAGCCACGGGCCAAGTCAAGGTTTTGTTCCCATTCAATGGAAAATGTTTGCACCGAAATAGATCTGATGTTTTGTGAAACAGTGTCAATATTGTGTGGGAGGAGTGGTTGCTGCCCATTACAAATTTCAAAAGCACTCTTATTGGTGGTAGAGCATTTTTGAGCTTTGAAAAACAGTTGAGAAACATCCAAAAGCTTCACCCTGTCCTTATTATTAGTGCTCAAAAAATGTCGAAGATATTCCTCCAACATCGGGTTAAATCTTTCAGTTTGGACATCAGATTATGGGTGAAAGCTTGAGCTCATGTTCAACTTGGAACCGATTAGTTTAAAGAGCTCGGTGCAAAAGTTTCTAGTAAACCGGGGGTCTCGGTCACTAACAATGACCCTCGGCAGTCCCCAATACTTAACAATATGCTTGAAGAAGAGATGAGCTGTCTCTTCTGCTGAAACTGTCTTGGGTGCCACTATGAATGTAGCATATTTGGAGAACTGGTTCACCACAACAATAATGGCATCAAGGTCCCCAACTTTTGGTAGACTGGTGATATAATCCATTGAAACACTTTCCGAGGCCCTTACGGGTATAAGTAGTGGTTCCAACAATCCTCCCTTCTTTTGTAGATCGGTTTTATCTTGTTGGCACACCAAGCATGTGCGGACAAACATCTCAATGTCGTCCCATATTTGGGGCTAATAGTAAGCTCATTGAACTAAGGTAATAATGCGCTCCTCTCCTGGGTGGCCCGCCCAGAGAGTGTCGTGACATTCCGTAATAATAGATTTCCTCATATCCCCGCCTAAAGGTACATAGAGACATCTCCCCTTGGTCCATAAGAGACCATCCTCAATCCAAAATCGTCGTGTTGTACCCTGGCGAACAAGATTCACCAAACATTGATCCGTTGCATCTGCTCCCATTACTTCTCGTACTTGCTCTTTCAATGGAGTGGTCACCTGACTCGAAGAAAGCGCTGCCAGCACCTGTAGAACAGCTAAGTCTGATCTGCGGCTCAGGGCGTCTGCCACCTGATAACTAGAACTGGCACGATACTTGATCACAAAGTTGAACTCGGACAATAGTTCCTACCATCTTTCTTGTTTTCCAGTAACCTTCGGCTGGGACATAAAGTGATTAACAACAGTGTTGTCAGTTTTTACAATAAATGGTAACCCCAATAAGTAATGTCTCCAAAGTCGAAGGTAACGGACCACTACTAAAAGCTCTTTCTCATGCACAATGTAGCGCCTCTCGACATCCATAAGTTTCTTACTCTCGAAGGCAACATGATGGCCATCTTGCACTAAAACTCCTCCTAGTGCAATATCTGAAGCATCTGTTTCAACCACAAAGGGTTTGGATAAATTTGGTAGTGCGAGGACCGAGTCTGTTAGGATGGCCTGCTTTAAGTTGTCAAAGGCAATTTGGCATTCTGGCGACCATTCTCAAGCTTCTGTCTTTCTTGTCAAATCAGTTAGGGGCCTTGCTATTCCAGCATACCCCATCATAAATCTTCTATAGTAATTCGCCAACCCAAGAAATGACCGTACCTCATGTACATCGGTTGGTGGTGTAATATCCGCATTTTTTCCTTTTTCCTGTGTTTTTCATATTAGTGTACTTTTCATTTTAATGACGTGTTTGTAACCATATTGGTATTTCGAGAACATTTCATACATGACTTTTTATCATTTGGACTTGTTTTACTCAATTCCACATTTAATGTCACTTTTCGTCGCTATTTGGTTCGATTCTCGTAATCATTGTTTGGAACCGCCATTTAGGGGTTGCTGTAAATACACCTCTTGTCATTATGGATGTTGTGAGCTTTTGTTCGATGTTTCTATCGTATATCGTGTATTTCGGATGTTTTGGGCCATTTTATAATTTTTCAAAGTTATGGGGTAATTACATTTGTTGTTATTTTTCGAACCTTCGGGTAGACGGAAACATGTTTTCTTTTAGCACTTGGATTCGTCGTCTCGAACTCTATGTGTTTGTATCTTCATGTTTTGTTAATCTTCACGTTTTGATTTCCGGTTCATTCTTGCCTGCTTGGAGCAGCTTGTCGGTCCTGTTCTGGAAGAACCTTACGTACGTTACGGGTGGTGATTAACGTAAATTACGTGGGATACATAGCGTATGTTAACTGCATGAGTTACGCACGTCATGGTGTTCAGAAAATCAGGAAGAGGGCTCTGCCGTCCCTTACGTATGCTACGAGCATGTTGTTACGTACGTTAGGGTGGCATCTTACGTACGTTAAGCTAGTGGATTACATACGTTAAATACATCGGGGTTTTCGGGCAGTGAGCTGTGCTGAGCTCTTACATACGCTGCGGGTATAGTATTACGTACGTTAACTTGTTAACGTACGTTGACCATGCCATGATAACGTACGTTAACCGCTGCGGGTATAAGTACCCGTGAGTTGACCGAGTTCGGTCATTTCCATCCATCTTTTCTCTTTCTCCATTTTTGAGCGATTCTTGGGAAAATTCCAGGCGATTCGAAGTCTTGTAACTTCAAGCTATTCGCTTCCTTAAGTTTTTGGTGTATATTAACAACACCAACACTTGTTCTTCATCTATGATCCGAGGTAAACTCTTAGAACCCTATCTTTGGGTAAATTGGGGGTTTTCGAGTATTTGTTCGATTTGCTTCGTGTTGTTGATTAATTCATGTTGTATATGATTAATCCTTGTGTATCCTTTGTTTCCCTACATATCCATGGTAAAGTTCGTGGTATTTGTGGAATTGAGTGGGTTCGGTTGTGACCCGCCCTCGTTGTTGTTTTGTACGAATTTACATGAATTATAGGTGGGTTTTCGGGTGTATTCGTTTTCGTACTCGTGTAGAATTGATTGTGGTTGTATTCTTCGAATCGTTAGGTTCGTGGTTGTCGATTCCTAGCGAACGTGGTTGATTTTTCTGTTCATTTCGTCATCAATTTCTCAAGGCAAGTATTCTTGTGAAACCCTTAGGCTTAACATGGAATGGTAATGTATATGTATGTGATTTGCTCACTCCGGGAGGGTCCGATGGGGCCTCGGAGGAATCTGTGATTTCGCTACTGATTCACGAGCTTGTTTGGATAACCAGTCCAGGAGGGTCCGTAGAGGCCTCAGATGGACCAGTGGTTTAGCCCCGGTCCTAGGCGACTCATGTGCATGATTTTTAATTATGGCCAGTCCGAGAGGGCCCATAGAGGCCTCGGATGGGACTAGTGTTCGTACTTACTCGATTCTTTTGTTTTCACGGATCGTACTTCCGTTTATTGAACTGTGATTGTCTTTCTCTAGTACTTATCATCGAGTTGCTTTTGCTACCTTTTATCTCCAATATGGATGCTGGGAGAGGTCGAGGTAGAGGTCGTGGTCGTGGTCGTGGACGCGGTCGGGACGTGGGGCAGCCAGTGGGGCGGCCACGTCACACACTTCTGGAGCCGGCAGTAATGATGGTCGTCAGGACCATACGGCTACTCAAGATGACACAGCCAGTAATAGCATCGATATCGGTGTTGTTGTTGTGATGCAACAAATGGTGAACCAAATGGCTGTGATATCCCAGACGATTCAAAACTCGGCTCTGGCTCGTACTGCTCATGCTGGAGCGGATTGTTGGCTTCAGGATGTCACCAAGATGCATCCTTCTCAGTTTTCTTGGGCTTCAGACCCGATTGGTCGGGAGAGGTGGATCAAAGAGATGTCCAAGGTCTTTGTTGCCACTAAATGCCCTGAGGATCTCAAGGTCCCATTCGCCCAGTATTTTCTCACTAGGGACGCGGCTGATTGGTGGGAGTCTATTGAGCTTCAGGATCATGATGCTTCGTGGGCCGAGTTCAGAGACCTTATGGAAGCTGAATATTGTCCGTGGCCAGTTCGACAGGTGTGGGTCCATGATTTTTATGATGCTCAGCCTCGAGATATTACGATTTCTCAGGCCATTGCAGATTTCAACCGGGAATTAGGCTTCGTGAAGGCCCATGTTAAGGAGGAGAGCGACAATATTTGACGGTTTTCTAAGCGGATCAAACCGGGGATTTGTGATTACATGTCTGGACTCGCCTGCACCAACCTAAAGGACTATCAGAGTAGAGCTCTTGCTTATGATATGTCTTTGACGGCCAGTGAGGTGGCTCGAGAAAGTAAGAAACAGAAATCCGTCGGAAACTTTTCGGGTCACAAGGGCGGAGTTCAGCAGAAGTCTCAGTCTGCTAACGTTCCTATAGGCTATTCGGCTTGTTTTTTTAGGGGCTTCTGAGGTACTACCAGTGACCCCACACGTGGGGTCAGATATTTTAACTGTGGCCAGCTGGGTCATAGGAACCGGGAGTGTCCTCGTCCGTCGTTGACTTGTCATACTTGTGGCCAGGTAGGCCACAAGGCTTTCTTATATGATCGTTTAGAGCAGACTCTCGGTGCCCAGGCTTCTGTCCCACCGCCTAGGGAGCCGGGTATGAGCCACGGCTCATTTGCTCCGCAGTCTCCGCAGTGTTTCGGCCGAGGTAGAGGTCGGGGCTAGCCCGCTAGAGGGGGAGCTTCCAGTGTCAGCTCCGCTCATCCGCGTGTATATGAGATGAGGAGGGCCGATGATCCAGCAGCTACCGTGGCTACAGGTACCGTTCATATTCATTCTCATCCTGTCAGTGTGCTTTTCGATTCTGGTGCTACGCATTCGTTCATCTCTCTGGAGTGTGCGCACCATTTGGGTCTTGACTGTTTGTCATCTTGTGAGACTTTCATTGTTAAACTTCCTAGTGGTGATAGGATCGATTGGGAGATCCGAGATTGTTCTGTGGTTATTTGTGAGAGGACTTGGCTCTCTAATCTTGTTGTTGTGGATATTGAGGGTGAGGATTTGATTCTCGGGGATGATTGGCTCGAGCAGCATGGTGCGATCATGAACTACCGTGCGAGGGTCATCACCATGTTAGCCGAGGACGATACCAAGCACTCTTTCGCGGGGCAAAGAGGGGAAACCATAAGTTCGTAATTAACGCCTTGAAGGCGATGAGACTCCTGCGGAAGGGGTGTACTGGTTATTGGTGTTACCTCTTGAAGGCGGAGGATGGTGGAGTCGGTTTTTCATCTATCCCAGTCGTTAGTGAGTTCCCAGATGTCTTTCCTGACAAGTTTCTGGGGTTACCACCGGACCGTGAGGTTGAGTTTTCTATCGAGTTAGAGCCGGGTGCGGCTCCGATTTCAAAGGCGCTGTATCGCATGGCACCTTTTGAGATGGCTAAGTTTAAGAAACAGTTGAGTGAGCTTCTTGATTAGGGGTATATTCGACCAAGTGCTTCGCCTTGGGGCGCACCGATCCTCTTTGTACGGAAGAAGGATGGTTCACTACGTTTATGTATCGACTATCGCGAGCTAAACAAAGTGACCATCAAGAACAAGTATCCCTTACCTAGGATTGATGACTTGTTTCATCAGTTGCAGGGAGATGCTTTATTCTCGAGGATCGACTTGAGATCGGGGTACTATCAGCTTCGGGTGAAGGAGTCCGATGTCCTGAACACAGCTTTTCGGATGAGATACGAACATTATGAGTTTGTGGTTATGCCCTTCGGGCTAACCAACACGCCGGCAGTGTTCATGCAGTTGATAAACAAGGTTTTCATCAAGTATTTGGATGAGCGTGTCGTCTTCATTGACGATATCCTTATCTATTCGAAGAATGAGGAGGAGCATGCGCATCATCTGCGTATGGTGTTGGATGTTTTGAGGACCGAGCGACTCTATGTGAAGTTCTCGAAATGTGAGTTCTGGTTGAAGGAAGTGATGTTTTTGGGTCAGTGATTTCAGCCGAGGGGGTCCGTATGGACCCACAGAAGATGGAGGCAATGCTGGATTGGACACTGCCTAAGAATGTGAGGGAGGTCCGTAGTTTTATGGGTTTGGCTGGCTACTATCATAGGTTCGTCGAGGGGTTCTCGAAACAGGCTTGACCACTTACACATTTTCTTCAGAAATTTGAGAAGTTTGTTTGGAATGATGAAATGCAGTCGAATTTTGAGGAGCTGAAGAGGCATTTGACTTCAGTCCCGATTCTAGCATTGCCATGTGGCAACAAGGGTTTTGCTATTTATAGGGATGCTTCGGGTCAGGGTCCTGGGTGCGTGTTGATGCAGCATGACAAGACTATTGCGTATACGTCAAGACAGTTGAGGCCGCATGAGCTCAACTACCCTACTCACGATTTGGAGTTAGCGGCAGTTGTTTTTGCGCTCAGGATTTGGTGCCATTATCTCTTTGGCTCTGCATGTCAGATTTTTACCGATCACAAAAGTCTAAAGTACATATTCACTCAGCGGGAGTTGAATATGAGGCAGAAAAGGTGGTTGGAATTGATTAAGGATTATGACCTCAAAATCATTTATCATCCGGGCAAGGCGAACGTCGTGGCAGACGCCTTGAGTCGAAAATCGGTAACATTATGGATGCTTGAGATACTTACATATAAATCTGAGCTTTAGCGTGATTTGATCGAGTTGGGTGTTGAGATTTTGTTGCCAAGAGTTATCGGGCAACTTTGTGCTTTGGAAATTTTGTCGTCGCTGATCGATGAAATTAAACTGATGCAGTTGGAGGATCCGATGATTGCTTAAATCTGAGACAATATTCTTAAAGGGAAGTCTCCTGGATTTGTAATTCACGAGGATAGTGTGTTGAGATTCCAGAGTCGGCCTTGTGTACCGAACGACATGGAATTGAGGCAGAGTATTTTGCGTGAGGCCCATGCTACGCCTTACTCAGTTCATCCCGGTTCGAGTAAGATGTATAAGGACCTAATGAGGAACGTTTGGTGTAATGATATGAAGGAGGAGGTCGCACAATTTGTAGTGAGATGTTTGACTTGTCAGCAGGTCAAAATCGAGCATCAGCGACCAGCCGGGTTGTTGCAGTCGCTTCCCGTTCCGGAATGGAAATGGGAAGATATTTCGATGGACTTCGTCACGAGCGTGCCGAGGTCGAAGTCTGGTATGAATATGGTGTGGGTGATTGTGGATCGTCTAACCAAGTCGGCCCACTTTCTGGGCGTCAAGGATACTTGGGGTCTGGAAAGCTTGGCTCGTGTATATATTGCGCATATTGTGAGGCTTCACGGTACTCCGAAGTCTATTGTTTCGGATTGTGATGGCCATTTTGTATCGCATTTTTGGCAGGTGGTACATAAGGCGTTGGGTACTCGTTTGCGTCTGAGTAGCGCACTATCCATACATTTGAGTATATATTGCATGTTGTGCTCTCGATTGGAGCGATTGGGAGGAGCATTTGCTGTTGATCGAGTTTACGTACAATAATAGTTGGCACACATCAATCAGGATGGCACCATATAAGGCGCTTTATGGGCGGCGATGTCGATTGCCGATTTGTTAGAACGAGGCGTCTGATTTGGTCGGGTCCGAACCGGATATCGTTTTGGAAATGAGGAGGAAGGTGGAATTGATTCGGGAGAGGATGTTGACAGCTCAGAGTCGGCAGAAATCCTATGCTGATGTTCATCGTCGACCATTCCATTGGTCAAGGTGCAGTGGTCGAGACATGGTGTCGAGGAGGCAACTTGGGAAACCGAGGATAGCATGCGTGCTAGGTACCCCGAGTTGTTTGTTTCTTAAGTTTCGGGATGAAACTTGCTTTTAGAGGGGGAGATGTAATATCCGCATTTTTTCCTTTTTCCAGTATTTTTAATTTTGGTGTATTTTTCGTTTTAGTGACTTGCTTGTAACCATATTGATATTTCGAGAACATTTAATACAAGACTTTTTGTCATTCGAACTTGTTTTGGACTTGTTTTACTCAATTCCTCATTTAATGTCACTTTTCGTCGCTATTTGGTTCGATTCTCATAATCGTTGTTTGGAACTACCGTTTAGGGGTTGCCGTAAATCCACCTCATGTCATTATGGATGTCGTGAGCTTTTGTTTGGTGTTTAGATCATGTATCGTGTATTTTGGATATTTTGGGCCGTTTTATAATTTTTCAAAGTTATGGGGTAATTATGTTTGTTGTTATTTTCCGAACCTTCTGGTAGTCAAAAACAAGTTTTCTTTTAGCACCTAGATTCGGCATCTCGAACTCTATGTGTTTATATCTTCATGTTTTGTTAATCGTCGCGCTTTGTTTTCCGGTTCATTCTTGCCTGATTGAGCAGCTTGTCGGTCCTGTTCTGGAAAAACCTTACGTACGTTATGGGTGGTCATTAACGTATATTATGTGGGATACTTAGTGTATGTTAACTACATGTGTTACGTACGTCATGTTGTTCAGAAAATCGAGCAGAGGGCTCTGCCGGCCCTTACGTACGCTACGAGCATGTTGTTACGTACGTTAGGGTGGCATCTTACGTACATTAAGCCAGTGGATTATGTACGTTAAATACTTCGGGGTTTTCAGGCAGTGAGCTGTGTTGAGTTCTTACGTATTCTGTGGGAATGGGGTTACGTACGTTAACCATGCCATGCTAACGTATGTTAGCCGCTGTGGGTATAAGTACCCGTGAGTTGACCGAGTTCGGTCATTTCCATCCATCTTTTCTCCTTCTTTGTTTTTGAGCGATTCTTGGGCAAATTCCAGGCGATTCGAAGTCTTTTAACTTTAAGCTATCCTTTTCCTTGAATTCTTGGTGTATATTAACAATACCAACACTTGTTCTTCATCTTCGATCCGAGGTAAACTCTTAGAATCCTACCTTTGGGTAAATTGGGGGTTTTCGAGTATTTGTCCGATTTGCTTCATGTTGTTGATTAATTCATGTTGTATATGATTAATTCTTGTGTATCCCTTCTTTCCCTGTAAATCCATGGTAAAGTTCGTGGTATTTGTGAAATCGAGAGGCTTCGGTTGCGACCCGCCCTCGTTGTTGTTTTTGTATGAATTTACATGAATCGTAGGTGGGTTTTCGGGTGTATTCCATATTCGTACTCGTGTAGAATTGGTTGTGATTGTATTCTTCAAATCGTTTAGTTCGTGGTTGTCGGTTCCTAGCGAGCGTGGTTGATTTTTCCGTTCATTTCGTCGTCAATTTCTCAAGGTAAGTATTCTTGTGAAACCCTTATGCTTAACATAGAATGGTAATGTATATGTGTGTGATTTGCTCACTCCGAGAGGGTCGGACGGGGCCTCGGAGGAATCTGTGATTCCACTCTTGATTCTCTAGCTTGTTTGGATAGCCAGTCCGGGAGGGTCTGTAGAGGCCTTAGATGGACCAGTGGTTTAGCCCCGGTCCTAGGCGACTCATGTGCATGATTTTTAATTATGGCCAGTCCGAGAGGGCCCATAGAGGCCTCGGATGGGACCAGTGGTTTAGTCCCGGTCCTAGGCAATTTTCAACTGTGATTATTGACTGTTTGTTTCCGGAAAAAGACATGTCTTGATTTTGGAACAATTTGATGCATGTACTATGAGATGTGTAAGCGAATGGTTGCCTTGATTACTTGTACTAGCGTAATTGCTAACCCCTTTGGGGACCTGTTTTTGGGGAAGTTTGTGTTATGAATTTCAAGTTGCGTTCAGCCGATCGAGCGGGCACTGGAGCAGTACGAGGATGCTGTCCAGGGTTGTTGACGTGTGCAAATGAGTTCCTTGATTTTAGTTGTCCATTTTAAATGTTTGTTTTCAAACTTATAAATTGATAGATAGTACTCGCGAGTACTTAGGCGTTTTGATTTGGAAGATGGATTGTATACTAAATTTTATTTGTGATTTTTGGTGATGTCTGGTTTACCGGTTGTACCGGGCGTTTTATTTAATTTTCATCTCAGTGATATGTGTTTTCTCGCTAACTGTGATGGTTAGACGAGCGGTATTAATTATTTAGCCTGGTGGGTCCCACGTAGGGGTCCACGACGCTGTAATATACCCTGAATATCTTGGGGGTGTTACAGGTGGTTTCCACTCTTGAATTGCACGTATTTTCTTTGGGTCCATGTGAATACTCCCACACTCAACGACATGACCCAAGAAACTGACCCGCTTCTGGGTAAATGAGCACTTCGACAACTTAGCATAGAGCTCATGCTCACGAAGCCTAGTAAGAACCATTCTCAAATGTTCCACATGTTCTTCCAAGGTTCGGCTATACATAACAATATCATCCAGGTACACCATGACAAACTCATCCAAGAACCCTTGGAGTATTTGATTCATCTGTTGGGATTCGGTGCCTAAAACGAAGGCCCAGCGGAAGCGGTAAAACAAAAATTAATTCGATCTGAATCCCTATGAGGATCGATCGAGTTATGTATATACGAATATATAAACGAAAACACAAGAGATATAAAAACTCACCCTTGTAGTCCGTTGATTAAATGGATTCCTTCTCTTGAGCTATTCCCCAATCTTTAGTTGTATATCCCTACGATCCAATGTGCTCCAAAGCCCTTGGATGATCCAACGTCGAAAATACAACGCCTCTACTTGCCACGTGCCGGAGAAACGAATGGGATGACGATCACCTTGCTATCCTCCAAGGATACGACTAGAGCTAGGATGATGAAGCCTTTGATTATAACACTCTAAGTGTATAATCTATATCTCTCAATATATCTCGAATTTTCTACAAGAGAACTCAAGAACAATGTGATGAACAAGAATAAGACTTGAAGAATAGGATTTTCTCTCTCTCTCTCTCTCTCTATCTCTCTCTCTCTTGCTATGAACCGTGTGTTCAAAAGGTGACCAAGAGAGATTGTAGTCTTCTCTTTTATTCTCATTCAAATCACACCTTTCACCCACCAAATCACCTTTTACTTATTTAAAGAGATATCATATCTCCAAGGTCTTTAGTCTTTCTCCTACCAAGGTTAAAACCAAGACAAAGAGGGAAGGGATAAGGTGGGGCGGCCTCTAGAAGGAATCAAATGAGTTTGGCTCGTTTCAGACTCCCGTGAGTCCAAACAGATAAACTCTGATTCCGTTCCGATGTATTTATATCGATTAATTAATCCAATTAATTAATCATATCAAATACATAATGACATAATTAATTTCTCCAAGAAATAATTATATTCATGAATTAAATTAATCACCCAGTAATTTATTTAATTCATTAAGCCATATATTAATTTATCTAATAAGTCAATTTAGACATCCAATGTCCCAAATTTAGATATCCAATATCTAATATTCATAATGAGAGAATAAGCTTGATTCATTCCGTCGTCAATCCTATTGCGCGACTCGGTAGGTCCGTCTCAGTCAGCAATGGGAGGAACCAAAGAGTAGTAGCACCACCTAGCTAGCCTGACGGCCTACACTGTACCCCAACTGAGAATGAATGATGGGATCATTCAAGAACCATTCTGTCATGAATACCAGTATACGTATAAACCCTTCTTTCAAATGTCCCGATCAAGTTATAGGGTCACGGTCAGTCAAACCCTATATGTACTTGACGCTATGCATGTGTTAATGCAAATCGAGATCAAAGAGCTCTCGTGTATCCAATACAACCAGCTCCAATGCTTTGGCCAAAGACTTATGATCTCATATGCCAATAACCGCATAGGACATATAACCCGCTCACTAACGGGAGAAAGAATTCTATATTGGTATTCAGTAGGACCTGCTACTTGCCCGTCAAGATGCACGTCGAGGTTGACCCCCGCCTTCCGGTTTACAGGCTCAAACTACTCTAATGAAAATCTTGACGTCACAAGCACATTCCTACTAAATTCTCAAGTCGAAGCTTCACGAATACCTATCACAACCTTTCGATTCCGTCATTGACTGTGCCGGAGTGAAATCCGTGTGACGAATCGAGTGTGAGTCAGTTCGAGTATACTAATCCAATTAGCATACCTACAAATTGTGCTCCCACTAACCATTAGCATTCTACATGCACTCTCCATGTCAAAGAACACGTTATACAAGTCTTCACATAAGCTTAATGCCCAGTCAAGTTTCATCGACTTGCGAACGATTAAGTATTTGAGCTATAAACCTTTCCAGTGCCTACCCCCTTATCCAATAAGGAGTGGAACATTTTGCTCTCAAATACACGGACTAGTTTCTATATGTATATTTACGAGTTAGGAATGCCAGTAACTACCAGTAAATAAAGAAACATTAATTGCTTTATATAAATGATTTACATAATTACAAGTACAATGCCCTCACTCAACATACTCTGAGTGGCATTCGAGGGCATACTCCTAACAATCTCCAACTTTCACTTAATGCCACACATTATGGTATCTAATACCCATGTTCTCCAGATGACGCTCCAAGCTAGTCTGAGAAAGTGGCTTGGTAGGTGGATCAGCGATGTTGTCGGCCGAGTCTACTCTGTGCAGCACAATGTATCCCTTCCTAACATATTCTCTTACGAGATGATACTTCCTCTCAATATGTTTGGTGCTGTTGTGAAACCTCGGCTCCTTGTCCTGTGCTACAGCTCCATCGTTGTCGCAGTACAGCGGAACAGGCAGCTCAGCACATGGTATCACTTGAAGTTCTCCCAGAAACTTGTTAATCCAGAACCCTTCCTTGAAAGCCTCCGAGGCTACTTGATACTCAGCCTGACAGGTGGAATCAGCAGTCGCGCTTTGCTTGGCGCTACGCCAAGATACTGCTCCTTCATTAAGAGTAAATATGTAGCCAGAAGTAGACATTGAGTCGTCCTTCTGTCCTTGGAAGTCCGAATCAGTGAATCCCACCACATCCAATTCTCCACCGCCATACATAAGAACCATGTCTCTAGTCCTTCTTAAGTACTTGAGTAGGTTCTTTACGGCAGTCCAATGTTCCCTACCTGGGTTTTCCTGAAACCTACTCACCACGCTTACACCATGTGCAATGTTAGGTCTCGTACACAACATAGTGTACATAAGGCTACCCACGGCCGAAGCATATGTTATATTACTCATTTCCCATCGTTGTTCCTCAATTTGAGGACACATCTTGGAGGTGAGTTTTATTCCATGTTACATCGGAAGGAACCCTCTTTTAGAATCATCCATCTTAAACTGCTTTAAGATCTTATCTATATAGAGATCTTGGAAAAGACCTATTGTTCTCTTTGCTCTATCCCGGTAGAGCCAAATACCAAGAATATAGGTTGCTTCTCCCAAGTATTTCATGGAGAAATTACTCGAAAGCCAAGCTTTCACAGAACTGAGTATTGTCACATCATTTCCTATTAGTAGAATGTCATCTACATATACTACTAAGAATGCGATCTTGCTCCCACTAACCCTCTTGTATACACAAGGTTCCTCTTCATTTTGCATGAAGTCAAACTCTTTGACCGCCTCGCCAAAACGAAGGTTCCAACTACGTGACGCTTGCTTTAGTCCATAAATAGAATGCTGAAGTTTGTATACTTTCTGAATATCGACTTCGGACACAAATCCTTTAGGCTGCTCCATATAGATTTCCTCCTCGAGGTATCCATTAAGGAAAGCCATTTTTACGTCCATTTGCCATATCTCATAATCGTGGTAGGCAGCTATAGCAAGCATCATGCGAATATACTTGATCATGGCTACGGGTGAGAAGGTGTCGTGGTAATAGATCCCTTCCCTTTGGGTATAACACTTTGCCACAAGCCTGGCCTTATAGCCGTCAAGCTTGCCATCTCCATCAGTCTTTCTCTTATGGATCCACTTGTTCCCAATAGACACTATGCCCTTAGGGCGTTCTACCAGAGTCCAGACCTGATTGACATGCATCGAGTCTATCTCTGCTTCCATAGCTTCACGCCATTTCGCGGAGTCTACATCCACCATCGCTTGGTCATAGGTCGTTGGGTCGGTCTCTTGGCTATCACTTGGAACCTCATGGAGACCCAGCTTCTCCAAGTGCACAAGCCCATACCTCTCAGGCAAATGAGACACCCTACTAGACCTACGAGGTGGTTGTACTTGTGTTTCAGAAGGTTTGGTTCCAGTTTCTGGCCCAGGTGCCTCCCGAGGAGTTTTATTGTATTTTTCTAAAGAAATACTTCTACCTGCTCCGTCTTCCTAAATGAACTCATCTTCCAGGAAGTATGCTTGTAAAGTAACAATGATCTTTCGATCTTCGGGCATGTAGAATAGGTATCACATCATCCCAGACGGGAATCCAATGAAACATCCCTTTGCGGACCTAGCTTCCAACTTCTCCACCTTAGTCTTCTTGACATAGGTGGGACATCCCCAAATCCTAATATGATTAAGACTTGGTTTCCTGCCCTCCCACATCTCATGTGGAGTTTTAGGAACGGATTTGGAATGACATTTGTTCAATATGTAAGCGGCAGTCAGGAATGCATACCCCCATAGGTATATCGGTAAGTCAGTATAGCTCAGCATGGAATGGACTGTAACAGCCCAAACTAGGCGGATATTACAGTGCCGTGGACCCCCGACTGGGACCCACCCGGCGAATGAAAACTGATGAACTAAATAATATAATTGTAGTACCGAACCACATTATATTACCAAATACTCCGATGAGGAGTTTAAGTACAATACACTAGGACAATACAGAATACTAGTATATTTTATATGAAGATAAAATACACCACCCTGAATAAATAAACATCTCAAACGGAATTTGCAGCGGAAATACAAATGAAGAGAAATAAGAATGACTGAAATGACTGAAATGACTGAAATGACTGAAATAACCGGAATGACTGGGCCCCCCTACTAGTATCACTTGGACTCCTCGCCGTCAACATGCTATTCCCGTGCTTTTGCCTTGCCACGACCTGAAAACAAAATCCCCAAACGGGGTCAGTTACACAGAACAACAATCCTCAAGGGTTGAAAATACACAATCATGATATATCTGAAGTTATGAATTATCCTTAGTTATGAATTACGCTGAAGAGGAGTATCATAGTACGCCCGTAGTGTTCTGTGCAAGTGTACAAGACGGATGACCGGACACACCCGTCCTTGTACCTAATTAGTCTCACGGAGGTAATCGTTACCGTATGCACATTCCAATGTATCACTCCCAATACATGGCCATCGCGTGCCCGACTAAAAATTCCACACATCCGCACCCAGCCACGCAATATGAACCCAGAAGGTCATATGAACGAGAATGACCACAATGAATATCAATGGATAATAATTCGACAAGGTCAAGAATGACTCATCGAGATGAAAATAATAGTGAAGTGATTGATAACCCAATGAAATGATTGGAACTGCCGTTCCTTGTGAATGAAATGATTATTCGACAATTACAAGTCTCAATACGGTTAATACAATGATGAATGAGTTATGATTATGAATGAACAACAACAAAAGGAATGGATATCCTTTTAACCGAGTAAGAATTAACTTACACAACACCGGTGACAATTATCCTTCCACGAACAACGTCCTAACTGAGATATCGGTCACTCGAACAACCTTGAATAATACAATTACCAACAATACGTTCAATATACGAATCAAACACGAATATAACGAACTCAAAACGTCGATACGATTAAACCAAGTTCATTGGGGCATTATATCGAACACTTTGTGGCCAAACTTCGATTGTTTATAACCAAGCTTCAATAATACCAACATCAAATCCCCAAGAAGTGTTTCAAACCAACAAAACATCTTCAATACGATCAATAATCCATTATGAATATCCAAAATCGTGATTTCAACAACAATTAGTCGAAAACCCCCAAATCCAACACAATATTCAAAGTGTTCTTGAATAATCCTTCAATAATCCAATGAATAATCAAACATATCCATAATCATGTGTATATCACTTCATACAACATGATCTTAACATCCAAAACATTATAACTCAAAACAAAATCGAAATCCAAGATGCTGAAGAAATTACCTCTTGAAGATCCAAGCACTTTTGATCCGAAGAACACACGTTAGATCGACTATCCGGGCTTCACGATCGAAAGGAGATGAAGAAAATCAAACACCCAAGTGAAAGATGATGGGAAGTCTCCCCCATCAAGCCCTCTCTCTCGTATGGTTGAAGAAAAGGAAGAAAATGAGTGAATCTCGTTGAAAAAAACGCAATTATTGCGCTGACTGCACTGTGTGCCGCGGCCCGGCCGAAGTGTGCCGCGGCACAGGACCAAAAACAGCCCCCAGCGATCGGCAGCGTACCGCGGCCCGGACGAGTGTGCCGCGGCAGTGTGCCGTGGCCCCGTCAGCATGTGCCCCGGCCCACGGTACAGAGGGGTTGGCCGATAAGTTGCAACACGAGTGTGCCGCGGCCCGGACGAGTGTGCCGCGGCAATGACTCGGCAGTGTGCCGCGGCCCTGCCGGCATGTGCCGCGGCCCACAGTATTGGCTGCTCGGCCAAAAACTGGAAAATGTGTGTGCCGCGGCGCACACTCCTTATGCCGCGACCCACACCCCCCTCGGGTCCCAAAATGATGAAAAATAATCCGGGAAGAGAATAAAAGCAATAGGAATCAATATTGGGGAAACAATAACATGCAATGGAAGTACGGAAACCCCAAAACGGTGGTTCCAAGCAATAATTACAAGGATCCGCCCAATAAAACACAATTCGAATAATGAGGAGATTAGAAATGACATGAACTCCAACGTCAACAATGACTAATGAATCAATTACCACGATCAAGATAATACTCTTGTCTCGATTCCCGAGTAAGGTTGAAACAATGAACAATATCGATACACAACTCGAAGTTATTCCGAACGGTGAACACGGATGAATGATTATAACGAGTGAAAAATTACATAGTGACAATTACCGAATGAAATTACTGAATGATAATGACTGAATTACAACCGGGTATTACATACACCCCCCCTTAAAAGAGTTTCGACCCCGAAACTAAGGGTCAAACAACTCGGGATAACTCTCCCGCATACTATCCTCGGTTTCCCAAGTAGCCTCTTCGACTCCGCGTCTAGACCACTGAATTTTAACCAAAGGAATCGCGTTATTCCTCAACTGTTTGATTCGCCGCTCTAAAACTCGTATGGGACGCTCTTCATACGAATGATCATCTGCGATCTCGATTTCGTCGAACTGAAGTATGTGACTCGGGTCGGCAACATACTTCCGCAACTGAGAGACGTGAAACACATTATGAATTCGGCTCAACGCCGGAGGTAAGGCCAAATGATAAGCTAGCACGCCTACTCGTTACAAAATCTCAAATGGTCCAATAAATCTCGGACTCAACTTCCCCCGTTTTCCAAAATGGAAAATACCTCGACTCGGGGACATTTTGACCAAAACGTGGTCAGCCATCTCGAATCTCTAGTGGTCGACGACGATTGTCTGCATAACATTTCTGTCGACTCTGAGTGGTCAACAAACGACTCCTGATCAAAGCTACCTTCTCACAGGCGGCTATAAACATATCGGGCTCGGTGCCGATTGATTCTGATAAGTCATCCCAACACAAAGGAGGTCGATAACGATGATCGTACAAGGCATCGTAAGGTGTCATCTTAATCGAAGCATTCCAACTATTGTTATACGTGAACTCGATCAATGGTAGTTGGGCTTCCCAATCGTCTTTCCAATCGAGGACGCATGTTCTCAATATGTCCTCCAGTGTCTGAATAGTCCTCTCTGATTGTCCGTCGGACTGAGGATGAAAAGCTGTGCTGAAATTAAGTTGAGTTCCCATGGCACGATGAACTGATTTCCAAAAACGAGACACGAATCGACCGTCACGATCAGAAACAATACTCTTAGGAGTACCATGAAATCTCACTATCTCTTTGATGAACAACTGGGCTAGTGAGCCGATTTAGTTAAGCGGTCCACAATCACCCAGATTGTATTCATGCCACGACGACTCGTCGGCAACCTCGTGATGAAGTCCATAGCAATATCTTCCCACTTCCACTCTGGAATAGGGATCGGTTTCAGCATACCCGCCGGTCGCTGATGTTCAATCTTGACTTGCTGACAGGTCAAACATCTCGAAACAAATTCCGCGACTTCTCGCTTTCTATTACTCCACCAGTAATTTTGTTTTAAGTCTTTATACATCTTGCTAGACCCCGGATGAACAGAATAAGGGATAACATGAGCTTCTCACAAAATCGAGTTTTTCAACTCGTCGTTCGCTGGTACGCACAACCGATTCTTAAAACACAAAAGTCCATCCTCGTGGAACATAAACCCGGGGGCTTTCCCCTGAGTCACATCCTCTCGAATGCGTAACAGAAATGGGTCTGAACCCTGATTCACCCTGATCGACTCCTCAAGTGGCGATGAATTCTCCAACGTACAAAGTTGCCTTTGTACTCGCTGTAACCAGATCTCGATCTTGGGTCTCAGAATTTCCTGCTGAAGTTCCTTATGAACTGATAATCGAGCAAGCATCTGCTCCTGAACGGACTTACGACTCAAGGCGTCAGCGACAACGTTCGCCTTGCCCGGGTGGTAAAGTATCTCGATATCATAATCTTTGATTAGTTCCAACCACTGTCTCTGCCGCATATTTAACTCCTTCAGAGTAAATATATACTTTAAACTCTTATGATCGGCGAATATCTGACAGGTAACGCCATAAAGATAATGATGCCATGTCTTCAATGCAAACACCACGGCTGCTAGTTCCAGGTCTTGGGTCGGATAATTAACCTCGTAAGGTCTCAATTGTCGTGAAGTATAAGCAATAACCTTTCCATTCTGCATGAGTACACATCCGAGACCCTGCCCGGACGCATCACTATAAACCACAAATCCTTCTGTCCCTTGCGGAAAGGAAAGTACAGGTGCGGAAATTAACCGGCTCTTGAGTTCCTCAAAACTCCACTGACACGCGTCGGACCACGTGTATTTATTATCCTTTCGCAAAAGGTTCGTCAAAGGTTGAGCGATTTTAGAAAATCCTTCCACAAACCGCTGATAATAACCGGCTAATCCGAGAAAGCTTCGGATTTCCTTGACATTCTTCGGAGGTAACCAATCTTGGATAGCCTCTGTCTTCTAAGGATCAACACGCACTCCATCTGATGAAATTACATGCCCGAGAAAAGTCACTTCGGACATCCAGAACTCATTAGGAAAACTTTCCATAAAGTTGCTCTCGTCTTAACACGTCGAGAACCTGATGAAAATGAACCTCGTGTTCCTCTCGGTTACGAGAATAAATCAAAATGTCATCGATGAAGACAACCACAAACTGTTCCAAAAAGTCGATGAAAACCCGATTCATTAAATCCATAAATACCCAAGTGTATTAGTCAACCCAAACGGCATAACCACAAACTCATAATGACCATAGCGTGTTCGGAACGCCGTCCTTGCGATATCCGACTCTCGAATTTGCAACTGATGATACCCAGATCTTAAATCGATCTTGGAAAATACTGAAGCTCCCTGAAGTTGATCTAAAAGATCATCGATACGGGGTAGAGGATATTTATTCTTGATCGTCACCCGGTTCAATTCCCCGTAATCAATACACAAGCGGAACGAACCATCCCTCTTCTTGACAACTAACACTGGTGATCCCCACGGGGACGCACTCGGTCAGATATAACCCTCCTCGAACAACCCCTCGAGTTGGTTCTTTAATTCCTGCATTTCGGTCGGGGCCATCCGGTATGGTGCCTTCAATATTGGGGACATACCAGGCTTCGACTCTATCGCGAATTCCATATCCTTCGGTGGAGGTAAAACAGGTAGCTCATCTGGGGGGTACATCGTCAAGCGACAATGATGGTACCACGAATGGTTGAACACCTCGATTGCCTGAGAATGGCCAATCGACGACAACGATACAATGAATGATTGAACACCTCGATTGCCCTAGAATGGTCAATCGATGAAAATGATACAATGAATGACTGAACACTTCGATTGCCTTAGAATGGCCAATCGATGAAAATGATACAATGAATGATTGAACACTTCGATTACCTTAGAACGACCAATCGATGAAAATGATACGGTGAATGATTGAACACGTCGATTGAGTAACTTCACTGCTTCCATCATATTAATGATTCTTCCGGAACAATGGGGATCACCTCCCTGAAGCACACATTCGACTCCAACGACGGAAATGATAGTGACCATACGCTTACGAACCTTGAGAATGGTGTCATGACAATCCATCTAATTAACACCCAATATTACATCGTCCTTAGGTAAGTCCACCATGATTAGGTCCACCAACCAATCGCGGTCATTAAGCTTAATTCGGTATGATTTCCGAAAATTCTTCTACCGTCAGGTAGATCAATGATATAAGGCCCACAATTATTAGGACTCTCTAGGTGAAGTCTATTCAAACATGATTCGGAAATGAATGAATGCAGTGCACCAATATCAAAAGGGGTAAACGCAAGTTGAGATGAAATTATGAGTATACCTGAGGTCAGTCGGGCCACCGGACCGTCGGTCCTCTTCATCGCGTGAATTCGGGATTTGCCGGCCCCCGAACCGGACGCTCCCGTCTGATACATATGAGCTCCGCCTTTAATAGCTCCTGTCGTTTGAAACGACGTGGACTGAGTGGCCTGATTCGGAACCACTGACTTTTCTGGGGCCTGAGATGTCGCCGGAGTGGGTTTGGAGTCCCTTCGGCAAAAACGGGCCCTATGCCCCACAATTCCACAGTTATGGCATGTGACAGTCCGTCTCGGACACTTAGCATTGAAATGACCCTGTTCTTCACAGTTGAAACAGGTGATGGCCGAACTGGCCGTTCGGGACTGAGATCCCAAAGGATTAGGCGCCGTAGGAGGTCGCTTAGAAATGATAGGGCTCGTACGAGGCTTCTTGAAGGTTGACTAACCGCCTTCGGACTGATTACGCTTCGTTGATTTCTTACTGCCAGATGAAGGTTGTTGCTCAGCAATTTCCTTAGCAGCTGGCTTATACGTGAGAGTCCTCTCGATTAATTCGGCCAGAGTGGCGCAATGATGATTAAGCAATTGCATATGGGTCATCATGACCTGCATAAAAGTGAGTGGGTCAACCCGAACATCTTCTGATCGAGCAGAGTCTTGTGTACGATTTCCCGACAGTGAGTGATTATTCCCCGGGTTTCGGCCTGCACCGCGGCCTCTCCCCGTGCATCCATTGATAGCTCTCTACATACTGAAGTAGGAAGGTTGCATGATGATTATATTTCCCGCATGAATATCACGTTATGATCATGTCATGAGATGATGAAAATGAGTATACACGCTCTAACACAGTGATTACATGAATGATTAACTGAGGCGACATGATTATCTGATGAAATTCTTGAAATGATTATCTTGAACAAGTTAACAAGATTAATGATATGATCTTCCAGATCAACAACTGAGTAATGAAATGAATTGAGTGTTTAATGAGTTAACATGACCGTCCTGGTCAAAAATGAAAATGATGATTGAGGATTGTTAACTGATGAGTTATGAATGAATGATTATTGCCAGAAATTATACCATGGCGTTAGAAGTCTTACAGTTCTTGGTCTGATTGGCTCGGCATTTGCACAGGTCACACGTGACGCGAAAGTCCAATGATACTAGTCCGATGACGATGATTTCAAATGAGACATGACTCGGAAGGTAGTATTGAAAACCACGCTCCGATACCAACCCTGTAACACCCCAAACTAGGTTGATATTATAGTGCCGTGGACCCCCGACTAGGACCCACCAGGCGAATGAAAACTGATGAATTAAATAATATAATTGTAGTACCGAACAACATTATATTACCAAATACTCCGATGTGGAGTTTAAGTACAATACACCAGGACAATACAGAATACTAGTATATTTTATATGAAGATAAAATACACCACCCTGAATAAATAAACATCTCAAACGGAATTTGCAGCGGAAATACAAATGAAGAGAAATAAGAATGACTGAAATGACTGAAATGACTGAAATAACCAGAATGACTGGGGCCCCCTACTAGTATCACTGGGACTCCTCGCCGTCAACATGCTATTCCCGTGCTTTTTCCTTGCCATGACCTGAAAACAAAATCCCCAAACGGGGTCAGTTACACAGAACAACAATCCTCAAGGGTTGAAAATACACAATCATGATATATCTGAAGTTATGAATTATCCTTAGTTATGAATTACGCTGATGAGGAGTATCATAGTACGCCCGTAGTGTTCTGTGCAAGTGTACAAGACGGATGACCGGACACACCCATCCTTGTATCTAATTAGTCTCACGGAGGTAATCATTACCGTGTGCACAGTCCAATGTATCACTCCCAATACATGGCCATCCCATGCCCGACTAAAAATTCCACACATCCGCACCCGGCCACGCAATATGAACCCAGAAGGTCATATGAACGAGAATGACCACAATGAATATCAATGGATAATAATTCGACAAGGTCAAGAATGACTCACCGAGATGAAAATAATAGTGAAGTGATTGATAACCCAATGAAATGATTGGAACCGCCGTTCCTCGTGAATGAAATAATTATTCGACAATTGCAAGTCTCAATACGGTTAATACAATGATGAATGAGTTATGTTTATGAATGAACAACAACAAAAGGAATGAATATCCTTTTAACCGAGTAAGAATCAACTTACACAACACCGGTGACAATTATCCTTCCACGAAAAACGTCCTAACTAAGATATCGGTCGCTCAAACAACCTTGAATAATACAATTACCAACAATACGTTCAATATACGAATCAAACACGAATATAACGAACTCAAAACGTCGATATGATTAAACCAAGTTCATTGGCGCATTATATCGAACACTTTGTGGCCAAACTTCGATTGTTTATAATCAAGCTTCAATAATACCAACATCAAGTCTCCAAGAAGTGTTTCAAACCAACAAAACATCTTCAATACGATCAATAATCCAATATGAATATCCAAAATCGTGATTTCAACAACAATTAGTCGAAAACCCCCAAATCCAACACAATATTAAAAGTGTTCTTGAATAATCCTTCAATAATCCAATGAATAATCAAACATATCCATAATCATGTGTATATCACTTCATACAACATGATCTTAACATCCAAAACATCATAACTCGAAACAAAATCGAAATCTAAGATGTTGAAGAAATTACCTCTTAAAGATCCAAGCACTTTTGATCCGAAGAACACGCGTTAGATCGACTATCCGGGCTTCACGATCGAAAGGAGATGAAGAAAATCAAACACCCAAGTGAAAGATGATGGGAAGTCTCCCCCCTCAAGCCCTCTCTCTCGTATGGTTGAAGAAAAGGAAGAAAATGAGTGAATCTCGCTGAAAAAACGCAATTATAGCGCTGACTGCATTGTGTGCCACGGACCGGCTGAAGTGTGCCGCGGCACAGGGCCAAAAAAAGCCCCAAGCGATCGGAAACCTGCCGCGGCCCGGACGAGTGTGCCGCGGCAGTGACTCGGCAGTGTGCCGCAGCCCCGTCGGCATGTGCCGCGGCCCACGGTACAGAGGGGTTGGCCGATAAGTTGCAACACGAGTGTGCTGCGGCCTGGACGAGTTTGCCGCAGCAGTGACTCGGCAGTGTGCCGCGGCCCTACCGGCATGTGCCGCGGCCCACAGTACAGGCTGCTCGGCCAAAAACTGGAAAATGTGTGTGCCGCGGCGCACACTCCTTGTGTCGCGGCCCACACCCCCCTCAGGTCCCAAAATGATGAAAAATGATCCGGGAAGAGAATAAAAGCAATAGGAATCAATATTTGGGAAACAATAACACGCAATGGAAGTACGGAAACCCCAAAACTGTGGTTCCAAGCAATTATTACAAGGATCCGCCCAACAAAACACAATTCGAACAATGAGGAGATTAGAAATGACATGAACTCCAACGTCAACAACGACTAATGAATCAATTACCACGATCAAGATAATCTTGTCTCGATTCCCGAGTAAGGTTGAAACAATGAACAATATCGATACACAACTCGAAGTTATTCCGAACGGTGAACACGGATGAATGATTATAACGAGTGAAAAATTACATAGTGACAATTACCGAATGAAATTACTGAATGATAATGACTGAATTACAACCGGGTATTACATGGACCATGTTCAACAAGGTCCGGTTCCTTCTTTCTGACACACCATTTAACTAAGGAGTACCTGGAGGTGTTAGTTGTGAGACTATTCCATGTTTCTTAAGGAACTCATCAAACTCCGTACTCATATACTCGCCACCTCGGTCTGACCGAAGTGTTTTGATATGATTACCAATTTGTTTCTCAACTACGGCCTTAAATTCCTAGAATTTCAACCTAGTATGACCGTCTATAAATGTAATGAAATATTGATATCCGTCACGTGCTGCTTCCAAAGCACCACATACGTCGGTATGGATTAATACTAGTTTATCAGTGGCTCTTTCAAAAGTCCCTGTGAAGGGGGACTTAGTCATTTTGCCTTTAAGGCAAGATTCACAAGTGGGAAATGGATCCGATCCCAATGGACCCATACCTTGGTCTGACCAACATGACCAAGTTTAAGATGCCATTTCACAACTTGATTGGTTTCATCCCTACCATGTTTTCTAGTCATAGTATTCACAACGACTTTGTTGTTAAGATTTAGATGATACAATCCATTTAACAATGTAGCAGTACCCACTAATTTATTTCTAAAATAAATTTTGCAGGAACCATCACAAATGAAAAATGAAAAGCCTTTTCGGTCCATGACCGGAATGGATACAATGTTTTTGTGCCCCTTGGGCAAAACAAGTACATCTTCTAAAGTCAAAACAAAGCCGGATTCTAAACCCAAAAGAAGTGATCCTATGTCGGTCGCCTCGACACTATGCTCGCTTCCGATTGTGATAATAAATTCTCCAGCTCCAAGCTTCCTACTTTGTTCCAGATCCTGATTCATGGTATAAATATGAGAACTAGCACCAGAATCCAGTATCCAGGAAGTAGAAAACACAGTAGCAGAACAATTTGTTTCCAAAACTAAAAGTTCTGTACCTGAAGTGCCATGAAGAATAGGACACTCTCTAGCCCAGTGGCCCAGCTCACCGCACTTGAGACAAGCGTCTTTCTTCTTGCTCTTTGGAATCGTTGGGGCCCTGCCCTTGCCCTTGAAGTCCTTGACATGTGGTCCAGTCTGCTTCTTGGTCTTTTTCTTCTTGTTCTTAGAACTCCGAGGTCCAAAAGAAATTACAAGAGCAGACTCCTTCATCCGCGGAGCTTCATCTGAGAAATTACAAGTTTGTTCATTAGCCCAGCTAAATTACATGCAATCTCCTTGCAGTTGAAGTTCATAACAAACTGTGAGAAGGAATCAGGGAGAGACTATAGGATAAGGTCAGTTTGGAGAGAAGTATCCATTTTAAAATCAAGAGCCTCCAATCTCTCGATCATGGATATCATTTTGAGGGCGTGTTCCCCAACCTTCTCACCTTCCTTCATCCTTGCACCAAACATTTTCTTGGATATCTCATATCTAGCATTTCTGCTGTGCTCACCATAAAGTTCGGTTAAGTGAGATAGCCTAGCAGAAGCCATTTTCTCATGAGATCTTTCAAGCTCATTTGACATAGAAGCCATCATGTAAGCACGGACTTTTATGTCATCCTTAACCCACTTTTCGTGGTTTTCGATCTCTTATTGATTGGCTCTGGTCCGCACAGGAGGCGCCGGAATGTCCGTCTCCAAGACCTATCCCAGTGCCTCTATACTGAGGACAATCATCAGATTGCGGAGCCAGTCCACAAAGTTAGGTCTAATCAGGGTGTTCTTATCGAGTAGAATTGTGAGTGGATTCATTGTCATATTGAGAATTATGTCTGCATTAAGTACGACAGATTAATTAGTGACTCATTTAATTATGATCTGAGTATAGAATTAAGGTCCTTTCTATCCTTGTTACCCAACTCCCTCTATTTTTATCGGAATAACACACTCCCATGTGAAATCCGGAAGTATCGTCACTCTACTTCATAGTGGTGATCGAGTTCTTTTTAAGTCTTAATAGAGGGCAACCGAACAGGTTTCTAGTCTATTAATTTTCATAAAGTGGTGTCCCGACACCAACCCATCTAATAGATGATTCGATCTTCTTTTTCCCCTTGTTCACTCCCCTCAACCTATACGGTTTCTATAGTTCATGAACAAGTAAAGTTTATACCATCGACGCAAATCAGTTTCAGAATTAAAGCTTATCCGCCAACCTATCAGGTTTCTAGGGATAAAATTTGCTCCAACCGAAGGCATCCAATGCACTCCCGGTAATTTATCCATCCTCCCCGAACGACTACCCCGATAACTCGAAAGCATAGCACATCCAGTTTGGATTTAAATTTCCTGAAAGCTCGATGGAGGGAAGGAAAACTTTGAAACCTTATAAACTTAATAATTTGTTGTGGGATAATTTTCGCGATTAATGTCACACTTTGCACATTAATTCATTTAAGCGCGTTTGTGGCATTCATACAATATGAAACAACCATTCACAACCTAGTTGCTACCAACATGTGGTTCATGGACCGTTCCTAGAAAACAAAAACTCCATAATCTAATTACAAGTCTTCGTCTTCTCGAAATGGATCTTCCACCGGTCTTCGTCATTACAAATAAATTTTACATTGAAAATTGCATCCTAGATACAAATATTTCTAGTAAAATAAATAGGCTCAAAACGGCCTTTACAACCCAATCGAATAAAACAAACGATTCAAAACTAAGTCCACGAACCACATCCCCAATCAAAAGAATTCATCCAATAAATACTATATAAATAGAAAGTGTAGAGATACATTGATCCAATCAACAATACGAACCGGTCCTATTGATTCACATAATCGGTAATATGAAAACGCTCAAAATAATTCGGTCGATCACAAGTATTCCAATAAATCAATTTTCCCTTATAAAATGAAATGCCATATATCATTTTAATCATATTAAATCCAATTTAAAATGTGGGAAATCAATTTTTAGGAACACACAAAAAAACAAGCCCAAAACGGGACCGAAAGGGGCGGGACCGCGCCCAAAAACCCACCGGGCAGCAAGTAGGGCTGCCCAGTAGCCATGGGCTGCGGCCCCCTGAGCCCTGGGATGCGGCCCCATGAGCCCTGGGCCGCGGCCCCCAGTCCAGTAACCAATAAGTGGGCAGCAACAGCCCTGGTCCGCGGCCCCCGAGCCCTGGGCCGCGGCCCCTTCTTCCGGACCACTCCCGGACCGTCCAACAGCAATTCGGGGCTAGTTTTTCGACCGGATATCCAATATCTATATTTTCCAACATTCATATCTTCAATATAAATCACATTTCCCATAAATTAAAGATTTATATTTAGACATAAACTTACGAAAAATACAGCTAGAATGAACGAAACACATATACCATGATTATGACTATAAATGATTCCAAATCATTCACCATTTAATCAAGCATTCCAAATGCCAATATCATATATACGATCGCAAGACCTACTCTCTGATACCACTGTTGGGATTCGGTGCCTAAAACGAAGGTCCAGCGGAAGCGGTAGAACGAGAATTAATTCGATCCGAATCCCTATAAGGATCGATCGAGCTACGTATATACGAATATATAAATGAAAACACAAGAGATATGGAAACTCACCCTTGTAGTCCGTTGATTAATGGATTCCTTCTTTTGAGCTATTCCCCAAGCTTTAGTTGTATATCCCTACGATCCAATGTGCTCCAAAGCCCTTGGATGATCCAACGTCGAAAATACAACACCTCCACTTGCCACACACCGGAAAAACGAACGGGATGACGATCACCTTGCTATTCCTCAAGGATATGGCTAGAGCTAGGATGATGAAGCCTTTGATTATAACAATCTAAGTGTATAATCTATATCTCTCAATATATCTCGAATTTTCTCCAAGAGAACTCAAGAGTAATGTGATGAACAAGAAGAAGACTTGAAGAAGAGGATTCTCTATCTCTCTCTCTTGCTATGAACCGTGTGTTCAAAAGGTGGCCAAGAGAGATTGTTGTCTTCTCTTTTATTCTCATTCAAATCACACCTTTCACCCACCAAATCACCTTTTACTTATTTAAAGAGATATGATATCTCTAAGGTCTTTAGTCTTCCTCCTATCAAGGACAAAACCAAGACGAAGAGGGAAGG
The DNA here is from genome assembly GCA_033398695.1 of Orobanche coerulescens. Classification (NCBI taxonomy): domain Eukaryota; kingdom Viridiplantae; phylum Streptophyta; class Magnoliopsida; order Lamiales; family Orobanchaceae; genus Orobanche; species Orobanche coerulescens. Next base: position 70,262,181 of record CM065810.1, read on the forward strand.
GATAAGGTGGGGCGGCCTCTAGAAGGAATCAGACGAGTTTGGTTCGTTTCGGACTCACGTGAGTCCAAATGGATAAACTCCGATTCTGTTCCGATGTATTTATATCGATTAATTAATCCAATTAATTAATCATATCAAATACATAATGACATAATTAATTTCTCCAAGAAATAATTATATTCATGAATTAAATTAATCACTCAGTAATTTATTTAATTCATTAGGCCGTATATTAATTTATCCAATAAATCAATTTAGACATCCAATGTCCCAAATTTAGATATCCAATATCTAATATTCATAATGAGAGAATAAGCTTGATTCATTCCGTCGTCAATTCTATTACGCGACTCGGTAGGTCCGTCTCAGACAGCAATAGGAGGAACCGAAGAGTAGTATCACCACTTAGCCAGCCTGGCGGCCTACACTGTACCCCAACTGAGAACGAATGATGGGATCATTCAAGAACCATTCTGTCGTAAATACCAGTATATGTATAAACCCTTCTTTCAAATGTCCCGATCAAGTTATAGGGTCACGGTCAGTCAAACCCTATCTTTACTTGACGCTATAAATGCGTTAATGCAAATCGAGATCAACGAGCTCTTGTGTATCCAATATAACCAGCTCCAATGCTTTGGACAAAGACTTATGATCTCATCTGCCAATAACCGCATATGACATATAACCCGCTCACTAACGGGAGAAAGAATTCTATATTGGTATTCAGTAGGACCTGCTACTTGCCCGTCAAGATGCACGTCGAGGTTGACCCCCGCCTTCCGGTTTGCAGGGTCGAACTACTCTAATGAAAATCTTGACGTCACAAGCACATTCCTACCAAATCCTCAAGTCGAAGGTTCACGAATACCTATCACAACCTTTCGATTCCATCATTGACTGTCCCAGAGTGAAATCTGTGTGACGAATCGAGGGTGCGTCGGTTCGAGTATACTAATCCAATTAGCATACCTACAACGTGTGCTCCCACTAACCATTAGTGTTCGACAGGCACTCTCCATGCCAAAGAACATGTCATACAAGTCTTCACATAAACTTAATGCCCAGTCAAGTTTCATTGACTTGCGAACGATTAAGTATTTGAGCTATAAACCTTTCCAGTGCCTACCCCCTTATCTAATAAGGAGTGGAACGTTTTGCTCTCAAATACGCGGTCTAGTTTCTATATGTATATTTACAAGTTGGGAATGCCAGTAACTACCAGTAAATAAAGAAACATTCATTGCCTTATATAAATGATTTACATAATTACAAGTACAACGCCCTCACTCAACATCCTCTGAGTGGCATTCGAGGGCATACTCCTAACATCATCAAGGTGCTGAAAGTTGCTGGGGCGTTGCCAAAGGGCATGACTAAGAACACGAAGGCCCCATAACGCGTGACAAGCGTCGTTTTTACTTCATCTCTCTCCTTGATGCGAAATCGCTAATAACCTGATCTCAGATCGATCTTCGTGTAGTATTCCGCTCCACTAAGACGGTCAAAGCAATCTGCTACGAGCGGAATAGGGTACACATTTTTCAACATAATATTATTTAGAGACCGATAATCACAACACAATCGCAAAGCTCCATCATACTTTTTCTGAAAGATAACGGGAGCTCTATATGGTGATTTCTCCAGTTGGATCATACCACATTCCAACATCTCTTTTAAATGCTTTCTGAGCTCCACAAGTTCAGGTTGCGACATACGATAAGGGGCTGGGCCGGAGGTTTTGTGCTCGGCACCAACTCAATCTCATGATCGACCGTCCTCTTAGGTGGAAGCTTACGAGGCAGTTCACTGGGCATTACATCTTCAAATTTATTTAGGAGGTTCTTAACAACATTAGGGATAGGACCTGATAACTCCTCTATTTCATCGAATTGTAAGGCGCATAGGAAGTACGGTTCACCATGCCTACATCCCCTTTGAATTGTAGTGCAGATAGGTTATTTTGCCCTTGGGATGCGCTAATTGTTGGGATAATATGTGGTTTATCCCCTAAAATCAAAAGTGCATCAGTATACGGCATGACTAGGGTTTGAGTGTTCCACATGTACTCGAGCCCGAGTATCAATTTGAAGTCATCCATTTCAACAACAGATAGGTCAGCCCTACCCTCGAAGACTCCCATTTTAATTAGAACAGACTTGGCCACTCCCGCTATCGGTGAGTGCAGGTACTGGTTTTCTAGCTTTTGTCGGCACTCTTGCCTTAGCTGCCACCTGATGGGTTAACGAGTTGCACCATTGATTGATGGCCCCAATATTTTCCTCATCCTCCGATATTTCTTCATCATCTGGTACTTGAAACTCTTCTTTCGGTTGTGAACTCAATTCTACAACGCTTGTTAAGGCACTAAAAAGTTGCCTCTTCGGACAATTACTGAGAAAATTAGGCCCATCACATAGGAAACATTTAACGATTCGTTGGGAAGGGCCTTGCTTACCTTCTGTAGGTTTGCTACGCTTCGTGCTCTCATGTGAACTTCCTTGAGTATAGGTTTGCCGATCCCCTACACTCCACTCAAGTAAGGTTTGAACGATCTTCGCAATACACTTCAGGATGGTGCCATGTTTGTTGTTACTGGGTGACCTTTTCGAGGTTCCGACGTGTAATCCATTAATCGTTCTACCGCTCCCATGGCCGCACTGAAGTCTGTGACTCATTGGCGCAGTAGTTCCGTGCGTGCAAATGGTTTCAAACCTTTCAGGAACATAAATAACCGGTCATTCTCCGACAAGGATCCAGCGGCCGGAAAGATAAAGTATCGCTAATATGTAACATATGCGTCGAAAATGCCTTTACGTAATCTCGTATGAGACCGGTGTGGTTCAAATCTCGCAAGGCCCTTCTTGCATTATACTCGACATTCTCGGGGAAGAATTGTTGCCTGATGGCTTCTCACAGTTGTTCTCAGGTACCAATTCTTACTCGTTGAGCCTGGATGTCTGCATATTTTGTACGCCACCACAATTCGGCGTCATCAGTCAGATACATTATCGCGGTTGACACCTTTCTCACCTCATCCAAAACATTGGCGGCATGGAAGTATTGTTCCATGTCGAATAAGAAGTTCTCAACTTCCTTAGCATCTTGGGTTCCACAATAGGAGCCTGGTTCGGGGATTCGAATTTTCATAATAGGTTCTTCAGCAACAAGGGGTGTGTTGCTCATAGCTCTTTGAAGCAATCCAATCTGGATACTCATTGATTCCATCTCGCGTCTTAGTTCTGCCGTATTGTTGGCTCTCATTGCTTCTGCAAGAGTTTGGCAGACTTCTCTGCATTCGCCCAACTGGGATCGGAGGTCTTCATTTTCCGCCTCGAGGGTCTCGATCTTCTCCTCCAAGGTCCCGAAAACATATTTCAATCTAGAGAACTATTGCTCTAGATTATCAAACTGAGCTTTAGAGGCCTCAGCCTCTTTCTTGTTTCCATCATCCTTTTTCTTGCCCTGCCTTCTAGGGCTTCTGTCTCGTTACCCGATTCCATATTTTCGACCTCAAGCTAGGTCTCTGATACCACCTATCACGGGGCGCTTACAGCTTGTGTAGAAAGTAGGTGCACCATGCGGCTAGTAGTCAATTTACCCGACCATGTCCACCTAACTCGTTCGAGAGTTGGTGCTAATGGGATGCAATCACACCGGGGCGTTTTAGTGGCACACCAAAATTGAAGATGAAAATCGATTTGTATTAATGAAAGAACGATTACAATATGCAACAATGATTACAATAGCATACACGGATAGGAGGGTCTCAGCAAACTTGCTAATTCGTACTACAACTCTTTATAATATTCTTAGAAAAAAAAAGCTAATGACAAGACTAGATATTGAAAAGCTGAACAAGCACTAACTAGCTATTACAACATTACAAAGGAAAATAAAGTAAAGCCCTACACCACAACATTAAAAGGAAAATAAAGTAAAGCCCGACATTATAGATGATAACTTGAAGTGTGAGGAGGCTCGGCATCCATCAAAGTTCCAAGTGGGCCCATGGACGGCCCGTGATCAGGTAATACCGCATGGGGTCACGAGCATCTCGTGACACATATACTGGAGAATCTCCAGCTTCATCCGCATGTAAAAATAACGGATCTTCTCTTCTTCAGTCCTCACCTGATCTCGCACATAGCCGAGTTGTTTTCTATAGTCGATGATAGCTTGCGACACCGATATATCACGCGGTTCTGCTAAATAAAAATCAAGAATCCTCTGATCTCTAATCAGTTTCGGACAAAACTCAGCTTCCATAAATTCCTAGAACTCCACCCACATGACGACACGTTCTCGAGGTTTAACAGCTTCCCACCAATTAGCGGCATCTCTAACAAGAAGGTACTGAGCGATAGGCACCTTTCGCTTTACGGGACAATCAACTGCCTCGAATATCTTTCCCAACTGAAAAATCTAACCATCCCAGCCCGATGCATCCGCAGCACCAGCGAATCGAAAGGGATTCATATGAACCACTTCACGAAGCCATTAGTTTTCACTAACGTTCCAAGTCGCATCAGCGTTACGTTGAACCGCCTGGGTCAATTGAGTCATCTGTGTCGCTACTTGTTGCAATATAGTAGCAACACCAATACCAATATTCTTCCCGTCAATAGTCTCTTGGTCCCGCGTCTGATCCCCGTGGCCATCTGTATAATGGTTATGACCATGACCTCTGCCCCTCAGCATACTAACAAGTAACCACCTAGCACAATGAAAATCATAATACATAATCACACACAACAATTGTCACCACCGGACAGCACACATACAATACAGTCACAGGTGATCGGTTTTACGACTGTGAAAGTTAGACCTCACGGCTAAAAATGCAGTTCAATAGCTTCTGTCCAGTTCGATTAGCGCGCTCTACAATAGAGATTAGTGTGCGCTACCCATGCCATATTAGCGCGCGCTAGCCTCATATTTAGCGTGCGCTAACTATTCTGATTTAGTAACATAATCGTGAACACATCCCAAACAGTACTAGAACTGAAGGTTAGTTGCTGTGGATGGGAGGCTTGACGCACCTTTCGGAATGGATTTCCTTAGCAACAAGAATGGCCCGGCAGTCATGTCATTGATTCAACCCACACATTAGGGGATAGGATCAACCTCTCCTCTCGGATGAGCATAGAAGGAACGTGCTTTACCAAAGATACTCGCTCCTAAATTTTGGGGCCGACACACTTGCAGTCTAGTTCGGTTTTCCCGAGGTCCTAAAGTGAGCGGTATAGATCGAATCCAAGAATGAGATGATAGAGATGCCTCAAGTAAGCTAGTCCCAGGTAAGCAAGGTGAGAGCAAAAAGCGTGTCATGGCTTCGTTCGGGTGACACCTAGGGCACTCAAATAAACAACAACATACAAATCCAAATGCCAACGATTCACATAATTACAATATCACACAAGCAACCATCAAAAGACAATTAACATCTAAAACTGAGATCCTACCTCTCAGTAAAGAGAACTATCTCAACAAGTGCATACAGAACGACTCAATGTTCACACCACCAACTTAATCACAATCCTGAGCACTATTGCCCAACCAACAATATCATCATCAGCAAATACCTCCTGACTAACAATCATGAAACCGAAAAGTTAAAAGCGAGAGTCACGTCTTGGGTAAATTTGTTAGACCTCATTTGAGCTTAAAAAATCATGTTTCGAAAATTTATAGTACAAGATGAAAATGAAATATCAGTAGTTTGAATTCTCAAAAAATTTTGGCCTTGAGGTCATCATACAAACACCAAATATTTTTTTTCCTTGGAGGATGTTTTAAAATAAAATTGCGTGACTCCCCAAAAACATTCAAACCGTAAAATACTGAAGTCATTACTCCTGTAAAAATGGTTTATACAAAGATATATACACCGGCACCACTCTTCATTCCAGCACAATACGAAAATCAAACAAGCATAGGTCATGTATTCACAATTCACATTTAAACTCCACCTTATAACACATAATCACACAAACTCGTATAACACGAGGCACAACATATAGTAGGGAGACTTACATCCACAAATCGCACGAAGATGATGGCTGCACCTTGATACTAATCACGATCGACATCACAGATGACGCGTCGTGACACGACTCGGTCAGACACAATCCGACAAGATAAGACTCGACAATACACGACTCAACCCGACAGCCTAGGTTTCCATAACCTAAGCTCTGATACCATATTCTGTAACATCCCCGATCCGCTCGGGAGTATTACAACACTGCAGACCCTCTCCGTGAGGATCTGCCAGGCTAGACACCAAAATAAAACATTACATTTCATATCCACATAATGAATTAATAGACCGATTTGGTCTTTCATCATTAACATACAACTCGAACATACATAACTCTGTCATGACTCATACCCATGCATGGGTCAAATACACTCAGAAACAGAAAAAATGCGACAGCGGAAAAGACCATACAATGAACTCCAACTAATTGCACCCAGAACTGGCCTTCATGTAATTAGTATCATTCGTCTTCCGTCATCCATCGTAACGACCCGATTACTCGGGGGTTAGCAAAATTCCACAATTATGCTAGTGCAAGTATAAAGTGCAAATACGAGCCATACACAACACATTTCGAGAATACAATAACTTGAATAATCCACAGCTCAGTCACAACGAAAGACTTCCCAAGATTTCTCATTTGGATAAAATAGTTCAAACCGTAAAAGTAGAAATGAAATGAGTGCTCACTTTGAAAGTCAATTCATGATCTCGGGAGTTTTATTTCGGAAAACATAACGAAAACTATATTTAAAGTCTCACAACGATGGACAAATTATATAAAACATTTCGGACATCAAAATCTCACAACCAAGGACAAATTACACAAAAACTTCATTCTAATGCCATTCTAGCCAAGTACCAAGATCCTGTATAATGTATATCTCAACTTCGAGAACAAAAACATTGTGATATTCCGGACATATCATAATTATCGAAAACATCAAAATCATCCTCATGATGAAAACCACACTTGGTAACCCGCGATCGTACCCATTAGTATCGCCCCCCAGAGGCCCCGTCGGACCGTCCGTAGGAGGAAAACCACTTCCGCGGCCGTACCCATTAGTATCGGCCCCCAGAGGTCCCATCGAACTGTCTCCGGGTGGATGAACAACAACACACACACACGTTTACAAAATATATATAGTCAAGGTACCATACTAGAATGACCAGTTTGTCCAACACATACTCACGACCAAGTAACTATACAATTAACACTTGAATCCAACGATGCAGCTAGTACTAATCACTTAGCAACGAGAGGGAATACCTTTCCAACCACGCCGAACGGTACAAACTCCTCATAAAGCAGTTACCACCTTTATCACACAACGTCACATGATCATCAATAAACACATGTTTCCACGCACACACCTTAACGAAAGGTTAGACTTTAAATCTACAAGCAACATAATCACATAAAACGACACCCTACGAAAGTAAAGCATTCCTATACTCAACACTAATACACATACTTAGACACGCACATTTAACAACGAAACATACGAGTCAACTTTAAGGAAAATCTTTATTGAAAAGCATACCGATTCTTTTGAAAGTTATTTATAGACATTCATTTAGCACATATCGTCGATTACCAACTATTAAATCCACAAAACACGTAGTGTATGGGCAAGATACTTGCCTCGATTAGAACGATAGGAAAAAGGATAGACGGAAGGACTTGTAGTCCAAACTCCCTTCAACGATTCGTTCCTAGTACAACACAATACTAAATAAAGCACAATACTACGGAAACGGAAGGAATCACCCTATGTTCTACCCTTAGGGACAACCGATCGAACAATACGGAGGTGAAGTTGCTCATACACAATTACCGGGTGAAAACTCGGAATTTTATCCGTAAACTTCAAGGAAAAACAAGGGATATATGATTACAACACCATAATCTAGTACAAATCAAAGCTAAAACGGACTTAAAGGATGAAATCTCAACAAAGCCCTAATATTCCCAAAAACTAGGGTTCTAGCAATATTACCTCGATCCGGACGGTAAAAGATGATTAGATGATGTTAAATCCACACAAGGAACTCAAAATATTGATGAATGATGATATCATGCCAAAATCCATGCTTACACACTAAAGATCGCCCAAATCGCCGGAAGGAAGAAAGGAGAGGAAGAAATGACGAAAGTTGACCGCTGCAGTCCTATATATACTATCAACAATTAGCCCGCGTTACGGGCATGTGTAGTGTGCGCTATCGGGCTGAAAAATGCAGTCCAAAACCTTCTGCCAGTCTCTATTAGCACGAGCTAATCAATGCATTAACATGAGCAAATGAGGTAGTCCAGTAAAGGACAGAACGCTCCGTCCCTAGCATTTAGCGCGCGCTAATAGACGCGTTAGCGTGCTAATTATACACTATATGCTGACAATGTAGTCATTGCTATTTTGACCATAATTCATTCGTCCGGACTCCGATTGACTCACCGTTTGAACCATTGGAAATCTAACTTGATGCTCTATCACACTGTATGAACTTGCATAAACTTGGATGCAATATAGACATCCACCCCCCGATTACTCGGGGGTTAGAAAAATTCCACTATTTTGCTAGTGCAAGTATAAAGTGCAAATACGAGCCATATACAACACATTCCGAGAATACAATAACTTGAATAATCCATTGCTCAGTCACAACGAAAGACTTACCAAGATTTCTCATTTGGATAAAATAGTTCAAACCGTAAAAGTAGAAATGAAACGAGTGGTCACTTTGAAAGTCAATTCATGATCTCGGGAGTTTTGTTTCGGAAAACATTACGAAAACTGTATTCAAAGTCTCACAACGATATATAAATTATATAAAACATTTCGGACATCAAAATATCACAACCAAGAACAAATTACACACAAAACTTCATTCTAATGCCATTCTAGCCAAGTACCAAGATCATGTATAATGTATCTCAACATCGAGAATAAAAATGTCGTGATATTCCGGACATATAACAATTATCGAAAACATTAACATCATCCTCATGATGAAAACCACACTTGGTAACCTTTGATCGTACCCATCAGTATCAACCCCCAGAGGCCCCATCGGACTGTCCCTATGTGGGAAACCCCTTCTGCTGCCATACCTATTAGTATCTGTAACACCCCAACTTGGCGGCTATCACAGTGTCGTGGACCCCCAACTGGGACTCACCAGGCGAATGAAATACAATGATTAAACTAATATAATTGTAGTACCGAAACACATTATATTAATAATTACTCCGATGAGGAGTTTCAAGTACAATACACCCAGGAATACAGAATACTTATATATTTCATATGAAGATGAAATATACAACACCAAATGAGAATGAAAATCCAAACGGAACTGCAGCGGAAAATACATATGAAAGAAACATGAATAACTGGGAAGACTGGGGCCCCCTACTAGTATAACTAGAACTCCTCGCCGTCAACGTTCTCTTCCCGTGCCTTTGCCTTGCCATGACCTGAGAACAACATCTCCAACGGGGTCAGTTACACAAAACAACAATCCTCAAGAGTTGAACAAACACAATGATTACATGACTTAGTTATGAACTTAAGCTGAAGAGGGGCATCATAGTATGCCCCTAATGGGACGTGCAAGTGCACAAGTCGCCTAGTGTCCGGAAACCCGCATATACACACGCATTTGTACTTAATTAGTCTGTTCAACATACCAAGGTTCGATCACAACTCTCTTAACAACAAAGAACAATCCAAGTATAAACAAACTAATCTTCCTAAAACATGATATTCGATTACTACGACATCCTTGAAACGTAATAACCTCAGTAACATACTCAAGAAACCGAATTCAAGGTTGGGTTTAATGTCAACATACCTTACACGACGAAATGATGAAAACGATCGGTAGAACTCGACACTGTAGGTTTGAACACCAAACTAAAATGTTTCCCAACTTCAAGCACCAAGTAGAAAGGCTAAGCTTATAATGTGGGGGACGGCTATCAGTACTCTCAGAAATTGGATAAGGGATGAAAGGAAACGAGCTGAAATGAAATGGGGTGCTGCCATATTTATAAAATTCAGAACTCTACGTACGTCAACCTCACAGCCTTACGTACGTTATCGTCTTAACGTACGATATCTGAAATCTTTAGCGTACATTAACGTCCGACAGTAGCTACTGCCTCATTTTCTGATCTCCTTAACGTACGTTAACCATTACCTTTTACGTATGTAATAAGCTCTATGTAGCGTACGCTATCTTAGTCCTTTAGTGTACGTTATGCCTCATTGACTTGCTTTATCGAAAAGCTATCCAAATCACGTGGAATCGTATCCTATCTGACCCCATCCCAAGCTGGCCCTTACGCCAATCTCATCTTTTTGACTGCCTGTTACGTACGCTATGCTTCCTCCATAGCGTACCATATCTTCAGCTCATAACGTACATTACGTTTACCTGCTAACATACGTTATGACGTAGCTGCAGGCATGAATTTACAAACTCTTCCTAATATGATCATAATTATTGGAATACGAATACGGGAAAAAGCACATTTCGATTATTGATATTACAAAGTCCAATAATACAAGGTTCAAATACAGACGAAAATACTCAACAATTAGCCGGATATTATATTTATGAGGTCCATGAATACTGCTGGCACATTAGTCAAACCAAATGGCATCACTATAAACTCATAGTATCCACATCGAGTTCGAAACACTGTCATCGGGATATCGTCATCCTTAATCCTCAGTTGGTGATATCCGGATCTCAAATCTATTTTCGAGAACACTCCTGATCCTCCAAGTTTATCGAATAGATCCTCTATTCTAGGAAGTGAATATTTATTCTTTATCGTGAGTCTATTAAGTTCACAATAGTCTATACACATCCTCAGACTTCTATCCTTTTTCTTCACAAAGAGTACTGGCGCACCCCATGGAGAAACACTTGGCCGGATAAATCCAGAGTCGAGCAGTTCCTGAAGTTGCACTTTCAGCTCTTGTAATTCCTTGGGCGCCATTCTATATGGGGCTTTCGATATTGGTGCCGATCCTGGCACTAAATCAATCGAGAACTCAACTTGAATACTCGGCAGAACTCCCGGCAAGTCTTCGGGAAAGACATCTGGATACTCCTTGACGATAGGTACATCAGCTACCATCTTCTCCGAAGTTGTTTTCCCCATCACATTCACCAGGAATCCTTGGCAACTATGCTTCTTCAACATCTTCACAGCTTTCATGGCTGAAATCACTTTTGGGGTACTACAGTATCTTACACCCTCGAATACGGTCTTGATATCAACATACGGACATAAGGTTACCCTCCTTTCGGAGCATTCAACTACAACTCTATGTTTTTCCAACCAATCCATACCCAAAATAACATCAAAATCACTAAGTTCAACTATGTGCAAGTCAGCTAAGAAGCTATCTTCGTTAATCTCTATCTTCACCTTGTTAGTTATAGAGTCTACTCGCACTACTCCCCCTGCAGGCATGCTAACTAACAGAGATCTAGGAGCTTTACTACTTCTACAACCAGTCATAGTACAAAGCTTCCTAGAGAGGAATGAATGAGATGCACCCGTATCAAATAACACAATAGCAGGAATATTAGCAACTGACAACATACCTGACATGGTTTAGGGTTCAATCTCTTTCTCGGCCTCGATGTAGCACATCCTCCCATGGCCAGCAAGTTGGTGATGAATCCAGTCACGAAGTTCACCACAAAACTTCTGCGGCTTCATCCCATCAGTCTGAAACATATGCGGTGTAAAACAAAACATGAGGTTGAACTTTCTCTCATAATCTATCACAGTTATGCTACCATGCGTCAAGTCTAAGAACTCCCTCTATATCTTAGCCTTGTACACCCTCATGTAGTACCTCTCCATGACCATCTCCCTGTCTTCGCTACTGGACTCACTATCAGCCATCTCAACATCATTCGAGTCTCCTATCTGCCCCACATCCAACTCTTCCTCTGGTTCTCGCTCTTCGTAGGGTGCTTCCTCTGGATCTTCTTCAGGGTTCTTCTTCAGGATCCTCCTCAGGGTCTTCTTCGGGATCCTCTTTTGAGTCTTCTTCATCCGTAGAGTCGGAACTCCAATTTGTAGCTGGTATCACTTCTCGAGCGTACATATCCAATAAACGCCCAACTACGAACTGGAAATCATCTGCGGTCTCTCGCTCTTCTGGTGATCTCTTTATGGACTCTTTCCAAAGCCGGAAGATGCAATAGCTCCAATCATCGGGTAACTTCCACATTAGGTGGTCCAGCTGTTGTGTGACGGAACCTCGTTTCCCAGACTGCAACCACTTGCTCAGCCTATTGATGACATAGTGCGGTGCATTTTCTGGTAACTCGGATCGTCCCACCAATCCTTGCGTGCCAGAAGACGTGAGTTAAATTTAGCAGGGACCCTCTTACGTGGCGTCATACTAGGTTTGGTCATTCTAACAATTCGCATAAACATATACAAACATGTAAATAAAATGAAATGATATATGCATGAATAATGATTGAAATTTGGTACCTTGGACGGAGTGATGAAGTGGCGAAGCCGAGAGCATATGATACTTTTATATTTTAGCGAGTGTACAGAAAGGTAAAACCCGCTCCGATACCACTATGTAACGCCCCGACTTTCTAGGGGCAATTATAGGGGAAAATAAGTAAAAAGGTAAATTTTGACGAAAAATATTTTCTTTGAGAATATTAAAATTTTCGCCTACAAAGTCGAGTCGCTATACTGACTAAAATAAATACCTTTTAATTAAGGCAACAACACGTCATAGATAAGAGGTACTAATTACGGTGGAAGAACAAATTATAAATTGTTAATCTCTAATCAAAAGTTTCCCCAAATAAATTTCAAAACATGAGACATAAAGAAAAACATCGTTTAATAAAATATCATCATATTCCCTCTCGGCTCGCTCCTTCATCCATCCGGCTCGGTTTAACCCGCGGGATCAATATAGGTGGGGGTGAGATTCCTTCAGCTCGTGGAAATCACACATATCACAGTAATATACAATCTCATGGAAATCATAACATGAATAATCTATCATATCACTTCCTCAATATGAATACATACACACAATATTACGTATAGCATAAATCTAGCACGCATAACATGAATATTGAGGTTGCGCAGGTGTCCCCGCAATAATATGAAACATACACACAATAACACATATAACATGAATCGAGCACGCATGTGAATATTGAGGTTGTGTAGGTGTCCCCACACAACATATATCTTAAGATAGCCTCTTTACACTTATACAGGTGAGCCTGATTTAGAATATGTATCGTCAATTTTAAACATGAATAGAATATTACATATACAATCCAATTAAAGCAATTAAAGTGATAGTGAAAATTCCCACTTGAATAAATGATGCTGCTTGAACTTGAATGTAACACCCCAAATCACAAATGGGACATTACACGCCGTAGAACCTTCATGAGGTCTACCAGGCTAACACATAACACACCAACCGAGCATGAAATCCCATAAGACACAATCATCAAAGTAAAACAGGGCCGTGGCCTCGGCCAAAACATTTTAATCCAGTAACGAAAAATGTAACCACAGTAAATTTATTGCCCACGCAGGGGACTTTAACCAATAGAAAAACAATAAAATGGACTCGAGCCTCATCATCATGCCAGTCCATCCTTTGCGTGCGCATCCCGTGCCAGCTCCTCAGCTCGACCAGTACCTGAAATGCATAAGATGCATTTCCCCTATTTAAGGGGTTAGCATTCGAATAGCTAGTGCACGTACACAATTACACAATATTATATACATACGCGATTCAACGCAAACAAACCATTTAGGAAAAACATTTGAAAATCAATATTCCGGAATATCATATTTACATTAAAATAGTATATCATCAATTTTTCCACATCACAAATATCCACGCTTGGTAACTCGCGACCGTACCCATTAGTATCGGCCCCCAGAGGTTCCGTCGAACCGTCTACAGGTGAGAAACCACTTTTGCGGCCGTACCTATTAGTATCGTCCCCCAGAGGTCCCGTCGAACCGTCCCCAGGTAGAAGAACATCAACACACGCACCCAAGTCCCCTTCCGTGGCCGTACCCATTAGTATCGGCCCCCATAGGCCTCATATGCCATCCCCGGGTGGAAGAGCAACAATCATAAATCATTCAATAATACAATTTACATCATTCGCATCAAAACCGTACACACACAATGAAATGTAATACATGTACTTACCTTGGATGACACGATGCGAAGAAAACGGCGAAAGGAAAGGTTTCGGTCCGAACAATCTTCACAAATCCGATCCTAACAACAATAGAGACTTAATCAACTACAATTCCACTCAGAAATTATGAGTAAATCGGCGTTCTACCCTAAGGGACAATACACTGGACACTATGAAGGCATAAGAGCCAAATTCGATCAACGAAGGGAAAAACTTGGAATTGATCCACTAATGTTTTAGGAAAACATAAAACCACGATTACCCAACTATAATTCATCATCAATCGAAGCAAAAACGAAAGGAAAAACGAATAATAGCCAAGAACCCTAAAATTAGGTATAATTTTAAACTACCTCAATTCAACGATGGAATGGTGGATGGAAGATGATTAATTCGTGCTACAAACTCCAATTCCGAGTTATACGATGATAGAATGCAATATCCGGATGAAATCGCCCAAGATCGTGATGAAGGAGTGGAGAGCCGAGAGGAATAGAGAAAATGGGGTTAAAACCCGTGTCCGTCCTATTTATACTGGACAGAACACGGCGCAACAAACGGCCCAAATGGCGCCGTGTTCAGCGCCGTATTGCAGGTCAGCGGGCGACCCCTGTGCGACACGACGCAAAATGCCGCGGGTCTTGCACCGTTTCGCAAGGCAGCAAGCACCACTGGGCAACACGGCGCAGAATGCCGCAGGTCTTGCGCCGTTTTGCACAGGTCAGGCCAGGCAGTCTCTTGACACAAGACGACGCTACCAAAACTGAAAAGGACGACAAACCAAAACACGATATGCCGACCCAATGGTCCGAGAAAATTACATGCAACGAGAAACAATATCCAATAACCCAAAACGGTCCGAGGTACACAACCAAAATCGAACAAGGAACAAATTCCTTAAACTTATAGGAAATTACGAAACGGCCCAAACGTCCGAAAATCACGATACAACGTCGGATTAACAATCCGAAACTCACAACATGCGCAACCCAACCAAACGAACATGTGGGAACAGATAAATAGTGAAATCGAACGAGTTTTACGAGAATCGAGCGTACATGCGATAAAACATAGTTCAAGACGAAAATACGCAAAAACATCACCGAAACTCGTCCAAATGGAAAAACTCAAAGAACAATATAGATTCAGAATCCCAAAACAGTAAAAAGCGAGTCGTACGAAACGAACGTACACCAAAAACAGAAATTATCAAAAATAAAAAGTACGGATATTACATTCTCTCCCCCTAAAAATAAGTTTCATCCCGAAACTTACAACGTGAATAACTCGGGGTATCTCGACCTCATACTCTCTTCCGTCTCCCACGTGGCTTCCTCGGATCCATGCCTCGACCATTGCACTTTAACCAAAGGAATGGTTTTGTGCCTGAGTTGCTTCACCCGACACTCTAAGATCTGAATCGGCCTCTCATCGAAGGTAATGTCAGGCCCCAACTCAATCTCTCCAAAATCGATAATATGGCTAGGGTCTGGTACGTACTTCCTAAGCTGGGAAACATGAAATACGTTATGCACGTGGCTCAGGGACGGCGGCAAGCCTAACCGATATGCAAGCTCTCCAACTCTCTCTAGAACCTCGAATGGCCCAATAAATCTCGAACTAAGTTTACCCTTCCGACCGAAGCGGTAAACTCCCCGTGTCGGTGACACCTTAAGCAACACATGGTCTCCCACCTCAAACTCCAACGACCGGCGATGTGTATCGGCATAAGACTTCTGTCGACTCTGGGCCGTCAACATCCTATCGCGAATCAGAGCAATCTTCTCTCTCGTATCAACTACCATATCGGGCTCGGTGCCAATTAGCTCGGATGTATCATCCCAACACAACGGCGATCTGCACCTCCTACCATACAGTGCCTCAAATGGTGCCATTTTGATCAAGGCGTGCCAACTATTATTGTACGTGAATTCGATCAATGGCAAGTGCGACTCCCAAACATCCTTCCAATCTAAATCACAGGCTCGCAACATATCCTCCAGCGTCTGTATCGTCTGCTCAGACTGTCCGTGTGTCTGAGGGTGGTAGGATGTACTGAGTCTCAACTCGGTCCCCAAGGCTCTATGAACGGCCTGCCAAAAATGTGATAAAAACCGGCCGTCACGATCCGAAACAGTACTCTTAGGGGTCCCATGCAATCTCACGAACTCTGCAATAAACACTCGTGCCAGCCTCTCCGGACCCCAAGTGTCCTTAATACCCAGGAAATGAGCTGATTTGGTTAGTCGATCAACAATAACCCAAATCATGTTCATTCCAGTCCGAGTCCTAGGCATCCCGATAATGAAATCCATAGAGATGTCTTCCCACTTCCATTCCGGAATGGGAAGTGGCCGTAGTAACCCCGCAGGCCGCTGATGCTCAATCTTAACCTGTTGACAGGTCAAACACTTCGCCACAAACTCGCTAACATCCATCTTCAAATTGCTCCACCAGTAGTTACTCCTCACATCCTTGTACATTTTGCTCGTACCAAGATGTATGGAGTAAGGCGTAGTATGAGCCTCACTCAAAATCTTCTGCCTCAACTCAATGTCAGACGATACACATAATCTTCCGCGAAATCTCAAAACTCCATCATCCTGAACCACAAATCCAGGGGCTTTCCCCTTCCTCACATCCTCCCTCAACTGGACCAAAAACGGATCATCATACTGTTTCGTATTGATATCATCAGTCAAGGACGAAGTGATCTCCAACGCACATAACTGACCCTGAACTCTCTGAACCCAAACCTAGATATTCTGACAAATAAAATCCCGCTGGATCCTACTCTTTGGTGTAAGTACCTCTAACATCTGTAACGCCATCGGCTTTCGGCTCAACGCATCAACCACTATGTTAGCCTTACCCGGATGGTAAAGTATCTCGAGGTCGTAATCTTTAATTAGCTCTAAGCATCTACGCTGTCTCATATTTAACTCTTTCTGACTAAAGATATACTTCAAACTCTTGTGATCCGTAAAAATCTTACACGACGACCCATAGAGATAATGCCTCCAGATCTTTAAGGCGAAAACGACCGCAGCTAACTCCAAATCGTGCGTGGGGTAATTCATCTCATAAGGTTTCAACTGGCGGGACGCATAAGCAATAACCCTATCTCTCTGCATCAAAACACATCCGAGCCCGAGGCCCGAAGCATCACTATATACCACGAAATCTTCGTTCCCCTGAGGCAATGCTAACACGGGTGCGGTAGTTAGTCTTCTATTCAACTCGTCAAAACTACCCTGTCTGTCTGCGGTCCACTCGAATTTCTGAGTCTTCTGGAGCAACTGAGTGAGAGGTCTAGCGATCTTAGAAAATCCCTCAACAAATCTATGGTAATAGCCGGCAAGACCCAGAAAACTCCTCACCTCCTTCACATTCTTAGGCGTCTCCTAAGCCATCAATGCCTCTATCTTCTGCGGATCTACCCGAACTCCCTCCGCTGAAATCACATGCCTGAGGAACATCACTTCCTCGAGCCAAAACTCACACTTAGAGAACTTCGCATACAACTGCTCAGCTCTCAAAATGTCTAATACAATCCGGAGATGTAAGGCATGCTCCTCCCAACTCCGTGAATAGATAAGAATGTCATCAATAAAGACGACTACGAATTTGTCCACATACTCAATAAAAACTTTGTTCATCAACTGCATGAACACTGCTGGGGCATTGGTTAGCCCGAAAGGCATAACCACAAACTCTTAATGGCCATATCTCGTCCGAAAGGCAGCTTTCGGTATATCACCGTCCCAAATCCTCAACTGGTAGTAGCCCGATCGTAAATCAATTTTCTAGAAAACTGTCGCCCCCTGAAGCTGATCAAATAAATCGTCGATCCTGGGCAAATGGTATTTGTTTTTGATGGTCAACTTGTTTAATTCTCGATAATCGATGCATAAACGAAGCGATCCATCCTTCTTCTTAACAAAAAGTACAGGCGCACCCCAAGGCGATGCGCCTGGTCGAATATACCATTTATCTAACAACTCTACCAACTGTTTCTTCAACTCTAACATCTCCGACGGTGCCATACGGTACGGCGCTCGAGAAATAGGGGCCGCATTCGGCTCTAGATCATTAGGAACTGTGGTGGTAATCCCGGTAGGTCATCCGGAAATACGTCGGGATATTCACTAACAACTAGAATTCACAACAAATCAACTCCACCATCTTCCGCCTTCAGAGCATAACACCAGTAGCCGACATAACCCCGGTTCAGAAGTTTCATCACCTTCAAGGCGCTAATCACACTCCCCGATCTACCCGGCTTACAACCGAAGAGAGTATGCTCGGTGCCGTCCTCGGCCACTATCGAGATGGTATGAGTCCGATAGTTCATGATAGCACCGTGATGATCCAACCAATCATCCCCGAGGATCAAATCCTTACCCTTAAGGTCTATAACAATGAGATTCGAGGGCCAATCCCAGCTCCCAATCCTCACTGGGCAATCCCTAGCTTCCCGATCCCCAACCATACGATCCCCGCTGGGCGTACCTACTACAAACGGTTCGCACTCGAACAAGCAGTCAAAACCAATACGACTCACACAATCCGAAGCAATAAAGGAGTGGGTAGCACCTGAATCAAAAAGCACTGAAACTGGATGAGAAAGGATCTGAGTGGTACCTGACGCCACCAGAACATCTGCCTCATTTGTGCGCCTCATCTGATACAATCGGGGTGAACTGAACCCGAACTCGATGTTGTACGGCGATCTGGCTGACCCCGACCCCTAACACAACTCGAACTCTGAGGAATAGAAGTAGCTGGAGTGTTATGTTCCTTCTGATCGGCGGTGGTAGTCGGAGCTCTGGCGACCCTGGTGGCCCTCTCACAATGAACTGCCCGATGCCCGGTCTGTCTGCAGGTAAAGCAAGTAACTAACGGAAATAGGCAATCCTTCATCACGTGCTCGGACTGACTGCAATTAAAACAAACTCTCCCGCCAGGTGCAACAGACTAGACCGAATGGTTACCTTGAGATCCACCGGCCTGATGAAACGGCCTCTTCCTAGGTGTAGGAGCAGACCGAGACCTCGAAAACTGACCACCCTTACCGGTCGAGAATCCGCCAGTAGTCTTCTGCTTCTTAGCTTCCGAAACCGACTCCGATTCCGGGGCAGCCATCTCGATCGCTAGAGCGCGATCCTGGTATTCCTTCCAGGTGGCACACATGAGCGGTGCCATACTCTGCCTGATATGTGGCTTCATGCTCATATTGAAGTAACGGATTTTATCAGCCTCAGTCCTCACCTAATCTTTCACGAAACCCAACTGTTGATTGTAAGAGATAATGGCCTGAGAAATCAGTACATCCTGGGGTGTGGCAGTGAAGAACTCCACAATCCTGCGTTCTTTGACTGGCGGCGGACAATATTCTGCTTCCATAGCAGCCTTGAATTCCTCCCAAGTGGCTCGACGATCTCTGGGTGCCACAGCTTCCCACCATTCCGCATCTTTCTTATCCAGGAGGTACTGGGAAATATGTACCCTCCTATCATCGGGACAAGCTACGGCATCAAAGGTCCTGGACAACTGAAAGAGCTAATTCTCCCAACCGAGGGAGTCAGAAGATCCGGAGAAACGAGGAGGGTGCATCTTAGTCACCGTCTGAAGCCACTTACTAGCTTCTTCCTCAGGAGTCGGGGGCGGATTCTGGCATCCTCCCTGAGCTATCTGGGCAAGCTGGGCTACCTACTGCTGAAGTACGGCAGTAGCCCCGGCGTCGGTATTATTACCCGACGGCACGGAATGAGAGGCTGAGTCTGAAGAAGACTGAGAAAGTGAGCCCTCTTCATTATTAGCACCTCGACCACGGCCTCGGCCGCGTACCCTAGATGGTCTACCGAGACCTCTTAACATACTGAAGAAAGATATGAAAGAACAAGATCAGAAAGATTCACAATTTGCAAGATCGATGCCATAATCACAACCCAAACAACACAAGGAAACCAACTACAGAAATATAAGAGTTTGAAGATACTTATAGTCACGAGTCGCACGAAGAGATGGTGGCACGATGATATTAGGCTCAATAACTTACTCTAACGACACGACTGACAGACCTAAAATTTACCGACAGCTTAGGTATTCATAACCTAAGGCTCTGATACCATAAATGTAACACCCCAAATCACAAATGGGACATTACACGCCATAGAACCTTCATGAGGTCTACCAGGCTAACACATAACACACCAACCGAGCATGAAATCCCATAAGACACAATCATCAAAGTAAAACAGGGCCGTGGCCTCGGCCAAAACATTTTAATCCAGTAACGAAAAATGTAACCACAGTAAATTTATTGCCCACGCAGGGGACTTTAACCAATAGAAAAACAATAAAATGGACTCGAGCCTCATCATCATGCCAGTCCATCCTTTGCGTGCGCATCCCGTGCCAGCTCCTCAGCTCGACCAGTACCTGAAATGCATAAGACGCATTTCTCCAATTTAAGGGGTTAGCATTCGAATAGCTAGTGCAAGTACACAATTACACAATATTATATACATACGCGATTCAACGCAAACAAACCATTTAGGAAAAACATTTGAAAATCAATATTCCGGAATATCACATTTACATCAAAACAGTATATCATCAAGTTTTCCACATCACAAATATCCATGCTTGGTAACTCGCGACCGTACCCATTAGTATTGGCCCCCAAAGGTCCCGTCGAACCGTCCCCAGGTGAGGAACCACTTCTGTGGCCGTACCCATTAGTATCGGCCCCTAGAGGTCCCGTCGAACCGTCCCCAGGTGGAAGAACATCAGTACACGCACCCAAGTCCCCTTCCGTGGCCGTACCCATTAGTATCGGCCCCCAGAGGCCTCATATGCCATCCTCGGGTGGAAGAGCAACAATCATACATCATTCAATAATACAATTTACATCATTCACATCAAAACCGTACACACACAATGAAATGTAATACATGTACTTGCCTTGGATGACACGATGCGAAGAAAACGGCGAAAGGAAAGTTTTCGGTCCGAACAATCTTCACAAATCCGATCCTAACAACAATAGAGACTCAATCAACTACAATTGCACTGAGAAATTACGAGTAAATCGGCGTTCTACCCTAAGGGACAATACACCGGACACTATGAAGGCATAAGGGCCAAATTCGATCAATGAAGGGAAAAACTTGGAATTGATCCACTAAAGTTATAGGAAAACATAAAACCACGATTACCCAACTATAATTCATCATCGATCGAAGCAAAAACGAATAATAGCCAAGAACACTAAAATTAGGTATAATGTTAAAATACCTCAATTCAATGATGGAATGGTGGAAGGAAGATGATTGATTCGTGCTACAAACTCCAATTCCGAGTTATACGATGATAGAATGTAATAACCGGATGAAATCGCCCAAGATCGTGATGAAGGAGTGGAGAGCTGAGAGGAAAAGAGAAAATGGGGTTAAAACCTATGTCTGTCCTATTTATACTGGACAGAACACGGCGCAACAAACGGCCCAAATGGCGCTGTGTTCAGTGCCATATTGCAGGTCAGCGGGCGACCCCTATGCGACATGGTGCACAGACACGGCGCAAAATGCCGCGGGTCTTGCGCCGTTTCGCAAGGCAGCGACCACCACTGGGCAACACGGCGCACAGACACGGCGCAGAATGCAGCGGGTCTTGCGCCGTTTTGCACAGGTCAGGCCAGACAGCCTCTTGACACAAGACGACGCTACCAAAACTGAAAAAGATGATAAACCAAAACACGATATGCCGACCCAACAGTCCGAGAAAATTACATGCAACGAGAAACAATATCCAATAACCCAAAACGATCCGAGGTACACCACAAAAATCGAACAAGGAACAAATTCCTTAAACTTATAGGAAATTACGAAACGGCCCAAACATCCAAAAATCACGATACAACGTCGGATTAACAATCCGAAACTCACAACATGCGCAACCCAACCAAACGAACATGTGGGAACAGAGAAATAGTGAAATCGAACGAGTTTTACGAGAATCGAGCGTACATGCGATAAAACATAGTTCAAGACGAAAATACGCAAAAACATCACCGAAACTCGTCTAAATGGAAAAACTCAAAGAACAATATAGATTCAGAATCCCAAAATAGTGACAAGCGAGTTGTCCGAAACGAACATACACCAAAAACAAAAATTACCAAAAATAAAAAGTACGGATATTACATTGAATATGAAGATGCTTGACTCACAGTCCTAAGCCCGTAAATCCTCATTAATGTCTACATATAATAATTATAATCATTATAAAATATTATGATATAATGACTAGAAATAAAATATGATGCATATAATTGAAACTGATTATTAATATTAACTGATGAGTTAACAATACAGATGTCTGAGTCAAAATAGGGCTGAATTAAGATTACTAAAACTGATTGGGAATAAATTTTAGGAATTAAAAGCTGACTGGGGTTGAAAGGTTATCGAAAGATGAGGACTTAAATTAAAAGTAAAGTAAACTGGAGGGGTACTGAAATTGAATGACTAGAAAAATACTGGGGTTAAAATCGAAGTATCTTGGAAGCCTGGGGCCCAATTGAATAACCCTACAAAATTGCGGGTATAAAAACACTTTTTGGAATTGTCTCGGCCGACAATCCCTCATTTCTACCCTATTCCTCACTCTCTCCAGAATTCTCCCTCTCTCTAACTACACTCTCTGCCAAAAAAAACTTTCTTCCGATCGGTTCTCTCTCTCTCTCTCTCTCTCTCTCTCTCTCTCTCTCTCTCTCTCTCTCTCTCTACAGATAGACTCTCATCTCACATATCCTTCCTGGAATCTCATTACAAAATACCGGTGAAAACACACACACTGTTGGCCACTAAGTATACAAAATACAGTTTGGAAAATGTTTTAAACAACAAACTGTACGATATTCAAATCTGAGTGCGTAGCGGAAGTCTTGTCAAAGTAAGTTGCTGTAAATACAGCAACTACATATGAAGTCTATACTTAAAGATAATCACAAATATTAAAACAGTAAATGCAGAAGGTAAAAGACACGGTAATTAAAGTGGTTCGAGGTAAACCCCTCTACGTCTACTGGTCCTCCACATAGGATTTAAAATGTTTATTATAAATACTACGTACACAACTACGTATTTATAATCGAAACCTAATCAATGTATCGTTCACACATATTGATACAATGATCTTAGCCTTCAACCATTCACACAGATTGGTTTAAACTTTCACTTGACTGGCTTCTTCACACATAGTTCCAAAGCTTTGTCTCTTCAATGCAAGTCCGTCACACATAGTTCAGGAATAGCAAGGATTCTCATTACACACAGGGCTGATGGGTTTTGTTCAAGGATAGAACAATGTTTGAACAATAGCTTTGACTTTCTAAGCTTTTAGCTGATGATGTGTTGTTCACGGTTTGAGCACTTGTATATCTCTTCTTTCGGAATAGCAGTATGCTTTGGGAGATATGTTTGCTCAGATGTATATGACGATAACTTCGTTGTTGATTTAGTTAATCAGTTATATGATCTTCAAACTCTGAGGATATATATAGCCTTATTGAATATATCCGTTGAGCAAAAGTCCGTTCCAACGGGATGATATGTTTGAATGAAACACGATCCGGATTTTGCGCTTGAGTGAAGATCTCTGACGGCTTAATATTTAAATACTTTATCCTTTAGTATTTAAATATATCATCTTAAACGGGACTTTGACTTTAGCGAATAACAAAAATTCCTTCTTGTCCTATTTGGATATTGTATGGAATGATAGCTGAATTGTCAATTCGAGACAGATTCCATACTTAGTCTTATAAGACTCCTTTGCTGTATGATTGATTCACTGTATGATGGGACTACGAGAAGTCTTCGATACAGGTTGACATCTTTTGATCGGCTTTTCGATACAGCCGCTTGCTGTATGCTGGATTGACATATTGTCAAAATACTCTATCAAAACTTTCGATACAGGGATTGTTTATCCCAACAGTTTCGATACCGGGATTTGTTATCCCAATAATTTCCCCCTTTTTGATAATTGGCCAAGTCTTCCTTTTAAATCCTTTTCATGTTATCCAAACATCCTTGATGATTCCAAAACTTTGATACTTAGCATTTTAAAGGAGGGCAGACTTCTTGGTCTTCTGTTCGAATGTTCTGGCCTTCAGCATTTTGCCTAACACTGGGAACTGCTCGCAGGGTAGTTCAGCTTTTATCAAAAGAGTATTACATCTATAAACTTATGATTGGTGCGCAGGCACAATCTTACATTGTATTCTAGATACATACAACTTAAACTATGAACTGTTCGCAGACAAGTTCTTAGAGCTTATGTATTAAAATAAGTTTCATACTTGTATACATCAAGAGTAAATTAAGTGTTTGTAAACATACAAGAACACAGTAGATTACGAGTTGTAATCTTTCAAGACAGGCAAATATTTTATTCATACTGAAACAAAGAGTACAATATTTTGCTGTTTTGAAAACAAAATTACAAAAAGAATAATACAGCAAGGAATTTAACTCCTGTAATCTGAGTGTCTCCATGGCCTTTTGGGGTTATTCTTGGTATTTTTCCACCAGTTCTGATGAGCGTCCCTGTCTCGATTCAGATATAAGGCTCATCCTTCATACGACTTATCGAAGACTAGGATCCAATCTTCTGGATGGGTAACAAAGTCACCTTGTCTATGTTTAGACTTTATCTGCACCTGTAGCGGGAGCCTTCCTTCTTCCAACTTTTTCTTAAATTCCTCATCAGCTTCCTGTACCGTCCTGGATCTGTTGAAAATTGAGGATTCCCTGATAAGAACACAAAAGTATCTTAGCAGTTCATTTCTCCTCCAGTTCTTGATCTCTGCTGCAGTAGGCTGTCGGTCGGCCGGGAGGTTCATAGCTTGCGGCTTTCGAACAAGGTTTTTCCAAGGAAACTTAGGGTCATGTAATTCTGGGCGATCTCCCTGCATTCTAACGTTGGGAGAAGGAGATGATATATAGGCAATATCAGCAGTGATGCTGTCTTGAAAATCAGCTAACATTTCCTTTTCTTGCTCAAGTCTTGATCTCCTATCAGCTTCCCTCGCTTCGTCCCCCTTTTTGGCGTCATCAAGGTATGACACCTTCTCATCAAGGAGTTCCAGGATTTGCATAGCAGCATCCTGTTTCGTCTCAAAACTTGTCATTTTCTTAACTAGGGTGGTGAGCACCTACGACATATCTTGAATTTTCTTGTCGTAGGCTCGAAGCTGGGAACCGGATTCGATCATAGGTGATGCTGTCTTGGCCTCGGACATGCGTATCTTAGATTGTTCTTCTCTCAGGATCGGTTCCTATCGTTCTTGCAATTGGCTTAGGGCCTGCTTGAAGATGAATGGCAAGATACTAAAGGCTTCTTCCACTCGGGAGACTTCGTGCCTTTGACCTGTCATCTCTTCAATGGCTGATGTGTGTAGCCAATCCAGATCTTTTTCGACAGAATATAGGGCATTGACGGCGTCCTGGATGAAAATTGTTTGAAGGCCGAGAGCATGTGATCGCTCTTTCCTTGTGGCAGTCCTTGGAGAATCTGGCTGGGCGAAATCTTTAACTCCATTCAACCATCTCAAGTTCACATTGGGACGTGAATTAAGTTGGACATCCTCAGGTATTATACCGTCGTCAGATTCTAAAATAGTTGAGGTTTCTGGAGTGTCAGAGGTAGGCTCGGCAACAGAGGGTGCTGCATCCTCCTGTGCTGGGATGGGTTCTGAAGACATGTATATAGGAGGGACTAATTCCTTCTGCTGTCTCTCATCTTCCGACTGCTCCGGTAGAGGGACTGATTCCTCATGCGGGATGGCGTTGGATTCTTCTTCGGCTTGGGCAGCGACAGGCTCGGGTGTTTGTTGGGTAGCCGGGTGTTCCTCTGAGACAGGTTAGGGTGCCTGTTGCGAAACAGATTGTTCCTCCGCGACATGAGGGACTGAATACTAGTTGTCAGGAACAATTTCTTGCTGATGGGGAGGAGTTTGGCGTTGACTGGAAGTTCCTACGCCCATTTGAGATTCAGATTCCTCGCGACTCATTCTTAGACTAGCCTGAAGTGCATCGTCATCATCGTCAGAGTCGGGATCTGATCTTGGACTTTTGGGAGCTTGATCACCATATTTAGCTTTTCCTTTTTGAAGGGCATCTGCTTTGTCCATCAGGTGGCTCGTGATCATCTCTTTGCAGATTAGGTTGTCCCATTGGAACAGGACTTCAACATCGAGTAAGTCCTTCACTTCCAACACAAATCATTCTTCTTCACACCAATCGCCCCAATTGTACAGGGTGCTGTATGGAGCGTGCCTGTAGGTTTTCCATTGTACGAAGAAATCATAAGCTTGCTCTATCTTTACAAAGAGCAAAGTTTGATTGATAATTGTGTCTGGGGAGGGACTGCGTACAACGCCTAAGTCCGTTGTAGGCATGGGTTCCTCTACAGGTGTGGAATCCTGTATCGGAGAGGGATCCCTTACAGGGATAGGTACCCTGATGGGAGATGGATCCTTAATGGGTGTGGAATCCCGTATAGTAGAAGTAGCTTCTAGATACAAAGTGGCAGCCGACTCGCCAGAGTCTTGTACGTTGGCAGATGGCTGAACATCCGTCGTAGCCGCCAAAGGCTCGGGAGCTACTGTCAAGACAGTAGCAGTCATCTCTTCCATAGGGGTTGCGCCCTAGGGTGTCGATACAGTGGGTTGAGCCACGGAAGGAGCATCTTTGGAAGTTTCTTTTGAAAGCTTCCTTAGCTTCCTTTTAGGCTTCTCAACAGCAACGGGAGTTTTGCTGAGAGATCTTTTTCTCTTTCTCAAGGATTCTTCGCTTTGGGACTTCGAAGATATGTCCCTTGGGTCGGCAGACAGACGCAGTTTGTAGACGAAAGGTCTGTTAGCGATCAGGGTTCTTTGGTTGAAAACAGTAGGCCTGACGCTTCCTAAGTATATCCGTAAATTGATTTTCTTCACCTCTGCGGATTGCGGAACTCCGCATTTCGTCAGAACGTAGTTCAAAAGTAAACCAAAGAATTTCTTCTGCGAGGCAGGCTTAGAGACTTCTTCCTGCAACCGTTTGAGGATGATTTGACACCAGTTGACCTTCCCACAGGTCATAATTGCAACCATCATCCTGAACCTAAGATCGGTGCACATCTCGAAGGCACCTGTTCTGTTCTCAATAACACAGCAATAGAAATCATGTAAATAGACCAAAGGTAAACAAAAAAGTTTCTTATGGCAAGAGGTATGAACTGTTTCCACCGTCGCTGAACCGGTGAATAAGCCATAGTATTTGGTCAACAGTTCTTGGGACCCAAAGGTCTCAAGATCTTCCGTTGTCAGTCCATCAACAGGTAGCCTGTAGAGATTCTGAAGAAGCTCTTGGTCAACGCGGATATCTACTCTGCGAATGACAGCTGTGATATCAGCAACATGTCATCCTTGAGCCGGTGAAAGGAAATGAACAGCAGCATTGAGGTAGAACTCCTCAACTAGGTGAACATAAAATCGTTCAGCGGTGTGGCTTCCAAGGCGATAGAGGCCTTTCTGACGTATCCTCATAATGACGTATTCCATCGATTCGACGTCATCACCTTTGGTACGAACACGTTCAAGCACGACAGATATGGAGAAGATCTGTCTGTCGATGATGTTGGAGGATTTCTTGAGAGAGATGGAAGAGGTATGGGTAGACGCCATTGATGATTCTCGAAGAAAAGATAAAGAATATTCAAATAGAAATGCAGTAAACACAGAAAAACTTGTACGCTGTATGCTCAAGAACTCTTACAATATGCAGAAAGCGTAAAGCGTCTCAAATGGCATTTACAGTCCTTTTATAGTGGGCGGCGAAGAAGGGTTTACAGATAATGAATGGTCAGATTTAAGGGATGGGAACCGGTGTTTGAAATGGATGACCATGATGAATTGAGTGTAACCGGTACAACTTATTCATCAAGTTTTTAAAATAAGAGCGGGTCCCACTTCTGACTTATCAAATTACCCTTATTGCCTGAAACGGCGATGAATATATTAAATAAGTTTAAAATATCGCGTCGTTTGACAAAGTTGTCCAGATTTCGTGTAAGGCATAATGCAAAAGATGTTTAATTATGATAGGGCACGTAGACACAAAGATCATTTTAAAAAAAATAAACAACATGATACTTGATTTCCCATAGTATGTGCTGTATCCGCGAAAATACAGCGTTCCCCCTTAAAAGGTACATAAGGGTTTCAATTCGATACATCAACTTTCGGATTAATACTGTATTCATGGGTCATACTGTATTCCCCTTTAATTATTGTACACATCAGTTGTAGGATAATTCATATCGCTTTGTTCCTACAGTGCTGTTCAGTTAGACTGAGTGTACACATAACTAACGGTGGATACTGTATTCTTGGGTCTTACAGCATTCCCCCTCAATTGCTGAGTAAAAGCATTACAGGGAGTCAGGCTGTAGCAATCCCAATTCATGTCGAAGCATGCTGAATCTAGCTGTGTCGAGAGGCTTGGTGAAGATGTCGGCTAACTGGATATCTGTATGAACTTTTTCGAGCCGAACATCCTTGTTCTCAACATGATTCCTAATGAAGTGATGCTTCATGTTGATATGCTTGGTGCGCGAGTGTAATATAGGATTGTGAGTGATAGCAATTGCACTCGTGCTATTGCACATAATCGTCATTTCTTTGGCTTCAATTCCATAATCTGACAGCTCTTGTTGCATCTAAAGGATCTGCATATAGCAACTACCAGCAGCATAGTATTCTGATTCAGCCGTGGAAAACGAGTTTGCCAATTGTTTCTTGCTAAACCAAGACACAAGTCTAGGTCCAAGAAAGTGACAAGTACCGCTTGTACTCTTCCTATCTAGCTTGCAACCTCCAAGATCCAAGTCGCTGTAGCCAACTAAATCTAATCCGCCTTCTTTAGGATACCATAGTCCTACATCGACTGTTCTTTTGATGTATTTCATGATTCGTTTAGCTATTGCGCAGTGTGATTCTTTAGGTGATACTTGATATCATGCACACACTCCCACAACAAACTGGATATCGGGCCTGCTATCCATTAGGTATAGGAGTGAGCCAATAAGCTTCCTGTACAGTGATTGATCAACCGGCTTTCCAGCTTCATCAACACTAATTTGCACGGAAGTGCTCATGGGGGTTGATGATGATTTGGAAGTATTCATTCCAGACTTGTTGAGAAGCTCCGTGCTGTATTTTTCCTGGTTGATGAAAATCCCTGTAGGCAACTGCTTTACAGGCAAACCTAGGAAATAGCTAAGTTCTACCATCATACTCATTTCAAATTTACTTTGCATGAGATGAGAGAACCTTTGACACAAATCAAGGTTAGTAGAACCAAATATTATATCGTCCACATATATTTGAACCATTAAAAGGTCATCACTTTCCTATATTTTGAACAAGGTCCTGTCCACAACACCTTTCTCAAATCCATTGTTGTTTAGATACTGGGACAGAGTCTCATACCATGCTCTAGGGGCTTGCTTAAGTCCATACAGTGCTTTCCTTAGCCTATATACTAAGTCTTCGCCTTCTGTATTGACAAACCCTGGTGGTTGTTCAACATATACTTCTTTAGCAAGGTCTTCATATAGGAATGCACATTTGATGTCCATTAGGTATACAATGAAGCTCTTATGGGCGGCAAAGGCTAAAAGTATCCTAATGGCTTCTAGTCTGGCTATAGGGGAAAATGTTTCATCGTAGTCTATGCCTTCTTCCTGTCCATAGCCTTGGGCGAATAGTCTGGATTTATTCCTGATAATGAGTCCATTTATGTCCTTCTTGTTTCTAAATACCCATTTGGTTCCAATTATGGATTGATGAGTAGGTCTGGGTATAAGATACCACACATTGTTTCTTTTGAAACCGTTAAGCTCTTCTTCCATTCATGTGATCCAATGAGAGTTGTTGGGAGCTTCTTTGGTAGAAACAGGTTCGGATTGGGCTAAGAATACAACAATAGTGCACATGTTAAGTCTTCTAAGCTCGGATAGAGATTTCCATTCAGGAAATGGAGATATCTCAGTATCAGGTTCTTCTTGCGTACATAGTACATTTCCTTGTGTACTATGTATTCTCCTACGGGTAGAAACACTAGCATCAATGCTTCTTATGATCAGATCTTGTGGGTGATCTCTCAAACATCTTCTGTAGGGTTCTAATTCAGGGTCCCGTACTGTATCTTGAGTTGCTGTAGTTTCGGCTTCAGCTTGTACAACATCGACTTCATCTACGTCGGTTCTTATAGTCGCAGGGTTGATTTCTAGGTCAACGACAGGTTCTATGGGAGTTGGTGGATCATCGATGGAAAGTTGTTGGATGTTCTGAGAAAGGTCCTCTACTCCTGTAGGGTCATGGTGAGGTTCGTCAAACAATACATGAACTGATTCCTCAATTGTTAGCTTCCTTTTGTTGAAGATCCTGTAAGCTTTGCTAACAGAGGAATATCCTACAAATATCCTTTCATCCGATTTCTCATCAAAGGTTCTAAGTTGATCCTTACTGTTGTTCAAAAAGTAACACCTGCATCCAAAAATGTGAAAGTACGAAACTAACGGAGTTTTGTTGTTCCATACCTCGCATGCTGTTTTGTTGTGATGCTTGTTTACGATACAGTGGTTTTGTGTATAACACGCTGTATTGGTAGCTTCGCCCCAGAAACACTGTGGCAACTTGCTTGCGGCAATCATTGTCCTTATTGCTTCCTTCAGTGTCCTGTTCTTTCGCTCGGCAACACCATTTTGTTGAGGTGTACGGGTAGCTGCGTATTTGTGTTGTATCCCATTTTCCAAACAGTATTGCTCTATAAAGCGGTTAGTGAAATTTGTACCTCTGTCGGAACGAATGGACACGATACTCGACCCCTTTTCATTTTGAAGCTTTCTCAGGTGCTCGGACAGCTTTGATGTTGTTTCCTTCTTCTTGCTTAGGAGAATTGTCCAAGCATACCTAGAATAATCATCAACAATAACGAGATAGTATTTCTTACCACCCAAAGTTACCAGGTCTACAGGACCATAGAGATCCATATGTAGCATTTCCAACGCTCTGTGGGTTGAATGGTAGGATTTGCTCTTCAGGGTGGTCTTGATTTGCTTGCCTTTCTGATAGGGTCCACATACACTGTCTTTCTGGAATGAAACATTTGGCAATCCTTTAACCATTCCCTGTCTGGAGAGTTTGTTGATAGTCTTGAAGTTGACGTGTGACATCTTCTTGTGCCATAGCCAGCTTAGATCTACAGTGCCTTTGGCAACAAAACAAGGGATTGTGGAGCTCGTAGGCATCTAGTCAGCAATATATATTACCTGATCTGCTTCCTGTGAGCACAATCACTTTGGTCAGGATGTTCTTGACTCTACAGTGATATATATAGAACTTCACCGAGAACTGCTTGTCACAGAACTATCTAATACTAAGTAGATTGTACTGTAAGCCTTCAACACAAGCTACATCAATGACTTTGAATTTTCCTACAAGTAGGGTTCCCTTTCCTCTTGTTCTTCCTTTAGATTTATCACCGAAGCGCACTTCTGTACCGCGACTTTCTACTTAATCTGATAACTTGCTTTTATCTCCTATCATGTGCCGGGAACATCCGCTGCCGAAGTACTAGATGTCCTTCTCCAGAATGTCCTGTATGCGAATAAATTAGGTAGATTTAGGTCCGCTTTGATTTTTGGGTCTATGGATGTTAGTGCTTTTAGGTATCCAGATTTTCCTGACAGCAATAGGTCTGCTGTAGGATGGTTTAGGTCCATAGTTGCGATTTCTACGTGGGGCATGTACGTAGTTGCTATAACCATGATAATTATTATGCATGTAAAATTCAGGGTTATTATAAGTCCAGTACAAATGCCGTCTTGGAGGTGGAGCCATTTTCTTCGACCTAAAAGCTTGCCTTCTGGGTCTCCAGTTGGATTCCCAATGCTGTTGTTGATACTGTGCGGAAACTTGCTGTCGCGAGGAATGACGGGACTCCTGTATCCAATACCTAGGCATGCTGTACTAAAAGTACTGCCGTGCGGGCCTTTGATATTTGGATACAGCATTCCTTCTGAACGGCTGTTGGCACTGTTGATATGCTCGGGGAGCATCCTGTTGGGTACGCCTTACAGGTCTGAATGGCTGGTGATTCCGCTGTCTGGAATATGACTGTGGTGGCGGAATGGCAGCTTTTGCTGTACGTGGTGCAACGGGTTCCTTCACAGG
This sequence comes from Orobanche coerulescens, assembly GCA_033398695.1. NCBI lineage: Eukaryota > Viridiplantae > Streptophyta > Magnoliopsida > Lamiales > Orobanchaceae > Orobanche > Orobanche coerulescens. The sequence continues at coordinate 70,294,763 of CM065810.1, forward strand.
ACTCGGAACTTCTTCCGATACAGGAATAGGTTCCACACCCCTAACGAACACAGTACTAGTTTTCCCTTTATTGGAAAATGAGTTGTATCCTAAGCCACTTTTATCATGAGCATGTTGCCCAGTGCTTAGAATTTCTGCCATTCTCTTAGATGATTTCTCGAAAGATTTCAGAATGGTCTCAAGTTCTCCTTCTCATTTTTCGAGAGTTTTTACTTTGGCTTGAAGCAGAACACAATCATTTATATTGCTTTCACTATGATATTTTGTCTCACTTAGTTTATGAGCAAGTTGATGATTGCTCTCTATGAGTTTCTCATACTCGACTTTGCTGTTTTTACAATCAACAGACATATTCTCATAATTTACTTTCAGCAAGTTGTTTTCCTCTTTCAGCTCTAAGTTAGAAAGTTGGAGCTGCATATTTTCATTTTTCAATGTCTCATGGGCCATTTGAATGTTCTTAAACTCATTCATCATGTTTGCAAAAGTATGAGATGCATTGGTAGGAATAGCTGAGGTTGAACTTACCTCATCATCGCTATCTTCATCTTTCGGAATGTCCTTGGCCATAAAGCACATATAGGCTTTATCTTTGAAATCATCATCAGATGAATCACTGTCAGTGACTATCTGAAGACATTTTTCAGATTTGGATGGTGCGGGGGAGGCTTCTGATTCACTAATCAGGGCCTTGAGCTTGTTTTTCCAAGCACGTCTTCTTTCATCCTTTTCTTGTTGCTCGGCTTACGGCAACCTTTGAACTTTGGGATGAGGACATTTATTTGCATAATGCCATGGTTTCCTGCAATTATAACATAGGTTAGCATCACCAGATGAAGTTTCCGTGCTTACCTTGTAAACAGGCTTGGGCTTGTAGGGAGTCTTTCCCGACTGCTTGATAAACTTCTTGAACTTATGCATGAGGAGTGCCATTTCGTCTTGCGACAGGATGTCGTCGTCGCTGTCAGCACTCTTATGAATGGGCTTTGATGAGCTCGGCATGCTGTGTCTTCGGTTGGATATAACGGCTAAGGCTGTAGTCCTGGCAGGAGATTCTTCAGCTTTCTCGCTCCTGTCTATATCGTACTCAAATGATTTGAGGCCAGAAAAGAGATCAAAAGTAGATATTTCACTAAGATTGCACGATACACGCATAGCTGTGGTCTTAATGTCCCATCGGGCAGGGATTGATCTAAAAATTTTTAGTTTTTACTCCCTTTGTGTATAAATCTTGCCTAATGCTTCAAGTTTACCAACAATGCCATTGAATCTGAGGTCAAGTTCCTCAAGTGTTTTAGTTGGTTTCATTTCAAAAGATTCGAATTGCTGAGTTAATTTTGAAATCTTGTTTTCTTTTGAGAGCTCAGTCCCCTTAACTTGAGTTTATCCCAGATATCCTTGGCTGTTTTACAGCTTTTTACCTTTGAGAACATGCCTTTATCAAGAGTGATAAATAACGCGTTCTTAGCAACATTGTCGAGGTTGGAGCGCTTTCTTTCGTCAGAAGTCCACTGTTCGCGCTCTTTCTCGAGCATCTCTGCATGAGCCTGGCCTTCAATCCTTGGGGCCGAATTTACCTTCATGATCTTTATGGGGCCATCCTGTATGACAAAAATCATCTCTTCGTGCATTGCTGCATGATGAGCCTCCATCCTAATCTAATCATCAAATTCGTTAATAGAAAACATAGGAAATTTATTGATCATTGATGTATCCATATGACAATATAAGGAAGAAAAAGATTGTTTTACAAAAATAAGTGATTTAAGCATCTGATTCAATCAAAAATACGACTGATTCTTTTTAGAATCAACCGCTCCGATACCACTTGTTGGCCATTAAGTATACAAAATACAGTTTAGAGAATGATTTAAACAACAAACTATACGATATTCAAATCTGAGTGCGTAGTGGAAGTCTTGTCAAAGTAAGTTGCTGTAAATACAACAACTAGATATGAAGTGTATACTTAAAGATAATCACAAATATTAAAACAGTAAATGCAGAAGGTAAAAGACACGGTAATAAAAGTGGTTCTAGGTAAACCCCTCTACGTCCACTGGTCCTCCACACAGGAGTGAAAATATTTATTACAAATACTACGTACACAACTACGTATTTATAATCAAACCTAATCAATATATCATTCACACAGATTGATACAATGATCTTAGCCTTCAACCGTTCACATAGATTGGTTTAAGCTTTCACTTGACTGGCTTCTTCACACACAGTTCCAAAGCTTCATCTCTTCAATACATGTCCGTTACATACAGTTCAGGAATAGCAAGGATTCTCAGTCCACACAGGGCTGATGGGCTTTGTTCAAGGATAGAACAATGTTTGAACAACAACTTTGACTTTCTGAGCTTTTAGCTGATGATGTGTTGTTCACGGTTTGAGCACTTGTATATCTCTTCTTTTGGAATAGCAGTATGCTTTGGGGGATATGTTTGCTCAGATGTATATGATGATAACTTCGTTGTTGATTTAGTTAATCAGTTATATGATCTTCAAACTCTGAGGATATATATATATATATAGCCTTCTTGAATATATCCGTTGATATAGATCAGTTGAGCAAAAGTCCGTTCCAACGGGATGATATGTTTGAATAAAACACGATCCGGATTTTGCGCTTGATTGAAGATCTCTGACGACTTAATATTTAAATAATTTATCCTTTAGTATTTAAATATATCTTCTTAAACGGGACTTTGACTTTAGAGAATAACAAAGATTCCTTCTTGTCCTGTTTGGATACTGTATGGAATGATAGCTGTATTGTCGATTCGAGACAGCTTCCATACTTAGTCTTATGAGACTCCTTTGCTGTATGATTGATTCACTGTATGCTGGGACTACGACAAGTCTTCGATACAGGTTGACATATTTTGATCAGCTGTTCGATACAGCTGCTTGCTGTATGCTGGATTGGCATATTGTCAAAACACTCTATCAAAACTTTCGATACATGGATTGTTTATCCCAACAGTTTCGATACCGGGATTTGTTATCCCAACACACACACACACACACATAAACCCTCTCGATTTAGAAGACTTGCTGCAATGGACTAAAGGAGGTGGTCGGAAGTTTGGAGGAGGCGCTTGGCTTAAACTTTGGATGTTTATCACACCTCCGGCCGCACAGTGCTGGAATTCAATGGCGACGGTGCACCGTGCGGTGGTTGCCATGTTGAGAAGGTGAGAGCTTGATTTTGGGGATAAGGTTTCTGTGTTTGGTTTGGATCGGAAATCGGAGTTTGGATTCGGACTGGGCCTGGATTTATTTTGATATGGTGATTCTTATTCAGGGCTGAACTGGGCTGAGGGTGCTCCGAATTTGGTGCTTGAACTCGGAAAAAGGTGTCAAATTTCTGAGTTGTTTGAGAAGATGATTTAATCTGTTTTGAATCTTTTGACGATGTTTATGTTTGATATTGCAAGTATTGATTTGGAGTCAGCTGATTAGTATTGAAAGTAGTTTCATAACTTTAGCTCTATGGGTTTTCGTCCAGCGATCTGGGTCGAGATAACTCACCGGGTGGACTCGGTGGTTCGAGTATGATGGAAATCTGAGTCTGATCAATTTTGTTTGGGGTTATCATGATTAAGAAGCCGTTCGAGATTTTTCCATGGGAATACATACGACGAATTGAGGGATGGATAAGGCTGAAATTGGGTTGTGTTTTGATTGTGAAATCTGGGCTCAGTTGGGGTTGTGTGAGGGTCTGGGTCTCGTCCAGAGAATTTTATTTTTTTTTGCAGATAAATGTTGGACCGAGTAGAAGGAGGATGAAATAAAATTGAATTGAGGGCATTAAAGTTTAAAGTTTACCTTCGTTAGATTGGACGGAGATTGGATGGAATCTTGCTGGAAATCTTGATCGGTTAACGAACGTCAAGATTTGACCACCTTGATTTTCTCGGTTTCTTGCAGTTCTTCATTTTTTTCACTTTGGATGCTGAACAATTTGTACAGGATTTCTGTACTGAAGAATTAGTATATTATTGATATATGTTTTGGAGTATTTTGGTTGATGTAGGATTGTGTTAGGATAAACATCAAGGAGTTTGGTGAAGTGAGGAATTGTGGTGCTCGATCGATTAGAAGGAGAGTTCTTAATTATGGTTAATTAAATTTAATCATAGTTAGTTAAATTAAGAAAAACATGATTAAATATAATTGGTATAATAATAATAGTAGTATAATAATACGTATAAAAATAATAATTCGGTAATAATGATAATAATATCAGAAAAATGACAATGATAATAATAATAAAATTTGCAAAAGGAGTGGGGGCCCAGATAGTATCTCGACTTCCCACTAATTTCCTGTAAAATGTTATTCATCTAATAAAATTTATTTTTTTATAAAAAAAATAGTATTATTAACAATAATAATGATAATATTAATAATAGTAGTGTTAGTATAATGCTTAGATGAATAATAACACTATTAGAAAAATAAATAATGACTACTTGAATATATATCGGACAAAATGATTCGGGCTAGAACTTCTGATACATCGAAATAAATATTCATGACCCTCTAAATGAGATTAAATGAAATAAAATGCATTATTAATATTATTATAAATAATAATATTATATTATAAAAATGGCGGATATTACAAAACACCATAAGAAAGAATACAATATTTGACCGACAAGGTCAAACTACTTAACAATATAGACCGACAAGGTCGAAAACTCGAAAGTACACGGACCATCAAAGTCACAACCAAAATATGAATAACCCAAACTGGACAAATTATATCACAGTACATACCCACGCACGGGTTAGAAAACACTGAAGCAGAAATAGGATACAACTCAACAACAAAAAGAAACTGCCTTTTTGTTGTTTCTGCAAGTTTATTTAATATATTTAGATTTGTTGTCAGCTTAGGTGTTGTTACTTGACCTCGAATCATAATTTTCGGATGTTTAGGCTATTTTGTAATTTCTCAAAGTTTTGGGCATTTGATTTTATATTCATTTTTACATACCTTTAGATGGTTGGAATTGCATGTTTGTTAGTGTTTGAGTTCGTATATTGATGCTCTTCATCGGCGAAAAGATTTTTCGTACTGCTTCTGGCTCCTGGACTCGTGACTTGACTGTTAGGGTTGTATACTGCAAAGCATACTTTATGCTTGTATTACCTTATTTCCCTGTAACTACCTATGAGAATATTAATTACATTTAATCACATGTTTTGCATATTTATTCACGTTATGGTTATGCAAATGAAATATCCAATTATTTTATATTATAGATAATGTGGTGTGTTGGTGTCACACGGAAGATTATATTATCGATGCCTTAAGAAATAATATAATAGTTCACAACCTATACAATTATTAGATAAATTATATGAAAGGTTGTAGTATATGCTTGAGATTAGTTGGTTTTGACTATTAGCATGCATTAGCGTATTTGCATACGTTGAACTGGATCGAAGTGAGATAGTATCTTCTGTACTGACTGTAAGAAAAACGTAAATCTCGAATAATTGTTATTTCTTAATTCTAAGTATATAAAATTTTAATTGTGTATTTATAATATTTATTGCTTTGATTTACCATGGGTGAGAATCAAAATGATTGACTCAATAAGCTTCGTATCTTGCGCAATAATATTATTTATATGACAGTTATTATTATAACTAGAAATCATGTCACGACTCGTGCAGGTTGATGATGTCCCCTTGAGGAGCTCGATAATAATTATTATATTAAACCATGTATGTGGATTTAATTTCGATATAATAATAAGGTTCGAGTGGTACTACTCTTGGATAAGATATTAATTAATTAAAGCTGTCAGTAGCTTAAATTAAGTAATAGACATTTGATATCTTACACACAAGAAGAATATCTTTAAATAAGGAGCCCTATTTCGTAAATTAGGATTTGGGTAGGAAGTGTAATATTAACTCTTTAGTGGACTGAGTTGATATTTAAAAGACTCAATATATTAGGAAGGTCCTACTATGGAAATTTAAGGTCTATTAGGAGTTCTTCCCTAATCCTCCTTAAGATCCCTAGAGTAGCCCATAACACTTATAAATACAACATAATGGGTCGGCCGAAACTCACTTCTTTAAGCTTGAGAGTTCGATTTTTTTTCTTGTGTTTAATTGTAGATCTTGACTTGTGTCTTTGATTCTACAATTTAGATAACACATTAATTTTCTTAGAGTGTTTACATAATACTAGAAAATAAAGAAAAAGAAATCGAGTGACATTAAGCCACAAGGAGTTCGACCAATCCACTTTGTTGTTCAAGGAAGTCCGGTAGATTGTTGCCCACACGATATCCGGATATAGGCGGGATCTACTCTAGAAGATCTAAAGGTAGAAATACAAGAAGATCAAGGAGAATTCGAAGACTTTGCTTCAAAGGTAACATATTCCAAGATTTCTTAGATCTAGATAGAATACTGCGAATTATCATGTTTAGACGCGTAGATAAATATTGCTAGTTTAAATTGCTTATTAATATGTGTAATTAATTATTTGACGAGCCTAAATAGCAATTCTTGAGGGCCAGTTTTAGTAAATCCAAACCCGCCACTTCCGCTGCATTTTATTTCCAATAATTAGTATCAAAGCCTGTCTTTCGTTTCCGTTCAATTTAATTAATTTTGTGATTAATTACTAGCAATTTAAAAATATCCAATTGTCTTGCAGGTGAATATGATCCAATTATCATGGCTATATGATTTTATTTTATATTACGCGTTTTGGTAATTTGGCCCAATTTTGAGTCAATGTATTTTATTTTTTTGTAAAATTGTAATCGAGTTGAAGTACACAAAGTACGAAGTCCCACACGAAAAGGAGTCCCAATCAAACGAATCGATCGGGACCAAGAATCTGCCGTGCGGTCTGGTCACAGGATCGTGATACAGACCGCGGTCCAAGCTACTTGTCGGGTCGGGTCGTCCGGTATAGGGTCCTGTTCGTCTTTCCACCATTTGTTGCGTCCGTTGGTGCACAATATTTAAATTTGGAATTTTCTTGTGCAATTAATTTTGCATGGAAAATAAAGTTTCTAAATTTGAAAATTTTGTGGGCCAACCGGAAAGAGGTGACGAGATGCTTGAAGCACTGGGAGATTTCGAGCCAAAGATTTTCTCGTTATTCAAAACGAAGAACAAAAGCCATGATAATTGGAATTAATTATCTATTTTTTTATTGTTTTAGATGTATGACATATATGAATGAATGTGATATGTTTCTTGAATGTTAGGATGAGAAAATTAAAAACGTTAAGGCTAAAATAACTAATCAATTTTTAAAATAAAATCAAATTGGCCTCCATAATTAATTTAAATTGTGAAATTTAGCTTGCGCATTGACATTAGGGTCTTCCTCCATATCGGATGTTATTGTAGGTTCACTAGTTTTATATTTTTAATGATAACAAAAGGTAAATATTATTTTTTATGATAGGACCTCTCCATTTGTAGGACTATTATTTAAAAGATAATATCTTAATTAGGTTGTTTAATTATGGTGTTCACTTAGGTGTATTAATTAACAAGCATCCCATCGGAGTCTATGTTAATTAATACATGGCCAAGAGGAACCAACTATTAATTTTACTTGTCATAAAGTACGTAAAACTCTACTTGAAAAATGTGTGTGTAAACCTCCACACGATTGTGGCTTGCATATGCGGGTTTTTCGAGGTGTTGGTTGCTAGCATATATATTGTGGTTTTGAGGTTTTTCAATATATTTTGCTATGCACTATGTGATGAATATTTTTAATGTTATATTATATGTCTTTCAATCCACTTGTTGTAATTCTCAAATAAAACAAACTATATGGCACTAGATTTGCTGCTTGGAAATGTAATCTTAATATTGTCCTGACTGCTGAGGAACACAAGTTTGTTCTAACCGAGGAATGCCCATTGGACCAAATGCGGATTCGACACCCGGTGAGGTGAAAGAATACAAAAAATGGAAGAAATCTGATGAGATGGCTCGCTATTACATCTTGGCTTCTTTAGCAAATGTATTGTAGCATCAATATCAGAATACGGGCATGGCTATGGAAATGATGAAAAATCTCGGTGATATGTTTGGTCATCATAACTGGGCGGCTAGGAAAAATGCTATGAGGGTCTTGATGACGACCCAAATGCCTAAAAGAACCCCAGTAAGGGATCATGTTCTAAAGATGATTTCTCATATAAACAAACTTGATATCTTAGGGGCAACTATCGATGCGGAAACATAGGTCGTTATCATCCTAGGCAGCTTACCTAGGAGCTTTGAGCAGTTCCGCCTAAACTACAACATAAATCCTAGGGAGTATACCTTGGCGGAATTGCTGACAGTGCTTCAAGTTGCGGAAGGTCTCTTTAGGCAAGGGTATCAAGTTATTGCGGCTACTGGTGTTTCGACTTCTAAACATGTTTGGCAGCTTGTTCTTATTATTTGTGGATAGTTGATTCAGGCTCAACTAATCATGTTTGCTTTAACTCGCATGGTTTTTAGGTAACCAAGCAGCTTAGTGCGGGCGAGATCACCATCAACTGGGGCGATTATTCCAGGCTTATGGCTATTGGATTAGGAGTCGTGCAGTTATAGATTAATAATAAAATACTAGTCCTTCATAATGTATCATTAGTACCAGATTTTAAAATGAATTTGATTTCGGTTTCTAAATTAAGTTGTGATGGTTATTCAGTTTCTTTTGATGGTGATGCTATTATTAGAAGAAACGGTGAATATATTTGTAGAGGTACTTATACTGATGGACTATATGTCATTAATGCTGTACAAACTCCCATGTATAAACATAAATCGCTTAACTCTTCGTCTAAACCTAAAAAGAGAAGAGAACCTTCAAGCATAAACCAAACATATCTTTGGCATTTACGAAGTCAAAATCCTCTGACTACTTCATCAAATCGAAGGGGTCGTCCTCACAGCTATCAGGTGTGTCGTGAAGACCCAGTCCCTCGACATGTGTATAGCCATACCTCTCAGGTAAGTGAGACACCTTATCAGACCTTCGAAGTGGAGGTTGTGTTACAATAGGTTTGGTTCCTTATCCCTAATCAGATGTCTCCTTAGGACCTTCATTATGCTCTTCTAAAGAGATATTTCTGCCCGAGCTACCTTCCTGAATGAATTCGTCCTCAAGGAAGTGCGCTTGTAAAGCCACAACGACCCTATAGTCTTCTGGCATGTAGAATAGATAACCCATCGAGTCCTCTGGGTATCCAATAAAACGTCCCTTGATGGACCTCGCTTCCAGTTTGTCCACCTTAGCCTTATTGACATAGGCTGGACATTCCCAAATCCTTATGTGATTTAGACTTGGTTTATTACCCTTCCATATATCATGCGGAGTGATAGAAATGGATTTGGAAGGACATCTATTAAGGATATAAGCAGCGGTTAGTAACGCATACCCCCACAGGTAAATAGGTAAATCAGTGTAATTTAACATGGAGCGAACCATGTCTAACAAAGTCCGATTTCTCCTTTCTGAAATAGCATTTAACTGTGGGGTTCCTGGCGACGTGAATTGTGAAAATATTCCATGTTCCTTGAGGAACTCATCAAACTCTGTGTTCATATATTCGCCACCTCGGTCCACCGAAGTGCTTTGATACGACATCCAGTCTGTTTTTCAACTAGGGCCTTAAATTCTTTGAATTTAGTGAAGGCTTCGGATTTATGTTTCATTAAGTACACAATCCCATACCTAGTATGATTATCTGTGAACATTATGAAATATTGATATCCATCTCGGGCCACTTCTAAAGCACCACAAATATCGGTATGTGCCAACCCAAGTTTATCAGCAGCCCTTTCAAAAGTCCCTGTGAAGGGGGACTTAGTCATTTTGCCTCTAAGGCAAGATTCACAAGTTGGATAGGGTTCTACACCTAATGGACTTAAAAGTCCATCTTTCTCCATTTTATGAACCTTGGTCTGACCAACATGACCAAATCTAAGGTGCCACTTAAGAGTTTGATTAGTATCTTGCCTGCCACATTTCCTAGTTATAGTGTTCACTGCTGTTTTATTTTACAAGTTCAGATGATATAAACCATTCAACAATGTAGCTGTGCCAACCAATTTATTTCGAAAATAAATTTTACACCTACCATTGCCAATGAAGAAACAAAATCCTTTCCAGTCTAAGACTGGAATGGATACAATGTTTTTATGCCCCTTGGGAAAAATAAGTACTTCATCTAACGTCAAAATAAAACCGGATTCTAAACCTAGTAGGATTGATCCAATATCGGTTACCTCGACACTTTGTCTGCTTCGGACAGTGAACATTACTTCCCCAGCTTCAAGTTTCCTACTTCGTACCAGATCCTGATTCATAGTACAAATATGAGAAGTGGCACCTGAATCCAGAATCCATGAAGCAGAATATAAAGTAGCGGAACAATTGGTTTCAAAAACAAAAAGTTCCGTACGTGATGCGCCATTAATCTTAGGACAAGTCCTAAGCCAGCGGCCCAGCTCACCGCATTCAAGGCATTTGTCCGTAGGTTTTTTTTGACCGCTTACCTATTGAAACTTTCGGGCCTTGCCCTTTCCTTTCTGCACCCCTTTCTTGGGTTTGTACTGCTCGTAGGTCTTTTTGTTCTTGTTCTTGGACCTCCGAGGCCCAGAAGAAATTACAAGAGCAGCCTCCCTCGGTTTAGTCTTCATGTTAGACTGTGTCGTCACTAGTTTATTCATTAGCCCAGCTAATGTGCATGAAATGTCATTACAGTTGAAATTCATTACAAAGTGCGTGAATGAGTCAGGGAGAGATTGAAGGATGAGATCAATTTGGAGGGATAAATCCATATTAAAGTTGAGAACCTCGAGCCTCTCAATCATAGAGATCATCTTGAGGACGTGGTCTCCCACTTTCTCCCCTTTTTTCATCCTAGCACTGAACAACTGCTTCGATATCTCATATTTAGCATTCCTACTGTGCTCTCCATAAAGTTTGGTCAAGTGTGTGAGAATCTTCCTAGCAGAAGTCATTTTCTCGTGCGCTCTATACAGTTCATTTGTGATTGAGCCCATCATAAAGTTACGGACTAGCACGTCATCCTTGACCTATTTTTCATGGACGTCATCTTCCTGATTATCCCTAGTCCGGATTGGAGTCGGTCGAATGTCCGCCTCCAAGACGTATCCCAGAGACTCCATACTGAGTACAATCATCAGATTCCGCAACCACTAAACAAAATTGGGGCCAGTTAGGAGATTCTTTTCAAGTAGCATTGCAAGTGGGTTTTTAGCCATTTTAGAGAGATATTGTTTCGTTTTTATGCATTGATATAGACAAGATTAAATTAATGACTTGTTTTATTATGACCGAGTATATAATTTAAGGGCTTGTATAATTCTTGTCTCGTCTCCCACTAATTTTATCGGAATTATACACTCCTATGTTATAATCCAAAAATAATGATTAGATCGACTTCTTAGTGGTGATCAAGGTCTTTACAAATTTTAACAGATGCAACCTATCAGGTTTCTTGCCAATTAATTTCTATAAAGTGGTGTCTAACACCAAACCGTCTAACGGATGATTTGATTTTCTTTTACCCCTAGTCTTCATGCCCTCAACCCAGCAGGTTTCTTGGCAATCCAGACTGTCAATGTTTTTGACCATCAACATCTATCAGTTTGATTATTGAATCTCACCCGGCAACCTATCAGGTTTCTAGGGGCGAAATTCATCACCAACCGAAGGCATCTAATGCACTTAAGAATTTTTCAACCTCTACCAAATGTACTACCCCGATAACTCGGAAGTATAGCACACCAGCTCGGGTATCAATTTTCTACGAGTTTGATGGAGGGTAGGAAACCTCATAACCTTTTTCAAACTTAGTCTGTTTGTAGTCGGAAGAATTACGCGATTAATGTTACACTTTTCACATTAATTCATTTATACGCGCATTTGTTTGCTTGTCAATCATTCAAAATGAAAAACAAAAAATAGTAACCTAGTTACTACCAACATATAGCTCATGGACCTAATTCCTAAGTATTGGACCAAGCGAATGACCCAATAAATAAAAAACAGTCTTCGATTCTTCGTCTTCTCGGTCGGTTGTCTTCGGTCTTCGTCATACCCAAAATAATAATTACATCATTGAAAAATTGCATCATATACAAATTTTTCTAGTAAATATAAATAGGCTCAAAACGGTCTTTACAACCCAATCGAATCGAACAAATCAAAAACTAAGTCCACGAGCTATATCACCATCACATAAGGATTCCATACAACATGTAATGGCAACGAAATTAAACAATTAATTTTAATATAAATTAATCCAATTAATCTATAAAATTAATCTCTTCAATTTCTACTATATTAATCCAATTAATATAAAGTGGCATTAAAATTAAATAATCAATTAATATATTAATCCAATCAATATAAAATTAATCTATTCAATTTTAATGGTATTAATCCAATTAATACTAATAATCGTCATTTTAATTCGTTCGAAGTAATCGGGCCAAAAATAATATTCTCGTTTAATTTATTTTCCTTACCTTAAAAAACATTCCAAATATTAATTTAGTGAAATTAAATTCCAATTTAAATTTTGAGAAATAATTACAACGAAATATAAACTTAAAACGGAGTCCCGGATAATCCGATTTTAGGCCTAGCCCGCGGCCCGATTCAAAAAATCGGGCCAAAAACCCGAGGGGTGCCTGGCCGAGCCACTGCTCGGCAGGCAGGTAGCTCCCTCGGCAGTCATGGCCGAGACATGGCCGATCATGGCCGCGCATGCTCGGTAGCCTGGGCAGGCAGCCCAGGCAGTGCTGCCAGCACCACTGCCGGCAGCCCCGTTTCTTCGTTTTTCGGCTCGTTTCCAAAAACGTGATGCTACAACGAACAATTTAAAAATCTACGATTATACCAAACATGATTCTAAATCATAAACATCATCCATAAGCATTCAAAATGCACAAATAATCGTATATACGGAAACATTGACCTCACTCTGATACCACTGTTGGGATTCCGAAACTAAAACGAAATATGCAGCGGAAAATAAAAACGAATCCCAAATAGGATCGCTCAAGTAACGTATATACGAAAATATAAATACGAAGATAAAGATCATACCCTTGAAGCCTTTGAAAAAATCTTCGTAAAAATGGATGACGATCACGAACTCCGTCACAAACACGAAATCCCTTCGTTCCAAGCACCGAAAATTCGAAGCCTCTACTTCACACGCGTCAGAAGTTACCCGGAAAAATTCGATAGCAATCCGTTCTCCAAGAACACGGCTAAGAATTACTATATGAATTTATATCTCTTTTTCTTATTATTTCTCACTTCTAAGATGAAGAAAAAAAACTTAAAAATATTTCTCCCTCCCTTGTTCACTTAACTCTCGGCAGTAACCATCTCAAAGGAAGAAGATGGAGAATAGTATTATATGTTGAGAGTTTTGTCTTGTCATTTTTTTAATAACAAAGTCATAACAATAATGTGATATATAATATCACCAAATTATCACCTTAACATGCATGATGTTATTTAAGAAACCAACAAGACATGTGTAAAGTAGGGAGGGGGTGACTAGGAGGAAACTTCCTAGAAAATGAGCCGAGCCACTCGGCTCGTGTACCGGACGTTCGTAAAACGACTCCGTTAAATACATTCCGTTTAATCACCAATGTATTTATATAAATTAATTAATCCAATTAATTAATTATATCAAATACAAATATATTTCTCTAAGAAATATAATTTATGAATTAAATTAATTACCCGGTAACTTAATTTCAATTCATAAGACCGCAATTTTGATTTATCCAATAAATCATAATTTAGATATTCAATATCTAATATTAATAGAGAGATAATAAATTCACATTTATCCGTCAACGTTCTTGATGCGCGACTCCATAGGTCCGTCTCAGCCGGCATTGGGAGGAACCAATGAGTGCGGGCAGCACTTAGCTAGCCTAGCGGGCCGCAATGTAAACCCCGACTGAGAATGAATGAAGGGATCATTCCAGAACCATTATGTCGTGAATACTATATACGTATAGACCCTTCATCAGTTGTCCCAGTCAAGTCTTCAGGTCACGTTTGTAATATCCGGATTTATGATTGTGTATTTCATCTGTTTTGAACCCTGTATTATTCAGAATTGTGATATCGATATGATATTCTCGTATTTGAAACTTTGTACATGAGTATGGCAACATGTAAAATTTTCCATGCAAATACGTGATAACGTACGCTAACAAGGATAGCTTAACGTACGTTATTTGTTAAGATTAGCGTACGCTACGAATGTAGCGTAGCGTGCGTTAACCAGTCAATTATTGAGCTGGGCGGCTAGCACATGCGCCAGCCGGACGTAGGTCCAGATAAGATTCTCACGGACGAACCTAGATAGTTTTGGAGTCAACAATTATTAGCGCGCGCTAAGGATTGTATGATAACGTGCGCTAATCAGCTAATGTGCAGAAATTTTATATAAGGGTTAGCACTCCATTTCTTCTTGTTCCCATCACTCGTCCTCATTTCTTGATAGTTCATAGAACCCTTCCTCCTTCTTAAATACACATAGACCACCTCCACTTAATCACTAAAGATTGGATGCCACTTGTGTTTGATCATTGGAGTGGAGAAACGTCTTGATTTGGCAAACAAGCAACCGGAGCCGGATTCTACTTGTTGTCTCAGTCTTTTTCTTCATCTAAAGGTAAGTTATACTACTTTCAACCTTGAATTCATGTTCTTAAGGATATGAGGATTATGCTATCAAGATATTGAGTTTCATTGTTGATTTATCCATGTAATACCCGTAATTTCGATTTCTGGTAATTTTTTTTTTTTCGGCGAAAGTCCGTTTTGAAGACTCGCTCATGACCGTTTCGTCATTCCGAGAACCATTAATTCTGCACTTTTTGTCATCCGAGTTCGTTTCGGTGTCGCTTTGTTGAGTTCCGTGCTTTTTAGCGACTTTTCCGCACTTGAGTTCGATTCTTGCGAATCTCGTTCAAAACTGTTGTTTCGAGTTTCCCGTAAGTCCGTTTAACTTTGTTAGACGTTTTGTGAACTTCGGTTTTGTTATTCGATCACGTATCGTGATTTTCGGGCGTTTTGGGCCATTTTCGTAATTTCCCAAAGTTTGGGGTAATTACATTCTGTTGCCGAATTTCGAGCCTTCGGGTGGTCGGAATCGTGTGTTCTCGTAGTGCTCGAGTTCGTCTTTGCGAGTACTTCGTAACCGTATCTTCGATTCATATTCAGATTCGGGTTTCGGGGTCGTTCGGGCCGTCGGAGTTGGCCCCAGCCGAGTCATGGTCGGGCAGTCTGGGCGCCGGGCCGGCACTGGCCGAGTTACGGCCGTTAGTGCTCGGCAGTTACGTACGTAAGGCCCTGGAAGGTAACGTACGTAACGGGCCGGCAGATTTGGCGCAGTGACTCGGTTACGTATGTAAGCCTTGACCGGTTACGTACGTAACCCGGCCGGCAGGCAGCCTATTTAAGGCCCTGCAGTCGGGTATTTGCACTAGCAAAACAGTGGAGTTTTGCTAACCCCCGAGTATTCGGGGGGTGGATGTCTGTATTGCATTCAGGTTTTGGAGCAGAGCACAGGGTCGGCATGAAGGATGATGAAAGATGAACGATACTAATCACACGAGGACCCGTTGATGTCGTATTAGTTTAGTTGTATTTTATTTATGCTGCAGTATTCTTTCGCCGTTGTACAGGAGTGTGTTGTATTCGACCCCTGCGTGGGCAAGTATCGTAATCGAATTGTATGTTTTCATTGAAAGGCCAAATCGGCCTACCGAGTCTTTTTAGCCTTAAAGGCATTGTCGAGTTGTTCGTTTGTTGTTACCAGCCTGGTAGATCCTAGAGGAAAGGTTCTACGGCGTGTAATATCCCTAAGCGGATTGGGGGTGTTACATAAATGGTATCGGAGACAGGTTGTGAAAACCTAGGCTGTCGGGTCAGTGGTGTCTGTTGAGTTTTGTCTCGTCGGATTTTGTCTGACTAAGTCGTGTCGCGACGCGTCGTCTGAGTTTGTTGGTCGTGATTAGTATCGTGGGGCGATCATCATCTTCGTGCGACCTGTGGATGTAAGTCTCCCTTCTTTGTGTTGTGTCTCGTGTGACACGAGCTATTTTTATGATTTTTTTTGTTAAGTGACGAAATCCTCTTATGGATTTTGATTTCTTGATATGCGGTTATTTGACCCTCATATTCCTTCATATGAGGAGTAGTGTTGATGGATTGTGCATGTTTGACTGTATTTCTTTTACCCGCTGCGTGAGTTCTTTTGTAATGGCTTTCGGAACTTTACCGACTGAGTTTTATTTCGAAAACCGATTCCCTTAACCGAGTTTTTGGCATTATGGCCTTGATCGTTTTGGCGAAATTCTTATGACGGTAATTAGTATTTTGTAAATGGCTTTTATGAGTTTTTGAAATGTTACCGTCATCGGCCCTTTTGGCGTTTTTGTAAATGTTTTTTATCCTGGTGGGTTCCGGCACGGGACTCACAGCGCTATAATGTTCCGTGTATTTACCTGAAATTTTTGGCATTCTATCCCATTGAATTATCTTTGAAAACCTTGAGTATCCTAGAAATAAATTTCGAGACGTACGTTTAAAATGAATTGTTTTCTCGTGGTACTTCCAAGGTGCCACGATATGTTTCAAAATTCTTCTACCTCGGGGACCAAAATGTTTTGAGATATTTTTTAATGTTTTATAAACACTTTTACTTAGACCTGAGGTCGAATATTCTGAAAGTTTCCCACTAAGAGAAAGTGTCCTCATTTTTATCAAATGCGAAATGGTTTTCCCAAGTCTCGATAACGATGTTTCACGTTTGTACTTTTTTTGAAAGGTGATACTCAAGATCAACCGGTGTTTTTCTAAATTATTTACAAAAGGTGGTTTTCATTTCTTTTTTTTTAACCTATCAATTCCCGTTTGTGTTTGGGAATGTATGTATGATGTTTGCTTTGTCGTTATGATGTTGCTCCCGAGTATGATCGAATTGGTGGCATGAACGTCGAGGCGTTGCCACGCATTTGTTGTACTAGCCCTCTGTGAGAGACGTGAATTGGTGTTTACTGTTTATCGCATCGTGGTGATTTGCGTGTTGTCGCACGAGTGTGAGTTGTTAAAGCTTGGATTTCTGTGCGTTTATGCACATGGGTGATTGTTCATGAGGTTTGTGATTGTGTGCTGGCTATCGTTCGGGCTGTTGTAATCGTCGAACAATGCCGTGGTTGTTGTGATTTTAGTATGTGTTGATATGTTATGCCAAGTTGGCATCTCCGGTTTGTTGTTTTGCGACGTTATATTCCATTGTACTTAGCAGTTGTATTTTCGGTATGCCGAGCCGAGATGTTTCAACCGTGGTGTGCCGGGGGCATGCACGTACCAATTATCTTTCTCGTCACAGGGTCCAGTTTTGGCGAGTTGGGTTCCGAGTCTTTCGGGGCACAAATTTCAGCACAGATATCAGGATTGGCTTTGAGAGGCCTTTGACGGATGTTTCTGTCGGGTGCTTGTTGTGTTGTCACCTTGATTTCGTTGTTGTGAGTTTCGGGGACGACACTTCTTTTAGAAGAGGTCGAATGTAATACGCGTATTGTTTTTAGACTTCTGCATTCCCTCTTTCTCAAGTCTATCGACTCGCTCGTGTTCGTTGATACTTTCTGAACTTGTTCTGTATTTCGGTTTCATCGTTCGAACGAGTTGTGATCTTATTTTGGGTCGATCTGGTTATTGTTGTGACTTTTCCGAGTTCGGTTCGATTCTTGTGAAACTTGTTCGGAAGTAACATCTTTTGGTTCTATTAGTTCTTTTATTCGAAGTGGATCGGATTTTGAACTTCTGTATTTTCGACTCTGTCGACTCGTTTATGTTCGTTGACATTTTCTGAGCTTGTCCTGCCCCTTTCTTTTGTTGATCGAATGAGCGTGGTATTGTTTCGGAATAACTCGTTTGTCGTTGTGACTTTTCAATTTCTATTCCCTTTCCTGTGGATCTTATGTGAAGGCACATGTTGTTGTTTTCACCGGATCATATATTGTCTCGAGTCGAGATGTGAACCTTGGAGTTTTGTTTGAATTTTATTGTTCTTCGTGATTCGAATGTGATTGTTCGATTTTTGTTGTCTCGATCGTTGTGGTTCGATCGTTTGATTGTTTGGTTTTTGTTGATCTCGTTTCGTGATTGTTGAACGTTCAGACTCCTTCGTAATTCCCTTAAGTTCGGGAAATTAGTCTCATTTCGATCTTCCAACCCTTGGGCAGTGGAGTTCCGTATTTGTTCACCGTTTGGCTCGCGTTTTGATTGATGAACCGTTGGGTTGGTCAATCGTATTGATTTTCGTTTGTTGTGTTTTGTGATTATTCGGATAATCGACTCGATTGTATTATCTGTTTGATGACGCTTGTCACTTGTTGATTTTATTATGTCTCTACCGGTGGCGTCGTGTTGGTCGTCGTGGAGCGTGTTTTCACGCCATATATTCCTTTGCGTTGCTTGTAACATTTTGCCGATGGGCGTAAGTTATGCATTGGTTGTGTATCTCCCTGCCTGTTTTAAGTTTCGGGACGAAACTTCTTTTAAGGAGGGTAGTGTGTAATACCCGTAATTTCGATTTCTAGTAATTTCTTTTTTTTCGGCGAAAGTCCGTTTTGACGACTCGCTCATGACCATTTCGTCATTCCGAGAACGATTAATTCTGCACTTTTTGTCATCCGAGTTCGTTTCGGTGTCGCTTTGTTGAGTTTCGTGCTTTTTGGCGACTTTTCCGCACTTGAGTTCGATTCTTGCGAATCTTGTTCAAAACTGCTGTTTCGAGTTTCCCGTAAGTCCGTTTAACTTTGTTAGACGTGTTGTGAACTTCGGTTTGGTTATTCGATCACGTATCGTGATTTTCGGGCGTTTTGGGCCATTTTCGTAATTTCCCAAAGTTTGGGGTAATTACTTTCCGTTGTCGAATATCGTGCCTTCGGGTGGTCAGAATCATTTGTTCTCTTAGTGCTCGAGTTCGTCTTGGCCGGGCAGTCTGGGCCCCGGGACGGCACTGGCCGACTTATGGCCGTTAGTGCTCGGCTGTTACGTACGTAAGGCCCTGGCAGGTAACGTACGTAACGGGCCGGCAGATTTGGCGCAGTGACTCGGTTACGTACGTAAGCCTTGACCGGTTACGTACGTAACCCGGCCGGCAGGCAGCCTATTTAAGGCCCTGCAGTCGGGTTTTTCACCCATTTTCTCACTCTCTTCCTTCTCTTCCGTGGCTGGAGGTGTGGGAATCATGGAGAGATGTTGTTGGACAATCAATCCATGAAGTCTTGGAGTTCATATCATCAATCATCCATCCTATAACATCCTTTGATCGAGCGAATCAAGATTAGATTTCTAGAAATCTAGTTTCGGGGAATTTGGCTATTTTGGTGGATTTAGCCCGTTTAATCTGATTTAACTTAGGATTACGATGGATTGATGATTATTTAGATGTATTATATCATTTCCCTCGTTACTCCATGGTTGGATCGTATCGATTCGTTATTTGGGTCGAGTTCTTGACCGACGCCTTGAAGGTGTCCGGTAAAATGTCTTAGAGGGGTTTTCGGGCGTTCTACGATTATTCTTCCTCGTATGATCGATGATTTATTTATTATATGTTGTTAGGGTCTAGTTTCTTGCGAAGAAACCAAGTTGAACCCTTCCGTTTGTTGTCGTTTTCCTTTTCGAAAGCATCGGGCGTTTCGAAGCTTTCCGGTTGAGTCGTGTCCGTCGGGATACTTGCGTGCCGATTTTGAGGCAAGTACCTTGTCCATATAATTCTTGTTTTGTTGATATGATAATTGGTGATTGTCTAAATGTGTTTGTTTGGTCGTTTGAAAATTATTTTCAAAAGATTCGATTAGCCTTGTTAAAGGCTCTCTTTCAAAACGCGTGTGTTTTGTAATTGTGTGGGTTGTAAGTGACTACGTGGATCCTTTGGATATGTTTGGAGTTTATGTGGTGTTTGATAATGCGTGTGTACGTATATGGCTTCATTTCAGTGTATTGCGGTTTTGACACGATGTGATGTTAGTTGTTACTCCTTTGAAAGGAGGTTGCGATGCTTAATTTTGTTTGGCTTCATAATCGATTATTGTTGTGTGCTTGTTATACGTGATGTGCCTCCGGGTAGGATTGTTGAATCTCCGGAATCTATACTTGCTAGTATGGGTCGGGCGAGACCGTAGGGTTATCCAATCCGGGTATGTCTTGCGGGGACTCTGAGGTTCGTGGCTGGTTAGCCGATGCCGGGATAACTGGTGGGGTTATCATCGGGTATGTCTTGCGGGGACTCCGAGGTTCGTGGCTTGTTATCCCGATGCCGGGATAACCTATGGTTGTGGTTTGTGTGTGATTTGTTTCGCTAGCCAGCTCGGGGGGGTCCTTAGAGGCCTCGAGTGGGATTCGTGGCTTCGTCCCGGTCCTAGGCTATGCGGGTGTGTGAATTGTCTTGCTAGACAGCTCGGGAGGGTCCTTAGAGGCCTCGAGTGGGATTTGTGGCTTCGTCCCGGTCCTAGGCGATGCTTGTGCGTGATTAAGTTGTGTTGATTTTATGTCCGCCGAGGACACGTGACTTGGGTTTTGGCCCTGTAAATTGTTGTCGGTTTCCTATGTGTGAAAACAAAACCTTTGGGCTGTGACCCTGTTGATTTTGGAAAGAGAAGGATTTGATAATCCCAAATTGTTTTCTATTAAAACCCCCGATGGTATTTTAAACTATTTTGCAAATCATTCTCGTTACTTGTGATCTTTCGGATTTAGAAAGTTTTACTCAAACTCTTTCCTCGGGAAGTATTCGTTTCGTTGTATTTGAATCTTTGAGGATTCCTAGTTATTGTTATTCTTGGAACTTGAATTATATGGCTCGTATTTGCACTTTGTATTTGCACTAGCAAAACAGTGGAGTTTTGCTAACCCCCGAGTATTCGGGGGGTGGATGTCTGTATTGCATTCAGGTTTTGGAGCAGAGCACAGGGTCGGCATGAAGGATGATGAAAGATGAACGATACTAATCACACGAGGACCCGTTGATGTCGTATTGGTTTAGTTGTATTTTATTTCCGCTGCAGTATTCTTTTCCCGTTGTACGGGAGTGTGTTGTATTCGACCCCTGCGTGGGCAAGTATTGTAATCGAGTTATATGTTTTTATTGAAAGGCCAAATCGGAGGCATTGTCGAGTTGTTCGTTTGTTGTTACAAGCCTGGTAGATCCTTGAGGAAAGGTTCTACGGCGTGTCATATTCCTGAGCGGATTGGGGGTGTTACAATCCAAACCACATCATGTTTAGGAGATTGAGATGATTATGCCTTAAGTACCTTGGTTATGAACATGATAATTTGAATCTTGTTACGATGAACAAGTAGAGGAAGTTTCTGACATTGGTAATCCGAATTTAGAAGGTGTCTTCATAGTAATCACGGACTTGACTTTAACATCATTATTGTTAGATGAATCTAAGAGATTGATCATGGAAGGATTTATCTTGTAAAGATGGATTGTTAAAGAAACTACAAGATGATAGTTTTGATTGATATAAGCTATTGATATCGACCGTTAGGCCTTCCGAATTACGCATGAAGAATTGTAATCGGAATGGAATGTGGTTTTATGATGATATACGTATTCTTGAATTTGAAGTTGTTGTTATCCGTAAGATCATTCATAACCGTATGAGCATGATATGCATGGAGATAACGTGTATTAACACTGAAGATTTCGTAAGTTTTATCACGATTAGATCAGTCGACTGTCCAGGAAGAACTGTCATGCATGATTAGCGTGCGCTAAAGCTTCATGGTTAGCGTGCGCTATCTAGCATAAGTTAACGTACGCTACGATTAAAACATAACGTGCGTTATGTCATCAGGCGAGTCAGTCGGCTGATCAGAGAGGATTGTCGAAACATAGTTAGCGTACGCTAGGCTTCGTTGTTTACATGCGCTAATGAGCAGGCTTAGCGCACGCTATGTAGAATATTTAGCGTATGCTAAGTAGTTCAGGCAGATTACGTTTTATGAATGTTCGGCCGTAAATTGGATTGTTAGACATTCGTACGACATGAGATGAATTCTATATTATTTCTTTTGTTAAGGTTCGAGCTTGCTAAGTGATTGATCGAAGGGGCGATCTTCGAGTGTTTCGTTTTTCGTGGAAGTATTGTTCTTGTCTTCGAATCGAGGCAAGTACCTTAATTGTTTTATATATTGATGTTATACATATTGTCGTGCATATATATTGTTGTTGTATGTCCACCATGTGTTGGTCCGACGGGATCATCTTAGGATCTATGCTAGCGTGCGCTGGATCATTGGACGGGTTTCTCCACCACGTGTTGGTCCGACGGGATCATCTTGGGGTCTAGGCAGTGAACGCTGGATCATTGGAATTACCATGTGTATGTTGTGATATCATGTTGTGATGTTAATGTGTGTATGATATTATTGAGCTTCTCGCAGGAGAGAACTCGTGGATTTTTTTGTCATTTATGTTATTATTATTATTCGTGAAATGTTGATAACATGTTGTGGTACTTGTACTAGTATCGTTGTGCTAACCCCTTCGGGGGTGAACATTTGTTTATGTTCAGGATCCAGGAGAGCGGGGAAACAACCACTGGAGCTGCATCACGATGAGGGTGCAGAGTGATGTTCCGGTCGGGTTTATTTGTCTGTTGTTTGTATCATTTTAATAAGTACTCGAGTACGTAGTTGTTTATGATGATTTGGATTTGGCGATGTATTAATACTTTTCTGTTGATCATTCGTATTTTCAGTATTGGTCAGAACTGTTGTATCTTTTTTCCATTATTTTCATACGTTGGTATCTGTTAATGTCTTTTCAGTTCTTCAGCCTTGTAAATTCTTATGTAAAGGATTTATGGCGCTGTAATATTCTTGAATATATCGGGGGTGTTACAGAATATGGTATCGGAGCTAAGATTATGGATATCTTGGCCATTGGGTTAAAATAGGGGTCAGATATGTCTTTTGAGATAACTGGCCGCGAATAATATCACTGTACTGCCTACGTCTTCATGTGAACGGTGGTTGTAAGTTCCTAAACTCTATGTCATCCTTTACATGTTGTATCTCTTTATACTTGAACATTAGAACTATATTGTTTCCTGTATATTGAGTATTTATGCTTACAGTATGTTGAGAGGTGGACGTGGTCGCGGTCGTGGACGCCGACGAAGGAATGCAGAAAGAGAAGCTTCGCCTTCTAATTAGGCTAGCCACAACTCAGGCGAGCCACAAAGATCTATTAATAATGAACCGGAACCTGCTGTACCCGAAATCCTCCGTCAGGTGGTGAACCAGATGACTCAGTTCGCCCAGGTCGTGGACCGAATGCAGGTGGCGGTGGAATTACAGCAGGGAGATAGACAACAAGGGATCCCAGACATGGGAAATCGAGGTGACCGATGGCTGCAAGAGGTGGCGAAGATGCAACCACCCAAATTCGATGGCTTTTCTGAGACTCCCACATGGGACCATTGGTTGAAGGAATTGGAGAAAATGTTTGCCGGAATTAACAGCCCAGACGACCGGAGAGCCTCTATTGCTCAGTAATTTCTGATAGGGGAAGCATCCGAGTGGTGGGAAGCCATCCGACCTGCAGATCATGATGCTGATTGGACAGAATTCAAATTAATGATGGAAGCTCAGTACTGCCCTCGTCCTGTGAGGGAACCAAAGTTCAGGAATTTTTCTCCACACAGCCATCAGACGAACCTGTATCCCAGACAATTAAAACGTTTAACAAGAAGCTAGCATTTGTTCGACATCTGGTCAGAACAGATGCAGAAATGATGATCCATTTTGATATGAGAATGAAACCAGAAATCCAGAGGTACATGTCCGCTTTTGAATGTACCACTTTCCGTCAATACCAGGATAAAGTATTGGCATACGAAATCAAGGAAGCAGCAATGGAGAAGTTTACCGAATCTAAGAAGCAGAAAGTCTCTCGCAGTTTTATAGAGCACAAGAGTAGTGGGCCCCGGAAAGCCCAGTCATCCTTTCATTCGTTCAAGAAACCTCTGCACCCATCCAAGTGCGGAAAGTACTCTGGAGCAGTATCAGTCACGACAGATGTGACAAGGAGGGGCTTTAACTGTCGTCGGACAGGACATTATCGACGAGATTGCTCATTTCCTACTGTGACTTGTTTTGACTGTGGTCGAGAGGGACATTGTGCGGTGTTTTGTGAGGAGACTGCGAAAGCTTTTAGAGCCCGTACATCACAGCCAGCCCAAAAAGAATCAAGTACTCAGCAGACGCAACAGAGTGTCCAAATGCCCCAGAATATTGGTCGTGGACGAGGCAGAGGACAGTTTGACCGAAAGGGGACATCGAGTGCCGGATCTGTTCCCCTACATCTGTACGAGATGAGGAGAACAGACGATCAGGATGATGCTGTCGCATCAGGTACCGTTCAGATCCTTTCCCATCCAGTTAGCGTTTTATTCGATACCGGAGCTATGCATTCATTTATATCCTTATCTTGTGTAAATCATTTGAATATTTCGGGTTTTCATAATTGTGAACATTATGTTATTGGTTTACCGAGTGGAGAGAGGATTGTTGGAAACTTAGAAACTAGAGATTTCCCTATATCATTTGGAGGCAGAGAGTGGCTCTCAGATCTGATTGTGATAGAAATGCAAGGAGACGACCTGATACTCGGAGACGATTGGCTTAATCGATATGGAGCTATTGTAAACTACCAAA
Organism: Orobanche coerulescens; assembly: GCA_033398695.1. Lineage (NCBI taxonomy): Eukaryota > Viridiplantae > Streptophyta > Magnoliopsida > Lamiales > Orobanchaceae > Orobanche > Orobanche coerulescens. The sequence goes on from CM065810.1 coordinate 70,319,589, forward strand.
GGAGGAATATCTCGCTGATCGCTGATGATGATTCCGAAATACTGTTTGAAGGCTGGAAACTAGGAAGCTCATGAAGGTTGATCAAAGCGATGAAAGCTGTCAAATTGTTGAAACAGGGCTGTACCGGATACTGGTGTTATGCAATGAAGAAAGAAGACGAAATTGTGGAACTTTCATCCATTCCTGTTGTGAATGAATTTCCGGATGTGTTTCTAGACGAGTTCCCTGGACTACCTCCACGACGGGATGTAGAATTCACCATTGAGCTAGAACCCGGAGCTACACCAATTTCTAAGGCGCCGTATCGTATGGCACCTACTGAGATGTACGAACTGAAAAAGCAGCTGGAGGAGTTATTGGACAAAGGCTATATCCAGCCAAGCGTTTCGCCCTGGGGAGCACCAGTTCTTTTTGTCCGGAAGAAGGATGGATCGCTTCTACTGTGTATTGACTATCGAGAGCTGAACAAGATGACGATTAAGAACAAGTATATGTTGCCACGGATTGATGATTTGTTTGACCAGTTGCAAGGAGCAACCATATTTTCTAAAATCGATCTGAGATCAGGATATCATCAGCTGAGGAATAAGGAATCTGATGTTCCGAAATCGGTGTTCAGAACTCGCTACGGACACTATGAGTTTGTAGTGATGCCGTTTGGTCTCACTAATGCACCTGCTGTATTCATGCAATTGATGAACCGAGTGTTCATCGAATATTTGGATAAATTTGTGGTTGTGTTCATCGATGACATTCTAGTTTATTCCAACAGCCCGGAAGAACATGCGCAGCATTTGCGGATTGTATTAAAATTTTTGAGAAGCAAGCAATTGTACGCCAAACTTTCTAAGTGTGAATTCTGGCTAAAGGAAGTAATGTTCCTCGGCCATGTGGTATCAGCTGAAGGAGTCCTAGTAGATCCTCAGAAGATCTAAGCGGTTATGGATTGGAAGCCTCCAAAGAACGTGAAAGAAGTCCGGAGTTTCTTAGGACTTGCTGGGTATTATCGTCGATTCGTTTAAGGGTTATCCAAAATTTCCAGCCCACTTACTCGACTACTGCAGAAAACACAAAAGTTTGAGTGGAACGAGTTGTGCCAGAATAGCTTTGATGAATTGAAGAAGAGATTGATGACAGCACCAATTTTAACACTTCCACAGGAACTGGAGGATTCATAGTTTACAGTGATGCTTCGAACCAAGGACTCGGATGTGTATTGATGCAGAATGATAAGGTGACGGCTTATGCGTCACGACACCTGAAACCTTATGAAGTGAATTACCCAACGCTTGATTTGGAGCTAGCAGCAGTAGTTTTTGCTTTGAAAATCTGGAGACATTATCTCTACGGGACTCACTGTCAGGTCTTTACGGATCACAAGAGTCTCAAATACATCTTCAGTCAGAAAGAGCTGAACATGCGTCAAAGAAGGTGGCTGGAACTTATTAAGGATTATGACTTGGAGATTCTTTATCATCCAGGCAAAGCAAATGTAGTGGCCAATGCACTTAACCGCAAGCCTGTTTCTATCCAGATGCTGGAGACTCTGACCTCCCAACTCAGCATTCAACGAGATATGATTCGAGAAGGAATTGAAGTTTGGTTACAAAGAGTCCAAGGACAACTGTGCGTGATGGAAATAACTTCCTCGTTAACTGAGGAAATCATATCTAAGCAGGCAGATGATCCTCTGATGATTCGGTTACGTGAAGAAGTGATCAAGGGGAAGGCCCCCGGATTCGTAATTCATGATGATGGAGTTTTGAGATTTCAGAACCGACTATGCGTTCCCAATGTCGATGTTCTGAAACAGATGATTTTGAAGGAAGCTCACAGCTCGCCCTATTCTATCTACCCGGGCACCAGTAAGATATACAAAGACTTGAAGCAGACTTTCTGGTGGGGCAACATGAAGAAAGATGTAGTGGACTATGTTTCGAAATGCTTGACTTGTCAGCAGGTTAAGATCGAGCATCAACGACCTGCCGGGATGTTGAAGCCACTTTCGATTACTAAATGGAAGTGGGAGGACATATCGATGGACTTTATCACTAGTATGCCGAGGACCAAGACAGGAATGAACATGGGTGATAGTTGATCGTTTAACCAAATCAGCTCATTTTCTAGGCATTAAGGACACGTGGGGACCAGATAGATTGGCACGAGTATTTATTTTAGAGATAGTCCGACTGCATGGTACACCGAAGACCATTATTTCTGACCGAGACGGTCGCTTTGTATCGCATTTTTGGAAAGCAGTTCATAAGGCCTTGGGAACCGAATTGAACTTCAGTACAGCTTATCACCCGCAGACTGACGGACAATCCGAGAGGACTATTCAAACGGTGGAAGATATGCTGAGGGCTTGTGCCTTAGATTGGTCAACTGATTAGGAAGGTCATCTACCGTTGATTGAATTTACCTACAACAATAGTTGGCATGCTTCGATTAAGATGGCACCGTTTGAGGCATTATACGGGAGAATATGCAGATCGCCCCTATGTTGGGATGATTCATCAGACTTGATCGGGACAGAACCAGAGTTGATCATACAGACACAATAGAAGATAGCTTTGATTCAGGAAAGGTCACACCGCCTGCAGTCAACAGAAATCTTATGCACGCACGCCGTCGCCATCGGAGTTCGATCGAGACCACGTACTTTTAAAGGTTTCTCCTACTCGGGGAATCTTTCATTTTGGAAGGAAGGGAAAGCTGAGTCCGAGATATATCGGACCATTCGAGATCCTTGAGAGAGTTGGAGAGTTGGCATACAGATTGGCATTACCGCCGTCATTGAGCCATGTTCATAACGTGTTCCACGTATCCCAGTTACGGAGATATATACTGGATCCTAATCATGTCATTGATTTCGGCGAGATCGAGGTCGCTCAGGATAGAATGTTTGAAGAAAGACCAGTCAAGATACTCGAGAGTCGAGTTAAGCAGTTGAGAAACAAACCAATCGTTTTGGTCAAAGTTCAGTGGTCACGCCATGGAGTGGAAGAAGCCACTTGGGAAACGGAAGATAGCATGAAGTCCAGATATCCAGAGTTATTTTTGTCTTGAGTTTCGGGACGAAACTCCTTTTGAGTAGGAGAGTATGTAATATTCGGATTTATGATTGTGTATTTCATCTGTTTTGAACCCTGTATTATTCAGAATTGTGATATCGATAATTGAAGTATGATATTCTCGTATTTGAAACTTTGTACATGAGTATGGCAACATGTAAAATTTTCCATGCTAATACATGATAACGTACGCTAACAAGGATAGCTTAATGTACGTTATCTGTTAAGATTAGCGTATGCTACGAATGTAGCGTAGCGTGTGTTAACCAGTCAATTATTGAGCTAGGCAGCTAGCACATGCGCCAGCCGGACGTAGGTCCGGATAAGATTCTCGCGGATGAACCTGGATAGTTTTGGAGTCAACGATTATTAGTGCGATATAAGGATTGTATGATAGCGTGCGCTAATCAGCTAATGTGCAGAAATTTTATATAAGGGTCAGCACTCCATTTCTTCTTGTTCCCTTCACTCGTCCTCATTTCTTGATAGTTCAGAGAACCCTTCCTCTTTCTTAAACACACATAGACCACCTCCACTTAATCACTAAAGATTGGATGACACTCGTGTTTGATCATTGGAGTGGAGAAACGTCTTGATTTGGCAAACAAGCAACCGGAGCCGGATTCTACTTGTTGTCTCGGTGTTTTTCTTCATCTAAAGGTATGTTATACTACTTTCAACCTTGAATTCGTGTTCTTAAGGATATGAGGATTATGCTATCAAGATATTGAGTTTCATTGTTGATTTATCCAAACCAAATCATGTTTAGGAGTTGAGATGATTATGCCTTAAGTACCTTGGTTATGAACATCATAATTTGAATCTTGTTACGATGAACAAGTAGAGGAAGTTTCTGACATTGGTAATCCGAATTTAGAAGGTGTCTTCATAGTAATCACGGACTTGACTTTAACATCATTATTGTTAGACGAATCTAAGAGATTGATCATGGAAGGATTTATCTTGTAAAGATGGAGTGTTAAACAAACTACAAGATGATAGTTTTGATTGATATAAGGTATTGATATCGACCGTTAGGCCTTCCGAATTACGCATGAAGAATTGTAATCGGAATGGAATATGGTTTTATGATGATATACGTATTCTTGAATTCGAAGTTTTTGTTATCCGTAAGATCATTCATAACCGTATGAGCATGATATGCATGGAGATAACGTGTACTAACACTGAAGATTTTGTAAGTTTTATCACGATTAGATCAGTCGACTGTCCAGGAAGAACTGTCATGCATGATTAGCGTGCACTAAAGCTTCATGGTTAGCGTGCGCTATCGAGCATAAGTTAATGTACGCTACGATTGGAACGTAACGTGTGTTATGTCATCAGGCGAGTCAGTCGGCTGATCAGAGAGGACTGTCGATGCATAGTTAGAGTACGCTAAGCTTCATTGTTTACGTGCGCTAACGAGCAGGCTTAGCGCACGCTACGTAGAATATTTAGCGTACGCTAAGCAGTTCAGGCAGATTACGTTTTATGAACTTTCGGCTGTAAATTGGATTGTTCGACATTCGTACGACATGAGATGAATTCTATATTATTTCTTTTGTTAAGGTTCGAGCTTGCTAAGTGACTGATCGAAGGGGCGACCTTCGAGTGTTTTGTTTTTCGTCGAAGTATTATTCTTGTCTTCGAATAGAGGCAAGTACCTTAATTGTTTTATATATTGATGTTATACATATTGTCGTGCATATATATCGTTGTTGTATATCCACCACGTGTTGGTCCGACGGGATCATCTTAGGATCTATGCTAGCGTGCGCTGGATCATTGGACGGGTTTTTCCACCACGTGTTGGTCCGACGGGATCATCTTGGGGTCTAGGCAGTGAACACTGGATCATTGGAATTACCATGTGTATGTTGTGATATCATGTTGTGATGTTAATGTGTGTATGATATTATTGAGCTTCTCGCAGGAGAGAACTCGTGGATTCTTTTGTCATTTATGTTATTATTATTCTTCGTGAAATATTGATAACATGTTGTGGTACTTGTACTAGTATCGTTGTGCTAACTCCTTCGGGGGTGAACATTTGTTTATGTTCAGGATCCAGGAGAGCGGGGAAACAACCACTGGAGCTGCATCACGACGAGGGTGCAGAGTGATGTTCCGGTCGGGTTTATTTGTCTGTTGTTTGTATCGTTTTAATAAGTACTCGAGTACGTAGTTGTTTATGATGATTTGGATTTGGCGATGTATTAATACTTTTCTGTTGATCATTCGTATTTTCAGTATTGGTCAGAACTGTTGTATCTTATTTCCATTATTTTCATACGTTGGTATCTGTTAATGTCTTTTCAGTTCTTCAGCCTTGTAAATTCTTATGTAAAGGATTTATGGTGCTGTAATATTCCTGAATATATCGGGAGTGTTACAACGGTAAAGTCAAACCCTACTGTTTACTAGACTCTATACATGTTTTAATGCAAATAAAGACCAACTGATTAATAGTGTATCTAATACGACTATATCAGAATTCTTTGGCCAAAGACTTATGATCTTATTTGTCATTAACCGTATAGGACATTCGCCTACTCACTAACAGGAGATAGAATCCTTTCTTGGCGTACAGTAAAAGACTGCTACCCGCCCATATAGTCCGCACTTCGAGGTCGACTCAGCAATTAAGCAAATGAGTCTAACTACTCTAATGACAAACTAAACGTCACAGGCACATCTTCTACTGAACCCTCAAGTCAAAAGTACACGTATACTATCACAACCTTTCGATTCATCATCGACTCTCTGAGAGTGAATACCGTGTGACTAAATCGAGTATGAGTTGTGTTCGAGTATACTGGTCCCACCAATATACTTATAACTATGCTATCAAGACGTGCACACGTCCTAGCATCAGTTATACAAGTCTTATTAAAACTTAATGCCCATTTTAAGTTTATTGACTTGCGAACAATTTACGTAAATAAACTTTAAACACTTCCAGTGCATTTTCTCTTATCCCATAACGAGAATGGAATGTTCAATTTATTTACATGGACTTCACTTCAATGTTTACCAAGTCAAGAATGCAATTGAAATACAATAAATAGTGAATGAATCGTATTGCCTTTTTATTAATTATTCCATAATTACAAATACAATGCCCCTACTCTCTCATCCACTGAGTGGCATTCGAGGGCATATTCCTAACAACATTCGCACTAAAGATTCCTCGACATTATTTATATGGCTCATCATGTCGAATCTATATACATCTTTAGTCAAACGTAGTTGAATATAAGGCAGCACCATTGGTTGGAGTTTATAAAGAATTATAACTTAGAACCTTTACCATTCGGACTATGTCGGACCTATAGTTAGGTGGAAGAGTTCGTCAACTCGAGGCGAAAAGTATCAATTTTTAGGGGGTTGAATTTTTACCTATATATATATATATATAAGTAGTTGCTATTGCTACTGCATAACAACAGTTGGCGGAGCGGTTTGTAACTAATGCCGAGTTTGATTGATGCGTCGGAGCCTTCATGCCTCAATTGCTAGTTCTTTTTTGTCCCTTCATGCCCAATTGCTTGTCCTCTTTTGTCCTTTTCCCTTCTTTTATTTCATATGTTGGGCCTTTGCCTTTCTCTAGGCCTCCCTTTTTAGTTGGCATTAAAACTTTAAAGAAGTAAACGTCAGAACACATTTATGTTTTAAGGAGATTTGGACGAAGAGAAAGAAATTGGAGTTACTACTGGACATAGGCAGAGCAGTAATCTGTGCAGAGGAAAAAAAATACAGAAAATTAAAAGAGAGAAGGGGGTCGGAAATTTTCGAGATTCTTTTTAAGGGATTCCTCCTACAAATCAACTTCCAGTTCGCTTTGTGTCGTCTTTGAAGGAGTCTTTTAGAAAATAGGAGGATTCTTCAACTTTCAAATCCTAACCATCACATTTGCACCACAAACATATGAAAATATAGGTAATTCTATTTTGGTATTTATAGTTTGTTATCACTAATTGTTGATTATGATTGTCATAAAAAATATTTAATGGATTAGCTATGTTATCCATGGAAAAGAAGCAATTGAGCATCTTGATTATACATGCTTGATTAACATTTTTTGTGCCAAAATGTGAGGCAAGTTCTATTTAGATAATTATTTTTAACTTGTTTATCTTTTATTTGTTACATTTTAATATAAATATTTTAGCATTGTGATTGCTTCATTTTCTTTTTCCTCTTTCATTGAAGAAAAAAAATTAGGGGCCCATTGTCGAAACTCTGACTAGGCACGGAGCTTGCTATGTCCGGCCATGCATTCGTGGAAGGATAACGTCATCATGGACGCATTGATCTGGAATCCGGTATCACTTCAGATGCTATAAGTTCTTACACCTCAAGCAAAGATTCGACAAGAACTGGTCGAGGAGGGTATAGAAGTTTGGCTTAAGAGAGTAGAAAGGTAGTTTTGTACTCTCGAAATTACTTCGTCCTTAGTTTATGACATCAAAGGGAAGCAATGCGTTCACTTGATGATTACTCAACTGACGGCGGATATGATTAAGGGGAAAGCCCCGTGTTTTATGGTCCACGAAGAAAGAATTTTGAGGTTCGAGTGCGACTATGTGTTCCAAAGGACTTAGAGTTGAGGCAGCGGATACTCCAAGAGGCTCATGCTACCCCTTATTTAATCCATCTAGGAACAAGGTGGAATAATATGGAGAAGGATGTCATAGAGTTTGTATTGCAGTGTTTGACTTGCCAGCAATTCAAAATTGAACATAAATGACTAGTTGGGTTGTTGAAGCCACTTTCCATTCGTAAGTGGAAGTGGGAAGATATTTTCATGGATTTTATCAAGGGATGTGTACAACTAAAAAGGAATGAATATGATTTGGTCATCATAAATTGGTTAACCAAGTCGGCACACTTCCTAGGTATCAAGGATACTTGGGGACCGAAGAGGTTGTCTCAAGTATGTGTAGCAGATATTATGATACTGGACAGGATGCCGAAGACTATAATTTCTGATTGGGGTGATCGTTTGGTGTCACATATTTGGTAGGCGGTCCATCAGGCATTAGGTACCGAGTTGAGGTTGGGTACGTCTTTTCATCCGCAGTCAAAATGTTAAATTGATCAGACGATTCAAATGTTGTAAGATATGCTGCGAGCATGCACTTAGAATGGAGTAGTGACTAAGAACTCCATTTTCCTTTGATCGAGTTTACATACAAGAATAGTTGGCATGCATCGATCAAAATGGCACATTTTGAGGCCTTGTATGGTAGGCAGCGTAGATCTTTTCACTTTGTTGGGATGAGGCCTCGGAGTTAGTCGGGGTGGAGGTAGATATGTTGTTAGAGACCAATGGGAAGATTTCTATCATTCAAGGGAAATTGTTGACTGCTCAGAGTCAAATCCTACGCCGATATTCATCGTCGACCTTTAGAGTATAATGTGGGAGACCACATTGTACTCAAGGTGTCACCAATGAAGGGAGCCTTCCACTTTGGGAAGAGGGGGAAGCTCAGTCTGAGATATATCAGACCATTTGAGATTTTGGACAAAGTCGATGAGTTGGCTTATCACTTGGCGTTACTCCATCTTTTAGTCACGTCCATAGCATCTTTCATATTTCTTAGCTGAGAAAGTATGTTCTGGACATATCATTGATTATGGGGATAATGAAAATAGCCGATGATGTCATATTTGAAGATAGACTGATGAATATCCTCGAAAATCATGAGAAATAACTTCGGCACAAAACCATCCCATTGGTTAAAGTGCAATGGCCGAGACATGGGGTCGAAAGAGCAACTTGGGAGATGGAAGATAAAATGCGTGCTCGATACCCTAAACTTTGTTTCTTATGTTTCAGGATGAAAGTTGTTTTTATAGGGGGAGAATGCAATATCTATATTTTCTATTTTTAGTGATTTCCATTTTTGGTGTTTTCTAGCTTTTGGCTACTCGCATGTAATTGTTTTGACATTTTAAAACTATCTTGTTCTGCATATTTTGCCATCCAAATGAGTATTGGGGTTGTTTTAATAAATTCTCTAAATTGTTATGATTTTTTCGTGTTAAGGTTCGATTCTTGTAATTCTTGTTAGAAACTGTTGTTTCATTGTATCTACAAGTTTATTTAACATATTTCGATGTGTTGTGAGCATGGATGTTATTGCAGAACTCTGAATCATGATTTTATGATGTTGGGGCCGTTTTGAAATTTTCCAAAGTTGTAGACATTTGATTTCGTATTCAATTTTCCGTACCTTCGGATGGCCGGAATCACATGTTTCTTTAGCACTTGAGTTCGTATACTGATGGTCTCCATAAGCACTTTGTTATTTTCTGTAAAACTTTGTGTTTTGCATTATGCTGGTCGTGTTTGGGCTGCCCGGGCCTACTCTGTTGTGTTGCTGTACATATGCTTAGCGCACGCTAAGCAATGTCATAACGTGCTCTACTCGGCACCATTTGCACATGATAAAGTACTTGTTAGTATGTTCTAAGGGGACATAGAGACATCTGATCTTGAGGCTCATTGGCGCATGCTAATATATGGCTTAGTGTTTGCTAATTACTAGCAGGGTATATATGCGCGAGCAACAGTGTTTTCTCCTCATTTTACCCACTTCTTATCCTAAACCAATGAGAGAGCGAGAGATGGGTGACTTGGAGGCGATTTGGTGCAATCCTTCATCATCTATCACCATCCTTGGGTTGATAACAAAGATTAAACAACATCTAATTCGTCATTTCCTTCCAAATCAAGGTAAATGTTCATAGAATCCTATTTTTGGAATTCTAGGGTTTTTCTTAGATTTGTCCGTCTAATCCATTTTGAAGCATGGAATCCCCATGATTATAAATTATCTTCTATGTACCCATATTTTCCCAGTGAATTTATGAATACTTTCGTATATTATTCGAATTTGAGAGGGTTTCGATGATTTCCAACCTTTGTGTATATTCTTGATTTTTTATGAATCGTAGGCGGGTTTCTGGAGTTCGTTTATGTGAATTGAGTATTGATTGTTGATTATTATACTCCTTACGAATCGTTTAGGGTCGTATGTAGGTTCTTGGACCAATCGAGCTTGCATACCATTTTCATTCGAATCAAATATGCTTCAAAGGCAAATAAATATTTATGATTAAATGTACTTGACTTTGAAAGTGAAGTATATGTGTTTTGTTTGAGTATATGTTCACTACGGGATGGGCTGATGGGTCCTCAGAGGGATCCGTGGCATTTGGTGTGTACCACGAATATCTGCTGGGTAACCACTATGGGACGGACTGATGGGGCTTCCGAGGGATTGTTGCTTCTGGTGCGATCCACGGTTAATCACGCATATGTTTGGAATGCGATATGATATCAGATTTATATATTCCAGAGTACTAGTCTTGGATTTTGAGAAATGATTATATACTTACTTTATTGTTCACGAGATATTATTTTATAATCGATATACTTGCACTAGCTATTCTAGAGCGAACCCATTCGGGGGAGATACATTTCATGTATTTCAGGCACTGGGCAACTAGAGCAGCGAGTACCAGGTCAGTATGAAGATGACGGGCAATGGTGATGTTGTGATACTCTTGTTGTCCTTATTATTGATGTCTTTCATTTGTGATGTCACACTTTAGATAGTTTTTAGTACTCGAGTACTGCATGCTGTTTTGTTGATGCCATGGTATTTCCTTTCGTGGTTGAATCCCCATCGACTCTCATTTGTTGATTTGACTATTCCATGGATGTTAACTTTTATTATGTTCCTTGTTGGTTATGTTAGACCTTGACGGTCGAATTTTATAGATATGTATATGTATAGCCTTGTGGATCCCACGGTAGGGCTCGCGGTGCTGTAATATACCCTGAATATCTTGGTGGTGTTACACTTCATGCCGACCCTGTGACTGCTCCCTCGAACTAGAAATACCTGAAATGCATAATAGGCATCCACCTCTAGATTGGGCTTAGCGCTCGGGATATATAGCAATAATATATGTATTCTAACTACACAAAATATACCAAGCAAATATCATTTATGTACCAGCCAACGACAATCATTTATGAGATATCTAGAGAGGTTCTAAAGTTGAAAAATTAGACTTAAGTATTTGGAAACATTTCATAATCTTTATGAAACAAAAAGCATTTAGAACCTCAAGTCCTTAGTTACAAAAACCATTCCAAAAGTCGATTGGGTCTTGACCCAAAATCATTTTCCAGAAAACATCGATTCACAAATCTTAAACATCAAGACATGATCGCAACCACGTGATCTCCTACCTCGTGTCTCCATGGGCTTAACACCTGCACGGAATGAGCCAAACAATACAATCACATTGTCGCAAACTCCGATCCATGACTCCGTGATCCCCTACCACGAGTCACCGTATGTCCCATTGAACCCGCATGGTTGAACCAATACTGTGTTCTGACCCCATGATTATTAGCCATCTTTTATCGTAGGCCTCATCATACCTGCACGATTGAATCTCAGCACCACATACTAAGTCTCAATCTAATGGTCCCTTGCCATATATCCTCGTAGGCCCTGTCAAACCCGCATGAGTGAACTTAGCAACACAATACAAAACAAACATGTCAACAATCATCACGAACAACATTTCGACAATCATAAATGCAATCGAACCACAATACACACTAATAACATTTCAACAATCATCACGAACAATACACATCCAACACAACACATCGATCAACAATACAACACAATACACATCCTAGTGTAGACACAAACCAATATAGTCACCACAACAACCAATAGCACTAATCAATTTAAAACATGACTAACAACATCCAATAGCACTAATCAATTTAAAAGATTTGGACTAGAATTTAAATCTAGAGAACCCCCACCCAAAGTGAACTTAGTGATCATCACGAATTTACCCTCGATCCGAACAAGTCAAGACGAATGATTATGATTGACACGAATCAAGCTTCCCGAGTCAATGAAGATCGATTATCCAAGCCTAAGAATAACTTCCAGCCCCAAAATCGCAAAGAGGATTGAAGAGGAAAGGAAATGAAGCAATTTTCTGAAAATGGTTGTTGTTATTGGTTTATATACCAGTAGCGTGTTACAGACGTAACACCTGAGGTATACAACCGTAACCTCCTCAAATACGACCATACCATCCAAGACATACGGACATAAACAACTTTCTACTAACCCGGAAAAAAATACCAATACGGGTTAAGGCCGTAACATCAGAAAATCGCCATAACACTGTGAAACGACCCACATCAACTACCTAACATAAACTACCTATATCATATTAATACTTATAAATTATGGTGAAACTTCGTCAGAGTTTCCCCTAAACTGGTACCTATCCCAAAACCTGTGACAAAAAAAAAAACAATACAACTATCACATAGAGACATCCAATCTCCATCCGAATCAAACTCATGACATCAATATCCCCGTAGCTATAACCACAAGAGATAAAACTCTAGTCTTCCCAAAACACTCACTTATTTATTTTACATTATGATATTTAAACAACCTCACCAGTTACATAAACATACTAAGTAAACTTAAAGTACACCTCACACCATCAACAACACTCGAACGTATAAGTACATTACCACCACACCTATTTCTGAAATAAGGTTCAGAAACAAGAACTAAAACATGTTAAGCCCATGGTTAAGCCCGACAGGTCATCATCCATGTACATCGACCCGCAAAAACAGTAGAGCTCCTGTAACACCCCCAGATCCTCCTGGGAATATTACACGCCGTAAACCCTTCTCACAAGGATTTACCAGGCTAAACACAATTTTCCACGCCATTTCAAAAATGCCAAAAAGACCGATGACAGTAATATTTTTCAAATACTAAAAAAAAATCATTTTCCAAATACCACATACCGTCATAAGAATCTCGTTTAAACGTTCAAGGCCAAAATGCCAAAACTCGGTTTAGGGAATCAGTTTTACAAAGTAAGAACTCAGTTTGCAAAATATCAAAAGCCATTTAAATAGTATTTACGCGGCGGATAAGAATACAGTTCGAAATATACATTTTACAAATATAAACAATCAAATCCACGATTCCACAACATATGCCATAGCCAGTATCATGAGGGATCTTCGTCTCTTCACGACCGCTACCATCAAAATCCTCAATACCTGAAAAACAAGTCCCACAGCGGGGTCAGCCATAATGCCCGACAAATAACCGCAAATACATAAACATAATTAATCATATGTAATGCATCGTGAGAATGATAACCACAAACTATAACCTTACCACTCCCGGTTAATCCAACGATTCTCATCAAAATCCTAATATCACAACAATACCGTATAATACCTCAATACCGAATACTTTCCCGTACATAATCCTCTATGTACGATTACCACGAAAACATACCTCTATTCGGATCCATGTACGATTTCCACAAAAACATATCTCTATTCGGATTCATGTACGATTACCACAAAAACATACCTCTATTCGGATTCCCCGCGAATTTACCATAAAAACATACCTCGGTTCAAATTCCTTCCAAACGCACCTCATCGACCAAGAATATCCAAATATCATCAACAACATCTAATATATACTATAATCCTCATAAGATTCCATTTATACATTCGTCAATATACAATACAACACAAAATACTTATGACATGTAACTGAAATTACTTATCGAAACACTATAACTGAACAAGTAACAACTTGCCTCAAATAGCCGGGTCTGTAAAGCAATTCTATCCCGAGGTTCGATTCCCACACCTTGACAAAATATTTATATCCCGATATCAATAACAGTATACTACGAAATTCGATTTCCACGATCAACGGCTATCCCAATTTTATAATTTTGTTTTCCTCTTTCTCAAAAGGGACGATCCGAACTTTAACAAGTTCATTACTAAAACTACAGAACATTATTTTAAAAATAATATTCAATATTTTTCGGTTGTATTTATGATATAACCATTATTTGATCGAATAAAAACTTCATACTATTTAAATACGAAAAATATTCCAAAGTCATCAATTTTGAAAACTCATGATTTTCATATAGAAAAATATTAATAATCATCGTTATTAAATTTTCCATCCTTAAACACAAATATAATGTATTCAACCTGTTCGATTAAAACGAAAAATATAGAGCTGATTCGATAATGTATTGATAAATACAGGAGTCTAAAGAGTTCAAAAAAATCAAAATAAAAACTGGTTTGCAATAACATGTATCTCGGGTACAAATTTCATGAAACTTTATCAAAAATCGACTTGCATGTTCAAAGATATACGTGTTCAAACTAGACAACTCGATCAACTTCAAAAGAAATGTTGCTGGAAGTGACTGAAAATAGTAGGACTGACTCACTATAAAACGGTTCATATTATCCAAGTATTCTGACTCAATACCTATGGTCCAAACAACATTTATACTTATATGGATTTTCTTTAGAAGCTGCTCGTGATGTATTCGTAAAATAATTTACCGATTGAGAGGTAATCGAGTTCAAAGAAGGCAACTCAAACTGGAATTCACAGACTGGGGGGAATTTCATTAAACTTCTACCGGGCGTCTCCTGGACAAGGCTGCTCAGATTCGCTGAGTGTTTGAGCATTTTGGAGGATATAAAAATCTCCAATATAGGATATAAAAGTACGCCCTTTAAGTTGTGTAAATTTTCTACATGTATCAATAAGTGGTATGAGACAGTCTTAAAGGTAAGGCAGCTCTTTCCGGTTTCAAAGTCCGCTAGTTGGTCAAGACAGCATCATGACTAGGCATTATTAGTGACGACCCGTACATCACTCGCACGGGATTCCCGGACGCCTGTCTGGCGCTGACGCACGCAGTGACGCACGGTGCCCGACAGCTGGCAGTCTTTCACTAATTCGATCATAACTTCTTCGTCCGAACTCTGATTAGCTCGTCGTTTAAACTGTTAGAAAGATGACTAAAATATATATATAATAATGTTAATTTTCAGAATTTTCCAACATCCCAAACATCCGTGGTGATTTTTCAAAATTGATACTTGTCCGTGACACCTCCGAGAAAATGTCTAATCTTGTTTCTACTAACGTTTCCGGTATCCCTTTCTTATTTTAAATGTTCCAAGACCAGAAATGTATCTCCAATACATTCAAATAAATTTACAAGTCCCGTATTTAGTCGGTATGTATTCCTAAAATTTAGAATATTACATACTACCCCCCTTAAAAATATGTTTCGTCCTCGAAACTTGCAATCCTCTTACAAACAACAGTTTAATCAGAAAATCCAACATCACCAAAAGTAAACAATCATTATCGAACAATTCTAACAATATACTTACATGTCTGTGAAGTCGATGGTCTCCTGTGATACTAGCATATGACTCCATTTCGAAAATCCCAACACAGTAAAATGCCAATACCAACAAATTGGTAATTTTCCCAATTACTCACACAATTTTGAAAACAATCGATCTCCGCCAGATTACAGTTTATAGAACTATCGAGCTTTGTGTGGGATTTGTGACGTTGTGTCCTCCTCACCTAGAGCGCATGAGCCGCTCCTTGACACATGCCCGTATCACCGGCGTTCCACTCCACATCGAAAGCGGCTCCTTGACACGTGCCTCCCACCGGCGTACATTTTCCGACTGGAGCCGTCCATTGCACATGACTACGGCACCGGCGTTCACTCCCTGCCTCGTCGGTCTCGGAAAGACCAACAATCACCAAATCCACACAGCACTACAACAGAACTAAAAAATACCATAGTTCCAAAACATCACAGTTGGAATAACCAGAAATCCATATCACAACATCACGCTACCACCACACCGGTAGAGCCACATAACACACATGCCCGGTTTTCAAAAAACCTAGGCTCCAATACCATAGTTGTAACACCCCCAGATCCTCCTGGGAATATTGCACGCCGTAAACCCTTCTCACAGGGATTTACCAGGCTAAACACAATTTTCCACGCCATTTCAAAAATGCCAAAAAGACCGATGACCGTAATATTTTTCAAATACTAAAAAAAATCATTTTCCAAATACCAATTACCGTCATAAGAATCTCGTTTAAACGTTCAAGGCCAAAATGCCAAAACTCGGTTTAGGGAATCGGTTTCACGAAGTAAGAACTCAATTTGAAAAATATCGAAAGCTATTTAAAAAGTATTTACACAGCGGATAAGAATACCGTTCGAAATATACATTTTACAAATATAAACAATCAAATCCACGATTCCCCAACATATTCCATAGCCAGTATCATCTGGGATCCTCGTCTCTTCATGACTGCTACCATCAAAATCCTCAATACCTGAAAAACAAGTCCCACAGCGGGGTCAACCATAATGCCCGACAAATAACCACAAATACATAAACATAATTAATCATATGTCATGCTTCGTGAGAATGATAACCACAAACTATAACCTTACCACTCCCGGTTAATCTAACGATTCTTGTCAAATCCCAATATCACAACAATACTGTATAATACCTCAATACCGAATACTTTCCCGTACACAATCCTCTATGTACGATTGCCACAAAAACATACCTCTATTCGGATCCATGTACGATTACCACAAAAACATACCTCTATTCGGATTCATGTACGATTACCACAAAAACATACCTCTATTCGGATTCCCCCCGAATTTACCATAAAAACATACCACGGTTCAGATACCTTGCACAATACACACTAATAACATTTCAACAATCATCACGAACAATACACATCCAACACAACACATCGATCAACAATACAACACAATACACATCCTAGTGTAGACACAAACCAATATAGTCGCCACAACAGCACAATTCCACAACAAGGAACATTCAAGGACAATATCAACACACGAGACATCAGTAACGAACAATTCACATAATCCACAATCAACGAGAATGGACAAACCATCACAAATGCATTACACAACTTCAATTCACAAGACAATTTATATGGACAAGATACGCTCGATAATCGACACGTGAATACTCCAAAGAAGACGGCTTGATCGAACGACCATGAAACCTCCAACTATCATGAAAATCACGACAACACAATAATTACTACAAATACCAAAATTAAAAGTAACAAAGGAAACCCCAAACCTAACAAGAATCCTATTAAAGCATTTAATAAACACTAAATGTTCAAGAGTTTCCTCAAGAACACCCAAAGTGAACTTCAGATTAAACGAATCTAAGATATAGATATACATTTCAAAAAACATGACTAACAACATCCAATAGCACTAATTAATTTAAAATATTTGGACTAGAATTTAAATCTAGAGAACCCCCACCCAAAGTGAACTTAGTGATTATCACGAATTTACCCTCGATCCGAACAAGTCAAGACGAATGATTATGATTGACACGAATCAAGCTTCCCGAGTCAATGAAGATCGATTATCCAAGCCCAAGAATAACTTCCAGCCCCAAAATCGCAAAGAGGATCGAAGAGGAAAGGAAATGAAGCAATTTCCTGAAAATGGTTGTTGTTATTGGTTTATATACCAGTAGCGTGTTACGGACGTAGCATCTGAGGTATACAACCGTAACCTCCTCAAACACGACCATACCATCCAAGACATACAGACATAAACAACTTTCTACTAACCCGAAAAAAAATACCAATACGGGTTAAGGCCGTAACATCAGAAAATCACCATAACACTGTGAAACGACCCACATTAACTACCTAACATAAACTATCCTATATCATATTAATACTTATAAATTATGGTGAAACTTCTGCAGAGTTACCCCTAAACTGGTACCTATCCCAAAACCTGTGACAAAAAAAAAACAATACAGCTATCACATAGAGACATCCAATCTCAATCCGAATCAAACTCATGATATCAATATCCCCGTAGCTATAACCACAAGAGATAAAACTCTAGTCTTCCCAAATCACCCACTTATTTATTTTACATTACGATGTTTAAACAACCTCACCAATTACATAAACATACTAAGTAAACTTAAAGTACACCTCACACCATCAATGACACTAGAACGTATAAGTACATTACCACCACACCTATTTCTAAAACAAGGTTCAGAAATAAGAACTAAAACATGTTAAGCCCATGGTTAAGCCCGACAGGTCGTCATCCATGTACTTTGACCCTCAACAATAGTAGAGCTCCTCTAACACCCCCAGATCCTCCTGGGAATGTTACACGCCCTAAACCCTTCTCACAAGGATTTACCAGGCTAAACATAATTTTCCACGCCATTTCAAAAATGCCAAAAAGACCGATGACGACAATATTTTTCAAATACTAAAAAAAATCATTTTCCAAATACCAAATACCGTCATAAGAATCTCGTTTAAACGTTCAAGGCCAAAATGCCAAAACTCGGTTTAGGGAATCAGTTTTACAAAGTAAGAACTCAGTTTGCAAAATATCAAAAGCCATTTAAAAAGTATTTACGCAGCGGATAAGAATACAGTTCGAAATATACATTTTACAAATATAAACAATCAAATCCACAATTCCACAACATATGCCATAGCCAGTATCATCAGGGATCTTCGTCTCTTCACGACCGCTACCATCAAAATCCTCAATACCTGAAAAACAAGTCCCACAGCGGGGTCAACCATAATGCCCGACAAATAAACGCAAATACATAAACATAATTAATCATATGTAATGCATCGTGAGAATGATAACCACAAACTATAACCTTACCACTCCCGGTTAATCCAACGATTCTCGTCAAAATCTTAATATCACAATAATACCGTATAATACCTCAATACCGAATACTTTCTCGTACATAATCCTCTATGTACGATTACCACAAAAACATACCTCTATTCGGATCCATGTACGATTACCACAAAAGCATATCTCTATTCGGATTCATGTACGATTACCACAAAAACATACCTCTATTCGGATTCCCCGCGAATTTACCATAAAAACATACCTCGGTTCAGATTCCTTCCAAACGCACCTCATCGACCAAGAATATCCAAATATCATCAACAACATCTACTGTATACTATAATCCTCACAAGATTCCATTTATACATTCGTCAATATGCAATACAACACAAAATACTTATGACATGTAATTGAAATTACTTATCGAAACACTATAACTGAACAAGTAACAACTTGCCTCAAATAGACGGGTCTGTAAAGCAATTCTATCCCGAGGTTCGATTCCCACACCTTGACAAAATATTTATATCCCGATATCAATAACAGTATACTACGACATTCGATTTCCACGATCAACGGCTATCCCAATTTTATAATTTCGTTTTCCTCTTTCTCAAAAGGGACGATCCGAACTTTAACAAGTTCATTACTAAAACTACAGAACATTATTTTAAAAATAATATTCAATATTTTTCGGTTGTATTTATGATATAACCATTATTTGATCGAATAAAAACTTCATACTATTTAAATACAAAAAATATTCCAAAGTCATCAATTTTGAAAACTCATGATTTTCATATAGAAAAATATTAATAATCATCGTTATTAAATTTTCCATCCTTAAACACAAATATAATGTATTCAACCTGTTCGATTAAAACGAAAAATATAGAGCTGATTTGATAATGTATTGATAAATACAGGAGTCTAAAGAGTTCAAAAAAATCAAAATAAAAACTGGTTTGCGATAACATGTATCTCGGGTACAAATTTCATGAAACTTTATCAAAAATCGACTTGCATGTTCAAAGATATACGTGTTCAAACTAGACAACTCGATCAACTTCAAAAGAAATGTTGCTGGAAGTGACTGAAAATAGTAGGACTGACTCACTATAAAACGGTTCATATTACCCAAGTATTCTGACTCAATACCTATGGTCCAAACAATATTTATACTTATATGGATTTTCTTTAGAATCTGCTCGTGATGTATTCGTAAAATAATTTACCGATTGAGAGGTAATCGAGTTCAAAGAAGGCAACTCAAACTGGAATTCACAGACTCTGGGGAATTTCATTAAACTTCTACCGGGCGTCTCCTGGACAAGGCTGCTCAGATTCGCTGAGTGTTTGAGCATTTTGGAGGATATAAAAATCTCCAATATAGGATATAAAAGTACGCCCTTTAAGTTGTGTAAATTTTCTACATGTATCAATAAGTGGTATGAGATAGTCTTAAAGGTAAGGCAGCTCTTTCCGGTTTCAAAGTCCGCTAGTTGGTCAAGACAGCATCATGACTAGGAATTATTAGTGACGACCCGTGCCTCACTCGCACGGGATTCCCAGACGCCTGTCTGGCGCTGACGCACGCAGTGACGCACGGTGCCCGACAGCTGGCAGTCTTCCACTAATTCGATCATAACTTCTTCGTCCGAACTCCGTTTGGCTCGTCGTTTAAACTGTTAGAAAGCTGACTCAAATATATATAATAATGTTAATTTTCAGAATTTTAGAACATCCCAAACATCCGTGGTGATTTTTCAAAATTGATACTTGTCCGTGACACCTCCGAGAAAATTTCTAATCTTGTTTCTACTGACATTTCCGGTATCCCTTTCTTATTTTAAATGTTCCAAGACCAGAAATGTATCTCCAATACATTCAAATAAATTTACAAGTCCTGTATTTAGTCGGTATGTATTCCTAAAATTTAGAATATTACATACTACCCCCCTTAAAAATATGTTTCGTCCTCGAAACTTGCAATCCTCTTACAAACAACAGTTTAATCAGAAAATCCAACATCACCAAAAGTAAACAATCATTATCGAACAATTCTAACAATATACTTACATGTCTGTGAAGTCGATGGTCTCCTGTGATACTAGCATATGACTCCATTTCGAAAATCCCAACACAATAAAATGCCAATACCAACAAATTGGTAATTTTCCCTATTACTCACACAATTACGAAAACAATCGATCTCCGCCAAGATCAGATTACAATTTATAGAACTGTCGAGTTTTGTGAGGGATTTGTGACGTTGTGTCCTCCTCACCTAGAGCGCATGATCCGCTCCTTGACACATGCCCGTATCACCGGCGTTCCACTCCACATCGAAAGCCGCTCCTTGACACGTGCCTCGCACCGGCGTACATTTTCCGACTGGAGCCGTCCATTGCACATGACTACGGCACCGGCATTCACTCCCTGCCTCGTCGGTCTCGGAAAGACCAACAATCACCAAATCCACACAGCACTACAACAGAACTAAAAAATACCATAGTTCCAAAACATCACAGTTCGAATAACCAGAAATCCATATCACAACATCACGCTACCACCACACCGGTAGAGCCACATAACACACATGCCCGGTTTTCAAAAAACCTAGGATCCAATACCATAGTTGTAACACCCCCAGATCCTCCTGGGAATATTGCATGCCGTAAACCCTTCTCACAAGGATTTACCAGGCTAAACACAATTTTCCACGCCATTTCAAAAATGCCAAAAAGACCGATGACCGTAATATTTTCAAATACTAAAAAAAATCATTTTCCAAATACCAATTACCGTCATAAGAATCTCGTTTAAACGTTCAAGGCCAAAATGCCAAAACTCGGTTTAGGGAATCGGTTTTACGAAGTAAGAACTCAATTTGAAAAATATCGAAAGCTATTTAAAAAGTATTTACGCAGCGGATAAGAATACCGTTCGAAATATACATTTTACAAATATAAACAATCAAATCCACAATTCCCCAACATATGCCATAGATAGTATCATCTAGGATCCTCGTCTCTTTATGACTGCTACCATCAAAATCCTAAATACCTGAAAAACAAGTCCCACAGTGGGGTCAACCAAATGCCCGACAAATAACCACAAATACATAAACATAATTAATCATATGTCATATTTCGTGAGAATGATAACCACAAACTATAACCTTACCACTCCCGGTTAATCCAACGATTCTTGTCAAATCCCAATATCACAACAATACTATATAATACCTCAATACCGAATACTTTCCCGTACACAATCCTCTATGTACGATTGCCACAAAAACATACCTCTATTCGGATCCATGTACGATTACCACAAAAACATACCTCTATTCGGATTCATGTACGATTACCACAAAACATACCTCTATTCGGATCCCCCCCGAATTTACCATAAAAACATACCTCGGTTCAGATACCTTGCACAATACACACTAACAACATTTCAACAATCATCACGAACAATACACATCCAACACAACACATCGATCAACAATACAACACAATACACATCCTAGTGTAGACACAAACCAATATAGTCGCCACAACAGCACATTTCCACAACAAGGAACATTCAAGGACAATATCAACACACGAGACATCAGTAACGAACAATTCACATAATCCACAATCAACGAGAATGGACAAACCATCACAAATGCATTACACAACTTCAATTCACAAGACAATTTATATGGACAAGATACGCTCGATAATCGACACGTGAATACTCCAAAGAAGATGGCTTGATCGAACGACCATGAAACCTCCAACTATCATGAAAATCACAACAACACAATAATTACTACAAATACCAAAATTAAAAGTAACAAAGGAAACCCCAAACCTAACAAGAATCCTATTAAAGCATTTAATAAACACTAAATGTTCAAGAGTTTCCTCAAGAACACCCAAAGTGAACTTCAGATTAAACGAATCTAAGATATAGATATACAATTCAAAAAACATGACTAACAACATCCAATAACACTAATTAATTTAAAAGATTTGGACTAGAATTTAAATCTATAGAACCCCCACCCAAAATGAACTTAGTGATTATCACGAATTTACCCTCGATTCGAACAAGTCAAGACGAATGATTATGATTGACACGAATCAAGCTTCTCGAGTCAATGAAGATCGATTATCTAAGCCCAAGAATAACTTCCAGCCCCAAAATCGCAAAGAGGATCGAAGAGGAAAAGAAATGAAGCAATTTCCTGAAAATGGTTGTTGTTATTAGTTTATATACCAGTAGCGTGTTACGGACGTAGCATCTGAGGTATACAACCGTAACCTCCTCAAACACGACCATACCATCCAAGACATACGGACATAAACAACTTTCTACTAACCCGGAAAAAAAATACCAATGCGTGTTAAGGCCGTAACATCAGAAAATCACCATAACACTGTGAAACGACCCACATTAACTACCTAACATAAACTATCCTATATCATATTAATACTTATAAATTATGGTGAAACTTCTGCAGAGTTTCCCCTAAACTGGTACCTATCCCAAAACCTGTGACAAAAAAAAAACAATACAACTATCACATAGAGACATCCAATCTCAATCCGAATCAAACTCATGACATCAATATCCCCGTAGCTATAACCACAAGAGATAAAACTCTAGTCTTCCCAAATCACTCACTTATTTATTTTACATTACGATGTTTAAACAACCTCACCAATTACATAAACATACTAAGTAAACTTAAAGTACACCTCACACCATCAATGACACTAGAACGTATAAGTACATTACCACCACACCTATTTCTAAAACAAGGTTCAGAAATAAGAACTAAAACATGTTGAGCCCATGGTTAAGCCCGACAGGTCATCATCCATGTACTTCGACCCTCAACAATAGTAGAGCTCCTGTAACACCCCCAGATCCTCCTGGGAATATTACACGCCGTAAACCCTTCTCACAAGGATTTAACAGGCTAAACATAATTTTCCACGCCATTTCAAAAATGCCAAAAAGACCGATGACGGTAATATTTTTCAAATACTAAAAAAAAAATCATTTTCCAAATACCAAATACCGTCATAAGAATCTCGTTTAAACGTTCAAGGGCAAAATGCCAAAACTCAGTTTAGGGAATCGATTTTACGAAGGAAGAACTCAGTTTGCAAAATATAGAAAACCATTTAAAAAGTATTTACACAGCGGATAAGAATACAGTTCGAAATATACATTTTACAAATATAAACAATCAAATCCACGATTCCACAACATATGCCATAGCCAGTATCATCAGGGATCTTCGTCTCTTCACGACCGCTACCATCAAAATCCTCAATACCTGTAAAACAAGTCCCATAGCGGGGCCAGCCATAATGCCCGAAAAATAACCGCAAATACATTAACATAATTAATCATATGTCATACATCGTGAGAATGATAACCACGAACGATAACCTTACCACTCCTGGTTAATTCGACGATTCTCGTCAAAATCCCAATATCACAACAATACCGTATAATACCTCAACGCCGAATATTTTCCCGTACACAAACCTCTATGTACGATTACCAAAAAAACATACCTCTATTTGGATCCATGTACGATTACCACAAAAACATACCTCTATTCGGATTCATGTACGATTACCAAAAAAACATACCTCTATTCGGAATCCCCCCGAATTTACCATAAAAATATACCTCAGTTCAGATTCCTTCCAAACGTACCTCATCGACCAAGAATATCCAAATATCATCAACAACATCTAGTTTATACGACAATCCTCACAAGATTCCATTTATACATTCGTCAATATGCAATACAACACAGAATACTTATGACATGTAATTGAAATTACTTATCGAAACACAATAACTGAACAAGTAACAACTTGCCTCAAATAGTCGGGTCGGTAAAGCAAATCTATCCCGAGGTTCGATTTACACACCATGGCAAAATATTTATATCCCGATATCAATAACAGTATACTACGACATTCGAGTTCCACAATCAACGGCTATCCGAATTTTATAATTTTATTTTCCTCTTTCTCAAAAGGGACGATCCGAACTTTAACAAGTTCATTACTAAAACTCCAGAATATTATTTTAAAAATAATATTCAATATTTTTCGGTTGTATTGATATAACCATTATTTGATCGAATAAAAACTTCGTACTATTTAAATACGAAAAATATTCCAAAGTCATCAATATTGAAAACTCATTATTTTTATATAGAAAAATATTAATAATCATCGTTATTAAATTTTCCATCCTTAAACACAAATATAAGTTATTCAACCCGTTCGATTAAAACGAAAAATAAAGAGCTGACTCGGTAATGTATTGATAAATACAGGAGTCTAAACAGTTCATAAAAATCAAAATAAAAACCAATTTGTGGTAACATGTATATCGGGTACAAATTTCATGAAACTTTATCAAAAACCGACTTGCAGGTTCAAAGATATACGTGTTCAAACTAGACAACTCGATCAACTTCAAAAGAAATGTTGCTGGAAGTTACTGAAAATAGCAGGACTGACTCACTATAAAATGGTTCATATTATCCAAGTATTCTGACTCAATACCTATGACCCAAACAATATTTATACTTAGATGGATTTTCTTTAGAATATGCTCGTGATGTATTCGTAAAATAACTTACCGACTAAGAGGTAATCGAGTTCAAAGAAGGCAACCGATACTGGAATTCACACTCTCTGGGGAATTTGATCAAACTTCTACCGAGCATCTCCTGGACAAGCCTGCTCAGATTCGCTGAGTGTTTGAGCATTTTGTAGGATATAAAAATCTCCAATATAGGATATAAAAGTATGCCCTTTAAGTCGTGTAAATTTTATAGAGGTATCGATAAGTGGTATGGGGCAGTCTTAATGGTAAGGCAGCGCTTTTCGGGTTCAAAGTCCGCTAGTTGGTCAAGACAGCATCATGACTAGGCATTATGCGTGACGACCCGTTCCTTGCTCGCACGGGATTACCGGATGTTTGTCGGGCGCTGATGCACGCAATAACGACGGTGCCCGACAGTTGGCAGTCTTCCACTAATTCGATCATAACTTCTTCGTCTGAACTCCGATTGGCTCTTCGTTTGAACCGTTGGAAATATAACTCAAATCTGTATAATAGTTTTAATTTTCAGAATTTTCGAACATCCCAAAAATCCGTGGTGATTTTTCAAAGTTTATACTTGTCCACGACACCTCCGAGAAAATGTCTAATCTTGTTTCTACTAACATTTCCGGTATCCCTTTCTTATTTTAAATGTTCCGAGACCATAAATATATATCCAATACATTCAATTAAATTTACAAGTCCCGTATTTAGTTGGTATGTATTCCTAAAATTCAGGATATTACAGCTCCAACCCATCCAGCAACGGAATATACTCAAGCATAAGGATTACCTACAATGCATACACTACGTGAGCTAAAGCCCAATAAGTAGAAATCATGCATGTATCATGTTTGATGCAACATATGACATATGATGATCAATGTGAATCTCTCTCAAAATCATTTTCTTATCCTTGGGCCAGTTGGACCACGTACTAGGCATCGAAAAGAGCTCAATATTATATCATATCATAAGGCATGCATCTACCACGCAAGGTATATAAGTCATGCATCTACCACACCATATATACCGCGAGAGCATGCATCTACCATGTCTCACATATCATATAAGCACGCATATACCGTGCTAAACATATCATAAAAGCATGCATCTACCATGCCTCAGTGCTCTAGCAGTGGCCAACAAAACGTTTTTCTTTTCTTTCCTTTCATGATCATACCATGCATGCAGACATTAATGAGTCTCTTGTTATGCATGCATGTGGAGATGCTAATAGATGTCATTATCATGTAAGGTGCAACCAAACAATTTAAGCAAAATACAAATCAATCATACAATACAATAGAGCACTCTCCAGACATCAGCAAGTTCAACAACTAGTTATACAAACAATGCCATGTTTATGCATCGTAGTTGCAGATAGATTTCTACTTACTTTGATCGAGTAATACCCTTACTTTTATAACAATAGGGGGTGGTTGTGATGATATATATTCAGAAACTATTTCAAGGAATGTAGTTGTTGGATTTACAGGCTATACATGAAGTTTAACTCTCTCTATATAAATAGGGCTTTACCAATTCCTACGTAGATGCCTAATCGGCGTTCTATGGATTTTATGTGTGTCTATCTATGTATACCAGACTATTAACCAATTAAGTTCGGAATTTTAAGTCATTAATGAATCCATTAACTTATGTTTATAATGACCATTCAACTCTCACAACCAAAAACTCCAAGATTCTATAATAATACACTTGATTAAGGGAGTTTATCAAAAGTCTTGCCATAATCAGATTTTATTTTGCTTATAACAATTTGAATATTAGTTGGATTTGCACCAATTTTTGACATAATATTACTAAGGTACTTAAGAACAAATATATGTAAACTCCCGACCCTTAAACTGTAACACCCCCGAGATATTCAGAGTATATTACAGCGCCGTGGACCCCTACATGGGACCCACCGGGCTACAACAAGAAAACTCCACTCGACTAACCATCTCGGTTAGCGAGGACACACATTTAAATAATACAACAAACGAAGATACGCCCGGAGTAACCGGCGAATTAAGCATCAACCAACAGTGTAGAAATATAGGGTAATACAAACGGAGTTCGAAATGAAAAGCCTAAGTACTCGCGAGTACAATCTATAAGTTTATAAATGTGAAAACAACCATATCGAAGTAGGCAAAATAAATAAAATGACCCAAATGCATATGTCAACGGCCCTGGCCAACATCCTCGTACTGTCCCAGTGCTCGCTCGTCCGGATAGTCATAACCTGAAATTTATAACAAGAATTTCCCCACAACGGGTCCCCAAAGGGGTTAGCAATTACGCTAGTACAAGTAATCAAGGCAAACCAATCGCTTACACATTTCATTGTACATGCACCAATATCATTTCTAAAACCAAAACCCGACATGTCTTTTCCGGAAACAAACAGTCACAATCAATTTGCCTAGGACCGGGACGAAGCCACGAATCCCACTCGAGGCCTCTAAGGACCCTCCCGAGCTGGCCACATTCATAAAACAAAACAAGCACCACACGTCACCTAGGACCGGGACGAAGCCACGAATCCCACTCGAGGACTCTAAGGACCTTCCCGAGCTGGCTAGCGAAACAAACTCATGAATCCAGGACGAAGCCATAGATTCCCTCCGTGATCCCGTCGGACCCTCCCGAGGTGAGCAAATCACACACAATATACATTACCATTTCACGTTAAGCATAAAGGTTTCCAAAAATACTTGCCTTGAATAATTGACGACGCAACGAACGGAAGGAAAAACACCGACGAACGCTAGGAACCAATGGAACCGAACCTAATGATTTGAAGAACACAATCACAACCAACTCTAGACGAATACGGAAATGGAATATACTCGAAAACCCGCCTACGATTCATGTATATTTGTATAGAATTAACAACGAGGGAGGACGACAACCAAACCCTCTCGATTCCGTAAAACCACAAAATATACCATGAATCCATTGGAAAACTAATGATACTAACAAGATTAATCATATTCATCATGAATCCACCAACAAAACGGAACGAATCGGACGAAAATCCCAAAACCCCCAATTTATCTAAAAGTAGGGTTCTAAGAGATTTTACCTTGGATTAGGATGAAACATTCGTGTTGATGTTGCTATAATACACCAAGAACTCAAGAAAAATGTTGGATGAGATGATTGTATGATAAGATCGCCAAGAAAATCGCCCGGAATCGCCTTAGCCGCGGAGAGGAGGAAGAAATGAGAAATTGTGTTCATCTCGGTCAACTCCCTGGTTTATATAGCCAGGGAGTGTTAGCGCGTGCTAATCCTCAAGGTTAGCATGCGCTAACGGGATAAAACTACAGGCCATACAGTTAGCGTCCCAGTATAATAGCCAGATTTCTGGCCGTTAGCGTGCACTACTCGAAACGTAGCGTGCGCTAATAATCTCTCGGTAGCGCGCGCTATCGACCAATAACGTGCGCTACCTGGACATCAGCCGAGTCCAGAAGCAACTGTCCAGTACACACCTGATCCAATTAGCGCGCGCTATGTAATACCCGGTTGTAATTCATTCATTTTCATTCAGTAATTATCATTCTGTAATTGTCACTCAGTAATTCTCACTCATTAATAATCACTCATCATTCATGAATCACTCATTTGCGTTCAATGTTGGCATGTTGTAATCGTATATCAGTTACCGATCGTCATCTTATCTCCGTTTTTTTGATCGAGACGGGAGTATTATCATTTTCATTGTGATTGATAGCCTTGTACTCGGAGTATCATTTTTGGCTCGTGTTAGACTTGTTCACTTCCACATTCGTATGGTATGTCGGATCACTCATCAGTCGTAACGAGGAATCGGAGTTATCGGATTAATCCACCTTGGCTAGCATTGAGTCACGGCCGTAAGGTTCTGGGATACGGCCGTAAGTTCAGCGGGTACGGCCGTAAGGCTGGCCGGTTACGGCCGTAAGTGGTCCAGCAGGCTGCCCAGGCATTTTGGCCGAAGGTGAGTTACGGCCGTAAGGTGGGTTGGATACGGCCGTAAGTGGTATTCGTAAATTTCGGGTGTTGTCGAACAAGGGTGACTTACGGCCGTAAGGGTTGCGGCATACGGCCGTAAGTCGAGGCAGGTACGGCCGTAAGGCTTGGCCGGATACGGCCGTACGCTGCAGGCAGGATGTCTGGCCATTTTTGACGAAGGCGGATTATGCCCGTAAAGTTGGCCGGATACGGCCGTATCATCCGCGTTACGGCCGTAAGGTGTGCGGTACGGCCGTAAGGATGTCGACGGGTGTTTTTGACGAAGGCGGGTTACGCCCGTAACTCAGGAGCGGTTACGGCCGTAAGTCTGTCGGCAGGCTTTCGGACGAAGCCGAGTTACGGCCGTACGAGTTGGCCGGTTATGGCCGTAAGGCCGTTGACTTGGAATGTTACGGCCGTAAGAGGGCCGAGTTACGGCCGTAACTTCCGGCAGTATTTAAGGACTTGGCTGGGTCATTTTTCCTCACTTCTTCATTTTTCCATCTTCATCCGAGAGAGAGGGTTGAGGGAGAGATTTTTGCAATCATCAATCACTTGAGTGTGTAATTTTCATCATATTCATTCATTTGGGAAGCTTGGATACTCGTTTAAACTCGTGTTCTTCGGATCGAAGTGATTGGATCTTCAAGAGGTAATTTCTTCAACACCTTGGATTTCGATTCTATGTTGAGATATGATGTTTTGGACATTATAATCATGTTATATGAAGGGATATGTATATGATTATGAGTTTGTATAAGGATTCATTGGATTATTGAAGGATTATTCAAGAACACTTTGATTATCGAGTTGAAATTGGGGGTTTTCGATTATTGTCGTTATAATCACGTTTTCGGATATTCATTTTGGGTTATTGATCATTCGGAAGATGTTTGTTGGTTTGAAACACTTCTTGGGGGAATTGATAGTGGCTTATTGAGATTTGATTGTAAACAACCGGAGTTTGGCCACAACGTATTCGATGTAATGCCCCAATGAACTTAGTTTAATCGTATCGACGTTTTGAGTTCGTTATATTCGTGTTTGATTCGTATATTGAACGAGTTGTTGGATATTGTATAATTCAAGGTTGTTCGAGCGACCGATATCTCAATTAGGACGTTGTTCGTGGAAGGATAATTGTCACCGGTATTGAGTAAGTTGATTCTTACTCAGTTATAAGGATATTCATTTCCTTTTGTTGTTGTTCATTCATAATCGTAACTCATTCATCATTGTGTTAACCGTATTGAAACTTGTCATTGTCAATTAATCACTTCAGTCACAAGGAACGACGGTTCCAATCATTTTGTTGAGCTATCATTCATTTCACTAACATTTTATCTCGGTGAGTCATTATTCGTTTCCGATGTCACTTTTGTTATATCGTGGCACTCCGGGTCATACTGGCGTGCCGGTTGGTATGTGTAGGATTTTCATGTCGGGCACATTTATGTCGTGTGTTGGTTGTTGGCCTCACATTGGACTGTGCACACGAGTCGATTGCTTCGTGAGACTGATTAGGTAAAAGACCACGCGGGTATTCGATCGATACTCGTTGGTGGCTTGTGCACGGACACATTTCCATCCCGGGCGTAGTGTGGCGCCACCCTTTGAGCCGTACTGTTAGTTGATTCATACAGCATGTTTGATTGCGTATGTTTTCAACAAGATTGGGTTATAATCTAACCGCTTCATTTTAATCGAACTTGTGTTTTATACTACATATTTATATGATTGTGTTTATTCAACTCTGGAGGATTGTTGTTCTGTATAACTGACCCCGTTTGGGGATAATTGTTTCTCAGGTCATGGCAAGGCAAAGGCACAGGGAGAGCACGTTGACGGCGAGGAGTCCCAATGATACTAGAAAGGGGCCCCAGTCTGTTCAGTCATTTATTCAGTCGTTTATGTTCCCTTTATTTATTCCGCTGCAGACATTCCGTTTGAATACTCATTTCATTCAGTGTTGTGTATTTTATCGTCACATAAAATACACATGTATTCTATTTTATCCTGGGTGTGTTGTATGAAACTCCTAATCGGAGTAATTGATGTTGTAATGTGGTTCGGTACTACATTTAACCTGTGTAATTCATCCGTTTTCATTCGCCTGGTGGGTCCCAGTCAGGGGTCCACGGCACTGTAATATCCGCCTAGTTTGGGGGTGTTACAGAGTTGGTATCGGAGCGTGGTTTTGAATACTACCTTCCGAGTCATGTCCCATTTGAAATCATCGTCATCGGGCTAGTATCTTTGGACTTTCGCGTCACGTGTGACCTGTGCAGATGCCGAGCCAATCAGACCGAAAGAACTGTAAGATTTCTAACGCCATGGTATAATTTCTGGCAATTATCATTCATTCGTAATTTATCAGTTAACAATCCTCAAACATCATTTTCATTTTGACCAGGACGGTCATTTTAACTCATTAATCACTCAATTCATTTCATTACTCGGTTGTTGATCTGGAAGATCATATAATTAATCTTGTTAACTTGTTCAAGATAATCATTTCAATAATTTCATCAGAAATCATGTCACCTCAGTTAATCGTTCATGTAATCACTGTGTTAGAGCGTATGCTCATTTTCATCACCTCATGTCATAGTCATAATGTGATATTCATGCAAGAGATATAATCATCATGTAACTTTCCACTTCAGTATGGAAAGAGCTGGCAGAGGACGAGGTGGACGAGGCCGTGGTGCGGGCCGAATCCCGAGAGCTCGTGTGAATACACGTGAAAATGCGAGAAACAATGCCAATTCATCGAGCAGCGACGCTGCCACTCATTCACCTGGGCGTGATCATTCACTATCGGGGAGTCGTACCCGGGATACGGCTCAGTCAGAAGGTGTTCGGGTGGACCCACTTGCTTTTATGCAGGGCATGATGGCCCAAATGACGCAGATGGCACAACTTATGGAGACGATGCACAATTCAGTCAATCAAAATCAACAGGCTCCTCCGCCGCCGCCTCAGAGGCAAGAGAGGGGTGTAAGCAATATCATTAGCGATATCTCTCGCCAGCGACCACCTACCTTTGAAGGCTCATCTGAGCCGGCGGATATTGTTCATTGGCTGGAACACTTCGAGAAGTTATTTGCTATGGTGGATTGCCCATAAGGGCATAAAGTTTCAGTTGCGGCTTACTATCTTGGTAAGAGCGCTCATTCATGGTGGTTATCGTCGAAGCCCACAGACGGATCATGTACTTGGGATCAGTTCAAAACTCTCATGATGGAGAGGTACTATCCGGCCCCACTCAGAGAGGCCAAGCTGTCAGAGTTACTCACTCCTGACCCTTCATCAGATGCGGATGTTCTCGCCATTGCCGAGAAATTTCAGGAACTTCTTCTGTTCGCCTCATCTATCATTCACTCTGAGGCGGACAAGATCAAGTATTTCAGCAAGAGGCTGAAACCTCGTATGCGGCTACAACTGCTTAATCATAATTGCACCACGTTGGCCGAATTCATTGAGAAAGCTCTTACTTACGAGCTTACTGCTAAGGAGATTGCTAAGCAACAACCTTCATCTGCTGGCAAGAAGTCTAAGAACCGTAATCAGTCTGACGGGAGTCAGGCCACTTTTAAGAAACCACGTGCGGGCTCTACTTTTTCTGAGCGACCTCCCCTGGCGTCTAAACCCGCAGAATATCAGTCACGAGCGGCCAGTTCGGCCATCACCTGTTTCAACTGTGAGGAGCAGGGCCATTTCAGCACCAAATGTCCGAAGCAGTCTGTCACGTGCCACAACTATGGGATTGCTGGGCATAGGGCCCGTTTTTGCTGAAGGGACTCTAAACCCACTCCGGCGTCATCTCAGGCCCCAGGACATTCAAAGATGCAAAATCATGCCACTCAGTCAGCGTCGCTTAAGACGACAGGAGATAGCAAGGGCGGAGCCAAGAGCTATGAGACGGGAGCATCTGGTTCGGGGGCCGGCAAGCCCCGAATTTACGAGATGAAGAAGACCGATGATCCAGAGGCCTGAATGATCTCAGGTACACTCGATATTCTATCCCAGCCTGTGTGTACCCTTTTTGATACTGGTGCATCGCATTCATTCATTTCCGAGTCATGTTTGAGTATACTACGTCTGGGTAGTGCTACTAGTTGTGAGCCTTATGTCATTGGCCTACCTGATGGTAGACGAATTATCGGTAATCGTGAGATTCAGAATTGTCCGATTCAGTTTCATGGTCGTGTATGGCCAGCGGACCTAATCGTAGTAGATTTGCCGAGGGACGACGTCATCTTGGGTATTGATTGGATGGATCGTCATGATGCCACCATTAGTGTCCGTAAGCGTATGATCACTATCATTGCAGGCAATGGGGTTGAATGTGTGTTTCAGGGAGGTAATCCCGGCTGTTCTGGTAAGGTCATTAATTTGATGAAAGCAGTACGATTACTCAGTCAGGGATGTGTTGGTTATTGGTGCTATATGACCAAAACCGAGAAATCATCAGTATTGTTGTCGGATATTCCGGTAGTATGGGAATATGCCGACGTTTTTCCAGACGAGTTACCTGGCTTGCCTCCACAGAGAGATGTGGAATTCACGATTGAGTTGGAGCCCGGTACGTCCCCGATATCGAAGGCACCGTACCGGATGGCCCCGACCGAAATGCAGGAATTAAAGAACCAACTTGAGGAGTTGTTCGAGAAAGGTTATATCCGACCGAGTGCGTCCCCGTGGGGAGCACCAGTTCTGCTTGTCAAGAAGAAGGATGGTTCGTTCCGGTTGTGTATTGATTACCGGGAATTGAACCGAGTGACGATCAAGAATAAGTATCCTTTACCCCGCATTGATGATCTCTTAGATCAACTTCAGGAGCTTCGATTTTCCAAGATCGACTTAAGATCTGGATATCACCAGTTGCGGATTCGAGAGTCGGATATCGCGAGGACGGCGTTTCGAACACGCTATGGTCATTATGAGTTCGTAGTTATGCCGTTCGGGCTAACTAATGCACCTGCGGTATTCATGGAGTTAATGAATCGGGTTTTCATCGACTTTTTGGATCAGCTTGTTGTTGTTTTCATCGATGACATTTTGATTTATTCTCGTAACCGAGAGGAGCACGAGGTTCATCTTCATCAGGTTCTCGACGTGTTGAGACGAGAGCAACTTTATGGAAAGTTTTCCAAATGCGAGTTCTGGATGTCCGAAGGGACTTTTCTCGGACATGTAATTTCATCAGACGGAGTTCGTGTCGACCCTCAGAAGATGGAGGCTATCCGAGATTGGTTACCTCCGAAGAATGTTAAGGAAATCCAAAGTTTTCTCGGATTAGCAGGTTATTATCGGCGGTTTGTGGAAGGATTTTCTAAAATTGCTCAACCCTTGACGAACCTTTTGCGAAAGGATAAGAAATACACGTGGTCCGACGCGTGTCAACGGAGTTTTGAGGAACTCAAGAGCCGGTTAATGTCAGCACATGTACTTTCCTTGCCGCAGGGGACGGAGGGATTTGTGGTTTATAGTGATGCGTCCGGACAGGGTCTCGGATGTGTGCTCATGCAGAATGGAAAGGTTATTGCCTATGCTTCACGGCAATTGAGACCTTACGAGGTTAATTATCCGACTCACGATCTGGAGCTAGCAGCCGTGGTGTTCGCTTTGAAAATTTGGCGTCATTATCTTTATGGCGTTACTCGATATTCACCGATCATAAGAGTTTAAAGTATATATTCACTCAGAAGGAGTTAAATATGCGACAGAGGCGGTGGTTAGAACTAATCAAAGATTATGATATCGAGATCCTTTACCACCCGGGCAAGGCGAACGTTGTCGCTGACGCCTTAAGTCGTAAGTCCGTGCAGGAGCAGATGCTTGCTTGTTTAACAGTTCAGAAGGAGCTTCAGCAGGAATTCCTTAGACCCGAGATCGAGGTCTGGCTCCAGCGAGTTCAGGGACAGCTTTGTATGTTGGAGATTTCTTCGTCACTTGAGGAGGTAATCAGAGAGAATCAGAGTTCAGACCCTTGATTGTTGCGCATCCGTGAGGATGTGGCTCAGGGGAAAGCCCCTGGATTCGTGGTCCACGAGGATGGACTTTTGAGATTTAAGAATCGGTTGCGACTGCGAATGACGAGTTGAAAAACTTGATTTTGAGAGAAGCTCATGCTACCCCTTATTCTGTTCATCCGGGGTCCAGCAAGATGTACAAGGACTTGAAACAAAATTACTGGTGGAGTAATATGAAGCGAGAAGTCGCAGAATTTGTTTCGAGATGCTTAACTCACAACAAGTTAAGATTGAACATCGGCATGGCGGGTATGCTGAAACCTCTCCCTATTCCGGAGTGGAAGTGGGAAGACATTTCTATGGACTTCATCACGAGTTTGCCGACGAGTCGTCGTGGCATGAATACGATCTGGGTGATTGTGGACTGCTTAACTAAATCAGCTCATTTTCTTGAGATCAAGGATACGTGGGGTCCCGAGAGACTGGCTCAGTTGTTCATCAAGGAGATAGTGAGACTGCACGGTACTCCTAAGAGTATCGTTTCCGATCGTGACGGACGATTTGTGTCTCATTTTTGGAAATCAGTTCATCGTGCTATGGGAACTCAGCTCAATCTCAGTACCGCCTTTCATCCTCAGTCCGACGGACAATCAGAGAGGACTATTCAGACATTAGAGGACATGTTGAGGGCATGCGTCCTCAACTAGAAGGACAATTGGGAAGCCCAACTACCATTGATCGAGTTCACGTATAATAATAGTTGGCATGCTTCCATTAAGATGGCACCTTACGAGGCCTTGTACGGTCGTCGTTGTCGCTCTCCTTTGTGTTGGGATGACTTGTCAGAATCAATCGGCACCGAGCCCGATATGCTTATAGCCGCCCGGGAGAAGGTAGCTTTGATCAAGAGTCGTATGTTGACAGCTCAGAGTCGACAGAAATCGTATGCGGATAATTGTCGTCGACCACTAGAGTACGAGACGGGTGACCATGTTTTGGTTAAGGTATCCCAGAGTCGAGGTATTTTTTGTTTCAGAAAACGGGGGAAGTTGAGTCCGAGATTCATTGGACCGTTTGAAATTTTGGATCGAGTAGGCGAGTTAGCTTATCGATTGGCTTTACCTCCGGCTTTGAGCAGGATTCATAATGTGTTTTACGTCTCTCAGTTGCGGAAGTATGTTGCCGACCCGAGTCACATACTTCAGTTCGACGAAATCGAGATCGCAGATGATCATTCGTACGAGGAGCGTCCTGTACAAGTGTTAGAGCGGCGAATCAAACAGTTGAGGAACAAGACGATCCCTTTGGTCAAGATTCAGTGGTCTAGACACGGAGTCGAAG
This sequence comes from Orobanche coerulescens, assembly GCA_033398695.1. NCBI lineage: Eukaryota > Viridiplantae > Streptophyta > Magnoliopsida > Lamiales > Orobanchaceae > Orobanche > Orobanche coerulescens. The sequence goes on from CM065810.1 coordinate 70,356,322, forward strand.
AGGCCACTTGGGAAACCGAGGAGAATATGCAGGAGAGTTATCCCGAGTTGTTTGACCCTTAGTTTCGGGGACGAAACTCTTTTTAAGGGGGGGTATGTAATACCCGGTTGTAATTCATTCATTTTCATTCAGTAATTATCAGTCTGTAATTGTCACTCAGTAATTCTCACTCATTAATAATCACTCATCATTCATGAATCACTCATTTGCGTTCAATATTGGCATGTTGTAATCGTATATCAGTTACCGATCGTCATCTTATCTCCGTTTTTTTGATCGAGACGGGAGTATTATCATTTTCATTGTGATTGATAGCCTTGTACTGGGAGTATCATTTTTGGCTCGTGTTAGACTTGTTCACTTCCACATTCGTATGGTATGTCGGATCATTCATCAGTCGTAACGAGGAATCGGAGTTATCGGATTAATCCACCTTGGCCAGCATTGAGTTACGGCCGTAAGGTTCTGGGATACGGCCGTAAGTTCAGCGGGTACGGACGTAAGGTCGGCGATTCTGGCCGTAAGTGGTCCAAAGAGCCGCCTGCATTTTGGCCGAAGGTGAGTTACGGCCGTAAGGTGGGTTGGATACGGCCGTAAGTGGTATTCGTAAATTTCGGGTGTTGTCGACCAAGGGTGACTTACGGCCGTAAGGGTTGCGGCATACGGCCGTAAGTCGAGGCAGGTACGGCCGTAAGGCTTGGACGCATACGGCCGTACGCTGCAGGCAGGATGTCTGGCCATTTTTTGACGAAGGCGGGTTACGCCCGTAAAGTTGGCCGGATACGGCCGTATCATCCGAGTTACGGCCGTAAGGTGTGCGGTACGGCCGTAAGGATGTCGACGGGTGTTTTTGACGAAGGCGGGTTACGCCCGTAACTCAGGAGCGGTTACGGCCGTAAGTCTGCGCACGCTGCACGGCCGGTTACGGCCGCACGAGTTGGCGATTACGGCCGTAAGGCCGCTGACTTGGAATGTTACGGCCAGAAGAGGGCCGAGTTACGGCCAGAACTTCCGGCAGATGTTAAGGACTTGGCCGGGTCATTTTTCCTCACTTCTTCATTTTTCCATCTTCATCCGAGAGAGAGGGTTGAGGGAGAGATTTTTGCAATCATCAATCACTTGAGTGTGTAATTTTCATCATCTTCATTCATTTGGGAAGCTTGGATACTCGTTTAAACTCGTGTTCTTCGGATCGAAGTGATTGGATCTTCAAGAGGTAATTTCTTCAACACCTTGGATTTCGATTCTATGTTGAGATATGATGTTTTGGACATTATAATCATGTTATATGAAGGGATATGTATATGATTATGAGTTTGTATAAGGATTCATTGGATTATTGAAGGATTATTCAAGAACACTTTGATTATCGAGTTGAAATTGGGGGTTTTCGATTAATTGTCGTTATAATCACGTTTTCGGATATTCATTTTGGGTTATTGATCATTCGGAAGATGTTTGTTGGTTTGAAACACTTCTTGGGGGAATTGATAGTGGCTTATTGAGATTTGATTGTAAACAACCGGAGTTTCGCCACAACGTATTCGATGTAATGCCCCAATGAACTTAGTTTAATCGTATCGACGTTTTGAGTTCGTTATATTCGTGTTTGATTCGTATATTGAACGAGTTGTTGGATATTGTATAATTCAAGGTTGTTCGAGCGACCGATATCTCAATTAGGACGTTGTTCGTGGAAGGATAATTGTCACCGGTATTGAGTAAGTTGATTCTTACTCGATTATAAGGATATTCATTTCCTTTTGTTGTTGTTCATTCATAATCGTAACTCATTCATCATTGTGTTAACCGTATTGAAACTTGTCATTGTCAATTAATCACTTCAGTCACAAGGAACGACGGTTCCAATCATTTTGTTGAGCTATCATTCATTTCACTATCATTTTATCTCGGTGAGTCATTATTCGTTTCCGATGTCACTTTTGTTATATCGTGGCATTCCGGGTCATCTTGGGCGTGCAGTTGGTATGTGTAGGATTTTCATGTCGGGCACATTTATGTCGTGTGTTGGTTGTTGGCCTCACATCGACTGCACACGAGTCGATTGCTTCGTGAGGCTGATTAGGTACAAGACCACGCGGGTATTCGACGGGTACTCGTTGGTGGCTTGTGCACGGACACATTTCCATCCCGGCGTAGTGTGGCGCCACCCTTTGAGCCGCATCTTAGTTGATTCATACAGCATGTTTGATTGCGTATGTTTTCAACAAGATTGGGTTATAATCTAACCGCTTCATTTTAATCGAACTTGTGGTTTATACTACATATTTATATGATTGTGTTTACTCAACTCTGGAGGATTTTTGTTCTGTATAACTGACCCTGTTTGGGGATAATTGTTTCTCAGGTCATGGCAAGGCAAAGGCACAGGGAGAGCACGTTGACGGCGAGGAGTCCCAATGATACTAGAAAGGGGCCCCAGTCTGTTCAGTCATTTATTCAGTCATTTATGTTCCCTTTATTTATTCCGCTGCAGACATTCCGTTTGAATACTCATTTCATTCAGTGTTGTGTATTTTATCGTCACATAAAATACACATGTATTCTATTTTATCCTGGGTGTGTTGTATGAAACTCCTAATCGGAGTAATTGATGTTGTAATGTGGTTTGGTACTACATTTACCCTGTGTAATTCATCCGTTTTCATTCGCCTGGTGGGTCCCAGTCGGGGATCCACGGCACTGTAATATCCGCCTAGTTTGGGGGTGTTACACGCTATCCACCAAACGTAGCGTGCGCTAAAGTGTATCAGTAGCGCGCGCTATCGACCAATAACGTGCGCTACCTGGGCAACAGATTGAGTCCAGTAGCAAACTGTCCAGTACTGGACACTCACGCTAGCGCACACTACCGGGAATCTCAGCGTGCGCTAGCCCCCGACATTAGCGTGTGCTAGACTACGTAGCGTACCCTAATTCTCTAGTCCAGGGGGCTGGAGACAGCACTGCCACTCCCAGGGCTTGCTCTCTAGCGCGCGCTACGAAGCAGTCGTAGCGTGCGCTACTAAGTGACCCCTAGCGTGCGCTATGCAGAAAAGATAGAGTGCGCTAGGTAAGAAATGTAAACGGTCCAAAACACCGTAATATGAATGAAACGTCAAACGGAACATCTCAAAATGTATCATAACGTAGAATGGATCCACAGCACCCCCGAAATGGTGGTTCCACACAACAATAACGAGAATCCGATCAACAGGTGACTGAAAAGTTACACTGAAAGATACACGAGGGTCACTACGACCGAGAAATACGTCGAAAATAAAAATATAAGGGAAAGAAAAATGCAGATATTACATAAACACACGAATTCAGTACCATATACATATTGTTCCAAAAGGTGGCAGAATTGACTCTTTTATGGTCTTAGTGAGTTTTAAGCCCTATAGATCCATCATAAACCATTGATTATGACATAAAATAATTTTTAACATCTGTATAACATGTATAAGAAACTTAAAAAGCTTTACTAACTTCAAAACAACCAAGAAACATGACAAAAACCACAAGAGAACCAAGAAAACTCACCTTGATTGTCAAAGAAATTGAGGTGTTGTTGTTTTGATGATTTCTCCTTGATTTTTTGAGATATTTTAGAAGGGTGAAGCTTATGAACCAAGTTCAGACATTTTTTGAGGGTGCAGGGTCGGTTTTAGTGTTTATGTAAGGGAGGAAGTCAATTAAAAGAGGAAATTAGAAAACTACACTTAGTAATCTCTAGAAAACCATCTTTTATGGTGTAGGCCGGTTTGGGCATATTGGGTCCGGTTCATGGACACTTGAACCAGTTATTAGCTTATAAGGATCATATTTATGATATCATGGTCCGTTCCAAGATTTTTGTGGAGGTATAATACATGTTTCAACTATCCAAAGTCGGTTACTCGATCGGGCAAAAGTAAAAATGCTAGCAGAGGAGTTTCTTGTTAAATCTTCTAGTACCTCGTACATAGAATATTATATATAATAATATAAGGACTCATTTATCAATGTGATATGGTTTGGAATATAAGCATAATGATAAGTTTAAGAATACTCGACCTCAATTGGGACGAATCGGGCATCGACAAATTGAACTATTTAACAAGGTTACAGGGTGACACCATTAGTTGTGTCATATATGGTGTTGATAAGTACAATGATATTTGACATGTACTATTAAAATATATTAGGTTTATTTACTTTCACTAAAATCTATATTTACCTGGCATATATGCTGACTAAGACCCCCAGATAAATCGATTAACTCCATATAGACGCCTCAGAAGCACATTTAATACTTCTAGATTTACCGGATGATCCTAGAGTTATATATTATATTAACATGTATCTTATCCTTATATAAGGTTAATATTCGCAATATTCTAAGACTTTTATAGTTAAATATACATGTTTCGTATCATCAAATGCGCCTAACTGCAGTTTTGAGGTGAAATAAACATTGGAAGGTCAAAGTAAATATAGATAGCATATGAATGGTACATGTAATGCATGAATCATATTGGCCAAATGAGTAGTGTCAGGCTCGGGTATCACATCCTCCCCTTCTTATAAAAACTTTATCCCCGAAATTTTACTTACCTGGAAAGATCAGGGTATTTAGCCCTCATTTCATCTTCTCTTTCCAAAGTGGCTTCTTCTACAAGTTGATTTCTCCACAACACTTTGACAAGTGGTATTTCTTTATTTTGAGTTTCTTTACTTATCTTAGTAAGATTTCTTCAGGTGTATCCTTATAACTCAAATCTACCTCTAACTCAACTGGTTCATTACTGAGAATGTGGGATGGATTCGCAATGTATATTCTTAGTAGAGAAACGTGAAACACATTGTGTATCTGAGACATTGATGCTGGAAACTCTAGTCGATCAGCCACTTCACCAACCCTCTCATAATGGTGAATGTCCCAATGTATATTAGACTCAGTTTTCCTTTCTTACCAAATCTCATTATTCCCTTTATTGGAGAAACTTTTAGGAATACTCGATCACCCATGGCAAATTCCAGTGCTCTTCTTCAAGTACCTGCATAACTTTTTTGTCTACTTTGAGTTGTTCTCATTCTTTCCCTGATCAGTGAAACTGCTTGTCATTTTTTGAATTATATCAAAACCTAAAAGTCTTCTTTCACCAACCTCATCCTAATGTACTGGTGATCGACACTTCCGGCCATACAAAGCTTCGTAAGGAGCCATTCCAACTGTACTTTGATAACTGTTGATGTAGGAGTTAGAGGTAAATGTTTATTCCACTGGCGTTGAAAGTCCATAACACGGGATCTAAGCATATCTTCAAGAGTTTGTATAGTCCTTTTTTATTTCCCATCCGACTGTGGATGATAAGCGGTGCTGAAAGACAAGTGGGTACCCAATGCTCTATGCAAACGCTTCCAAAAAGCTAATACAAATCGTGAATCTCTGTCTGATACAATAGATAATAGAACTCCATGTAGCCTGACTATCTCCTGTATATATAGTTGAGCATAGCGATCTATGGAGTATGACGTACAAACTGGAAGAAAGTGAGCAGATTTGGTCAATCGATCGACTATAACCCAAATAGAATAATGTCCTTTCACGTTCTTGGTAAACGTGTCATAAAATCCATCGTAATGTCGTCTCACTCCCATTTTGGAACAAATAAAGGTTGCAAGGTGCATGTTGGTCTTTGATGCTCTGTTTTTCGGTTGACGTGTTAGGCATTGCTCCACATATTGTGCAATATCTTCTTTCATACCTGGCCACCAGTAGTGTAATTTCAAGTCTCTGTACATTTTGGTTGCTACTGGATGTACTGAATATGGCGTTGAGTACGCCTTTAGTAATATTTCTTTGCGAACATCTTCAACATGAGGCACACATAAACGATTTTTAAATCGAATAATACCATCTTCTGACAATTGGAAGTCTGACGTTGTTCCTAACTCAATGTTCTTCTTTATTTTCTCTAAGTCTTCATCCTCTTTCTGGCCTTGCTGAATTCTATCAATTAAAGTAGGTCGAAGGGTTAATGCTGAAAATTTTGCCTCTAGCCATCCATACACTACTACAAAACTGGCCTTTTAACAGCGGTTCTAGAGCCATTTTAACAGCAGTTCTGGAACCGATGTTAAAGGCTCCGATGTTAAATTTAACATCGGTTTTCTAATAGCCGATGTTAAATTTAACGTCGGTTCTTTCAGAAAACCGTTGTTAATTTAACAGCGGTTGTTACAAAGAACCGATGTTAAATGTAAAATTAACACCGGTTCTTTCAGAAAACCGCTGTTAATTTAATAGCGGTTGTTACAAAGAATCGATGTTAAATGTAAAATTTGTTGGGATTCGGTGCCTAAAACAAAGGCCCAGCGGAAGTGGTAAAACGAAAATTAATTCGATCCGAATCCCTACGAGGATCGATCGAGCTACATATATACGAATATATAAACGAAAAGCAAGAGTCGTAAGAAACTAACCCTCGAAGTCCGTTGATTAAATGGTAACCTTCTCTTGAGCTATTCCCCAAGCTCTTGAACGATCCAACGCCGAAAGCACCGCGTCTCTACTTGCCACGCGCCGGAGAAACAACCGGAACGACGATCACCTTGCTATCCTCCGAGGATACGGCTAGAGCTAAGTGATGAAGCTATATATGTAAAGATTACTACACTCTAAGTGTTTTAATCTTACTCTCTCTATATGATTTTCTCTCAATTTTTCTCCAAGAAAAATGAAGAAGAAAATGAATGAAGAAGATGAAGATAATTGAGAAAATGGTTTTTCTCTCTCTCTCAATCTCACTCACGTAGGAAAGGCTTGTAATCACAAGTGAGAGATGTCTTCTTCATTTATTCAACTCTTCACATGATACATCTCATTATTATGAGAATCAAAGCCCCACAAAGTCATCTTTTTCATATAAAATGAAAACAACAAGACAAGAGGAAAGTGGGTGGAAATTAGGGGGGCGGCTACCATGCAGAAACGGATGAGTTCGGTTCGTTTCGGACTCCCGTGAGTCCAAACAGATAAACTACGATTCCGTTCCGATGTATTTGTATCGATTAATTAATCCAATTAATTAAACATATCAAATACAAAATAACATAATTAATTTCTCCAAGAAATAATTATATTCATGAATTAAATTAATCACCCAGTGATATATTTAATCCATTAAGCCGTAAATCAATTTATCCGATAAATCGATTTAAACATCCAATGTCCCAAATTAGATATCCAATATCTAATATTCATAATGAGAGGATTAGCTTAATTCATTCCGTCGTCAATCCTAATGCGCGACTCGGTAGTGTAACACCCCCAATTTATTCGAGGTGTATTACAGCGCCGTGGACCCCCACATGGGACCCACCAGGCTACAATAAGAAAACTCCCCTCGACTAACCACCTTGGTTAGCGAGGATACACAATTAAACAATATGACATATAAAGATACGCCCGAGGCAACCGGCAAAATAAGCATCAACCAATAACGTGACAACTTAAAACAATACAATACGGAGTTTGAAACGAAAAGCCTAAGTACTCGCGAGTACAGTCTATTAGTTTATAAATATAGAAAACAACCCAATCGAAGTGGACAACAGAAATAAGTAAACCCAAGTGCACATGTCAACGACCCTGGCCAAGATCCTCGTATCGTCCCAGCCGCCGTCTCGTGGATGATCATAACCTGAAATCCATAACAAGAATTTCCCCAAAACGGGTCCCCAAAGGGGTTAGCAATTACGCTAGTACAAGTAATCAAGGCAAACCAATCGCTTATACATTTCATAGTACATGCACCAATATCATTTCAAAAACCAAAACTAGACATGTCTTTTCCGGAAACAAACAGTCACAATTAATTTGCCTAGGACCGGGACGAAGCCACGAATCCCACTCGAGGCCTCTAAGGACCCTCCCGAGCTGGCCACGTTCATAAAACAAACCAAGCACCACACTTCACCTAGGACCGGGACGAAGCCACGAATCCCACTCGAGGCCTCTAAGGACCCTCCCGAGCTGGCTAGCGAATCAAACTCATGAATCCAGGACGAAGCCATAGATTCCCTCGAGGCCCCGTCGGACCCTCCCGAGGTGAGCAAATCACACACAATATACATTACTATTTCACGTTAAGCATAAAGGTTTCCAAAAATACTTGCCTTGAATTATTGACGACGCGAAGAACGGAAAGGAAAGTCACCGACGAACGCTAGGAACCAATGAAACCGACCCTAATGATTCGAAGAATACAATCACAACCATTTCTAAATGTATACGGAATTGGAATACACCCGAAAACCCGCCTACGATTCATGTATATTCGTATATAAACATTAACGAGGGCGGACCACAACCAAACCCTCTCGATTCCGTAAAAGTCACGAAATATACCATGAATCCGTAGGGAAACTAAGTTTACCGACAAGATTAATCATATTCATCATGAATCCATCAACAAAACGGAACGACCTAAGAAAATCCCAAAACCCCCAAATTATCCAAAAGTAGGGTTCTAAGAGATTGACCGTGGATTAGGATGAAGATTCGTGTTGATGTTGTTATAATACTCCAAGAACTCAAGAAAGATGTTGGATGAGGTGATTGGAGGAAGAAATCGCCAAGAAAATCGCCTTGGAGTCGCCTTGGCCGTGGAGAGAGAAAGAAATGAGAAGTTGTGATTATCTCGGCCAACTCCTGGTTTATATAGTTAGGGAGTGTTAGCGTGCGCTAATCCTCAAGGATAGCGTGCGCTAACGGGGAAAAATTACAGGCCAAAAATAGTTAGCGTCGATCCGGCAAAGATCCAGATTTGGCCGTTAGCAGGCGCTACCCAAACGTAGCGTGCGCTAATAACCTCTCGGTAGCGCGCGCTATCGACCAATAGCGTGCGCTACTTGGACATCGATCGAGTCGGTGGCAAACCGCCCAGAACCCACGATACGTTAGCGTGCGCTACCATACAAGCGTAGCGTGCGCTAATCGCACTCCGACCGGTTCGTGAGTAAACCGTCGATCGAACTCTCACGCTAGCGCACGCCACGGCATCATCGGCGGCGCTAGCCTCTCGACATTAGCGTGCGCTAAGATATGTAGCGACGCTAATACGCTAGTCCGTAAGGCCGAAAACAACACCGCCACTCCTGTGGCTATGCTAGCGCGCCACGGAACAAACGTAGCGTGCGTTAAGGAACCCTAGCGCGCGCTATGCGTAAAAATAGCGTGGCGCTAGGTATGAAATATGAGCGGTTCAAAACACCGGAAGGTGAACGAAAACATTCAACGGAACATCTCAATGGGCATTATAACATAGAATGGACCCACGGCAACCCGAAACGGCGGTTCCGCAATACAATAACGGAAATAAAATCCATAGATAATAGGAAAGATACACCGAAAGATACACGAGGGTCACTACTATCGGGAAATACGCGAGAAAGAAAAATACAAGGAAAAGAAAAATGCGGATATTACATTCTACCCTCTAAAAACAAGTTTCGTCCCAAACTTAAGAAACAAACAACTCAGGGTACCTAGCACGCATGCTATCCTCGGTCTCCCACGTTGCCTCCTCGACACCGTGTCTCGACCACTGCACCTTGACCAAAGGGATGGTCTTATGCCTCAGTCGTTTCTCCCGATGTTCCAAAATCTTCAAAGGACGCTCCTCAAAAGTAATATCCTCGGCAACGTCAATCTCACCATAGTCGATGATGTGACTAGGATCCGGGACATATTTCCTCAGCTGGGAAACATGAAAAACGCTATGAACATGACTCAGGGCCGGGGGTAACGCCAAACGGTATGCTAACCCACCGACTCGCTCGAGAATCTCGAAGGGTCCAATAAATCTCGGACTCAACTTCCCCTTCTTCCCGAAACGGAAAACTCCTCTCGTTGGCGACACCTTCAGCAAAACGTGGTCTCCCACCTCAAATTCTAAAGGTCGACGACGGACATCGGCATATGACTTCTGTCGACTCTGGGCAGTCAACATCCGCTCTCGAATTAATTCTTTCTTCCGTCTCGTCTCTAAAACGACATCCGGTTCGGTCCCGACCAAATCGGACGCCTCATTCCAACAAATCGGCGATCGACATCGTCGCCCATAGAGTGCCTCATACGGTGCCATCCGGATCGACGCGTGCCAACTATTGTTGTACGTGAATTCGATCAATAGCAAGTGCTCCTCCCAGTCGCTACTCCAATCGAGGGCACAAGCACGCAACATGTCCTCGAATGTTTGGATAGTGCGCTCCGACTGTCCATCTGACTGGGGATGAAAAGAGGTACTCAAATGCAAACGGGTACCTAACGCCTTATGCACCGCCTGCCAAAAGTGCGATACAAAACGGCCATCACGATCCGAAACAATAGACTTCGGAGTACCGTGAAGTCTCACAATCTGCGCGATAAACACACGAGTTTCTCCGGCCCCAAGTGTCCTTGATGCCCGTAAAATGTGCCGACTTGGTCGACGATCAACAACCACCCATACCATATTCATGCCCGACCTCGATCTCGGCAAACTCGTAACAAAATCCATCGATATATCTTCCCATTTCCATTCGAATGGGAAGTGATCGCAATAACCCCTGTCGCTGATGTTCGATTTTGACCTGTTGGCAAGTCAAACATCTCGCCACAAACCGTGCGACCTCCTCCTTCATATCATTCCACCAGAAGTTCCTCCTCAGGTCCTTGTACATCTTACTCGAACCAGGATGAACGGAATAGGGTGTGGAATGGGCCTCGTGCAAAATACTCTGTCGCAACTCTGGATCGTTCGGCACACAAACCCGACTCTGGAATCCCAAAACACCATCCTCGTGAATCACAAACCCAGGAGACTTTCCCTTAAGAACGTTCTCTCGGATTTGAGTAATCATTGGATCCTCTAATTGCTTCAGCTTAATTTCATCGATCAAAGACGACGAAATCTCTAGAGCACAAAGTTGCCCGACAGCTCCAGGCAACAAAACTTCAGCATCCAACTCGATCAGAGCCCGCCGAAGCTCAGACTGGGGCGTAAGGACCTCAAGCGTTCGCAACGCAATCGGTTTCCGACTCAAGGCGTCGGCCACGACGTTCGCCTTGCTCGGATGGTAAAGAATTTCAAGGTCATAATCCTTAATCAGCTCTAACCACCTCCTCTGCCTCATATTCAACTCCCGCTGAGTAAATATGTATTTCAGACTTTTATGATCGGTGAAAATCTGACATGCAGAGCCGAAAAGATAGTGACGCCAAATCTTGAGTGCAAAGACAACCGCCGCTAACTCTAAATCGTGAGTAGGGTAGTTAAGCTCATACGGTCTCCAACTGTCTCGACGCATAGGCAATGGTCTTGCCGTCTTTGCATCAATACGCACCCAAGACCACGACCCAAGCATCGCTATAAGCGGCGAATCCGTCGTTGCCACACGCAGCAACGCCAAAACACAGGCTGAAGTCAAACGCTTCTTCAGCTCCTCGAAACTCGACTGCCTCTCATCGGTCCAGACGAACTTCTCGGATTTATGGAGCAACTGAGTAAGTGGCCGAGCTAGTTTTGAGAAACCCTCGACGAACCTACGGTAGTAGCCAGCCAAACCCAAGAAACTACGGACTTCCTTCACATTTGCGGGCGATGCCCAATCCAACACTGCCTCAATTTTCTGCGGATCCACACGAACCCCCTCGGCTGAAATCACGTGACCCAAAAACATCACTTCCTTCAGCCAGAACTCACATTTCGAGAACTTCGCATAGAGTTGCTCGGTCCTCAAAATGTCTAACACTATCCGCAGATGATGGGCATGCTCTTCCTCATTCCTCGAATAAATAAGAATATCGTCAATGAAGACAACGACACACTTATCCAAATACTCGATAAAGACTTTGTTCATCAACTGCATGAACACCGCCGGAGCATTAGTTAACCCGAAGGGCATAACTACGAATTCATAATGTCCGTATCTCGTCCAGAAAAGCTGTTTTGGCACGTCGGACTCTCTCACCCGGCGATAGTACCCGATTTCAAATCAATCTTCGAGAATACATGACTCCTGTGGCGATCGAACAAGTCATCAATCCTCGGCAAAGGATACTTGTTCTTGATGGTTACCTTGTTTAGTTCGCGATAGTCGATACACAAACGTAGTGAACCATCCTTCTTCCGCACAAACAGGACCGGTGCACCCCAAGGTGAGGCGCTCGGTCGAACATACCCCGACTCAAGAAGCTCACTCAACTGCTTCTTCAACTCTGACATCTCTGAAGGTGCCATGCGATACGGCGCCTTAGAAATCGGAGCCGCGCCCGGCTCTAATTCTATAACAAACTCAACCTCACGATCCGGTGGCAATCCCGGTAACTCGTCAGGAAACACATCAGGAAACTCATTAACGACTGGAATCGACGAAAGCTCGACTCCACCATTCTCCGTCTTTAAGGCATAGCACCAATAACCAGTACACCCCTTTCGCAGGAGACTCATCGCCTTCAAGGCATTAATAATGAATTTCTGGTTTCCCCTCTTTCGCCCCGCGAAAGAGTGCTCGGTGCCGTCCTCGGCTAACATAGTGATGATTCTCGTGCGGTAGTTCATGATTGCGCCATGCCGCTCGAGCCAATCATCCCCGAGGATTAGATCCTCACCCTCAATATCAACAACGATAAGGTTAGAGAGCCAGGCCCTCTCACAAATAAACACAGAACAGTCTCGGACCTCTCGATCGCCAACGATCCTATCACCGCTAGGAAGTTTAACGATGAAAGACTCGCAAGGCGACAAACAGTCGAGACTCAAACTGCGCACACACCCCAGCGATATGAACGAATGTGTAGCACCAGAATCAAAAAGCACACTGACAGGATGAGAATGGATATGAACGGTACCTGTCGCCACCGTAGCTGCTGGGTCATCGGCCCTCCTCATCTCGTAGATACGCGGCTGGGCAGAGCCGACACTGGAAGCTCCTCCTCTAGCGGGCTGACCCCGACCCCTACCTCGGCCGGCACTCGGTGGAGGCGGCGGAGCAAATGAGCCCTGGTTCACGCTCGGCTCCATAGGTGCTGGGTGAGAAGAACTGGCGCCATGGCCCATCTGAGCTTTTCACAAAAGAAGCTTTGTGACCCGGCCACAAGTATGACAAGTCAAGGTGGGCGAAGACAATCCCGGTTCACGTGGCACGGCTTGCCACGAGTTAAAGCATCAGGGCCCGTTCGACGGTTCGGCGGCACTCAAAGCCCCGGAAAAGCAGGCGAACGGCCGTAGAAATATTTGCAGCCTGAGATTTCTGCTGGCCTCCACTCTTGGGACCAGAAAAATTTCCGACCGACTTCTGCTTCTTGCTCTCACGAGCCAAATCGCTAGCCGTCACCGACATATCATAAGCAAGGGCTCGACTCTGATAATCCTTCAAGGTAGTACAGACGAGCCCAGACATATAGTCCCGAATGGACAGTTTCATCCTCCTGGAAAAATGGAAAATTTTGTCGCTCTCAGCGACAACTTGGGTCTTCACATAACCCAACTCCTTGTTGAAATCAGCAATAGCTTGGGATACGGGAATATCCCGTGGTTGAGCATCATAGAAAGCATGCACTCGAGCCTGTCTGACCGGCCACGGACAATATTCCGTCTCCATAAATTCTTGGAATTCGGTCCACGAAGCGACATGATCTTTGGGACCAACGGCCTCCCACCAATCTGTAGCATCTCCCGTGAGAAAGTATTGAGCAATAGGGACCTTACGGTCCTCGGGGCAGTTGGTAGCAGTGAAGACTTTGGATATCTCCTTGATCCACCCCTCCCAGCCGATCGGGTCCGAAGCTACCGAAAACTGAGGAGGGTGCATCTTGATGACATCCTGAAGCCAGCGATCCGCTCCGCCCCGATTAGCATGGGCCCGATCGGGGTCCTGGACCACCTGAGCTATAGCCGCCATTTGGTTAACCATTTGCTACATAACAGCCGCAATACCAAGATCGGCGCGCTCCTGAGAAGAAGCATGACTATGACGGTCGCCGGTACTGCCGGCTCCTGAAGAGTGCGACGTGGCCGCCCTACCGGCTACTCCACGTCCTCGACCGCGTCCACGGCCACGACCACGGTTTCCTCCGGCATCCATACTGATATTGAGAGATAACAGAAGTATATTGATGATGAGTAAGGGAGGAAAAGCAACTACGATTCAAAGGAGGAAATACCATGCAAGAAACAAAAGAGCCGAATAAGAAAACTTACGAGCACTGGAAGTACCGGGGATGCTGGCAGCGGCGTGACAATGTGCAAAACAAATACGACTAGACCCAAATAACCGACAAGCCTAGGTATCCATAAACCTAATGCTCCGATACCATTTTCTGTAACACCCCCAATTTATTCGAGGTGTATTACAGCGCCGTGGACCCCCACATGGGACCCACCAGGCTACAATAAGAAAACTCCCCTCGACTAACCACCTTGGTTAGCGAGGATACACAATTAAACAATATGACATATAAAGATACGCCCGAGGCAACCGGCAAAATAAGCATCAACCAATAACGTGACAACTTAAAACAATACAATACGGAGTTTGAAACGAAAAGCCTAAGTAGTCGCGAGTACAGTCTATTAGTTTATAAATATAGAAAACAACCCAATCAAGTGGACAACGAAATAAGTAAACCCAGTGCACATGTCAACGACCACAGCGACATCCTCGTCTTGTCCCAGTAGCCGCTCGTCAGGATGATCATAACACGAAATCCATAACAAGAATTTCCCCAAGCGGGTCCCCAAAGGGGTTAGCAATTACGCTAGTACAAGTAATCAAGGCAAACCAATCGCTTATACATTTCATAGTACATGCACCAATATCATTTCAAAAACCAAAACTAGACATGTCTTTTCCGGAAACAAACAGTCACAATTAATTTGCCTAGGACCGGGACGAAGCCACGAATCCCACTCGAGGCCTCTAAGGACCCTCCCGAGCTGGCCACGTTCATAAAACAAACCAAGCACCACACTTCACCTAGGACCGGGACGAAGCCACGAATCCCACTCGAGGCCTCTAAGGACCCTCCCGAGCTGGCTAGCGAATCAAACTCATGAATCCAGGACGAAGCCATAGATTCCCTCGAGGCCCCGTCGGACCCTCCCGAGGTGAGCAAATCACACAAAATATACATTACTATTTCACGTTAAGCATAAAGGTTTCCAAAAATACTTGCCTTGAATTATTGACGACGCGAAGAACGGAAAGGAAAGTCACCGACGAACGCTAGGAACCAATGAAACTGACCCTAACGATTCGAAGAATACAATCACAACCATTTCTAAATGTATACGGAATTGGAATACACCCGAAAACCCGCCTACGATTCATGTATATTCGTATATAAACATTAACGAGGGCGGACCACAACCAAACCCTCTCGATTCCGTAAAAGTCACGAAATATACCATGAATCCGTAGGGAAACTAAGTTTACCGACAAGATTAATCATATTCATCATGAATCCATCAACAAAACGGAACGAATCGGAAGAAAATCCCAAAACCCCCAAATTATCCAAAAGTAGGGTTCTAAGAGATTTACCGTGGATTAGGATGAAGATTCGTGTTGATGTTGGTATAATAGTCCAAGAACTCAAGAAAGATGTTGGATGAGGTGATTGGAGGAAGAAATCGCCAAGAAAATCGCCTTGGAGTCACCTTGGCCGCGGAGAGAGAAAGAAATGAGAAGTTGTGATTATCTCGGTCAACTCCCTGGTTTATATAGCCAGGGAGTGTTAGCGTGCGCTAATCCTCAAGGATAGCGTGCGCTAACGAAAAATTACAGGCGAAAATAGTTAGCGTCGATCCAGCGGCGGACTTTTGGCGTTAGCATGCGCTACCCGAAGCGTGGCGTGCGCTAATAACCTCTCGGTAGCGCGCTATCGACCAATAGCGTGCGCTACTCGGACATCGATCGAGTCCGGTGGCAAAGCGCCCGAACCCACGATACGTTAGCGTGCGCTACCATACAAGCGTAGCGTGCGCTTCGGCACTGGCCGGGTTCGGTAAACCGCCCAAGATCGAACTCTCACGCTAGCGCACGCTCACGGGCATCATCGGCGTGCGCTAGCCTCTCGACATTAGCGTGCGCTAGCATATGTAGCGTGCGCTAATACGCTAGTCCGAGAAAGGCCGGAAAAACAACACCGCCACTCCCGGGGCTACTGCTAGCGCGCGCTACGGAACAAGCGTGGCGTGCGTTACTAAGAACCCCTAGCGCGCTATGCAGAAAAATAGCGTGCGCTAGGTATGAAATATGAGCGGTTCAAAACACCGGAAGGTGAACGAAACATTCAACGGAACATCTCAATGGGCATTATAACATAGAATGGACCCACGGCAACCCCGAAACGGCGGTTCCGCAATACAATAACGGAAATAAAATCCATAGATAATAGGAAAGATACACTGAAAGATACACGAGGGTCACTACTATCGGGAAATACGCCGAGAAAGAAAAATACAAGGAAAAGAAAAAATGCGGATATTACAGGTAGGTCCGTCTCAGTCAGCAATGGGAGGAACCAAAGAGTAGTAGCACCACCTAGCCAGCCTGGTGGCCTACACTGTACCCCGACTGAGAACGAATGATTGGGATCATTCAAGAACCATTCTGTCGTGAATACCAGTATACGTATAAACCCTTCTTTCAAATATCCCGATCAAGTTATAGGGTCACGGTCAGTCAAACCCTATCTGTACTTGACGCTATGCATGCGTTAATGCAAATCGAGATCATCGAGCTCTCGTGTATCTAATACAGCTAGCTCCAATGCTTTGGCCAAAGACTTATGATCTCATCTGCCAATAACCGCATAGGACATATAACCCGTTCACTAACAGGAGAAAGAATTCTACTTGGTATTCAGTAGGACCTGCTACTTGCCCGTCAAGATCCACGTCGAGGTTGACCCCTGCCTTCCGGTTTACAGGGTCGAACTACTCTAATGAAAATCTTGACGTCACAAGCACATCCCTACTAAATCCTCAAGTCGAAGGTTCACGAATACCTATCACAACCTTTCGATTCCGTCATTGACTGTCCCGGAGTGAAATCCGTGTGACGAATCGAGGGTGAGTCGGTTCGAGTATACTAATCTAATTATCATACCTATAATGTGTGCTCCCACTAACCATTAGTGTTCGACAGGCACTCTCCATGTCAAAGAACACGTCATACAAGTCTTCACATAAACTTAACGCCCAGTCAAGTTTCATCGACTTGCGAACGATTAAGTATTTGAGCTATAAACCTTTCCAGTGCCGACCCCCTTATCCAATAAGGAGTGGAACGTTTTGCTCTCAAATACACGGACTAGTTTCTATATGTTTATTTACGAGTTAGGAATGCCAGTAACTACGGTAAATAAAAAAACATTCATTTGCCTTATATAAATGGTTTACATAATTACAAGTACAATGCCCTCACTCAACAACCTCTGAGTGGCATTCGAGGGCATACTCCTAACAATCTCCCACTTGCACTCAATGCCACACACTATGGTATCTAATACCCATGTTCTCCAGATGACGCTCCAAGCTAGTCCGAGATAGTGGCTTAGTCGGTGGATCGGCGACGTTGTCGGCCGAGTCTACTCTATGCGGACAATGTATCCCTTGCGAACAAATTCTCTTACGAGATGATACTTCCTCTCAATATGTTTGGTCTTTGTTGTGAAACCTCGGCTCCTTGGCACGTGCTCTGACTCGTCGTTGTTGCGATGCAGTAGAGCAGGCGGCTCGGCACATGGTATCATTTGAAGTTCTCCTAGAAACTTCTTAATCCGTAACCCTTCCTTGGAAGCCTCCGAGGCCGCTTGAAACTCGGCTGACAGTGGAATCGTGATCGCGCTTTGCTTGGCACTACGCCAAGATACTGCTCCTCCATTAAGAGTAAATATGTAGCCAGAAGTGGACATCGAGTCGTCCTTCAGTCCTTGGAAGTCCGAATCAGTGAATCCCACCACATCCAAATCTCCACCGCCATACATAAGAACCATATCTCTCGTTCTTCTCAAGTACTTGAGAAC
Organism: Orobanche coerulescens; assembly: GCA_033398695.1. NCBI lineage: Eukaryota > Viridiplantae > Streptophyta > Magnoliopsida > Lamiales > Orobanchaceae > Orobanche > Orobanche coerulescens. The sequence continues at coordinate 70,374,386 of CM065810.1, forward strand.
GTTCTTTACAGCAGTCCAATGTTCCCTACCTGGGTTTGCCTGAAACCTACTCACCACGCTTACAACATGCACGATATCAGGTCTTGTACACAACATAGCATACATAAGGCTACCCACGGCCGAAGCATATGGTATATTACTCATTTCCTTGCGTTGTTCCTCACTTTGAGGACATATCTTCAAGGTGAGTTTTATTCCATGTTGCATTGGTAGGAACCCTCTTTTAGAATCATCCATCTTAAATCGCTTTAAGATCTTATCTGTATAGAGGGCTTGGGAAAGGCCTATTGTTCTCTTCGCTCTATCCCGGTAGAGTCGAATACCAAGAATATAGGTTGCTTATCCCAAGTCTTTCATGGAGAAATTACTCGAAAGCCAAGCTTTCACAGAACTGAGCATTCCCACATCATTTCCTATTAGTAGAATGTCATCTACATATAGTACTAAGAATGCGATCTTACTCCCACTAACTTTCTTATATACACAAGGTTCCTCTTCATTTTGCACGAAGTCAAACTCTTTGACCGCCTCGTCAAAACGAAGGTTCCAACTACGCGACGCTTGCTTCAGTCCATAAATGGAACACTGAAGCTTGCACACTTTCTGAATATCGACTTCGGACACAAAGCCTTTAGGCTGCTCCATATAGATTTCCTCCTCGAGGAATCCATTAAGGAAAGCCGTCTTTACGTCCATTTGCCATATCTCATAATCGTGGTAGGCAGCTATAGCAAGCATCATGCGAATAGACTTGATCATGGCTACGGGCGAGAAGGTATCGTGGTAATCAATCCCTTCCTTTTGGGTATAACCCTTTGCCACAAGCCTGGCCTTATAGGCGTCAACCTTGCCATCACCATCAGTCTTTCTCTTGTAGATCCACTTATTCCCAATGGGCACTATGCCCTTGGGGCGGTCTACTAGAGTCCAGACCTGATTTACATGCATCGAGTCTATCTCAGCTTCCATAGCTTCACGCCATTTCGCGGAGTCTACATCCACCATCGCTTGGTCATAGGTCGTCGAGTCGGTCTCTTGGCTATCACTTGGAACCTCATGGAGACCTAGCTCCTCCAAGTGCACAAGCCCATACCTATCAGGTAAATGAGACACCCTACTAGACCTACGAGGTGGTTGTACTTGTGTTTCAGAAAGTTCGGTTCCAGTTTCTTTCACAGGTGTCTCTCGAGGTGTTTCATTGTATTCTTCTAAAGAAATACTTCTACCTGCTCCGCCTTCCTGAATGAACTCATCTTCCAGGAAGTGTGCTTGTAAAGCAACAACGATCCTTCGATCTTCGGGCATGTAGAATAGATATCCCATCGTCCCAGACGGGAATCCAATGAAACGTCCCTTCGCAGACCTAGCTTCCAACTTTTCCACCTTAGTCTTCTTGACATAAGCGGGACATCCCCAAATCCTAATATGATTAAGACTTGGTTTCCTTCCTTCCCACATCTCATGTGGAGTTTTAGGAACGGATTTAGAAGGACATCTGTTCAAGATATACGCGGCAGTCAGAAGTGCATACCCCCACAGGTAAATCGACAAGTCAGTATAGCCCAGCATGGAACGGACCATGTTCAACAGTGTTCGGTTCCTTATTTCTGACACACCATTTAACTGAGGAGTACCTGGAGGTGTTAGTTGTGAAACTATTCCATGTTCCTTAGGGAACTCGTCAAACTCCATACTCATATACTCGCCACCTCGGTCCGACCGAAGTGCTTTGATATGATTACCAATTTGTTTCTCGACTAGGGCCTTGAATTCCTGGGATTTCTCAAAGGCCTCGGATTTATGTTTCATTAAGTATACATAACCATACCTAGTATGATCATCTGTAAACGTAATGAAATATTGATATCCGTCACGTGCTGCTTCCAAAGCACCACATACGTCGGTATGGATTAATCCCAGTTTATCAGCGGCTCTTTCAAAAGTCCCTGTGAAGGGGGACTTAGTCATTTTGCCTTTAAGGCAAGATTCACAAGTAGGAAAGGGATCCGATCCCAATGGACCCATAAGTCCATCTTTTTCCATCTTGTAAACCTTGGTCTGACCAACATGACCAAGTCTAAGATGCCATTTCAAAAATTGACTGGTTTCATCCCTACCACGTTTTCTAGTCATAGTATTCACAACTACTTTGTTGCTGAGATTTAGATGATACAATCCATGTAATACCCGGTTGTAACTCAGTAATTATCATTCAGTAATTGATACTCAGTAATCTCATTCATCATTGATCATTTGTCACTCATATTCAGTCATGGTATTTATCATTCAGAGTAATTGTATCGTGTATCAATCGTCATTCATCACTAATCTGATTGGAGTTTCGTGCCGTGTTTATCATCATTGTCATTTTCGTTGCAAGCTGTGCTTGAGGAGTAGCGCACGCTACATACTCCTTTTAGCGTACGCTAATTGGGTATAGGTAGCGCACGCTACCGCTCAGCTTTAGCGCACGCTAAGGCTACCTTGGCTGCAGTCCAGAAGGTACTAGACTCCAGGTGAGAATATTTGTAGCGCACGCTACGAGTGGTAAGTAGCGCGCGCTAACGGGTTGTAGTAGCGCACGCTATATGTGTGGAGTAGCGCGCGCTAGGGACGGATCGAGTTGAGTCCGGTGGCTCCGGATCGCACTGGTTAATTCATAGCGTCGCTATGCATTGTTGTTAGCGTCGCAATCGATATATTAGCGCACGCTAAACAATGGTTGTAGCGCACGCTATTGGGGTCGAATCGAGGTCGACGGTTTTACGGACTCGATCGGGCGTCAAATATTTCGCTAGCGCACGCTAACAATGGATATTAGCGCACGCTAGTAGTATGGCCGTAGCGCACGCTACAAATAGGTACGTAGCGCGCGCTACCGTGTTCGGACATGGGTCTTGGACTACCCAAATTACTCGTTAGCGCACGCTATGCTCAAGGAGCTAGCGACGCTAACACAGGTAGTATAAATTGGACAGTTTAGTCGAGTTCGTCATTTTTCATCTCATTTCATTCCTTCGGTAGTTTTGGGCGATTTCGAGCGATTCGGAGAGGATTCTTCGAGGTGTAATCATCAATCGTCATCTTCAAGCTCATCTTTCGGATTGATCATCATTTCATCATCTTCATCACATCGAATCAAAGGTATTAATCTCTTGGATCTAGAATTTCGGATTTTTGCGGTTTTCCTTCCGATTTCTTCGTGTAAGCTTGGATTATCATTGGAATATGTTAGTTATGGATTATCTAACTTGTATAAACACGTTCCTACGGATTTAATGGTTATTTTCGGAATTATTTCAAGAACCCTTGGGGTTGACTTCGGTTAATTGGGGATTTTCCGATTGATGTTGTTGTAATCATGAGTTATGGATTCCTATTGGATTATTGATATCCTTGAAAGTGTTTTGATGGTTTGAAATACTCATCTTGGAGTTGGTTTCGATTCATTCGAGCGCGGATATCGTTGTGTCGACGTTTGAGTCGATTATGATCGTTTTTGATTTGCGTAATGATCGGTTGTTGGTAATTGTTGTTATTCAAGGTTGTTTGAGCGACCGGTATATCGATTAGGACGTTGTTCGTGGAAGGACTTTGTCATCGGCATTGAGTAAGTTGATTCTTACTCGGTTAAAAGGATACTCATTCCTTTTGTTGTTGATTGCTCATAATCATAATTCATTCATCATAATATTAATCATTTTGAGACTTGTAATTGTCGAATAATCATTTCATTCACGAGGAACGACGATTCCAAATCATTTCATTGGGTTGTCAATCACGTCACTATTACTTTCATATCGGTGAGTCATCTTGGCCTTGTCTAATTATTATTCATTGATATTCATCATGGTCATTCTCGTTCATGTGACCTTCCGGGTTCATATTGCGTGGCCGGGTGTGGCTGTGTGGAATTTTTAGTCGGGCACACGATGGTCATGTATTGGGTTCACCGATACATCGGACCGTGCACACGGTAACGCTTACCTCCGTGAGACTAATTAGGTACAAGGACGGGTGTGTCCGGTCATTCGTCTTGTACACTTGCACAGAACATTACGGGCGTACTATGATACTCCTCTTCAGCGTAATTCACAATTAAGAATATTTCATAACTTCAGTTAATTCATGATTGTGTAAATTCAACTCTTGAGGATTGTTGTTACGTATGGCCGGCCCGTTGGGGATTTTGTTTTCAGTCACGGCAAGGCAAAGGCACGGGAAGAGCATGTTGACGGCGAGTCCTGGTGATACTAGTAGGGGCCCCAGTCATTCCGTTTGTTCGGTCATTTTCATCATTTGATTATTTGTCATTTGTATTTTCATTGCAAATTCCGTTTGTAATGTTTATTTATTCAGGGTGGTGTATTTTATCTTCATATAAAATACACTAGTATTCGGTATTGTCCTGGTGTGTTGTACTTAAACTCCTCATCGGAGTGTTTGGTAATATAATGTGGTTCGGTACTACAATTATATTATTTAATTCATCATTTTCATTTGTCTGGTGGGTCCCAGTCGGGGATTCACGGCACTGTAATATCCGCCTAGTTTGGGGTGTTACAGAGTTGGTATCGGAGCGTGGTTTTGAATACTACCCTCCAAGTCATGTCTCATTTGAAATCATCGTCATCGGACTAGTATCATTGGACTTTCGCGTCACGTGTGACCTGTGCAAATGCCGAGCCAATCAGACCAAGAACTGTAAGATTTCTAATGCCATGGTATAATTTCTGGCACTAATCATTCATTCATAATTCATCAGTTAACAATCCTCAATCATCATTGTCATTTGGACCAGGACGGTCAGGTTAACTCATCAATCAGTCAATTCATTTCATTATTCAGTTGTTGATCAGGAAGATCAAATCATTAATCTTGTTAACTCATTCAAGATAATCATTTCGGTAACTTCATCAGATAATCATGTCACGTCAATTAATCATTCATGTAATCGCTGTATTTGAGCGCGTATGCTCATTTTCATCATTTCACAATATAATCATAATGTGATACTCATGCGAGATATATAACCATCATATGACTTTCCACTTCAGTATGGAAAGGGCTGGCAGAGGACGTGGAGGACGAGGCCGTGGAGCGGGCCGAATCCTGAGAACTCATGCGAATACCCGTGCAAATGCCAGGAATAATGCGAACTCATCGAGCAAATGACGCCGCCACTCACTCACCGGACGCGATCATTCATCGTCAGGAGTCGCACTGACACGGCTCACCGAGGGTGTTCGGGTCGACCCACTCGCATTTATGCAAGGCATGATGGCCCAAATGACCCAGATGGCTCAGTTGATGGAGACGATGCATAACTCCGTCAATCAGAATTAGCAGGCTCCTCCGCCGCCACCTCAGAGGCAAGAGAGGAATGTGAGTAATATCATCGGCGATATCTCTCGCTGCAGGCCACCTACTTTTGAGGGCCTGCCTCGAGCCGGCAGATATCATTCATTGGCTCGAGCATTTCGAGAAGTTGTTTGCTATGGTAGAGTGTCCCGATGGACACAAAGTTTCGTTGCGGCTTACTACCCGGGTAAGAGCGCACATTCTTGGTGGTTGTCGTTGAAGCCCACCGAAGGATCTTGTACTTGGGATCGCCCAAGACTCTCATGATGGAGAGGTATTATCCGGCCCCACTCGAGAGGCCAAGTCGAGAATTACTCACCCCGACCCTCATCGACGAGGATGTTCTCGCCATTGCCGAGAAATTTCAGAACTTCTCCCTTTCGCCTCATCCATCATTCATTCGGAGGCGGATAAGATCAAGTATTTCAAAGAAGAGGTGAAACCCCGCATGAGACTTGCCATTTAATCATAATTGCACCACGTTGGCCGAATTCATTGAGAAAGCTCTCACCTACGAGCTATCGCTAAAGAGATTGCTACAAAGAACCTTCGTCTGCTAGCAAGAAATCGAAGAATCGAAATCGATCAAGGCGGTCGACAACCTTCAAGAAACCCCGTGCGGGCTCTGCTTTCGAGCGACCTTCGGTGTCGTCTAAACCCGCGAATCTCAATCTCGAGCGCCGCCTGCCATCACCTGCTTTAATCGTGGGGAACTTGGTCACCTCGGTACCAAGTGTCCGAGACAGACTATCACATGTCATAATTGTGGGATTGCCGGGCATAAGGCCCGTTTTTGCCGTAGGGACTCCAAACCTACTCCGACGTCATCTCGGGCACCTAAGGCCACTGCTCGTAATCGTGCCACTCAATCGGCTGCTTAAAACGACAGGAGCGACTAAAGGTGGGGCTTTTAGCCACAGACGGAGCGTCCGGTGCCGGACTAGCAAGCCCGGATTTATGAGATGAAGAAGACCGATGATCCAGAGGCCCGAATGATCTCGGTACACTCGATATTCTATCTCAACCTGTGTGTACCCTTTTTGATACCGGTGCATCGCATTCATTCATTTCCGAGTCATGTTTGAGTAGACTACGTGCGGGTGGTGCTACTAGTTGTGAGCCTTATGTCATTGGCCTACCCGATGGTAGACGAATTATCGGTAATCGTGAGATTCGTAATGTCCGATCTGGGCCATGGTCGTGTATGGCCCGGACCTAATCGTGGTAGATTTGCCGAGGGACGACATCATCTTGGGTATTGATTGGATGGATCGTCATGATGCCATCATTAGTGTCCGTAAGCGCATGGTCACTATCATTTCAGACGATGGGGTTGAATGTGTGTTTCAGGGAGGTAATCCCGGCTGTTCTGGTAAGGTCATTAATTCGATGAAAGCTGTAAGGTTACTCAATCAGGGATGTGTCGGTTATTGGTGCTATATGGCCAAAACCGAGAAATCATCAGTAATGTTGACGGATATTCCGGTAGTGAGGGAATATGCCGATGTTTTTCCAGACGAGTTACCTGGTTTGCCTCCACAGAGGGATGTGGAATTCACGATTGAGTTGGAGCCTGGTACGTCCCCGATATCGAAGGCACCGTACCGGATGGCCCCGACCGAAATGCAGGAATTAAAGAACCAACTTGAGGAATTGTTCGAGAAAGGTTATATCCGACCGAGTGCGTCCCCGTGGGGAGCACCAGTGTTGTTTGTCAAGAAGAAGGATGGTTCATTCCGCTTATGTATTGATTATCGGGAGTTGAACAGGGTGACGATCAAGAATAAGTATCCCTTACCCCGTATTGACGATCTCTTAGATCAACTTCGTGGAGCTTCAAGATTTTCCAAGATCGACTTAAGATCCGGATATCATCGGGCCATGGATTCGAGAGTCTGGATATCGCGAGAACAGCTGCCGCACGTGCTATGGTCATTATGAGTTTGTGGTTATGCCGTTCGGATTGACTAATGCACCTGCGGTATTCATGGAGTTAATGAATCGGGTCTTCATCGACTTTTTGGATCGGTTTGTTGTTGTCTTCATCGATGACATTTTGATTTATTCTCGTGACCGGGAGGAACACGAGTTTCACCTTCATCTAGTGCTCGACGTGTTGAGACGAGAACAACTTTATGGGAAATTTTCTAAATGTGAGTTCTGGATGTCCGAAGTGACTTTTCTCGGACATGTAATTTCATAGACGGAGTTCGTGTCGATCCTCAGAAGACGGAGGCTATTCGAGATTGGCTACCTCCGAAGAACGTTAAGGAAATCCGAAGTTTCCTCGGATTAGCGGGTTACTATCGGCGATTTGTAGAGGGATTTTCTCGAATCGCTCAACCCTTAACAAACCTTTTGCGGAAGGATAAGAAATACACGTGGTCCGACGCGTGTCGTGAGTTTTGAGGAACTCAAGAGCCGGTTAATGTCAAGACTGTACTTTCCTTGCCGCAGGGACTAAGGATTTGTGGTCTATAGTGATGCGTCGGACGTGGTCTCGGATGTGTACTCATGCGAGACGGAAGGTTATTGCCTATGCTTCACGGCAATTGAGACCTTACGAGATTAATTATCCGACCCACGACCGGAGCTAGCAAAGTGGTGTTCGCTTTGAAAATTTGGCGTCATTATCTTTATGGCGTTACACCGATATTCACCGATCATAAGAGCTTAAAGTATATATTTACTCGTAAGGAGTTAAATATGCGTCGAGACGGTGGTTGGAATTAATCAAAGATTATGATATCGAGATCCTCTATCACCCGGCAAGGCGAACGCTGCCGCCGACGCCTTGAGTCGTAAGTCCGTCCCAGAGCAGATGCTTGCCCGCTTAACAGATTCGAAGGAGCTTCAATAGGAATTCCTTAGACCCGAGATCGAGGTCCGCTTCAGCCGAGTTCGGGGGCTTTGTATGTTAGAGATTTCATCGTCACTCGAGGAGGAAATCCGAGAGAATCGTGGTTTGGATCCATCATTGTTGCGTATCCGTGAGGATGTGGCTCGGGGAAAGCCTCGGATTTGTGGTCCACGAGGATGGACTTTTGAGGTTTAAGAATCGGTTGTGTGTCTGCGAATGACGAGTTGAAAAACTCGATTTTGAAAGAAGCTCATGCTACCCTTATTCTGCTCATCCGGGTCTAGCAAGATGTACAAGGACTTGAAACAAAACTACCGGTGGAGTAATATGAAACGTGAAGTCGCCGAATTTGTTTCGAGATGCTTAACTCACAACAAGTTAAGATTGAACATCGGCGGCTGGGGTATGCTGAAACCCCTTCCTATTCCCGAATGGAAGTGGGAAGACATTTCTATGGATTTCATCACGAGTTTGCCGACGAGTCGTCGTGGCATGAACACGATCTGGGTGATCGTGGACCGCTTAACCAAATCAGCTCATTTCCTTGAGATCAAGGAAACGTGGGGTCCCGAGAGACTTGCTCAACTGTTCATCAAAGAGATAGTCAGACTCCACGGTACTCCTAAAATTATCGTTTCCGATCGTGACGGACGGACGGTTTGTGTCGCACTTTGGAAATCGGTTCATCGCGCTATGGGAACCCACCTTAATCTCGCACTGCTTTTCACCCTCGGTCCGACGGACAATCGAGAGGACGATCTGCACCTTAGAGGACATGTTGAGAGCTTGCGTCCTCGATTGGAAGGACGATTGGGAAGCCCAATTACTGTTGTTTGAGTTCACGTATAATAATAGTTGGCATGCTTCGATCAAGATGGCACCTTACGAGGCCTTGTATGGTCGCCGTTGTCGATCTCCGTTGTGTTGGGACGACTTGTCGAATCATTGGGCACCGAGGCCGATATGCTTATAGCCGTGAGAAGGTAGCTTTGATCGAGTCGTTTGTTGATGCAGAGTCGACGTAAATCATATGCGTATAACCGCCGCCGACCATTAGAGTTCGAGGCGTGTGACCACGTGTTGGTCAAGGTATCCCCGAGTCGTGGTATCTTCCGTTTTGGGAAGAGAGGGAAGTTGAGTCCGAGGTTCATTGGACCGTTTGAGATTTTGGATCGAGTAGGTGAGTTAGCTTATCGATTGGCTTTACCTCCGGCGTTGAGCCGAATTCATAATGTGTTTCATGTCTCTCAGCTGCGGAAGTATGTTGCCGACCCGAGTCACATACTTCAGTTCGACGAAATCGAGATCGCCGACGATCATTCATATGAGGAGCGTCCTATACGAGTTTTAGAGCGGCGAATCAAACAGTTGAGGAATAAGACGATTCCTTTGGTTAAAATTCAGTGGTCTAGACACGGAGTCGAAGAGGCTACTTGGGAAACCGAGGATAGTATGCGAGAGAGTTATCCCGAGTTGTTTGACCCTTAGTTTCGGGGACGAAACTCTTTTAAGGGGGGGTGTATGTAATACCCGGTTGTAACTCAGTAATTATCATTCAGTAATTGATACTCAGTAATCTCATTCATCATTGATCATTTGTCACTCATATTCAGTCATGGTATTTATCATTCAGAGTAATTGTATCGTGTATCAATCGTCATTCATCACTAATCTGATTGGAGTTTCGTGCCGTGTTTATCATCATTGTCATTTTCGTTGCAAGCTGTGCTTGAGGAGTAGCGCACGCTACATACTCCTTTTAGCGTACGCTAATTGGGTATAGGTAGCGCACGCTACCGCTCAGCTTTAGCGCACGCTAAGGCTACCTTGGCTGCAGTCCAGAAGGTACTGGACTGCAGGTGAGAATATTTGTAGCGCACGCTACGAGTGGTAAGTAGTGCGCGCTAACGGGTTGTAGTAGCGCACGCTATATGTGTGGAGTAGCGCGTGCTAGGGACGGATCAGGTTGAGTCCGGGGCTACCGGATCGCATCGTTAATTCATAGCGTACGCTATGCATTGTTGTTAGCGTACGCAACCGATATATTAGCGCACGCTAAACAATGGTTGTAGCGCACGCTATTGGGTTCAGATCAGAGGTCAGACAGTTTTCTGGACTCCAGTACTGGGCGTCAAATATTTCGCTAGTGCACGCTAACAATGGATATTAGCGCACGCTAGTAGTATGGCCGTAGCGCACGCTACAAATAGGTACGTAGCACGCGCTACCGTGTTCGGACAGTGGGTACTGGACTACCCAAATTACTCATTAGCGCACGCTATGCTCAAGGGCTAGCGCACGATAACCTGGACTGAGTATAAATTGGACAGTTTAGTCAGAGTTCGTCATTTTTCATCTCATTTCATTCCTTCGGTAGTTTTGGGCGATTTCGAGCGATTCGGAGAGGATTCTTCGAGGTGTAATCATCAATCGTCATCTTCAAGCTCATCTTTCGGATTGATCATCATTTCATCATCTTCATCACATCGAATCAAAGGTATTAATCTCTTGGATCTAGAATTTCGGATTTTTGGGGTTTTCCTTCCGATTTCTTCGTGTAAGCTTGGATTATCATTGGAATATGTTAGTTATGGATTATCTAACTTGTATAAACACGTTCCTACGGATTTAATGGTTATTTTCGGAATTATTTCAAGAACCCTTGGGGTTGACTTCGGTTAATTGGGGATTTTCCGATTGATGTTGTTGTAATCATGAGTTATGGATTCCTATTGGATTATTGATATCCTTGAAAGTGTTTTGATGGTTTGAAATACTCATCTTGGAGTTGGTTTCGATTCATTCGAACGCGGATATCGTTGTGTCGACGTTTGAGTCGATTATGATCGTTTTTGATTTGCGTAATGATCGGTTGTTGGTAATTGTTGTTATTCAAGGTTGTTCGAGCGACCGGTATATCGATTAGGACGTTGTTCGTGGAAGGACTTTGTCATCGGCATTGAGTAAGTTGATTCTTACTCGGTTAAAAGGATACTCATTCCTTTTGTTGTTGATTGCTCATAATCATAATTCATTCATCATAATATTAATCATTTTGAGACTTGTAATTGTCGAATAATCATTTCATTCACGAGGAACGACGGTTCCAAATGATTTCATTGGGTTGTCAATCACGTCACTATTACTTTCATATCGGTGAGTCATCTTGGCCTTGTCTAATTATTATTCATTGATATTCATCATGGTCATTCTCGTTCATGTGACCTTCCGGGTTCATATTGCGTGGCCGGGTGTGGCTGTGTGGAATTTTTAGTCGGGCACACGATGGTCATGTATTGGGTTCACCGATACATCGGACCGTGCACACGGTAACGCTTACCTCCGTGAGACTAATTAGGTGCAAGGACGGGTGTGTCCGGTCATTCGTCTTGTACACTTGCACAGAACATTACGGGCGTACTATGATACTCCTCTTCAGCGTAATTCACAATTAAGAATATTTCATAACTTCAGTTAATTCATGATTGTGTAAATTCAACTCTTGAGGATTGTTGTTCTCAGAATCGACTTCGCTTGGGGGATTTTGTTTTCGTGTCACGGCAAGGCAAAGGCACGGGAAGAGCATGTTGATGGCGACGAGTCCCAGTGATACTAGTAGGGGGCCCGGTCATTACGTTTGTTCACCATTTTCATCATTTCGATTATTTCGTCATTTGTATTTTCCACGCAAATTCCGCTTTGTAATGTTTATTTATTCAGGTGGTGTATTTTATCTTCATATAAAATACACTAGTATTCGGTATTGTCCTGGTGTGTTGTACTTAAACTCCTCATCGGAGTGTTTGGTAATATAATGTGGTTCGGTACTACAATTATATTATTTAATTCATCATTTTCATTTGCCTGGTGGGTCCCAGTCGGGGATTCACGGCACTGTAATATCCGCCTAGTTTGGGGTGTTACAATCCATTCAACAATGTAGCAGTACCCACTAGTTTATTTCTAAAATAAATTTTGCAGGAACCATCACCAATGAAAAATGAAAAGCCTTTTCGGTCCATGACCGGAATGGATACAATGTTTTTGTGCCCCTTGGGCAAAACAAGTACATCTTCTAAAGTCAAAACAAAGCCGGATTCTAAACCCAAAAGAAGTGATCCTATGTCGGTCGCCTCGACACTATGCCCGCTTCCGACTGTGATCATAACTTCTCCAGCCTCCAAGCTTCCTACTTTGTTCCGCATCCCGATTCACGGTACAAATATGAGAACTAGCACCGTAATCCAAAGATTCAGAAGTAGAAAATACGATGTAACAATTTTTCCAAAACTAAAAGTTCTCAGACCAAGTGCCATGAAGAATGGGACAGTCTCTAGCCTAGTGGCCCACCACCGCACTTGAGACAAGCATCCTTCTTCTTTTGTTCTTCGAACCATCGGGGCCTTGCCCTTACCCTTAAGGTCCTTAACTTGTGGTCCAGTTTGCTTCTTGGTCTTTTTCTTCTTGTTCTTAGACCTCCGAGGTCCAGAAGAAATCACAAGAGCAGACTCCTTCATCCGCGGAGTCTTCATCTGAGACTGAGCGGTCACAAGTTTGTTCATTAGCTTGCTAAATTACATGCAATCTCATTGCTTGAAGTTCATAACAAACTGTGAGAAGGAATCAGGGAGAGACTGTAGGATAAGGTCGGTTTGGAGAGAAGTATCCATTTTAAAATCAAGAGCCTCCAATCTCTCGATCATGGATATCATTTTTAGGATGTGTTCCCCAACCTTCTCACCTTCCTTCATCCTTGCACCGAACAGTTGCTTGGATATCTCATATCTAGCAGTTCTGCTATGCTCACCATAAAGCTCGGTTAAGTGAGATAAAATCTGCCTAGCAGAAGTCATTTTCTCATGAGCTCTCGAAGCTCATTAGACATGGAAGCCATCATATAAGCACGGACTTTCACGTCATCCTTAACCCACTTTTCGTGGTTTTCACTCTCTTCCCGATTGGCTCAGTGCACAGAGGCGCCGGAATGTCCGTCTCCAAGACGTATCCTGTGCCTCTATACCGAGGACAATCATCGATCATGGAGCCAATCCACAAAGTTAGGTCCCATTAAGGTGTTCTTTTCGAGTAGAATTGCGAGTGGATTCATTGTCATATTGAGTTATGTCGCATTAAGTATAACAGACATTAGTGACTTGTTATATTATGTTGAGTATAGAATTAAGGTCTTTTCTATTCTTGTTACCCAGCTCCCACTATTTTTATCGGAATAACACACTCCCATGTGAAAATCGGAAGTATCGTCGCTCTACTTCATAGTGGTGATCGAGTTCTTTATAAATCTTAATAGAGGGCAACCGAACAGGTTTCTAGTCTATTAATTTTCATAAAGTGGTGTCCAACACCAACCCATCTAATGGATGATTCGATCTTCTTTTTCCCTTGATCATTCCCTCAACCTATATGGTTTCTATGGTTCGTGAACAAGTTAAGTTTATACCATCGACGCAAATCAGTTTCACAATTGAATCTTATCCGGCAACCTATCAGGTTTCTAGGGATAAAATTTGCTCCAACCGAAGGCATCCAATGCGCTCCCAGTAATTTATCCGTCCTCCCCGAACGACTACCCCGATAACTCGGAAGCATAGCACATCCGGTTTGGATTTCAATTTCCCGAAAACTCGATGGAGGGAAGGAAAACCTTGAAACCTTATAAACTTAATTATTTGTTGTGGGAGAATTATCGCGATTAACGTTACACTTTGCACATTAATCGTTTAAGCGCGTTTGTGGCATTCATACAATATGAAACAACCATTCACAACCTAGTTGCTACCAACATGTGGTTCATGGACCGTTCCTAGAAAACAAAAACTCCGTAATCTAATTACAAGTCTTCGTCTTGAATCTTCGTCTTCTCGAAATGGATCTTCCTCCGGTCTTCGTCATTACATATAAATTTTACATTGAAAATTGCATCCTAGATACAAATTTTTCTAGTAAAATAAATAGGCTCAAAATGGCCTTTACAACCCAATCGAATAAAACGAACGATTCAAAAACTAAGTCCACGAACCACATCCCCATTCAAAAGCATTCATTCAATAAATACTAAATAAATGGAAAGCGTAGAGATACATTGATCCAATCAACAATACGAACCGATCCAATCGATTCACACAATCGGTAATATGATAACGCTCAAAATAATTCTACGACCATAAATATTCCAATTAATCAAATTTCCTTATAAAATGCAATACCATAAATCATTTTAATCATATTAAATCCAATTTAACATGCGGAGATTAATTTTCAAGAATACACGAAAAAATCGAGCCGGGCGAAATTGCTCGCCATGGCCGAAGTCATCGCGGCAAAGATGCCGGCAGACATGCTGGCATGGCCGATCACGCCGGTACCGGCCGGCACGGCCCGTGTCTCCCGACACGGCCGGCCCGCTGGCGATGGCTCGGGATCGCCGACACGGCCCGTGTCACTGACACGGCCGAGTCACCTGGCAAAGAACTCGCCTTTGTCCGAAAAATCGTCCGACGACGATTCGGAGCTCGATTTTCGACCGGATATCCAATATCAATATTTTTCAACATTCATATCTTCAATATAAATCATATTTCCAAGAAATTAAGATTTATATTTAGACATAAACTTATGAAAAATATAACTACAACGAACGTAAAAATATATACCACGATTATGACTAAAATGATTCCAAATCATTCACCATCTAATCAAGCATTCCAAATGCCAATATCGTATATACGATCGCAAGACCTACGCTCCGATACCACTGTTGGGATTCGGTGCCTAAAACAAAGGCCCAGCGGAAGCGGTAAAACGAAAATTAATTCGATCCGAATCCCTACGAGGGTCGATCGAGCTACATATATACGAATATATAAACGAAAAGCAAGAGTCGTAAGTGTAACACCCCCAATCCGCTCAGGGATATTACACGCCGTAGACCCTCTCCTCGAGGATCTACCAGGCTGATAACTAAAATCAAACATCTAGACATCGCCTTTCAGGCTAAAATGACATAGTAGACCGATTTGGTCTTTCAATAATAACATACAACTCAATTCCAAACACATACCCACGCAGGGGTCAAAATACAATAAAC
This sequence comes from Orobanche coerulescens, assembly GCA_033398695.1. Taxonomy (NCBI): domain Eukaryota; kingdom Viridiplantae; phylum Streptophyta; class Magnoliopsida; order Lamiales; family Orobanchaceae; genus Orobanche; species Orobanche coerulescens. Next base: position 70,389,712 of record CM065810.1, read on the forward strand.
TCCCGTACAACGGGGAAAAGATACTGCAGCGGAAAAGAAAATACAACTAGACCAGTACGACATCAACGGATCCTCGTGTGATTAGTATCGTTCATCTTTCATTATCCTTCGTGCCGACTCTGTGCTATGCTCCAAAACCTGAATGCAAAAATAGACATCCACCCCCCGAATACTCGGGGGTTAGCAAAACTCCACTGTTTCGCTAGTGCAAGTACAAGTGCAAAAATACGAGCCATACAATTCACATTTCACAAATAACAACAACCAGGAGTCCTTAAAAATCCAAACGTGACGAAAAGTACTTCCCGAGGCAAGATTTGGTAAAACATTCTAAAACCGAAAGGTCACAAATCAAGGGAAAACAATTTATAAAACCGTTTAAATGCCATCGAGAGTTTTGATAGAAAACAACTTAGGATTATCAAATATTTATCTTTCCAAAAATCAACAGGGTCACAGGTTACAGCCCAAAAGTTTTGTTTTCGCAAATAGAAAACCGACAATAATACACAGGGTTGAAACCCACGTCACGCGTCCTCGACGGACATAAAATATACACGCACCCGTGAAGTTTCACTCGTGAATCCAGGTCGAAGCCAATGGAATTCCCTCCGTGGCCCCGTCGAACCCTCCCGAGGTGAGCAAACACATTCACAAAACATAAGCAACCGCACTCGTGAATCCAGGTCGAAGCCAATGGAATTCCCTCCGTGATCCCATCGGACCCTCCCGAGGTGAGCGAAAAACAATCACAAAATATACACACGTAGCGGTGAAGTTTCACTCGTGAACCCAGGTCGAAGCCATTGGAATTCCCTCCGTGGTCCCGTCGAACCTCCCGAGGTGAGCAAACACATTCACAAAACATGTACACGCATCGCCAGACCGGACGAAGCCACAAATCCCACTCCGTGATCCCGCTGACCCCCGAGCCGGCTAGCGAAATACTCAAGCACCACACGTCGCCTAGACCGGATGAAGCCACGAATCCCACTCCGTGATCCCGTCGGACCCGAGCCGGGCTAGCGAAATAATCTCAAGCACGAGTAACATATCACACCAAGGATATCCAAACAATTCACCCAGAGACATCAAACACTCAGTAAAACAACACGTCAAACCACAATGCACCAAAATGAAACAATATACATCCACACGTAAATACCAAGTGCATCATCAACACCAAACATATCCATAAGATTCACATACTCATTCACGAATCACACCAATCACAAAACACACACGGTTTTGAAAGAGGGCCTTTAACAAGGCTAACCAAATCTTTTGAAAACTCATTTCAAACAAACAAACAAACCAAGACGATCACCAATCATCATATCCACAAAACAAGAAAAGTATGGACAAGGTACTTGCCTCGAATAAGAACAATGCGGAGAGTCGACCAAAGTAGGTTGACACGAACCGATTACGAACCCGCCGACTCCACCGATCGCCAACTCACGTCATAAACTATGAAGGACAATAATAACAATGAAATGAATTCCATAACACGACTCAAAGCCGTTGAATTCAAAGAACGAATGACGAAAGTTCAAGGGTTTCCCCCAAAACGGCCAAGAACACGATTCGTTCCGTCAAATCACGAAAACGGAATTCCAAGTTGAAATATGGATATACAATCCATAGAATATGTTTAACAACATCATTTAACCATAATAGATCCATCGAAAATGGATGAAAAATGAGATCGGGGACAAATCACCCAAAAAGTCAATTCGAAGGAAATCAAGAATTATACTTCGATTCGACGAAGAACAATGGATTAAATGACGTTAAACACGAGAATACTATCAAGATTAATCATACCCATCATGAATTAATCAACAACACGGAACGAATCGGACAAAAATGCAAAAATCCCCAAATTCACGAAAATAGGGTTCTAAGGAAGATTACCTTGATTCGCTGGATCAAAGGATGATAACGGACGATTGATTGATGTTATGAACTCAAGGACTTCATGGATTTGTTGTTAAACAACATGGCTTCATCACCCATGAATCGCCATCCGCGGACGGAGAAGGAAGGAAGTGAAAAATGAAATGAAATGTGATCGCCACCACATTTATCTCGGGCCGACTAGCGCGCGCTAGTCGCCGAGCTAGCGTGGCGCTTATCGCCTGTGCCGCGACCAGCCTTTCTCGACTAGATCGCCGCCAGTAGCGTGCGCAGCCTTTCCGGCCGTAGCATGCGCTACTCGCCACCGTAGCAGCTGGCCCGACAAGATGGCGTGCGCTACTCGCCGAGCATGACCGATTCCGTAACCCCTGTGACTCCACTGTCTCGCCCGATAAGGCGTTGTCGACCAGCTAGCGTGCGCTTACACTGCGGTTAGCGCGCAGCCTTCCGGCCAGAAGGCGCTTACGCCGGTTCTCGCGCACTCCCGGCCGGCAGTGCGCAATCGTCCGGCGATCCCCCGCAACCGTCCGGCCAGTCCCGCAACCGCCAGGGCTCGACGACCCGATTACCGAAAACGCACGGAACGAACACGACGAAAAGTTCGCGGACGACATCAACAACCCGAAATGAAGACATAATACCATATTCAATCATACGCGACCAAGAAACGGGTCGAGACGACAATTACAGATACGGATACCCGTAACTTTCAAGAAATTACAAAATGGCCCAAAACGCCCGGAAATCACGATACGTGATCGAATAACAAAACGGAAGTTCACAACACGTCTAACAAAGTTAAACGGACTTACGGGAAACTCGAAACAGCAGTTTCGAACGAGATTCGCAAGAACCGAACTCAAGTGCGGAAAAGTCGTTAAAAAGCACGGAACTCAACAAAACGACTCCGAAACGAACTCGGATGTCAAAAAGTGTAGAATTAATCATTCTCAGAATGACGAAACGGTCATGAGCGAGTCGTCAAAACGGACTTCCGCTGAAAAAAAAGAAAAAAAAAGAAATTACTGGAAATCGAAAATTGCGGATATTACAGTAAGAAACTAACCCTCGAAGTCCGTTGATTAAATGGTAACCTTCTCTTGAGCTATTCCCCAAGCTCTTGAACGATCCAACGCCGAAAGCACCGCGTCTCTACTTGCCACGCGCCGGAGAAACAACCGGAACGACGATCACCTTGCTATCCTCCGGGGATACGGCTAGAGCTAAGTGATGAAGCTATATATGTAAAGATTACTACACTCTAAGTGTTTTAATCTTACTCTCTCTATATGATTTTCTCTCAATTTTTCTCCAAGAAAAATGAAGAAGAAAATGAATGAAGAAGATGAAGATAATTGAGAAAATGGTTTTTCTCTCTCTCTTAATCTCACTCACGTAGGAAAGGCTTGTAATCACAAGTGATAGATGTCTTCTTCATTTATTCAACTCTTCACATGATACATCTCATTATTATGAGAATCAAAGCCCCATAAAGTCATCTTTTTCATATAAAATGAAAACAACAAGACAAGAGGAAAGTGGGTGGAAATTAGGGGGCGGCTATCATGCAAAAACGGATGAGTTCGGTTCGTTTCGGACTCCCGTGAGTCCAAACAGATAAACTACGATTCCGTTCCGATGTATTTGTATCGATTAATTAATCCAATTAATTAAACATATCAAATACAAAATAACATAATTAATTTCTCCAAGAAATAATTATATTCATGAATTAAATTAATCACCCAGTGATATATTTAATCCATTAAGCCGTAAATCAATTTATCCGATAAATCGATTTAAACATCAAATGTCCCAAATTAGATATCCAATATCTAATATTCATAATGAGAGAATTAGCTTAATTCATTCCGTCGTCAATCCTAATGCGCGACTCGGTAGGTCCGTCTCAGTCAGCAATGGGAGGAACCAAAGAGTAGTAGCACCACCTAGCCAGCCTGGTGGCCTACACTGCACTCTCGATCGAGAACGAATGATTGGGATCATTCAAGAACCATTCTCGTGAATACCAAGATACGTATAAACCTTTCTTTCAAATATCCCGATCAAGTTATAGGGTCACGGCTACCAAACCCTATCTCGTACTTGACGCTATGCATGCGTTAATGCAAATCGAGATCATCGAGCTCTCGTGTATCTAATACAAAGAAGCTCCAATGCTTTGGCCAAGACTTATGATCTCATCTCGCCAATAACCGCATAGGACATATAACCCGTTCACTAACGGAGAAAGAATTCTATCTTGGTATTCGGTAGGACTCGCTACTTGCCGTCCAAGATGCACGTCGAGGTTGACCCCGCCTTCCGTTTACGTGGTCGAACTACTCTAATGAAAATCTTGACGTCACAAGCACATCCCTACTAAATCCTCAAGTCGAAGGTTCACGAATACCTATCATAACCTTTCGATTCCGTCATTGATCGTCCGGAGTGAAATCCGTGTGACGAATCGAGGGTGAGTCGGTTCGAGTATACTAATCTAATTAGCATACCTATAATGTGTGCTCCCACTAACCATTAGTGTTCGACAGGCACTCTCCATGTCAAAGAACACGTCATACAAGTCTTCACATAAACTTAACGCCCAGTCAAGTTTCATCGACTTGCGAACGATTAAGTATTTGAGCTATAAACCTTTCCAGTGCCGACCCCCTTATCCAATAAGGAGTGGAACGTTTTGCTCTCGAATACACGGACTAGTTTCTATATGTTTATTTACGAGTTAGGAATGCCAGTAACTACCAGTAAATAAAGAAACATTCATTTGCCTTATATAAATGGTTTACATAATTACAAGTACAATGCCCTCACTCAACAACCTCTGAGTGGCATTCAAGGGCATACTCCTAACAAAATTAACATCGGTTCTTTGTAACAACGGCTGTTAAATTAACAACGGTTTTTTTTATAAGAATCGCTGTTAATTTTTGAAGAAAGAAAAATTAATTGCCCCTGCTCTCATCCCGCCCAGCTCGCCCGCCCCCTGTCTAGGCCCGCACATTCCCTCCGAGCCCTCCCGCCCCGCCCAGGCCGCCCGCGACCTGTAAATGTACATTTTTGTGCATTTTTTGCTGCTCATGGGATTCGAACCCGTGACCTCAGTAAGATGGATGTGGTGTCAAACAGCTGAGCTGAAGTCACTTTCGGTTATTTTTATTGCTTTATTTTATATAAGTGTAGAACTAATCACATATATATATATATATATAGGTTTTTTAATATTTTCAGAATTATATTATATACATTAAAGTTATAATGTATATTATATATTAAATTTAATGAAACTGTTAATTAAACTTTTATGGTTTATATTATTAATTAAGACATTATATTATTATAGAATAATATAATTTAATAAAAATTATATTACATATTAAAAATTATAATGTATTTATTGCATATAATTATGCTGAAAATTAAAATTTTATAATGTACATTAAAAATAAATGTTATATTATATATTATAATGTACATTCTTTTATTATAAGTAATAAAATTATAATACATTATATAATTAAAATTATAGAGAAAATATAGAGAAAATTCTTATTCATTCAATAATGTCGAAATATAGTCTTACAAGCATATATATACCCTAGGAAAGCTAGAGTTAACAATACACAATTAAATAACAAGCACACAAACTTTTAAAAATTTGCAATTAGGTCCCAAAAACAGAAAAACGCAAAATTGAGGTCCTAAACATCATTTGGCCAAAAAACGACGGACCTCACCGCGTAGCTGTGACTCTTGCTCAGTGAGCCGATTCCGATAAGAAAAGGTTGAGTTCATCCCAAAAATCACAAATAAATATTTTTCAAATATTTCAAAAACGCCCCCGCTCTAAATATTGAATATTAATATATTTTATTACATATCAATATTAAAAATTATATATTACATTATATATTGAAAATTATAATACATACATATTTTGTACGAATTAAATGTATATTTGTAGAATTATATTATATATGAAAAGTTATAATTTGTCGGACTAATTTAACATCGGTTGTTTCTAACAACCAATGTTAAATATTTTTTTTAGAAAACACTAAATTTAACATCGGTTGTTTCCAACAACCGATGTTAAATATTTTTTTGTTTATAGAAAACACTAAATTTAATATCGGTTGTTTCTAACAACCGATGTTAAATTTTTTTTTTAGAAAACACTAATTTAATTGTTTCTAACAACCGATGTTAATTTTTTTTTAGAAAATACTAATTTAACATCGGTAGTTTCTAACAACCGATGTTAAAATTTTTTTTTAGAAAACACTAATTTAACATAGGTTGTTTCTAACAACCGATGTTAATTTTTTTTTAGAATTATTTAACATCGTTTATTTAGTAACCGCTGTTAAATGTTCTTTTAACATCGGTTTTTAAAAAGAACTACTGTTAATTTATTACACAATATTTACAGGTATGCCACTGCGTCAATTTAACAGCAGTTTTTGAACAACCGATGTTAAAGTGGTGCTGTTAAAGGACAGTTTTATAGTAGTGATACTGGATAATTTCTACATCCATATTCATCAAATCGTGTAATTTTGGCTTCTGGATCAAGGTCATGGTCGCAATGGATTGTGCTGGTTTGGTGCTTAAGGCATCTGCTACCACATTAGCTTTACCAGGGTGGTAGTTGATAACACAATCATACTCTTTAACAAGTTCTAACCATCTCCGCTGTCTCATATTCAATTCTTTCTGAGTGAAGGAATATTTCAGGCTCTTGTGATCGGTATAAATTTCACAGCGTTTTCCATATAGGTAATGCCTCCATATTTTAATTGCAAACACAACTGCAGCAAGTTCTAAATCATGTGTCGGGTAGTTATTTTTATACTCCTTCAGTTGTCTAGATGCATATGCTATTACTTTACCATTCTGAAACAATACACAACCTAGACCATTCTTTGAAGCATCACTGTAGAATTTAAAACCTTCAGTCCCCACTGGAATGGTCAAGATCGGGGCCGATGTCAACTACCTCTTCAGTTCTTGAAAGCTTTGTTCGCATGATTCTGTCCACTTGAAGGAAACACTATTTCTAGTCAATTGTGTTAATGGAGAGGCAATATTAGAAAATCCCTCTATAAATCCACGGAAATATCCAGCTAACCCAAGTAAGTTGCGTACTTCTGTAGAATTTGTGTGTTGTGGCCAGTTATTGATTGTTTCAACTTTACTTGGGTCTACTGAAATCCGTGCTCCAGATATAACATGCATCAAGAATACCACTCAGTCTAACCAGAATTCGCATTTCTTAAATTTAACATACAACTGCTTCTGTTTTAAAACTTCTAAAACTTTCCCAAGATGCACCGTATGGTCTTCTTTGGCCTTCGAGTATATAAGAATATCATCAATAAACACAATAACAAACTTATCCAGGAAGTCTTTAAACACCATATTCATTAAATCTATAAATGTTGCTGGGGCATTTGTTTAGGCCAAATGGCATTACCAAAAACTCATAGTGTCAATATCTCATTCTGAATGCCGTTTTGGGGATGTCGTCTTCTTTTATCTTCAATTGATGGTACCCTGATCGTAAATCAATATTCAAAAAGATAGATGCACCCTGAAGTTGATCAAACAAGTCATCAATTCGAGGTAAATAATACTTGTTCTTGATTGTGACTTTGTTGATGATCTATACACATCCTCAAGGAGCCGTCCTTCTTACGAATGAGCAATATTGGTGCTCCCTATGGTGAATAACTAGGCCTAATGAGGCCTTTATCTAACAGCTCTTGCAACTGGGTCTTTAATTCTATTAATTCAGCTAGTGCCATTCTATGTGGTGACTTTGATATTGGTATTGTTCCCGGATGCAAGTTAATCACAAACTCAATTTCACGGTGGGGTGGCAGTCCCAGTAGATCATCGGGAAACACTTCAGGGTATTCTTTCACCACTGGAACTTCATTGATGATTGAGTAATCTTGCTTTTCAATGCTCATTACACTTACTAGAGAGCCTTCACAACCACTATTTAACAAACGTTGTGCCTTAATTGCTGAGATGATTGGAAATCCAAAATTCTTACTAACCCCAATAAAACAAAAAAGGTTCTTCCCCAGGTGGTTGGAATGTCACGATCTTTTTCTGGTAGTCAACAGTAGCACGGTATTTTGATAACCAGTCCATGCCCAAGATTATGTCATAGTCATTTATGTCCAAAACAATTAAATCAATATAGAGTTCCCTACTTTCAATAGGAATACCACAGGCTCGTATGATCATATTTGTTTGTTTTGGATCTCCGGATGGGGTCACTACATCATAACATACCTCAACTGTTTCTGGTACTCTACCCACTCTTCTCACATACTCGGTAGATGCAAATGAATGTGTAGCACCAAGATCGAATAATACCGATGTTGAAATACCAAATATAGGAAAGTTACCTGTGATAACAGATGGATTAGCTTCAGCATCTTCAATGGTTACAGTGAAAACTCTAGTTGGTACCCTTTCCTGTGCTTTGGCTCTTGTCGTGTTTGGGCAAGCATTCGCTGTAACCCCCCAAACTAAGCGGATATTACAGTGTCGTGGACCCCCAATTGGGACCCACTAGGCGAATGAAAATTAATGAATTACACAATACAAATGTAGTACCAAACCACATTACATCATCAATTACTCCGATGAGGAGTTTCAAATACAACACACCCAGGGAACACTGAATACATGTATATTTTATATGAAGATAAAATATACAACACTGAACAAATGACAAATCCAAAAGGAAGTGCAGCGGAAAAAATACATAACAAGGAAACATGAACGAAATGAAGACACTGGCCCCCCTACTAGTATCACTGGAACTCCTCGCCGTCAACATTCTCTTCCCATGCTTTTGCCTTTCCATGACCTAAAAACAATATCCCCAACGAGGTCAGTTACACAGAACAACAATCCTCAAGAGTTGAACAATATACAACAATCACATGAATGAATTAAGAAATAGAGTTGAATGATGGGCATCATGGTACGCCCGAATGGAATGTGCAAGTGCACAAGTAGCCGAGTGTCAGGAGTCCCGCATATATACCCGCAACTTGGCCTAATTAGTCTCACAGAGGTACTTTACCGTGTGCACAGTCCAATGTGTCCAGAGTCTTGTATATACACATGACCATAGTGTGCCCGACTAAAAATTCCACATATACGCCATCCGGCCACGCAATACAATCCCGGAAGGTCACAAGAGCTAAAGCGACCAAAATGAGAGATAATGAATAAAATCCGACAAGGATCAAGAACGACTCACTGAGATGAAATAATGATACAACGAGTGATAACTTCAATGAAATGATTTGGAACCGTTGTTCCTCGTGAGTTACATGATTAGTTGGTAATTACAAGTCTCAACATGAATGATATATTATGAGTGAATTACATGTATGAATGAACAACAACGTAAGGAATGAATATCCCTTTAACCGAGTAAGAATTAACTTACACAACACCAGTGATGAAGTGTCTTCTCACGAACAAACGTCTCTAATGGAGATAATACGGGTTGCTCGGACAACCTTGAATAACATAATTACCAACAAACGCTCAATATACGTATTAAGCACGATTATCACCAACTCAAAAGTCGTTACAACAATAACCAAAACTCATTGGGGCATTCTAACGGATACGTTGCAAACATTCTCCCATTTTGATAACAACTATACCCCAAAAATATATCGAAAACCAACTTCCAAAAGTAAACCAATCCAACAAAACTTCATTAATGGCATCATTGATCCAATAGGAAACCACAACTCAAGGTAACGACAACATCAATCGGAAACCACCAAAATATCCAAAGTCAAACCCCACTGGTTTTTGAATAATTCCCCAAATATTCATCAAATCCGCAATATACACCAATAAATCCATAGGAATACATGTATTCAAGGTAGATAATCCATATCTAACATATTACAACATCATAGCAAGTTCACACGAAGAGATCGGAAGGAAAACACTCGAACTCCGAAATTCTAGATTCAAGAAACGATTACCTTGATTTGATGTGTTGGAGAGGATTAGGTGATGATTAATCCGACTTAGAAGCTTGAAGATGATGATAGGTGAATGCAGCTCAAAAAGATCTCTCCAAATCGCCAGAAATCGCTCAAAAATGCCGAAGAACAAAGTGATAAGTGAAAATGACGAAACTGGATGGGACTGTCCAATTTATACTGATCCAGTTTAGCGCACGCTAACCCCTGATGCTTAGCGTGCGCTAGCGGGCACACCGGTTAGTCCAGTACCCACTGCCTGCATCATTAGCGTATGCTACGTACTTGGTCGCATGCGCTAACGCCTCCTCCTTAGCGTACGTTAACCTTGTGTTAGCGTGCGCTACCTGAAAGTTGATGCCCAGTAACTGGAGTCCAGAACCTACTGTCCTCTGGCCTGATCGAGCCTTAGCGCGCGCTACCCTATTATTAGCATGCGCTACCAACTAACCCGTGTGTATGCTATGCACACTCTTAGGGTACACTATGAATTATTTCAACTCAGTCCAGTACCCACTGGACTGTCTGTTCCAACACACTAGCGCGCACTGATGGATCCCGATAGCGTGCGCTACACATATCATTAATGTATGTTATACTCTAATTGTAGCGTGCATTATGAATCTCACTAATCCAGTCTAGTTCCTTCTGGACTGTCTGCCCAAATGCATTAGCATGCGCTAATACTAAGAGGTTAGCGTGCGCTACCTGTACTCAATTAGCGCACGCTAAAAAGAGTACGTAGCGTGCACTACTCCTCACGCACAGTCCACCACAAAGATGATGATGAAGATAAAATCGGCTCAAATCTCAAACATGGTAGAAAGACGAATGATAACTGATCCAGGATTCCAAGTACGTCAAACAGTGAACACGATGAATGAACATGAATGATGAATGATTAATACTGAGTGAAATATTACTGAATGAAAAATTAACTGAATGAGAATGAATGAATTTACAATCGGGCATTACATACTCCCCCCCTTAAAAATAGTTTCGTCCTCGAAACTAAGGGTCAAAAAATCGGGATCACTATCCCTCCTACTAGCCTCGGTTTCCAAAGTAGCCTCTTCGACTCCGTGTCTAGACCACTGAATCTTAACCAAAGGAATCATCTTGTTCCTCAACTATTTGATTCGCCGCTCTAAGATTCGTACAGGATGCTCCGCATACGTATGATCATCCGCGATCTCAATTTCATCGAACTGAAGTATGTGACTAGGGCCAGCAACATACTTCCGCAATTGAGAGACATGAAATACGTTATGAATTCGGCTCAAGGCTGGAGGTAAATCCAATAGATAAGCCATATCGCCCACTCGATCCAAAATCTCAAACGGTCCAATGAATCTCGGACTCCACATCCCCTGCTTCCCGAAACAGAAAATACCTCGACTAGGGGATACCTTGACCAAAACGTGATCACCTGTCTTGAACTCCAAGAGTCGACGATGGTTATCGGCATATGATTTTTGTCGACTCTGAGCGGTCAACAAACGACTCCTGATCAAATCTACCTTCTTGCGGGCGGCTATAAGCATATCGAGCTCAGTGCCGATTGATTCTGATAAGTCATCCCAGCCTAGGGAGATCGACAACGACGACCGTATAAGACTTAGTAAGGTGCCATCTGAATCGAAGAGTGCCAACTGTTATTATACGTGAACTCGATCAACTGTAGTTGGGCTTCCCAATCATCTTTCCAATCGAGGACGCATGCCCTCCACATGTCCTCCAACGTATGAATAGTTCTCTCTGATTGTCCATCAGACTGAGGGTGAAAAGCCTTGCTGAATTTGAGCTGAGTTCCCATGGCACGATGAACTGATTTCCAAAAATGTGACACGAATCGCCCGTCACGATCAGAAACGATACTCTTAGGAGTACCGTGCAATCTCACTATCTCTTTGATGAACAACTGGGCAAGTCTCTCGGGACCCACATATCCTTAATCTCAAGGAAATGAGCTGACTTAGTTAAACGGTCCACAATCACCCAAATTATATTCACGCCCCGCCAACTCGTCGGCAAGCTCGTAATGAAATCCATTGAAATATCCTCCCACTTACATTCTGGGATAGGAAGTGGTTTCAGCATGCCCACCGGTCGCTGATGTTCTATCTTGACTTGTTGGCAGGTGAGACACCTCTAAAAAAACTCTACGACTTCTCGCTTTATATTACTCCACTAGTAATTTTGTTTCAAGTCTTTGTACATCTCGCTAGACCCCGGATGAATAGAATAAGGGGTAGCATGGGCCTCTCTCAAAATCGAGTTTTTCAACTCGTCATCTGCCGGAACACATAACCGGTTCTTAAATCGCAAAAGTCCATCCTCGTGGATCACAAATCCAGGGGCTTTCCCCAGAGTCACATCAGCTCGAATGCGCACCAAAAATGGGTCTGAACCCTGTTTTAGTCTGATCGCCTCCTCAAGTGGCGATGAAATCTCCATCATGCAAAGTTGTCCTTGTACACACCGTAACCAAACCTCGATCTCATGCCTAAGGAATTCCTGCTGAAGTTCCTTCTGAATAGTTAAACGAGCAAGCATCTGCTCCTGAACGGACATACAGCTCAAGGCATCAGCGACAACATTCGCCTTACCCGGGTGATACTGTATCTCGATATCATAGTCCTTAATCAGTTCTAACCACCATCTCTGATGCATATTTAACTCCTTCTGAGTGAATATATACTTCAAGCTCTTATGATTGGTGAAAATCTGACAGGTGACGCCATAAAGATAATGACGCCAAAATTTTCAATGCGAAAACCACGGTTGCTAGCTCCAGGTCATGGGTTGGATAGTTGACCTCATAAGGCCTTAGTTTCCGCGAAGCATAGGCAATCACTTTCCCGTTCTGCATTAGTACACATCCGAGACCCTGCCCGGATGCGTCAATATAAACTATGAATCCCTCCATCCCTTGCAGCAAGGAAAGGGCAGGCACTGAAATTAAACAGCTCATGAGTTCCTCAAAACTCCGCTCATACGCGTCAGTCCACGTGTATTTATTATCCTTCTACAAAAGGTTCATCATGGGTTGAGCAATTTTAGAAAATCCCTCCACAAATCACCGGTAATAGCCAGCTAATCCAAGAAAGATTCAGATTTCCGTAACATTCTTCGGAGGTTGCCAATCTTGGATAGCCTCCGTCTTCTGAGGGTCGACACGAACTTCATCTGCTGAAATTACATGTCCAAGAAACATCACCTCGGACATCCATAATTCACACTTAGAAAACTTCCCAAAGAGCTGCTCTCGTCTCAACACGTCGAGAACCTGATAAAGGTGAAATTCGTGCTCCTATCGGTCACGAGAATAAGTCAAAATGTCATCTATGAATACAACTACGAACTAATCCAAATAGTTGATGAAAACTCGATTCATTAATTCCATGAATACCGCAGGTGCATTAGTTAACCCAAACGGCATCACTACAAACTCGTAGTGACCATAGCGTGTTCGAAACGCCGTCCTTGCAATATCCGACTCTCGAATTCGCAACTGATGATACCTAGATCTTAAATCGTTCTTGGAAAATACTGATGCTCCGTGAAGTTGATCCAGAAGATCATCGATGCGGGGTAGGGGATATTTATTCTTGATCGTCACCTTGTTCAGCTCTCGATAATCAATACACAAGCGACAAGAACCATCCTTCTTCTTGACAAATAACACTGGTGCTCCCACTGGGGATGCACTCGGTCGGATATAACCCTTCTCAGTCAGTTCCTCCAGTTGATTCTTCAGTTCCTGCATTTCGGTCAGGGCCATACGATATGGTGCTTTCGATATTGGAGATGTACCAGGCTCCAACTCAATCATGAACTCCACATCTCTCTGTGGAGGAAAAGCAGGTAACTGGTCCGGAAATACATCGACGTATTCCCTCACTATTAGGATATCCGCCAATGACACTAATGATTTATAGGTTTTGGTCATATAGCACCAATAACCAACACACCATTGATTGAGTAATTTCACCACTTTCATTACATTGATAACCTTTCCGGAACAGCTGGGGTAATTCCCCTGCAATACATATTCGACTCCATCGTCTGAAACAATAGTGACCATACACTTACGGACACTAAGGATGGCATCGTGACGATCCATCCAATCAATACCTAAAATAATGTCGTCTCTAGGTAAATCTACGACGATTAGGTCTGCCAACCAATCACGGCGATAAAGATGAATCGGACAATTCTTAATCTCACGATCTCCGATAATTCTCCTACCGTCAGGTAGTCCAATGATATAAGGCTCATAATTAGTAGCACCATCCAGATGATGTCTACTCAAGCATGACTAGGAAATGAATGAATGCGATGCACCAGTATCAAAAAGGGTACACACAGGTTGAGATAGAATTTCAAGTGTACCTGAGATCATTCGGGTGTCCGGATCGTCAACTCTCTTAATCTCATAAATTTGGGGCTTGCCAGCCCCGGACCCGGATGCTCCTGTCTGATAGCTGTGAGCTCCGCCTTTGTTAGCTCCTATCGTCTTAAACGACGCAGAGTGAGTGTCCTGATTCTGAATCACGGACTACTTCGGGGCCTGAGATGTCGCCGGAGTATGTTTGGAGTCCCTTTGGCAGAAACGGGCCTTATGCCCCGAAATTCTGTAGTTATTACACGTGACAGTCGGCTTCAGACATTTCATGCTGAAATGTCCCTGTTTGCCACAGTTGTAATAGGTAATGGCCGTGCTGGCTGCTCGGGAATGAGATTCCACAGGTTTAGGCGCCGTAGGAGGTTGCTCAGAAAAAGAAGAGCCCGTACGAGGCTTATGGAAAGTGGCCTGACAGACTGATTACGCTTCTTCAATTTCTTGCGAGAAGATGAAGTTTGATTCTTATAAATCTCCTTAGCAGTAAGCTCATGGGCAAGAGCTTTCTCAATAAATTCGGCCAAAGTGGTGCAATGATGATTAAGCAATTGAAGCCTCATACGAGGTTTCAAACTCTTAGTGAAATACTTGATTTTATCCGCCTCAGAGTGGATAATAGATGAGGCAAAAGGCAGTAGCTCCTGAAATTTCTCAACAATGGTGAGAACATCTTCTTTCGTTGAGGGGTCGGGACTGAGTAACTCCGACAGCTTGGCCTCGCTGAGTGGGGCCGGATAATATCTTTCCATCATGATAGTTTTGAACTGGTCCCACATGCAAGCTCCGTCGGTGGGCTTCAGAGATAGCCACCATGAGTGAGCGCTCTTACCCAGATTGTAATCCGCGACTGAAACTTTGTGTCCTTCGGGACACTCCACCATAGCAAATAATTTCTCGAAATGATCCAGCCAGTGAATAATGTCCGCCGGCTCAGATGAGCCCTGGAAGTTAGGCGGCCTCTGGCGAGAAATGTCGTTGATTATGTTGCTCACACTCCTCTCTTGCCTCTGAGGTGGCAGTGGAGGAGCCTGCTGATTCTGAGCTGTTGAGTTCTGCATCATCTCCATCAGACGTGCCATCTGAGTCATTTGGTCCATCATGCCCTGCATAAAAGCGAGAGGGTCAACTCGAACACCTTCTGATGGGGCCGTGTCCTGGGTACGACTCCCTGACAGTGAAGGATTATTTCCAAGTGAATGTGTGGCAGCGTGGCTGCTCGACGAGTCAGCACTATTCCTCGCATTCGCACGAGTATTCATTCGAGATCCTGGGTTTCGGCCTGCACCATGGCCTCTTCCCCTGCGTCCTCTGCCATCTCGATCCATACTGAAGGTAGGGAACACACGATAATTATAGATCCCGCATGAATATCACAGTATAATGAAGTTATGAAATAATAACAATGAGCATACGCGCTCTAACACAATGATCGCATGAAGGATCAACTGAGGTGACATGATTATCTGATGAAATTTTGAAATGATTATCTTGAACAAGTTGACAAGATTAATGAAACGATCCACAAGATCACAACTGAATGATGAAATGAACATAGTGATTAATGAGTTAACATGATCGACATGATCAAAATGAAATGATGATTGAGGATTGTTGACTAATGAATGATGAATGAGTGATTCTTATTGAAAGAAATCATACCATGGAATTAGAAATCTTACAGTTCTTTTGGTCTGAGGGGCTTGGTGCTTGCACAGGTCATACGTGACGCGAAAGACCAATGATACTAGTCTGATGAATGATGATTTCAAATGAGACTTGACTCGTAAGGTAGTATTCAAAACCTTGCGCTCTGATACCAACTCTGTAACACCGCAAACTAGGCGGATATTACAGTTCCATGGACCCCCGTATGGGACCCACCAGGCGAATGAAAATTAATGAATTACACAATACAAATTTAGTACCGAACCACATTACATCATCAATTACTCCAATGAGGAGTTTCAAATACAACACACCCAGGGAACAATGAATACATGTATATTTTATATGAAGATAAAATATACAACACTGAACAAATAATAAATCCAAAAGGAAGTGCAGCGGAAAAAAATACATAACAAGGAAATATGAACGAAATTAAGAGACTGGGGCCCCCTACTAGTATCACTAGGACTTCTCACCATCAACGTTCTCTTCCCATGCTTTTCCCTTGCCATGACCTAAAAACAATATCCCCAACGGAGATAGTTACACAGAACAACAATCCTCAAGAGTTGAACAATATACAACAATCACATGAATGAATTAAGAAATAGAGTTGAATGATGGGAATCATGGTACGCCCGAATGGAATGTGCAAGTGCACAAGTAGACGAGTGTCCGGAGTCCCGTATATACACCCGCAACTTGGCCTAATTAGTCTCACGGAGGTACTTTACCGTGTGCACAGTCCAATGTGTCCGGAGTCCCGCATATACACATGAACATAGTGTGCCCGACTAAAAATTCCACACATACGCTACCCGGCCACGCAATACAATCCCGGAAGGTCACAAGAGCAAAAGCGACCAAAATGAGAGATAATGAATAATATCCGACAAGGATCAAGAACGACTCACCGAGATGAAATAATGATACAACGAGTGATAACTTCAATGAAATGATTTGGAACCATCGTTCCTCATGAGTTACATGATTAGTTGATAATTACAAGTCTCGACATGAATGATATATTATTAGTGAATTACATGTCTGAATGAACAACAATGTAAGGAATGAATATCCCTTTAACCGAGTAAGAATTAACATACACAACACCAGTGATGAAGTGTCTTCTCACGAACAAACATCTCTAATGGAGATAATACTGGTCGCTCGGACAACCTTGAATAACACAATTACCAACAAACGCTCAATATACATATTAAGCACGATTATCACCAACTCAAAATTCGTTACAACAATAACCAAAACTCATTGGGGCATTCTAACGGATACGTTGCAAATATCCTCTCGTTGATTACGACTATCCCCCAAACGTATATCGAAAACCAACCTCCAAAAGTAAATCAATCCAACAAAACTTCATTAATGACATCAATGATCCAATACGAAACCACAACTCAAGGTTACGACAACATCAATCGGAAACCCCCAAAATATCCAAAGTGAAACCCCAAGGGTTCTTGCATAATTCCCCAAATATTCATCAAATCCGCAATATACGCCAATAAATCTGTAGGAATACATGTATTAAAGGTAGATAATCCATATCCAACATATTACAACATCATAGCAAGCTCACATGAAGAGATCAGAAGGAAAACACTCAAACTCCGAAATTCTATATTCAATAAAAGATTACCTTAATTTGATGTGTTGGAGAGGATTAGATGATGATTAATCTGACTTAGAAGCTTGAAGATGATGATAGGTGAGTGCATCTAGAAAAGATCTCTCCAAATCGCCCGAAATTGCCCGAAAACGCCGAAGAACGAAGTGAGAAGTGAAAATGACGAAACTGGACTAGACTGTCCAATTTATATTGATCCAGTTTAGCGCACTCTAACCCCTGATGCTTAGCATGCGCTAGCGGGCACACCGGTTAGTCCAGTACCCACTGCCTGCATCGTTAGCGAATGCTACGTACTTGGTAGCGTGCGCTAATGCCTCCTTCTTAGCGTATGTTAACCTTGTGTTAGCGTGCGCTACCTGAAAGTTGATGCCCACTAACTGGAGTCCAGAACCTACTGTCCTCTGGCCTGATCGAGCCTTAGCGCACGCTACCCTATTATTAGCATGCGCTGCCAACTAACCCTTGGGTACGCTATGCAAACTCTTAGTGTACGCTACAAATTATTTCAAATCAGTCCAGTACCCACTGTACTGTCTGTTTCAACACACTAGCGCGTGCTGATGGATCCCTATAGCGTGCGCTACACATATTATTAACGTACATTATACTCCAATTGTAGCGTGCGTTATGAATCTCACTAATCCAGTCCAGTGCCTTCTGGACTGTCTGCCCAAATGCATTAGCGTGCACTAATACTAAGAGGTTACCGTGCGCTACCTGTACTCAATTAGCGAGCGCTAAAAAGAGTACGTCGCGTGCACTACTCCTCACGCATAGTCCACCACAAATATGACGATGAAGATAAACTCACCTCAAATCTCAAACATGGTAGAAAGACGAATGATAACTGATCCAGGATTCCAAGTATGTCAAACAGTGAACACTATGAACGAACATGAATGATGAATGATTAATACTGAGTGAAATATTACTGAATGAAAAATTAATTGAATGATAATGAATGAATTTACAATCGGGCATTACATTCGCCATGTGTCCAGATTGTCCATAAGAGAATAATACCTTAGAACCCAATAAGCAAACACCACCATGTTGTTTTCCACAGTTAGATCATGTCGGTAATTGTACAAAGGGTCTGCCCTCTTAAGACTTTATACGCTTACTTGGATCTTCTTGTTCTTGTCCCTTATTAGACGGAACACCAACACTTGGGTTATGAGATTGAGGTGGCCTCTTCTTTTCATTCATAAACCAACGTTGGTCTTGTTGTTGAGCAAATTGCCGCCGAACCTCCTGTGCCTGGTGAATTCTCAGTTCTGCCTGTTCTGCCACCAATGCTCTCTCAACAACTATTGAATAAGTCGCACCTTAAGTTTCTGCCATGCTGACATCTCTATAGAGTTCTGGTCTCAATACTTCAAGGAACCTCTCCACTTTCAGTGCTTCCCTGCTGACCATATGCTCACCAAACCTAGACAGCATTTTGAACTTGCACATGTAATCTGAAACCGTCATACTTCCCTGTTTCAACTGTATAAATTCATTCATCTTCATTGCATGAACAGGAGATGTAAAGTACTTATTTCTGAAGAGTTCCTTGAACTTAGCCCAAGTCATTGTTGCCACAATCTCAATAGCAGTGATCGTATCCCACCAATGACCTGCACTGCCCCGTAACATGAAGGATGCACAAAGTACCTTACTCTCTTCAGAAACTTTACTATACTGGAACATATTCTCTATAATCCTTAGCCAGTCCTCTGCTTCTGTATGATCCATTGCGTTCTCAAATGTTGGGGGATTCAACTTCTTGAACCTTCCTCCATTCAATTCAACTTTTTCTACTCGAGGTGGAGGTCAATTCATATCATCTCTCTGCTGTCCTCCCATGTCTCTTTGCTGAATGAGTTGTTGGATTTGTTGAGATTGTCTTTCTACTAGTTCAGTCAATCGACCAATGATCATATCACGATCAGAACCCATGGATGTCATTTCTGGATCTTGTGTTCTACCCCCGTCATTGCCTCCAGTTCTTGTTCTCGGCATTATTTTGTAGTAATGACTGAGCCCTATATCATATGGACAATACAATTCCTGAAATATGAGTACACACAAATAAAATAACACTTACTCGAATTGTTGTGCTCCACAAGCTCTGAGCTCGTGTACATGGACAGTCTATCGGGCACATACCGGGATCTGATACCACCTGAAACGACCCACACTAACTACCTAACATAAACTATCCTATATCATATTAATACTTATAAATTATGGTGAAACTTCGGCAGAGTTTCCTATAAACTGGTATCTATCCCAAAACCTGTGACCAGAAAAAAACAATACAACTATCACATAGAGACATCCAGTCTCACTCCGAATCAAACTGATGACATCAATATTGTAATATCCGCAATTTTCGATTTCCGGTAATTCTTTTTTTTTCGGTCGGAGTCCGTTTTGACGACTCGCTCATGACCGTTTCGTCATTCTGAGAATGATTAATTCTACACTTTTTGACATCCGAGTTCGTTTCGGTGTCGTTTCGTTGAGTTCTGTGCTTTTTAGCGACTTTTCCGCACTTGAGTTCGATTCTTGCGAATCTCGACTAAACCGCCGTTTCGAGTTTCCCGCAAGTCCGTTTAACTTTGTTAGACGTGTTGTGAACTTCGGTTTGGTTATTCGATCACGTATGGTGATTTTCGGGCATTTGGGCCATTTTCGTAATTTCCCAAAGTTTGGGGTAATTACCTTCCGTTGTCGAATCTCGAGCCTTCGGGTGGTCGGAATTGTGTGTTCTACTAGCTCTTAGATTCGTCCTTGTGAGTACTTCGTAACCGTATCTTCGGTTCGTATTCGTGTTCGGGTTTCGGTGTCGTTTTGTTGAATTCATGATTACTAAACGACTTTTCTAATTATGAGTTCGTCTTTGTTAGATCATCATTAATTTTTGGTAACTCCAAAAATTATAAATCTTTGCAATATTATAGAACATCGAGTTAGCTTTCCAATGGTTCAAACGGTGAGTCAATCTGAGTCCGGTCTAGAGAGTTATGGTCTTTTTAGTATTGGCAGAGCACTTCCGGGAGCCTTTCGGCCGATAGGGGTCGATAGACCCTACTGCCGGCATTCCGTATGGCTATCGGTTAGCCTATCGGCCGATAGGCCGGCCGATGTGGTCTGGCCGTGTTACGCTATAAATGTGCTGCTTTGAGCGTGAAGCTCATTTCCTTCCCCATTTTCCATCGCGCCGCGAGAGAGAAAGTATAGGGGGAGAGTTCTTCATCCGGGGTCGATTTTCATCATTTCTTTTCGGTTGTGAGGCTCGGATAATCAATCTAACGCGTGTTCTACGGATCTTAACACTTGAATCTTCCAAGGTAATGCTCTAAAACCCTATTTCGATTAATTTGGGGTTTTGGGTTTTTCTTCCGATTCGCCCGCTTCGTTGGTGGATTCATGATGTATACGATTGATATTGTTAGTATCTTTAGTTTTCCTACGGATTCATGGATATTTTGTGGATTTTTATGGAATCGAGAGGGTTTGGTTGTGGTCCGCCCTCGTTGTTATTTTTGTATGAATATACATGAATCGTAGGCGTTTCCGTGTATTCCATTTCCGTAATCGTTTAGAAGTGGTTGTGATTGTGCTATTCGAATCGTTAGGTTCATTTCCGCCGTTCCTTGCGGTCGTGCTTGATTCTTCCGCTCCGCTCGTCGTATTCCTTTTCGTTAGCATCGGGCGTTAGAAGCTTCCCGCTGAGCCGTATCCGTTCGTGGTTCCGTGCTCGCGGTATCGAGGCAAGTACCTTGCCCATACTTTTCTCGCTTTATGTATATGATGATCGGTGGTCGCCTTGATGCGTTTGTTTGGTTATTTGAAATGAAGATTCAAAAGCATTTCGGTTTCGCCACGTAAAAGGCTATCTATCAAAACGCGTGTTTTTTCTGAACGGTGTTTTGAGAATTGATTATGATTTGATTATTTTGAACGTCAAGGATTTTATGATGATACTCATATTGTTTAAGTTATGGAATCGTGTATTTCCTTATTTAACCTTGTTATCGAAATTTTGAAGAGTTTGATAATGGTGTCGAGTTAATGGCCATCTCTAGTGAGTATTCTTAATGAACTTACATTCTTAGCATATTAGTGTTGCATGAGTAACGTGTGTGTGTGTATGCTCACTACGGGTTAGACTCGACGGGGTCTCGGTAGGGTTCCACGAAGCTGTGGACCGCGAGCTTTGCTTTTAACCACTACGGGTTAGATCCGACGGGGTCTCGGTAGGGGTCCACGGAGGTGTGGATCGACGGTTAATTGTGGTGAATTTTACAAATGTGATTTGATATTGGCATTTCCGGAAATGAGTGCTTTCGAACGGTTTTCATGATTGCATGCATTGACTAAGTGTGTAAGAGGTAGGTGTTCGTTTGGCTTACTTGGCTAGGATGGCACTGGAGTATTTTGTTGTTTGTTTTAAATCCTTTATTTGTGGATTTTGATGTTGGGATACGAATCTCCTGGTCGTTCTTGTGTACTGTGAGTTGATGAGATTTGGGGCTAAAATCCCAATGGTTTTGTAAAAGTCGTTTTACGGATTTGGGGCTAAAATCCCAACGGTTGGTTAATGTCATTTTTCAGAAAGTAAACCTTTGGGGCGGTGACCCCTTTTTGTCTTTCGGTTTTCGAAAAGTAGGATTTGATAATCCTAAATTGTTTTCTATTAAAACTCTCGATGGCATTCTAAAGCTTTTATAAATTACTTCCATTGATTTATGATATTTCGTTTTTGAAATGTTTTCTCAAACCCTTGCCTCGGGAAGTACTTTTCGTTTCGTTTGGATCTTTGAGGATCCTCGGTTATTGTTATTCGTGGAATGTGAATTGTATGGCTCGTATTTGCACTTTGTATTTGCACTAGCAAAACAGGAGTTTGCTAACCCCGAGTATTCGGGGGTGGATGTCTGTTTTGCATTCGTGTTTTGGAGCATAACACGTGGTCGGCACGAAGGATGATGAAAGATGATCGATACTAATCACATGAGGAACCGTACATCGTGTGTTGGTTCGATTGTACTTTATTTTCATTGCTTGTATTGTTCCCGTTATGCACGGTGTAGTTGTATTTTGTCCCTGCGTGGGCATGAGTTGTATTTGAGTTGTATGTATTTGTGGAAAGACCAAATCGGTCCATCGAGTCATTGTAGCCTCGAAGGCATTGTCGAGATGTTAAATGTCGTTACCACTGGTAGATCCTTGAGGAAAGGTTCTACGGCGTGTAATATCCCCGAGCGGATTGGGGTGTTACATAAATGGTATCGGAGCTTAGGTTGTGAAACCTAGCCGCCGGGTCGATGGTGTCTATTGAGTTTTGTCTCGTCGGATTTAGTCCGACCGAGTCGTCGCGACGCGTCGTTTGAGTTTGTTGGTCGTGATTAGTATCGTGGGCGATCATCATCTTCGTGCGACTGTGGAAGTAAGTCTCCCTTCTTTGTGTTGTGCCTCGTGTGACACGAGCTATTTTTATGATTATTTGTTAAGTGGTGGAATTTTATGTGAATTTATATTTCACGAGATGTATATAGTCTACACTCTTATTTGATTTATACGAGGAGTGTAAATGCTTTGTGATGTCTTTTTATTGTTGTTTTTCTCCGTTGTTGATGATTTTCGAATCGGTTTGCACGTTTTACAAGTCTCTTGTGGAAGCTTTGTGCTTATACACGTTCGACTTGTTCACTAGCCAGTGCGGGAGGGTATTTTATCAGCGGTTTTGTTCTGAATGTGGTATTTTATCGTTTATTTTCGTTTAAAGACTGGTATTGTCTTGATTTTAAACGTTTTGATGCGTGTGCTAGGAGTTGTTTTAGTGAACGTCGGTATGTGTGAGTTTTGGGCATTCTGGCCTATTGGATTTTTGAAAACCTTGAGTATCTTAGAAAAATAAATTTCGAGACATACTTTTCAAATGGGTTATTTTCTTGTGGTACATCCAAGGTGCCACAATATATTTCAAAAATTTTCTACCTCGAGGACCAAAATGTTTTGAGATATTTTCAACACTTTTATTTAGACCCGAGGGTCGAATATTTTGAAAGTTTTCACTAAGAGAAAGTGTCCTCATTTTTATCAAATGCGAAATGGTTCTCCAAAGTCTCGATAATGATGTTTCACGTTTATACTTTTTGAAAGGTGATACTCAAGATCAACCAGTATTCTTCAAATTATTTTCAAAATGAGGTTTTCATTTTTTTTTTTAAAAACCTATCCATTCCAGTTTGAGGGCTGGGTATGTACGTGTGATATTCGCGTTGTCATTTTGATACTTTCTCCCGAGTATGATCGAATTGGCGGTATGAGCGTTGAGTCGCTTTCCACACATTTGTTGTGTTAGCCCCTGTGAGAGGCGGGATGTTGGTGTTGAATATTATCGCCTCGTAGTGATTCCTGCGTTGTCCCGCATGTGCGAGCTGTTAGAGCTTGGTTTGGTATGACCGTGTGCATCGGTGATGGTTCCGTTATGCGTCGATTGTTTAATGTCTTGTTACCTTGCTCCCGTTTTTGTGAATTTCGTGGACGAGGTCGGAGGTAATGCCCGTACTATTTTGACTTCTGTGTTTTCTCTTCCCCAGTCTATCGATTCGCGCATGTTCGTTGGTACTTTATGAACTTGTTCGGTATTTCAGTTTCATCGTCCGAACGAGCTGTGATCTTGTTGTGGGCCGATCTGGTTATCGGTGTGACTTTTTTCGAGTTCGGTTCGATTCTTGTGAACTTTGTTCGGGAGTAACATCATTTGGTTCTACTAGTCCTTTTATTCGAAGGGATCGGATTTTGAACTTCTGTATTCTCTACTTTGTCGACTCATTTATGTTCGTTGACATTTCTGAGCTTGTCCTGCCCTTGTTTTTGTTTATCGAACGAGTGTGATATCATTTCGGAATAACATATTTGTCGTTGTGACTTTTCAATCGCTATTCCCTTTCCTGTGGATCTTATGGGAATGCATGTCTTGTAGTTCTCACGGATCATCCTGGGAGTTATTGTCGAACTTTATTGTTCTTCGTGATTCGAACATGATTCTTCGATTTTTGTTGTCTCGATCGTTTGTTTGTTCGGTTTTTGTTCTCGTTTCGTGATTGTTGAACGTTCAGGCTCCTTCGTAATTCCCTTTAGTTCGGCAAATTAGTTTCGTTTTCAATCTTCCATCCCTTAGGCGATGGGATTCCGTGTTTGTTCAGCGGTTGACTCGCGTTTTGATTGATGTACCGTTGGGTTGGCCAATCATATTGATTTTCGTTCGTTGTGTTTTGTGATTATCGGATAATTGACTTGACTGTAGTATCCGTTTGATGACGCTTGTCACTTGTCGGTTTTATTATATCCCTAACGGCGACGTTGTGTTGGTCACCGTGGAGCGTGTTTACACGCCGTATATTCCTTTGCGTTGTTTGTAACATTTCGCTGTTGGGCATTAGTTACGCATTCTGGTGTGTCTCGTTGAGTTTTTCCTGGCGGAATATTTCTTCTCCCTACTTGTTTTAAGTTTCGGGACGAAACTTCTTTTAAGGAGGGTAGAATGTAATATCCGCAATTTTCGATTTCCGGTAATTCTTATTTTTCGGAAGTAGTCCGTTTTGACGACTCGATCATGACCGTTCGTCATTCCGAGAATGATTAATTCTACACTTTTGACATCCGAGTTCGTTTGGTGTCGTTTCGTTGAGTTACGTGCTTTTAGCGACTTTTCCGCACTTGAGTTCGATTCTTGCGAATCTCGACCAGCTAACTTGTTTGAGTTTCCCAAGTCCGTTTAACTTTGTTAGACGTGTTGTGAACTTCGGTTTGGTTATTCGATCACGTATGGTGATTTTCGGGCATTTGGGCCATTTTCGTAATTTCCCAAAGTTTGGGGTAATTACCTTCCGTTGTCGAATCTCGAGCCTTCGGGTGGTCGGAATTGTGTGTTCTACTAGCTCTTAGATTCGTCCTTGTGAGTACTTCGTAACCGTATCTTCGGTTCGTATTCAGGTTCGGGTTTCGGTGTCGTTTTGTTGAATTCAGGATTACTAAACGACTTTTCTAATTATGAGTTCGTCTTTGTTAGATCATCATTAATTTTTGGTAACTCCAAAAATTATAAATCTTTGCAATATTATAGAACATCGAGTTAGCTTTCCAATGGTTCAAACGGTGAGTCAATCGGAGTCCGGACGAGAGAGTTATGGTCGTTTTAGTTTTGGCCGAGCACTTCCAGGAGCCTTTCGGCCGATAGGGGGGTCGATAGACCCTACTGCCGGCAGTCCGTATGGCTATCGGTTGGGCCTATCGGCCGATAGGCCGGCCGATAAGTCTGTGTTACACTATAAATGTGCTGTTTTGAGCGTGAAGCTCATTTCCTTCCCCATTTTCCACTGCGCCGCGAGAGAGAAAGTATAGAGGGGGAGAGTTCTTCATCCGGGGGTCGATTTTCATCATTTCTTTTCGGTTGTGAGGCTCGGATAATCAATCTAACGCGTGTTCTACGGATCTTAACACTTGAATCTTCCAAGGTAATGCTCTAAAACCCTATTTCGATTAATTTGGGGGTTTTGGGTTTTTCTTCCGATTCGTTCCGTTTCGTTGGTGGATTCATGATGTATACGATTGATATTGTTAGTATCTTTAGTTTTCCTACGGATTCATGGATATTTTGTGGATTTTTATGGAATCGAGAGGGTTTGGTTGTGGTCCGCCCTCGTTGTTATTTTTGTATGAATATACATGAATCGTAGGCGGGTTTCCGGGTGTATTCCATTTCCGTAATCGTTTAGAAGTGGTTGTGATTGTGCTATTCGAATCGTTAGGTTCATTTCCGCGGTTCCTTGCGGTCGTGCTTGATTCTTCCGTTCCGTTCGTTGTCGTATTCCTTTTCGTTAGCATCGGGCGTTCGAAGCTTCGGTTGAGCCGTATCCATTCGTGGTTCCGTGCTCGCGGTATCGAGGCAAGTACCTTGCCCATACTTTTCTCGTTTTATGTATATGATGATCGGTGGTCGTCTTGATGCGTTTGTTTGGTTATTTGAAATGAAGTTTCAAAAGGATTTCGGTTTGGCCTCGTTAAAGGCTTTCTTTCAAAACGCGTGTGTTTTGTGAACGGTGTTTTGAGAATTGATTATGATTTGATTATTTTGAACGTCGAAGGATTTTATGATGATACTCATATTGTTTAAGTTATGGAATCGTGTATTTCCTTATTTAACCTTGTTATCGAAATTTTGAAGAGTTTGATAATGGTGTCGAGTTAATGGCCATCTCTAGTGAGTATTCTTAATGAACTTACATTCTTAGCATATTAGTGTTGCATGAGTAACGTGTGTGTGTGTATGCTCACTACGGGTTAGACTCGACGGGGTCTCGGTAGGGTTCCACGAAGCTGTGGACCGCGAGCTTTGCTTTTAACCACTACGGGTTAGATCCGACGGGGTCTCGGTAGGGGTCCACGGAGGTGTGGATCGACGGTTAATTGTGGTGAATTTTACAAATGTGATTTGATATTGGCATTTCCGGAAATGAGTGCTTTCGAACGGTTTTCATGATTGCATGCATTGACTAAGTGTGTAAGAGGTAGGTGTTCGTTTGGCTTACTTGGCTAGGATGGCACTGGAGTATTTTGTTGTTTGTTTTAAATCCTTTATTTGTGGATTTTGATGTTGGGATACGAATCTCCGGTCGTTCTTGTGTCTTGTGAGTTGATGAGATTTGGGGCTAAAATCCCAATGGTTTTGTAAAAGTCGCTTTTACGGATTTGGGGCTAAAATCCCAACGGTTGGTTAATGTCATTTCTCGGAAAGTAAACCTTTGGGCGGTGACCCCTTTTTGTCTTTCGGTTTTGAAAAGTAGGATTTGATAATCCTAAATTGTTTTCTATTAAAACTCTCGATGGCATTCTAAACTGCTTTATAAATTACTTCCATTGATTTATGATATTTCGTTTTGAAATGTTTTCTCAAACCCTTGCCTCGGGAAGTACTTTTCGCTTCGTTTGGATCTTTGAGGATCCTCGGTTATTGTTATTCGTGGAATGTGAATTGTATGGCTCGTATTTGCACTTTGTATTTGCACTAGCAAAACGGTGGAGTTTGCTAACCCCGAGTATTCGGGGGTGGATGTCCTGTTTTGCATTCGGGTTTTGGAGCATAACACGTGGTCGGCACGAAGGATGATGAAAGATGATCGATACTAATCACATGAGGAACCGTACATCGTGTGTTGGTTGATTGTACTTTATTTTCATTTCTTTGTATTGTTCCGTTATGCACGGTGTAGTTGTATTTTGTCCCCTGCGTGGGCATGAGTTGTATTTGAGTTGTATGTATTTGTGGAAAGACCAAATCGGTCTACTGAGTCATTGTAGCCTCGAAGGCATTGTCGAGATGTTAAATGTCGTTACCAGCCTGGTAGATCCTTGAGGAAAGGTTCTACGGCGTGTAATATCCCTGAGCGGATTGGGGGTGTTACAAATATCCCCGTAGCTATAACCAGAAGAGATAAAACTCTAGTCTTCCCAAATCACTCACTTATTTATTTTACATTACGATATTTAAACAACTCCACCAATTACATAAACATACTAAGTAAACATAAAGTACACCTCACCATCAACGACACTTGAACTTATAAGTACATTATAAAACAAGGTTCAGAAACAAGAATTAAAACATGTTAACCTGATGGTTAAGCCCGACAGGTCATCATCCATGTACGTGGACACTCAACAACAATAGAGCTCCAACCCATCTAGTAACAGAATATACTCAAGCATAAGGATTACCTACAATGCATAAACTACGTGAGCTAAAGCCCAATAAGTAGAAATCATGCATGTATCATGTTTGATGCAACATATGACATATGATCATCAATGAGAATCTCTCTCAAAATCATTTCCTTATCCTTGGGCCCGTTAAACCACGTACTATGCACCGAAAGAGCTCAATACCATATCATATCATAAGGCATGCATCTACCACGCCGGGTATATAAGGCATGCATCTACCACACCATATGTACCGCCAGAGCATGCATCTACCATGTCTCACACATCACATAAGCATGCTGTTGTTACCCAAAATATTATATGTAATGGTTTGCTAGATATGGCTTTGGGGGAGTAACAAACAAAATGCGAGAGCACGTATGAAGGAATGTAAATAACACAAGATTTGCCGGGGTTGTTAGTCCCGAGCTTGAATGATCTCGCGAGATATTATTAATATGGATGCTGCTTTAGAGTACAAATATTAATGTTGGAGTACAATTACAATGAGTGTAATGACCCTAGTTATCTAGCTCTTGAGTGCTAATGATTGCCGGAGGATCCAGAGTTAAAGCTCTGTGAGTTCTTATTACAAAGATGAAGTGTTCTCTGTATTGTTTACTGTGTGTAATCGTGTCTTTCCCAATGCTAGAGATCTCCTATTTATAGAAGAGGAGGTTGTTGGGATGTCTCTGTCCCAAACGGGCGATCACCGTTCCTGCATTCAATTAAGCGGGCGATCGTCTCAGCACGTGGGACAGTTTTCTTAAAGTCCGCACCTGCTACTGGCAGCTAGATGCGCGAACCAATGAGAAGGTGACATGTGCCTCACTTTGCAGTCTTGGGAGGTCCCACCTAGGACCTTTTGGCGGGTCTATCGGTAGGTGAGGCTGTCCTTGTCACCGACAACTGTTGATGGGCTGGAGTCAAGCCTGTTCCTGCGGCGCCTTTTGCGAATCTGCACGTGGGCCTTCATCCTGAGATTCAGTCTTTGATGGATGTTGGTTTTACACGTGGCATAGGACAGTCGTCCTCGGTCGGGTACTAGAGGCGATCGCCAGGTACCAAGAAACGATCAGCCTGGACGTCGACCGCTAGACACTTGAACATGATCTGGCATCTTCGGTTGGCACATCTGCCTTGGTCTATTTGATGCTGGCTTCGGTCGCTCAGACCTTATGCCGATTGCTTACAAGGCGTATTAATCGCCGCACAACAATTGCCCCCCAGCTCGCTCTGATGTTGAAGACGTGGGGTGAGGTGGCTCTCCCGGCGATTGCTTGCATTAGATGAGCGACTCATCATTTTATGAAATAGACGATCGCCTCATAGGCGGACTGATTTTGAGTTTGGACGACCTCCCCGGTCGCTGAAAAGAGCGGGAAGTGGAAGCGGGCTTTGAAACGTCAATGGGGCACGTGTCGCGCTCCTATTGGGGGAGTCCGACGGTTTTGTTATATTTGTCGTTTGGCGTGCCCTCTAAACGACACACACACGGATTTCAAGGGCGGCATTAAATGCGACTTATCCGATGGTTGCACTTCACCCCTCGAGATTGTGTTTATTTGCCCAAAAGTCCCCGTTCTTGCCTATAAAAGAGGCTAGGGTTTCTGGGTTTATATCTTTATGCATTTTTGTCTGAGAAGAAGACATAGCCATATTCTTCTGAAGCTTCGTGCGACGATCGTTGCTTCACTCAGACCCTAGGTAAGAAAAGATTCTTTCTTTTTCCCTTTCTTCTTGAGGATGTCTGGAGAAATACTAAATGTGTATGAGGCGGGTAGCACTTCTGCCGCCGCGATTTCGACTGCCCGAGATGAAGTCTCTGCGGATTTTCATGTGGAGACGGCCGTCGAGGCCATATGCGCCGGGATTGAACCCGTGGAGGTTGAAGAACTTTTCAATGAGGCTGACGCGGCCAAGTCGGCGGAGGCGGAGCGGAAGAGCTCGCTGGCCGAAGAGGAGGAGGCAATAAGAGTGTATTCGGCAAAGCCTTTTGAGATTTTTTCGAGCTTATGGATAGATTAGCTGGACCACTCCCTAAGTTCGACTTTCGTGCATACTCGATCGCCCATCCTCATGAACCTGAAAGGCGATCGCTGATCTGGGCCGCTTGCCGCTTCCCGTGGACTCTTGGCCAGATTAAAAGTTCGGCGACCAAGAAGGATTTGACTCCTTGGACGGCGGAGTTCTATGTCCGCTCTGACGTTTCCCTTTACGTGCCCGCCGAGAATGAACTTTCCGACCAACCTCCCGAGGGTATTGTCGCCGTTGTAACACCCCCAAGACATTTAGGGCATATTACAGTGATGTGGACCCCACGCTGTGGAATCCACCAGGCTAACGTACCAACAAGACATTCGTCAACGTCAAACAATCATCAATAAAACGACAATTCAAATAAAAGACTACAACCCGGCAATTAGAATCCAAAATCAATCTATTTCCCAAAACGGGAACACAACATTAACAATTTTGAAAAGGAAGTACTCGAGTACATAAACCAGTTTTATAATGCAGAAAACCCAAAACAAGACATCAAAAATAATTGACCTAACTGAACACCAACAAGTGACAACTGAACAGTATCATGCTTGCCCATCATCTTCATACGGCTCATGTGCTGGTTTGTCCCCACGATCGATACCTGAAATACAAAAAGTATTTCCCCCATTTAAGGGGTTAGCAACATCTGCTAGTGCAAGTACAATCCATTTGAACTACATTCTAATCAGATGAATATATGCGCCAAAAATCATTTTAGAAAAAATTTTATATTCCGGAATATTTACAATGTAAAATCACAAAACACATTATCTCCAACAAATCACAATTCAAAGTTAACCGTTGGTACGAGACTGACGGCCACCGTACCCCGCAGAGCCCCGTCGGACATCTCTGGGTGGCTAACCACAGTCCGCGATACGCACACTCACGGCAATACATATCCCTAGAGGCCCCGTCGGACCGTCCCTAGGTGAACATACACATTTCCATCCACAACGACCACGATAAAGCCATAATTCAAATACTAGAACATGTAAACAAATGTAAAGTACTTGCCTTTGTGACATCTTCGAAGAATCGGAAGTGAAAAATGACTACGGGCGATCCGAATGGAAAACGATGGTTCCTAAACGAAGAATTAACATAACTCAGTCCCAACGGACATCAATAATCGAATGGAATGCACCCATAACCCCGATTACAATACACGACAATAGACGTTCAATCGATACGGGCGAGAGTTTACGCAAAATCTCCCCGTATTGATAATTCACGGATTAAAATCAAGGAAAATGGATTTTGAATCACCCAATAATCACAATCAGTAAGTGTTGTTACCCAAAATATTATCCGAAGATAGTGTTGCTGGAATGATCGAGTAACCAACAAGTGCGGGAGCACGTCCGTGAGGAATTAAATGACACAAGATTTGTCGGGGTTGTTAATCCCGGGCTTGAATGCTCTCGCGAGATTTTATTAATAAGTATACTGTTGAGTACAAATATTAATGTTAGAATCTATCACAAAGAGTGTAAAGATTTCTAGTTTTCTAAGTTGTGGAGCGTATAGAATGCCGGAAGAATCAGAAATGGAGTTCTGTGAATTCTTGCTATGGATGTTCTGTGTATGAGAATGTCTTTCTCTTTTCTCTCTCTTGTTTGCTGTATTTTCGAAGCCATTATTCTGTGTTATGGACCTCCTATTTATAGCAGACCAAGTTCCAGGGGGCCCCCCAGCGATCCCAGGCGATCGTCGTTATTTATATTATAATAAGACGGCCGATCGTCTCGTCGCGTGAGGCTTTTCCCTTAAAGTCCGCGGTTGTTACTGACAGCCGGCTGTACGGTCTGACGGGTAACTCGCATGCGTCCTGAGCCGCTGTCACCCACCTTTTCGGCGGCACTATTGGTAGGTGAGGTGGGTGACAGACTGTGAGCACAGGTCTTGTCTGTCAGCACCTTTCGCAGGTCTGCGGCCCTGTTGGTAGGTGAGGTAGGTGACAGGCTGTGGGCACCGATCTTATCTGTCAGTACCTTTTGAGATCTGCACGCGGGTCCCAACCCGAGATTTGGGCTTTGATGACTTTTGATGGATGTTGGATTAATACGTGGCACGATACGATCGCCAATGGGTGCCGAGTTCAGGGTGTTTGCCCCGAGTATATCTCTTATGGTAGACTCCCCGACTGCTATGACGATCGCCTTCGAGGCGTGTTTAAATGCCGCACAACAATTTCCCCCCAGCTCGGCTCGATGTTGAAAACACGTGGTGAGGTGGCACTTTTGGCGATCGCCAATGTTTTAGACGACCGGGCGATCTGATTTCAAATTTGGACGATCTCCTTTTGCGCTGGGAGCGGCGGGAAAAGGAGGCGGGCTCTAAAAACAATGCAAGGACACGCGTCGCGTTTCTATTGAGGGAGCCCGACGGTTCGTCAGACTTTGTCGATTGGCGTGCCCTCGAAAAGACGCGTACGCGGGACTCGAGGGCCGCATTTATTGCGTTCCCCGACTGTCGGTTGTATCCCATCCCTCGGACTTTCACCTATTTGCACAGAGACCCCCGCCTCCATCTATAAAAGGGGCTAGGGCTACTCCATTTTCATCTTTTACGCGTCCTTGCCTTCCTGCTGAAGCTCTGCAAAAATTTCCGAAGCTTGTTGTGCTGACCGTCTTCCTTTCTTTAGGTAAGAAACCCAATTTTTCTTTCTCCCTTAATTTTTGAGAATATGTCGGGAGGATCTAAGGTCTTTGAGTCCGGAAGAACTTCTGCCGCCGCGGCTTCGCCGGACCGGGAGGGAATTCCTGTGGGAATCCCCGTGGAAACGGCCGTAGAGGCTATTCGTGCGGGGATTGCACCCGCAGAGCTTGAGGAGCTTTTCAACGAGGCCGTAATGGCGGGATCTGCGGCGGCGGAGGAGCGAGATACGTCGCCGGTGGAGGAAGACGAACTGCTGCGTTTGTCTTGGGAAAAAGATACCGTCTCCAGCCCCGTCTATACGGCTTTTGCTAAACTTATGGAGGGGATTGTCGGGCCCTGTCCGGAGTTTGATTTCGAGGCTTACTCCGCCGCTGGAGGGCCAAATACCATATTCCCTCTGATGTGTCATTGCACGTGCCCTCCGAGAACGAACGTGCTGACCAGCCTCCCGAGGGTATGGTCGCCATCAACGAAATGACCACGCCGCTGGATCATGGCGTTTCCCTTGCCGTTCGCCCTTTCGTATCTGCTGATCGCCTGGAATTTGGCGCCTCTTCAGTTGACGCCGAATGCCTGGCTGCAGATTATCAGCACATTGACATTGTTTGGCGGTCACCGGCTGTTTCGCTTGCCTTCTGCGCTGGAGATGAATTACCTTTTAAGCCGATCGCGTATGGGATCGATCGGCGGTTACCATATCCAAGGTCGCCTGGGTAGGGTGGTCATTGGGGTGCCGAATAAGGCTCGGGGCGACCCGACAAAGTGGTGCTGGGTTGGTGGTGCATGGAGGTCGGCATCGAGCGAATCGGCGGAGGAGGAGTTGGATATCCCCACCAGTTTTCGGGAGAGGAATCCAAGTAAGGGTTTCCATTCTCCCTTTATTTGGATACTCCTTGTACTGATCTAATTTATTTCCCTTTTTGCAGGATCCCTTGTTCCATCGATCGACGATCTCCCCTTTGATTTCTCGATCGTCTGGGAGCGGATTCGCGCATTGCCGGATTCCTATAAAGACGTTCAATCAGTCAGCCAAGAATCTCATCGGTTGGGAGCTCGACTGTTTCGCTTCCCTCTCCACTTGAAAGCCCCTGGTATGGCTTTTCATCTACTCTCTTCTGTTTGGCGATCGTCTCCAAGAGGTCGCCATGTCTAAGTAAGTGTCTAACTTGTTTGAGTTTCTTCTTTGGCAGAGATTTATTTTCCCCGTTTCGCCGAGCTACCGCAGGAGATCGCCATGTCTAATCCCGGTTTTATTGGTCGCCTTCATCAGGGAAAGAAAACGGGTCGCGTTGCTGCGACGTCGTCTCGCCCTGCCCCTGTGGTGAGGCCCGCTACGGTGTCGGTCGCCGAACCGGAATCTCAAGGTGAGGAACAACTTCAGCGCAACCGCAAGAGGCGGAGGCCGGAGGGGTCCCTTCCGTCGGCTGAGGCGGATTTAGCTATTCTGGAGCCGCCGATCGCTGCTCCCCCCGTTTCTTCTGTTCCGATGGCGGAGGGGTTTGGTCCCAGGCCATCGGCGTCCAGCTCTAGGTCATCTGCCGGCTACTTGAAAAGGACGGCGATCGCTGATGCCGAGACTTCTCGGGGAAAGCCCTATTTCGGCCGTGATCCAGAGCTGGTCAACAGGTGAGATTGGTTTGAACTTTCCGAGTTAGGCATTCTGAGTGAGGTATAGGCTAACTCCTTGGTTTCTTTGGTTTGTGTTGCAGGGTTCGTCTCGCCGATCCGGACATCTCTCCCATGGTGCTGGACTTTTTGTCGAGCAAGGCTCCGCAAGCACCTCTCGACGTCCCATCTTACGTCCAGCAGGCCATTACCTCTCTGCCCAAGGCCTGGACGACCGATCTTGATGCAATCGCTCGTCGTCGATCTGGAGATGCCATGCAGGCGACCCTTGCCATGGCTCTCCAGACGGCGACGATGGCCGTCCAAGCCACTAGGGATTTTGAGGGGCGACCCTCCACTGCCCATCTCCATAGCGACCTCGAGGCCGCCCGGAACAAAAATATTGAGGCTGCCAACCGGATCCAGTCTATGGAGAAGGAGTTTGAGGAGACGGCCAAAAGGGCTAAGCAGGACGTTGATCGTTTGATGCTGGAGCTGAGCCGCTCTAAGGAGGCTGCCGACCGATCCCGTGATAAAGAGAAGGAAACCCGCCAGAAGTACGTGGCATCGCATGAGGAGGCGGCCGGACTGAAGGCGATGGTGGATCGGCTCAGCGGTGAGCTGGACGCGGCGAGGAAAGAGCTGGAGAAGGCCCAGGGCGAGAATGCCGCTAAGGTTGTCGAGCTGGCGGAGGCTGAGAAGACGGTCGTGGAGCTGAAGGGCCAACTGAAGGCGATCGAGACCGATCCCTACCAAAATGTGGCGTTCGCCGGCGAGTTCGCCTATTACTTGGCCTATGCTGACGCTGTTCGAGCCGCTAAAAAGGCAGGGATCGAGATCGGTCCCATGATGGAGAGCTTCAAATCCTACGCCCTCGCGAATCCTCTGCACCCGGAGTTCTCGTTGCCGATCCTTGACTTAGTCGACTTCGGGTTCGACTAGAGTTGGTATACGGGTAAACTCATTCATCCCGAGGCCGAAGCCGATCCGCAACCTGAGGGCGATGGTCAGCCGGCGGGGCCTTGAGAGACATTTTGTTTTCCTCTGTAACTTTGTACTTTTTGTTTTCCTTTTGTAATGCCTTCGGGCCCCGTAATGTACGAAACTTGCGTTATGAATAAAATGTTCTTCTTTTCATACGATCGCCTTTGAATGTTTTCGTGCAACTTTTACAAATACGTGTATGATTGTTTTCGACGTTTTGTTCATCTGATCGATTGTCTGAGTGTTGAAAGCATTGATATGTTTTGAATCGGAATTCTTACTTGTAATTTTTGTCGGACGACTCCGATCATCCTGCGCGTGTTTGAGCGAAAGTGTTTGAGTGAGGCCGATCGTGTGTGGTTCCTTTTGTTCGATCGTATTTGGGATTAGCTCGACCCATCTCTGCCCCCTTGTTTTTGTTTACTTATTGTAAGTAAGGAAACAAAAACTAGGTTGTCCGGCGGGCTATCTTCAGTTTTGTCGGTTCTGAAGAATTATGTATGGTTGGGGTGTTCGATGGACCGACCTCCCTTATCGTGTCTTTGTGTGCGAGGGATGTTGTGTATCCCGCGACTCACTTTTTGTGAGGGTCCTCCGTTAGACTACGCCTGCCTCGTGTTAAAGCGAAAGGTGGGCGATCTTGGTCTGGAGGAGTCCTTGCGCGGGGCGTCGTCGGTTTATTCGACTCCACGCCCGCGGTTTGTCAGCTCTGCTTCCACCTCGGCCCGCCATGAAGATGGCGACCCTCGACGGTGTACGTTGAGACGGGGGTAGTGGCACGCCGCATTGTCCGGGTTCACCATGTTAGATGATGAACCATTGAGGGAGGGCGATCGTGTCCACTGATTAGTTTTGGAAGGTCCTTTGGCTACGCCGGCCTCGTATTTAAACGAAGGGCGGGTGATCTAAGCTCGAAGGAACCTTGCATGGGCGAAGCTGTCGGTTCCATCGACCTCCAGTGCCACGGCTGTATTGTTTTGTACCTCGGATTGTCATTCTTGAACGACGATCCTCGACGGTATGTAATATGCTAGTGGGGCGATCGCCAGAATAGATGGGATAGAGAACGACAATATTTCATTATATTCCTTGTACATTTGGCAGTTGAAAATGAATACAAAGTTATCATTGTTAGTATTTATTCAGATGTACAGCGTTCCAGGGATATCGGTCCGGAGTACCATCAGGGTGTTCCAGCTCGTAGGCTCCCTTAGTTAGCCATTTCGATATTCTGAAGGGGCCTTCCCAACTTGGTCCAAAGACACCTGTGTGGGTTTGGATCTTTTTGAGGACGAGATCGCCCACTTGAAACTGCCTTTCCCTGACCTTCGAATTGAAGAACTTTTCAGATCTACTTTTGTGGATAGTGTTCTTCATTTCCGAGGTCAGTCGACGTTCTTCGAGCATATCGAGGTCGATCCGCCGGGCCACATCATTATCGATCGTCATCTCTTGCTCGGTTCGATGGTTGAGGACGGCGATCTCTGAGGGAATCACCGCTTCTGTTCCGAAGGCGAGGGCGAATGGGGTTTCGCCCGTTGAATTGCGGGTCGTTGTTCGGTAAGACCACAACACGTCTGGGAGCTCGCTCGCCCATCGTCCTAGCCTGGATTCGAGTCGCGCTTTAATTGTGTGTTTGAGGATCTTGTTCACTGCCTCTACCTGCCCGTTCGTCTGAGGGTGATAGGGAGCCGAGAACAATCTTTTGATTCCCCACTTATCACAGAATTGCATGACTTCTAAGCCGTCGAACCGCTTTCCATTGTCGGAGATGATGGCACAGGGGTAGACCGAACCGGCATATGATGTTTCTCCAGATAAACTTGATCACTTGCTCTTGGCCGATCTTGTTTAGCGGTTCGGCCTCTGCCCATTTGGTGAAATAGTCGACCCGACGATGGCGAACTTACTGACCTCCGGAGCCGTCGGTAAGGGACCTATAAGGTCGATGCCCCATTGAGCGAATGGCCATGGGCCGTACATTGAGGTGAGCCGCTGGGAGATTTTAATACTTGGTCCCATTTCTTGACATCTATGACACGACTGGCATAGGCGATCGCATCCTTCAAGTGACGGCGGAAAAACCTTGCTCGGTTGTCTTATGGATGAGAGCCCGTCCGCCGTGGTTTCCTGCATTCCGTCGTGGATCTCGGCTAAAACGAGCTGTCCTTCCTCCGGTGTAATACACTTGAGGAGGGGAAGGCTGAAAGCTCGCTTGTAAAGACGATCGTCCAATAGGGTGTATCTGGTCGCTCGGAGCTGGAGTTGGCGAGCTTTGATACGGTCGTTAGGGACCGTCCCGTCCTTCAATTATTTGATGAACGGAGTCATCCAGCTTTCTTCGGCAACGGAAACTGTGGCCACCAGGTTTCTTTCGATTGCCGGCCTTGCTGACTTTGTAATTTGGATATTAGAGAAATCGGCTGCCCCATCTGACGACGCTAGTTTGGATAGGGCACCGGCCTGAGAGTTGTGCTCTCTCGGGATTTGTTCGATTTGTACTTCTTCAAATTTTGTGCACATCTCGGCGACCAGCTCTTGGTATTTGATCATATGTTCGCCGCGTGCCTCATATTCTCCTTTGACTTGGTTCACGACCAAGAGGGAGTCCATGAAGATATGGAGGCGACGAACGTCTAGGGCGAGAGCCAGGTCGAGCCCGCCTACCAAGGCTTCGTATTCGGCTTCATTGTTGGTCGCACGAAACTTGAAACGCACGGCATTTGTGAAACTTTGTCCGTTGGGGCTAATGAGGACAATCCCTGCCCCTGATCGCGACTTGGTCGCCGAACCGTCAACGTACAGCTTCCAGGCAGGGCGACCGATATGGGTCGGACTGTGAGGGAATGTTAACTCCACCACGAAGTCCGCCAGAGCTTGGCCCTTGATCGCCGTGCGAGGAGCGTATGTGATGCCGTATTGGGCGATCTCTTGTGACCATTTGAGAAGTCGCCCGTTGGTGTCCGGTCGATGTAGAACTTGCCTTAGAGGGAGAGTTGTCAAAACCTCCACTTGATGGTCGAAAAAGTAGGCTCTTAGCTTACGGACACTTATGACTAGAGCGTAGGCGATCTTCTCCAAAGGTGTATAGCGTGTTTCAGCGTCGTGGAGCGCTTGACTAACATAGTAGATCGGCAAATGGACTAGTCCCTCTGCTCGCACCAAGACCGTACTCAGCGCGACCTCCGAGGCCGCTAGGTAAAGGAATAATTTCTCACCGGGGATCGGCTTTGCCAGGATCTGGGGGTTGGATAAATATTCCTTTATTTTGGCGAACGCTATCTGACTCTCCTTCGTCCATGCGAACTTCTTGTTCTTGATGGTCGCGAAGAATGGCTTGCTTTTATCGCCGAGCCGAGATATGAAGCGGTTGAGGGCGGCCAGACAACCTGTGAGGCGTTGTACCTGCTTGATGTTCCGAGGTTCCTGCATGTCAAGGATCGCCTGTATTTTGGTGGGATTCGCCTCGATCCCCCTCTGGCTGACAATGTGCCCCAGGAATTTCCCGGAGCCCACCCCAAAGTTGCATTTCTTGGGGTTCAGCTTCATGTTAAATTTTTCGAGGATGGCGAATGTCTCGGCGAGATCATTGAGGTGATCTTCCTTCTTGAGGCTTTTGACCACGATGTCGTCGATGTAGACCTCCATGGTCTTGCCGATCTGATTAGCGAACCCGTCGCTGGTAGGTTGCCCACGCATTCTTCAATCTGAACGGCATTCGGACCCAAAAGTATATGTCTTTTTCCGTGTGGAAAGATGTGTGTTTTATGTCTTTCTCCGCCATTGGGATTTGATGATATCCGGCGAAGGCATCCATAAATGACATCATTTCGCAGCGCACTGTGATCTTATCGACCAAGTGATCAATATGAGGCATCGGAAAGTGATCTTTTGGACAAGCCGCGTTGAGGTCTGTGAAGTCGATGCATAACCTCCAGGAACCAGTTGGCTTCTTGACGAGTACCGTGTTGGCGACCCATTGTCGAGCGCCGCGTATTTTTCGGGGCCGAATTTCCTACATTTTTGGTGAACAGGCTTCATCGCCGGGTCGATCTTTAGATAGTGGCAAGCGTGCTCGGGACTTATGCCAACCATATCTTGATGCGACCAGGCGAAGACTCCGATGTTTTTACGTAGCAAATTGACCAGATCTCCTTTCAGTGCGAGGTCGATGCTTGCGCCGATCTGTACTTCCCGTTCTGGACGAGCCGGATCTATCGCTATACTCTCCAACTCTTCGATGGGGACGGTCGCTTCTTGCTTGGAACGATTTCCAGACTCGATCCTTGGATCGACGTCGAGACTCAGCTCGAAACTAATCCTTGGCTCGATGTCGTCCGTTAATTGATCCGAGATGGCGTCGTCTGAGTTGGGTTGGTACGATGTGTTTGGTTCGTCGATCTCCATGGGTCGATCGTCGATCGTTTCGACGTTACACATATCGGGGGAAGTATTGAAAACAGTAACGACATAGGAGTAATTCAAACATCATTTTGCCATTAGCTGATCCCTCTTTACAGTACCGACCGTCCCATCGGCAGTGGGGAATTTGATACAATAAAAGAAAGATGAAGCGACCGCCTCAAAGGTTTCTAAGA
This sequence comes from Orobanche coerulescens, assembly GCA_033398695.1. Classification (NCBI taxonomy): domain Eukaryota; kingdom Viridiplantae; phylum Streptophyta; class Magnoliopsida; order Lamiales; family Orobanchaceae; genus Orobanche; species Orobanche coerulescens. The sequence continues at coordinate 70,430,068 of CM065810.1, forward strand.
ATGGACGACCTAGGAACCCATTATAGATGCTGGGTCTATCTATGATTACAAAATTTAGGTTCCTAGTAATCCTAACCTTGGGATCATAAAAGCATATCAGCTCGACGGAGAGCTTGATTCTCCTGTAGGCTTGGACAGTGCTGTCGCCGAATCCTTGGAGCACGGTGTCGAATGGCTTGATAAATTTCGTTAAGTTTCCGAGCTGATCCAGAGATGTTTTGAATATGATATTGCAGAAGCTCCCGTTGTCAACCAGCACGCGGTCGACTGCCTTCCCAAGGATACAGGCAGAGATCACCAAAGCATCCTCTTTGGGGCATTGTACCCCCGCCCTGTCTTTGTTGGAGAAGGTGATGAGCGCGTCTCTAGCGATGGTCGGCTCTGGAGGCACCACAATATGGACCCCAGCGAATGCCCTCAGTTCGGCCTTCCGCTTCCTGTTTGACGCGGTGGAAACCGGGGAAAGGCCCCCGAGGTTCCCACCTCCAGCTTGGAGCATATTAATCCGACCGCCAGGGTTGATCGGAGGAATCGATTCATCGGAATGCTCTGGCTCGTGTTCGATCCGGGCGACCGGATTGGGAGGCGTCCTTTCGTTTTGCCGGCGCTCGCGCCCTCCGGTCCTCTCTGTTCGAGGTTCTGGCTTGGTGACCAGGTTGTCTAATTTGCCTTCTTCGAACAGTCGCCAGAGTTGCCTGAGGAGGTCGCGGCATTGGCTGGTGTTGTGGCCGGGACTTTTGTGGTAGGCACAGAATTTGCTACGGTCTAGATGACTGTGGTCCCTTATTGGCTTTGGTTTGGAAAGCCACTCCCGCCCCTTAATTGCGTTGAAGATGTGGGCTGGAGATAAGTTGAGGTTGTGGAGGAGGTGAACCTCTACATCACCGAAGGCTTTGAATTCGCCAGGTGGCTTTGCGACTGCCTTTCTGGGCTTGGAGACCGCCTTCTTCTAGACATGGGATGGCGTCTTCCCCTCTCCGGTAGGTTCCTCATCTAAACGGAGGGAGAGCATCCTCTGCCTGGCCAGGAAATCGGCGGCTCTGACGCGGAAGACCGAGTAGGTCGGGGGGATATCCTTTGTGAGATGCCTGAACATGGGTGAGTGGCCGTAGAATCCCCCCAGGACTGAATAGAGGGCGAGCTCGTCGCTAATGGGCTCTCCGGTGAGGACTATCTCGTCCACCCGGTCGATGTAATCTTCATCTGGCTCGTCCTTCCCCTGCTTGATTTTCATCATGCGGTGGGGGCCTTCAGGGCGAGCGACTTTGGCGGCGAAGTACGACGTAAAGTCGTTCGCCAGCTTCTCAAAGCAATTGATTGAGCGAGGTGGCAGTGAGATGTACCACCTGTGGGCGAGGTCGCCCAGAGTCAGCGGGAACATTCGACACTTCGTCGCGTCTGAGGCTCCACATCCGGTCATGTAGATCCGGAATTTGCTCAAGTGGGTCTCCGGATCCGATCTTCCCTCGTATAGAGGTGTCTGTGGGGCATCGATTGTTGGTTGAACCGGGGCGAGCTCGATCTGGACCGCGAGTGGTTCACTTGGTCCAGAGATCGATCTTCTGGCGCCTGCCCCAGTGTCTAGGAGCGCCCTCATTTCGTCGAGCTGGCGCTGCATTGCGGCCATCGTCGTGGCCTGACTGCTTGCTGTTTGACTACCAGAGCGGGAGCCGAGGCGATCATGTACCGATCCCCGAACCCCATGGTGGATGACGAGTTCTCGGCCCGCGGATTCATTCCTTGGGAGAGTTGGGGCCTGTCGACCGGCCTGTCTTCTGGGAGTCGGATATGCCGAACTCCTGGTGACGGATTCGGACTCCGATGCCTCCCGACTCGGGCCCAACTGCCCGGGTCGCCACGAGGGATCACTCCCTAGGCGGATGAAGACGGAGTCGTCCCGCCTTACGAGAGCCTTTGCCTGCGGCTCAGGGTTTTCTGTTGATTTCTCAACATATATCCCTTTGAGCTTTCGCTTGCCAGCTCGGCGGATGGTTGACGGAGTGATGGTGGGCGAGTCGCATGCAATCCGTCGCTCCCTGAGGACGGCTATGGCCTCCTCAATCTGTTCCGCGGTCTGGAACTGATCGAGTGAGAGACTAAGGCCGTCCCTTAGGGGCGGGAGTGAGGACCTGGCGTCGACGCGGTCGCCCTCCGCCGTGGGTTGGGATTCTGTCCGGGTCGGAATGATGTTTCCGGCAGATCTCAGGATGGCTCTCTTGGAAGTTGTTGCAGATGTCATTTTTCTGAAGGTTTATTTCTTTTGAAGAACAGTGAGTGTTTCTTCAAGTGTGAGTCCGGAGAACAATGAGTGTTCTACGAGACGATCGGAATAAAAGTGAAGGTGATGCCCTCCTTCTAGCGCCAATTGTTGTTACCCAAAATATTATCCAAAGATAGTGTTGCTGGAATGATCGAGTAACCAACAAGTGCGGGAGCACGTCTGTGAGGAATTAAATGACACAAGATTTGCCGGGGTTGTTAATCCCGGGCTTGAATGCTCTCGCGAGATTTTATTAATAAGTATACTGTTGAGTACAAATATTAATGTTAGAATCTATCACAAAGAGTGTAAAGATTTCTCGTTTTCTAAGCTGTGGAGCGTATAGAATGCCGGAAGAATCAGAAATGGAGTTCTGTGAATTCTTGCTATGGATGTTCTGTGTATGAGAATGTCTTTCTCTTTTCTCTCTCTTGTTTGCTGTATTTTCGAAGCTCTTATTCTGTGTTATGGACCTCCTATTTATAGCAGACCAAGTTCCTGGGGGGCCCCCAGCGATCGCAGGCGATCGTCGTTATTTATATTATAATAAGACGGCCGATCGTCTCGTCGCGTGGGGCTTTTCCCTTAAAGTCCGCGGTTGTTACTGACAGCCGGCTGTACGGTCTGACGGGGAACTCGCATGCGTCCTGAGCCGCTGTCACCCACCTTTTCGGCGGCACTGTTGGTAGGTGAGGTGGCTGACAGACTGTGAGCACAGGTCTTGTCTGTCAGCACCTTTCGCAGGTCTGCGGCCCTGTTGGTAGGTGAGGTAGGTGACAGGCTGTGGGCACCGATCTTGTCTGTCAGTACCTTTTGAGATCTGCACGCGGGTCCCAGCCCGAGATTTGGGCTTTGATGACTTTTGATGGATGTTGGATTAATACGTGGCACGAGACGATCGCCAATGGGTGCCGAGTTCAGGGTGTTTGCCCCGAGTATATCTCTTATGGTAGACTCCCCGACTGCTATGACGATCGCCTTCGAGGCGTGTTTAAATGCCGCACAACAGTAAGGAATATCATAACATAATTGAACAATTCGGAACTAATCCCTAGAATCCCGAAAAACCCCCAAATTCGTCAAAGTTAGGGTTCCTGAGGAAATACCTTGGATTCGACTGATGGAAGATGTGAATGTTGTAGATTAATCTCCCTTGGTACACAATAATCAATCTCTAAAGGAAATCCACGGATTGCTCTGGACAAATCGCTCCAAAGGCACTCAAGAACACTCACGTCGCGAGAAGGGTTGAAGAAGAATGAAAAGAAACGACTGAGGTTAAGTTAGATTTAAAATCGGCGGCCGTTAAATGCGTTAACACTCGTTAACGTGCGTTATGATGGTTACGTCGTAACCAATCTTGGTTAACGTCGTAACCAAATGTACATCTTGAGTTGGGAAGGGTCATAACGTACGTTATGGATCATGCATAACGACGTTATGCACGCGTGCGAATCCCGATTCAACACCAGTCGCACGATCGATTCAACGACGAACCACAACACGAGGATAGAATCAAAAGTGTAAATACGAGGTATTCATAACAACGAAGCTGAGTGTTCGACAGTAAATTCACTTCCAACTACCGAGGAATCCAAAATACGACAAGGAGATGAATTTCCCTAAACTTATATGAAATTACAAAAATGGCCGGAAATCACGAAACGACGTCGGATTTACAAACCGAAAGTTTCAACATGACCAACTCAACCATACGAACTTGTACAAACTAAGAAACAATGAAAACGAATGAGTTTTACGAAAATCGAACGTTCACACGGCAAAACATGTCATAAAATGAAATTACGTGAAAACATCACCAAAACTCGTCCAAATGGAAAAACTCCAAGAATAAAGTAGATTCAAAATGCCGAAACGGTTAAAAGCGAGTCGATAAAAATACACATACACCAAAAATGGAAACTGCTAAAAAAATGGAAAGTTACGGATATTACATTCTCCCCCTCTAAAATGAAGTTTCGTCCCGAAACTTAAGAATCAAAAAGCTCGGGATGCCTCGAACGCATATCCTCCTCTAACTCCCACGTCGCTTCTTCTACTCCGTGCCTCGACCATTGCACCTTAACCAAAGAATGGTTTTATCCCTTAACTGCTTGTCTCGACGCTCCAAAATTCTGACGGGCCTCTCCTCAAACGTAACATCTTTCTCGATCTCCACGTCTCCAAAATCAATAATGTGGGACGGGTCCGGAACATACTTCCTCAACTGGGAAATGTGAAATACGTTATGCACATGACTCAACGACGGAGGCAAAGCCAAATGGTACGCTAACTCGCCCACTCTCTCCAATATCTCGAAAGGTCCAATATATCTCGGGCTGAGTTTCCCCTTCTTCCCAAAACGGAAAACTCCCTTCGTCGGAGACACTCTCAACAGAACATGATCTCCCACCTCAAACTCTAAGGGTCGACGCCTAACATCCGCATAAGACTTTTGTTGACTCTGAGCAGCCAACATTCTCTTCCTAATCAATTCAACTTTCTCCCTCGTCTCCAACACAAGATCCGGCTCGGTGCCAACCAAATCGGACGGCTCATCCCAACATATCGGCGATCGGCAACATCGGCCATAAAGTGCCTCGTACGGTGCCATCTTAATCGACGCGTGCCAGCTATTATTATAAGTAAACTCAATCAAAGTCAGATGTTCCTCCCAGTCACTACTCCAATCTAACGCACACGCGCGCAACAAATCCTCGAATGTCTGAATGGTACGTTCGGACTACCCATCGGTCTGAGGATGGAAAGATGTACTCAAACGTAACTGTGTCCCCAATGCCTTATGTACCGCCTGCCAAAAATGCGATACAAATCGGCCATCTCTATCTGAAATAATGGTCCTCGGCGTACCATGAAGTCTCACTATCTGTGCGATAAAAACATGAGCCAACTTTTCTGGACCCCAAGTATCCTTGATGCCCAGAAAATGTGCCGACTTAGTCAGTCGGTCTACAATCACCCACACCATATTCATACCAGTCTTCATCCTCGGCAAACCCGTGACAAAATCCATAGAGATATCCTCCCACTTCTACTCCGGGACGGGAAGTGGTTTCAACAACCCGGCTGGCCGCTGATGCTCAATCTTGACTTGTTGACAAGTCAAACACTTAGCCACAAACTGAACTACCTCCTTCTTCATGTCGTTCCACCAGAAATTCTTTCTTAAATCCTTATACATTTTACTCGAGCCTGGATGGACTGAGTAAGGTGACGCATGAGCCTCTCGCATAATACTCTATCTCAATTCCGAGTTGTTCGGAACACACAACCGACCTCGGAATCTCAACACTCCGTCCTCATGAATAACGAATCCCGGGGCTTTCCCCTTCCCTACACTCTCTCGAAGCTGAATAAACACCGGGTCCCCCAATTGTCCCGATTTAATGTCATCGACCAGAGATGAAGAAATCTCAAGAGTACGCAACTGCCCGGAACTCTCTGGCAGTACAATCTCAATGCTCAACCTCATAAACTCTCGCTGAAGTCCCGACTGGGCCGTGAGTAACTCAAGCACCCGAAGCGATACTGATTTCTGGCTCAATGCATCTGCTACCACATTAGCCTTGCCCGGATGATAAAGGATCTCGAGATCGTAATCCTTAATTAATTCTAACCACCTCCTCTGTCTCATATTAAGCTCTTTCTGGGTGAAAATGTACTTTAGGCTCTTTTGATCGGTAAAAACCTGACACGACGAGCCGTACAAGTAATGACGCCAGATCTTCAACGCAAATACGACTGCGGCCAACTCAAGTTCGTGTGTAGGGTAATTCAATTCATACGGTTTCAACTGACGGGAAGCATAGGCAATCGTCCTCCCGTGCTGCATAAGTACACATCCGAGCCCTTGGCCCGAAGCATCACTAAAAACTGAGAAACCCTCATTACCACTCGGTAAGGCCAAAACAGGAGCGGTCGTCAACCACTTCTTCAACTCCTCAAAACTATTCTGCCTCTCATCGGTCCATACAAACTTCTCTGACTTCTGTAACAACTGAGTCAGCGGTCGAGCGAGCTTAGAGAACCCCTCGACGAACCTATGGTAATACCCAGCTAATCCTAGAAAATTGCGGACCTCCTTCATGTTCATGGGCGGTGCCCAATCCAACACTGCCTCTACCTTATGTGGGTCCACACGAACGCCCTCGGCCGAAATCACATGACCGAGAAACATAACCTCCCGTAGCCAAAACTCACATTTTGAGATGCTGAGTTCTCAAAATATCTAACACAATATGCAAATGACGGGCGTGCTCCTCCTCGCTCCTCGAGTAAATCAAGACGTCGTCGATAAAAACGACTACACACTTATCGAGGTATTCGATAAAGACTTTGTTCATAAGCTGCATGAACACAGCTGGTGCGTTGGTTAGCACAAAAGGCATAACCACAAAATCGTAGTGACCGTATCTCGTCCGAAAGGCCGTCTTCGGAATGTCGGTATCCTTCACTCGGAGCTTATAATACCCCGATCTCAAATCAATCTTCGAAAACACAATTGCCCCTTGCAACTGATCAAACAAATCATCAATCCTCGGGAGCGGATACTTGTTTTTGATGGTCACTTTGTTCAACTCTCGGTAGTCGATACACAAACGAATTGACCCATCCTTCTTCTTTACAAATAGGACCGGCGCGCCCCAAGGCGAAGCGCTCAGTCGAATATATCCTATGTCTAGCAACTATCCCAATTGTTTCTTCAGTTCCAGCATCTCGGCGGGTGCCATACGGTATGGCGTCTTAGAGATCGGTGCTGCACCCGGCTCTAAATCGACGGTAAACTCAACTTCTCGGTCCGGCGGCAAACCCGGCAACTCGTCTAGAAAGACATCAGGATACTCACACACTACCGGAATAGACGAGAGCTCGACTCCCCCTTCTTCCGATCTCAAAGCGTAACACCAATAACCCGTACAACCTCTCTGAAGAAGTTTCACCGCCCTCAAGGCCCTGATCAGTAATCTCTGGCTACTCCGCTTACGCCCCACAAAAGAATGCTCGGTACCGTCAGAGGCTAACATCGAAACGGTTCTCGTTCTATAATTCATGATCGCCCCATGACGGTCCAGCCAATCCTCACCCAGAATCAAATCCTCATCCCTAATATCTACCGCAATAAGATTAGAAGGCCAATCGCTCCCCGCGATACTCACAGAAAAATCTCTAATCTCACGGTCCCCCACGATGCTATCCCCACTAGGAAGTTTAACAACAAAAGGCTCACAGGCAACTAGGCAATCAACATGCAGACGACGCACACAATCCATATATATAAAAGAATGCGTAGCACCAGAATCGAACAATACGGAAACAGGATGATCAAGGATGTGGACGGTACCTGTAGCCACCGTCGCGTCAGGATCTCCTGCTCGTCTCATCTCGTACACTCGGGGCGGAACAGACCCCGCGCTAGAAGCTCCCCCTCTAGAAGGCTGACCACGTCGTTGACCTCTACCAAAACTCTGCTGTGGTTGAGGAAATGTTGGTGCCTGATTCACACTCGGCTCTCCCGCAGCTGGGGCTGATATCTGAGTAACTGGAGGCCGAGCTGTGTCCGTACAAAACTTAGCACGATGACCCATCCGACCACAAGCAATACACTGAATTAGAGGCCTATCACACTCACTCATCATGTGGCCCGGACGACTACAATTGAAGCACGTAGGACCATGAACGGAACCCGTAGGAGCAGACCTAGAACCGTTCCCTCGCCCAACTGATGGCGACTGACTCCCGAAGACTCGCGAACCAGACTGAGCCTTCGGACACCCTCCTGACTTACCTCCCGAAAACTGACCGGAGGTCTTCTGCTTCTTTCCTTCGGTTGCCGTCTCTGTCGCAGAAAACGACATCTCGTAAGCCATCGCTTTATTCTGATAATCTTTCAAAGTCATGCACCCCAGACCAGACATGTAGTGGCGCACCCTCGGTTTCATCCGCATATCAAAGTGGCGGATCTTGTCAAGCTCATCTCGGACTTGGTTTCTCACATAATGCAGCTGTTGATTGTAGGCTTTGATAGCTTGAGAAATAGGAACGTCTTGGGGCTTAGCCTCAAAGAAGGCTCGGATCCTCCCCTCTTTCACTGGCCAAGGACAAAATTCATCTTCCATCAGATCCCGAAGCTCTGCCCACGTGGCTGCCCGGTCGCGCGGTTTCACCGCTTGCCACCACGTTGCTGCCTCCTTGTCGAGGAAGTACTAAGCAATGAATACTTTCCTCTCCTCAGAACAATTAGCAGCCTCAAATACTTTCTCCATCTCGAATAGCCAATTCTCCCAACCAGAAGGGTCGAAAGCACCATCAAACTGTGGAGGACGCATACGAATCACGTCCTGAAGTAACTTATCATTGCCGGATCCAGTAGGCGGAACCGGGTTGGCATTAGCTTGACTGACTAGAACGGCCTGAGTCAGTAGCGTCATCTGGTTCGCTACTTGTTGCAAAATGTTGGCCACTCCAACATTCTCGTGTGCATTACCGGAGCTAGCAGACTGGTCCTGCTGACCTCCGGAACTAGGGGGAACACTGTTCGACAAAGAAGGCATCACCGAATCAGTTCCCGAGTGATCGGACATGGCCTCCCAACCGGCTGCGCCACGTCCCCTACCAGCAGGAATTCTGAAGAAGCAACGGGTAAGTACATTTCAAACGCAAAACGCAACAAGATACTAAGACAGGAATAGAACATAACGGTGAAACGAGTCAAGTTAGGAAAAACTTACGAGCACCGGCGTACTGAGATGATGGCATAGCAGTGATACTGTCCCAAAAACGACACTTAACTAGACCCAAATAACCGACAGCCTAGGTATCCATAGACCTAAGCTTTGATACCATATTCTGTAACACTCCCAAGACATTCAGGGCATATTACAGCGCCGTGGACCCCACGCTGTGGAATCCACCAGGCTAACGTACCAACAAGACATTCGTCAACGTCAAACAATCATCAATAAAACGACAATTCTAATAAAAGACTACAACCCGGCAATTAGAATCCAAAATCAATCCATTTCCCAAAACGGGAACACAACATTAACAATTTTGAAAAGGAAGTACTCGAGTACTTAAACCAGTTTTATAATGCAGAAACCCCAAAACAAGACATCAAAAATAATTGACCGAACTGAACACCAACAAGTGACGACTAAACAGTATGATGCTTGCCCATCATCTTCATACGGCTCATGTGCTCGTTTGTCCCTACGATTGGTACCTGAAATACAAAAAGTATTTCCCCCATTTAAGGGGTTAGCGACAACTGCTAGTGCAAGTACAATCCATTTGAACTACATTCTAATCAGATGAATATATGCGCCAAAAATCATTTTAGAAAACAATTTATATTCCGGAATATTTACAATGTAAAATCACAAAACACATTATCTCCAACAAATCACAATTCAAAGTTAACCGTTGGTACGAGACTCACGGCCACCGTACCCCGCAGAGCCCCGTCGGACATCCCTAGGTGGCTAACCACAGTGCGCGATACGCACACTCACAGCAATACATATCCCTAGGGGCCCGTCGGATCGTCCCTAGGTGAACATACACAATTCCATCCACAACGACCACGATAAAGCCATAATTCAAATACTAGAACATGTAAACAAATGTAAAGTACTTGCCTTTGTGACATCATCGAAGAATCGGAAGTGAAAAATGACTACGGGCGATCCGAATGGAAAACGATGGTTCCTAAATGAAGAATTAACATAACTCAGTCCCAACGGACATCAATAATCGAATGGAATGCACCCATAACCCCGATTACAATACACGACAATAGACGTTCAATCGATACGGGCGAGAGTTTACGCAAAATCTCCCCGTATTGATAATTCACGGATTAAAATCAAGGAAAATAGATTTGGAATCACCCAATAATCACAATCGGTAAGGAATATCATAACATAGTTGAACAATTCGGAACTAATCCCTAGAATCCCGAAAAACCCCCAAATTCGTCAAAGTTAGGGTTCCTGAGGAAATACCTTGGATATGACTGATGGAAGATGTGAATGTTGTAGATTAATCTCCCTTGGTACACAATAATCAATCTCTAAAGGAAATCCACGGATTGCTCTGGACAAATCGCTCCAAAGGCACTCCAGAACACTCACGTCGCGAGAAGGGTTGAAGAAGAATGAAAAGAAACGACTGAGGTTAAGTCAGATTTAAAATCGTTGACAGCGCGTTACGTACGTTAACACAAGCTATTAACGTACGTTATGATGGTTACGTACGTAACCCAATACTGGTTAACGTACGTAACCAAATGTCTGTACTGAATTGGGAAGGGTCATAACGTACGTTATGGATCATGCATAACGTACGTTATGCACGTAGCATCGATTACGAATACCACCTCGCGATCGATTCAACGACGAACCACAACACGAGGATAGAATCAAAAGTGTAAATACGAGGTATTCATAACAACGAAGCTGAGTGTTCGACAGTAAATGCACTTCCAACTACCGAGGAATCCAAAATACGACAAGGAGATGAATTTCCCTAAACTTATATGAAATTACAAAAATGGCCGGAAATCACGAAACGACGTGGGATTTACAAACCGAAAGTTTCAACATGACCAACTCATCCATACGAACTTGTAAAAACCAAGAAACAATGAAAACGAACGATTTTTACGAAAATCGAATGTTCACACGGCAAAACATGTCATAAAATAAAATTACATGAAAACATCACCAAAACTCGTCCAAATGGAAAAACTCCAAGAATAAACTTGATTCAAAATGCCGAAACGGTTACAAGCGAGTCGATAAAAATACACATACACCAAAAATGGAAACTGCTAAAAAAATGGAAAGTTACGGATATTATAGCCGTTAATGAGTTGATCATGGGGGCCAGACTGCGGTTCCCACTGCCGTTCGCCATGTCGTACTTGTTGACCGCCTGGAATGTGGCGCCGCTCCAACTAACGCCGAACGTATGGTTGCATATCGTCTGCACTTTTACTCTATTTGGCGGTCACCGGCTGTTCCGTCTTCCTTCTGCGCTGGAGATGAGCTATCTCTTTAAGTTGACGGCACAGAAGAGTTCCATTGGCGGCTACCACATCCAAGGTCGCTCGGTCCGGGTGGTTCTTGGGGTGCTGAACAAGGTCTGGGGTGACCTGTCGAAGTGGTTTTGGGTCGGTGGTGCATGGAAATCGGCTGCGAGCGACAATCCCACCGATGAGTTGGATATCCCCACCGTCTTCCGAGAGAGGAATCCAAGTAAGGGTTTTGACTCTCCCTTCGTTCAGATATATTCTGAACTGATCTAATTTGGCCTTCTTTTTGCAGGTACCCTTGTTCCGGCAGCAGGCGATCTACCATTTGATTTTGTGATCATCTGGGAGCGATTCCGTAGTCTTCCGGACAGTTATATAGACGCTCACCAGATTAACAACGAATCTCATTGGTTGGCCACTCGGTTGGTTCGCTTTCCCCACCACTTAAGGGTCCCAGGTACAAATATTTACGATCTTATTTTGCTTGACGATCGACTTTGATCGAAGAAGACGACTAACTTTGGTTGATCTTCTTTGCAGAGATCCACTTCCCCTGCTACTACGAGCCACCGAGAGAAGTTGCCATATCGAACCCTGGGATCATGAGTCATCTCCGCCAAGGGAATAAGACGAATCGTGCCCCGGCGGCGATGATCCGTCCTTTTCCAGAGGCGAGACCTCTTGTGGGGCCAGTCGTCAATGAGTCGGAGCCTCGAGAAGAGGTACAGCTCCAGCTCAACCGCAAGAGGCGGAGTACGGAGGAGCATTCACCCTCTGTTGCTGCTGAGGCATCCACAGTGGTGCCACCGGTCGCCGCGCCTCCACTTTCTGCGATTCCAATGGCGGAGGGGTCCACGTCCTCTTCGGCTTTCCTACAGGCCATGGCGACTGCTGAGGCCGAGACATCGCGTGGCAGGCCGTTCTTCGGCCGCGACCCAGAGAAGGTTTAAAGGTAAGCTTGGTTGCTCTACTGAGTTATGTTAATTGTGTAGGAAACATACTAACTCTTTTGTTCTTAGTTTAGAGTCCGTCTCTACGACCCGAACTGCTCGCCGATAGTCTTGGACTTCCTCGCGAGCAGATCTCCCCGCGAGGCTTGCGATGTCCCTCACTACGTCTCCCGGGCTATCGCCATCCTGCCGAAGGCTTGGACGACTAATCTGGATGCGATCGCGCCGGCGATCCGGAGACGCAATGCAGGTGACACTTGCTCTGGCCCTTCAAACGGCGATGATGGCAGCTCAGGCCGTGAAGTATTATGAGGGGCGTCCCTCCACCGCTTGTCTCCATGTGGACCTTGAGGCTGCTCGGAATCAGAACGCCGAGTTTGCCGACAGGATCATGGCAATGGAGAAGGATTCCGTGGAGGCGGCCAAGCGGGCGAGGCAGGATCTTGACCGGGCCCAGGCGGCGACCGACCGAATGCGTGATCAAAGGATGGAAGCCCGCCGGTTGCACGCGGCCTCGCAGAAGGCGGCGACTGAGCTGAAGGCGGTTGTGAACTGGTTGAATAGTGAACTGGAGTCGTCGAAGGGAGAGGTGGCCGCTAAGGTTGCTGAGCTCCAGGGCGCGGACCAAATGATCGCGGGGCTGAGGGAGAAGCTGAAGGCGACCGAGGCCGATCCCTTCCTCAACGTGGAGTACGTCAGCGAATTTGCCTATTACATATCTTATGCTGACGCCATCCGCGCTGCCAAGAAGGGAGGGCTCGAGGTCGGCCCTCTGGTCAATAATTTCAAAACCTACGTGCTCAAGCACCCTTTGCAATTGGCGTTCTTTGTGCCGATCCTCGACCTCTATGATCTCAGAGTCGACTTGAGATAGTATCCGTCGCTGAACAATCTCGTTCACCCAGATGCCCCGAGGGATGGGGGCGCCGTGCCTGATGCTGATGAGGGAGCAAACGCCAATCCTCCGGCTGGGGGAGATGGCTCGGTTGGGGCAGCTTGATCTAGCCTGCTCTTCTCTTTCGTTTTTTGTTTTTGCTTGTAATTTTTCAACTTTGTTGTATTTTTCCTTCGGGCGCTTGTACATGTATTTAGAATGAAATGAAAATGAAATAAATATTTTCTTCTGATTTCTTGCTTTTACGATCGTCTGTCTGAATCTTTTTCATTTGACTTCACACAAGTGTTTGAGGAGCGATCGACGTATGTACAGCTCCCAATGGATTGATATACTTAAACTTACTGGTAAATTTTAGAACAAAACTGATCGTCATGTGTATTTGAACAAAGCCGATCGTATGTATGGTCCGTTCTCCTGATCATATGTATGGCTCCGCTCTGCCCCTTGTTTTTGTTTACTTAGTGAAAGTAAGGGAATGAAAATAAATCGTTTAGCGAGCTATCTTTAGTTTGGTTCTTGCGATCTTCAATTTTGTAGATTCCTCGAGGAAGGCCGACCATCCCGGCCTAGAGGAACCTTGCACGGTCGTGGGGTTCGATGGAACCGACCTCCACGACTATGTCTTGTGCGCGAGCGACATTCCGTCTGATGGTCAACTTCTCGCGACTCACTTAATTGTGAGGGTCCTCCGTAGGCTACGTTTTGCCTCCCAATGTAGCGATGGGGATCTCTGCCTGGAGGAGTCCTTGCACGGTGCACCGTCGGATTAATCGACTCCACGACCGTGGCTTGTTAGCACTTTTATGCCTAGGACCGACATGTTAGATGATGGACCTTCGAGGGCATACGTTGTGACGGGGGGAGGGACGGGTCGCATTTTCCGGGTCCACCATGTTAGATGATGGACCAGAGGCGGGCGAGCGTGTCCACAGATCTATTTTTGAGGGTCTTTCGGCTACGGCCGCCTCATATTTAAATGAAAAGGCGAGCGATCTCTGCCCAAAGGAACCTTACATGGATGGGTTGTCGGTTCCATCGACCACCAGAACTATGGCTGCACTTTTCTACCTCGGATCGTTATGTTAGATGGCGATCCTCGACGGTATACATTGTCCTGGGGGAGGCGATCTCTTGCATAGGTCCATCATGTTAGATGATGAACTCTTGGAGGGCGAGCGAGTCATCCTCTTTTTTGTTTATTTTGCCAAGGCGAATCACTTAGAGAGGATTGGAAAATCTCATTAAGCTCTTTGTACATTGAATAAATGAATACAGGGTGTTTTTATTGATAGTACTTCTTCAAATGAATGGCGTTCCAAGGATATTGGTCTGGAGTGCTATCTGGGTGTTGGAGCTCGTAGGCTTCTTTGGTCAGCCACTTGGATATCCTGAACGGTCCCTCCCAATTCGGGCCAAATACTCCCGTGTGGGTCTGGATCTTTTTGAAGACTAGGTCGCCCACTTGGAATCGCCTTTCCTTGACCTTCGAATTGAAGAATTTTTCAGATTTCCTTTTATGGATCGCGTTCTTCATTTTCGAGGTCAGTCGTCGTTCCTCGAGCATATCCAAGTCGATTTTCCAAGCTACATCATTATCCGTCGTCATTTGTTGTGCAGTTTGGTGGCTGACGACGGAGATCTCCGATGGGGTCACTGCTTTTGTTCCGAAGGTGAGGGCGAACGGGGTTTCGCCGGTTGAATTTCGGATCGTCGTTCAGTAGGAACACAAAACATCCGGGAGCTCGCTCGCCCATCATCCTTGCTTGGATTCAAGTCTTGCTTTGATCGTGTGCTTGAGAATCTTGTTTACAGCCTCTACCTGCCCGTTTGTTTGAGGGTGGTAAGGGGTCGAGAACAACTTTTTAATTCGCCATTTTTCGCAGAATTACATAACTTCCAAACCATCGAACTGCTTTCCGTTGTCGGAGATGATAGCATGAGGTATACCGAATCGGTAGATGGTGTTCTTCTAAATGAACTTGATCACTTGTTCTTGGCCGATCTTGTTGAGTGGTTCGGCCTCTGCCCATTTCGTGAAATAATCGACCCACACGATGGCAATTTTACATACCCCTGGTGCCGTCGGCAAAGGACCGATGAGGTTGATGCCCCATTGGGCGAACGGCCACGGACTGTAAATAGAGGTGAGCTGCTCGGGGGAGAGCTTGATGATCGGGCCCATTATTTCACACCTGTGACAAGATCGGGCGTAGGCGATCGCGTCTTTTTGCAGGGTAGGCCAGAAAAAGCCTTGTCTGGTCGTATTGTGGATGAGAGCTCGCCTTCCCACGTGATTTCCACAGATCCCGTCATGGATTTCAGCTAAAACAAGTCGGCCTTCCTCCGGCATAATGCACTTGAGGAGGGGAAGGCTGAAAGCTCGCTTGTAAAGCCGCTCGTCCAATAGGGTGCATCTGGTTGCTCGGAGCTGAAGCTGGTGAGCCTTGATCCGATCTGCGGGGACCGTTCCGTCCTTCAAGTACTCAATGAACAGAGTCATCCAGTTCTCTTCGGCGATGGCAACTGTGGCGACCAGGATTTTGTCGATCACCGATCTTGACGACTTAGTGATTTGGATGTTAGAGAAGTCCGCCACCCCATCTCACGATGCGAGTTTGGATAGGGCATCGGCCTGGGAGTTGTGCTCTCTCGGGACTTGCTCGATCAGCACTTCTTCATAATTTTTGCACATTTTGACGACCAATTCTTGATATTTGATTATCTGTTCGCCGCGCGCCTCAAATTCCCCCTTGACTTGGTTCATGACCAAGAGGGAGTCCTTGAAGATGTGAAGGTGGCGAATGTCAATGGCGAGTGCTAGATCGATCCCTCCTACTAAGGCTTCGTACTCGGCTTCATTGTTGGTCGCTCGAAACTCGAAACGCACAGCACTTGTAAAACTCTGGCCATGAGGGCTGATGAGGACAATCCCTGCCCCTGCTCGCGAGATGGTCGCCGAGCCATCTACGTACAGTTTCCAGGCGGGGCGGCCGACCTGGGTCGGGCTAGGAGGGAACATTAATTCCACCACGAAATCCGCCAAAGCTTGGCCTTTGATCGCCGTGCGAGGATCATACGTGACACCGTATTGGGCGATCTCCAGTGACCACTTGAGGAGTCACCTGTTGGTGTCTGGCCGGTGCAGAACTTCCCTTAGAGGGAGAGTCGTCAGAACCTCCACTTGGTGTTCGAAGAAATAGGCTCTCAGCTTGCGAACCTCATGACTAGTGCGTAGGCGAGCTTCTCCAGAGGCGTGTAACGCATTTCCGTGTCATGAAGCGCTTGACTGACAAAGTAGATCGTCAAGTGGGCTTGCCCCTCTGCTTGCACTAATATGGCGCTCAGCGCGACCTCCGAGGCTACCAGGTAAAGGAATAGCTTTTCACCGGGGATCGATTTTGCCAAAATTTGGGGATTAGACAGATACTCCTTGATTTTGGCGAACGTCATTTGACTTTCCTTCGTCCACGCAAATTTCTTATTCTTTATGGTGGTGAAGAATGGCTTGCTTTTGTCTCTAAGCCGGGAAATGAAACGATTAAGGGCTGCTAGACACCCCGTGAGGCGTTGCATCTGCTTGAGATTTCGTGGCTCCTGCATGTCGAGGATCGCCTTGATCTTGGTGGGGTTCGCTTCGATCCCCCTTTGGCTCACGATGTGTCCCAGGAACTTTCCGGAGCTTACTCCGAAGTTGCATTTCTTGGGGTTCAGCTTCATGTTGAACCTCTCGAGTATGGCGAACGTCTCGGCAAGGCCTTTGAGGTGATTTTCCTTTTCGAGGCTCTTGACCACGATGTCGTCAATGTAAACCTCCATCGATCTGATCGACAAACATCCCGTTGACTAGTCGTTGGTAGGTCGCCCCCGCATTTTTCAGATCGAATGGCATTCAGACCCAAAAGTACACGTCTTTTTTCGTGTGGAATGATGTGTACTTTACGTCTTCTCCGCCATTGGGATATGATTATACCCGGCGAAGGCGTCCATAAACGACATCATTTCGCAACCTGTCGTGCTATCGACGAAATGGTCAATATGAGGCATTGGAAAGTGATCTTTCGGAAACGCCGCATTAAGGTCGGTGAAATCGATGCATAACCTCAATGAGTTGCTCGCCTTTTTGACAAGCACCACGTTGGCTACCCAATGGGACTCGTTGGTAGCTACCCCGATCAGTTTGTTGTCGAGCAGGTTTTTGACTTCTGCATCGAGCGCAGCATATTTCCCTGGACCGAATTTCTTACATTTCTCGTGAACAGGCTTCCTCGCCGGATCGATCTTTAGATAGTGGCAAGTGTGTTCAGGACTGATGCCGACCATATCTTGATGCGACCAAGCAAAGACTCCTATATTCTTTCGTAGTAAACTGATAAGATCGTCTTTTAACTTGTGACCGGCTTGAGCCGATCTGCACTTCCCGCTCCGGGCGAGCCAGATCGATTGTTATACTTTCCAACTCTTCGATGGGGATGGTCGCTCCTCGTTTGGAATGATCGCCGGACTCGATCCTTGGATCAACATCGAGGCTTGGCTCGAAGCCGATCCTCGGTTTGATGCCGTCCGACAATCGATGTGAGATGTCATCCTCTAAGTCGGGCTGTTATGAGGTGCTTGGCTCGTCGATCTCCATCGGTTGATTGTCGATCGTCCCAATGTTACAAACAGTACAAGAAACATTTAAAGGAAAAGTTACGACATAGGAGTAATTCAAACATTTCTTTGCCATTAGCTGGTCTCCTTTTACAGTACCGACTGTCCCATCGGTAGTGGGGAACTTGATATAGTAAAAGAAAGAAGAGGCGACCGCCTCAAAGGTTTCTAGAAAGGGGCGACCTAGGAACCCATTATAGATGCTGGGCCTGTCTATGATTACAAAATTGAGGTTCCTAATGATCTTAACCTTAGGATCATAACAGCAGACTAGCTCGATGAAGATCTTGATCCTTCCATAGGCTTTGACCGTGTTGTCGCCGAACCCTTGAAGCACGGTCTCAAATGGATTGATGAACTTGGTTAGGTTGCCGTGATGGTCCAGAGCAGATTTGAATATGATGTTGCAAAAGCTCCCATTGTCAACCAGTACGCGGTCGACCATTTTCCCAAGGATACATGCAGAGATCACCAATGCATCCTCTTTGGGGCACTGCACTCCCTTCCTATCCTTGTTGTAGAAGGAGATGAGCGCATCTATAGAGATGGTTGGCTCTGGGGGAACCACGACATGGACTCCGGCGAACGCCCTCAGCTCGGCCTTCCGCTTTCTATTTGACATGGTGGAAACCGGGGAAAGACCTCCGAGGTTTCCACCTCCCGAATGAAGCCTATTGATCCGGCCGCCGAGGTTGATCGGAGGGATAGACTCGTATGAGTACTCCGGCTCGTTCTCCTCGATCCTAGAGACCGGATTGGGAGGTTGAATGTCATCATTCTGTCAACGATTGTGACCCCCGGTCCTTTCTGCTTGGGACTCTGGCTTGGTCACCAAATTGTCCAGCTTGCCTTCCTCGAACAATCTCCAGAGTTGTCTGAGGAGGTTGCGGCATTGGCAGGTGTAGTGGCTGGGACTTTTGTGGTAGGCACAAAATTTACTGCGGTCCAGATGACTGTTTTCCCTCATCGGCTTCGGCTTGCTCAGCCATTCGCGCCCCTTGATGGCATTGAAGATATGGGCCGGAGATAGATTGAGGTTGCGGAGGAGGTGAACTTCCACATCCTCGAAGGCCTTGAAATCACCGGGTGGCTTTGCGACCGCCTTTCTGGGCTTGGCGACCGCCTTCTTTGGGATGGGAGACGGCGCCTTCCTTTCTCTGGTAGCCCCCTCACCTAGGCGAAGGGTGAGCAATCTCTGCTTGGCCAGAAAGTCGGCAGCCTTGACGCGGAAGATCGCGTAGGTCGAGGGGATGTCCTTGGTGAGGTGCCTGAACATTGGTGAATGACCATAGAATCCCCCCAGGACCAAGTAGAGGGCGATCTCGTCGCTAATAGGCTCGCCGGTGAGGACTATTTCATCTACCCGGTCGATGTAATCTTCATCGGGCTCGTCTTTCCCCTGCCTGATCTTCATCATGCGGTGGGGACCTTCTGGCCGAGCGACCTTGGCGGCGAAGTATGACGTGAAGTCGTTCGCCAGCTTCTCAAAACAGTTGATTGAGCGCGGTGGCAATGAGATGTACCACCTATGGGCAAGATCGCCTAATTTTAATGGGAACATTCGGCATTTCGTCGGGTCCGACACCCCGCATCCGGTCATGTAGATTTGGAACTTGCTCAAGTGAGTCTCGGGGTCCAATCTCCCCTCATACAGAGGTGTTTGAGGAGGAGCGATCTTTGGTTGCACGGGGGCCAGCTCGATCTGGACCGCCAGCGGCTAACTTGGTCCGGCGACCTTTCTCTTGGTGCCTTCCCCGGTTTCTATAAGCGCCTTCATATCGTCGAGCTGGCACTGCATTACGGCCATCGCCGTAGCCTAGATGCTCGCGGTCTGGCTCTCAGAGCGGGAGCCGAGGCGATCATGTACCGATCTCCTAGCTCCGTTGTAGGCGACGAGGTCTCTGCTGCCGAGCTCAATTCTTTGGCGAGTGGGAGCCAGATGGATGGCCTGTTTTCTGGGAGTTGGCTACGTCCGAATGCCCATGTCGCCATGAAGGATCACTCCCTAGGCGGCTGAAGACGGAACTGTCCCGCCTTGCGAGCGCCTTTTCTTGTGGCTCGGGGCTTTCTGATGATTTGTCGACATATAACCCCTTGAGCTTTCGTTTGCCCGCACGGCGGATGGCTGATGGAGTAATAGTGGGCGTGTCGCATGCTCTCCGTCGCTCCCTTAGGATGGCCATGGCCTCCTCGATCTGTTCCTCGGTTTGTAATTGATGGAGTGAGAGGCTGGGGCCATCCCTCGGAGGCGGGAGCGAGAGTCTAGTGTCGCCGCGGCTGCCTTCCGCCGTAGGTTGGGACTTGGTCTGGGCTGGAATAAGGCGTCCGGCGGATCGTAGGGTCGCTCTCTTCGAGGTGGTGGCAGACGTCATTATCCTGAAGGTTTTTCTTTGAAGAACAGTGAGTGTTTCTTCAAATATATGTTCCGGAGAACAGTGAGTGTTCTTCGAAATGGTCGGAATGAAAATGAGGGTAATGCCCCTTCTTCTAGCGCCAATTGTTGTTACCCAAAATATTATATGTAATGGTTTGCTGGATATGGCTTTGGGTGAGTAACAAACAAAATGCGAGAGCACGTACGAAGGAATGTAAATAACATAAGATTTGTCGGGGTTGTTAGTCCCGGGCTTGAATTCCCTCGCGAGAAATTATTAATATGGATGCTGCTTTAGAGTACGAATATTAATGTTAGAGTACAATTACAATGAGTGTAATGACCCTAGTTATCTAGCTCTTGAGTGCTGATGATTGCCGGAAGAACCAGAGTTAAATCTCCGTGAGTTCTTGTTACAAAAATGAAGTATTCTCTATATTGTTTACTGTGTGTAATCGTGTCTTTCCCAATGCTGGAGATCTCCTATTTATAGAAGAGGAGGTTGTTGGGATGTCTCTATCCCAAACGGGCGATCGCCGTTCCTGCATTAAATTAAGCGGACAATCGTCTCAGCACGTGGGACTGTTTCCTTAAAGTCCGCAGCTGCTGCTGGCAGCCAGATGCGCGAACCAATGAGAAGGCGATATGTGCCTCACATCGTAGTCTTTAGAGGTTCCACCTAGGACCTTTCAGCGGGTCTGTCGGTAGGTGAGGCTGTCCTTGTTGTTGGGTACCAAATCGGATATTTGCGCCGTTTTATGCGGAAGCGAAAATAAATTGCGGAAAATAAAGGACACGAGGATTTATAGAGGTTCGGCTATTAACGAAGCCTACGTCCTCTCTCGATGTATCTTTTTCTTTAGGCTTAAGATCAAAACCTCTACGCCTCTCTTCTATCGGTCGAGGGATTACCGTTACAAGCTCGTCTTCTATCGGTCCGAGTAAAACCGTTTTTCCTTTTCTATTGGATAAGGAATCAACCACTCTAGCTTTCTATGGGTACTAGATAAACCTCACTAAGATAGCGATTGTGATTCTAACAATGTCGGATCCTTGATCCTAATAACACCGAATCAAATCGTATCTTTTCTTTTTCTCGCTCGTGTATGATCTTGTGTATGACACTCATTCACTCTTAATTAAGCTCAAGAACAACAACTATAATGTTTACAATGATATAACACGTATGTATGCTTTGCTCAATGTTGTTGTATGGAATAATACCAACTCCTTGGTATTTATAGCCTTCTTCCTCCTTACTAGCCGTTCTCGCCGGTTGACTAGCTAGCGTGCGCTAGCCTTCCTTCTTAGCGTGCGCTATCGCACATTTTAGCTCTAGCGTAAGTAAAGGCTTTCAAGAAGCGTGCGATAATCACTTTATATTTCATCCAAGCACGCTTATCGATTAGCGTGCGCTACCACTTCCTTTGTAGGCGGCGCTAATCCAATATATCCGTTGCATGGATTGTCAAAGTGACCGTTTGATATGCCGACTTTGACTCGCTTTTCCCAACGCTCGGATTGACCAGATTCAAACATCTTAGCGTGCGCAAATCATCCATTGTAGCGTGCGCTAATGATAGTGTGTAGCGTGCGGTAATAATAGAGTGTAGCGTGCGCTATCCATCTCACGACTTCACCGCAGCCTTACTTGATACTAGCCGAATGCGGTGACTCCTCGTTAGCGTGCGCTAACATATGTCCCTTAGCGTGCGCTAATGCGATCCAGTTGCAATTTTTGCGTCTTCGTGCCTTCGCCGCTTTTGCTTCGCCTCGATGTTGTTTTGTAGTTTAGCAACTTTAATCATCAAAACACAAATTAAATAATGTGTGGAATAAATATTCCAACAATCTCCCCTTTTGATGATTACAAAACAACTCTTGAATTGGATAATGTAAAAATATTATATGTATATTTCTACGAATCAAAGTTTTCGACTTTGATCGATTCGTTAGTTTCTCCATTCTCTTTTCTTTTCAATATCTCCTTAATTTTCAACTCCGTCGTTTTTCATTTTTCAATTTTTTAACTCCCCTAATATCTTCTTTTCTATTATATTGTATGCTTTTCTTTTCTTTTCGACTTTCTTCGATTTTTCTCATTTTATCTCCTCTTCATCTCCTTCTCATTTTTATCTCAATTCATCTCCTTCTCCCCTTTTTGTTTTCATCAAAAAGTAAAAATATAAAGAATACTAAATGAAATATAAATATGCATGATACCAATTTATGCATTAATAAGGGTATAAACTCCCCTGAAAATATTATTTCCTTCTCCCCTTTGTAAAATATCATTTGTCAAAGTTTATTTTTGGGGATCCAACCGATAGTTGGTTTTTCTTTTGAAACATAGACGATGTTTGAAACGTTTGTTCCTTTAGGAACCCAAATCTTTTAATTTTTATCGTCCGTTTGGGCTTTTGCAATTTGAAATGTGATGCCCGATTTTTAAACACTTTTCGCAATGGGGTATATTGAAATTAACGGATTCGTTTTGAACGTGATTTGAATCCTAACCCCTCTTTATTTAGAGTATATTTTTGAACACATAACATTTGTTCAAATTTATCGTTGCCGCACGAGAATTTCTTTGTCAAAATTTTTAGTTCATCTTGAACTTTTAAAAGATCATTTTTCAAAATATTTTCATTTTCAAGGCATTTCGAATGATCAATTTCGACAAATTTCCCTTTTTCAAGTATTTTAGAATTTTCAATTTCCAAAGTTTTATATTTAGACTTGAGGGATTTAATTTCATATAAAGCATTTTGATAGTCCGTATGTAATAATTCGAATGCTTCAAAAAGTTCGTCGTAAGAATTACTTACTTGGCTTTCGACGTCGCTATCGTCGAATGAACTCCGGGCCATGAGCGCGAGATTATTTTGTTCAAGAAAATCTTCATCGGGATCTTCGCCGCTCCATGTTGCGATTAGAACCTCCTTTTGCTTTACTCGGCGCTTCTTAGCAAAGTGGCACGGTTTGCCACATAATCGACAAGTGTTGTCGAATTTCTTAGGTTCGCCCGCTTGAATGTCCTTCTTTCTCGGTTTAATAAGTGTTGGAACTTATTAATATTTTTGGCATAATATGCCATTTCTTCGTCACTTTCGCCCACCGGGTTTCTTCTTTCTTCTTCGACATTTTAGCCTTGAAGGCTATCGACCTCTCCTTCGGTTTCGGTTTGGCATTACGAGATTTTAGGACAATCTCGTAGTTGATAAGAGAACCAACGAGAGCACTAAAATCGAGAGTATTTAAATCTTTGATTCCATTATTGCCGTAATCGCACTGGCCCCATTCTCGAGGTAGTGATCGGAGAATTTTCTTTACTTTCTCACTACTCAAAGTGGTTTTCCAAAACATGCTAATCCATTAGTGATGACAAAATCGGTCGAGCATAATCGAGATGGATTCATCGTCCTTCATTTGGAATAATTCATAATTGTGAAGGAGCATGTTTATCTTCGTCTTTAACTTGAGACGTACCTTCGTGTGTTACCTCAAGCATTTTCCAGATTTCTTTGGCACTATCACACGATGATATCCGGTTGTGTTCTTAGGATTTAAGGCACAATAGAGAAGTTGAGTTGCCTTACAATTATAGTGATCGTTTTTCCAATCGGAATCGTCATATTCTTCGAAGGTTTTGAGCGTACCGTTGGAATTTGTCGGAATTTTCGGACCAAGGCATATTACCTTCCATAATTCGATATCGTAAGCTCGAATGAATATCGACATCTTCTTCTTCCAAGTCATGAAGTTTGCGCCATCAAAAAATGGTGGTCGGTTGAGAGCAAGGCCTTCGACTGGAGCCATTTGAAACGCCATTGGATCTTTCTCCACGGTTGTTAAGCCGCGTATTGGAGTACCGCTCCGATACCAATTGTTGGGTACCAAATCGGATATTTGTGCCGTTTTATGCGGAAGCGAAAATAAATTGCGGAAAATAAAGGACACGAGGATTTATAGAGGTTCGGCTATTAACGAAGCCTACGTCCTCTCTCGATGTATCTTTTTCTTTAGGCTTAAGATCAAAACCTCTACGCCTCTCTTCTATCGGTCGATGGATTACCGTTACAAGCTCGTCTTCTATCGGTCCGAGTAAAACCGTTTTTCCTTTTCTATTGGATAAGGAATCAACCACTCTAGCTTTCTATGGGTACTAGATAAACCTCACTAAGATAGCGATTGTGATTCTAACAATGTCGGATCCTTGATCCTAATAACACCGAATCAAATCGTATCTTTTCTTTTTCTCGCTCGTGTATGATCTTGTGTATAACACTCAATCACTCTTAATTAAGCTCAAGAACAACAACTATAATGTTTACAATGATATAACACGTATGTATGCTTTGCTCAATGTTTTTGTATGAAATAATACCAACTCCTTGGTATTTATAGCCTTCTTCCTCCTTACTAGCCGTTGTTGCCAGTTGACTAGCTAGCGTGCGCTAGCCTTCCTTCTTAGCGTGCGCTATCGCACATTTTTGCTCTAGCGTACGTAAAGGCTTTCATGTAGCGTGCGTTAATCACTTTATATTTCACCAAAGAGCTACGCCTTAACAGTTAGCGTGCGCTACCACTTCCTTTGTAGCGTGCGCTAATCCAATATATCCGTTGCATGGATTGTCAAAGTGACCGTTTGATATGCTGACTTTGACCTGCTTTTCCCAACGTTCGGATTGACCAGATTCAAACATCTTAGCGTGCGCAAATCATCCTCTGTAGCGTGCGCTAATGATAGAGGGTAGCGTGCGCTAATAATAGAGTGTAGCGTGCGCTATCCATCTGCTGACTTCACTGCAGCTTACTTCGATACTAGGCTGGAATGCAGCTGACTCCTCGTTAGCGTGCGCTAACATATGTCCCTTAGCGTGCGCTAATGCAGTCCAGATTGCAATTTTTGCGTCTTCGTCTGCTTCGCCGTTTTGCTTCGCCTCGATGTTGTTTTGTAGTTTAGCAACTTTAATCATCAAAACACAAATTAAATAATGTGTGGAATAAATATTCCAACACTTGTCACCGACAACTGCTGATGGGCTGGAGTCAAGCCTGTTCCCGCGGCGCCTTTTGCGGATCGGCATGTGGGCCTTCATCTTGAGATTCGGTCTTTGTAGTCTTTGATGGATGTTGGTTTTAAACGTGGCATAGGATGGTCGTCCTCGATCGGGTACTAGAGGCGATCACCAGGTACCAAGAAGCGATCGCCCTGGACGTCGACCGCTAGGCACTTGAACATGATCTGGCATCTTCGGTTGGCACGTCTGCCTTAGTCTATTTGATGCTGGCTTCGGTCGCTCGGCCCTTATGCCGATCGCCTTCGGGGCATATTAATCGCCGCACAACACACGCATACACCACGCTAAACATATCATAAAAGCATGCATCTACCATGCCTCGGTGCTCTAGCAGTGGCCAATAAA
Organism: Orobanche coerulescens; assembly: GCA_033398695.1. Lineage (NCBI taxonomy): Eukaryota > Viridiplantae > Streptophyta > Magnoliopsida > Lamiales > Orobanchaceae > Orobanche > Orobanche coerulescens. The sequence goes on from CM065810.1 coordinate 70,455,684, forward strand.
ATATTTTCCTTTTCTTTCCTTTCATGCTCATACCATGCATGCAGACAGTAGTGAGTCTCTTGTTATGCTTGCATGTGGAGATGTTAATGGATGTCATGATCATGTAAGGTGCAACCAAACACTTTAAGCATAATAAAAATCAATCATACAATAAAATAGAACACTCTCCAGACATCAGCAAGTTTAACTAGTTATACAAACAATACCATGTTTATGCATCGTAGTTGCAGATGGATTTCTACTTACCTTGATCGGGTAATACCCTTACTTTTATAAAAATAGGGGGTGGTTGTGATGATATATCTTCAGAACCTGTTTCGAATGTGTTTGTGGGATTTACAGGCTATACATGAAGTTTAACTCTCTACATATAAATAGGGCTTTACCAATTCCTACGTCGATGCCTAATCGGTGTTCTATGGATTTTATGTCTGTCTATCCATGTATACCAGACTATTAACCAGTCAAGTTTGGAATTTTAAGTCATTAATGAATCCATTAACTTCTGTTTATAATTTCCATTCAACTCTCACAACCAAAACCTACAAGATTCTATAATAATACACTTGATTAAGGGAGTTTATCAAAATCTTGCCATAATTATATTTTATTTTGCTTATAACTACTTGAATATAAGTTGGAATTGCACCAATTTTAGATATAATATTCCTAAGAAACCTAAGAACAAATATATATAAACTCCTGACCCTAAACACACGAATTCAATACCATATACAAATAGTTCCAAAAGGTGGCAGAATTGACTCTTTTATGGTCTTAGTGAGTTTTAAGCCCTATAGAATCCATCATAAATCATTGATTATGACACGAACGAATTCTTAACATCTGTATAACATGTCTAAGAAACTTGAAAAGCTTTAATAACTTCAAAACAACCAAGAAACATAACAAAAACCACATGAGAAATTGAGGTGGCGTTGTTTTGATGATTTCTCCTTGAATTTTTGGGATATTTTCGAAGGGTGAGCTTATGAACTAAGTTCAGACATTATTTGAGGGTATAGGGTCGGTTTTAGTGTTTATATAAGGGAGTATGTCGGTTATAAATAGGAAATTACAAAACTACCCTTAGTAATTTCTAGAAAACCATCTTCTATGGTGTAGGCCAGTTTGGGCATATTAGGTCCGGTTCTTGGAACATTTATTAGTTTATAAGGATCCTATTTATGATATCATGGAACGTTCCAAGATTTTTGTAGAGGTATAATACATGTTTCAACTATCCAAAGTCGGTTACTCGCACGGGCAAAAGTAAAAATGCAAGGAGAGGACTTTCTTGTCAAATCTTCTAGTGCCTCGTACATAGAATATTATAGATAAGATTGTAAAGGCTCATTTATCAATGTGATATGGTTTGGAATATAAGTTTAAGGATAAGTTTAAGAGTACTCGACCTCAATTGGGATGAATCGGGCATCGACAAATCGAACTATTTAATAAGGTTATAGGGTGACACCATTAGTTGTGTCCTACATGATGTTGATAAGTATAATTATATTTGAATGTATTATTAAAATATATTAGGTTTATTTGTTTTTACTAAAATCTATATTTACCTGCCATATACGCTGACTAAGACCCCCATATAAATCGATTAACTCCATATAGACGCCTCAGAAGCACAATTAGTACTTCTAGGTTTACCAGATGATCTTAGAGTTATATATTATATTAAAATGTATCTTATCCTTATATAAGGATAATATTATCAATATTTTAAGGTTTTCAGAGTTAAATATACATGTTTCATATCATCGAATGCGCCTAACTGCAGTTTTGAGGTGAAATAAACATTGGAATGTCAAAGTAAATATAGCTAGCATATGAATAGTAAGTGTAATGCATAAATCATATTGACCAAATAAGTAGTGTTAGGTTCGGGCATCACACACTGACAGCAATATGGACATAACAAGAGAACATTAAGGCCATAATTGCACTGCTGGGACAACAAATAACGCCAATAGTTCCATCTATATGCTCCAACACTCGACCAATATCAATCACATAAATGTACTACCAACGATCCAAAATGAAATTACATACACTACTGAACATGACATGCAATGCCACATGCACATGCTCACGATCAAAGCAACACAGGACGATGAGTCACACTCAATGAATATCACAAGACGGTCGTAACAAACTGTGCACACCACATTAAAATAATTCCATTTAATTAACAAGGGAGAAATATTCGGTATGAAATGACATAAAATCCAAGACAATCGCAAATAAAAAACTTGGGTATTACATTCTACCCCACCAAAAATAAGTTTCATCCTCGAAAATAAAAAAGTGTAAAATAACAAAACAAAAGCATTCAAGCAGCAAGTAATGAATCTTCAAATGAGATTAAATCCACAAAACAACTCCCGAACAATCCTCACTCAGTATCGCTGGGTCCTTCCGGAGTGGAAGCAGAATCCTAGTTCCTAGATACTTTGGTGATGGTCTCTTAATGCACCGCTTGGTGCCCTACTCGACTACAATTGAAATAGTTTACCCATTGAGAACGATAGTTCTCTGGGTATGCCCCTCACAGTTACAGTTGAAATACATCTTCACAAAGCTAGCCATACTCATTGCAGGAGTAAGACTCTTGGACTGTTCGTTCGAACTGGGAGCCCTCCCAGAAGAATTATACAAAAACAGGCTCATGGCATTCTCTCATTCTACTCTCTGAAAAGCCTCAAGAGGTCCTCTATTTCTTAGATTCTGAACCAGATTCAGTCAAAGAAATTGCCATCTCTACAGCTAAGCTCGATCCTGATATTCCTTCAAAGGGGTACACATGATAGGAATCATGCTCTACCGGACACGGAGTGTCATACGCATGTCGAAATAGTAGATCTTATCCACTTCGCTTCTCACCTGCTCATGTACATAACACAACTGCTGATTATAATTGACTATGGCCTGGGATATCAGCACATCTTAAGGCGGAGCTGAGAAAAAACTCAACAATCACGTGCTCTCGAATAGGCAAAGGACAATACTCTGTCTCCATGGCAGTCCTGAATTCAGCCCAAGTGATTGTAAGGTCTTTAGGCACTACAACCTTCGACCAATCTGCATCTTCCTTATCAAGAAGGTATTGAGCAATAGGCACCCTACTCTCATTAGGACAAGACACTACATCAAAAGTTCTTCATCACTAGAAGAGCCAGTTCTCCCAACTTAATGGATCATAAGAACAAACAAAGCGAGGTAAATGCATCCTTATCACCTCTTAATCCATCTGCTAGCTCCATTACCTTGATTTATATGTGCCTTTTGTGCGGCTACCTGCTGAAGAATGGTGGCGAGGCCAATATCAACAATACCTCTAGTTGCTTCACTTTGACCAGTGATTGGTCCTCACGACCATCTATACTAGGCCAATTATCACTCATCAATGAATGATTCTCTTCAGCATGACCACAACCAGGACCGCATCCATGACCTCTGCCTCTCAACATACTAAACAAACAACACCTCACCACAACAAAACATAATAGCACTACACAATAATGAGCTCAAGATAACAATATAATTCATAAACAAATAAGTAGTAAGAATATAAGTCAGAGAGACTTACAATCATAGATTGCAAAAAGATGATGGCCGCACTATGATACTAACCACAACCACAAACTACAAGTTCCAATAACATATGACTCGACTCAACCACTCTAAAGTGCTTTGTGATTTACTATCTTTAATATCACACTTAACTGTTGCATTCATATTAACTGTTGTATTTTAAGTCAACAGTCATTTCGCAAAACCATTTACAGCTGATAAAGGTCAACTGCACTATTATCAGCGGAGTAACCTTAGCTGCATTTACTACAGCTTTATTTTTCAAAAAAAATTATTTGAAAAATATTTTATAAGTCTATTCACCCCCTCTAGACTTATACCTGACGCCTTGTGACCTACAAGTGGTATCGGAGAGGTTGGTTCAATTTTACCGAACCAGATCCATACCCTTAAGTATATATTAAAATCTCTCATTATAATGGAATACATGCAACACATGCATTCTAGATTACCTATTTTCTATGTTGATGAATATAACTTATGGAAAATAAGAATGCAGGCACATCTGTACTCCATTCATGATGATATGTGGTGTATAATCGAGGATGGACCCTTCACCTTCCTGAAGGGCAATTCAGATGAAGAACTTACAGTCGGGAAACGAAATCAGATTCCTAAAGAAAAATAGAGATGACCACAGAAGAAAGGAAGTTGAAAAACCTTGGCAACCGGGCTATAGATATATTGTATCAAACTCTTGATAAAGCCACTATGGTAAAAATCAAGAATTGCAAGAATGCTAAGGAAATATGGGACACATTAGCTGTAATGTGTGAAGGGACTGAACTAATCCAAGAAAATAAGTTGTCAATTGCTACCTAAAATTTTGACAACTTCAAAATGAAGAATGGAGAGACAATTGATAAAGTTGATACCAGATTAACTGAGACCACTAATGAAATAAATTCTCTTAGTAAGAACCTATGGCAACCGAGAGATGGCTCTGAAAGTCCTAAGGTCCCTCACCCGAATGGAGCACGAAGGCCGTTTCCATGAGAGAATCAAAGGATCTTAACAAGATAAAGATCCAAGAAATATTCTCAGACCTCAAGGCATTTGAGTTCGAGCTACCCTGCTTATCATCGAGTGAGCCAGTAGAAAAAGGAATAGCTTTTGCAGCAGAGTCAGCAAAAAGCCAAGCTGAAGTTAATCCTCCCGGTCCCGTAAACTTTGAGGAAGAAATGACATTCATCATGCGAAGTTTCAGCAACTTCAGGAAGAATTACTCAAAATATAAAAAGAATTACAAGGAGAATCCAAGGAGGAACCAAAAACCTGGAAACTGGAAAGTAGAATCCTACAACTTTCATAAGACAGGACATATCCAGTTTGATTGCCCTGATCTCGAGAAAGATGAAGATAAGGACATGGGCAGAAAGTAAGACAAGAGAAAAGCTATCATTGGTGAAGATCAAATCCAAGAGAGTAGAATCAAGCAGTGGATTATTTTCAGATTACGACAACAATTACAACTGCTTGATGGCTAACCTAGCTGATGAAGAGGTAACTTCTAAACCTCAAATTTACGAATGTAACAACTCATATATGTCTAATGACATTGACTTGCACAAATCTTTAAATCAACTATTAAAAGATTTTGAAACATTAAAGATGCACACCTGACTGTGACAATTGAGAATACACAGCTGAAAGATGAGAATAGGGAGTTGAAAGATGAGAATAGGCAGCTAAAAAATGATTTGAACAAACTCAAGCTAGAGTCAGCAAACATCAGATCTGAGTTTGAGAAACAGACTGATAATAATTTGAAAAACTCAGCTGAAACTACCACAGCTGAGATTAAGAGGCTGACTATTTTAAACAGTGAAAAATCAGCTGAAACTCACACAGATGAGTAACACACATGCTAAAGAAATAACATGTTTAAAACATCTATAACATTAGATGGTTTGTGCATAAACCAGAGCCCACTTTATTTAAAATCAGGCCTTGGATATGACCCAAATAATCCCTCAAGTTCATAAACCACTTTAATTAAGGGAGAAACACTTGTCCAGACTGCTGAGCCTACAAACAAACTTGTATTTAAAAATAGGCAGCAGCCAAGGTTTTCAAGGCAGCCATCTGGACAAGGCAATGGACAAAACAGCATCAGCAGTCAAAATATTATTCTGCTTACCACCAAAGAATCCCACTAAATAGATCTCACAATGGGATAGGTAAATGGAAACCACAAGGTAATCCAAATTTTCAGAATTACCAGGTGTGGAGACCTCAAAAATTTAATAACCGGTCTTAGACAAGATTTAGAAATGGCCCACATCAAAAACACTATCAATCATATCCTATATATAATCCAAATCAAGGATATAGACCATCACACTATGCACCTTATAGGAATAACCAACACCATTTTCAAAACACCAGGAGAAATCAATTCTATAGTCAATCCACTAACCCAAAAAGGACCCACTCAAATTTGGGTATCTAAATCACTACTTGTCTGATTGCAGAAAAGGTGTAAGGACTACCATCAAGTCACCTCAAATTCAACAGTAGGAGGTGTGGAATAATTTGTGGACTCAGGGTGCTCAAGACACATAACAAGAAACAAGAAGGTCTGTCAAACTACATCAAAGAAAGAGGTGCAGATGTAACCTCTCGAGATAGATCTTGTAGAAAAACAAAAGGCTATGAGGAGCTGCACAGAGGGAACATTATCATCTCAAAAGTGCAGTATGTCAATGGACTTAAGTACAACCTGTTGAGCATAAGCCAGTTCTGTGATGAAAAGAATCTAGTAGTTTTCACTATTTGGAAATGCATGGTAATTGATCTCTTATCTGGAGAAGTGAATATACAAGGACACAGGAGAAGGGATGTCTACATGATAGATTGGGAAATAGGCACTCCCAATACATGTTTCATATCCAGAACAATAGCTGAAAATGGATGGCTCTGGCACAAGAGACTATTTCATCTGAATTTCAAAGTCTCAACAAGATAAACTCATAAAAGTTGGCCAGAGCACTTCTAGAAGAAGTATTCAAGAAGTAGACTATGTGATGCATGCCATAAGAGAAAACAAACAAAAGCGTCCTTCAAATCAGTTCAACTTATCACTCTTACCAACAGAATTTTGGACCTACTTCACATGAATTTATTTAGTACCGTCAAGCCAAGAACTCTGAGTGGCAGGAAGCATGCCTTAGTAGTTGTGTATGACTACTCAAGATACACTTGGATAGTGTTTCTCTACCAGAAGAGTGAAACTATAACCAAGCTACCTGAGCTGCTAAGAAAAGTTCAAAATGAGAAATTTCTATCAATCATAAAGATCAGATCAGACAAAGGAGGAGAATTTCTCAACAAAGTCATAACTGAGTATTGTGATCAAAATGGGATTCAGCATGAAGTATCAATTGCAAAAACACCTCAACAAAATGGTGTAGCTGAAAGAAGGAACATAACCCTCAAGGAAGCAGCCACGACAATGATTGATGAGACTGATCTTCCAAAAAGGTTCTGGGCTGAAGCTGTCAACACCGCATGTCATACTCAGAACAGAAGTATGATAGTAGGGAGACCCACTAAAACTCCCTATGAGGTTTAGAATGATAGAATACCAATTGTTTCATATTTTTATATCTTTGGTTGTAAGTGTTTCATCCACAACAATGGCAAAACCCAACGAAATGCCTTTGATGCAAAAACCGATGATGGTCTCTTTATGGGATACTCATAGATAAGCAAGCATATAGAGTCTTCAATAAAGGAACATTAGTTGTGGAAAAAATACCTCATGTTGTCTTTGATAAATCTACTATTGAGTACAAAAAACAGGTGGAATAAATTGAGAAAAAGCTGTGTAACGCCCCGACTTTCTAGGGGTAATTACATGGGAAAATAAGTAAAAAGGTAAATTTTGACATAAAATAAATTCTTTTGAGAATATTAAAGTTCCCGCCTACAAAGTCAAGTCGCTACACTGACTAAAATAAATACCTTTTAATTATGGCAACAACACGTCATAGATAAGAGATAATAATTGCGGTGGAAGACGATTTATAAATTATTATTACTAATCAAGACTTTTATCCAAATAAATATTTCAAAAAAAACATGAGTCACAAAAGAAACATCGTTTAATAAAATATCATCATATGCCCTCTCGGCTCGCTCCTTCGTCCATCCGTCTCGGTTTAACCTGTGGGATTAATATAGGTGGGGGTGAGCTTCCTTCAGCTCGTGGAAATCACACATATCACAGTAATATACAATCTCATGGAAAGCATTTAAATGATTATTCTATCAATAACATTTTCCGCAACATGAATACATACACACAATACCACATATAACATGAATCTAGCACGCATGTGAATATTGAGGTTGTGAAGGTGTCCCCACACAACATATATCTTAATATAACCTCTTTACCTGTACACAGGTGAGCCTGATTTACAACATATATCGTCAATTTTAAACATGAATAGAATATTACATATACAATCCAATTAAAGCAATTAAAGTGATAGTGAAAATTCCCACCTGAATAATATGATGCTGCTTGAACCTGAATATGAAGATGCTCGACTCACAATCATAAGCCCGTAAATCCTTGTTAATGTCTACATATAATAATTATTTAATAATTATAAAATATTATGATATAATGACTAAAAATAAGAATATATGCATAAAATTGAACTAATTATTAATATTAATTTTAGAGTTAACATTATTAATGTTTCGGTCAAAATAGGACTGATGTGAAGATATCAAAATCTGCCTGGGATTAATTTGAAGAGATGAGAAGCTGACCGGGGTTAAAACTGAAGAATTATAAATCAAAATGAGGTTAAATTGGAGTATCTAGAATTCGAGGGTTAAATTGAATAAACCTAAAACCTAAAGGGTACAAAAACCATACACATCGCGACCGAAATCTCATTTCTTACTACTCACTTCTCTTCCTCTCGACTCTCTCTGTCCTCTACTCTCTCTCTAACATATTTTTTCTCTCAATCTCAGCCGGAAATAAAATTGTAGAAACACACACACACACACACAAATCTCTCCTATCTCCCACAATTCTCGCATCTCCCCCCTTCATATTCCCTATTTATCTACTATTTGAGAAGGTATGCACAGACCAGTCATGAGAGAAAAAGAAAAAGACGGCTGCGCGAAAGGCCCAGACGGTAGTAAGGCTTCGTCGGTGCTGGGTTGGGATCGATGGTGGATGAAATCGAATGTTGGGGGTTCGGCCTACTGAACAGGTTTTTGATTTGTTTCTGAATTGAAATTAAAATTTCTGGTTATTGGGCTAAGTTTGAGTTCGATGGTTGAGTTTGATGTTGATTTTGATTTGGTATTTGGCTTGAATCATTCGGGTTTTCGCTCTTGGATTTCTCGTTTGCAGTTCTGGTCGCATTCAGAATGGGACTTGAAATTGGGAGTTTGGCTTCTATGTTCTGGTCGTGAGGCGGGGAAACAGAAGGTTAAAATTATTGGGTTGTGGTGAACGAACGATGAATGTTGGGTTATGGTGTATCGAAATTGATTCTGGTTCGAGTGCTTTAGACCAAAACATACAGAATAACAACAGACTATAATTTGTAGAATGAGAATAAAATCGGATCTGGAATTCTTACCCTTTGTGGAGTATAGAAAGTTAATGCGTGGATCGATCAGCAGGGGGAAGAGGAATAATATTTTGAACGGTAAGGTCTTGTGTATTTATATTGCATAAAAATTAGGGTTAGGGTAATTTATGGGCTTTAGTTATTAATTTGGGTCATTACAATATATTTGGGCCAATAATGACAATAATAATAATAATAAAATAATAATAGTAACGGTAGTAATAATATTAATAATACCGATACTAATAATAATAATATCGAGAGTAATATAAATGATGATATAGAAATGATAAAGATAAAAATATTAATACCATTAATATTAATATGGTTCCTATTATAAATATTATTATTATTAAAAATAATAATACCTTTAAAAATTATAATATTAAAACCAATGACTATTATTAAATGTTTCTGAAATTAAATCGAGAAATTGACTCAGGCTTCGAACATATGAGATATCATGAAAATGTCTATGATCTTATTAAATGAGATTACTGATTACATGAATTTGACTTGTACGTGTAGTGAAAGTAATTGTACAACAATTACTCACTCGGTAATAAAATGAGATTAAATGAAATAAAATGCATTATTAATATTATTATAAATAATAATATTATTCTATAAAAATGGCGGTTATTACATCCTACCCCTCTTACAAAAATTTTCGTCCTCGAAAATAAATGACATACCTCGATTGAAGAAATTTGGATAACGAGCTTGAAGTTCTTCTTCGCGCTCCCAAGTGGCTTCATCTTTACTGCGGTTATGCCATTGAACTTTGACAAACACATTCTCTTTGTTCCTCAACAGCCGGACTGGCCGGTCGAGAATAAATTCTAGTTGTTCTTCATAAGTGAGATCTTTGTTCATCTCCACGACGGTATAGTTGATGACGTGGCTGGGATCATGCACATACTTCCTCAACAACGATACATGAAAAATGCTGTGCACGGCCGAAAGTTCTGGGGGTAAAGCCAAGCGGAAGCTAATTCTCCAATTCGTTCAAGAATTTTGAACGGTCCAATGTATCTCGGCCTCAACTTGCTCCTTGGACCAAAACGAACAATTCCCTTGGTAGGAGATACCTTCAGGAATACCTTGTCGCCAACACAAAATTTAAGATCGTTCCTACGCGTGTCGATGTAAGACTTCGGACGATCCTGTGCTATCTTGATCCTCTCACGAATCTTATCCACCACACCTACGGTCTGTTCAATATCTTGGGACCCAAGATTATCACCTACTTCATCTCAATACAGTGGTGATCGACACTTCCTACCGTATAAGTCTTCATACGGTGCCATACCGATCGTCGACTGATAACTGTTGTTGTAAGCAAATTCTACCAAAGGTAACAGTCTTTCCCAATTATTGCCCATGTCTAACACACATGCTTGCAACATATCCTCAAGAATCTGAATGGTCCTCTCAGACTGAGCATTAGTCTGAGGATGATAGGCCGTACTAATTCAACTGCGTTCCCAAGTCGTCTTGTAAACTTTTCCAAAAACGCGATGTGAAATGAGTATCCCTATCGGATAATATAGAGACTGGCACACTTTGCAACTTAATAATCTCACTGTTGTAAAGTTGAGCATACTAATCCATGCAAAAGTTCATCTTGACTGCGATGAAATGAGCTGACTTTGTGAGTCGGTACACAACAACCTAAATAGCGTGGTTTTCTCTTTCCGTTCGAGGCAAACCTACCACAAAGTCCATCGTAATATGTTCCCATTTACATTCTGGAATATGAAGTGATTTATGTAGTCCAAAGGGTCGTTGGTGTTCTGCCTTCACTTGTTGACAAACTATACACATTCTAACAAAGTCTCCCACATCTCTCTTCAAACCTTCCCACCAAAATGTCCTCTAAGGTCTTGGTACATCTTTGTACTTCCAGGGTGTGCTGTATATGGAGTATTATGTGCCTTTTTCAATATTGCTTCTCTCAGCTTAACAACATTGGGCACACAAATCCTCCCTTTATGGTACATTGTGCCATCATCGGACACGTTGAATCCCTTATCCTCACCTGAAAGAGTACATTCTTTCATTTTGACCAAAAAGTCATCTTGTCCTTCACCTTCTCTGATCTGCTTCCTCAAGGTCGCCTGTACCACCAAACTAGCCAATAACGACTCAACTGTATTCGATGGTGTAGCTATTTCAAGGTTCATTCTTACAAATTCCTTGACCAAGCTTTCCTCTTTGGTCAACATACAGGCTAGGTCTCCTCTCGCCTTACGGCTCAGTGCCTCAGCAACTATGTTTGATTTACTAGGTTGGTAATGGATTGTATAATCGTAGTCTTTGACCAACTCTAGCCATCTGCGCTGCCTCATATTCCATTCCTTTTGTGTGAAAATATATTTCAGACTTTTGTGTTATTTATAAATTTCACACTTACCTCTATACATGTAATGTCTCCAAATCTTCAAGGCACGAACTACTGCTGCTAATTCCAAATCATGAGTAGGGTAGTTCAGCTCGTGCGGTTTTAGTTGCCTCGAAGCATAGGCAACTACGTTGCCTTACTGCATCAATTCACATCCCAAGCCTTCCTTGGATGCGTCACTGTAGATGACGAATTCTCTCGTCGGATCGGGAGTGGTCATAACTGGTGCTGCAGTCAACCTTTTTCTTGGAAAATCTTTTCGCACTTCTCATTCCATAAGAAAACTTCTTCATTCCTAGTCCATCTAGTCATTGGTGCAGCTATCTTCGAAAATCCCTCGATAAATCTCCGATAATAACCTTCTAAACCCAAGAAGCTGCGAACTTCATTTGCATTACTCAGTACTTTCCAATGATTAACTGCCTACACCTTAACCGGATCAACCTCGATTCCTCTAGAAGTGATCACATGTCCCAAAAATGCAACTTGGTTAAGCTAGAATTCACACTTGTTGAACATCACATATAACTTCTCCTTACGCAGTATTCCCAATACTATTCTGAGATGCTGCTCATGTTCAACCTTGCTCTTTTAATACACAAGTATGTCATCTATGAACATAATTACAAACTTCTCCAAATGAGGTTGAAATACACGGTTCATGAGGTCCATGAATACCGTCGGCACATTAGTCAAACCAAATGGCATCACTATAAACTCATAGTGTCCATATTGAGTTCGAAATGTTGTCTTCGGAATATCGTCATCCTTAATCCTCAGTGGGTGATATCCGGATCTCAAATCTATTTTCGAGAACACTCCTGATCCTCCAAGTTGATCGAATAGGTCCTCTATTCTAGGAAGTGAATATTTATTAGTTATCGTGAGTCGATTAAGTTCATGATAGTCTATGCACATCTTCAAACTTCCATCCTTTTTCTTCACGAAGAGTACTGGCGCACCCCATGGTGAGACACTCGACCGGATAAATCCAGAGTCAAGCATTTCTTGAAGTTGCACTTTCAACTCTTGTAATTCCTTGGGCGCCATTCTATAGGGGGCTTTTGATATTAGTGCCGCTCCTGGCACTAACTCGATCGAGAACTCAACTAAACGACTCAGAGGAACTCTTGGGAATTCTTCGGGAAAGACATCTGGATACTCCTTGATGATAGGTACATCAGCTACCGTCTTCTCCAAAGTTTCTTTCCCCATCACATTCACTAGGAATCCTTGGCAACTACGATTCTTCAACATCTTCACCGCTTTCATGGTTGAATCACCTTCGGGGTACTACTGTGTCTTACTCCCTCGAATACGGTCTTGACATCAAAAAATAGACATAAGGTTACCCTCCTATCGGAGCATTCAACTACAGCTCTATGTTTGTCCTACCAATCCATACCCAAAATAACATCAAAATCACTGAGTTCAACTATGTGCAAGTCAGCAAAGAAGCTATGTTTGTTAATCTCTATCTTCATATTGTTAGTTATAGAGTCTACTCGCACTACTCCCCCTGCAGGCATGCTAACTAACAGAGATCTAGGAGCTTTACTACCTCTACGACCAATCATAGTACAAAGCTTCCTAGAGATGAATGAATGAGATGCACCCGTATCAAACAACACTTAAAGCAGGAATATTTGCAACTGACAACATACCTGACATGGTTTGTGGATTAGTCTCTTCTTAGGCATCGGCCATGCAATACACTCGAGCTTTACCTCTTGAGCCTTGACCTTGTGTTGGTGCGATAATCGGTATACACGCTATTGTGCGGAAGCTTATTTAAAGGTGCGGAAAATAAATCGACACAAGATTTATAGAGGTTCTGCCAAATGTGCCTACATACTCTCTTCGTATCTTTTTCTATATGATGAAGATCAACTTATGCACCTCTCTGCTATCGATGGAGGGATTACCGTTACAATCTCGTCTTCTATCGGTCCGAGATAAACCGTACAATCACTTGTCTTTGCCGGTCCAAGTTAAACCGTTTTTCTTATCTATCGGACAAGGAATCAACCTATCTAGCTTTCTATGGGTACTAAACAAACCTCACATGGATATCGATTGCGACTCTAACATTGTCGGATCCTTGATTCTAATAACACTGAATCGAATCTTATCCTTTATTTTTCCTCTGATGTATAACACTCAAACACTTATCAATATAAGCTTAAGTACAACAACTATAATGTTTACAATGATATCTCAAGTATGAATGATTTTCTCAAGGTTGTTGTGTGGTTTGATACCAAATGGTTTGGTATTTATAGCCATTTTCCTCCAACTAGCCATTACTACCAGTCTCACTTAGCGTGCGCTAGCCTCTTGATTTAGCATGCGCTATTGCCTGTTATGTATGTTATTCTGCATGGTTACGTACGTTATCTGCTTGCAACTTCAGTCCAGTAGCTACTGCCTCTATCATTTAGCGTGCGCTAACATCTCCTTATAGCGTGTGCTAATATTACATCATTGCTTGTGTCATATATCCTTTTGTAGCTTTTGACTTCTGACTTTCCACAGAATCTTCCAACGTTCATATGTTTAAATTCAAATGCTCTTTAGCGTGTGCTAAAGATCATTCATAGCGTGCGCTATGTCTTATGTCACTGTATACGTCATTCTGTGTTGAAAGTCCTCACAATGGTCACATTCCTTCGATAGCGTGTGTTATGCTTCAACTGTAGCATGCGCTATCTTCATCAGGTAACTTTGTCTTCTGCTTACTTTGTAGCTCATTTGTTCTGCAGATAGCTTTCTTAGCGTGCGCTAGTGTTTCCTGCTAGCGTGTGTTATTCATCAGGTAACCTTCTTGTCTGATCAGGTAACTTTCATCAGATAACTTTCCTTCTTGACTGATCAAGTAAATTTGCGTTCTGACCTGATCAGGTAACTTTTTCCGTTCCGAGCGTCTTGTTGTTTTCCTTTTTTTAACAATTAATCATCAAAACTCGATTAATGAATATTTGGAATAAAATATTCCAACACTTGCACACTTTTTCCTGGACCTTTTCCTTTCTTCGAACATGCTGAGGCCATGTGTCCTTCCTCACGGCAGAAGTAGCACCGATTCTGACCAAGCATACATGTACTTTTATGTCCCTTACCACAAGTAGCACATATATGTTTATCGGACTGGGGTTTCACCCCTGAAAAACCAGTCTTAGCATTCTTCTTACTACCACTTCCTTGATCGTGCCACTTTCGCTTGTTATTTGCTGCGACTGGTGGTGCTTTTGCCTTCTCCACATCCAAACTTGTAGAAATTTCCTCGGCCCTGGCAACTACTTCATTATAGGTCAGACGCCTATGACCAGCCAAGTGGTGATGACTCTGGTCACACAGTCCATCTCGGAATTTTTGAGACTTCATGTCATCCGTCTGGACCATGTGAGGAGCAAAACAGCACATGTGGTTGAACTTGCGCTAATAGTCGGTGACCGACATTCCTCCTTGGGTCAGATGAAGGAATTCCTTTTTCATCTGGGTTTTGTAAACCCTCGGGTAGTACTTTTCCATAACTGTTTCCTTTCATTGCTCCCAAGTGAACACATCCTTCTCGTCTTGGGTTTTGAGTCTCCACACTCCAATCCACCATGTCCTAGCATCCTCCTTGAGCTGGAACACAGCACATGACACCTTCTGAGCATCAGTGCATGCCATGTAGTCGAAGATGCTGTCTAGGTTCAACAACCACTCTTCTATTGCTGCTGGTCCCTCACGACCAAGAAAGACGAGCGACTTGAAATGATTAAACCGCTTGATAACTTGAGCTTGAGCTTGCTCAGGATTGTTAGGCGGTAAAATGGTCGTGCCTTGAAGTAACGTGGCCAATCCAGCCAAAAGCTGATCTTGGGTGGGTTAAGCGCTGCGGTTTCCACGGTTAGCCATGAGTCTGCCAACGAGTTGTAAAATCCATTAGTCGACGCAATGCGAGAAATAAAGAATAAGAATATACCGGTAGAACGCATATAATAGTCGCAACACATAAAAATATAAAGGCAATAGAATAACTGATATTCATTATATAATATGTTTTATAGAAATGAAACTGGAAAGATCTACTGGAAATCTCAACATAATAGTTATATAATAAAATGAACTGAGCATATGGTATTCCTCATCGTCACTGCTAATAATCTCTATAACATAAATAGGGGGTCGCGGCTCAATCCACGAAGTAACGTCATCATCAAACTCAATGTCTGCCATCAAAACATCTTTCATATTCTCTGCGAGGTCTACCCTTGAGCTCTCATCGGGAACTTCCTCTGGATCTTTCTCTGGGTCTTCTTCAGGATACTCCTTAGGGTCTTCTTCGGGATCCTCTTCTGGGTCTTCTTCATCTGTAGAGTCGGAACTCCAATTTGCAGCTGGTATCGCATCTCGAGCGTACATATCCAATAAACGCCCAGCTATGAACTGGAAATCATCTGCGGTCTCTTGCTCTTCTGGTGATCTCTTTATGGACTCTTTCCAAAGCCGAAAGATGCAATAACCCCAATCATCGGGTAACTTCTCCATTAGGTGGTTCAGCTATTGCGTGACGGAACCTTGTTTCCCAGACTGCAACCACTTGCTAAGCCTGTTGATGACATAGTGCGGTGCATTCTCTGGTAAACTCGGATTATCCCACCAATCCTTGCGTACCAGAAGACGCTAGTCAAATGTAGCAGGAATTCTCTTACGTGGTGTAATCCTAGGTTTGGCTATTATAACAATTCGTACATACATATATAATCATGTAAATAAAATGAAATGATATATGCATTAATAATGACTGAAATTTGGTACCTTGGACGGAGTGATGAAGTGGCGAAGCAGAGAGCATATGATTCTTTTATATTTTAGCGAGTCTATATAAAGGTAAAACCCGCTCTGATACCAGTATGTAACGCCCTGACTTTCTAGGGGTAATTATAGAGGAAAATAAGTAAAAAGGTAAATTTTGACCTAATAACTAAAGGGTATAAAAACCCTACACATCGCGATCGACATCTCATTTCTTACTACTCACTTCTCTTCCTCTCGACTCTCTCTCTGTCCTCTACTCTCTCTCTATCTCTAGCATCTTCTCTCTCTCAAGCTCGGCCGGAAATAAAATTGCAGAAACACACACACAAATCTCCTCCTCTCTCCCACTATTCTCGCATATCCACTTTCATATTCCCCATTTATCTGCTATTTCAGAAGGTATGCACAGACCATCCGTGAGATAAAAAGGAAAAGATGGCTGCGCGAAAGGCCCAGACAGTAGTAAGGCTTCATTGGTGCTGGGTTGGGATCGATGGTGGTTGAAATCGAATGTTGGGGGTTTAGCCTACTGAACAGGTTGTTGATTTGTTTCTGAATTGAAATTAAAATTTCTGGTTATAGGGCTAAGTTGGAGTTCGATTTAGTGCTGAAGGTTGAGTTTGATGTTGATTTTGATTTGGTATTTGGCTTGAATCATGCGGGTTTTTCACTCTTGGATTTCTGGTTGCAGTTCCGGTCGGATTCAGAATGGGACTTGAAATTGGGAGCTTGGCTTCTATGTTCTGGTCGTGAGGCAGGGTAACAGAAGGTTAAAATTATTAGGTTGTGGTGAACGAACAATGAATGTACAGTTGGTGGCTGAGATGATGTTGGGTTATGGTGTATCGAAATTGATTTCTGGTTCGAGTGCTTTAGATGAAAACATACAGAATAACAACAGACTATAATTTGCAGAATAAGAATAAAATCGGATCTGGAATTCTTACAATTGCTGGAGAAGATTAAATTCTGCAGAGTATAGAAAGTTGATATCTGGATCGATCAGCAGGAGGAAGAGGAATAATATTTTGTCTGATGAGTCTTGTGTATTTATATTGTATAAAAATTAGGGTTAGGGTAATTTATGGGATTTAATTATTAATTTGGGTCATTACAATATATTCGGGCCAATGATAATAATAATAATAATAATAATAATAATAAAATAATAATAGTAACGGTAGTAATAATATGAAGAATACCGATACTAATAATAATAATATCGAGAGTAATATAAATGATGATATAGAAATAATAAAGATAAAAATATTAACACCGTTAATATTAATATGGTTCCTATTATAAATATTATTATTATTACCTTTAATAATTATAATATTAACAACAATGACTAATATTAAATGTTTTTGAAATTAAATTGAGAAATTGACTCGGGCTTCGAACATATGAGATATCGTAAAAATGTCTATGATCTTATTAAATGAGATTACATGAATTTCACTTGTACGTGTAGTGAAAGAAATTGTACAACAATTACTCACTCGATAATAAAATGAGATTAAATGAAATAAAATGCATTATTAATATTATTATAAATAATAATATTATTCTATAAAAATGGCGGATATTACAATCTCAAAGCCACCTCTCTAGAAGAAGTCATATTCAATGACACAAGGTTGATGGATCAAGCTAATGAAGACCCAACTGCAGATCAGCCAGGTTCACCTACAATAGCTGATCCAACCACAGCTGATCTCATTACAGCTGAAGTTGATCCAATCACAGCTGAACCAATCATAGATGGAGGACAAACAAACTCAACAACTCCTCAGCCCACTCCCCAAGGAACAAGCCTTGATGATCAACAACCAAAATCTGAAGATGAATATGAACCCTCCAAATGGCTAAAGTTCACCTCATTCAACAAATCACTGGGAACCTAACTGATGGAGTCAAAACCAGAAAATCAAGAGAACCTACAAGAATGGCAATGCTCTCTTCCTTCATGTCCCAAATGGAGCCCAAAACAACAGAACAAGCTCTGGATGACTACACAGATGGAGAGGAACAATATATGGGAACTAATAGACAAGCCAAATCACAAGAAGGTCATTGGCACCAAATGGGCTTACAAAAACAAGTGTGATGAAGATGGAGCTATTGTTAGGAATCAGGCCAGATTGGTTGCAAAAGGTTATTCTCAATGTGAAGGAATAGATTTTGACGAAAGATATGCACCAGTAGCAAGACTAGAAGCAATCCGACTCTTCCTTGCATATGTAGCTTTCAAGAACTTTGAAGTCTACCAAATGGACATGAAAAGTTCATTCCTCAATGGAGTACTAGAAGAAGAAGTTTATGTTGAGCAACCCCTGGATTTGTCAAAGGAGACAAAGTATACAAGCTTCTAAAAGCTCTTTATGGACTCAAACAGGCACCAAGAGCCTCGTATGAGACTCTGTCCATATTTCTTGAGAAGGATGGATTATGCAAGGGAAAGGTGGACAAGACTCTATTCAGAATTGAACATGAAGACCACATACTACTAGTTCAAGTATATGTGGATGATAACATATTTAGCTCAACAAACCCTGAGCTATGTGAAAAATTCCCAAACCTCATGCAAGTAGAATTTGAGATGAGCATGATGTGTAAGTGAACTTCTTTCTTGGCTTACAAGTCAAACAAGTTGAAACTGGAATATTCATCAACTAAGCAAAATACACAAGAGGCCAGTCAAAATATTTGGCATGGAGTCAGCCAAACCCCTAGGAGTACCAATGAGCACATATCTACACATTGATGCAGATGATGGAGGAATTCCAGTGGATCCAACACACTACAGAGGACTAGTTGGATCATTACTACACCTCACTGCAAGCAGACCTGATATATCATATGCAATAGAAGTGTGAGAAAAATTTCAGTCCAAACCAAAGCAGTCTCATCAGGAAACAACTAAAAAGGATAATTAGGTACATAAAATCCACAATCAATGTTGGACCATGTATCTAAAAGATGAAACTTTGAATTATCAGGATATTCTGATGTTGACTTTGTAGGATGCAAAATCAACTAGTGAAAAGTGTCACTTCCTTGGAACCAGGCTAATATTTTGGTTCGGTAAGAAGCAGATGTCCAACTCAATATCCACAACTGAGACAGAATACCTACCTGTGAGTAGCTGTTGTGCACAAATCCTATGGATCAGACAACAGCTTATGGACTACCACATCATTGCAAATGAAGTCCCTATCTAGTGTGACAATAATAGCGCAATTGCTATTACAAACAATCCAGTCTTACATTCAAAAACAAAGCACATAGATTTCAAGCATCACTTAATCAGAGACCATGTGCTCAACAAAAGAGTAAGGGTGGATAGAGTCAGCACAGAGTACCAGATTGTTGACATATTCACAAAACCATTACCAGAGGAAAGGTTTCTCGAGCTAAGCATGGATCTTGGACTTCTAGACTGGGAATCTAGTGCCTATATGAAAATCGAAATATAAAGAAAGTCACATGATCAGAACCACAGACGAGGAAGGTCACCTGTTCAGAACCAGATGAGGAAAGCCACCTGATCAGAAGCACAGACGAGGAAAGCTAGAAGATCAAGACCACAACCATGATGCAAAAAGTTAGCTGGTCAGAACTCAAACAGTCAACCAACTAAGTTTCGAATCTCTTTTCATTTATTTAATATTACACGTGGTTAAAATACACGATCATAATAACTCCACGTCTATATCACGTTGTCCAATCATGACATACGAACCACCATTATTGCATTTAATTATTATTTCTTGGAAATCAAATCTCAGAATAGCTATTTAAGATGATCAAAATTACTTCATCAAAACCCTTTCATCTTCAAATCTTTTAAGCAAGAACCCTAATTTTTCCATAAAAGCACATCAAAGAATTTTACTACACTAATATCTTCAAAAACTATAGAGATGGACACTGGAACCTATTTCAAAAACATCAACCAGAGGATGGTGAAGAGCAAATAATCTTCAGCATTGTAGTAGTCTTCCTAGGACTACTAGAAGCAAATAACTCCTTGTTAATGGCGGATCTAATCCTGACGATGAACAAGAACGGAAGCTATCACTTTTTGGATATCAATCCTTCACAACTGTTCAAGGAGGCTACCGTCTGCTTCTATAAGGAAGCCCAAGTTACCGAGAGAGGAATAGAAATCTCAATCTTTGGAGTACTAGTCCTCATAACTAAACAAACTGTTGCTGATGCATTCAAGTGGAGGCAGGTATTGCGGTTGAGGCAATCAAGTAGAACCCTATTGACTTATGGGACTGGATAAAGCTACGAGCAGTGACACAGATGAAGTTCACAGCTAGGAAGTCTGATCTCTAGAAGGAATACAAATATATGATGGACGTCACCAACAAAATCTCGATGGGAATGAAAGGGAGCTACGACTAGATGTCTTCTTCAAAATACATTGTCATGGGCGCCATGATTCGAAGATTAAGGATTAATTGGCCTGATTACATCTACAGACAATTAGTCAGAAAGGTAAACACGGTCAGCTGGGATTCTGAAAAAAAGAAGTTTGTACAGAAATTGGCCTTTGGAACTCAAATAAGTTGGATTCTGGAATTTCTGGGCAAGGCCATAGGAAAGGCAGAGAACTTTCACAACAGCAAGAGACTAGGTCACTTATACCATGCTGCCATAGAGAAATATGCAGACAACCCGCCAAGAGCCTTGGAGTTTCTTCAAAGGATGAAGTCTGGAAAATCTTCATACAAAGCAGCCATCGACTCGGAAGAAGAACAAGTTGAATCAGTTGGAGTCATCCCAACTACAACTGAGAAAACCGCAGCTAAAATTTCACCTGCACAGAACGTAGCTGAAATAACTGCTGCTAACATTCAGTTAGAAAAGTTAGCTGCAGCTGTAGCACCTTCACCTGCAGCTGAAAGAGCCTCACCTGCACCTGCACCTGAATATAGTGCAAACAGTGACAATCTCCCCCTCTCCAAACTCTTAAAGAAGAGAAAGTCACCTGAGAAAGAAGAAGACGTTCAAATCACATCATCTCGAGAACCATCCCCCAAGAGACACAAGGGACTGGTGGACTAATCATCTGAGTCCTCAGAAGAAAAGACAGATGAGATCTCTGATGTCACCACCACCCTACCTGCACATCTACTTATCACATCCACAGATCAACCAGCTCAATCTACCGAGCTGATACCAGAGGGAGATCATGAAAAAATCTTCTTCCTGAAGTTCCACTCCTGACACTCCAAAGTGTCCCAGAAGAAGAAGAGACTGAGTAAGTCCTAGAGGAATCTGAAGTTCAATACAGCTTCAACCTCATGGAAAACAACCGTTTCAACTCAGCCAAGTTCAGCTCAGATCAGCTAAGCAGCACATCAGGAAAAGTTCATTTTTAGCTGCTTATAAGGACTGGAAGAGATTGAAGGCTCTTAGATTCAATGCTCTTAAGGAGATGGTATAAAGGAATAGATGGGACTACCCCCTCACTGTAGAACAACTCATTCAGGTACTTTGTAAAGAGACTGACATGAGTTCGCTGCTTGATGAGAATTGGTTCATGCAAAATTTTAAACCACACATTGACCAATTCATCCTGCTTATAATGGAAGGAGTAGTTCAAGGGAAGAAGTTTGATGATGAAGGATTGATTGTTGGCATAGAAGAAGAAAATAATAATGAAGTCAGAGAGGAAGGAGGAGAAAAAAAAAGAAAACGAAGTTGAAAAAAAAGAAAAAGATTAAGAGGATGAATAATAATAATAATAATAATATAATAATAATAATAAGAAGAAGAAGAAGAAGAAGAAGAAGAAGAAGGAAAAAATGAGAAGAAGGATGACCAGGATCATGATCAGGATGCACCTGATCAAGGTTCCAGTTAAGCTCAACTCTAATAAGCTGAGAAATCAGGGAAGTAGGGGGAACAATCTGCAAAAACCCCCTCTGCTCAAAAAGCACCTGCAATAGAAACCATAGCTGAGAATATCCCTCAGGCAGAGGCACCTGAGTTTCAGCTACCCCCAAACTTCAATGACTTAATCCGCACAATGGTAGAAGATCCAGTTGCAAAGCTCCTGGCAACAAAAGTGAACCTCACCTTCTGTCCCTTAATAGAAAAATGGACTCCTTTCTGAACGGAAAAGAGCCCTCTCCACCACCGACATCTTCCAAGATGCAACTTGGCATGCTAGATTTTATGCACAAGGTGGAGGAACAACTGGCACAAATTATTGATGTTGGCAAAAAGGGGGGAGAAAGGAGATCCAAGTGGAGGCAAAAGGCACTATCTATGGTCCTCAGAAGCTCAGCTGCACCTCCAATCATCCATTTTCCTGAGGCTAGAGCCTCAAGTTCTCAGAAGAGGAAAAGCACAGCTCCACCACCTGAAGGGCCTGCAACTAAGAAAAGGTGAACTAAGCAAGATTCTGATGTGTGTGTGCTGGGAAGACAAAGAGCTATACTATATTTAGGAGTTTATTCTAGAGGAAGCTGGAAATAAATGGGTGGTTGCCAAGAAAGATATCAATGAAAAATATTATCTTGGGAAATCCTCCAAGACCTTAACTTCACTCCTCAGCAAATCTTCATTGACTACATAGAAATGAATTGGCCAAATCTGTGGAAAATTCTGAAGAGGGCTGCTGAAGAAGTTTTCAATGCTTATCCAAGAATCCCTTACTTCAGACCACATGACCCTTCAACTGACATGTATGGAAAGTTGGATGATGAAGCACTTCAGGAGGAAATAAATGATCTATATATAAAGAACAAGTATACATCCCCCGAAGATCAGAGATTTGCATCCACTGTAGTCAAGAAGAAGTATGAGCTAATCCCAGTGGTACAGAAGCCAATTGGAACAAATCCACTGAAGTCTCTCCCTTCAACAAGGACAGAGGAAGAGGAAGAGGGATAACTTAATTTCTTATATCAATCACTTGTAATTTTTACTTGTATTGTTTACATGTAATTTTTTTTAAGACTGTTGTAATCCCAAATATTGAAATTTTTTATAGTCGACCTGAATGACAACCGCCACTTGCAATTCAGTTATTCTACTTGTGTGTGTGATGATTTTATTACATTTGAACATTAGGTTTTTCCATCATAAAAATAATGGGAATTTGCTAGGAACTTAATTTTAAGATTTTGATGATGTCATCCATGTATTCAAAGATTACTTCAAATATATGTACTTGACATTGTAAAGAAGAACCAAACCAGTATCTTCTATACGCCTTTAAAAATTAGGCTAAGTATTGATCATGTTGATCAGCTAGAAAATCGGCTAAGTATAGAAGAGGCATATATCAGCCAGGTTTTGGTCAACACAAGAAATCATTTGAGCTTGACTAGTTAAAAATATCAGGCGAGTTTTGCTCAATGCAAAATCTCAACTAAGATTGACCGGTAAAACTTCAGTTGGGTTTTGGTCAAAGGTTTAATATTCGCAATTTTGATTTTTGGTAAATTACTTTTTTGGCAGGAGTCCATTTTAACGGCTCGCTTGTGACCATTATGTCATTCCTAGAATGATTAATTCTGCACTTTTTGTTATCCAAGTTCGTTTTGGTGTCGTTTTGTTGAGTTCCGTGCTTCTTAGCGACTTTTCTGCACTTGAGTTCAATTCTTGCGAATCTCGTTCGAAACTGTTGCTTCGTGTATACCGTAAGTTTTTTTAACTTTGTTAGATGTGTTGTAAACTTCGGTTTAGTTATTCTTTGTCGTATCATGATATTTCGGTCGATCGGGCCATTTCGTAATTTCCCAAAGTTTTGGGGAACTTCTTTCTTATTCCTCACTCTGACCTTTTTGGAGTGTCGTTATGAGTTCGGTTAGAGATCTGACTCGTTTGATGATCATATTTTGGAATCTTCTGCTCATATATTGAACTGGAAGTTTCGGTCAGAGAAGTCCGTTGTCGTACCCATCTTTAAGAGGATTGTTGTGGTCATTTTCGAGTGTTTTAGCGCACACTAAGTTTACATTTACGCATGTTATCGTGACGAATTCAGAAGTCAGTAGCTGACAATGACCCCCATTAGCGTACGCTAACAAGTATCGTTACCGCACGCTATTCTGCTCCAGTTATAAAAACTGGAGCAACAGTCTTCATTTCGAGATATTCTTTTCTTGTTCTCTCCGGACAACTTTTCAGCAAGGGTTTCTAGAGACGATGCATTGAGGTATCCTGGGTCACCAAATCATAGATTCGGATACTTGTAATCATCATCATCATCTAATCATCTACCAATCATTCTTCTTTTTGTGAATCAAGGTATTTTCTAAAATCCCGGATTTGTGATATTTGGGGGTTTGTCTCGATTTCGTGATTCTAATCCGAAATTGTTGATTCCTTTGTTGTTATCTAGTCATGTTGATCCTAACCCACAGTTTGGAATTTCGTTTTCATGTTTTTGTCGGGTCGATTTGTGTTCTTGGCCGTTTTGGGAGAAACCCTTGAACTTTCGTCGTTTGTTCCTTGAATTCAGCGGCTTTGGGTCATGCTATGGAATTCATTTTCATTGTTGTTATGTTCATAGTTTATTATCGTGGATTGGTGTTCAGCAGAGTCGGCGGATCATAGTCGGTTCGTGTCGCCTTTACTTCGATCGATTCTCTGCGTTTGTACTTATTCGAGGCAAGTACCTTGTTCATACATATCTTGTTTTGTGGATATGATGATCGGTGATCGTCTAAGTGTGTTTGTTTGTTTGTTTGAAATGAACATTCAAAAGGATTCGGTTTAGCCTCGTTAAAGTCTCTCTTTCAAAACGTGTGTGTATTTTGTGAATGTTGTGTTTTGCGAATAATTAAGTGAATCCTATGGATATGTTTGATGTTGGTGTTGTGATGTGATAATATACATATATACATATATGATCTCATTTCGGTTTGTTGTGATTCGACAATTGTGTCGTGCTATGTGTTTGTTGCCTTTGGGTAGATTATTGTGATATCCTTGGTGTATTGTGTTGTGTGATTTGTGAATGTGTGGTCATAGTCTAACCGTGATGTTCGGACGAGGTCTACGGTGACACATGGCATGTGATCATGGTGGTCAGGACACAACAAGTGATTGGTCCAATCGGGAGAGGCTAAGAAGACTTACGGTGATACGTGGCAAGTGATCACAGTATCAGGAATATGATTACAGATGTGTTTTGTTGCTTTATATTGTGATGTATTCTTGTGAATGTGTGATTGGGTACATATGTGATTGTTTCATGATGTTTTGTAATGGGGTTTGTATGATTGTGTACATATGTGATTGTTTCATGATGTTTTGTAATTGTGCGCTGGTTATCGTTTGGGCCGTTGAAATCACCGAACGGATGTCGTCATTGCTGTGATTTTGTGTATGTGAGTTGCCCTAGGGTGGTAATTGCTGTATGTGATCATGTTACGATTTGATCTGGTACTGAGTGGTTACTTTTTCAGTATGCCGAGCGGAAGGGGTCGTGGTCATGGCGACCAGACGCGTGATCAGGATTGTACTTCCGGTGATGGTGTCGGTATCGGTGTTGCCACTATTTTGCACCAAGTAGCTGCACAGATGACTCAGTTGACCCAAGCAGTTCAATGAAATACAGATGCGACCCAGAACATTGGCGCAAGTCAGTGGCTTCGAGAAGTGGTTCGTATGAATCCCCCTTGTTTCGCTGGTGCCGCCTATGCATTGGCGTGGGATGGTTGGCTTTTCCAGTTGGGAAAGATATTCGAGGTAGTTGATTGTCCAGAAGAACGTAAGTTGTCTGTCGCTAAGTATCTTCTTGACAAGGATGCCGCTAATTGGCGGGAGGGTGTTAAGCCTCGAGATCGTGTTGTCACGTGGGTGGAGTTACGGGAATTAATGAGAGACGAGTTTTGTCCGAAACCGATCAGAAATCAGAGGATTAATGAATTCTTTTCGGTGAAACCGTAAGATGTACCGCTGTCTCAAGCTATTATTGATTATAGCAAACAACTCAGCTATGTGTAGGATCAGGTGAGGACAAAAGAGGATAAGATCTGTCATTTTATCAGGAGAATGAAGCCGGATATGGCGGGTATCACTTATACTTCATTGAGAGAGTATCAGAATAGGCCATTAGCCTACGAGCTATCTGTATCATCGACTGAGCATATGTCAGAGTCGAAGAAATTGAAAATTATTGGGGACTTCTCAAGAAGTCAGGGGAGTGGGCCCCCTGGGACTAGGACTTCGCGTCGTCACTCTGAGAAGGTTCCTCGATCACGTGAACATGGAAAGAGTATTACCCCTGCAGTGAGTAATGTGAGCAGCACGAAGACATGTTACAACTGTAGTCAAGCGGGCCATACTGCAAAGAATTGTCGTTCACCATTAGTCAGCTGTTTCGATTGTGGTCAATTGGGATACTGAGCTGTGCATTGCGATTGTAGCTGAGATATTTGGGGATCGAATTCGCGTCTCTGCTCCGAAAAGACACGGAGATGCCTAGTATGGTTTTCGATACTTTCAGCATGGTCGGAGTTCTTCGTGGTTACCCTCGCAGATTGTTGTGTGTTTAATTTCTATTTTTGGCTATGCATGTTTTCTTGTAATAGGTACCTTTTGTTTTGTGATAGTTCGTATAATTGACTTGATTGTGCTATCTCTTTGGTGATACTTGGCATTTGTTGGTTTTATTATGCCTCTGCTTGTGACATTGTCATGGTTGTCGTCGAGCGTGATTTTGCGCCGCATGTTTTTTTTTTTGCGTTGCTTGTAGCGTTTCGCCGATGGGTGTGAGTTTTTCGGTTCTTGTGTATCTCGTCGAGATGTTCCTGGTGGGATATTGCTCCTCCCTACTTTTGCGACACTTGAGTTTGATTCTTGCGAATCTTGTTCGAAACTGTCGCTTCGTGTATCCCGTAAGTTTGTTTCACTTTGTTATACGTTTGTGAGCTTCGGTTTGGTTATTCATTGTTGTATCGTGATATTTCGGTCCTTCGGGCCATTTCATAATTTCACAAAGTTTTGGGGAACTTCTTTTGTATTCCTCACTCCGACCTTTTTGAAGTTTCGTTATGAGTTCGGTTAGAGATCTGACTCGTTTGATGAGCATATTTTGGAGTGTTCCGTTCATATATTAAACTTGAAGTTTCGTCCGGAGAAGTCCGTCGTCGTACCCATCTTTGACAGTACTGTTGCTGTCATTTTCGAGTGTTTTAGCGCATACTAAGTTTACATTTAGCGCACGCTATTGTGATGAATTCAGAAGTAAGTAGCTGACACTGACCGCCGTTAGCGCATGTTAACAAGTATTGTTAGTGCACGCTATTCTGCTCCAGTTATATAAACTGGAGCAGTAGTCTTTATTTCGGGATTTTCTTTTCTTGTTCTCTTCGGACGACTTTTCGGCAAGGATTTCCAGAGGAGATCCATTGAAGTATCTTGGGTCATCAAAGTATAGATTCCGATACTTGTTATCATCATCTAATCATCTACTAATCAGTCTTCTTTTTGTGAATCAAGGTAATTTCTAAAATCCTGGATTTGTGATATTTGGGGGTTTGTCTCGATTTCGTAATTCTAATTCTAAATTGTTGATTCCTTTGTTGTTATCTAGTCATGTTGATCATAACCCATGGTTTGGAATTTCTTTTTCATGTTTTTTTCGGGTCGATTTGTGTTCTTGGCCGTTTTAGGGGAAACTCTTGAACTTTCATCGTTTGTTCCTTGAATTCAGCGGCTTTGGGTCGTGCTATGGAATTCATTTTCATTGTTGTTATTGTCGTTCGTAGTTTATTGTTGGGGATTGGTGTTCAGCAGAGTCGGCAGATTCATAGTTCGTGTCACGTTACTTCTGTCGATTCTCTGCATTTGTACTTATTCAAGGCAAGTACCTTGTTCATACATTTCTTGTTTTGTGGATATGATGATTGGTGATCATCTAAGTGTGTTTGTTTGGTTGTTTGAAATGAACTTTCAAAAGGATTCGGTTTAGCCTCGTTAAAGGCTCTCTTTCAAAACGTGTGTGTATTTTGTGTATGTCGTGTTTTACGAATGATTAAGTGAATCCTATGGATATGTTTGATGTTTGTGTTGTGATTTGATAATATACATATATACATATATGATCTCATTTCGGTGCGTTGTGATTCGACAATTGTGTCGTGCTATGTGTTTGTTGCCTTTGGGTGAATTATTGTGATATCCTTGGTGTATTGTGTTGTGTGATTTGGGAATGTGTGGTCATAGTCCAACCGTGATGTTCGGACGAGGTCTACGGTGACACATGGCATGTGATCATGGTGGTCAGGACATGACAAGTGATCGGTCCAATCGTGAGAGCCTAAGAAGAGTTATAGTGATACATGGCAAGCGATCACGGTATCAGGAATATGATTACGGATGTGTTTTGTTGGTTGATATTTTGATGTATACCGTAGTGTTGTGTGATTTGTGAATGTGTGGTCATAGTCCAACCGTGATGTTCGGATGAGGTTTACGGTAACACATGGCATGTGATCATGGTGGTCAGGACACGGCGAGTGATCGGTCCAACCGTGAGCACCTAAGAAGACTTACGGTGATACATGGCAAGCGATCACGGTATCATGGATATGATTGTGGATGTGTGTTGCCAGGGTCGAGTACCTTGGACGTGTTACCAAGATTTCATATTTTGTGGATGTTGAGATGTTTGATTTTTGTTACCAGCCTGGTAGATCCTTGAGAAAAGGGTCTACGGCGTGTAATATCCCTGAGTGGATTGGGGGTGTTAGATAAATGGTATCAGAGAAATAGGTTGCGGAAACCTACGTTGTGGAGTCGAGTGTGTATTGTTGAGTTGTTTTTAGTCAGGTCGTGCCTGATTGAGTCGTGCAACGCGTCGTCGGAGTTTGTTGGTTGTGATTAGTATCGTGGGGCGATCATCATCTTCGTGCGACCTGTGGATGTAAGTCTCCCTTCTTTGTTTTGAGCCTCGTGTGACACGAGCCACTTGTATGATTATTTGTTAAGTGATGGAATATTTATGTAGATTTTGATTTCATGATATGTGTTTATTTGACTCTCATATTTTGTTTATATGAGGAGTGGTGTCGCTACTAATGTATTTTTTACTGTTGATCTTGTCCGCTGCTAATGATTTCCAAAATGATTTGCTCGTTTTGCAAGTATTCTTGTGTGATTTGCTCACACCGAGAGGGTCCGATGAGGCCTCGGAGGAATCTGTGATTTCGCTTCTGATTCACGAACTTGTTTGGATAGCCAGTCCGGGAGGGTCCACAGAGGCCTTAGAGGGGATAAGTGGTTTCACCCCGGTCCTAGGCGAGTCATGTTCGTGAGTTTTAACTATGCCAGTCCGGGAGGGTCCTTAGAGGCCTCGGATGGGATTGGTTTCGCCCCGGTCCTAGGCAAATTTTTAACTGTAATTATTGACTATTTGTTTTCCGAGTAAAGACGTGTCTTGGTTTTGAAATAATTTGATGCTTGTACTATGAGATGTGTAAGCGAATGTCGATACGTGTGAGCAGAGCCTTAACGTATACTTTGTAACATGTGAGTTTTTGGGCATTCGGTCCTAATGGATTTTTGAAAGTCTTGAGTATCTCAGAGAATAAATTCTAAGACGTACTTTTAAAATGGATTATTTCCTCGCGGTATTTTCAAGGTGCCTACTATTACAACTGTATATTTCAAGATTCTTACACCTTGAGGACTAAAATATTTTGAGATATTTTCAGTAATTTAGAAACACAATCACGTAGACCCGAAGGTCGAATATTTCTGAAAGTTTTTAACTAAAAGAAAGATGTCCTCATTTTTTATCAAACATAAGACGTTTTTTTTAAAAGTCACGATAACGATGTTTGTATTAATTTTCCGAAATGTGATACTTAAGATCAACTAGTGTTTCCAAATTTGTTTTAAAAAGGTGGTCTTCAGTTTGAAAACCTATCATTTCCCGTTTGTGGTCAGGGAATGTGTGTATGATGCTAGCTTTGTCGTTAGGGTGTTAGCCCTTTTTCAGAGGTGTGATGTTGGTATTAATTGTTTATCGCTTCATGGTGATTTGCGTATTATCACACCTATGCGAGCTGTTAGAGCTTGGGTTTGTATGATTGTGTACATATGTGATTGTTTCATGATGTTTTGTAACTGTGTGCTAGTTATCGTTCGGGCCGTTGAAATCACCAAACGACTGTCGTCATTGCTGTGATTTTGTGTATGTGAGTTGCCTTAAGATGGTAATTACTGTATGTGATCGTGTTACGGTTTTCTCTTGTGCTGAGTGGTTACTTTTTCAGCATGCCGAGGGGTAGGGGTCATGGTCGTGGCGACCAGACGCGTGATCAGTATTGTACTGCCGGTGATGGTGTCAGTATCGGTGTTGCCACTATTTTGCAGCAGGTAGCTGCACAGATGACTCAGTTGACCCAAGCAGTTCAATGAAATACAGATGTGACCCAGAACATTAGCGTAAGTCATTGGCTTTGAGAAGTGGTTCATATGAATCCCCCTCATTTCGCTGGTGCCGCAGATGCATTCGGCTGGGATGGTTGGCTTTTCCAGTTGGGAAAGATACTCGAAGTAGTTGATTGCCCAGAAGAACGTAAGTTGCCTGTCGTTCAGTATCTTTTTGACAAGGATGCCACTAATTGGCGGGAGGCTGTTAAGCCTCGATATCGTGTTGTCACGTGGCCAGAGTTCCAGGAATTCATGAGAGATGAGTTTTGTCCGGAACCGATCAAAAATCAGAGGATTAATGATTTCTTTTCGGCGAAACCGCAATATGTACCGATGTCTCAAGCTATTATTGATTATTGCAAACAGCTCAGCTATGTGCAGGATCAGGTGAGTACAGAGGAGGATAAGATCTGTCATTTTATCAGGAGAATGAAGCTGGAGATTCGTCAGTACATGGCAGGTTTCACTTGTACTTCATTGAGAGAGTATCAGAATAGGGCACTAGCCGACGAGCTATCTGTATCATCGACTGAGCATATGTCCGAGTCGAAGAAATTAAAAATTGTTGGGGACTTCTCAAGAAGTCAGGAGAGTGGGCCCCCTAGGACGGGGCCTTCGCATCGTCATTCTGAGAAGGTTCCTTGATCGCGCATGGGAAGAGTATTACCCCTGCAGTGAGTAATGTGAGCAGCACGAATATTTGTTATAACTGTAGTCGAGCGGGCCATACCGCGAAGAACTGCCGTTCACTGTTAGTCAACTGTTTCGATTGCAGTCAATTGGGACATCGAGCCGTGCATTGCGAGATTGTAGCTGAGAGGTTTGGGGATCGATTTTGCATCTCCGCTCCGAAAGGACACTGAGATTCCTAGTATGGTTTTCGAGAATTTCAGCATGGCCGGAGTTCTTCGTGGTTACCCTCGCGGATCGTTGTGTGTTTAATTTCTATTTCTCGACTATGCATGTTTTCTTGTAATAGGTACCTTTTGTTTTGTGATAGTTCGTATAATTGACTTGATTGTGCTATCTGTTTGGTGATACTTGGCATTTGTTGGTTTTATTATGTCCCTGCTTCTGACATTGTGATGGTTGTTGTAAAACCCTAAAATTCGAATTCCTAATTTACGTCTAATTTCGAATTTTACCCTAAACTTTGTAATGATTTATTTTAAACCCTAACTATGTGTTATGTTTTAAACTTAAATTAAAATTTACTAACATAAGTTTAGACCTATAATAAATAAATGTTGCACATCCATAAGACCTTCCTAAATTTTATCACATATCACACGTTAAAAGTAATTTGCAATATCCGAATGATAATTGGAATCCCACTAATCTCGGCTACATATCACATATCATAACCGATCTTTTACACCCCATTCAAACCCAATTATGAGCTTTCAATACCTTTCCTATAATAAAGATTCTATGCATTATTATCCCTAACAACCATACACGGTTTTACCTTAATTGCAACATGCCTTGCCTTATTTTTTCCATAATCCATTCATCTTGTTGTTTCTCCCATGTTTTGCATCGACCCACAAACATAACACACTTTCTCATCATCATCTCGTGGCTAAAAAAGAAGAAGAGAAGCAGGTCTCGGCGTCGAGAGTGAAGTGCTAAACGTTGGAGTGTTGGTGGTGTTGATTCGAGCCTAAGTCCTTGTTCCATTCGGTTTCTTTCGCCCTAGTCAACATCAGGTTCTTGATGTTCTCCTTTTGGTCTCTTTTATTCGACTTACGCATATGAAACTTGTCTATTAATCAGATCTAAAATAATTTAGACGTAAGGGTTTAGGAATTGGTTGTGATTTTATGTGAACAACTGTCCAGAAATTTCAAGTTGTCCATAAATTGGGTCATTTTTCACAAGGTGTAATTTAATGATAACAACATGTTTTTGCATAATTCGTGATACATAAACTAATTTCATGATGTATAATATCTGAATATATAATTTCATGGTCATTGGAGGTCGGTAAGGTGGTCGTTTGATTTTTGGGAATTTAAGTGTCAAACTGGGAAATCGAGTCTGAAAATCATTCGATGTTTTGGAGTTTTAGTTTTCAAACCACAAGGAGTTAAGATCTCTAATTCTACAGGAGTGATATTTAGGTTCTTTTTGAGTCCCTGGAATTTTTGTGGACTATTATGAAGTGTCTAAATGGGTTAATTAAAGGCAAACTTTCTGTATGTATGTGCAGTTAACTTCCTGGGTAGGTCTGGAAAGATGATTTTGATATGGTACTTACCCTTCGAAATAAAATCTAGAATAATTACATTAATTACCTAACGCGTATAAGTATCTATGATAATTATTTGATCACCTCATTAAGTACATAATTATGGTTTTAAATTCATAATCTAAGGGATCTTGGATATTTCACTTCATAAGATTTCAGCTGTTGTGACGCATAGGCGATCACCTTCTCATTTTGCATCAATACACACCCAAGACCTTGGTTCGAAGCGTCACTGTATACTATGAATCCTCCAGTTCCCTGTGGGAGTGCTAAAACCGGTGCCATCGTCAATCTCTTCTTCAATTCATCAAAACTATTTTGGCATTTTTCATTCCACTCAAACTTTTGAGTTTTCTGCAGTAGTCGAGTAAGTGGGCGGGTAATTTTGGAAAACCCTTCCACGAACCGACGATAATACACAGCAAGTACTAAAAAACTCCGGACTTCTTTCAAATTCTTAGGAGGCTTCCAATCCATAACTGCTTCGATTTTCTGAGGATCTACTCAGAATCCTTCAGCTGATACCACATGGCCGAGGACCATCACTTCATTTAGCCAAAATCCACACTTAGAAAGTTTGGCATACAATTGTTCATATCTCAAAAGGTCTAACACGATCCGCAAATGTTGTGCATGCTCTTCTGGGATCTTGGAATAAAATAAAATGTCATAAATGAACACAACCACAAACTTGCCAAATATTCTATGAACACTCGATTCATCAATTGCATAAAAACTGCAGGTGCATTAGTGAGACCAAAACGGCATCACTACAAACTCATAATGTCCGTAACGAGCTCTGAATGCTGACTTCGGAATATCATGTTCCTTAATCCTCAGCTGATGATATCCTGATCTCAGATCGATTTAAGAAAGCATTGTTGCTCCTTGCAACTGGTCAAATAAATCATCAATCTGTGGCAATAGATACTTGTTCTTGATCGTCATCTTGTTCATCTCTCGATAGTCAATACGCAATCGAAGCGATCCATCCTTCTTCCGAACGAAAAGAACTGCTGCACCCCAGGTCGAAACGCTTGGCTGGATATAGCCTTTGTCCAGTAACTCTTCCAGTTGCTTCTTCAATTCATACATTTCAGTAGGTGCCATACGATACGACGCCTTAGAAAGTGGTGTAGCTCCTGGTTCTAGCTCGATGGTGAATTCTGCTTCCCGTCGTGGAGGTAGTCTAGGTAACTCGTCAGAAAATACATCCGGAAATTTGTTCACAACATAAATGGATGAGAGTTCTACTTTTCCATTTTCTTTCTTCACTGCGTAGCACAATTATCCGGCACAACCCTGTTTCAACAATTTGACAGCTTTCATCGCCTTGATAATCATTCATGAGCTTCCTAGTTTCCACCTTTCAAATCGTATTTCAGAACCATCGTCAGCTATCAGCGAGATATTCCTCTTTCGGTATTTTATAATAGCTCCATATCGATTAAGCCAATCATCTCCAAGTATCAGGTCGTCTTCTTGCATTATCAGATTTGAGGGCCACTCTCTTCCTCCAAATGATACAGGGAAATCTCTAGTTTCTAATTTTTCCATAATCCTTTCTCCACTTGGTAAACCCACAACATAAGGTTTACAATTATGAAAACCAGAAATATTCAAATGATTTACACAAGACAAGGATATAAATGAATGCATAGCTCCTGTATCGAATAAAACGGTAACTGGCTGTGAAAGGATCTGAACATTACCTGATGTGACAGCAGCATCCTGATCGTCTGCCCTCCTTATCTCGTACAGACATGGGGGAATGGATCCGACACTCGATGTCCCCTTTCGGTCCAACTGTCCTCTGCCTCGTCCGCGACCAAAGTTTTGGGGAAGTTGAACACTTTACTGCGTCTGCTGAATACTTGCTTCCCTCTGAGCTATATGCGATGTACGGGCTCTAAAAGATTTTTCAAACTCTTCACAGAACACCGCACGGTGTCCCTCTTGACCATAATCAAAACAAGTCATGGCAGGAAAGGGGCAATTTCGCCGATAGTGTCCCGTCTGACTACAATTAAAGCACTTTCTTGTCACATCGGTCGTGGCTGATACTGCTACGAAGTTCTTTCCGCTCTTGAATGGGTGCGGAGGTTTCTTGAAAGAATGAAAGGATGACTGGGCCTTGCGGGGCCCGCTACTCTTGTGCTCTGTAAAACTACCAGAGACTTTCTGGTTCTTGGATTCTGCAAACTTCTCCATTGCTGCTTCCTTGATTTCATACGCCAATGCTTTATCCTGATATTGGCGGAGAGTGGTACATTCAAAACCGGACATGTACCTCTGAATTTCTGACCAGATGTCGAACAAATCCAGCTTCTGGTTAAACATCTTAATTGCCTGAGATACTGGCACATCCGAATGTTGAGCGGAGAAAAACTCCCGAACTTTGGCTTCCCTCACCGGACGACGGCAGTACTGAGCTTCCATCATAAATTTAAACTCTGCCCAGTCAGCATCATGATCTATAGGCCGGATGGCTTCTTACCACTCAGACACTTCCAGTACTGAGCAATAGAGGCTCTCCGGTCGTGTGGGCAATTAATCCCGGCAAAAATTTTCTCCAATTCCTTCAACCAATAGCCCCATATGGGAGTCTCAGAAAAGCCGTCGAATTTAGGTGGTTGCATCTTTGCCACCTCCTGCAACCATCGGTCGCCTCGATTTCCCATGTCTGGGATTCCTTGCTGTCTATCTCCCTGTTGCATTCCCACCGCCACCTGCATTCGGTCGACGACCTGGGCAAACTGAGTCATCTGGTTAACCACCTGACGAAAGATTTCGGGCACAGCAGGTTCTGGTTTATTGTTAATAGATCTTTGCGGCTCGCATGAGCTGTGGTTGGCCTGGTTAGAAGGCGAAACATCTCTTTCGGCATTCCTTCGTCTGCGTCCGCGACCACGTCCACGTCCACCTCTCAACATACTGTAAGCATAAATACTCAATATACAGGAAAAAATATTGTTCAAATGTTCAAGTATAAAGAGGTACAACAGGTAAAGGACGAGATAGAGTTTATGAACTTACAACCACTGTTCGCACGAAGATGCAGGCAGTACAGTGATATTATTCATGGCCGGTTACCTCAAAAGACATACATGACCCTTATTTTAACCCAACGGACAAGATATCCATAATCTTAACTCTGATACCATATTCTGTAACACCCCCGATATATTCAGGAATATTACAGCACCGTAAATCCTTTACATAAGATTTTACAAGCCTGGAGAAATGAAAAGACAATAACAGATACCCACATATTAAAGTAACCAAAATAAAATACAACAGTTCTCGGCCAATACCGAGAATATAAATATCCGAAGCAAGAATATTAATACATTACCAAATCCAAAACATCCAAACGACGACGTACTCGAGTACTTATTAAAAAAATACAAACAACAGACAAATAAACCTGGCCAGAACATCACTCTGCACCCTCGTCATCATGCAGCTCCAGTGGTTGTTTCCCTGCTCTCCTGGATCCTGAACATAAACAAATGTTCACCCCCTAAGGGGTTAGCACAACGATGCTAGTACAAGTACTACAACATATTATTCAACATCTCACGAAGAATAATAAAACATAAATGACAAAATACCAACAAGTCTACTCCTGCGAGAAACTCATAAATAACATACACAAATGATAATCACAACATGATGTCACAACATACACATGGTAATTCCAACGATCCAACGTTCACTGCCTATAACCCACGATGATTCCATTAGACCAACCCGTGGTGGAAAAACGCGTCCGATGATCCAGCGCACCCTAGCATAGATCCCCCGATGATCCCGTCGGACCAACACGAGATGGACATACAACAACGACATATACGCACAACAATATATATAACAACAATACATAGAACAATTAAAGTACTTGCCTCGATTCGATGACAAGAATAACACTTCCACGAATATCAAAATACTTGAAGGTCTCCCCTTCAATTAATCACGTTGCAAAACTCGAACCTTAAACAAAAGAAATAATATAGAGTTCATCTCACATTGTACGAATGTCTAACAATCCAAATTACGGTCGAAAGTTCATAAAACGTAACCTGCCTGGCTTGCTTAACGTACGTTACGTACCCTACGTAGCGTATGTTAAGCCTACTCATTAGCGCATGTAAAGCTACGAAGTCTAGCATACGTTAACCATGTATCGTCAGTCCCTCACTAATCAGTCGACTGACTCGTCTGATGATATAACGTACGTTACGTACCAAATGTAGCGTACGTTAACAATGCCCGATAGCGTACGTAAGCTACATAGCTTAGCGTACGCTAAACATGCATGACAGCTTCTCACTGGGCGGACGACTGTCTCGATTTGTGATGAAGCTTACGAACTCCTCAGTGATTAACGTATGTTATCTCCATACATATCATGCTCATACAATTATGAATGATCTTACAGATTACAACATCTTCGAATTCAAGGACACGTATATCATCATGGTAATCATACTCCAATCTTGATTACAAATTCTCATACATAATTCGGAAGGCCTACGGTTGATATCAATATCTTTATACCATTCAAATTATCATCTTGAAGTTTATTCAACAATCCACCTTTACAAGATACAACAATCCTTCCATGATCAACTTCCTAGGTTCGTCTAATAATAATGATGTTAATACCAAGTCCGTGATTACTATGAAGACACCTTCCAAATTTAGATTACCAATCTCAGAAACTTCCTTTACTCGTTCATCGCAACAAGATTCAAATTATGATGCTCTAAACCGAGGTACTTAAAGCATAGTCATCTCAACTTCCTAAACATGATGTTTGGTTGAATAATTCATCAATGGAACTTAATATCCTGATAGCATGTTCATCATATCCTTAAGAACACGAATCCAAGGTTGGAGATAGTATTAACATACCTTAAGATGAAGAAAACACCGAGACAATAGGTAGAATCTGACTCTGGGTGCTTGTGTGACGATCCAAAATGATTCTCCACTTCAATGATCAAGTATAAGTAATCTCAAATCTTCTATGATCCAGTAGAGATGGTTTATAAGTGTTTAAGGAGGCTGGGATCTCTTTGGGCACGAAGTATACTGAAGGCTAAGTGAAACAAACGAGCTGAAATGAAAGGGGTGATGTCTTATTTATAATTTTCTGACCTTAACGTACGTTAGCCTTCATGCATAACGTACGTAAGTCTCTTAGCGTATGCTACCCAGATGTCCTTAGCCTAGGCTATCATCACTGATATTTATCTGTCCACAATCTGAACTCAATTACGTATGTTACGCTGTCAGATTATGTGCGTAATCCACACCAACTAGCATACGCTAGAAACACACCTCAGCGTACGTTAACACTCGTTGACTTCAAAAGTGTCCAGGTTCATCCGTGGAAATCTTATCCGGACCCATGTCCGGCTGGCGCATGTGCTAGCCATCCAGCTCAATTATTGGCTGGTTAATGCATGCTATTCTACATTCATAGCATACGCTAACTCAGACTGATAACGTACATTAAGCTTCTTTGTCAACGTACGTTATCACGTATTTGCATAGGAAAATTAATATGTTGCCATATTTATGTACAAGGATGCAAATACAAGAAATATCATACTTCAATTATCGATATCACAATTCCAAATAATACAGGATTCAAATATAGATGAAATACTCAATAATTAATCCGGATATTACATACTCTCCTACTAAAAAAGGAGTTTCGTCCCGAAACTTAAGAGGAAAATAACTCTGGATATCTGGACCTCATGCTATCTTCCGTTTCCCAAGTAGCTTCCTCCACTCCTTGGCGCGACCACTGAACCTTAACCAAAGTGATTGGTTTGTTCCTCAATTGCTTAACTCGACTCTCGAGTATCCGGATCGGTCTCTCTTCAAACGTGCCATCCTGAGCAACTTCGATCTCGCCGAAATCAATGACATGACTAGGATCTGGTATATACTTCCGTAACTGGGATATGTGGAATACGTTATGAACATGGCTCAATGATGACGGTAATGCCAATCTGTATGCCAACTCTCCAACTCTCTCAAGAATCTCGAACGGTCCGATATATCTCGGACTCAACTTCCTCTTTCTTCCGAAACGAAAGATTCCCCAAGTAGGAGACACCTTTAAAAGTACGTGATCTCCAGTACTGAACTCCAATGGGCAACGGCATACGTCTGCATAAGATTTCTGTCAACTCTGGGCGGTCATCAGCCTTTCACGAATTAAGACTATCTTCTCTCGTGTCTGTACGATCAATTCCAGTTCCATCCCGATCAAGTCTGATGAATCGTCCCAACATAGGGGCGATCTGTATCTTCTCCCGTATAATGCCTCAAATGGTGCCATCTTAATAGAAGCATGCGAACTATTGTTGTAGGTGAATTCAATCAACGGTAGATGAACTTCCCAATCAGTTGACCAATCTAAGGCACAAGCCCTCAGCATGTCTTCCACCGTTTCAATAGTCCTCTCGGATTATCCGTCTGTCTGCGGGTGACAAGCTGTGCTGAAGTTCAATTCGGTCCCCAAGGCCGTATAAACTGCTTTCCAAAAATGAGACACAAAATGACCGTCTCAGTCAGAAATAATGGTCATTGGCGTACCATGCAATCGAACTATATCTGCAATAAATACTCGTGCCAACTTCTCTGGTCCACACATGTCCTTAATGCCTATGAAATGAGCTGATTTGGTTAAATGATCAACAATCACCCAAATCATGTTCATTCATGTCTTGGTTCTTGGCATATTGGTGATAAAGTCCATTGATATGTCCTCTCACTTCCATTCAGGAATAGGGAGCGGCTTCAGCATTCCGGCAGGTCGTTGATGCTCGATCTTAACCTGCTAGTAAGTCAAACATTTTGAGACATAATCTGTTACATATTTCTTCATGTTTCCCCAGCAGAAGTTCTGCTTCAGGTCCTTATACATCTTACTGGTGCCCGGGTGGATAGAATAGGGCGTGCTGTGAGCTTCCTTCATAATTATCTACTTCAAGATATCGACATCGGGAACGCAAAGTCGGTTCTGAAATCTCAAGACTCCATCATCATGAATTACAAATCCTGGGGCTTTTCCCTTGTTTACTTTATCGTGCAACCGAATTATCAGAGGATCATCTAATTGCTTAGATTTGATTTCTTCGGTTAACGATGAAGTTATTTCCATAACACAGTTGTCCTTGGACTCTTTGCAACCATACTTCAATTCCTTCGCGAATCAATTCTCGTTGAATGATGGGCTGGGAGGTCAGAGTCTCCAGCATCTGAATAGAAACAGGCTTTCGGCTAAGTGCACCGGCCACTACATTCGCTTTGCCTGGATGATAAAGAATCTCCAAGTCGTAGTCCTTAATCAGTTCCAGCCATCTCATTTTCCGCATGTTCAACTCTTTCTGACTGAAGATGTATTTGAGACTATTATGATCTGTGAAAATATGACAGTGTGTCCCGTACAGTTAATGTCTCCAGATTTTCAAAGCAAAAACTACTGCTGCCAGCTCCAAGTCATGCATTGGGTATTTCACTACATAAGATTTCAGCTGTCGTGACGTATAGGCGATCACCTTCTCATTTTGCATCAATACACACCCAAGACCTTGGTTCGAAGCGTCACTGTATACTATGAATCCTCCAGTTCCCTGTGGGAGTGCTAAAATCGCTGCCATCGTCAATCTCTTCTTCAATTCATCAAAACTATTATGGTACATCTCATTCCACTCACACTTTTGAGTTTTCTACAGTAGTCGAGTAAGTGGGTGGGTAATTTTGGAAAACCCTTCCACGAACCAATGATAATACCCAGCAAGTCCTAACAAACTCCGGACTTCTTTCACGTTCTTAGGAGGCTTCCAATCCATAACTGCTTCAATTTTCTAAGGATCTACTCGGACTCCTTCAGATGATACCACATGGCCGAGGAACATCACTTCCTTTAGCCAGAATCCACACTTAGAAAGTTTGGCGTACAATTGTTCGTGTCTCAAAAGGTCTAACACGATCCGCAAATGTTGTGCATGCTCTTCCGGGCTCTTCTGCAAAAGGTCTACTTTTCCGTTTTATTTCTTCATTGCATAGCACCAGTATCCAGTACAACCCTGTTTCAACAATTTGACAGCTTTCATCGCCTTGATCATCTTTCCTGAGCTTCCTGGTTTCCATCCTTCAAATAGTATTTCGGAACCATCGTCCGCTATCAGTGAGATATTCGTGTTTCGGTAGTTTACAATAGCTCCATATCGATTAAGCCAATCATATCCAAGTATCAGGTCGTCTCTTTGCATTTCTATCACAATCAGATTTGAGGGCAACTCTCTGCCTCCAAATTGTAATATCTGGATTTATTATTGTGTATTTCATCTGTATTTGAACCCTGTATTATTCGGAATTGTGATCTCGATAATTGGAGTATGATATTTCCTATACTTGTATCCTTGTACATGAGTATAACAACATGCACATTTTCTCATGCAAACTCGTGATAACGCACGCTAAGAATGTAGCTTAACGTGCGCTATCGGCTAAAACTAGCGCATGCTACGAATGAAGAATTGCATGCGTTAGGCAGTGAACTATTGAGGTAGGCGGCTAGCACATTCACCAGCCGGACATGGGTCCAGGTAAGATTCCCGCGGGCGAACCTGGACAGATTTGGAGTCAACGCTTGTTAGCGTGCGCTAAGGATACTGTGATAGCGTGCGCTAAATAACATACGAACAGAAATGTTATAAAAGGGACAGCACCCCATTTTACTTGGTTTACATTCTCTTCACTTGTCCTTCGTTCTTGAGAGACCAGAGAGCCTCATATCTTTCTTAAACACACACAGACCACCTCTACTCGATCATTGGAGATTGGATGTCACTTGTGATTGATCGTTGAAGTGGAGAGCACCTTGTATTGCCATACAAACAACCAGAGTTGGATTCTACCTTTTTGACTAGGTGTTTTCTTCATCTTAAGGTATGTTAATTCTATCCAGCCTTAGATTCGTGTTATTGAGAATAAGATGATCAGGCTACCAAGATATTGGGTTCCATTGATGAATTATTCAAACAAACATCATGTTTAGAAGTCGGAATGATTATGCTTATGATATCGTCGTTGAAAATATCGTAGTTGGAATCCTAGTATGTCAAATGATGAGGGGAATATTCTGAGATTGATTATCCGTATGATTAACGTTGCCATATTGATCGTAAACTTGGAGTTGATATCACTTTTGTTATAAGGACTTAAGAAAGAATCATCTTAGGTTGTATCTTTTCATTGGGATTGTTAGTTCACCTTTAAGATGAAGTCTGAATGTGGTAATGGTAATGGAATCTAATGCATCAACCTGAGATCACCGAACTTCAAATGAGAATGATAACCGAGATTGAATATAAGAGTTGTGATGATATTCATTTCCTTAATTTCAAAGATGATTGAATCCGTAAGATTATTCATAAGCTTATGATATGAAGACGAGTAATGTATGTAAACCACCAAGGAGTTCGTAAGTTTCATCACCGTTAGAACAGTATTCTGCCCAGAAGTGAAACTGCCATGCACACTTAGCGTATGCTAATCTATGTAGATTAACGTGCGCTATCGGGCTTAGTTAACGTACGCAACGTTTGGTACGTAAGGTACGTTAAAACCATCAGAGGAGTCAGTCGGCTGATCAGAGAGGGACTGCCGATACTTATATAGAGTACGCTAGACTTTGTTGTTTACGTGCGCTAACGAGTAGGATTAACGTACGCTACACAAAACACATAACGTACGTTAAGCAGTTCAGGCAGGTTATGTTTTATGAACTTCCGACCGTAATTTGGATTGTTAGATATTCGTATGACTTGAGATGAATTCTATATTTTATTTCTTTTATTAAGGTTCGAGCTTAGCAACATGATTGATCGAAGGGGACGACCTTCGAGTATTTTGATATTCGTGGAAGCTTTATTCTTGTCATCGAACCGAGGCAAGTACTTTAATTAGAATTGTTTATATCATGTCAGTAATATTGTGATTGTATTATGTACATATGTTGTGATTAAATGTCCACCATGCATTTATCCGGCGGGAATCATCATGGGAATCTATAGCTGTGTACGCTGGATCGTTGGACAGGTAGTTCCACCATGCGTTGGTCCGACAGGATCATCATGGGAATCTATAGCTGTGTGCGTTGGATCGTTGGAATACCAACAGTATGTTGAGATTGTTATGATGTGATATGTGTTGTCGTAATTTGTGATGTTTGGATTTCAGTGATGCATTAATATTCTTCATTTGGATATTTGTATTCTCGGTATTGAACCAGAACTGTCGTATTTTATTTCCGTGATTTCATAAGTTAGTATCAGTTTTTGTCTTTTCATTTATTCAGCCTTGTAAATTCTTATGTAAAGGATTTACGGCGCTGTAATATTCCTGAATATATCGGGGGTGTTACAGAATATGGTATCAGAGCTAAGATTATGGATATCTTGGCCATTGGGTTAAAATAGGGGTCATATATGTCTATTGAGGTAACCGGCCGCGAATAACATCACTGTACTGCCTACGTCTTCATGCGAGCGGTGGTTGTAAGTTCCTAAACTCTATCTCGTTGTTCACATGTTGTATCTCTTTATACTCGAACACTAGAATGATATTGTTTCCTGTATATTGAGTATTTATGCTTACAGTATGTTGAGAGGTGGACGTGGACGTGGTCGTGGTCGCGGACGTGGATGAAGAAATGCCGAAAGAGAAGCTTCGCCTTCTAATCAGGCCAGTCACAGCTCAGGCGAGCCACAGAGATCCATTAATAATGAACCAGAACCTGATGTACCCGAGATCCTTCTTCGGGTGGTGGATCAGATGACTCAGTTCACCCAGGTCGTGGACCGAATGCAGGTGGCAGTAGGGTTACAACAGGGAGATCGATAACAGGGTATCCCAGACATGGGAAATCGAGGTGACCGATGGCTGCAAGAGGTGGCGAAGATGCAACTACCTAAATTCGACGGCTTTTCTGAGACTCCCATATAGGATCATTGGTTGAAGGAATTGGAGAATATTTTTGCCGGAATTATTTATTCAGACGACCGAAGAGCCTCTATTGCTCAGTACTTTCTGATAGGAGAAGCATACGAGTGGTGGGAAGCCATCCGGCATGTAGATCATGATGCTGACTGGACAGAATTTAAATTGATGATGGAAGCTCAGTACTGCCCTCGTCATGTGAGGGAAGCCAAAGTTCGGGAATTTTTCTCCACACAGCCATCAGACGAACTCGTATCCCAGACAATTAAGACGTTTAACCAGCAGCTGGCATTTGTACGACATCTGGTCAGAACAGATGTAGAAATGATGATCCATTTTGATATGAGAATGAAACCAGAAATCCAGAGGTACATGTCCGGTTTTGAATGTACCACTCTCCGTCAATACCAGGATAAGGCGTTGGCGTACGAAATCAAGGAGGCAGCAATGGAGAAGTTTGCAGAATCCAAGAAGCAGAAAGTCTCTGGTAGTTTCACAGAGCACAAGAGTAGTGGGCCCCGCAAGGCCCAATCATCCTTTC
This sequence comes from Orobanche coerulescens, assembly GCA_033398695.1. Taxonomy (NCBI): domain Eukaryota; kingdom Viridiplantae; phylum Streptophyta; class Magnoliopsida; order Lamiales; family Orobanchaceae; genus Orobanche; species Orobanche coerulescens. The sequence goes on from CM065810.1 coordinate 70,500,353, forward strand.
ACTCTTTCAAGAAACCTCTGCACCCATCTAAGAGCGGAAAGAATTTCGGAGCAGTGCCAGCCACGACGGAAACATCTAGGAGGTACTTTAACTGTGGTCGCCCAGGCCACCTTTGGCGTGATTGTTTGCATACTCCAGTTACATGTTTTGATTGCGGACAGGAAGGGCACCGTGCGACGTTTTGCAAGGATGCCACCAAGTTCAATGGAACCCGTACAACATATCCAGCTTAGAGAGAAGCCAGTATCCAACAGACGCAACAAAGTGTTCCGATGCCTCAGAATTTTGGCCGCGGACAAGGCAGAGGACAGTGGGACCGAAAGGGTACATCGAGCCCCCACGTCTGTACGAGATGAGGAGAACAGACGGTCAGGATGCTGCTGTCGCATCAGGTACTGTTCAGATCCTTTCCTAGCCAGTTAGCGTTTTATTCGATACAGGAGTTACGCATTCATTTATATCCCTGTCTTGTGTAAATCGTTTGAATATTTCTTGTTTTCATAATTGTGAACCTTATGTTGTGGGTTTACCGAGCGGAGAGAGTATTGTTGGAAACTTTGAAACTAGATATCTCCCTGTATCATTCGGAGGCAGAGAGTGGCTCTCAAATCTGATTGTGATAGAAATGTGAGGAGGCGACTTGATACTCGGAGATGATTGGCTTAATCGATATGGAGCTATTATAAACTACCGAAAGAGGAATATCTGGCTGATCACTGACGATGGTTCCGAAATACTGTTTGAGGGATGGAAACCAGGAATCTCAGGGAAAATGATCAAGGCGATGAAAGGTGTCAAATTGTTGAAACAAGGGTGTACGGGATACTGGTGCTATGCAATGAAGAAAGAAGACGAAATTGTGGAACTTTCATCCATTCCTGTTGTGAACGAATTTCCGGATGTATTTCCTGATGAGTTACCTGGACTACCTCCATGACGGGATGTAGAATTCACCATCGAGCTGGAACCCAGAGCTACACCAATTTCTAAGGCACCGCATTGTATGGCACCTACTGAGATGTACAAGTTGAAAAAGTAACTGGAGGAGTTACTGGACAAAGGCTATATCCAGCCAAGCGTTTTGCCCTGGGGAGCACTAGTTCTTTTTCTCCGGAAGAAGGATGAATCACTTAGACTGTGTATTGACTATCGAGAGCTGAACAAGATGACAAATAAGAACAAGTATCCATTTCCACGGATTGATGATTTGTTTGACTAGTTACAACGAGCAACAGTATTTTCTAAAATCGATATGAGATCAGGATATCATCAGCTGAGGATTAAGGAATCGTTCAGAACTCGCTACGAACACTATGAGTTTGTAGTGATGCCGTTTGGTCTCACTAACGCACCTGCTGTATTCATGCAATTGATGAACCGAGTGTTCATCGAGTATTTGGATAAATTTATGGTTGTGTTCATTGATGACATTTTGGTGTATTCTAAGAGCCCGGAAGAGCATGCACATCATTTACGGATTGTGTTAGACCTGTTGAGAAATGAACAATTGTACGCCAAACTTTCTAAGTGTGAATTCTGGCTAAAGGAAGTGATGTTCCTCGGCCATGTGGTATCAGCTGAAGGAGTCCGAGTAGATCCTCAGAAGATCGAAGCAGTTATGGATTGGAAGCCTCCAAAGAACGTGAAAGAAGTCTGTAGTTTCTTAGGACTTGCTGGATATTATTGTCGGTTCGTGGAAGGGTTTTCCAAAATTACCCGCCCACTTACTCGACTACTGCAGAAAACACAAAAGTTTGAGTGGAATGAGTTGTTCCAGAATAGATTTGATGAATTGAAGAAGAGATTGACGACGGCACCGATTTTTGCACTCCCACGGGGAACTGGAGGATTTATAGTTTACAGTGATGCTTCGAACCAAGGACTCAGATGCGTATTGATGCAGAATGACAAGGTGATCTCTTATGCATCACGACAGCTGAAACCTTATGAAATGAATTACCCAACGCATGATTTAGAGCTGGCAGCAGTAGTTTTCGCTTTGAAAATCTGGAGACATTACTTGTACGGGACTCACTGTCAGATCTTCACGGATCATAAGAGTCTCAAATATATCTTCAGTCAGAAAGAGTTGAACATGCGGCAAAGAAGATGGCTGGAACTTATTAAGGATTATGACTTGGAGATTCTTTATCATCCAGGCAAAGAAAATGTAGTGGTCGATGCACGTAGCCGTAAGCCTGTTTATATTCAGATGCTGGAGACTCTGACCTCCCAGCCCAGCATTTAACAAGAGATGATTCGAGAAGGAATTGAAGTATGGTTACAAAGAGTCCAAGGACAACTGTGCGTGATGGAAATAACTTCATCGTTAACCGAGGAAATCAAATCTAAGCAAACAGATGATCCTCTGATGATTCGGTTACGTGATGAAGTCAGCAAGGGAAAGGCCCCCAGATTCGTAATTCATGATGATGGAGTTTCGAGATTTCAGAACTGAGTTTGCGTTCCCGATGTCGATGTTCTGAAACAGATTATTATGAAGGAAGCTCACAGCATGCCCTATTCTATCCACCCGGGTACCAGTAAGATGTATAAGGACGTGAAGCAGAACTTTTGGTGGGGCAACATAAAGAAAGATGTAGCGGAGTATGTCTCGAAGTGTTTGACTTGTCAACAGGTTAGGATCGAGCATCAACGACCTGCTGGAATGCTGAAGCCACTCCCGATTCCTGAATCGAAGTGGAAGGACATATCTATGGACTTTATCACTAACATGTCGAGAATCAAGATAGTAATGAACATGATTTGGGTGATAGTTGATCGTTTAACTAAATCAGCTCATTTTCTAGGCATTAAGGACATGTGGGGACCAGAGAGGTTGGCACGAGTACTTATTTCAGAGATAGTCCGATTGCATGGTACGCCGAAGACCATTATTTCAGATAGAGACGGTCGCTTTGTGTATCATTTTTGAAAGCAGTTCATAAGGCCTTGGGGACCGAATTGAACTTCAGCACAGCTTATCACCCGCAGACAGATGGACAATCCCAGAGGACTATTCAAACAGTGGAAGATATGCTAAGGGCTTGTGCCTTAGATTGGTCAACTGACTGGGAAATTCATCTACCGTTGATTAAATTTACCTACAACAATAGTTGTCATGCTTCTATTAAGATGGCACCGTTTGAGGCATTATACGGGAGAAGATGCATATCGCCCTTACGTTGGGACGATTCATCAGATTTGATCGGAACGGAACCAGAATTGATTAATCAGACACGAGAAAAGATAGCCTTTATTCACGAAAGGCTATTGATCGCCCAGAGTCGACAGAAATCTTATGAAGACGTACGTCGATGTCCGTTAGAGTTCAGTATTGGAGATCACGTACTTTTAAAAGTTTCTCTTACTCGGGGAATCTTTCGTTTTGGGAGAAAAGGAAAGCTAAGTCCAAGATATATCGTACCATTTGAGATCCTTGAGAGAGTTGGAGAGTTGGCATACAGATTGGCATTACCGCCGTCACTAAGCCATGTTCATAACATGTTCCACGTATCCCAGTTACGGAGATATATACCGGATCCTAGTCATGTCATTGATTTCGGCAAGATCGAAGTCGTTCAGGATGGAACGTTTGAAGAGAGACCGGTCAGGATACTCGAGAGTCGAGTTAAGCAGTTGAGGAACAAACCAATCGCTTTGGTCAAAGTTCAGTGGTCACGCCAAGGAGTGGAAGAAGCCACTTGGGAAACGGAAGATAGCATGAAGTCCAGATATCCAGAGTTATTTTCGTCGTGAGTTTCAGGACAAAACTCCTTTTTAGTAGGAGAGTATGTAATATCCGGATTTATTATTGTGTATTTCATCTGTATTTGAACCCTGTATTATTCGGAATTGTGATATCGATAATTGGAGTATGATATTTCCTATACTTGTATCCTTGTACATGAGTATAACAACATGCAAATTTTCTCATGCAAACTCATGATAACGCACGCTAAGAATGTATCTTAACGTGCGTTATCGGCTAAAACTAGCGCACGCTACGAATAAAGAATTGCATGCGTTAGGCAGTCAATTATTGAGGTAGGCGGCTAGCACATGCGCCACCCGGACATGGGTCCGGATAATATTCCCGCGGGCGAACCTGAACAGATTTGGAGTCAACGCTTGTTAGCATGCGCTAAGGATACTGTGATAGCATGCGCTAAAGAACATACGAACATAAATGTTATAAAAGGGACAGCAACCCATGTTACTTGGTTTTCATTCTCTTCACTTGTCCTTCGTTCATTAGAGACCATAGAGCCTCATATCTTCCTTAAACAAACACAGACCACCTCTACTCGATCATTGGAGATTGGATGTCACTTGCGATTGATCGTTGAAGTGGAGAAGCACATTGGAGTGACATACAAACAATCGGAGTTGGATTCTACCTTTTTTACTCGGTGTTTTCTTCATCTTAAGGTATGTTAATTCTATTCAGCCTTAGATTCCTGTTCTTGAGAATAAGATGATCATGCTACCAAGATATTGAGTTCCATTGATGAATTATTCAAACAAACATCATGTTTAGAAGTTGGAATGATTATGCTTATGATATCGTCGTTGAAAACATCGTAATTGGAATCCTAGTACGTCAAATGATGAGCGGAATATTCTGAGATTGATTATCCGTATGATTAACGTTGCCATATTGATCGTAAAATTGGAATTGATATCACTTTTGTTATAAGGACTTAAGAAAGAATCATCTTAGGTTTTATCTTTTCATTGGGATTGTTAGTTCACCTTTAAGATGAAGTCTGAATGTGGTAATGGTAATGGAATCTAGTGCATCAACATGAGATCACCGAACTTCAAATGAGAATGATAATCGAGATTGAATATAAGAGTTGTGATGATATTCATTTCCTTGAATTCAAAGATAATTGAATCCGTAAGATTATTCATAAGCTTATGATATGAAGACGAGTAACGTACGTAAACCAATGAGGAGTTCGTAAGTTTCATCACCATTAGAACAGTCTTCTGCCCAGAAGTGAAACTGCCATGCATGCTTAGTGTACGCTAAGCTATGTAGATTAACGTGCGCTATCGGGCTTAGTTAACGTACGCAACGTTTGGTACGTAACGTACGTTAAAACCATCAGAGGAGTCAGTCGGCTGATCAGAGAGGGACTGCCGATACTTATATAGCGTACGCTAGACTTTGTTGTTTACGTGCGCTAATGAGTAGGATTAACGTACGCTACACATAATACGTAACGTACGTTATGAAGTTCAGGCAGGTTACGTTTTATGAACTTTCGACCATAATTTGGATTGTTAAATGTTCGTACGACTTGAGATGAATTCTATATTATTTCTTTTGTTAAGGTTCGAGCTTAGCAACGTGATTGATCGAAGGGGATGGCCTTCGAGTATTTTGATATTCGTGGAAGCTTTATTCTTGTCATCGAACCGAGGCAAGTACTTTAATTAGAATTGTTTATATCATGTCAGTAATATTGTGATTGTATTATGTACATGTCTTGTGATTAAATGTCCATCATGCATTGATCCGACGGGAATCATCATCGGAATCTATAGCTGTGTGCGCTGGATCGTTGGACAGGTAGTTCCACCATGCGTTGGTCCGACGGGATCATAAAAGGAATCTATAGCTGTGTTCGCTGGATCGTTGGAATATCAACAGTATCTTGAGACTGTTATGATGTGATATGTGTTGTTGTTATTTTCTCGTTAGAGAAACTTGTTATGAGTATTGTTGATTACATCACTGTTGTATGATTATTGTACTTGTACTAGTATCGTTGTGCTAACCCCTTCGGGGGTGAACATTTGTTTATGTTCAGGATCCAGGAGAGCGGGAAAACAACCACTGGAGCTGCATGATGACGAGGGTGCAGAGTGATGTTCCGGCAGGGTTAATTGTCTGTTGTTGGTTATTTTAATAAGTACTCGAGTACGTCGTAATTTGTGATGTTTGGATTTCAGTGATGTATTAATATTCTTCATTTAGATATTTGTATTCTCGGTATTGAACCAGAACTGTCGTATTTTATTTCCGTGATTTCATAAGTTAGTATCTGTTTTTATCTTTTAATTTATTCAGCCTTGTAAATTCTTATGTAAAGGATTTACGGCGCCGTAATATTCCTGAATATATCGGGGGTGTTACATAAATGATACAGGGAAATATCTAGTTTCTAGGTTTCCCACAATCCTCTCTCCACTCGGTAAACCCACAATATAAGGTTTACAATTATGAAAACCATAAATGTTCAAACGATTTATACAAGACAAGGATATAAATGAATGCGTGGCTCCTGTATCGAATAAAACGCTAACTGGTTGTGAAAGCATCTGAACAGTACCTAATGTGACAGCAGGATCCTAATCGTCTGCCCTCCCCATCTCGTACAGACGTGGGGGAACGGATCCAGCACTCGATGTCCCCTTTCGGTCCAACTGTCGTCTACCTCGTCCGCGACCAAAGTTTTGGGACAGTTGAACACTTTGCTGCGTCTGCTGAATACTTGCTTCCCTCTGAGCTGGCTGCGATGTACGGGCTCTAAAAGATTTTTCAACCTCTTCACAGATCACTACACGGTGTCCCTCTTGACCACAATCAAAACAAGTCATGGCAAGAAGGGAACAATTTCGCCAATAGTGTCCTGTCTGACTACAATTAAAGCAGTTTCTTGTCACATCGGTCGTGGCTGATACTGCTCCAAAGTTCTTTCCGCTCTTGGATGGGTGCGGAGGTTTCTTGAAAGAATGAAAGGATGATTGGGCCTTACGGGGCCTTGCGGGCCCCGCTACTCTTGTGCTCTGTAAAACTACCAGAGACTTTCTGCTTCTTGAATTCTGCAAACTTCTCCATTGCGGCTTCCTTAATTACATACGCCAATGCTTTATCCTGATATTGGCGGAGAGTGGTACATTCAAAACCGGACATGTACTTCTGAATTTCTAGTTTCATTCTCATATCAAAATAGATCATCATTTCTGCATATGTTCTGACTAGATGTCGAACAAATGCCAGCTGCTGGTTAAACGTCTTAATCTCCTGAGATATTGGCACATCCGAAGGTTGAGCGGATAAAAACTCCCAACTTTGGCTTCCCTCACCGGACAAGGGCAGTACTGAGCTACCATCATAAATTTAAACTCTGCCCAGTCAGCATCATGATATACAGGCCGGATGGCTTCCCACCACTCGGACGCTTCCCCTATCAGAAAGTACTGAGCAATAGAGGCTCTCCGGTCGTCTGGGCAATTAATCCCGGCAAGAATTTTCTCCAATTCCTTCAACCAATGGACCCATGTAGGAGTCTTAGAAAAGCCGTCGAATTTAGGTGGTTGCATGTTTGCCACCTCCTGCAGCCATCGGTCGCCTCGATTTCCCATGTCTGGGATTCCTTGCTGTCTATCTCCCTATTGTAATCCCACTGCCATCTGCATTCGGTCGACGACCTGGGCAAACTGAGTCATCTGGTTAACCACCTGACGAAGGATTTCAGGTACAACAGGTTCTGGTTTATTGTTTTAATAGATCTTTGCAGCTCGCCTAGGCTGTGGCTGGCCTGGTTAGAAGGCGAAACTTCTCTTTCGGCATTCCTTCGTCCGCGTCCGCGACCGCAACCACATCCGCATCCTCGATCCACGTCCACCTCTCAACATACTGTAAGCATAAATACTTAATATACGGGAAACAATATCGTTCAAATGTTCAAGTATAAAGAGGTACAACAGGTAAAGGACGAGATAGAGTTTAAGAACTTACAACCACTGTTCGCACGAAGAGGTACAGTGATGTTATTCACGGCCGGTTACCTCAAAAGACATACATGACCCCTATTTTAACCCAACGGCCAAGATATCCATAATCTTAGCTCCAATACCATATTCTGTAACACCCCCGATATATTCAGGAATATTACTGTTGTGAGGAAATCCCTCACACTATGCCGCAAGTGCACGGTGTCAACAATTAATAAAGTGATAAGTAAAGTATCGTTCCCTCGAGGACTTATTTCACTAAGTACCAAAATATAGTCGACTCACAATTTTATTTGAAGAACAATTATATGGAATTTATGCCTAAACTAATTGCAGAGAATAAATAATAGTACCACTAATAATAATAATACTAATAAGGGCGTAAGATTATGATTTTCACCTCAAACAATCAGGAATGATATTTATTCAATTCAATTCACTTTTATTCAATTGATTGTAAGCCAGGAATTCCTAAATTATTCTAAAGCCTTTCCCAAGGTCGATAGAAAATACTACGAATTATTAACTCGATATATCCCTATTCGAATTAGATAATTAATAGCTAAAACAGTTCAAGAATTCCCACAATAAATAGGCTTCACAACTCCATGAGTACACTACGCCACAAATGGCCTTCAGCAACGTTTTTTTCGATGTTACAAGCAAAAGTGTTAGCATAGATGCCTTAAAATTGATCTACGCTAACACTTTTTTTTATCGTTACAGTTGATAGTAACCAGTGTTGCTATAGTATCTATGGTAACACCAAATTAAGTGTTACCGTTGATCTTTAAAAAAAGCGTTACAAGGGAAAAAAATGGGCAGAAAATAAGGAAAAACCTGTAAAAATTGTAACGACCCAATTTTTCTAATAGTATTTTATTAATATATTTTTAAAATAAGGAAAACCTGTAAAAATTGAAAGTCGTTATGAAACTAACATTGTGTAAAATATTTGCGGAACTTAAAATCTGGAATTGAGATGACTTGAATGAAAAATGCTTGTTGCTTATGAATAGATCCTATCTAGCCCTTGCTTGTCGAATCCTACAATTTAAATAGGAGTATATATAAATATTAAATTCTCATTAAACATAAATTTTATGAAACTAACATAAAAATTAAGTATTATAGTCGTGTTACTTATAAAGGGATGAGCAGTGATTTTAGGGCTGAGAATCGGGGACCGAGAATTGGGAAATTCCCGTCCCGTCCCGAGTCCCGACGGGAATTGAGACCCCAAGTCCCGACGGGAATCGGGACCCCAAGTCCCGAAATTTACGATACCGGGACCGGGACCGGGACCAGAAGTTTGAGAAATTTCGGGACTCAGGAGTCTCGATCGGTAATCGGGACTATCCCGATTTCCCGATATTATTTTAGTTTATTTGATTATTTCTAACCCTAGTAAAAGTAACTCCATGCCTTTCCCAACCCCCGCCCCCCCAACTCCAAATCCCCCCCCCCAAACATCCAAACTCAGGACTCCAAATCGCGGCCGTTTCCAACCCCCCCTTTCCAACTCCAAATCCATCGCCTGACCGGCGACCGCCTACCGCCACGGCCTCGTTCGCCCAGTTCGCCTCTGTTTTTCGCGACCCGATTCACACTTTCTTCGTTGGAAGCAGAGGTAATTCTATTCTTCTTCATGTTTATTTTTTTGCACATTTCTTCGGTAATTAACTAATTCTATTCTTCATGTTTATTTTTTATTTTTAATTATTATTATTGTTACTGCTATTAATTATATTCATAGAAAATTCATTCTTAAATTGCACATTTTCAATAACATTTAAGTTTTCATAAAAACGGAACAATAGGGAGAGTTTTTGTTTTTGTATATTTTTTTTTTTTGCACAGCCTTGTACAGTACAGAGAGGGAATGCGTGACATTGAGTGAATAAGGTTAGAGAGGGGGCAGGCAGGTAGGGTGTGTGGCTTGTTTGTTTGGTTCATGGTTGTGCAAGCGAAGTTTAAAACGTACGGGAAGCATGGTACAACGCTCCCCAAAGATGAGATTAACATGACTCATCCAATCATCTCTTACGATATATTTTGTGTGATTCACTTGTATAAAAACGGAATAGTAGGGAGTCTTTGTTTTTGTATATTTTTTGTTTGCACAGCCTTGTACAGCCATGTGTGATTATTACTATACTATCATGGCTGTGAATTCACTTAAGACCTTGATGTTGTAGTTAAATGTTTGTTGGGCACGTTGACACAAGTCCATAAGTCATACACTCGTAGAATATTTAGTTTGTGATTTGAAGAATTTTTCCTGGTTTGTAAGTGCTTCTCAGCTAAGACTCATTTGCACTATTGTCCTTGATATATCTTCAACAGGTTTGTGCGGCTTTTGTTCAGCTACTACAAGTTCATCCTGCATTCTTGGAGGTCTGAACTTATCCCCCCTGTACATATTATATTGTTTGGCCAATTAATAATCTTTATCTGTATGTTGCTTTCTTCTTTTGTTTCATTTAGGGGTGTATGTAATCAAACTATACTAGCACTATTATATCTTTGCCTCCTGTTTTCATCTCTTTCGGTATCATGATAGACACGTTTGAGGAATGTAATTGAATACATGCTGCAAGTGAACAATGACCCTAATGATGAAGTGTCTCTTGAAGCCTGCGAAGCTCAATTACCACCTGAGATTATCAAGGAGTTCTTACCACTTCTAATTCCAGTATGGTTTTACTCCTTCGAGTTTCTTTTAGTTTGCTGGTTTGTATCAGATATAAGACTTTACTGACCGTATTCATCAGGGTATAGTCTAGTGGTAAAGGTGTATCTCTTCTTATGGCTAGGTCATGGCTTCAAATCTGTTCTTTCATGGACTATAAAAATATATGCAACTTATCAGTAAAAAGAAACACGGTAACAATGAGAGTAGAAAGTACTTGGGTTAATGTTATTTTAACAAGATAGTCTAAAAATCAAATTTACTCTCGTTACAGGCATGACATGGTTACATATGTATGAATGCTCATCTATACATTGCATTGTCCTAAAATTGGTGATATTTAGACTTAAAGTCCGAGAATGCAAGTGAGAATTCCATCCTTTGTTGTGCAATTGCTATTTATAAGCTCACTGTACAGATTGTTTGAAGGATTGAATTTCTGCTTTTGCTCAATTCATGTACTTGCTTGTTTTTTGTTCATAAATGATTGTTCATGGTTGATTTGGTTATTTTTGTTGCTTTGTTGTGCTTTGGTAGATGGATTCCGTACTCTGTTTTGCTTTGGTAGATAGAATTTAGTTGAGTTTGGCTATATTTTTAACAATTGTTTCTCCCGCTATGTTGCTTATTTCTATTTTTCAGTTGAATTGTTTCTGATCTTCCAAGTTTGTTTCTTCCTAGTTTGCAACTTGCAAATTATAAGAGAAACAAAGCTTGGACAATAATTATATTCCTTGTGGTATTGTTGGCCTTTAAAAAAAAGTTGAATGCTATTTTATTCTTCTTAATTGTTGAATGCTATTTCAAAAAAAAAAGTTGAATGCTAATTGTAAGAGAAACAAAGCCTCGACAATTAACGGGTTTGTTGCATTTCAACTCCCAACTTACACCAGTTGTTCTTTACATTTTTATAATTCTTGGGTATTGATTTATTTGCCTTATGTGTAGGTGTTTGGTGTGTAGAGCGTATTGTTTTTATTCTGGTATTTGTAATCTGGAGAGATGAGGGGCTTTGAGTCTGTAGAAATAAAAACAAAATGTAGCTCTCAGTTTCGGAAGATTTCTTTTCATGGGTTTGTATACTGTATTTTTAGTCTTGTATTGATTCAGAGGTTCATTATGATTCGTAGCTGTATTTATTAAATAAGTCTAGCTTAGGTATCTAGAGTCTAGACCTCTATTTGTGGCAAAAAGTAGAAAGAAAAATCTGAAATCTATGCGCAAATCCTTTTACACGAATGTTCCACCTCCATATGTGGGATATTTTGAGAAAAAAGACTTATATCAAGTCAGGGTACTTGCTAAGGAACTTGCCGTGCGTCTTCTGATTATCATCACTTCACTCTCTCAGGGCAATGTTTATGTCATGTAGTTGTCTGACAAGACGCGGCCTGATTCAACCATCTCATGCAAGTGTACTGTTGCAAAAGACACAAACCAACTCGAATTTTTTAAGGCAAGTATTTTGCTTTTCCAGACACATGTACTGTATGATCGAAAAAAACCCGTTCATTTGTAAACAAAAGTAACTAAATAAAGAAAATTTGTCTCTATCCTTTTTGTACTTGTAAACCTTATTTCGTTTGCAGTTGCCAGAGTGCCTCCGCATCATTGGGTATTTACGCCGAATAGGAGTTTTCAATGAGTATGGAATGTTATTTTTATTACTATCTTTTTAGCTATTTTTAATCTTGATTAGCTTTAGAGTTCATAGTCCCCTCATCTATAGATCTCATTACATTTTTAAGATATATTATTCTGAACAAGGGCCGTTTCCTGGTGGTCAGTTTTTAAGATGTCGTGAACCCTGGCTTATTGGAATACTTGACGTTTTAGACCAGATGAATCCTTATGAATATTTGAAAGGGTTGGTACAATGTCATAAAATGCATCTTTTTGATGTTGTTAACTTGATGTCGAGCCATATTCTTGATGACACATCGGAAGTGAAGAAAATTATAATGGTGGCCTTCTCTTTGACTTGGCCATGCATCAGATCACCTTACACCTGAAGACCCTCCAAATCGTGCTTCCTAAGATAAGTGAAGGTGGATCTTTGTCAAATATTTTGGATCAATGCATGGTGAGAATTAGTCTTCTACATTAAAGTTTTCCTTGGATCTATAATCTATATCTTCCTGTTAGTAGATGATTTCTTTTTGTATTGATTGCTTTTTATATGACAATTTCGTTGGTTTACAATATAAAACCAATTGGTACTACTTTGGAGGAAAACGGGCAGATTCTTCGAGTTGCCTATGCAAAAAGTATTATGGGACCTGGATATGCACTTTCATCAGCTTTTCAGTCTAGAAGTCTTGCTGCTGCTGCAATTGAAGAGACAACATTTTCTCAGCAGGTTTACTTTCTCGCTTTTTCCACGACAGTTGCTGTCGTTCTCTTCACCGATCTTTGTTTCTATGTTGATCTACGTTCTTATTTGTTTTGCCTGTCATCTGTGTGCTGCTACTCCCATGAATAGTTGATATTTGCTTAGCAGGCTTCATATCATGTTTTTTAGAAGTTAATTTGTTCAGTATTCGAAATTCATGCTTTAGCTGAGTATCTTGAGTAGAGCTGTATGAAAATAAGTTGTCTGTAGAGTTGTATAAACTTTGTGAAAGGTACACCACTTACAATGTTGTTCCGATGAGCAGATTTTGATAATTATTTTTCACCGCCATACGTTGATATTTTATCTTTTGAATTATATGAAAGACTAGTTACGTGGCATTAGTAATTTACTTATAAAGAGTGATAGAACTTGAATAATAATCGACAAGGTATTACTGACTCTTCGACTCCAAATTCAAGGTATTACGAGAAAACTCCGTTTCGTTCCGATTCTTGGTTAGTTATCCGCTCAAATTTTCAATTTGAACTTTTGATCTCTCTCTCTCTCTCTCTCTCTCTCTGTATGTAGGTATTGTGTGTGTGTACACACGTTTCTTTGGAAGAAAATCATTGTTGTACTTGGTTGATTAGAAGTTAAAGTGGGAAAATGAGCAGAGTTGATTTATTCTTCTCACATGGGATTTCTTCTTTTCCTTGGAAGAGTGTTGATAACAGAAACAAAAATGTGTTTAGCTCATTCGATGAAATAAAACATTTGCTATGGCTTTGGGTTCTTTATCCTTCTTGTGAATTGCTTTTCTTTATTTGCTTTGTGGGCCTCTGTTGACTTATTTATGTTAGAATAAGGGTTATGATTTATATATGCATGAGATGACTCTTATTAACTTGCTAAATGAAATTTTGTATGTGTTCTTTTATTATGATTTTGCCTTGGAAGATGTTGATGGTGGTGATTCTCATCCAAGACCAGTGATGGAAGAAAATGGATCAATATCCAATATTGAGGTTAATTTAAAACTCGTCTCGGCCTGCCCCTAATAGCAAGCGGTCAAGGACACACTAGTTAAAGAAACTAGTATCGGTGTGAACAAGGAAAATGTTAACTTCTAGGATGGTGTTTTTACCGTAACCAAGCAATCGCACGAAAACTGATCACATAAACTTGGTGATAGATGGTGGGTGAAGTAGCTCCGGAAAATAGTATTAACAGTGGGGACTTGTTGGTTGTTGAAAACAGGACGGGGGATTTTGCTATTCAGGTTGACAAGGCGCACGGTAATCCGATGGATGGCTTAGGTATATTCGAAGAGCTACAAGTGGACAATGATTTTTCTGTCGATTATTATTCCGAAGTTCTAGACTCTTGTTTTGGCATAGGATCCTTGACATCCTTATATTCGTTTTGGATTTATGTAGTTATTTTGGATGGTTTATGTATTTGGATGGTTATTTGATAACCTTTTATGTTTTGGGATGTTTGAATTTATTTTTAATGGGTAACTCTTTTTAAATATCATGGGTTGATTTTTATCATTTAGAGTGTTGATAAAAGACCTGTGGCCGTAGCCATTGACCCCAAAAACTCTTTACGTGTTGGCAAAAGAATAATATAGTGTAGCCAAAGATATTAAATTGTTTAAGAAACAAGTGTAGCCATAATGATAAAAGGTGTTGCCAACAATATCTAAGTGTTCCACAATTTTATGTTACAGTAGTACTATACAAGTGTAGCCATAGGTCTACAGCTATACTTTTAATGGTGTCTCCACATAGATAACGGTGTTGGCATAGGTCTACAACAACACCTCTTAAGGTGTAGGAATAGAACCAAAAAGTGTTGGCACAGGGGTCTACAGCTACACTTTTTTGCAGTGTTACGAGAAACTATAAAAGTGTTAGCGTAGACCCCTATGGTAGCGGCCATTTTTGTAACACCCTCAAATTTGGTCAAAGTGTAGCCGTAGCCTGTTTTTTTTCTTTTACCAACACTTTTTGGGCTGTGAACACACTTTTTTAGGTGTGACTGAAGCCCATATATGGCGTAGTGGTATTTCCCTATCTCACGAAAATTATGATTCGTCTCACAAGAGCTATGCCTAAATTTCATCTCCTGAATCCATAAAGACATTCAAAACAAATTAACTGTTGGCCAGACAATTAAAAAGCATTAAGAACAATAAGAAGAATCCAATTCAATAGAATAACGAGTAAATCGAAATAATAATAAATAATCAAACCGTCATGAAATCGGCTACATCACAATCCTACTCGAATAGATCTAAAAACTAAGATGCAGAAAAACTAAGAAAAACCGTAGGAAATCCGTGGTCTTGTTGTCGTCCACAAATCTCCTCTCTTTGCCCTAGCTATCGATCCACCTCCTTGTTCCGATCTGATCTACCCCTTTTCTTCAGCCCTTCAATGCTTATTTATATCAGTCCTAAGCCTCCAAAATGCGTCCATGTGATTAGGTCGAGAACAGGCTCCAAAACGGCCCAGAACCGCGGAATATTCAGCAAAACCTGTAATATCCGCAATTTCGAATTTCGGTAATTTTCTTTTTTCGGCGGAAGTCTATTTTGACGACTCGCTCATGACCGTTTCGTCATTTCGAGAATGATTAATTCTGCACTTTTTGTCATCCGAGTTCGTTTCGGTATCGTTTTGTTGAGTTCCGAGCTTTTTAGCGACTTTTCCGCACTTGAGTTCGATTCTTGCGAATCTCGTCCGAAACTGTTGTTTCGAGTTTCTCGTAAGTTTATTTAATGTTATTATTCTTGTTGCAAGCTTTGGTTTGGTGTTTCGATCGCGTATCGTGATTTTCGGACGTTTTGGGCCATTTTCGTAATTTCCTAAAGTTTTGGGTAATTACTTCCCTTGTTGAATTTCGAGCCTTCGGGTGGTCGGAATTGTGTGTTCTCTTAGCTCTTAGATTCGTCTTTGCGAGTACGTCGTAACCGTATCATCGATTCGTATTCAGGTTCGGGTTTCGGGGTCGTTCGGGCCGTCGGAGTTGGGCCCGGCTGACATGGCCGGGCAATCTGGGCCCAGGCAGATCGCGAGCCACGGCCGGTAGTGCTCGCGGCCGGGCGATTCACGGCCGGTAGTGCTCGGCGGCTTCCGGCCGAGCGGCCATCTGCGTAGGGCCGCGGCACATCTTTGGCGGGCCGTGGCACACTCTGTGGCATTTTTCGGCCAACCCGATGCAGGTGCCGCGGTACACGCCGGCCGAGCTGCTGCCGACCACCGGGAGCCATTTTTGGGCTCGTGCCGCACACACTCATTGGGCCGCGGCACACTGTACAGCCTATTTATGGTCCTGCACACGAGTTTTTGGCCATTTTTCTCCTTCTTCTCATTTCCTTCCGCGGCTGATGGTGATACCAACATGGAGCCATGTTGTTTGACAACAAATCCATGAAGTTATTGAGTTCATATCATCAATCAATCATCCGTTATCATCCTTTGATCCAGCGAATCAAGGTAATCTTCCTTAGAACCCTAATTTCGTGAATTTGGGGGTTTTTGCATTTTTGTCCGATTCGTTCCGTGTTGTTGATTAATTCATGATGGATATGATTAATCTTGGTAGTATCCTTGTGTTTAACATCATTTAATCCATTGTTCTTCGTTGAATCGAAGTATATTTCTTGTTTTCCTTCAAATTGACTTTTTGGGGGATTTATTCTCGATCTCGTTTTTCATCCGTTTTTGATGGATCGATTGAGGTTAAATGATGTTGTTAAACATATTCTATGGATTGTATATCCATATTTCAACTTGGAATTCCGTTTTCGGGTTTTGACGGAACGAATCGTGTTCTTGGCGTTTTGGAAAGCGGCAGGCGTTCGTCATTTGTTCTTTGAATTCAACGGCTTTGAGTCTTGTTATGGAATTCATTTCATTGTTGTTCTTGTCCTTCGTAGTTTATGACCGCGAGTTGGCGATTGGTGGAGTCGGTGGGTTCGTAGTCGGTTTGTGTCAACCTACTTCGGTCGATTCTCCGTGTTGCGATTATTCGAGGCAAGTATCTTGCCCATACATTTCATATTTCATCGGCATAATTATTGATAAATGATTTTATGGGAAATCCAATGTTTAATGAACGTTAAAAAGGATCGGTATGTCCTCGATAAATATTGTCTTTCAACGATAATTCGAATACTTCGTGAATGGATATGTTCTCGGAATATGTGTGTTAGTTTCGTACGTTGAGAGACGTTATAATCGCATTGAGTGAATATAATAGACCATAATTGTTTGCCGAGGATTGTGTATTGAATTGTATGTTTGTTCGGTGGGTATTCGACATGATGTGATGTTAGTCGTTACTCCTTTGAAAGGAGGTTGTGATGCTTAATGTTGCTTGTCTTGATAATCGACTATTGTTGTGTGCTTGTTGTATGTGATGTGCCTCCGGGTAGAATTGTAGAATCTCCGGGATCCATACTTGCTAGTATGGGTCGGGCGAAACCGTAGGGTTATCCAATACGGGTATGTCTTGCGGGGACTCCGAGGTTCGGGGCTTGCTAGCCCTATGCCGGGATAACTTGTGGGGTTATCATCGGGTATGTCTTGCGGGGACTCCGAGGTTCGTGGCTTGTTAGCGCGATGCCGGGATAACTTATGGTTGTGGTTTGGTTGTGATATTCGTGTCGTGGAGACATGTGATTTGATATGTTTTTCCTATTGGGTTATTCACTCGGGTTTGTTCTTCGGGAGCATCTGAGGTTCGTGGCTTGTTAGCACGGGACATGAATAATCCTTAGGAACATGTGATTTGTGATTTGGGTCACGGACCCCGTGTTTTGTGAAATGGGTTGTGGACCCTGCGTATTGTTACCGGAACTTGAATTTTGGAAAATGACTTTTGGGCTGTGTCCCTAAATGTTTTCGAAAGGTTTTAGAATTCTTGTATCCCAAATGTTTTCTAAACTCCCGAGATCGTCAAATGTTTTGTAATATGGACATTGGGTTATTTCCTACCTTTCACGTTTTGAATGGTTTGATCAAGTGAATTTTCTCGGGAAGTATATTCGCGATTATTCTGTTTTGTGGAGTATGATATGTATGGCTTGTTTTCGTATTTATACTTGCACTAGCAAAACAGTGGAGTTTTGCTAACCCCCGAGTATTCGGGGGGTGGATGTCTATTTTTGCATTCAGGTTTTGGAGCATAGCACAGGGTCGGCACGAAGGATGATGAAAGATGAACGATACTAATCACACGAGGATCCGTTGATGTCGTATTGGTCTAGTTGTATTTTCTTTTCCGCTGCAGTATCTTTTCCCCGTTGTACGGGAGTTTATTGTATTTTGACCCCTGCATGGGTATGTGTTTGGAATGGAGTTGTATGTTATTATTGAAAGACCAAATCGGTCTACTGAGTCATTTTAGCCTTAAAGGCGATGTTTAGGTGTTTGATTTTAGTTATCAGCCTGGTAGATCCTCGAGGAGAGGGTCTACGGCGTGTAATATCCCCGAGCGGATTGGGGGTGTTACATAAATGGTATCGGAGATTAGGTTGAGAAAAACCTAGGCTGTCGGGTCAAGTCGTGTTATTTGAGTCTTGTTTCGTTGGATTTTATCTGACTGAGTCGTGTCGCGACGCGTCGTCTGAGTTTGTTGGTCGTGATTAGTATCGTGGGGCGATCATCATCTTCGTGCGACCTGTGGAAGTAAGTCTCCCTTCTTTGTGTTGTGCCTCGTGTGACACGAGCTAATTTTTTTATGATTATTTGTTAAGAGATGGAATCCTTATGTGGATTTTGATTTCACGATATGTATTTAGTCGAATCTCGTATTTGATTTATACGAGGAGTGTCGTCGCTTGTGATGTCTTTTTATTGTTGTTTTTGTCCGTTGCTGATGATTTTCGAATCGATTTGCACGTTTTACAAGTTCTCTTGTGGAGGCTTTGTGCTTATACGCATTCGACTTGTTCACTAGCCAGTGCGGGAGGGTCCTTAGAGGCCTCGAATGGGTTCATTGGTTTGTTCTGAATGTGGCATTTTTTTTCGTTTATTTCCGTTTAAAGACATGTATTGTCTTGATTGTAAACGTTTTGATGCGTGTTCTAGGAGTTGTTTTAGTGAACGTCGATATGTGTGAGTTTTGGGCATTCTGGCCTATTGGATTTTTGAAAACCTTGAGTATCTTAGAAAATTAAATTTCGAGACGTACTTTTAAAACGAATTATTTTCTTGTGGTGTTTTCGAGGTGCTTTCTCGTGCCGCAATATATTTCAAAAAAATTTCCAATTGAGGACCAAAAGTATTTTGAGATATTTTCGATGTTTAGAAACACTTATACTTAGACCCGAGGGTCGAATATTTCTGAAAGTCTTTCTCTAAAAGAAGATGTCCTCATTTTTACCAAGTGCATGATGGTTTTCAAAGTCTCGATAACAATGTTTCACGTTTGTACTTTTTTAAAGGTGATACTCAAGATCAACCGGTGTTCTTCTAAATTATTTTCAAAATGAGATTTTCGTTTTTAAAACATATCCATTCCCGTTTGAGGGCTGGGTATGTATGTATGATGTTCGCATTGTCATTTTGATGTTTGCTCCCGAGTATGATAGAATTGGCGGTGTGAGCGTTGAGTCGCTTTCCACACATTTGTTGTGTTAGCCCTCTGTGAGAGGTGGAATGTGTAACACCCCAAACTAGGCGGATATTACAGTGCCGTAGATACCCAACTGGGACCCACCAGGCAAATGAAAATGAATGAATTACACAAGATAAATGTAGTACCGAACTACATTACAACAATAATTACTCCGATGAGGAGTTTAGTTACAACACACCAGGACAATACCGAATACTAGTGTATTTTATATGAAGATAAAATACACAACACTGAATGAAACGGAGTATTCAAATGAAAGTCTGCAGCGGAAAATAAAGGACAATAACATGAATAACTGAAAGATCGGGGCCCCCTACTAGTATCACTGGGACTCCTTGACGTCAGCGTGTTCTCCCCGTACTTTTGCCTTGCCAAGACCTGAAAAACAAAATCCCCAAATGGGGTCAGTTACAAGGAACAACAATCCTCAAGGGTTGAAAATACACAATCATGATTATATCTGAAGTTATGAAATATCCTGTCGAAACATACGCAATCAAACATGCTATATGAATCAACTAACAGTACGGCTCAAAGGGGTGGCGCCACACTACGCCCGGGATGGAAATGTGTCCGTGCACAAGCCACCAACGAGTATCGATCGAATACCCGTGTGGTCTTGTACCTAATCAGTCTCACGAGACACATTGACTCGTGTGCACAGTCCAATGTGAGGCCAACAACCAACACACGACTTAAACGTGCCCGACATGAAAATCTAATACATACCAACCGGCACGCCAGTATGACCCGGAATGCCACGATATAACCAAAAGTGACATCGAAAATGAATAATGACTCACCGAGGTGGAATGGTAATGAAATAAATGACAGCTCAATGAAAAGATTGGAACCGTCGTTCCTTATGACTGAAGTGATTAATTGACAACAACAAGTTTTGATACGGTTAATATAATGATGAATGAGTTATGATTATGAATGAACAACAACAAAAGGAAATGATATCCTTTTAACCGAGTAAGAATTAACTTACACAATACCGGTGACAATTATCCTTCCACGAACAACGTCCTAATTGAGATATCGGTCGCTCGAACAACCTTGAATTATACAATATCCAACAACTCCTTCAATATACGAATCAAACACGAATATAACGAACTCAAAACGTCGATACGATTAAACTAAGTTCATTGGGGCATTATATCGAATACGTTGTGGCCAAACTCCGATTGTTTACAACTAAACCTCAACAATACCAACCTCAAATCCCCAAGAAGTGTTTCAAACCAACAAAACATCTCCAATACGATCAATAATCCATTATGAATATCCAAAAACGTGATTATAACGACAATTAGTCGAAAATCCCCAATTCCAACTCGATATTCAAGGTGTTCTTGAATAATTCCTCAATAATCCAATGAATCCTTATACAAACTCATAATCATATACATATCCCTTCATATAACATGATTATAACGTCCAAAACATCATATCTCAACACAAAAATCGAAATCCAAGGTGTTGAAGAATATTACCTTTGAAGATCCAAGTACTTTAATCCGAAGAACACGCGTTAGATCGATTATCCGGGCTTCACGATCGAAAGGAGATGAAGAAAATCAAACACTCAAATGATTTGTGAAGGAAAAACCCTCCCTCAATCTCTCTCTCTCGGTTGTAGGTGAAGAAAAGGGAAAGAAATGAGCTGAAATGCTCAAAAAACGAATTTATAGGGGTTGACTCGTCTGACAGACTCGACCGTGTCCGCCTGACATGGTCGCGGCGCGCAGCTGGCCGGCAGGGACTCGACCGTGTCCTGCTAGACACGGTCGCGGCGCGGAGGGGCCTTCCGATAGTGACCCGTCCGACAGCGACTCGGCATGACTCGACCATGTCCTGGAACACGGTCGGGCGTCTGGGCAGTCGGTTCTGGCTTATCCGGAAGAGTTCGACTCGGCCGTGCCAGACGACACGGTCGGGTCCTGAGGCAGAGACTTCGGCATTTCCGGACGAAATGCAGCACGGGCCGTGTCGGACGACACGGCCGAGTTCGGTCGGCGATGATCGCCAATAAGCGAAAAATGAGCGGGTGAGCTAAAACGACCATAACTCTCTCGTCCGACTCGATTGACTCACCGTTTGAACCATTGGAAAGCTAATTCGATGCTCTATAATATTGAAAAGATTTAGAATTTTTGGAGTTACCAAAAATTAATGGTGATCTAACAAAGTCGAACTCATAAGAGGAAAGTTGAAACAATGAACAATAATGATACACAACTCGAAGTTTTTCCGAACGGTGAACACGGTGAATGAACATGATTGATGAATGATTATAATTGAGTGAAAATACACCGAGTGACAATTACGGTCGATAATTACTGAATGAAAATGAATGAATTACAACCGGGTATTACATACTCCCCCCCTTAAAAAGAGTTTCGTCCCCGAAACTAAGGGTCAAACAACTCGGGATAACTCTCCCGCATATTCTCCTCGGTTACCCAAGTGGCCTCTTCGACTCCGTGTCTAGACCACTGAATCTTGACCAAAGGGATCGTCTTGTTCCTCAACTGTTTGATTCGCCGCTCTAACACTCGTACAGGACGCTCCTCGTACGAATGATCATCTGCGATCTCGATTTCGTCGAACTGAAGTATGTGACTCGGGTCGGCAACATACTTCCGCAACTGAGAGACGTGAAACACATTATGAATCCTTCTCAAAGCCGGAGGTAAAGCCAATCGATAAGCTAACTCGCCTACTCGATCCAAAATTTCAAACGGTCTAATGAATCTCGGGTTCAACTTCCCCCGTTTTCCGAAACGGAAAATACCTCGACTCGGGAATACCTTGACCAAAACATGGTCACCCGTCTCGAACTCTAGTGGTCGACGACGATTATCCGCATACGATTTCTGTCGACTCTGAGCTGTCAACATACGACTCTTGATCAAAGCTACCTTCTCCCGGGCGGCTATAAGCATTTCGGGCTCGGTGCCGATTGATTCTGACAAGTCATCCCAACACAAAGGAGAGCGACAACGACGACCGTACAAGGTCTCGTAAGGTGCCATCTTAATGGTAGCATGCCAACTATTATTATACGTGAACTCGATCAATGGTAGTTGGGCTTCCCAATCGTCCTTCCAATCGAGGACGCAAGCTCTCAACCTGTCCTCTAATGTCTGAATAGTTCTCTCTGATTGTCCGTCTGACTGAGGATGAAAGGCAGTACTAAGATTAAGCTGAGTTCCCATATCACGATGAACTGATTTCCAACATGAGACACGAATCGTCCGTCACGATCAGAAACGATACTCTTAGGGGCACCGTGAAGTCTCACTATCTCCTTGATGAACAACTGGGCCAGTCTCTTGGGACTCCACATATCCTTGATTTCAAGAAAATGAGCTAAATTAGTAAAGCAGTCCGCGATCGCTCAGATCATATTCATGCCACGACGACTCGTCGGCAATTCGTGATGAATTCCATATAAATGTCTTCCCACTTCCATTCGGAAATAGGAAGAGGTTTCAGCATACCCGCCAGTCGCTGATGTTCAATCTTGACTTGTTGACAGGTTAAGCATCTCGAAACAAATTCTGCGACTTCTCGCTTCATATTACTCCACCAGTAATTTTGTTTCAAGTCCTTATACATCTTGCTAGACCCCGGATGAACAGAATAAGGGGTAGCATGAGCTTCTCTCAAAATCGAGTTTTTCAACTCATTAATCGCCGGTACACACATCCGATTCTTAAATCTCAAAAGTCCATCCTCGTGGATCACGAATCCAGGGGCTTTCTCCTGAGCCACATCTTCACGGATGCGCAACAATGAAGGGTCTGAACTCTGATTCTCTCTGATTACCTCCTCAAGTGACGATGAAATCTCTAACATACAAAGTTGTCCCTGAACTCGCTGAATCCAGACCTCGATCTCGGGTCTAAGGAATTCCTGCTGAAGCTCCTTCTGAACTGTTAAACGAGCAAGCATCTGCTCCTGAACGGACTTACGACTCAAGGCGTCGGCGACAACGTTCGCCTTGCCCGGGTGGTAAAGGATCTCGATATCAAAATCTTTGATTAGTTCCAACCACCGCCTCTGTCGCATATTTAACTCCTTGTAAGTAAATATATACTTCAACTCTTGTGATTGGTGAAGATCTGACAGGTGATGCCATAAAGGTAACGACGCCAAATTTCCAACGTGAAAACCACGGTTGCTAGCTCCGGCCGTGGGTTGGATAATTAACCAGCTAATCCGAGGAAACATCGGATTTACTTAATATCTTTTGGAGGTTGCCAATCTCGGATAGTCTCCGTCTTCTGAGGGTCGACACGAACTCTGTCAGATGAAATTACATGCCCGAGAAAGTCACTTCGAACCTCCAGAACTCACATTTGGAAAACTTTCCATAAAGTTGCTCTCGTCTCAACACGTCGAGAACCAGATGAAGATGAACCTCGTGTTCCTCTCGGCTACGAGAATAAATCAAAATGTCTTCGATGAAGACAACAACAAACTGATCCAAAAAGTCGATAAAAACCCGATTCATTAACTCCATGAATACCGCAGGTGCAATAGTTAGCCCGAACGGCATAACTACGAACTCATAATGACCATAGCGTGTACAAAATGTTGTCCTCGCGATATCCGACTCTCGAATCCGCAACTGGTGATATCCAGATCTTAAGTCGATCCTGGAAAGTACTGAGGCTCCCTGAAGTTGATCTAAAAGATCATAAATACGGGGTAAGGGATACTACTCTTGATCATCACCCTGTTCAACTCCTGGTAATTAATACATACACGAGACGAGCCATCCTTCTCCTTGACAGATCACACTGGTGCTCCTCACGGGGATGCAATCGGTCGGAGATAACCTTTCTCGAACTACTCCTTAAGTTGAATCTTCAACTCCTGCATTCTGGTCGGGGCCATCCGATACGGTGCCTTCGATAAAGGGGACGTACCGGCTCCCACTCACTCCTGAATTCCCCTACTCTATGTGAAGGCAACCAGATAACTCGTCTGGAAATACATCGTCAATCGATGACAATGATATCACGAATGATTGAACATTTCGATTGCCCTAGAATGGTCAATCGATAAAAAGAGATACCAATAATGATTGAACAACTCGATTGTCTTGGAAAGGCCAATCGATGAAGATGATACAATGAATGTTTGAATAACTCGATTGCCTTTGAAAGGCTAATCGATGAAAATGATACAATGAATGATTGAATGACTCGATTGTCTTAGAAAGGCCAATCGATGGAAATGATGCAATGAATGATTGAATAACTCGATTGCCTTTGAAAGGCTAATCGATGAAAATGATACAATGAATGATTGAATGACTCGATTGTCTTAGAAAGGCCAATCGATGGAAATGATATAATGAATGATTGAATAGTTCGATTGCGGAATTTCTCTGCTTTCGTCATAATAATACTTCTTCTGGAACAACGGGGATTACTTCCCTGAAGCACACATTCGACAACCAATGACGGAAAGATAGCGACCAAACGCTAACAAACACTGAGGATAGTATCAAGACGATCAAACCAACTAATACCGAAAATTACATCGTCTTAAGATAAATTCACCACGATTAGATCCATCAACCAATCGCGGTCATTAAGCTTAATTCGGTATGATTCCGAAAATTCTTCCATCGTCAGGTAGACCGATGGTATGAGGTCCACAAGCAATAGGACTATCCCGAAATAAGTCTATTCAAGCATGATTCGAAAATGAATGAATGCGGTGTACCAGCATCAAAAGGTACACACAAGTTGAAATAAATTACGAGTATACCTGAAATCATTCGGACCACCGGATCGTCGATCCTTCTCATCATATGAATCTGGGACTTGCCGGTCCCCGAACCGGACGCTCTCGTCTGATAAATACGAGCTCCAACTCTATTTGCTTCTATTGTCTTAAACGACGATGACAAAGCAGCCTGATTCTGAAACGCTGGTTGCTTCAGGGCCTGAGATGCCGCCGGAGCCAACTTGGAGTCCTTTCGGCAAAAACGGGCCTTATGCCCAAAATTCCCACAATTATAGCACGTGATAGACGGTTTCAGACACTCAGTGCTGAAATGACCCGGCGTTCCACAATTGAAACAGGTGATGGCCGAACTGGCCGCTCGGGAATGAGATCCCGCACGATTATGCGCCGTAGGAGGTCGCTCAGAAACGATAGGACTCACACGAGGCTTCTTGAAGGTTGACTGACCGCCTTCGGATTGATTACGCTTCGTTGATTTCTTGCTGACAAATGAAGGTTGTTGTTCAGCACTTTCCTTAGCAGCTGGCTCATACGGGAGAGTTCTCTCGATTAATCCGGTCAGAGTGGCGCAATGATGATTGAGCAACTGCACATGGGTCATCATGGCCTACATAAAAGTGAGTGGATCAACCCGAACATCTTCTGATCGAGCCGAGTCCTGGGCACGATTTCCCGGCAGCGAGTGATTATTTCTCGGGTTTTTGTCCGCACCGCGGCCTCTCCCCGTGCATCCCCTGACAGCTCTTTCCATACTGAAGTAAGAAGGTCGCATAATGATTATATTACCCGCATGATTAGCATGTTATGATTATGTCATGAGATGATGAAAATGAGTATACATGCTCTAACTTAGTGATTATATGAATGATTTACTGAAGTTACATGATTATCTGATGAAATTCTTGAAATGATTATCTTGAATAACTTAACTAGATTTATAATTTGATCATCCAGATTGACAACTGAGTAATGAAATGAATTGAGTAATTAATGAGTTAACATGATCGTCCTGATTATTAACTGAGTAATGAAATGAATTAAGTGATTAATGAGTTAATATGATCGTCCTGATCATTAACTGAGTATTGAAATGAATTAAGTGATTAATGAGTTAATATGATCGTCCTGATCATTAACTGAGTATTGAAATGAATTAAGTGATTAATGAGTTAATATGATCGTCCTGATCATAATGAATGATGATGTTTGAGGATTGTTAATTGATGAATGATGAATGAATGACTATTGCCAGAAATTATACCATGGCGTAGAAGTCTTACAGTTCTTTCGGTCTGATTGGCTCGGCATCTGCACAGGTCACACGTGACGCGAAAGTCCAATGATACTAGTCCGATGATGATGATTTCAAATGAGACATGACTCGGAAGGTAGTATTCAAAACCACGCTCCGATACCAACTCTGTAACACCCCAAACTAGGCGGATATTACAGTGCCGTAGATCCCCAACTGGGACCCACCAGGCAAATGAAAATGAATGAATTACACAAGATAAATGTAGTACCGAACTACATTACAACAATAATTACTCCGATGAGGAGTTTAGTTACAACACACCAGGACAATACCGAATACTAGTGTATTTTATATGAAGATAAAATACACAACACTAGATGAAACGGAGTATTCAAATGAAAGTCTGCAGCGGAAAATAAAGGACAATAACATGAATAACTGAAAGATCGGGGCCCCCTACTAGTATCACTGGGACTCCTTGACGTCAGCGTGTTCTCCCCGTACTTTTGCCTTGCCAAGACCTGAAAAACAAAATCCCCAAACGGGGTCAGTTACAAGGAACAACAATCCTCAAGGGTTGAAAATACACAATCATGATTATATCTGAAGTTATGAAATATCCTGTCGAAACATACGCAATCAAACATGCTATATGAATCAACTAACAGTACGGCTCAAAGGGGTGGCGCCACACTACGCCCGGGATGGAAATGTGTCCGTGCACAAGCCACCAACGAGTATCGATCGAATACCCATGTGGTCTTGTACCTAATCAGTCTCACGAGACACATTGACTCGTGTGCACAGTCCAATGTGAGGCCAACAACCAACACACGACTTAAACGTGCCCGACATGAAAATCCAACACATACCAACCGGCATGCCAGTATGACCCGGAATGACACGATATAACCAAAAGTGACATCGAAAATGAATAATGACTCACCGAGGTGGAATGGTAATGAAATAAATGACAGCTCAATGAAAAGATTGGAACCGTCGTTCCTTATGACTGAAGTGATTAATTGACAACAACAAGTTTTGATACGGTTAATATAATGATGAATGAGTTATGATTATGAATGAACAACAACAAAAGGAAATGAATATCCTTTTAACCGAGTAAGAATTAACTTACACAATACCGGTGACAATTATCCTTCCACGAACAACGTCCTAATTGAGATATCGATCGCTCGAACAACCTTGAATAATACAATATCCAACAACTCGTTCAATATACGAATCAAACACGAATATAACGAACTCAAAACGTCGATACGATTAAACTAAGTTCATTGGGGCATTATATCGAATACGTTGTGGCCAAACTCCGATTGTTTACAACTAAACCTCAACAATACCAACCTCAAATCCCCAAGAAGTGTTTCAAACCAACAAAACATCTCCAATACGATCAATAATCCGTTATGAATATCCAAAAACGTGATTATAACGACAATTAGTCGAAAATCCCCAATTCCAACTCGATATTCAAGGTGTTCTTGAATAATTCCTCAATAATCCAATGAATCCTTATACAAACTCATAATAATATACATATCCCTTCATATAACATGATTATAACGTCCAAAACATCATATCTCAACACAAAAATCGAAATCCAAGGTGTTGAAGAATATTACCTTTGAAGATCCAAGTACTTTAATCCGAAGAACACGCGTTAGATCGATTATTCGGGCTTCACGATCGAAAGGAGATGAAGAAAATCAAACACTCAAATGATTTGTGAAGGAAAAACCCTCCCTCAAGCTCTCTCTCTCGGTTGTAGGTGAAGAAAAGGGAAAGAAATGAGCTGAAATGCTCAAAAACGAATTTATAGGGGTTGACTCGTCGCAGGACTCGGCCGTGTCCGCACGACACGGTCGCGGCGCTGCTGGCCGGCAGGGACTCGACCGTGTCCTGCTAGACACGGTCGCGGCACGGAGGGGCCTTCCGATAGTGACCCGTCCGACAGCGACTCGGCATGACTCGACCGTGTCCTGGAACACGGTCGGGCGTCTGGGCAGTCGGTTCTGGCTTATCCGGAAGAGTTCGACTCGGCCGTGCCAGACGACACGGTTGGGTCCTGAGGCAGAGACTTCGGCATTTCCGGACGAGTACGGCACGGGCCGTGTCGGACGACACGGCCGAGTTCGGTCGGCAGTGATCGGCCAATAACTAAAAAATGAGCGGGTGAGCTAAAACGACCATAACTCTCTCGTCCGGACTCCGATTGACTCACCGTTTCAACCATTGGAAAGCTAATTCGATGCTATATAATATTGCAAAGATTTAGAGTTTTTGGAGTTACCAAAAATTAATGGTGATCTAACAAAGTCGAACTCATAAGAGGAAAGTTGAAACAATGAACAATAATGATACACAACTCGAAGTTTTTCCGAACGGTGAACACAGTGAATGAACATGATTGATGAATGATTATAATTGAGTGAAAATACACTGAGTGACAATTACAGACTGATAATTACTGAATGAAAATGAATGAATTACAACCGGGTATTACAGAATGTTGGTGTTGAATGTTGTCGCCTCGTGGTGATTTCTGCGTTGTCGCGCATGTGCGAGCTGTTAGAGCTTGGTTTGGTATGACCGTGTGCATCGGTGATCGTTCCGTAATGTGTCGGTTTTTTAATGTCTTGTTACCTTGCTCTTGTTTTTGTGAATTTCGTAGACGAGGTCGGAGGTAATACCCGTACTATTTTGACTTCCGTATTTTCTCTTTCTCCTGTCTATCGATTCGCTCATGTCCGTTGATACTATATGAAGTTGTTATGTATTTCGGTTTCATCGTCCGAACGAACTGTGATCTTGTTGTGGGTCGATCTGGTTATCGCTGTGACTTTTTCGAGTTCGGTTCGATTCTTGTGAACCTTGTTCGGGAGTGACATCATCTAGTTCTATTAGTTCTTTTATTCGAAGTGGATCGGATTTGGAACTCTTGTGTTTTCGACTCTGTCGACTCGTTTATGTTCGTTAACATTTCTGAGCTTGTCCTGCCCCTTGCTTTTGTTGATCGAACAAGTGTGGTATTGTTTCGGAATAACTCATTTGTCGTTGTGACTTTTCAATCGCTATTCCCTTTCCTGTGGATCTTATGGGGATGCATGTCTTGTTGTTCTCACCAGATCATCCTGGGAGTTGTTGTTTGAACTTTATTGTTCTTCGTGATTCGAACATGATTGTTCGATTTTTGTTGTCTCGATCGTTGTAGTTCGATCGTTTGATTGTTCGGTTTTTGTTGATCTCGTTCCGTGATTGGAGAACGTTCAGGCTCCTTCGTAATTCCCTTCAGTGTTAGAAATTAGTCTCGTTTTGGATCTTCCAACCCTTGGGCGGTGGGATTCCGTATTTGTTCAGCGGTTGGCTCGCTTTTTGATTGATGTACCGTTGGGTTGGTCAATCATATTGATTTTCATTCGTTGTGTTTTGTGATTGTCGGATAATTGACTTGATTGTATTATCCATTTGATGACGCTTTTCACTTGTTGGTTTTATTATATCCCTAACGGCGACGTTGTGTTGGTCGTCGTGGAGCGTGTTTTCACGCTGTATGTCTCTTTGTGTTTCTTGCAGCATTTCGCCGTTGGGCGCGAGTTTTCTGTTTTTGTGTATCTCGTCGAGTTTTCCTGGCGGGTATATTGCTTCCCCCTACTTGTTTTAAGTTTCGGGACGAAACTTCTTTTAAGAAGGGTAGAATGTAATATCCCCAATTTCGAATTTCGGTAATTTTCTTTTTTCAGCAGAAGTCTATTTTGACGACTCGATCATGACCGTTTCGTCATTTCGAGAATGATTAATTCTGCACTTTTTGTCATCTGAGTTCGTTTCGGTATCGTTTTGTTGAGTTCCGAGCTTTTTAGCGACTTTTCCGCACTTGAGTTCGATTCTTGCAAATCTCGTCCGAAACTGTTGTTTCGAGTTTCTCGTAAGTTCATTTAATGTTATTATTCTTGTTGCAAGCTTTGGTTTGGTGTTTCGATCGCGTATCGTGATTTTCGGACGTTTTGGGCCATTTTCGTAATTTCCCAAAGTTTTGGTTAATTACTTCCGTTGTTGAATTCCGAGCCTTCGGGTGGTCGGAATTGTGTGTTCTCTTAGCTCTTAGATTCGTCTTTGCGAGTACATCGTAACCGTATCATCGATTCGTATTCAGGTTCGGGTTTCGGGGTCGTTCGGGCCGTCGGAGTTGGGCCCGGCTGACATGGCCGGGCAATCTGGGCCCAGGCAGTCTTGGCGAGCCACGGCCCGGTAGTGCTCGCGATTTGGGCGAGTCACGGCCGGTAGTGCTCGCAGCTTCCGGCCGAAGCGGCAGACCGTAGGGCCGCGGCACATCTTTGGCGAGCGCGGCACACTCTGTGGCATTTTTCGGCCAACCCGACTGTACCGGGTGCCGCGGCACACGCCGGCTGAGCCGCGGCACACTGCCGACCACTGGGAGCCATTTTTGGGCCTGTGCCGCGGCACACTGTACAGCCTATTTATGGTCCTGCACACGGGTTTTTGGCCATTTTTCTCCTTCTTCTCATTTCCTTCCGCGGCCGAGGGTGATACCAACATGGAGCCATGTTGTTTGACAACAAATCCATGAAGTTATGGAGTTCATATCATCAATCAATCATTCGTTATCATCCTTTGATCCAGCGAATCAAGTTAATCTTCCTTAGAACCCTAATTTCGTGAATTTGGGGGTTTTTGCATTTTGTTGTTTAATTCATGATGGATATGATTAATCTTGGTTGTATCCTTGTGTTTAACATCATTTAATCCATTGTTCTTCGTTGAATCGAAGTATATTTCTTGTTTTCCTTCAAATTGACTTTTTGGGGGATTTGTTCTCGATCTCGTTTTTCATCCGTTTTTGATGGATCGATTGAGGTTAAATGATGTTGTTAAACATATTCTATGGATTGTATATCCATATTTCAACTTGGAATTCCATTTTCGGGTTTTGACGGAACGAATCGTGTTCTTGGCCGTTTTGGGGGAAACGCTCGTCATTTGTTCTTTGAATTCAACGGCTTTGAGTCGTGTTATGGAATTCATTTCATTGTTGTTCTTGTCCTTCGTAGTTTATGACCGCGAGTTGGCGATCGGTGGAGTCGGTGGGTTCGTAGTCGGTTCGTGTCAACCTACTTCGGTCGATTCTCCGTGTTGCGATTATTCGAGGCAAGTATCTTGCCCATACATTTCATATTTCATCGGCATAATTATTGATAAATGATTTTATGCGAAATCCAATGTTTAATGAACGTTAAAAAGGATCGGTATGTCCTCGATAAATATTGTCTTTCAACGATAATTCGAATACTTCGTGAATGGATATGTTCTCGGAATATGTGTGTTAGTTTAAATGCGTTGAGAGACGTTATAATCGCATTGAGTGAATATAATAGACCATAATTGTTTGCCGAGGATTGTGTATTGAATTGTATGTTTGTTCGGTGGGTATTCGACATGATGTGATGTTAGTCGTTACTCCTTTGAAAGGAGGTTGTGATGCTTAATGTTGCTTGTCTTGATAATCGACTATTGTTGTGTGCTTGTTGTATGTGATGTGCCTCCGGGTAGGATTGTTGAATCTCCGGGATCCATACTTGCTAGTATGGGTCGGGCGAAACCGTAGGGTTATCCAATACGGGTATGTCTTGCGGGGACTCCGAGGTTCGGGGCTTGCTAGCCCGATGCCGGGATAACTTGTGGGGTTATCATCGGGTATGTCTTGCGGGGACTCCGAGGTTCGGGGCTTGTTAGCGCGATGCCGGGATAACTTATGGTTGTGGTTTGGTTGTGATATTCGTGTCGTGGAGACATGTGATTTGATATGTTTTTCCTATTGGGTTATTCACTCGGGTTTGTTCTTCGGGAGCATCTGAGGTTCGTGGCTTGTTAGCACGGGACACGAATAATCCTTAGGAACATGTGATTTGTGATTTGGGTCACGGACCCCGTGTTTTGTGAAATGGGTTGTGGACCCTGCGTATTGTTACCGGAACTTGAATTTTGGAAAATGACTTTTGGGATGTGTCCCTAAATGTTTTCGAAAGGTTTTAGAATTCTTATATCCTAAATGTTTTCTAAACTCCCGAGATCGTCAAATGTTTTGTAATATGGACATTGGGTTATTTCCTACCTTTCACGTTTTGAATGGTTTGATCAAGTGAATTTTCTCGGGAAGTATATTCGCGATTATTCTGTTTTTGTGGAGTATGATATGTATGGCTTGTTTTCGTATTTATACTTGCACTAGCAAAACAGTGGAGTTTTGCTAACCCCCGAGTATTCGGGGGGTGGATGTCTATTTTTGCATTCAGGTTTTGGAGCATAGCACAGGGTCGGCACGAAGGATGATGAAAGATGAACGATACTAATCACACGAGGATCCGTTGATGTCGTATTGGTCTAGTTGTATTTTCTTTTCCGCTGCAGTATCTTTTCCCCGTTGTACGGGAGTTTATTGTATTTTGACCCCTGCGTGGGTATGTGTTTGGAATGGAGTTGTATGTTATTATTGAAAGACCAAATCGGTCTACTGAGTCATTTTAGCCTTAAAGGCGATGTTTAGGTGTTTGATTTTAGTTATCAGCCTGGTAGATCCTCGAGGAGAGGGTCTACGGCGTGTAATATCCCTGAGCGGATTGGGGGTGTTACAAAACCACCCGGTGGGCCGCGGCTCACTTATCTATGCCGCGGCTCACCGTGCTCAGATTAAAACCTGGGCGCTATTTTTTTCTTCTGGGCCGCGGCTCACTAAGGCTGTGCCGCGGCTCGAGTCTGATTTGCTCGGGGCTCATTGGTTGTCTTCGTGTGCCGCGGCTCACTTGGTTTGTGCCGCGGCTCATAACCAAAAACTGCTGTTTTCGCCCGTTTTTCATCGTTTCGTCTTCCGGACTCCGATTTCCTGCAAAACATATAAGAATAGTGCATTAAAAGCTCATTTATGCTGATTTAGGCTCAGGATGGATATAAAATAATGATAAATAAGTGCATAAAAATACGCCTAACAAATACCCCCAAACTTGAGCCTTTGGTTGTCCTCAAGCAAAATTCAATTTTAAACAAAATGTATCGTGAATAATCATGCAAGTCCATAATGCTCAACTTAATCAATACTACCCTGAAAATCTCAAAGAATAGTACAAGTATCGTAATAGTGAGTCGCATCCAGGACACTGATTCCACTAAGTAACCAATTTCAGTCCTAATCAATCGTTCATGAAGAAAATTAAGCTCAAAGATTAACAAGCGTGAATTTAACCGACCATCAATATGAAGGGTTAGATTAAACAAGCCAATTCACCTAGTCCCACAGTTTAGTGGCAAAATTCAAGAGTTTCATTATCAAAATTATTCCTAGGACAGCATTCCCTTATATATGCTTAATAAAATGATTTGAGTTGACCACTAGGTTCGGATATCGGGATGTTTCATCGGGACAATCCTATGGTGGAATTCCATTCTCATGTGTCGGGGAACCGTTTGACGTAAAAGACACTCATGGGGCACATGGATGCTTCTAGTTACTAAGTTCCCCTCCACAGCGGAGAAACAACTCGAATGGCTATTCCTGCATGTCCGATTCAAGGTTGCTATTTTACGCGAGAGTAAACAACGGGTTACGCGAATACCCCCGGTTACTAGGCTCCCCATCATCGGCACATGCGAAATCTCTAAACTACTAGTCTAATCGGGGTCGTTGTTTTACGCGAGAGTAAACAACGGGTCACGTGAATACGCCCGGTTACTAGACTTCCCATCATAGAACAAATAATATCTCAACTTTTGGGAAAAAATTGTCCAACTCTAAACTCTAATTAAGTGCCCACACGACTCATGTTACTGGACAACTAGCTAACTGAAAAGTGTAACCAAACATATAGATGGTGATTTGAAAACACATATGTCTCCTTTCTTATCTGCAAAGATTTCTACAAAAACGATAAAATTTCGGACCTAATTGAATACCCAACGGAAACAGAAATTGCTGACTACAACTCGACTATACTCAACCGTTTCTTCCAAAAGAAATCAGTATCGTAACATCAGTTTTACACCCGGAAGCACGAAAAATTCACGTTTTTAGCAAAAACCATCAACAGCATGTGAGGACAATAAAGAAATCGCAATATATACCCCACAAAAATTAAGAAAAATATCACATGCTTCAATTTATTCCACTACACATAAAATCATCAGCAATAAAACTCATGTGAAAATAAAAGAGATAAGGAAAAGTGAAACTTATTCCAAATGTCTTCTTGAAAGCCAGCACATGTCTGAGTGGAAACGTCGGTCGATCCATCCTTCAAATAATGCTCATCATCACGAGGGACCCCTAAACTTAGTCTCTAGTCATGAAATAACAATAGACATTAAATCAAGAAAGACTAGAATATGAAGAATAATAACTCATTTGGGGTTAAAATATTAGAGAGATAAGGGCAACAAGAATACGAATCCAAAAGAAATAACAAAACAAAGAACAAAATTGATAACTAAAAATCAAATAAAAACAACTAACTAGCAAGCAAGTAAAAATGATGGGTTGCCTCCCATCAAGCGCTCTATTTTACGTCTTGAGCACGACGTGGCAAAAAGAGTTTAACGTGGCTTCTTTCTAGGGAGGTTGCCAAATGCCCCCTTCTTGCAATCCATAAGCCTCTTATTCCACAAGGGAGGCTTTGGTTCATGCCCGGTTGCCGAAAATAATGAGTAAGAATAATTATGCGGACAACCAAAAAATGATGGAAGAATATAATAATTGTAAGGCACGGAAAAATAAGCAGAGTTCGAATGGGTAAATAATAAAGACTTATCATGAACAACCTCATTAGAACTCGAAGAATCAGCCTCAACAAAATCAGAAGTAATGGGGTCAATCTCCCCCATTATGGATTTAGGAAAGATTATGCGTGGCACCGTTAATAAAATTTTTGGCACAAAAGTATTCACCTTATTAGTCGAAGTTTGATGACAATTTAATGAAATTTCTTTGGAAACATCATCAATGGTCACTTCTTCTACAGGCTCATCACACTTTATGTAATTATCGGGTGCTGGGGGATCGACCCTAAAACTTAGCATGTCTTTATTCTCAACCTCCCCCTCAGCTTCACTACTAAATATATGAGCTGGAAAATAACCATAGTGAATCTCAAGACCTCGACTTGCACATTCTCGCTCAAAAAGGGTATTATTTGCATTTTTGAGAACGTCTACACATTGTTCAAGCACGGTCTTTTGTTTTGGGGGAGGGGGCTGACTGACCCTATTTGGCAAATTATTAAGAACATCGAAATTTATGAAATGCCAAGGGCCACGATACTCAAAGGAAAACATAATGAAGAAAATAAAAATATAGAGACTAAATAAAAAAACTTCAAATTAAAATTAGAGTCGCTTGGTATTGATATTAGCGAAAAATCAGTCCCCGGCAATGGCTCCAAAAACTTGTTGTGAGGAAATCCCTCACACTATGCCGCAAGTGCACGGTGTCAACAAGTAATAAAGTGATAAGTAAAGTATCGTTCCCTCGAGGACTGATTTCACTAAGTACCAAAATATAGTCGACTCACAATTTTATTTGAAGAACAATTATACGGAATTTATGCCTAAACTAATTGCAGAGAATAAATAATAGTACCACTAATAATAATAATACTAATAAGGGCGTAGGATTATGATTTTCACCTCAAACAATCAGGAATGATATTTATTCAATTCAATTCACTTTTATTCAATTCATTGTAAGCCAGGAATTCCTAAATATTCTAAAGCCTTTCCCAAGGTTGATAGAAAATACTACGAATTATTAACTCGATATATCCCTATTCGAATTAGATAATTAATAGCTAAAACAGTTCAAGAATTCCCACAATAAATAGGCTTCACAACTCCATGAGTATATCCCTATCTCACGAAAATTATGATTCGTCTCACAAGAACTATGCCTAAATTTCATCTCCCGAATCCATAAAGACATTCAAAACAAACTAACTATTGGCCAGACAATTAAAAAGCATTAAGAACAGTAAGAAGAATCCAATTCAATAGAATAACGAGTAAATCGAAATAATAATAAATAATCAAACCGTCATGAAATCGGCTACAATCACAACCCTACTCGAATAGATCTAAAAACTAAGATGCAGAAAAACTAAGAAAAACCGTAGGGAATCCGTGGTCTTGTCGTCGTCCATAAATCTCCTCCTTGTGTTCTTTGCCCTAGCTATCGATCCACCTCCTTGTTCCGATCTGATCTACCCCTTTTCTTCAGCCCTTCAATGCTTATTTATATCAGTCCTAAGCCTCCAAAACGCGTCCATGTGATTAGGTCGAGAACAGGCTCCAAAACGGCCCAGAACCGCGAAATATTCAGCAAAACCGCCCGGTGGGCCGCGGCTCACTTAATCTGTGCCGCGGCTCACCGTGCTCAGATTAAAATCTGGGCGCTATTTTTTCTTCTGGGCCGCGGCTCACTAAGGCTGTGCCGCGGCTCAGAGTACAGTTTGCTCGGAGGCTCGCTGGTTGTCTTCGTGTGCCGCGGCTCACTTGGTTTGTGCCGCGGCTCATGACCAAAAACTGCTGTTTTCGCCCGTTTTTCATCGTTTCGGCTTCCGGACTCCGATTTCCTGCAAAACATATAAGAATAATGCATTAAAAGCTCATTTATGCTGATTTAGGCTCAAGATGGATATAAAATAATGATAAATAAGTGCATAAAAATACGCTTAACAATTACAGCGCCGTAAATCCTTTACATAAAAATTTACAAGGCTGAAGAAATAAAAAGAAAATAACAGATACCCACATATTAAAGTAACCGAAATAAAATACAATAGTTCTGGGCCAATACGGAGAATACAAATATCCGAAGCAAGACTACTAATACATTACCAAATCCAAAACATCAGAAACGATGATGTACACGAGTACTTATTAAAACAATACAAACAACAGACAAATAAACCCGGACGGAACATCACTCTGCACCCTCGTCATCATGCATCTCCAGTAGTTGTTTCCCTGCTCTCCTGGATCCTGAACATAAACAAATGTTCACCCCCGAAGGGGTTAGCACAACGATGTTAGTACAAGTACTACAACATATTATTCAACATCTCACGAAGAATAATAAAACATAAATGACAAAATACCAACGAGTCTCCTCCTGCGTGAAACTCATAAATAACATACACAAATGATAATCACAACATGATATCACAACATACACATGGTAATTCCAACGATCCAGCGTTCACTGCCTAGAACCCACGATGATCCCGTCAGACCAACTTGTGGTGGAAAAACCCATCCGATGATCCAGCGCACGTTAGCATAAATCCCCCGATGATCCCGTCGGACCAACACGGCGTGCACATATAACAACGACATATATGCACAACAATATGTATAACATCAATACATAGAACCATTAAAGTACTTGCCTCGATTCGATGACAAGAATAACACTTCCACGAATATCAAAATATTTGAAGGTCACCCCTTCAATTAATCACATTGCAAAACTCGAACCTTAAATAAAAGAAATAATATAGAGTTCATCTCACGTCGTACGAATGTCTAACAATCCAAATTATGGTCGAAAGTTTATAAAACGTAACCTGCCTGACCTGCTTAACGTAAGTTACGTACCCTACATAACGTACGTTAAGCCTACTCGTTAGCGCATGTAAGCTACGAAGTCTAGTGTACGCTAACCATGTATCGTCAGTCCCTCACTGATTAGTCGACTGACTCGTCTGATGATATAACGTACATTACGTACCAAACGTAGCGTACGTTAACTATGCCCGATAGCGTACGTAAGCGACATAGCTTAGCGTACGCTAAAGATGCATGACAGTTTCTCACTGGGTAGACGACTGTCTCGATTTGTGATGAAGCTTACGAACTCCTCAGTGATTAACGTATGTTATCACCATACATATCATGCTCATACAATTATGAATGATCATACAGATTACAACATCTTCGAATTCAAGGACACATATATCATCATGGTAATCATACTCCAATCTTGATTACAAATTCTCATACATAATTCGGAAGGCCTACGGTTGATATCAATATCTTTATACCATTCAAATTATCATCTTCATGTTTATTTAACAATCCACCTTTACAAGATACAACAATCCTTCCATGATCAACTTTCTAGGTTCGTCTAATAACAATGATGTTAATACCAAGTCCGTGATTACTACGAAGACACCTTCCAAATTTAGATTGCCAATCTCAGAAACTTCCTTTACTCGTTCATCGCAACAAGATCCAAATTATGATGCTCTAAACCCAGGTACTTAAAGCATAGTCATCTCAACTTCCTAAACATGATGTTTGGATGAATAATTCATCAATGGAACTTAATATCTTGATAAAATGTTCATCATATCCTTAAGAACACGAATCCAAGGTTGGAGATAGTATTAACATACCTTAAGATGAAGAAAACACCGAGACAATAGGTAGAATCCGACTCCAGTTGCTTGTGTGACAATCCAAAATGATTCTCCACTTCAATGATCAAGTATAAGTAATCTCAAATCTTCTATGATCAAGTAGATATGGTTTATAAGTGTTTAAGGAGGCTGGGATCTCTTTGGGCATGAAGTATACTGAAGGCTAAGTGAAACAAACGAGCTGAAATGAAATGGGGTGATGTCTTATTTATAATTTTCTGACCTTAACGTACGTTAGCCTTCATGCATAACGTACGTAAGTCTCTTAGCGTACGCTACCCAGATGTCCTTAGCATACGCTATCGTCACTGATAGTTAACTGTCCTCAATCTGAACTCGATTATGTATGTTACGCTATCAGATTACGTACGCAATCCACACCAACTAACGTACGCTAGAAACACACCTTAGCGTACGTTAACACTTGTTGACTTAAAAAGTGTCCAGGTTCATCCATGGGAATCTTATCCGGACCCATGTACGGATGGCGCATGTGCTAGCCGTCCAGCACAATTATTAGTTAGTTAACGCACGGTATGCTACATTCGTAGCGTACGCTAACTCAAAATGATAATGTACGTTAATCTTCCTTGTTAACGTACGTTATCACGTATTTGCATGGAAAAATTTACATGTGGCCATATTCATGTACAAGGATGCAAATACAAGAAATATCATACTTCACTTATCGATATCACAATTCCGAATAATATTATAATTAATACAGGATTCAAATACAGATGAAATACTCAATAATTAATCCAGATATTACAAAATCGGCCATGATAGAACTCCAGAAACACACACACACACACACACACACACACACACACACACACTTTGTCCAATGCACACCCATCACGCGACCGGCAAAAATCTGGAGTAGGAGGCAGTGGTCGTTGTGAGATGTTCTACCACTGGTCGCGGCAGCAGTGCAGAAGATGTGTTCACGGCGGCGATGGTCCAGGCTGGAAAAAGGCGAGCGGCGGAAGGTGGAGGAGGTAAGGGTTTTCAATTTATGAATCCGATTCCAATAGAAACCGGTTGCTCTGGCCATGAGTTCGAGCCGATTTTTGGGGTTACTGATTTTCATAATTCGGGCTAGGCCTGGATTCAGCTAAAATGGACTTCCTGGACTTGAGGCGAATGTTGATTTGGATATGTGGGTTTACCTATGATTTGTGTTGAATACCTTTTTTCATGGTTTAAAATCATGTTTCTGGGTTTTTGGATTACGAGTTTCAGGTTTGATTCAAATACACGATGAAGAAACATCAGATATTGAGTATTGAGTTTTACTGCGGTGGGGAAAAGTCAAGGTGTCGGATTGGGCTGTGATCAGCTGAGCTGAGCAAAATTTCTTGAGACATCGGATGAACGCCGGGTAGAAAACTTCTATTCGGGCCTGGGCGCTGTATCTCCTTATTTAGCAGTAGAATTTGTAGAAGAAATTTTTTTGGTGTATTGGTTATGGCTCGTGCAGAAAAGAGCAGATAACTTCTTTGTGTTTTTTTTATTCTGCCGTGAGATGTGTATTTGGTGTAGAATGTGAAGTATTGTGAGATGGAAATTATATTTACAGGTATAGGTTTTTAAGTGTTTAGGTTGAAGTAGGATTGTATATTGGATATACATCAAGAAGTTTTGATTAAGTGAGAACTGTGTCGGGGAACGATTGATCGACTACAACAGGAGTTCTTAATTATGGTAAATTTAGTTTAATCATAGTTAATTAAATTTAAAACACATGGTTAAATATAATTGGTATAATAATAGTAATCTACCTTTTCTACTAAAATAAAGTCGAAGGACAGATGTCTTCATGTGAAAATTTTTAAGATTTCGAATTTTAAAAATAAAAATAATTATTACCTGGCAATTGTATATTTTAAATTGACAGCTCCCACTAAACTACTACCAAAATTCCTGTGATAATTTTTAAGATTTCGAATTTTAAATAATTATTACCTTGCAACTGTATATCTTAAACTAACATATCCCACTAAACCACTACCAAAATAATAATAATAATAAATAAATAAAAATAAAACCCTATGAATAAGAAGAAAGACAGGTGTCGATCTGTTATATAATCCGAATTACATGCCTTAATTATAAATGAAAATAGATAAAAATAATTATTAATTTATATATACTTTTTACTATTAAAAAATAATACTACATATCAACCGTACATAATCCCACTAAACCACTTTCAAAATAATAAATAAATAAATAAATAAATAAAAATTCTAAATAAATAAATAAATATGTATGAATAAATATTAGTGCCAAATCCCACTAAATGATTATGAATTTAATGAAATATATTTCAATTCAAAATCTGAATGAAACTGTCTACTTTATTAGTGGGACATGTCAGTTAAGTGTGGATTAATCGCATACCCCTTTGCCAAAGTGGTGGAACTGCTCACCCACACTAACTTGGAGGTTGTAGGTACCTTTGTATACGACAGCTATAAATAACTTGGAGGTTGCAGCTACAAATTTACTATTACACTACAATTAGAATTACTATTACGATACAAAAAGAATAATAAAACAAATATACAGAGCCAAATAAATGCCTCATTTTTTCAGTTTGGTGAAAGATCTGAAGCCATCAACCACGCTATGGGCAATGCGACTTAGTCTGGTTAGAAGTTTTGATGTTCCTGCATACAACAACAAAAATGAAGTTGCAAGCTTTGAATTCATCTTTCAAGACAAGGAGGTTAATATTCAAAATTTACTTTACTTATTAAGATTCTATTTTAGATACTTACAATGTTTTGTGTAATATGTTTAAGAGTGATCGAGTGCATGCTTCCGCGAGAAGCCATGCAATGAATTTTTTGAAAGCAAAACCAGTCGAGGGTCATCTTTATGCATTGAAGGATTTCGTTGTACTGGAAAATAGGAGCAAGTTAAAAACAACTGCCCACCCTTACAAGATTAATTTCCTACGGAAAACAAATATAGAGGAAATATTTGATGAAAATTCCCTGAAACTATCTACAACCTTAAATCATTCAATCAGTTAGAAAAGGAAAAGGAAAGTTCTCAGTTTCTTATTTTTGATGAGATTTTTTTGAATTATATATTCATTTATTTTTACAGTTTACTATCTAAAATTTTAATAAATTATAATCTGTTTCGGTTAGATGTGATTGGCAGGATTATTTCATGCCAGCTTCCCCCTATAGCAACAGAGAGAGGGAAAAAGGATGGAGTTCACCCTTGAAGATCATGTCAAAAACAATATCAAATACACACTTTGGGACAACTATGTAGACGACTTACTACCTTTTATTGAAGCGGATTTGGAGGAAAATATCATTGTGCTGATTGAATTCGGGAGGGTCTCTATTATTGGAGGTAATAAAATTAGAAAGCTTTTTTGGTCAAGTTGTAATTAAAAAATGAACACTAATTTTTATGTTGATACAGAGCAAGTAAGGGTATGCAATAGCTTTAATGTTACCAAGATAACAGTGAATGGGGAATCAAGGATTTTCCAAAACTTTAATGAAGGGTACATTCTATGGCTTTATAAATTTTTTAATCAATAGATTTTTGAATGTTGAATTGGTTCAACTAATGAAATAATTTTGAAATCAGATTGGCCAACTCTGGCTCAGTTTCTGCTTCATTAACAACATTTGAAAGTATTTCTGCTCCAAATATCTACGATGCTTTAAAAAATACAGAAGCTGATGTAAAAAACTTAGCTGAAATTATTCGATCAGACAAGGATGGCCAGTTTTGGGTATCTGCTACCGTAATTCAAGTTGAGAGTTTGAAAGACGGGTGCTATTTATGATGCAATAACTGTTCTAAGAAACTGTCACAAACCTCTAACAGTTTTCAGTGTGCAAAGTGTGGATTGAAAGACCATCGAGGACAATACAAGTATGATTTTAACAGTTCACTTTTCTATTTCAAAAGTTTTTCATTTTTGATCTCCTGTTTCAACATGCCAATTATCTCCTACAACTATAAAAACAGGTACAAAATTGAAGTGCTGGTACTCGATGAAAGTGGAAGTGCAAGGTTCATGTTGTGGGATAAGGAGTGCTATGAGTTGATAGGGAAAACAGCAGCAGATGTCATGAAATCTAATGTGTGTTGTATTTTATATTCAGGGTCATTCGATTCTATTCCAAAAGAGATTGAAGAGGCCTTGACTGACCCTGTTGGGCTTTGTAAGGTGCAAGTTAAAGAGACAGATCAGAGCCGCAACTCTGTGATCTATAATGTGACCAGGCTTACTGCAGATGAAAAGATTTTATCTGTCTACAATGAGAACTACGTTAAGAAATGTAACACCCCAATTCTCGAATGGGACATTACATGCCGTAGAGCCCTCGTGAGGTCTACCAGGCTAACACATGACACATATTCAGTACAAGAAAAATCCCAAAGACACAATCATTAATGTAAAAAATGGATCTGTGGCCTCGGCCAAAACGTTTTAATAGACGTACGTGAAATATAAGTCAATACCATGTCATTGCCCACGCAGGCTTTACCCGAATACAATAAAACCATTCAAATTCCGATACTCAACCAACATAAATGACCCAACATAATTAAAGACTCAAGCCTCATAATCATGCCAACCCATCCTTTGCGTGCATGTCCCGTGCCTGCTCCTCAGCTCTTCCGGTACCTGAAATGCATAAGACGCATTTCCCCCATTTAAGGGGTTAGCATTCGAATAGCTAGTGCAGGTACACAATTACACAACATTATATACTAATACGATTTTACACAGTCATCTCAATCAGAAATCATTTGCTATAGATATTCCGGAATACTACATTGGCAATCAAATCAGTTATCAATTCGTCATGATATCACAAAATCACAACTGGTGTCCCGTGGCCGTACCTCTTAGTATCGATCCCCAGACATCACGTCGAACGCTCCGGGTGGGACACCACTTCCGCGGCCGTACCCCTTAGTATCAACCCCCAGACATCCCGTCGAACGCTCCGGGTGGAAGTTCAACCA
The DNA here is from genome assembly GCA_033398695.1 of Orobanche coerulescens. Classification (NCBI taxonomy): domain Eukaryota; kingdom Viridiplantae; phylum Streptophyta; class Magnoliopsida; order Lamiales; family Orobanchaceae; genus Orobanche; species Orobanche coerulescens. The sequence goes on from CM065810.1 coordinate 70,544,332, forward strand.
CACACGCACCCAAGTCCACTTCCGCGGCCGTTTCCCTTAGTATCGACCCCAAACATCCCGTCGAACGCTCCGGGTGGAAGGAACACAACTCACGCACCCGAAAATCACAATTTATCATTCATTTTGAAAACGTAACATACATAACAGAATGTAATACATGTACTTGCCTGATTAACACGATGTGAAGGAAAACGGTGAACGGAAAGGTTTTGGCCCGAATAATCTTCACAAATCCGATCCTAACACAATAACGATAAACAACCAATCTCAAAACTACGAAAACGTAGGAATACATCCTAGTTATACCCGCTGGAACAATTCGTCGAACATTACTAGGGTATCGTCGAGTATAAGTGACGAACAATGGAAAAATCGGAGTTTAAAACCACAAATCCTCAAGAAAACGAAGGATTACAAGTATACAATTGAAGTCTCACAATAATCCAGGATAAATTCGGAATAAAAGAGTCAAATCACAAGAAATCCCCAAAATTTCCCCAAAATCTCAAAACAAGGGTTTCAGGGATTCTTACCTTGATTCGGATGGCGGAAAATGTTAAGAACTTGAAGAATTCACGCAAGGAATGCAAGGATGTTAGTGGATGATGATATTAGGTCGGAATCGGCCCTAACCCTCGTCTAGAATCGCTCAAAGCCGAAGATAAGGAGTAAGGATGAAAAATGACGAAGTTGGGCTGTTGCTGTCCTATTTATATCAGACAGACTTAGCGTACGCTACGCCTAAGAATTAGTGTGCGCTAACGGGGTGCGGAAAAACTGTAATACCCGAGATTTCTGTTATGTATTTGGAACTTGTGATATTGTAATGATTGTACTTTTTTCTGAGTACTATTCTCCGTATTTCATAATCCGGCGTTGTTGAGCGTATGATTTCATGCATGTGATTTAAAAATTGTAATTCTGCGCATGTAGCGCACGCTATCGGCTATATGTAGCGTACGCTAACATGGATTCATAGCGCACGCTACAAAGGATCATTAGCGCACGCTATGCGTGGTCAATTTGATTGAGACGTGTGGTAGGTGAGATCAGGCCGAGAATCCTGGTCGGATTGTGTCGGCATGAACCTGGACGGCTTTCGGGAAAAGCCAAGTCAACGCCTTAGCGCACGCTACAGGCATGTGAATAGCGCACGCTAAGTGCTGAATACATTGAAGTCAGTAAGACGTTAGCGCACGCTACGAGCAGGGACTAGCGCGCGCTAATAATCATTTCCTATAAATAGGACAACATCCTTTTCGTATTTTCAGTACTTTATTCTCCCTCATCCGAATTCTTATACTTAGAATATTACTCTCAACATCCTAAACACTTCATAGCAACAATCTAGCTCGTGATTGAAGATCGTAGATCATTGGAGATTGGTGTTCAAGCCTTCGGTGTTGGATTTGCTTCGAATTTCCTCCTTGTTCTTCACTACTTGAGGTAGGTGATTCTTCATCAATAATATTAATTTTCTGAAGGACGTTTGATCATGTTTATCTTGTCAGTTAGATTCTTAAATAGTCGAACATCATGTGTTAGAAGGATATTTTCGATGTTTCGATACTTATTCACCGTATAAACCATTGAACCTCTTGGTGTTTGAACTCCTAGCATATTCTGAAGCTTCAAACCAATTTGTGATCAGTAGATGGATATTACCTAGTTGTTACATTTTACATATTGGAATCATGCGTTTTGGAACGTAGGACGAAGGGAACTTAGGATACTTTCTCGAGATCAAGATGAATTTTGATGATAATACGTACCCTGTATCATGTAGTTGTTTAATCCATAGAGATCTTTCTCAGACCGTATGAGCATGATATACACTAAGATGGCTTGTATTATCACCATAGAATTTATGAGATCATCACCTTTCAATCCAGTTTTCTGTCAGTAGTATTCTGCCATGCACGGTTAGCGCACGCTAACATACGTAAGTTAACGTGCGCTATCGGGGATAAGTTAACGCACGCTACGTTTGGTACGTAACGTACGTTATGATATCAGCCGAGTCAGTCGGCTGATCAGAGAGCTGTCAGTCCATGGCTAGCTTACGCTAGGCTTAGACGATAGCGTACGCTAACGGGCAGGCTTATCGCACGTTACGTATAGTACGTAGCGCGCGCTAAGTAGTTCAGGCAGAATGCATTTTTGAGCTTGCGGTCGTAAACCGGATTATTAGACGTTCGTACGACTTGAGGGAAATTCTCTATTATTTCTTAGGTCCGAGCCTTGCATAGGGGACGATCGAGGGGCGGTTGCTTACGGACGCGTGTCATTTGTTGGAGTATTTCCATTCTTGCCATTTTCGAGGCAAGTATCATATGTCGAGTTCGATTTATATTGAAACTTTGATCATGCTTGTGGTTTTGTTCATGTTGTTGAATATGAGATGTATTTCTGAAATTTCTTGTGGTATTCGTTGTTATTTGTTCGTATTGATGAACACATTGAAATGCATATATGTATGCATAGTTGATTGATTTATGGTATAAATGATTCGAGGGGATCATGAGGATCTATGCTGAGGGCGCTGGATCGAATGTTCACCATGCGTTGGTCCGACGGGATCATCATGGGGATCTATGCTGAGGGCGCTGGATCGCTGGACGGGTTTTCCACCATGCGTTGGTCCGACGGGATCATCATGGGGATCTATACCAAGGGCGCTGGATCGCTGGATTACCCTGTACTGTGTTGATGGAATCGTGAGGATTCGCATCGTTGGATTCCGGTGACGGAAGTCCGTTTTGCATGTTTTATGATGCATTGATGATTTATGTATTACGATACTTGTACTAGCATTGTTTTGCTAACCCCTTCGGGGGTGGACATTGTTTTGATGTTCAGGTAGCCGAGGAGCGGGGAAGCAACCACGATCAAGACGGAGACGATGAAATGGCTCAGTGATGTGATTGATGTTTATTGTTATTGTGATTTGTCTTCTTGGTTTATTTAGTACTCGAGTACGTCTGTTTTAATAATGTTATTTCGATATGGTTGTATAAGTAACTCATTTGATCGGTTGAATCAAATCTGTATTTGAACTTCAGTTGTACGATTGGATTATATTTACACTCCTTTTAAAATTAGCCTTGTAAATCCGTACCTAAAGGGTTTACGGCGCTGTAATTATTCCGAATATCTCGGGGTGTTACAGAATATGGTATCGGAGCTAAGATTCATGGATATCAGTCGCGTTAGTTGGGTCTGTTTACGTTATTTGATTATTGGTCGTTCGTAACATCACTGCGGAGCCAGCATCGTCGTGTGGACTGTGGTTGTAAGTTCCTAAATCTCAAATACTACCGTTTTATTTTATTCATGTTTTGTGAACATTGATGGATGTACTTTTAGAAAGTTTGCCCTGGATATTGAGTATTTATGTTTACCGTATGTTGAGAGGAGGTCGTGGACGCGGACGCGGTCGTGGACGCGGACGTGGAAATGCGAGACAAGAAGAGTCGGTATCTACCCCAGAGATAACCGCTAGTCGAACGGATTCCCATTCCGGGGGACAGCAGGGATCGGCAAATAATAATGCAGATCCTAACGTGCCGGGAGTGCTTCAACAGGTGGTTGCCCAGATAAACTAGTTTGCTCAAGTTGTGGATCGCATGCAGACGGCGATGGGACAGCAGCATAACGGGGATAATCGAGGAGATAAATGGCTTACCGAAGTGATCAAATTGCATCCTCCGAAATTTGACGGTTCTGCTGAGACGCTTTCTTGGGATCACTAGCTGAAGGAATTATAAAAGATTTTTGTGGGGATTAACTGTCCCAACGATAGGAAGGTTCCGGTCTCCCAGTATCTTCTGACAGGGGAGGCTTTCGACTGGTGGGAGGCCATTCGACCGGAGGAGCACAATGTCGACTGGACGGAATTCAAATTGATGATGGAGGCGCAGTATTGTCCTCGCCCAGTTAGAGAAGCCCGAGTTCGGGAGTTTTTCTCACCACAAAATTCAGAAGCATCTGTGACGGACGTGATGAAGACTTTTAATCACCAGCTGACTTATGTGCGCGACTTTGTCAGGACCGAGGCGGAGAGGATTTTCCATTTTGACATGCGAATGAAGCCGGATATTCAGCAATATATGTCCGGATTTGAATGTACCACTTTGCGATAGTATCAGGACAAAGCGTTGGCCTATGATATGAAGGAGGCAGCAGTAGAGAAATCGACGGAAGCAAAGAAACAGAAGGTGTCTGGCAACTTCACGGAGAATAAGAGTAGCGGGCCTCGCAGGGGTCAGTCCTCTTTTCATTCATCCAGGAGACCTCCGCATTCTTCTCGAGGTGGAAAGAAGTTCCGGGCAGCACCAATCGCTTTGACGCAGGAAGAAGTGTTATAAGCGTGTGGCAAAGCGGGACATGTTCGACGTGATTGTTTCGCTACCTTGTGACTGCTTCGAGTGTGGACAGGGAAGGACATCGCGCAACATTTTGTGGGAATGCGACCCGATCTTTGGTACTCGCACTCTGTGCTGGTTCGAAGGACACCAGTGTAAACCAGACGAGCAGAGCGGTTTCCGCAGCAGAATGTTGGGAAAAGAGAGGCATCCAGTACCGGGTCCGTTCCTCCGCGTATTTACGAGATGAAGAAGGATGATCGAACACACCGTTGCATCAGTACGATTCAGATCCTTTTGCAACCAGTTAGTGTCTTGTTCGATTCGGGAGCTACGCATTCTTTTATATCTTTGAACTGTGTTAATCGTTTGAAAATCTCGTGCTTGTATAATTGTGAACCTTATGTTGTGGGATTACCGAGCGGAGAGAAAATTGTGGGAACCCTAGAAGCTAGGGATTTTCCAGTGACTATAGGAGGAAGGGATTGGCTATCGAATCTTATTGTAGTTGACATCTACGGTGACGATTTAATTCTCGGAGACGATTGGCTCAACCGTTATGGAGCTATTCTGAATTACCGAAAGAGAGTTATTTCTATCATTGCTGATGACGGATCTGAACACTTATTCCAAGGATGGAGACCGGGAAGCTCGGGAAAATTGATCAAGGCAATGAAAGCTGTGAAATTACTGAAGCAGGGATGTCATGGACTTTGGTGCTATGCCATGAGGAAAGGGGAAAGAATAGAGCTCTCATCGATTCTAGTTGCGAATGAATTCTCCGATGTATTTCCTGACGAACTACCTGTGTTTCCTCTGCAGAGAGAAGTGGAATTCACCATCGAATTAGAGCCTGGAGCAGCCCCTATTTCCAGAGCACCATACCGCATGGCACCAACCGAGATGTATGAACTCAAGAAGCAACTGGAGGAATTGTCACAGAAGGGTTATATTTAACCTAGCGTTTCTCCTTGGGGAGCGCCCGTTCTCTTTGTCCGGAAGAAAGACGGATCCCTCCGACTGTGTATTGATTACAGGGAGCTTAACAAAATGACGATCAAGAATAAGTATCCTATACCTCGGATCGACGACTTGTTTGATCAACTACAAGGGGCAAGGGTATTCTCGAAGATTAACTTGCGATCAGGATACCATCAGTTGAGAATTAAGGAATCGGATGTACCAAAGTCTGCTTTCAGATCCCGGTACGGGCATTATGAATTTGTAGTAATGCCATTTGGACTTACCAATGCTCCTGCGGTGTTCATGCAATTGATGAATCGGGTATTCTTAGAATACTTGGATAAATTTGTGGTCGTCTTCATTGATGACATCTTGATATATTCGAAGGACGCAGAGGAGCATGCTGAACATTTGCGTGTAGTTTTGAGCACCTTGAGGAAGGAACAACTGTATGCAAAGCTTTCCAAGTGCGAGTTCTGGCTTAGGGAAGTAACCTTCCTTGGGCATGTGATATCAGCCGATGGAGTTCACGTGGACCCAAAGAAAATCGAAGCAATCTTGGAATGGGAAGCCCCTAATAACGTGAAAGAAGTCCGGAGTTTCTTAGGACTTGCTGGATATTATCGCCGCTTTGTAGAGGGATTTTCCAAAATTGCTCGTCCGCTCACTCAGCTGTTGCAGAAAACTCAAAAGTTCACGTGGAATGAGAAGTGCCAGGCTGGCTTTGATGAACTTAAGAGGAGACTGACGACAGCACCTATATTAGCGCTACCAGAGGGAACAGATGGATTCATGGTATACAGCGACGCTTCAAAACAGGGTCTGCGCTGTGTGTTGATGCAAAAGGATAAGGTGATTGCTTATGCTTCTCGGCAATTGAAACCGTATGAGGTTAATTACCCGACTCACAATCTGGAGCTAGCAGCTGTGGTCTTTGCCTTGAAAATTTGGCGACATAATTTGTACGGCACTTGTTGCCAGTTCTTTACAGACCATAAGAGCCTCAAGTACATTTTTAGTCAGAAAGAATTAAACATGAGGCAGAGAAGGTGGCTGGAATTGATCAAGGATTACGACTTGGAGATTCTCTATCATCCGGGGAAAGCAAACGTAGTAGCCGATGCTTTGAGCCGTAAACCTGTTTCTCTTCGAGTGTTGGAAGCACTTACATCCCAAACCAGCATTCAGCGGGAACTGATCCGTGAAGGGGTTGAAGTATGGGCACCAGGAATCCAAGGGCAACTATATGTGATGGAACTGACTTCATCACTAGTCGAGGAGATCAAATCTAAGCAGTTGAACGATTCTCTGACCCTTCGATTATGTGATGAAGTAAAGAAGGGAAAAGCCCCAGGATTCGTGATACAAGACGATGGAGTTCTGAGATTTCAGAGTCGACTTTGCGTTCCCGATGATGATGATCTGAGACGGACTATTCTGAAGGAAGCTCATAGCGCGCCCTATTCTATTCACCCAGGCAGTAGTAAGATGTATAAGGACTTAAAACAAAATTTCTGGTGGGGGAATATGAAAAAGGACGTAGCAGATTATGTTTCGAGGTGTTTGACGTGTCAGCAGGTTAAGATTGAACATCAGCGACCTGCCGGAATGTTAAAGCCGCTTCCGATCCCTGAATGGAAGTGGGAGGACATCTCGATGGATTTCATCACCAGTATGCCAAGGACTAGAACGGGAATGAACATGATTTGGGTTGTAGTTGATCGACTAACCAAGTCGGCTCATTTCCTAGGAATTAAAGATACATGGGGACCCGAAAGATTGGCGCGAGTATTTATCGCGGAGATAGTCAGATTGCATGGGACGCCGAAGACCATTATTTCAGATCGAGATGGTCGCTTCGTGTCGCACTTCTGGAGGGCAGTGCACAGGGCTTTGGGGACCGAGCTAAACTTTAGTACAGCTTATCATCCCCAAATGGACGGTCAGTCCGAAAGGACTATTCAAACAGTAGAAGACATGCTTAGAGCTTGTGCATTAGATTGGTCAACTGATTGGGAAGTTCACTTGCCCTTGATCGAGTTCACCTATAATAATAGTTGGCATGCTTCTATTAAGATGGCACCATTTGAAGCTTTGTACGGGAGAAGATGCCGATCACCCCTGTGTTGGGATGATTCTTTGGATTTGATTGGGACGGAACCGGAATTGATTATTCAGACTCAAGAGAAGATAGCTTTGATTCGAGAAAGACTGTTGACTGCCCAGAGTCGACAGAAGTCTTATGCAGATGTACGTCGTCGCCCTCTAGAGTTCGACGTTGGGGACCATGTACTATTAAAGGTGTCTCCTACACGAGGGATTTTCCGTTTTGGGAGGAGAGGCAAGCTTAGTCCGAGATATATCGGACCATTCGAGATCCTTGAGAGAGTTGGAGATTTAGCATACTGGTTGGCCTTACCGCCATCGCTGAGTCACGTTCACAATGTGTTTCATGTATCTCAACTGCGGAAGTATGTACCGGACCCCAGTCACGTCATTGATTTTGACGAGATCGAGATAGCTAATGATGGCACCTTCGAAGAGAGCCCAATCAAGATACTTGAGAGTCGGATCAAACAGTTGAGGAATAAACCAATACACTTGGTTAAAGTACAATGGTCACGACACGGAGTCGAAGAGGCCACTTGGGAAACAGAGGACAGTATGAAGATAGATATCCGGAGTTGTTTTCATCTTAAGTTTCGGGATGAAACTTTTTTTTAGGGAGGAAGGATGTAATACCCGAGATTTCTGTTATATATTTGGAACTTGTGATATTGTAATGATTGTACTTTTGTCTGAGTACTATTCTCCGTATTTCATAATCCGGCGTTGTTGAGCGTATGATTTCATGCATGTGATTTAAAAATTGTAATTCTGCGCATGTAGCGTACGCTATCGGCTATATGTAGCGTACGCTAACATGGATTCATAGCGCATGCTACAAAAGATCATTAGCGCACGCTATGCGTGGTCAATTTGATTGAGACGTGTGGTAGGTGAGATCAGGCCGAGAATCCTGGTCGGATTGTGTCGGCATGAACCTGGACGGCTTTCGGGAAAAGCCAAGTCAACGCCTTAGCACACGCTACAGGCATGTGAATAGCGCACGCTAAGTGCTGAATACAGTGAAGTCAGTAAGACGTTAGCGCACGCTACGAGCAGGGACTAGCGCGCGCTAATAATCATTTCCTATAAATAGGACAGCATCCTTTTCGTATTTTCAGTCCTTTATTCTCCCTCATCCAAATTCTTATACTTAAAATATTACTCTCAACGTCCTAAACACTTCATAGCAACATCCTAGCTCGTGATTGAAGATCGTAGATCATTGGAGATTGGTGTTCAAGCCTTCGGTGTTGGATTTGCTTCGAATTTCCTCCTTGTTTTTCACTACTTGAGGTAGGTGATTCTTCATCAATAATAGTAATTTTCTGAAGGATGTTTGATCATGTTTATCTTGTCAGTTAGATTCTTAAATAGTCGAACATCATGTGTTAGAAGGATATTTTCGATGTTTCGATACTTATTCACCGTATAAACCATTGAACCTCTTGGTGTTTGAACTCCTAGCATATTCTGAAGCTTCAAACCAATTTGTGATCAGTAGATGGATATTACCTAGTTGTTACGTTTTACATATTGGAATCATGCGTTTTGGAATGTAGGACGAAGGGAACTTAGGATACTTTCTCGAGATCAAGATGAATTTTGATGATAATAAGTACCCTGTATCATGTAGTTGTTTAATCTATAGAGATCTTTCTCAGACCGTATGAGCATGATATACACTAAGATGGCTTGTATTATCACCATAGAATTTATGAGATCATCACCTTTCAATCCAGTTTTCTGTCAGTAGTAATCTGCCATGCACGGTTAGCGCACGCTAACATACGTAAGTTAACGTGCGCTATCGGGGATAAGTTAACGCACGCTACGTTTGGTACGTAACGTACGTTATGATATCAGCCGAGTCAGTCGGCTGATCAGAGAGCTGTCAGTCCATGGCTAGCGTACGCTAGGCTTAGACAATAGTGTACGCTAACGGGCAGGCTTAGCGCACGTTACGTATAGTACGTAGCGCGCGCTAAGTAGTTCAGGCAGAATGCATTTTTGAGCTTGCGGTCGTAAACCGGATTATTAGACGTTCGTACGACTTGAGAGAAATTCTCTATTATTTCTTAGGTCCGAGCCTTCCATAGGGGACGATCGAGGGGCGGTTGCTTACGGACGCGTGTCATTTGTTGGAGTATTTCCATTCTTGCTATTTTCGAGGCAAGTATCATATGTCGAGTTCGATTTATATTGAAACTTTGATCATGCTTGTGGTTTTGTTCATGTTGTTGAATATGAGATGTATTTCTGAAATTTCTCGTGGTATTCATTGTTATTTGTTCGTATTGATGAACACATTGAAATGCATATATGTATGCATAGTTGATTGATTTATGGTATAAATTGTAATAACCCGTAATTTCGATTTCCGGTAATTTCTTTTTTTTCGGCGGAAGTCCGTTTGGACGACTCGCTCATGACCGTTTCGTCATTCTGGGAATGATTAATCCTACACTTTTTGACATCGGAATTCGTTTCGGTGTCGTTTTGTTGAGTTCCGTGCTTTTTAGCGCCTTTTCCGCACTTGAGTTCGATTCCTGCGAATCTCATTCGAAACTGCTGTTTCGAGTTTCCTGTAAGTCCGTTTAACTTTGTTAGACGTGTTGTGAACTTTGGTTTGGTTATTCGATCACGTATCGTGATTTCCGGGCGTTTTGGGCCATTTTATAATTTCTTGAAAGTTACGGGTATCCGTATCTGTAATTGTTGTCTCGACCCGTTTCTTGGTCGCGTATGATTAATTATTGCATTATGTTTTCATTTCGGGTCATTGATGTCGTCCGCGAACTTTTCGTCGTGTTCGTTCCGTGTGTTTTCGGAAATCGAGTCGTCAGGCCACGGCAGCCGCGCCGGCCGACGGCTATGAGGAACCGCACTTGGCCGGGCTCGCCGACGGGCGCGCGAGGACCGCATAGCGTACGCCATCTGCCGGGGAGGTCGCGCTAACCGGCAGTCGTAGCGCACGCTATGCGGCACCCATCGCACGCTACCTGGGCCGGGCAGTGAGGCCCCAGTGGTTCTGGACTCCAGAGAGTTGGCCGGTCGCTGCGCGCGCTAACCGGCAGACGTAGCGCACGCTGATCGGCATCTAGCGCGCGCTACCTGGGCGAGGGATCAGTCCAGGAGCCTCTGGACTGGACCATGGTCGGCCCGCTAGCGCACGCTGCCGGCACGCTAGCGCACGCTAGGGCGGTCTGCCTATATAATTGACCGAGCAGCCCTGTTTCAACCCATTTTTTTCATTTCAATCTTTTCTTTCCGCGGCCAGAGGTTTTGAGATCAAGGAGGCATGTTATTTAAGAACAAATCCACGAAGTTCTTAAGTTCATAACATCAATAAATCATCCGTTATCATCCTTTGATCCAGCGAATCAAGGTAATCTTCCTTAGAACCCTAATTTCGTGAATTTGGGGGTTTTCGCATTTTTGTCCGATTCGTTCCGTGTTTTTGATTAATTCATGATGGGTATGATTAATCTTGGTAGTATTCTTGTGTTTAACATCATTTAATCCATTGTTCTTCGTCGAATCGAAGTATATTTCTTGATTTCCTTCGAATTGACTTTTTGGGGGATTTGTCCTCGATCTCGTTTTTCATCCGTTTTCGATGGATCGATTATGGTTAAATGATGTTGTTAAACATATTCTATGGATTGTATATCCATATTTCAACTTGGAATTCCGTTTTGGGTTTGACGACGAATCGTGTTCTTGGCCGTTTTGGGGGAAATCCTTGAACCTTCGTCATTTGTTCTTTGAATTCAGCGGCTTTGGGTCGTACTTTGGAATTCATTTTCGTTGTTATTGTTTTCGTTCGTAGTTCATTGTTGTGGATTGTCGTTCGGTGGAGTCAGCGAGTTTGTAGTCGGTTCGTGCCAACCTACTTCGGCCGATTCTCCGTGTTGTGGTCATTCGAGGCAAGTATCTTGCCCATACATTTCATATTTCTTAGGCATAATTATTGATAAATGATTTTATGCGAAATCCAATGTTTAATGAACGTTAAAAAGGATCGTTATGTTCTCGATAAATATTGTCTTTCAACGATAATTCGTATACTTCGTGAATGGATATGTTCTCGGAATATGTGTGTTAGTTTCGTACGTTGAGAGACGTTATGATCGCATTGACCATAATTGTTTGCCGAGGATTGTGCATTGAATTGTATATTTGTTCGGTGGGTATTCGACATGATGTGATGTTAGTCGTTACTCCTTTGAAAGGAGGTTGTGATGCTTAGTGTTGCTTGTCTTGATAATCGGTTATTGTTGTGTGCTTATTGTATGTGATGTGCCTCCGGGTAGGATTGTTGAATCTCCGGGATCCATACTTGCTAGTATGGGTCGGGCGAAACCGTAGGGTTATCCAATACGGGTATGTCTTGCGGGGACTCCGAGGTTCGGGGCTTGCTAGCCCGATGCCGAGATAACTTGTGGGGTTATCATCGGGTATGTCTTGCGGGGACTCCGAGGTTCGTGGCTTGTTAGCACGATGCCGGGATAACTTATGGTTGTGGTTTGATTATGTAAGTATATGTGCTTTTAGTCATGTGACTGCGGTTACGGTGACATGTGATTTGATATAGTTTCCCTGTGGGTTATTCACTCGGGTTTGTTCTACGGGAGCATCTGAAGTCCGTGGCTTGCTAGCACGGGACGCTAATAATCTGTGGAAACAGGTTGTTATGGTATGATCGGGTCGTGGACCCCACTTGTTGTTATCGAATTTATGTTTTGGGAAAATGACTTTTGGGCTGTGTCCCTAAATGTTTTCGAAAGGCCTGAGGATTTTTAAATCCCAATGTATTCAAAACTCCCGAGGTCGTAAAATGTTTTTCACAAGATGTTTATCGGGTTTACCCCATCTTTCGATTTAATCATTTGATTAAGTGAATCACCTCGGGAAGTATGTTTATGATTAACATGTTTCGTGGAGTATGATATGTATGGCTCGTTTTCGTATTTTATACTTGCACTAGCAAAACAGTGGAGTTTTGCTAACCCCCGAGTATTCGGGGGGTGGATGTCTATTTTTGCATTCAGGTTTTGGAGCATAACACACGGTCGGCACGAATGATGATGAAAGATGAACGATACTAATCACACGAGGATCCGTTGATGTCGTATTGGTCTAGTTGTATTTTCTTTTCCGCTGCAGTATCTTTTCCCCATTGTACGGGAGTTTATTATATTTTGACTCCTGCGTGGGTATGTGTTTGTAATCGAGTTGTATATTTTATTGAAAGACCAAATCGGTCTACTGAGTCATTTAGCCTTGAAGGCATTGTCGAGATGTTAAATGTTGTTACCAGCCTGGTAGATCCTCGAGGAGAGGGTCTACGGCGTGTAATATCCCTGAGTGGATTGGGGGTGTTACATAAATGATCCGAGGGGATCATGAGGATCTATGCTGAGGGCGCTGGATCGAATGTCCACCATGCGTTGGTCCGACGGGATCATCATGGGGATCTATGCTGAGGGCGCTGGATCGCTGGACAGGTTTTCCACCATGCGTTGGTCCGACGGGATCATCATGGGGATATATACCAAGGGCGCTGGATCGCTGGATTACCCTGTACTGTGTTGATGGAATCGTGAGGATTCGCATCGTTGGATTCCGGTGACGGAAGTCCGTTTTGCATGTTTTATGATGCATTGATGATTTATGTATTTCGATACTTGTACTAGCATTGTTTTCCTAACCCCTTCGGGGGTGGACATTGTTTTGATGTTCAGGTAGCTGAGGAGCGGGGAAGCAACCACAGTACCGACAGGACGATGAAATGGCTCAGTGATGTGATTGATGTTTATTGTTACTGTGATTTGTCTTCTTGGTTTATTTAGTACTCGAGTACGTCTGTTTTAATAATGTTATTTCGATATGGTTCTATAAGTAACTCATTTGATCGGTTGAATCAAATCTGTATTTGAACTTCAGTTGTACGATTGGATTATATTTACACTCCTTTTAAAATTAGCCTTGTAAATCCTTACCTAAAGGGTTTACGGTGCTGTAAATCCTTGTTTAAAATTAGCCCTGTAAATCCTTACCAACGATAGGAAGGTTCCGGTCGCCCAGTATCTTCTGACAGGGGAGGCTTTCGACTGGTGGGAGGCCATTCGACCGGAGGAGCACAATGTCGACTGGACGGAATTCAAATTGATGATGGAGGCGCAGTATTGTCCTCGCCCAGTTAGATAAGCCCGAGTTCGTGAGTTTTTCTCACCACAAAATTCAGAAGCATCTGTGACGGACGTGATTAAGACTTTTAATCACCAGCTGACTTATGTCCGCCACTTGGTCAGGACCGAGGCGGAGAGGATTTTCCATTTTGACATGCGAATGAAGCCGGAAATTCAGCAATATATGTCCGGATTTGAATGTACCACTTTGCGACAGTATCAGGACAAAGCGTTGGCCTATGATATGAAGGAGGCAGCAGTAGAGAAATCGACGGAAGCAAAGAAACAGAAGGTGTCTGGCAACTTCACGGAGAATAAGAGTAGCGGGCCTCGCAGGGGTCAGTCCTCTTTTCATTCATCCAGGAGACCTCCGCATTCTTCTCGAGGTGGAAAGAAGTTCCGGGCAGCACCAACTGTTTCAGACGCAGGGAAGAAGTGTTATAATTGTGGCATAGCGGGACATGTTCGACGTGATTAACACTAAATTAGCGTACGCTATCTGGTCCTGTACCGAAATACTGAACCTTCTGCCCAGTCCGTTGAAATCGTTAGCGCACGCTACGAACTCCAAGTTAGCGTACGCTAACCACACAACGATAGCGCATGCAAGGAAACCAGGAGTAGCGTGCGCTACTCAGGCAGCAGTCCAGTACTACTCAGTACACTGCTGCAGACAGCACAAAAATCGAAATGCAAAGCAAGGCCAGAACCCAGAAATATAAACACGGAATATTCAAGACGATAGAGCTGAGCGTTGAAAGAAAATACAATTCCGATCACCGGAGAGTCCGTAAAGCGACAAAGAAAGTGAAATTCCCTAAACTTGTAGGAAATTACAAAAATAGCCCAAGTGTCCGAAAATCACGATACGACGTCGGATTAACAAACCGAAAGTCTCAACACGACTAACTCAACCATACAAACTTATGCAAACCAAGAAACAACGAAAACGAATGAGTTTTATGAGAATCGAACGTACATACGACAAGATATAATTCAAAATAAAATTACATAAAAACATCCTCGAAACTCGTCCAAACGAAAAGATTCCAGGAACAAAATAGATTCAGAACTTCAAAACAGTAACAAGCGAGTCGTCCGAAACGAACATACACCAATAATAGAAATTACCAAAAATAGAAAGTACGAATATTACAAGAAAAGGGTTTGTGATAATAATTTTCTATATCAAAAAATTTATAATTATTTTTGTTTATGATGTTTATATATTTTTTAGGAATTGAAGTTGCTATGCCATAATGAATAAATTAGAGACAACAGAAAAATGGGTTAAAGTCAATGGACAGCAGTGAAAACCATCCTAAAGTACTTAAGAAGAATTAAAGATGCTTTTATAATACATGGAGGGTAGGAAACGAGCTGGATATAAATGGTTATGCCGATGAAAGTTTCGAAACCGACAGAGACGATTTTAAATCGCAAACTGGTTATGTGTTTGTATTGAATGGAGGTGTTGTGCGTTAGAAGAGTTCTAAGCAAAGCACGGTTGCTGATTTTCTAATAGAAGCTGAGTACCTGGTAGCATCGGATGTAGCTAAGGAAACCATATACATCAAGAATTTTTTTACTAAACTAGGAGTGGTACCGATCACCCAGGGTCCCATAAGCCTTTATTGTGACAATAATGCTATTGCACAAGCTAAGGAGCCTAGGTCCCATCATAATTCCAAACATATACTCTGAAAATATCACTTAGTCATAGAAATCGACAGACGAGGAGATATTCCAATATTCAAAGTAGCAATTGAAGAGAATGCTACTGATCCACTTATCAAGCCTCTCTCACAACGAAAGCATGTTGAGCATGCTAGATCGATAGGACTAAAAGTCATGAATGAATGGTCCTAGTGCAAGTGGGAGATTGTTGAGAGTAGTGTCCTAGGACATTCTATGTGCAAGATTTGTAATTGTCACATTTAAATAAAGTTATTTAATATCATTTTTATTGTTTATTCTTATAATTTGTGCATGTTTTAATATTATAATAACCGAATAACAGTTATTTAGGAATAGTAAGATTATTCAAATATCCCTGGACCAATCACGTTGAGTGGAGACTCAAGTGATTAGTATACTAGAATAAGTTTGATTAATAATCATCAGATGATTATGCATATGGTACAGATCAATCTTATGGGTTTTGGATGGAGAACCAATACCGGACAAATCTGAATTGAGATCACTTAAGCGATTCATATACTAGTATAAGTATGATTGATAATCATCAGATGATTATGCGTATGGTACGGATCAAACTTTGGGTATTGGTTGGAGAACCAATACTAGACAGACCCGCCTTGAGATCAGTACATGAAAATGTCATAAGTGAATCTCAATATGACAGTATGTCTATAAATCCTTGAACCTGAGATTATCATAGAGTCCAACATGACAACTACTATGCCTTGACGCAATCCAACGTCATTTGAAACATGGTGTTCATAAAGGTTAGAGATCGGGATTAGTGGGAGTCATGTAGAGGGCAATGAATAATCAAGATGGGGATTTGTCCCTCTCTTTAGTGAGAGGGATATTTGTTGGGACCCTCGATAAGTAGGACTGAAGGAAATACATGTCCATGCTCAAATGAAGAGCCATTTGATTCAATCAGCCTACTTAAGATCGAGAAAGAATTTGAACATAATAAGTATGACAATTTCGATTACTTGGTTCAAATATGATATCGCGCGACAAATGGATATGAACACGTTAAATGGTTAAATGGACTATACACATATATTATTTGGGTAGTCATAATGTCTTGCTAGAGACCGCTTATGACTTATTATTTAATAAAGTATTAAATAATTTCCATCATAATATTAGCCTTTTGGGTCACGCATATGACAACTAAAGACAAGCAAGAACAATTAATAGATATAATAGTGGATATTGTATTTATTAAAGAAAATAAATAATGAGTACTATAATATAGGATTATATATTATATTATTTAATTATATTATCTGGGAAAGATAAATATGATATTGGATATTATATTTATTAGAAGTATTAAATAATATAAGATATTATATGTCTTATTACTTAATAAGTTGAGGGGCAACTAAGAAAATACTAGAGTTTGACTATAGGGTTTACTTAGTATAAATAAAGGATCATGGATAAGGTATTGTTATACGAAAAATTACACAACCCTAATTATGTGAGACCAAAAATCAGCCCTCTCCTCTACTGTTCGGCCATACTTCTTTCAGTCTGGGAAGTTCGTTCGGCCATCTCCGTCTTCTCTCCTTAGTTGATATTGATCAATAGTACAAATCCTTCTAGCAAAGGAATTATTTGTTGTACTGTTTATCAACATTATTCGTAAGGATCTAGCAATCTGGCTTGTATCAGTTGTTTTCATATGGATCACCAAAAGAGGAAGAGGAATCAGCTTCTGGTCCGAGTTCAGATCTGTTCTTCGAATTAAGGTAATTCGACGAACTCTTAATAAATCAATTAAATTAATGTATGTAAATCGTCGTCTGGGTTTTTTGTTAATTTATTCCACTGCGTCTTGCTCATATTTATTTTATTAGATACACGTAAAACCCAACAAAAAGAAGTAATTTACATGAAATTAAAAAAAATGCTTATTGACCAAGCACTATAACAAACCACCTTGAAAATATCTAAGCTATAAAATTTAAGAAAAATGAATACAAAGAAAAGTTGTCTTATCAATGGTGGTGTTTCTTGGCAACAAGATGGATGATGGATTATTTTATTCAAGCATGGATCTGCCCTTTTGTAGGTGATTTTCAAGAATATCGTGGATTATTTATATCAAAGATGTAATGTAATATATTGGTTTCATTGACATACAAATAAAATACATGGTTCTTGAGCTCACAAGATGGGCAATACTGGAATATTAAGCAAAGCCTGCTTGAACACGATGCTGGAAAATAGCCTAGTTACCACCGTGTTTTATCGTTGTATTGAATGGTGCCTTGGTCTATCCAGAACACGCACAAGGACATGGCACATAATTGTCCACCGTGTAAGCCACGATGCAGGAAATGTCGTTGGTTGCACCATGTTGTATCGCCGCTTTTGAGTTTGTCCTTTGAAAAGTTTCAGATTTTGATTTTGTTTTTTGTCCGCTTTCGACGATTTGTGTAAGTAATCTGTAGATAAACATTATTAGCTCATGTCTTGACATTTTAAAATAATTATTTTCTATCCTAAATCAGTATTATTTGTTGAAAATGGGCACCCACTTAAAATGGTAGATAATATCGCGGATTAGAGTTTTGAAACTCTTTTGCGTTGCGGACGCGTAATTAAATTGTGGATGATAAACGACACAAGATTTGTAGAGGTTCGGCCAAATGTGCCTACGTCCTCTCTTCGTATCTTTTTCCTTAGGCTTAAGATCAACCTCTGCGCCTCGTCTTCTATCTGTCCGAGGGATACCATTACAATCTCATCTTAGATTGGTCCGAGATAAACTGTTACACTCTTGTCTTTATGTCGGTCCAAGATAAACCGTTTTTCTTTTCTATAGGACAAGGAAGCAACCTATCTAGCTTTCTATTAGTACTAAACAAACCTCTCTTGGATTTAGATATGATTCTAATAATGCCGGATCAACAATCCCAATAACACCGAATCAATCTACAATCCGTATCTTTCCGCTCGTGTATGGTTTAGTGTATGAACACTCAAATACTTATTAATTAAGCAGAAATATAACAACAATAATGAAAATAATGATATCTGATCAACATGTGATTTTCTTGGAGTTGTTATGAATGATACCAAATGACTTGGTATTTTTAAGCAAATTCTCTCAACTAGCCTCTGCTGACTTCGTTGCGTTTGCTATTTGTATCCATTATGTATGTTAGCTGCATTACGTACGTTAAGTTGTATTTGTTATGTACGTTAATCTTCATTCTGATCAGTCCAGTAGCATTCTGTCTTTTCAATTACGGATGTTAGCTCATACTATTACGTACGTTAAGAACCTTCGAGTTGCGTACGTTAAGTAGACATTGTAGCGTACGTTAACTTTAGTTATATATCCGTTGCATGCCTTTTTGACCTTGACTTTCCACCAAATCTTCCAACGGTCCGTTATTTGAACTCATATTCAACTGCATTACGTACGTTAGCAACATTGTGTTACGTATGTTAACTTCTTCCGATTGCGTATGTTAAGTCGTTAGGTTGCATACGTTAAATCATGTTGTCTTCACTCGTCTGCCTTCAGGTGACTTCTCATTACGTACGGTTACAAAGTATATTACATACGTTAGCTGTTCCTTATAGCGTACGTTAAGCTCTTCATATAGGGTGCGCTATCTAATTCTGCTTTGCTTGTTTCCGTCTTTGTTGTTTTGGTTCATCTTATTGATTCCTTTGTTGTTTTGGTTTGATCGTCAACACATCATCAAAACCAATTTATGATTATATGGAATAGAATATTCCAACAATCTCCCCCTTTTTGATGATGACAAAACACAACCTTCGATGGAATTTTATACCTACCAAATTAAAACATTATACAGATCAAAGTTTTTGACTTTATCCGTTTCGTTAGTTTTCTTCTCCCCGTATGTTCTTTCTCCTTTTCAAATCCTTCTTCTTCTTCTTCTTATATTTTCTCCCCCTTTCATGATCGGGATATTGGTTTTATTTTTATTTTTCTCATCATCCTTCCATGACTCGTATTCTTTTTCTCCCATCATTTTTATCGATATTCTCCCCCTTGTCACACTCTCTCCCCCTTTTTGTAATAATCAAAAAGTGCAATAAAAAAATCGATTAAGTATGACATATAATGGGTAAAAACACTCCCCCTGAAAAATAGATTTCTCATTAAAAAAATAATGGTAACTCCCCCTGAGTTAAATACCAATTGTGAAGATATCAATTTTGATTTTTGGGGATCCGATAGTTGGTTTTTCATTTGAAACATAGACGATATTCGGTATAGTGTTTCCTTTTGGAATCCAAACCTTTTTCATTTTTATCGTCCGTCGTGGGCTTTGCAAACCGAAATATAATGCCCAATTTTTAAACATTTATCACATCGGGTATTTTAAATTCAAGGATTCAGTTTTATTATTCGGTTTGAATCCTAACGACTATTTATTTAATGAAAAGTTTTGAACGGAAAGTATTTGTTCAGCGCAAGAAAATTTGTTCGTTAAATCCTTTAATTCGTTTGGAACTTTCAAAAGATCATCCTTTAATTTATTTTCATTTTCAAGACATTTAGAATGATTGGTTTCAATAAATTTCCTTTTTTAGTTTATTTTGGAAATTCCGATTTCCAATAATTTATTTTTCATTTTCAGGGATTTATTGTCAATTAAAGCATTTTAAAAATTGGTACGTAAAAGTTCGAATGCTTCAAATAATTCGTCGTAAGACGAGGTACTAACCTGGCTTTCGATTTTGCTTTCGTCGAATGAACTCCTTGCCATGAGTGCTAGGTTATTTTGAGTATATTCATCGTCATCCTCTTCGTCACTCCATGTTGCTATGAGAACTTTCTTCTTGGAAGTCGTGCCTCGGCAATTTTTCGCATAGTGGCCTAGTTTACCACAATTTCGGCAGTTATTGTCGAATTTCTTTGACTCGCTAGAGTTGATGTCTTTTCTTCGCCAGTTTAATAAGTTTTGGTACTTATTTATATTTTTGGCATAATATGCCAATTCGTCGTCATCTTCGCCTATCGGGATTTCTTCTTTCTTTGACATCTTAGCTTTCAAAGTTATGGTTCTTTTCTTCGGTTTCAGTTTGGTATTTGGAGATTTAAGAACTATCTCGTAGTTTATAAGCGATCCGAGGCGGGACTATCTCGAAAGGCATGACTACTCGAGATTTAAGAACTATCTCGAGATTTAAGAACTATCTCGAAAGGCATGACTACAAACTCATAATGTCCGTATGTCGTCCGAAAAGCTGTTTTCGGTACGTCGGACTCCTTCACCCGAAGCTGATAGTATCCCGATCTCAAGTCGATCTTTGAAAATACCACGGACCCCTGCAATTTGTAACACCCCCAATCCGCTCAGGGATATTACACGCCGTAGAACCTTTCCTCAAGGATCTACCAGGCTGGTAACAATATCGAACAACTCAACAATGCCTTCAAGGCTAAAATGACTCAGTAGACCGATTTGGTCTTTCAATAAAAATATACAACTCAATTACAACTCACGCCCATGCAGGGGTCAAAGTACAACCACACCTGTACAACGGGAAAAATATAGCAGCGGAAAATAAAGTACAACTGAACCAATACACAACGTACGGTTCCTCATGTGATTAGTATCGATCATCCACTATAAGAATAAATGTCAAAGACTTCGGATAATATCTGAAGTAAAAACGTTATAATTACCGAAGTCTATGTTCGTGTAGTTAAAGGTATACTTTAAACTTCGCTTATTAGGCGAAGTCTAATATCGTAATAACCGAAGTCTAACTCGGTTTTTAGAACCCCAATATGGGGGTTTGTGAAGTAAAAAAGGTCCTTCCACTTCACTTATCTTGTAATCGCTGAAGTGTATATTTCCTATTCGCTTCAGTAAAATATATACAGATGAAGTGAAAAAATGTTATCGACTTCGCTTGTTAATAGGCAACGAAGTTAAAGATACCACATTTACTTCACTTTTATTTGTTTAGCCGAAGCATTACACTCCTTTTTACTTCGCTTATTCTAGTTTGTGTCGCTAATTATATATCTCTGACTTCGTTTTTTATCCGAAGTAAATAACCACATTGCATATTTCTTTTCAATTGGTAAATATAGAATCCCAGTTGTACAAAAACATAATCCATCCAATAAAAAACCTCAATTCACAAGATCGCAACAACACAACCTCAAATACATCAATCAACCTCATTAAAAATCCAAGAAACTCAAATCACAAGATCCCAATTCAATAACACAAGATCATAAGCATTGGTAATAGTAATAAACCACACTTTCATATATAAACGGCGGATTGTCGTACAAAAATGCCAAATATTCAGATTCGCGTGATTCACAAGTTTGCATTGGGCATAACTATAATATGCCAACATCAAATAAACTTCCACAATGTCTACGACACACATGCATAGGTCTAGATAATGGACTGCACATCAACCAAACATTCACCATATTTACCCGATGAAACGACATGTTCTGATCTAACTATACGAACAGACATTCACCATCATCACCTGAGTACCAGTAGTGTTGCAACCAAGACCATACATATATAGTACTGAATTGAAACTAGACAAAGAACTTCCTGATAATGAAGCGAGCCTAAGCACCATTGAAAAACGTGTAGACGAACTCGCTCCACTCGTTCCTGACTTCATCATACTGCTCCTGAGTGTAGTATTGGTCTTTGACTGAACCAGGATACTAATCAAATCACATTGAAACTAAAAAAAATAGATTAAGTACG
Organism: Orobanche coerulescens; assembly: GCA_033398695.1. Classification (NCBI taxonomy): domain Eukaryota; kingdom Viridiplantae; phylum Streptophyta; class Magnoliopsida; order Lamiales; family Orobanchaceae; genus Orobanche; species Orobanche coerulescens. Next base: position 70,566,406 of record CM065810.1, read on the forward strand.
TTCATAAAAGATACATCCACATCAAAAAATTTCAATACCAAAACATACTATATAATATAAAAGGATGACAGAATGAAAATTACCATCTTCTCAAGCTGTGGATCTTCGCTTTCAACGATCTCTTTGATGTAGCGGATGTAACACCCCCAAATCCCATTGGGTTATTACAGTGCCGTGGACCCCACACCAGGAGATCCACCAGGCGAACATGACTAAAATATAACAAACTGACCGAAAGGGGAATCACAATCCCTACACTGACACCCAACACAATATTCCGATATGGAATTTCAATGACAACAGTGGGACTATATGGCCAAAATAAGATACAACAACATCCAAGAGCCTTGCTCGGATAATACAAAATGACAAAGACTGAACAAAACTGGAGTACTCCAACTGCCTGACTGACATGAACACCAAAACATCTCGGACTAGTATCGCTTGAATGCCTCGTCGCCACCGTCATGCCCCTGTGTCTCAATTCTCTCCTCGCAAACACCTAAAACATGAAAACATGTTCCTTACTGGTCGATCATCAGAGATAATGATTATCAAATACATGTACAACATGATATGCATCCAAAGGGCAGAATGAAATAGTATAGTAATGGTAATACGAGATGCTCACAAACCAAAGTAAGAATCGAGCATTCGTGGAATACTATGCCCACGGCATACAAGCAATACCTGCTCAACAGGTTAGAACACAAGTGCCCAACGGCGAATCATCAATACAGAACACAACAATACATCACCCGAAGGTAACCCAAGCCAAACACTGAAATAGATACGAATCACAATGCCCGAAGGCTCCACCAGGAATACCGATACATCACAATGGCCTAACAGCCGAACAGCCCGAAGCTGTTTATCATCATAATACCCTGAATGTCACTCAGCCGAAGCTGTCAATCACCACAATGGCCCGAAGCCAAAACAGCCCGAAGCTGTATCAATGAGGGCCGAAGCCACGGCATGAAGCCGTATCACAATGAGGGCCGAAGCCACGGCACGAAGCCGTATCACAATGAGGGCCGAAGCCACGGCACGAAGCCGTATCACAATGAGGGCCGAATCCACGGCACGAAGCCGTATCACAATGAGGTCATCCAATGACCGTGACCTGCTGAATTGCAGGTGCTGGGAAACCAATTGCGAAGGTTCAAGTCCCAGACTTGTAACACCCCCAAGACGTTCAGAGCATATTACAGCGCCGTGGACCCCACACTGTGGAATCCACCAGGCTAACATAACAACAAGACATTCGACAACGAAAAGCTATCATTAATAAAACGACAATTCAAATAAAAGACTACAAACCGACCATTAAATTCTGACATCAAATCCATTTCCCAAAATGGGAACACAACATTAACAATTTCAAAGAGGAAGTACTCGAGTACTAACCAATTTTATAATACATAAATCCCAAAATCAGACATCAATAGTAACCGACAGTCATAACATCGAAAATCAAATACTGGACAATATCATGCTTGCCCATCATCCTCATACGTCCCGAGTGCTCGTTTATCCCCACGATCAATACCTGAAATACAAAAAAGTATTTCCCCCATTTAAGGGGTTAGCGACAACTGCTAGTGCAAGTACAATCCATTTGAACTACATTCTAATCAGATGAATATATGCGCCAAAAAGTCATTTTAGAAAACATTTTATATTCCGGAATATTTACAATCACAAAACACATTATCTCCAACAAATCACAATTCAAAGTTAACAGTTGGTACGAGACTCACGGCCACCGTACCCCGCAGAGTCGCGTCGGACATCCCTGGGTGGCTAACCACAGTTCACGATACGCACACTCACGGCAATACGTATCCCTAGAGGCCCCGTCGGACCGTCCCTAGGTGAACATACACATAACCATCCACAACAACCACGATACAGCCATAATTCAAATACTAGAACATGTAAACAAATGTAAAGTACTTGCCTTTGAGACATTCTTCGAAGAATCGGAAGTGAAAAATGACTACGGATGATCCGAATGGAAAACGACGGTTCCTAAACGAAGAATTAGCGTAACTCAGTCCCAACGGACATCAATAATCGAAAGGAATACTCCCAAAACCCCGATTACAATTAACGACAAAAGACGTTCAATCAATACGGTTGAGGGTTTACGCAAAATCTCCCCGTATTGATAATTCACGGATTAAAATCAAGGAAACTGGATTTGGAATCATTCAATAATCACAATCGGTGAAGAATATCGTAATATAGATGAACAATTCGGAATTAAACCCTAAAATCCCGAAATCTCCCAAAAACGTCAAAATTAGGGTTCCTGAGGAATTACCTTTAATTCGGCTGATGAAAGGTGATTATGTTGATTATGATATGATAGCACGACTCTACGGTGATGGAATATGAAGAGAACTCCGATCAGGACCGATGGAAATCGCCTCTGAGGTCGCACGTCGAAGAAACGAAGGGAAAAGAATAAAATTGCCGCTCAAAGCGCCTACTGGGCTTATATACTGCGAAGTTAGCGCACGCTAACTGCCATATGCAGCGTGCGCTAACGGGGCCGCGACAGTCCAGTGGCTACTGCCACCATTCGTCACCGTACGCTAACAATAAGGGTTAGCGTACGCTAACTGTTCTTCGGTAGCGCACGCAAGGCAACAGGGGTAGCGTGCGCTACCTACACAAAGATTGATCTGGCCGATGTCATATCGCCAAGAAAGTCTGCTGTCGAGGGCACGATACACGATACACACGACGAGACTAGAATCCAGGAACATGAACACGAAGCATACAAGACGACGGAGCTAAGCGCTGAAAGAGAAATACAATTCCGACCACCGAAGGGTCCGTAATGCGACAACGAAAACAAGATTCCCTAAACTATTAGGAAATTACAAAAATGGCCCAAGTGCCCGAAAATCACGAAACGACGTCGGATTTACAAACCGAAAGTCTCCACATGACCAACTCAACCATACGAACTTGTACAAACCAAGAAACAACGGAAACGAACGAGTTTTACAAGAATCGAATGTTCATACGGCAAAACATGTCATAAAATGAAATTACGTGAAAACATCATCAAAACTCGTCCAAATGGAAAAACTCCAAGAACAAAAATAGATTCAAAATGTCGAAACGGTTACAAGCGAGTCGACAAAAATAAACATACCCCAAAAATGGAAACCGCTAAAAATGGAAAAATTACGGATATTACATTCTCCCCCTCTAAAATAAAGTTTCGTCCCGAAACTTAAGAATCAAAAAGCTCGGGGTATCTCGAACGCATATCCTCCTCTAACTCCCACGTCGCTTCTTCTACTCCGTGCCTCGACCATTGCACTTTAACCAAAGGAATGGTTTTGTGCCTTAACTGTTTATCACGATGCTCCAAAATTCTAACGGGTCTCTCTTCAAACGTAACATCCTTCTCGATCTCCACGTCCACAAAGTCAATAATGTGGGACGGGTCCGGAACGTACTTCCTCAACTGGGAAACATGAAATACGCTATGTACATGACTCAGCGACGGAGGTAAAGCCAAACGGTACGCTAACTCACCGACTCTCTCCAATACCTCGAAAGGTCCAATATATCTCGGGCTGAGTTTCCCCTTCTTCCCAAAACGGAAGACTCCCTTCGTCGGAGACACTCTCAACAGAACATGATCCCCCACCTCAAACTCCAAAGGTCTACGCCTAACATCCGCGTAAGACTTTTGTCGACTCTGAGCAGCCAACATCCTCTTTCTAATCAATTCGATTTTCTCCCTCGTCTCCAACACTGATCCAAATTTCGGTGCCAACCAAATCGGACGGCTCATCCCAACATATCGGTGATCGGCAACGTCGGCCATAAAGTGCCTCATATGGTGCCATCTTAATCGACGCGTGCCAGCTATTATTATAAGTAAACTCAATTAAGGCCAAATGCTCCTCCCAATTACTACTCCAGTCTAACGCACACGCGCGCAACAAATCCTCGAACGTCTGAATGGTACGTTCGGACTGCCCATCGGTCTGGGGATGGAACGAGGTGCTCAAACGTAGCTGAGTCCCCAATGCCTTATGCACTGCCTTGCGATACAAATCGGCCATCTCTGTCTGAAATAATGGTCCTCGGCGTACCATGAAGCCTCACTATCTGAGTGATAAAAATACGAGCCAACTTTTCCGGACCCCAAGTATCCTTGATGCCCAGAAAATGTGCCGACTTAGTCAGTCGGTCTACAATCACCCACACCATATTCATACCAGTCTTCGTTCTCGGTAAACTCGTGACAAAATCCATAGAGATGTCCTCCCACTTCCATTCTGGAACGGGAAGTGGTTTCAATAATCCGGTGGCGTGATGCTCAATCTTGACTTGTGACAAGTCAAACACTTAGCCACAAACTGAACTACCTCTTTCTTCATATCGTTCCACGAAATTTTTCCTCAGATCTTTATACATTTTACTCGAGCCGGATGGTGAGTAAGGTGACGCATGAGCCTCTCGCATGATATTCTGTCTCAATTCCGAGTCGTTCGGAACACACAACCGACCTCGGAATCTCAACACTCCGTCCTCATGAATAACAAATCCCGGGGCTTTCCCTTCTCTACACTCTCCCGAAGTGAATAAACATCGGGTCCTCCAACTGTCCCGATTTAATGTCCTCGACTGCAGACGAAGAAATCTCAAGAGTACGCAATCGCCGGAACTCTGGGCGGTACAATCTCAATGCTCGGCTTCATAAAATCACGAAGTCCCGATCGGGCCGTAAGCAACTCAAGCGCTCGAAGCGATACTGATTTCCGGCTCAAGGCGTCTGCTACCACATTAGCCTTGCCCGGATGATAAAGGATCTCGAGATCGTAATCCTTAATCAATTCCAACCACCTCCTCTGCCTCATATTAAGCTCTTTCTGCGTGAAAATGTACTTCAGGCTCTTGTGATCGGTGAAAATCTGACACGACGAGCCATACAAGTAATGACGCCAAATCTTCAACGCAAAAACAACTGCGGCCAACTCAAGATCGTGCGTAGGGTAATTCAATTCATAGGGTTTCAACTGACGGGAAGCATAAGCAATCGTCCTCCCGTGCTGCATAAGTACGCATCCGAGCCCTTGGCCCGAAGCATCACTATAACTGAGAAACCATCATTACCACTCGGTAAGGCCAAAACGGGAGCGGTCGTCAACCGCTTCTTCAACTCCTCAAAACTATTCTGCCTCTCATCGGTCCACACAAACTTCTCTGACTTCTGTAACAACTGAGTCAGCGGTCGAGCGAGTTTAGAGAACCCCTCGACGAATCTACGATAATACCCGGCTAATCCCAGAAAACTACGGACCTCTTTCACGTTCTTGGGCGGCGCCCAATCCAACACTGCCTCTACCTTATGTGGGTCCACACGAACACCCTCGGCCGAGATCACATGACCGAGAAACATAACTTCCCGTAACCAAAACTCGCACTTTGAGAACTTCACAAAAAGACGCTGAGTTCTCAAAATATCTAACACAATATGCAAATGACGGGCGTGCTCCTCCTCGCTCCTCGAGTAAATCAGGATGTCATCGATAAAAACGACTACACACTTATCGAGGTACTCGATAAAGACTTTGTTCATAAGCTGCATGAACACGGCTGGTGCGTTGGTTAGCCCAAAAGGCATAACCACAAACTCGTAGTGACCGTATCTCGTCCGAAAGGCCGTCTTCGGAATATCGGTATCCTTCACTCGGAGCTGATAATACCCCGATCTCAAATCAATCTTCGAAAACACGGTCGCTCCTTGCAACTGATCAAACAAGTCATCAATCCTCGGGAGTGGATATTTGTTTTTGATGGTCACTTTGTTCAACTCTCGGTAGTCGATGCACAAACGAAGTGACCCATCCTTCTTCTTTACAAATAGGACCGGTGCGCCCCAAGGCGAAGCACTCGGTCGAATATACCCCATGTCTAGCAACTCTCCCAATTGTTTCTTCAACTCAAGCATCTCGGCAGGCGCCATACGGTATGGCGTCTTAGAGATAGGTGCTGCACCCGGCTCTAGATCGACGGTAAACTCAACCTCTCGGCCCGGCGGCAAACCCGGCAACTCATCTGGAAAGACGTCAGGATACTCACATACTACCGGAATAGACGAGAGCTCGACTCCCCCTTCTTCCGATCTCAAAGCGTAACACCAATAGCCCGTGCAACCTCCCCGAAGGAGTCTCACCGCCCTCAAAGCGCTGATCAGTAATCTCTGGCTACCCCGCTTACGCCCCACAAAAGAATGCTCGGTACCATCAGAGGCTAACATCGAAACAGTCCTCGTTCTATAATTCATGATCGCCCCATGACGGTCCAGCCAATCCTCACCCAGAATCAAATCCTCATCTCTAATATCTACCGCAATCAGATTAGAAGGCCAATCCCTCCCCGCGATACTCACAGAAAAATCTCTAATCTCACGGTCCCCCACGATGCTATCCCCGCTAGGAAGTTTAACAACAAAAGGCTCACAAGCAACAAGGCAATCAACATGCAGGCGACGCACACAGTCCATAGATATAAAAGAATGAGTAGCACCAGAATCGAACAATACGGAAACAGGATGGTCAAGGATGTGGACGGTACCTGTAGCCACCGTCGCGTCGGGATCTCCGGCTCGCCTCATCTCATACACACGGGGCGGAACAGACCCCGCACTAGAAGCTCCCCCTCTAGAAGGCTGACCACGACCTCGACCTCTACCAAAACTACTGCTGCGGCCGAGGAACTGTCGATGCTCGATTCACACTCGGCTCTCCCGCAGTGGAGCAGATATCCGAGTAATTGGAGCCCGAGCCGCATCCGTACAAAACTTAGCACGGTGACCCATACGACCACAAGCAAGGCACTGGATCGAGGCCTATCACACTCACTCATCATGTGACCGACGATCGGTTGAAGCACGTAGGACCACGAACGGAACCAGCAGGAGCAGAACTAGAACCGTTTCCTCGACCAACCGATGGCGGCGACTCCCGAAGACTCGCGAACAGTGACCGAGTCTTCGGATACCCTCTGACTTGCCTCCCAAAACCGACCGGCGGTTTTCTGCTTTCCTTCGGTTGCCGTCTCTCGCCAAAACGACATCTCATAAGCCATCGCCTTATTCTGATATTCTTTCAAAGTCGTGCACCCCAGACCAGACATGTAGTGGCGCACTCTCGGTTTCATCCGCATGTCAAAGTGGCGGATCTTATCAAGCTCATCGCGGACTTGGTTTCTCACATAATGTAACTGTTGATTGTAGTCTTTGATGGCTTGAGATATAGGTACATCTTGGGGCTTAGCCTCAAAGAAGGCTCGGATCCTCCCCTCTTTCACTGGCCACGGATGCACTCGTCTTCCATCGATCCGGAACTCGCCCACGTAGTCGCCGGTCACGCGGTTTCAGCGCTTGCCACCTTGTCGTTGCCTCGTTGGCGAGGAAGTTCTGTGCAATGGGTACCTTCGTCTCCTCGGGCAATTATGACCTCAAACACTTTCTCTATCTCGAATAGCCAATTCTCCCAACCGGAAGGGTCGGAAGCACCATCAAGCTGCGGAGGACGCATACGAATCACGTCTGAAGTAGCTTATCATTCTTTGGACCCAGTGGGCGGAACCGGGTTGGCATTAGCATGGCCGACTGTAACGGCCCGAGTCGCAGCATCATCCGGTTCGCTACTGGCTGTAAAATGTTGGCCACTCCAACATTCTCATGAGCATTCAGGAGCTAGCAGATCGGTCTGTGACCTCCGAACTAGGGGGAACACTGCTCGACAAAGAGGGCATCGCCGATCGGTTCGAGTGATCGGACATGGCCGCCCCACCGGCCGCGCCACGTCCCCTACCGCGTCCGCGACAAGGCCCGCGTCCTCTACCGCAGGAATTCAAGAAGCAACGGGTAAGTACAATTCAAACGCAAAACGCAAAAGATACTAAGACAGAATAGAATGTAACGGTGAAACGAGTCAAGTTAGGAAAACTTACAAGCACCGCATCGAGATGATGGCATAGCGGTGATACCTTGTCCCAAAACGACACTTAACTAGACCCAAATGACCGGCACCTAGGTATCCATAAACCTAAGCTCCGATACCATATTCTGTAACACCCCCAAGACGTTCAGGGCATATTACAGCGCCGTGGACCCCACACTGTGGAATCCACCAGGCTAACATAACAACAAGACATTCGACAACGAAAAGCTATCATTAATAAAACGACAATTCAAATAAAAGACTACAAACCGACCATTAAATTCTGACATCAAATCCATTTCCCAAAACGGGAACACAACATTAACAATTTCAAACAGGAAGTACTCGAGTACTTAAACCAATTTTATAATACATAAATCCCAAAATCAGACATCAATAGTAACCGACAGTCATAACATCGAAAATCAAATACTGGACAATATCATGCTTGCCCATCATCCTCATACGTCCCGAGTGCTCGTTTATCCCCACGATCAATACCTGAAATACAAAAAGTATTTCCCCCATTTAAGGGGTTAGCGACAACTGCTAGTGCAAGTACAATCCATTTGAACTACATTCTAATCAGATGAATATATGCGCCAAAAAGTCATTTTAGAAAACATTTTATATTCCGGAATATTTACAATCACAAAACACATTATCTCCAACAAATCACAATTCAAAGTTAACCGTTGGTACGAGACTCACGTCCACCGTACCCCGCAGAGTCGCGTCGGACATCCCTGGGTGGCTAACCACAGTTCACGATACGCACACTCACGGCAATACGTATCCCTAGAGGCCACGTTGGACCGTCCCTAGGTGAACATACACATAACCATCCACAACAACCACGATACATCCATAATTCAAATACTAGAACATGTAAACAAATGTAAAGTACTTGCCTTTGAGACATTCTTCGAAGAATCGGAAGTGAAAAATGACTACGGATGATCCGAATGGAAAACGACGGTTCCTAAACGAAGAATTAGCGTAACTCAGTCCCAACGGACATCAATAATCGAAAGGAATACTCCCAAAACCCCGATTACAATTAACGACAAAAGACGTTCAATCAATACGGTTGAGGGTTTACGCAAAATCTCCCCGTATTGATAATTCACGGATTAAAATCAAGGAAACTAGATTTGGAATCATTCAATAATCACAATCGGTGAAGAATATCGTAATATAGATGAACAATTCGGAATTAAACCCTAAAATCCCGAAATCTCCCAAAAACGTCAAAATTAGGGTTCCTGAGGAATTACCTTTAATTCGGCTGATGAAAGGTGATTATGTTGATTATGATATGATAGCACGACTCTACGGTGATGGAATATGAAGAGAACTCCGATCAGGACCGATGGAAATCGCCTCTGAGGTCGCACGTCGAAGAAACGAAGGGAAAAGAATAAAATTCTTTGCTCAAAATCGCCTACCGGGCTTATATCTGCGAAGTTAGCGACGCTAATCGCCATATGCGGCGTGCGCTAACGGGGACGCGACAGATCCAGTGGCTATCGCCACCATTCGTTAGCGTCGCTAACAATAAGGGTTAGCGTCGCTAATCGCTTCTTGATAGCGCACGCAAGGCAACAGGTAGCGTGCGCTACCTACACAAGAAGATTGATCGCCGATGTCATATCGCCAGTAAGGCTGGCCGAGGGCACGATACACGATACACACGACGAGACCAGAATCCAGGAACATGAACGCGAAGCATACAAGACGACGGAGCTAAGCGCTGAAAGAGAAATACAATTCCGACCACCGAAGGGTCCGTAATGCGACAACGAAAACAAGATTCCCTAAACTATTAGGAAATTACAAAAATGGCCCAAGTGCCCGAAAATCACGAAACGACGTCGGATTTACAAACCGAAAGTCTCCACATGACCAACTCAACCATACGAACTTGTACAAACCAAGAAACAACGGAAACGAACGAGTTTTACAAGAATCGAACGTTCATACGGCAAAACATGTCATAAAATGAAATTACGTGAAAACATCATCAAAACTCGTCCAAATGGAAAAACTCCAAGAACAAAAATAGATTCAAAATGTCGAAACGGTTACAAGCGAGTCGACAAAAATAAACATACCCCAAAAATGGAAACCGCTAAAAATGGAAAAATTACGGATATTACAAGACTTACCCATAATGAGATCACCCAGTGACCGTGACCTACTGAACTGTAGGTGTTGGGAAACCAACCGCGAAGGTTCAAGCCCCAAGCTTACCCATCGAGCACTAGCCGAGACTAGTCTCCAAAACATAATTAATCACAATAGTAACAATCCCAAGATTACCAAACTCACAAGAATAATAGCATGCTGTCTTGAGTCGGCCAACACGACAACAATAACTCACAGATGGGCTCCGTCCACGGAGGTCCCAATTCAAATACCTCGACTGCCTTGGAATGGCCAATCGATCACAACAACTCAACGGATGGAAACTATCCTTGACAGTCCCAATTCAATACATCGATTACCTTAGAACGGTCAATCGATAACGATGACACAACGGATGGGAATTATCTTCGATAATCCCAATTAAATACCTCGATTACCTTAGAACGGTCAATCGATAACCAACGATACAACAGATGGGAGTTATCTTTGATAATCCCAATTCAATACATCGATTACCTTAGAATGGTTAATCGATAACCCATGATGCAACGGATGGGAATTATCTTCGATAACCCCAATTCAATACATCGATTACCTTAGAATGGTTAATCGATAACCCATGATGCAACGGATGGGAATTATCTTCGATAACCCCAATTCAATACATCGGTTACCTTAGAACGGTTAATCGATAACCAATGATACAACGGATGGGAATTATCTTCGATAATCCCAATTCAATACATTGATTACCTTAGAATGGTTAATCGATAACCAATGATACGGTAGAATAGATGTCCCGGCATCTTAAACCGGCCACCGAAACAGATATGATAAACGAATATATCAAATGCCTTCAATCGGCCAATGCAATATCATAGCAACAGTTCCAATTCGATAATAACGATTCAACGATGCCTCAGAATGACATTAACGTCAACAATAATAATCGATACATCGATGCCGCGAACCGGCTATCGACAACAAGAATCTCAATGCCTTAATCCGGCCGTTAATGAATAACAATCACGTCTGGCATAATCACCGAAGGGTATTGCATCAAACAATTCCCGAATATCAACAAATCACGAAGAGACTAAGTCTCGAAATGATATAATACATTCATACACATATATGATAACATTAATCTCATTGACCAGTACAAGTATAAAACTTGCCTCAAACCGAAGGCGAGAAAGTCCTTCCACGATCAACGTCCTGGCACGAAACGACGAACGGCGCCTCCCGACGAACACAAACACTCGAACAACCAAAAAAGAACAAGAAGAAGCCTCAAAACACCAAAGGAGCATCAATAAGCTTCCAACTTCAAGCTTCAATCCAAGCTAGGATGATCAAGATCGAGTTGGAAGAGGCTAAACATCAATAACAAGTCCAAACGGACGATTCTAGGGAGAGAAAATGTGTTTTGGTTCGTGAGGAAATGAAAGACGAAACCAAGTTAAATAGACTGACCAATTCATTACGTACGTTATACACTAAGGTTAACGTACGTAAGAGGCATTACGTACGCTATGCTAAGACATTAACGTACGTAATGAAAAATCTAGAACTGACTGGACTAAAATACGAAGGCCTTAACGTACATAAACAAGAACTTATTGCGTACGTTAACAAGACCTACATTACGTACGTAGAGCTCGCCTCTTAACGTACGTAAGGGTCCGTTGACTGCAATAGTGAGATCCGATCGGAAGATGCTCGGGACCCACCGGCCGAAAGCGACTACGAGGAAGGTTCCTGCCACCTACCAAGCATTACGTACGTAACCTTACAGGCATAACGTACGTAATACTCAACCCATAACGTACGTAAGTCTACCCATGTAGCGTACGTTAAGGCTAGTGTACTTAGCCAAAAATCCAAATTCTCCAACCAACATTCAAACGACGAAACTAACCCGACGACAAGTATAATATTTCAATCCCGAAATATTCCAATACAATATACATTGTATCAGTCCAAAACAACAACACTTTGTACAATTCCAAATGAATATGTACAACTCATCAGTAACACGAAAGAAAAAAAAAATTATCCCCGGATATTACAGCGGAGGACACAAAATCTGCAGTGAAGGGAGGATAGTTCTTATTTCAGATTGCCCTATAAAATTAAAAAGCCACGAATTGGTCACTCCATGTCAAATTTATATATATATATATATATATATATATATATATATATATATATATATATATATATATATATTCACTCGTGCGAAAAGTTGTGTAAGTTGCATTTTATTGTCATTTTTGTTTCTTTCGAGTATGTCATATGCTGCAAACTTGGAATGAACATAATATCCAAATAACTTTTATTTTCTGGTTATTTCCAGTTGACGGAAGAAGGTCAGAAGTGGGGTTTCCTTACATGGCTGGTAAGAAATATGCAATGTGGTCATTTTAGTTTATATATGAAAGTTACTGGAAGGCATTTTATAGGTACATATTTGAGAGATTTAAATGGGAAAATTTCAACTTTTGATACCTCCCACGAAGGGTCCATTCTCTTATCCACAAACTCTTTCCAACACTGTCTTCTTAGTTTGTGGCGCTAATTCAAACACATTCTGCCAATTATCAAAAGATTTGTTAATATTAGAACAAAGCATCAACAAATATCTGATATCATATAAAACACATATATAACATTGCAACATTTAGTCGGATCCATAAAAACAGAAGACGGATGATGGATCCATAAAAACGTTATCGAGTCTGGTGGTGATATTTTAAGTAAAACACAGTGCTACACAACTTACAAAATTGATGATGGTCTTTTTCACCAATATCAGAGCAACTAGTGGAATCATCAAAATCAAAATCGATATCTTCTTCGTTTCCAGTAGGAGGTTCTAACACGCTTAAAGCATTCCTTTGGAGCTTAACCTCAACCCCGTTCTTTAAAACCTGGCAGCATATCTTATGTTAGTTTACCAAAAAACAACTGAAATTGGGAAGAACAACGAACTCAATGAGATGTAACAAAACTAAAAAGAGAACATAAGTGTCGGAACAACACATGCCAATAAAAAAACCGACACATTTAAACAAAATCTGGGAAATTTTCTTCGAAAATTGACAATATTCAAACCCCATTCCTTGGTTTTATCACTTTCAGTTGCGTATGGAAAATCAAGAAATAATTTCCAAAATTTGAAGGAGTTCCATGAATTTATTGATCAATAGACAAACTGGCCCCAAAAATACTCTCAATTAGGTGAACATATACTCCACTAAAATAGCGGAATTACAGGCCAAGAGATAAATGCGCAAAATTATCCAATATCATATCACCATAAGAGAAAGTAATGAGCAATATGCGAGACATACTAATGTTATCTCCAATAATGAGGGTCACTAAATCACTAGAATATCCCCAATTTCCATCAACTCCATGATTGAGCGTGTTCAACATTCAGGAAGCACGGACACAGTGAAACTTATATATTAATCATTCTATCAGATTCTAACCGCATCCTATAATCTCTGGATTTATATCTTATCTTTCCATAAACATCAAGGAGTAAGTGTGTATACCAGGCATTGTTGATGAGAAGATACAAACAGAAATGAGCAATATGTTTTCCTAGTAAATAGAAGACGTCCCACCAAAATATCTAAAGTAGTCTGACATCTTATATGACTTACATTACTACAAAGTCATCACTAACTCTATTTCCCCAAGAACGGCTGCTCAAAGTGCTTGGTTTTGGTACAGTACTTTTCCTGACACTGGGCTTCACTGAAATGACACTGGGATTCACGGAGAGCAAGAAAATTTAGTAGCACTAATTAGCATCACCTTCAGTAGTTATTCTAGACGGAAGTAACATGTTGAGAATTATGCCCTAACAGAAGAGCTCACCATGGAATCCATATTTGCCCCTAAAATTATCTGAGTTCTCAAAATTGTCCTGGAGTAGCATGTGATAGAACCGTGTCATACTCGCAACACATTAACAGAAGTTCATGATTATAAAATTAGTTGTGGAATCATCAAAACCTTTTTAGTGCCACTTGTTTCCACCTCGCTGACCTGCTTTGGTGCTGGTAAAGATTTCCTTCCATAAACAAAACAGGTGTAATATCCGCGTTTTCTATCCTGGGTAATTTCTATTTTGGTGCATTTTCGTTTCGGACAACTCGCCTGGCACTGTTTGGTAATTCTGAACCTATTTTTATTCTTGGAGTTTTCCCGTTCAGACGGGTCTTGATAATGTTTTTACGTAATTTCATCTCGTGTTATATTCTGTCGCATGTGTATTCGTTCCCGTTAGATTCGTTCGATTTCGTCGTTTTCTTACTTCCATGAGTTCGTATGCTTATGTAGAGCATATTGCGAGTTTCGGATTGTTAATCCGACGTTGTGTCGTGACTTTCGGTCGTTTGGGCCGTTTTTGTAATTTCCTAGAAGTTTAGGGAATTTGTCCCTTATTCGACTTTGGTTGTGTACCTCAGATCGTTTTGGGTTCCGTACTTCCATTTCGTGTTATTGTTGCCCAAATATCGATCCCTGTTGCTTGTATTCTCCTTCCGGATCATTTTTCGTCATTTTGAGACCCGAGGGGGGGTGTGGGCCGCGGCACAAGAATTGTGAGCCGCGGCACACACATCGCCCAGTTGTTGCCTAAACAAACTGTACCGTGTGCCGCGGCACAAGGATTGTGCGCCGCGGCACACAGCCGAGTCAGTGCCGCGGCACACTTGTCCGGGCCGCGGCACACCCGTGTGACACTTGCCGGCCAAAATCGACTGTACCGCGTGCCGCGGCACAGTCCGGCAGTGCCGCGGCACATGCCGAGTCTGAGCCGCGGCACACTTCAGATGAGCCGCGGCACAACGAGCGGTCAGCCGACCACTGGGCACAATTTTTGGCTCTGTGCCGCGGCACAGTTTAGCTGAGCCGCGGCACACGGCGCGGTCAGCGCTATATCTGCTTCTTATTCAGCGAGAATCGCCCATTTCCTCCCCCTTCTTCAACCGTGCGAGAGAGAGAGTCTTGAGAGGGAGAGTTCCTCCATACACCACTTATTTGTGTAGATTTCTTCCTCTCTTTTCGATCGGGTGGCTCGGATTGCGGATCTAACACGTGGTTTTTGGATTTGAAAGCTTGATTCTTCAAGAGGTAAGAATTCCTTTGACCCTAGTATGATTTTGGGGAGGGCTTGGTGGTAATCTTGTGTTTTAATTCGATTTAGCCGATGTTGTCGTTAGATTTGATAGTATACTCGTGACCCTTGGTTTTCTTGTTTTTGATTGGGATGAAATCCCATTGTTATACCGTTGACCGATTTCATTTCCTTGTGCACTCTTGGTGACCGACGAATTGTCCCAACGGGTAGAATTAGGATTAATTCTTACCTTTCCGCATTATTGAGACTTGTGTATACCGTTATTGTGTTAGGATTGGATTTGGGAGGATTGTTCGGACCGAAACCTATTCCGTCGTCGTTTCCTTCGTTTCGTTTCATTCAAGGCAAGTACATGTATTACATTTCATTATGTATATTGTGATTTTCGAAATGAATGATGAATGGTGAATTTTTGGGTGCGTGAGATGTGTTCCTTCCACCCGGAGTGTCCGACGGGATGTCTGGGGGTCGATACTAAGGGGTACGGCCGCGGAAGGGAACTTGTGTGCGTGTGTGATTGAACTTCCACCCGGAGTGTCCGACGGGATGTCTGGGGGTCGATACTAAGGGGTACGGCCGCGGAAGTGGTATCCCACTCGGAGTGTTCGACGGGATGTCTGGGGGTCGCTACTAAGGGGTACGGCCACGGGATACCAGTTGTGATTTTGTGATATCGTGATGATTGGAAATTGATGTGATTTCCAATATAGTATTCCGGAATATATATATGTGGCAAATGACTTATGTTTGAGATGATTGTGTAAAAACGCATTTTTGTATATAATGTGGTGTAATTGTGTACTTGCACTAGCTATTCGAATGCTAACCCCTTAAATGGGGGAAATGCGTCTTATGCATTTCAGGTACCGGGAGAGTTGAGGAGCAGGCACGGGGCACGCACGCGAAGGACGGGATGGCTTGATGATAGTGGCTCGAGTCTGTTTTGTTTATTTCTATGTTTGGTTATTGCATATGTCGAGTATTGGAACTAAACTGTTTATTCTTGAACTTGGTTTAAGTCCCCTGCGTGGGCATCGAATTGATATTTACATTATGTTTTATGTACTCCGTTGAAATGATTTGGCCAAGGCCACGGCCTTATTTACTTTTGAGTGCATCTTTTGGGGTTTTCATTGTGGTTATGTGTCATGTGTTAGCCTGGTAGACCTCAAGAGGGTTCTACGGCGTGTAATGTCCCAATTGTGAATTGGGGTGTTACAACAGGCACGTCAATGCACAAATCATTCATTTACACATTAACAGATCAATAGAAAAAGAAAATGTTAACCCTCTAACTTTGTCAGATGGAGAGGAATTCTGACGGGTTTTCTAGAACCAACAGAAAAGGAAAAAAAATCATCAAATGAAATATACAGGAGAAAAATCTCAAGTCTGAAATCAGGTAAATAAGTGAAGCAGCATTAGGCACTTCAAAATTCTAGAGCATACCTTCCAAGATACATTGCTGCGCTACGACCTTCAAATTTGGTCCTTCGCTCATCAGAATTAGCCTTAATATTTTGGTTGACAGCTGCCAAAAAGTGAAAGGAACACATAACGCAGAGAAAACTTAAACATCAATATCTAATTATTGTAGGGACAGGAAAAGCAAAACCTACACTTCTTGGAAGTTTGGCTGTCATTTGTAGCTTGAATCTTGTTTAGTCTCATGCTGTCCTGTTTTCATAGGCAAGCTCAGAGCCTGATAAAGAATTGGTAAAAAAAGAGAAACTAATATATTGGAAGTGTATGGCATCATCATTTTCACGGGACTTCATTACACTATACGAGTAGATGGAGAAACTGGAAAGTACTTAGATGTGTGAAGTTAATACATATTTTCCTGATAATTGAACACTCCTATATAGTTTCGACCAAAGAAATTAAATTATTGATTTCATATTCACATCTTTTATTTTTTACTAAGTTAAGGAAAATATCTCCTGAGTCTTCACACAAAGGCACCAATGTAATTTCTGTATGGCAATAGATTCATTTCTCTTCCATTAATCCCAAATAGTGCACACATGTAAGCTTCAGAGAACGCTTATTCTTTGAATGACAAATCATGATATTAGCTTTAACATAAATCTGTATCACAGTATATTAAAAAACCTTGCTGGTTTACTTGAAATGCCATAATTCCACAAAAGTGTTGTCCTATAACATTTTGTTTAGTCAAGAAAAAGAAGGTCAAGAACTACATGTGTAACTTGGTGCATGTGAAATATGCAGTGACAGATGCTCCAAAATTTTGGAAATTTACCAGCTAATGCCAACCACCAAGCCCAACAGCCTTTTTTACATCCCCCTTCAGACCAACCAATACACTCTTTGTTCTGTTATTCCCAGTCACGATAACCTTTGTATGTCCGTTTCACCTCTGGACACATCTGGACATATAGTCCAAGTCCGTTTCACCTCCCAAAATCAAATAGATATACTGAAAGAAAAAATAAGAGTTTGGTATAAAGCCGATTCAGTCCAAATTGATGTGAAGATAACAATTAAGGCTAAAAGTGAATCCAACCATAGATGTTTGATAGTAGGCAAACCTTATTTATTGTTTTTTTTAAAGTTGAACTTCCATATTCAACTTGTCTTCATTCATGGTAACTCCTAGGAGCAGAGCAACCCTTTCAGGAGATTTTGAAAAATCTCAATTGCCAAAATCCTCTAGCAAGGAAACTAATACTAGAGTAGAAAATATTGTCAGGTAGAGAAATAAAGATATAATACAAGGCCTTAAACATAAAATTTTCATTAGGTGTAGACAATGGAATATGGAAGATTTTTTAAGTTTGAGTTTGATATGTATGCTTTTTTGTACTTGATACTTCTAAATATAATCTACACCGAGTTTCTGTGGTCACTGGTGTAACACCCCGAGATATTCGGAATAATTACAGCGCCGTAAACCCTTTTGATAAGGATTTACAAGGCTAATTTTAAAGAAGTGTAAAAAATAATCCAATCGAACAACTGAAGTACAAATACAGATTTGATTCAACCGATCAAATGAGTTAACTTATACAACCATATCGAAAGGACCTTATTAAAGCAGACGTACTCGAGTACTAAACGAACCAAGAAGACAAATCACAATGACAATAACATCCATCACATCACTGAGCCATTTCATCGTCCTGTCGGTACTGTGGTTGCCTCCCCGCTCCTCGGCTACCTGAACATCAAAACAATGTCCACCCCCGAAGGGGTTAGCAAAACAATGCTAGTACAAGTATCATCATACAATAAATCATCAATGCATCATAAAACATGCAAAACGGACTTCCGCCACCGGAATCCAACGATGCGAATCCTCATGATTCCATCAACACAATACTGAGGTAATCCAAATGATCCAGCGCCCTTGGTATAGATCCCCATGATGATCCCGTCGGACCAACGCATGGTGGAAAACCCGTCCAACGATCCAGCGCCCTTAGCATAGATCCCCATGATGATCCCGTCGGACCAACGCATGGTGGACAATCGATCCATCGCCCTCAGCATAGATCCTCATGATCCCCTCGGATCATTTATACCATAAATCAATCAACTATGCATACACATATGCATTTCAATATGTTCATCCATACGAACAAATAACAACGAATATCACGAGAATTTTCAGAAATACATCTCATATTCAACAATACGAACAAAACCACAAGCATGATCAAAGTTTCAATATAAATCGAACTCGACATATGATACTTGCCTCGAAAATGGCAAGGACGAAACACTTCAATGATCTCGACACACTCGAAGGCCGCCTCTTTCGATCAACGTAACAAGCTCTAACCTTAACAAAAGGAATGATATACAAATCATCTCAAGTCGAACGATGGCCTAATAATTCGGTCTACGGCCGAAAAGCTCAAAATAAACAATCTGCCTGGACTGCTTAGCGTGCGCTACGTACTCTACGTAACGTGCGCTAAGCCGGCCTGTTAGCGTACGCTATCGTGGAAGACTAGCGTGCGCTAGCCACGAACTGACAGTTCGAATCGGCTGATACATAACGTACGCTACGTACGTATTGTGCGTTAACTGAACCCCGATAGCGCACGTTAACTCACATATGTTAGCGTGCGCTAACCTTGCATGGCAGAATACTGCTAACGGAAAAACTGGGTTGAAAGGTGGTGAATTCATGAATTCTATGTTGATACAACAAGTCATCCTCAAGCATGTCATGCTAATAAGGTTTGTGGAAGTTCCATGATCATGAGGTACAAATATACGGATAATCATCTCAACATCATATCTTATCTTCGATCTTCAAGAAATATACCAAGTTCCGGTTATTCCAAGTCCCAAAACATATGATTCCTTAGATAAAACATACGAACTAGGTAATCTTCATATACTGGTCGATTGGTTTTGAAGATACATAACATGCTCAGGAATCCACATACTAAAAGGTTCAATGGATCATACGATGAATAAGTGTCGAAACGTCAAAAAATATCCTTCTAACACATGATGTACGACTAATAACGAATCTAACTGACTAGATGAACATGATCAACATCCTACAGAACACTACTAGTATTGGTGAAGAATCACCTACCTCAAGGTAGTGAAGAACACGGAGGAAATTGAAGCAATCCAACACCGAAAGCTTGAACACCAATCTCCAATGATATACGATCTTCAATCACGAACTAGGATGTTGATATGAAGTGTTTAGGATGAAGGAGGTTATGTTCTAAGTGTAAGAATTCGGG
The DNA here is from genome assembly GCA_033398695.1 of Orobanche coerulescens. Classification (NCBI taxonomy): domain Eukaryota; kingdom Viridiplantae; phylum Streptophyta; class Magnoliopsida; order Lamiales; family Orobanchaceae; genus Orobanche; species Orobanche coerulescens. The sequence goes on from CM065810.1 coordinate 70,586,436, forward strand.
TAATGGAAGAAGAAGGAACTAAAATCACGAATAGGATGCTGTCCTATTTATAAGAAATGGCTATTAGCGCGCGCTAGACCCTGCTTGTAGCGTGCGCTAACGGCTCACTGACTTAACTGTACTCAGCACTTAGCGTGCGGTACGCATATACCTGTAGCGTGCGCTAAGGCGTTGACTCGGCTTTTCCCGAAAGCCGTCCAGGTACATCCCGACACGATCCGACAGGGGTCCCCCGGCCAGATCTCACCTACCGCACGTCTCAATCGAATTGACCACGCATAGCGCGCGCTAATGACCCTCAGTAGCGTGCGCTATTAATCCACGTTAGCGCACGCTAAACGTAGCCGATAGCGTGCGCTACATGCGTAGATTTACAATCTTTAAATCACAAACATGAAATTAAACGCTCGACAACATCGGATTATGAAATACGGAGAATAGTAGTCAGACAAAAGTACAATCATTACAATATCACAAGTTCCAATTACATAACAGAAATCTCGGGTATTACATCCTTCCTCCCTAAAAAGAAGTTTCGTCCCAAAACTTAAGATGAAAACAACTCCGGATATCTAGTCTTCATACTGTCCTCCGTTTCCCAAGTGGCCTCTTCGACTCCATGTCGTGACCATTGTACTTTAACCAAGTGTATTGGCTTATTCCTCAATTGTTTGATCCGGCTCTCAAGTATCTTGATTGGTCTCTCTTCGAAGGTGCCGTCATTGGCTATTTCGATCTCGTCGAAATCAATGACGTTACTGGGGTCCGGTACATACTTCCGCAATTGGGATACGTGAAACACATTGTGGACGTGACTCAGCGATGGCGGTAAGGCCAACCTGTATGCTAAATCTCCAACTCTCTCGAGGATCTCGAATGGTCCGATATATCTCGGACTAAGTTTGCCTCTCCTCCCAAAATGGAAAATCCCTCGTGTAGGAGACACCTTCAATAGTACATGGTCCCCAGCGTCGAACTCTAGAGGGCGATGACGTACATCTGCATAAGACTTCGCCGACTCGGGCGATCAGCAGTCTCTCTCGAATCAAGGCTATCTTCTCTTGAGTCTGAATAATCAATTCCGGTTCCGTTCCGATCAAATCCGAAGAATCATCCCAACATAGGGGTGATCGGCATCTTCTCCCGTACAAAGCTTCAAATGGTGCTATCTTAATTGAAGCATGCCAACTATTATTGTAGGTGAATTCAACTAATGGCAAATGAACTTCCCAATCAGTTGACCAATCCAAAGCACAGGCTCTAAGCATGTCTTCTACAGTTTGAATAGTCCTTTCGGACTGACCGTCCGTTTGGGGATGATAAGCTGTGCTAAAGTTGAGCTCGATCCCGAGCCACGTGAATCGCTTTCGAAATGTGACACGGCGACCATCTCAATCCGAAATAATGGTCCTCGGCGTCCCATGCAATCGACTATCTCCGCAATAAATACTCGTGCCAATCTCTCGGGTCCCCATGTATCTTTAATTCCCGAAATGAGCCGACTTGGTTAGTCGATCAACTACAACCCAAATCATGTTCATTCCCATTCTAGTCCTCGGCATCGGTGATGAAATCCATCGAGATATCCTCCCACTTCCACTCGAGGATCGGAGCGGCTTTAACATTCCGGAGTCGTTGATGTTCAATCTTAACTCGCGACAAGTCAAACACTTCGAAACGTACTCCGCTACGTCCTTCTTCATATTCCCCCACCAGAAGTTTTGCTTTAAATCCTTATACATCTTACTACTGCCTGGGTGAATAGAATAGGGCGCGCTATGAGCTTCTTTCAAAATTGTCCGTCTCAAATCATCATCCTCGGGAACGCAAAGTCGACTCTGAAATCTCAGAACTCCATCGTCTTGTATCACGAATCCTGGGGCTTTTCCTTTCTTTACTTCGTCATATAATCGAAGGATCAGAGAATCGTTCAATTGTTTAGACTTGATCTCCTCGACTAATGATGAAGTCAGTTCCATCACATAAAGTTGCCCTTGGATTCCTGGTGCCCATACTTCAATCCCCTCGCGGATCAGTTCTCGTTGAATACTGGTTTGGGACGTAAGTGCTTCCAACACTCGAAGAGAAACAGGTTTACGGCTCAAAGCATCGGCTACTACGTTTGCTTTCCCCGGATGATAGAGAATCTCCAAGTTGTAATCCTTGATCAATTCCAGCCACCTTCTCTGCCTCATGTTTAATTCTTTCTGACTGAAAATGTACTTGAGGCTCTTATGATCTGTAAAGATCTGACAATGAGTGCCGTACAAATAATGTCGCCAAATTTTCAAGGCAAAGACCACAGCTGCTAGCTCCAGATCATGAGTCGGGTAATTAATCTCGTACGGTTTCAATTGCCGAGAACCATAAGCAATCACTTTATCTTTCTGCATCAACACACAACCCAAACCTTGATTTGAAGCGTCGTTGTATACCATGAATCCATCAGTTCCCTCTGGCAGCGCTAATATAGGTGCTGTCGTCAGTCTCCTCTTAAGTTCGTCAAAACCAGCCTGGCACTTCTCATTCCACGTGAACTTTTGAGTTTTACACTTGATTGAGTGAGCGGACGAGCAATTTTGGAAAATCCCTCTACAAAGCGGCGATAATATCCAGCCAAGTCCTAAGAAGCTTGGACTTCTTTCACGTTTAGGAGCTTCCCATTCCAAGATTGCTTCGACTTTCTTGGGTCCACTGAACTCGTCGGCTGATATCACATGCCTAAGGAAGGTTACTTCCTTAAGCCAGAACTCGCATTTTGAAAGTTTTGCATACAGCTGTTCCTTCCTCAAGGTGCTCAAAACCACACGTAAGTGTTCAGCATGTTCCTCTGCGTCCCTCGAATATATCAGGATGTCGTCAATGAAGACGACCACAAATTTATCCAAGTATTCCAAGAATACCCGATTCATCAATTGCATGAATACCGCAGGAGCATTGGTAAGTCCAAATGGCATTACTACAAATTCATAATGCGTGCATCGATCTGAAAGCAGATTTCGGTATATCCGATTCCTTAATTCTCAACTGGTGGTATCCTGATCGCAAGTCAATCTTCGAGAATACCCTTGCCCCTTGCAGTTGATCAAACAAGTCGTCAATCCGAGGTATAGGATACTTATTCTTGATCGTCATCTTGTTGAGCTCCCTGTAATCAATACACAGCCGGAGGGATCCGTCTTTCTTCCGGACAAAGAGAACGGGCGCTCCCCAAGGAGAAACCACTACACCATAGATTGCATACAGCAACGTGTAAAATACGTTGCAATATGCCCTAAATTCATTGCAATAGGGCCTATTGCAACGATTATGCAAAATCCAAGCGTGCCCTTTGCTCTGGTTGCCATAGGGCCCTTATGGCAACGAATTTGGTACCATATTGCAACGCCATATTATCGTTGCAAATATAGTATATGGCAACGATTTAACGGCTATAGCAACATGTTTAACACCATTGCAATATCTTGAACTACCTATGGCAACATTTTTTTGCAATGATTTTTTTGTGTTAATTGTTGCAGTACATGGACTCAGGCAGCCCTAAGGCAATATATATATGCCCAATTGCAACGTATTTAGAATCAAATGCAATCTAATTTTATTAATGAATATGACATATATGGCAACATTTAAACTTCTATTGCAATGCTAAATAAAAAAACTGGCATGACCATTAGATTTATTTCAATTGGTATATCATAGCATCAATCCGACCGAGCAATATTACTGTTGTTCCAACATCAATAAATTCACTCAGACTAAGTTTAGGAAAATGACCAAGTTGAAGCAAAATAACTAAGTTCAAGTGACACACAATCTAACTTAGTAATACATAGATCAAATTCTTAGTTAAACATTATATAAACATGAGCCATGGCTCTTCTTCCTCTTCCTCTTCCTATTCCTCTTCCTCTTCATCTTCATCTTCATCCGTCTCATCTCTGTCCTCAATAGAAGTAGTAGCACACAATTCTTTTATAATAACTTTAATAACTGAAAACCAAAACATAGTTAATATTTGCTCTCTTCATCTGCATCCTCATCAGAAATCTCCATTTGTTTGCACTCGTTGATGTCCCAGAATTCTTGATGATGTACCAGTAGTCCTCTTTGTCCATGGTAGTTACTGTTGAAACATCTTCTTGCCTGCATCCTTGGAGTGTTTACCTTTGAATGCCTGAAAGGCAAGGACAACACAAGTTTGTAATACACAATATAAGCTTTGTAATACTATTTTTTCCAATTATACCCTTACTTATTAGTTGAATAAATTCTGGACCAAACATAATCATATAAGAGCATGAGATGTAAAAAAATAGAAGTATCTTCTATTGGTTCAAGATCATGTTTTGACATTACTCTCTTCAAGTGGGACGTATGGAGTAAGTAAAATGAGGAACACAAGGGAACTAACTGGTCGCAGGTTATTCTATATGTAACAAATAGATAGATCTTAATGGTGGGAAAATTTTGTGATAGTAGAAATTAGAACTACAGGAAAATGAAATTGTTGTACTATACAAATCATATTTAAGGCACGAATTACAAGATGGTGTTGACATGGAAACTCCCATAGCCATTTACAATCCTCTTTCTGGTTTATATCAACCATTGGGAGTAAAAATACACTCACCTACATATGTAGCTTGCTGAAAAGACCAAGTAATAGAAAAAATAATGCATTTATCTTCACAAAACATGCTCAGAATAACAAAACAATAACACCACAATCGTAGATCTCAAAAGCAAGTATTTTTACTTTTACCACGCCATATCTTGAACCACTATCTCCACTTCTTCTTAGTACTCTTGTTCAGTAATTTTTATAAGCTAGGAGGATAATAAATTAGGTTAAAGTGCATGAAGCATGTTATGACTTCAATGGCAGTTTCATGGGCTTGACTGTAAACAAGATGAAGAGGAAGCAAGCCAGCTAGATGTTCGAGAGGCAATGACTAGAGCAGCTTATAGGCTTCCTGTGTAACAATAATTTGTCATGCTTTTACAAGCTCGGTACCAGCAGAGACAATTCATATGTTTATATAACATTTCTGACCAACTTCGAGAAAAAAAAATTGCACAGCCTCAAGACAAGACAAATAATGAGCATATTATTATCCAGTGATATGAATTCTTAGTATGCAAGAAACTGAAAAAAGAAAAAAGGATATTTCCGCTCAGTTATAACTCAACACAGCCTCAAAAAAAGAAAATTCTGGCAACTCTAGTAACATCAAGGTCAATTCACGCACCGAATGCATGTACAAATAGCTAAGAGAAGAAAACTTACAGGTGTGCATTACGACATAACATGCATGAAAAAGTTATGAGAATTCATGTTCATCAACAACTAAAGGCGTACTATAATGGATTGGGCGTGACGACTTAGTGAAGTAGGACCCAGTTTCTGAACATAAACAGAGACATCAAATATTGAATCTGCTCACTTATTTTACTCTACCAATAGAGCTCGAGGTATAAGTTTTATACTAAAAACTAAATTTCTTGAACACTGAACATCCTCACAAGCAAATTAACATAAGGTGTAGCTATTATCCATGTCAAATTTAAACACCAAAGAAATATTAATTTAACCTCAAGTCCCACAAAAGCGACTTCCTATTGCGTTGCAGATGACTTTCCCACGATGATGGATCCGACTGAACAACAATAACCATATCCGAGAGTGACTTTGCCAGATAATGATTGTCGAAACCTAACCACACCTTATAGCAAATAAAAATGCTTGATGTTTGCTGTGTCCATTAATGGTTTGAGAATATTAACAAGTGGAAAACCAAGGGATAAGATATACCATAGCATCTTGATAGGAAAAGACTCGATGGCCAAATACAGCACCTATATATACAGTTAGCAACAAATAAAGCAAAGAGCAATGTCAATTTTAAGCCATTCGCCAAGGCAAAACATAGGTCATAATGATATAAGTTTAGGGTTCAACCATATGATATAATTTCTGATAAGTAGCGGGAGCGATTTAGGCTCGTCTACAGGCGAAGGGACAAATTAGAGGCCGCGGGCCATGGATGAGGCAGGCCCAACATGCGCAGATTATTATTATTTCCAGTTATTGTTATTAGGGTTATCATACGACATCCGCTACATCTATGGCCGCTTGCTTGACCTCCTCATCACCAAAGAACTAACAATATTTTGATGTTTTAATGAGGAGAATAATTATAAAAATCAAAAGTGAAAGTATATCCAGATTAAACATCATAAATCCCAAGTAAACCACAAAATATAAAGTGAAAGTAGTTCTTATTAGGGACAATTACAAAAGCTACCCTGAAGTTTAGCCTAATTACAAAGAAACCTTTACTTTCATAATTACAAAATAACCCCCTCACCTTCATTTTTTTCCTTCCAAAAGTGCACCATCAAGAGGGGGCTACTTGTGAAGTAAATAAAAACGTCCTGGGGTTATTTGTAATTTTCAAAGATAATCCTATTTACTATTACTGTGGTCACATGCGAACGATGACTAACTGAGTGGGGGTTAAATGACAGGTATTCTCCAAATATAAAGGAGATCATAGTGTTGGAGAAGAAGAAAGTAAGGAGGGCTAAGCTATACTATCTCAGAGACAGAATGAAGACACTTAAGAAACGATAACCTTCCCGTTTAGATAGTGTGTATTGAAGAGTAAGTCGACATGCTGATGGGAGGACGGGCTCTCGTTCGACCAGAAGGTTCAGTATTATCCCGTTTAAATGAAACTCGATTTAAATCTCAATTTATGGAAAAATGAAAGTACAACCGAAAGTACCCTCCGAATTAGACCCCCAATCAGAAGCAGCTGCTGCCTTCTTCCTTGGTGCAGCTTGAGTATCTTCTTTGAAGTTGGTGTTGAATCGGACGGAAACGTGGCGAAGATACCTCATACGTCCAGTTCCAGTTGTCTTTCACCGAATGGGCTTCACACTCCAGTTGTATGGCTCTTCTGGAGGTGGAAGCTGCGGCGGCCACACCTCACACACAGAGTATGTGTCTTGTTTCTCCTCTTACCGAAGCTTCCAGTTTCTGCTGCGGCGGTTTTCCTGTATCGCATATATACCACATCCCCATCAATGTATTTTCATTTTCAAGTATCCATATATTTATATAATATATATCATGATATCAAGAGGGGAAGTGTGTTTATATGTTACTTTGTATCAATAATTTTAATAGAAATAATCTATCTATGAAGAATACTGCAATACTCTACATAGACGCATCATCGGAGTTCTAGGCATGTTCTTATGTGCAAACTGGGAGAGGTGAGTACCGCAAGAAGATCTCCTCAGTTTCAAGCAGATCTAGATATACGATCCAGAATCGGAGTAAAGTTCGACCCAATTAACCTCACAAGCAGATTCGAGTGTCCTTCAAAAAATCCAGTGGTGATCAGCAAAAATAGAAACACATACAATGATTACATTCAATCATTGGACAAAAGGGGGAAAAACAATAAAATCTCCTACACATAATTAAAACTGAGAAACACATGAATTCAAGAAAGAATGAGGTGATGTGAAAACATGAACTGAAATAGAGTATAATTGATCCTTCTCTACCTAAGAAGCTCAGACTTAGGAGGGCTGAGTTCTCGCTTAAGAATACCTTTGCCATATGATTCAGTAAAAGTTCCAACAGAGACTCTCCATAGCTTTCTAGAAATACCGCCGCAGCTTCTTCACTAGATGCAGAAGATTAACCATTATCCAATTATTGATAAAAAGAAGAGATGCCAAAAATCTAACAATTGCTAGATAACAAACAAATGGAATCAAAATACGTAATTAAGTAATTATGTTTGGCTTGATAGAAACCTGAATTCATTGCGGCGAAGTTTGAGCATTTGAATTAATCTACAACCATTGGCAAGATACTCCAACCCCAAATCAGTCAAGTTATTCAGGTTCGAAATGTTCAACGAACACAAACCAGCGCAGCTTTTACCGATGGTTTTGAGAGAGACAGAGATAGGGAGAGATATCAAAATTAAAATCAAATTAAAAACTTAAATTAAACAAAAATAAACCCCCAATTACAAACAAACAAACAAACATACATCCCCAACAAACTTGATTACATAGTTCGAATTAACACAAGAAACATAGGAACCCTAATTAAGACACAAAAATAGAGCAATATAAGAAGAAGGAAGAAGCATTGGGCTTTCGGATCGATGAATTAAAAAACTCGATTCAAAACTACAAAAAAACAAAAAGGATTTCGGATCGATGATTTACCTTTATAGAGCTTTAATCTTCTTTGAGATTGATTTACCCTCTTCGAGCTTGATTATTCAAGTTATCTTTTGTCTGCGTGTGTTTGTGTTGTGTTGTGCGTGGGTTGTGTCTGTGTGTGTTGGTGGCTTTTGTTTTTTCTATTCTTTTTTCTTTTGTTATTTTTTTAAAGCCCGGCAAGAAATCCCGCTCACATTTTACAAGCCCGCCAACATTTTGCCCCCAAAATGAATAGATTTTGCAACGACTTTAAAAAAGTATTGCAATAGAATGCATGTTTTTAAATTTCTTAGATTTTTTCAATGGAATTGCAATGCTTTTCAAAAGCATTGCAATTTATGTGATTTGGTTTCTCAATGGCAATGGTTTTTAACATTTTTTTAGAAATGTGGTTGCAATAGGCAATCTATGGTGTAGTGAACACTAGGTTGGATATAGCCCTTCTGTAACAATTCCTCCAGTTGCTTCTTGAGTTCATACATCTCGGTTGGCGCCATGCGGTATGGTGCTCTGGAATTAGAAGCTGCTCCAGGCTCTAATTCGATAGTGAATTCCACTCCCCTCTGCGGAGGTAACCCAGGTAGTTCGTCAGGAAATACATCTGAGAACTCATTCACAACTGAAATAGACGAGAGCTCTACTCCTTCCTCTTTCCTCATGGCATAGCACCAAAGTCCGTGACATCCACCTTGATAATTTCACGGCTTTCATTGCTTTGATCAATTTTCCCGAGCTTCCTGGTCTCCATCCTCGGAATAAGTGTTCAGATCCGTCATCAGCAATGATAGAAATGACTCTCTCTCGGTAATTCAGAACAGCTCCATAACGGTTGAGCCAATCATCTCCGAAAATTAAATCGTCACCGTAGATGTCAATTACAATGAGATTCGATGGCCACTCTCTTCCTTCTATAGATACTGGGAAATCCCTAGCTTCTAGGGTTCCCACAATTTTCTCTCCGCTCGGTAATCCCACAACATAAGGTTCACAATTATACAAGCACGAGATTTTCAAACGATTAACACAGTTCAAAGATATAAAAGAATGCGTAGCTCCCGAATCGAACAAGACACTAACTGGTTGTAAAAGGATCTGAATCGTACCTGATGCAACAGTGTGTTACGATCATCAGATTTCCTCATTTCGTACAGGCGCGGAGGAACGGACCCAGCACTGGATGTCTCTCTCTTCCCTGCGTTCTGCTGCTGAAATCCACTCTGCTGCGTCTGGTTCACACTCGTCTCCTTCGGAACTGGAGCTGGAGTGCGAGTACCAAAAGATCGGGTCGCATTCCCACAAAATGTTGCGCGATGTACTTCCTGTCCACACTTGAAACAGGTCACAGCAGGCGCGAAACAATCACGTCGAACATGTCCCGCTTTGCCACAGTTATAACACTTCTTCCTTGCGTCTGAAACAGTTGGTGTTGCCCGGAACTTCTTTCCACCTCGAGAAGGATGCGGAGGTCTCCTGGATGAATGAAAAGAGGACTGACCCCTGCGAGGCCCGCTACTCTTATCCTCCGTGAAGTTGCCAGCCACCTTCTGTTTCTTTGCTTCCGTCGATTTCTCTACTGCTGCCTCCTTCATATCATAGGCCAACGCCTTGTCCTGATACTGTCGCAAGGTGGTACATTCAAATCCGGACATATAATGCTGAATTTCTGGCTTCATTCGCATGTCAAAATGAAAAATCTTCTCCGCCTCGGTCCTGACCAAGTGGCGCACATAAGTCAGCTGGTGATTAAAAGTCTTAATTACCTCCGTCACAGATGCTCCCGAATTTTGTGGTGAGAAAAACTCCCGAACTCGGGCTTCTCTAACTGGGCGAGGACAATACTGCGCCTCCATCATCAATTTAAATTTCGTCCAGTCAACATTGTGCTCCTCCGGTCGAATGGCCTCCCACCAGTCGAAAGCCTCCCCGGTCAAAGGATACTGGGCGACCGGAACCTTCCTATCGTTGGGACAGTTAATCCCTGCAAAAATCTTTTCTAATTCCTTCAGCCAGTGATCCCAAAAAAGCGTCTCGGCAGAACCGTCAAATTTCGGAGGGTGCAATTTAATCACTTCGGTAAGCCATCTATCTCCTCAATTTTCCACGTTATGCTGCTGTCCCATCGCCGTCTGCATGCGATCCACAACTTGAGCAAACTGGTTTATCTGGGCAACCACCTGCTGAAGCACTCCCGGCACGTTAGGATCTACATTATTATTTGCCGATCCCTGCTGTCCCCCGGAATGGGAATCCATTCGACTGGCGGTTATCTCTGGGGTAGATACCGACACTTCTTGTCTCGCATTTCCACGTCCGCGTCCACGACCGCGTCTGCGTCCACGACCTCCTCTCAACATACTGTAAACATAAATACTCAATATCCAGGACAAACTTCCTCAGAGTACATCCATCAATGTTTACAAGACATGAATTAAATAAAACAGTAGTATTCGAGATTAGGAAACTTACAACCACGGTCCACACGACGATGCTGGCTCAGCAGTGATGTTACGAACGACCAATAATCAAATAACGTAAACAGACCCAACTAACCCGACTGCCAAGATATCCATGAATCTTAGCTCCGATACCATATTCTGTAACACCCCGAGATATTCGGAATAATTACAGCGCCGTAAACCCTTTTGATAAGGATTTACAAGGCTAATTTTAAAGAAGTGTAAAAAATAATCCAATCGAACAACTGAAGTACAAATACAGATTTGATTCAACCGATCAAATGAGTTAACTTATACAACCATATCGAAATGACCTTATTAAAGCAGACGTACTCGAGTACTAAACGAACCAAGAAGACAAATCACAATGACAATAACATCCATCACATCACTGAGCCATTTCATCGTCCTGTCGGTACTGTGGTTGCCTCCCCGCTCCTCGGCTACCTGAACATCAAAACAATGTCCACCCCCGAAGGGGTTAGCAAAACAATGCTAGTACAAGTATCATCATACAATAAATCATCAATGCATCATAAAACATGCAAAACGGACTTCCGCCACCGGAATCCAACGATGCGAATCCTCACGATTCCATCAACACAATACAGGGTAATCCAGCGATCCAGCACCCTTGGTATAGATCCCCATGATGATCCCATCGGACCAACGCATGGTGGAAAACCCGTCCAACGATCCAGCGCCCTCAGCATAGATCCCCATGATGATCCCGTCGGACCAACGCATGGTGGACAATCGATCCAGCGCCCTCAGCATAGATCCTCATGATCCCCTCGGATCATTTATACCATAAATCAATCAACTATGCATACACATATGCATTTCAATATGTTCATCCATACGAACAAATAACAACGAATATCACGAGAATTTTCAGAAATACATCTCATATTCAACAATATGAACAAAACCACAAGCATGATCAAAGTTTCAATATAAATCGAACTCGACATATGATACTTGCCTCGAAAATGGCAAGGACGAAACATTTCAATGATCTCGACACACTCGAAGGCCGCCTCCTTCGATCAACGTAACAAGCTCGAACCTTAACAAAAGGAATGATATACAAATTATCTCAAGTCGAACGATGGCCTAATAATTCGGTCTACGGCCGAAAAGCTCAAAATAAACAATCTGCCTGGACTGCTTAGCGTGCGCTACGTACTCTACGTAACGTGCGCTAAGCCGGCCTGTTAGCGTACGCTATCGTGGAAGACTAGCGTGCGCTAGCCACGAATCGATTCGAATCGGCCGATACATAACGACGCTACGCACGTATTGTGCGTTTAATGAACCCCGATAGCGCACGTTAACTCACATATGTTAGCGTGCGCTAACCTTGCATGGCAGAATACTGCTAACGGAAAAACTGGGTTGAAAGGTGGTGAATTCATGAATTCTATGTTGATACAACAAGTCATCCTCAAGCATGTCATGCTAATAAGGTTTGTGGAAGTTCCATGATCATGAGGTACAAATATACGGATAATCATCTCAACATCATATCTTATCTTCGATCTTCAAGAAATATACCAAGTTCCGGTTATTCCGAGTCCCAAAACATATGATTCCTTACGTAAAACATACGAACTAGGTAATCTTCATATACTGGTCGATTGGTTTTGAAGATACATAACATGCTCAGGAATCCACATACTAAAAGGTTCAATGGATCATACGATGAATAAGTGTCGAAACGTCAAAAAATATCCTTCTAACACATGATGTACGACTAATAACGAATCTAACTGACTAGATGAACATGATCAACATCCTACAGAACACTACTAGTATTGGTGAAGAATCACCTACCTCAAGGTAGTGAAGAACACGGAGGAAATTGAAGCAATCCAACACCGAAAGCTTGAACACCAATCTCCAATGATATACGATCTTCAATCACGAACTAGGATGTTGATATGAAGTGTTTAGGATGAAGGAGGTTATGTTCTAAGTGTAAGAATTCGGGTAATGGAAGAAGAAGGAACTGAAATCACGAATAGGATGCTGTCCTATTTATAAGAAATGGCTATTAGCGCGCGCTAGACCCTGCTCGTAGCGTGCGCTAACGGCTCACTGACTTAACTGTACTCAGCACTTAGCGTGCGCTACGCATATACCTGTAGCGTGCGCTAAGGCGTTGACTCGGCTTTCCACGACCACGGCCACGGCCCCTACCAGCTGACATACAGAACACACAAGTCACGTAAGCATAATTCAATTACACGTCATCAAAGTGACCGATTCTCACGAATACCGACAAAACGAAGTAAAATAAACATTGAAACACTAGAAGAGTAAGAGGTCTTACAAGTACCGGTCGCACTGTGATGATGGCAAAGTAGTGATACTGCGGACAAAAGACAACTCGATCGACCCAAAAGACCGACAGCCTAGGTATCCATAGACCTAAGCTCTGATACCATATTCTGTAACACCCCCGAGTTATTCAGGGATATTACAGCGCCGTAAGCCCCGCCGTGGGACCCACAAGGCTAAACATACGCGGAACCATAAATTTTGACCGATAAGGTCTACACACAATGGGATGAAAAACAATACAAAGGTATTCAAAACATCACCAATGTATTCATAAACATCACAACTCGAATCAATACTTCGGCAAACACAGGCCGGAACATTAAGGAAAACGGAAAACAATACTCGAGTATTCAATAGCCAATCCAGTACAACAACAGTGAATGGGAAACTCCAAACATAACTGGAAGAAATACACAGTATCACACTTGCCCACCATCTTCATGCCGACCCGATACCTGCCTGTCCGCTCTCTTGGAACCTGAAATACATAAAACGTATTTCCCCCATAAGGGGTTAGCCGTCGAATAGCTAGTGCAAGAATATCAAGTATGAAACACAATACTTCTCGTCAATAAAGTAAATGTAACCGTCAATTCATCAATTCAAGACTAGCATTCCGGAATAACTAAAATCTCATTGTGCTACATCAAGACGTATATGAATGCCGTAGAAACGGTTCGTTCATATCATACGCCGTTACATGTAGGAATGCCGTCAAAACGGTTCGTTCATTACATGTCAACAATACATATATGAATGCCGTAGAAACGGTTCGTTCATATCATGCCATCAATACTTCTTACTTTCAAATTCGAGAACGTACAATCATAATTATATACTTGCCTTTGAGACATCGAGGAAACGAACGGAAAAAGGGGTATGAGATCGGTAGGTCCAAGCACGCGCTTCCGGCACCTAAACGATTCGCAAGGAATATGATAATAAATTATCCATATTCAAATTACACGAAGAAACCCCGAAACCCGTCTACGATTAAGGATGTACGGATAATCGACTAGAGGTTGGAAAATCGTCCAAAATCTCACAAGTCCGAAAACGGTACAACCCAAACCATAAAATCGTAGGAAAAGCATGCATATGGTATAGATACATCATAATCTCAAGGTTCTCAAGCTTCCAAACGGATAAATCGGACGAATCGACGAAAAACCCCAAAATTCCCAAAAAGTAGGGTTCTAAGTATTTTTACCTTGATTCGGACGTTAGGAGGAATTAGATGTTGAGAAATCCTTGTTCTCCTACCAAGTATGTTGTTGTTAGAAGGAAGATTGCTTCCAATCGCCCAAGATCGTCTCTCCCGAGCGATTTCCGTCGAAAAGGAGTGAAGTAGGTGAGAAATGACGAAATGGAAGTCAACTGTCATATTTATATCTGCCCAGTCTAGCGCACGCTACACCTCCTTCATTAGCGTGCGCTAGCGAAGTCACCGGATAGTACAGTGGCTTCTGCAGGCTCCGTTAGCGTGCGCTAATCGTCTGCCTCTAGCGTGCGCTAGTCCAAAATGTGGCGTTCAGTACTGGAGTCCAGAACTCACTGTCTCTGCCCTGCTCCAACTTAGCGTGCGCTAGCTCTATGATTTAGCGTGCGTTATGCAATAGCTTTAGCGTGCGCTAGCCGAAGCCTAGCGTACGCTACCTGATATTCCAGAAAACCTGGAAACTTCACTGCCTCTGCTGACCAGCCCGGTAGCGTGCGCTACGGACGGATGTTAGCGTGCGCTACTAACCACGAATAGCGCGCGCTAACAACTCCTAGCGTGCGTTAATCCGCCAGTCCAGAGCGATTGAAATCACGGGTTACGACTGACTGATCCTCTTAGCGCGCGCTACGGCCCCAAAGCTAGCGTGCGCTAATCAAGCAGAATTAGCGTGCGTTAGCCTAGGCCTAGCGTGTGTTATATCTCTGGCCCAGAACATTTCCGCAAGGTCTAAACGACATGATCAAAACCAAACGAGATACGGAACTCAAAAACAATATTAACAACATCTCCAAGCATTTACAGAGCGACAAAATAAGGAGGATGACAGAGTCAAACAGTCAATAAGAGTACGGATATTACAGAATTGACCACACATAGCGCGCGCTAATGACCCTCAGTAGCGTGCGCTATTAATCCACGTTAGCGCACGCTAAACGTAGCTGATAGCGTGCGCTACATGCGCAGATTTACAATCTTTAAATCACAAACACGAAATTAAACGCTCGACAACATCGGATTATGAAATACGGAGAATAGTACTCAGACAAAAGTACAATCATTACAATATCACAAGTTCCAATTACATAACAGAAATCTCGGGTATTACAACTGGTTAATCACAGTAAATGAATCCATGACTCATCTCTCTCTCTCTCACACACACACACACACACACACACACACACAAACAGAGTGAAGTACATACATACATACATACATATTATTATCATCTCTCTCTCTCTATCTCTATCTCTCAGCATATTTTGGCCTCCAAATGATTTAATAGACATGATACAGAATAAGCACATACAGCTTAATGATAACCCTGATGCTGTATTATGGGAAGAAAATGCAAATGGACAATATACATGCCAGTCAGGTTATAAAGCTTGCCGTGGGCATTACTCTGATACTAGTAATTCTACAGTCCAATGGAATTGGATATGGAAAACGCACCTCAGTCACAAGCTAAAACACTTCCTTTGGCTTGTTTAAAAAGACTACCCACGAACCACTTCCGGCAAACCCGCAGGTTCACCGACTCTGCCACCTGCCAATAGTTCTCAAACGGTGAAGAAACTGTTCTTTACATCCTCAGACACTGCACAAAAGCCACTGAGTTATGGCTGAAGACAAACCTGATGGATGACAATCATGGGTGCGAACTAATTCCCATAATTCCCTGGAAATGGATATTCCCAGCTTCAATATGGAGCCTATGGAAATCGAGAAATGCTTCAATTTTCATAGGGCATTCGACACCACACAGTCCCTAGTTTTCCAAATCAAAAGAATGAGCGTCGATCTACAATTATCCATGAAAGGGAAGAGCAAATCGGGACAGTATCATACCTGGAAGAAGTTGGCGACTGGATGGGTCAAAATCAATATTGATAGATCGCTCCCATCAACCGGTCAACAGGCTGGAATCGAATGAGTTGCACATGACTCCAATGGAGACTGTTATGGGGGTTGGGCCAGCAAACTCCGGTAGCACCCATCAACCAAATCGAGCTTACAGCTCTAAAAACAACCCACACTGCTGTGTGGGAAAGAAGAATTCCGAATTTAGAGGTGAATGTCGATTCATTGATGAGCTTAAAGATGATCCAAGGAGATGTGGAAACCCCATCTTACCTTGTCTATCTAGTTCGAGAGTGCCAGAAGCTTATCAAGATGCCTTGGACGATCTGATTGAGATGGGTGCCTGCCTCGCGCTGCAAACCGCCTTGCAGATTTTCTCGCCGCATTTGCAACTGAAGAGGAAAGGAGTGAAATCGCGAAGTTGGGGAGAGGAAAGGAACTGAAGAGGAAAGAGAGAAACGAGAGATGGGGAGAGATTGAGGGGGCGGTTCTAGTAGGGTTTGGGTAAAATCCCGGTTAAGATATACGTTACTTCACTAATGGGGATATATTTTTAATTAAAAAAATTCGTTGCGCTTTTTACTTCCGTAATTATCAAATTAGCGAAGTCTTTGTAACTTTAAATTTCTAACTAGATCCTACTTTTTTGTTTGGTACCATATACTGAAGTCTATGTGGATTTTTTACTTCAGTAAATTGAAAAGCGAAGTTGTTGTTTGTTTTTACTTTGCTAATATAGATTACCGAAGTGAGACGTACCGAAGTCTTTGATGGTTATTCTACTAGTGATCTTTCATCATCCTTCGTGCCAACCCTACGTTACGCTCCCAAAACCTGAATGCAAAAACAGACATCCACCCCCGAATAATCGGGGGTTAGCAAAACTCCACTGTTTTGCTAGTGCAAGAACAAAGTGCAAAATACGAGTCATACAATTCACATTCCACGAATAACAATAACCAGGAATCCTCAAAGATCCAAACGAAACGAAAAGTACTTCCCGAGGCAAGAGTTTGAGAAAAACATTCCAAAACCGAAAGATCACAAATCAGTGGAAATAATTTATAAAACAGTTTAAAATGCCATCGAGAGTTTTAATAGAAGACAATTTAGGATTATCAAATCCTACTTTTCAAAACCCAAAAGATGAAAGGGGTCACCGCCCCAAAGATTTACTTTCCGTAAAATGACCTTTACAAAACCGTTGCGATTTTAGCCCCAAATCTCATCCACTCACAGTACACAAGAACGATAACAAGGTTCGTTTTCCAACATCAAAACTCCACAATTAAAGGATTTAACACAAACAACAAAACACTCTAGTGCCATCCTAGCCAAGTAGGCCAAACGAACAACTTACCTCTTACACACTTAGTCAATGCATGCAATCATGAAAGCCATTCAAAATACTCGTTTCCGGAAACGCCAATCTCAAAACACATTTGTAAAATGCACCACAATTAACCGTCGATCCACACCTCCGTGGACCCCTACCGAGACCCCGTCGGATCTAACCCGTAGTGTTTAAAAGCAAGCTCGTCGATCCACACCTCCGTGGACACCTACCGAGACCCCGTCGGATCTAACCCATAGTGAGCATACACACACATGTTACTCATGCAATACTAATATGCTAAGAATGTAAGTTCATTAAGAATACTCACTAGAGATAGCCACTAATCCGACACCATTATCAAACTCTTCAAAACACAATAACAAGATTAAACACGGAATACACGATTCCATAACTTTAAACAACAGGGGTATCATCAAAGCCTTCAACGTTCAAAATAATCAAATCATAATCAATTCCCAAAACACACCGTTCACAAAACACACAAGCATTTTGGAAGAGAGTCTTTAACGAGGCCAAA
This sequence comes from Orobanche coerulescens, assembly GCA_033398695.1. Taxonomy (NCBI): domain Eukaryota; kingdom Viridiplantae; phylum Streptophyta; class Magnoliopsida; order Lamiales; family Orobanchaceae; genus Orobanche; species Orobanche coerulescens. The sequence continues at coordinate 70,604,453 of CM065810.1, forward strand.
ACAAATCTTTTGAAAATTCATTTTAGAATAACCAAACAAACACACCAAGACAACCACCGATCATCATATCCACAAAACGAGAAGCGTATGAACAAGGTACTTGCCTCGAAACCACGATCACAACAAGACGACGGATGAAATACGGTCGAATGGCCCCGAACTCCCAAACACTATCAAGAATGCGATAACACCACAATTACTACGAGAATAACACCACACGAATCATCAATCACCAACAGAATTCAATATCAGATGCATCGAGCACCTATAATCCTCCCTAAGGAACAATAAAACATTATTACGACGAGAATCAAGGCCGAAAACAACGGAAATCCCAACAAACTATCAAAGGGAACTCGTTCGGACATTTAATCGAATGTTCAATGTTCGATAATTCCCAAGAACACTCGAATCATCAATCGAGTTGAACAAATCCGAAATATGGATATACAACCCATAGAACATGATTAATAAGGTTCAATAACATCAACCAAATCATCGAAATCGGACGAACAACAAAGATTAAAAAGAAATCTCGAAAGTCAACCCTAGGAGATTTCAAGAGATTACCTCGATTCGACGAAGAACACGGATTGGATGATGATATAATCAACAAGAATCTTCCAAAACGCCTTGGAATTGAGTAGAACCGACAAAGAACTCGAACCCTAGCCTCATCCGTCTGACAGCCACAAAGAGAAAAGAAGAAGGGGAGGAAATGGGGTGAGAAACCCGTCTGTCCCCTTATATACACCAGCGATGCACGACCATAACGCACGACCAAGTGCTCGTGTGGTTGGTCGTGCGCTAGGCCACTGCCCAGCCACTGACACCATGCATGAGCAACGCGCACGAGTAGTTGCTCGTGTGTCCTGCTCATGCATCCCTGGAGCTCACTGCCGAGCATTGGGTAGCGCACGAGCGCCACGCACGACCACGTGCTCGTGTGGCCTGCTCGTTTGATACAATAGGAGGCCAATATCGAGCCCGACACGGCCCCGAAACTCAAACCTAAATATGAATCGAAGATACGGTTACGAAGTACTCGCAAAGACGAAACCAAACACTAAGAGAACACACGATTCCGACCTCCCGAAGGCTCGAAATTCGACAATGGAAAGTAATTACCCCAAACTTTGGGAAATTACAAAAACGTCCCAAAACGTCCGAAATATACGATACACGATTGAAACACCAAGCCAAAGCTTGCAACATGAATAATAACATTAAATGAACTTACGAGAAACTCGAAACAACAGTTTTGGACGAGATTCGCAAGAATCGAACTCATGTACGAAAAAGCCGCTTAAGAACACAGAACTCAACAAAACGATACCGAAACGAACTCGGATGACAAAAAGTGCAGAATTAATCATTCTTAGAATGACGAAACGGTCATGAGAGAGTCATCAAAACGGACTTTCGTCGTAAAAAAGAAATTACCGGAAATCGAAATTACGGGTATTACACACTACCCTCCTTAAAAGAAGTTTCATCCCGAAACTTAAAACAAGTAGGGAGGAGTAATATCCTGCCAGGAAACACTCAACGAGATACACAAGAAACGCGTAACTTACGCCCAATGGCAAAACGTTACAAGCAACGCAAAGGGACAAACGGCGTGAAAACACGCTCCACGACAACTAACACAATGCTACCGGTAGAGACATAGTAAAACCCACAAGTGACATGCGTCAACAAACGGATAATACAATCATGTCGATTATCCGAACAATCACAAAACACAACGAACGTAAATCAATACGATTGACCGACCCAACAGTACATCAATCAAAACGCGATCCAATCGCTGAACAAATATGGAATTCAACCGCCCAAGGGTTGGAAGATCGAAAACGAGACTAATTTCCCGAACTTAAGGGAATTACGAAGGAGCCTGAACGTTCAACAATCACGAAACTAGATCAACAAAAACCGAACAATCAAACGATCGAGACAACAAAAATCGAACAATCATGTTCGAATCACGAAGAACAATAAGGTTCAAAAAACAACTCCGAGGTTCACATATCGACTCCAGACAATATATGATCCGGTGAAAACAACAAGATGTGCATTCACATAAGATCCACACGAAATGGAATAGCAATTGGAAAGCCACAACGACAAACGAGTTATTCCAAAACAATACCACACTCGTTCGATCAACAAAATCAAGGGGCCGGACAAGCTTAGGAAATGTCAACGAACATAAACGAGTCGACAGAATCGAAAATATAGAAGTTCAAAATCTGATCCCCTTCGAATAAAAGAACTAATAGAACCAAATGATGCCACTTCCGAACAAGGTTCACAAGAATTGGACCGAACTCGAAAAAGTCACAGCGATAACCAGATCGACCCAAAAAAAGATCACAGCTCGTTCGAACGATGAAACCGAAATACAGAACAAGTTCAGAAAGTATCAACGAACACGAGCGAGTTGAAAGAATGGAGAAAGAGAAAATACAGAAGTCAAAATAGTACGGGTATTACCTTCGACCTCGTCCACGAAATTCACAAAAACGGAAGCAAGGTAACAATACATTAAACAACTGACACATAACGGAATAATCACCGATGCATAGGGTCATACCAAACCAAGCTCTAACAGCTCGCACATGCGCGATAATGCAGAAATCACCACGAGGTGACAACATTCAATACCAACATCCCACCTCTCGCAGAGGGCTAACATAACAAATGTGTGGAAAACGACTCAACGCTCACACCGCCAATTCGACTACAACTCATAGGGCCAACATCCTAACAATAACGCCAACGTCACATATACATTCCTAGACCGCAAATAGAAATGATAGGTTTTAAAAACGAAAACCACTTTAAAAAAATGCTTTTGGAAACACTAGTTGATCTTGAGTATCACTTTTCAAAAAGTTGAACAAACATCATTGTCGGGACTTTGAAAACCATCATACGTTTGGTAAGAACGAGGACATTTTCTTTTAGCGAAAGACTTTCAGAAATATTCGACCCTCGGGTCTAAGCAAAGCATTTCCAAAAATTACTGAAATAATAAAAAAATATTTTGGTCCTCAAGGTAGAAGAATTTGAAATGGATAGTTGCGCTTGTTGGAATATTTATTCCACACATTACTTAATTTGTGTTTTCATGATTAAAGTTTCTAAACAACAAAACAACATCGAGGCGAAGCAAAACGACGAAGCAGGCGAAGACGTAAAAAGCTGAGTAAAATGCATGTCTAGCGCACGCTTGATTAGTGCATAATTGATCTAAAATTCATATACAAAATATTCCTTTTTCCGGACATAATCGTACTGATTTGTGATTAAAAATACATATTTTACAGATATGTCCAAACATGAGCTAAAAATGGTTATTTTACAAATTACTGACATGAAGCATCACAAAGGACGGAAAACAAGATCAAATCCAACGACGGGAATTTTTCAAGGCAAAACGACCATACAACACGGCGCAAAAAGGACCGTGTTATGTAGGCCGTTTCACATACGGCTCAACAAGGGCCGTGTCTTGGGCCATTTCACACACGGCCGGCATTTAGCGCCGTGTCCTCGCGCGTATTCCGGAAGAGACCGAGTCACCACAAAAAGGCGCACAACACGGGGCAAACTGGGCCATTTTTCATCGCCGTTTTTCAGCAGATGCCATGCAAAATTAGTCCACTTTTGACCAACTTGTGAACTCAACCACAAGATATTTTTTTGGTCAAAAATCTGAAAATTCAAAGACATGGGTGAAGTGTGAACAAAGAATTAAAAAAATGATATTACAATAGATATTTTGAATTAAATAATCAATTGTATTCTTGAAAATCACCTATAAAAGGACATCTTCATCCATTGCAAAATCTCAAATTATTACCAATTCTCAAACCCACCTTCTTGCCAAGAAATAATCATCTTCTTGCTAAGAAATACTCCTTTCTTTTAGCAATATATTTTCCTTAGAACTCTCAATTTTAGTTTGTATTTCATTTTTGGTTTGAAGTTTTTCTTTCATTTAGTTTGTAATTGAAAAGTGCTTGATCAATAAGCACTTAGTATTTTACTTAGTGTTTTACTTTCAATTTTTGTAAGCTTGTAACCTTTGAACAAGTTTGAAGTATATTTCTTGCACTTTGATACATCATATTCAAGTAAGTTTTATCTATTGTCATTAAGTTCTAATAATTAAAAGTTTCTATATATATTATATATATAAATTATTTCTATTATAATTTTAGTATGTATAAACCAATGAGTAGCTAATCTTTCTTCCTAGGGGAAGGGGGATTTCTATTAGGTTATATATTGAGTATTTGATTGATTTAAACTATTTTTAGGACTAATTGGTTTAAATAGAGATTGATCATATCCTATTTTTACTAATGAAACCTTCTTGATTGATTGTTGAGTGAATTGGAAACATATCTTTTCAATCTATCAAATGTTAATCTTGTTATCAACATCTTAAGATTGCGAAAGTGGTTAAGACACCTTTGATTACGAAAGTACAGAGGTGAAAAGTTGATTACTCGATGAACGATCGTTTATCCTAAAAATAGTTAAGTTAGAGAAATGAAAGGACTAATTGGTTTAAATAGAGATTGATCATATCCTATTTCTACTAGTGAAACCTCCTTGATTGATTGTTAAGTGTATTGGAAACACATCTTTTCAATCTATCAAGTGTTAATCTTGTTATCAACATCTTAAAAAAGCAAAAGTGATTAAGACATCTTTGATTACGAAAGTACGGAGGTGAAAAGTTGATTACTCGATAAACATTCGTTTTTTCTTTTATATCCATATAAATCAATTCCTATACTTAATTAAATACCTAATTTAATGAACCCGTAGTCCTCTAGATTTTATAAATTCCCAGCTCATTTTAATTCTATTAATTTTCACTAGTTAAAAATAGTCTAGTTAAAAATAGTCTAGTATAAATAGTCTTAATAAAAATAGTCTTAATATAAATAGTCTAGTATAAATAGTCTAAATAAAAATAGTTTTAATATAAATAGTCTAGTATAAATAGTCTTAATAAAAATAGTCTTAATATAAATAGTCTAGTTAAAAATAGTCTTAATATAAATAGTCTAGTATAAATAGTCTAGTTAAAAATAGTCTTAATATAAATAGTCTAGTATAAATAGTCTTAATAAAAATAGTCTTATATAAAATAGTCTTATTAAAAATAGTTTGGTTTAAAATATAGTGCATTTAATTTAGTTAATATTTAAAAACCCAAAAATATCTTTTTGAATATTTTAGTATTTACTTCTCGCAATCTATACAAAATATTATACGAAGCCCTGTTGGACAATCCTCGAGAGAAAAGACCTTGGTAGAACTTACCACAAACTACTTCCACCTCGTATATATTTGCGAGCGACTCAAGAACTCCTATTTTTAGGATAAGTTTTTGACCGATCAAATTTTGGCGCCGTTGCCGGGGATTGTTTTAGGCCAAATATAATTTATCTGTCCGGTCAAGTGGCGGATAACGGTACTCCGTGACTATCAAAGTCGGATTTTTTCAGTTTCCCACAAACAACTGATATTTGTAGATATTTTATCGTTTTTCATTTTAATTTTTTTTGTCATGGAAGAAACATTGTATAAAATTGAAAAAAGATTTCCCTTTCTAAGCAAAAATGCAATTTTAAAGATTTACAAGACAAGGCTTGAAAGGATGAGGTTGCTTATGAATAAAAGCATACCTTTTGACATAAGATTCATTATCGAAGCCAAAGTAAGAATAGAAGGTGAATTCACAGAAACACCGACTAGATTTTTACCAGGGCTTGGAAAAAGTTCATATGCAAAGAAACGACGAGCAAAGATGCTAGCCGTTTGCTATAAATGTGCTAGATGGAACTGTAATTTAAAATGTCGATCTTTAGGAATTCCATCTACAAACAGAGAAGATAAAATTCAGTTCATTAATGATGGTCTGAATAAAGAGAATTTAGATAATATCGAAATTTCTCTTGACACGCATCCTAGTGGACTTGTATATTACGGAATTCGATGTTTGTGGAATAAATTCAAACCAGAATATGAACAACGTCTTGGGAATCTGACGTTAAAAGACCCTGTTTGCCAATTTGTAAGAAAATTGGATGGGAAGCTTCTCCCCGACTCATAGAAGGCGTTTAAGCCATTTCTGAACGTAAAATCAGAGGAAGATGTGAGCCACAATCAAAACTACTATACATACACGTGAGTATCTTTTATTTTTGTCGTATGGTGAGATTTTCTGAATAAAAAATGTGATACGCGATAAATGCATTTATTATTCTATTGAGTAGTTGAAGCGCAATCAACGCAATCACAAACTTGTTAAGCAATTTTTCCTCATTTTTTCTTCTATAAATAGCCTTTGTGCTTGTTTCTTTTATTCATCCCTCAAACTTGTACTTTTCTCTTTTTCTCTCTAAAAAAATTATTTTCAAAAATAGAGTCATCATCTTCCACAAAAAGATTTAACTCAGTCTGCATTTTTGGTGGATCTAGTTATGGAAAAGATGCATGCTTTACTGAAGCAGCACACAGCTTGGGTCGTACTTTAGGAGAAAAATGCATTCATGTAGTTTATGGAGGAGGAAGTCTAGGATTATTGGGACGAGCTGCTGCTTCTGCCTATATGGAAGGAGTAAGAGTGTTGGGAGTAATTCCAAAACCTCTGGCTGAAAGTAAAATTATCGGGGCAACTATTGGAGATGAGTTTAGATCTGTAAATATGCAAGATCGCATAACTCACATGACAAATAATTCTGGCGCCTTTATCACCCTTCCCGGTGGTTTTGGTACCCTTGAGGAACTTTTTCATGTGGTTACCAGAGCCCAGCTAAATATTCATCAAAAACCAATAGGTCTGCTTAATGTCAATGGTTTCTTTGATGGTTTACTATCTTTCATCGACTACTCTGCTGAAAAAGGTTTTATTTCCGAGCGTGCTAAACGAATCATAGTCGTTGCAACCACACGAGAAGAACTAATCAAAAAACTCAATGAATTTGTTCCTCAACCAGATCCAGCTCTAGCTAATATTGTCTGGATGGAAGATCTCACCGTGAGAAAACGAAAAGTGGATTCATTCCTCTCCCTTTGATACCCCATATCAGACCTTTTGTTATTTTACTTTCTGTCGTGTGTAATAATCGTGCTAAATGGTGGCAGCTTAAGGAGTTTCTTCTTGATCTCTTGACGCGCATCTATTCGCGATTTATGTATTGTTATTTTATTGCTGTAATTTTTATTGTGTGTTTTTTATAAAAGCATTGATGGCAGCGTAAGGCGACTCTTCGGACTTTCTTGATGCGCATCTTAAAAATTGTGTTATACTTCCGGGTATACTTTGGTTGTTGTTGTTGTTTGCCTTGTATATTTTTTCATGCAGATCCAAAAAGGCATAGCTCAAGCATCAATTTTCATAACAGGGAGTATTTTTTTTTTCTCTTACTTTTTATTATTTTTTTTTTTAAAAAACTGAGGACAGTTTCTTTTTCAAGTTTGGGGGTGGTATGTTTTAATTATTGTGGTGTGATTTGATTATTTTTGTTATTTGGCTTTGATTTTTTTTATGTATATTTATATATATATATATTTATTTTGTTTATTTGTGAGATTTCTAGATCTGGCCATAAATACCAATAAATTAGCTATATACAAGCTTCTAAAATTGTTTTAACCGGTAAAAAATTGTATATTCCAAAATTTTTTGAGCCTTAATCTCTCTTTCCAAGCCTTGTAGTTATCATATAAAATCGAGTCATTCGTTACCTTGAGAAAAGAAGAATCAGTCGGTTGGTGAAAAATAGAACTGAAATTTACTTAATTTGTAGAGTTTTTGATTTTTCATGCTTAACTAATAAATGATTTTCTGCAAAAATTCTATTCCCAAAAAAAAAAGGAGTCATTGGTGAAAAGAGCTACATGTTAGCAAATAACGGTGTGAAAGCTATCACCTAAAAAAAATGACAAACAGAAGAAGTGTTGAGCAGCAACAGCTGCCTAATTTTGGGGGTCTTAAGATTTTGCGAAAAATAAAGGACTAACCATTGTTTGTGCGTAGCTGCCGTCTCACAGAAAAATTGGTGAAAAGAGCTACACGTTAGCAAATAACGGTGTGAAAGCTATCACCTAAAAAAAGAAAAAAAATAGATAGAAATTGTGTTGGTGAAAAGAGCTACACGTTAGCAAATAACGGTGTGAAAGCTATCACTAAAAGGGATGTAGTTTATGAGCAAGATCTGAATTAATTAGCGGCTGAATTTCAATACACTCAATTTCGTGAAAAATCACAATATTTGATGACGCCGATGAAATTCTTCTTCATATTGAGTCGAAAAATAAATGAGTGATCGAGAGCAACCATTAAAGGGAGTCGTGTGAAGTCACGAGTGGGAAAGAAATAATCAACCTTTTGGGGGGGGGGGAAACCCTGCATTTTGGAATTACAAAAATAAAAACCGTGTTTTAACTTCAAAATCGTTAGTAGATTTATTTTGAATCTTGATTCATTTCTATCTACTGTATAAAGTTGGTTATTGTGTATTAATGGCATTTTGATCTCTTTTTATCTTTATATATAATTATTTTTCTTAAATTTGTGTGTATTATTTTTTATTTTTTATTTTATGTCTTATTTTAATTTTTATTTTGCGTGTGATTAATAAAGAGTCTTGCTCGGGACTAGCAAGAATTTAAGTGTGGGGTATTTGATTAGTGCATAATTGATCTAAAATTCATATACAAAATATTCCTTTTAGGACATAATCGTATCGATTTGTGATTAAAAATACATATTTTACGAGATATGTCCAAACATGAGCTAAAAATGGTTATTTTACAGATTACTGACATGAAGCATCAAAAAGGACGGAAAACAAGATCAAATCCAACGACGGGAATTTTTCAAGGCAAAACGACCATACAACACGGCGCAAAAAGGACCGTGTTATGTAGGCCGTTTCACATACGGCGCAACAAGGGCCGTGTCTTGGCCCGTTTCACACACGGCCGGCATTTAGCGCCGTGTCCTCGCGCGTATTCCGGAAGAGACCGAGTCACCACAAAACGGCGCACAACACGGGGCAAACTGGGCCGTTTTTCATCGCCATTTTTCAGCAGATGCCATGCAAAATTAGTCCACTTTTGACCAACTTGTGAACTCAACCACAAGATATTTTTTTGGTCAAAAATCTGAAAATTCAAAGACATGGGTGAAGTGTGAACAAAGAATTAAAAAAATGATATTACAATAGATATTTTGAATTAAATAATCAATTGTATTCTTGAAAATCACCTATAAAAGGACATCTTCATCCATTGCAAAATCTCAAATTATTACCAATTCTCAAACCCACCTTCTTGCCAAGAAATAATCATCTTCTTGCTAAGAAATACTCCTTTCTTTTAGCAATATATTTTCCTTAGAACTCTCAATTTTAGTTTGTATTTCATTTTTGGTTTGAAGTTTTTCTTTCATTTAGTTTGTAATTGAAAAGTGCTTGATCAATATGCACTTAGTATTTTACTTAGTGTTTTACTTTCAATTTTTGTAAGCTTGTAACCTTTGAACAAGTTTGAAGTATATTTCTTGCACTTTGATACATCATATTCAAGTAAGTTTTATCTATTGTCATTAAGTTCTAGTAATTAAAAGTTTCTATATATATTATATATATAAATTATTTCTATTATAATTTTAGTATGTATAAACCAATGTGTAGCTAATCTTTCTACCTAGGGGAAGGGGGATTTCTATTAGGTTATATATTGAGTATTTGATTGATTTAAACTATTTTTAGGACTAATTGGTTTAAATAGAGATTGATCATATCCTATTTTTACTAATGAAACCTTCTTGATTGATTGTTGAGTGAATTGGAAACATATCTTTTAAATCTATCAAATGTTAATCTTGTTATCAGCATCTTAAGATTGCGAAAGTGGTTAAGACACCTTTGATTACGAAAGTACAGAGGTGAAAAGTTGATTACTCGATGAACGATCGTTTATCCTAAAAATAGTTAAGTTAGAGAAATGAAAGGACTAATTGGTTTAAATAGAGATTGATCATATCCTATTTCTACTAGTGAAACCTCCATGATTGATTGTTAAGTGTATTGGAAACACATCTTTTCAATCTATCAAGTGTTAATCTTGTTATCAACATCTTAAAAAAGCAAAAGTGATTAAGACATCTTTGATTACGAAAGTACGGAGGTGAAAAGTTGATTACTCGATAAACATTCGTTTTTTCTTTTATATCCATATAAATCAATTCCTATACTTAATTAAATACCTAATTTAATGAACCCGTAGTCCCCTAGATTTTATAAATTCCCAACTCATTTTAATTCTATTAATTTTCACTAGTTAAAAATAGTCTAGTTAAAAATAGTCTAGTATAAATAGTCTTAATAAAAATAGTCTTAATATAAATAGTCTAGTATAAATAGTCTTAATATAAATAGTCTTAATATAAATAGTCTAGTATAAATAGTCTTAATAAAAATAGTCTTAATATAAATAGTCTTAATATAAATAGTCTAGTATAAATAGTCTTAATAAAAATAGTCTTATATAAAATAGTCTTATTAAAAATAGTTTGGTTTAAAATATAGTGCATTTAATTTACTTAATATTTAAAAACCCAAAAATATCTTTTTGAATATTTTAGTATTTACTTCTCGCAATCTATACAAAATATTATACGAAGCCCTGTTGGACAATCCTCGAGAGAAAAGACCTTGGTAGAACTTACCACAAACTACTTCTACCTCGTATATATTTGCGAGCGACTCAAGAACTCCTATTTTTAGGATAAGTTTTTGACCGATCAACGCTAAAACATATATGTTAGCGCACGCTAACGAGAAGTCATCTGCATTTCAGCCTAGTTCGAAGTTATCTGAAGTGAAGTCAGCTGATAGGATAGCGCACGCTAAACGTTATCATTAACGCACGCTATCGAACCTTGTTACGGTTGTGAAGGAATTCAAACACAGAATGTCGTATGCAATGAAGTCAGCATTAGCGCACGCTACAAAGAAGGAATAGCGCACGCTGAGCAATTTGAATCAAGTCAATCAGAACGTTGGGAAAAGCAGGTCAAAGTCAGCATATCAAACGGATACTTTGACAATCCATGCAACGGATATATTGTATTAGCGCACGCTACAATGTGTTATTAACGCACGCTAATACAAGATGGTTATGTACTTAAGGCAGAAGGCATAACGTACGCTAAAGAAGAAACGAAGCTACTGGACTAAAACTGGGAACAGTCTAGCGCACGCTACAGGTACGCTAATGATACTAGCGCACGCTAATAGAGAAGGCTAGCGCACGCTAGCATGTCAAAACAGCCAGCAACAGCTAGTTTATGGAAAATGCCTAGAAATACCATTCCTATGGTATTGTTTGACTACAACAACTCCAAGCATTCAAGACATTGATCTTATATTCATATACTTACATTGTTGTTGTAATATTGAGCTTATATTGTTAGTTTGAGTGTTTATACATTCAACATTATACACGAGAGGTAAAAGAAAAGATACGATTGGATTCGGTGTTATTAGGATCAAGTATCCGGCATTGTTAGAATCGCAATCGATATCTAAGTGAGGTTTCTCCAGTACCCATAGAAAGCTAGAGTGGTTGATTCGTTATCCAATAGAAAAGGAAAAATGGTTTCACTCGGACCGATAGAAGACGAGCTTGTAACGGTAATCCCTCGACCGATAGAAGAGAGGCGTAGAGGTTTTGATCTTAATACTAAGAAAAAGATACATCGAGAGAGGACGTAGGCTTCGTTAATAGCCGAACCTCTATAAATCCTTATGTGATTTATTTTCCGCAATTTATTTTCGCTTCCACACAAAACAGCGCAAATATCCGATTTCCGGCCAACAGCGCTAGTAGGCGCCTCGAAAATACAATGCGTTTAAAAGTATGTCTCGAATTTTATTTTCTAAGATACTCGAGGTTTTTGAAAATCTATTAGGCTAGAATGCCTAAAAACTCACACGTATCGACATTCACTAAAACACCTCCTAGTACACGCATCAAAACGTTTAAAATCAAGACAATACATGTCTTTTAACGGAAAATAAACGGTAAAATACCACAGTCGAAGACCGCCTAGGATTCAGAACAAAACTACTGACCCCATTCGAGGCCTCTAAGGACCCTCCCGCACTGGCTAGTGAACAAGTCAAACGCGTATAAGCACAAAGCTTCCACAAGAGAACTTGTAAAACGAGCAAATCGATTTGAAAATCATCAGCAACGGACAAAACAACAGTAAAAAGACATCAGCAGCGACGACACTGCTCGTATAAACCAAATACGAGAGTCGACTAAATACATATCATGAAATCAAAATCCACAGAAAGATTCCATCACTTAACAAATAATCATAAGAACAGCTCGTGTCACACGAGGCACAACACAAAGAAGGGAGACTTACATCCATAGGTCGCACGAAGGTGATGATCGCCCTACGATACTAATCATGACCAACCAACTCAGACAAAACTCAACAGACACCACTGATCCGACAGCCTAGGTTTCCACAACCTAAGCTCCGATACCATTTATGTAACACCCCCAATCCACTCAGGGATATTACACGCCGTAGAACCTTTCCTCAAGGATCTACCAGACTGGTAACAACATCGAACAACTCAACAATGCCTTCAAGGCTAAAATGACTCAGTAGACCGATTTGGTCTTTCAATAAAAATATACAACTCAATTACAACTCATGCCCACGCAGGGGTCAAAATACAACCACACCCGTACAACGGGAAAAATATAGCAGCGGAAAATAAAGTACAACTGAACCAATACACAACGTACGGTTCCTCATGTGATTAGTATCGATCATCTTTCATCATCCTTCGTGCCAACCCTGCGTTACGCTCCCAAAACCTGAATGCAAAAACAGACATCCACCCGCCGAATACTCGGGGGTTAGCAAAACTCCACTGTTTTTTTAGTGCAAGAACAAAGTGCAAAATACGAGTCATACAATTCACATTCCACGAATAACAATAACCCGGAATCCTCAAAGATCCAAACAAAACGAAAAGTACTTCCCGAGGCAAGAGTTTGAGAAAAACATTCCAAAACCGAAAGATCACAAATTAGTCGAAATAATTTATAAAACAGTTTAAAACGCCATCGAGAGTTTTAATAGAAGACAATTTAGGATTATTAAATCCTACTTTTCAAAACCCAAAAGACGAAAGGGGTCACGCCACAAAGGTTTACTTTCCGTAAAATGACCTTTACAAAACCGTTGGGATTTTAGCCCCAAATCTCATCCACTCACAGTACACGATAACGATAACAAGGTTCGTTTTCCAACATCAAAACTCCATAATTAATGGATTTAACACAAACAACAAAACACTCTAGTGCCATCCTAGCCAAGTAGGCCAAACGAACAACTTACCTTTTACACACTTAGTCAATGCATGCAATCATGAAAGCCTTTCAAAATACTCGTTTCCGGAAACGCCAATCTCAAAACACATTTGTAAAATGCACCACAATTAACCGTCGATCCACACCTCCGTGGACCCCTATCGAGACCCCGTCGGATCTAACACATAGTGGTTAAAAGCAAGCTAGTCGATCCACACCTACGTGGACACCTACCGAGACCCCGTCGGATCTAACCCATAGTGAGCATACACACACACACACGTTACTCATGTAATACTAATATGCTAAGAATGTAAGTTAATTTAGAATACTCACTAGAGATGGCCACTAATCCGACACCATTATCAAACTCTTCAAAACACAATAACAAGATTAAACACGGAATACACGATTCCATAACTTACAGGAGTATCATCAAAGCCTTCAACGTTCAAAATAATCAAATCATAATCAATTCCGAAAACACACCATTCACAAAACACACATGCATTTTGGAAGAGAGCCTTTAACGAGGCCAAAACAAATCTTTTGAAAATTCATTTTAGAATAACCAAATAAACACACCAAGACGACCACCGATCATCATATCCACAAAACGAGAAGCGTATGAACAAGGTACTTGCCTCGAAACCACGATCACAACAAGACAACGCATGAAATACAGTCGAACGGCCCCGAACTCCCGAACACTATCAAGAACACGATAACATCGCAATTACTACAAGAATAACACCACACGAATCATCAATCACCGACGGAATTCAACATCGAAATCATCGAGCACCTATAATCCTCCGTAAGGAACAATAAAACATGATTACGACGAGAATCAAGGCCGAAAACAATGGAAATCCCAACAAACTATCAAAGGGAACTCGTTCGGACATTTAATCGAACATTCAATGTTCGATAATTCCCAAGAACACTCTAATCATCAATCGAGTTGAACAAATCCGAAATATGGATATACAACCCATAGAACACGATTAACAAGGTTCAATAACATCAACCAAATCATCGAAATCGGCCGAACAACAAAGATTAAAAAGAAATCTCGAAAGTCAACCCTAGGAGATTTCAAGAGATTACCTCGATTCGACGAAGAACACGGATTGGATGATGATATAATCAACAAGAATCTTCCAAAACGCCTTGGAATTGAGTAGAACCGACCAAGAACTCGAACCCTAGCCTCATCCGTCCGACAGCCGCGAAGAGAAAAGAAGAAGGGGAGGAAATGGGGTGAGAAACATGTCTGTCCCCTTATATACACCAGCGACGCACGACCATAACGCACGACCAAGTGCTCGTGTGTTTGGTCGTGCGCTAGGCCACTGCCCAGCCACTGACACCACGCACGAGCAACGCGCACGAGTAGTTTCTCGTGTGTCCTAATCATACATCCCTGGAGCTCACTGCCGAGCGTTGGATAGCGCACGAGCACCACGCACGACCACATTCTCGTGTGGCCTGCTCGTGTGATACAATAGGAGGCCAATATCGAGCCCGACACGGCCCCGAAACCCGAACCTGAATATGAATCGAAGATATGGTTATGAAGTACTCGCAAAGACAAAACCAAGCGCTAAGAGAACACACGATTCCAACCACCTGAAGGCTCGAAATTCGACAATGGAAAGTAATTACCCCAAACTTTGGGAAATTACGAAAACGTCCCAAAATGTCCGAAATATACGATACACTATTGAAAAACCAAGCCAAAGCTCGCAACAAGAAAAATAACATTAAGTGAACTTATGAGAAACTCGAAACAATAGTTTCGGACGAGATTCACAAGAATCGAACTCAAGTACGAAAAAGCCGCTTAAGAACACGGAACTCAACAAAACGATACCGGAACAAACACGGATGACAAAAAGTGCAGAATTAATCATTCTCAGAATGACGAAATGGTCATGAGTGAGTCGTCAAAACGGACTTTCGTTGAAAAAAAAGAAATTACCGGAAATCAAAATTATGGGTATTAGACAATTGATCGAACAAGTCATCAATCCCCTGCCGAGGATACTTGTACTTGATGGTCACCTTGTTTAGCTCACGATAGTCGATACATAAACGTAGTGAACCATCCTTCTTCCGAACAAACAAAACCGATGCGCCCCAAGGCGAAGCGCTCGGTCGAATATACCCCGACTCTAGAAGCTCACTCAACTGCTTCTTCAACTCGGCCATATCTGAAGGTGCCATGCGATACGGCGCCTTCGAAATCGGATCCGCACCCGGCTCTAACTCTATAGCAAATTCGACCTCACGATCGGTGGCAGTCCCGGTAACTCGTCAGGAAATACATCGGAAAACTCACTAATGACTGGAATCGACGAAAGATCGACTCCACCACCCTCCGCCTTCAAGGCATAGCACCAATAACCAGTACGAACTTTTGATTTCTCTTTCGCCCCGCGAAAGAATGCTCGGTGCCGTCCCCGGCTATCATGGTGATGATCCTCATGTGGTAGTTCATGATTGCACCATGCTGCTCGAGCCAATCATCCCTGAGAATTAAATCCTCACCCTCAATACCCACAACAATAAGATTAGAGAGCCAAGACCTCTCACAAATAAACACAGTACAGTCATGGACCTCTCGATCACCAACGATTCTATCACCGCTAGGAAGCTTAACGATGAAAGGCTCGCAAGGCGATAAACAGTCAAGACTCAAACGGCGCACACACTCCAAAGAAACAAATGAATGCGTAGCAACCGAATCAAAAAACACAATGACAGGATTGGAATTGATTTGGACGGTACCTGTCGCCACAGTAGCCGCTGGATCATCGGCCCTCCTCATCTCATAGATACGCGGCTGGGCAGAGCCGACACTGGAAGTTCCTCCTCTAGCGGGCTGACCCCGACCTCTACCTCGGCTGGCACTAGGAAAGAATCACGGGTCTCGCGAATCTGTCTGATTTGCTCACAAAAGAGAGCCTTGTGGCCCGACAGACCACAAGTATGACAAGTCAACTTCTGACGAGGACACTGCCGATTCCTATGGCCCGACTGGCCACAGTTAAAGCATGTGGGATCACGAACGGAGGTTCTGGCAGCACCTTGAGAACTCCCAGAATAATAAGCCGAACCAACGGCAGGAACATTTGCCGACTGGGATTTCTGCTGGCCTCCACCCTTGGGACCAGAAAAATTTCCAACGGACTTCTGCTTCTTGCTCTCACGATCCGCTTCACTAGCCGTCACGGACATGTAGTAGGCAAGCGCTCGACTCTGATAATCTTTCAAAGTAGTACAGACGAGTCCAGACATATAGTCCCGAATCGACAATTTCATCCGCCTGGAAAAATGGAAAATTTTGTCGCTTTCCTCGACAACTTGGGTCTTCACATAGCTCAACTCTTTGTTGAAATCGGCAATAGCTTGGGATACGGGAATATCCCGTGGTTGAGCATCATAGAAAGCATGGACTCGAGCCTGTCTAACCGGCCATGGGCAATATTCAGTCTCCAACAATTCCTGAAATTCGGCCCACGAAGCAATATGGTCTTTGGGCCCAACGGCCTCCCACCAATCCGTAGCGTCCCCATTGAGAAAGTACTGGGCAATAGGGACCTTACGGTCCTCGGGACAGTTTGTAGCAGTAAAGACTTTAGATATCTCCTTGATCCACCCCTCCCAGCCGATCGAGTCCGAAGCTCCCGAAAACTGAGGAGGATGCATCTTGAGGACATCCTGAAGCCAACGATCCGTTCCGCCCCGATTAGCGTGGGCCGGATCAGGGTTCTGAACCGCCTGAGCTATCGCCGCCATTTGGTTCACCATTTGCTGCGTAACGGCCGCAATACCAAGGTCGGCGCGCTCCTAAGAAGAAGCATGACTATGTCGGTCACCGGTGCTGCCGGCTCCCGAAGAATGCGACGTGGCCACCCCACCGGCTGCCCCACGTCCCCGACCGCTTCCACGACCACGACCACGACCACGGCCTCTCCCAGCATCCATACTGATGTTAAGAGATAGCAAAAACAACACGATGATAAAGAAGAGGCGAAAAACACACACAATTCAAGAAACGGAATTATGTTACGAGAAAACAAGGAAGCGAGTAAGGAAAACTTACGAGCACTGGAAGTACTGAGATGCTGTCAACGGTGTGACATTGTGCAACACAAAACACAACTAGACCCAAATAACCGACAAGCCTAGGTATCCATAAACCTAGTGCTCTGATACCATTTTCTGTAACACCCCCGAGACATTCAAGGTATATTACAGTGCCGTGGACCCCTACATGGGACCCACCAGGCTAGACACAACTTACCACAGTAAAAACACATTTCATCCAGTTGAAAATCAAATAACACGCCCGGTACAAATGGCGGAATAATAAACAATGGCAAACATAATTAACTTCAATGAATACAAATCATAATCCGAAGAGAAAAGCCTAAGTACTCGCGAGTACAATCTATAATTTTCAAAAGTAGACAACAACCATATCGAATGGAACATCGGAAATAAAAGGATTCAAGTGCTCATGTCAACGACCCTGGCCAACATCCTCGTACTGTCCCTGCGCTCGCTCGTCCGGATGATCAAAACCTAAAATCCATAAAAAGAATTTCCCCACAACGGGTCCCCAGAGGGGTTAGCAATTATGCTAGTACAAGTAATCAAGGCAAACCATTCTATTACACATTTCATAGTACAATGCATCAAATCATTTCAAAACCAAAACCAGACATGTCTTTTCCGGAAACAAATAGTCAATCACATTTACCTAGGACCGGGACGAAGCCACAAATCCCACTCGAGGCCTCTAAGGACCCTCCCGAGCTGGCCATATCATAAAACAAATCACGCACATACATCGCCTAGGACCGGGACGAAGCCACAAATCCCACTCGAGGCCTCTAAGGACCCTGCCGAGCTGGCGAGCTAAACAAACTCATGAAGCCAGGGCTCAAACCATTGGACTCCCTCCGTGATCCCGTCGGACCCTCCCGAGGTGAGCAAATCACACACAATATACATTACCATTTCACGTTAAGCATAAAGGTTTCCAAAAATACTTGCCTTGAATAATTGACGACGCAACGAACGGAAAAGGAAAATCACCGACAAATGCTAGGAACCAACGGAACCGAGCCTAACGATTCGGAGAACATAATCACAACCAACTCTAAACGAATATGGAAATGGAATACACCCGAATACCCGCCTAGGATTCATGTATATTCGTATAAAAACAACAACGAGGGCGGACCACAACCAAACCCTCTCGATTACAAAAATATCATGAAATATACCATGAATCCATCGGAAAACTAATAATACCAACGAGATTAATCATATTCATCATGAATTAATCTATCATACGGAATGAATCAGACGAAAATGTGAAAATCCCCAATTTACCCAAAAACAGGGTTCTAGGAGTTTACCTCGAATTAAAGACGAAGAACACGATTAGATGTTGATAATATACTCCAAAAACTTAAAGAAGATGATGGCTCGGATTTACAAAGCTTAAAATTGCCGGAAAACACCAAGGAGGTCGCCAACGAGTCGGAGGAGAGGAGAAGGATCAAGAATGACCGAAATCGGTCAACTCCTGTGTTTATAACCCAGGACGTGTTACATACGTAAGCCATAAGAACCTTACGTACATAAGCTCGTTTACGTACGTAAGCAAAGTTAGCTTACGTACGTAACCAAAATGGCAGAAATGCCTGTACTACTTTACACTAGGCCGTTACGTATGTAATCAAAAGGTGTGTTACGTACGTAACATTCTTTTCTGGGCAGTACAGGCCAACATAGGCAAGGAAGGTACCGATAAAAGAATCGAAATACAACGGTGAACAATTCACGATGGTACGAACGTAAATGATTCCAGGAAATGAACTCAAATGCTGAAGGAAAACATACTCCCGACTACCTAAAGGTTCGGAAAAACAACAATAAATGTAATTATCCCAAAACTTTGGGAATTTACAAAACGGCGCAAAGCATCCGAAATGTACGATACATGGTCGAAACATCAAACAAAAGTTCACAACATGCATAACAACGTGAGATGGATCCTCAGCAACCCCGAAATGGCGGTTCCGAACGACGATTTACGAGAATACCCGAAATAGCGACGGAAACAACATAAAACACCGAATTGATTAAAACGAGTCCGAGACAAGCTCGAATGACAAAAAGTCCAATATTAAATATCCTCGAAATGTCAATACGGTTACAAGCGAGTTTCCAAAAAATGAAAATACACCAAAATAAGAATATCAAAAGGAAGGAAAAATGCGGATATTACAGCTACATGACTTGATTAACGTACATTAATCGAACTACTTAACGTACGTAAAATTTTACCTATTGCGTACGTAAAGAGAGAATCTGACATCAGTTGACTTCCGCGCGTGAGCCTATTGTCCGTTGCATGCATGTGTTGGGCTGTCTGGTCGGTCGGAGTCAATCCTTATTAGCGTACGTAACACCCCTTTTATTAGCGCACGCTAATAGCCTGCGAATTCAAGACAGTAGCCAGCAAAGGCGCTACGTACGTAATATTAACCGGTTAGCGTACGTAAGAGTGTTAATGTACGCTAAATATTATCGATAGCGTACGTTAAGCCTGTGCAGTCTATTTATAGGACCAGCATGTTTTTCATTTCTTTTCAGTTCCAACTCGATTTTCTCTCCGTATATTCCCTCTTCTGCCTCCCAAAATCGATATTAACCTCCTCCACCTTGGTTTTGAGTCTTGTAACTTGGATTGGAGCTCATTGATTCGAAGTTAAAAGGTGTTTTTGAGCTTGAAGTGTGTTTTCTTGTGGTGTTGAGAGTTCTTCATTTCTGGAGGTATGTATATGTTTATCCTCTGTACTTTTCATATATTAAAGTTAGTAGTGTAGAATACTTCACTTAGTGTTTAATTATCCAAGTAGAACATGGTTGTAATTAAACTTTTTAACACTTCTTGATGAATATGATAAAGAGGGTTTGAAATGGATGTGTTCTTGAGGTTATAATGATAGTAACCATGTTTATAATCTTCATGCTCACATTGCTGGATGAATTCATATCAGTAGGACCCTGATAAATCAGTTAGCTTCATCATGGTTAGACTTGAACAATGAAATTTTTATCATAAAGTGTTCAAACACCATACTTGATATTCACTTACCTTGGGAAGAACTTGGCAACGTTAGAAGTAGGAGGATGTTCTCTTGTTCAGAATTCTTAAAAGTTATAACATCCTTATGTTTCAGCCCAGCAAGACTTTGAAAATTGATAAGGATATTTGTGAAAACAACAATAACTTCTTATTAACCGGATGTGTTGATAACCTAAGAATGTGTTTGATCATCTTGTGGTGTTCTTAAGGTAGTGAACTCATAAATGATATTAATGAATCCGCCAGGTTTGTAAGAAATATTTTGATAACCTTCATGAATATGGTGTAATCTCATAACTAATATAACCTTATTGTAAGCTTAATATTCAATTTAGATAAGATGTATTGATGAACATAATTGTGCAGATTTTACCTTTCAACATTGTAATGTTTTGGAAAGTTTAATCAACATAAGATGATTTTGGCAACATAAGTGGTTGTTTAACATGTTCTTGATAAAATTCTTATTTATGAAGAATCATGTGAACATTCGGTAAAAGTATGGTGAACCAATTTTATGGTTGAAATGAGGTAAAAATAATTCTTGGTATAAGACTTCGGTATTTTGAGATAGCGAACTATTCTAATGGATTGTAGGGTGTCATCTTACTAATCCTATATTGATAATTATACGAATATGTTATTGAGTAAAATGTATTTCGTTTAAGGTTGATTGTTCGAGTAAACGATATTAGTCGAGGATCGTTCGTTCGTTTCGACAAGAAGAGGATTATTCCCGTCTCCGTATTGAGGCAAGTTATCTTGCTTGGTTATAATGATGATTAGATTATTGTGATAGTTATACATTTCATGTGTATGAAATGTTTATGAAATGTTTGTCGTGATTTGACATTGTCTTTGACGTTATTCCGTTTTCATCATGGGGTTGCATTCCCAAGTACGTCGCTTTGAATCGTTGATCTCGTTGGTCCTTATTGTCACTTCGGTGAGTTTTTCTTGAACCTTAATCGGATATGTATTTCATTGAATTTCGTTGTCATGTTGTATCGTGACATATCTGGAATCATATCTGCGTGCCGATTGGTTATTTTGTAGGATTTTTAGCCAGGCACTTATATAGTCATACGTGGATGTTTCGGTATTGGACTGTGCACACGAGACGTAGTTCGTGAGGCTAATTAGGTACATTGTCACACGTATATTCTGGAATTCCGTATATGGGGTGGACATGTACACGGACACATTTCCGGATCGGGCGTACTGTGATGTCTATCTTGAGCTATATTGTTAATCATTCATAATCCATGTATTATTGGATGTGCTCGACGGTTTATGACTGATTGTTTCATACGCCCGAGGGGTATGATTAATAGTCGGGATGTTTCCTTGAGATCTATATATGTGAATTGTATAATGTCGGAAGAATTAATTATCATGTATATCTGACCCTGTGTTATGGGCGAAATACTTGTGTTGTATTTTAGGTCGAGGCAAAGTCAAGGCACGGGAAGAGCATGTTGACCGCGAAGGGTTCGAGGGATACTAGTTCGGGCCCCCCAAATCATTTATTGTCCGGTTATGTTAAACCGTGTAATGTTTCCTTATTTCCGCTTCATTTAAATTACTATCTGGTTGTATTGGTATTTGAGGTATATTCCATCTCTATATGGTTTATACTTATATTTCGGATCCTGTGTATCATAAGGCCGTTGGCCATATTTTTAACGAACTCCTAATCGGAGTAATGACTATTTATTGTGGTTCGGTATCACAAGTAATATTTATTTAATCTGTTTTTGGATATCGCCTGGTGGGTCCCAGTGTGGGGTTCACGACACTGTAATAGCCGCCTTTTGGGGTGTTACACAAGTAAGGACACATCTTGGTGGAATGATGAAGTTAAGCAAGCGATATAGACCAAACGTGAATGTTATAAGGTATTGGGTAAATGCTCGAGCGATGAGAATTATGAGAAGTACAAGAAAGCTCGAACAGAAGCTAAAAAGGCAGTGAGAAATGCCCGATCAAAGGTCAATCAAGAATTATATGCAAGATTAGATGCAAAATAAGGGGAAAAAGATATCTATAAACTTGCTCGAATGAGAGAGAAGAGGACGCGAGATATTGGAAAAGTTAAATGTGTAAAAGACACTAACCAAAAAGTTTTGGTTCAAGATAAAGAGATAAAAGAGAGATGGAGGTCATACTTTGATACCCTATTCAATGTCCATCAAGAATAAGATATTGGGAATTTAAACATCCCCTCAAGTATGGTTAACCGAGAGTTTAAGAGGAGAATTCAAAAGGGTGAAGTGACACTTGCATTGAAGAAGATGGGATCAAAGAAAGCAGAAGGACCATATGGTATACCTATTGAAGTTTGGAGGTGTTTGGGGGAGAGAGGGATCGAATGGGTAACTATGCTTTTCAATAAGATTGGAGAAGCAATAAAATGCCATCAGCATGGAGGAAAAGTATTCTCGTCCCTTTGTATAAGAACAAAGGTGATGTTCAAGATTGTTCTAATTATCACGGAATTAAACTAATAAGTCATACCATGAAGTTGTGGGAACGAGTGATTGAACAAAGGATCAGGAAATGTGTGAAGATAACAGAAAATCAGTTTAGATTTATGCCTGGAAGATCGACCATGGAAGCAATTTATCTTATCCGGCAGTTGATGGAACATTATCGATATAAAAAGAAAGATCTATATATGGTTTTTATTGATTTAGAGAAGGCATATGATAAAGTACCAAGAGAAGTACTTTGGTGGGCCTTAGCAAAGAAGGGTGTATCGCGAAAATATATTGACATTATAAAGGACATGTATTAGGGAGCTAGTCGAAGTGTACGTACTAATGTTGGGAGGACAGAAGAATTCCCTATTACGATTGTGGTGAATCAAGTATCTGCTCTTAGTCCTTTTCTCTTTGCCATAGTCATGGACGAATTGACAAGAGAAATTCAAAATGGCGTTCCGTGGTGTATGATGTTCACAGATGATATTGTGTTGATTGATGAAATGAAGGTTGGAGTGCAACAGAGATTGGAACTTTGGAGGGATACTTTGGAAGCTCGAGGATTTAGGCTGAGCAAGAAGTAAGACTGAATATATGGAGTGTAGGTTTAGCGAAAACAATGATAGAGAGGCGGGGATGATCACATTTGATGGGAAAGTTGTTCATGGATCCACTTTCTGGTTTATGTATGACATTACCAAAAATTGACCAATGTGATTGGCTGTTTTCAATTTATTGTTGGGTTGGTTTTACGGCATGTGAGTCGTTTTTAATTTATTATTATAATTTACGAGCCTGTGTTCCATTTGCCCTCTTGTAATTTAATTTTACTAGTGTAATATATTTTCATTAATGTAACGAAGACAATGACGTTCCAATGAGTTGGAAGATCAAGGAAGACCAATTATAACCTTTAGAGTGACCTTTGTGATTTTCATGTTGGCTCATGAAAATCGCGTTAGGATTATGGTCATGCAATACACGGTCCTATGTTTATTATGTCATGTGATTCTATATATGTTTAAATTTATACATATATGTGATGCGATGTATGTTTAGATATATGTTAGCCAACATATACCTGCTACATAGGATAAAACTATAACACCTCTAAGATATTCACGGTATATTACAGCGTTGTGGACCCCTACATGGGACGCACCAGGCTAAACACGAAAAATACTACTCGTCTAACCATATCGGTTAGAGAGAAAACACACATCTCTAAGATGAAAATAGAATAGAACGCCCGGTATGACCATCGGAACAATCATCACTGACAATCATAAATAACAATAACTGATGTAAATCACAATCCGAGTAAAATACCTAAGTACTCGCGAGTACTGTCTATGAATTTGCAATTTAGAAAAACAACCACATCGAAAAGGACAACAAAAACAAGGAAATACAAAAGCACACATCAACAATCCTGGCCAGCAACCTCGTACTGTCCCAGCGCCCGCTCGTCCGGCTGAACATAACCTGAAATTCATAACAAGAATATCTCCAAAATGGGTCCCCAAATGGGTTAGCAATTACGCTAGTACAAGTAACCAACGAATAATTTACAACTTACACACATAGTCAAAGCATGCAAATGAGAAAACACCAGTTTGAAAGACACATTTCCGGAAACGCCATAACCCAAAACACATTTGTAAAATGCACCACAATTAACCACGGACCCACGCCTCTGTGGACCCCTACCGAGACCCCATCGGATCTAACCCGTAGTGGTTAAAAGTTAGCTCGCGGACCCACACCTCTGTGGACCCCTACCGAGACCCCATCGGATCTAACTCATAGTGAGCATACACACACACATTACTCATGCAATACTACCATGCTGTTGGAACATTTTGTTCCATACATGTATTAATAATGTTTTGATGATTAAGTTGTTACACAAAACAAAACAACAAAGAGACGAAGCAAAGCATCGAAGAAGACGAAGTGCAAAAAGCTGGATTTTTACAAGGCTAATGTACGTAAGCTACCAAGCATAGCGTATTTAACTTGTTTGAAATAACGGACATAAGGGATGGTACTTAACGTACGTAAAGGTGTTCAAACCAGATGAATGCTGGGAAGAGTCAAAGTCAGAAAAGCCGCAACGGATATATGATGGCAGCAATAACGTAAGCTTAACGTACGTAATGGATTGTTGATAACGTACATAAGGAAAGAAACGAATGTTACTGGACTGAAACTGGACTAAGCTAATGTACGTAACCATGGGAGGTTAACATACGTAATATATGTAGCGTACGTAATGTGAAGAAGCTAGTGTACGTAATGAAGTTTCAGGGTGCTAACGGCTAGTAAGGCTCTAATGCCTATAAATACCACATCCTTGGTATTCATCCATACAACAACTTCAAGCAAACATCTCATTGATCAGATATTCATATTGATATTATTATTGTTGTGATATTGAGCTTATATTGTTAGTTTGAGTGTTTATACATTCAACATATACATGAGAGGTAAAAGAAAAGATACAATTAGATTCGATGTTATTAGGATCAAGGATCCGGCATTATTAGAATCACAATCGATATCTTCGTGAGGTTTATCTAGTACCGATAGAAAGCTAGAGTGGTTGATTCCTTGTCCAATAGAAAAGGAAAATGGTTTAACTTGGACCGACACAAAGACAAGTACGAGTGGTTTATCACGTACCAATAGAAGACGTGATTGTAACGGTTATCCCTCGACCAAGAGAAGAGAGGTGTAGAGGTTGATCTTCATCCTATTGAAAAAGATACCGAGAGAGGACGTAGGCTCGTTTTTAGCTGAACCTCTATAAATCCTTGTGTCGTTTATTTCCGCACCTTTATATTCTCGCTTCCGCACAACGGCGCAAATACCGATTTTGCTCCAACACATGTTAAGCATGTAAGTTCATTAAGGGTACTTGCCTCGATATCACGACGAAAAGACAGAAGGAAACGATCGCGGTTGCGAGAAATTGGACAAACCGAACCTAGACGATTCATCAAATACCATCACAACTAATTCGACAAGAATAACAATAACTGAAGACACCCGAAATCCCACCTACGATTCATGTAAGTTCGTACAAAACAACGACGAGGACGGATCACAACCGAACCCCCTCGATTCCACAAATACCACGAAACTTACCATGAAATCATAGGGAAAACAACAATACTACTAAGATTAATCATATACATCATAGATTAATCAACAATACGGAACGAATCAAACGAAAACTCAAAACCCCCCTAATTTCCCAAAAATAGGGTTCTAGGAAAAATACCTTGAATTAAGGATGAAGAACAAGTGTTGGTGTTGTTAATCTACACCAAGAACTCGAGAAAGATGACCTGTGAAGTGATTGGAATAAGAAATCGCCCCAAATCTGCCTGGAGTCGCCCGGCGCGGAGAGGAAAGGAGATGAGAAAGAAAATGACGAATATGGTCAACTCTCTTGTTTTTATAACCAGAGAGACGTATCATGCGCTAACGACAAAAGGTAGCGTGCGCTACCCAGCCAAAAACCCGTCCAGAACCTACGGTTCTGGCCCATTAGCGTGCGCTACTAGTGAGTAGCGTGCGCTAACGACCCCTTGATAGCGCATGCTATCGAGCCATAGCGTGCGCTACCTAGGCACCAGACCGAGTCCAGAAACAATTTGCCCAGTCTGGACTACCGAGTTAGCGTGTGCTACTGGGCACCCCAGCCTGCGATAAATCCAGACCGTAGCGTGCTCTAATATATAAATGTAGCGTGCGCTAAGCTGCTCGTCCAGATAGCAGAAAGCAGAAACAACCCACTGTCACTGCTGGGTTCGAGCCATTAGCGCATGCTACTAAACTCTCGTAGCGTGCGCTATGAAGCAACGATAGCGTGCGCTACACAACAACAGTAGCATGCGTTATCGAGTGCAGACAACATCACAGACAGCACTCAGGGATGGAAAATAGTGAATTCCATCCCGGATGAAAACAACGCGCATCCAACACCAAACAACGAACCGAAGGAGACACACGAACAACATGATTGAGTCAGAACCAAAGCGCTGAAAGAAAACATGATTCCGACTACCCGAGGGTACGGAAAACTACAACGTTAGTAATCACCCCAAAACTTTGGGAAATTAAAAAACGACCCAAAACATCTGAAACACATGATACGTGATCGAAACATCAAACGAAAGCTCACAACATGCATAACAACATGAGATGGACCTGCGGCAACCCCAAAACGGCAGTTCCGAACAACGGTTACGAGAATTGAATGAAATAGCGACGGAAATGATATTAAACACGGAATTGAGTAAAACAAGTCCGAAAAAAGATCGGATGACAAAAAGTCCAATATTGAATATTCTCGAAATATCAATACGGTTACAAGCGAGTCACTAAAAATAAAAAATACACCCAAAAATGAAAATACCGGGAAAATAAAAATGCGGATATTACATTCTACCCCGCTAAAAATAAGTTTCGTCCCGAAACTTAAGAAACAAACAACTCGGGGTACCTAGCACACGCGCTATCCTCGGTTTCCCAAGTTGCCTCCTCGACGCCATGCCTCGACCACTGCACCTTGACCAAAGGAATGGTCTTATGCCTCAGTCGCTTCTCACTGTCTCCAAAATGTTCAAGGGGCACTCCTCAAAGGTAATATCCTCGGCGACATCAATCTCACCATAGTTGATGACGTGACTAGGATCTGGAACATATTTCCTCAGCTGGAAAACATGGAAAACACTATGAACGTGACTCAAGGCCAGAGGCAACGCCAAACGATATGCCAACTCGCCGACTCTCTCGAGAATCTCAAAGGGCCCAATAAATCTCGGACTCAACTTTCCCATCATCCCGAAGCGGAAAACTCCCCTCGTCGGCGACACCTTTAGCAAAACGCAGTATCCCACCTCGAATTCCAAACGTCAATGACGGACATCAGCATATGACTTCTGTCGACTCTGAGCAGTCAACATCCTCTCCCGAATCACTTTAACCTTCTGCCTCGTCTCCATAGCGATATCCATTTCGGTCCCAACCAAATCGGACGCCTCGTTCTAGCAAATCAGCGATCGACATCGCCGCCCATAAAGCACCTCATACGGTGCCATTTGAATCGACGCATGCTAACTATTGTTGTACGGGAATTCGATCAATGGCAATTGCTCCTCCCAATCACTGCTCCAATCGAGAGCACAAGCACGCAACATATCCTAAAATGTCTGGATAGAGCGTTCCGACTGCCCATCTGACTGAGGATGAAAAGAAGTACTCAGGCGCAACCGAGTACCCAACGCCTTATGTACTGCCTGACAAAAATCCGATATAAAACAGCTATCACGATCCAAAACAATAGACTTCGGAGTACCATGAAGCCTCACAATCTGCACAATAAACACACGAGATTACCTCTCCGGACCCCAATTATCTTTGATGCCCAGAAAGTGTGCCAACTTGGTCAGACGATCAACAATCACCCAAACCATATTCATCCTAGACTTCGATCTCGGCAATATCGTAATGAAGTCCATCGAAATATCTTCCCATTTCCATTACGTAATGGGAAGCGAATGCAGTAACCCGACTGGTCGCTGATGCTCGGTTTTGACCTGCTGACAAGTCAAACACCTCGCTACAAACCATGGGACCTCCTATTTCATGTTATTCCACCAAAAGTTTCTCCTCAGGTCGTTGTACATCTTACTCGAACCAGGATGAACTGAGTAAGGCGTAGCATGGGCCTCTCGCAAAATACTCTGCCTCAATTCCAAGTCGTTCGGTACACAAAACCGACTCTGGAATCTCAGTACATCATCATCGTGAATCACAAACCCAAGAGACTTCCCCTTAATAACATTCTCTCGGATTTGAGTAATCATTGGATCCTCCAACTGCTTCAGCTTAATTTCATCGATCAACGAAGACGAAATCTCTAAAGCGCAAAGTTGCCCGATAGCTCCTGGCAACAAAATCTCAACACTCAACTCGATCAGATCCCGCTGAAGCTCAGATTGAGACATAACTATCTCAAGCATCTGCAACGCAACTGATCTCTGACTCAAGGCATCCGCCACGACGTTCGACTTTCCCAGATCATAAAGGATCTCGAGGTCATAATCCTTAATCAACTCTAACCACCTCTTTTGCCTCATATTCAACTCCCACTGAGTAAATATGTACTTCAGACTTTTATGATCGGTAAAAATCTAACACGCAGAGCTAAAAAGATAGTGACGCCAAATCTTGAGCGCAAAAACAACTGCCGCTAACTCCAAATCGTGAGTAGGGTAGTTGAGCTCATACGGCCTCAACTGCCTCGACGCATACGCAATAGTCTTGCCGTGCTGCATCAATACGCACCCAAGACGCATACGCTCACCTTGTTTAGCTCGTGGTAGTCGATACATAAACGCAGCGAACCATCCTTCTTCCGCACAAATAGAACCGGTGCGCCCCAAGGTGAAGCGCTCGGTTAAATATACCCTGACTCAAGAATCTCACTCAACTGCTTCTTCAATTCAGCCATCTCTGAAGTTGCCATGCGATACGGCACCTTAGAAATCGGAGCCGCACCCGGCTTTAACTCAATAGCGAACTCAACCTCATGGTCCGGTGGTAACCCCGGTAACTCGTCAGGGAAGACATCAGGGAACTCACTAACAACTAGAATCGATGAAAACTCGACTCCACCATCCCCCCCCTTCAAGGCATAGCACCAATACCCAGTACACCCTTTCCGCAGGAGTCTCATCGCCTTCAAGGCGTTAATCACGAACTTCTGGTTTCCCCTCTTTTGCCATGCAAAAGAGTGATCGGTTCCGTCCTCGGCTAACATGGTGATTATTCTCGTGCGGTAGTTCATGATTGCACCATGCCGCTTGAGCCAATCATCCCCGAGAATCAAATCCTCACCCTCAATACTCACAACAATAAGATTAGAGAGCCAAGCCCTCTCATAAATAAATACAGAATAGTCTCGGACCTCCTGATCACCACTGATCCTATCACCATTAGGAAGCTTAACGATAGAAGGCTCACAAGGAATCAAACAGTCGAGACTCAAACGGCGCACACACTCCAGAGAAATAAATGAATACATGGCACCCGAATCTAAAAGCACACTGACAGGATGAGACTGGATATGAATGGTACCTATGGCCACGGTGGCTGCTGGATCATCGGCCCTCCTCATCTCGTAAACTCGCGGATGAGCAGAGCCGACACTGGAATCTCCCCCTCTAGCGAGCTGACCCCGACCTCTTCCTCGACTGGCACTCTGCAGAGACTGAGAAGCAAACGACCCTTGACTCACACTTGGTTCCCTAGGCGCTGGGAAGGAATCCTGGGAACCAAGAATTCTCTCTCTATCGGCACAGAAAGCAGCCTTGTGGCCCGGCCGACCACACCGATTACACGTCAGCAAAGGACTCGGACAAGCTCGACTGATGTGGCCCGGCCAGCCATAGTTAAAGCACTTCACCTCACGGGAAGGAGTACTGGCAGTCCCGCAGAAACCTCCAGTAGAACGAGTTGGACCACCACCAGCGGGAAAGTTAACAGACTTAGATTTCTGCTGACCTCCACTCTTGTGTTTCTGTTTCTTGCTCTCACGAGCCGCCTCACTGGCCGTCAAATTAATATCGTAGGAAAGGGCTCTACTCTGGTAATCCTTCAAGGTGGTGCAGGCGAGCCCACATATGTAGTCACGAATCTTCAGTTTCATCTGCCTGGAAAAGTGGAAAATCTTGTCGCTCTCTTCTCTAACTTGGGCCTTCACGAAGCCCAACTCCCGGTTGTAGTCAGCAATATCTTGGGAAACAAGAATATCCTGAGGCTGGGCATCAAGAGAGCATGGACTCAAGCCTGTTTAACTGGCCAAGAGAAATATTCGGTCTCCGTCAGGTCCTTGAACTCGACCCATGAAGCAATATGGTCCTTAGGCTCAACAGCCTCCCACCAGCCAGTAGCGTCCCCAGTGAGAAAGTACTGGGCAATAGGAATCTTGTGATCCTCGGGATAGTTGGTGCCAACAAGGACCTTGGATATCTCCTTGATCCACCGCTCCGAGCCAATCGGGTCTGAAGCCCCCAAAACGGAGGAGGATGCATCTTGATGACATCCTAGAGCCAACGATCTACTCTGCCCCGAGTAGCATGGGCCGGAGTCGGGTTCTAAACCACCTGGGCTATCACAGCCATTTGGTTCACCATTTGTTGCATCACAGCTGCAACACCAAGATCGGCGCCACCATCGGTTGCGCCCTCCTGAGTAGCACTATGGCTTTGGTGACCATCAGTACTACCAGCCCCACAATTGTGCGACATGGCTGCCTCATTGGCTGCCCCACGTCCCTAACCCCTACCTCGGCGTCTCCCAGCATCCATACTGAAGATAAGAGGTATCAATTGCAATTTGATGGTAAGCACGAGAGAAAAAACAGTCACAGTTCAAGAATCGAAAGTACGATACAAGGAAAACATGGAATCAAGTAAAGAAAACTTACGAGCACTGGAAGTACCGAGATGATGGCAGTGGGGTGACAATGTGCATAACAAAACACAACTAGACCCAATTAACAGACAAACCTAGTGATCTGATACCATTTTCTGTAACACCTCTAAGATATTCAGGGTATATTACAGCGCTGTGGACCCCTACATGGGACCCACCAGGCTAAACACGAAAAACACTACTCGTCTAACCATCTCGGTTAGCGAGAAAACACACATATCTAAGATGAAAATTGAATAGAACGCCCGATATGACCGGCGGAACAGTCATCACTGACAATCATAAATAACAATAACTGATGTAAATCACAATCCGAGTAAAATGCTTAAGTACTCGCGAGTACTATCTATGAATTTGCAATTTAGAAAAACAACCACATCGAAAAGGACAACGGAAACAAGAAAATACAAAAGCACACGTCAACAACCCTGGCCAACATCCTCATACTGTCCCAGCACCCGCTCGTACAGCTGAACATAACCTGAAATTTATAACAAGAATTCCCCCAAAACGGGTCCCCAAAGGAGTTAGCAATTACGCTAGTACAAGTAACCAATGAACAATTTACACCTTACACACATAGTCAAAGCATGAAAATAAGAAAACATCAGTTTGAAACACACATTTCTGGAAATGCCATAACCGAAAACACATTTATAAAATGCACCACAATTAACCACGGACCCACGCCTCTGTGGACCCCTACCGAGACCCCATCGGATCTAACCCGTAGTGGTTAAAAGCAAGCTCGTGGATCCACGTCTCTGTGGACCCCTACCGAGACTCCGTTGGATCTAACCCATAGTGACCATACACACACACGCACGATACTCATGCAATACTACCATGTTAAGCATGTAAGTTCATTTAGGGTACTTACCTCGATATCACGACGAAAAGACGGAAGAAATCGATCGCGGTTGCAAGAAATTGGACACATCGAACCTAGACGATTCGTCAAATACCATCACAACCAATTCTACAAGAATAAGAATAACGGAAGACACCCGAAACCCCACCTATGATTCATGTAAGTTCGTACAAAACAACAACGAGGACGGATCGCAACCGAACCCTCTCGATTCCATAAATACCACGAAACCTACCATGAACTCATAAAGAAAACAACAATACTACCAAGACTAATCATATACATCATGGATTACTCAACAATACGGAACAAATCGGACGAAAACTTAAAAACCCCCAAATTTCCCAAAAATAGGGTTCTAGGAAAAATACCTTGGATTAAGTATGAAGAACAAGTGTTGGTGTTGTTAATCTACACCAAGAATGACCTGTGAAGTGATTGGAAGAAGAAATCGCCCAAAGTCGCCCTAGAGTCTCTCGGTCGCGGAGAGGAAAGGGGATGAGAAAGAAAATGACAAATCTGGTCAACTCTCTAGTTTTATAACTAGAGAGACGTAGCGTGCCCTAACGATAAAAGTTAGTGTGCGCTACCTAGCCAAAAACCAGTCCAGAACCTACGGTTCTGGCCCGTTAGCGTGCGCTACTAATGAGTAGCGTGCGCTAACGACCCCTAGATAGCGCGCGCTATTGGGCCATAGAGTGCGCTACCTGGGCACCAGACCGAGTCCAGAAACAATCTTCCCAGTCTGGACTTCCTAGTTAACGCACGCTACCGGGCACCCCAGCATGCGCTAAATCCAGAGGTCTCGCGTGCGCTAATATATAAATGTAGCGTGCGCTAAGCTGCGCGTCCAAAGAGCAATGAGCAGAAACAACCCACTGTCACTGCTGGGTTCTAGCCATTAGCGCGCACTACTAAACTGTCGTAGCATGCGCTACGAAGCAATGATAGCGTGCGCTACAAAACAACAGTAGCATGCGTTATCGAATGCAGACAACAGCACAGACAGCACTCAGGGAGGGAAAATAGTGAATTCCATCCCGGATGAAAACAACGCGCATCCGACACCAAACAACAAATCGAATGAGACACACGAACAAAAAGATTGAGTCAGAACCAAAGCACTGAAGAAAACATGATTCCGACTACCCGATGGTACGGAAAACTACAACGTTAGTAATCACCCCAAAACTTTGGGAAATTACAAAACGACCCAAAACATCTGAAACACACGATACGTGATCGAAACATCAAACGAAAGCTCACAACATGCATAACAACATGAGACGGACCTGTGGAAACCCCGAAACGGCAGTTCCGAACAACAATTACGAGAATCGAACAAAATAGTGACGGAAATGATATTAAACACGGAATTGAGTAAAACAAGTCCGAAACAAGCACGGATGACAAAAAGTCCAATATTGAATATTCTCGAAATATCAATACTGTTACAAGCGAGTCGCTAAAAACAAAAAATACACCCAAAAATGAAAATACCGGAAAAGAAAAATGCGGATATTACAAAAACCCTTGGTTAAAATTATTTAATTCCGTTCAACTAAAACACCTATCAAGAATTCGATCATCTTGAGCAGGTCATGCCAAAGCTGGGTGATCGGATTATCTTAGTAAGGTATGATGGGTAATGGTGATACCAATATGTTTTAATGAACTAAGAATTCAAAAGAGTTTTGAACCTTAAGGAATAAGATGGAATTATAACATGTTTGGACATAAGATGCCATATCCCATAAGTATAATCTAAGAGTTATATATGATGTAATCGATGAAGAGTTATCCACCTAAAGTAGCTCAATTCTAGGCGTCATGCTAAAGATGAGTTTAGATTTGTGCAAAATAGGGTCTTAACCCACTAAAATTACAAATATTGTAAAACTGAGGGTATTTTGTTTTAGTAGAAGTATTTCTCGAGAAATAAAATTTGACTAAATACTTTGCATATGAATTTTGTAGATAATAGAATTGCGTAAAACAACACATCCACCATTTCACTATGATCCGTCCTTGAGAAGGAGAAGCTCAAAGAAAATAACAGCAACTATCAGGATTGGATCCGGAGCTTGAGAATAGTTCTCAAGCAAGAAAGAATGTTGTACGTTCTTGAGGAAGGAATTCTTGATGAGCCTGCTGACAATGATAACAAAGCAACAAAAGACAAACAGAAGAAACATTGTGATGATTTCATTGATGTCGATTATCTTATGTTGGCTACCATTTGTCCAGAACTTCAGAAGAATCTGGAAGAAATGGAAGCTTATGAGCTTAATGTTCACCTAAAGGAAACTTTCTCGAAGCATGCTAGGCGATAGAGGTATGAGACCTTTCAAGCCTTGTATGCTTGCAAGATGGTTGAGGGAACATCTGTCAGCGTTCATGTACTCAAGATGAAAGGATATATTGATCATCTTGATAGGCTTGGTTTTCCACTTTCTAAGGAGCATTCCAAGAATGTGATCCTAAACTCATTGCCAGATAGTTTCGGTCAGTTCTTATGAACTATAATATGAATGAGATGGAGAAGTCCATTGCTGAGCTACATAGGATGCTTAAAACGGGTGATCAGAATATTAAGAATAAACTAAGCCCCATGTTGATGGTTAGCAAAGGGAAGTCCTTCAAGAACAAAGGTAAAGGCAAAGGTAAGGCGGAAGTTGCCAAATCTAAAGACCTACTAATCCGGTTTTCAAGGCTAAAGCTCCCAAAGATGGAAATTTCCATCATTGCAATAAACTAGGACACTATAAAATAAATTGCAAGATTAACTTGGAAGAGCTAAATCGTACCAAGGGTAGTGCGACTGTAATATCCATGTATTTTGTGTGTGTTAATTTGAGTGTATCTTGTTGAATTATGGTTAATTGGAGAGGATTGTATTGATGGTTGATATTGGAGTGTTCTTAGTTGGTAATCATTGAGCTTGTAATTTTTTCGATTGTGTTCATTCTGTCCGGACTTTGCAAATTTTATACTAGAGAGTAGCAGTTAGCGCGCGCTAGGTTTCCCTGATAGCGCACGCTAACCAGGTGTGAGTAGCTCACGCTACCCTTGTGT
Organism: Orobanche coerulescens; assembly: GCA_033398695.1. Lineage (NCBI taxonomy): Eukaryota > Viridiplantae > Streptophyta > Magnoliopsida > Lamiales > Orobanchaceae > Orobanche > Orobanche coerulescens. Next base: position 70,640,004 of record CM065810.1, read on the forward strand.
ATGGCGTGCGTTATGCCTGCGGGACAGTGAGCTCTCTGGACTTTGGAATGGGGCATTAGCGCACGCTAGTGGTAGAGTAACGTACGCTATTGAAGCAGGCTAGCGCACGTTAAGTAGTACGGTAGCGTGCGTTATTGCGACAGTGAGGACAGTAAAGTTCTAGACTGTAAGTGTTATTGGGTAGCGCATGCTATTTCCGGATGTTAGCGCGCACTAGTATCGATGAATAACACACTCTAACCATTACGGGTAACGCACGCTTGTAATATCCGGATTTATTATTGTATATTTCATCGGTATTAGAACCCTGTATTATTTGGATTTGTGGTCTTGATAATTGGAGTATGATATTTCTCACATTGGTATCTTTGTACATAAGTATATCGTCATGCAAATTTATCATGCAAACTCGTGACAGCGCACGCTAAGAATGTAGCTTAACGCGCGCTATCGGCTACAACTAGCGCACGCTACGAATGAAGAATTGCGTGTGCTAGGCCATCAATTATTGAGCTGGGCGGCTAGCACATGTGCCAGCCGGACGTAGGAAAGGATAAGATTCCCGCGGATGAACCTCGACAGTTTTGGAGTCAACTCTTATTAGCGCGCGCCAAGGATGTATGATAGCGTGCGCTAATCTGCTAATGTACAGAAAGTTTATATATGGGCCAGCACTCCATTTTCTTCTCATTTCCTTCGAGTAACCTTCGTACTTCATAGTCCAGAGAGCATTTGATCCTCCTCGAATACACTTAGAACACCTCTACTTGATCATTGGATATGGGATATTCCTTGTGAGTGATCATTGAAGTGGAGTAGCACCTTGGAGTGGCATACAACCAATCGGAGTCATATTCTACCTTTGTGGTTCAGTGATTTCGTCATATTAAGGTATGTTAATTCTATCTCCATCCTTAGATTCGGGTTCTAGAGAATAAGATGATCATACTAGCAAGATATTGAGTTCCTTTGGTGAATTATTCAACAAACATCATGTTTAGAAGATTGGAATGATTATGTTTATGATATTGTCGTTGGAACCTCGTAGTTGGAATCTTATTACGTCAAGTGATGAGAGGAATATTCTGAACATGATTATCCGTATGAATCATGTTGTTATATTGATCATAAACTTGGAGATGATATCACTTTCGGTTATAAGGACTTAAGAAAGAATCATCTTAGATTGCATCCTTTCTTATAAACTGGAATTGTTAGTTTATCTCCATAGTTAAATCGGGATGTTATGATGATAATGCGTCGACCTTAAGAACACCAAACTTCGCATGAGAATTGTAATCAAGATGGATTATGGTGTTGTGATGATAATACGTATCCTTGAATTGGAAGTTGTTATAACCGTAAGATCATTCATAACCGTATGAGCATGTTATGCTTGGAGATAACTTATATTATCATTGAAGAAATTCATAAGTTTCATCACCGTTGGAACTAGTCTGCTGCCCAGTAGTGAACTGCCATGCACAGTTAGCGCACGCTAAGCTATGTAGATTAACATGCGCTATCGAGCATGAGTTAACGTACGCTACGTTTGGTACGTAACCTACGTTAGGCCATCAGGCGATTCAGTCGGCTGATCAGTGAGGTACTGACCATGCGTAGTTAGCGTATGCTAGGCTTCGTTGTTTGCGTGCGCTAACGAACAGACTTAACGCACGCTACGTATAATACTTAGCGTACGCTAAGAAGTTTAGGCAGATTGCGTTTTATGAACTTTCGGCCGTAAATTGAATTGGTAGACATTCGTACGACATGAGATAAATTCTATATTATTTCTTTTGTTAAGGTTCGAGCTTGTTACGTGATTGATTGAAGGGGCGACGTTCGAATGTTTCGTTTCGTGGAAGTATTGTTCTTGTCTTCGAATCGAGGCAAGTACCTTATTTGTTTTACGTATTGATGTTATACATATTGTCGTGCATGTATGTTGTTGTGGTATGTCCACCTCGTGTTGGTCCGACGGGATCATCGGGAGATCCATGCTAGTGTGCACTGGATCATCGGACGGGGTTTTCCACCACGGGTTGGTCTGATGGGATCATTGTGGGTTCTAGGCAATGAATGCTGGATCGTAGGAATTACCATGTGTATGTTATGATATCATGTTGTGAATATGAGTTGTGTATGTTATTTATAAGTTTCTCGTAGGAGAAGACTCATTGGTATTTTGTCATTTACATTATTATTATTCTTCGTGAGATGTTGAATAATATGTTGTGGTACTTGTACTAGCATCATTGTGCTAACCCCTTCGGGGGTGAACATTTTGTTTATGTTCAGGATCCAGGAGAGCGGGGAAACAACCACTGGAGCTGCATGACGACGAGGGTGCAGAGTGATTTTCCAGCCTGGTTTATGTATCTGTTATTTGTTGGTTATTACAATAAGTACTCGAGTACGTAGTCGTTTATGATGATTTAAATTTGGTGATGTATTAATACTTTTACGTTGAACATTCGTACTTTCAGTATTGGTCAAAACTCTTGTACCTAATTTCTGTTATTTTTATTCGTTGGTATCGGTTAATGTCTTTTTAGTTCTTCAGCCTTGTAAATTCTTATGTAAAGGATTTACAGCGCTGTAATATTCCTGAATATATCGGGGGTGTTACAGAATATGGTATCAGAGCTAAGATTATGGATATCTTGGCCATTGTGTTAAAATAGGGGTCATTTATGTCTTTTGAGATAACTGGCCGCAAATAACATCACTGTACTGCCTATGTCTTCGTGCGGGCGGTGGTTGTAAGTTCCTAAACTCTATCTCGTCCTTTACATGTTATATTTCCTTGTGCTTGAGCATTTGAATGATATTGTTTCCTGTATATTGAGTATTTATGCTTACAGTATGTTGAGAGGCGGACGTGGACGTGGGCGCGGTCGCGGACGCGGACGAAGGAATGCAGAAAGGGAAGCGTCGCCTTCTAATCAAGCCAGTTATAGCTCAGGCGAGCCACGACAATCTATCAATAACGAACCGGAACCTGCTGTACCAGATATCCTTCGTCAGGTGGTGAACCAGATGACTCAGTTCGCTCAGGTCGTGGACCGAATGCAGGTGGCGGTGGGATTATAGCAGGGAGATAGGCAGCTAGGGATCCCATATATGGGAAATCGAGGTGACTGATGGCTGCAAGAGGTGGCGAAGACGCAACCACCCAAATTCGACGGTATTTATGAGACTCCCACCTGGGACCATTGGTTGAAGGAACTGGAGAAAATCTTTCTTTGGAATTAAGCGCCGGGCAATAGGAGAGCCTCTATCGCTCAATACTTTCTGATAGGGGAAGCGTCCGAATGATGGGAAGCCATCCGGCCTGTTGACCATGATGCTGATTGGACATAGTTTAAATTAATGATGGAAGCTCAGTAGTGTCCTCGTCCTGTGAGGGAAGCCAAGGTTCGGGAGTTTTTCTCCGCTCAGCCTTCAGATGTGCCAGTATCTCAGGCAATTAAGACGTTTAACCAACAGCTGGCATTTGTTCGACATCTAGTCAAAACAGATGCTGAAATGATGATCCATTTTGATATGAGAATGAAACCAGAAATCCAGAGGTACATGTCTAGTTTTGAATGTACCACTCTCCGTCAATACCAGGACAAAGCATTAGCGTATGAAATCAAGGAAGCAGCAATGGAGAAATTTACGGAATCCAAGAAGCAGAAAGTCTCTGGTACTTTTACAGAGCACAAAAACAGCGGGCCCCGCAAGGCCCAGTCATCCTTTCACTCTTTCAAGAAACCTCCGTACCCAGTTAGGAGCGGAAAGAACTTTGGAGCAACATCAACCATGACTGATGTCACCAGAAAATGCTTTAACTGCGCCCAGACGGGGCACTATCGACGGAATTGCCCCCTACCTGCCGTGACTTGTTTTGATTGTGGTCAAGAGGGACATCGTGCAGTGTTCTGTGAAGAGGCTGAAAAGTCTTTTAGATCCCGTACACCACAGCCAGTCCAGAAGGAAGCCAGTATCCAACAGACGTAGCAAAGTGTTCAGATGCCTCGGAATTTTGACCGCGGGCGAGGTAGAGGACAGTGGGACCGAAACGGCACATCGAGTGCGGATCATTCCCCACGTCTGCGATATCGGAGAGCAGACGGCCGAGATCTTCTTTGTCGCATCAGTCTTGTTTAGATCATTTCCCATCCAGTTAGCGTTTTATTCGATACAGGAGCTACGCATTCATTTATATCCTTATCTTGTGTAAATCGTTTGAATATTTATGGTTTTCATAATTGTGAACCTTATGTTGTTGGTTTACCTAGTGGAGAGAGAATTGTTGGAAACTTAGAAACTAGAGATTTCCCTGTATCATTTGGAGGCAGAGAGTGGCTCTCAAATCTGATTCTAATAGAAATGCAAGGAGACGACCTGATACTCGGAGACGATTGGCTTAATCGATATGGAGCTATTGTAAACTACCGAAGGAGGAATATCTCGTGATCGTGACGATGGTTCGAAATATTGTTTGAAGGATGGAAACCAGGAAGCTCGGGAAAGTTGATCAAGGCGATGAAAGTGTCAAATTGTTGAAATAGAGGTATCTGGGATACTGGTGCTATGCAATGAAGAAAGAAGACGAAATTGTGGAACTTTCATCCATTCCTGTTGTGAACGAATTTCCAGATGTATTTCCTGACGAGTTACCTGGACTACCTCCACGACGGGATGTAGAATTCACCATTGAGCTGGAACCCGGAGCTACACCAATTTCTAAGGCGCCGTATCGTATGGCACCTACTGAGATGTATGAACTGAAAAAGCAGCTGGAGGAGTTACTGGACAAGGGCTATATTCAGCCAAGCGTTTCTCCCTAGGGAGCGCCAGTTCTTTTTGTCCGGAAGAAGGATGGATTGCTTCGAGTGTGTATTGACTATAGAGAGCTGAACAAGATGACGATTAAGAACAAGTATCCGTTTTCACGGATAGATGATTTGTTTGATCAGTTGCAAGGAGCAACAGTATTTTCTAAAATTGATCTGAGATCAGGATATCATCAGCTGAGGATTAAGGAATCTGATGTTCCGAAATCAGCATTCAGAACTCGTTACGGACACTATGAGTTTGTAGTGATGCCGTTTGGTCTCACTAATGCACCTGCTGTATTCATGAAATTGATGAACCGAGTGTTCATCGAATATTTGGATAAATTTGTGGTCTTGTTCATTGATGACATTCTAGTGTATTCTAAGAGCCCGGGAGAGCATGCACAGCATTTGCGGATTGTATTAGAACTTTTGAGAAGCGAGCAACTGTACGCCAAACTCTCTAAGTGTGAATTGTGGCTAAAGGAAGTAATGTTCCTCGGTCATGTGGTATCAGCTAAAGGAGTCCGAGTAGATCCTTAGAAGATCGAAGTGGTTATGGATTGGAAGCCTCCAAAGAACGTGAGAGAAGTCCGAAGTTTCTTAATACTTGCTGGGTATTATCGTCGATTCGTGGAAGGGTTTTCCAAAATTTCTCGCCCACTTACTCGACTACTGCAGAAAACACAAAAGTTTGAGTGGAACGAGTTGTGTCAGATTAGCTTTGATGAATTGAAGAAGAGATTGACGACGGCACCGATTCTATCACTCCCACATGGAACTGAAGGATTTATAATTTACAGTGATGCTTCAAACCAAGGACTCGGATGCGTATTGATGTAGAATGAAATGGTGATCGCTTATGCGTCACGCCAGCTGAAACCTTATGAAGTGAATTAGCCAACACATGATTTGGATCTAGCAGCAGTAGTTTTTGCTTTGAAAATGTGGAGAGATTATCTGTACGGGACTCACTGTCAGATCTTTACGGATCACAAGAGTCTCAAATACATCTTCAGTCAGAAAGAGTTGAACATGCGGCAAACAAGATGGTTAGAGCTGATTAAGGACTACGACTTGGAAATTTTGTATCATCCAGTCAAAGCGAATGTAGTGGCAGATGCACTTAGCCTCAAGCCTATTTCTATCCAAATGCTAGAGACTGTGGCTTCCTAGCTCAGCATTCAACGAGAGATGATTCGAGAAGGAATTGAAGTGTGGTTACAAAGAGTCCAGGGACAACTGTGCGTGATGGAAATAACTTCATCGTTAACCGAGGAAATCAAATCTAAGCAGGCAGATGATCCTCTGATGATTCGGTTACGTGATGAAGTAATTAAGGGGAAAGCCCCCGGATTCGTAATTCATGATGATGGAGTTTTGAGATTTCAGAACCGACTTTGCGTTCCCGATGTCGATGTTCTGAAATAGACGATTATGAAGGAATCTCACAGCTCGCCCTATTCTATCCACCCGGGTACCAGTAAGATGTATAAGGACTTGAAACAGAATTTCTGGTGGGGCAACATGAAGAAAGATGTAGCGGACTATGTTTCGAAATGTCTGACTTGTCAACAGGTTAAGATTGAGCATCAACTACCTGTCGGGATGTCGAAGCCGCTCCCAATTCCCGAATGGAAGTGGGAGGACATATCGGTGGACTTTATTACTAGTATGCCGAGAACCAAGACAGGAATGAACATGATTTGGGTGATAGATGATCGTTTAACCAAATCAGCTCATTTTCTAGGCATTAAGGACATGTGGGGACCAGAGAGGTTGGCACGAGTATTTATTTCAGAGATAGTCCGATTGCATGGTACACCGAAGACCATTATTTCTGATCGAGACGGCCGTTTTGTGTCTCACTTTTGGAAAGCAGTTCATAAGTCCTTGGGGACCGAATTGAAATTCAGCACGGCTTATCACCCGCAGACTGATGGACAATCCGAGAGGACTATTCAAACAGTGGAAGATATGCTGAGGGCTTGTGCCTTAGATTGGTCAACTAATTGGGAAGTACATCTACCGTTGATTGAATTTACCTACAACAGTAGTTGGCATCCTTCCATTAAGATGGCACCGTTTGAGGCATTATACGGGAGGAGATGCAGATCGCCCCTATGTTGGGATGATTCATCAGACTTGATCGGGACAGAACCGGAGTTGATCGTGCAGACACGAGAGAAGATAGCCTTGATTCGTGAAAGACTGTTGACTGCCCAGAGTCGATAGAAATCTTATGCAGACGTACGTCGTCGCCCATTAGAGTTCAGTACAGGAGACCACGTACTTTTAAAAGTTTCTCCTACTCAGGGAATTTTTCGTTTTGGAAGGAAGGGAAAGCTGAGTCCGAGATATATCGGACCATTCGAGATCCTTGAGAGAGTTGGAGAGTTGGCATACAGATTGGCATTGTCGCCGTCGTTTTGCCATGTTCATAACATGTTCCACGTATCCCAGTTACGGAGATATATACCGGATCCTAGTCATGTCATTGATTTCGGGGAGATCGAAGTCGCTCAGGATGAGACGTTTGAAGAAAGACTGGTCAGGGTACTCGAGAGTCGAGTTAAGCAGTTGAGAAACAAACCAATCGCTTTGGTCAAAGTTCAGTGGTCATGCCACGGAGTGGAAGAAGCCACTTGGGAAACGGAAGATAGCATGAAGTTCAGATATCCAGAGTTATTTTCGTCTTGAGTTTTGGGACAAAACTCCTTTTTAGTAGGAGAGTATGTAATATCCGGATTTATTATTGTATATTTCATCTGTATTCGAACCCTGTATTATTCGGATTTGTGGTCTTGATAATTGGAGTATGATCTTTCTCATATTTTTATCTTTGTACATAAGTATATCGTCATGCAAATTTCTCATGCAAACTCGTGATAGCGCACGCTAAGAATGTAGCTTAACGCGCGCTATCGGCTACAACTAGCGCACGCTACGAATGAAGAATTGCATGCGCTAGGCCATCAATTATTGAGTTGGGCGGCTAGCACATGTGCTAGCCGGATGTAGGACCGTATAAGATTCCCGCGGATGAACCTGGACAGTTTTGGAGTCAACTCTTATTAGCGCGCGCTAAGGATGTATGATAGTGTGCGCTAATCTACTAATGTACAGAAAGTTTATATATGGGCCAGCACTCCATTTTCTTCTCATTTCCTTCGAGTAACCTTCGTACTTCATAGTCCAGAGAGCATTTTATCCTCCTCAAATACACTTAGAACACCTCTACTTGATCATTGGATATGGGATATTCCTTGTGAGTGATCATTGAAGTGGAGTAGCACCTTGGAGTGGCATACAACCAACTGGAGTCAGATTCTACCTTTGTGGTTCAGTGATTTCATCATATTAAGGTATGTTAATTCTATCTCCATCCTTAGATTCGGGTTCTAGAGAATAAGATGATCATACTAGCAAGATATTGAGTTCCTTTGGTGAATTATTCAACAAACATCATGTTTAGAAGATTGGAATGATTATGTTTATGATATTATCATTGGAACCTCGTAGTTGGAATCTTAGTACATCAAGTGATGAGAGGAATATTCTGAAGATGATTATCCGTATGAATCATGTTGTTATATTGATCATAAACTTGGAGATGATATCACTTTCGGTTATAACGACTTAAGAAAGAATCATCTTAGATTGCATCCTTTCTTATAAACTAGAATTGTTAGTTTATCTCCATAGTTAAATCAGGATGTTATGATGATAATGCGTCGACCTTAAGAACACCAAACTTCACATGAGAATTGTAATCAAGATGGATTATGGTGTTGTGATGATAAAACGTATTCTTGAATTCGAAGTTGTTATAACCGTAAGATCATTCATAATCGTATGAGCATGTTATGCTTAGAGATAACTTATATTATCATTGAAGAAATTCATAAGTTTCATCACCGTTGGAACTAGTCTGATGCCCAGTAGTGAACTGCCATGCACAGTTAGCCTACGCTAAGCTATGTAGATTAACGTACGCTACGTTTGGTACGTAATGTACGTTAGGCCATCAGGTGAGTTAGTCGGCTGGTCAGTGAGGTACTGACCGTGTGTAGTTAGCGTACGCTAGGCTTCATTGTTTGCGTGCGCTAACGAACAGACTTAACGCATGCTACGTATAATACTTAGCGTACGCTAAGAAGTTCAGGCAGATTGCGTTTTATGAACTTTCGGCCGTAAATTGAATTGGTAGACATTCGTACGACGTGATATAAATTCTATATTATTTCTTTTTTTTAAGGTTCGAGCTTGTTACGTGATTGATTGAAGGGGCGACCTTCGAGTGTTTCATTTCGTGGAAGTATTATTCTTGTCTTCGAATCGAGGCAAGTACCTTATTTGTTTTACGTATTGATGTTATACATATTGTCGTCCATTTATGTCGTTGTGGTATGTCCACCTCGTGTTGGTCCGATGGGATCATCGGGGGATGTATGCTAGCGTGCGCTGGATCATCGGACCGGTTTTTCCACCATGGGTTGGTCTGACAGGATCATCGTGGGTTCTAGGCAGTGAATGCTGGATCGTCGGAATTACCATGTGTATGTTATGATATCATGTTTTGAATATCAGTTGTGTATGTTATTTATAAGTTTCGCACATGAGAAGACTCGTTGGTATTTTGTCATTTACGTTATTATTATTCTTCGTGAGATGTTGAATAATATGTTGTGGTACTTGTACTAGCATCGTTGTGCTAACCCCTTCGGGGGTGAACATTTTGTTTATGTTCAGGATCCAGGAGAGCGGGGAAACAACCACTGGAGCTGCATGACGACGAGGGTGCAGAGTGATTTTCCGGCCGGGTTTATGTATCTGTTATTTGTTGGTTATTTCAATAAGTACTCGAGTACGTAGTCGTTTATGATAATTTGAATTTGGTGATGTATTAATACTTTTACGTTGAACATTCGTACTTTCAGTATTGGTCAAAACTCTTGTACCTAATTTCCGTTATTTTTATTCATTGGTATCGGTTAATGTCTTTTTAGTTCTTCAGCCTTGTAAATTCTTATGTAAAGGATTTATGGCACTGTAATATTCCTGAATATATCGGGGGTGTTACAATGCTACCGCAGCTAATGCCGAAAGTCCTGCACCGCCCTTAAAGGTGGTGGACTGCTTTTTAAGCCCGATAGCGCACACTACACTTTGCCCGTAGCGCGCGCTAATCAGCATCCAGTATATATAGGACTGCATGGCTTATATTTCGTCATTTTCATCCTTCCCTCCTTTCTCCTCCAGCAATAGGCGACCTAAGGTTCAGAGGAGTGTAGCTCTTCACCTGATATCATCATCCAATCGCGTTTTGAAGTTCCTAACGCGGAGTTATCAACATCTTAACGCATGTTGCCGTCCAGATTTAGGTAATTCATGCTGAAACCCTAGTTTTGGGATTTTGGCCTTTTCTTGCGACCTTATCATTTAGGGTCCCTGATTAACCTTAGTTTGTGTTGGATTGGGATGTTATAACTATAATCCCTTGTTCTTGTTGAAATTCTTAGGTTAAATTCCGAATTTTCGTTTGTAGTCGGGGCATGACCCATGTTGTCTGCATGGTGTTCGGTTGATTGCCCTAAGGGTAAAACTTAGGGCGATTCTTTCATTTAAGTCGTATTGTGCTTAATATAGCCTTGTGTTATGCTAGGGTTAGATCATTGAGGAAGGTCAGACCACAGGTTCCACAGTTCATTATTTCTTATGTTGTTCCAACTAAGGCAAGTACTTTGATTGTGTTTGATGTACTTCATGTGAGTATGTGAAAAATGTGATTTTATGAAAAGTGGTAATTTCAGAAAATGTGGTTGTGCCATGTGGTTGAGTGTGTGTGAACCGAGTTAAAACCAGTATGGGTCCCATGGGATCCGTTAGACTGCGAGTATCTAAAGATCACTCGGTGGGGTTGTACAACCAGGGAGGGCCTGACGAGGACGTTCTGGGGTGTGTATCTCGCGCGAGGTACAAGTCCAGTACAGCTCGAGAGATTGTTTTGAGATGATGATTTGGTATGGCATTCCGAAATAATTGTGATGGCACGATGCTTCTTGTTGTTTATTCATTGTGGTACATATTCTAGAATCATTGTACTTGCATCAGCTATTGCTGACCCCTTGTGGGCGAATACTTGTTCTGTATTCAGGTACAGGTCCGGAAGGTGATACGGCACAAGGCAGACACGAGCTTGATGGGCAGCAGTGATGTCATATGTCATTCTCGAGTTGTGGTTGTTTTGTTTGAGATGAATAGTGGTTTGTTTTGTACTCGCGCGAGTACCGTCATGTAATGTTTATTTGGTGTGTTAGGTACTCGTTTGATAAATGACGTTGTATCAGTCATAGTTCCTTGGAACAATGTGTGGTTTGTTGTGGTGTCGAGTTGTTTTGAAGTGATTGTCGTGAACATTTTATGTATTTCATGAGTGGAAAACTGTTATCGTGATTTTGTGTCGATCTAAGCCTGGTAGGTTCTCCAACAAGAATCTACGGCGTTGTAATATCTCCATATATCATGGGGGTGTTACAGATTTTGGCATCGGAGACCTAGGTTTGTGGATACCTAGGCTGTTGGTATTTTTGGGTCTGTTAAAGTTGAGTCGGTTGTTTGTTTCCGACATCACTAGTTGTTGCCATCTCGGGCTGTCTGTGCTGGAAGTCCCTTCGGATGATAGTTATTCCCTCTTGTAGAGAGTGATTACTAATGTAATTGTGTAACTTATTGTTGCGATCATCCCCATACTGAATAATTTGTTTCTCCAGTATGTTGCGAGGTAGAGCTAATCGTACGTGGTCGAGGCCATGATAGGGGAGTGGTGCCTGAACCAGAGATGTTCGTATCTGATTCGGCACCTCATTCAGTGACCAATTCAGACCCAAACCTATCAGGAGATACTGATGCGAGTACAGAAGTGGAAGTACCTAATGTGCTTCAACAAGTTGTGACTCAAGTGCATCAGCTGGCCCAAGTGGTGCAGAATATTCATGCTAGCAAGGCTACTGAGGATCGATGGCTACAAGAAGTCATGAATATGAATCCTTCCATATTCATTGGCTCCGGTGATGCGAACAACTAGGATCATTGGTTAGTTGAGCAGGAGAAGATATTTGATGGTATTGGCTGCCCTGACGCCAAGAAGGTCCCAATTGCTCAATACCTAACAGTTGATGATGTTTCTCACTGGTGGCGAGCCGTTAAGCCTAAGGATCGTGTTGCCACTTGAGAAGAATTCAAAGATTTAATGGAAGCACAATATTGCCCGAAACTTGTACAATTAGCTAGAGTTGGTGAATTCTTCAGAGCTCAACCTGAGGATGTTCCTATCTCTGCGGCAATCAAGACATTCAACAAGCAGCTGGTATATGTTCAAGATCAAGTTCGGGACGAAGTGGCTAAAATACTTCATTTTGATGCTAGAATGAAACCTGAAGTTCGAAAGTATATGGCGGGTTTACGTGTTCTACATTGAGAGAATATCAGGATAGAATGCTTGTGTATGAGATGGTGACGATACCGATACAGGCAACTCCTGGTCCGAAGAAGCCGAAGTTTTCTGGCAGTTTTCGAGGAAGCGGATCGCGTAGGCCTTAACCTTCTGCACAATATTCCATTGGATCACCTCAGCCCGGTGAAGGAGTGAAGAAAGTTTTTTAATTGTGGGAAACCAGGGCATATCAGTTCTCAATGTTCATTTCGTCCCGTCGATTGTTTTAACTGTGGGAAGCAGGGACATCGAGCGTCATACTGTGAGACCGCGAGTAGAGTCTTTGCCGGTCAGTCTCCTGCTCCAACAGTCATAGTTACAGGTCAACCAGCTCCGAGTGTTGGACGCGGCAGCGGTAGAGAAAGAGCCGGGCGTAAAGATACCCCAAGCACTGGGTCAGCTCCACCTCTATTGTATGAAATGAGACGGACTGACGATGTTGGGGCTGCGACTACGTCAGGTATTGTTTATATTTATGTGCACCCGGTAGATGTATTGTTTGATTCTGGGGCTACTTATTCCTTTATATCATTGTCTTGCGTACATCGTTTGGGTCTTAATGGCCTATCTGTGTGTGAACCATTTATGGTAGGATTACCAAGTGGGGAAAGAATAGTTGGAGATCAAGAGATCATACATTGTCTTATAACTATCGATGGTAGAGATTGGCCGTCCGACTTAATTGTAATTGATATGAAGGGAGAGGATTTGATTTTGCTCGACAATTGGTTAGACCGTCATGGGGCGGTAGTGTATTACCGTCAAAAGACAATCTCGGTCATCGCACAGGATGGGACCGAACATGTCTTTGAAGGACAGAAAGTAGGCACTTCAGGAAAAATTATTCGGGCCATGAAGGCGATAAAGTTATTGCGACAAGACTGTATTGGCTATTAGTGTTACGCAATGAAGACAGAGACTGTTGAGGTTCAGTTATCCTGTATTCCAGTCATGAATGAGTTTCCAGACGTGTTCCTAGATGATTTACCTGGATTACCGCCGCACCGTGATGTAGAGTTTATTATTGAGCTGGAACCTAATGCGGTACCAATATTTAAAGCGCCCTACAGAATGGCCCGAATGGAAATGCAAGAGTTGAAGAAGCAACAAAGTGACTTGTTGGAAAAAGGTTATATTCGGCCTAGTGCCTCTCCTTGGGGCACTCCGGTGCTGTTTGTACGGAAGAATGATGGATCCTTACGACTATGTATTGACTATCGTGAGTTGAACAAACTTACTATTAAGAACAAGTATCCGTTGCCACAGATCGATGATCTATTAGATCAACTGCAAGGAGCTATGGATTTCTCAAAGATTGACTTGAGTTCGGGATATTATCAGCTCCAAATTCGGGATTCGGATATTTCAAAAACGGCATTCAGAACGAGGTATGGGCATTACGAGATCGTAGTTATGCCATTTGGTTTGACTAATGCCTCGGAGGTGTTTATGCAGCTCATGAAAAAGATCTTTATCGTATATCTGGACAAATTTGTAGTGGTCTTCATTGATGATATCTTAATCTATTCTAAGGGTGAAACGGAACATGTTGAGCACCTAAGGATAGTATTGAGCATTTTGAGGGCTAACCAGCTCTATGCTAAATTCTCTAAGTGCGAGTTTTGGTTAAAGGAAGCTGCTTTTCTTGGCCATATTATATCTGCGGAGGGTGTTCAAGTGGATCCTCAGAAAATTGAAGCAGTTTTAGCATGGGAACCCCTGCAGAATGTCAGGGAAGTTCGGAGTTTTCTAGGATTAGCTGGATATTATCGTCGATTTGTCAAGGGTTTCTCGAAGATTGCCCGACCACTCACCCAGCTACTACAGAAAAATCAGAAGTTTGAATGGAATGATCAGTGTCAGAAGAGTTTCGATGAGTTGAAGAAAAGACCGAAAACGTCACCAGTTCTAGCCTTACCACATGGGATAGAGGGTTTTGTTATTTATAGTGATGCCTCTCAACAAGGATTGGGATGTGTATTGATGCAAAACGAGAGAGTAGTAGCTTATACAAATCCACAATTAAAAGCCATCTGAGATGAATTACCCTGCTCATGATCTTGAGTTAGCCGTTGTGGTGTTTTCGTTGAAAATTTGGAGGCACTATTTGTATGGCTCTTCTTGTTGGGTGTATACAGACCATAAGAGTTTGAAATATATTTTTACTTGGAAGGAGCTTAATATGCATCAACGGCGATGCTTGGAATTGATTAAAGATTATGATCTTGATATTCTCTACCATCCTGGTAAAGCGAATGTCGTTGCCGATGCTTTGAGCCGCAAGTCAACCATGTTACAAAGATTGTAATTACTTACCGTCCAACCGAAGCTCAGACAAGAACTATTTGATTTGGAAATTGAAATTTGGCCCCAAGTAACTCAAGGACAGTTAAGAGTCCTTAAGGTCACATCCTCCGTGATTGAAGACATTAAGTCCAAACATTTAGATGATCCTTTGTTCGTACATCTTCGAGAAAATGTCGTTCAAGGAAAAGCACTTGGATTCATAATATACGAAGACGGTGCTCTCCGATTTCAAGGTAGGATTTGTGTGCCGAATTAGGATCATCTCAAGCAGATGATTTTAAGTGAAGCACATTCTACTCCGTACTCGATTCATCCGGGTACGAGTAAAATGTATAATGACTTGAAGAAAAAAATTTGGTGGCCGAATATGAATAAAGACGTAGTGGAGTTCTTGTCGAAATGTTTGACTTGTCATCAAGTTAAAGCTGAACATCAGAGACCTATCGGGAAATTACAACCATTGCCAATCCCAGAATGGAAGTGAGAAGATATCACAATGGATTTTATTATGGCAATGCCAAGGACGCGAACTGGGATGAATATGATTTGGGTAATTGTTGATCGACTAACCAAATCAGCATATTTTCTAGGCATTAAAGATACCTGGGACCGGAGAGATTGGCTCGCTTATTCGTTACAGAAATCGTCATACTCCATGGTACCCCAAAGAGTATTGTTTCAGATAGTGATGGCCGTTTTGTATCACACTTTTGGCAAGCAGTACATCGAGCCCTTGGTACTGACCTGAATTTCAGTACTGCTTATCACCCGCAGATGGATGGACAGTCGGAGAGAACCATCCAAACACTGGAAGACATGTTGAGGGCTTGTGCGTTGGATTGTAAAGAAGATTGGGAGATTCATTTACCATTGGTTGAATTTGTGTATAATAATAGTTGGCATAGTTCGATCGGAATGGCTCCTTTTGAAGCGCTATATGGAAGATGGTGTAGATCGTCGATTTGTTGGGATGAGCCGTACGAACTACTTGGAGTAGAACCAGACTTGATGATTCAAACAAGGGAGAAGATCGAGTTGATCCAGCAGAAATTGTTAACAGCCCAGAGTCGACAGAAGTCGTATGCCGATGTTCGACGTCGACCACTAGAGTTTCGGAAGGGCGATCATGTATTATTGAAGGTGTCCCCGACGCATGGAATTCTTCGGTTCAGTAAAAAGTGGAAGCTTAGTCCTCGTTATATTGGACCTTTTGAGATCCTGGAGAGATTAGGTGAGGTGGCTTATTGACTAGCATTACCTCCAACGCTTAGTCACGTTCATAATGTGTTCCATGTTTCGAAATTGCGTAAGTACATCCCCGACCCCAGCCACATTTTTGATTACAAGGAGATTGAAGTTAATGATGATGTTACATACGATGAACAACTAGTAGCCATATTGGGGCGACAAGTGAAACAATTGCGACGGAAAGCAATTCCGTTAGTAAAGGTCCAATGGTCTAAACATGGTGTTGAGGAAGCTACCTGGGAAACAGAAGATAGTATGCGTTCCTGATACCCTAAACTTTTTGAATCTTAAGTTTCGAGATGAAACTTCTTTTTAGGGGGTAAGGGTGTAATATCCATGTATTTTATGTGTGTTAATTTGAGTGTATCTTGTTGAATTATGGTTAATTGGAGAGGATTGTATTAATGGTTGATATTGGAGTGTTTTTGGTTTGTAATCATTGAGCTTGTAATTTTTCGGATTGTGTTCATTCTGGCCAGACTTCGCGAATTTTATACTAGAGAGTAGCAGTTAGCGGGCGCTAGGTTTCCCTGGTAGCGAACGCTAACTAGGTGTGAGTAGCGCATGCTACCCTTATGTGTGGAGCGCGCTATGCCTGCGGGGCAGTGAGATCTCTGGACTTTGGAATGGGGCATTAGCGCACGCTAATGGTAGAGTAACGTATGCTATTGGAGCAGGCTAGCACATGTTAAGTAGTACGTTGGCATGCATTATTGCGACAGGACAGTGAGGACAGCAAGGTTCTGGACTGCAAGTGTTATTGGGTAGCGAACGCTATTTCCGGATGTTAGCGCGCGTTAGTATCGATGAATAACGCATGTTAACCATTACGGGTAATGCACGCTAGTGCGGCTATTAAGTCCTGCACCGCCCTTCAAAGGCAGTGGACTGCTTTTTAAGCCTGATAGCGCACGCTACACTTTACCCGTAGCGTGCGCTAACCAGCGTCCAGTATATATAGGACTGCATGGCTTATATTTCATCATTTTCATCCTTCCCTCCTTTCTCCTCCAGCGACGGGCGACCTAGGGTCCAGTGGAGTGCAGCTCTTCACCTGATATCATTATTCAGTCGCGTTTCGAAGTTCCTAACGCGGATTTATCATCATCTTAACACCTGTTACCATCCATATTTAGGTAATTCATGCTGAAACCCTAGTTTCGGTATTTTGGGTTTTTCTTGCGACCTTATCATTTAGGGTCCCTGATTAACCTTGGTTTGTGTTGGATTGGGATGTTATAACTATAATTTCTTGTTCTTGTTGAAATTCTTGGGTTAAATTCCGAGTTTTCATTTGTAGTCGGGGCATGACCCATGTTGTCTGCATGGTGTTCGATTGAATGCCATAAGGGTAAAACATAGGGAGATTCTTTCGTTTCAGTTGTATTGTGCTTAATATAGCCTTGTGTTATGCTAGGGTCAGATCATTGAGGAAGGTCAGACCACATGTTCCTCAGTTCATTGTTTCTTGTGTTGTTCCAACTAAGGCTTTTGATTGTGTTTGATGTACTTCGTGTGAATATGTGAAAAATGTGATTTTATGAAAAGTGGTAATTTCAAAAAATGTAGTTGTGCCATGTGGTTGAGTGTGTGTGAACCGCCTGTTATACGCTCAGGTTTTGGCAGCTCGGGAGCAGTCATAGGATTAGCTTGGAAGGAGATGGAGGACAATGATGCTAATCACACCAGAGTCACAGTCTTTTCTTTTGTTTCATTTTGGTCGGTATTTCTCTGTCGTTCGAGTATTCACCCTTGCATGGGTGTAGTTTTCATTTATTAAATTCAGTTGTCATTCTTTTCTGTGTTCAAGTTTATTATTGTCATTGTAATGTGAATGTCGTTAGTTTCTGAATTGGTTAATGACCTTGTCGGTCTGCTTTGTATTTAATTTTGATCCCGGTCGGTCAATCATTGAGTAGTTTTTTGGAGTTTAGCCTGGTAGATTCTTGTGATAAGGGTCTACGGCGTGTGACATTCCCGGTCGTATTCTGGGGGTGTTACAAATATGGTATCAGAGATTAGGTTTGCGAAAAACCACTAGTAGAAACAACACTTTTAATGACACTTGAAAAGTGTCATCAAAGGATTTTTATGACACTTTTCGAGTGTCATTCCAAATGCCATTGAATCCCTAGTGATGGAAGAGTCCAACCTTCAATGACATTTATTAAGTGTCATAAATTTATTTTTCAATGACATTTATAAAGTGCCATTGAACAATATATTTTATGACATTTATAAAGTGCCATTGAACAATGTATTTTATGACATTTAATACCTGTCATTGAACAATGTATTTCATTACATTTATAACGTGTCATTGAACAATGTATTTCACGACATTTATTACGTGTCATTGAACAATGTATTTCATGACATTTATTAGGTGTCATAAATTCATTTTTCAATGACATTTAATTAGTGTCATTTAAGGATTCATTTAAGGTGCCATACAAATACTTTAACGACATTTCTAAAGTGTCATGAACATTATTTTAATGACATTCTTAATAGTGTCATCAAAGACTTTTCAATGATAGTTATTTAATGTCATAGAAAGTGATGAAACTGCAACTAAAAAAAATTCAATGACATTTTAAAAACGTCATCACATATTTATACTAAAAAAAACTCAATTTAATTATAATTTCACGCAATAATTAAAACCGTTTCAATAAACTCGACATCAAATCTAAAATATGTCTCATAACTCTAGCTAGCTTCAGTTAGCGGCGGCATATTTAGCAACACATGACAATAAAACCTGCATCTACTTCTATTATTAAGTACCACAAAACTGGTATGAAGCAACAAAACTAACAATCTACACACCATCTAATAATGTACATAACATTTTTAAATGGGACACCAACAAAACAGGCAGGCAGGCAGGCCCCAAAACACTTCAAAACAGTACACAGCAGCAACTCGACACCAACAAAGCAGGCAGGAAAGAAAAAACAAGCAGGCAGGTAACCGTTCATAGGAGGCAGGCCCCAAAAAAATAGAAAACCGTCCCTGTTCAATGTACATAACATTTTCAAAACAATCTATCAATAGCTGCAAAATTGAAAAGAAAGTAGCTAATAAAAACAAAGTAACCGTTCATATCCAAATATAACATAAATATAAAATTGTTAAGTGCTTTTGGTACGAGTAAGATACTTGATCGGCCAAGCAACATTACTTCCAAGTGATTCTTCCATGGACTCCATACCCCTGTGGGATCGATAGAACTTCGGCATTTGAGTTTAGTGCGACATTCTGACCACTCTATAATAATCTGGTCCAAGCTTGTCGCCATGAATCCTTGTTTTGGGGTCAACTGCATCAATTTGTCCTCGAGCCACGACTTCACCAGTCCCTTCCCAATCCAGCAAGTCACATAGATCATTAACAACCAAGGGGCTTCCTTCTACTGACTACAAATTCAAATTCAAATATAAGATTGTTTTCAAGGAAATTAGTAGTATTATTGGGTTGTACAAAAATTTTAGCTGCAATTTATATAGATGAAAGACAGTCCAGGTCCTCAATTTATACCTTAGAGCTGTTAGCCTGACCAATGCTAAAATTGGCCTTAGTATTTTCACCGATGAAAGACAGATCCACATTGATTTCACCAATTTGTGGTTCATCCTAAATCCAAAATAAGTCATACAATTGACAATTAAAAAATTAGATACTAAGATCAGCAGCCATATCTTACTTGCAAATTTTTTTCAGTGCTTTTTTGGTTACTTCCACCACTGCTAGCAGCCCAACCGTTGGAAATCACAAACCGAGGAGTTGTCATGGCCTCGTTCACAGTAAGAGGAGGAGTAGTCTGTCGCCCATTGACATCTTCATGGGGAGGGTAAGGTTGTTGAGTCTTTAGAGAGAGGAAGCGGAGTGAAGGTGAGTCAAACAAAAGTAAATTATAAAATATGTATCTATTTTACTTGCAAGCATAAACAGGGAAACATTCAAGTTCAAGATGTCAATAATTCAAATCAATATAATTCATCATCATAGCCCTCAACATAAATGCAAACCATATATTAATTATCATCCAAAATAAGTAAACCAAATCAGAAAAAAATAGGATGCAAGATATATCTACACTTACAAGGTTATAAACAACAAGCTCAAGACGACTGTAACGCTCTTCCATTGTCTCGACTTTTTCTTCCAATTTTGCTTTCCATGATGCAAATTGTTGTTGAGCATCTATCTTTGACGTTGTCACACCTCCTCCAAAACATCTTACACGCCCAGATTGCTCCTTACCCAAATCCTTGGCTAATGCATCATTATGTATAGAAACAGGCCCTTCGCTAGGTAGTTCAAGAGCAATTGCTGCTTGCACCTCAATCTGAACAATATTACAACCTCAAAGCAAAATTCAATAATACAAAAGCTTTTTTTATATAGTTTAGAGAATAAAACACTTACAACTTTGGCAGCAACATGTGGGTTTTTAGCCTTCTTCTACTCATGGCCCATTATCCATAAGTTTGACCTGGAAAGGGTTTGACCAGGGTGCTCATTTTCCTTCAACAGAAATAAATACAACTCTTAGTTTACTTTTTTCAATTAACTGAATAGTATCAAAGAGGGCAAGCAAGATGCACAACATTCAGGACCAGACTCTACAATGAGGCCAACATAAACGCGACATTCGCGGCCTCATTGCGAGGCAGCTGTCCGACAACCGGAGGTGACAACAACCTGTCGCCACTCGACAGTAGTCCGGCAGCTTTTAACAACGACTATTTTATGGATTTGTTGAGCCTCAGAGGACTGTTGCACTCTGATCAGCAACTATTCAGCGGTGGTTCCACTGATGCTTAAGTCAGACGTACAGTGCCAATCCTGATACTTTTTCCAGCGACTTTGGTAGAGCCATGGCTAAGATGTCCAATCTTAGTCCCCTGACGGGATCAAATGGTCAGATCAGGACCAACTGTCGCAGGACCAATTGATTTCAAATTATTATTATTATTATTATTATTATTATTATTCAGTTTTTTTTTGTTGGGGGGTCGTCGAGTTTTTGTTTGTGCCTTTTATTTTGATTGTCGAATGCGAAAGAGCTGAGACAGAAGTCAATAAAACCGATATTTAGAGGGTCAAAAAAAAACTGAATAGTATCAAAGAAAAAAACTAAAAGTCCAACTTAAAATGATAATAGAGGTTGTGGTATTCAGCAGAAACAATAGAGGTCTAGCTAACAAAATGCACAACTATGAGGAGTTTTCAATAGAATATTTGTATATAATAAGTTGTCCACATACTTCTAGAAATATAAGTATATCACACTAACCCATTTGTTGGATTTTCTTGCATAACCTTCCCTACTCATTGTGTGACATAAAAGCTGTTTAGCCCTTATTTCCTTCATTTTATCACTTCTCTCCTGTGAATCAGTAGCCCGTACACACCAATTATCAGTTACAAACATGCATCGACCTATAGTAATTCAATAACTGAAATTCTATAATAATTAAGTAGCTCAGAAACTCACTTTGAAGGGTTCAGAACAACGATCATTAACAAATATTTCCCATTCTACCACAGATGTGTCGGCAGGTCTTAAAAGTTCAAGTAACCTTTTTGCATCTGCCTTGGTGCATTTTGCTTCAATAATTTTTCTGATGTTCACCGAGAAAGTTGATTTCCAGCTTCTCCATAGTCGTCCCATTTGCATAAACACAGCTGGCCTATGAATAGGTTCTACAATAAATTTTAACTGCAATAATGACAAGGTAAAAATGTTATTATCCTCATCCATACTTGCAGAGAACAAAATAAGGAACAATGAATGTTTAGAAATAAATTTTACCCTAAAATAATCCCAGAGGTCATCCCTGGTTGGACCACACACTTTATACCATGTTGTTGCATTGAGTGGAGCATGCTCCCTCACTATAACCCCAATAGTGGAGATAAACCTTTCAGATATCTTCCCAACAGGTTGCCCTCTTTCATTCCACATAACTTGTTGTGGTCCTGCTTCTCCTGTTGGAGTGACCTGAAGGGTAGTTTTACCTCTCACAGGCTTATGAGAAGCAGGGATATTAGACTTGAGGCAGGACTTGAGAGGAACACCATTATCAACACTACTACTTCCAGAAGTTGCTTGTTTCTTATTGGAATCGCCATGATTTGGTTCTTCAAATCCTAAGCACCTTTTCCTTGTTTACATATTCAAGCTATTCCAACAACAAAGAAATGCCAATGCATATCCACATATATATATATATATATATATATATACATATAGCTAGTGTAAGGAAATAGAGTTTAAATAACATTACGACAATGTTAAATTAAATAATTCTAGGAAAAACGAATCGGAATAAGTAAAGACAGAACAACAAAAAGTAATAAAATATAATTATAGAAACGAGTTGAGCAACTGCAAATTACAAAAATGACTGGAATAGGTTCCCAACCACTTAACCCAAAAACCATCATTAAATGACAAAAACAGACCTTATATATAGTTGGTTCACACATTACATATTGTCTATCATGTTTCACCATCAATCTCATCGTCTATATTAAGTGGATCACAATCTTGATCACCAGTTGCAGCAGTAGTAAAAATATTTGGATCAAATAGCTCAAGATCATTAAAACCCCTAAGTGGTGCCTTTAATACTGCATACCAGTTTGATTTATCTGTATCCCTAGAATAAAAAACCTGTTGGGCATGTGACGCTAATATAAATGGTTCTATTTTACTCAACCCTTCATGAAGATTCACTACAGTGAATCCATCAACTTTCTTCACACCAGAAGCAACATTCGCCCAATCACAACGGAACAAAGCCAACTTGAACTTGTGGAAGTCCAATATCAGAATCTCTCGGATAACACCATAGTAATTTGACATTGTATCCACGTCTATATGCACACCATAATCTTGTGTACTAACATTGGCGTCAAAGGTATGGAATCGTTGTTTATTAATAATAAAACCAGAATGGGACATTGCACAACGCCTAGGTCCTTTTGCAAGGTATTTGAGTGTTTCATCAGGCTTCTTATTAATCATAACAGCTTCACGAACAATCTGAAAATATGTATTCTACAACAATCAACTTCCAAATCGAGCATAGAATTTAACAAACTGAATATATTAAATACTGATTGGCCAAAAGCTAAGGATATTAACCTCAGCTTGTAACCAATCGACAAACGTCTCTAGATGCCTTTTTTGAAGCCTTTTAGAATCATTTCTCAAACATTCATCAGAGCCCCTTAGCTCTGGCTTATGCATCCTATATTATTAAGTTTGATTAAGTTTGAATTACTATATAGTTGTTTCAATTAACAAAAAAACAATAGTTAGATGTAACTTACTCAAAATAGGGTAAAACTTTTTCGCTATTCAAAAGCACGCAATGATGCATATCCTTGTGAATATCATCACTTAATTGTACAGATCGACCTTTTAGAAGTGTTGAACCGTCAACTAATTCATCATCATCAACATCATTCCTTTTTCGTTTATTACTAAAGGCAGATGAATGTTTCATGTAACGACCACAGAACCTAACACATTCGTCCGCCAAGTAATTTTCAGCAATACTTCCTTCTGGACAAGCATGATTCTTCATATAGTCTTTTAAGACTTTCATGTATCTAAACATTAAAAATAAAATTAAATGTTACACAAGGACTAAGACATGTTAGAGGGATAAATAATAATCAAAAGAAAGGGTACCTCTCGAACGGGTACATCCACCTAAATTGGACTGGACCACATAATTTTGCTTCCCTTGCTAAGTGAATGCAGAGATGGACCATGATATCGAAAAAAGAAGGAGGAAAATACATCTCTAACATACATAAAGTTTCAACGATTTCATCTTCCATATCTTCCAATCTTTTTCTATCGAGTACTCTTTGACAAAGCTCATGAAAAAAAGAAGATAGACGAAATAAGGCTTTTCGAACACCTTTCGGTAACAAGCCTCTTATAGCAACAGAGAGAAGCTGCTGCATCAACACATGATGATCATGTGATTTCAGTCCATGAATTTTACATTCTCTGACCTTGATGCAGTTTGCTATATTGGAGCAATATCCATCAGGATATCTTTGCATCCACAGCCTCCAAAGAAACAACTCTTTCTCATTTTTGGTAAATGTGCAGCGATCTGAAATATTAGCGGCTCCTCTCTTTTATCTTACGGGAATTCTTCCAACAGTGACATTAACTCTACATGTCTACGTTCTTTCAACTTTATTCTAGTTTTACCCTTCACCTTTGCATCTAATGGAATGTCTAACACTTTCTCGCACACATTTTTTTCGATATGCATTACATCAAGATTATGGCGCACCAGTAGACCCTATGAACAAGCAAATAGAAATCATTTAAATTCAAAAATCTTATGTGATAATATAACTTAGATTCAGAACTACGACAACAATAATACACTGACCTCCCAATATGGCAAGTCAAAAAATATAGATTTCTTCTTTAAAATCTTGGCAGATCACCCTTTGCAAATTTTTTAGGTTTTCCATTCCTTTTGCCCCATTCATTTTTAAACCCGGCAAGTCGCAGAACTAACGCCTTCCACGTAAACACTACGGTCTCAATCACTTCTCCTTTACGCATTGAACCATTTGGACATAGAGCGGTACTTATGCCTTGCATCTGACCCGCCTATTATCCATGAAAATTGTTTTTTTGGCAGTCCCTAGGTAATCGGAGCTGGTTTCTGGACCACAAACAGAGCAAGCAAATTCTCCCTTGATGGTTAACCCAGCAACATTTCCAAGTGCTGGATAATCATTGATGGTACATGTTAACATGCCTTTGCACTTGAATGTCTCCTTCTGATGCGCATCATACATATCAACCCCATTCCATAGCTTATGTAAGTCCTCAATGAGAGGCTCTAAATACACATCAATATCATTACCAGGTTGTGTGGGGCCTGGAATGAGTAGGCTTAGCATCAAATTTTCTCTAGACATACAAATATTAGGTGGAAGGTTATAGATGACGAGTATTTCTGGCCATGTACTATGGTTTGTCCTGAGAGAGCTGAATGGATTAAATCCATCAGTTGCAAGTCCAAACCTTAGATTTCTGGCATCAGATGCAAAATCAGGCCACTTCTGATCTATACTTGTCCAACTAACTGAGTCACATGGATGCCGCATTTTACCATCATTACTATGATGCTTCGAGTGCCAAGTTAGCTGTTGCGCAATGTCTGGTGAAAGAAACATGCGTTGGAGTCTTGGAATGATAAGAAAGTAGCGCAACACTTTAGAAGCAACCCCAATAGTTATCTCATTAGTGCGTGGGTTAACTTTCCATCTAGATGCATCACATTTAGGACATCTATCCTTGTCCTTATCGAGGTTCCGATACAAGACACAGTCATTTATGCATGCATCAATCTTTATATAACCTAAATCAAACTCTTTAAGTATGTTTTTAACTGTATAGTTATCTTCAGGTAGAGTATTATCATTTGGGAGCATATTCTTGAATT
This sequence comes from Orobanche coerulescens, assembly GCA_033398695.1. Classification (NCBI taxonomy): domain Eukaryota; kingdom Viridiplantae; phylum Streptophyta; class Magnoliopsida; order Lamiales; family Orobanchaceae; genus Orobanche; species Orobanche coerulescens. The sequence goes on from CM065810.1 coordinate 70,665,389, forward strand.
CTTTCAGGAATTCATCAAAGAAAGTAGTGCAAAGACCAGCTGCAGCTTTTAACTTGTACAAGATTAAGGTTGCTGAAAGTTTGGTGTATTTTGTACAACCAGGGTATAAAGGAACTTCAACCTCTTCTATCTTATGTTTGTAATCATCTTCTATGTTTTTTAAAGGTTCAGAGTCTTGTTCACTAGGTAAATGAAACCTAGCATCTCTATACATCTGGTTAAGTTCTAATATTTCTTAATCCTCTTCACTCAATGGTGGTGGTCCAACAACATCTAACGAGTAGGATAATCTTTGCTCCCTAGGCTCACCATGAGCTTTCCAAACTTTATAGAGCGGATCGAATCCGTAATGGCACGAGATGAATAAATAAAGTATCATCATCTGCGGGGCAAAATTTCAACACACACAACAAGGACATAACACACCATCATTATTCCTAGCGTACTGCTTACTATTACTTATAAATTCCCTAACTTTTTCTCGGTACTATGGACAACCTTTTGGCCAGTGTATCCAGCTCTTATCCATCAAGAAGATATTATACCTAAACATTACAGTAAACCAACACACATATTACAAAATAATTCACTAAGTAATAACAAACAGTTAGATGTCATTGAGGTACGTAGAACCTATGTATTCAGTTGGATGTCACATTACACAATTACTAAGTATATAGTGGATTACTGGAATACAACACCTCTAAATGAGACAGGTTTAATCCGACAAACCTTAATGAACAAATATCTAATTTCTATTCAAGAAAAACTGATGTTTTGAAGGGCTAAGGCATAGCCGTAAGTATGTGTAAGCCTCAATGCGTTGTAGCGTAAGTTTTTCATGCAAATAAAAGTGATATTGAAGAATATAATACATAATTAAAATAATATTAAAATTAAAATACAACAAATACCAAGACTAGAAAACTACCACTACTACTACAAATAATAGATATTCATTAAATAATATGGTAATTTTTATTTCCAGGATGTAGTTATTCCTAGGCGGATGTTATATGAGTTTGTTCAGTGCGTTGTTACACCTACTTAGAACCAGTCTCTATTCAGAGATTTTGTGGGGCCATGTCAGGTTTCCAGCTGATAAACTCGGTCATATAACATTGCCCAGCCACGTGTCCCGCGAAAAATTGAGGCTTTATACACCTATGTGAAGACAAAGTAATTGTTTAAAATTGAAGCTTATATACACCTAAGTTAATAGAATCTTTTAATCATATATTGTTTAAGATAATATTGTTATGCAGATTATATATATATATATATTGAGGATAGCGCCTTGGTACGCCTCAAGCCTTACGCCTCGCCTCATTTTTACAAAATGCCTCAAACCCGCCTCACACCTTTTAAAATATTGACAAAAATTATCATCTCAAACAAGCAAACAACAGAATAGTTCACAAGCCCAACAATAAATTACCGTATCCAGACTTCTTCAACACACAACCTCATAAGCATAGAAATGTGCATTTAGGCAACAATAATACATATTTAGACAACAATATGATTCAACGATCCCTTACAATAAAATCAGAACATATAAAATCATTAGAGCAGAGCATATATATATAAACTTTAAAGTATCTGACTCATGAAAACAGAAACACACTCTATGAGTTGGAAATGTGAGTATACATACTCTATGAGTTGGAAATGTGAGTATACATACCTTCTTCACCAAGTCAAAGCGACTAATTTGTCAATGCAACGAGCGCATGCGTCACAGAATTAAATTAAAATCAAAATTATAAAACTAAATATAATAGAAATCAATTAAAAGAAATTAATTAAAAACTTAATTTAGGTTATGGTTCTTACCAATTGAGGGAGATTTAGACCTTCTCTACACAAAAATCAGCAACTAACCGTTATGAGCAACATGAAACACAATCAAACAAATAAAAATAAAACTGAAAATTAAACTTAAACTAGTGACAATTGAACTTAAATAACAACATGAAACACAATCAATCATCAGATGCTCGTGTTCTAAAAGATGCACCACGTAGAAACAATCAACCTTATGTTCCGAGTGGTAATTTGTATTACTAGCTTAAGTTATTGAAAAATAAGTAAAGTAAACTTTTGATTTATGTTTACATGTAGTGGATGCTGAATATATATATACTAATGAAAATCAAACACAATTGATCAAATGAAAATGAAAACTGAAACGAAAATGAAATTTATATACTTTGATAAAAAATGAAACAGTTGGAATTCAAATTTGCATAACTCAAGTTGGTTTACGGTTACTGAACACTTATGCAAGAAATTAAAAATCAAACTCATAAATAGACACACCAACATAATGAAAGTACCAAAACCCAAACTGAAACAATCAAACACAATAAACAATGAAACATGAAACACAATCAATCAAATGAAAATGAAAACGAAACTGAAATTTTAGTAATTAGATTAAAAAAGAAACAATTGGAATTCAAATTTTACATAAACCAAATTGATTCAAGGTTCCAGGTTATACCTGGATATAAACCAATACCTTACTCACCCTAAAACCCAACGGCTTGTAACATCCGAATTGCAGTCACCAACCATATGAAACAAAGCAATAAATTAGAAATCAAACCCAGAAATATAGAACCTATGATGAAAGTACCAAATGAAATTTAGGGTTGAGATGTCTTACCAACAAAGAAGAGATCTGGGGTGGCGAGTGTAATATCCGCAATTTCGGATTTCCGGTAATTTTCATTTTTCGGCGGAGATCCTATTCGATGACTCTCTTTTGACCGTTTCGTCATTCTGAGAATATTTAATTCTACACTTTTTGTCATCCGAGTTCGTTTCGGTATTGTTTTGTTGAGTTTCGTGTTCTTAAATGACTTTTCCGCACATGAGTTCGATTCTCGCGAATCTCGTCCGAAACTGTTGTTTCGAGGTTCTTGGAAGTCCATTTAATGTTATTATTCATGTTGTAAGCTTCGGTTTGGTGTTTCGATCGTGTATCATGTATTTCGGACGTGTTGGGCCATTTTCGTAATTTCCCAAAGTTTGGGGTAATTATTTCCGTTGTCGAAATTCGAGCCCTCGGGTGGTCGGAATCGTGTGTTCTCTTAGTGTTCGGATTCGTCTTTGCGAGTACTTCGTAATCGTGTTTTCGGTTTACGTTTAGGTCTGAGTTTTGGGATTTTCCGGACCGTCGGATCGACCGAGGCCTGGCTGGCCAGGCCTGGCCGAGTAACGGCCGTAATGGCCCGGCAGTAATGGCCGTAAGGCCGGTTACGTACGTAACAGCCTGCCGATTACGTACGTAACATGTCTGGAAGAATCAGTCCAGAGAGTTCGGCCTTGGACGATTACGTACGTAGGCCTTGGCCGATTACGTACGTAAGCGGCCGGCCAGGGTCGGCTATTTATAGGCCTGGACCGAGTCATCCCGCCATTTCTCATCTTTTCTTCGTTCCTTCCGCGATTTTTCACCATAGATCGATGGTTTTGAGTAGAATCAACTTATATAAGCATGTTTTGGAAGTTGGAATCATGGATTAACATCATCTTCCACCCGGATCGCAGGTAAGAACACCTAAACTTTTGGTTTTTGGATGTTCTTGAGGTTTCTTGGTGTTTTGGCCGATTTGCTTCGTTTTGATTCATATTATTGTTAGAACTTGATTGTAAACTCGTAATCATTCAATACCCTTGAAGTTTTGTGGAACGAATTTGAGTATTCCTTTGAGTAATCGATTAAATTGGACTACGCCTTCAAAGTGTCCGATAAAATGGTTCAATGGGTAGAACTTGGGAAGTTCCATATGTTTTCGTAGAACTGTGATTGAATTGATATCGTTGTGACTTAGGAACGAATTCTTGTGAAGAACTTGAGTCGGAACCCTTCCGTTCGTTGCCTTCTTTGGGGTCCGAGCTTCCCGGTCGAACCGTGTTCTTCGGAGCGTTCGGTAGCGGTTATCGAGGCAAGTATCTTATTATACGACTTGTATCTTGCGACTAGTAATTACGTATGCTATGTATGACGATTTTGCTTGCCTCCGTAAATATGTTCCGTTAGAGTTGGTTGTGTTTTCTGAAATTTGAAGGCTTTCTGATAATAGTGATATATTGGTATACGTGTTCGGCGTTGTGCCATTTGTGCAGGATTGCGATGTACATATGAGATGGTTGTACACGTGGTTGTGTAATGTATTGTGTACCGAATGTGTGTTATGTTGGTTAAGAGTCATTGTGATGATCATGATATTCGTGTTGTTTTGGTTTACATACTTGATTGTACATTTCGGTGTAATGTGGAATGGCTTGACATTTAATGATTATGAGTTGTGTCGTGTCGTAGTGTGTGCGTGTGTTCCAGGTAGGGTCTGACGAGGCCTCTGGAGTTCGGTACATGATGTGTACGAACAAGGTGTGTGATCCAGGTAGGGTCTGACGAGACCTCTGGAGTTCGGTACATGATGTGTACGAACGATGTGTGTGGCCGGGTAGGGTCCGTTGAGGCCTCCGGAGTTCGGTACATGATGTGTACGAACAGTGTGTGTGGCCGGGTAGGGTTCTGTTGAGGCCTCCGGAGTTCGGTACATGATGTGTACGAACAGTGTGTGTGGTCCGGGTAAGGTCCGTCGAGGCCTCCGGAGTTCGGTACATGATGTGTACGAACAATGATCGTGTGATGATTGTTCGGGTAACATTTTAAATATGGATCTCGGACTCATAATGATATATTATTTAGTATGCTTTGAAACGAGAATCGGGCTAAGGCCCTAATGTTTACGAAAAGGTTTTGTAAATTGGGACTCGAGGTCGAAAAGAATTTACCTTTAAAAATCCCGAGATGATGTGTTCCTTTTCAAATATCTCTTACTTGAGTTCGAAATTCTAAAACTTCTCGGGAACATTTTGATAATTGATTTGCGTATTAAATTCGTAGTTGCTATTTGCTTGTTACATTTCGTATGGTTTGATAGTTGCACTAGTAAAACGTGGAGTTTTACTAACCCCAGTATTCGGGGGTGGATGTCTGATCTGCGTCCGGTACATGCGAGTTCGGGGAGCGATCACGGGATTGGCACAAGGGGATGACGAGCTGCGATACTAATCAAGAGTTGAGAGTTGGTAGAGTTTAGTTGTATTGTTAGAGTTGATTCAGTCTTCCGCTGTATTGTATTTCGACCCCTGTGTGGGTAATGTTGTTAGTCAGTCCTGTTGATCGAGTTGTGTGACCTCATCGGTCTGTGTGTTTATGTGTAAATGACCTTAACGGTCTGTATTATTATATTGTTTGACCCTGTCCGGGCAAGCAGTTGGTTGTTTATGGACGTTTAGCCTGGTAGATCCTTGCGGAAAGGGTTTACGGCGTGTAATATTCCCATACGGTTTTGGGGGTGTTACATTTATGGTATCAGAGATTAGGTTGCGGAAACCTAGGCTGTCGGGTCGAGTCGAGTTGTGATTTGTCGAGTAATGTGTTGTCTTGTCGTTCGAGTCGTCAGGTGACAAGTTGAGTTGTGCGTAGTCACAACGCGTTGGATATGTTGTCGGATGAGATTAGTATCGTGGGCGACCGTCGTCTCCGTGCGGCCTGTGGACGTAAGTCTCCTCTTTTATGCGTAATATCTGTGTTCATGATTTCATTTATGTGTGATATTTGTGGTGCATAATTTTATTTACACGGTGTTGTGTAATGAAGTGTATTCGATACTTGGATACGCTGTACGTGTATAGAACTGGATGTATTGATGTTTGGCCCTTGAACCACCATGTGGGTTGGTATGGTGTGAAAGTTGTGAACCTTGATGGGTTTTACGGTAGAGTTTGTGGGAAACTCCGATGAATGATTTTCTTTGTGTGTTTAAACTTGATGCCATGAGATGTATGTGATTGAATTGGCGACCATTTTGCCATTTGGGCATGTGGTTTTAATATCGACTATTTTGGATTGTTGTAATTATACCCGCTACGGGTAGCTTTGAAAACGTTTTTCCTTAAAGACTACTGATTTGAGCATTTTTGTGGAAATCAAAACTTTTGGAAAAATCTTGTTTTGCAAAACGACCCTAATTTTCGGAATTGAAATGTTATGTGTTGGTGGGTTGGGGGCTCTTTGTGACAATTCGATCCTGTGGCTAGATGTTACGGCCGTAAGATGTTTTCCATTACGGCCGTAAGCTCAGAGTTGTTACGGCCGTAAACTGCATGTTGTTACGGTCGTAAACTTTTAACTGACCCGGTAGAAATTTGTTATTACAGTTGTACCCGTGCCCCTTTATTATTTAATCTCTGTTGATATATCAGTGATGGATGGCGTGGTAACATGTTGTTACCCCGTATAACGCTAGCAAAGATAATGATATATTGATAAGGTCATTTTGACGATATCGTCTAGCGAAAAGATTGAAGCCTCGATGTGTTGTTTTGCAAATAGCTTCAATCAAAACAGTTTTGATAATGAGATACATGGTTTTAATTAAAAGACCTAGGTATTATAAGTGTTTTCAAAAATTTCATTTCACCAAATTTTTTTTTCAAACTTGAGAATTTTAAAATTTTATCATTTGAATAATACCCCGGAAACATTTTATTTTTGTTGTTAGTGTTTGATCCCTGCGATACGTGTGTGGTTTTGACCGTGTTTGATTTTGTAAAATCCAAACATCTCTATTGATGTGACTATGTGGATTATTTTTTAATGAAGTTCTAAAATTACAGTGTTAGTTCGTGCACTTGTGTGATGACTTGGAGTTGATGTTTTAACGTGCTGCTATTTATTGTCTTATCTTGACGTTGTGATATTTGTTTGGATGTGTTATTCTTATTGGTCGTCCATCCAGTATGCGTGGCCGAGGACGTGGTCGTAGTCGTGGTCGTGATCAGCAGCAATCATCCAGAGGTAATGTTGATATTGACGCCGCCACCATCCTTCGTCAGGTGACTGACCGGTTGGCGCATATGAATCAGACCGTACACCGAGACGGGATTCCGGATGAAGATAACGGAGCTGGTAAGTGGTTACGAGATGTGATGAGAATGCACCCGCCCCGTTTTGTAGGTTCTTCGGACTCGTTAGGCTGGGAGAATTGGCTCTTCCAGTTGGACAGAACATTTGATGTTGTAGCTTGCCCCGATGAGAGAAGAGTGCCTATTACTCAATACCTACTCGACAGGGAAGCTGCAGACTGGTGGGAGGCCGTAGCGCCTAGTGATCGTACCGCTACTTGGACTGAATTCAAAACTGCCATGGAGGCCGAGTATTGTCCGCCGCCTGTTAAAGAGCGTAGGATTGTCGAGTTTTTCTCGGCTACGCCCTGAGACGTGTCGATATCCCAGGCGATAGTCGATTATAATCGATAGATGTGTTATGTTCGGGATCAGGTGAAAAGTGAGGCAGATAAGGTTCGTTATTTCGATATGCGTATGAAACCTCAGATTCGGCAGTGTATGGCTCCTTTTATGTGTACAACCTTGAAGGACTATCAGGATCGAGCCTTGGCGTTTGAGATGGCTATAATGTCTACCGAGTCCGTATCGGTAGCGAAAAAGCAGAAGATTTCCGATGACGCATCGGGAAGTAAGGGAATTGGGATTCCCACACCTCAACCTCGTATCGGTAGAGTATGGGACCTTCTCGGTCGGTTAGAGAACCCAAAAGACCCAAGTCGGTGTCTTTGAGTTACAGTAATGCTCCTAGGTGTTTCAAGTAACGTTCTAGGCCATGAACGCGCACATTGTAAGAAACCGCGGTGACTTGTTATAATTGTGGACACGAGGGCATCGAGTTGATCTGCGAGATTGTTGCCGAGATGATAAGGGACCGAATTCTATTCCTACTTAGGAGGGCCCAGTGATGTCTAGTGATGGTGTTTTTGGTACTCGCTACACGGATTGTTTCGCGTGTAGAGATGTTTTTTGTGACGCTTTTACATTTGGAACTTGTTGAATGATATTTTGTTTTGGGTAAGTTCCCGTTTAGTTGTTGAACCTACGGAGACGTGTCAGTGGACCACGAGGTCATGAGCATGGTTTTTTATTATGTGTCATTATATTTTGTTTCGTATCACTGTGATAACCTTAGTTTAAGTTTCGGGACGAAACTTATTTTTTGTATGATAGAATGTAATATCCGGTATTCTCATTTTCTGTTATCTTGAATTGTTTGTGTTTTGACGTCGGACATTTTCTTGTTGATGAGAATCGGAATGATTTCTATCGTAATACTCTATTTGTTTCTATCGCATAGCCGTTTTAGTCGGGTGCGACTTGTTGTCGCGTACATTTCCTTGATTAAATGTGTGCATATGATGTGGTATGTGATGCGTCGTTAATTGATCGTTATTGTTTTGAATCATTGCCGGTGGCGTTGTTATGGTCGTCGTGTGGCGTGTTGTCACGCTGCATATTCTTTCGCGTTGCTTGTAACGTTTCGCCAATGGACGAAAGTTACGCATTTCTTGTGTATCTTGTTGAGTTTTCCTGTCGGGATATTGCTTCTCCCTACTTGTTTTAAGTTTCGGGACGAAACTTCTTTTAAGGAGGGTAGAATGTAATATCCGCAATTTCGGATATCCGGTAATTTTCATTTTTCGGCGGAGGTCCGTTTCGACGACTTGCTTTTGACCGTTTCGTCATTCTGAGAATATTTAATTCTACACTTTTTGTCATCCGAGTTCGTTTCGGTATCGTTTTGTTGAGTTTCGTGTTCTTAAATGACTTTTCCACACATGAGTTCGATTCTCGCGAATCTCGTCCGAAACTGTTGTTTCGAGTTTCTCGGAAGTCCATTTAATGTTATTATTCATGTTGTAAGCTTCGGTTTGGTGTTTCGATCGTGTATCATGTATTTCGGACGTGTTGGGCCATTTTCGTAATTTCCCAAAGTTTGGGGTAATTACTTCCGTTGTCGAAATTCGAGCCCTCGGGTGGTCGGAATCGTGTGTTCTCTTAGTGTTCGGATTTGTCTTTGCGAGTACTTCGTAATCGTGTTTTCGGTTTACGTTAGTCGAGTTTGGGATTTTCCGGACCGTCGGATCGGCCAGGCTGGCGGGCTGGCGAGTAACGGCCGTAATGGCAGCGATAATGGCCGTAAGGCGATTCGTCGTAAAGCACGATTCGTCACGTAACATGTCGGCGAATCGATCCGAGAGTTCGGCCTTGGCGATTACGTCGTAGGCCTTGGCGATGGCGTCGTAAGCGGCCGGCAGTCGGCTATTTATAGGCCTGGACCGAGTCATCCGGCCATTTCTCATCTTTTCTTCGTTCCTTCCGCGATTTTTCACCATAGATCGATGGTTTTGAGTAGAATCAACTTATATAAACATGTTTTGGAAGTTGGAATCATGGATTAACATCATCTTCCACCCGGATCGAAGGTAAGAACACCTAAACTTTTGGTTTTGGGATGTTCTTGAGGTTTCTTGGTGTTTTGGCCGATTTGCTTCGTTTTGATTCATATTATTGTTAGAACTTGATTGTAAACTCGTAATCATTCAATACCCTTGAAGTTTTGTGGAACGAATTTGAGTATTCCTTTGAGTAATCGATTACATTGGACTACGCCTTCAAAGTGTCCGATAAAATGCTTCAATGGGTAGAACTTGGGAAGTTCCATATGTTTTCGTAGAATTGTGATTGAATTGATATCGTTGTGACTTAGGAACGAATTCTTGTGAAGAACTCGAGTCGGAACCCTTCCGTTCGTTGCCTTCTTTGGGGTCCGAGCTTCCCGGTCGAACCGTGTTCTTCGGAGCATTCGGTAGCGGTTATCGAGGCAAGTATCTTATTATACGACTTGTATCTTGCGACTAGTAATTACGTATGCTATGTATGACGATTTTGCTTGCCTCCGTAAATATGTTCCGTTTGAGTTGGTTGTGTTTTCCGAAATTTGAAGGCTTTGTGATAATAGTGATATATTGGTATACGTGTTCGGCGTTGTGCCATTTGTGCAGGATTGCGATGTACATATGAGATGGTTGTACACGTGGTTGTGTAATGTATTGTGTACCGAATGTGTGTTATGTTGGTTAAGAGTCGTTGTGATGATCATGATATTCGTGTTGTTTTGGTTTACATACTTGATTGTACATTTCGGTGTAATGTGGAATGGCTTGACATTTAATGATTATGAGTTGTGTCATGTCGAAGTGTGTGCGTGTGTTCCAGGTAGGGTCAGCGAGGCCTGCGGAGTTCGGTACATGATGTGTATGAACAAGGTGTGTGATCCGGGTAGGGTGCAGCGAGACCTGCGGAGTTCGGTACATGATGTGTACGAGCGATGTGTGTGGCCGGGTAGGGTCCGTTGAGGCCTCGGAGTTCGGTACATGATGTGTACGAGCAGTGTGTGTGGCCGGGTAAGTGCATTGAGGCCTGCGGAGTTCGGTACATGATGTGTACGAGCGGTGTGTGTGGTCGGGTAAGGTCCGTCGAGGCCTCGGAGTTCGGTACATGATGTGTACGAACAATGATCGTGTAGCAGTGATTGTTCGGGTAACATTTTAAATATGAATCTCGGACTCATAATGATATATTATTTAGTATGCTTTGAAGCGAGAATCGGGCTAAGGCCCTAATGTTTACGAAAAGGTTTTGTAAATTGGGACTCGAGGTCCAAAAGAATTTCTTCTTTAAAAATCCCGAGATGATGTGTTCATTTTAAAATATCTCTTACTTGATTTCGAAATTCTAAAACTACTAGGGAAAATGTTGATAATTGATTTGCGTATTAAATTATTAGTTGCTATTTGCTTGTTACATTTCGGATTGTTTGATACTTGCACTAGTAAAACGGTGGAGTTTTACTAACCCCGAGTATTCGGGGGTGGATGTCTGTTCTACGTCCGGTACATGCGAGTTCGGGGAGCGATCACGGGATTGGCACAAGGGTATGACGAGTGCGATACTAATCAAGAGTTGAGAGTTGGTAGAGTTTAGTTGTATTGTTAGAGTTGATTCGGTCTTATTTGTATTGTATTTCGACCCCTGTGTGGGTAATGTTGTTAGTCAGTCCTGTTGATAGAGTTGTGTGACCTCATCGGTCTGTGTGTTTATGTGTAAGTGACCTTAACGGTCTGTATTATTATATTGTTTGACCCTGGCCGGGCAAGCAGTTGGTTGTTTATGGACGTTTAGCCTGGTAGATCCTTGCGGAAAGGGTTTACGGCGTGTAATATTCCCATACGGTTTTGGGGGTGTTACAGCGAGGTCGTCCAAAATAATCTGCGGTATCGTCGAAGCTAGGAGTGGCTAGAGCTGGAACTGTTCTTGAAGGTGAAATCGTTTCTTAATTGATAAAAACATCCTGATTGTTAACTTTTGTGAATCGCGCAGCATTTTTTGAGGGAAAAAATGGCGCTTCATTTTGGTGAAAATTTTGGCCAAAGTTTAGCGGCAGAGGAGGAAGAGAGAAAGTAGGGTTTGCGGAGAGTGAGTGAAAAACATTCTGCCTGCTTTGGTTTTCTACTCGAGCGGTGGAGAGTAGGAGATTTATTTATTTATTTTTGAGATATTATTAAATAATTTTTATATATTAGTTTCATGTTTATTAAATGAAAATTTCAGATTTATTTTTCTATATTATTAAATAATTTATTTCCAATTTATTTATCTTTCAAAATTAGTAATGAATTATTTGAGATTTACTTTTAACAATTGTATAGTAGTTAAATCAATTTATTATTTGAGATTTACGTTATTTAGGCGGAGTGCAGTCTATAGATCATAATTGATTGAATCAGTACATAGTTAATCGGTGCGGTTGATCGTCTATCGAGTTTATTTTCATTGAATTTTAATTTATTTGGAACTTAAATTTCGTTAACCGAATGAGTTCTGCATATATTCAATTACATCAATCAAAAGTCATATTATTTTGGGATGTATGACACCTTATAAGTGTCATTGAAGATTTTTGCATGTCGTTCTCTATGATGCTAAACGAATGTCATGGTACGTGAAATGGATGACATTTGGAAAATGTCATAAAATATTTTACATGACATTTTTGAATATGTCATGGAAATATATCTTCAACGACATTTACCATTTTTTTCTATGACACTTTTAAAATGTCATAAAGTTCATGACATTTAAAAAGTGTCATTGAATATTATTATTTACAATGGCATTTGTAAAATGTCATTTTTTAAGAGAACGTTTCGGATCCATGACGTTTGGGTCCGAAAATGTCATTGAAATATTTTTTTAATGACATTTTTTACCAAATGCCATGAAAATAGTGTCATTAAAAGTGTTGTTTCTACTAGTGAACCTAGGCCGTTGGGTCAAGTCCCTGTCCGGTGTAAGTCGCACCCATCAGAGTTGTGATTAGTATCGTGGTTCCGACATCATCTTCCGGCAATCTGTGATGGTAAGCCTCCCGATCGTAAGTCCCCTTATATACGTATTTGGTTATGTTGTGCTAATGTGTTTAATGTGAACAAGGTGTTGAGACTTGTTTGTGATATTATTGACATAACATGCGCATATGGTCCGAGTGAGAATGGTTATATAGTATGCTTTGGAAGTCGAGTGTATTTATCGGTTTCTGAATTTCAGTAGAATAAATCTTTTAATGTTAATTTTATCCGCTGCGTGAGTATTTTGAAATGGCTTTTGGGATCTTACAACTGAATTTTTATTTCGTGAACCGATTCCATAAACCGAGTTTTGGCATTTTGGCCTTGGACGTTTTGACAGTATTTGATATTTTATAAATGACTTTTGTGAGTTTGAAAATATTACCGTCATCGGCCTGTTGGCGTTTTGAACGTTTAAAAAAAATAATTTTTAGCCTAAGTGGGTTCCGGCGCGGGTCCCACGGCGAATATCACGAACATTTAGAGTGGTGATTTGAAATTTTATAACGTTGTGAAAACCCACGATTTAATGTCGTCATGTCAAATAGTCACGTATTTCGGTGAAAACCTTTCGATTAAACATTTTTGTTGGGAGAGGAATGATTTTCAATTTATGATATTTGGAACTCAGCACTTTTGGAAATATTTCAGATTTTTTACGATTCAATTTTCAACTTTCTTTGATGCATTACTTAAAATAATTTTGAAAGTCGTTGTATGAACATCCTCTTCCAAAATAAAGGACACTATTTACATGTTTTGGGCGTAACGTGACTCGCCCTCTCTTTTTCAAAGATTTGTTTTCATTAAGCGCATACATATTATGATTATCCTAGTCGAATGACTGGAATTGACCTCAGAAAACTTTGTACTTTACGATATTACCGTTATGTTAGAAAATGTTAACTAAACCTTGTGTTGAAAATTATGGTATACTGTGCGACTGACTATTTAATAATGCTGAATGATACTGTCCGCATTAGCATGTCGAGCCTTGGCGGACGTAGACGTGATGATGGAAGTGGAAGTGGCGAGGTGGTTCGTACGACAACGATTCGTGCAACAATAAAGGAGTATCAAGACCTAACGATATCCTATAAGATCTCCTCAGTGATTGAGCCCACGAGCGAAGCGAAGAGACCGAGGATATCTGTAAAAACGTTGGGCGGTGAAGAGAATAAGACCCCCAAACCCCCACGTCGTGCGAACGCATCGTCTTCACGGTCGGGAGTGAGCACTGGGAATCCCAAGCCAGCATCGGTGACTCTTGGTAAGAAGAGAAGGTGCTTCAACTGCAATCGTCAGGGACATGATCGTGCAAATTGTCCCTTTCCACTCTTGACTTGTTACCGGTGCGGGTGTGAAGGTCATCGGAAGAAACACTGTGAGACAGTTTCCGATTTGGCAAAGAATGCTACCCTATTGGAGAATAGAGCAAGTGACCGGAGAGTGTCCCGAAAAACTATGTTTCCTTCTGAAGATTCTAGTACGGGAGAATGAAGATCTTGTACTGTATCTTAATCGTTGCTGGTTCCAATAATCGTGACTTCGATCGTTTTTCGTTTCATTACTTTATGTTTCCATCTCTTGTTGTTCTAAGTTTCGGGATCATAATGTCTTTTTAGTATGGGGGAGTGTATTGCCCATACTTTTCTTAGTATTTCCGGTATTGTGTGACCTTTCACTGTTGGTAATTCAAATGTGATTCTCTCGACGATTTTAAACTACCTGGTTCTACTTATCCTACCGTCCTCCGAACGAATCTCGGAGCTGTTTTGATAAATCTCGTGGATTATTGTGGTCTTTCCATATCTGAACTTAATCCTTACAAATTTTGTTCGAAACTATTATTCCCACACGTGCAATTAACATTTCCAAATGTTTTATGAACTTGGATGCGGTTGGTCGAGCTCGAAACATGGTTTCAGGACGTCTGAGCCGTTTTGTGATTTTCTTAACTCTTGGAGCTTTTGTCTCGAAATTCATACTCCTCCACCTCGAGTTATCGTGTTCACATACATTTTTATCGCCTCAACTCACGTACCAGATACTTGCTAGGTTCGTTCATTGTATTTCTAGAACCTCGCATTCGCGCATTGCTCGTGATGTCTTGGGGCTGAGCAAGCAGTCATCTCCTTGATTGTTCCGCCGCTCTCTATTTTAAGTTTTGGGACGAAACTTATTTTAAGAGGGTAGAATGTAATACCCGAGATTTTTATTCTGATTAATTTGAATTTTTTCTTTTTAGACCGGAAATTTCTCGGTTGTCGAGCGTTCATATTACTTTTCTCGACGATTGATTTTGTGTTTATGGCCATATGTGGTGATTTGTTGTATTGTTGTCCGCGAGCGTTTCTTCATGTTCGTTTCCGAGCGATTTCGGAAAATCGGATCGTCGAGTCATGGCGGCTGGGCACCGGCCGGCCAGGTGCGGCAGTGACCGGCCAGGTACACACGAGCAGCCCACACGGACAGGCGCTCGTGCGGTGCTCGTGTGGGACAGGCAGACTGCTGGGCAGTCCCTGGGGGCCGCGCACGAGCAGGGCGCACGAGCAACGCGCACGGGCCGGCGCTCGTGCGGCACTGGGCAGGAAGTACCATGCGCGCACGAGTAGCGCTCGTGCTCGTGCCGTGCGGAAGAGGCAAGGCAGTGCCGCGCATGAGCAGGCCACACGACCGGACGCCCTAGCATCATGCTTGTGTGTGTCCAAAAGACTCCCAGATGTGTTCCGGCAGGTTCTTGGCGCACGAGTCACGCATGGCCGGTGCTCGTGCGTGTCCTGCTCGTGCTTCGTGCGGGATCTATATAATGACCCGGCAAACGTGTTCTTCACCCATTTTCTTCCCCCAACTCATATCCTCCGCGGCCAAGGATTGGAGAACACGAAGGCATGGTGTATATCTTCCAATCCACGTTGTTTTTGAGTTCATAGCATCGATTAATCATCCTATAACCTTCTTCGATCAATCGAATCAAGGTATGATTTCCTAAAATCTAGTTTTGGGGATTTTAGTTGACTTTGTCCGATTTGATCGTTTTAACTCATATTTCTGATGGGTAATCGAAGATTGAGTTGTGTTCTATCATTTTCATCATCATTCCATGGTTTTATCATTTCCGATTCGTCGTTTATATGAACTTTCGTTTGACGCCTTCAAGGTGTCTGGGGCAATGCCGCAGAGAGAAATTTGGTCGTTTTGCGATGTTTTTCCTCGTGTGATTGATTGTTTATTTGATCATAGGATATTAGGGACGAATTCCCTATGAAAATCAGGTGTTGAGCCCTTCCGATCGTTGTTTTCATTGGAGTTCTGGATTTTTCCAATCGACCGTATTATCGGAGTATTCGCGAGAGATTACCAAGGCAAGTACCTTGATATATGAATTATAACTACGTGAAATCATTGTTGCCGAAGTATGTGAATTATTTTACTAATATACGTATACATATATATTTATATGTTAAATATATGTATGTATATATATATATATAGATAAATACATACATATGTCGGTGAATGCCGAGTGATGAATGCTAACACTAGTTGACGTACTCGACTTGGGTCGATGGATGAACCATACTTATAGGTATAATGTAGTAAGGTTATATATATATATATATATATATATATATATATATTCGGTTGGGTCGCAATATAGGGATATCTGTGCGGCGTTGGTTGGTTATGCCTGAAGGCTTATTGTGAATGAGTTTTGATTGATAACATGTGTGTTATTGTTTATTTGTGTGGTTACGGACTGGCGGATAAATTGTGTGATTTGGTGTACTGATTTGATAATTGTTGTAACGTTTGTCTGTGTGCTTGATGTTTGAAACAATGTGGATACTTGTTGTGAGAAACGTCGTATCCGGGAACCTATGAGGGCGGGGCATGTACTCCAGCCTGGTGTACGCTGCAATGTGCAGCTCCATATGATTGGTGAACAACGGTGTTACCTAATGTGCGTGCAAGGGGCGGCTCTTTTGGGAGTGATCGCCGGCGTGGTGACATGTTCAAGGGGCGGCCAGCATAGTGGAGTGAACGCCGGTGCACAGGTGTGCAAGGGAGGCGCCTGGCAGGCTTATTGGTAACGGATATTTGAGTGATAGCTAAGACCCCGTTACCAAATGATTTTCGTAATTCAAAGTTCTTGCAACTCGCTTTAAAATGTTGGTCTTGGTGTAGACCGCGATTCGTGTTTCTGAAAGTTCATTTCAACTTGTTTCAAATGTTGGTATCAGGGTTAATTAACCAAGGATATTTGACGAGATCTCCGAGGGATAATTAATCAGGGGTCTTGAGCATAAATTGTCGAATGAGAGGTTGTGCCTTTGATTGTACTGTGATGATTATTCTTTGCATTGGGTCGAGGACCCCGAATAACGTTGTAATGGTTTTCTTACAAATTATTTTCCACATGTTGGGTCGAGGACCCGAGAGCTTTTGAAGTATTTCCTAAAAGTATTCCCATTCGATTTTCAAAACCCCAAGATGGCCCGAGTCAATAATAATGTTTTCAAACTTTCTTATCAAAATACTTTTCCTTTTATAAAAAGGGATTTTTTCTGACTCCTTGGGCTCGTTTGAAGTTTCTTTGGTATTATGTTCCGTAAAGAGAATGTGACAATGTGATTATCTTTCACCTTGTGTATGTGATGCTATTCTGTGTCAACGATGGGAATGTGTGGTTTGTGTTAAGGCTTCACGACTGTTGAGTTTTGTGTTGTTATTATTCGTATATCTTGTATATTATGTACTTGCACTAGCAAAATTCCAGTTTGCTAACCCCCGAGTTTTCGGGGGGTAGGTGCCTGTTATGCGCTCAGGTTTTGGCAGCTCGGGAGCAGTCATAGGATTGGCTTGGAAGGAGATGGAGGACAATGATGCTAATCACACCAGAGTCAGAGTCTTTTCTTTTGTTTCATTTTGGTCGGTATTTCTCTGTCGTTCGAGTATTCACCCTTGCATGGGTGTAGTTTTCATTTATTAAATTGAGTTGTCATTCTTTTTTGTGTTCAAGTTTATTATTGTCATTGTAATGTGAATGTCGTTAGTTTCTGAATTGGTTAATGACCTTGTTGGTCTGCTTTGTATTGAATTTTGACCCCGGTCGGTCAATCATTGAGTAGTCTTTTGGAGTTTAGCCTGGTAGATCCTTGTGATAAGGGTCTACGGCATGTGACATTCCCGGTCGTATTCTGGGGGTGTTACAGCAACATTCCCTCGATTCCGCATCTGGTCCCCGTGGTCAACGGCACCACGGTTATGACCACGACCTCTGCCCCTCGGCATACTAACAAGCAACAACCTATCACAATGAAAGATCATAACACATACCAAAGATATTCACATCTCCGTCTTCAATCAAACACAATTAAATCCTATACATTATGGTTTGATTCAAACTAGAGCACAATATACAAACCATTATCTCGACAATTTACATTTATAATATCATTGCTATGTGAATTATAAATGCAATGAAATTAAAGTCATTTATTAAATCAAAACCATCTTATGTACGGGTCCCGCGTCGGAACCCACCAAGTTGAAAACTATTTTAAAAAATGTTCAAAAATGCCAAAAGGCTGATGACGGTAATACTTTCCGAATACTCACCAAGTCATTTTCCAAATAGTTTGTGATCCTACATAGACTTCATGTGCACTAGCCATGCCACGTTAGCGCGCACTAGTCCCACACTTGGTGTGCGCTAACTATTCTAATCCAGCAACACGTTCATGAACATATACCAAATAGTACCAAAAGTTGAAGGTTACAAATAAACAACAACATATGAATCCAAACGCCAGCAATTCACATCATTATGACATTGCACAAATAACCATCAGGGGTTAAATAACGTTTCTAATTGAGTCTCCACCTCTCGGTCGAGATAACTATCTCAACGAGAGCACACCGAATGACTCAGCGTTCACACCGTTACCTTAATCACAACTCTGAGCATTATAACCAAAATAATAACATCCTCACTACATGCCATTTAACTGAAAATTATGAAACCGAAAAGTTAAAAGCGAAAATCACTTCTCAAGTAAACTTTTGATAGACCTCGTTGAGTATTTAAAAATCAAATTTTGAAAATCTTCAATGCAAGATGAAAATAAAATATATGTACTTTGAATTCTCAAAATTTTCGGCCTCGAGGTCATCATACGAATATCAATTTTTCCCTCTTCGAAGGATGTTTTTAAATAAAATCTACGTGACTTCCCCAAAACATTTGATGTTTAAAATACCACACTGATAAACTTTCATTGAGTAACCAATCCAAAATATTACTCCTGTAAAAACGATTTCACACAAAGATGTATATATATATATATACATATATACCGGTACTACTCTTCATTCCAGCACAGTACGAGAATCAAACAAGTATGGAGTATGTATTCACGAGGCACGTGTAAACTCCACATAATAACACAGAATCACACAAGCTCGTATAACACAAGACACAACAAAGTAGGGAGACTTACATCCATAGATCGCACGAAGATGATGGTTGCACCTCGATACTAATCACGACCGACAACTCAGACGACGCGTCGCGACACGACTCAGTCAGACAAAATCTGACAAGACAAGACAAGACCCGACAACACACTACTCGACCCGACAGCCTAGGTTTCCTCAACCTAAGCTCTGATACCATATTCTGTAAGACCCCTAAACCGCTCGGGAATATTACAGCACCGCAGACCCTCTCCGTGAGGATCTACCAGGCTAAATACAAAACAATGCATCACTTCACATGCCGACATGGCTTCGTAAAGGACCATTAGACCGATTTGGTCTTGTATCACAACACACATCATTATATACAAGATTCTTTCCCCGAACTCATACCCACGCAGGGGCTAGAATACATTAACGCTCCCATACATCGAGATAATCACACAACGGAGAAATAACAACAAGACTATCCAAAATACTCTACGATTGGTCTTTATGTGATTAGTATCGTCGTGTTCCATCACCCTTCCTACCGATCCTGTGATTCGCTCCCCAGTAACCTGCAAGTACCTGGACGCAATACAAAATCCACCCCCTGAATACTCGGGGGTTAGCAAAACTCCACTGTTTTGCTAGTGCAAGTATAAAATACGAATACAAGCCATACACAACATACTCCAAGAATATAATAATCATTTAAACGCTTCCCAAGATAAATTATTTGACCAAGACAATTCGAATCATGAAAAATAGGAAAATAAACCAATGTATCTCTTACAAAACATTTTACGATCTCGAGAGTTTTGAAAACATTTGGGATTAAACAATTCTCAAGTCTTTCTAAAAACACTTAGGGACACGGCCCAAAGATCATTCTTCCAAAATATAAGTTCCGATAACAAATCACGGGGTCCATGACCCATTTCACGAAACACAGGGTCCCCGACCCAAATCACGAAACACAGTGTCCACAACCCAAATCATAAAACACATATTCCTAAGGATTATTCGCGTCCTGTGCTAACAAGCCACGAACCTCATATGCTACTGCAGAACATACCCGAGTGAATAACCCAATAGGAAACCATACCAAGTCACATGTCCTCGTGACAACAGTCACAGAACCATTACCAAACCACAACCATAAGTTATCCCGGCATCGCGCTAACAAGCCACGAACCTCGGAGACCCCGCAAGACATACCCAGATTGGATAACCCCACGAGTTATCCCGGCATCGGGCTAGCAATGTAACACCCCAAAGATATTCGAGGTATATTACAGCGTCGTGAATCCCTACATGGGACCCACCAGGCTAAACAACCAACATACTCATCGACTCGTGGAAACAACAAAATAACACCTCGTCATAAAGACACAACACAAAAACAATCCACCCGGTTCGACCGGTCAAACACAACACAATCATTCGACACAAACACAATAGGCAACGATACTATCCGGACCAACAAGAATCTCCTAAGTACTCGAGTACTTCGATTAGTTTACAAATCAACGAATGGTAAAAAGGTAGAAAATAATAAGATACTACTCGTGCACAATCATCACGCACGGCCATCATCCGCATGCTGGTCCAGCGCCCGTTCGTCTCGAAGAACTTGACCTGAAATTCATGAAACGAATTTCCCCAAAAACGGGTTACGCTAGTACAAGTAACCAAATGAACAACTTATACCTTACACATATAGTCAAGCATGCAATTCAGAAAACATCAGTTGAAACACACATTTCCGGAAATGCCATAATCCAAAACACATTAGTAAAATGCACCACAATTAACCGTCGATCCACACCTCCGTGGACCCCTACCGAGACCCCGTCGGATCTAACCCATAGTGGTTAAAAGCAAAGCTCGTCGATCCATACCTCCGTGGACCCCTACCGAGACCCCGTCGGATCTAACCCGTAGTGAGCATACACACACACACACACACACACACACACACACAATTTCTCACGCATAACTAACATGTCAAGATTGTAAGTTCATAAGGGTACTTGCCTCAATCAATAGACGGTGACACGAACAGAATGGGAGAATCAAACAAGACCGCGAGGAACCGACGAAAACGAACCTAACGATTCGATGAATACAATTACAACCAATCCTAAACGAATACGGAATTGGAATACACCTGAAAACCCGCCTACGATTCATGTATATTCGTATAAAAACAACGATGAGGGCGAACCACAACCAAACCCTCTCGATTACAAAAATACCACGAAATCTACCATGAATCCGTAGGAAAACAAATAATACCAACAAGATTAATCATATTCATCATGAATCAATCTATCAAACGGAACGAATCGAACAAAAACGTGAAAACCCCAAATTTACCCAAAAACAAGGTTCTAGGAGTTTACCTCGAATTAATGACGAAGAACACAATTAGATGTTGATAATACACTCCAAAAACTCGAAGAAGATGATGGCTCGGAGTTACAAAGCTTCAAATCGTCCGGAAATGCCAAGAAATTGCCTTGGAGTCAGAGGAGAAGGAGGAGAAATGAAAATGACCGGAATCGGTCAACTCCTGGGTTTATAAACCCAGGTCGTGTTACGTACATCAGCCATAAATTGCTAACATACGTAAGCTGTGTTACGTACGTAAGCCATAAGGGCCTTACGTACGTAACCAAAAAGGCAGAAATGCCTGTACTATATTACACAGGTTGTTACGTACGTAACCAAAAGGTGTGTTACGTACGTAACATCCCTTCCTGCGAAGTACAGGCCAGAAATAGACAAGGGAGGTACCGAAAAAGAATCGAAATAAAACGGTGAAGAATTCACGATGGTACGAACGTAAATAATTCCAGGCGATGAACTCAAATGCTGAAGAGAACGTACTCCCGACTGTCCGGGATTCGGAACAACGTCAACAACGTAATTACCCAAGATTTTGGGAAATTACAAAACGGCCCAAAATATCCGAAATGCACAATACGCGGTCGAAACACCGAACAAAAGCTCACAACAAGCTCAATAACATGAAATGGATCTTCGGCAACCCCCAATGGCGGTCCCGATCAACGATTACAAGAACCGAACGAAAAAGCGACGTAATGACATAAAACGCGGAATTGAGCTAAACGATGTAATACCCGGTTGTAATTCAGTCATTATCATTCAGTAATTTCATTCAGTGATTGTCACTCAGTGGATTTTCACTCATTTATAATCATTCATCAATCATGTTCATTCACCCGTGTTCACCGTTCGTAAAAACTTCGAGTTGTGTATCATTATTGTTCATTGTTTCAACTTTCCTCATATGAGTTCGACTTTGTTAGATCACCATTAATTTTTGGTAACTCCAAAAATTCTAAATCTTTGCAATATTATAGAGCATCGAGTTAGCTTTCCAATGGTTCAAACGGTGAGTCAATCGGAGTCCGTACGAGAGAGTTATGGTCGTTTTAGCTCACCCGCTCATTTTTCGATTATTGGCGATCACGCCCGACAACTTCGGCCGTGTCGTCCGACACGGCCCGTGCCGTACTCGTCGGAAATGCCGAAGACTACGCCTCAGGACCCGGCCGTGTCTGCAGCGCGGCCGAGTCGAACCCTTCCGATAAGCGTAACCGTGCCCAGAGGCCCGACCGTGTTCGAGGACACGGTCGAGTCAATGGCGCCGCGCCATGAGTCACTATCGGTAGGCCCCTTCGCGCCGCGACCGTGTCAAGCAGGACACGGTCGAGTCAATGCCGAACGCCGCGGACAGGTCACTATCGGTAGGCCCCTTCGCGCCGCGACCGTGTCAAGCAGGACACGGTCGAGTCCCTACCGGCCAGCTGCGCGCCGCGACCGTGTCAGGCGGACACGGTCGAGTCTGTCAGCCGAGTCAACCCCTATAAATTCGTTTTTTGAGCATTTCATCTCATTTCTTCCATTTCTTTCCCACTTCTTCACCTGCAACCGAGAGAGAAAGCTTGAGGGAGAGTTTTCTTCATCAATTATCATTTGAGTGTTTGATTTTCTTCATCTCCTTTCGATCGTGAAGCCCGGATAATCAATCTAACGCGTGTTCTTCGGATTAAAGTACTTGGATCTTCAAGAGGTAATTCCTTCAACACTTTGGACTTCGATTTTGTGTTGAGATATGATGTTTTGGACGTTATAATCATGTTATATGAAGGGATATGTATATGATTATGAGTTTGTATAAGGATTCATTGGATTATTGAGGGATTATTCAAGAACACCTTGAATATCGAGTTGGAATTGGGGATTTTCGACTAATTGTTGTTATAATCACATTTTTGGATATTCATAACGGATTATTGATCGTATTGGAGATGTTTTGTTGGTTTAAAACACTTCTTGGGGATTTTGATATTGGTATATTGAGGTTTGATTGTAAACAATCGGAGTTTGGATACAACGTGTTTGATTTAATGCCTCTATGGACTTGGTTTAGTTGTATCGACATTTTGAGTTTGTTATATTCGTGTTTGATTCGTATATTGAACGGATTGTTGGTAATTGTATTATTTAAGGTTGTTCGAGCGACCGATATCTCAATTAGGACGTTGTTCGTGGAAGGATAATTGTCGCCGGTGTTGTGTAAGTTAATTCTTACTCGGTTAAAAGGACATTCATTACTTTTGTTGTTGATCATTCATAATCATAACTCATTCATCATTATATTAATCATTTTGAGACCTGTAATTGTCGAATAATCATTTCATTCACGAGGAACGACGGTTCCAATCATTTCATTGAGCTGTCATTTATTTCACTATCTTTCCATCTCGGTGAGTCATTATTCATTTTCGATGTCACTTTTGTTATATCGTGGCATTCCGGGTCGCACTGGCGTGCCGGTTGGTATGTGTAGGATTTTCATGTCAGGCACATTATAGTCGTGTGTTGGTTGGTGGCCTCACATTGGACTGTGCACACGAGATTGATTGTTTCGTGAGACTGATTAGGTACAAGACCACACGTGTATTTGATCGATACTCATTGGTGGCTTGTGCTCGGACACATTTCCATCCCGGGCGTAGTGTGGCGCCATTTCCTTTGAGCCGTACTGTTAGTTGATTCATATAGCATGTTTGATTGCGTATGTTTCGACAGGATGTTTCATAACTTCAGATATAATCATGATTGTGTATTTTCAACTCTTGAGGATTGTTGTTCTTTGTAACTGACCCCGTTTGGAGATTTTGTTTTTCAGGTCATGGCAAGGCAAACGCACGGGAATAGCATGTTGATGTCGAGGAGTCCTAGTGATACTAGTAGATACTCCGATCTTTCAGTTATTCATGTTATTGTCCTTTATTTTCCGCTGCAGACTTTCATTTGAATACTCCGTTTCATTCAGTGTTGTGTGTTTTATCTTCATATAAAATACACTAGTATTCGGTATTGTCCTGGTGTGTTGTAACTAAACTTCTCATCGGAGTAATTATTGTTGTAATGTAGTTCGGTACTACATTTATCTTGTGTAATTCATTCATTTTCGTTTGCCTGGTGGGTCCCAGTTGGGGATCTACGGCACTGTAATATCCGCCTAGTTTGGGGTGTTACAGAGTTGGTATCGGAGCGTGGTTTTGAATACTACCTTCCGAGTCATGTCTCATTTGAAATCATCGTCATCGGACTAGTATCATTGGACTTTCGCGTCACGTGTGACCTGTGCAGATGCCGAGCCAATCAGACCGAAAGAACTGTAAGACTTCTAACGCCATGGTATAATTTCTGGCAATAGTCATTCATTCATCATTCATCAATTGACAATCCTCAAACATCATCATTCATTGTGATTAGGACAATCATGTTAACTCATTAATCACTTAATTCATTTCATTACTCAGTTAATAATCAGGACGATCATGTTAACTCATTAATTACTCAATTCATTTCATTACTCAGTTGTCAATCTGGATGATCATATTATCAATCTTGTTAAGTTATTCAAGATAATCATTTCAAGAATTTCATCAGATAATCATGTAACTTCAGTAAATCATTCATATAATCACTAAGTTAGAGCATGTATACTCATTTTCATCATCTCATGACATAATCATAACGTGCTAATCATGCGGGAAATATAATCATTATGCGACCTTCCTACTTCGGATGGAGAGAACTCAGGGATGCACGGGGAGAGGCCGCGTGCGTATCAAACCCGAGAAATAATCACTGCCGGGAAATCGTGCTCAGACTCGCTCGATCGAAGATGTTCGGGTTGATCCACTCACTTTTATGCGAGCCATGATGACCCATGTGCGATTGCTCAATCATCATTGCGCCACTGACCGGATTAATCGAGAGAACTCTCCCGTATGAGCCAGTGCTAAGGAAAGTCTTGAACAACAACCTTCATTTGTCACAAGAAATCAACGAAGCATAATCAATCCGAAGGCGGTCACCAACCTTCAAGAAGCCTCGTGTGAGTCCTATCGTTTCGGCGACCTCCTACGGCGCATAATCGTGCGGATCTCATTCCCGAGCGCCGCCGCCATCACCTGTTTCAATTGTGGAACGCCGGGTCATTTCAGCACTGAGTGTCTGAAACCGTCTATCACGTGCTATAATTGTGGGAATTATGGGCATAAGGCCCGTTTTTGCCGAAAGGACTCCAAGTCGGCTCCGGCGGCATGTCAGGCCCCGAAGCAACCAGCGTTTCAGAATCAGAATGTTTTGTCATCGTCGTTTAAGACAATGGAAGCAAATAGAGTTGGAGCTCGTATTTATCAGACGGGAGCGTCCGGTTAGGGGGGCGGCAAGTCCCAGATTCATATGATGAGGAGGATCGATGATCCGGTGGCCCGAATGATTTCAGGTATACTCGTAATTTTATTTCAACTTGTGTGTACCTTTTGATGCTGGTACACCGCATTCATTCATTTTCGAATCATGCTTGAATAGACTTATTTCGGGATAGTCCTACTTAATGACCGCGATTGGTTGATGGATCTAATCGTGGTGAATTTATCTTAGGACGATGTAATTTTCGGTATTAGTTGGTTTGATCGTCTCGATACTATCCTCAGTGTTTGTTAGCGTTTGGTCGCTATCTTTCCGTCGTTAGTTGTCGAATGGGTGCTTCAGGGAAGTAATCCCCGTTGTTCCGTAAGAAGTATTATTATGACGAAGCAGAGAAATTCCGCGATCGAACTATCCAATCATTCATTGTATCATTTTCATCGATTGGCCTTTCTAAGGCAATCGAGTTATTCAATCATTCCTTGTATCATTTCCATCGATTGGCTTTTCTAAGACAATCGAGTCATTCAATCATTCATTGTACCATTTTCATCGATTGGCCTTTCTAAGGCAATCGAGTTATTCAATCATTCATTGTATTATTTTCATCGATTGGCCTTTCAAAGGCAATCGAGTTATTCAAACATTCATTGTATCATCTTCATCGATTGGCCTTTCTAAGGCAATCGAGTTGTTCAATCATTATTGGTATCTCTTTATCGATTGACCATTCTAGGGCAATCGAAATGTTCAATCATTCGTGGTATCATTGTCATCGATTGACGATGTATTTCCAGACGAGTTATCTAGTTGCCTTCACATAGAGTAGGGGAATTCAGGAGTGAGTGGGAGCAGTCGTCCCATTTATCGAAGGCACCGTATCGGATGGCCCCGACCGAAATGCGAGAGTTGAAGAATCAACTTGAGGAATTGTTCGAGAAAGGTTATATCCAACCGAGTAAGTCCCCGTGGGGAGCACCAGTGCTGTTTGTCAAGAAGAATGATAGTTCTTTTCGCTTGTGTATCGATTACCAGGAGTTGAACAGGGTGATGATCAAGAGTAGTATCCTTTACCCCGTATTGATGATATTTTAGATCAACTTCATGGAGCCTCAGTATTTTCCAGGATCGACTTAAGATCTGGATATCACCAGTTGCGGATTCGAGAGTCGGATATCGCGAGGACAGCGTTTCATACACGCTATGGTCATTATGAGTTCGTAGTTATGCCGTTCGGGCTAACTATTGCACCTGTGGTATTCATGGGGTTAATGAATCGGGTTTTCATCGACTTTTTGGATCAGTTTGTTGTTTTCTTCATCGACGACATTTGATTTATTCTCGTAGCCGAGAGGAATACGAGGTTCATCTTCATCAGGTTCTCGACGTGTTGAGACGAGAGCAACTTTATGGAAAGTTTTCCAAATATGAGTTCTGGAGGTCCGAAGTGACTTTCTCGGACATGTAATTTCATCTCGAGTTCGTGTCGACCCTCGAAGTCGGAGACTATCCGAGATTGGCAACCTCCGAAAGATATTAATTAAATCCGATGTTTCCTCGGATTAGGCGTTAATTATCCAACCCACGGACGGAGCTAGCAACCGTGGTTTTCGCGTTGGAAATTTGGCGTCGTTACCTTTATGGCATCACCGCCGATCTTCACCAATCACAAGAGTTGAAGTATATATTTACTCACAAGGAGTTAAATATGCACAGAGACAGTGGTTGGAACTACTCAAAGATTATGATATCGAGATCCTTTACCACCGGGCGAGGCGAACATTGTCGCGACGCCTTGATCGTAAGTCTGTTCAGAGCAGATGCTTGCTCGTTTGCTGATTCGAAGGAGCTTCAACAGAATTCCTTAGACCCGAGATCGAGGTCTAGCTTCGGCGAGTTCGAGACGACTTTGTATGTTAGAGATTTCATCGTCACTTGAGGAGGTAATCAGAGAGAATCAGAGTTCAGACCCTTCATTGTTGCGCATCCGTGAAGATGTGGCTCAAGGGAAAGCCCCTGGATTCGTGGTCCACGTGGATGGACTTTTGAGGTTTAAGAACCGGTTGTGCGTACCGGCGAATGACGAGTTGAAAAACTCTATTTTGAGAGAAGCTCATGCTACCCCTTATTCTGTTCATCCGGGGTCCAGCAAGATGTACAAGAACTTGAAACAAAATTACTGGTGGAGTAATATGAAGCGAGAAGTCGCAAAATTTGTTTCGAGATGCTTAACCTGTCAACAAATTAAGATTGAACATCAGCGACCGGCGGGTATGCTGAAAACCTCTCCCTATTCCGGAATGGAAGTGGGAAGACATTTCTGTGGATTTCATCACGAGTTTGCCGACGAGTCGTCGTGGCATGAATGCGATCTGGGTGATTGTGGACCGCTCAACTAAATCAGCTCATTTCCTTGAGATCAAGGATACGTGGGGTCCCGAGAGACTGGATCAGTTGTTCATCAAGGAGATAGTGAGACTGCACGGTACTCCTAAGAGTATCGTTTCCGATCGTGACGGACGATTTGTTTCCCATTTTTGGAAATCAGTTCATCGTGCTATGGGAACTCAGCTTAATCTCAATATTGCCTTTCATCCTCAGTCCGACGGACAATCAGAGAGAACTATTCAGACATTAGAGGACATATTGAGGGCATGCGTCCTCGATTAGTAGACGATTGGGAAGCCCAATTACTGTTGTTTAAGTCCACGTACAGTATAGTTAGCATGCCTCCATTAAGATGGCACCTTACGAGGCCTTGTACGGTCGTCGTTGTCGATCTCCTTTGTGTTGGGATGACTTGTCAGAATCAATCGGCACCGAACCCGACATGCTTATAGCCGCCCGGGAGAAGGTAGCTTTGATCAAGAGTCGTATGTTGACAGCTCAGAGTCGACAGAAATCGTATGCAGATAATCGTAAGCCGACCACTAGAGTTCGAGACGGGTGACCATGTTTTGGTCAAGGTATCCCCGAGTCGAGGTATTTTTCCGTTTCGGAAAACGGGGGAAGTTGAGCCCAAGATTCATTGGACCGTTTGAAATTTTGGATCGAGTAGGCGAGTTAGCTTATCGATTGGCTTTACCTCCGGCTTTGAGCAGGATTCATAATGTGTTTCACGTCTCTCAGTTGCGGAAGTATGTTGCCGACCCGAGTCACATACTTCAGTTCGACGAAATCGAGATCGCGGATGATCATTCGTACGAGGAGCATCCTGTACGAGTGTTGGAGCGGCGAATCAAACAGTTGAGGAACAAGACGATCCCTTTGGTAAAGATTCAGTGGTCCAGACACGGAGTCAAAGAGGCTACTTGGGAAACCGAGGATAGTATGCAAGAGAGTTATCCCGAGTTGTTTGACCCTTAGTTTCGGGGACGAAACTCTTTTAAGTGGGGGTGTATGTAATACCCGGTTGTAATTCAGTCATTATCATTCAGTAATTTCATTCGGTGATTGTCACTCAGTGGATTTTCACTCATTTATAATCATTCATCAATCATGTTCATTCACCCGTGTTCATCGTTCGTAAAAACTTCGAGTTGTGTATCATTATTGTTCATTGTTTCAACTTTCCTCATATGAGTTCGACTTTGTTAGATCACCATTAATTTTTGGTAACTCCAAAAATTCTAAATCTTTGCAATATTATAGAGCATCGAGTTAGCTTTCCAATGGTTTAAACGGTGAGTCAATCGGAGTCCGGACGAGAGAGTTATGGTCGTTTTAGCTCACCCGCTCATTTTGATTATTGGCGATCACTGCCGACCGAACTCGGCCGTGTCGTCCGACACCGTGCCGTGCTCAAATGCGGAAATGCCGAAGACTCTGCCTCAGGACCCGACCGTGTCGTCTGGCACGGCCGAGTCGAACCCTTCCGGATAAGCCAGAACCGACTGCCCAGAGGCCCGACCGTGTTCCAGGACACGGTCGAGTCAATGCCGAGCGCCGCGGACAGGTCACTATCGGTAGGCCCCTTCGCGCCGCGACCGTGTCAAGCAGGACACGGTCGAGTCAATGCTGAACGCCGCGGACAGGTTACTATCGTTAGGCCCCTTCGCGCCGCGACCGTGTCAAGCAGGACACGGTCGAGTCCCTGCCGGCCAGCAGCGCGCCGCGACCGTGTCAGGCGGACACGGTCGAGTCTGTCAGCCGAGTCAACCCCTATAAATTCGTTTTTTGAGCATTTCATCTCATTTCTTCCATTTCTTTCCCACTTCTTCACCTGCAACCAAGAGACAAAGCTTGAGGGAGAGTTTTCTTCATCAATTATCATTTGAGTGTTTGATTTTCTTCATCTCCTTTCGATCGTGAAGCCCGGATAATCAATCTAACGCGTGTTCTTCGGATTAAAGTACTTGGATCTTCAAGAGGTAATTCCTTCAACACTTTGGACTTCGATTTTGTGTTGAGATATGATGTTTTGGACGTTATAATCATGTTATATGAAGGGATATGTATATGATTATGAGTTTGTATAAGGATTCATTGGATTATTGAGGGATTATTCAAGAACACCTTGAATATCGAGTTGGAATTGGGGATTTTCGACTAATTGTTGTTATAATCACATTTTTGGATATTCATAACGGATTATTGATCGTATTGGAGATGTTTTGTTGGTTTAAAACACTTCTTGGGGATTTTGATATTGGTATATTGAGGTTTGATTGTAAACAATCGGAGTTTGGATACAACGTGTTTGATTTAATGCCTCTATGGACTTGGTTTAGTCGTATCGACGTTTGGAGTTCGTTATATTCGTGTTTGATTCGTATATTGAACGGATTGTTGGTAATTGTATTATTTAAGGTTGTTCGAGCGACCGATATCTCAATTAGGACGTTGTTCGTGGAAGGATAATTGTCGCCGGTGTTGTGTAAGTTAATTTTTACTCGGTTAAAAGGACATTCATTACTTTTGTTGTTGATCATTCATAATCATAACTCATTCATCATTATATTAATCATTTTGAGACCTGTAATTGTCGAATAATCATTTCATTCACGAGGAACGACGGTTCCAATCATTTCATTGAGCTGTCATTTATTTCACTATCTTTCCATCTCGGTGAGTCATTATTCATTTTCGATGTCACTTTTGTTATATTGTGGCATTCCGGGTCGCACTGGCGTGCCGGTTGGTATGTGTAGGATTTTCATGTCAGGCACATTATAGTCGTGTGTTGGTTGGTGGCCTCACATTAGACTGTGCACACGAGATTGATTGTTTCGTGAGACTGATTAGGTACAAGACCACACGTGTATTTGATCGATACTCGTTGGTGGCTTGTGCTCGGACACATTTCCATCCCGGGCGTAGTGTGGCGCCATTTCCTTTGAGCCGTACTGTTAGTTGATTCATATAGCATGGTTGATTGCGTATGTTTCGACAGGATGTTTCATAACTTCACATATAATCATGATTGTGTATTTTCAACTCTTGAGGATTGTTGTTCTTTGTAACTGACCCCGTTTGGGGATTTTGTTTTTCAGGTCATGGCAAGGCAAACGCACGGGAATAGCATGTTGATGTCGAGGAGTCCTAGTGATACTAGTAGGGGGCCCCGATCTTTCAGTTATTCATGTTATTGTCCTTTATTTTCCGCTGCAGACTTTCATTTGAATACTCCGTTTCATTCAGTGTTGTGTGTTTTATCTTCATATAAAATACACTAGTATTCGGTACTGTCCTGGTGTGTTTTAACTAAACTCCTCATCGGAGTAATTATTGTTGTAATGTAGTTCGGTACTACATTTATCTTGTGTAATTCATTCATTTTCATTTGCCTGGTGGGTCCCAGTTGGGGATCTACGGCACTGTAATATCCGCCTAGTTTGGGGTGTTACAAACGAGTCCGGAACAAGCGCGGACGGCAAAATTCCAACATTAAATATTCTCGATACGTCAATACGGTTACAAGCGAGTTCCCAAAAATGAAAAATTACACCGCAAAAGAAGAGACCGGGAAAAGAAAAATGCGGGTATTACAAGCAAGCCCCGAACCTCGGAGTCCCCATAAGACATACCCGATTAGAAAACCCTACGGTCACTCCCGACCCATACTAGCAAGTATGGATCCCGGAGATTCATCAATCTTACGCGGAGGCACGTCACTTACAACAATCACTCATAATGACAAACCAATACTGATACCAAACAACACTAAGGATCACAACTTCCTTACCAAGGAGAATAATTAATATCACACACAACGTCACGTTCTTACCGAACAAGTACACATAACAACACGAAATCCTCGGCAAATGATGACAGTCTATTATATTCACTAGATGTGATCATAACGACTTTCAACATACGAAACTAACACACATATTCTGAAAACCATCTATTCACGAAGTGTATGAGATTATCGTTGAAAGACAACATTTATCGAGAACATACCAATCCTTTTTAACGTTCATTAAACATTGGATTTCACATAAAATCATTCACCAACAATTATGCCTACGAAACATGAAACGTATGGGCAAGATATTTCCTCGATACCGCGAGCAATGAAACGACGAACGGACACGGACGGGTAGCCCTCGAACTTCCAAGATCGACCAAAAACCCGACAAGTCCATGGAAACTACGAAAATAATATCACCACGAATCAATAATGCTAAACGGCATCCGAATCAACCCGAAAAACAATAAGGATCCGAAGGTTCTTTAAGGAAATCAGAAATCAAGTTCCGCATTGGTAAAAAGCGATAAACGAGTTACAAAATCATGGGCAAAACAATAAGAATACTATAACCAATTCATACACCACGGATTAAATCGAAGAATCACGAACAAACTCCCAAAAATCATACAATTAAGGTTTTAAGTAAGGAAATACCTTGATTCGACAAAGAATACGGATTGGATGATGATATAATCGAAAAGGATCTTACAAAACACCTAGAAATCGAGTGGAACTGACCAAGAATTCCTCCCCTTGTCTCTCCCGTCCAGCCGCCGCCACAAGGATGAAGAACGAGGGCAAAATAAGGTCTGCCTGAAGCCCAGGCCTGTATATGCCGACAGCCTTACGGCCGTAACCGGCAGCTCCATACGGCCGTAACTCGGTCAACGCGCGTTAGCGTACACAATGGATGAAGACTTGCGTACGCAACGATCACACCTTACGGCCGTAATCGGCATAGCCTTACGGCCATAACCGAGCATCCCAGGCCACTAAATGAAATCTGCCGAATCCTTACGACTGTAACCGGCCAGCGCCTAGCGGCCGTAACCGGCCAGTGCCTAGCGGCCGTAACAAGCCTTACGGCTGTAACCAGATAGACTTTATGGCCATAACCAAGTGTCCCAAGCCCAAGTGTGCGGAATTCTTACAGCCATAATCGGCCAGGCCTTACGGCCATAACTCGATCATGCGAACGCACCGACTATGATCCAAAACAATAATGAACAGGCTACGAAAATCAACATATCACAATACAAGCATGCGATTCCAAAGACGCGGACGACAACAGTCCGTTCGACCGAAGAAAATTCAATGAAACCAGAATGAGGATCTCAGGTATTACATCAAGCTACATATATACGAATATAAAACGAACAAAGAGGGAGATTCGAAATCAGACCCTTATAGTCCATTGATTTAATCGTTGAGAAGATCCTGGTGACCGCAAATACGATTTGATAAGTCCTCGATGATGTCCCTTACGAATCTAATACGCAACAAGCTCTTGGATGATCCAATGCCGAAAACATCGCGTCTCTAATTGCCATGCGCCGGAAAGACGATCAGAATGACTTCACCTTGTTATCCTCCAAGGATACTGATAGAACAAAGTGATAAGAGCTTGTCATATTATCTATAACACAATAAGTATATAGATATATTTCTCTCACTTTTCTCTTAATTTTTCTCTAATAAAATTGAAGAAGATGATCATGGTGATGGAAGAATAAAGAAGACAAGACAACAAAGCCTTTCTCTCTCTCTCCCTTATGATTTTCACGGCTCAAGCCTCACCAAAAAGAGGAGATTTTGTCTTCCTTTATTGTCTCACCCTCTCCCCTTTTCTTCCCATCAAGATATAATATATCAATCCTTCACATGCCAACTCCCATCAACCAAAGTCCTGGTCTCCCTCTCATAATTGAAAGGAATCAAGACAAAAGGGAGCATGTGACGAATGGGAAGTGGGGCCGGCCTCTAGAAGTAATTAGGAGAGTTTGGTTCATTTGGAATCTCGTGTGTCCAAACAGATAGAACTCCATTCCGTTCCAATGTATTTATATCAATCAATTAATCCAATTAATTAATTATATCAAATACAATATGATGTAATTAATTTCTCCAAGAAATAATCATATTTATGAATTAAACTAATCACCCAATAATTTATTTAATTCATTAGGCAGTAATTAAATTAATTTAGACATCCAATGTCCCAAAATTAATTAGACATCCAATGTCCAACAAATTAGATATCCAATATATAATATTTATAAAGATAGAATAAACTCGATTCATTCCATCATCAATCTTATTACGCGACTCAGTAGTTCCATCTCAGTTAGCAATAGGAGGAACCAAAGAGTAGTAGCACCACCTAGCCAACCTAGCGGCCTACACTGTACCCTAACTAAGAACGTATAATGGGTATCATTCCAAAACCTTTCTGTCGTGAATACTAGTATACGTATAAACCTTTCTTTCAAATGTCCCGATCAAGTTATAGGGTAACAGGCAGTCAAACCCTATCTGTACTTGACGATATAAATGAGTTAATCCAAATCGAGATCAGTGAGCTCTCGTGTATCCAATACAACTAGCTCTAGTGAATTGGCCAAAGACTTATGATCTCATCTGCCAATAACCGCATAAGACATATACCTCTTCCCTAACAGGAGAAAGAATCCTATCTTGGTATTTAGTAGAAACTTCTACTTGCCCGTCAAGATGCACATCGAGGTTGACCCCTGTTGTGTCACGATTTATTCATCCCGACAGGCGATCGACAATAAGGCCGAGCGACCTAGTCAACTCCAGTCAAACTATGGTTAACTCGCCAAGTCGAAGATATCAAACCACCATCAGTTACCTAGCGATCGACTCCCAAGGCGATCGCCCTTTGGCAGCTGGCGATCTACTCTACTAACCAGCTAAGGGAAATCGACCTGCGCCCCGAGCAGAGACGATCACCCATCAAAGTCATCAAGGACTGGGTCTCAGAAAAGCACCCACGTGCAGATCCACCAAGGGCGCTGACAAGATCTTCGTAGCAGACAAGATCTTTAGCTGACAGACAAGACCTTTGACCACAGCCTGCCACCTACCTCACCTACCAGCATGCGCGCCGAAAGTTGTCAGTAGGACCACCCGTGTCAGCAACTCAGGACGCGTGTAAGCTCCCCATTGGACCAAGATTGATCGCCAAAGAACTCCGGCAGACTTTGAGGGGACAGGCCCATGTGCTAAAAGACGATCGCCCGATTATTATATTGCAGAAAAGGCGATCGCCCGGCGTATCCAAGCCCTATAAATAGAGAACCTCCTCCTACTGGAAAAAGGTTGGGAATTCACTGAACCTACAGTTCACATTCTCTCACATTCAACCTACGGTTCGAAATTCATTACACCAACGGTTCCGAATTCTTTCTGACTTACGCTCAGAACTCATTCTCTCACATTCCGATACATTCACGGAAATACTGAAGAACATACATATCATCAAGCTCCCGGCTATCTCACCGGAATCCATCTCAGGACTTCTCTCTCCAAATCTCTCGTCTAGAAGACGATCGGCAGAAGCAGCAAGTCTCCACTAGACAGATTCCAAAGGATTCATAAGCCCCGGAGCCCAAGCACCCAGCTAAATACTCGCCGTGAGAGACGATCGATCTCTCACCGCCGCGACTGTTCATCTCCTTTGTTACAAGAACTCACAGAGCATCAAATCTGGTTCTTCCGGCAATCTACACGCTCGCTAGCTAAGATAACAAGAATCTTTACACTCATTGTAATTGTATTCTTACATTAGTACTTGTATCACCGAATATTGGTATTAATAATATCTCGCGAGAGCATTCAAGCCCGGGATTAACAACCCCGGCAAATCTTGTGTTATTTATCTTTCTCACGGAAGTGCTCTTGCATTCGTTTGCTATCCCA
The DNA here is from genome assembly GCA_033398695.1 of Orobanche coerulescens. Classification (NCBI taxonomy): domain Eukaryota; kingdom Viridiplantae; phylum Streptophyta; class Magnoliopsida; order Lamiales; family Orobanchaceae; genus Orobanche; species Orobanche coerulescens. Next base: position 70,701,095 of record CM065810.1, read on the forward strand.
TCCATTCCAGCAATATCTATCTCCGGATAATATTTTGGGTAGCAACAATTGGCGCTAGAGGAAGGGGAACCTAACCCTCAAACTTTTATTCCTACCGTCCCGAAGAACACTCACTGTTTTCGGGGCACATACTTGAAGTGACACTCACTGCACTTCAAAGAAAACCTTCAGAATCATGACATCCGCCGGTCCATCGAAGAAAGCTGCTCTCCGAACCGCCGGACACCATTTCCCGGTTCAATCCGAACCCCAGCCAACGACAGGGGGAAGCCGCACCAACGCGAGACTCTCGATCCCGCATCCGAGAGATGGCCCCAACCTCTCACTCGATCAGTTCCAAACCGAAGAACAGATCGAGGAGGCTATGGCCATCCTGGAGGAGCGACGGAGAGCATGTGCGTCGCCTGCAATAACTCCCTCGATCATCCGCCGCATGGGAAAACGGAAATTCGGCCATCAACGAGCGATCGTCGAAAGCCCCAATTCGCGAGGAAAGGCTCTCGCACGACCGGACGGATCTATATTCAATCGTTTGGGACGCGACCCATCCAGGCGGCCGGGCATTGATCTCAACCTTGAAAAGACGGAATCCGAATCCGTCACGAGGACTTGGCCTACCCGCCTCACACCGAACGCAGTCGGCCATCCGACTCGCCCCGATCGCTGTGGGATCGGTGCTCGATCGCCTCGGCTCCCGCTCCGAGCGCCGAGCCTCTAGCAATCAAAGCACGCGATGGCCGCCATACAACGCCACTGACGAGATGAGAGCACTCTTGGACACTTGGGGCAAGCACCAAGAAAGATCGCGGCCGACCGAGCCACTCGCGGTCCACATCGAGCTTGCCCCCATACACTAACGATCGCTCCTCCCAAAACACCTCGTATGAGGGGAGATCGGACCGAAACCCACCGAGTAAATTCGAATCTACATGGTAGGGTGTGGGGCATCCGATGCAACCAAGTGCCGGATCTTCCGTTAACATTGGGCGAGTGGCCCATAGATGGTACGTCTCACTACCGCGCGATCTATCACATCTTTTAAGAAATCGCGAGCGACTTCACGTCATACTTCGCCAAAGAAGGTCGCCACACTGAAGGCCCCCACCGCATGATAAAAATCAAGCGGGAAAGACGAATCGACGCAAATTACATTGACCGAGTGGGCGAAATCGTCCTCACCGGCCGAACCCGTCGATGTGAGCTCGCTCTCTATTCGGCTATGGGGGATTCCGCGGTCACTCTCCCATGTTTAGACATCTCTCCAAGGATATTCCCCAACTTACGCGATCTTCCGCGCTAAAGCCGCCAACTTCACGGCCGTGCAAAGGCTACTCACCCTCCGCTTAGACGAGGAAACGCCACCTCTTGTCCAAGATAGCGATCGCCAAAGCAAAGAAGGCGATCGCCAAGACACCGGAGATCTCAAGGCTTTCGAGGACATGGAAGCCCATCTCCTCCATATGTTCAACAGAACTCCGGCTCATATTTTCTATGCCATCAAGGGGCACGAAGAGCTCAAAAGCCAAAGGCGATAAGGGACCACGGTCACTGGACAACAATCAATATTGTGCCTACCATAAGAGTCGGCCACGGCACCAACAAATGCCGCGACCTCCTCAAACGGCTGGAGATTGTTCGAGGAGGGCAAGTTAGATGACTTATTGGTTTAGTCGAAACCCCTACCTATCTCTATAGACGATCGTCCGAGTCGAACACAAAGCAGTGGAAAGCTCATGCGAGCCGACCCCTAGATCAACCTCGGCGACCGTCTCGACATGCTTCAATCAAGAAAAGGAGACATCGGAAGTCTCCCCGATCTCCTTCCTTATTTATGAAACCGGAGGACTCGATCGCCATCTACAGTTCACCGTCTAACATGATGGACTAAGGCACGAGATCGCCTCCACCGCACAACGTACACCGTCGAAGGTCGGCATCTGCATGACGATCCAAGGTGGAAGAGTGCAGCCATGGTCCTGGTGGTCGATGGAACCGACTGCTTAGGCCATGTAAGGTCCCTTTAGGCCAAGATCGCCCGCCCTTCGTTTAAATACGAGGCCGGCGTAGTCTGAGGGCCCTCCAAAATTAATCAGTAGACACGATCGCTCGCCCTCAAAGGTTCATCATCTAACATGGTGAACCCGGACAAAGCGACGTGCCACAACCCCCGTCTCAACGTACACCGTCGAGGTCGGCCATCTCCATGGCTGGCCGAGGTGGAAGCAGAGCTAACAAGCCGCGGGCGTGGAGTTGATTCATCCGACGCTGCCTCGCGCAAGGACTCCTCTAGACCGAGACCGCACGCCCTTCGTTTAGATACGAGGCGAGGCGCAGCCTAACAGAGGACCCTCATAATAAAGTGAGTCACCAGACACTCAATGTCTTCGCGCATCAAGACATGATCAAGGAGTCGGTCCATCGAACTCCGCGATCGTGCACGGTTCCTCAAAGAAGGACGACCGTCCCCGAGGATTCGACAAAGTTGAAGACCGCTCACTCAAGGAATTATTTTCATCCCCTTACTTCCACTAAGTGAATAAAAACAAGGGGCAATAAGAGTGCGGACATCCTACACGACGATCGTCGCTATTCAATCACATATGGAGATCGTCATTTTTTCAGATGTAGTGCAGCGATCGAATTTGTTGTAAAAAGTTATCTTTATGAGTTTATCAATTCATTTGGAACTACCCTCGCAACGATCTCTCCTCACACATTTGTACAAAGTCAAACAAAGACTTAAAAATAACCATTCATTCAAGTGATAAGTCAGAAAGACAAATGCTCATTTCATTACTTGAAAAATCGGAGTACACGATCGCCCGAAGGCCTAAGTGCTACAAAAGAAAGCTACAAACTACAAAGAAAGTAAGCTAAAAACATCAAAAATGAAGCGCCTCAGGCCCCTGTCTGGCCTTCGCCATCTGCATTTGGCGCGGTCCCCTCATCCTCCGGAGCGTCGGGATGAGCAAGATTGGCTGGGGACAGATACCAGCTCAAATCCACACCGATGTCCGCCAGGTCCAAGATCGGCAAGGAGAAAGCCGAATGGAGAGGATGCTCCAATGCATATGACTTGAACTTCTCAGCTAGAGGACCGACCTCCAAGCCTCCCTTCTTAGCTGCTCGGATCGAGTCGGCGAACGCCAAATAATAAGCGAACTCGCTGACATACTCCAAGTTTTGGAAGGGATCGGCCTTGGCCGCCTCAACCTCTTTTCTCAGCTCGGCCATCGCCTATTGCGATCCCTGAAGCTCGGCCTCCCTCGCAGCAACCTTCTCCTTCGCCTCCGTCAGCTCGCTGGTCAGCCGAGCGATCGTCACCTTCTGGCGATCGGCCTCCTCTTCAGCAACGTTCCTCGCCTGGACGGCACTCTGCATCTGGTCCCGAAATCGGTCGACCGCCATACGATATTTCTCAGTCTCCTTCTTCTCCAGCTCAAGCTCATGGCTCGCCCGCTTGGCCGCCTCCAAGGAGTCCTTCTCCATCGCCGCGATCTTGTCAGCAAACTCGGCGTTCTCTTTCCGAGCCGCCTCGAGATCCTCCTGCAGGCGAATGGTGGAGGGCCGCCCCTCAAACTCTGGCGGCACTGACGGCCATGGTCGCCGTTTGAAGAGAAAGGGCGACAACAGCGTGCATCGAACTCGCCGATCGCTGACGAGCGATCGCATCCAGATCAGTCGTCCATGCCTTCGGAAGAGCAGCAGCAGCCTTGCTGACATAGGGAGGAATGTCGCAGGAATGGCGAGGAGATCGACTCGCCAGGAAATCCACGACCATTGGTGGACAAGACGGATCTGCGCGACGGATCCTGCATCAAAACAACAAGGTTAATACAACTCCTATGCAGATGCAATTTTCAACACAGAAATGCTATCTACCTCTCAGCCTTCTCGGGATCCCGACCGAAAAACGGTTTCCCTCGAGGGGTCTCAGCATCCGCGATCGCCATCTCCCGCAGAAAAGCCGCAGAGGGCGACTCGCCCTCCGGAGCAAGGCGCGGCGATCGGCACTTCATCGCCCGGGGTAGGAAACGAAGTTTCTTCCGGCCTCGGCCTCTTGCGATTCGCCCGAAGCCCCTCCTCCGGAATTTCCTCCTCAACCACGACCTGCTCCACGCGAGGCTCCGGCTCCACGCGAGGCTCCGCCTCCGGAACTATAGGCAATGCAACGGGTGGAACCCGAGTCGACCTCTTATGGCGAAGACGGACTAGGACTCCGGGGTTCGACATGGCGATCTCCGTCGGAGGCTCCAAAAAGCGAGGGAAACGAACCTCTGCAGTTAAAGACGATCGACTAACGGTCAGACACTTTCCTCAAGTAAGGCGATCGCCTAGAAAGTTAAGATCGCAGAAGCTCATACCTGGCACCGCGAGATGTCTCGGGAAACGGAATAGTCGAGCCGACAACCAGCGACTCTCCTTGTTGATCCGAGTGGCGTCTAGGTCGTCGTCCGACAAGCTCCTAATTCGCTCCCAAACAACGATAAAGTCGAAAGGCAGCTCCTCGATCGCCGGAATATGGAAGCCTGCAAAACAGAAATCAAATTAGATCAGTCCAAATCGCATCCAAACGAAGGGAGAGTCTAAACCCTTACCGGGATTCCTCTCCCGAAATTCGGTGGGGATCTCCATCTCGCCCGTGGGATTGTCGCTCGCCGAAGCTCTCCACTTGCCGGCGACCCAGAACCACTTCGTCTGATCGCCACGTATCTTATTCGGGACTCCATGAATCACCCGACCAGATCGGCCTTGAATATGGTAACCGCCGACCAACCCTCTGTGAGCCGTCAGTTTAAACAAATGATTCATCTCCAACGGCGATGGGAGGCGGTACAGGTGATGACCGCCGAAAAGGGTGAGGGTGCAAATAATTTGGAGCCAGGCGTTCGGCGTCAGCTGAAGTGGCGCCACATTCCAAGCGGCCAACAGATGGGAGACCGCAAAGGACAGAGGGAAGCGTAGCCCGGCCTCCATAACGGCCTCACTCACTGCGACCATACCCATCGGAGGCTGGTCGGCTCGTTCATTCTCCGCGGGCGCGAACATGTCCACATACGAAGGAACATGGAATCTTGTCCTCCAGACGGCGATCTCTCACAGTCGCCGAGCTCGTGTTGGCCGAGCGACCACAACGATCGGCCGCGGCACGACATCGCGACCGCTTGGGAAGCACATAGGGATAAGCGACCGAATATCCCTAAGTCGAATCTCGAGTAGGACCGGCTAACCTCTCCATTATTTCAAAGAAAGGCCCTATAGGCCCGACCAAAAGTGCTATGTTGCTCCCGGTAAGCCACGATCGCGAGATCTCTCTCGATCTGCGATCGTCTCTCTTCAGCCCGACTCCTTAGCAATATCGGCCTCATTGAACAAAGCCTCAACTTCACCGGTCGATTCCGGCTCGAATGGCTCAGCCTCCGTCTCCAGTGGAAGACGGAAGGAGTTTCTCCGGGCACGATGTCCCGCGGCGAACCAGTACCCGCTCCAAACGATGATGAGGCTCGGCCATTTTCGAGTTAGAGAAGAAGAAAAGGATTTTTCTTACCCTAAAGTGAAATCGAACGACGATCGGCTCTAAGATCTTGAGAAAATTCGGCGCAGTCCTTCTTTCTCCAATAAGCACGCGTGAGTAACATCTAAGACCGCGCCCCCTTTTATAGGAGGAGGCAGGGACCCGATTGCAATAAGGGAAAACCTCAGGGGTCGGATCTCAAACGACGCAATAGTTGACCCCCTCGAGACCCGCGTACGCGTCTTTTCAAGGACGCGTCAGTCGAGGAGTCATTAATGACCGTTGGCGTCCTCCAATAGAAGCCCGACACGTGCACGGAGACTTTTCAACGCCCGTTGTTTTTTCCCGCGCAGTTCAGCGGCCAGCCAGGTCGTCCGAACCCAGAGTATATCAGCTCAAAGACGATCGCCAGTTCAGTTAAACACAAAGTCGCTCGTCAAAAGGTCAGCGATCGCCAAGAGAGCCACCTCACCCCACGTTTCCAACGTATGAGCGAGTTGGGGGGCAATTGTTGTGTCACGATTTATTCATCCCGACAGGCGATCGACAATAAGGCCGAGCGACCTAGTCAACTCCAGTCAAACTATGGTTAGCTCTCCAAGTCGAAGATATCAAACCACCATCAGTTACCTAGCGATCGACTCCCAAGGCGATCGCCCTTTGGCAGCTGGCGATCTACTCTACTAACCAGCTAAGGGCAATCGACCTGCGCCCCGAGCAGAGACGATCGCCCATCAAAGTCATCAAGGACTGGGTCTCAGAAAAGCACCCACGTGCAGATCCACCAAGGGCGCTGACAAGATCTTCGTAGCAGACAAGATCTTTAGCTGACAGACAAGACCTTTGACCACAGCCTGCCACCTACCTCACCTACCAGCATGCGCGCCGAAATTTGTCAGTAGGACCACCCGTGTCAGCAACTCAGGACGCGTGTAAGCTCCCCATTGGATCAAGATTGTTGCCGCAAAGAACTCCGGCAGACTTTGAGGGGACAGCCCATGTGCTAAAACACGATCGCCCGATTATTATATTGCGAAAAGGCGATCGCCGGCGTATCAAGCCCTATATATAGAGAACCTCCTCCTTCTGGAAAAATGTTGGAAATTGACTTAAACTACATTTCACATTCTCTCACATTCTACCTACGGTTGAAATTCATTACACCAACGGTTCGAATTCTTTCGACTTACGCTCGTAACTCATTCTCTCACATTCCGATACATTCACTAAATATCTTGAAGAACATACATATCATCAAGCTCCGGCTACCTCACCTAATCCATCTCGGACTTCTCTCTCCAAATCTCTCGTCTAGAAGACGATCGGCAAAGCAAGTCTCCACTAGATGATTCCAATGGATTCATAAGCCCCGGAGCCCAAGCACCCAGCTAAATACTCGCCGTGAGAGACGATCGATCTCTCACCGCCGCGACTGTTCATCTCCTTTGTTACAAGAACTCACAGAGCATCAAATCTGGTTCTTCCGGCAATCTACACGCTCGCTAGCTAAGATAACAAGAATCTTTACACTCATTGTAATTGTATTCTTACATTAGTACTTGTATCACCGAATATTGGTATTAATAATATCTCGCGAGAGCATTCAAGCCCGGGATTAACAACCCCGGCAAATCTTGTGTTATTTATCTTTCTCACGGAAGTGCTCTTGCATTTGTTTGCTATCCCATCCATTCCAGCAATATCTATCTCCGGATAATATTTTGGGTAGCAACAACCCCCACCTTCCGGTTTTCTGGGTCGAACTACTCTAATGAAAATCTTAACATCATAAGCACATTTCTACTAAATCCTTAAGTCGAAAGTTCACGAATACCTATCACAACCTTTCGATTCCATCATTGACTGTCCCGGAGAGAAATCCGCGTGACGTATCGAGGGTGAGTCAGTTCGAATATACTAATCTCATTAGCATACCTATAATGTGTGCTCCCACTAACTATTAGCGTTCGATAGGCACTCTCCAAGTCAAAGAACTCGTCATACGAGTCTTCACATAAACTTAATTCCCAGTCAAGTTTCATTGACTTGCGCACGATTAAGTATTTGAGCCATAAACATTTCCAGTGCCGATCCCCTTATCTAATAAGGAGTGGAACGCTTTGCTCTGAAATACAAGGACTAGTTTCTATCTATATATTTACTAGTCACGAATGCCATTGACTACCTGTAAATAAAGAAACATACAATTGCCTTCTGATATGATTTACATAATAAAAAGTTCAATGCCCTCTCTCAAACATCCTCTGAGTGGCATTCGAGGGCATACTCCTATCAATCTCCCACTTGCACTCAATGCCACACACTAGGGTATCTAATACCCATATTCTCCAGATGACGCTCCAAGCTCATCTGAGAAAATAGCTTGGTCAGTGGATCAGTGACGATGTCTATTGAGTCTACTCTACGCAGCACAATGTATCCTATGCGAACAAATTCTCTCACGAGATGTGATAAGTGTCAGTTTTATACATTTATCCATGGTTTGTATCGATAAATTTCACCCATAATTGAGCTAGTCTATTCGTTTTTTCTTTTAATTAATTAGTTTTTAATAATTTTATTTTTATCGGATGAAGATGTAAATCTAGTCTTAATCGGATTGAATTACTGATTTACTCAAGAAATAACATGTTTATAAAATATTCTCTTTGTTGAATTTTTATGTATTCATGTTGTAGGGCTTTCGAGACGAGTTCGGCAGTCTTTCCGAATTCAAAATCTGAGTTATATATCAAAAGTTATCATCCGAAAAAGATTTGGGGCAAAAACGCAAAGTCTAAGAAATTTCTGGGCTGAAAATGAAGTCTGAAACTCCATACGGGCATAACATCATAACATACGGGCGTAATTCACAAAGCAAAAAGTCGTAGCCATGTTACGGCCGTAACTACTCAACGTTACGGCCGTAAGTCATCCAAGTTACGACCATAACTCCTCAATGTTACGGCCGTAACTCTTGGCAGATTATTGATCATTGCCTAATTTTTTATAGTTTTAGTCTATTATTGAGGGGATGACTGGCATTGATCCGATCTAATGTAATAATGCTGGAGTTTTGGAGCTATTAGATGACTTTAGGTGTATAAATAGACCCCTTAGATCCATCATTATTCATCATTCATCTTATATTTTTCCACTTTTTGTAATATTTTCTTTTTGTGTGAAGAACACATTTGTGTTCTTGAGTGATTTGTGTAATAGTGGTATAGCATATGTTGTTTAGGGAGTTTATTGCTTCTTTCTCCTTTATCTACTAAGGGAGTTAGGATCAATTCTTTCTCTTTTTCAACTAATAATGACCACTCAAGCTTGTATTATGTTTATTAAACCCTTCATGGGCTAAGTTACCTTAGTTGGGATTATAAACAAGGTTAGGGCCTGTTTACTTTTTTTTCATTAATCTCTGAATGGATTAAGATGTCTGAGTGGATTAAGCTGTCTGATTTGGAAAAATATCTTGTTGTTCTTTCTTTTCTGAATGAACAATCTGAATGACAGAAATGACCATTTTACCCCTCAATATGAATTAAGTCATTTTTGATAAAATGTTCTTTATTTTTTAAGTTGAATGGTATTCACTACTATAGAAAATACATTTAACATCGCCCGTTTAAAATCAGTTCTGGAAAAACCAATGTTAAAAAAGACGCGGTGACATAATTGGAAATTTTAAATCAAATTAACATCGGTTATGCTAAAAAACGATGTTAAAAATAAAAAAAAATTATTTAACATGATTCTAACAAAAATCGATGTTAAAAAAATCTTCAATTTTCAGTTTTATTATATAATATAACATAATTAGACAATATTTTAATTTAAAAAAAATCTCCGACTCAAAAAGTCCACTTACTACTTGATACGATATCGTGCACTTGTGATAGTTACACTAAAGACGTGTCTAGTTTTTGGCGCCGTTGCTGGGGAAGTATAAGTGTTATTTTGAAATATTACATTATTAACTATTGTTATAAATACAACTTGTTTCTTTGTTGTAGATTCTCTTGTCTATGCGAAGGACGTACAATCGCGATTTACTTTCACTAGATCCCGAGATCGAAGCCACATTCAGAAGAAGGCGAAGAGAACAAAAGAAAAGCATTATTGTTTCACCATCAATGGCGGACGAACTAAACCCACGTCTTCCCCAAGGAAACGATAACAAAAGAATTCATCTGGTAGGGGGAATACCTAATGTTCAAAACATTCAACATCAACAACATCCTATTGTGCCGAAAATAGATGAAGACAACATGCTCTTTGGGGAATTCATGAACCCCCCATCTTTGAGCGTGCAATCAAGTGTGATCTATCCACCATTTAGAGTGGACAATTTTGAAATTCGCCCCGATGTCATCAATCTCTTCTCCAACAACAACTCATTCTATGGAAGAACCGACGAGAATCCATATCTCCATATTAACTGTTTTGTGGAGATTTGTGGAAATTTCAAATATCCAAATGTAAATGACGAGGCGATCAAAATGAGACTTTTCGTGAACACTTTGAAGGACAGAGCAAGAGAGTGGCTAGATACTTTGCCACCACGAAGCATAACAAATTGGCCCGAATTTGTCTAAAAATTCACCACTAAATACTTTCCACCAATAAAAGTGGCGAAACTCAAATACGAAATCTCTACATTTCGTCAACAAGATTCAGAGTCATTTCACGAAGCATGGGAGAGATACAAAGATATGCTACGAAAATGTCCTAACCATGGTTTCAATTTGGGAGCACAAGTCAATTACTTCTATTCTGGAATTTTACCTACATGCTGAGCCAATGTCGATTCATCATCAAATGGCTCACTTGGCAACAAAACTATGAAATAGGCTTATATTATTTTTGAGGTTATAAGTGAACAAAGTGCAAGATGGCTAGACACAAATATCCAAAAGAAACCAAATGGTGTTTTTGAAGTGGATTCTTATTCACTTATGTTGGCAAAAATTGAAGCTTTATCAAAGAAAGTCGAGGACATGTCTTTTTCAACTCCTCAATATGTGAAGACGGTGCAAACTCCACAAGTTTCAGCTTTTTCATGTGAAATTTGTGGAGCAACTCACAATAGCACTATCTGTCCCTTGGTCCAACAGGAGCAGTCACCACCACCACCAGAACAAGTGGCTTATGCTCAGAATTTCCAAAGGCAAGCATACAATCCTTACGGGCCAACATACAATCCAGGGTACAAAAATCATCCAAATTTTTCTTATGCAAACAACAACAATGTGTTGAATCCAACGCATCAACAAAAGAAGCCCGAGTGGGAAGAAGCAATCACGAAGCTAGCTGAACAACAACTGAAGTATCAACAACGCAATGATGCTTCAATTAAAAATCTAGAGACACAAGTTGGCCAAATGGCCAAAATACTTTCAGAAAGATCTCATGGCATGTTACCTAGTAATACCGAGGTAAATCCAAGGGAAAATGTCCAAGCTATCACAATAAGAAGTGGAGTGCAATTGCCCGAAATTTCTATGGAAAATCATTTGGAAAAACAAAAAAATAAACAAAATAAAGAATCAGAAAAAGAATCTGAATCAGGACCTTCATCTCAAAAATGTCCAGTTGTTACAAAATCTTATGTTCCACCTATCCCATTTCCTCAACGGTTGAAGAATCACAAGCTCGATGCTCAATTCGGGAAATTCTTGGAAATTTTCAAAAAAACTACACATCAACATACCTTTTGTCGATGCTCTAGCATAAATGCCAAGCTATGCCAAATTTATGAAAGATATTCTTTCCAACAAATAAAGGCTTGAAGAATATGAAACTGTCATGCTAACAGAGGAATGTAGCGCAATACTACAAAAGAAGTTGCCACCCAAGCTAAAAGATCCGGGAACTTTCACAATCCCATGTACAATTGGTGAAGTGAATTTTGGCAAAGCTCTTTGTGATTTAGGGGCAACTATCAACTTGATGCCCCTATCAATTTTCAACAAACTGAACTTGGGAGAAGCAAAAGCAACAACAGTTTCACTACAATTAGCTGATCGGTCAATCAAATATCCACGTGGGATAATAGAAGATGTGCTCGTCAAGGTTGATAAATTCATATTTCCAGCAGATTTTATCATACTTGACATGGAAGAAGATCAGGATATTCCCATTATTTTGGGACGACCATTTCTCGCAACCGTACGTGCTCTTATTGACGTCTATGAAGGAAAGCTAATTCTCAGAGTGGAAGACGAACATGTCATCTTCGATGTCCTAAAAACTTTGAATCATCCCTCCACAGATGATTATTGTCTAAGAATAGACGCAATTGAAGCCACGGTAAACAAGTCTTCGGAGAAGATTCTATCTAAATATCCTCTTGAGACATGTATAGCAAATTCTCTAACCAACATGAAAGAAGAATATCACTTGGCCGAAACAGTTAACAATCTAGAAGCGCTACCGCCCTTAAGAAGGCATTCACATTTTGAAGAATTTGGGACAAGCTCCGCTAAACCCCCACCCTTCTTTACAAGAAGCTCCAATACTTGATCTCAAACCTCTACCCACACATTTGAGATACGCTTACTTGGGCATTTCCTCTACACTTCCGGTCATCATATCTAACATATTGACCGAACTTGAAGAAGGGAAATTACTAAGGGTATTGAGGAATCACAAAAGAGCAATTGGATGGACTATTGCGGATATTAGAGGAATAAGCCCCTCTATATGCACACAAAAAATTTTGATGGAAGATGACTGCAAACCTTCAATTGAGCATCAACGACGTTTGAATCCAAACATGAAGGAAATTGTGAAAGCAGAGATTCTTAAATTACTTGATGCAGGAATCATTTATCCAATCTCAGATAGTCCATGGGTGAGCCTTGTACATATGGTGTCCAAAAAGAGTGGAATCACAATCATAGAGAAAGAGCACAATGAACTTATACCAACACGACCCATCACAGGATGGAGAATGTGCATTGATTACAGGAAGCTCAACAAGACGACCAGAAAAGATCATTTTCCACTCACATTTATTGATCAAATGCTCGATAGATTGGCGGGACATTCTTACTACTATTTTCTCGACGGCTATTCAGGGTACAACCAAATCGTAATAGCCCCAGAAGACCAAGAGAAAACAACATTCACATGCCCTTATGGAACATTTGCCTACAGAAGAATCCCATTCGGATTGTGCAATGCTTCAGCCACATTTCAGAGATGCATGATGTCAATATTTTCAGACATGGTTTAAAAGTTCATTGAAGTTTTCATGGACGATTTCTCGGTTTTCGGAGATACATTTGATAAATGCCTAAATCACTTAGGCATGGTCTTGGAAAGATGTGAAGACACAAATCTAGTTCTCAATTGGGAGAAATGTCACTTCATGGTCCACGAAGGAATCGTACTTGGCCATAGAATCTCACAACATGGAATAGAAGTCGATAAGGCAAAGATCCAAGTGATTGCAAAACTTCCTCCACCAATTTCGGTGAAATGAGTAAGGAATTTTCTCGGGCATGCAGGATTTTATCGGAGGTTCATAAAAGATTTCTCAAAAATAGCAAAACCTCTCTGTTCTTTGCTTGAGAAAGATACACCATTCTTTTTCACAAATGAATTCCATGTGGCCTTTGCAACTTTGAAGGATAAGCTTACATCAGCTCCAATCATCATTTCTCCAGATTGGACTATCCCATTCATTCTGATGTGCGATGCAAGTGATTATGCTGTGGGGGCCGTGCTGGGCCAGAAGTAGGACAAAATGATGCAAGTGATCCATTATGCTAGCCGGACTATGAATGATGCACAGCTGAACTATTCAACAACTGAAAAAGAGATGCTCGCAGTGGTTTATGCCTTTGATAAATTTCGATCCTACTTATTAGGATCGAAAGTCATTGTCTACACTGATCATTAAGCTTTGAAATATTTAATGACAAAGCAAGATGCTAAGTCAAGGCTAATCCGATGGGTCCTACTTATGCAAGAATCAAACATAGAAATCCGAGACAGAAAGGGAACAGAGAACCAAGTGATGGATCATCTCTCTCGACTAGACCAACACAATGCTCAAGAGAAGGAAATAAATGAAGTATTTCCGGATGTACAACTATTCCAAATCTCTAATGTGCAGGAAAAACAAAATGCACCATGGTATGCAGACATCGTCAATTTCCTTGTAAGTGGAATAATTCACCCAAATTTTTCCCATCATCAAAAGAAAAAATTCTTCTCCGAGTTGAAATACTATTACTGGGAAGATCCTCTATTATTCAGACGGGGACCTGATCAAATCATCCGGAGATGTATACCGGAAGAAGAAATGGAGAAGGTATTAGAAAGATGTCATTCCTCTCACTATGGAGGACATTTTGGGGCTTCAAAAACAGCAGCAAAAATTCTTGAAGCAGGATTCTATTGGCCCACTCTGTTCAAAGATGCACATACACTTGTCTCTAAGTGTGACCGGTGCCAAAGACATGGAAATATGTCAAAAAGAAATGAAATGCCAATGAATTTCATCCTTGAAGTTGAAATCTTCGACGTCTGGGGAATTGATTTCATGGGACCCTTTCCATCATCGTTCTCTAATGAATACATCCTTGTAGCTGTGGACTACGTATCTAAATAGGTGGAGGGTATTTCATTACCAACAAACGAAGCTAGAGTCGTGGTAAATTTTCTAAAGAAAAATATAATCACTCGCTTCGGAACTCCGAGAGTTATTATCAGTGATGGCGGATCTCATTTCTGCAATCACCAGGTTAAGGATCTACTAACCAAATTCGGAGTAAAACACCTTGTCGCTACCTCTTATCACCCACACACTAGTGGACAAGTCGAGGTCTCCAATCGTGAATTGAAACGTATACTTGAGATGACAGTCGACTCATCTCGAAAAGATTGGTCGAAATAACTGGATGATGCGCTCTGGGCTTACAGAACAGCTTATAAGACACCGATAGGCATGTCTCCATTTCGTTTGATTTTTGGAGAAGCCTGTCACCTGCCAGTAGAACTTGAACATCGAGCCTTTTGGACTATAAAAAAATTAAACTTTGACGAACAGTTGGCTGGAAAGAAAAGGTTGCTGCAGTTAAATGAGTTGGATGAAATCCGACTCGACTCATATGAAAATGCCAAAATCTACAAAGAAAAAACAAAAGGATGGCATGACAACAGAATTCAAAGAAGAGATTTTAAAGCAGGAGACCAAGTTCTCCTTTTTAATGCACGACTGCGTCTGTTTCCGGGTAAGCTGCGATCACGATGGACGGGCCCATACACAATCAAAGAGGTGTTTTCTCATGGAGTTGTGGAGATTTATAATACAACAGATAGGAGTTTCAAAGTAAATGGCCAATGGTTAAAGCCATATCTGGGAGGAGAATTCTCGACAGCAAAGTCAATCATAATGCTGGAAATGCCTAATTGATCAGACGAGAAGTCAAGCTAAGGACGTTAAACAAAGCGCTTATTGGGAGGCAACCCAGTCTCTTTTATTTTGCAAAATAAGTTTGGGGGTAACACAGGAAGATTAAACAACAAGAGCAATGATCATATCGTTCATAAAATCCACGGAGTCTTTCTTTCATTATTCTCACACACATAATAAATATAAATTTCAAAAAAAACCAAAAAAAAATAAAAAAAAAGGAGTCATTGATGAAAGGAGTCTAGTTGAAAATAAGGGAGAGGTGTTGAGCAGCAACAGCTGCCTAATTTTGGGGGTCCTAAAATTTTGCGAAAAATAAAGGACTAACCATTGTTGGTGCGTAGTTGCCGTCTCACACGAAAATGGAAATTGTGTTGGTGAAAAGAGCTACACATTAGCAAATAAAGGTGTGAAAGCTATCACTAAAAGGGATGTAATTTATGAGCAGATTTGAATTAATTAGCGGCTGAATTTCAATACACTCAATTTCGTAAACAATCACAATATTTGATGACGCCAATGAAATTCTTCTTCATATTGAGTCGAAAAATAAACGAGTGATCGAGAGCAACCATTAAAGGGAGTCGTGTGCATCACGAGTGGGAAAGAAATAATCATCCTTTTGGGGGGAAACCTTGCATTTTGGAATTACAAAAATAAAACCGTTTTTTAACTTCAAAATCATTAGTAGGTTTATTTTGAATCTTGATTCATTTCTATCTACTGTATAAAGCTGGTTGTTATGTATTAATGGCATTTTGATCTCCTTTTCTCTTTTTATATGATTATTTTTTTCTTAATTTATGTGTGTATTATTATTTTTGTGTCTTATTTTTATTTTTATTTTTATTTTTGGAGTGTGATTAATAAAGAGTCTTGCTCGGGACTAGCAAGAATTCAAGTTTGGGGGTGTGATAAGTGTCAGTTTTATAACTTATCCATAGTTTGTATCGATAAATTTCACCCATAATTGAGCTAGTCTATTCGTTTTTGCTTTTAATTAATTAGTTTTTAATAATTTTATTTTTATCGGATGAAAATATAAATGTAGTCTTAATCGGATTGAATTACTGATTTACTCAAGAAATAACATGTTTATAAAGTATTATATTTGTTGAATTTTTATGTATTCATGTTGTAGGGCTTTCCGAGACGAGTTCGGCAGTCTTTCCGGATTCAAAAGCTGAGTTATATATCAAAAGTTATCATCCGAAAAAGATTTGGGGCAAAAACGCAAAGTCTAAGAAATTTCAATTTGAAAATGAAGTCTCAAACTCAATACTGGTGTAACATCATAACATACGGGCGTAATTCACAAAGCAAAAGTCAGAGCCATGTTACGGCAGAACTACTCAATGTTACGGCCGTAAGTCATCCAAGTTACGGCCGTAACTCCTCAATGTTACGGCCGTAACTCTTGGCAGATTATTGATTATTTCCTAATTTTTTATACTTTTTGTCTATTATTGAGGGGATGGCTGGCATTGATCCGATCTAATGTAATAATGCTGGAGTTTTGGAGCTATTAGATGACTTTAGGTGTATAAATAGACCCCTTAGATCCATCATTATTCATCATTCATCTTATATTTTTCCACTTTTTGTAATATTTTCTTTTTGTGTGAAGAATACACTTGTGTTCTTGAGTGATTTGTGTAATAGTGGTATAGCATATGTTGTTCAGGGAGTTTATTGCTTCTTTCTCCTTTATCTACTAAGGGAGTTAGGATCAATTCTTTCTCTTTTTCAACTAATAATGGCCACTCAAGCTTGTATTATGTTTATTAAACCCTTCATGGGCTAAGTTACCTTAGTTTGGATTATAAACAAGGTTAGTCATGTTATTTAAGTTTGTATAAAGATCTATTATGAATTACTTATTATTGTGTGTGATTTTCATTGTTTTAACAATCTTTATTTATTTGGCCAATAAATGACGATATTTATGGTCTTCATATGTTTCGAAAGAAAATATGTTTGATTAGATCAAATGATCTTCACTCTAAGTTGTTCTAGGGGATAGATATATACCTCTAGACCATAGATGATTCTTTGAGTTATTTTCATAAAACCTAATGCTATGCATTGAATCCAATCAACATAGAAATACAGTGGATTGATTCAATATATAAGGGGCGTTTTATAGTTCGAATGAGAAACCGTCTTTTTAAGGAAAATCAAATCTACACAACATAATAAGTAAATTCATCTTATGATATCCTATACATCTTCTATAACTAATGATGAACTAAGTTTGTAATCCCAACTATTTCATTTTATCTTCTATTAATCTATTATTAGTGCAATCTTTCATTTCCTTGAATATTAGAACTATTATTGCAATTTTCTTTGCAATTGTCAAACCAAACTCTTAAATTGTGTGTTTCAATCTTATAAATCTCTATAACAAATAGTTAAATAGTGTGTAATTCAATATATAACCTAACTTCCTCGTGGGATCGATAAACCAGACTCAAAATGTCCACTTACTACTTGATACGATATCGTGCACTTGCGATAGTTACACTAAAGACGTTTCAAGATGATACTCTCTCTCTCTCTCAATGTGTTTTGTACCGTTGTGAGACCTCGGCTCCAAGGCCTATCCTACCGCTCCAATGTTATCATATAATAACAAAAACATGCAGCGCAACACATGGTGTCGCTTGATGTTCACCCAGTAACTTCTTAATCCAAAACCCTTCCTTTGGAGGCCTCCGAGGCCGCTTGATACTCAGCCTGACAAGTGGAATCAGCAATTGTGCTATGCTTGGCACTATGCCAAGATATTGCTCCTCCATTAAGAGTAAAATGTAGCGAGAAATAGACACATAGTCGTCTTTCTATACCTGGAAGTCTGAATCAGTGAAGCCGGTCACATTCAGTTCTCCACCACCATACATAAGAACCAGATCTCTAGTCCTTCTAAACTACTTGAGAACATTCTTTACGGTGGTCAAATGTTACCTAGCTGGGTTTGCCTAAAACCTACTTACCACACTTCCAGCATATGTAATGTCAGGTCTCGTACACAACAAGGCATGCACAAGGCTACCCATGGCCGAAGCATATGGTATAATTCTCATTTCCTTTCGTTGTTCCTCACTGTGAGGATACATCTTCAAGGTGAGATTTATTCCATGTCGCATTGGTAGGAACCCTCTTTTAGAATAATCCATCTTAAATCGCTTTAAGATTTTATCTATATAGAGGGCTTGCGAAAGACCTACCATTCTCTTTGCTTTATCCTAGTAGAGTTGAATCCCAAAAATATAGGTTTCTTCTCCCAAGTCTTTCATGGAGAACATACTTGAAAGCCAAGCTTTCACAGAACTGAGCATTCCCACATCGTTTTCCTATTAGTAGAATGTCATCTACATATAGTACTAAGAATGTGATCGTGCTCCCACTAACCCTCTTCTATACACAAGGTTCCTCTTCATTTTGCACGAAGTCAAACTCTTTGATTGCCTCATCAAAACGAAGATCCCAACTACGTGAAGACTGCTACAGTCCATTTCACGGAGTCTACATCCACCATTGCTAGGTCATAGGTCATGGGTCGGTCTCTTGGTTATCACCTGGAACCTCATGGAGACCCAGTTCCTTCAAGTGCATAAAATCATACCTCTCCAGTAATTGAGACACCCTACTAGACCTACGAGATGGTTATACTTGTGTTTCAGAAGGTTCAGTTCCATTCTTCTTGTACAGGTGTCTTCTGGGGAGTTTCATTGTATTCTTCCAAAGAAATACTTCTACCTGCTCCACCTTCCTGAATGGTCTCATCTTCCAGGAAGTGTGCTTGCAAAGCAACCATGATCTTTCGATCTACGGGCATGTAGAATACATAACCCATCATAACATATGGGAATCCAATGAAAACATCCCTTCATGGATCTTGCTTCTAATTTCTCAACCTTAGTATTCTTGACATAGGCGAGACATCCCCAAATCCTAATATGATTATGACATAGTTTCCTACCCTCCCACATCTCATGCGGAGTTTTAGGAACGGCCTTGGAAGGACATATGTTCAAGATATAAGCAACAATCAGGAGCACATAACCCCACAGGTAAGTCACTAAGTCGGTATAGCTAAGCATGGAACGAACTGTGTCCAACAAGGTTCAGTTCCATCTTTCCGACACACCATTTAACTGAGGAGTTCCTGGAGGTATAAGTTGTGACACTATTCCGTGCTCCTTTAGGAACCCATCAAACTCATTGCTCATATACTCGCCAACTAGGTCCGACCGAAGTGCTTGATATGATTTACCAGTTTGTTTTTTGACTAAGGCCTTAAATTCCTAGAATTTCTCAAAGGCCTCGGATTTACGTTTCATTAAATATACATAACCATACCTAGTATGATGATCTGTAAACGTAATGAAATACTGATATCCATCACATGCTGCTTCCAAAGCACCACATACGTCGGTATTGTAACACCCTTGACTAGGCGACTATTACAGTGTCGTGAACCCCCGACTGGGACCCACCAGGCGAATGAAACTTAATGACTTAAATAATATAGTTGTAGTACCAAACCACAATATATCATCAATTACTCCGATGAGGAGTTTCAAGTACAACACACCCAAGATAATACAGAATACATGTATATTTTATATGAAGATAAAATATACAACACGGAATGAAAATGAGTATCCAGACGGAAATCTGCAGCGGAAATAAAATGAAGAAAAAACGTGAATGACTAAAAGGACTAGGGCCCCCTACTAGTATCACTGGGACTCCTCACCGTCAACGTTGTCTTCCCGTGCTTTAGCCTTGCCATAACCTGAAAACAACATCCCCCAACGGGGTTAGTTACACAGAACAACAATCCTCAAGAGTTCAATAAACACAATAATGATATATCTTAATTATGAAATTAAGATAAATAGAGGCATCATAGAATGCCCGTAATGGTATGTGCAAGTGCACAACCCCTTGTACCTAATTAGTCTCACGGAGGTACGTTACCGTGTGCATAGTCCAACGTGTCGGTGAACCCGAACACATGACTATCATGTGCCCGACTAAAAATTCCACACATACTTACCTGACCACGCAATATGGACCCAAAAGGCCACAAGAGCAAAAGTGACCAATGAACATTAATGAATAACAATACGATAAAGGTCAAGAATGACTCACCGGGATGACATAATAATGAAACGAATGATAGCTCATTGAAATGATTGGAACCGTCATTCCTCGTGAATGAAATGATTATTTTGATAATTACAAGTCTCAACATGATTAGTACACTATGAATGATTATGATTTATGAATGAACAACAATGAAAGCAATGAGTATCCTTTTAACCGAGTAAGAATTAACTTACACAACAGCGGTGAAGAATGTCCTTCCTCGAACAAACGTCCTACAATGAGATATCGGTTGCTCGAACAACCATGAATAACACAATTACCCACAATCCGTTCAATATACATATCAAGCACGATTATAACTCACTCAAAACGTCGATATGAATAATCCAAGTTCATTGGGGCCTTATAACAAACACGTTGTAACCAATCTTCGATTGTTTACAATCAACCTCAATTATATCCATATCAAACCTCCAAGGAGTGTTTCAATCCAACAAAACATCTTCAACACAATCAATAATCCAAAATGAATACCCAATTCGAGATTTCAACAACATCTAATCAAAAACCCCCAAAACCAAATCAATATTCAAGGTGTTCTTGAATAAACCCAAATAATCCGATGATAATCCTTAATAATTCATAATCACAAGTATATCACTTCAGATATCATCATTATCACATCCAAAACATCATATCCCAACTCAAAATCGAAATCTAAGATGTTGAGTAATTTACCTTTGAAGATCCAAACACTTCAATTCGGTGAATTCGTGTTAAATCGACTGTCTAAGATTCCCACTCCAAGATATATGTTTAGAACACTCCTACCCAAGTGATGTGATGAAGAAAATCTCTCCCAAGAACTTCTCTCTCGGAACTCAAGTGAAGAAATGAGAAAATTGATCTCAAAAACCCGTCCAGATACTTAAGTACTGCCATTGTTACGACCGTAACTCAGCCTACTTACGGCCGTAACATCCCCAAGTCAACGGCCTTACAGCCGTAACCATCCATCTCGTACGGGCGTAACTCGACCTCATCGAAAATCTGCCGACAGACATACGGTCGTAACTGCACATGCCTTACGGGCGTAACTCGACTCATACGGCCGTACTCGGCAAAACTTACGGGCGTATGAAGCCTTCGTCGAAACTGACCGGAACACCCTGCTCGAATCGTACGGCCGTAACCGTCCAAGCCTTACGGCCGTACCTACCTCAACTTACGGCCGTATGCCACAACCCTTACAGCCGTAAGTCCTCTTCGTCCGAACTGTCCTGAAAACAACGAACGTATGTTACGGCCGTAATGCAAACATGTTACGGCCGTAACTCGCTGCTGGACATCAACGAACGACAATTCCATCTACTCGAAACACATCACTGAATGATTCGACATACCATACTTGTATGAATATAATTGAGTCCAAAACATGCGATAGATGATACTACCAACACGAGACTACCAATCACGATGATTATGATAATAATCTCATCTCGATTCTCAAACGAAGATGAATGACGATCGGTAACTGGTGCATGGATAAAATATGCCAACGAAGAATACAAGTGAGTGAATCATGAATGATGAATGATTATTAATGAGTGAATACTCCGACAGTGACAATTACTGAATGATAATTACTGAATGATGATGAATGAATTACAACCGGGTATTACATGCTCCCCCCTTAAAAAGAGCTTCGTCCCCGAAACTAAGGGTCAAAGAACTCGGGATAACTCTCCCGCATACTATCCTCGGTTTCCAAAGTAGCCTCTCCGACTCCGTGTCTTGACCACTGAATCTTGACCAAAGGAATCGTCTTGTTCCTCAACTGCTTGATTCGCCGCTCTAACACTCGTATAGGACGCTCCTCATACGAATGATCATATGCAATCTCGATTTTGTCGAACTAAAGTATGTGACTCGGGTCAGCAACATACTTCCGCAACTGAGAGACATGAAACACATTATGAATTCGGCTTAACGTGGGAGGTAAAGCCAATCGATAAGCCAGACTGCCTACTCGATCCAAAATCTCAAACGGTCCGATGAATCTCAGACTCAACTTTCCCCGCTTCCCGAAACAGAAGATACCTCGACTCGGGGATACCTTGACCAAAACATGGTCACCTGCCTCGAACTCTAATGGTCGACGACGATTATCTTCATATGATTTTGTCGACTCTGAGCGGTCAACAAACGACTCCTGATCAAAGCTACCTTCTCGCGGGTGGCTATAAGCATATCGGGCTCGGTGCCAATTGATTTAGATAAATCATCCCAACACAAAGTAGATCGACAACGATGACCGTACAAGGCCTCATAAGGTGCCATATTAATCGAAGCATGCCAACTGTTATTGTACGTGAACTCAATCAATGGTAGTTGGGCTTCCCAATCGTCTTTCCAATCGAGGACGCATGCCCTCAACATGTCCTCCGATGTCCTAATAGTCCTCTCTGATTGTCCGTCGGACTGAGTATGAAAAGATGTGCTGAAATTAAGCTGAGTTCCCATGGCACGATGAACTGATTTCCAAAAATGTGACACGAAGCACCCGTCACGATCAGAAACGATACTCTTAGGAGTACAATGCAATCTCACTATCTCTTTGATGAACAACTGGGCAAGTCTCTTGGGACACCACGTATCCTTAATCTCAAGGAAATGAGCTGACTTAGTTAAACGGTCCACAATTACCCAAATTATATTCATGCCACGACGAATCGTCGGAAAACTCATGATGAAGTCCATTGAGATATCATCCCACTTCCACTCTGGAATAGGGAGCGGTTTCAGCATACCCATCGGTCGCTGATGTTCTATCTTAACTTGCTGACAGGTTAGGCATCTTGAAACAAATTCTACGACTTCTCACTTCATATTACTCCACTAGTAATTTTGTTTCAAGTCTTTGTACATCTTGCTAGACCCCGGATGAATGGAATAAGGGGTAGCATGAGCTTCTCTCAAAATCGAGTTTTTCAACTTGTCATCTGCCGATACGCATAACCGATTCTTAAATCGCAAAAGTCCATCCTCGTGGACCACAAATCCAGGGGCTTTCCCCTGATCCACATCCTCTCGGATGTGCGACAAAAATGGGTCTGAACCCTGATTCACTCTGATCTCCTCCTAAAGTGGCGATGAAATCTCTAACATGCAAAGTTGCCCTTGCACTCGCTATAACCAGACCTCGATCTCGGGTCTCATAAATTCCTGCTGAAGCTCCTTCTAAACTGTTAAACGAGCAAGGATTTGCTCCTGAAAGGACTTACGACTCAAGGTGTCGGCGACAATGTTCACCTTGCCCGGGTGGTATAGTATTTCAATATCATAATCTTTGATTAGTTCCAACCACCATCTCTGTCGCATATTTAACTCCTTCTGAGTAAATATATACTTCAAACTCTTATGATCGGTGAAAATCTGACATGTGACGCCATAATCTTCAACACGAAAACCACGGCTGCTAGTTCAAGGTCATGGGTCAGGTAATTGACCTCGTAAGGTCTCAATTGCCGCGAATCATAGGCACTAACTTTCCCGTTCTGCATTAATACACATCCAAGACCGTGTCCGGATGCGTCACTATAAACCATGAATCCTTTCGTGCCTTGTGGTAAGGAAAGGATAGGTGCTGAAATTAAATGACTCTTGAGTTCCTCAAACATCTGCTGAAACGCATCGGACCACGTGTATTTCTTATCCTTCTGCAAAAGGTTCGTCATGGGTTGAGCAATTTTAGAAAATCCTTCCACAAATCGCCGGTAATATCCTGCTAATCCGAGAAAGCTTCAGATTTCCTTAACATTCTTCGGAGGTTGCCAATCTAGGATCGCCTCCGTCTTCTGAGGGTCGACACGTACACCATCTGATGAAATTACATGACCGAGAAACGTCACTTCGAACATCCAGATCTCACATTTGGAAAACTTTCCATAGAGTTGCCCTCGTCTTAACATGTCGAGAACCTGATGAAGGTGAACTTCGTGCTCCTCTTGGTCACGAGAATAAATCAAAATGTCGTCAATGAAGACAACCACGAACTGATCCAAATAGTTGATGAAAACTCGATTCATTAACTCCATGAACACCGCAGGTGCATTAGTTAACCCAAACAGCATTACCACAAATTCATAATGACCATAGCGTGTTCGAAACGCCGTCTTTGCGATATCCGACTCTCGGATTCGCAATTGATGATATCCAGATCTTAAATCGATCTTGGAAAATACTGAAGCTCCCTGAAGTTGATCCAAAAGATCATCAATACGGGGTAGAGGATATTTATTCTTGATCGTCACCCTATTCAACTCCCGATAATCAATACACAAACGAAAAGAACCATCTTTCTTCTTGACAAATAACACTGGTGCTCCCCACGGGGACGCACTCGGTTGGATATAACCTTTCTCAGTCAAATCCTCCAATTGATTCTTCAGTTCCTGCATTTCGGTCGGGGCTATCCGATACGGTGCCTTCGATATTGGAGACGTAACAGGCTCCAACTCAATCGTGAATTCCACATCTCTCTGTGGAGGCAAACCAGGTAACTCGTCTGGAAATACATCAGCATATTCTCTCACTACCTGTAATATTCGCCAATATTATTGATGATTTCTCAGTCTTGGTCATATAGCACCAATAACCAACACACCCCTAACTGAGTAATTTCACTGCTTTCATCATATTTATAACTCTACCGGAACAGCTGGGATTACCTCCCTGAAAAACACATTTGACTCCATCGTCTGAAATGATAGTGACCATACGTTTACGGACACTAAGGATGGCATCATGACGATCCATCCAATCGATACCCAGAATAACATCATTTCTAGGTAAATCCACCACGATTAGGTCTGCTAACCAATCACGGCCATGAAGCTGAATCGGACAATCCTTAGTCTCACGATCTCCGATAATTCTTCTACCATCTGGTAGACCAATGACATAAGGATCACAACTAGTAGCACTACCCAGATGTAGTCTACTCAAACATGACTCGGAAATGAATGAATGTGATGCACCAGTATCAAAAAGGGTACACACAGGTTGAGATAGAATATCAAGTGTACCTGAGATCATACAGGCCTCCGGGTCGTCGGTCTTCTTCATCTCGTAAATTCGGGGCTTGCCGGCCCCGGCCCCCGAACCGGACGCTCCCGTCTGATAGCTTTTGGCTCCGCCTTGGTTTGCTCCTGTCGTCTTAAATGACGCAGACTGAGTGGCCTGATTATGAACAGCTGACTGCTTTAGGTCCTGGGATGACGCCGGAGTAGGTTTTGTGTCTCTTCGGCAAAAACGGGCCTTATGCCCAGCAATCCCACAGTTATGGCATGTGATAGTCTGCCTCGGACACTTGGTACTGAATGACCCTATTCTTCACAGTTGAAACAGGTGATGGCTGAACTGGCCGCTCGGGACTGTGATTCCGTGGGTCTGGGCGCCACAGGAGGTCGCTCAGAGAAAGTAGAGCCCGCACGAGGCTTCTTGAAGGTTTCCTGACCGCCTTTAGACTGATTACGATTCTTAGACTTCTTGCTAGTAGATGAAGGTCGCTGCTTAGCAATCTCCTTAGCAGTAAGCTCATAAGTAAGAGTTTTCTCGATAAATTCGGCCAGAGTGGTGCAATTGTGATTAAGCAACTGCATCCGCATACGAGGTTTCAATCTCTTGCTGAAAAACTTGATCTTGTCCGTCTCGGAGTGAATAATAGATGAGGCAAAAGGAAGTAGCTCCTGAAATTTTTCAGCGATGGCGAGAACATCATCGTCTGCTGAGGGGTCGGGAGTGAGTAATTCTGATAACTTAGCCTCCCTGAGTGGGGGCGGATAATACCTCTCCATCATGAGAGTCTTGAATTGATCCCAAGTACATGATCCGTAGGTGGGCTTCAACGATAACCACCATGAATGAGCGCTCTTACCCAGATAGTAAGCCACAACTGAAACTTTGTGCCCTTCAGGACACTCTACCATAACAAACAACTTCTCAAAATGATCAAGCCAGTGAGCAATATCCGCCGGCTCATATGATCCCTCAAAAGTAGGTGGCCTTTGGCGAGAGATGTCGCCAATAATACTGCTTACACCCCTCTCTTGCCCCTGAGGTGGCGGCGGAGGAGCCTGCTGATTCTGGGCGGTTGAGTTCTGCATCGTCTCCATGGGGCATGCCATCTGTGTCATCTGGGCCATCATGCCTTGCATAAAAGCGAGTGGATCAACCCGAACACCTTCTGATTGAGATGTGTCCCGGGTACGACTCCCTGACAGTGAATGATCATTTCTGGGTGAATAAGTGACAGCGTCGCTACTCGATGAATTAGCATTATTCCTCGCGTTCGCTCGTGTATTCACACAAGCTCTCGGGTTTCGGCCCGCAACGCGGCCTCTTCCCCCGCGTCCTCTGCCTGCTCTCTCCTAACTTAAGTAGGAAAGTCACACGATAATTATAGATTTCGTATGAATATCACATTATGATTACGTCATGAAATGATGAAAATGAGCATACGCATTCTAGCACAGTGATTATATGAATGATGAACTGAGGTGACATGATTATCTGATGAAATTTTTTAAATGATTATCTTGAACAAGTTAACAAGATTAATGATACGATCCTTACGGTCAACAAATGAGCAATGAAATGAACTGAGTGATTAATGATTTAACATGATCGATATGATGAAAAATGAAAATGATGATTGAGGATTGTTGACTGTTGAATGATAAATGAGTGATTCTTATTGCTAGAAATTATACCATGCCGTCAGAAATCTTACTGTTCTTTGGTCTGAGGGGCTTGGCTCTTGCACAGGTCACACGTGACGCAAAAGTCCAATGATATTATTCTGATGAACCATGATTTCAATGAGACATGACTCGGAAGGTAGTATTCAAAACCACGCTCTGATACCAACTCCGTAACACCCCTGACTAGGCGATTATTACAGTGTCGTGGACCCCCGACTGGAACCCACCAGGCGAATGAAACTTAATGACTTAAATAATATAATTGTAGTACCAAACCACATTATATCATCAATTACTCTGATGAGGAGTTTCAAGTACAACACACCCAAGATAATACATAATATATGTATATTTTATATGAAGATAAAATATATAACACAGAATGAAAATGAGTATCCAAATAGAAATCTGCAGCGGAAATAAAATGAAGAAAAAACGTGAATGACTGAAAGGACTGGGGCCCCCTACTAGTATCATTGGGACTCCTCACCGTCAACGTTCTCTTCCCGTGCTTTAGCCTTGCCATGACCTGAAAACAACATCCCCCAATGGGGTCAGTTACACAGAACAACAATCCTCAAGAGTTGAATAAACACAATCATGATATATCTTAATTATGAAATTAAACTGAAGAGAGGCATCATAGTATGCCCGTAATGGTATGTGAAAGTGCACAAGACGAGTGTCCGGACACACCCGCCCTTGTACCTAATTAGTCTCACGGGAGTACGTTACCATGTGCATAGTCCAATGTGTCGGTGAACCCGAACACATGACTATCATGTGCCCGACTAAAAATTCCACACATCCCCACCCGGCCACGCAATATGAACCCAGAAGTCCACAAGAGCAAAAGTGACCAATGAACATTAATGAATAACAATACGACAAAGGGCAAGAATAACTCACCGGGATGACATAATATTGAAACGAATGATAGCTCATTGAAATGATTGGAACCATCGTTCCTCATGAATGAAATAATTATTTTGATAATTACAAGTCTCAACATGACTAGTACACTATGAATGATTATGATTTATGAATGGACAACAACGAAAGGAATGGGTATCCTTTTAACCGATTAAGAATTAACTTACACAACACCGGTGAAGAATGTCCTTCCTCGAACAAACGTCCTACAATGAGATGTCGGTCGCTCGACCAACCTTGAATAACACAATTACCCATAATCCGTTCAATATACGTATCAAGCATGATTATAACTCACTCAAAACGTCGATATGAATAATCCAAGTTCATTGGGACATTATAACAAACATGTTGTAACCAATCTTCGATTGTTTACAATCAACCTCAATTATATCCATATGAAACCTCCAAGGAGTGTTTCAATCCAACAAAACATCTTCAACACAATCAATAATCCAAAATTAATACCCAATTCGAGATTTCAACAACATCTAATCGAAAACCCCCAAATCCAAATCAATATTCAAGGTGTTCTTGAATAAACCTAAATAATCCGATGATAATCCTTAACAATTCATAATCATAAGTATATCACTTCATATATCATGATTATCACATTCAAAACATCATATCCCAACTCAAAATTGAAATCTAAGATGTTGAAGAATTTACCTTTGAAGATCCAAACACATCGATCCGGTGAATTCATGTTAAATCGACTATCCAAGCTTCCCACTCCAAGATATATGTTTAGAACACTCCTACCCAAGTGATGTGATGAAGAAAATATCTCCCAAGAACTTCTCTCTCTGAACTCAAGTGAAGAAATGAGAAAAATGATCTCAAAAACCCGTCTAAGTACTTAAGTACTGCCATTGTTACAGACGTAACTCGGCCTACTTACGGCCGTAACATCCCCAAGTCAACGGCCTTATATCCGTAACCATCCATCTCGTACGGGCATAACTCGACCTCGTCAAAAATCTGCCGACAGACATACGGCCGTAACCGCATATGCCTTACGGGCGTAACTCGACTGATACGGCCGTACTCGGCAAAACTTACGGGCGTATGAAGCCTTCGTCGAAACTGACTGGAACACCCTGCTCGAATCGTATGGCCGTAACCGGCCAAGCCTTATGGCCGTAACTGCCTCAACTTACGGCCGTATGCTGTAACCCTTACGGCCGTAAGTCCTCTTCATCCGAACTATCCTGAAAACAACGAACGTATGTTACGGCCGTAATGCAAACATGTAACGTCCGTAACTCGCTGTTGGACGTCAACGAACGACAATTCCGTGTACTCGACACACATCACTAAATGATCCGACATACCATACTTGTATGAATATAATTGAGTCCAAAACATGCGATAGATGATACTTCCAACAAGAGACTACCAATCACGATGATTATGATAATACTCTCGTCTCGATTCTCAAACGAAGATGAATGACGATCGGTAACTGGTACATGGCTAAAATATGCCAACGAAGAATACAAGTGAGTGAATCATGAATGATGAATGATTATTAATGATTGAATACTCCGACAATGACAATTACTGAATGATAATTACTGAATGATGATGAATGAATTAAAACCAGGTATTACAGGTATGGACTAATCCAATTTTATCAGCGGCTCTTTCAAACGTCCCTGTGAAGGGGGACTTAGTCATTTTGCCTTTACGGCATGATTCACAAGTTGGAAAAGGGTCTGATCCCAATGGACCCATAAGTCCATCCTTTTTCCATTTTGTAAACCTTGGTATGACCAATATGACCAAGTCTAAGATGCCATTTCAAAACTTGATTAGTTTCATCCCTACCACGCTTCCTAGTCATAGTATTCACAATGACTTTGTTGTTTATGTTTAGTTAACACAATCCATTTAACAATATAGCAGTGCCCACTAGTTTATTTCGAAAATAAATTTTGCAGGAACCATTACCAATGAAAAATGAAAAGCCTTTCGATCCAAGACCGGAATGGATACAATTTTTTTATGCTCCTTGGGAAATAGTTGTGCATCATCTAAAATTAAAACAAATCCAGATTCCAAATCCAAAAGAAGTGATCTATATCGGTTGCTACAACACTATGCCTGCTTCCGACAGTAATCATCACTTCCTTAGCTCCAAGCTTTCTACTTTGTTTCAGATCCTGATTCATGGTACATATATGAGAACTAGCACCTAAATAAAGTATCCCAGAAGTAGAAAATATGGTAGCAGAACAATTAGTTTCCAAAACTAAAAGTTCCGTACCTGAAGCCCCAAGAAGGATCGTACAGTCTCTTGCCAAGTGGCCCAGCTCACCGCATTTGAGACATGTGTCTGTCTTCACCTTCTTGCTCTTGGGAACTATTGGGGCCTTGTCCTGACCTTTAAAGTCCTTGTTTTGTGGTCCCATCTGCTTCTTGGTCTTTTTATTCTTGAACCTCCGAGATCCAAATGAAATCACAAGGGCAGACTCCTTCACCCGCGGAATCTTTATCTAAGACTGAGCGGTTACAAATTTTTTCATCAACCCTGCTAAATTGCAAGCAATCTCATTGTAGTTGAAGTTCAGAACAAACTATGAGAAGGAATCAGGAAGAGATTGCAGGATAAGGTCCGTTTATAGAGAAGCGTGCATCTTAAAATCAAGAGCCTCCAATCTCTCGATCATAGAGATCATTTTGAGGACATGGTCCCCGACTTTCTCTCACCTTCGTTCATCCTGGCACCGAATAGTTGCTTGGATATCTCATATCTAGCAGTTCGACTGTGCTCACCATAAAGCTCGGTTAAGTAAGATAAGATCTGCCTAGCAGAAGTTATTTTCTCATGAGCTTTCTGAACCTCATTAGACATAGAGGCCATCAAATAGCCACGAATTCTAATGTCATCCTTAACCCACTTTTCGTGGTTTTCAACATCTTCCTGACTGGCTCTGGTCTGCGCCGGAGCTGCCGGAATTTCCGCCTCCAAGACGTATCCCAGCGCCTCCATATTGAGACTATCATCAGGTTGCAGAGCCAGTCCACAAAGTTAAGCCCAATTTAAGGTGTTCTATCGAGTAGTATAGTGAGTGGGTTCATTGTCATTTTATTTGAGAGTTTTATGTGTGCATAAAGTACACTAGATTGATTAGGGACTCGTTCAATTATGGTTTGAGTTTAGAATTAAGGACTTTTCTATTCTTTAACTCAACTCCCACTATATTTATCGGAATAACACACTCCCATGCTAAATCTGGAAGTACTAGTTCGCTTTACTTAATAGTGGTGATCGAGTTCTTTATAAATTTTAATAGAGGGAAACCGACAGGTTTCTGGTCTATTAATCTTCATAAAGTGGTGTCCAATACCAACCCATCTAATGGATGATTCGATCTTTACTTTCTCCTTGTTCACTCCCCTCAACCTATACGGTTTATATAGTTCATGAACAAGTTAAGTTTATACCATCGACGCTAATCAGTTTCACAATTGAATCTTATCCGGCAACCGAACAGGTTTCTAGGGATAAAATTTGATACAACTGAAGGCATCCAATTCACTCTCGGTAATTTATCGACCCTCTCCGAACGACTACCCCAATAACCCGAAAGCATAGCACACCCGGTTTGGATTTCAATTTTCCGAAAGCTCGATGGAGGGAAGGAAAACCTTCAAGCCATTTAAACTTAATATTTTGTCGTGAGAGAATTTTCGTGATTATTGTTACACTTTGCACATTAATTCATTTAAGCGCATTTGGAGCATTCATACCATATGAATAAAACAAACACAACCTAATTTCTACCAACATATAGTTCATGGACCGTTCCTAGAAGCAAAAACATCGTAATCTATTACAAGTCTCGACTCTTGAATCTTCGTCCTCTCGAATGGATCTTCCTCTGATATTCGTCATTACATATAAATTTTACATTGAAAAATTACATCCTAGATACAAATATTTCTAGTAAAATAAATAGGCTCAAAACAGCCTTTACAACCCAATCGAAAAACGATTCAAAAACTAGGTGCACGAACTACATCACCATTCAAAGAATAATGCAACAATCACATTAAAATTAATGGCATAACAATTAATCTAACTATTGATCCAATCAATATAAATTAATCCATCGAAAAGAATTAATCTAATTAATTCAAACAATCGTTAATTTTAACTTGTTCCGGACGAAAATAAGTAGCTCCTGAAATTTCTCAGTGATGGCGAGAACATCATCGTCTACTGTGGGGTCGGGAGTGAGTAATTCTGATAACTTAGCCTCTCTGAGTGGGGCCGTATAATACCTCTCCATCATGAGAGTCTTGAATTGATCCCAAGTATATGATCCGTAGGTGGGCTTCAACGGTAACCACCATTAATGAGCGCTCTTACCCAGATAGTAAGCCACAACTGAAACTTTGTGCCCTTCAGGACACTCTACCATAGCAAACAACTTCTCAAAATGATCAAGCCAGTGAACAATATCCACCGGCTCATATGATCCCTCAAAAGTAGGTGGCTTTTGGCGAGAGATGTCGCCAATAATACTGCTTACACCCCTCTCTTGCCCCTGAGGTGGTGGCGGAGGAGCCTGCTGATTCTGGGCGGTTGAGTTCTGCATCGTCTCCATGGGGCATGCCATCTGTGTCATCTGGGACATCATGCCTTGCATAAAAGCGAGTGGATCAACCCGAACACCTTCTGATTGAGCTGTACCCGGGTACGACTCCCTGACAGTGAATGATCATTTCTGGGTGAATAAGTGACAGCGTCGCTGCTCGGTGAATTAGCATTATTCCTCGCGTTCGCTCGTGTATTCACACGAGCTCTCGGGTTTCGGCCCGCACCGCGGCCTCTTCCCCCGCGTCCTCTGCCTGCTCTCTCCTAACTTAAGAAGGAATGTCAAACGATAATTATAGATTTCGTATGAATATCACATTATGATTATGTCATGAAATGATGAAAATGAGCATACGCGTTCTAGCACAGTGATTACATGAATGATGAACTGAGGTGACATGATTATCTGATAAAATTTTTGAAATGATTATCTTGAACAAGTTAACAAGATTAATGATACGATCCTTACGGTCAACAAATGAGCAATGAAATGAACGGAGTGATTAATGAGTTAACATGATCGATATGATCAAAAATGAAAATGATGATTGAGGATTGTTGACTGTTGAATGATAAATGAGTGATTCTTATTGCCAGAAATTATACCATGGCGTCAGAAATCTTACTGTTCTTTGGTCTGATGGGCTTGGCTCTTGCACAGGTCACACGTGACGCAAAAGTCTAATGATACCATTCTGATGAACGATGATTTCAATGAGACATGACTCGGAAGGTAGTATTCAAAACCACGCTCCGATACCAACTCTGTAACACACCTGACTAGGCGATTATTACAGTATCGTGGACCCCCGACTAGAACCCACCAGGCGAATGAAACTTAATGACTTAAATAATATAATTGTAGTACCAAACCACATTATATCATCAGTTACTCCGATGAGGAGTTTCAAGTACAACACACCCAAGATAATACATAATATATGTATATTTTATATGAAGATAAAATATATAATACGGAATGAAAATGAGTATCCAAATGGAAATCTGCAGCGGAAGTAAAATGAAGAAAAAATGTGAATGACTGAAAGGACTGGGCCCCCCTACTAGTATCATTGGGACTCCTCACCGTCAACGTTCTCTTCCCATGCTTTAGCCTTGCCATGACCTGAAAACAACATCCCCCAATGGGGTCAGTTACACAGAACAACAATCCTCAAGAGTTGAATAAACACAATCATGATATATCTTAATTATGAAATTAAGCTGAAGAGAGGCATCATAGTATGCCCGTAATTGTATGTGCAAGTGCACAAGACGAGTGTCCGGACACACCCGCCCTTGTACCTAATTAGTCTCACGGAGGTACGTTACCGTGTGCACAGTCCAATGTGTCGGTGAACCCGAACACATGACTATCATGTGCCCGACTAAAAATTCCACACATCCCCACCCGGCCACGCAATATGAACCCAGAAGTCCACAAGAGCAAAAGTGACCAATGAACATTAATGAATAACAATACGACAAAGGTCAAGAATGACTCACCGGGATGACATAATATTGAAACGAATGATAGTTCATTGAAATGATTGGAACCATCGTTCCTCGTGAATGAAATAATTATTTTGATAATTACAAGTCTCAACATGACTACTACACTATGAATGATTATGATTTATGAATGAACAATAACGAAAGGAATGAGTATCCTTTTAACCGAGTAAGAATTAACTTACACAACACCGGTGAGGAATGTCCTTCCTCGAACAAACGTCCTACAATGAGATGTCGGTCGCTCGAACAACCTTGAATAACACAATTACCCACAATCCGTTCAATATACGTACCAAGCACGATTATAACTCACTCAAAACGTCGATATGAATAATCCAAGTTTATTGGGACATTATAACAAACATGTTGTAACCAATCTTCGATTGTTTACAATCAACCTCAATTATATCCATATGAAACCTCCAAGGAGTGTTTCAATCCAACAAAACATCTTCAACACAATCAATAATCCAAAATGAATACCCAATTCGAGATTTCAACAACATCTAATCGAAGACCCCCAAATCCAAATCAATATTCAAGGTGTTCTTGAATAAACCTAAATAATCCGATGATAATCCTTAACAATTCATAATCACAAGTATATTACTTCATATATCATGATTATCACATTCAAAACATCATATCCCAACTCAAAATCGAAATCTAAGATGTTGAAGAATTTACCTTTGAAGATCGAAACACATCGATATGGTGAATTCATGTTAAATCGACTATCCAAGCTTCCCACTCCAAGATATATGTTTAGAACACTCCTACCCAAGTGATGTGATGAAGAAAATCTCTCCCAAGAACTTCTCTCTCGGAACTCAAGTGAATAAATGAGAAAAATGATCTCAAAAACCCATCTAAGTACTTAAGTACCGCCATTGTTACAGACGTAACTCGGCCTACTTACGGCCGTAACATCCCCAAGTCAACGGCCTTATATCCGTAACCATCCATATCGTACGAGTAGAACTCGACCTCGTCGAAAACCTGCCGACAGACATACGGCCGTAACCGCACATGCCTTACGGGCGTAACTCGACTGATACGGCCGTACTCGGCAAAACTTACGGGCGTATGAAGCCTTCGTCGAAACTGACCGGAACACCCTGCTCGAATCGTATGGCCGTAACCGGCCAAGCCTTACGGCCGTACCTGCCTCAACTTATGGCCGTATGCTGTAACCCTTACGGCCGTAAGTCCTCTTCATCCGAACTATCCTGAAAACAACGAACGTATGTTACGGCCGTAATGCAAACATGTAACGTCCGTAACTCGCTGGTGGACGTCAACGAACGACAATTCCGTGTACTCGACACACATCACTAAATGATCCGACATACCATACTTGTATGAATATAATTGAGTCCAAAACATGCGATAGATGATACTTCCAACAAGAGACTACCAATCACGATGATTATGATAATACTCTCGTCTCGATTCTCAAACAAAGATGAATGACGATCGGTAACTGGTACATGGCTAAAATATGCCAACGAAGAATACAAGTGAGTGAATCATGAATGATGAATGATTATTACTGATTGAATACTCCGACTGACAATTACTGAATGATAATTACTGAATGATGATGAATGAATTACAACCAGGTATTACAGGTATGGACTAATACAATTTTATCAGCGGCTCTTTCAAACGTACCTGTGAAGGGGGACTTAGTCATTTTGCCTTTACGGCATGATTCACAAGTTGGAAAAGGGTCTGATCCCAATGGACCCATAATTCCATCCTTTTTCCATTTTGTAAACCTTGGTATAACCAATATGACCAAGTCTAAGATGCCATTTCAAAACTTGATTAGTTTCATCCCTACCACGCTTCCTAGTCATAGTATTCACAATGACTTTGTTGTTTAGGTTTAGTTGACACAATCCATTTAACAATATAGCAGTGCCCACTAGTTTATTTCGAAAATAAATTTTGCAGAAACCATTACCAATGAAAAATGAAAATCCTTTCGATCTAAGACCGGAATGGATACAATTTTTTTATGCCCCTTGGGAAATAGTTGTACATCATCTAAAATTAAAACAAAGCCAGATTCCAAATCCAAAAGAAGTGATCTATATTGTTTGCTACAACACTATGCCTACTTCCGACAGTAATCATCACTTCCCTAGCTCCAAGCTTTCTACTTTGTTTCAGATCCTGATTCATGGTACATATATGAGAACTAGCACCTAAATACAGTATCCCAGAAGTAGAAAATATGGTAGTAGAACAATTAGTTTCCAAAACTAAAAGTTCCGTACCTGAAGCTCCAAGAACGATCGGACAGTCTCTTGCCAAGTGGCCCAGCTCACCGCATTTGAGACATGTGTCTGTCTTCACCTTCTTGCTCTTGGGAACTATTGGGGCCTTGTCCTTACCCTTAAAGTCCTTGTTTTGTGGTCCCATATGCTTCTTGGTCTTTTTATTCTTGAACCTCCGAGATCCAAATGAAATCACAAGGGCAGACTCCTTCACCCGCCGAATCTTCATCTGAGACTGAGCGGTTATAAATTTTTTCGTCAACCCTGCTAAATTGCAAGCAATCTCATTGTAGTTGAAGTTCAGAACAAACTATGAGAAGGAATCAGGAAGAGATTACAGGATAAGGTCCGTTTATAGAGAAGCGTGCATCTTAAAATCAAGAGCCTCCAATCTCTCGATCATAGAGATCATTTTGAGGACATGGTCCCCGACTTTCTCTCACCTTCCTTCATCCTGGCACCGAACAGTTGCTTGGATATCTCATATCTAGCAGTTCGACTGTGCTCACCATAAAGCTCGGTTAAGTGAGATAAGATCTGCCTAGCAGAAGTTATTTTCTCATGAGCTTTCTGAACCTCATTAGACATAGAGGCCATCAAATAGCCACGAATTATAATGTCATCCTTAACCCACTTTTCGTGGTTTTCAACATCTTCCTGACTGGCTCTGGTCTGCGCCGGAGCTGCCGGAATTTCCGCCTCCAAGACGAATCCCAGCGCCTCCATATTGAGACTATCATCAGGTTGCAGAGCCAGTCCACAAAGTTAAGCCCAATTTAAGGTGTTCTATCGAGTAGTATAGTGAGTGGGTTCATTGTCATTTTATTTGAGAGTTTTATGTGTGCATAAAGTACACTAGATTGATTAGGGACTCGTTCAATTATGGTTTGAGTTTAGAATTAAGTACTTTTCTATTCTTTAACTCAACTCCCATTATATTTATCGGAATAACACACTCCCATGCTAAATCTGGAAGTGCTAGTTCGCTTTACTTAATAGTGGTGATCGAGTTCTTTATAAATTTTAATAGAGGGCAACCGACAGGTTTCTGGTCTATTAATCTTCATAACGTGGTATCCAATACCAACCCATCTAATGGATGATTCGATCTTCTCTTTCTCCTTGTTCACTCCCCTCAACCTATACGGTTTCTATAGTTCATGAACAAGTTAAGTTTATACCATCGACGCTAATCAGTTTCCCAATTGAATCTTGTCCGGCAACCGAACAGGTTTCTAGGGATAAAATTTGATACAACTGAAGGCATCCAATGCACTCTCGGTAATTTATCTACCCTCTCCGAACGACTACCCCAATAACCCAAAAGCATAGCACACCCAGTTTGGATTTCAATTTTCTGAAAGCTCGATGGAGGGAAGGAAAACCTTCAAGCCTTTTAAACTTAATATTTTATCGTGAGAGAATTTTCGTGATTAATGTTACACTTTGCACATTAATTCATTTAAGCGCATTTGTAGCATTCATACCATATGAATAAAACATACACAACCTAATTGCTACCAACATGTAGTTCATGGACCGTTCCTACAAGCAAAAACATCGTAATCTATTACATGTCTCGACTTTTGAATCTTCGTCCTCTCGAATGGATCTTCCTCCGATCTTCGTCATTACATATAAATTTTACATTGAAAAATTACATCCTAGATACAAATATTTCTAGTAAAATAAATAGGCTCAAAACAGCCTTTACAACCCAATCGAAAAACGATTCAAAAACTAGGTGCACGAACTACATCACCATTCAAAGAATAATGCAACAATCACATTAAAATTAATGGCATAACAATTAATCTAACTATTGATCCAATCAATATAAATTAATCCATCGAAAAGAATTAATCTAATTAATTCAAACAACCGTTAATTTTAACTTGTTCCGGACGAGAAAATATTTCATTAACTTAATTCCCCTAAGAATAAAATTACCATAATTATATCTTAGTCAAATTAAATCCAATTTAATTTGTGGAAAATTAATTACCGAATGAAATATAAATAATGGAGTCGAAAAATACGGCGGGGCCAAGCTTGGGGCACTGCCCAGCAAGCTGCCTAGCAGGCTGCCGAGCAGGGCCGGACCGCAAGGTCGGATCGCGATCCACTGGCGGCACCGTGACTGCCGGCGAGTCGGACCGCATGCGATCGCGATCCATCACTGGCGATGCCGGCGAGCCGGCGGCCGCATGGCGGATCGCGATCCATGCACTGACCACCGCGGCGCCGGCCCGACTCAAGCCGGTCCATTCCATTCACATTTTTGGCTCGTTTTTCACCCCGATTCCAAAAATAATATTTTCTAATCTTTATATTACATATTTAAATCAGTTTTTCAAAACAAAAATAGATCTATATTGTAACATAAAATCATGAAAAAATAATTTTTTGCTGAACAATTGAAAATCAACGATTAAAACGATTATGATTCCAAATCATAAGAACACCCAATCAAGCATTCCAAATGCTAAATATCATATATACGATCTCAAGACCTCGCTTTGATACTAATGTTGGGATTCGCACACCAAAAACGAAGGCGCATCGGAAGCAAAAACACGAAGTGTAATACGAATCCCTCAAGAGGATCGATTCAAGCTACGTATGTACGAATATAATGAGAACAAAGAGGGAGATTCGAAATCATACCCTTGTAGTCCGTTGATTTAATCATTGAGAAGATCTCGGTGACCGCAAATCCAATTTCATAAGTCCTCGATGATGTCCCTTACGAATCCAATCCGCAACAAACTCTTGGATGATCCAACACTGAAAACACCGCGTCTCTACTTGCCACGTGCCGGAAAGACGATCAGAACGACTTCACCTTGTTATCCTCCAAGGATACTGATAGAACAAAGTGATAAGAGCTTGTCATATTATCTATAACACTCTAAGTGTATAGATATATTTCTCTCTAATTTTCTCTCAATTTTTCTCTAAGAAAATTGAAGAAGATGATCATGGTGATGGAAGAATAAAGAAGAAAAGACAACAAAGTCTTTCTCTCTCTCTCCCTTATGATTTTCAGGGCTCAAGCCTCACCGAAAAGAGGAGATTTTGTCTTCCTTTATTATCTCACCCTCTCCCCTTTTCTTCCCCTCAAGATATAATATATAAATCCTTCACATGCCAACTCCTATCAACCAAAGTCTTGGTCTCCCTCTCATAATTGAAATGAATCAAGACAAAAGGGAGCATGTGAGGAAGGGGAAATGGGGCTGCCCTCTAGAAGTAATTAGGAGAGTTCGGTTTGTTTCGGACTCTCGTGTGACCAAATAGATAAAACTCCATTCCATTTCGATGTGTTATATCAATCAATCAATCTAATTAATTAATTATATCAAATACAATATGATATAATTAATTTCTCCAAGAAATAATCATATTTATGAATTAAACTAATCACCCAGTAATTTATTTAATTCATTAGGCCATAAATTAATTTATCCAATAAATTAAGTTAGACATCCAATGTCACAAAATTAATTAGACATGCAATGTCCAATAAATTAGATATCCAATATCTAATCTTTATAAAGAGAGAATAAGCTCGATTCATTCCGCCATCAATCCTATTGCGCGACTCGGTAGGTCCGTCTCAGTTAGCAATGGGAGGAACCAAAGAGTAGTAGCACCACCTAGCCAGCTTGGCGGCTTACACTATACACTAACTGAGAACGTATGATGGGGATCTTTCCAAAACCTTTCTGTCGTGAATACTAGTATATATATAAACCTTTCTTTCAAATGTCCCGATCAAGTTATAGGGTAACAGGCAGTCAAACCATATCTGTACTTGATGATATGCATGAGTTAATCCAAATTGAGATCAGTGAGCTCTCGTGTATCCAATACAACTAGCTCCAATGCTTTGGCCAAAGGCTTATGATCTCCTCTGCCAATAACCGCATAGGACATATATCTGTTCACTAACAGGAGAAAGAATCATATCTTGGTATTTAGTATAAACTGCTACTTGCCCGTCAAGATGCACGTCGAGGTTGACCCACACCTTCCGGTTTTCTGGGTCGAACTACTCTAATGAAAATCTTAACGTCACAAGCACATCCCTACTAAATCCTCAAGTAGAAGGTTCACAAATACCTATCATAACCTTTTGATTCTGTCATCGACTGTCCCGGAGTGAAATTCGTGTGACGAATCGAAGCGAGTCAGCTCGAGTATACTAATCTCATTAGAATACCTATAACGTGTGCTCCCACTAACCATTAGCATTCAGGCACTCTCCAAGTCAAAGAACATATCATACAAGTCTTCACATAAATGTAACGCCCAGTCAAGTTTCATTGACTTGCGAACGATTAAGTTTTTGAGCCATAAACCTTTCCAGTACCGATCCCCTTATCCAATAAGGAGTGGAATATTTTGCTCTCAAATATAAGGACTAGTTTCTATCTATATATTTACTAGTCAGGAATGCTAGTCATTGTAAATAAAGAAACATGCAATTGCCTTCTGATAATGATTTACATAATAACAAGTTCAACGCCCTCTCTCAAACATCCTCTGAGTGGCATTTGAGGGCATACTCCTAACACTAGATACCATACATTGTTTCTTTTGAAACCATTAAGCTCTTCTTCCATATAAGTGATCCAGTGACAATTATTCAAAGCTTCATTAGTTGAAACAGGTTCGGATTGAGCTAAGAATACAGCTAGGGTGCACATAGATAGTCTTCTAAGTTTAGCTTGAGATTTCCATATAGGAAATGGAGATTTCTCAGAATTGGTCTCTTCTTGCACATATAGTACGGTTCCTTGTACACTCTGTATTCTTCTTCGGGTAGATACAACAGCATCAATATCTCCTAAAATAAACTTATGTGGTCGATCTCTCAACAAACTCCTGTCAGGTTCTAGTTCAGCATCCCGTACGATATCTTGTGGTGTTGTAGTCTCCGCTTCAGCTTGTACAGCATCGGCTTCGACTACTTCTGATCTTACAGCTGCGGGATTAATCTCTAAGTCTACAACAGGCTCTATTGGTGTTTGAGGATCATCAATGGAGAGTGTTAGGATATGCTGGTTTAAGTCTTCTACTCCTGTAGGATCATAAGGAGGTTCATCGAACACTATATGGACAGATTCCTCTATTGTCAGCTTCCTTTTCTTAAATATCCTTAAAGCTTTGCTGACAGAGGAATATCCTACAAATATTCCTTCATCCGGCTTCGTCTAAGGTCTTGAGTTAATCTTTCCCATTATTCAGAACATAACATCGGCATCCAAAGATATGAAAGTATGCAACTAATGGTGTTTTATTGTTCCATACCTCGTAGGTTGTTTTGTTGTGATGCTTGTTGATGATACATCAGTTTTGTGTATAGTATGCTGTATTTGTTGCTTCGAACCATAACTGCTTCGGCAACTTGCTTGCATCAATCATGGTTATTGTTGTTTCCTTGAGCGTCCTATTCTTTCGCTGGCAATACCATTTTGCTAAGGAGACCGACTGCTCATTATTCGTGTTGTATTCCATTGTCTTAACAGTATTGCTCTATAAAGCGATTTGTGAATTCAGTACCTCTGTCAGAATGAATGGACACGATACTCAATCCTTTCTCATTTTGAATCTTTCTCAGGTGCTCAGGCAACTTCGTTGTTGTTTCTTTCTTCTTGCTTAGAAAGATTGTCCAAGCATACCTGGAGAAATAATCAATAATAACAAGACAATATTTCTTACTTCCAAAACTTATATGGCCTACAAGACCGTAGAGATCCATTTGTAGCATGTCCATAACCATGTGGGTGGACATTCATGATTTGCTTTTCAGGATGGTTTTCACTTATTTGCCTTTCTGACAGGGTCCACAAATGTTGTCCTTATGGAATGACACATCGGGCAAACCTCTAACCATTCCCTGTCTGGCGAGTTTGTTGATTGTCTTGAAGTTGATATGAGACATCCTCTTATGCCAAAGCTATCATTGATCTGTAGTGTCTTTGGCAAAAAAACAAGGAACAGTGGAGCTCGTAGGCTTTCAGTCAGCCATATACATGTTACCTGATTAGCTTACTGTGATAACAATTTCCTTGGGCTTGATGTCCTTCACTCTATAATGGTCTACATAGAATTTGATCGAGAACTGTTTGTCACAGAACTGACTTATACTAAGTAGATTGTATTATAGGCCTTCAACATAGGCTACGTCGGTGACTTTGAATTTTTCCTACAAGCAGGGTTTCCTTCCCTCTTGTTCTTCCTTTGGATTTGTCACCAAAACCACCTTTGGACTGCGACCTTCTACATAATCTGACACCTTGCTGATACCACCTTTCATGTGCCGAGAGCATCCGCTATCAAAGTACCAGATGTTCTTCTCTTTGATATCTTGTAATAAAAGAGTTTAAGTAGATGTAGGTCCCCTTTGATTGTTGGGTCCATGTATGTTAGTGCCTTTATATACCCATTTTTTGCCTGATAGCAATTGGCTTGCTGTAGGTGACTTTTGGTACTGTCTTGTGATGTCTACATGGGGCAGGCACATAGTTGCTGTAACTTTGATAATTATGCATGTAATATTTAGGGGTTTGGTTCCAGTACGATTGTCGTCTAGGAGGTGGAGCCATTTTCTTAGGCCTTACAGCTTGTCTTCTGGGTCTCTAGTTGGATTCCCAGAGCTGTTGTTGATACTTCGCAGCGACCTACTTTCTGAATGGATAACGAGGCTCCTATATGTAATATCTAGGCCGGTTGTACTATTGGAAGTACTTCGGTGCTTGCCTTTTATATTTGGGTACAACCTTCTTTCTGAATGGCTGTTGGCGCTTTTGATATGCTCGAGGAGCATGCTGTTGGTCACGCCTTATAGGTTTTGGAGGTTGAGGTTTCCGCTGTCTTTGATACGATGTGGTGGCGGAATCACAGCCTTTGCAGTAC
The DNA here is from genome assembly GCA_033398695.1 of Orobanche coerulescens. Taxonomy (NCBI): domain Eukaryota; kingdom Viridiplantae; phylum Streptophyta; class Magnoliopsida; order Lamiales; family Orobanchaceae; genus Orobanche; species Orobanche coerulescens. The sequence continues at coordinate 70,744,191 of CM065810.1, forward strand.
GAGGGGCAGCTATAGCCTTCGCGGGACTTGGAGTCCCCTCAGGTACAGGAATAGGTTCCATACCCCTGAAGAATATTGTACTAGTTTTTCCCTTGTTGGAGAATCAGTTATATCGCCACTTTTATCATGGGCATTTTCTCCAGTGCTTAGAATTTCTTCGATCTGTCTAGAATATTTCTCAAATGATTTTAGGATGGTCTCTAATTCTCCTTCTCGTTTCTCGAGAGTTTTCACTTTGGCTTCGAGCAAAGCAAAATCATTTGTCTTGCTCTCATTATGAGACTTAGCCTCATTTATATCTTTGGCAAGTGGATTATTGCTTTCCATGAGTTTTTCAAAAGTGACTTTGCTATTTTCGCAATAAATCGACATATTTTCATAGTTATTCTTCAGCAAGTCATTTTCATCTTTTAGCTCTAAGTTTGAAATTTCGAGTTGTATGTTTTCACTTTTTTAGAGTCTCATGGGCCTTTTGAATGGTTTTAAACTCATTCATCATATTTTCAAAGGTATGTGATGCATTTACAGGAACAGTTGAAATTGAACTTACTTCGTCATCGCTGTCCGCATCATACTGTATTTCTTTGGCCATAAAGCATATATATGCTTTATTCTCGATCTCATCATCGGAGGAGTCACTGTAGTGATCACCTGAAGGCACTCCTCGGTCTTGTTCGATGTGGGTGAGGCTTCTGAGTCGCCAATCAGGGCCTTGAGCTTGTTTTTACAGACACATCTTCTTTCGTCCTTTTCTTGTTGCTCAGCTTCTGGCAACTTTTGCACTTTCGAATGTGGACACTTTTTTTGATAATGTCCAGGTTTCCTACAGTTGTAGCATAAGTTAGAATCACTGGATGAAGGAGTTTCAGAATTTACCTTGTGAAATGGCTTAGGCCTGTATGGAGTCTTTCCGGACTGTTTGATGAACTTTTTAAACTTGTGCATAAGCAGAGCCATTTCATCTTGTGATAGGATGTAATCATCGCTATCTGTAGTCTTGTGTGTGAATTTAGATGTGCTGGGTGCAGGGCTATGTCTCCCGTCAGATACAACAGCTAGTGTTGTAGTCTTGGCAGGTGACTCTTCTGCCTTCACTCTCCTGTCGATATCATACTCAAAATATTTGAGCTCAGATAAGAGGTTAAAATATCATTAAGATTACAGGATACACGCATAGCTTTAGGTTTAATGTCCCATCGAGCTGGGAGTGATCTAAAGATTTTTAAATTTTTTTCCTTTTGGGTATACACTTTACCCAATGCTTCAAGTTCATCGACAATGCCAGTGGATCTGAGGTCAAGCTCCTCAAGCGTTTCGGAAGATTTCATTTCAAAATATTTGAATTGCTGAGTAAGTTTGGAAATTTTATTTTCTTTCGAGATCTCAGTACCCTCTCAAATCAGCTTGAGTTTCTCCCAAATTTCCTTAGCTGTCTTACAGCTCTTTACCTTTGAGAATGTGCCTTTGTATAGAGTGACAAACAGCGCATTCTTAGCTACATTGTCGAGGTTCGCATGCTTGCGATCGTTAGTTGTCCATTGCTCGCTCCTTCTCGAGCATTTTAGCATGAGGTTGTCCTTCTATCCTTACAGCAGGATTAACCTTCATTATCTTTATAGGACCTTCCTGGGTGACGAATATCATTTCCTCGTGCATGGCTGCAAGATGAGCCTCCATCCTAATCCTCCAATTATCAAACACATTAATGGAAAACATTGGAACCTTGTTTATCATAGAGGTATCCATTTAATAAATAGGAACGATAAGAAAAATATGATACGGTTTTCAAAGGCTAGTGATTTGTGGATGTGATTCAGTTAAAAATCGACCGATTCTTTTTAGAATCAACCGCTCCATACCACTTGTTGGCTACAGGGTATACAATTAACAACTTAGATGGTAACAATACAATAAGTTGTATGATTTTCGAAGTTAGTTTGCATAGCCGAAGATCAGTATGAGTTCTTTGTAATTACTGACAACTTGGTGTTCTCCTGTTAGCTTGGTGCATATGTATACTAATAAATCACAGTAGAATGAAAATAGTAAAGACTGAAAGTAAATAACACACAGTTTAAAGTGGTTCGAGGTAAACCCCTCTATATCCACTGGTCCTCCACACAGGAGTAAAGAGTTTATTAAAATCACTGCGTACACAACTACGTGACTTTAACTAAACCTATCTCTGTACCATTCACACAGATTGATACATGGACTGTAGCTTTGACCGTTCACACGGATTTTCTCCAAGCTCTTTCTGACTTGGTTCTTCTCAAACAGATTAAAGCTTCATCTACAATGCTATTCTTCTCACACAAGTCGGAATACACAAGGATCTTTAGACCACACAGGGCTAATAATAATCTCAACGGTAAGGGTAGAACAATTCCAAACATCAGCTGGATCTTTGATGAATGTTCACTATATGTTGTGTTGTTTGCATTGAAGACTTGTATATTTCTTCACTTTAATACTTGCTGTATGCTCAAGAAATATAATGCTCTTGAATAGCTAGATTGTCAGAGTAAACTGTCAGAGTTTACGCGAGAATGAATAATGCTTGAATATATAAGTCCTCTTGCTTGGGGCTATTTATAACCTTGGAAATGTGTCCGTCATAAATGTAGCCATTGTTGGTTGGTGAGATATTGACGTCTGCCTCTTGATAGGCGGCTGCTGAATATTTGAATTAAAGCAGATCGCATTTAATGCTTCAGACATCATTTGTATCTTTGCATTAAATGCTATTTAGAGCGTTCTGACTTGTCTCTCTCCGGCTGCATTAAATGATGTCCTATCAGCAATAAATGCTGCTTTAGCAGTGAATACTTTATGAATAAACAATGTTTATCTCACAACGATTTTGAAGCTTTTTAAATTCAGTCCTATTGGATGTGTTTTACTTTTCCTAAGTAAAACACCTTCAGCTTGTATGCTATATCCAACGCATTAAGTCTCTTTGTTGTATGAATGATGGACTTACAGAAGATCTCTTTGCTGTAGGGACAGGCTGTATGGAGAGTCCTAACAGCTTCCTTACTTTGGCATTCTGACTTCTTTAAGACTTCTTTGTTGTACGATGGAAATTATTAAAACATTAATGTTTATCCCAACACAGCCCGAAAGAAGATCTCCCTCAGAGTCGACATGAGTCGTATGCAGATAATCATCAAAGACCGCTTGTGTTCGAGTACGGTTACCAAATATTGGTTAAGTTATCTCATGACCGAGGTGTTTCCTATTTTGGGAAGAGGGGAAAGCTAAGTCCGGGTTATATCGGACCATTTGAGATTTTGGAAGGAGTGGGAGAGTTGACGTATCCTTTGGCATTACCGCCTACTTTGAGTAAACTGCACGGCGTGTTTGACATTTCGCAGTTGAGGACGTAAGTCGCCAACTGGAGTCACATACTGCAGTTTGACAAGATCGAAATCATAGATGACCATTTGTACGAGGAACATTCCATACAGATTTAAGAGAGGAGGATTAAACATTTGAGGAGCAAATCGATTCCCTTACTCAAGATCAGTAATCGAGGCATGGAATCAAGGAGTCTATGTGGGAGACCGGCGATAACATGCAAGAGAGATACCCCGAGTTATTTGCCCCATAGTTTATGGCACTTATTTTAAGGGGGAATATGTAATATCTGGTTGTATTTTTTTTGTTTCTTATACTGTTGTACCGTTGGTATTCATTGTGTTCATACATTGGTGATTATATTTGATTGTTGTTGTTCTTGCTCTATTCGTATATTTAACGTGTTTGGGAGCCGAATGTGATTGATTTTACATTGAGTCACCAGAGTTCAGTTATGGCCATATAAAAATGAGTTACGGCTATAACAAATTGGGGAAATGGCCTTCTGAAGGTTATTGTACGACCGTATATGTGGTTTCCATCGTTGGTTTTTAACGCATAATAGTACGATGGAATATGGTCGTATATATGAAGGTTATAGTTGTATATTAGGGGATATCGCTCGTATGTTGGCTGCTAGGAGCTACTGGATGTGTCTCTATTTTTTTCTTGGAACAAGGAGTACGACCATAAAAATGGATGATACGGCCTTATATGATGCTTGTATGGTCGTGTGTAACTTATGTTATGTCATATGTTACTCAGGTTACTCCCATATGTATGTGTCTGTTGGTTTCGTGACCTTCCGATGTAATGTATGTACGCCCGTATATATGCATGGATACGATCATATATATGGTATGTTACTGAGGTATGGCCATATGACCGTTGAGCTCCAAGCCGAGTGGATGACAATTGTGCAAGAAAAGGCCCTAGTAATGGACATATGCCCATATTGTAATATCCTCTATTTTTATATACATTTATTTGATTATAATATTAATTCATGCATTTTTCAATCATGTTCATAATATTTATTTATACACATGATCAACTACATTTCAGTAATTCATGGGATTGGTCAAACCTAATCCATTCACGTTTATTCAACGTCAATTTCATGTCATGGGAGTCAATTTTATAGTCGAATTATTTCGACGTATCACAAATTCTAGCCCGAGTCATTTTGTCAGTTATTTTCAAGTAGTCTTTTATTATTAATAATATTGAATAATAATGTCATGACAATATTAATATTATTATGATCATTGTTACTATTTTTATCATTTCTATATCATTATTATTATTATAAGTATTATTATCATTATTACTACTACCATTATTATTACTATCCTTAGCCCGAACTAATTCGTAGATGGCCTAATAAGTATTTCTTTTTCTCCAAGCGCAAAAGAATCTCCTAATTCAACTGGAATTTTAGAAATTGGACCCTTCCCAAATTCCTAGAGTTACACTACATCTCATATCTAACCTAGGAGTATAAATGCGTAAACCCTACTGCACAAATACACAATACAATTTTTGCCATCGATCGGCCATTGCTGATTTTCTTATCTATTCAAATCTGCTCCTTTCCAACAACAGTAAATCCATCTCCTCTACTTTATACATATATGTATATATCAACTGTCATATTGATTCATCGGTGTTAAATAACAAACCACCCATGTCCAATCGAACTCCAAACTACCATCCACCACCACCATCAATCGCAGTCCCCGAACCCATCAATCTAACTTCAACATAGTTCACGCAATAAAAATTAAACCAGAAACCCCACATAACCCATGAACCCAAGCCTAAACCATATCTTGAATTCAATTGCATTAAAACTCTATTTTTTTCAGCCTTAGATTGAAACTTAAGAACCCTAATCCATCCTGATTTTATTTCTCGGCCTGAACTCACTGCAAGTCGGCCCGAAGTACCCAGCCCTGAACCCACATAAACTTACCCATGCTCAAAACTGCAATCATCGTCGGACCTGCACCTTGACCGCGAGCTGCCCGTCGAAAACCGCCGCACTGCCAAATCATCGCCGCCTTCCTTTTTGGGGAGAATGGCAAATTTGGTCCAAAATTATGGCAGGAGTGAGACGTTGAGTCCCGCGTTTGTTCCACATGTGATTTTTAGTCCACAACTTTCAAAAATTGGCAAAGATGGTCCGAAATTGTAATTTTGTGGACTAAATGCTTATTGTGATTTTGCTTAGGTGGTCAAAATTGATTTTGTTAAGTTATTTATTTTTATTTAAAAAATTTGCAAAATTAAAAAAATCGAACTATATTAATATTAAAAATATTAAAATCGGTAATTTTATTTTTAATTTTGGAATATTAATATTAAAAATAAAAAAGTTATTTTAAATTCGGAAATTGAAAAATCTAAAAATTGAACTATTTAAAAAATTCGGAAATTAGTAAATTTATTAAAAAATATTAAAAAATTCCGAATATTAATATTAATATTAATATTAATATTGGAAAATATTAAGAAATTGGTAATTTTATTTTTAATTGTGGAATATTAATTTAAAAAATAAAAAAAATTATTTTAATTTTGGTAATTAGAAAATCTAAAAAATTACGAACGATTTAAAAATTATTAATATTCGGATAGCATGTGACCGTTAAAAAATTTCCAAGTTTAAAATAATTTTTTTATTTTTAATATTAATATTCCGAATTAAAAATAAAATTACTGATTTTTAATATTTTTAATATTAATATTAATATTAATATTTTTAATAAATTTACTAATTTCTGAATTTATTAAATAGTTCAGAATTTTTTAGATTTTCTAATTTCTGAATTTAAAATAATTTTTTTTATTTTTCAATATTAATATTCCAGACTTAAAAATAAAATTACCGGTTTTTTAATATTTTTAATATTAATATTAATATTAATATTCAGAAATTTTTAATATTTTTTAATAAATTTACCAATTTCTGAATTTTTTAAATAGTTCAAAAAATTTTAGATTTTTCAATTTCCGAATTTAAAATAACTTTTTTTTATTTTTTAATATTAATATTCTAAAATTAAAAATAAAATTACCGATTTTAATATTTTTTAATATTAATATAGTTCAGAATTTTTTTTTAATTTTGCAAAATTTTTTAAATAAAAATAAATAACTTAACAAAATCTGAATTTTGACCACCTAAGCAAAAATCTGCCAGCTAAGCAGATTTAGTCCACAAAATTACAATTTCGGACCATCTTTGCCAATTTTTGAAAGTTGTGGACTAAAAATCACATGTGGAACAAACGCGGGACTCAACGTCTCACTCCTGCCATAATTTTGGACCAAATTTGCCATTCTCCCTCCTTTTTGTTGTGGGCGCGAATATATATATATATATATATATATATATATATATATATATATATTTGTGTGTGTGTGTGTTTGATTGACCGATTATTTGTGTATAAGGTTTTGTTTGTGTATGTTGTGATAGAGATGTGGATGAGAGAGACGAGCCGAGATGGGAGAATCGGGAGGAAAGAAAAATGAGTCCTACGGACACGTGAGAGAAGAGAAGGGTTTTATACCCAGCTTTTCTAGAGTAATTCAATTGAGCCCCCAGATTTTTCGGGACCAAAGAAAAATGAGTCCTACCGACCCGTGAGAGAAGAGAAGGGTTTTATACCCAGCTTTTCTAGAGTAATTTAATTGAGCCCCCACATTTCTGGATACTTTGATCTAACCCCATTTTGATTTATAATTCTTTCAAATTAACTCCAGCCAGTTTCCTATAATTCGACATCAGTCCCTTTATTACTTTGACTCTTCAATTAGTTATGTTTTAATTATATATTTAATTTATTTATTTCATTTTAGTAATGAATTGTTATTACTTATTTCTTATAGATAATAACAAAGATATTCGGGCATAGAAATTTGTGAGTCGGACTTTCTGTATTTCATCCAATTCAAGATACATACATCAGGTGAGAATTTTACGCTATCACTTTAATTGCTTTTATTGGACTATATAGGTAATAACTCTAATAACAATTCATGCTATGCATGCTAGATTCATGTTATACGTGACAAACAGTTGATCACAAAATATTTACTTTGTTATGTATGCTTGATTCATGTTATACATGTCAGATTCAGATTCTATTATTACAGCATTTTTATTATTCTATGCCTCTATGAGATCGTATATTATTGTGATATTGTGTAATTCCCTACGAGCTGAAGGAAGCTCACCCCACCTTATTTTGTTAAACCTCAGGTTAATAGAAATGGCGGTAGATGAATTTGCGAGGCTACGAGGCATATGATGAAGTTTTATTTTATTATTTCATATTTTAAATTCAAGTATTGAGGAAATAAGTTTCTATATATATTCGTTTAAATATTCCTCTGTAAATTTATTCGATCATGTTTTGACACTTTGGTGTTTTGAATTCCTTGACATAAATTGCTTATTTAAGTTCAATATCACTTGTGTGACGATTTGATTTTCTAGGCGAGTAAATTATTTTCAAAAATATATAAATATACACTTTCATTATTGTTTTATTCCCCAAACTAAATGCTTGGGAAATCGGGGCGTTACTTTATGATATCGGAGCCAGGTTTGATTTTTGCCTTCCTATAGACCCATTATTTATCATACGCCCTCAGCTATCTCTACTTTGTCACTCCATTCCAAGGTACCAAATTTAATTTTAAGATTATACTGCTCATTCATCATGATATATGTATATTTACATGTATATTCAATTTTAAATGCATATTATTTTAGTATGGCCAAACCAAGAATGACCGCAAGCAAGAAGATGCAAAGTATTACAAACTCAGCACCCTTAGCACTTAAGGACTCTTGGGATGATCCTAGGTTGGTGAGTAATGCTCCACACTACATTATCAATGGAATGACGAAATGGCAAGAATTAGGAAAGCAGGGTTCCCCATCGGAACATGTTAACAATTTGATTAAAAAGTTGCCTGGTAACTGGAGCTGTTGTACTTCGATCTATGATTTGAGTCCCTAGGGAGGACCCCAGAAGCGAGACAGCATGTGGACCATTTTCAGTATGTAGCCAGTAAGTTGCTAGACCTGTTCGTGAAAGGCGAGATTCCCGAGGACAGGTGGAGCTCGAGCTTAGAGAACAAAATTGAAGAGGATCCCGAGGAAGACCCAGAAGAAGATCCTAAGGAGAGCTAAAAGGAAGACCTCGGGGAGAGCATGAAGGATGTTATAATGGCAGATGTTGAGTCTGATGATGACATTATTTCGTAGATTGAGCCGCGACCCCCTGTTCCTATTATAGAGATTATTAGCAGTGATGATGAGGAGTAGCCGTAGGCTTAGTTCATTTTACTATATAGCTATTCTGTATTGTGACTATTATATGCGTATTATTGGTATTTTCCTATTCTTTGCTTCTCGCACTACATCGACTGATGGGTTTTTTTATAACTCGTTGGCAGACTCATGGTTAACCGTGGTAACCACGATGCTCAGCCTACTCAAGAGCAGTTTTTGATTGGATTAGCCATCATTTGGCTGGTAATGGCCATTTGTCCTACAAGAAAGCGGTTGCCAAGGTCGAGGACATCTCTGCAAGTTTAGATGTGGAGAAAGCTAGGGCACCCCCAGTTGTGTCCAATACCAAGAGGAAATGGTAAGATCAGTCATCCAGTGGCAACAAGAAGAGAGCATCAGCGGGACCGACAGGATTTAATCCCCAATATGATATTCCTACATGTACCAGTTGTGGCAAGAGGCATAAGGGTGTCTGTATGGTGAGACAGAACCGCTATTATTTCTGCCATGAAATAAGACCCTAGAGTACCCGAGTGCCAAAAGAAGAAGAACAGCCAGGCTAAAGGGGTACAAGGTCAAAGTTCCGAAGGCAAAGCTCGTATTTTCAGTATGATAGAGGATGAAGAGGAGACAGAGCCCCAAACCATGTCAGGTATGTTGACGGTTTCTAACATTACTGCTATGGTGTTATTTCATATGGGTGCGTCTTAATCATTTATCTCTAGAAGGTTTTTTCGATGATTGGTGGTAAAAGTAGTAGTGCACCAAAATCCTTCATAGTTAGTATACCTGCTGCTGATGTAGTACATGTTGACACTATGACTAAGAACATAAGGATAGAGATAAATGAACCTTTTATCTGATTTGCACATATTAGAGTTAAGTGCCTTTGACGTCATCTTGGGAAGGCACTGGTTGAGCAAGCACAAGGCTATGGCGAACTGCGCAGCAAGGAGAGTAACCTTATGTCCTTCAAATTATATCAAGATTACCTTTGAATGAGTGAGGTACAATAGGACCCTCAAGGTGATTTCATCTGTAAAAGTTGTGAAGTTGTTGAGGAAGCAGGGATGCCAAGGATTTGTGGTAAATATGATGGAAAAAATGAGTTCTGATGTGACGGTAGCCGATGTTCCTATTGTGAAGGAGTTCCCACACGTTTTCCCCGAGGAGCTTCCAGGAGTTACACCTTACTTGGATCAATTCGCCATTGTAATTATCGATGGCATACTTGTAACACCCCCAACCCACTCAGGGATATTACACGCCGTAGACCCTCTCCTCGAGGATCTACCAGGCTGATAACTAAAATCAAATATCTAAACATCGCCTTTAAGGCTAAAATGACTCAGTAGACCGACTTGGTCTTTCAATAATAACTTACAACTCAATTCCAAACACATACCCACGCAGGGGTCAAAATACAATAAACTCCCGTACAACGGGGAAAAGATACTGCAGCGGAAAAGAAAATACAACTAGACCAATACGACATCAACGGATCCTCGTGTGATTAGTATCGTTCATCTTTCATCATCCTTCGTGCCGACCCTGTGCTATGCTCCAAAACCTGAATGCAAAAATAGACATCCACCCCCCGAATACTCGGGGGTTAGCAAAACTCCACTGTTTTGCTAGTGCAAATACAAAGTGCAAATACGAGCCATATAATTCAAATTCCACGAATAACAATAACCAGGAATCCTCAAAAATCCAAAGTAACGAAAAGCACTTCCCGAGGCATAAGTTTAGTAAAACATTCCAAAACCGAAGGATCACAAATCAAGGGAAACAATTTATAAAACAGTTTAAAATGCCATCGAGAGTTTTAATAGAAAACCATTTAGGATTTCCGAATCCTTCTCTTTCCAAAATCAACAGGGGTCACAGCCCAAAGGTTTTGTTTTCGCAAATAGAAAACCGACAACAATTCACAGGGCCAGAGCCCAATATCACGTGTCCTCTACGGACATAAAAATCAACACAACGTAATCACGCACGCGCATCGCCTAGACCGGACGAAGCCACAAATCCCACTCGAGGCCTCGAAGGACCCTCCCGAGCTGGCTAGCGAAACAAATCACAACATCTCACGGTTGGATCAATCACTGTTGCATCTGGCCACATGATCGCATGCCATGTGCCACCGTAGATTAACTTTGGCGCTCACGGTTGGATCAATCACTTGTTGCATCCTGGCCACATGATCGCATGCCATGTGCCACCGTAGTTTTTCTTAGGCTCTCACGGTTGGATCAATCGCTTGTTGCATCCTGGCCACATGATCACATGCCATGTGCCACCGTAGGCCCCGCCCACATTCACACAATCACACACATAGCACAATGCAACAAAGATATCCAAATAATTCATCCAGAGGCATCAACACTTAGCAAAACACCACGTCAAACCACAACGCACCGAAATGAAATAATATACGTCCACACGCAATACCAAGTGCGACATCAACACCAAACATATCCATAGAGTTCACATAGTCATTCTCAAACCATACCATTCACAAAACACACACGTTTTGAAAGCAAGCCTTTAACAAGGCTAAACCGACTCTTTTGAAAGTTCAATTCAAACGACCACACAAACACATTTAGACGATCACCAATTATCATATCCACAAAACAAGAATTATATGGACAAGGTACTTGCCTCAAAATCGGCACGCAAGTATCCCGACGAACACGGCTCAACCGGAAAGCTTCGAAACGCCCAATGCTATCGAAACGGAAGACGACGACGAACGAAAGGGTTCAACACGGTTTCTTCGCAAGAAACACGACCCTAACATCATACAATCAATAAATCATCGACCATACGAGGAAGAATAATCGTAGAACGCCCGAAAACCCCTCTATAACATTTTACCGGACACCTTCAAGGCGTCGGTTAAGAACTCGACCCAAATAACGAATCGATACGATCCAACCATGGAATAACAAGGGAAATGATATAATACATCTAAATAATCATCAATCCATCAAAATCCTAAGTTAAATCGGATTAAACGGACGAAATCGAACAAAATACCCAAAATCCCCAAAATTAGATTTCTAGAAAATCGACGATTCGCTCGATCAAAGGATGTTATAGGACGGATGATTGATGATATGAACCTCAAAACTTCATGTATTCATTGTCCAACAACATCTCTAGAAGATTCACACACCCACAAATGCACGGAAGAGAAAGAAGGAGAAAATGGTCAAGAAAACCGTCCGCAGCCTTAAATAGCCGATCACGGCCGTTACGTGACGAATCGGCCCATGGCTTACGACGTAATCGCCATGGCGAACTCTGCTGGAAAATGCCGAACGTTACGCACGTTACGCCAGGGCCTTACGACGAATCGCCTTACGTGCGTAATGGCGATCATTACCGCCGTTACTCGGCCAGTGGCTCGCCCGATCATGCCCGGCCAGACTCGGCGGGACCAACTCCGACGGCCCGAACGACTCCGAAACCCGAACTGAGTACGAATCGAAGATAAGGTTACGAAGTACTCGAAAAGACGAATCCGAGCACTAATAGAACATACGATTCCGACTACCCGAAGGCTCGAAACTCGACAACGGAAAGTAATTACCCCAAACTTTGGGAAATTACGAAAATGGCCCAAAACGCCCGAAAATCACGATACGTGATCGAAACACCAAGCCAAAGCTCGCAACATGAATAATAACATTAAATGAACTTACGAGAAAGTCGAAACAACGATTTGGACGAGATTCGCAAGAATCGAACTCAAGTGCGGAAAAACCACTAAAAAGCACGGAACTCAACAAAACGACACCAAACGAACTCGGATGACAAAAGTGCAGAATTAATCATTCTCGGAATGACGAAACGGTCATGAGCGAAGTCGTCAAACGGACTTCCGCCGAAAAAAGAAATTACCGGAAATCAAAATCACGGTATTACATTCTACCCTCCTTAAAAGAAGTTTCGTCCCGAAACTTAAAATAAGTAGGAGAAGCAATATCATTGTCAGAAAACTCGACGAGATACCCAAAAACCGAAAACTCGCGCCCGACGGCGAAACATTGCAAGAAATGTAACGGAACATACGGCGTGAAAACACGCTCCACGACGACCAACACAACGCCACCGATAGAGAAATAATAAAACCAACAAGTGACAAGCGCCATCAAATGGATAATACAATCAAGTCAATTATCCGAACAATCACAAAACACAACGAACGAAAATCAATACGATTGACCATCCCAACGGTACATCAATCAAAACGCGAGCCAATCGCTGAACAAATACGGAATTCCACCGCTCAAGGGTTGGAAGATCGAAAACGAGACTAATTTCCCGAAATTAAGGGAATTAGGAAGGAGCCTGAACGCTCAACAATCACGAACGAGAACAAAACCGAACAAACAAATGATCGAGACAACAAAAATCGAACAATCATGTCCGAAATACGAAGGATAATAAAATTCAAACAACAACCCCAAGGTTCACATCTCGACTCGAGACAATATATGATCCGGTGAAAACAACAGGATGTGCATTCATATAAGATCCACAGGAAAGGGAATAGCAATAGAAAAGTCACAACTACAAACGAGTTATTCCGAAATAATACCACACTCGTTCGATCAACAAAAGCAAGGGGCAGGACAAGCTCAGAAATGTCAACGAACATAAACGAGTCGACAGAGTCGAAAATACAAAAGTTCAAGATCCAATCCACTTCGAATAAAAGAACTAGTAGAACCAAAAGATGTTACTTCCGAACAAGGTTCACAAGAATCGAACCGAACTCGGAAAAGCCACAGCGAAAACCAAATCGACCCAAAACAGGATCACAGCTCGTCCGATCAATGAAACCGAAATACAGAAAAAGTTCAGTAGGTATCAACGAACACGAGCGAATCGATAGAATCGAGAAAGAGAAAATGCAGGAGTCTAAAAACAACACGGGTACTACATTCGACCTCTTATAAAAGAAGGTCGCCCCCGCAACTCACAACAGCGAAATCAAGGTGACGACAGAACAAGCAACCGACAGAAACATCCTTCGAAGGCCTCTCAAAGCCGATTCTGATACTTGTGCTGAAGCGCGAACTCCGAAAGTCTCGGTAGCCAATTCGCAAAACTGAATTCGGTGTCCCTCGAGTCCACACTTGAAATGTGTTACCGACGAGGAGGACAATATACACGTGCATGCCCCGGCACATCACGGTTGAAACGCCTCAGCTCGGCATACCGAAAATACAATTGCTAGATACAATGGGGCATAACGTCGTAAAACAACATAGCGGAGATGCCAACTCAGCACAACAAGGAATCATAATACATATCATATACAACGATTATCATCGTAAAATAATACACACAAACACTACAGCAACGACGGTATCGTTCGGCGACCTCAACGGCCCGAACAATAACCAGCACATAATTACAAACATCATGAAACAATCACACATGTACACAAACGTACAAACTCAAGCTTCAACAGCTCACACCCGTGCGACAACACGCAAATCACCACGAGGCGACAAACAGTAAATACCAGTTCACACCTCTCACAGAGGGCTAGTACAACAAATGCGTGGCAACGCCTCGACGTTCATGCCACCCATTCGATCACAATTCGGGGTTAACACCGTAACGAAAGTTCGAAAACCATACACGCATTTCCGGTCCGCAAACAGAAATGATAGGTTTTAAAAACAAAAACCACCATTTGAAAACAGTTTGGAAACAACAGTTGATCTTGAGTATCATTTACAAAAAGTAGTACAAACACCATTATCGAGACTTTGAAAGTCATCTTGCGTTTGAACAAAAATGAGGACACCTTTCTTTTAGTGAAAAACTTTCAAAAATATTCGACCCTTGGGTCTAAGCAACTGCATTTGAAAATATCTCAAAATATTTTGGTCCTCGAGTTAGAAGAATTTTGAAATATATTGTGGCACCTTGGACGTACCACGAGAAAATAATTCATTTTAAAAGTACGTCTCGAATTTTAATTTTCTAAGATACTAAAGGTTTTCAAAAATAATTCAATGGGCTAGAATGCCCAAAAAGTTTAGGTACTTACACGGAACATTATAGCACCGTGTGTCCCGCTAGGAACCCAAAGATGCTAAAAACTATTTACAAAAATGCCAAAAGGCTGATGACGGTATTATTTCAAAAACTTACAAAAGTCATTTAGAAAATACTAAATACCGTCATAAGAATTTCGCCAAAACGATCAAGGCCATAATGCCACAAACTCGGTTAAGGGAATCGGTTTTCAAAATAAAACTCAGTCGGTAAAATACCGAAAGCATTACAGAAGAACTCACGCAGCGGATAAAAGAAATAAAGTCAAACATGCACAGGACAGCAACACTACTCCTCATATGAACGAAAAATGGGAGTCAAATAATCACATAACACGAAATCAAAATCCATAAGAGGATTCCGTCACTTAACAAATAATCATAAAAATAGCTCGTGTCACACGAGGCACAACACAAAGAAGGGAGACTTACATTCACAGGTCGCACGAAGATGATGATCGCCCACGATACTAATCACGACCAACAAACTCAGACGACGCGTCGCGACACGACTTAGTCAGACAAAATCCGACGAGACAAAAACTCAATAGACACCACTGACCCGACAGCCTAGGTTTCCACAACCTAAGCTCTGATACCATTCTGTAACACCCCCAACCCACTCAGGGATATTACACGCCGTAGACCCTCTCCTCGAGGATCTACCAGGCTGATAACTAAAATCAAACATCTAAACATCGCCTTTAAGGCTAAAATGACTCAGTAGACCGACTTGGTCTTTCAATAATAACTTACAACTCAATTCCAAACACATACCCACGCAGGGGTCAAAATACAATAAACTCCCGTACAACGGGGAAAAGATACTGCAGCGGAAAAGAAAATACAACTAGACCAATACGACATCAACGGATCCTCGTGTGATTAGTATCGTTCATCTTTCATCATCCTTCGTGCCGACTCGTGCTATGCTCCAAAACACGAATGCAAAAATAGACATCCACCCCCGAATACTCGGGGTTAGCAAACTCCTTTGTTTTGCTAGTGCAAATACAAAGTGCAAATACGAGCCATATAATTGATTCCACGAATAACAATAACCAGAATCCTCAAAATCCAAAGTAACGAAAAGCACTTCCCGAGGCATAAGTTTAGTAAAACATTCCAAAACCGAAGGATCACAAATCAAGGAAACAATTTATAAAAGCGATTTAAAATGCCATCGAGAGTTTTAATAGAAAACCATTTAGGATTTCCGAATCCTTCTCTTTCCAAAATCAACAGGGTCACACCAAAGGTTTTGTTTTCGCAAATAGAAAACCGACAACAATTCACGGGGCTAGAGCCCAATATCACGTGTCCTCTACGGACATAAAAATCAACACAACGTAATCACGCACGCGCATCGCCTAGACCGGACGAAGCCACAAATCCCACTCGAGGCCTCGAAGGACCCTCCCGAGTGGCTAGCGAAACAAATCACAACATCTCACGGTTGGATCAATCACTGTTGCATCCAGGCCACATGATCGCATGCCATGTGCCACCGTAGATTAACTTTGGCGCTCACGGTTGGATCAATCACTTGTTGCATCCTGGCCACATGATCGCATGCCATGTGCCACCGTAGTTTTCTTAGGCTCTCACGGTTGGATCAATCGCTTGTTGCATCCTCGGCCACATGATCACATGCCATGTGCCACCGTAGGCCCGCCCACATTCACACAATCACACACATAGCACAATGCAACAAAGATATCCAAATAATTCATCCAGAGGCATCAACACTTAGCAAAACACCACGTCAAACCACAACGCACCGAAATGAAATAATATACGTCCACACGCAATACCAAGTGCGACATCAACACCAAACATATCCATAGAGTTCACATAGTCATTCTCAAACCATACCATTCACAAAACACACGCGTTTTGAAGCAAGCCTTTAACAAGGCTAAACCGAATCTTTTGAAAGTTCAATTCAAACGACCACACAAACACATTTAGACGATCACCAATTATCATATCCACAAAACAAGAATTATATGGACAAGGTACTTGCCTCAAAATCGGCACGCAAGTATCCCGACGAACACGGCTCAACCGAAAGCTTCAAACGCCCAATGCTATCGAAGCGGAAGACGGCGGCGAGCGAAAGGGTTCAACACGGTTTCTTCGCAAGAAACACGACCCTAACATCATACAATCAATAAATCATCGATCATACGAGGAAGAATAATCGTAGAACGCCCGAAAACCCTCTATAACATTTTAGGACACCTTCAAGGCGTCGGTTAAGAACTCGACCCAAATAACGAATCGATACGATCCAACCATGGAATAACAAGGAAATGATATAATACATCTAAATAATCATCAATCCATCAAAATCCTAAGTTAAATCGGATTAAACGGACGAAATCGAACAAAATACCCAAAATCCCCAAAATTAGATTTCTAGAAAATCGATTCGATTCGCTCGATCAAAGGATGTTATAGGACGGATGATTGATGATATGAACCTCAAAACTTCATGTATTCATTGTCCAACAACATCTCTAGAAGATTCACACACCCACACTGCCAGACGGAAGAGAAAGAAGGAGAAAATGGTCAAGAAAACCGTCCGCAGCCTTAAATAGCCGATTTGCCACGTTACGACGTAACCGTCCACGGCTTACGACGTAATCGCCATGGCGAACTCTGCTGGAAAATGCGGAACGTTACGCACGTTACCGGCGGGGCCTTACGACGAATCGGCCTTACGTCGTAATGGCGATCATTACCGACGTTACTCGGCGGTATCGCTGGCCCGATCATGCCCGGCCATGACTCGGCGGGACCAACTCCGACGGCCCGAACGACCCCGAAACCCGAACATGAGTACGAATCGAAGATAAGGTTACGAAGTACTCGAAAAGACGAATCCGAGCACTAATAGAACATACGATTCCGACTACCCGAAGGCTCGAAACTCGACAACGGAAAGTAATTACCCCAAACTTTGGGAAATTACGAAAATGGCCCAAAACGCCCGAAAATCACGATACGTGATCGAAACACCAAGCCAAAGCTCGCAACATGAATAATAACATTAAATGAACTTACGAGAAAGTCGAAACAACAGTTTCGGACGAGATTCGCAAGAATCGAACTCAAGTGCGGAAAAACCGCTAAAAAGCACGGAACTCAACAAAACGACACCGAAACGAACTCGGATGACAAAAAGTGCAGAATTAATCATTCTCAGAATGACGAAACGGTCATGAGCGAGTCGTCAAAACTGACTTCCGCCAAAAAAAAAGAAATTACCGGAAATGAAAATCACGGGTATTACAATACTAGTGTATTCAAACAACAATAAAGAGCATATGCAGCGGAAAGAGAAGATATATGCAAAGTTCAGCAAGTGCGACTTTTGGCTTGATAGAATTTCATTTCTTGGACACATTGTCACTGCTCGAGGAATCTAAGTTTATCCGGCAAAGGTTGACGCTGTAAATGATTGGAAAGTGCCAAGGAATGCAAACGAAGCTCGTAGTTTTTTGTGGTTAGCTGGTTACTATATAATATTCATAGAAGGATTCTCCAAGATGGCTGCACCAATGACACGTTTTACAAGGAAAGGACAAGCGTTCGTGTGGAACAAGAAATGCTAAAGGAGTTTCCAAGAACTCAAATGTTGTAATACCCGGATAATTATCGTGTATTTCATCTGTATTTGATGCTTGTAGCATTTGATTCTGAGGTATTAATAATCAAAGTGTGATTTTCCCATATTCGTATTCCTGCATTCATGAATTTTCCAAAACATCCATGCATGCATCTTCATGTCATAACGTACGCTCGCAGGTGAGCATAACGTACGTTATGAGCTGAAGATAACGTATGCTATAGGCGAGGCATAGCATAAGTAACAGGCAGTCAAAGGCAGATAAGTTTGGTCGGCGCATGGGGCTAGATAGGATATTGTCGGGTAAGGATTCCCCGCGTGAACCTGGACAACTTTTGATAAAGCAAGTCAACGAGGCATAGCGTACGTTAAAGGAGAAAAATAACGTGCGCTACACTAAACATATTACGTACGTAAAAGTGATTGTTATCGTACGTTAAGGAAGTCAGGAATGAGACAGTGAGCTACTGATGAATGTTAACATACGTAAGGAGTTGCCCTTAACGTACGTTCAGGCTATAGCGTACGCAATGTCTTGTGGCTAACGTACGTAAAGTTCATAATCTTATAAATAGGACATCAACCCACTTCATTTCACACTTGTTCTTCTTCACTCCTTGTCTGAATTCTGTGAGTCCAGAGAGCCTCTCTCGCAACATAACCCTTGATTTAGCCTCTCTACTTGGTGGTTTAAGTTGGGAAGCATCTTGGATTGGTGTTCAAGCTTCCAGTGTTGGGTTCCGCCGAGTGTTTCATCGTTTTCCCCCATAATAAGGTATGTGATGCTACCCCAGCCTAGAATTCATGTTCTTATGCTGATTATGAACACTACTACTGGAGCTATTAAGGTTTATTGATAACTTATAGAATCGAGCACCATGTTTTAGGAGGATTGGAAGAATTTATACTTAGGATTTCCATTATTAAGGGGGAGTAGAGTTGAGCCTTGATTTTGTTAAACATCATAATGAAGTTTTCTGAAATCGTAACATGCCTTTGATGGTGTATTTAAAACACTCTTTTGAGGAACGATTGGTTAAGGTTATCAAATTTATTATATGAATTCAAGAAGATAAATGTAGAGGGTGTTATTCAAGTATAGTTCATGATTTGTAGAGGTTCTTGATGTGATCATCTTTATATTGATGGTTAGAACAAAGTGATTAGCTTGGTGATAATTGTTTTGAACTTAAACTTTGACAAGAAGGATCGTGTATAGAAATTGTAGAGATGAACTAATCAAGTACTCGGTCTAAATGTGTTAAAATAACCGAACCAAGTATTGGAATAAATGCCCAGAATTTGAGTGTGGATTTATGATGAATTGAATATCCTTGAATTCATAGACGTCGATATTTCATCTCCGTTATGGTCATTTGATTCGCATGAAGTATGTCATTAGTTCGACTGAGCGTTCGTCGAGTAGTTGAACCATGATCCGACCAACTTCAAATGTTAACTCGGCCGTAGTCGATGTTAGATGTTCGTACGTTAGAATTGTTATGAAAGTTGAGTTGTCGTTATTTCCTTTTTTTGTAAGGTTCGAGGTTTGCAAATGGTTGATCGAAGGAGCGACCTTCGATTTTGTTGAAGTCGTCGAAGTACTTAATTCTTGCCATCTTTCTAAAACAAGTACTTTAATTATGTTTATCCATGTTGATGTCGGTTATGTTGTTATGTGTCGTGCATATATATTGTGATTGTTTTGTCCACCACGTGTTGGCCCAACGGGATCATCATGGGAATCTATAGTTGTGTGCGCTGGATGGTTGGATAGGTACTTCCATCATGTGTTGGTCCGACGGGATCATCATGGGAATCTATGTTGAGTGCGCTGGATCGTTGGAATACCACGATTATGTTGAGATTGATATGTTGTGTTGTGCATTGTCTTGTTATTGTTTGTCGTTGGGGAAACTTGTTCTTATCATTGTTGATATTATTGATGTTATTGTTCGGGGGCCATTGAATAAATCATTGTTGTGTAATTATCGTACTTGTACTAGCATCGTTGTGCTAACCCCTTCGATGGTGAACAATTTGTTTTATGTTCAGGATCCAGGAGGGCGGGGAAACAACCACTAGAGCTGCATGATGACGAGAGTGCAGAGTGATGTTTGTGGTCGGGAGAGTTCGTCTGGTGTGTTTTTTTTTGATAAAGTACTCGAGTATGTTGTTATTGTTGGTTTTATTTGATGTTTATTATCGGGAGTTGTCTGATTTAAATTCTCCAGGCATGTAATGTATTTATAAACATTGCCATTGACATTTATTAATGTAGTTTTAAATTTCTTGGCCTAGTAAATTCTTACATCTAGGATTTACGGCACTGTAATAATCTTGAATATCTTAGGGTGTTACAGAATATGGTATCGGAGATAAGATTATGGATATGTTGGCCGTTGCATAAATTAGGGTTCGAATGTGTCTTTTCGGAGTTAACTGGCCGCGAATAACATCAATGTGCTGCCTACATCTTCATGTGAGCGGTGGTTGTAAGTTTCCTAAACTCTATCTTGTCCTTTACGTGTTATGTCCTTTTATAATTGAACGTTAGAACGATATTGTTTCCTGTATATTGATTATGTATGCTTACATTATGTTGAGACGAGGACGTGGACGCGGTCGCAGTCGTGGACGCGGACGTAGAAACGCTGAGAGGGAAGCTTCACCCTCTGCTCCTGATTCGCTGTTAAATTAGGCTAACTCCAGTGCTGGCGAACAACAGGAGTCCGTCAACAATGAACGAGAGCAAACTATGGAACCAAATGCCAAACCTGCTGTTCCCGACATCCTTCGTCAAGTGGTTAACTAAATGACTCAATTTGCCCAAGTTGTGGATAGAATGCAAGCGGCGGTAGGATTGCAGATGGGAGAGAGACAGCAAGGCATCCCGGACTTGGGAAATCAAGGAGACATATGGCTACAGGAGGTGGCAAAGATGCACCCGCGAAAGTTCGATGGTTTTTCTGAGACGCCGTCATGGGATCACTAGCTGAGAGAACTGGAGAAAGTATTTGCAGAGATTAATTGCCCGGACGACCGGAGAACCCCCATTGCCCAATATTTCCTGAGGGAGAAGCGTCTGAATGGTGGGAATCTATCCGACCTATCGATCATGATGCCGATTGGGGAGAGTTCAAACTTATGATGTAAGCTCAGTACTGTCCTCGCCTGGTGAGAGAAGCTATAATTCGAGAGTTCTTATTCACACAACTGACGGACGAATCTGTAGCCCAAATGATTAAGACATTTAATCAATAATTGGCATTCGTTCGACACCTGGTCAGGACCGATGTAGGAATGATGATTCATTTCAACATGAGAATGAAGTCGGAGATACAGAGGTACATGTCAGGATTCAAATGCACCACTCTCCACCAGTATCAAGACAAAGCTTTGGCATACGAAATGAAAGAAGAAGTTATGGAAAAGTTTTCGAATACAAGAAGCAAAAAGTCACTGGTGGTTTTTCAGAACATAAGAATAGTGGGCCTCGCAAGCCTCAATCATCTTTTCACTCATTCAAGAAGCCTCCACAACCATCCAAAAGCGGAAGGAGATATGTAACAGCCTTTACTGATGCGGCAAAACAATGCTTTAATTGTGGTCGCCCTTGACATTTATGGCGTGACTGTTTTCGTTCCCTGGTGACAGGTTACGAATGCGGATAGGAAGGTGATCGAGCGATGTTCTGAAAGGATGCCACTAAACTATTTGGAGCTCATACTTCACAGCCATCCCAGAAAGAGGCGAGTGTTTCGCAGACGTAGCAGAGTGTCAAGCCACCCCAGAGTTTTGGTCGAGGAAGGGGCAGAAGACAGTTCGACTGAAAGGGAACATCGAGTGCAGGATCTGGTCCTCCACGCCTTTATGAGATGAGGATGACAGATGATCAGAATGCAGTTATCGCATCAGGCACTGTTCAGATCCTTTCGCAGCCAGTTAGTGTTTTGTTCGATACAGGGGCTACACACTTATTTATATCTTTGTCTTGTGTTAATCATTTGAGAATTTCTTGTTTTCATGAATGTGAACCTTATATTGTGGGATTACCTAGTGGGGAAAGAATTGTGGGGAATTTATAAACTAGAGATTTTCCTATAACAATTGGAGGCAAAGATTAGCCCTCAAACCTGATTGTGGTAGAGATTAAAGGAGATGACCTGATTCTCGGAGATGATTGGCTAAACTGTTATGGAGATATTATGAAGTACCGGTAGAGGAATATCTCGATGATATCCGAAGATGGTTCCGAATTATTATTTGAGGGATGAAGACCAGGAAGCTCAGGAAAAGTAATCAAAGCTATGAAATCCGTCAAAGTACTAAAGCAGGGTTGTACCTAGTACTGGTGTCATGCAATGAATAAAGAAGAAGGAAAAGTAGTGCTTTCATCCATTCCTGTTGTGAACGAATTTCCGTACGTGTTCCCTGATGAATTACCTGGACTACCTCCATGCCGAGATGTAGAGTTTACCATCGAGTTAGAACCGGGAGCTACGCCGATTTCTAAGGCACTATATCGTATGGCACCTACTGAGATGTATGAATTAAAGAAGCAACTGGAATAATTGCTAGACAAAGGTTATATTAAGATAAGTGTTTCTCCCTAGGGAGCACGTGTTCTTTTTATTCGAAAGAAAGATGGATCACTTCGATTGTGCATCGACTACCGATATCTAAACAGGATGACAATCAATAATAAGTACACATTGCTATGGATTGATGATTTGTTCGACCAGTTGCAGGGAGCGATAGTGTTTTCGAAGATCGATTTGAGATCGGGATACCATCAATTCAGGATTGAAGAATCATATGTCCCGAAGTCAGCATTCAGAACTCGTTATGGACACTATGAGTTTGTAGTGATGTCGTTTGGTCTCACTAATGCGCCTGCTGTGTTTATGCAATTAATAAATTGAGTGTTCATAGAGTACTTGGATAAATTTGTAGTTATGTTTATCGATGATATCTTGGTCTACCCTAAGAGTCCGGAAGAGCATGAGCAGCACTTACGGATTGTTTTGAATATCTTGATGAGCGAGCAGTTATATGCCAAAATTTCTAAATGTGAATTCTGCCTAAAGGAAGTGATGTTCCTTGGCCACGTGGTGTCAGCGGAAGGGGTCTGAGTAGATCTCCATAAAGCCGAGGCAATTTTGGAATGGAAGTCTTCTAAGAACGTGAAGGAAGTCAGAAGTTTCTTAAGACTTGGTGGGTATTATATTCGGTTCGTGGAACGGTTTTCCAAAATTACCCGTCCACTTACTCGATTACTACAGAAAACCCAAAAGTTTGAATGGAACGAGATGTGTCAGGCCAGTTTTGATAAACTGAAGAAGATATTGACGACGGCCCTAATCTTAACATTATCGCAAGGAACCAAAGAATTCATAGTTTACAGTGACGCTTCAAATCAAGTTATCGGGTGTATACTGATGCAGAATGAGAAGATGATAGCATACGCTTCACGACAGTTAAAACCATATGAAGTAAATTATCCAACTCATGATTTGGAACTGGCAGCTGTTGTTTTCGCCCTGAAGATATGAAGACACTATTTGTACGGGACACACTGTCAGATCTTCACAGATCATAAGAGTCTTAAATACATCTTCAGTCAGAAAGAGTCGAACATGCGACATAGGAGATGGATGGAATTGATTAAAGACTATGACATGGAAATTCTTTTTCATCCAAGGAAAGCGAACGTAGTAGCTGGTGCACTGAGCCACAAACCTGTTTCTATTCGAATGCTGGAGACGCTCACGTCCCAGTCCAGCATACAGCAAGAATTGATCCGTGAAGGAATGAAATATGGTTACAAGGAGTTCAAGGACAATTATACGTGATGTAATTAACTTCATCATTGACCGAAGAAATCAAATAAAAGCAATTAGATGATCCTATGATGATTTAGTTACGTGAAGAAGTGAGCAAGGGAAAGTCCCCAGGGTTTGTAATTCATGAAGATGGAGTTTTGAGATTTCAAAGTTGACTCTGTGTTCCCGATATTGATGTTTTGAAGTAGATAATCATGAAGGAAGCTCATAGTACGCCCCATTCTATTCACCCAGGCACTAGTAAGATGTATAAGGATCTGAAGTAGAAATTTTGGTGGGGCAACATGAAGAAAGATGTGGCAGAATATGTCTCAAAGTGTTTAACTTGTCAACAAATTAAGATCGAACATCAGCGACCTGTTATAATGTTGAATCCGCTTCCAATTCCTGAATGGAAGTGGGAAGATATATCAATGGACTTTATCACCAATATGCCGAAGACCAGAACAGGGATGAACATGATTTGGGTGATAGTTGATCGTCTAAACAAGTTGGCTTATTTTCTGGGCATCAAGGATACTTGGGTACCAGAGCAGTTGGCACGAGTGTTTATTGCAAAGATAGTTTGATTGCATGGTACATCGAAGACCATTATTTCAGATCGAGTTGGTCACTTAGTGTCACATTTTTGTAAAGCGGTTCATAGAGCCTTGGGAACCGAGCTGAACTTTAGCACAGCTTATCATCCTCAAATCGATGGACAGTCCGAGAGGACTATTCAGATAGTAGAAGACATGTTGAGAGCTTGTGCCTTAGATTAGTCGACTGATTGGAAAATTCATCTACCGCTGATTGAATTCACCTACAACAATAGTTGGCATGCTTCCATTAAGATGGCACCTTTTGAAGCATTGTACGAAAGAAGATGCGGATCACCCCTGTGTTGGGATGATTCGTCTAACTTAATTGGGACAGAACCAGAGTTGATAGTACAGACTGAAGAGAAGGTAGCTCTGATTCACGAAAGACTGTTGACTGCCTAGAGTTGGCAGACGTATTATGCCGATGTGCGATGTCGCCCACCTCAGGAATTTTTCGCTTTGGGAGGAAGGAAAAGCTGAGTCCGAGATATATTGGGCCATTCGAGATTCTTGAGAGAGTTGGGGAGTTAGCTTACAGGTTGACCTTGCTGCCATCACTGAGTCATGTTCATAATGTGTTTCACGTATCTCGGTTACGGAATTATATACCGGATCCTAGACATGTCATTGATTTTGGCGATATCGAAGTAGCTAATAATGGCACGTTCAAGGAGAAGCCAATTAAGATACTCGAGAGTCGAGTCAAGCAATTGAGGAATAAACCCATGTCCTTGGTTAAAGTTCAATGGTCACGCCATGGAGTAGAAGAAGCAACTTGGGAGACTGAAGATAGTATTAAGTCGAGATACCCGAAATTAATTCTATCTTAAGTTTTGGGAAGAAACTTCTTTTTAGAGGGAGGGTATGTAATACCCGGATAATTATCGTGTATTTCATCTGTATTTGATTCTTGTAGCATTTAATTATGAGGTATTAATAATCAAAGTGTGACTTTCCCGTATTCATATTCCTACATTCATGAATTTTCCTAAACATGCATGCATGCATCTGCACGTCATAACGTACACTAGCAGGTGATCATAACGTACGTTATGAGCTGAAGATAACATATGCTATGGCGAGGCATAGCGTACGTAACAGGCAGTCAAAGGCAGATAAGTCTGGTCAGTGCATGGGGCCAGATAGGATATTGTCGGGTAAGGTCCCCGCTTGAACCTGGACAACTTTTGATAAAGTAAGTCAACGAGTCATAGCGTACGTTACAGGAGAATAATAACGTACGCTATATTGAATATATTACATACGTAAAAGTTATTGTTAATGTAAGTTAAGGAAGTCTGGAATGAGATAGTGAGCTACTGACGAACGTTAACGTACGCAAGGAGTTTCCCTTAACGTACATTAAGGCTATAGCGTACCCAATGTCTTGTGGCTAACATACGTAAAGTTCAGAATCTTATAAATTGGACATCAACCCACTTCATTTCACACCTTTTCTTCTTCACTCCTTATCCGAATTCTGTGAGTCCAGAGAGCCTCTCCCACAACATAACCCTTGATTTAGCCTCTCTACTTGGTGGTTGAAGTTGAGAAGCATCTTGGATTGGTGTTCAAGCTTCCGGTGTTGAGTTCCGCCGAGTGTTTCATTGTTTTCCCCCATAATAAGGTATGTGACGCTACCCCGGCCTAGAATTCATGTTCTTATGCTGATTATGAACATTACTACTGGAGCTATTAAGGTTTATTGATAACTTATAGAATCGAACACCATGTTTTAGGAGGATTGGAAGAATTTATTCTTAGGTTTTCCATTGTTAAGGAGGAGTAGAGTTGAGCCTTGATTTTGTTAAACATCATAATGAAGTTTGCTATGGTAACATGACTTTGACAATGTATTTAAAACACTCTTTTGAGGAATGATTGGTTAGGGTTATCAATATGTTAGATGAATTCAATAAGATAAATGTAGAGGGTGTTGTTCAAGTATAGTTCACGATTTGTAGAGGTTCTGGATGTGATAATCTTCATATTGATGGTTAGTACAAAGTGATTACCTTGGTGATAATTGTTTTGAACTTAAACTTTGACAAGAAAGATCGTGTA
The DNA here is from genome assembly GCA_033398695.1 of Orobanche coerulescens. Classification (NCBI taxonomy): domain Eukaryota; kingdom Viridiplantae; phylum Streptophyta; class Magnoliopsida; order Lamiales; family Orobanchaceae; genus Orobanche; species Orobanche coerulescens. The sequence continues at coordinate 70,771,076 of CM065810.1, forward strand.
TAGAAAAACGGAATCATAGAGATGAACTAATCAAGAACTCGGTTGAAATGTGTTAAAATAACCAAATCAAGTATTGGAATAAATCCCAGAATTTGAGTGCGGATTTATGATGAATTGAATATCCTTGAATTCGTAGATGTCGACATTTCGTCTCTGTTATGGTCATTTGATTCGCATGAAGTATGTCATTAGTTCGACTGAGCGTTCATCAAGTAGTTAAACTGTGAGCCGACCAACTTAGAATGTTAACCTGGCCGTAGTCGATGTTAGATGTTCGTACGTTAGAATTGTTACGAAAGTTGAGTTGTCGTTATTTCCTTTTTTTGTAAGGTTCGAGGTTTGCGAACGGTTGATCGAAGGAGCAGCCTTCGAGTTGGTTGAAGTCGTCGAAGTATTTAATTCTTGCCATCTTTCTAAGGCAAGTACTTTAATTATGTTTATCCATGTTGATGTCGGTTATATTGTTATGTGTCGTGCATATGTATTGTGATTGTTTTATCCATCATGTGTTGGTCCGACGGGATCATCATGGGAATATATAGTTGTGTGCGTTGGATCATTGGATGGGTACTTCCACCATGTGTTGGTTCGACGGGATCATCATGGGAATCTATGATGTGTGCGCTGGATCGTTGGAATACCACGATTATGCTGAGATTGATATGTTGTGTTGTGCATTATCTTGTTATTGTTTCTCGTGGGGAAAACTTGTTCTTATCATTGTTGATATTATTGATGTTATTTTTCAGGGGCCGTTGAATAAATCATTGTTGTGTAATTTTCATACTTGTACTAGTATCATTGTGCTAACCCCTTCGAGGGTGAACATTTTGTTTTATGTTCAGGATCCAGGAGGGCGGGGAAACAACCACTAGAGAAGCATGAGGACGAGGGTGAAGAGTGATGTTTGTGGACGGCAGAGTTCATCTGTTGTGTTTTGTTTTTATAAAGTACTTGAATACGTTGCTATTGTTGGTTGTATTTCACGTTTATTATCGGGAGTTGTCCAATTTAAATTCTTCAGACCTCTAATGTATTAATAAACTTTGTCGTTGACATTTATTAATGTTGTTTCAAATTTCTTAGCTTAGTAAATTCTTAAGGATTTACGGCGCTGTAATAATCCTAAATATATCGGGGTGTTACAAACGTAAATTGATTGCACCACCAGTATTAACTATACCCGACCTGATGACGGAGTTCCTCATTTACAGTTATGTATCCAAGCAAGGGTTAGGGTGTGTGTTGATGCATCAAGGCAAGGTAGTAGCTTATGCTTCAAGGCAACTGAAACCACATGAGTTGAATGATCCCACTCATGATTTGGAATTGGTAGCAGTAGTACATGGCTTGAAAATTTGGAGACATTACCTGTATGGAGGTAAGTGTGAAATATATTCAGACCATAAAAGTCTGAAATATTTTTTCACACAAAAGCAATTGAACATGAGGCAGAGGAGATGGTTGGAATTGGTTAAGGACTACGATTGTAAGATTCTTTACCATTCGGGTAAAGCAAATAAATTCGTTGATGCTTTGAGTCGTAAGGCTAGAGGAGACATAAGTTGTATGTTTACGAAGAACCCATGTTTGATCAAGGAGTTGGCTGTTAGGAGTATGCCCTCGAATGCCACTCAGAGGTTGTTGAGTGAGGGCATTGTACTTGAAATTATGTAAACCATTTATATAAGGCAAATGAATGTTTCTTTATTTACTGGTAGTTACTGGCATTCCTAACTCGTAAATAAATATATAGAAACTAGTCCATGTATTTGAGAGCAAAACGTTCCACTCCTTATTGGATAAGGGGGTCGGCACTGGAAAGGTTATAGCTCAAATACTTAATCGTTCGCAGGTCGATGAAACTTGACTGGGCGTTAAGTTTATGTGAAGACTTGTATGACGTGTTCTTTGACATGGAGAGTGCATGTCGAACACTAATTTTTAGTGGGAGCACACGTTATAGGTATGCTAATTGGATTAGTATACTCGAACCGACTCACCCTCGATTCATCACACGGATTTCACTCCGGGACAGTCAATGACGGAATCGAAAGGTTGTGAAAGGTATTCGTGAACCTTCGACTTGAGGATTTAGTAGGGATGTGCTTGTCACGTCAAGATTTTCATTAGAGTAGTTCGACCCTGTAAACCGGAAGGCGGGGGTCAACCTCGACCTGCATCTTGACGGGCAAGTAGCAGGTCCTACTGAATACCAAGATAGAATTCTTTCTCCTGTTAGTGAGAGGGTTATATGTCCTATGCGGTTATTGGAAGATGAGATCATAAGTCTTTGGCCAAAGCATTGGAGCTAGCTGTATTAGATACACGAGAGCTCGATGATCTCGGTTTGCATTAACGCATGCATAGCGTCAAGTACAGATGGGGTTTGGTAGTGACCCCATAACTTGATCGGGACATTTGAAAGAAGGGTTTATACGTTCTTGGTATTCACGACAGAATGGTTCTTGAATGATCCCATCATTCGTTCTCGATTGGTGCAGTGTAGGCCGCCAGGCTGGCTAGGTGGTGCTACTACTCTTTGGTTCCTCCCATTGCTGACTGAGACGAACCTACCGAGTCGCGCAATAGGATTGACGACGGAATGAATCAAGCTTATTCTCTCTTTATAAATATTGGATATTGGATATCTAATTTATTGGGACATTGGATGTCTAAATTGATTTATTGGATAAATTAATTTACGGACTAATGAATTAAATAAATTACTGGGTGATTAATTTAATTCATGAATATAATTATTTCTTGGAGAAATTAATTATGTTATTATGTATTTGATATGATTAATTAATTGCATTAATTAATTGATATAAATACATCGGAACGGAATCGGAGTTTATCTGTTTGGACTCACGGGAGTCCGAAACGGACCGGATTTTTCCTACCCTTCTAGATGGCCGCCCCCTCTTTGTCTTCCACCTAATGTGGTGGAAGACTTCATGATTTTATATCATGAAATGTTTATCAATAGGGGACATGGAATCTCTTTTATTATAAAAGTGATTTGATGAGTTGTTGAATGAAGAATAAAAGGAGTAGACTAACTCTTCCTCATTCATTATTAGCTTCCTACGTGAGTTGTAAGCCCTTCAAGAGAGAGAATTGTTTTCTCATATAGTCTTCCTTTTTCTTCTTCATCTTCATCACAAGTTCTTGGTTTTTTCTTGGAGAAAACATCAAGACATAAAAGAGAGATTGTGAGTTATACACTTAGAGTGTTATAATTTCATATTGGAAGCTTCATCACCTAGCTCTAGCCGTATCCTCGGAGGATAGCAAGGTGTTGTCATTACGTTCGTTTTTCCGGCGCGTGGCAAGTAGAGACGCGGTGCTTTCGGCGTTGGATCGTTCAAGAGCTTGGGGAATAGCTCAAGAGAAGGTTATCCATCTAATCAACGGACTACAAGGGTGAGTTTCTATATCTCTTGTGAATTCGTTTTGATATTCGTATATAAGCAGCTCTCTCTGATACCACTGTTGGGATTCGTTGCCTAAAACGAAGGCCCAGCGGAAGCGGTAAAACAAAAATGGTGACTCGGCCAGCAGCCCATTTTCGCCCCGGCTCGATTTTTCCGTGTATTCTTAAAAATTAATATCCCGCATATTAAATTGGATTTAATATGATTAAAATGATTTATGGTATTTCATTTTTATAAGGTAATTTTTATTAATTGGAATATTTATGGTCGACCGAATTATTTTGAACGTTATCATATTACCGATTGTGTGAATCGATTTGATCGGTTCGTATTGTTGATTGGATCAATGTATCTCTACGTTTTCCATTTATTTAGTATTTATTGGATGAATGCTTTTGAATGGGGATGTGATTCATGGACTTAGTTTTTGAATCGTTCGTTTTATTCGATTGGGTTGTAAATGCCGTTTTGAGCCTATTTATTTTACTAGAAATATTTGTATCTAGGATGCAATTTTCAATGTAAAATTTATATGTAATGACGAAGACCGGAGGAGATCCATTTCGAGAAGACGAAGATTCAAGACGAAGACTTGTAATTAGATTACAGAGTTTTTTGTTTTCTAGGAACGGTCCATGAACCACATGTTGGTAGCAACTAGGTTGTGAATGGTTGTTTCATATTGTATGAATGCCACAAATGCGCTTAAACGATTAATGTGCAAAGTGCAACGTAAATCGCGAAAATTCTCCCACGATAAATTATTAAGTTTATAAGGTTTCAAGGTTTTCCTTCCCTCCATCGAGTTTTCGGGAAATTGAAATCCAAATCGGATGTGCTATGCTTCCGAGTTATCGGGGTAGTCGTTCGGGGAGGACGGATAAATTACCGAGAGCGCATTGGATGCCTTCGGTTGGAGCAAATTTTATCCCTAGAAACCTGATAGGTTGCCGGATAAGATTCAATTGTGAAACTGATTTGCGTCGATGGTATAAACTTAACTTGTTCACGAACCATAGAAACCGTATAGGTTGAGGGGAGTGAACAAGGGGAAAAAGAAGATCTAATCATCCATTAGATGGGTTAGTGTTGGACACCACTTTATGAAAATTAATAGACTAGAAACTTGTTCGGTTGCCCTCTATTAAGATTTATAAAGAACTCGATCACCACTATGAAGTAGAGCGACGATACTTCCGGATTTCACATGTGAGTGTGTTATTCCGATAAAATAGTGGGAGCTGAGTAACAAGAATAGAAAAGACCTTAATTCTATACTCAAAACATAATTGAATGAGTCACTAATTAATCTGTTATACTTAATGCAGACAAATCTCAATATGACAATGAATCCACTCGAAATTCTACTCGAAAAGAACACCTTAATGGGACCTAACTTTGTGGATTGGCTCCGCAATCTGATGATTCTCCTCAGTATAGAGGCACTGGGATACGTCTTGGAGACGGACATTCCGGCGCCTCCTGTGCGGACCCGAGCCAATCAGGAAGAGATTGAAAACCACGAAAAGTGGGTTAAGGATGACGTGAAAGTCCGTGCTTATATGATGGCTTCCATGTCTAATGAGCTTCAGAGAGCTCATGAGAAAATGACTTCTGCTAGGCAGATTTTATCTCACTTAATCGAGCTTTATGGTGAGCATAGCAGAACTGCTAGATATGAGATATCCAAGCAACTGTTCGGTGCAAGGATGAAGGAAGGTGAGAAGGTTGGGGAACACGTCCTCAAAATGATATCCATGATCGATATATTGGAGGCTCTTGATTTTAAAATGGATACTTCTCTCCAAACCGACCTTATCCTACAGTCTCTCCCTGATTCCTTCTCACAGTTTGTTATGAACTTCAAGCAATGAGATTGCATGTAATTTAGCCGGGCTAATGAACAAACTTGTGACCGCTCAGTCTCGAGATGAAGACTCGAGATGAAGGAGTCTGCTCTTGTGATTTCTTGGACTTGGAAGTCTAAGAATAAGAAGAAAAGACCAAGAAGCGGTGGACCGCAAGCTAAGGACCTTAAGGGTAAGGGCAAGGCCCGATGGTTCGAAGAACAAGAAGAAGAAGGATGCTTGTCTCAAGTGTGGTGAGCCGGGCCACGGGGTAGAGACTGTCCGATTCTTCATGGCACTTCTGAGTAACTTTTAGTTTTGGAAACAAATTGTTCGCTCTGTATTTTCTACTTCCTGGATACTTGATTCTGGTGCTAGTTCTCATATTTGTACCGTGAATCAGGATCTGGAACAAAGTAGGAAGCTTGGAGCTGGAGAAGTTATGATCACAGTCGGAAGCGGGCATAGAGTCGAGGCGACCGACATAGGATCACTTCTTTTGGGTTTAGAATCCGGCTTTGTTTTGACTTTAGAAGATGTACTTGTTTTGCCCAAGGGGCACAAAAACATTGTATCCATCCCGGTCATGGACCGAAAGGGCTTTTCATTTTTCATTGGTGATGGTTCCTGCAAAATTTATTTTAGAAATAAACTAGTGGGTACTGCTACATTGTTGAATGGATTGTATCATCTAAATCTCACCAACAAAGTAGTTGTGAATACTATGACTAGAAAACGTGGTAGGGATGAAACCAATCAAGTTTTGAAATGGCATCTTAAACTTGGTCATGTTGGTCAGACCAAGGTTTACAAGATGGAAAAAGATGGACTTATGGGTCCATTGGGATCGGATCCCTTTCCTACTTGTGAATCTGGCCTTAAAGGCAAAATGACTAAGTCCCCCTTCACAGGGACTTTTGAAAGAGCCGTTGATAAACTGGGATTAATCCATACTGACGTTTGTGGTGCTTTGGAAGCAGCACGTGACGGATATCAATATTTCATTACGTTTACAGATGATCATACTAGGTATGGTTATGTATACCTAATGAAACATAAATCCGAGGCTTTTGAGAAATTCCAGGAATTCAAGGCCCTAGTCGAGAAACAAACTGGTAATCATATCAAAGCACTTCGGTCGGACCGAGGTGGCGAGTATATGAGTACGGAGTTTGACGAGTTCCTTAAGGAACATGGAATAGTTTCACAACTAACACCTCCAGGTACCCCTCAGTTAAATGGTGTGTCAGAAAGAAGGAACCGGACCCTGTTGAACATGGTCCGTTCCATGCTGGGCTATACTGACTTGCCGATTTACCTATGGGGGTATGCACTCCTGACTGCCGCGTATATCTTGAACAGATGTCCTTCCAAATCCGTTCCTAAAACTCCACATGAGATGTGGGAGGGAAGGAAACCAAGTCTTAATCATATTAGGATTGGGGATGTCCCGCTTATGTCAAGAAGACTAAGGTGGAAAAGTTGGAAGCTAGGTCTGCAAAGGGACGTTTCATTGGATTCCCGTCTGGGACGATGGGATATCTATTCTACATGCCCGAAGATCGAAGGATCGTTGTTGCTTTACAAGCACACTTCCTGGAAGATGAGTTCATTCAGGAAGGCGGAGCAGGTAGAAGTATTTCTTTAGAAGAATACAATGAAACTCCTCGGGAGACATCTTTGCAAGAAACTGGAACTGAACCTTCTGAAACACAAGTACAACCACCTCGTAGGTCTAGTAGGGTGTCTCATTTACCTGAGAGGTATGGGCTTGTGCACTTGGAGGAGCTGGGTCTCCATGAGGTTCCAAGTGATAGCCAAGAGACCGACCCGATGACCTATGACCAAGCGATGGTGGATGTAGACTCCGCTAAATGGCGTGAAGCTATGGAAGCTAAGATAGACTCGATGCATGTCAATCAGGTCTGGACTCTAGTAGACCGCCCCAAGGGCATAGTGCCTATTGGGAACAAGTGGATATACAAGAGAAAGACTGATGGTGATGGCAAGGTTGACGCCTATAAGGCCATGCTTGTGGCAAAGGGTTATACCCAGAAGGAAGGGATCGATTACCACGATACCTTCTCGCCCGTAGCCATGATCAAGTCTATTCGCATAATGCTTGCTATAGCTGCCTACCACGATTATGAGATATGGCAAATGGACGTAAAGACGGCTTTCCTTAATGGATTCCTCGAGGAGGAAATCTATATGGAGCAGCCTAAAGGTTTTGTGTTCGAAGTCGATATTCAGAGAGTGTGCAAGCTTCAGCGTTCCATTTATGGACTGAAGCAAGCGTCGCGTAGTTGGAACCTTCGTTTTGACGAGGCAATCAAAGAGTTTGATTTCGTGCAAAATGAAGAGGAACCTTGTGTATACAAGAGGGTTAGTGGGAGCAAGATCGCATTCTTAGTACTATATGTAGATGACATTCTACTAATAGGAAATGATGTGGGAATGCTCAGTTCTGTGAAAGCTTGGCTTTCGAGTAATTTCTCCATGAAAGACTTGGGAGAAGCTACCTATATTCTTGGTATTCGACTCTACCGGGATAGAGCGAAGAGAACAATAGGTCTTTCCCAAGCCCTCTATATAGATAAAATCTTAAAGCGATTTAAGATGGATGATTCTAAAAGAGGGTTCCTACCGATGCGACATGGAATAAAACTCACCTTGAAGATGTGTCCTCAAAGTGAGGAACAACGAAAGGAAATGAGTAATATACCATATGCTTCGGTTGTGGGTAGCCTTATGTATGCTATGTTGTGTACAAGACCTGACATCGCGCATGCTGTAAGTGTGGTGAGTAGGTTTCAGGCAAACCCAGGTAGGGAACATTGATCGCCAGTAAGAACGTTCTCAAGTACTTAAGAAGGACTAGAGATATGGTTCTGATGTATGGCGGTGGAGAATTGGATGTAGTGGTATTCACTGATTCGGACTTCCAAGGACTGAAGGACGACTCGATGTCTACTTCTGGCTACATATTTACTCGTAATGGAGAAGCAGTATCTTGGCGTAGCGCCAAGCAAAGCGCGACTGCTGATTCCACCTGTCAGGCTTAGTATCAAGCAGCCTCGGAGGCTTCCAAGGAAGGGTTCTGGATTAAGAAGTTTCTGGGAGAACTTCAAGTGATACCATGTCTTTGCTGTTCCAGCATGCTGCGACAACGACGGAGTCAGCGCGAGCCAAGGAGCCGAGGTTTCACAATAGCACCAAACATGTTGAGAGGAAGTATCATCTCGTAAGAGAATTTGTTCGCAAGGGATACATTGTCTTTGCCTGAGTAGACTCGGCCGACAACGTCGCCGATCCATCGACCAAGCCACTTTCTCGGACTAGCTTGGAGCGTCATCGGAGAACATGGGTATTAGATACCATAGTGTGTTGCATTGAGTGCAAGTGGGAGATTGTTAGGAGTATGCCCTCGAATGCCACTCTGAGGTTGTTGAGTGAGGGAATTGTACTTGAAATTATGTAAACCATTTATATAAGGCAAATGAATGTTTCTTTATTTCTTGGTAGTTCTTGGTATTCCTAACTCGTAAATAAATATATAGAAACTAGTCCATGTATTTGAGAGCAAAACGTTCCACTCCTTATTGGATAAGGGGTCGGCCTTTGGAAAGGTTATAGCTCAAATACTTAATCGTTCGCAAGTCGATGAAACTTGACTGGGCGTTAAGTTTATGTGAAGACTTGTATGACGTGTTCTTTGACATGGAGAGTGCCTGTCGAACACTAATGGTTAGTGGGAGCACACGTTATAGGTATGCTAATTGGATTAGTATACTCGAACCGACTCACCCTCGATTCATCACACGGATTTCACTCCGGGACAGTCAATGACGGAATCGAAAGGTTGTGAAAGGTATTCGTGAACCTTCGACTTGAGGATTTAGTAGGGATGTGCTTGTCACGTCAAGATTTTCATTAGAGTAGTTCGATCCTGTAAACCGGGAGGCGGGGGTCAACCTCGACCTGCATCTTGACGGGCAAGTAGCAGGTCCTACTGAATACCAAGATAGAATTCTTTCTCCTGTTAGTGAGTGGGTTATATGTCCTATGCGGTTATTGGAAGATGAGATCATAAGTCTTTGGCCAAAGCATTGGAGCTAGCTGTATTAGATACACGAGAGCTCGATGATCTCGGTTTGCATTAACGCATGCATAGCGTCAAGTACAGATGGGGTTTGACTGACCGTGACCCTATAACTTGATCGGGACATTTGAAAGAAGGGTTTATACGTTCTTGGTATTCACGAGAATGGTTCTTGAATGATCCCATCATTCGTTCTCGGTTAAGTGCAGTGTAGGCCGCCAGGCTGGCTAGGTGGTGCTACTACTCTTTGGTTCCTCCCATTGCTGACTGAGACGAACCTACCGAGTCGCGCAATAGGATTGACGACGGAATGAATCAAGCTTATTCTCTCTTTATAAATATTGGATATTGGATATCTAATTTATTGGGACATTGGATGTCTAAATTGATTTATTGGATAAATTAATTTACGGCCTAATGAATTAAATAAATTACTAGGTGATTAATTTAATTCATGAATATTATTATTTCTTGGAGAAATTAATTATGTTATTATGTATTTGATATGATTAATTAATTGGATTAATTAATTGATATAAATACATCGGAACGGAATCGGAGTTTATCTGTTTGGACTCACGGGAGTCCGAAACGGACCGGATTTTTCCTACCCTTCTAGATGGCCGCCCCCTCTTTGTCTTCCACCTAATGTGGTGGAAGACTTCATGATTTTATATCATGAAATGTTTATCAATAGGGGACATGGAATCTCTTTTATTATAAAAGTGATTTGATGAGTTGTTGAATGAAGAATAAAAGGAGTAGACTAACTCTTCCTCATTCATTATTAGCTTCCTACGTGAGTTGTAAGCCCTTCAAGAGAGAGAGTTGTTTTCTCATATAGTCTTCCTTTTTCTTCTTCATCTTCATCACAAGTTCTTGGTTTTTTCTTGGAGAAAACATCAAGACATAAAAGAGAGATTGTGAGTTATACACTTAGAGTGTTATAATTTCATATTGGAAGCTTCATCACCTAGCTCTAGCCGTATCCTCGGAGGATAGCAAGGTGTTGCAATTCCGTTCATTTTTCCGGCGCGTGGCAAGTAGAGACGCGCTGCTTTCGGCGTTGGATCGTTCAAGAGCTTGGGGAATAGCTCAAGAGAAGGTTATCCATCTAATCAACGGACTACAAAAGTGAGTTTCTATATCTCTTGTGAATTCGTTTTTGATATTCGTATATACGTAGCTCGATCGATCCTCGTAGGGATTCGGATCGAATTAATTTTCATTTTACCGCTTCCGCTGGGCCTTCGTTTTAGGCATCGAATCCCAACACTGGCAAGGTTGAACATAGATATGTCCACGCCATCCAAATCAATATAGTCCGTATTGACTGCCTTGGTAGTAAAACCGACTTTGAAAGAGAGAATGAAGGAAGGTCAAGGCCGAGATGAGTTTTTGGTCAAGATGAGAGAGCGTACACTAGCTGTGTAACACCCCCGAGATATTCAGGGTATATTACAGCGTCGTAGATCCCTACATGGGACCCACCAGGCTAAACATGAAAAATACTACTGGTCTAACCATCTCGATTAGTGAGAAAACACACACCTCTAAGATGAAAATAGAATAGAACGCCCAGTATAAACGCGGAACAATCATCACTGACAATCATAAATAACAATATATGGTGTAAATCCAATCCGAGTAAAATGCCCAAGTACTCGCGAGTACTGTCTATGAATTTCCAATTTAGAAAAACAACCACATCGAAAAGGACAACGAAAACAAGGAAATACAAAAGCACACGTCAACAACCCTGGACAACATCCTCGTACTATCCCAGCGCCCGCTCGTCCGGCTGAACATAACCTGAAATTCATAATAAGAATTTCCCCAAAATGGGTCCCCAAAGGGGTTAGCAATTACGCTAGTACAAGTAACCAATGAACAATTTACACCTTACACACATAGTCAAAGCATGCAAATGAGAAAACATCAGTTTGAAATACACATTTCCGGAAATGCCATAACCCAAAACACATTTATAAAATGCACCACAATTAATCGCGGACCCACGCCTCTATGGACCCCTACCGAGACCCCGTCGAATCTAACCCATAGTGGTTAAAAGCAAGCTCGCGGACCCACGCCTCTGTGGACCCCTATCGAGACTCTGTTGGATCTAACCTGTAGTGAGCATACACACACACACGTTACTCATGCAATACTACCATATTAAGCATGTAAGTTCATTAAGGGTACTTGCATCGATATCACAACGAAAAGACGGAAGTAAACGATCGCAGTTGTGAGAAATTGGACACACCGAACCTAGACGATTCGTCAAATACCATAAAAACCAATTCGACAAGAATAAAAATAACGAAGACACCCGAAACCTCACCTACGATTCATGTAAGTTCGTACAAAACAACGACGAGGACGGATCGCAACCGAACCCTCTCGATTCCACAAATACCACGAAACTTACCATAAAATCATAGGGAAAACAACAATACTACTAAGAGTAATCATATACATCATGGATTAATCAACAATACGGAACGAATCGAACGAAAACTCAAAACCCCCAAATTTTCCAAAAATAGGGTTCTAGGAAAAATACCTTGGATTAAGGATGAAGAATAAGTGTTGGTGTTGTTAATCTACACCAAGAACTCAAGAAAGATGACTCTGAAGTGATTGGAAGAATAAATCATCCCAAATCACCCTGGAGTCTATAATGCCCCAAAATAAACCGGGACGCCACAGTGCCGTGAATCCCATGTGGGACCCACAAGACAAGTTTTAAAAGGATTTTAAAAACAATTTATTCAACAAGTGGTTTGTGAAAGTATTCTTATGAAAGCATTCGTCCGAACTGAAATACAAGGAAAAACAATGTCCGTTCATACAGTTATTACACAACGTGGAATAATTGAAATTCAATTCAAGAAATTAACAGGCCTTGTCCCCAACACTGCTCAAGCCTGACCGGAACCTTCAGGAATGTCCTGCACATATTCAAAAAATCTGCCTGACATGACATATCGTGTCAGTCAACCTAGGTCAGACAAATCAAACCAAATTCATAGATAGAATAATATAAATTCAGAGAACAAAGTTATCACCGAGTATTCAACGTCGTTTCTTTTATCAGCACATAAACTCCCAAGGTCGCAACCAAGGGTCACGGAAGTATCTACACAGGAATACTCTGGATGTGGGTACCATTCAGGTTTTATCCCGCACATAAACTCCCAAGGTGCGACCATTAAACTTTTACAAGTGGTATGGCCTTATTCCTTAGTATCTTTATGCGTCGATCCAAAATCGCGGTTGGGACTTCTCTAAAGGTAGCATCATTAGAAATCTCTACCACCTCAAAATTAATCTTGTGGCTTGGGTCTTACACATATTTTCTCAGTTGGGAAACGTGGAAGACATTATGTACTCCGTCTAACGATGGTGGCAACGCTAGTCGATAAGCAAGTTTACCAACTCGGTCCAGTATTTCGAACGAGCCAATAAATCGCGGGCTCAATTTGCCTTTCTGGCCGAAGCGTTGAACACCCCGCATCGGCGATACTTTGACCCAAACGTGGTCCCCGACCATAAATTCCAACGGTCGCTGGCGGTCCGTCACATATAACTTTTGGCGGCTCTGCGCTGCCAACATGTGTTTTCGAACAATGGAAATCTTCTTAATTGATTCCTGGATTAGATCCAACTCGGTTGCGACAGCATCAGACGCATCATCCCAATATAGGCCTCGAAGGGTGCCATGCCTATGCTTGCGTACCAGCTGTTGTTGTATGAAAATTCTGCCAAGCAGAGGTTTTTAGCCCAATCCTTGCCCCAATCGAGTACACATGCCCTTAACATATCTTCCAGGGTCTGTATGGTGCGTTCTGTCTGTCCATCTGTTTGAGGGTGATAAGCTGTGCTAAAATGTAGCTGAGTACCCATAGCCTTGTGGACAGCCTTCCAGAAGCGAGACACATATCTAGTGTCTCTATCCGAGATGATTCCCGAGGGAACGCCATGTAGTCTCATGATTTCCCGGATAAAGATGGTCGCCAGTTGCTCTGTTCCGGTGGTCTCCTGAATTGGAATGAAATGTGCCGACTTCATCAGTCAGTCTACAATGACCCATATCGTGTCTTTTCCTCCCGCCGTCGCTGGTAACATGGTGACAAAATCCATTGATATGCTCTCCCATTTCCATTCTGGAATGGGTAAGGGCTGCATGATTCCGGCCGGTCTGTGGTGTTCAATCTTCACCTGTTGACACGTCATACATCGAGCAACGAACCTCGCTACCTCCTGCTTCATGTTCTTCCACCAGAAGCTCTTCCGCAGATCCTTATACATTTTGCTCGCCCCAGGATGTACCGAATAGAGAGTAGAATGAGCTTCCTTGAGTATAGTTTGCTTAATCTCGTCATTCGGTGGAATACAAATCCTGTTCATGAATCTCACTAAGTCCCCCTGGATCCTGTAGTCTGAAATAATTCCCCCTTCGGCCTTTGCGTCGATCGCACGAAGTTTCGGATCCTCCATTTGTGCTAGGTGTATCTTGTCTAGCAAGGATGAATCAATGTTAATTGAGCACAATTGTCCCTGGCGGTGTTGTATTCATACTTCAATGTCATTCTTCCTAAGATCTTGCTGCAATTTCAGCTATACCGTTAAACAGGATAGTGTCGTCTCCTGTGCAGTTTTCCGACTCAGTGCATCTGCTACGACGTTGGCCTTTCCAGGGTGATATGAAATCTACACATCATAATCCTTGATTAACTCCAGCATCCAGAACTCACATTTAGAAAGTTTAGCATAGAGTTGCACTACAAGAAAAACTGCATCAAACAACGGTTTTTGCTCGTTGTCTAACTCCCTATTTTTCCGTTGTCTATTGAGACGCCGTCTCTTACCTGCATCAGACAACGGTACAGAATCTGTTGTGTGAAAGTGTGAGAGACAACGACATCATCTCTAAACACCATTGTGTAATAGCCAGAAACAACAACACTCCACTTAGAAACCATTGTTGTTTGGGATGCTACACAATAGTTTTAGAACAATACACACTTGTCAGAAAGAAAATTACACAACATTTTTGTAGAATTTGTCCATTGTCTGTTTGCTTATAACTCAAGTGTTGTTCATTTAAAACATGTTGTTAGAATTTATCAAACACGATTGTTTTTTATTTTGAATATGTTGTTAAGATTTCATAAACATAATGGTTTCTTAAAATTACCTAATTGCCTAATGACAGACCAGACAATGATTTTATTTGCATTAAAACTACTTATTTAGACAATTGTATTTTATTTTTTATTTTTTTTCATGTTGCACCTATTTCAAATTATATGAATTATAACCAAAAAATCAAATAAACAAAAATTAATATGAACTAAAAAAAACATTTCATTCAACAATAACAATCAACCATTTCTTTAATACAACAATAACTGACATTAAAAAAATAAAAATAAATCCTATCATTAGAACCCTTGTTCCTTTGTTTCTTTCTTCAATCTCTTTAACTTTGCCCGCCTTATAGCTTTGGTCAACTTCAGCACACCTTTATCTTTAGCATTGCCTTCATTTTCGCTTGTAGATTCATCTTTATTTTCGGCAGCAATAGATTCTTTCGGCACCTTTGAGGCTACACAAAAGTTGCATGATCAACAAGTAATTTGGAGTTTATTAAAGGGCCACAAAAGAAAACTGAAATAGAAATGATACCAGTCCTACATGCAACACTTGATGCTATCGTGGTAGTAAACTCCCAATAGTATAAAGGCATCCCTCCGCCACACATAAGAATGCATTATTGGGAAATATCAGCCTAATGTGCAACGGCATAACAAATAAAATGCTCAAGTAGTGTTTATTTACCGGGATGTCATCTAGCTCGAAGCATAGCGATTGAAATAGCTCATGGCAGCATAGCGCACCAGAGGCCTTCGCACCAGAGGCCTTAACCTAGCAAACTCAGAAATATTCAAAGCCAAACGTACAACATCAAAATATGGAGTAGAGAAGTTAAAAAAAATGAGAAAAAAAAGGTGTATTGCATATTAGTACCGTTTTCAACAACTGGAAAACTTAATCCGAGTTGATGATTCCATTTCAGCATATTCACTATAACCAGCAGCTGCAATGTATTCATTTTCTTGATTGAAAAAATCTTCACTAAAAGGTGAATCATCAAAAAGCAACATTTTCTTTCTCTTTTTTTTTTGTGGATGCGCATATATGTGTTTTCCAGTACCCATTTTCAGTAGCACGCTTGACCCGAACTCCACTTGCATACTTCTTAGAAAAAGAACCATTCTAGATCCTTACTTCTCAAGCAAGATTTATCTGCAGTTATCACGAGAAAAATGAGAAAATCATACTAGGAAAATTAATGTAAACACTAAGTACATATGAGGACTATACCGATGCAAGTATCAGAACTTACATGCATCTTAAATGAAATGCCAATCAAATAAGAACCAGATTAGACTTGGAAATTTTAAAGTAAGAGTGTTTTAAAATGATTATCAGCATATATTAAACATAGAACAATGGTAGTTGAAAGCCTCAAATGTCAGGAAAACGAAAATGCAAAATAAACAAGAAAATTATGAGAAACCTGGAAGATCCCATGGGGAGAATTTGTAGATATTGACTTCTGGAATTGCTTCTAAGTGAAATTTCTTCCCCATGACCTTCCTCTTGAGATGGTACAGAACCAGCTCCACATCAGTTGGATGAAACCGAATCAGATCAAGTAAACTTAAAATTGGATGCACGGACACAATGGGTCATGCTAGAGCAATATTGTGCTTGGTGTAATCAACATGGTTCAAACTAGATAAATTTACTTCAATAAAACAATGGGAATCAGTCTTGAATTTCAAACTAGACTCGCTTTTTCAAAACCTATTAGTGGCTGCAGCAACAAGAAAAACCAAACAATGACCAAACAAGAAAAACCAAACAATTCAGTATCAGTCTTGAATTGTAAAAAAATGAAAACATCACACCCAGTAATCTCCGAACAAAACACCTGATAGAACCAGAAATTCACACCCTTTAACTTCCCAAACTCAAGAAAAGCAAACAATGACGAAAAAAATCAACAGCCTTACCCTCAGTCGAACGAAACCAGATTTCATAAAATAGTTCTCGACGATCCAACTGAATCTAGAACCCCCTAAACCAAAATCAGAACTCGTCCAGATTCTAACCCATCCCATGAACACAAAAAACTGAACACCTCGAAATTTAGCCTGAATCCTGATTTTCAACTTCAGTACAATTCATCACCAAATCAAACCGGGAATTGATAATTTTTTGATATTCATACAAAAATCAATCCAAAAAACTAAAATTTTATAACCCCTGGTTCATATCTAAAATCTCAAACCTGAAACGAATCGGACTCAATGGTGTGAACCAGAAGACCCAACCCATATTCAACGCCTGAAATTATACATGTACCATCACCGCAAGCTTTCCGGCAACCAACGCCGCTGTGGATCCCTCCTGTCGCACCGCTCGTCGGGGGACCAGGGCCGTAGCCAGTTTCAGTCTGCCACAGGTCGCCTTGTAGCCGATTGGTGTGTGTTTATCTAAATGTGCGTGTGTGGAAGAATGGTGAGAGGGAGAAAAAACAGGGCCGAGAGAGTTCTGCAGTAGAGAAAGAGAGACAGAGTGAGAGAGAGACTTTCTTGAGAGAGGGATGAGAGATCGGAAAAAGAGAGAATGAGGTGTTAGTCAGCGGATTAATTAGGGTTAGGATATTTATACCAACAATTTTTTTTTATTATCAATTTTCCTAAAAATATTTATATACGATCCAACCGTACTGATGTCAACCTATATCTAATTGAGTGATGTTCCTAAATTTTCAAAAAATAAAAAATTAATTTGGTTTGAGATCTTAGCAAACCGCTACTAAATTGACTAATACTAGTAACTAGTGCTTTTCACGGATTATTGTCTCTATTTTTGTAAAAATATTTATCGACAATCTAACAGTAGGGATGTCAAGATATATCTAATTAAGTGATTTTCCTAAATTTTCAAAAAATAAAAGAATAATTTGGTTTGATATCTTAGCAAACACTACGAAATTGATTCGTACTAGTAACTAGTGCTTTTCATGGATTTTTATTTCTATTTTGTAAAAATATTTATCGACGATCCAACCGCATTTGATGTCAATATATATTTAATTGAGTGATGTTCTCAAATTTTAAAAACTAAAAATTAATTTGATTTGATATCTTAGAAACCACTACTAAATTGACTAAGACTAAGAATTCAGTGCTTTGTCCCGGATTATTGTTTCTATGTTTTTAAAATATTTATCGACGATCCAACCATACGAATATCAAGATATATCTAATTGAGTGATGTTCCCAAATTTTCAAAAAATAAAAAATTAATTTGGTTTGAGATCTTAGCAAACCATCACTAAATTGACTAGTACATTAACTAGTGTTTTCTATTTTCCTAAAAATATTTATAGACGATCCAACTGTTCGGATGTCAAGATATATCTAATTGAGTGATGTTCCAAAATTTTCAAAAAATAAAAATTAACTTGATTTGAGATCTTAGCAAACCACTACTAAATTGATAGTACTAACAACTAGTGCTTTTCACGGATTATTGTTTCTATTTTTTTAAAAATATTTATCGACAATCCAACCGTACGGATGTCAAGATATATCTAACTGAGTAATGTTCCCAAATTTTCAAAAAATAAAAAATTAATTTGATTTGAGATCTTACCAAACCACTACTAAATTGACTAGTACATTAATTAGTGCTTTTCACTAATTATTGTTTCTATTTTTCTAAAAATATTTATCGACGATCCAACCGTACGAATGTCAAGATATATCTTATTTATTGATGTTCCCAAATTTTCAAAAAATTAAAAATTAATTTAGTTTGAGATCTTAGTAGGGTAAAAATAAGAAACTTCTAGATTTCAATCAAGGGCTCTTATTTCGCCACCTCAACAATCCATGTGAAAGCTTTTCCACCAATCACGTGGTGTCACAGCAGACAACAGTTTATTTGTAAAATGCTTGTATAAATAAGTTTATGACAACAGTTTAAATTTACAAAAGCTTGTATGAAAGTGTTGAAGACAACGGTTTAATATACAAACCCGTTTTATGACACATTGTGTGAAATGTAATACAACAAGCATAGTTAAAAATACTTGTCTTATTTCAACAACGGTATAACGTGGCATTGTCTTAAGCTAATTCCCACAATATATTTTAAAAATGGTTGTCTAATCCTTCGAGTTTGCACAACACCACTGACAAAAAGCCTTGTCTGATTGGTTTTTCTAGATAATGGTTTTTAAACCGTTGTAATATACTTGGATTACACAATACTTTTTCGAGGATAAAAATAAACCGTTATCTGTTAATTTCAGCCAACACTTTTTCGGTCGACTGTTGTCTGATTAGTGTTGTCTGATTGTGTTTTTCTTGTAGTGTTGGTGTTGCCTCAAAACGCTCAACACCTTCCTCAAGTGTTCCTCATGCTCCTGTCGGCTCCGGGAATAGATTAAAATGTCATCAATAAAAACCACCACACACTTATCGAGAAATTCTGTCAGAACCTTGTTCATCAATTCCATAAAAACGGATGGGGCATTAGTCAAGCCAAATGACACCACCATGTAGTCCTAGTGTCCGTATCTTCATCGAAATGCAATCTTGGGAACATCCTCCTCTCGAATTCTCAATTGGTGATATCCAGAACTTAAATTGATCTTTGAAAACACAGTCGCTCCCTGTAGTTGGTCCAGTAAATCATCAGTCCTCGGAAGTGGGTAACGGTTCTTAATAGTGACTTTATTTAGTTCTCTGTAATCGATACACAGGCGCAGGGAGTTGTCCTTTTTCTTTACAAAAAGGACCGGTGCACCCCATGTCGAAGTGCTCGGACGAATGAGCCCCTTTTCTTAGCAATTCTTCGAGTTGTAACTTTAATTCCTTCATCTCAGCTAGTGCCATCCTGTATGGTTCCTTGGAGATAGGCGTCGTTCCTGGCTCAAGTTTAATCGAGAGATCGACCTCCCGTCGTGGCGGCAATCTTGGTAATTCATCGGGAAAAATGTCCGAAAATTCATTCACCGTGGGAATGTTAGCAACCGACAGCTGTGATGTGTCCTTCTGAAGAATATAACACCAATAATACGTTCCCCGATCGTCACAAAATGCTCCTGCTGTAAGGAGACTGAGGGACCCCTTAGTATTAAAGTGTTCTCGGCCTCTGATTATGTGAGTGGCACCGTCATGAGTTGTAATGGAAACTGTCAGGTGATATGTGTCTAATACCATTCTGTGCATTGTCATCCAGTCCATACCCAAAATAACGTCTTCGTTCTGGAGTGGAAAAACCATGAGATTTGTTGTCGAGCCCTAATTATCGATGCGGATCGGGCAGTTTCGAACTTCTAAATTACCCCCACCCTGTTACCCTCGGGTAGCTTAACAGTAAAAGATTCACAAGGTACACAAGGAAGATTCAAATAGTTAACACATTCCACGGATATAAACGAGTGTGTTGCTCCAGTATCAAACAGTACATGAACAGGCTGGGATTTAACAAGAAGTGTACCTAAGACAGCAGGTGCAGTCTGGTCATCCGCAGCTCTCAGTTCGAACACATGGGATGGTAGTGTTCCCGAGGAGGGTGCAGTGCCTCCCCCGTGCCCACGTCCTCTTCCGGCACCATATGGAGGAGTGGGGATCGATAATCGGACATGGCGGATGCTCTGGACATCTGTACCGAGCCTTGATGACTCTGAGGAGCTGAATTTGGTGTAGGTTTGATCCGTGAACAGTAGCGAGACATGTTCCCACCCCTTCCGCATGAAAAACACTTTGTAGACGCCTTACAACACTGACTCATGGTATGCCCCGCTATGCCACAATTGAAACAGCTCCGGAGAGAGGGCCCGTCAGATGCTCCTTTCTGTTGGGATGAAGCTACTGATTTAGAGGAGAACCCAATTCCCGAGTTCATTGTGCTGGTGCTCCCGGACTGATTAGATGTCTTCTGCTTCTTTTGGTTATGCCCGGTATCCGAACTGACAACCGTACTGGCGTATGCTGTGACTACATCCTCATATGCCCTCAGAGTGGTGCAGTAAAACCCAGCCGCATAACGTTGAACATCTTCCGGCAACCATTGAGCAAGGTGGAAAATTCGCTGATCTTCGGATGAAACCATCTGTGCGATATAGCTTAGTTCGGTCCTGTAAGATCGAATGATTTCTGGTAATGTCAAGTTCTGAGGTCCTGCACTGAAGAAACTACGCGCTCGAGCAGTCTGAGCTGATCGGGGGCAGTACTCGTCTCTCAATAGTTTGGAAAACTCGGTCTATCCGACTACTATGTCCTCCGACTTATAGGTCCTCCACCATCGGGCTGCGGTGTCGCGGAGCTGGTTGATTCCGAGCAATACTTTTCGGTTCCCTAGGCAACCGATCACCTCGAAGGCAGTCTCCATCTCGGAGATCCAATCGTCCACGTGCTTATCCCCCGATCCATCGAATAATGGCGGTCTGACCTTCAGCATCTCTCCCAGCCAACGATCCCTCCCAGTGCTCTCTTCTATTTAATGACCGGTACCCTTTCTGCTCGGTTGACTTGAGCGATCCCCATAGCAATGGCCTGTGCGAGGGTCTGAACGAAGACTGGATCCAATCCCCCATTGTTCTGGTTTTCCGCCTCCTGTTCGTTCTGATTAACGGGCGGTGGCTGATTTCCGGCTAGATTAATTTCACCGGTGTTCCTGTCTTCCTGCTGATTCATAGCGGAACCCTGTGCATCTTTTACGTTCCTTCTAGCTCCACGACGTGCCATTAGTGATGATTGTTCAATCTAAAAGGTTAGTTTAGTACAAACATTCTCTGAGTTCTTATTAAATTCAAACATTATACCTAATTCTCAAGAGTTTACCTGTATTTTACCTCGACATTCCTCGAGGAGTTACGGTCGCCATGGGTGTTGGACTTTTGAAGGTAAAACGTTTTCAAAATATTTTGATACAACTTTCCACGTGAATGTTCGGATCCGATACCATTTTCTGTAACGCCCCCAAAATAAACCGGGACGCCACAGTGCCGTGAATCTTGTGTGGGACCCACAAGGCAAGTTTTAAAAAGATTTTAAAAACAATTTATTCAACAAGTGGTTTGTGAAAGTATTCTTATGAAAGCATTCATCCGAACTGAAATACAAGGAAAAACAATGTCCGTTCATACGGTTATTACACAACGTGGAATAATTGAAACTCAATTCAAGAAATTAATAAGCCTTCTCCCCAACACTGCTCAAGCCTGACCGGAACCTTCGGGAATATCCTGCACATATTCAACAAATTTGCCTGACACGACGTATCGTGTCAGTCAACCTAGGTCAGACAAATCGAACCAAATTCATAGATAGAATCAGATATATTCAAAGAACAAATTTATCACCGAGTATTCAACGTCGTTTCTTTTATCAGCACATAAACTCCCAAGGTCGCAACCAAGGGTCACGGAAGTATCTACACAGGAATACTCCGGACGTGGGTACCATTCAGGTTTTATCCCGCAACACAGTTCCACAAGATGTATCAACATATAAACTCCCAAGGCCGTAGCCAAGGGTCACAGAAGTATCTACTCAGGAATACTCCGGACAAGATAAATCGAACGAGCACCATTCCACAAATGGTAACACTTACAATATTCTGAAATTACAAGACGTAAAGTCTGATCAAGATTCACTTGCCTCAAATCCGACGAGAGTTACTCCCTTGATAACACAACGGCTCGAACGACCACACCCGAAAGCTCGACCTATTACATGTTCGTCGGTTAACACCTTATGGTAACAATGATGATTAACGGCAATTTCCCCCGTCCCGTTAGGACTCTAAACCTAGTTGTTTATGTCGCCGAGATTGAAATTCTCTGTTTTTGACCACAATGCATATTACTAAATTCCTCGATTCGCCGTTTTACAAATTATCATCCCGTTAAACAACAATGTTCTAATACAACATTCCTACGTTGATTATGACTAATAGCCACCGTAATTTCATCACTTACTCTAATTCGAGAGTCTAGAATAGAACGATTAAGCATTAATCTCTGAAATCTTAACATGCTTGATACCTATTCGACTAAATAATCGTTAGTGAGTTCATCAATCAACGGGTTTTACAATATGATAATAGGGTTATAATTGAAATCTGTATCAAGATGATTCCAAGGAGTTGGTGATTAATAAATTCGATTATGAGTTTTTTTTTCCATCCAACTATGAGTACTATCATCAACCATTCTAATTACTAGCTTGATAGATATCGATTAGCAATTGTGATAGTTTTTCATCGGTCCGATCATATTAAAAGTTCTAAACTACCCAAGGCATCCGAAATTTAGTATGACTCGTATAACAATACTGAAATGAGTTCAAGATTCGATAAACTTACCTTAATTGACAAGAGACGATGAAGAACGACGAAAGACGGTGAAGAACGAGAGGGTAGCACCTTCAAAACCTTCTCCGGAGCTTGATCAACTCACTCCAATAGGATAGCACTTGATTAGGGAAGCTAAAATCGATTTAGGGAAAGTGGAGGATATTATACACGAGCAAGGGGTGATTTTTGGGTCGGAAGAAATGAAAGGGAGGGTGTCCTTTTATAAATTCAGAATGGCTTTACGTACGTTCAGCCTGAAGCTTTACGTACGTAAGCCCTGTTACGTACGTTATTTAGAAAGCTTAACGTACGTAAGGAAAACTCAGAACTAACTGGACTAAATTGTTGGAATATAAAACGCAGCGGAAGCGAGTTGGTGAAGGTAATTTAATAAAAGGTTTTATAAACTTAACCAACGTAAAAACCGGATCTATTTAGGCTTGTCAACTAATTAACTAAACAGATTAATAAACAATTAAATAAACATATTTACGCATGGGAGTCGGTAATTTTACCTTTGACGCGAAGTGGTAGAAAATCCCTTCTTGATCGATTTATGTCCTCTTCGTGTTCCTCTCCGATCTTCTTGTATTTCTACCTCAAGATCTTCTAGAGTATATCCCGCCTACGTCCGGATGTCGTGTGGGCAACAATCTACCGGACTAAATTTGCACAGCAAGGGGATCGGCCGAATTTCCTCACAAGAAAACTCACGATTTTGTTCTCTCTATTTTTCTTGAATATTTTGAGTATTTTAGAAAAATATTGTGTTTACCAAATTATGGAATCCAAGACACAAGTCAAGATCCACAATTAAAACACACACAAAAATCGATTTTCTTGGGCAATAATTAATGAATAATTCGGCCACCCCTATACATGTATTTATAGGTGTTTTGGGCTACTCTAGGGACCTTAAGGAGGATATGGTAAGGACTCTTAATAGATATCTTCTTCCCATATTAGGACTCTTCCTAATATTAAGACTCTATTAATATCAACTTAGTCCACTAATAAGTTAATATTGCACTTCCTACCAAAATCCCAAATTACGAAATTGGGCTCCTTATTGAATTAATTATTTCCCGTGTTTAAGATATTCCATGTCCATTAATTAATTTAAGCTACTAACAGCTTTTAATTAATTAATGTATTATACATGAGTATACCACTCGACCTTTATTATTATATCGGAAAATTAATTCCACCTGCAGGGTTTGATATAATAATCCTTTCGAGTGCCTCAAGGGACATGATCAACCCATTTGGTCGGGACACGATTTCTAGCTATAATATTAATTATCATATAAATAATAATATTGCCCAAAATATCGAGCATATTGAGTCAATCATTGTGGCTCTCACCCATGATAAATCAAAGCAATAAATATTAAATATATATAATTAAATATTAATCACTAGAATTAAGAAATAATAATTATCCGAGATGTACGTTCTTCTTATAGTCAGTACAGAAGAATCTATCTCACCTCGATCCTGTTCAACGTATAACAAATACGCTAATATATGCTAATGGTCAAGACCAACCAATCTCAAGCATATACTACAACCTCTCATATAACGGTCTAATGTTACATAGGTTGTGAACTAAATATTACTATATAAGGAACCGATAATGTGATCTTCTGTGTGACACTACACACCACATTATATACAATATAAAGTAAATTAGACTGTATTTGCATAACCATAGCGTGAATAAATATGCAAAACATGTGATAAATGAATTAAATATTCTCATAGATAAAGACCGGGAAATTAGGTAATACAAGCATAAAGTATGCTTTGACGTATACAACCCTAACAATCTCCCACTTATACTCAAAGCATGCTTTTGAAGTATACTATCTAGACTATGTCTATCTATCTCCCACTTATACTCAAAGCAATGCTGCCATACATCTCAACCCCATTCCTTCCACATGCCCTTCAAATGATTTTGAGGGCAACCCTTTCGTGAAAGGATCAGCTAGGTTGTCTTCAGATGCTATCTTGGAGACAATGATCTTCCTTCTCTTCACAAAATCTCGAATGATATGATATTTGCGCTTGATATGTTTGCTTGCTTTGTGGGCTCGTGGTTCCTTCGAATTTGCTACAAAGACCGGTATTGTCACAATACGGTGTAATACTCTGGGCAAATTAGGAATCACCCCAAATCCTTTAGGAAGTACTTGAGCCATACCGCCTCTTTAGCCGCCTCCGAGGTCGCTACATATTCGGCTTCCATTGTAGAGTCCGCTATGCATTTCTCGCTTCACACTCCTCCAACTTATGGCTCCACCTCCCAAAGTGAAAACATATCCGGAAGTTGATTTCGACTTTTCTTTGTCCGCACCGAAATCCGAGTCGTGTAACCCAAAGGACAAAGCGTATCGATTGATATACAAGCATATGCTCCTAGTCCTTCTCGTGTACTTGAGTATATGCTTGACAAAGAATCCAATGTCCTGGCCCTGGGTTCGACCGATATCTCGCCACCATGCCTACAATTTGACAGATATCGGGCCTAGTGCAAAGCATAGCATACATGAGGCTTCCCACCGCCGAAGCATAAGGGACCAGCTTCATGTCATCTATCTCCTTCGTGTCTTAGGACACATAGCCTTCGATAGTTGAATTCCATGTCCTGTAAGGTAAGAAACCTTTCTTGGAATTCTCCATGCTAAACCGCTTTAGCACCGTATCGATATAGGATGCCTGAGATAAGCACAACATCCTTTTCTTGCGATCTCGAAAGATCTTAATACCAAGGATGTGTCCAGCTTCTCCCAAATCCTTCATATCGAACTGCTCAGATAGCCATGCCCTTACGTCTGATAATACCTTCACATTGTTTCCAATTAGAAGTATATCATCTACGTATAGTACAAGAAACACCAGCACGTTTCCATCACACTTTTTGTATACACAAACCTCACTAGGACACTGTTCAAAACCATATGATTGAATGACCTCATCAAATCGCATGTTCCAAGACCTTGATGCTTGCTTGAGAACATAAATGGCTCTCTTAAGCTTGCACACTAAGTGCTCCTGACCTTCAGCAATGAATCCTTCAGGTTGGCGCATGTAGATTTCCTTATCAAGACTCCCGTTCAAGAACGCAGTTTTGACATCCATCTGCCAAATCTCCATATCCAAATGCGCAGCTATAGCTAAGAGAATCCGGATCGATTTAAGCATGGCTACTGGCGAAAAGGTTTCATCGTAGTCGATGCCCTCTTTCTGAGTGTAACCTTTCGCAACAAGCCTTGCTTTGTAGGTTTCAACCTTCCCTATCGATCCTCTCTTACGCTTGTAGACCCACTTACTTCCAATGGGTTTTACCCCATTGGGTAGTTCTACTAGCTCCCACACTTGGTTAGAATCCATAGATCCCATTTCGGATTCCATTGCTGTTTTCCAGGATTCAGCATCCTTGTCTTGAACTGCCTGTTTGTACGTATATGGATCCGTTTCATCCTGGTCCGGGGAGTGGTCCGAAGATGCTCCCACGCCGATGAAACGTTCGGGTTGACGAACAACCCTCCCACTACGACGAGGCGTGTCCTTAGTTTGCGTATCCACAATAGTGTCAAAACGTGGTACACTAGGTGTTTGTACAATTGGTATTGTCGGAATCTCGCCCCTAAGTTCTTCTAGAATGACCTCACTCCTAGGCTTGTGACTTATCACATAATCCTCCTCTAAGAACTGGGCATTGGTGCTAACAATGACCTTCTGGTCTTTAGGACTGTAGAATAAGCCACCCTTCGTTCCCTTAGGATATCCTACAAACACTGCATTTACATACGAGATGCCAACTTATCAGCTTCCTTATTCAGCACGTGTGCCGGAGAACCCCAAATCCGAACATGTCCTAGACGGGGCTTGCGCCCATTCCACGGTTCTGTGGGTGTTTTGGAACCGATTTGAAGGTACCAAGTTTAGAATGTACGCCATTGTTTCCAAGGCGTATCCCCAAAACGAAATAGGCAAATCGAATAACTCATCATTGACCTAACCATCTCTAATAAAGTACGATTCCTTCGCTCAAAGAACACCATTTTGTTGTGGTGTACTGTGCGCCGTGAGTCAAGTAATCCCCTCATGTGCCAGGAAATCCAAAACTCTCCACTAAGGTATTCGCCACCATGATCAGATCGTAGTGACTTGATACTCGCCCATGACGCTTCTCCGTTTCAGCCTTGAATTCTTTGAACTTATCAAAAGATTCGGACTTACGTCGCATCAAATAGATATATCCATATCTCGAATAATCATCTATAAACGTGATGAAGTATTCAAACCACCCTTAGCCCGGATGTTCATTGACCACATACATCGGTATGAACCAATTCCAACACCTTTTGTGCACGATTTCCTTTGCTTTGAAAAGCCCTTTAGTCATTTTACCTTCCAGCAGGATTCGCAGGTTGGAAATGACTCAACTTGGAGCGAATCCAATGGGCCATCGCTCACCAATCTTTGAATCCTTCCAAGGTTAATATGACCCAATCGTAAATGCCACAAATATGTTGGATTTATGCTCGAAAGTTCCTTTCTTTTATTAGGATTAGTCAAAGAATTAAGCGATTTATGCAAGGGAGTCAAAAGCGGCATTGATGATATAAAGTTCTTCATTGTAAGTACTCCATAAGTATATTCACCATTTCTTTTAATAATTGCATTATCTTCAAAAGAAACTCGAATATCCATCACGACGCAATTTAGAAATCGAAATCAAATTCATTCTAAAATCGGGTACTAATAATACATTATTAAGAACTAAAATTTTATCATCAACTTTTAGCCGCACGACTCCCATCGCAATGACCTTCACTGGAATAGTCGCCTACCTTATTGTAATCTCATCCGCACTAAGTACCTTGGTTACTTGGAACCCTGCGAGTCATAACAAACATGATCGGTGGAGCCGAATCCACTATCCACGAAGTGATGGAACAGCTGACAAACATGTTTTGACTACTAGTGCATGAGACGTACCTTTCTTAGGGCAGTCACTCTTGAAATGTCCTTTCGGATCATGATTGAAGCACTTGCCCTTCGGCTTTTGTTCGCTTCGGTTGAGGAGCCTTTGGTGAGGAGCCTTGCCCTTAGCTTTGAAAGTCGTCACTTGCTTCGCCAACCTGCTTTTTGTTCTTTCCCCATTTGGGTTTTGAAGAAGCGATCGGTTGCCGCAAGAATTTGATGATAACCTTGTTTGAAGAGACCTTCGGCAGATTGAAGCTCACGAAGTTCCGCCAATGTGTAAGTCCTACGATTCATATTGTAGTTTAGGCGTAATCGCTCAAAGCTTCTTGGTAACCGCCCAAGATAATATCGACTGCGATTCCGCATCGATAGTTGCCCCAAAGATGCTCGGCCTGCTCAAATGAGACATCATTTTAAGAACGTGATCCTCATCGGGTCCCTTCGTACATTTGGGGTTGTCATCAAAACCCTCATCGCATTTTGCCTAGCCGCGGTTTTGATGACCAAACATCTCGGTGAGATTTTTCATCATTTCGCGGCCGAGCCCATCGTCTCGATGGCCGATGCCGCAATACATTTGTTAATGAAGCCAAAATGTAACGTGAGCCATCTCATCGACTTTTTCCATTTCCTAATTCAGCCAACTCTTCAGAGTGGCATCCGGTTCTTGTTCCAAAGGACTTTCTCGCTTAAAACAAACTTATGCCCTCGATCAAGACAATATCAAGATTTCTTTTCCAGTCGGCAAAGTTAGTGCCATCAAGTTTGTTTTCTTTGAGAATAACAGCTAGTGGATTGAAAGACATCTGAGAATAAAATTAAAACACCATTCATCACATAATTCGACGCAAAATATATTGAAAAACCTTAAAACAATATATATGCAATCAACCAACACCTTGAAAAACCGCACATGCAAGCCACGATAGTGTGGACGTTTACATATACTTTTTCAAGTAGATTTTAACGTCTTTAATTTTACTATCTAGCCAAGACACATTTTGACAAGTAAAATTAATAGTTGGTTCTTCTTGGCCATGTATTTAATTAACATAGACTCCGATGGGGAGCTTATTAATTAATACACCTAAGTGAACACCATAATTTAACAAACCTTAGAATATTATTTAATGATAATAGTCCTACAGATGGAGAGGTCCTATCATAAAAAATAATATTCACCTTTTTGTTATCAAATTTTAAGTTTAAAACCAGTGAGCCAATAATTTAGCACATCCGATGTGGAGGAAGACTCTAATGTCAACGCGCATGCTAATTATTTCACAATTTAAACCAATTATGGAGGCCAATTTGATTTTGAAAAATCAATTTTAAAATCACTTAGTTATTTTGAAAAATTAAGGTTTTTAATTTTCTCGTCCTAACATGCAAGGAAACATATCACGCATACATTCCATACATGCCATACATCAAAACAATAAAAACCAATAAATAATAAAAAATTGGATAATTAAATCCAATTATCATGGCTTTTATTCCTCGTTTTGAATAACGAGAAAATCTTGGCTCGTTTGCTCCCAACGCTTCAAGCATCTCGCGGAAAAGCGATCGACGACCGAACCCGAATCGCTCGTCACGCCATTGGCCGCTCGAATCGTCTTCTTGCCCGCCCGACCGAGCCGACCGAGCTGCCCGAGCTGACCGAGCTGACCGAGCTGCCCGAGCTGACCGACCTGCCCGGACCGACCGAGCCGCCTGGGCCGAACCGCCGATCGGCTCCTTGCTAGTCCGGTTGGTTCGTCCGTCGGACTCCTCTTCGTATTGGACTTCTTTTTCTTTCGTACTTTGAGTGTCCCAACTCGATTACAATTTTATTCAAAATAAAATACATCGAATTTACATCAAATTACAAGAAAAATAAATCATATTCTACCCGTGGATTTTCTCACGGGAAAAACTTATACATGCCACAAAAACGGGCTAAATTACCAAAACGCGTAAATAAATAAAACATCACATAGCCATGATAATTGGATCATATTTTCCTGCAAGACAAATTCTAGCAAAATATTCCAAAAAATCATACTATACGAATATTTAATTGCTAGCATATTAATCACCAAATTAATTAAATTGAACAGAACCTAAAGACTGGCTCCGATACCAATTGTTGGAATATAAAACGCAGCGGAAGCGAGTTGGTGAAGGTAATTTAATAAAAGGTTTTATAAACTTAACCAACGTAAAAACCGGATCTATTTAGGCTTGTCAACTAATTAACTAAACAGATTAATAAACAATTAAATAAACATATTTACGCATGGGAGTCGGTAATTTTACCTTTGACGCGAAGTGGTAGAAAATCCCTTCTTGATCGATTTATGTCCTCTTCGTGTTCCTCTCCGATCTTCTTGTATTTCTACCTCAAGATCTTCTAGAGTATATCCCGCCTACGTCCGGATGTCGTGTGGGCAACAATCTAATGGACTAAATTTGCACAAATAAGGATCGGCCGAATTTCCTCACAAGAAAACTCACGATTTTGTTCTCTCTATTTTTCTTGAATATTTTGAGTATTTTAGAAAAATATTGTGTTTACCAAATTATGGAATCCAAGACACAAGTCAAGATCCACAATTAAAACACACACACAAAAAATCGATTTTCTTGGGCAATAATTAATGAATAATTCGGCCACCCCTATACATGTATTTATAGGTGTTTTGGGCTACTCTAGGGACCTTAAGGAGGATATGGTAAGGACTCTTAATAGATATCTTCTTCCCATATTAGGACTCTTCCTAATATTAAGACTCTATTAATATCAACTTAGTCCACTAATAAGTTAATATTGCACTTCCTACCAAAATCCCAAATTACGAAATTGGGCTCCTTATTGAATTAATTATTTCCCGTGTTTAAGATATTCCATGTCCATTAATTAATTTAAGCTACTGACTTTTAATTAATTAATGTATTATACATGAGTATACCACTCGACCTTTATTATTATATCGGAAAATTAATTCCACCTGCAGGGTTTGATATAATAATCCTTTCGAGTGCCTCAAGGGACATGATCAACCCGATCGTCGGGACACGATTTCTAGCTATAATATTAATTATCATATAAATAATAATATTGCCCAAAATATCGAGCATATTGAGTCAATCATTGTGGCTCTCACCCATGATAAATCAAAGCAATAAATATTAAATATATATAATTAAATATTAATCACTAGAATTAAGAAATAATAATTATCCGAGATGTACGTTCTTCTTATAGTCGATGAGGAAGAATCTATCTCACCTCGATCCTGTTCAACGTATAACAAATACGCTAATATATGCTAATGGTCAAGACCAACCAATCTCAAGCATATACTACAACCTCTCATATAACGGTCTAATGTTACATAGGTTGTGAACTAAATATTACTATATAAGGAACCGATAATGTGATCTTCTGTGTGACACTACACACCACATTATATACAATATAAAGTAAATTAGACTGTATTTGCATAACCATAGCGTGAATAAATATGCAAAACATGTGATAAATGAATTAAATATTCTCATAGATAAAGACCGGGAAATTAGGTAATACAAGCATAAAGTATGCTTTGACGTATACAACCCTAACATAAATCACACTCATCGTTACGTACATAACAAAGGTCGATTAACGTACGTAGTACCCATTGACTTGCCTGTCGCTTTCACGCCGAAAGTTGGTCGGACAATGCGTACTATCCGACGAACATTCCTTATCTGAAGGCCGAAGACCGCATTACGTATGTAAGGTATAATCTTTAGCGTACGTAATGTCACACACTTAGCGTACATAATACTTAGTGGTTAACGTACGTAAGGTTCAGTTTGTTCACTAAGTTATTATCACATTAATTCCTTATAACGCGACTCCCTCTCAATCTCGTCGAGTAATTTCTCGGGGAACAAGACGTTGGCCACCCTCATATTCGCACCGATAATTGCCCAATGATATCGAGGTATGTCACCGACATTCATCAACCATCACAAAATCACATTACAAGAATAACAAGTGCGGACAAGCTTTATTCATGACAATACAGTACGAACATATCATACAAAAATACGTTTATCGCGATGGAGTACATTTATTTTATTAAATAGTAGAAATAGAAACGAGCGCTCAACGTGAAACAGCATATAATACTGGTGGTATTACAAGTCGCTCGGCCGCGGAGAGGAAAGGAGATGAGAAAGAAAATGACGAATCTGGTCATCTCTCTGGTTTTTATAACCAGAGAGACGTAGCGTGCGCTAACGATAAAATTTAGCGTGCGCTACCCAGCCAAAACCCCATCCAGAACCTACAGTTCTGGCCCATTAGCGTGCGCTACTAGTGAGTAGCGTGCGCTAATGACCCCTCGATAACGCGCGCTATCGGGCCATAGCGTGCGCTACCTGGGCACCAGACCGAGTCCAGAAACAATTTGCCCAGTATGGACTACCGAGTTAGCGCGCGCTACCGGGCACCCCAGCGTGCGCTAAATCCAGACCGTAGCGTGCGCTAAGTTGCGCGTCTAGAGAGCAGACAGCAGAAACAACCCACTGTCACTGCTGGGTTCGAGCCATTAGCGCGCGCTACTAAACTGTCATAGCGTACACTACGAAGCAACGATAGCGTGTGCTATACAACAATAGTAGCGTGCGTTATCGAGTGTAGACAGCAGCACAGACAGCACTGAGGGATGGAAAACAGTGAATTCCATCCCGGAAGAAAACAACGCGCATCCGACACCAAACAATGAACCGAATGAGACACACGAACAACAATATTGAGTCAGAACCAAAGCGCTGAAAGAAAACACGATTCCGACTACCCGAGGGTACGGAAAATTACAACGTTAGTAATCACCCCTAAACTTTGGGAAATTACAAAACAACCCAAAACATCCGAAACACACGATACGTGATCGAAACATCAAACGAAAGATCACAACATGCATAACAACATGAGATGGACCTGCGGAAACCCCGAAATGGTGGTTACGAACAACGGTTATGAGAATCGAACGAAATAGCGACGAAAATGATATTAAACACGGAATTGAGTAAAACAAGTCTGAAACAAGCTCGGATGACAAAAAGTCCAGTATTGAATAGTCTCGAAATATCAATACGGTTACAAGCGAGTCGTTAAAAATGAAAAATACACCCAAAAATGAAAATATCGGGAAAAGAAAATGCGGATATTACATTCTACCCCTCTAAAAATAAGTTTCGTCCCGAAACTTAAGAAGCAAACAACTCGGGGTACCTAGCACGCATGCTATCCTCAGTTTCCCAAGTTGCCTCCTCGACACCATGCCTCGACCACTGCACCTTGACCAAAGGAATGGTCTTATGCCTCAATCGCTTCTCACGGTGCTAGAAAATCTTCAAGGGGCGCTCTTCGAAGGTAATATCCTCGGCGACATCAACCTCACCATAGTCGATGATGTGACTAGGATCCGGAACATATTTTCTCAGCTGGGAAACATTGAAAACACTATGAACATGACTCAAGGCCGGAGGCAACGCCAAACGATATGCCAACTCGCCGACTCTCTCAAGAATCTCAAAGGGCCCAATAAATCTCGAACTCAACTTTCCCTTCTTCCCGAAGCGGAAAACTTCCCTCGTCGGCGACACCTTTAGCAAAACGTGGTCTCCCACCTAGAATTCCAAAGGTCAACGACGGACATCAGCATATGACTTTTGTCGACTCTGAGCAGTCAACATGCTCTCCCAAATTAATTTCATCTTCTGTCTCGTCTCCATAGCGATATCTGGTTCGGTCCCAACCAAATCGGATGCCTCAGTCCATCAAATCGGTGATAGACATAGACGCCCATAAAGCGCCTCATACGGTTCCATTCGAATCGACGCATGCCAACTATTGTTGTATGTGAATTCGATCAATGGCAAATGCTCCTCCCAATCACTGCTCCAATCGAGAGCACAAGCACGCAACATATTCTCAAATGTCTGGATAGTGCGTTCTGACTGCCTATCTGACTGAGGATAAAAAGAAGTACTCAGACGCAACCGAGTACCCAATGCCTTATGTACCGCCTGCCAAAAATGCGATACAAAACGGCCATCACGATCTAAAACAATAGACTTCGTAGTACTGTGAAGCCTCATAATCTGCACAATAAACACACGAGCCAACCTCTCCAGACCCCAAGTATCCTTGATGCCCAGAAAGTGTGCCGACTTGGTCAGGCGATCCACAATCACCCAAACCATATTCATCCTAGACTTCGATCTCGGCAAGCTCGTAATGAAGTCCATCAAAATATGTTCCCATTTCCATTCCGAAATGTGAAGCGACTGCAGTAACCCGGCCAGTCGCTGATGCTCGATTTTGACCTGCTGACAAGTCAAACACCTCGCTACAAACCGTGCCACCTCCTCCTTCATGTCATTCCACCAAAAGTTTCTCCTCAGGTCCTTGTACATCTTACTCGAACCAGGATGAACTGAGTAAGGCGTAGCATGGGCCTCTCGCAAAATACTCTGCCTCAATTCCAAGTCGTTCGGTACACATAGCCAACTCTGGAATATCAGTACACCATCCTCGTGAATCACAAACCCAGGAGACTTCCCCTTAAGAACATTCTCTCGAATTTGAGTAATCATCGGATCCTTCAACTGCTTCAGCTTAATTTCATCGATCAACGACAATGAAATCTCCAAAGCGCAAAGTTGCCCGACAGCTCTTGGCAACAAAATCTCAACACTTAACTCGATCAAATCCTGCTGAAGCTCAGATTGAGACGTAAGTATCTCAAGCATCCGCAACGCAACCGGTCTCCGACTCAAGGCATCCGCCACGACGTTCACCTTACCCGGATGATAAAGGATCTCGAGGTCATAATCCTTAATCAACTCTAACCACCTCATCTACCTCATATTCAACTCCCGCTGAGTAAATATGTACTTCAGACTTTTATGATCGGTAAAAATCTGACACGCAGAGCCAAAAAGATAGTGACACCAAATCTTGAGCTCGAAAACCACTACCCCTAACTCCAAATCGTGAGTATGGTAGTTGAGCTCAAACGGCCTCAACTGCCTCGATGCATACGCAATAGTCTTGCCGTGCTACATCAATACGCACCCAAGACCCTGACCCGAAGCATCACTATAAACAGCATCACGACAATGCTATAATCGGGGCTGAAGTCAAACGCCTCTTCAGCTCCTCAAAACTCGACTGCCTTTCGTCATTCCAGACGAATTTCTCAGATTTCTGAATCAACTATGTAAGTGGCCGAGCCAGCTTCGGAAACCCTTCGAAGAACCTATAATAGTAGCAAGCCAAACCCAAGAAACTACGAACCTCCTTCTCATTCTTAGGCGGCTCCCAATCCAACACTGCCTCAATCTTATTTGGATCCACATGGACCCCCTCGGCTGAAATCACGTGACCTAGAAACATCACTTCCTTCAGCCAGAACTCGCATTTCGAGAACTTTGCATAGATTCGCCCGGCCCTCAAAATGTCTAACACCATGCGTAGATGATGCGTATGCTCCTCCTCGTTCCTCGAATAGATAAGGATATCGTCAATGAAGACGAGGACACACTAATCCAAATACTCTATGAAAACTTTGTTCATCAACTGTATGAACACTGCTGGCGCATTGGTTAGCCTAAAGGGCATAACCACAAACTCATAATGTCTGTATCTCGTCCGAAAAGCTGTTGTTGGAATATCGGACTCCTTCACCCGAAGCTGATAGTACCTCGATATCAAGTCGATTTCCAAGAATACCGCAGCCCCCTACAACTGATCAAACAAGTCATCAATCCTCCGCAAGGGATACTTGTTCTTGATGGTCACCTTGTTTAGCTCACGGTAGTCGATACATAAACACAACGAACTATCCTTCTTCTGCACAAACAGAACCGGTGCGCCCCAAGGTGAAGCGCTCGGTCAAATATACCCTGAATCAAGAAGCTCACTCAACTACTTTTTCAATTCAGCCATCTCTGAAGGTTCCATGTGATACGGCGCCTTCGAAATCATAGCCGCACCCGGCTCTAACTCAATAGCGAACTCAACCTCACAGTCCATTGGTAACCCCAGTAACTCGTCAGGGAAGACATCAGGGAACTCACTAACTACTGGAATCGATGAAAACTCGACTCCCCCATGCCCCTCCTTCAAGGCATAATACTAATACCCAGTACACCCTTTCTGCAGAGTTCATCGCCTTCAAGGCGTTAATCACGAACTTCTGGTTTCCCCTCTTTCGCCCCACGAAAGAGTTCTCAGTGCCGTCCTCGGCTAACATGGTGATGATTCTCATGCGGTAGTTCGTGATTGCACCATACCGCTCGAGCCAATCATCCCCGAGAATCAAATCCTCACCCTCAATACTCACAACAATAAGATTGGAGAGCCAAGCCCTCTCACAAATAAACACAGAATAGACTCGGACCTCCTGATCACCATCGATCCTATCACCACTAGGAAGCTTAACGATGAAAGGCTCACAAGGCATCAAACAGTCGAGACTCAAATGGCGCACACACTACAGAGAGATAAATCAATACGTAGCACCCGAATCAAAAAGCACAGTGACAGGATGAGACTGGATATGAACGGTACCTGTGGCCACGGTGGCTGCTGGATCATCGGCCCTCCTCATCTCGTAAACTCGCGGATAAGCGGAGCCGACACTGGAAGCTCCCCCTCTAGCGGGCTGACCCCAACCTCTTCCTCAATTGGCACTCTGCGGAGACTGAGAAGCAAACGACCCTTGATTCACACTTGGTTCCCTAGGCGCTGGGAAGGAAGCTTGGGCACCAAGAATTCTCTCTCTATCGGCACAGAAAGCAGTCTTGTGGCCCGGATGGCCACACTGATTACACGTCAGCAAAGGACTCGAACAAGCTCGACTAATGTGGCCCGGCCGGCCACAGTTAAATTCACATCACGGGAAGGATTACTGGCAGTCCCACGGAAACCCCCAGTAAAACGAGCTAGACCACCACCAGCGGGAAAGTTAGCAGACTGAGATTTCTGCTAACCTCCACTCTTGTGGCCCGAAAAATTCCCGGCGGACTTCTATTTCTTGCTCTCACGAGCCACCTCACTGGCCATCAAAGACATATCGAATGCAAGGGCTCTATTCTAGTAATCCATCAAGGTGGTGTAGGCGAGCCCAGACATGTAGTCATGAATCTTTAGTTTCATCTGTCTGGAAAAGTGGAAAATCTTGTAGCTCTCCTCTCTAACTTGGGCCTTCACGAAGCCCAACTGCCGGTTGTAGTTGGCAATAGCTTGGGAAACAGGAATATACCGAGGCTGGGCGTCATAGAAAGCATGGACTCGAGCCTGTTTAACTGGCCATGGGCAATATTCAGTCTCCATCAGGTCCTTGAACTCGACCGATGAAGCAACATGGTCCTTAGGCTCAACAACCTCCCACCAGTCAGTAGCATCCCAGTGAGAAAGTACTGGGCAATAGGAACCTTGCGATCCTCAGGACAGTTGATGGCAACAAAGACCTTGGATATCTCCTTGATCCACCCCTCCCATCCAATCGAGTCTGAAGCCCCCAAAAACTGAGGAGGATGCATCTTGATGACATCCTGGAGCCAACGATCGGCTCTGCCCCGAGTAGCATGGGCCGGAGTCGGGTTCTGAACCGCCTAAGCTATCGCAGCCATTTGGTTCACCATTTGTTGCATCACAGCTGCAACACCAAGATCGGCGCCACCACCGGTTGTGCCCTCCTGAGTAGCACTATGGCTTTGGTGGCCATCAGTACTACCATACCCAGAATTATGCGACGTGGCCGCCTCATTGGCTGCCCCACATCCTCGAACGCATCCACAACCACGGCTGTGACCCCTACCTCGGCCTCTCTCAGCATCCATACTGAAGATAAGAGGTAGCAATTGCAATTTGATGGTAAGTACGAGAGGAAAAACAGTCACGGTTCAAGAATAGGAAGTACGATACAAGGAAAATAAGGAATCGAGTAAGGAGAACTTACGAGCACTGGAAGTACCGAGATGATGGCAGCAGGGTGACAATGTGCAAAACAAAACACAACTAGACCCAATTAACCGACAAGCCTAGGTATCCATAAACCTAGTGCTCCGATACCATTTTCTGTAACACCCCCAAGATATTCAGGGTATATTACAGCGACGTGGACCACTACATGGGACCCACCAAGCTAACCACGAAAAATACTACTCGTCTAACCATCTCGGTTAGAGAGAAAACACACATCTCTAAGATGAAAATAGAATAGAACGTCCGGTATGACCGGCGGAACAATCATCACTGTCAATCATAAATAACAATAACTCATGTAAATCACAATCCGAGTAAAATGCCTAAGTACTCGCGAGTACTGTCTATGAATTTGCAATTTAGAAAAATAACCACATCGAAAAGGACAACAGAAACAAGGAAATACAAAAGCACACATCAACTACCCTGGCCAGCATCCTCGTCCTGTCCTAGTGCCCGCTCATCCAGCTGAACATAACCTGAAATTCATAACAAGAATTTCCCCAAAATGGGTCCCCAAAAGGGTTAGCAATTACGCTAGTACAAGTAACCAATGAACAATTTACACCCTACACACATAGTCAAAGCATGCAAATGAGAAAACATCAGTTTGAACCCAAAACACATTTATAAAATGCACCACAATTAACCACGGGCCCACACATATGTGGACCCCTACCGAGACCCCGTCGGATGTAACTCGTAGTGGTTAAAAGCAAGCTCGCGGACCTACGCCTCAGTGGACCCCTACCGAGACCCCGTCGGATCTAACCCGTAGTGAGCATACACATACACACACATTACTCATGCAATAATACCATGTTAAGCATGTAAGTTCATTAAGGGTACTTGCCTCGATATCACGACGAAAAGACGGAAGGAAACGATAGCGGTTGTGAGAAATTGGACACACCGAACCTAGACAATTCGTCAAATACCATCACAACCCATTTGACAAGAATAACAATAACGGAAGACACCCGAAACCCCACCTACGATTCATGTAAGTTCGTACAAAACAACAATGAGGACGGATCGCAATCGAACCCTCTCGATTACACAAATACCATGAAACTTACCATGAAATTGCAGGGAAAACAATAATACTACTAAGATTAATCATATACATCTTGGATTAATCAACAATACGGAACGAATCGGACGAAAACTCAAAACCCCCAAATTT
This sequence comes from Orobanche coerulescens, assembly GCA_033398695.1. Classification (NCBI taxonomy): domain Eukaryota; kingdom Viridiplantae; phylum Streptophyta; class Magnoliopsida; order Lamiales; family Orobanchaceae; genus Orobanche; species Orobanche coerulescens. The sequence continues at coordinate 70,810,143 of CM065810.1, forward strand.
CCCAAAAATAGGGTTCTAGGAAAAATACCTTGGATTAAGGATGAAGAACAAGTGTTGGTGTTGTTAATCTTCACCAAGAACTCAAGAAAGATGACCTCTAAAGTGATTGGAAGAAGAAATCGCCCCAAATCGCCCTGGTCACTCGGTCGTGGAGAGGAAAGGAGATGAGAAAGAAAATGACGAATCTGGTCAACTCTCTGGTTTTTATAACTAGAGAGACGTAGCGTGCACTAATGATAAAAGTTAGCGTGCACTACCCAGCCAAAAACCCATACAGAACCTATGGTTCTGGTATGTTAGCATGCGCTACTAGTGAGTAGCGCGTGCTAACGACCCCTCGATAGCGAGCGCTATCGGACCATAGCATGCTGTAATATCCTAGAATTTCGCTACAAATTTTTGCATTATTTTATCTGAGTTGTACTGTACAGAGTGGGACCGATACAGTATGGATGAATAATTTTGGGAACTGTGACAGTTGTACCAGTATATCTATCGAGGTTATTTTTAATTCTATGATATTACATGCTTGATATTTCTTTCGATGTCGGATATACTGTGTGAGTATTTGTATAATTGTCGTACTTGGTCGACGATTGCATTTGAGGATATCGTACATCAGATGTATCGTATGAGAATGTTATCGGAACAAGTATATGTATTTAGTATGTCGTGTTCGGTATATTGAGACGGCAGACAGGAGCAGAAATGGCCAAGTATAAAAGCCATTATGTACGTTAAGCATATGGGCTTACGTACATAAATGTACAAACATAGCGTACGCTAATCAGAGGAGCTTACATACGTAACGGAGCGAGCTTAATGTACGCTAGGTTGAGCACATAACATACGTTATGAAGAGAATCGAACAGGTCCGAGCTGTGGCCGGCAGGTGGGCCCGGTGTCAGCAGCTTTCGGCTCGGATGTGGACAGGAGAGTCAACATCTAGTTTTACGTATGTTAATGATAGCCCATTACGTACGTAAACAAGTATATCACTGTAGCAAGTCAACAGCTACATTACATACGCTACGGCAAGGAAATTACATATGTAATGCATGCCACAAAATTAGACAGTGAACCCTGAATGATGATTACGTACGCTATGCAGGACATGTATAGTACGTTAAAGGGTCTTACGTACGTTAAGGTTGGGTCTTAACGTACGTAACGAGCTGTGCAGATAATATATTAAGGGTTGGTTTTTCATTTCTTCATGAGAAGAAACATATTTTTCCACCCCAGCTTCGTCCCTCTTCACTTTCAATCCTATTCCACACCCTTCTACCTTGGTTGAGACCTTTATGATTTGATTAGTAGCTTGAAGCTTGGGGTTCTTGATGTTTCTTGAAGTGTTTGATCTTTGTGGTTCTTCTTCAAGAGGTATGCTGAAAAACTCCTCTCTTTGATTCGGATTTTGATATTGTTGTTGATGTTCTTATTCGTATGATGATGGTTATGGTGTGTTGTTGTGATTATTGAGGTTATATGAATTGTATATTGAAGGAAAAAATGATTTATGCCTTGGATTGTGAATTAAGTGATTGTTTAGATGTTAGAAGACATCGGAGTATACCCTCTTGTTGAGTATGAACGTGATTACGGACTAGTGTTCTTGAAGAACTCTTGAGTTATGTATATCGTGATTTATGAATGGAATTTGGAAAGATTATGGATAATTTTGGTATGTGATTATTCATGATAATAATCGATAATTGGTTTTCTATAAATTTACGGATATGAACAAGAAGGAACCTTGTTAAAACCGTAATTAAGGTTGAAGTCGGAATCGAGAATGTTGAGCTTGTTAGAATTGATTGATTATCGAACTGTGACTTGTACTCGTAATTGTATGAGTTGAAATGGTTTGGTTTCGTATGATCGAGATATCGTTGAACCATTGAGTTTGATTGGTTGATTATATCAGTTGTTGATTGTTATCGAACATATCGTTAATTGATTATTGCATTAGGTTGCGTTAAGTGATCGTTGATGATTAACCATTGTGCTACGGTTGAGATTGGAGAATGCATGGATCGCCTTGGTCGGCGCTGAGGAGCTCATAGATGAAGGCGATGGGATTGGTAACGGTTTCATCGTATCAGTATCAAGGCAAGTTATGCTTGCTCAGTTCATAATGTTTAATAAATGGTTTTGATTTCATTTCATTTATGATTCATATAGCAATGATATTATGAATATGAATTATCGGGATGATGGTACGTATATTATGCTTGGACTCGGATAAATCATAATGTATATGATTTTAAAGATGTCTAGTGGAAACGGAGATGTGAATTGTCTTTGATCTATTGTATGAAATGGTGGATATCGAGGATAGTTTATCGTGCCGACATTGAACTCGGGATGTTGGTTTGGTATTAGTGATGGACTGTATTTCATTTTGGACTATTTGAATAACTGTGTATTCGTTCAGGGACGTTAGTCGTGGAAGGGTTAGTGTCTCCAACTTTGAGGTAATTTAGTAATGCTGAATTATGATAATTATCATGTTGCATTGTTGCATATGTGTGTGTTGATGTTTCACGTAATGAGTGTGCATCATTGTTGCTCTTTCTTTGAACTGTAATTTGTTGGGCCAATGTCTTGAGGTATAAGACCTAAATGGCACCCATGTTCCGGAGTATTCCTGTGTAGATGCTTCCGTGACCCTTGGCTGCGGCCTTGGGAGTTTATGTGATAATATCCGGAGTATTCCTGAGTAGATGTTTTCACGACCCTTGGCTGCGGCCTTGGGAGTTTATGGGATAATGTTCGGCGTATTCCTGAGTAGATGCTTCCGTGACCCTTGGTTGCGACCTTGGGAGTTTATGTGCTAATATTATATGCTCTGTTGAGCATTCTGTGAACAATTGTCTGACGGGGATACTACATTGTGGTCGTGTTGTTCTTTCATGATCGAGTTATCGTTGCTCACTTGGAAAGTCTTCTGATCCTTGTTGGATATGTGTTTCTTCCAGTTTTGTTGTCATGTTGTATCGCGACATATCTGGAGTTAGATACATACTGATCGGTCATGTGTAGGATTTTCAGGGCGGGCATGTGTTGTCATGTGTTAGTTTCAACCTCACATTGAGCTGTACACACGAGACGTACTTTGTGAGACTGATTAGGCACGATACCAGATGTATATGTGATCGATACCCATGGGTGGCTTGTACACGGATACATTTCCGGATCGGGCATATCGTGACGTCCATCTTGAGTCATATTGATTGGTCGTTCATAGTCCATGTATGGTCGGATCTGTTCGATAGTCGGGTTTGTCTTCGAGATCCCATATACATGATTTGTATATGGTTGATGATTTTATTCTCTCGTGTATCTGTCCCTATTGATCCTCTACTGATCTCATTTGGAGTTACCAAATTGTTGGTCAACTCATTTGTTATTGATCCTTTATTAATCTCATTTGGAGTTCACCCTATCGTTGGTCAACTCGTTTGTTATTGATCCTTTATTAATCTCGTTTGGAGTTCACCCTATCGTTGGTAATCTCGTTTGGTATTGATTCTTTATTAATCTCGTTTGGAGTTCACCCATCGTTGGTAATCTCGTTCGTTATTGATCCTTATTGATTCTGTTTGGAGTTTGCCTTACCGTTGGTATTCTCAGTCTTTGTCGATCCTTTATTGATCTTGTTGGAGTTTACCATATCGTTGGTATTCTCGGTTGTTGATCCTTTATTGATCTTGTTGGAGTTTACCGTATCATTGGTATTCTCAGTTGTTGATCCTTTATTGATCTTGATGGAGTTTACCGTATCATTAGTATTCTCGGTCGTTGATCCTTTATTGATCTCATTGGAGTTTACCACATCAATGGTATTCTCGTTCGTGGTTGGTCCTTTGTGGATCTTGTGTGGAGTTATTATGTCATTGATATTCTCGTTCTGATGCATTGGTTGTTTATTACTATTGATTTTGTGAGCATTCATACCTTGTATCGATATCCGGGACATGTTATTATTTTGGGGCAGGTGATCTACAGATGTATCGTATGTTATCAGTTTTACCAGAATTGGGATTTGATTGTGCGATCCAAATGGATCAATTGGTCATGGATGATTATTCTATATTGAGATATATTCATGTTTGAGAATCTTGGTATCATTTTGAATACGATGGATGGTTATTTAGAATTAATTTGTCACTTGAGAATGCGAGGTGTGAATTGAGGTAAGGGTTGATTTGATATGAGTTACCACGAATTGGTAAGGTTATTACGGTAAGATTACATTGGGAATATTCTTACTCTGTAATTACATTGATATGTAATTATTTATGTTGATGTGATCGTTATCATTGTTGAGTATTATGGCTGACCCCATCGTGGGCTTTATCTTTTAGGTACTCGGAGATCGAGCTAGTAACGTTCGTGAAGGGATGAGCTTCCCGGTGATACTGGTTATGGCATGTGTTTGAGACCAAGTATTTTCCCTGATTGTTATGATTCCACTCCAAATGTATTTTTATCATATCTCTATCTGTTGCGTGTGTGATTTTATAATGGCTTTCGCTATTTTACCAACTCGTGTATACTTTTTAAATGCCCTTTTGGCGTCTTCGCCTTGTGCTTTCAAATGGTATTTTCTGACGGTATTTGCGAACTCTGTTTTGTGAAACATTTGGGTATTTAAAATATTACTGTCTTTTCCTCTATGGCGTGTTTGAAGCGTTTGCGATAATGATTTTTAGCCTTGTGGGTTCCGGCGTGGGGCCCACGGCGCTGTAATATTCTCGGTTGGTTTTGGGGGTATTATAGAAGATGGTATCAAAGCGCTTGGGTTTCGGAAAACCCGGGAATGTGTGTTATGTGGCTCTACCGGTGCGGTAGTAACGTGACTTTTGAAAATAATTTTTCTGACTTTTGAGTGAAACTGGTTTTTTGGAGGTTCCAAAATTTTTGAGATATTTTAAAATTTCTAAAATTGCGATATTCGTTCGTGTTGTTATTGTGTTGAAGCTTTGTATGAGAGTCGTATACTAGTATCACGGGAGATCATCGACTTCACGACTGTAAGTATGTTCTTTCAGCTATTTGGTTTTGATGATGATTATTTGAGTATGGTGGCACAATTTTAAGATATTTCGGGATTGAGATATTGGTTATGACATGATGTTAAGTTTCGAGGACGATACTTGTTTAAGTGGGAAGATATGTAATATCCTAGAATTTCGCTATGAATTTTTCGCATTGTTTTATCTGAGTTGTACTGTACAGAGTGGGACCGATACAGTATGGATGAATAATTTTAGGAACTGTGACAGTTATACCAGTATATCTATCGAGGTTATTTTTAATTCTAGGATATTACATGATTGATATGTCTTTCGATGTCGGATATACTGTATGAGTATTTGTATAATTGTCGTACTTGGTCGACGATTGCATTTGAGGGTATCGTACATCAGATGTATCATATGAGAATGTTATCAGAATGAGTATATGTATTCAGTGTGTCGCGTGTACGTGTTCGGTATATTGAGATGGCAGACAGGAGCAGAAATGGCCAAGTATAAAAGCCATTACATATGTTAAGCATAGGGGCTTACATACGTAAAGGTACAAACATAGCTTACACTAAGCAGAGGAGCTTACGTACGTAACGGAGAAAGCTTAATGTACGTTAGGTTGAGCACATAACATACGTTATGAAGAGAATCGAACAGGTCTGAGCTGTGGCTGGCGGGTGGGCCCGGTGTCGGCATCTTTCGGCGCGGATGTGGACAGGCAAGTCAACATCGAATTTTACGTACGTTAATGATAGCCCATTACGTACGTAAACAAGTATAGCACTGTAGCAAGTCAACAGCTACATTACGTACGCTACGTCAAGGAAATTACGTACGTAATGCATGCCACGAAATAAGACAGTGAACCCTGAATGACGATTACGTACGCTATCCAGGACATGTAGCGTACATTAAAGGGTCTTACGTACGTTAAGGTTGGGTCTTAACGTACGTAACGAGCTGTGCAGATTATATATTAAGAGTCGGTTTTTCATTTCTTCACGAGAAGAAACATATTTTTTCCACCCCAGCTTCATCCCTCTTCACTTTCAATCCTATTCCACACCCTTCTACCTTGGTTGAGACCTTTATGATTTGATTAGTAGCTTGAAGCTTGGGGTTTTTGATGTTTCTTGAAGTGTTTGATCTTTGTGGTTCTTCTTCAAGAGGTATGCTGAAAAACTCCTCTCTTTGATTCGGATTTTGATATTGTTGTTGATGTTTTTCTTCGTATGATGATGGTTATGGTGTGTTGTTGTGATTCTTGAGGTTATATGAATTGTATATTGAAGGAAAAAATGATTTATGCCTTGGATTGTGAATTAAGTGATTGTTTAGATGTTAGAAGACATCGGAGTATACCCTCTTGTTGAGTATGAACGTGATTACGGACTAGTGTTCTTGAAGAACTCTTGAGTTATGTATATCGTGATTTACGAATGGAATTTGGAAAGATTATGGATAATTTTGGTATGTGATTATTCATGATAATAACCGGTAATTGGTTTTCTACAAATTTACGGATATGAACAAGAAGGAACCTTGTTAAAACCGTAATTAAGGTTGAAGTCGAAATCAGGAATGTGTAGAAACTTGTTAGAATTGATTGATTATCGAACTGTGACTTGTATTCGTAATTGTATGAGTTGAAATGGTTTGGTTTCGTATGATCGAGATATCGTTGAACCGTTGAGTCTGATTGGTTGATTATATCAGTTGTAGATTGTTATGGAACATATCGTTAATTGATTATTGCATTAGGTTGCGTTAAGTGATCATTGATGATTAACCGTTGTGCTGCGGTTGAGATTGGAGAATGCATATATCGCCTTGGTCAGGGCTGAGGAGCTCGTAGATGAAGGCGATGGGATTGGTAACGGTTTCATCGTATCGGTATCAAGGCAAGTTATGCTTTCTCAGTTCATAATGTTTAATAAATGGTTTTGATTTCATTTCATTTATGATTAATATAGCAATTATATTATGAATATGAATTGTCGGGATGATGGTATGTATATTATGCTTGGACTGGGATAAATCATAATGTATATGATTTTAAAGATGTCTAGTGGAAACGGAGATGTGAATTGTCTTTGATCTATTGTATGAAATGGTGGATATCGAGGATAGTTTATCGTGCCGACATTGAACTCGGGATGGTGGTTTGGTATTAGTGATGGACTGTATTTCATTTTGGACTATTTGAATAACTGTGTATTCGTTCAGAGACGTTGGTCGTGGAAGGGTTAGTGTCTCCAACTTTGAGGTAATTTAGTAATGCTGAATTATGATAATTATCATGTTACATTGTTACATATGTGTGTGTTGATGTTTCACGTAATGAGTGTGCATCATTGTTTGGTATATTGTGATGTGCTCTTTCTTTGAACTGTAATTTGCTGGGCCAATATGTTGAGGTATAAGACCTAAATGGCACCCATGTTCCGGAGTATTCCTGTGTAGATGCTTCCGTGACCCTTGGCTGCGGCCTTGGGAGTTTATGTGATAATGTCCGGAGGATTCTCGAGTAGTTGTTTTCGTGACCCTTGGCTGCTGCCTTGGGAGTTTATGGGATAATGTTCGGCGTATTCCTGAGTAGATGCTTCCGTGACCCTTGGTTGCGACCTTGGGAGTTTATGTGCTAATATTATATGCTTTGTTGAACATTCTGTGAACCGTTGTCTGACGGAGATACTACATTGTGGTCGTGTCATGATCGAGTTATCGTTGCTCACTTGGAAAGTCTTCTGATCCTTGTTGGATATGTGTTTCTTCCAGTTTCGTTGTCATGTTGTATCGCGACATATATGGAGTTAGATACATACTGATCGGTCATGTGTAGGATTTTCAGGGCGGGCATGTATTGTCATGTGTTAGTTTCAACCTCACATTGAGCTGTACACACGAGACGTACTTCGTGAGACTGATTAGGCACGAGACCAGATGTGTATGTGATCGATACCCATGGGTGGCTTGTGCACGGACACATTTCCGGATCGGGCATATCGTGACGTCCATCTTGAGTCATATTGATTGGTCGTTCATAGTCCATGTATGGTCGGATCTGTTCGATAGTCGGGTTTGTCTTCGAGATCCCATATACGTTATTTGTATATGGTTGATGATTTTATTCTCTCGTGTATCTGTCCCTGTTGATCCTCCACTGATCTCTTTTGGAGTTACCATATCGTTGGTCAACTCATTTGTTATTGATCCTTTATTAATCTCGTTTGGAGTTCAGCCTATCTTTGGTCAACTTGTTTGTTATTGATCCTTTATTAATCTGTAACACCCCCAAAATCTCCCAAGGCATTACAGCGCGGTGAGTCCCGTGTGGAACCCACAAGGCTAGTTCAGGAAATAAACATTTTAAATAAATTATATTAAAACGATAAATCCACGATTACATATCACGAGCCGAATTATTTTATGATGGAACATCATTCAAAGTTCGATTATTACATAACGGTGGTTTCAAAAATCAAATTTAATTCATGCAGCGGCGAGATGTTATCCCAATACCATTCAAGCCTGACCAGACCCCTCAGGAATGTCCTGAACGTAATCAACAAATTTACGTGGCACGACAAATCATGCCAGATAACCCGGGTCAGAGAATGTATACCAATAATTGTTAGCAATGATATACAAAATTTTACCAACACCGTGCCACATAACAAACAGAGGATAATTCACAGCACGACCGACGTTGTCTTTCTCTTTTTATCACATAAACCCCCAAGGTCGCAACCAAGGGTCACGAGAGTATCCACACGGGAATACCCCGAAACGTAGGTGCCTAATTTGGGTCTTATCCTCTAACACATTTCCATACGGGTACCATACAGGTTTTATGCCCAACACATCGGCCCATTTATAACACATTTTTAGAGAAAGACAACCGTCAGCATTCATCAACAATGGCATATTCATGAATACGAACATTTTGATAATACTAGCATTTCTCGAGCAAGATTTCACTTGCCTTTGATCCGTCAGTAGGTGCCTTACGATAACTGGGATCTCCACGCCCGGTCGAGTTTAACCTAGCCACGTAATACCCAAGTAACATCTTATACGGATCATGATGAATAAAGCTAGTCTCCCTTCCCTTCCCTAACCGGATTCCTAACATAGCCTTATTTGCCAATACTAGTATCGTGCTTCTAAGTTCACAAGCAATTTGTACTACTATGCCATTCAATTTTACGATTAACGTTAGCTATATCGATTTGTTCAACAAGATTATCCCAATCATCATTCAGTTAGCAACAAAAGACCATGGCATAATCGAATTTCATAAATTCTAATTCAATTCTCTATTCCAAGTACTTCCATCGGTGGATCACTATTTTACACAATGATTTCGGTGGTTTGATCTTTAATGACGATAATACTATTGAATTGTTTCCCCTAGTTCACTTAGCATCGATAATTGTAAGGTAAGGGTGGCTACGACTAATTTAACACACGGTGACGGATTCTTACGAAATTCTCCTACAATTAATTCGTAAATTTTTATATTCCCAATGCCGATTGAGATGAAATTTTCGCATGGGATTGATATGAGTTGTATGAAAATGAAACATACGAGCAACGATAATTCCGGTTACTACAAACCCGTCCGATTAGATTGTCTAAGAGAGTTAGAAAGGTCTACCTAAATACCCGTAATCCAACAAGTATAATCAACAACATCGAGGAGATTACTTCAGGGATCAATAGGCTTACCTTAGTAGATGAAGAAAAATGAAGAGGGATGACGAATCAACAAGAACCACGAGGAGAAACGAAGAGTGGCTTGAATGACTTGGATAATCTTCACCAGAGCTCAAGAAATCACCTCCTCTATGTTAATTCAAGTGTAGGAGAGGCCAAGAACCAAGTATAAGGTTGGGGAACTACTTCAAGAGTGCTTCTCTGCAGGTTTTAGGTCGAGAGAATGAAGGGGCGAAGTGTTATTTTATAACACTTGATCTAGTTAGCGTACGTTAAGGCTCAAGGTCTTACGTATGTAAAGGTCATTACGTACGTAAGGTACTACCATTAACGTACGTAAAGGCCGTCCAGAGGTTACTGCCTGAAATGCGCCCATCCATTACGTACGTAAGATGCCATAGCATACGTAAGGCACCTGACCGTAGCGTACGCAATGCTGGGTGAGTAACGTACGTTAAAAGGGGTTGACTCGTTTGTCCTCTAGGCCACCGAAAGTACCCCAGTCCTTGTCAAAAGGAAGATTCTGGTTGGGAGACCAATCCAAGCATTACGTACGTAACAAGGAAGTGTTAACGTACATAATGTCACCAATTTAGCGTATGTTAAGCACATCATATAGCGTATGTTAGTCGCTAGTCCCTTAGTCATTTATCACATTTTAACCACCTCGCGGTGACCATCCTCTCCACTCATCGACAATTCATCGGGGAACAAGACGTTGGCCACCGTCATATTCGCACCGACGATTGTCCAGCGGCGTCAAGGTACATCACTTCCGTTCCATTCCCATCATACAATTATATCGCAAAAGTATTTAATGAAATCACATAATATAAAAAGGCAATATCACGCTATAAGAAATCACACAGTACAAGGTAATTAGACAGTACAGGGTAATTAAGCATGAAATACCGGTGCTATTACATATCAACCCCCTTAAAATAGTTTCGTTCCGAAACTAAGAAAATAACTCGGGATGACTCTCCTTCATGCTCGACTCGGTCTCCCAAGTTGCTTCTTCCCTGCCGTGGGGCAATCACTAAACCTTTATGAGGGGTATGGTTTTATTTCGCAATGTATTCATACGCCGATCCAATATGGCGATCGGTACCTCTCTAAAGGTAGCGTCGTCGGAAATTTCCACTTCTTCGAAATTTAGTTTGTGACTCGGATCATAGACATACTTCCTTAGCTGGGAGACGTGAAAGACGTTATGCACTCCATCCAGATGCGGCGGCAGGGCTAATCGATACACAAGCTTCCCTACCCGGTCTAATATCTCGAACGGGCCTATAAACCTCGGGCTTAACTTGCCCTTTGGCCAAAACGCCGGATACCCTGCATGGGTGATACTTTGACCCAAACATGATCCCCGGCTGCAAATTCCAACGGTCGCTGCCAGTTTTCGGCATAAGACTTCTGCCGGATCTGTGCTGCTAGCATGTGCTTTCGAACAATAGAGACCTTCTTAATGGACTCCTAGATTAGATATAACTCGGTAACCACGGTGTCAGAAGCATCATCCCAGTATAACGGCGACTTGCATCTTTGCCTATACAGGCCCTCAAATGGCGCCATGCCTATGCTTGCATGCCAACTGTTGTTGTACGAAAACTCCACCAATCCCAGATGCCTAGCCTAATCCTTACCCCAATCGAGCACACATGCCCTCAACATATCTTCCAAGGTTTGAGTCGTACGTTTGGTTTGTCCATCCGTCTGAGGGTGATAAGCTGTGCTAAAATGTATCTGGGTCCCCATAGCTTTATGGACGGCTTTCCAAAAATGGGACACGTATTTGGTGTCCCTATCCGAAATGATGGATGAGAGAACACCGTGCAGCCTCACGATCTCCCTGATGAAAATAGCGGCCAATTGCTCTGTCCCGGTTGTTTCTTGAATAGGAATGAAATGTGTCGATTTCGTTAATCGATCAACGATAACCCAAATTGTATCCTTTCCTCCCACCGCTGTTGGTAACTTAGTGACAAAATCCATCAATATGCTCTCCTAATTCCACTCCAAGATGGGTAGGGGTTGCATGATTCCGGATGATCTGCAGTGTTCAATCTTCACTTGTTGGCACGTCATACATCGGGCGATGAACCTAGCAACTTCCTGTTTCATATTTTTCCACCAAAAACTCTATCACAGATCTTTGTACATTTTGCTCGCTCCGGGATGAATAGAATAGGGAGTGGAGTGCGCCTCCCTTAGTATAGTTTGCTTCAGCTCATCATTCGGCGGAATACAGATCCTATTCTTGAACCAAGTCACCCTGGATCTTATAGTCGGAAACATCTCCTCCCTCGATTCTTGCACCAATCGCACGTAATTCGGGATCCTCCATCTGTGCTAGACGTATCTCGTCTAGTAAGGACGAATGTATATTGATTGAGCACAATTGTCCTTGCCTACGTTGTATCCATACTTCGGCACTGCTTCTCCTGATGTCTTGCTGCAGTTCGGGCTGAACTGTTATGCTGGATAACATCACTTCTTATGTAGTTTTCCGACTAAGAGCATCAGCTACCACATTGGCCTTCCCGGGGTGGTATGAGATCTCCACATCGTAATCCTTTATTAACTCCAACCAGTGCCTCTGTTTCATGTTTGGTTCTCTATGCGTAAAGATATATTTGAAACTCTTATGATCCGTGAAATTCTAACAAGTAACTCCGTAAAGATAGTGCCTCCAAATCTTGAGGGCATGCACCATTGCGGCTAGCTCCAAGTCATACGTCGGGTAATTTAATTCGTACGGCCTCAGTTGTGGGATGCGTACGCAATAACTCTGTCATTCTGCATGAAGACACATCCCAGCCCATGCTTAGATTCATCCATGTATATAATGAATCCTTCTGTTCCCTGCGGTAGCACTAACACTGGAGCAGTAGTTAGCCTCTTTTTGAGCTCATCGAAGCTCTTCTGACAGTCCGTAGTCCATACAAACTTAGTGCTTTTTCTCAGTAGGTTCGTTAATGATCGAGCGATACAGGAAAAAGCCTCGACGAATCTTCGATAGTAACCCGCCAATCCTAGGAAACTCCTTACCTCCTTGATGTTCTTCAGCGGTTCCCAACTCATTATTGTCTCGATCTTTTGTGGATCGACCTTGAATCCCTCTGCCGAGACAACATGTCCGCGGAAAATTACTTCCGGCATCCATAATTCGTACTTGAAAGGTTTTGCATAAAGTTGGTGTTGCCTCAACACGCTCAGTACTTGCCTCAAATGTTCCTCGTGTTCCTATCGGCTTCGAGAATAAATTAGGATGTCGTCAATAAAAACCACGATGCACTTATCGAGGAAATCGATTAAAAATTTGTTCATCAATTCCATGAAAACGGCTGAGCCATTAGTCAATCCGAATGATACCACGATATACTCGTAATGTCCATACCTCGATCGAAATTCATTCTTGGTATATCCTTCTCCCGAATCCTCAACTGGTGATATCCGGACCGTAGATCGATCTTTGAAAACACAACTGCCCCCTATAATTGAACTAGGAGGTCATCGATTCTAGGAAGTGGGTAACAATTCTTGATAGTAACATTGTTTAGTTCCCTATAGTCAATGCACAAGCATAGAGAGTTGTCTTTCTTCTTAACAAAAAGTACCGGCGCACCCCACGGCGAGGTGCTCGGGCGGGTCAATCCCTTCTCTAGCAGATCTTCGAGCTGTATCTTTAATTCTTTCATCTCGGCCAATGCCATACTGTAAGGATCTTTGTAAATAGGTCTCGTCCCCGGGTCGAGTTAAATGGAGAGGTTAGTTTCTCGATGCGGTGGCAGCCCTGGTAGTTCATCGGGAAAGACGTCTGGAAATTCATTCACCACCAGAATGTTTGCGACCGTAAGTTGTGAAGTATCCTTCTGAAGAACATAACACCAATAGTACTTCCTTTGAGAGTTGCAGGAGACTTCCGATGCAAGAAGGCTGAGAGACCCTTTCGTACTGAAGTGTTCTCGCCCTCTGATAACATGTGTGGTACAGTCATGAGCCGTGATGGAAATAGTCAAGTGGTAGGTATCCAATATTGTTCTGTGCAATGGCATCCAGTTCATGCCTAAAATGATATCTTTGTTCTGAAGGGGCAAGACCATAAGATTAGCAGCCCAAAAATGATCATCGATGCGGATTTGACAGTTTCGAAATTCTAGATCGCCGCCTACTTTACTACCCCCAGGTAGCTTAACAGTAAAGGACTCACAAGGGACACAAGCAAGATTTAAACGTTCAACACATTCCACAGATATAAACGAATGTGTGGCCCCGGTATCAAATAGTACATGCACAGGCTGAGAGTTAACAAGAAGGGTACTTGAGATAGTTGGCGCGGATTGACCATCCGTAGCCCTCAGTTCAAATACACGGGACGAAACTGACTCCAAAAATGATGATTTACCACCGCCGCGCCCACGGACTCATCCGGTACCGTGTGGTGGTGGTTGACTCTGATGGGGTGGAGCTCGATAGTTAGAGACGGCAGGTGTGCTGGAGGATTTCACAGAGCCTTGTTGACTCGGTTGGGGAGCTAAGTTTTGAGTAGGATTGGCCCACCAGCAGTAACGGGACATGTGTCCACTCTTCCCGCAAGAGAAACATCTGGTACCCGACTTCTGACACCGATCCTTAGTATGTCCGGACACGCTACAATTAAAGCAGTCCCTACGGTAAGGTCGATCAAATGCACCCCTCTGTTGGTACGAAACTACTTACTTAAAAGAAGATACGGGTCCCGAGTTCGTTTTGTTGCTGGTCCCTGATTGGGTCGATGTATTCTGCTTCTTCGAATTATGTCCGGTGTCGGTGTTAACAATAGTACCGGCATATGCTGTGACCACGTCTTCGTATGCCCTCAGAGTCGTGCAGTGGAATCCGGCAGCATAGTGTTGTACGTCTTCCGGCAACCTCTGTGCAAGGTGGCAGATTCGTTGATCTTCTGATGAAACCATCTGAGAGATGTAACTTAGCTCGGTACGGTAGGCCCGGATGATCTCCGGTACTGGAATATTCTGTGGTCTGGCACTGAAAAAGTCTCGTGCACGAGTGGTTTGGGCTGATCTAGGGCAGTACTCACTCCGCAGTAGCCGGGCAAATTCGGCCCACCCGACCACTCAGTTCTCTGGACTGTAAGTTCTCCACCAGCGGGCAGCAGTGTTGCGGAGCTGATTAATCCCAAGCGGCACCTTCCGGTTCTCTGGACATCCGATCACTTCGAAAGCAGTCTCCATTTCAGAAATCCTGTCGTCCACATGTTTCTCCCCTGCTCCGTCAAACAATGGAGGTCTGGCCTTCAGCATCTCTCCCAACCAACGATCTCTCCCTGCGTTCTCCTCCACATTGATGACCGGTATCCGTTCTACCTGGTTAACCTGAGTGATTCCCATGGCGATAGCTTGGTCAAGAGCCTGAACGAAGGCCGGGTCCATGCCTCCTGGGTTATTGTTCTGGCGTTCTGCCTCCTGATCGTTTTGATTAATCGGTGGCGCCTAGTCCCCAGCAGGATGGGTCTCGGCAGTATTCCTGTCCCCGTCTTGGTTCACGGCGGAACCCTGGGCCTCGTTCACCACCCTCCTAGCTCCACGGCATGCCATTACAGACTATTGTAATCTAAGGCCAGTTCACACACAGTTTGCAGTTAAATATAGTATCCAGATAGAAACACACATATTACTTACTTTGCATTCCTGAGAGGAGTTACGGTCGCTTGGGGTGTTGGACTGCGAGGAGGAATTTTATTTAAATTATATTCAACAGGAGCCGGGTCTCCGATACCATTTTCTGTAACACCCCAAAATCTCTCGAGGCATTACAGCGTCGTGAATCCCGTGTGGGACCCACAAGGCTAGTCAAGAATAGACATTTTAAAGAAATTATAATAAAATGATAAATCCATGGTTACATATCACGAGCCGAATTAATTTATGATGGAACATCATTCAAAGTTCGATTATTACTTAATGGAGGTTTCAAAAATCAAATTTAATTCATGCAGCGGCGAGATTTTATCCCAACACATTCAAGCCTGATCGGACCCCTCAGGAATGTCCTGCACGTAATCAACAAATTTACCTGGCATGACAAATCATGCCAGATAACCGAGGTCATAGAATGTATACCAATAACAATTGTTAGCAATGATATACAAAATTTTACCAACACCGTGCCACATAACAAGCAGAAGATAATTCATAGCACGATCGATGTTGTCTTTCTCTTTTTATCACATAAACCCCCAAGGTCGCAACCAAGGGTCACGGGAGTATTCGCATAGGAATACCCCGGAACGTAGGTGCCCAATTTGGGTCTTATCCCCTAGAACATTTCCATACGGGTACCATACAGGTTTTATCCCCAACACATCGGCCCATTTATAACACATTTTTAGAGAAATACAACCGTTGACATTCATCAACAATGGCATATTCATGAACACGAACATTTTAATAATACTAGCATTTCTCGAGCAAGATTTCACTTGCCTTTGATCCGACGGTAGGTGCCTTACGATAACAGGGATCTCCACGCCTGGTCGAGTTTAACCTAGTCACGTAATACCCAATCAACATCTTGTACGGATCATGATGAATAAAACTAGTCTCCCTTCCCTTCCCTAGCCGGATTCCTAACATAGCCTTATTTGCCAATGCTAGTATCGTGCTTCTAAGTTCACAAGCAATTCGTACTACTATGCCGTTCAATTCTACGATTAACGTTAGCTATATCGATTTGTTTAACAAGATTATCCCAATCATCATTCGGTTAGCAACAAACGACCATGGCATAATCGAATTTCATAAATTCTAATTCAATTTTCTATTCGGAGTACTTCTATAGGTGGATTACCATTTTACAAAATGATTTCGGTGGTTTGATCTTTAATGACGATAATACTATCGAAATGTTTCCCCTAGTTCACTTAGCGTCGATAATCGTAAGGTAAGAGTGGCTACGACCAATTTAACACACGGTGATGGATTCTTACGAAATTCTACTACAATTGATTCGTAAATTTTTATATTCCCAATATCGATTGAGATGAAATTTTCGCATGGGATTGATATGAGTTGAGTGAAGACGAGACATACGAGCAACGATAATTCTGGCTACTACAAACCCGTCCGATTAGATTGTCTACGAGAGTTAGCAAGGTCTACCCAAATACCCATAATCCAACAAGTATAATCAACAACATCGAGGAGATTACTTCAGGGATCAATAGGCTTACCTTAGTAGATGAAGAGAAATGAAGAGGGATGACGAATCAACAAGAACCACGAGGAGAAACTAAGAGTGGCTTGAATGACTTGGATAATCTTCACCGGAGCTCAAGAAATCACCTCCTTTATGTTAATTCAATTGTATGAGAGGCCAAGAATTGAGTATAAGGCTGGGGAACTGCTTCAAGAGTGCTTCTCTGTAGGTTTTAGGTCGAGAGAATGAAGGGGGGAAGTGTTATTTTATAACACTTGATCTAGTTAACGTACGTTAAGGCTCCAGGTCTTACGTACGTAAAGGCCGTCCAGAGGTTACTGCCTAAAATGCGCCCATCCATTACGTACGTAAGATGCCATAGCATACGTAAGGCATCTGACCGTAGCGTACGCAATGCTGGGCGAGTAACGTACGTTACAAGGGGTTGACTCGTTTGTCCTCTAGGCCACCGAAAGTACCCCAGTCCTTGTCAAAAGGAAGATTCTGGTCGGGAGACCAATCCAAGCATTACGTACATAACAAGGAAGTGTTAACGTACATAATGTCACCAATTTAGCGTATGTTAAGCACATATGTTAGTCGCTAGTCCCTTAGTCATTTATCACATTTTAACCACCTTGGGGTGACCATCCTCTCCACTCGTCGACAATTCTTAGGGGAACAAGACATTGGCTACCGTCATATTCGCACTGACGATTGTCCAACGGCGTCAAGGTATGTCACTTACGTTCCATTCACATCACACAATTGTATCGCAAAAGAATTTAATGAAATCACATAATATAAAAAGGCAATATCACGCTACATGAAATCACACAGTACAAGGTAATTACAAAGTACATGGTAATTAAGCATGAAATATCGGTGGTATTACATAATATCGTTTGGAGTTCACCCTATCGTTGGTAATCTTGTTTGCTATTGATCCTTTATTAATCTCATTTGTAGTTCACCCTATCGTTGGTAATCTCGTTCGCTATTGATCCTTATTGATTCCGTTTGGAGTTTGCCTTACCGTGGTATTCTCGGTCGTTGTCGGTCCTTTATTGATCTTGTTTGAGTTTACCGTATCGTTGGTATTCTCGGTTGTTGATCCTTTATTGATCTTGTTGTAGTTTACCGTATCATTGGTATTCTCTGTTGTTGATCCTTTATTGATCTTGTTAGAGTTTACCGTATCGTTGGTATTCTCGGTCGTTGATCCTTTATTGATCTCGTTGGAGTTTACCACATCAATGGTATTCTCGTTCGTGGTTGGTCCTTTGTGGATCTTGTGTGGAGTTATCATGTCATTGATATTCTCGTTTTGATACATTGGTTGTTTATTATTATTGATTATGTGAGCATTCATAACTTGTATTGATATCCGGGGCTTGTCATTGTTTCGGGGCAGTTGATCTACAGATGTATCGTGTGTTATACGTTTTACCAGAATTGGGATTCGATTGTGCGATTCAGCAGACATAATTGGTCATGGACAGATTATTCCATATTGGATATATATTCATGTTTGAGAATCTTGGTATCGTTTTGAATACAATACAGATGGTTATATAGAATTCATTCGTCACTTGAGAATGCGAGGTGTGAATTGAGGTAAGGGTTGATTTGATATGAGTTACCACGAATTGGTAAGGTTATTACGGTAAGATTACATTGGGAATATTCTTACTCTGTAATTACATTGATATGTAATTATTTATGTTGATGTGATCGTTATCATTGTTGAGTATTATGGCTGACCCCGTCGTGGGCTTTATCTTTTAGGTACTCAGAGATCGAGCTAGTAGCGGTCGTGAAGGGATGAGCTTCCCGGTGATACTGGTTATGGCATGTGTTTGAGACCGAGTATTTTCCCTGACTGTTGTGATTCCGCTGCAAATGTATTTTTATCATGTCTCTATCCGATGCGTGTGTAATTTTAAAATGGTTTTCGGTATTTTACCAACTCGTGTATACATTCTAAATGCCCTTTTGGCGTCTTCGCCTTGTGCTTTCAAATGGTATTTTCTGACAGTACTTGCGAACTCAGTTTTGTGAAACATTTGGGTATTTAAAATATTACCGTCTTTGCCTCTATGGCGTGTTTGAAATGTTTGCGATACTGATTTTTAGCCTTGTGGGTTCCGGCGCGGGGCCCACAACGCTGTAATATTCCTGGTTGGTTCCTGGGCACCAGACCGAGTCCAGAAACAATCTGCCCAGTCTGGACTACCGAGTTAGCGCGCGCTACCGGGCACCCCAGCGTGCGCTAATATATAAATGTAGCATGCGCTAAGCTACTCGTCCAGAGAGCAAAGAGCAGAAACAACACACTCTCACTGCTGGGTTCGAGCCATTAGCGCGCGCTACTAAACTATCGTAGCATGCGCTATGAAGCAACGATAGTGTGCGCTACACAACAATAGTAGCGTGCGTTATCGAGTGCACACAGCAGCACAGACAGCACTCAGGGATGGAAAACAGTGAATTCCATCCCGGATGAAAACATCACGCATCCGAAACCAAACAACGAACCGAAGGAGACACACGAACAACAAGATTGAGTCAAAACCAAAGCGCTGGAAGAAAACACGATTCCGACTACCCGAGGGTAAGGAAAACTACAATGTTAGTAATCACCCCAAAACTTTTGGAACTTACAAAACGACCCAAAACATCCGAAACACAAGATACGTGATCGAAACATCAAACGAAAGCTCACAACATGCATAACAACATGAGACGGACCTGCGGCAACCCCGAAACGGTGGTTCCGAACAACGGTTATGAGAATCGAATGAAATAGCGACGGAAATAACATTAAACACAAAATTGAGTAAAACAAGTCCGAAACAAGCTCGAATATTTGCGCCGTTTTATGCGGAAGCGAAAATAAATTGCGGAAAATAAAGGACACGAGGATTTATAGAGGTTCGGCTATTAACGAAGCCTACGTCCTCTCTCGATGTATCTTTTTCCTTAGGCTTAAGATCAAAACCTCTACGCCTCTCTTCTATCGGTCGAGGGATTACCGTTACAAGGTCGTCTTCTATCGGTCCGAGTAAAACCGTTTTTCCTTTTCTATTGGATAAGGAATCAACCACTCTAGCTTTCTATGGGTACTAGATAAACCTCACTAAGATAGCGATTGTGATTCTAACAATGCCGGATCCTTGATCCTAATAACACCGAATCAAATCGTATCTTTTCTTTTTCTCGCTCGTGTATGATCTTGTGTATAACACTCAATCACTCTTAATTAAGCTCAAGAACAACAACTATAATGTTTACAATGATATAACACGTATGTATGCTTTGCTCAATGTTGTTGTGGAATAATACCAACTCCTTGGTATTTATAGCCTTCTTCCTCCTTACTAGCCGTTGCTGCCAGTTGACTAGCTAGCGTGCGCTAGCCTTCCTTCTTAGCGTGCGCTATCGCACATTTTTGCTCTAGCGTACGTAAAGGCTTTCGTGTAGCGTGCGTTAATCACTTTATATTTCACCCAAAGAGCTACGCTTAACGCTAGCTGCGTGCACTACCACTTCCTTTGTAGCGTGCGCTAATCCAATATATCCGTTGCATGGATTGTCAAAGTGACCGTTTGATATGCTGACTTTGACCTGCTTTTCCCAACGTTCGGATTGACCAGATTCAAACATCTTAGCGTGCGCTAATCATCCTTTGTAGCGTGCGCTAATAATAGAGGGTAGCGTGCGCTAATAATAGAGTGTAGCGTGCGCTATCCATCTGCTGACTTCACTGCAGCTTACTTCGATACTAGGCTGGAATGCAGCTGACTCCTCGTTAGCGTTCACTTGTTTGAACTGCATTACGTACGTTATCTTACTTCCATTACGTACGTTAAGCTGCTTCATTTACGTACGTTAATCATGCTGGGTTACGTACGTTAGGCTTGTGTTTTTCCAGCTTTTTGCACTTCGTTTTCCTTCGATGCTTGCTTCGTCTCTTCGTTGTTTTGTTTTGCTTATCAACATTAATCATCAAAACACTTTTAATTTATGTATGGAACAAAATGTTCCAACAATCTCCCCCTTTTTGATGATTACAAAACAACAATACGCCAATGGGATTTTCCTGCAAAAATACAAATATATGTATATCTTTACAGACCAAAGTTTTCGACTTTGTCCGTTTTGTTAGAATCTTCTCCCATTTCTTTTTCGACTCCTTCTTTCTTCTTACCTTTAACTTTTTGAATTTTTCGAATTTTTCATCGTCTTTTCGACCTCTCCTCATTTTTCTTCAACTCCTTCGTTTTTCTAATTCTTTTTGAATGCAATCGATTTTCTTCGATTTTTCTCCCCCTTTCACGGTTAATCACATTTTCGACTTATTTCTCCATTCTCCTATCTCTCCCCCTTTTTGTATTCATCAAAAAGTGGATAAAATATCAATTGAAATAATACCAAAATATAAAATATGCATGATACTAATTTATGATAAATAAATGCATAAAGGGTAAAAACTCCCGAAAATATTATTTCCCTTAAAAAATACTCCCCCGAGTAAAATACAAAAATCAATTTTGGGGATCCAACCTATAGTTGGTTTTTGTTTAGAAACGTAGACGATATTTGAAACGATTGTTCCTTTAGGAACCCAAATTTTCTTAATTTTTATCGTCCGCTCGGCTTTTGCAACTTGAAATATGATGCCCGATTTTCAAACACTTTTCGCAATGGGGTATCTTGAAATTAACGGATTCGCTTTTTCAAACGAGTTTTGAATCCTAACCCCTCTTTATTCAAAGTAAACTTTTGAACACCAAGCATTTGTTCAAATTTCTCGTTTCCGCACGAGAATTTCTTTGTCAAAGATTTAAGCTCGGTTTGGATTTTAGCGAGATCATTCTTCAAAATATTTTCATTTTCAATACACTTTGAATGATCGATTTCGACAAATTTTCCCTTTTCGATAATTTTGGAATTTTCAATTTCCAAAGATTTAATTTTAGACTTAAGTGTTTTAATTTCCGATAATGCATTTTGAAAATCCGTATGAAGTAATTCAAATGCATCAAATAATTCATCACGGGAGGATGTACTAACCTGGCTTTCGACGTCGCTGTCGTCGAACGAACTCCGGGCCATGAGAGCGAGATTATTTTGATTGATGAAATCATCGTCTTCATCTTCATCGCTCCAAGTAGCCACGAGAACCTCCTTCTTGGGTTTGACACGGCAATTTTTAGCAAAGTGGCCTGGTTTACCACATTGTCGACAAGAGTTGTCGAACTTCTTCGTTTCGCTCGAGATATCCTTCTTCCTCCGGTTTAATAAGGTTTGGAATTTATTAATATTCTTGGCATAATATGCCATTTCTTCGTCACTTTCGTCCACCGGGGTTTCTTCTTTCTTCTTCGACATTTTAGCCTTGAAGGCTATCGACCTCTCCTTCGGTTTTGGTTTGGCATTCCGAGATTTTAGAACAATCTCGTAGTTGATAAGGGAACCAACGAGAGCACTAAAATCGAGAGTATTTAAATCTTTGGATTCCATTATTGCCAGAATCGCATCGTCCCATTCTCGAGGTAGTGATCGGAGAATTTTCTTTACTTTCTCACTACTCGATAGTGGTTTTCCGTAACATGCTAATCCATTTGTGATAACCAAAATCGGTCAAGCATAATCGAGATGGATTCGCCGCCCTTCATTTGAAATAATTCATAATCGTGAAGGAGCATGTTTATCTTCGTCTCCTTGACTTGAGACGACCTTCGTGTGTTACCTCAAGCATTTTCCGATTTCTTTGGCACTATCACACGATGATATCCGGTTGTGTTCTTAGGATTTAAAGCACAAGATAATAATTGCGTCGCTTTGCAATTATAATGGTCGTTTTTCCAATCGGAATCGTCATATTCTTGAAGGTTTTGAGCGTATCGTTGGAATTTGTCGGAATTTTCGGACCAAGACAAATCACCTTCCAAAGCTCGATGTCATATGCTCGGATGAATATAGACATCTTCTTCTTCCACGTCATGAAGTTTGAGCCATCAAAAATGGTGGTCGGTTGAGAGCAAGGCCTTCGACGGGAGCCATTTGAAACGCCATCGATCTTTTCTCCTCGGATGTTAAGCCGCGTATTGAGTACCGCTCCCATACCAATTGTTGGGTACCAAACCGGATATTTGCGCCGCTTTATGCGAAGCGAAAATAAATTACGGAAAATAAAGGACACGAGGATTTATAGAGGTTCGGCTATTAACGAAGCCTACGCCCTCTCTCGATGTATCTTTTCCTTAGGCTTAAGATCAAAACCTCTACGCCTCTCTTCTATCGGTCGAGGGATTACTGCTACAAGGTCGTCTTCTATCGGTCCGAGTAAAACCGCTTTTTCCTTTCTATCGATAAGGAATCAACCACTCTAGCTTTCTATGGGTACTAGATAAACCTCACTAAGATAGCGATTGTGATTCTAACAATGCCGGATCCTTGATCCTAATAACACCGAATCAAATCGTATCTTTTCTTTTTCTCGCTCGTGTATGATCTTGTGTATAACACTCAATCACTCTTAATTAAGCTCAAGAACAACAACTATAATGTTTACAATGATATAACACGTATGTATGCTTTGCTCAATGTTGTTGTGGAATAATACCAACTCCTTGGTATTTATAGCCTTCTTCCTCCTTACTAGCCGTTGCTGCCAGTTGACTAGCTAGCGTGCGCTAGCCTTCCTTCTTAGCGTGCGCTATCGCACATTTTTGCTCTAGCGTACGTAAAGGCTTTCGTGTAGCGTGCGTTAATCACTTTATATTTCACAAGAGCTACGCCTTAACAGCTAGCGTGCACTACCACTTCCTTTGTAGCGCGGCGCTAATCCAATATATCCGTTGCATGGATTGTCAAAGTGACCGTTTGATATGCCGACTTTGACCGCTTTTCCCAACGTTCGGATTGACCAGATTCAAACATCTTAGCGTGCGCTAATCATCCTTTGTAGCGTGCGCTAATAATAGAGGGTAGCGTGCGCTAATAATAGAGTGTAGCGTGCGCTATCCATCTGCTGACTTCACTGCAGCTTACTTCGATACTAGGCTGGAATGCAGCTGACTCCTCGTTAGCGTTCACTTGTTTGAACTGCATTACGTACGTTATCTTACTTCCATTACGTACGTTAAGCTGCTTCATTTACGTACGTTAATCATGCTGGGTTACGTACGTTAGGCTTGTCTTTTTCCAGCTTTTTGCACTTCGTTTTCCTTCGATGCTTGCTTCGTCTCTTCGTTGTTTTGTTTTGCTTATCAACATTAATCATCAAAACACTTTTAATTTATGTATGGAACAAAATGTTCCAACATAAAACAAGTCCGAAACAAGCTCGAATGACAAAAAGTCCAATATTGAATATTCTCGAAATATCAATACGGTTACAAGCGAGTCTCTAATAACGAAAAATACACCCAAAAATGAAAATACCGGAAAAAGAAAAATGCGGATATTACAAGCTGGAGAAGATAAAGGTCCCGCTGTGTCTGATGATGGCATGATATATTATGGAGAGAGAAAATATGTGCCTAATATGGACAAGATTAGATAAGAAATATTAATAGAAGCACACAATGCTCTTTATACAGCCCACCCGGTGGTGCAAAGATGTACCAGGGCCTAAAAAGGATATTTTGGTGGGAAGGTTTGAAAAGAGATGTGGTGGATTATGTCAAAATATAAATAGTCTGTCACAGGTGAAAGCCAATCACCAACACCCTTTTGGATTGCTGAAATCGATTCATATCCTAGAATGGAAATGGGAACACATCACCATAAACTTCTTGGTGGGTTTACCCCGAACGAAAAGGGGCAATCATGCGATTTGGGTCATAGTGGATCGTCTCACTAAGTCAGCTCACTTCATTCCCATCAAAATGAATTTTCGGATGAATCAGTATGCTCAATTGTATGTCAATGAGATTATCAGACTACATGGAGTGCCAGTCTCTATAGTCTCGGATTGAGATACTCGATTTACATCGCGTTTTTGGGAGATTTTACAAGAAGCATTTGGAACACAATTGAGTTTCAGCACAGCATATCATCCTCAAACAGACAGTCAATCTGAGAGGACGATTCTGATACATGAGGATATGTTACGTGCTTGTGTGTTGGATATGGGTAATGATTGGGAGCAACTCCTACCATTGGTGGAATTTTCCCATAACAATAGCTTTCAAGCGACAATCGGTATGGCACCGTATGAATATTTGTATAGTAGGAAGTGTCGATCACCTCTGTATTGGGACGAAGTAGGTGAAAGGAAAATTCTAGGCCCCGAGATGATCTAGCAGACAGTTGGTTTTATCGATAAGATTAAAGAGCGAATTAAGATAGCGCAAGATCGTTAGAAGTCTTACAACGACAAGCATCGGAAGGATCTCGAAATCTTCGTGGGAGATAAGGTGTTTTTGAAGGTATCTCCTACCAAGGGAATTGTTCATTTTAGTCCAAGGAACAAGTTGAGACCGAGATATGTGGGACCATTCGAAATTCTCGATCGTATTGGAGATTTGGCTTATGGATTGGCTTTACCTCCCGACTTCTCAGCAGTGCACAACCTTTTTCACGTGTCGATGTTGAGGAAGTATGTGCACGATCCGAGTCATGTCATCAATTATTCTGTGGTCGAGTGAATAAAGACCTTACTTACGTCGAGAAGACGGAAGTGATTCTCGAACGATCAGTTTGCCGACTGAGGAACAAAGACAAGGTATTCGTCAAGGTCCAATGGCGTAACCACAGTGCGGAGGAACTTCAAGCTCGATATCCTGACTTCTTCAATCAAGGTACTTTTATTTTTAAGGATGAAAATTTTATTAACAGGGTAGAATGTAATATCTGTTATTTTTATATGCATTTATTTTATTAATATTACTATATTATTAATTCGTGCATTTTTCAATTATGTTCATAACATTTATTTATACACATGATCAGTTACATTTCAGTAATTCATGGGGTTGGTCAAACCTAATCCAGTCACGTTTATCCCACATCAATTTCATGTCATGGGAGTCGGTACATTTACTCTCATTAAAGGCATAGTCGATTTATTTCAATGTATCACAAATTCTAGCTCGAGTCATTTTTCCAGTTATTTTCAAGTAGTATTTTATTATTAATAATATTGAATAATAATAATGTCATGATAATATTAATATTATTATGATCATTGTTACTATTTTTTATCATTTCTATATAATTATTAATATTATTCTTGATATTATTATTATCATTATTATTATTATTTTAAAAAAACAAATTTTATTAGATGAGTAACATTTTACAAGAAATTAGTGGGAAGCGGAGATACTATCTGGGCCCCCACTCATTTTGCAATAACAAAATCAACTCGAGTAAAAATCTGAGCAGCAGCACGCCTCCCAACATCCTGAGACAACGAAATCTTTTGAACCCGACCCGTCTCTAACTCCCCCAGCGAAGAGAACGAGAAGGGTGAGAAATTATATCATTGCGCCTCACACAAGTCCTGGTACTTGGCACATTTACGCCGAGCAGCATCAGTCACAACTCGCCCAGGCGCATAGTCATCCATAGCAGACTAGGTTAAGGGGAAGGAACCAGTCAAATCCGGGCACAAATTATTATTATCCCGAACTAATTTGTAGATGGACCAATAAGTGTAAATCCATATCCTCTACTCTATACATATACGTGTATATCAACTGTCAGATTGATTCATCGGTGTTAAATAACAAACCACCCATGTCCAATCGAACTCCAAACTACCATCCACCACCACCATTAATCACGGTCCCCGAACCCATCAATCTAACTTCAACACAGTTCACGCAATAAAAATTAAACCAGAAACCCCACATAACCCATGAACCCAAGCCTAAACCATATCTTGAATTCAATTGCATTAAAACTCTATTTTTTTCAGCCTTAGATTGAAACTTAAGAACCCTAATCCATCTTGATTTTATTTCTCGGCCCGAACTCGCTGCAAGTCGGCCCGAAATCCCCAGCCCTGAACCCACATAAACTTACCCATGCTCAAAACTGCAATCATCGCCGGACCTGTACCTTGACCGCTAGCTGCCCGTCGAAAACCGCCGCACAGCCAAATCGTCGCCGTCGTCCTTTTTGTTATGGGCGCGAACCTTTTATATGTGTGTGTGTGTGTGTGTGTGTGATTGACCGATTGTTTGTGTGTGTAAGGTTTTTTTGTGTGTGGGTGTTGTGAGATAGATGTAGGTGAGAGAGAGAGAGAGAGAGAGAGAGAGAGAGAGAGAGTAAAGGATCGGGAGGAAAGAAAAACGAGTCATGCCAACTCGTGAGAGGAGAAGGGTTTTATACCAGCATATTTTGAGTAATTCAATTAAGCCCCCAATTCTCATAAACTTTCAATTTAACCCCCAGATTTCTGGATACTTCGATCTAACCCATTCTGGTTTATAATTCTTTCAAATTAACCCCATCCAGTTTCCTATAATTCGACATTAGACCCATTATTACTTTGACTCTTCAATTAGTTATGTTTCAGCTATATATTTAACTAGTATAACACCTGTGTAATTACACAGGAATACAAAAAAGAACTCTTATATGAATATATAATATGTAAATCGTTCATTATAAATTTCATAATACCTCTTTATAATAAACTACACCATTTGTTCTGTTTATGATTACATCATTCTCATTGCAACAAAAAATTTCTAGCTTTTCCCCATCTTCACTCTTGATATGGCTACATAAAGCAAATCATGACCGAATACGAGTTTTGTAAGATACATACTGATATCAGAGAGCATTGACATTGACTCATGGCAAAGCTCATAATAAGTCGGAACTGACGTATTTGAAATTTAAATGGTAATCTGATATCTATCGGGCTTAATATCAATTGTGGAATAAATACTTTACTCTCAGAATTATTCTCCGAATTTTTTTTTGTTCAATAATATAGTTACGGATTTGGAAAATTATTAATAGTGTGACATTGCATAATCCTGATAATTGTTTCATATTTTGAATTAGCATAATTGAAACTCTAACTTACGATTTCAAGATGTGATTTGGAATTCTAGAACACTTGATGCTATTCAAAATTTTTGACTTTTAGAGGTCGCAAAAATTTTGCATATATTATCAGAACTGAGATATATCCGCTTGTCTTTTGAAATTATAGACATCACGAAATCGTTTACTACATCCACAATGTTGTTTGTTGGCGCCGAGATTGCTCTTTCTTCAAAAAAATTACTTTATGGAAAGTTACTTATAAGTGAATGATACATCAATGGCTGCAATATGATCTTCGACATTCCGGATCAATAAATATCAAGAATATCAATCAAGATTTCTCTATCGACTTCTTCACCTAGCTCACCATCTACAATTTTGAGAATTCATTCTGAGAAGTCCTTAATTTCTTGTAGATGGTGAGATGACATTGTTTCTCCAACAATTAATATCATATTCTTGGTCAGTCTTATGAGTTTGCAATGATGCCAACGTGAATAAGAGCTTATACTTGAATAACCGATTTATGCATTGTCCTTTGGTACAACTTCATTTGTAGAATTATACTAAATAATTGTGGCAAGGGTAATTTTAGTAATATTTAAAATTTAAAAAGCTTTTGAAAATACATAAGAGATTTTGACTATAGCTTAAAATTAAGCACTTCTCAAATTGCAATAAAAAAACATAATATTAGTATATATAATTTAATAATTTGTATGACTTATTATATATATACCTATTAATTTAGAAAACTATATCCAAATCCTAGCCTTAAAATTATCAAGAAATTTAACAATTTATATTGTAATTTAAGAATAGCTTGGATAAGTTAAAAAATATACATCAGAATTTTGTCCTAACTATAAATGACCTTAAAATTTTAGAAAATTCCAAAAGAAAAAACTCAATTGATTTGATTGAAGTGAAACGGCATATTTATGCTTACATAATATTTTTTCAAACATTTAGCTTCATATTTAAGAGTATTAATCAGAATTTTGTCCTAACTATAAATGACCTTAAAATTTTAGAAAATTCCAAAAGAAAAAACTCAATTGATTTGATTGAAGTGAAACGGCATATTTATGCTTACATAATATTTTTTCAAACATTTAGCTTCATATTTAAGAGTATTAAAGTCTACCCATTTTACGTTAAAAAAAATAAAAAAGAGTTGAAGTACTTTAGTAATTTCTGAATCTTGTATCACAAAAAATCTCGACGGCACTTGGTTGAAGTGAAACTATATGTATATTTATTTTAAAATAGGTTTTGGAATTATAAAGTAAGGAGATTATGACTTATAACTTAAAATTAAGTACTTTCCATTTTGCCAAAAAAATAAAAAAAAGCATCATCATCGTAGTATATATATAAGTGAATTACTTGTATGACTTATTGTAAATATACTAATCGCGGGGTTAACTCAGAAAACTACATCCACATCCTAGCCTAATTAAAATTATCCTTATTTTTGAAAAGTAAAAAATACCAATTTTGTTTGTAATATAAGATCAGCTCGGAAAAGTTATAGGGTACTTTTCAGGCACTGAACTTCATATTTAAGAATACCAAATTCAAGAAATTTTACATTCAATGAAGAGAAAAATAATTAGAGTATCTTTAGTAATTTGTGAAACTTGTATTACAAAAAATCTAAGTGACATTTGGTTTAGTTGAAACTTTATATCATTTTTATATGATATTATTTTCAAACATTTAACTTAATATATATAAGTATTAAAGTTGGCACATTTTACATTCAAGAGAATACATAAATAGTTGGACACTTTTAGTAATTTCAGAAACTTGTATTAGAAAAAACCTCAATTCATATCTGACTGTGTTAAACTGTATTTGCTAAAATTTTAGTTCCACGTTCTTTTTGGTCTTTTTTTTCTTGCCAAAATGGTCCAAATCGTTAAGTATTTAACGATTTCTGTTAAATAGCAAAAAGGAGATAATTTAATCCTTATATTTGAAAAAAATTACATAAATTATTTGGATATAATTTAACATATAAAAGCAAATCCAAAACTTTTAGAAATATAGATTTGATTTCAAAAGTAGATAAATTAACAAATCTTTTAAAACTAAAAAATGAAAAATTACTTAAACATTACTTAAAACGATCAATTTTTATTTTATGAAATTCTTTGTGTACAAAGATGAATCTACGGATTCGTATATTATTATTAAATTTAATTTCTTTTACATTTAGAAACATCTCTATGAAAATTCATAAAATTAGTAATTATATAATTTAGTAAATATAAGTTTTTTCTTTATTTTGTTATTTTATATTAATTAAATAAGATTTAAAATTAAAATAGATTAATTGATTTATTCTATAGTTTCTTTGATTTATTTCTAAATAATAATTAAAACCATTGTTTCTACACTTTCAATAATATTTTTAGTAGGATTATTTCGATTTATTTAATTGATTAGGACTTCAAGTAACTTTTTATTATATATATTCAACACTTTTTTGCATATCCCCAAGCATCTTTAATTTCAATTTCTTTTATTGATATTCCTAATTATAGTGACTAATCAATATAAACTAATTAATTAGTGGAATATATAATATTTCCGCGATATTTTTTATTTAAGTTTTTAATATATAGTGCATACTACTATATTAAATTTTTCTTTGTTTGTGATTTATATTTTTTGATTAATGAAAATATAAAATATTTATGTAAATATAATCAATTCCTATTTATTTATAATTCATATTCCTTAATTCATAAAAATTGATAAGGTATGTAGGAATTATTTAAGGTATAATTATAATATAATTAATGCAATGATGATTAGGCCAGTAATTGATTATGTGTCAGCTGAAGCATGAGAGGCTGACACATAAGCACACGAAGCACCAGCAAAAGACATGTGGCAGCCGAAGCATGAGAAGCTGCCACTTAGGCTCAGCGTATTCTGCATTAGTATATAGGGGAGATTTATTTATTTTATTTTAGTAATGAATTGTTATTATTTATTTCTTGTAGATAATAACAAGGATTTTCGGGCATAGAAATTTGTTAGTCGAGCTTTCTGCATTTCATCCAATTCAATCTACATACATCAGGTGGGAATTTTATGCTATCACTTTAATTGCTTTTATTGGACTATGTTGGTAATAACTATAATATCAGTTTATGTTATGAATGCTAGATTCATGTTATACGTGACAACCAGTTGATCATAAAATATATACTACGTTATGCATGCTCGATTCATGTTATACGTGTCAGATTTAGATTCTACTGTTACAACATTTTTATTATTCTATGCCTCCATGAAATTGTATATTATTTTGATATTGTGTAATTTTCTACGAGCTGAAGGAAGCTCACCCCCACCTTATTTTGTTAAACCTCAGGTTAATAGGAATGGTGTTAGACGAATTTTCCAGGCTACGAGGCATATGATGAAGTTTTATTTTATTATTTCATATTTTAAATTCAAGTATTGGGAAACAATTTTGTTGCTATATATATTCGTTTAAATATTCCGCTGCAAATTCTTCCGATCATGCTTTGATACTTTGGTGTTTTGATGAAGACATAAATTTCTTATTTAAGTTCAGTACCACTTGTGTGATGATTCAATTTTCTGGACGAGTACAATTATTTTAAAAATATATAAATATGTACTTTGATTATTCTTTTATTCCCCAAAATAAATGCTTGGGAAATCGGGGCATTACACATATATCAGAGAGTTACAGCCATAACATTTCGAGATACGTCCGTATCTCAGGCAGTTTATAAGACTGCATTTTGGGTTTTTGAGGTTCATTTCGGCATTTATTCACATTTCAGAGAAAGAGAGTTCATGAAGAGACTTTGAGTTCCAAACACTTGAGTGCTCGTGGAGTTGATTGCTACAATGATTGTTGAGCTTGAGAGGGGTATTAAAGCGGATTCAACTGAGGGTTTTCATTTGAATCTTCAAGAGGTAATTATTTTTCAATTTGGACTTCATATTGAAGAGAATATGATATGTACGAAGTTATAATTATGATATATGTTAGTTTATATATACGAGTATGAGATGGATATGATTATTCATTAAGGTTCTTGGAATTTTATTGAAGAACACTTTGATGTTGGATTACGACGTTGAAGGATTCCATTATGTATTGATATAATCGTAGATAATGACGTCGTTTTGGTTATGAGTTGAAATAGTCGAAGAATATGATGTTAGAACACATTATCATACTTTACAAGGAAGATAATAAATTGTTCTTCATGTTCTTTGTATTCTTGAAGAAACCAATTTTTTGGTTGGTTGTTGATATTGAATGAATTGTATTTCATTCAAGGTTGTATGAGAGATTATTTATTTCGTTGGAGGACGCTCTTCGTGGAAGGACATGATAGTAAATGAGTTATATTTCTCGCAAATTTGTCAGACAGATTATTGATTTCATTGGAGACTTGTTTGTGGAATGATATTTTATCTCTTGTATTGAGGTAAGTTAATTCTTGCTTGGTTATGAAGATAATAATGCTTTTATTATACATATTTTGGTCAAAAAAATTATTATACATATTGTAGTTTGTTGTTTTCTTATACTTTATGAATTGTAATTCTTAATGAAGTACTTGATTGATCGTACTGATTGTTCCTTGTGGGATAGTGACCCTAATACTGTTGTTTTGATACTATTGGTCATATTGATTGTTCATTATTGGTATATTATTGTTTCATTTAAGTGATTTCATTTTGATTCTTATGGGATATATTAATTTGTTAGGTTTCATTGTCATGTTGATATCGTGACATCTCTAGAACCATATTATGTACCGATTGATATGTGTAGGATTTTTAGTCGGTCATATATAATCACGTGATAGTTTGTCTCATATTAGACTTTGCACACGAGATGATTACTGCTTAAGACTAATTAAGTACAAGACCACACGTGTGTTCGATCGATATGACAAGTGGCTTATGCACAAACACATTTCTATCCTGGGCGTAACATGATGACAGTCTTTCGAGTTGTGTTTGGTCATTCATACACCATATGTAATTACGTGTGTTCGAATATCGTGATTATCATTTGTTCAAACTCATGCTGTATTGTGTATGTTCAACATCTTGAGATTTATTATCTTGCATATCTGACCCTGCTGTTTTGGGTGAAATTTGTTTTTTATATCATAATTTAGATTGAGGGGAGGCAATGGCACAAGAGGAACACAATGATGGCAAAGATTCTCAAAGATACTAGTCTGGGGGGCCGAGTCGTCTTGATTCCTATTGTGTTGTCGTATTTTCATTCCACTGCAGAGAACTCCTTTTATTTTGTTTAATTTGTATTGATTTGGTATATTCCATCTTCATATGGATTATACTTGTATTTTGGATGATCATGTTGATTGATTGGTATATATGACCAAATACTGTATAAACTCCGTATCAAAGTATTTGGTAATATAACATAGTTCAGTACTACGGTTATATTATATGTTGACTATTGTTATTGTAGTTCGCCTGATAGGTCCCATTTGAGGGTTCACTGTACTGTAATAGTCGCCTTTTGAGGTGTTGTAGGCCTAATGAGACAAGATTGATCTACTGTTGTTGCCTTTCATAAGCAAAGTGAAACGGAAAAGAATGAATACTAAATCTGACTGAATGATGCCATTGATGATTGTAGATATTTGTTGAATGCCGCAATACCTTTTTGTGGTCATGTTGGGTCAGAAAAGTCTCTTCGTAGAAGAAATTCCCTGGAACGCATAAAATTAATCCAAGATAAAAATGAGACGGTTCGTAAGACTACATTAAAGAATGCTCCGGGAAATAATAAAATGATGGCTCCAAATGTTCGAATAGATATTGCTTACTGTTTTCCACAAGAAATACGCAAGCCCCTTATTGAAAGAAATTAATGCTGATTTGCTTGGTTTATCAGTTGATGACTCTAGTGACATATCTAAAAAACAAATGGCACTGGTTTTGCAATATGTTACTTGTGGGATTATCACGGAAAGATTTATTGGTCTTGTTCATGTGGCGGATACATGTGTGTTATATTTATCTCTTAAATCCGCAATCAAATCTTTGTTTGTTGAACATAAATTAAGTTTTGAATAAGATTACAGGTCAAGGTTACGATGAGGCAAGTAATTTGCATGCTGAATTTAGTAGTTTGAAAGCTTTAATCTTGAAAGAAAATCCCCCAGAATATTATGTTCATTATTTTGCTCATCGGCTTCAACAAGTTGTTGTGGCTATTGCAAAAGAACATATCAGTGTTAGAGATTTCTTCGACATGGTTTCTAATCTGACGACTGTGGTTTGTGCTTCGTGGAAACGAGATATGATTCGAGAAATTCAAAAAGTGAGATTGAAGAAGCCATTGATAATGGTGAAATTGAGACCGAATCAAGGTTAAATCAAGAACTTTCTTTGACAAAAGATGGAGATAAACATTGAGATTCTCATTATAAGATAGTTGTCTGTCTGATTAATTTGTTTCCATTTGTTATTGAGGTGCTTGAGTATGTTGAGGACGAAGGTGATAAAAGCTTCAACTAACGTCAAGGAAAATGGCTTTCAAAAAAATTTCAAATATTTGGATTTCGTGTTTTATTTGCATTTGATGTTGCACATTTTGGGGATCACAGATTTACTGTCACAGGCTCTGTCACAGGCTCTTTAAAGAAAGGATCATGGATTTTATTTCATTAGTGGATTCAACCAAGTGACTGTTAGGAAGATGCCCTCGAATGCCACTCAGAGGATGTTGAGTGATGGCATTGTACTTGTAATTATGTAAATCATTTATATAAGGCAATGAATGTTTCTTTATTTACTGGTAGTTACTGGCATTCCTAACTCGTAAATATACATATAAAAACTAGTTCGTGTATTTGATAGCAAAACGTTCCACTCCTTATGGGATAAGGGGGTCGGTACTGGAAAGGTTTATAGCTCAAATAGTTAATCGTTCGCAAGTCGATGAAACTTGACTGGGCGTTAAGTTTATGTGAAGACTCGTATGACGCGTTCTTTGACATGGAGAGTGCCTGTCGAACACTAATGGTTAGTAGGAGCACACGTTATAGGTATGCTAATTGGATTAGTATACTTGAACTGACTCACCCTCGATTCGTCACATGGATTTCACTCCGGGACAGTCAATGACGGAATCGAAAGATTGTGATAGGTATTCGTGAACCTTCGACTTGAGGATTTAGTTGTGATGTCAAGATTTTTATTAGAGTAGTTCGACCCTGTAAATCGGGAGGTGGGGGTCAACCTCGACGTGCGTCTTGACGGGCAAGCAGCAGGTCCTACTGAATACCAAGATAGAAATCTTTTTCCCGTTAGTGAGCGGGTTATATGTACTATGCGGTTATTGGCAGATGAGATCATAAGTCTTTGGCCAAAGCATTGAAGCTAGTTGTATTTGATACACGAGAGCTCGATGATCTCGATTTGCATTAACGCATGCATAGAGTCAAATACAGATAGGGTTTGACTGACCGTGACCCTATATCTTGATCGGGACATCTGAAAGAAGGGTTTATACGTTTACTGGTATTCACGACAGAATGGTTCTTGAATGATCCCAATCATTCGTTCTCAATTGGGGTACAGTGTAGGCCGCCAGGCTGGCTAGGTGGTGCTACTACTCTTTGGTTCCTCCCATTGCTGACTGAGACGGACCTACCGAATCGCGCAATAGGATTGACGACGGAATGAATCGAGCTTAATCTCTCATTATAAATATTAGATATTGGATATCTAATTTGGGACATTGGATGTCTAAATTGATTTATTGGATAAATTAATTTACGGCTAATGAAGTAAATAAATTACTGGGTGATTAATTTAATTCATAAATATAATTATTTCTTGGAGAAATTAATTATGTTATTTTGTATTTGATATGATTAATTAATTAGATTAATTAATTGATATAAATACATCAGAATAGAATCAGAGTTTATCTGTTTGGACTTACGGGAGTCCGAAACGAGCTGGACTCGTTCCATTCCGTCTAGATGGCCGCCTATTTCCTCCCCTTTTCTTTAGTCCTTGTCTCCACCTTAATTGGTGGGAGACATAAGGCATATAGGGGACAAGATATGTTGAATATCTTGAGGGTAGGTGATTTGGTTGAAGAATAAAGGTGAGAAGACTAACTCTCACTTGACACCCTTGCCATTCCAACCGTAAGTGAGAGATAGTGAGAGAGAAAATATTTTTCTTAAGTCTTCCTCTTGTTCTTCACCTTGTTCTTGATAATTATTGGAGAAAAAAAAAATCAAGAAATCAAAGAGAGAAAATTTAATAAACATACTTAGTGCATATTCATCAGATTCAATAGCTTCATCACTTAGTTCTAGCCGTATCCTTGGAGGATAGCAAGGTGATCGTCATCTCGTTTGTTTCTCCGGCGCGTGGCAAGTAGAGGCGTTGTATTTTCGACGATGGATCATTCAAGTGCTTGGAGTGTTTTGGATCGTAAGGATATACAACTAAAGCTTGGGGAATAGCTCAAGAGAAGGAATCCATTTAATCAACGGACTACAAGGGTGAGTTTCTATATCTCTTGTGTTTTCATTTTAATATTCGTATATATGTAGCTCGATTGATCCTCGTAGGGATTCAGATTGAATTAATTTTCATTTTACCGCTTCCGCTGGGCCTTCGTTTTTGGCACCGAATCCCAACAGTGGTATCGGAGCGTAGGTCTTGCGATCGTATATACGATATTAGCATTTGGAATGCTTAATTAGATGGTGAATGATTTGGAATCATTTTAGTCATAATTGTGGTATATGTTTTTTCGTTCGTTCTAGTTGTATTTTTTGTAAGTTTATGTCTAAATATAAATGTTAAATTTCTGGGAAATATGATTTATATTGAAGATCTGAAAGTCAGAAAATATTGATATTGGACATCCGGTCGAAAATCTAGCCCCGAATCGTCGTCGGATGACTTTTTGGACAAAAGGTGTAATCTGGCCGAGGGTGACTCGACCGTGTCCTGGGTGACTCGGTCGTGTCCGGCAGTCTGCAAAGTCACTTCCAGGCAGACCCGATCGTGTCAGGCGACACGGCTGTGTCTGGCCGGAAGGCTGTCGGGATGACCCGATCGTGTCATTTGGACACGACCGAGTCTGGAAGAATAGTATAGGACACTGCCGGTACGACCCGACCGTGTCAGGCGACACGCGCCGTGTCTGGCCGGCAGACTGCCGGCAATGTCTCGGCCGTGGCAGGCCAGTTTCGCCCAGGCTAGATTTTTTCGTGTATTCTTGAAAATTAATCTCCCGTATATTAAATTGGATTTAATATGATTAAAATGATTTATGGTATTTCATTTTATAAGGAAAATTTGATTAATTGGAATATTTATGGGTGACCGAATTATTTGAACGTTTTTCATATTACCGGTTGTGTGTATCTATTGGATCGGTCCGTATTGTTTATTGGATCAATGTATCTCTTTCTATTTATATAGTATTTATTGGATGAATGCTTTTGAATGGGGATGTGGTTCATGGACTTAGTTTTTGAATCATAGTTTTATTCGATTAGGTTGTAAAGGCCGTTTTGAGCCTATTTATTTTACTAGAAATATTTGTATCTAGGATGCAATTTTCAATGTAAAATATATATTTAATGACGAATACCGGAGGAAGATCCGTTTCGAGAAGACAAAGATTCTAGACGAAGACTTGTAATTAGATTACGGAGTTTTTGTTTTCTAGGAACGGTCCATGAACCACATGTTGGTAGCAACTAGGTTGTGAATGGTTGTTTCATATTGTATGAATGCCACAAACGCGCTTAAATGGATTAATGTGCAAAGTGTAACATTAATCGCGAAAATTCTACCACGACAAATTATTAAGTTTATAAGGTTTCAAGGTTTTCCTTCCCTCCATCGAGTTTTCAGGAAATTAAAACCCAAACCGGATGTGCTATGCGTCCGAGTTATCGGGGTAGTCGTTCGGGGAAGACGGATAAATTACGGGGAGCGCATTGGATGCCTTCGATTGAAGCAAATTTTATCCCTAAAACCTGATAGGTTGCCGGATAAGATTCAATTTTGAAAATGATTTGCGTTGATGGTATAAACTTAACTTGTTCACGAACCATAGAAATCATATAGGTTGAGGGGAGTGAACAAGGGGAAAAAGAATATCGTATCATCCATTAGATGGTTTGGTATTAGACACCACTTTATGAAAATTAATAGACTAGAAACCTGTTCGGTTGGCCTCTATTAAGATTTATAAAGAACACGATCACCACTATGAAGTAGAGCGACGATACTTCCGGATTTCACATGGGAGTGTGTTATTCCGATAAAAAATAGTGGGACCTGGGTAACAAGAATAGAAAATGCCTTAATTCTATACTCAGATCATAATTTAACGAGTCACTAATTAATCTGTCGTACTTAATGTAGACATAACTCTCAATATGACAATGAATCCACTCACAATTCTACTCGAAAAGAACACCTTGAACGGACCTAACTTTGTGGATTATCTCCGCAATCTGATGATAGTCCTCAGTATAGAGGCAATGGGATACGTCTTGGAGACGGACATTCCGGCGCCTCCGATGCGGACAAGAGCCAATCAGGAAGAGATTGAAAACCACGAAAAGTGGGTTAAGGATGACGTGAAAGTACGTGCATATATGATGGCTTCCATGTCTAATGAGCTTCAGAGAGCTCATGAGAAAATGACTTATGCTAGGCAGATTCTATCTCACTTAACCGATCTTTATGGTGAGCACAGTTGAACTGCTAGATATGAGATATCCAAGCAACTGCTCGGTGCAAGGATGAAGGTAGATGAGA
The DNA here is from genome assembly GCA_033398695.1 of Orobanche coerulescens. Lineage (NCBI taxonomy): Eukaryota > Viridiplantae > Streptophyta > Magnoliopsida > Lamiales > Orobanchaceae > Orobanche > Orobanche coerulescens. The sequence goes on from CM065810.1 coordinate 70,848,977, forward strand.
AGGTTGGGGACCACGTCCTCCAAATGATATCCATGATCGAGAGATTGGAGGCTCTTGATTTTAAAATGGATACTTCTCTCCAAACTGACCTTATCCTACAGTCTCTCCCTGATTCCTTCTCACAGTTTGTTATGAACTTCAATTGCAATGAGATCGCATGTAATTTAGCTGGGCTAATGAACAAACTTGTGACCGCTCAGTCTCAGAAAAAGACTCCGTGGATGAAGGAGTCTGCCCTTGTGATTTCTTCTGGATCTCGGATGTCCAAGAACAAGAAGAAAAAGACCAAGAAGCGGACGGGACCACAAGTAGAGGACTTTAAGGGTAAGGGCAAGGCCCCGATGGTTCCAAAGAGCAAGAAGAAAAAGGATGCATGTCTCAAGTGCGGTGAGCTGGGCCACTGGGCAAGAGACTGTCCGATTCTTCATGGCACTTCAGGTACAGAACTTTTAGTTTTGGAAATAAATTGTTCTGCTACTGTATTTTATACTTCTTGGATACTGGATTCAGGTGCTAGTTCTCATATTAGTACTGTGAATCAGGATATGGAACAAAGTAGGAAGCTTGGAGCTGGGGAAGTGATGGTTACTGTCGGAAGCGGACATAGTGTCGAAGCAACTGATATAGGATCACTTCTTTTGGGTTTAGAATCCGGCTTTGTTTTGACTTTAGAATATGTACTTGTTTTGCCCAAGGGGCATAAAAACATTGTATCCATTCCGGTCATGGACCGAAAGGCTTTTCATTTTTCATTGGTGATGGTTCCGGCAAAATTTATTTCAGAAATAAACCAATACTATGACTAGGAAGCGTGGTAGGGATGAAACCAATCAAGTTTTGAAATGTCATCTTAGACTTGGTCATGTTGGTCAGACCAAAGTTTACAAAATGGAAAAAGATGGACTTATGGGTCCATTGGGATCGGATCCCTTTCCTACTTGTGAATCTTGCCTTAAAGGCAAAAATGACTAAGTCCCCCTTCACATGGACTTTTGAAAGAGCCGTTGATAAACTGGGATTAATACATACCGACGTATGTGGTGCTTTGGAAGCAGCACGTGACGGATATCAGTACTTCATTATGTTTACAGATGATCATACTAGGTATGGTTATGTATACTTAATGAATCATAAATCCGAGGCCTTTGAGAAATTCCAGGAATTTAAAGCCCTAGTCGAGAAACAAACTGGAAATCATATCAAAGTACTTCGGTTGGACCAAGGTGGTGAGGATATGAGTATGGAGTTTGACAAGTTCCTGAAGGAACATGGAATAGTATCACTAACTAACACCTCCAGACACTCCTCAGTTAAATGGTGTGTCAGAAAGAAGGAACCAAACCTTGTACATGGTCCGTTCCATGCTGGCCTATACTGACTTACCGATTTACCTGTGGGGTAAACACTCCTGAGCTGCATATATCCTGAACAGATTGTAACACCCCCATAATACGACCGGGAATGTCACACGCCGTAGACCCTTATCACAAGGATCTACCAGGCTGAACTCCAAAAGACTACTCAATGATTGACTGACCGGGGTCAAAATTAATTACAAAGCAGACCGACAAGGTCATTAAACAATTCAGAAACTAACTAAATTTACTTCTCAATGACAATAATAAACTTGGACCCAGAAAGGAATGACAACTTAATTTAATGAATGAAAACTACACCCATGCAAGGGTGGATACTCTACCGAAAGAGAAATACCAACCAAAATGAAACAAACGAAAAAGACTTTGACTCTTGTGTGATTAGCATCGTCGTCTTCCATCTCCTTCCAAGCCAATCCCGTGACGGCTCCCGAGCTGCCAAAAACTGAGCGCATAACAGGCACCCACCCCCCGAAAACTCGGGGGTTAGCAAACTGGAATTTTGCTAGTGCAAGTATATAATATACAAGATATACGAACAATAACAACACAAAACTCAACAGTCGTGAAGCCTTAACACAAACCACACGTTCCCATAGTCAATATAGAATAACATCACATACACAAGGTGAAAAATAATCACATTGTCATATTCTCTGTACGGAACATAACACCAATGAAACTTTAAACGAGCCCGAGGAGTCAGAAAAATCCCTTTTTATAAAAGGAAAAGTATTTTGATAAGAAAGTTTGAAAACATTATTATTGACTCGGGCCATCTTGAGGTTTTGAAAATCAAATGGGAATACTTTTAGAAAATACTTTAAAAGCTCTTGGGTCCTCGACCCAATATGTGAAAAATAATTTGCAAGAAAACCATTACAACGTTATTCGGGATCCTCGACCCAATGCACAGAATAATCATCACAGTATAATCAAAGGCACAACCTCTCATTCGACAATTCTTGCTCAAGACCCCTGATTAATTAACCCTCGGAGATCTCGTCAAATATCCTTGGTTAATTAACCCTCATACCAACATTTGAAACAAGTTGAAATGAACTTTCAGAAACACGAATCGCAGTCTACATCAAGACCAACATTTTAAAGCCAGTTGCAAGAACTTTGAATTACGAAAATCATTTGGTAACGGGGTCTTAGCTATCACTCAAATATCCGTTACCAATAAGCCTGCCAGGAGCCTCCCTTGCACACCTGTGCACCGGCGATCACTCCCAAAAAAGCTGCCCCTTGCACGCGCATTAGGTAACACCGGTGTTCACAAATCATATGAAGCCGCACATTGCGGCGTACACCAGGCCGGAATACACGCCCCGCCCTCAGAGGTTCCCGGATACGACGTTTCTCACAACAAGTATCCACATTGTTTCAAACATCAAGCACACAGACAAACGTTACAACAATTATCAACTCAGTACACCAAATCACACAATTTATCCGCCAGTCCGTAACCACACAAATAAACAATAACACGCACGTTATCAATCAAAACTCATTCACAATAAGCCTTCAGGCATAACCAACCAACGCCGCACATATATACCTATATTGCGACTCAACCGAATATATATATATATATATATATATATATAACCTTACTACATTATACCTATAAGTATGGTTCATCCATCGACCCAAGTTAAGTACGTCAACTAGTGTTAGCATTCATCACTCGGCATTCACCGACATATGTATGTATTTATCTATATATATATATATATATATATATATATATACATACACGCATATCTATATACATACATATATTTAACATATAAATATATATGTATACGTATACTAGTAAAATAATTCACACACTTCGGCAACAATGATTTCACGTAGTTATAATGCATATATCAAGGTACTTGCCTTGGTAATCTCTCGCGAATACTCCGAAAATACGGTCGATTGGAAAAATCCGAAACTCCAATGAAAACAACGATCGAAAGGGCTCAACACCAGATTTTCGTAGGGAATTCGTCCCTAATATCCTATCATCAAATAAACAATCAATCACACGAGGAAAAACATCACAAAACGACTGAATCTCCCTCAGTGGCATTTTCCCGGACACCTTGAAGGCGTCAAGTGAAAACTCATATAAACGACGAATCGAACATGACAAATCCGTGGAAAGATGATGAAATTTATAGAATACAACTTAATCTACAATTATCCATGAGTAATATAAGTTCATATGGCTCGAACGGACGAAATCTACCAAGATCCCCAAATTTCCCAAAGTTTGGATTTTAGGAAAAACTAACCTTGATTTGGTCGATTGAAGGATGTTATGGAATGATCAATCAATGATATGAACTCAAGAACTTCGTGGATTTGTTGTTCAACAACATGCCTCCTTGATCTCAAAAGTTCAGGCTGTAGAAAGAAAAGAATGAAATGAAAAATGTGTTGAAACAGGGCTGCTCGGTCAAATATATAGGCAGACCGCCCTAGCGTGCGCTAGCGTGCCGGCAGCGTGTGCTAGCGGGCCGACCATGGTCCAGTCCAGAGGCTCCTGGACTGATCCCCTCGCCCAGGTAGCGCGCGCTAGCTGCCGAGCAGTGTGCACTACGTCTTCCGGTTAGCGCGCGCAGCGACCGGCCATAGCGTGCGCTACCGGCCAACTCTCCAGAGTCCAGAACCTCAGGGCCTCACTGCCCGGCCCAGGTAGCGTGCGCTGGGTGCCGCATAGCATGCGCTACGCCTGCCGGTTAGCGCGCGCAGCCTCCCGGCAGTAGCGTACGCTATGCCGGTCCCTGCCGCGCCCGTCCGGCCAAGACGGCCTACCGTGTTTCCTCTCCGCAACCGTCCCGGCTGGGCCACTGCAGTGCCCTGACGACTCGATTCCTAAAAACGCACGGAACGAACACGACGAAACGCTCGCGGACAACAACATCGATCCAAAATGAAAATAATATACAACAAATCACCACATATGGCTATAAACACAAAATCGATTGTCGAGAAAAATAATACCAACGCTCGAAAACCGAGAAATTTCCGGTCTAAAAAAGAAAAATTCAAATTAATCAGAATAAAAATCTCGGATATTACATTCTACCCCCCTTAAAATACGTTTCTTCCCGAAACTTAAAATAGAGAGCGGCAAAACAATCAAGGAAATAACTACTTGCTCAGCCGCAAAACATCACGAGCAATGCGCGAATGCGAGGTTCTAGAAATACAATGAACGAACCTAGCAAGTATCTGGTACATGAGTTGAGGCGATAAAAATGTATGTGAACACGATAAGTCGAGGTGGAGGAGTATGAATTTTTAATAGACTAGAAACCTGTTCGGTTGGCCTCTATTAAGATTTATAAAGAACACGATCGCCACTATGAAGTAGAGCGACGATACTTCCGGATTTCACATGGGAGTGTGTTATTCCGATAAAAAATAGTGGGACCTGGGTAACAAGAATAGAAAATGCCTTAATTCTATACTCAGATCATAATTTAACGAGTCACTAATTAATCTGTCGTACTTAATGTAGACATAACTCTCAATATGACAATGAATCCACTCACAATTCTACTCGAAAAGAACACCTTGAACGGACCTAACTTTGTGGATTGTCTCCGTAATCTGATGATAGTCCTCAGTATAGAGGCACTGGGATACGTCTTGGAGACGGACATTCCGGCCCCTCCGATGCGGACAAGAGCCAATCAGGAAGAGATTGAAAACCACGAAAAGTGGGTTAAGGATGACGTGAAAGTCCGTGCATATATGATGGCTTCCATGTCTAATGAGCTTCAAAGTAGGAAGCTTGGAGCTGGGGAAGTGATGGTTACTGTCGGAAGCGGACATAGTGTCGAAGCAACTGATATAGGATCACTTCTTTTGGGTTTAGAATCCGGCTTTGTTTTGACTTTAGAATATATACTTGTTTTGCCCAAGGGGCATAAAAACATTGTATCCATTCCGGTCATGGACCGAAAGGCTTTTCATTTTTCATTGGTGATGGTTCCGGCAAAATTTATTTCAGAAATAAACCAATACTATGACTAGGAAGCGTGGTAGGGATGAAACCAATCAAGTTTTGAAATGGCATCTTAGACTTGGTCATGTTGGTCAGACCAAAGTTTACAAAATGGAAAAAGATGGACTTATGGGTCCATTGGGATCGGATCCCTTTCCTACTTGTGAATCTTGCCTTAAAGGCAAAAATGACTAAGTCCCCCTTCACATGGACTTTTGAAAGAGCCGTTGATAAACTGGGATTAATACATACCGACGTATGTGGTGCTTTGGAAGCAGCACGTGACGGATATCAGTACTTCATTATGTTTACAGATGATCATACTAGGTATGGTTATGTATACTTAATGAATCATAAATCCGAGGCCTTTGAGAAATTCCAGGAATTTAAAGCCCTAGTCGAGAAACAAACTGGAAATCATATCAAAGTACTTCGGTTGGACCAAGGTGGTGAGGATATGAGTATGGAGTTTGACAAGTTCCTGAAGGAACATGGAATAGTATCACTAACTAACACCTCCAGGCACTCCTCAGTTAAATGGTGTGTCACAAAGAAGGAACCAAACCTTGTTGGACATGGTCCGTGTAACACCCCAAACTAGGCGGATATTACAGTGCCGTGGATCCCCGACTGGGACCCACCAGGCAAATGAAAATGAAAGAATTACACAGGATAAATGTAGTACCGAACCACATTACAACAGTAATTACTCCGATGAGGAGTTTAATTACAACACACCAGGACAATACCGAATACTAGTGTATTTTATATGAAGATAAAATACACAACACTGAATGAAACGGAGTATCCAAATGAAAATCTGCAGCGGAAGATAAATGACAATAATATGAATAACTGAAAGATCGGGGCCCCCTACTAGTATCACTGGGACTCCTCGACGTCAGCGTGTTCTCCCCGTGCTTTTGCCTTGCCAAGACCTGAAAAACAAAATCCCCAAACGGGCCGCCATACGTAACAACAATCCTCAAGGGTTGAAAATACACAATCATGATTATATCTGAAGTTATGAAATATCCTGTCGAAACATACGCAATCAAACTTGCTATATGAATCAACTAACAGTACGGCTCAAAGGGTGGCGCCACACTACGCCCGGGATGGAAATGTGTCCGTGCACAAGCCACCAACGAGTATTGATCGAATACACGTGTAGTCTTGTACCTAATCAGTCTCACGAGGCATATGACTCGTGTGCACAGTCCAATGTGAGGCCAACAACCAACACACGACTTAAGCGTGCCCGACATGAAAATCCAACACATACCAACCGGCACGCCAGTATGACCCGGAATGCCACGATATAACAAAAGTGACATCGAAAATGAATAATGACTCACCGAGATGGAATGATAGTGAAATAAATGACAACTCAATGAAATGATTGGAACCGTCGTTCCTTATGACTGAAGTGATTAATTGACAATAACAAGTTTTAATACGGTTAATACAATAATGAATGAGTTATGATTATGAATGAACAACAACAAAAGGGATGAATATCCTTTTAACCGAGTAAGAATTAACTTACACAACACCGGTGACAATTATCCTTCCACGAACAACGTCCTAATAGAGATATCGGTCGCTCGAACAACCTTGAATAACACAATAACCAACAATCCATTCAACATACGTAACAAACATGAATATAACGAACTCAACACGTCGATACGACTAAACCAAGTCCATTGAGGCATTAAATCAAACACGTTGCGTCCAACTCCGATTGTTTACAATCAAACCTCAATATACCAATATCAAATCCCCCAAGAAGTGTTTCAAACCAACAAAACATCTTCAATACGATTAATAATCCAAAACGAATATCCAAAAACGTGATTATAACGACAATTAATCGAAAAGCCCCAATTTCAACTCGATAATCAAAGTGTTCTTGAATAATCCCTCAATAATCCAATGAATCCTTATACAAACTCATAATCATATACATATCCCTTCATATAACATGATTATAATGTCCAAAACATCATATCTCAACACAAAATCGAAATCCAAGGTGTTGAAGAAATTACCTCTTGAAGATCCAACCACTTCGATCCAATGAAAACGTGTTAAATCGACTATCCAAGCTTCCCAACAAAATAGGATGATGAAATCCGAATACACAAGTGATTGATGATGCCAAAATATCTCCCTCAAGCTCTCTCTCTCAGACAAGATGAAGGAAATGAGAAAAATGAGGAAAAGTGTCCCGGCCAAACCATATATACTCCCGGAAGTTACGGCCGTAACTCGGCCCTCTTACGGCCGTAACATTCCAGGTCAACGGCCTTACGGCCAGAATCGCCAACTCAGACGGCAGTAACTCGGCTTCGTCCCGAAAGCTCGCCGGCTGCAGACTTATGGCCGTAACCGCTCCTGAGTTACGGGCGTAACCCGCCTTCGCCAAAAACATCCGCCGACATCCTTACGGCCGTATCTGCACACCTTACGGCCGTAACTCGGGTGATACGGCCGTATCCGGCCAACCTTACGGGTGTAAGCCCTCTTCGTCAAAAATGACCAGGCACCTTGCCTGCAGCGTACGACCGTATCCGGCCAAGTCTTACGGCCGTATCTCCCTCGCCTTACGGCCGTATGCCGAAACCCTTACGGCCGTAACTCGCCTTCGGCCAAAAACGTCTGGGCACCCTGCTCGACACGTACGGCCGTAACCGGCCAGCCTTACGGCCGTACCTCCCAACTTACGGCCGTATGCCGATATCCTTACGGCCGTAAGTCCCGCTCGTCCGAAATGGCCCGGAAACAACGAACGTCAATTACGGCCGTATCCGACACTCCTTACGGCCGTAACTCATTGCTGGACAAGATGAAATTCCGACAAATCCGATTTCTCGCTACGATCGATGAATGATTCGACATACCAAACGTTTGCGAACGCGAACAAGTCCAACACATGCCAAAATGATACTTCCAGCACAAGACTACCAATCACGATGATAATAATAATAATAATACTCCCGTTCCGACACTCAAACGGAGATAAAATGACGATCGGTAACTGATACACGGTTACAACATGCCAAATGAACGCAAATGAATGAATCATGACTGATGAATGATTATTAATGAGTGAAAATTACTGAGTGATGATTACTGACTGATAGTTACTGAATGATAATGAATGAATTACAACCAGGTATTACATACTCCCCCCCTTAAAAAGAGTTTTGTCCCCGAAACTAAGGGTCAAACAACTCGGGATGACTCTCCCGCATACTCTCCTCGGTTTCCCAAGTAGCCTCTTCGACTCCGTGTCTAGATCACTGAAACTTAACCAAAGGAATCGCCTTATTCCTCAACTGTTTGATTTGCCGCTCGAACACTCGTATGGGACGCTCCTCATACAATGATCATCTGCGATCTCGATTTCGTCGAACTGAAGTATGTGACCCGGATCGGCAACATACTTCCGCAATTGCGAGACGTGCAATACATTATGAATTTGGCTCAACGCCAGAGGTAAAGCCAAACGGTAAGCTAACTCGCCTATTCGATCCAGAATCTCAAACGATCCAATGAATCTCGGACTCAATTTCCCCCGTTTTCCGAAACGGAAGATACCTCGACTCGGGGATACCTTGACCAAAATGTGGTCACCCATCTCGAACTCTAGTGGTCGACGATTATCTGCATATAATTTCTGTCGACTGCGAAAGCAACAATGACGACTCGATCAAAGCTACCTTCTCCCGCGGCTATAAGTATATCGGGCTCGGTGCCGATTGACTCGATGGGTCGTCCCAACACAAGGGAGATCGACAACGACGACCGTACCAGCCTCGTAAGGTGCTACCTTCATCGCAAAGATGCCAACTAAATCAGACGTGGACTTAAACAACAGTAATTGGGCTTCCCAATCGTCTACTAATCGAGGACGCATGCCCTCAACATGTCCTCCAATGTCTGAAAAGTCCTCTCTGATTGTCCGTCGGACTGAGGATGAAAAACGGTAATGATATTAAGCTGAGTTCCAAAAGCACGATGAACTGATTTCCAAAATGAGACACGAATCACCCGTCACGATCAGAAACGATACTCTTAGGAGTACCGTGCAATCTCACTATCTCTTTGATGAACAGCTGGGCAAGTCTCTCGGGACCCCACGTATCCTTAATCCCAAGGAAATGAGCTGACTTAGTTAAGCGGTCCTCGATCACCCAGATCGTATTCATGCCACGACGACTCGAGGCATCGGCAACCACGTTCGCCTTACCCGGGTGGCACAGGATCCCGATATCATAATCTTCGATTAGTTCCCACCACCGCCTCTGTCGCATGTTTAACTCCTTCTGAGTAAATATATACTTCAAACTCTTATGATCGGTGAATAACTGACAGGTGATGCCATAAAGGTAATGACGCCAAATTCCCAACGCGAAAACCACGGCTGCTAGCTCCAGGTCGTGGGTCGGATAGTTAACCTCGTAAGGTCGCAATTTCCGTGAAGCATAGGCAATAACCTTCCCATCCTGCATTAATACACATCCGAGACCGTGTCCGGACGCGTTACTAAAAACCACGAATCCTTCCATCCCTTCTGGCAAGGAAAAGACAGGTGCTGAAATTAACCGGTTCTTGAGTTCCTCAAAACTCCGCTGACACACGTCGGACCACGTGTATTTCTTACCCTTTCGCAAAAGGTTCGTCATTGATTGAGCAATTTTAGAAAACCCTTCCACAATTCGCCGATAACAACCGGCTAATCCGAGAAAGCTTCGGATTTCCTTAACATTCTTCGGAGGTAACCAATCTCGGATAGCCTCCGTCTTCTGAGGGTCGACACGAACTCTGTCTGATGAAATTACATGTCCGAGAAAAGTCACTTCGGACATCCAGAACTCACATTAAGAAAACTTTCCATAAAGTTGCTCTCGTCTCAACACGTCGAGAACCTGATGAAGATGAACCTCGTGTTCCTCTCGGCTACGAGAATAAATCAAAATGTCATCGATGAAGACAACAACAAACTGATCTAAAAAGTCGATGAAAACCCGATTCATTAACTCCATGAATACCGCAGGTGCATTAGTTAGCCCGAACGGCATAACTACGAACTCATAATGACCATAGCGTGTTCGAAACGCCGTCCTCGCGATATCCGACTCTCGAATCCGCAACTGGTGATATCCAGATCTTAAGTCGATCCTGGAAAATACTGAAGCTCCCTGAAGTTGATCTAAAAGATCATCAATACGGGGTAAGGGGCACTAATCTTGATCATCACCCTGTTCAACTCTTGATAATTAATACACACACGAGACGAGCTATCCTTCTCCTTGACAGATCATACTGATGCTCCTCTCGGGGACGCAATCGGTCGGAGATAACCTTCCTCGAACTATTCCTCAAGTTGAATCTTCAACTCCTGCATTCTGGTCGGGGCCATCCGATACGGTGCCTTCGATAAAGGGGACGTACCGGCTCCAACTCACTCCTGAATTCCACTACTCTATGTGAAGGCAACCAGATAACTCGTCTGGAAATACATCGTCAATCGATGACAATAATACCACAAATGATTGAACATTTCGATTGCCCTAGAATGGTCAATCGATAAAAATGACACAATGAATGATTGAACATCTCGATTGCCTTAGAAAGGCCAATCGATGAAAATGATACAATGAATGATTGAATAGCTCGATTGCCTTATAAAGGCCAATCGATGAAAATGATGCAATGAAGGATTGAATAACTCGATTGCCTTAGGAAGGTCAATCGATGAAAATGATACAATGAATGATTGAATGACTCGATTACATTAGAAAGGCCAATCGATGAAAATGGTGCAATGAATGATTGAATAGCTCGATTGCGGAATTTCTCTGCTTCCGCCATAATAATAATTCTACTGGAACAACGGGGATTACTTCCCTGAAGCACACATTCGACAACCAACGATGGAAAGATAGCGACCAAACGCTGACAAACACTGAGGATAGTATCAAGACGATTAAACCAACTAATACCGAAAATTACATCGTCCTAAGATAAATTCACCACGATTAGGTCCACCAACCAATCGCGGTCACTAAGCTTACTTCGGTATGATTCCGAAAATTCTTCCATCATCAGGTAGACCGATGGTATGAGGTCCACAAGCAATAGGACTATCCCGAAATAAGTCTATTCAAGCATGATTCGAAAATGAATGAATGCGGTGTACCAGCATCAAAACGTACACACAAGTTGAAATAAAATTATGAGTATACCTGAAATCATTCGGGCCACCGGATCGTCGATCCTCCTCATCACATGAATCTGGGACTTGCCGGCCCCCGAACCGGACGCTCCCGTCTGATAAATACGAGCTCCAACTCTATTTGCTTCCATTGTCTTAAACGACGTTGACAAAGCAGTCTGATTCTGAAATGCTGGTTGCTTCGGGCTCGAGATGCACGAGCCGACTTGGAGTCCTTTCGGAAAAAACGGGCCTTATGCCCAAAATTCCCACAATTATAGCACGTGATAGACGGTTTCAGACACTCTGTGCTGTAATGACCCGGCGTTCCACAATTGAAACAGGTGATGGCCGAACATGCCGCTCGGGACTGAGATCCCTCACGATTTTGCGCCGTAGGAGGTCGCTCAGAAACGATAGGACTCACACGAGGCTTCTTGAAGGTTGACTGACCGCCTTCGGATTGATTACGCTTCGTTGATTTCTTGCTGACAGATGAAGGTTGTTGTTCAGTACTTTCCTTACGTACGTAACCGGCATTACGTACGTAACAGCCGAGCACTACCGTACGTTACTCGGCCAGGGCTGGCCTGGCCCCAGCATGCCCGACCATGACTCGGTCGGGACCAACTCCGACGGCCCGAACGACCCCGAAAACCGAACCTGAATACGGATCGATGATACGGTTATGACGTACTCGCAAAGACGAATCTAAGAGCTAAGAGAACACACAATTCCGACCACCCGAAGGCTCGGAATTCGACAACGGAAGTAATTACCCAAAACTTTGGGAAATTACAAAAATGGCCCAAAACGTCCGAAAATCACGATACGCGATCGAAACACCAAACCAAAGCTTGCAACAAGAATAATAACATTAAATGACCTTACGAGAAACTCGAAACAACAGTTTCGGACGAGATTCGCAAGAATCGAACTCAAGTGCGGAAAAGCGTCTAAAAAGCTCGGAACTCAGCAAAACGATACCGAAACGAACTCGGATTACAAAAAGTGCAGAATTAATCATTCTCGAAATGACGAAACGGTCATGAGCGAGTCGTCAAAACGGACTTTATCCGAAAAAAAAGAAATTACCGGAAATCAAAATTACGGGTATTACAAAAAATACCAAAGAGCCATTTTGAAATATACACACGTAGCGGAGATAAACACAATTCAAAATACACATTTGCAGCGGAAATAAAACAACCAGAAATAAATACTCAATACTCAAAAATATGCCACAACCAGTATCACCCAGGAAGCTCACCCCTTCACGACCGCTACTAGCTCGATCTCCGAGTACCTAAAAATAAAGCCCACGATGGGTCAGCCACAATACTCAATAATGATATCGATCACTGTAATACCCGGTTGTAATTCAGTCATTTTATTCAGTGATTATCAGTCAATAAACTATCATTCAGTAATTTTCATTCATTATTAATCACTCATCATTCATACTCATTCAATTGTGTTCACCGTTCGGCGTAATATTTGTCATACTCGTACTTTTGTCCCCGTACTTCTCGAATTCTGGGGTTTTTGTACTCGGTGCATCGTTTTGGGCAGAACTGCTTGTCGAGCAGGACCGCACGAGCTGGCCGCACGAGCATCGGGTCGTGCGCGGCGCTCGTGCGTTGCGGCTGGACTGGGCAGGAGACCCAGCGGCCGAGTCAGGGCCGCATGAGTAGGCCGCACGAGCATCGGGTCGAGCGTGGCGCTCGTGCGTTGCGACTGTACTAGGCAGGAGGCCCAGTGGTCGAGTCATTGCCGCACGAGCAGGCCGCACGGGCATCTGGTCGTGCGCGGTGCTCGTGTGTGCGGCTGGACTGGGCAGGAGGCCCAGCATTCGAGTCAGGGCCGCACGAGCAGGCCGCACGAGCTGCTGCTCGTGTGCGGCGCTCGTGCGCTATGAACAACAGCTGGCAGTAGACTCACGCACGACCGGACGCACGGAAACTTGGTCGTGCGGATTGGTCGTGCGTCCTTGAGACTATATAAGGTGGACCGACGAGATTTTTCTTCATTTCCACCTTTTCTTCATCCAACTTCCGAGAGAGAGGGTTTGTGAGAGAGATTTTCATCATCAATCACTCGAATACTCGATTTTTCATCATCTTCATTCGGTTGTGAAGCTTGGATCGTCGATCTAACGCGATTTCATCGGATCAAAGTACTTGGATCTTCAAAGGTAATATTCATCAAACCTCTTGGATTTCAATTTTGTGTTGAGATATGATGTTTTGGACATTATAATCATGTTGTACGAATAGATATACATATGATTATGAGTATGTATGAATATTCATCGGATTATTGAAAGGTTATTCAAGAACACTTTGAATATTGAGTTTGATTTGGGGGTTTTCGATTAATTGTTGTTGAAATCACAAATTTGGATATTCATATTGGATTATTAATCGTATTGAAGATGTTTTGTTGGTTTGAAACACTTCTTGGGGATTTGATATTGGTATTATTGAGGTTTGGTTGTAAACAATCGAAGTTTGGCCTCAACGTGTTCGATATAATGCCCCAATGAACATGGATTAGTCGTATCGACGTTTTGAGTTAGTTATACTCGTGTTTGATTCGTGTGTTGAACCGAATTGTTGGTAATTATGTTATTCAAGGTTGTTCGAGCGACCGACATCTCATTTAGGATGTTGTTCGTGGACGGACATTCTTCATCGGTATTGTGTTTGTTAATTCTTACTCGGTTAAAAGGATATTCATTCCTTTCGTTGTTGTTCATTCATAATTATAGTTCATTCATAATGTATTAACCGTATTGAGACTTGTAATTGTCAATTAATCACTTCAGTCACGAGGAACGATGGTTCCAATCATTTCATTGAGCTATCATTCATTTCATTATCATTTCATCTCGGTGAGTCATTATTGACTTCGATGTCACTTTATTATCTCGTGGCATTCCGGGTCATACTGGCGTGCCGGTTGGTATGTGTAGGATTTTCATGTCGGGCACATTTAAGTCGTGTGTTGGTTGTTGGCCTCACATTGGACTGTGCACACGAGTCGATTGCTTCGTGAGACTGATTAGGTACAAGACCACACGTGTATTCGATCGATACTCGTTGGTGGCTTGTGCACGGACACATATCCATCCCGGGCGTAGTGTGGCGCCACCCTTTGAGCCGTACCATTAGTTGATTCATGCAGCATGTTTGATTGCGTATGTTTTCAACAGGATTTGGGTTATAATCTGACCGATTCACTTTTGATCGCATGTGTTCGACGGTTTGAGATTTTTGATCGAACTTGTGGTTTATACAGCATATATGATTGTGTTTATTCAACTCTTTAGGATTGTTGTTCTGTGTAACTAACCCCGTTGGGAGATTTTGTTTTCAGGTTATGGCAAGGCAAAAGCACGGGAATAGAACGTTGACGGCGAGGAGTCCCAGTGATACTAGTAGGGCCCCCCCGTCTTTTCAGTCATTCATATTGTTGTCATTAATTTTTCCGCTGCAGATTTTCATTTGGATACTCCATTTCATTCAGTGTTGTGTATTTTATCTTCATATAAAATATACTAGTATTCGGTATTGTCCTCGTGTTTTGTATTTAAACTCCTCATCGGAGTATTTGGTAATATAATGTGGTTCGGTACTACAATTATATTATTCAATTCATTAATTTTCATTCGCCTGGTGGGTCCCAGTCGGGGGTCCACGGCACTGTAATATCCGCCTAGTTTGGGGTGTTACAATCACATCATCATAAATAATTACATACCAATGTAACAATACTGTAAGAATACTACCAACGTAATCTTACCGTCATAACCTTACCAATCCATATCAATCTATAACAAATCAATCCTTACCATGATCCACATTTCGCATTCTCAAGTGATGAAATGAACTCGACAATCATCATCTGTACTGTATTCAAACAATACCAAGAATCCTTAAAATATAATCATAACTCATAAGGGCGGAAATAATCCAATCTGTGCCAAATCCTGTCCGTCGGATCGCACAATCAAATACCAATCCTGATAAGAACCAAACATACACAATATATCTGTAGATCAACTACCACAAAATAATGATAACAAATCCGAAACATCGATGCACAGCCCAAACACTCGTACGATCAATAACCAGATCAACCAATACGTTAACTGAAAATATCACCAAAATGACAAACTCCGAGCAAGACCAACAAAGAATCAATAGCGACCAAGAATCTCATCAACTTGATCAGCTCCAACATGAACAACAAGGATCAACGATGACCGAGAATACCATCAATAAGGTAAACTCCAAACACGATCAACAAACGACCAATTAACGGCCGAGAATACCATCAACAAGGTAAACTCCAAACGATCAACAATAATGGATCTCAAGAAAATAACCTCGACTGTCGAATATACCCCTCGGGCGTATGAACAACCAGTCGCAAACCGTCAAACATATCCAATCATACATGGACTATGAACGACCAAAACAATATGGCTCAAAGATGGAAATCATAGTACGCCCGATCCGAAAATGTGTCCGTGCACAAGCTACCCCGGGTATCGATCAAATACACGTGTGGTCTTGTACCTAATTAGCCTCACGAACTACGTCTCGTGTGCACGGTTCAATGTGGAAATATCAAAACATAACCATAGTGTGCCCAGCTAAAAATCCTACACAATAACCAATCGGCACGTAGATATGACTCCAAATATGTCACGATACAACATGACAACGAAACTCAAAGAAACACATATCCAATAAGGATCATGAGACTCACCGAAGTGAACAACAACAGACTGACAGTGAAAAGTCGACACGACCAATCAATATTCAAAACAACAATCCTGGGATCACAATCCCCAAAGGATAATCCATACGATCAACAATCTCAGACAATAGTTCTGGGATCGACATCCCTCAACGAACAACCAATATGAGTGTCAATACACGAAGCCTCAACGTACAACATATACAACAACTCAACATAATAATTATCTCATAAATGAACAATACATAAATTATCTCAAAGCCGGAGACACCATCCTTTCCACGAATAAACATCCCTGAACGAATACACAGTTATACGAATAATCCTGAAATAGGTATAGTCCATTTATACCAAAAAACCACCGTCCCGACATCAATGTCGATACAGTATACCAGCCTCGATATTCGACATTCCATATCATAGATCAAAGATAACTCACAGCTCTGTCCTCAATAAAACTTAATTAAACCATATACATTATGATTTGTCCCAAACCACAGCATGATCAACAAGTCGTCATACCGACCGTTAACATATATAATATCATTGCTATATGAATTATAAATGAAATGAAAGCGAAACCATTCATCAAATATTATAAACTGAATAAGTATAAACTTGCCTCGATACCGATACCACGAAGCCGTTACCAAAATCCATTGCCTTAGTCTGCGAGCTCCTCAGCCCCGACCAAAATCAATCTACGAACTCTTTAGCCTCAACCGCAACACAACGGTCATAATCCACGATCAAAATATATCAACCTATTGGAATAACCGATTAACACACATTCGATAAAAATCAATAACCGACATACCCAACCAACAAACTCAACGGTTCAACGAAACCTTGGTCATATACAAAAAACCAAATAATCCAACTCAACAAATACGAACTCATATCCACAATACAAGCCGTAACTAGATGATCACAAATAACAATCAATAACCGTTCAACAAACACAACGGTTCTACAATATCCCAATTAAATTCAAATCCAAACAACCCAAACCAATCAAACACGAACTCAAAACCACAAGTTTCCTCCTTGTAAATTCATAATATAAACTAATTACCGATTATTATCACCAATCCGGACGATCCGATTAATTCAACATTATAGATAACCATATTCCAAAGGTTTCAAATAATTCCATTATTCGAATTGAACACTTGTTCAATATGTATGAATTCTCAAACTCAAAAGTGAATCATAATATTATCAAACCCAAAAATCATATTCGTATTCCTATACGAATATTGTACCAAAACACATAACTTAGTTTTAGATATGAATATTCCATATTCATATCTAAAACACCAACACCTCTTAAACATGTTCAACAATTCATATAATCTAAGAGTTCCTTAAGAACACAACTAATTCCGAAATCATATTCAAAATCCTCAAACGACATAATACGATGTGTTCTAACATCTAAACAATCGTTATTCACAATTCGAGGTGTATATAATCATGTTCTTCAACGTATACTTCTCATAACATCATGAATCGCAACAAACTATCAAGAACATCGAGAATACTACGACTCCATAATCATAACAACATGATCAAGGCATTTGATCATCAATTCATTATCTTCCCTTAACAAAATTCCCATAATTACCAAAAATCATCACAACAATATCAATTCCATCACCATTCATACGAAAACGTGTAGAATTTCCCAAGTTCTACTCATTGAAACATTTCAACGAACACTTTGAAGGCCTAGTCCAATTTAATCGTTTATTCGAAGAAATACTCGAATTTGTTCCACAAAAATTCAAGAATGATTTCGAGTATACAATCAAGTTCAATCAATAATCTGAATCAAAACGAATCAAATCGGCCAAAATACCAAGAAACCTCAAGAATATCCAAAAACCAAAAGTTTAGGTGATCTTACCTTCGATCCGGGTGGAAGATGATGTTAATCCACGAATCAAACTTCCAAAACATGTTGTTATATGTTTCTCTTACTCAAATACATTCATCTTGCTGAAGAAATCGCGAAGAAACGAAGAGAAAACATGAAAATGGCCGGATGACTCAGTCCAGGCCTTTAAATAGGCGGGACCTACCGGACCATTACGGCCGTAATCGGCCGTGGCTTACGTACGTAACCGGCCATGGCCTACCCTACTGTCCATTTTGGCCGACACCCTTACGTACGTAACCGGCAGCTGGCTTACGTACGTAATTGGCCCTTACGGCCGTAACCGGCCACAGCCTTACATACGTTATCGGCCAGTCCTTGCCCCCAGCGAGTCACTGCCGACCGTGATCGGACACCCCTGCGAGTCACTGCCGACCATGCTCGGCCACTGCAGGTCCTCTCGGCCACGACTCAGCTAGCCGCCCCGTAACGTACGTAACACTCAATCTATTGCGTACGTAATATGTAAGTTGACCTGCTACAGTATTATACTTGTATTACGTACATAATACACCCTGTATAACATGCGTAACTCCATCCGTTGACTCACCTGTCCACATCCACACTGAAAGCTGCCGACCACGGGCCCCACTATCCGATCACAAGTATGATTCCTCTTGTTACGTACGTAATGCCTTATGCATAACGTACATAAAGCGTATAATTTAGCGTACGTAAGTCCTTAAACTTAGCGTACGTTAAGGGCTCTATACTTAGCCAAAATCCAATTGTTCTTGTCCGACGTCGCGACACACTGGATACGAACATACGGCATATTGAATACACATATACTCATCCCAAAAATATTCTCATATGATATATCCGATATCAAAATTAAAACAACCTGATATACGATATCCTCAAATGTAGTTGTCTACCAAATACGACAATTACACAATTACAACTGTCTCAGTACTCAATTTATTTTATCTACACTGTATAGATACCAAACTATACAGTATATCTCAGATAAAATAACGCGAAAAATTTATACTGAAAATCCGGGTATTACACTTCGTAGCTTCGACAGACTGTCTGCTTCAAATTGTTACCATCACTTTTCCAAAACCTGATTCATAGTGCGTATGTGAGAACTAGCACATGAATCTAGAATCTAAGAAGTAGAAAAAGCAGTAGCATAAAATTTCATTTCCAAAACCAAAAGTTATATACCTATTGCAACATCGACCTCCGGACAATATTTTCTCCAGTGGCCCAGCTCACTGCATTTCAAGCATCTGTCTATTTGTTTGGCCTTACTTGATCTCTAAACTATGTGGGCCTTTTTTTCATTCTCTTCCCGACCACAGCTTTGGGCCATTGATGTCCCTTGTGGACTTGTAATATATAGTAGAGATAACAAGTGCAACCTCCTTCACCCTCGTTGTCTTAATCTGAGATTGAGCGGTGGACAGTTTGTTCATCAACCGTGCTAGATTGCAGGCAATCTCATTGTAGGTGAAATTCATTACAAACTGTGCGAAGGTGTTCAGGTAGATAGTGAATAATGAGATAAGTTTGGAGAGAAGCATGTATCCTAAAATCAAGTTCTTCCAGTCTCTCGATCATAGAGATTATTTGAGGAAATAGTCCCCAATTTTTCAATATTGAGGGCTATCCATAGGTTTCGGAGCGAGTCTACAATGTTTGGCCCGATTAGGATGTTCTTTCCAAGGTGTGCTGCAAGTGGATTCACAGTAATTTTTTAGAGTTATTATTTCTACAGAAAATAAAATAGCTTTTATTCGAGATACGTTAATTATGATACGAGTTTAGATTTATGTATTTTTATATTCATAAATGGGCTCCCATTAATTTTATCATAAACCCACACTCTCATGTGGAAATTCAAGAGTTATCATTCAATTTACTTCTTCGTGGTTATCAAGTTCTCTATAGAATTTAATATATTGCAACCCGTAAGGTTTCTGGTCAATTCAACTTTATTAAAATGGTCTCCAACACCATCATATCTAATGGATGATTTGATCTTCATTTATCCCAAGTTCACTTGCTCAAACCATACGGTATATATCTGAACTATCTAAGTTCGAACCATCAACTCTAACAGTTTGGTAATTGAATCTTATCCGGCAACCATACGGTCTCTCGAGTTAAAATTTGCCACAACCTAATGTATCTAATACACCCTTGGATCTTATCCACCTTCCCCAAATGCACTACAATGACATACTTGAAAAAGCAGTACAACTATTTGGATTTGTAATTTTCTAATGTTTGATGGAGGGTAGGATACCTTCCATCCTTTACGAACTTAGTGTTTATTTATTTATGGGAGAATTGAGCGATTATCGTTACACATTGCACATTAGTCCAGTTTAACAATCATATTGTATCTATTAATTAATTCCAAGTGAATATAAATAAAATGCAACCTAGTTGCTAACAACATGCAACTCATGGATTTTTCAAAGTACTGGGCCAAGTGAATAACCCAATGAAATAAAAAATAATCTTGAACTGATGTCTTTTCGCCTGGCTTTCTCCATGTTAACTATATATTAGATTTTGAAATTTTGCAACCTATACAAAAATTCTATGAAATAAAAAGGCACTTAAATTGGCCTTTACAACCCATCCTAAAATTACATTGCTTCTAAGAAGACTAATTCGTGAGTTACACCCCCATCACATAATAATGCAACATACATTGATACAATCAATATAGAAAATTAATCCATTTAATTTTACCCAAATTAATCTAATTATATCACAAATGTACAGTTTTAATTGTTCAAAATATTTCAGTCAAATTCATTTTTAAGCTAGTTAAATTTTTCCAGGTTTAAAATATAAGAAATATATTTTTAATCTAATTTGAAAATTACTTTGGAAAAATATCAAAAATGGAAATTTCAGAGAAAATGAGGTCCCCGCAGTTGCAAACTGTTGCTGGGAGCAGTCTATCGGGTCCAACCCGCAGACTGGATCCAACAGCGCCAGGCACCCGGCCGCTACTCCATGCGTCGTGCAACCCATTGTAATACCTGGATTTTCAGTATAAATTTTTCACGTTATTTTATCTGAGGTATACTGTATAGTTTGGTATCTATATAGTATGGATAAAATAAATTGAGGACCGAGACAGTTATACTTGTGTAATTGACGTTTTGATTGACAGTTATATTGAGGATTTGCTGTATCAGGTTGAACTGATTTGGATATCAGGTATATCGTATGAGAATATTTTTGGATTGAGTATATGTATTGATTTTTGCCGTATGCTCGTGTTTGGTATGCCGTGACATTGGACAGGAATTGCTGAAATTGGCTAAGTATGGAATTGTTACGTACGTTAACAAGGTGAGCTAACGTACGTAAGATTGGCACGGTTACGTATGTTAAGGCTAAGGTATTACGTACCTAACGAGGGCATCGGACAAGACCGAGTCATGGTCGGCAGGTGGGACCCGGTGTCGACAACTTTCGGCGGAGGATGTTGACAGGTGAGTCAACGTACGTGTTACGTACGTTATACAGGACGTGTTACGTACGTAACACGACCATTGTACTGTAGCAAGTCAATGTACGTATTATGTACGTTATGGTGAAAGTGTTACGTACGTAAGGAAGTACGCAAAACAGGTCAGTTAACTCTGGACTGAGTTACGTATGCTACCAAGGTCAGATAGCGTACGTAAGGGTGTATTACGTACATTAACTAAGGAAGGTTACGTACGTAACGAGCTGGATTGTTTTATAAGGGGACGCCCGTCTTTCATTTCTCTTCAGTTTTTCACTTCGTTTTTCATCTCCAAACTCTGAGAGAGGGAGATTTTGACTTTCCTAAGTTGATTATGAGCTTGGAAACATGGGATTGGAGCTTGGATATGGAGATATTGTTGATTCTTGAAGTGATTTGTTGTGTAATCCATCTTCTAAGAGGTATGTTGGATAATCCCTTCTTGAATTTCAGATTTTTGATGTTGTTATTGATGAATGATTCGTATGAAGATGATTATGATCTTGTTATTACGATTCTTGAGGATAAATGAATTATATGTTGAAGGAAGATGATGATATGATGGTTTGTCTCTTGATTATGTTGGTTATGATTATGGAATCCTAGAGTTCTTGATGTTCTTGGTAGTATTGTTGCGATTTTTGATGTTAGGAAGATCATATGTTGAACAACATGATGATACACACCTTGAATTATGATTAAGGGTTGTTTAGATGTTAGAAAACATCGGGTTATGTTGTTTTATGGATTATGAACGTGAATTTGGATAATTCGTGTTCTTGAAGAACCCTTGAGTTACATGTTATGATTTTGGAAAGATTTCGGATAATTTTGGAATGTGATTATTCACGATAATAATCGGTAAATTGTTTTCTATGAATTTACAAGTATGAACAAGAAGGAATTTTGTCTTCGTATTTGGAGTTGAAGTGGGAAACGAATATGTTATAAAATCCTTGATGAATTGATCATTGATTTGATGAATATACATTTTAAAGTGTTGGTGTTTTGGATATGAATATGGAATATTCATATCTAGAACTAAGTTATGTGTTTTGGTACAATATTCGTATAGGAATACGAATGTGGTTCCGGGTTTGAGAAGCTTATGATTCACTTTTGAGTTTGAGAATTCATACGTATTGAACAAGTGTTCAATTCGGATAATGGAAATATTTGAAACCCTTGGAATATGATTATCTATGATTTTGAATTAATTGGATCGTCCGGATTGATGATGATAATCGGTAATTGGTTTAATTATGATTATACAAGGAGGAAATTTGTAATCGTATTTACGATTGAATATAGAATCGGTAATGCTTAGACTTGGTTAAATTGATTATTGATATGATCTTCGGATTGTGGAATCGTATTGTGGTTTTGAATTCGTGTTTGATTGGTTCGGGTTGTTTGGATATGTGTGTAATCGGGATATTGTAGAACCGTTGTGTTTGTTGATCGGTTATTGATTGTTATTTGTGACCATCGAGTTGCGACTTGTATCGTGGATATGGGTTCGTATTTGTTGAGTTGTATTATTTGGTATTATGTATATGATCGAGGTTTCGTTGAACCGTTGAGTTTGTTGGTTGAGTATGTCGGTTATTGATTTTTATCGAATGTGTGTTAATCGGTTATTGCAATAGGTTGATATGTTTTGATCGTGGATTATAACCGTTGAGTTGTGGTTGAGGCTAAAGAGTTCATAGATTGCTTTTGGTCAGGGCTAAGGAGCTCGTAGACGAAGGCAATAGATTTTGGTAACGGCTTCGTGGTATCGGTATCGAGACAAGTTTATACTTGTTCAGTTTATAATATTTGATGAATGGTTTCGTTTTCATTTCATATATAATTCGTATAGCAATGTTGTTAGAAATGTAAGTTGTCGGGATAATGGTTTGTATATCGTACTCTGGTTGTAATAAATCATAAGGTATATGATTTAATTGTGTTCAGGGAAGACGTGAGTTATCTTTGGTCAAGGATATAGAATATCGGATATCGAGGATAGTTATCGTGATGACATAAGTGTCGGGATAAAGGTTTATTGGTATTGAATGGATGGTACCTTATTTGAGATTATTTGTATAACTGTGTATTCGTTCAGGGATGTTGTTCGTGGGAAGTATGTTGTCTTCGGCTTTGAGGTAATTTATGTATTGTTCAGTTATGAGATAATTATTATGTTGAGTTGTTGTATATGTTGTATGTTGAGGCTTCGTATATTGAGATTCGTATTGGTTGTTCGTTGAGGGATGTTGATCCCAGGACTATTGTTGGTATTAATGGTTGTATTGATCGTCTCATTGTGGGATGTTGATGGATATGGTCCTCGGCTTTGAGGTAATCTAAGTATTTGTTCAGTCATGTGGATAATTAGTATGTTGAGTTGTTGTATATGTTGAGGTTTCGTGTAATGAGTTTCATATCGGTTATTCGTTGAGGGATGTTTATCCCAGGACTGTTGTATTGAGATCGTAGATCGTGTTGGTCATTCATTTGGGGATGATGATCCCAGGATTTATGTTTTAGATATTGATTAGTCGTGTTGACTTTTCATTGTCAGTGTGTTGTTGTTCACTTCGGTGAGTCTTTTGATCCTTATTGGATATGTGTTTCTTTGAGTTTCGTTGTCATGTTGCATCGTGACATATCTGGAGTTATATCTGCGTGCCGATTGGTTATTGTGTAGGATTTTTAGTCGGGCACATGATGGTTATGTGTTGATATTTCCACATTGAACCGTGCACACGAGACGTAGTTCGTGAGGCTAATTAGGTACAACACCACACATGTATTTGATCGATACCCGGGTTGGCTTGTGCACGGACACATTTCCGGATCGGGCGTACTATGACTTCCATCTTTGAGCCATATTGTTTGGTCGTTCATCCTCCATTTATGCTTGGGTATGTTCGACGGTTTGTGACTGGTTGTTTCATACGCCCGAGGGGTATGTTCGACAGTCGAGGTTGTTTCTTTGAGATCCATTATTGTTGATCATTTGGAGTTTACCTTGTTGATGGTATTCTCGGTTATTGTTGGTCCCTTGTTGATCATTTGGAGTTTACCTTGTTGATGGTATTCTCGGCTATTGTTGATCCTTTGTTGATCGTGTCGGAGTTATCATGTTGATGGTACTCTCGGTTATCGTTGATCCTGTAACACCCCGAGATATTCGGAATAATTACAGCGCCGTAAACCCTTTAAGTAAGGATTTACAAGGCTATTTTAAAAGAAATGTAAATATAATCCAATCGTACAACTGAAGTTCAAAATACAGATTTGGTTCAACTGATCCAGTGAGTTAACTTATACAACCATATCAAAAAGACATTATTAAAACAGACGTACTCGAGTACTAAATGAACCAAGAAGACAAATCACAATAACAATAAACATCAACCACATCACTGAGCCATTTCATCGTCTCCGTTGCATCGTGGTTGCTTCCCCGCTCCTCGGCTACCTGAACATCAAAACAATATCCACCCCCGAAGGGGTTAGCAAAACAATGCTAGTACAAGTATCATAATACATAAATCATCAGTGCATCATAAAACATGCAAAACGGACTTCCGTCACCGGAATCCAACGATGCGAATCCTCACGATTCCATCAACACAGTACAGGTAATCCAAATGATCCAGCGCCCTTGGTATAGATCCCCATGATGATCCCATCGGACCAACGCATGGTGGAAAACCCGTCAAATGATCCAGCGCCAAAGATAGATCCCCATGATGATCCCGTCGGACCAACGCATGGTGGACATTCGATCCAGCGCCCTCAGCATAGATCCTCATGATCCCCTCAGATCATTTATACTATAAACCAATCAATTATGCATACATATATGCATTTCAATATGTTCATCAGTACGAACAATTAACAGCGAATACCACAAGAAATTACAGAAATACATCTCATATTTTATAACATGAATAAAACCATAAGCATGATCAAGGTTTAATATAAATCGAACTCTACATATGATACTTGCCTCGAAAATGGCAAGAATGGAAATACTCCAACAAATGACACGCGTCCGTATGTCACCGCCCCTCGATCGTCCCCTATGAAAGGCTCGGACCTAAGAAATAATAAAGAATTCCTCTCAATTCGTACGAATGTCTAACAATCCGGTTTACGGCTGCAAGCTCTAAAAAAATGAATTCTGTCGGAACTACTTAGCGCGCGCTACATACTCTATGTAACGTGCACTAAGCCTGTCCGTTAACGTACGCAAATGACCAAGTTTAGCGTGCGCTAGCTGTGTACTGACAGTCTTCTCTGAACAACCGACTGCCCTGCCTGATGATATAACGTACGTTACGTATCCAACGTAGCGCACGTTACTCATTCCCGTTAGCGCACGTTAATATATACATATTAGCGTGCGCTAATCATGCATGGCAGTCACTACTGGGTAAAACTTGAGCTAACGGTGATGAAAACTCATGAAATCCTCAGTGTTAATACATGCCAACTTCGTGCATATCATGCTCATACGGTTTATGAAAGATATTTATGGATTAAATGACTACGAGACACAAGGATACGTATCATCATTACTACACCATAATTCATCTTGATCTTCAAGAAAATATTCTAAGTTCCGTTCATTCCAAGTCCCAAAACATATGATTCCTTACGTAAAACATACGAACTAGATAATTTTCATATACTGGTCATGATCGGTTTTGAAGATACATAATATGCTTAGGAGTCCACATACTAAAAAGGTTCAATGGATCATACGATGAATAAGTGCCGAAACGTCAAAAATATCCTTCTAACACATGATGTTCGACTACTAACGAATTTATCTGACTAGATAATCATGATCAAAACGCCCTTCATACTAGTACTTAGTTTTGGTGAAGAATCACCTACCTCAAAGTAGTGGAGAACAAGGAGGAATTCGAAGCAATCCAACGTCGAAGGCTTGAACACCAATCCTCAATGATCTACAATCTTCAACACGAGCTAGGATGCTGATATGAAGTGTTTAGGATGCAGAGAGTAATACTCTAAGTATAAGGATTCGGATGTGGGAAGAGAAAAGACTGAAAATACGAAAAGGATGCTGTCCTATTTATAGAAAATGGTTATTAGCGCGCACTAGTCCATACTCGTAGCGTGCGCTAACGGCTTACTGACTTCACTGTACTCAGCACTTAGCGTGCGTTATTCTCATATCAGTAGCGTGCGCTAAGGCGTTGAGTTGGCTTTTTCCCGAAAGCCGTCCAGGTTCATCCCGACATAATCCGACCAAGATCCACGGCCTGATCTCACCTACCAACACGTCTCAATCATATTGACCACGTATAGCGTGCGCTAAGGTTCCTTTGTAGCGTGCGCTAAGGATCCAAGTTAGCGTACGCTACACTTATATGATAGCGTGCGCTACATGCGCAGAATCAAAATCTTTAAATCACATTCATGAAATCATACGCTCAACAACACCGGACTATGAGATACGGAGAATAATACTCATATTAAAGTGCAACAATTACAATATCACAAGTTCCAAATACATATCAGAAATCTCGGGTATTACATCCTTCCTCCCTAAAAAGAAGTTTCGTCCCAAAACTTAAGATGAAAACAACTTTGGATATCTAGTCTTCATACTGTCCTCCGTTTCCCAAGTGGCCTCTTCAACTCCGTGTCGTGACCATTGTACTTTAACCAAGTGTATTGGTTTATTCCACAATTGTTTGATCCGACTCTCAAGTATCTTGATTGGTCTCTCTTCGAAGGTGCCATCATTAGCTATCTCGATCTCGTCGAAATCAATGACGTGACTGGGGTCCGGGACATACTTCCGCAATTGGGATACGTGAAACACATTGTGAACGTGACTCATCGATGGCGGTAAGGCCAACCTGTATGCTAAATCCCCAACTCTCTCTAGGACCTCAAATGGCCCGATATATCTCGGACTTAGCTTACCTCTCCTCCCAAAACGGAAAATCCCTCGTGTAGGAGACACCTTCAATAGTACATGGTCCCCAATGTCGAACTCTAGAGGGCGACAACGTACGTCTGCATAAGACTTCTGTCGACTCTGGGCAGTCAACAGTGTTTCCCGAATCAAAGCTATCTTCTCCTGAGTCTGAACTATCAATTCCGGTTCTATCCCGATCAAGTCCCAAGAATCATCCCAGCACAGGGGTGATCGACATCTTCTCCCGTACAAAGCTTCAAATGGTGCCATCTTAATAGAAGCATGCCAACTATTATTGTAGGTGAATTCAATCAATGGCAAATGAATTTCCCAATCAGTTGACCAATCCAAAGCACAAGCTCTAAGCATGTCCTCTACTGTTTGTATAGTCCTTTCGGACTGACCGTCCGTTTGGGGATGATAAGCCATGCTAAAGTTGAGCTCAGTCCCCAAAGCCCTATGAACTGCCTTCCAGAAGTGCGACACGAAGCGACCATCTCGATCCGAAATAATGGTCTTCGGCATCCCGTGCAATCTGACTATCTCCGCAATAAATACTCGCGCCAATCTCTCGGGTCCCCATGTATCTTTAATTCCTAGGAAATGAGCCGACTTGGTTAGTCGATCAACTATAACCCAAATCATGTTCATTCCCGTTCTAGTCCTTGGCATACTGGTGATGAAATCCATCGAGATATCCTCCCACTTCCACTCAGGGATCGGAAGCAGCTTTAACATTCCGGCAGGTCGCTGATGTTCAATCTTAACTCACGACAAGTCAAACACTTCAAACGTATCACACGTCCTTCTTCATATTCCCCCACTAGAAGTTTTGTTTAAGATCCTTATACATTTTACTGCTACCCGGGTGAATAGAATAGGGCGCGCTGTGAGCTTCCTTCAGAATTGTCCGTCTCAATTCCTCATTTTCGGGAATGCAAAGTTGACTCTGAAATCTCAGAACTCCATCATCTTGTATCACGAATCCTGGGGCTTTTCCTTTCTTTACTTCGTCACATAACCGAAGGATCAGAGAATCATTCAGCTGCTTAGATTTGATCTCCTCGACTAGTGATGAAGTCAGTTCCATCACACATAGTTGCCCTTGGATTCCTGGTGCCCATACTTCAATCCCTTCGCGGATCAGTTCCCGTTGAATCTTTGGTTTGGGATGTAAGTGCTTCCAACACTCGAAGAGAAACAGGTTTACGGCTCAAAGCATCGGCTACTACGTTTGCTTTTCCCGGATGATAGAGGATCTCCAAGTCGTAATCCTTGATCAATTCCAGCCACCTTCTCTGTCTCATGTTTAATTCTTTCTGACTGAAAATGTACTTGAGGCTCTTGTGATCTGTAAAGATCTGACAATGAGTGCCGTACAAATAATGTCTCCAAATTTTCAAGGCAAAGACCACAGCTGCTAGCTCCAGATCATGAGTCGGGTAATTAACCTCATACGGTTTCAATTGCCGAGAAGCATAAGCAATCACCTTATCCTTTTGCATCAACACACAACTCAGACCCTGATTTGAAGCGTCGCTGTATACTATGAATCCATCAGTTCCATCTGGTAACGCTAATATAGGTGTTGTCGTCAGTCTCTTCTTAAGTTCATCAAAACCAGTCTGGCATTTCTCATCCCACGTAAACTTTTGAGTTTTCTGTAACAGCTGAGTGAACGGACGAGCAATTTTGGAAAATCCCTCTACAAAGCGGCGATAATATCCAGCAAGTCCTAGGAAACTCCGGACTTCTTTCACGTTACTAGGAACTTCCCATTCCAAGATTGCTTCGACTTTTTTCGGGTCCACCTGAACTCCGTCAGCTGATATCACATGCCCAAGGAAAGTTACTTCCCTAAGCCAGAACTCGCATTTGGAAAGCTTTGCATACATCTGTTCCTTCCTCAAGGTGCTCAAAACCACCCGCAAATGTTCGGCATGCTCCTCTGTGTCCTTCGAATATATCAAGATGTCATCAATGAAGACGACCACAAATTTATCCAAGTATTCTAAGAATACCCGATTCATCAATTGCATGAATACCGCAGGAGCATTGGTAAGTCCAAATGGCATCACTACAAATTCATAATGCCCGTACCGGGACCTGAAAGCAGACTTCGGTATATCCGATTCCTTAATTCTCAACTGATGGTATCCTGATCGCAAGTCAATCTTCGAGAATACCCTTGCCCCTTGTAGTTGATCAAACAAGTCGTCGATCCAAGGTATAAGATACTTATTCTTGATCGTCATCTTGTTGAGCTCCCTGTAATCAATACACAGTCGGAGGGATCCGTCTTTCTTCCGGACAAAGAGAACGGGCGCTCCCCAAGGAGAAACGCTAGGTTGAATATAACCCTTCTGTAACAATTCCTCTAGTTGCTTCTTGAGTTCATACATCTCGGTTGGCGCCATGCGGTATGGTGCTCTGGAAATAGGAGCGGCTCCAGGCTCTAATTCGATAGTGAATTCCACCTCTCTCTGCGGAGGTAACCCAGGTAGTTCGTCAGGAAATACATCGGATAATTCATTCACAACTGGAATCGATGAGAGCTCTACTCCTTCCTCTTTCCTCATGGCATAGCACCAAAGTCCATTACATCCCTGCTTCAGTAATTTCACGTCTTTCATTGCTTTGATCAATTTTCCCGAGCTTCCCGGTCTCCATCCTCGGAATAAGTGTTCAGATCCGTCATCAGCAATGATAGAAATAACTCTCTTTCGGTAATTCAGAATAGCTCCATAACGGTTGAGCCAATCGTCTCCGAGAATTAAATCGTCACCGTAGATGTCAACTATAATAAGATTCGATAGCCAATCTCTCCCTCCTATAGACACTGGAAAATCTCTAGCTTCTAGGGTTCCCACAATTTTCTCTCCGCTCGGTAATCCCACAACATAAGGTTCACAATTATACAAGCACGAGATTTTCAAACGATTAACACAGTTCAAAGATATAAAAGAATGCGTAGCTCCTGAATCGAACAAGACACTAACTGGTTGCAAAAGGATCTGAATCGTACCTGATACAACAGCTGTGTTCTGATCATCCTTCTTCATCTCGTAAATATGCGGAGGAACGGACCAAGCGCTGGATGCCTCTCTTTTCCCAACATTCTGCTGCGGGAAACCGCTCTGCTGCGTCTGGTTTACACTAGCGTCCTTCGGAACCGGTACAGGAGTGCGAGTACCAAAATATCGGGTCGCATTCCCACAAAATGTTGCGCGATGTCCTTCCTGTCCACACTCGAAACAGGTCACAGCAGGCGCGAAACAGTCACATCGAATATGCCCCGCTTTGCCACAGTTATAACATTTCTTCCCTGCGTCTGAAACGGTTGGTGCTGCCCGGAACTTCTTTCCTCCTCGAGAAGGATGCAGAGGCCTTCTGGATGAATGAAAAGAGGACTGGCCCCTGCGAGGCCCACTACTCTTATTCTCCGTGAAGTTGCCAGCCACTTTCTGCTTCTTTGCTTCCATCGATTTCTCTACTGCTGCCTCCTTCATATCATAGGACAGCGCCTTGTCCTGATACTGTCGCAAAGTGGTACATTCAAATCCGGACATATATTGGTGAATTTCCAGCTTCATTCGCATGTCAAAATGGAAAATCCTCTCCGCCTCGGTCCTGACCAAGTGACGCACATACGTCAGCTGGTGATTAAAGGTCTTAATCACGTCCGTCACAGATGCTTCTGAATTTTGTGGTGAGAAAAACTCCCGAACTCGGGCCTCTCTAACTGGGCGAGGACAATACTACGCTTCCATCATTAATTTGAATTCCGTCCAGTCAACATCATGCTCCTCCGGTCGAATAGCCTCCCACCAGTCGAAAGCCTCCTCTGTCAGAAGATACTGGGCGACCGGGACCTTTCTATCGTTGGGACAGTTAATCCCCGCAAAAATCTTCTCTAATTCCTTTAGCCAGTGATCCCAAGAAAGCATCTCAGCAGAACCGTCAAATTTCGGAGGATGTAATTTGATCACCTCGGTAAGCCATTTATCTCCCCGATTATCCACGTTATGCTGCTGTCCCATCGCCGTCTGCATGCGATCCACAACTTGAGCAAACTGGTTTATCTGAGCAACCACCTGCTGAAGCACTCCCGGCATGTTAGGATCTGAATTATTATTTGCTGATCCCTGTTGTCCCCCGGAATGGGAATCCGTTCGGCTAGCGGTTATTTCTGGGGTAGACACCGAATCTTCTTGTCTCACATTTCCACGTCCGTGTCCACGACCGCGTCCGCGTCCACGACCTCCTCTCAACATACGGTAAACACAAATACTCAATATCCAGGGCAAACTTTCTAAAAGGAAGTCCATCAATGTTTACAAAACATGAATTAATTAAAACGGTAGTATTTGTGATTAGGAAATTTACAACCACGGTCCACACGACGATGTTGGCTCAGCAGTGATGTTACAAACGACTAATAATCAAATAACGTAAACAGACCCAACTAACCCGACTGCCAAGATATCCATGAATCTTAGCTCTGATACCATATTCTGTAACACCCCGAGATATTCGGAATAATTACAGCGCCGTAAACCCTTTAAGTAAGGATTTACAAGGCTATTTTAAAAGAAATGTAAATATAATCCAATCGTACAACTGAAGTTCAAATACAGATTTGGTTCAACTGATCCAGTGAGTTAACTTATAAAACCATATCGAAAAGACATTATTAAAACAGATGTACTCGAGTACTAAATGAACCAAGAAGACAAATCACAATAACAATAAACATCAACCACATCACTGAGCCATTTCATCGTCCTGTCGGTACTGTGGTTGCTTCCCCGCTCCTCGGCTACCTGAACATCAAAACAATGTCCACCCCCGAAGGGGTTAGCAAAACAATGCTAGTACAAGTATCATAATACATAAATCATCAGTGCATCATAAAACATGCAAAACGGACTTCCGTCACCGGAATCCAACGATGCGAATCCTCACGATTCCATCAACACAGTACAGGGTAATCCAGCGATCCAGCGCCCTTGGTATAGATCCCCATGATGATCCCATCGGACCAACGCATGGTGGAAAACCCGTCCAGCGATCCAGCGCCCTCAGCATAGATCCCCATGATGATCCCGTCGGACCAACGCATGGTGGACATTCGATCCAGCGCCCTCAGCATAGATCCTCATGATCCCCTCGGATCATTTATACCATAAACCAATCAATTATGCATACATATATGCATTTCAATATGTTCATCAATACGAACAATTAACAACGAATACCACGAGAAATTACAGAAATACATCTCATATTTTATAACATGAATAAAACCATAAGCATGATCAAGGTTCCAATATAAATCGAACTCGACATATGATACTTGCCTCGAAAATGGCAAGAATGGAAATACTCCAACAAATGACACGCGTCCGTATGTCACCGCCCCTCGATCGTCCCCTATGAAAGGCTCGGACCTAAGAAATAATAAAGAATTCATCTCAATTCGTACGAACGTCTAACAATCCGATTTACGGCCGCAAGCTCTAAAAAAATGAATTCTGTCTGAACTACTTAGCACGCGCTACGTACTCTACGTAACGTGCGCTAAGCCTGCCCGTTAACGTACGCAAATGACCAGGTTTAGCGTGCGCTAGCTGTGTACTGACAGTCTTCTCTGAACAACCGAGTGCCCTGCCTGATGATATAATGTACGTTACGTATCCAACGTAGCGCACGTTACTCGTTCCCGTTAGCGCACGTTAATATATACATCTTAGCGCGTGCTAATCATGCATGGCAGTCACTACTGGGTAAAACTTGAGCTAACGGTGATGAAAACTCATGAAATCCTCAGTGTTAATACATGCCAACTCCGTGCATATCATGCTCATACGGTTTATGAAAGATATTTATGGATTAAATGACTACGAGACACAAGGATACGTATCATCATTACTACACCATAATTCATCTTGATCTTCAAGAAAATATTCTAAGTTCCGTTCATTCCAAGTCCCAAAACATATGATTCCTTACGTAAAACATACGAACTAGATAATCTTCATATACTGGTCTTGATCGGTTTTGAAGATACATAATATGCTTAGGAGTCCACATACTAAAAAGGTTCAATGGATCATACGATGAATAAGTGCCGAAACGTCAAAAATATCCTTCTAACACATGATGTTCGACTACTAACGAATTTATCTGACTAGATAATCATGATCAAAACGCCCTTCATACTAGTACTTAGTTTTGGTGAAGAATCACCTACCTCAAAGTAGTGGAGAACAAGGAGGAATTCGAAGCAATCCAACGTCGAAGGCTTGAACACCAATCCTCAATGATCTACAATCTTCAAAACGAGCTAGGATGCTGATATGAAGTGTTTAGGATGCAAAGAGTAATACTCTAAGTATAAGGATTCGGATGTGGGAATAGAAAAGACTGAAAATACGAAAAGGATGCTGTCCTATTTATAGAAAATGGTTATTAGCGCGCGCTAGTCCATACTCGTAGCGTGCGCTAACGGCTTACTGACTTCACTGTACTCAGCACTTAGCATGCGTTATTCTCATATCAGTAGCGTGCGCTAAGGCGTTGAGTTGGCTTTTTCCCGAAAGTCGTCCAGGTTCATCCCGACACAATCCAACCAAGATCCCCGTCCTGATCTCACCTACCAACACGTCTCAATCATATTGACCACGTATAGCGTGCGCTAAGGTTCCTTCGTAGCGTGCGCTAAGGATCCAAGTTAGCGTTCGCTACACTTATATGATAGCATGCGCTACATGCGTAGAATCAAAATCTTTAAATCACATTCATGAAATCATACGCTCAACAACACCGGACTATGAGATACGGAGAATAATACTCAGATTAAAGTGCAACAATTACAATATCACAAGTTCCAAATACATATCAGAAATCTCCGGTATTACAGATCCTTTGTTGGTCGTATTGGATTTATCATGTCGATGATATTCTCAGTTGATGTATTGGTTGATCATTGTTATTGATCTTATGAGCATTCGGATTGTACGTCGATGTTTCGGGATTTTTATTCATTGTCATGTGATAGTTGATCTACAGAAATGTTGTGTATTATTGGTTTATCCAGGTTGAGATTTGATTATGTAATCCGACGGACAGGATTTGGCACAGATTGGATTACTCCGTACTTGTGAGTTATGATAATGTTTTGAGGATTGTTGGTATTTTTGAAATTCAATATAGATAATAGTTGTTAAGTTCATTTCGTCATTCGAGGATGCGAAATGTGGATTATGGTAAGGATTGGATTGTTGGGGATTGGTAAGATTATAACGGTAAGATTACTTTGGTAGTCTTCTTACTATATTATTACATTGGTATGTAATTATTTATGATGATGTGATCGATATCATTGTTGAGTATTGTGGCTGACCCCGTCGTGGGCTTTATTTTTAGGTACTAGGAGATCGAGCTAGTAGCGGTCGTGAAGGGGTGAGCTTCCCGGGTGATACTGGCTGTGGCATGTTTCTGAGTAGTGAGTATTTATTTCTGGTTGTTTTATTTCCGCTGCAAATGTGTATTTTGAGCTGCATTTATCCGCTGCGTGTGTATATTTCAAAATGACTTTTCGATATCTTTACCAACTCGTGTGTATTTTCAAAATGGCCTTTTGGCATTTTGCGAACTTGGGTTATTTCGTTAAACCCCTTTTTCCTAACTATTTTATCGGTACGTTTAAGGGGTGGCTTAACGTACATTTTAACTGTCGAGATTTGGCATTTCGCCTTGTATTTTCAAATGGTATTCTATGACGGTATTTCAGAATTATGTTTTTAAAAATATTTGAGTATTTAAAATATTATCGTCATTGTCCTTTTGGCATTTTTAAATGTTTTTGAAATGGTTTTGTAAACGGTTTTTAGCCTGGTGGGTTCCGGCGCGGGACCCACGGCGCTGTAATATCCCGAATGGTTTTGGGGGTGTTACACCCGCGCCCAGCCCGGGTCTCGACACTCCAAGCTGAGAGACCCAGCATGTGTTATCGAGTCGCGCGCAGAAATCCCACGCGCTGTGGGCGTCCGTTGCGCCCCTCCCAGGCGTCCGCTGCCAAGCGTGGCTTGGTAGCCCTCCAGTAGACCCGGGCTGCCACCACCCATGGTGGCTCGTGGCTGTTTTCGACCAGAAAATTATATTCATAAATTTCTGAATTTTGTGTTTTCAAAAACGAACAATTTTACAAAAATTCCAGATCCGCATATACATACAAATTCACGAAATCGGATACTACAAAAAATTAAAATAAATCTAACTAATCTAAAGCAATCACGTATACAAAATATATAATTTCTCGTGTATACGAGAGCGTTAACCTCGCTCTGATAACACTTTTAGATTAGGGCCAGAATAAAAACGTAATGGAAATTAGATTCTTACAATAAATCATTTGCTCATCTGGATCCATAAGGATCGATTAACAATCGTATACTCGAAGAAAAATGGGGCCGGAGATATTTTACCTTTCTTGAAAAAAATGGATCGGTCAAACTGATGTGCTTGGTGATGATGATCGTCTTCTATCAATCCAAAAGCTTGAACCGATCCAGCACACGATGTCTCTCACTATATGTTGGGCACGGCTATATATGAGGGGACGGAACTCTCTTTTCTTTCTCTTGGTGGCTATAAGATTAATCTAAAAACCCTTAGTTAGGATGAGGGAAAAGGTAGTATGTATACTACTTTTCTTATGTCCTTAATAAGGACAAAACATCAACCCTCGTTACCAAGTTAAAATTCGGCCGCCCCTTTGGGCTCCTCCCAAGCTATCGTGAGTTTAGCCACTAAACTTAACTGGTCCGGGTAGAACTATTACACTTAAATTAATTAATCTAGTTAATGAATTAATTAAATGACTGGCATAGTGAATTAAATTAAATACTATAATTTAATTCACTATTCCGTGATTATTTATCCAGTAAACTAATTAAACACCAATGCCTAATATTCACATATAGAGGGTTCATTTTAATCTGGTATATCTAGTTGCGCGATTTTGTAAGTTCCTATCAGTTAGCAATGGGAGGATCCAAAGAGTGTGAGTAATACCTAGTCAGACTCGTGGCTCACAATGTAACCTGACTGAATGAATGATTAGGATCATTCTAAACCTTTTATATTATGAATATTGTATACATATAAACCCTTCATTCAAGTGTCCCGGTCAAGTTTTATAGTCAAGGTAAAGTCAAGACCTAATACCACTTGACATTTGCCATGTCAGTGCAACTCAAGATCAATGAGCTATCATATATCAAATATAACTAGCTTATTTTCTTTGGACAAAGACTTTTGATCTTATTTGCCCCTTACCGCATATGACATACACATGCTCACTTGAAGGAGAAATAATCATATCTTGATATTCAGTAAAGACTGCTACTTGCCCTCAAACTACACTTCGAGGTTGACCCCTAACAACAGGTATCATGTATCTGTTAGGGATATGCCCTCGAATGCCACTCAGAGGATGAGAGAGTGAGAGTATTTGTATTGTAATTATGAATATTTAATAAGGCAATAATTATTTCTATATTATTGTATATCACTGGCATTGTAATTTGGTATATAGAATAATAGTCATTGCATTTGAGAGCAAACATTCTACTCCTTATGGAGATAAAGAGATAGGCATTGGAAGTGTTTAGAGCTCGAATGCTTAACTCGTTCGCAAGTCGATAAAACTTAACTGGGAAATAAGTTTAGACAAGACTTGTATAACATGTACTTTGATATGTAGAGTGCCGGTCTCCACTGAGAGTTAGTGGGAGCACATGTTATAGGTATGCTAATGAGATTAGTGTACTCGAACATGACTCACCTCGATTCGGTCACATGGATATCACTCAGGGTTTGTCAATGACTGGATCGAAATGTTGTGATAGGTATACGTGGACCTTTGACTTGAGGTTTCAGTAGGAGATGTGCTTGTGACATTGAGTCAGTCATTAGAGTAGTTCGATCCAATCGCCGGTGGGTGGGGTCAACCTCGAAATGCAACTTACGGGGCAAGTAGCAGTCTCTAATGAATACCAAGATAGAATTCTTTCTCCTGTAAGTGAGCAGGTAAATGTCCTATGCGGTTAATGGCAAATGAGATTATAAGTCTTTGGCCAAAGCCTTTAGAGCTAGTTGTATTTGATACACGAGAGGTCGATGATCTCAGTTTGCATTAACAGAAAGCATAGAGTCAAGTTACAGTAGGGTTTGACTTTACCGTGACCCTAATACTTGACTGGGACATATGATTGAAGGGTTTATACGTATACAGTATTCACGACATAATGGTTTTGGAATGATCCGATCATTTGTTCTTAGTTGGGTTATGGTACGAAGCACTAGACTGGCTAAGTGTTACCCGTACTCCTTGGTTCCTCCCATTGCCGACTAAGACGGACCTACGGAGTCGAGCACAAGGATATTGGATGGATAAATATGTATTTATTATCTCTTCATTAATATTGGATATTAGATATCTAATTTGATTTATTTGATAAACCATGCGGTCTAGTGAATTGAAATCAATTACTGGGTAATTATTTTAATTCATAAATAATTATTTCTTGGAAATATATTATTATAATTTTGTATTTGATCAAATTAATTAACTAGATTAATTAATTAAGTATAAATACATTTGGGATAAAACGAAGTGTATTTAACGGACTAGACACGCGAATATCCGGTACACGAACCGAGTGGCTCGGCTCGTTTTCTCACCTAAACTCAAGTGGGCCGCCCCCCTCTCATGCTTGGAAATTCACCATGTGTTGTGTGGAGTGTGTTAGTCATATTTTACAAAGTTGAGGACAAAATGCATGAGATTTGGAATCTAATCATTTTGATATCAATTTGTATTATATATTGAAATGTCTTTTACACCTCATTGACAAGTTGAAAAACACACCCCACAAAGAAAGTGGTTCAGCCGTGAGTTTATCACAAGAGGAGGGAGAATTTTTTTTCCTTGTTCATCTTAGAGAGAAAGAAAAGGAAGAAGAGAAGAGAAGAAAAATATTGTGTCGATTCCTAGCCGTGTTCTTTGAGAACGAATTGACACTATTTTTCCGATCAATATCCGACGCGTGTGAAGTAGAGACATTCGGCATTTTTGGTGTTGGATCATTCAAACAAGCTACAACGAATTGGATTCGTGTTCGTGTCGGTAATCGGGAAAAGGCTTGCTCGAGTTTTTCCTTCGAAGATTATATTATCAAAGGACTACGAGGGTAATTATTCTTTGATTCTCTTCCTCGTTATTTATATTCGTTTATATGATGTTTGATCGGTCCGTTTTTGGGGTTTGGTTTTATCCGGTTGGACCGGTTTATTTTCCACTGCGTAATTCGATTTTAATCACTGAATCCCAATAGTGGTATCGGAGAGATGTTTATGCAATCGTATATTCGATATTTACATTTGGAATGCTTGATTATTTTTTATGATTTAGAATTATAATCGTTTTAATTGTTGATGTTTAATTGTTCATCTAAAAATTATTTTTCATGATTTTATGTTACAATATAAATCTATTTTTCTTTTGAAAAACTGATTTAAATGTGTAATATAAAGATTAGAAAAATATTATTTTTGGATTCGGGACGAAAAAAATGAGCCGGAAAATTGGCGGACCGTGACTCTGCCAGGGCTCTGGCTCAAAATTTGGTCAATTTGGGCGGCCTGTCGGGCCGGGCTTGGCCCGGCCTTATGTTTTCCGACTCCGTTTTTATATTTCGTTCGGTAAATTAATTTTCCGCAAATTAAATTAGATTTAATTTGACTAAAATATAATTATGGTAATTTTATTTTAGGGGAATTAATTTACTGAAATATTTATTTTGTCCGGAGCAAATTAAAATTAACGGTTAAGTGAATTAATTGGATTAATTCTAATTGTTGAATTAATTTTTGTTGATTATATCAATTTTAGATTAATCATTATTGCCATTTATTTTAATGTAATTGTTGCATTAATTTTGAATGGGAATATAGTTCATGGACCTAGTTTTGAATCGTTTATTTTGTTCGATTGGGTTGTAAAGGACGTTTTGAGCCTATTTATTTTACTAGAAAATTTGTATAGGATGAAATTTTTCAAATGTAAAATTTATATGTAATGACTAAGACCGGAGGAAGATCCGCTCGAGTAGACGAAGATTCAAGACCGAAGACATGTAATTAGATTACGATGTTTTTGTAATATCCGCAATTTTCAATTTTCGGTAAATTTCTTTTTTTGGTCGGAGTCTGTTTTGACGACTCTCTCATGACCGTTTCGTCATTCGGAGAATATTTAATTCTGCACTTTTGTCATCCGAGTTCGTTTCGGTGCTGCTTTGTTGAGTTCCGTGCTTTTTAGCGACTTTTCCGCGCTTGAGTTCGGTTCTTGCGAATCTCGCTCAGCTGCCGTTTGGGGTTTTCGTAAGTTCATTTAACGTTGTTATACGTGTTGTGAGCTTCGGTTTGATTATTCGTTGTCGTATGGTGATTTTCGGGCATTTGGGCCATTTTCGTAATTTCCCAAAGTTTGGGGTAATTACCTTCCGTTGTCGAATTTCAAGCCTTCGGGTGGTCGGAATCGTGTGTTCTACTAGCTCTTAGATTCGTCTTTGTGAGTACTTCGTAACCGTATCTTCGGTTCGTATTCGTGTTCGGGTTTCGGTGTCGTTTTGTTGAATTCGGGATTACTAAACGACTTTTCTAAGTATGAGTTCGACTTTGTTGGATCACCATTAATTTTTGGTAACTCCAAAAATTCTGAATCTTGCAATATTATAGAGAATCGAGTTAGCTTTCCAATGGTTCGAGCGGTGAGTCAATCGGAATCGGACGAGAGAGTTATGGTCGTTTTAGCTCACCCGCTCGTTATTGGCGATCACGCCGGCCGAACTCGGCCGTGTCGTCCGACACGGCCGTGCCGTGCTCGCCTGGATAAGCCGGAAGTCTCGCCTCGGGACCCGACCGTGTCGTCTGCAGTACGGCCGAGCCGAACTCTTAGGATAAGCGAAGCGGCCAGAGGCCGGCCGTGTTCGGGACACGGTCGAGTCATTGCCGAGCGCCGCGTACCGGTCACTATCGGAAGGCGCGAACGTGTCTAGCAGGACACGGTCGAGTCCTCGCTGCCATCTGCGCGCCACGACCGTGTCGGCGGACACGGTCGAGTCTGTCGACTATTTAAGGCCCAACAATCGGGTTTTTCTTCATTTTCTCACTCGCTTCTTCCTCTTCCGCGGTGGAGATTTGATGATCATGGAGGGATGTTGTTAGGGTTAAATCCATGAAGTTTTGAAGATCATAACATCGATTAATCCTTCCATAACTTGCTCCGATCGACCGAATCAAGGCAAGTTTTCCTAAAATATAGTTTTGGGGATTTTGTTCGATTTGTCCGCTTAATCCGTTTTAACTCGAATATTGATGGATTGATGATTGTTAAGCTATATTATATCTAATTCCTTGTTATTCCACGGTTGGATTGCCACGGATTTGTCGTTTTATTGAGTATTTTATCGACGCCTTGAAGGTGTTCGATAAAATGTCATAGAGGGGTTTTCGGGCGTTCTACGATTATTCTTCCTCGTATGATCGATGATTTATTGATTATATGTTGTTAGGGTCGAATTCTTGTGAAGAACTCGAGACGGAAACCTTTAGTTCGTTGTCTTCTTCGGGGTCCGAGCTTCCCGGACGAACCGTGTTCTTCGGAGCGTTTGGTAGCGGTTATTAAGGCAAGTATCTTATTATACGACTCGTATCTTGTGAATAGTAATTACGTATGATATGTATAACGATTTTGCTTGCCTCCGTAAATATGTTCTGTTTGAGTTGGTTGTGTTTTCCGAAATTTGAAGGCTTTGTGATAATAGTGATATATTGGTATACGTGTTAGGCGTTGTGCCATTTGTGCAGGATTGCGATGTACATATGAGATGGTTGTACACGTGTTTCTTCAATGTATTGTGTACCGAATGTGTGTTGTGTTGGTTAAGAGTCGTTGTGATGATCATGATGTTTGTGTTGTTTCGGTTTACTTGCTGGATTGTACATTCGGCGTAATGTGGAATGACTTGACATTTAATGATTATGAATTGTGTCGAGTCGATGTGTGTGTGATCCAGGTAGGGTCTGACGAGGCCTCTGGAGTTCGGTACATGATGTGTACGAACAAAGTGTGTGAACCAGGTAGGGTCTGACGAGGCCTCTGGTGTCCGGTACATGACGTGTACGGACAAGGTGTGTGATCCGGTAGGGTCCGACGAGACCTCTGGAGTTCGGTACATGATGTGTACGAACGATGTCAGTAGCCGGTAAGGCCCGTTGAGGCCTCGGAGTTCGGTACATGATGTGTACGAACAGTGTGTGATGTAGCCGGGTAGGGTCCGTCGAGGCCTCGGAGTTCGGTACATGATGTGTACGAACAATGTGTGTAGTTCGGGTAAGGTCCGTCGAGGCCTCCGGAGTTCGGTACATGATGTGTACGAACGGTGATCGTGTAGCGTTGATTGTTCGGGTAACATTTTAAATATGGATCTCGGACTCATAATGATATATTATTTGGTGTGCTTTGAAATGAGAATCGGGCTAAGGCCCTAATGTTTTCGAAAAGGTTTTGTAAATT
Organism: Orobanche coerulescens; assembly: GCA_033398695.1. Taxonomy (NCBI): domain Eukaryota; kingdom Viridiplantae; phylum Streptophyta; class Magnoliopsida; order Lamiales; family Orobanchaceae; genus Orobanche; species Orobanche coerulescens. The sequence goes on from CM065810.1 coordinate 70,891,381, forward strand.
GGGACTCGAGGTCCAAAAGAATTTGTTTCAAAAATCCCCGAGATGATGTGTTCCTTTTCAAATATCTCTTACTTGAGTTCGAAATTCTAAAACTTCTCGGGAACATTTTGATAATGGATTTCCGTATTAAATTCGTAGTTGCTATTTGCTTGTTACTTTTCGTATGGTTTGATACTTGCACTAATAAAACAAATGGAGTTTACTAACCCCGAGTATTCGGGGGTGGATGTCCTGCTGCGTCCGGTACATGCAGTTCGGGAGCGATCACAGATTGGCACAAGGGGATGACGAGTGCGATACTAATCAAGAGTTGAGAGTTGGTAGAGTTTAGTTGTATTGTTAGAGTTGATTCGGTCTTATTTGTATTGTATTTCGACCCCTGTGTGGGTAATGTTGTTAGTCATCCTGTTGATAGAGTTGTGTGACCTCATCGGTGCAGTGTGTTTATGTGTAAGTGACCTTGGCCTCAGTATTATTATATTGTTTGACCCTGGACGGGCAAGCATTTGGTTGTTTATGGACGTTTAGCTGGTAGATCCTTGCGGAAAGGGTTTACGGCGTGTAATATTCCCATACGGTTTTGGGGTGTTACATTTATGGTATCGGAGCTTAGGTTGCGGAAACCTAGGTGTCGGGTCGAGTCAAGTCGTGATTTGTCGAGTAATGTGTTGTCATGTCGCTTGAGTCATCGGGTGACAAGTTGAGTTGTGCGTAGTCACAACGTGTCGGTTATGTTGTCGGACGAGATTGGTATCGTGGGCGACCGTCACCTCCGTGCGACTGTGGATGTAAGTCTCCTCTTTTATGCGAAGTACTGTGTATCTCGATTTTTATCTTAGTGAGTTAATTGCGGTGCATGATTTTCTTTACACGTATTGTGTAATATAATTGTGTTTAGTACTTGTGGCATATAGTATGTGTATAGGACTGGGCACATTATTGTTTTATCTTTGAACCACCGGGTGGTGTGGTATGGTGTGGAAGTTGTAAACCTTGACGGATTTCGAAAAGGTATCGGCGACTGAGTTTTAGTTTGAAAACCGATTCCTTTAACCGAGTTTTGGCGTTATGGCCTTGAACGTTTTGGCAAAATTCTTGTGACGGTACTTAGTATTTTGTAAATGGCTTTTGTGAGTTTTTGAAATATTACCGTCATCGGCCCTTTTGGCGTTTTTGTAAATATTTTTATCTGGTGGGTTCCGGCGCGGGACCCACAACGCTATAATGTTCCGTGTAATTACTCGAGATTTTGGGCATTCTAGCCCATTGAATTATCTTTGAAAATCTTGAGTATCCTAGAAATAAATTTCAAACGCACGTTTAAAATGAATTGTTTTCTCATGGTACTTCCAAGGTGCCACGATATGTTTCGAATTCTTCTACCTCGAGGACCAAAATGTTTTGAGATATTTTTCAATGTTTTATAAACACTTTTACTTAGACCCGAGGTCGAATATTTCCGAAAGTTTTTCACGAAAAGAAAGTGTCCTCATATTTATCGAAGGCAAAATAGTCTTCCAAAGTCTCGATAACGATGTTTCAAGATTGTACTTTTTTTGAAGGGTGATACTCAAGATCAATCGGTGTTTCCAAAATTATTTTCAAAAGGAGGTTTTCGTTTTTTAAAAACTATCCATTCCCGTTTGAGGGCCGGGTATGTATGTATGATGTTCACGTTGTCGTTATGATGTTTGCTCAAGAGTAAGATCGAATTTGTGCCATGAACGTAGAGGCGTAGCCAAGCATTTCTTTGTACTAGCCCTCTGTGAGAGGTGTGAACCGGTGTTTCTTGTTTATCGCCTCGTGGCGATTTGCGTGTTGTCGCACGAGTGTGAGATGTTGAAGCCTGGGTTTGTACGTTTGTGTACATGTGTGATTGTTTCATAATGTTTGTAATTATGTGCTGATTATCGTTCGGGCCGTTGATATCGCCGAACGATACTGTCGTTGTTGTAGTGTTTGTGTGTGTATTACTTTACGATGGTAATCGTTGTATATGATATGTATTATGATTCTTTATTATGCTGAGTTGGCATCTCCGGTATGTTGTTTTGCGGTGTTATGTTCCATTGTATCTAGCATCTGTATTTTTGATATGCCGAGCCGAGGCATTTCGAACGTATTGTGTCGGGAGCATGTACGTGCCAATTGTCCTTCTCGTCAGTAACGCTTTTCAAGTGAGGACCCGAGAGACACAGGATCCAGTTTTGCGAGTTGGGTTCCGAGTCTTTCGGGGCGCGAACTTCAGTAAAGATATGAGGATCGGATCGGAGAGGCCCATGGGAGATATTTCTGTCGTTTACTTTTTGTGTTGTCACCTTACTCCAGTTGTTGTGAGTTGCGGGAACGACATTTCTTTTATAAGAGGTCGAATGTAATGCCTGTATCGTTTTGACTTCTGCATTTCCTCTTTCTCAGGTCTATCGACTCGTCGTGTTCGTTGATACTTTATGAACTTGTTCGTATTTCGGTTTCATCGCTCGAACGAACCGTGATCTTGTTGTGGGTCGATCTGGTTATCGATGTGACTTTTTGGGTTCAGTTCGATTCTTGTGAACCTTGTTCGGGAGTGACATCATCGGGTTCTAATAGTTCTTTTATTCGAAGTGGATCGGACTTGGAACTCTTGTGTTTTCGACTCTGTCGACTCATTATGTTCGTTGACATTTCTGAGCTTGTCCTGCCCCTTGCTTTTGTTGATCGAACGAGTGTGGTATTGTTTTGGAATAACTCGTTTGTCGCTGTGACTTTGCAATCGCTATTCCCTTTCTTGTGGATCTTATGGGAATGCATGTCTTGTAGTTCTCACCAGATCATCCTCGGAGTTGTGGTTTGAATTTTATTATCCTTCGTGTTTCGGACATGATTGTTCGATTTTTGTTGTCTCGATCGTTGTGGTTCGATCGTTTGTTTGTTCGGTTTTGTTCTCGTTTCGTGATTGTTGAGCATTCAGGCTCCTTCCTAATTCCCTTAAGTTCGGGAAATTAGTCTCGTTTCGATCTTCCATCCCTTGGGCGGTGGGATTCCGTATTTGTTCAGCGGTTGGCTCGCGTTTTGATTGATGTACCGTTGGGATGGTCAATCATATTGATTTTCGTTCGTTGTGTTTTGTGATTGTCGGGTAATTGACTTGGCCATATTATCCGTTTGATAACGCTTGTCATTTGTTGCTTTTATTATAACCCTAACGGACGTTGTGTTGGTCGCCGTGGAGCGTGTTTTCACGCCGTATATTCCTTTGCGTTGTTTGTAACATTTCGCCGTTGGGCGTTAGTTACGCATTCTTGTGTATCTTGTTGAGTTTTGCCTGGCGGAATATTTCTCCTCCCTACTTGTTTTAAGTTTCGGGACGAATCTTCTTTTATGGATGTTAGAATGTAATATCCGCAATTTTCTATTTTCGGTTAATTTCTTTTTGGTGAGTCTGTTTTTGACTCTCTCATGACCGTTTCGTCATTCGGAGAATATTTAATTCTGCACTTTTGTCATCCGAGTTCGTTTGGTGCCGCTTTGTTGAGTTCCGTGCTTTTAGCGACTTTTCCGCGCTTGAGTTCGGTTCTTGCGAATCTCGTTGGCGTCGTTTGGGGTTTTCGTAAGTTCATTTAACGTTGTTATACGTGTTGTGAGCTTCGGTTTGATTATTCGTTGTCGTATGGTGATTTTCGGGCATTTGGGCCATTTTCGTAATTTCCCAAAGTTTGGGGTAATTACCTTCCGTTGTCGAATTTCGAGCCTTCGGGTGGTCGGAATCGTGTGTTCTACTAGCTCTTAGATTCGTCTTTGTGAGTACTTCGTAACCGTATCTTCGGTTCGTATTCAGGTTCGGGTTTCGGTGTCGTTTTGTTGAATTCAGGATTACTAAACGACTTTTCTAAGTATGAGTTCGACTTTGTTGGATTACCATTAATTTTTGGTAACTCCAAAAATTCTGAATCTTTGCAATATTATAGAGAATCGAGTTAGCTTTCCAATGGTTCGAACGGTGAGTCAATCGGAGTCCGGACGAGAGAGTTATGGTCGTTTTAGCTGACCCGCTCGTTATTGGCCGATCACTGCCGGCCGAACTCGGCCGTGTCGTCCGACACGGCCCGTGCCGTACTCGTCCGGATAGGCCGGAAGTCTCGCCTCGATTGCACCGTGTCGTGCAGCACGGCCGAGCCGAACTCTTCCGGATAAGCGAGCGGCGCCAGAGGCCGTGTTCCGGGACACGGCCGAGTCATTGCCGAGCGCCGCGACGGGTCACTATCGGAAGGCGCGGCCGTGTCTAGCAGGACACGGTCGAGTCCCCGCTGCCATCGCACGCCACGACCGTGTCAGCGGACACGGTCGAGTCTGTCGGCTATTTAAGGCCCAGAATCGGGTTTTCTTCATTTTCTCACTCGTTTCTTCCTCTTCCGCGTTGGAGATTTGATGATCATGGAGGGATGTTGTTAGGGGTTAAATCCATGAAGTTTTGAAGATCATAACATCGATTAATCCTTCCATAACTTGCTCCGATCCCGAATCAAGGCAAGTTTTCCTAAAATATAGTTTTGGGGATTTTGTTCGATTTGTCCGCTTAATCCGTTTTAACTCGTAATATTGATGGATTGATGATTGTTAAGCTATATTATATCTAATTCCTTGTTATTCCACGGTTGGATTGCCACGGATTTGTCGTTTTATTGAGTATTTTATCGACGCCTTGAAGGTGTTCGATAAAATGTCATAGAGGGGTTTTCGGGCGTTCTACGATTATTCTTCCTCGTATGATCGATGATTTATTGATTATATGTTGTTAGGGTCGAATTCTTGTGAAGAACTCGAGTCGGAACCCTTTCGTAAGTTGTATTCTACTGGGTCCGAGCTTCACGGTCGAACATAGTAATACTGAGCGTTTGGTAGCGGTTATTAAGGCAAGTATCTTATTATACGACTCGTATCTTGTGAATAGTAATTACGTATGATATGTATAACGATTTTGCTTGCCTCCGTAAATATGTTCTGTTTGAGTTGGTTGTGTTTTCCGAAATTTGAAGGCTTTGTGATAATAGTGATATATTGGTATACGTGTTAGGCGTTGTGCCATTTGTGCAGGATTGCGATGTACATATGAGATGGTTGTACACGTGTTTCTTCAATGTATTGTGTACCGAATGTGTGTTGTGTTGGTTAAGAGTCGTTGTGATGATCATGATGTTTGTGTTGTTTCGGTTTACTTGCCGGATTGTACATTCGGCGTAATGTGGAATATTTGGACATTTAATGATTATGAATTGTGTCGAGTCGATGTGTGTGTGATCCGGGTAGGGTCAGCGAGGCCACCGGAGTTCTGTACATGATTTGAACGAACAAAGTGTGTGAACCGGGTAGGTCCAGCGAGGCCTGCAGTGTCCGGTACATGACGTGTACGGACAAGGTGTGTGATCCAGGTAGGGTCTGACGAGACCTCTGGAGTTCGGTACATGATGTGTACGAACGATGCTGTAGCCGGGTAAGGCCCGTTGAGGCCTCCGGAGTTCGGTACATGATGTGTACGAACAGTGTGTGATGTAGCCGGGTAGGGTCCGTCGAGGCCTCCGGAGTTCGGTACATGATGTGTACGAACAATGTGTGTAGTTCGGGTAAGGTCCGTCGAGGCCTCCGGAGTTCGGTACATGATGTGTACGAACAGTGATCGTGTAGCAGTGATTGTTCGGGTAACATTTTAAATATGGATCTCGGACTCATAATGATATATTATTTGGTGTGCTTTGAAACGAGAATCGGGCTAAGGCCCTAATGTTTTCGAAAAGGTTTTGTAAATTGGGACTCGAGGTCCAAAAGAATTTTTGTTTCAAAAATCCCCGAGATGATGTGTTCCTTTTCAAATATCTCTTACTTGAGTTCGAAATTCTAAAACTTCTCGGGAACATTTTGATAGTGGATTTCCGTATTAAATTCGTAGTTGCTATTTGCTTGTTACTTTTCGTATGGTTTGATACTTGCACTAGTAAAACAGTGGAGTTTTACTAACCCCCGAGTATTCGGGGGGTGGATGTCCTGCGTCAAGGTACATGCAGTTCGGGGAGCAACACGGGATTGGCACAAGGGGATGACGAGCTGCGATACTAATCAAGAGTTGAGATTTGGTAGAGTTTAGTTGTATTGTTAGAGTTGATTCAGTCTTCCGCTGTATTGTATTTCGACCCCTGTGTGGGTAATGTTGTTAGTCAGTCCTGTTGATAGAGTTGTGTGACCTCATCGGTCTGTGTGTTTATGTGTAAGTGACCTTGGCCAGATCTGTATTATTATATTGTTTGACCCTGGACGGGCAAGCATTTGGTTGTTTATGGACGTTTAGCCTGGTAGATCCTTGCGGAAAGGGTTTACGGCGTGTAATATTCCCATACGGTTTTGGGGGTGTTACAGTTTTTATTCTAGGAACGGTCCATGAACTGCATGTTGTTAGTTTTAGGTTATGTATGTTTTCATATTGTATGACAAACAAACAAACCGACAAACCGCGCTTATAAACGGATTAATGAGCAAAGTGTAACATATAATCGCTTTAATACTCCCACTTACAAACACTAAGTTATAAAGGTTACGAGGTTTCCTACCCTCCGTCAAACTCATATAAAATTGAAATCTAAACCGGAATATTATTCTTCCGAGTATGTCGGGGTAATATTTTTGGGGAAAGTTGATAAATTCCTAGAGTGCATTAGATGCCTTTGGTTGTGACAAATCAAACCCCTATAAACCATATGGGTTGCCGGGTAAGATTCAATTGTCAGACTAATAGGAGTTGACGGTTTAAACTTAGATATTTCAGCGAGCCATAGAAACCGAATGGGTTGAGGCCAAGTGAACTAGGGGTAAAAGAAAATCGAGTCATCCATTAGATGGGTTGGTGTTAGACACCACTTTATAAATAATAATAGAATAGAAACTGTATGGGTTGCCCTCTATTAAACTTTGTAAAGAAATCGATCACCACTATTGTAACACCCCCAAGTTATTCAGGGTATATTACAGCGCCGTGAGCCCCGCCGTGGGACCCACAAGGCTAAACATACGCGGAACTATAAACTTGACCGATAAGGTCTACATACAAAAGAAAGGAAGACGATACAAATGGTATTCAAAACCATAACCAACGAAAACATATACATCCCTTCACAAATCAATACCTCGGCAACACAGGCCGGAACATCAAGGAAACTGAAATACAATACTCGAGTATTTAAAAATCCATTCCAGTACAACAACACTGAATGGAGGAATCCAAGAAAATAACCGGAGACAAGACACAGTATCACACTTGCCCATCATCTTCACGCCGACCCGGTACCCGTCTGTCCGCTCTCCTGGAACCTGAAATACATGAAACGTATTTCCCCCATAAAGGGGTTAGCCATCGAATAGCTAGTGCAAGTATAACAATTTGAAACATAGTACTCCTCGACAATAAAGTAAATGTAATCCGTCAATTCATCAATATCCGTCAATTCATCAATGTAAGACTAGTATTCCGGAATAACTAAATCTCATAGCATCACATCAAGACGTATATGAATACCGTGGAACCGCACCAGAGGCTACGGAACCCTTAGGGGACCTGTCGGCCCGCCCCAAAGTGGTTCGTTCATATCATCCGTCATCAATATATATGAATACCGTGGAACCGCACCAGAGGCTACGGAACCCTCAGAGGACCCGTCGGTCCGTCCCGGAGTGGTTAATTCATATTATCCATGGAATCGCACCAGAGGCTACGAAACCCTCAGAGGACCCGTCGGTCCGTCCCGGAGTGGATATAAATAAGCATGCCATTAATATTTCATACTTTCAAAGTCGAGAACGCACATTCATAAATATATACTTGCCTTAATAAACGTTACCGAAGATCCCGAAGAACACGGTTCGACCGGGAAGCTTGAACCACGAAGAAGACAACGAACGGAAGGGTTTCGACTCGAGTTCTTCACAAGAATTCGACCCTAACAACATAAATTCAATAAATCATCGATCATACGAGGAAGAATAATCATACCAGTTGACTTGCTACAGTACAATGGTTGTGTTACGTACGTAACACGTCCTGTATAACGTACGTAACACGTACGTTGACTCACCTGTCAACATCCTCCGCCGAAAGTTGCCGAAACAGGGTCCCACCTGCTGACCAGGACTCGGTTCTGTCCGATGCCTTCGTTACGTACGTAATACCTTAGTCTTAACGTACGTAACCATGTCAATCTTACGTACGTAATCTCACCTTATTAACGTACGTAATAATTCCATACTTAGCCAATTTCAACAATTCCTGTCCAAAGTCATGACATACCAAATACGAGCATACGGCAAAATCAATACATATACTCAATTCAATAACATTGTCATACGTTCACAACGTCCTCGAGCATAATTAACCATCCACGATATCCAATATATAAACGAAAAAAAATATATCCGAAAAATCGGGGTATTACAACTATGAAGTCACCCAATACTTCCAGATTTAACATGGGAGTGTGTAAATGCCGATAAAATAGTGGGAGTCGAGTTATGAATAAAGAAAGTCCTTAAATTCTTTACTCGGATCATGATTAAATAATCACTAACGAATCTTAAATTATTTTCTGCAGTTAACAAAACTCTCAATATGACAATGAAACCACTCGCTATACTACTTGAAAAGAACGTCCTGACTGGTCCGAACTATGTGGACTGGCTTCGGAACTTGAGGATTGTCCTAACTATGGAAATGCTGGGATACGTCTTGGAGGCAGACATCCCAGCGGCTCCTTCAAGAACCCGAGCCAATCAGCAAGATGTCGATGCCCATGAGAAATGGGTAAAAGACGACATAAGAGTGCGAGGGTACATGTTAGGCTCAATGACCAATGAGCTTCAACGAGCCCATGAAAAGATGACGTCTTCGAGAGCCATCTTATCGCACCTGGCTGAGCTCTATGGAGAGCATAGCCGAACTACTAGATATGAGATATCGAAGAAATTATTTGGCACCAGGATGAAGGAAGGAGAGAGGGTTGGGGACCATGTCCTCAAGATGATCTCGATGATTGAGAGATTGGAAGCTCTTGATTTTCAGATGCATGCATCTCTCCAAACTGACCTTATCCTGCAGTCACTTCCTGACTCCTTTTCACAAATTGTCATGAACTTCAACTGCAATGAGATTGCATGTAACTTAGCTGGGCTAATGAACAAACTGACGACTGCCCCATCTTAGATGAAGACAAAGGGAAAGGAAGCTGCACTTGTGATTTCTTCTGGGACTTGGAATTCCAAGAATAAGAATAAAAGGTACAAGAAGCAGTTAGGTCCAATAGCCAAGATCGACAAGGGAAAGGGTAAGGCCCCAATGGTTCAAATAAGTAAGGGGGCCAAGAAAACGGATGTATGCCTCAACTGCGGTGAGCTAGGCCACTGGAAGAGGTACTGTCCAAAGCTTGACCGTAATGCGCCTTCAGGTACGGAACTACTGATTTTAGAAACAAATTGTTCTGTAACTGTATATTCTACTTCTTGGATACTTGATTCCGGTGCGAGTTCTCACATTTGTACAATGAATCAGGATATGGAAAGAAGTAGGAAGCTGGATTCAGGGGAGGTGATGGTCACCGTTGGAAGTGGGCATAGTGTCGAGGCTCCTGATATCGGATCCCTTATGTTGGATTTAGAATCTGGTTTTATTCTTACTTTAGATGATGTACTTATTTTGCCCAAGGGACACAAAATTTTTGTATTAATTCTGGTCATGGACCGAAAGGGATTTCACTTCTTTATTGGAGATGGGTCCTGTCGTATTTAGTTTAGAAATAAATTGGTTGGTACTGCTATATTATTAAATGGTTTATACCATTTAAATCTAAAGAATAAAACAACTGTGAACACTATAACTAGGAAGCGTGGTAGGGATGAAACGAACCAAGCACTTAAGTGGCATCTTAGACTTGGTCATATCGGTCAGACCAAGGTTCATAAAATGGAGAAAGATGGGCTTACGGGTCCATTGGGACCAGATCCCTATCCAACTTGTGAATCTTGCCTTCAACGCAAAATGACTAAGTTACCTTTCGCAGGGACTTTTGAAAGAGCTGCTGAAAAACTTGGATTGATCCATACCGACATCTGTGGCCCTTTTGAAGTGGCACGAGACGGCTTTCAGTATTTCATTACATTCACTGATGACCATACCAGGTATGGATTCGTGTACTTAATGAAACATAAGTCTGAAGCTTTTGATAAATTCAAGGAATTTAAAGCCCTAGTTGAAAATCAAACAGGTAACCGTGTTAAGACTCTTCGGTCAGACCGGGGTGGTGAGTACATGAGTACCGAATTTGATGAGTTCTTAAAAGAACAAGGAATAGTGTCACAATTCACTCCTCCAGCTACTCAACAATTAAATGGTGTATCAGAAAGAAGGAACCGAACCTTCTTGGACATGGTTCACTCCATGCTTAACTATACTAATCTATCGATTTATCTGTGGGGTTACACGCTCCTTACTGCTGTGCATATCTTGAATAGATGTCCTTCCAAATCCATTCCAAAGACTCCACATGAGATGTGGAGAGGTAGGAAACCAATTCTTAATCACATTAGGATTTGGGGATGCCCTTCTTATGTCAAGAAGACTAAAGTAGAGAAATTGGAAACTAGGTCTGTGAAAGGTCGTTTCATAGGATATCCAGGGGATTCCATGGGATATCTATTCTACATGCACAAAGATCATAGGATCATCGTTGCTATACAAGTACACTTCCTGGAAGATCAGTTTATTCAGGAAGGAGGGTCACGTAGAAATATTTCTTTGGAAGAAATAAAAGAAACACCAAATGAGACACCTATGCAAGATATTAGAACCCAACCTTCTGAAATACAAACACAACCTCGCAAGTCTAGTAGAATTTCTCAATTACCTGAGAGGTATGGCTATCTGCATCAAGAGAAACTGGGTGTCCATGAGATGATAGAAAGTAGTCAAGAGAATGATCCTTCTACATACCACCAAGCAATGGTAGATGTTGACTCCACCAAGTGACAAGAAGCTATGGAAGCTGAGATAGACTCAATGCATGCTAATCAGGTCTGGACTTTAGTAGATCATCCTAAAGGCATAGTGCCTATTGGAAACAAATGGATCTATAAAAGAAAGACTGATGGAGATGGCAAGGTCGATACCTATAAGTCCAGGCTTGTGGCAAAGGGTTATTCCCAAAGAGAAGGAATCGATTACTTCGAGACCTTCTCGCCTGTAGCTATGATTAAGTCTATTCGCATGATGCTTTCCATAGCAGCCCACTTAGATTATGAAATATGGCAAATGGATGTGAAAACGGCATTCCTAAATGGATTCCTCGAGGAGGAGATTTACATGGAACAGCCTAAGGGATTCATATCTCAAACCAATATTCATAAAGTATGCAAACTTCAGCGTGCCATTTATGGACTGAAGCAAGCTTCATGGAGTTGGAATCTTCGTTTAACGAGACAGTCAAAAAGTTTGATTTTGTCCAAAATGAAGACGAGTCCTGTATTTACAAGAAGGTTAGTGGGAGCAAAATTGCGTTCTTAATACTATATGTAGATGACATTCTACTTATAGGAAACGACGTAGGAATGCTCATTTCTGTGAAAGCTTGGCTTTCTAAAGAGTTCTCAATGAAAGACTTGGGAGAAGCTACTTATATTCTGGGTATTCGTCTCTACCGGGATAGAGGGAAAAGAATGTTAAGTCTTTCCCAAGCCCTCTATATAGAAAAGATATTTAGGATGGAAGATTCTAAAAGAGGGTTCCTTCCTATGCAACATGGTGTAAAACTTTCCTTAGAGATGTGTCCTCAAAGTGAGGAAGACAGAAAGGAAATGAGTAAGGTGCCCTATGCTTCGGCAGTAGGTAGCCTCATGTACGCTATGATTTGCACTAGACCGGACATTGCCTATGCTGTGAGCGTAGTAAGTCGGTTTCACCAAATCCAGTAAGGTGAACATTAGATCGTCAGAAGAAAATTCTTAAGTACCTAAGGAGGACTAAAGACTTGGTTCTTACATATGGCGGTGGAGAAATTAGAGTGATCGGCTATATAGACTCAGATTTTTCGGGGGACATGGATGCTCAGATGTCCCAATCAGGGTATATCTTCACTCTGAATGGTGGGGCAGTTTCTTGGAGAAGTGCCAAGCAAAGTTCGACTGCTATCTCTACATGTCAAGCCGAATATTAGGTAGCCACGGAGGCTGCTAAAGAAGCTTTTTGGATTAAGAAGTTCACTGAGGAACTTCAAGTGGTTCCTAATGCAAAGAAGCCCGTGACGCTGTTTTGTGACAACGACGGAGCTGTTGCACAAGGTAAGGAGCCTAGGGCTCACCATAATACCAAACATATTGCGAGAAAATATCATTTTGTGAGAGAAATGGTTCAGGAAGGAAATGTTATAGTGCAGAGAGTAGACACAGCAAATAACGTTGCTGATCCGCTTACCAAGCCACTATCTCAGAAGGTCTTAGAGAGACATCTGGAGAGTATGGGTATTAGATACCATAATTTACGGCATTGAGTGCAAGTGGGAGATTGTTAGGGATATGCCATCGAATGCCACTCAGAGGATGAGAGAGTGAGAGTATTTGTATTGTAATTATGAATATTTAATAAGACAATAATTATTTCTATATTATTGTATATCACTGGTGTAACACCCCCAAAACCGTATGGGAATATTACACGCCGTAAACCCCTTTCCGCAAGGATCTACCAGGCTAAACGTCCATAAACAACCAAATGCTTGCCCGGCCAGGGTCAAACAATATAATAATACAGACCATTAAGGTCACTTACACATAAACACACAGACCGATGAGGTCACACAACTCTATCAACAGGACTGACTGAATCAATTCTAACAATACAAATAAACTCTACCAACTCTCAACTCTTGATTAGTATCGCAGCTCGTCATCCCCTTGTGCCAATCCTGTGACTGCTCCCCTGAACCTGCATGTACCTGGACGCAAAACAGACATCCACCCCCCGAATACTCGGGGGTTAGTAAAACTCCACTGTTTTACTAGTGCAAGTATCAAACCATACGAAATGTAACAAGCAAATAGCAACTACGAATTTAATACGGAAATCAATTATCAAAATGTTCCCGAGAAGTTTTAGAATTTCGAACTCAAGTAAGAGATATTTGAAAAGGAACACATCATCTCGGGGATTTTTAAAGCACAAATTCTTTTGGATCTCGAGTCCCAATTTACAAAACCCTTTTCGTAAACATTAGGGCCTTAGCCCGATTCTCGTTTCAAAGCATATTTAATAATATATCATTATGAGTCCGAGATCCATATTTAAAATGTTACCCGAACAATCACTGCTACACGATCATTGTTCGTACACATCATGTACCGAACTCCCGAGGCCTCGACGGACCTTACCCGGACCACATACACTGTTCGTACACATCATGTACCGAACTCCGGAGGCCTCAACGGACCCTACCCGGCCACGCACACTGTTCGTACACATCATGTACCGAACTCCGGAGGCCTCAACGGACCCTACCCGGCCACAACATCGTTTGTACACATCATGTACCGAACTCCAGAGGCCTCGTCAGACCCTACCTGGAACACACACCTAGTCCGAACACGACATGTACCGGACTCCAGAGGCCTCGTCAGACCCTACCTGGATCACACACTTTGTTCGTACACATCATGTACCGAACTCCAGAGGCCTCGTCAGACCCTACCTAGAACACACACACATCGACACGACACAATTCATAATCATTAAATGTCAAGCCATTCCACATTACACTGAAATGTACAATCAAGTATGTAAACCAAAACAACACAAATATCATGATCATCACAACGTCTCTTAACCAACATAACACACATTCGGTACACAATACATTGAACAACCACGTGTACAACCATCTCATATGTACATCGCAATCCTGCACAAATGGCACAACGCCTAACACGGATACCAATATATCACTATTATCACAAAGCCTTCAAATTTTGGAAAACACAACCAACTCAAACGGAACATATTTACGGAGGCAAGCAAAATCGTCATACATATCATACGTAATTACTAGTCACAAGATACAAGTCGTATAATAAGATACTTGCCTTAATAACCGCTACCGAATGCTCCAAAGAACACGGTTCGACCGGGAAGCTCGGATCCCAAAGAAGGCAACGAACGGAAGGGTTCCGACTCGAGTTCTTCACAAGAATTCGTTCCTAAGTCACAACGATATCAATTCAATCACAATTCCACGAAAACGTATGGAACTTCCCAAGTTCTACTCATTGAAGCATTTTATCGGACACCTTGAGGGCATAGTCCAAATCAATCGATTATTCAAGGTAATACTCAAATTCGTTCCACAAAACTTCAGGGGTAATGAATGATTTCGAGTATACAACCATGTTCTAACAATAATCTAAACTAAAACGAATCAAATCGGCCAAAACATCAAGTAACCTCAAATATTCACAAAACCAAGAGTTTAGGTGTTCTTACCTTCGATCCGGGTGGAAGATGATGTTAATCCATGAATCAAACTTCCAAAACGTGTTGTTCTATGATTCTCTTACTCAAATCCATCCAATTATTCAGAACAAAACGCGAAGGACAGAAGGAAAAAAAGAGAAATGGCCGGATGAATCGGTCCGTGCCATTAAATAGCCGATTCGCCTTTGTGTCCGCGGCCTGAGACAAGTGTGCCGCGGCCCACGGCCAAAAAAACTGCCCAGCACTGGCTTAGTGCCGCGGCACAGCCGAAGTGTGCCGCGGCACACGGTACAGTCCACTCCAACACCAAAAATACACATCGTGCAGTCTTAGCTATTTCGACCATAACTCCTTCGTCCGGAATCCGATTGACTCACCGTTTGAACCATTGGAAAGCAAACTTGATGCTTTATAATATTGCAAAGATTCAGAATTTTTGGAGTTTCCAAGAATTTATGGTGATTTTTACAAAGCCGAACTCATACTTAGAAAAGTCGTTTAGTAACCCTGAACTCAACAAAACGACACCGAAACCCGAACCTGAATACGAACCGAAGATACGGTTACGAAGTACTCGCAAAGACGAATCTAAGAGCTAGTAGAACACATGATTCCAACCACCCGAAGGCTCGAAATTCGACAACGGAAGGTATTTACCCCAAACTTTGGGAAATTACGAAAATGGCCCAAATGCCCGAAAATCACCATACGACAACGAATAATCAAACCGAAGCTCACAACACGTATAACAACGTTAAATGAACTTACGAAAAACCCCAAACGACGTTTGAACGAGATTCGCAAGAACCGAACTCAAGCGCGGAAAAGTCGCTAAAAAGTACGGAACTCAACAAAGCAAGACCGAAACGAACTCGGATGTCTAAAAGTGCAGAATTAATCATTCTCAGAATGATGGATCGGTCATGAGCGAGTCGTCAAAATGGACTTACGCCGAAAAAAGAAAATTACCGGAAATCAAAATTACGGGTATTACATTCTACCCTCCTTAAAAGAAGTTTTGTCCCGAAACTTAAAACAAGTAGGGAGAAGCAATATCCACTGTCAGGAAGACTCGACGAGATACACAAAAACCGAAAACTCGCGCCCAACGGCGAAACGCCAAAAGACATACGGCGTGAAAACACGCTCCACGACGACCAACACAATGCCACCGACTAAGATTCAAAACAATAACGAGCAATTAACGTCACATCACATGCACACATTTAATCAAAGAAACGCACGCGACAACAAGCCGCACCCGACTAAAACGGCTATGCGAAAGAAACAAATAGAATAACACGATAGAAATCACTCCGATACTCATCAACAAGAAAATGTCCGACGTCAAAACACAAATAATTTCAAGATACCAGAAAATGAGAATACCGGATATTACATTCTATCACACAAAAAATAAGTTTCGCCCCGAAACCTAAACTAAGGTTATCACAGTGATACGAAACAAAATATAACGACACATAATAAAATACCATGCTCATGACCTCGTGGTCCACTGCCACGCCTCCGTAGGTTCAACAACTAAACGGGAACTTACACAAAACAAAATATCATTCAACAAGTTCCAAATGTAAAAGCGTCACAGAAACATCTCTACACGCGAAACACTCCGTGTAGCGGGTATCAAAAACACCATCACTAGACATCACTGGGCCCTCCGGAAGTAGGAATAGAATTCCGGTCCCTTATCATCTCGGCAACAATCTCGCGATCGAGCTCGATGCCCCTCGTGTCCACAATTATAACAAGTCACCGGCGGTTTCTTACAATGCGCGCGTTCATGGCCTAGAACGTTACAATTGAAACACCTAGGAGCATTACGAACTCAAAGACACCGACTTGGGTCCTTTGGGTTCTCTAACCGACAGAGAAGGTCCCATACTCGGGCGATACGAGGGTTGAGGTGTGGGAATCCCAATTCCCTTACTTCCCGATGCGTCATCGGAAATCTTACGCTTTTTCGCTACCGACACGGACTCGGTAGACATTATAGCCATCTCAAACGCCAAGGCTCGATCCGATAGTCCTTCAAGGTTGTACACATAAAAGGAGCCATACACGCCGAATCCGAGGTTTCATACGCATATCGAAATAACGAACCTTATCTCGCCTCACTTTTCACTCGATCCCGAACATAACACAGTGCCGATTATAATCGACTATCGCCTGGGATATCGACACGTCTCGGGGCGTAGCCGAGAAAAACTCGACAATCCTACGCTCTTTAACAGGCGGCGGACAATACTCGGCCTCCATGGCAGTTTTGAATTCAGTCCAAGTAGCGGTACGATCACTAGGCGCTACGGCCTCCCACCAGTCTGCAGATTCCCTGTCGAGTAGGTATTGAGCAATAGGCACTCTTCTCTCATCGGGGCAAGCTACAACATCAAATGTTCTGTCCAACTGGAAGAGCCAATTCTCCCAGCCTAATGAGTCCGAAGAACCTACAAAACGGGGCGGGTGCATTCTCATCACATCTCGTAACCACTTACCAGCTCCGTTATCTTCATCCGGAATCCCGTCTCGGTGTACGGTCTGATTCATAAGCGCCAACCGGTCAGTCACCTGACGAAGGATGGTGGCGGCGCCAATATCAACATTACCTCTGGATGATTGCTGCTGATCACGACCACGACTACGACCACGGCCTCTCGGCATACTGGACGGACGACCAATAAGAATAACACATCCAAACAAATATCACAACGTCAAGATAAGACAATAAATAGCAGCACGTTAAAACATCAACTCCAAGTCATCACACAAGTGCACGAACTAACACTGTAATTTTAGAACTTCATTAAAAAAAAAAAAATCCACACAGTCACATCAACAGAGATGTTTGGATTATACCAAATCAAACACGGTCAAAACCACACACGTATCGCAGGGATCAAACACTAACAACAAAAATAAAATGTTTCCGGGGTATTATTCAAATGATAAAATTTTAAAATTCTCAAGTTTGAAAAAAAATTGGTGAAATGAAATTTTTGAAAATACTTATAATACCTCGGTCGTTTAATTAAAACCATGTATCTCATTATCAAAACTGTTTTGATTGAAGCTATTTGCAAAACAACACATTGAGGCTTCAATCTATTCGCTAGACGATATCGTCAAAATGACCTTATCAATATATCATTATCTTTATTAGCGTTATACGGGGTAACAACATGTTACCACGCCATCCATCACTGATATATCAACAGAGATTAAATAACCATGGGGCACGGGTACAACTGTAATAACAAATTTCTACCGGGTCAGTCAAAAGTTTACGGCCGTAACAACATGCAGTTTACGGTCGTAACAACTCTGAGCTTACGGCCGTAATGGAAAATATCTTACGGCCGTAGTAACATCTAGTCATGCAGAATTGTCACAGAGCCCCCAACACACAAACACATAACATGTAAATTCGAAAATTAGGGTCGTTTTGCAAAACAAGATTTTTCCAAAAATTTTGATTTCCACAAAAATACTCAAATCAGTAGTCTTTAAGGAAAAACGTTTTCAAAGCTACCCGTATCGGGTATAATTACAACAATCCAAAATAGTCGATATTAAAACCACATGCCCAAATAGCAAACAGGGTCGCCAATTCCATCACATACATCTCATGGCATCAAGTTTAAATACACAGCAAAATCATTCATCGGAGTTTCTCACAAACTCTACCGTAAAACCCATCAAGGTTCACAACTTTCACACCATACCAACCACGTGGTGGTTCAAGGGCCAAACATCAATACATCCAGTTCTATACACGTACAGCGTATCCAGGTATCGAATACAACTTCATTACACAACACCGTGTAAATAAAATTATGCACCACAAATATCACACATAAATGAAATCATGAACATAGTTATTATGCATAAAAGAGGAGACTTACGTCCACAGGCCGCACGGAGACGACGGTCGCCCACGATACTAATCTCATCCGCCAACATATCCAACGCGTTGTGACTACGCACAACTCAACTTGTCACCTGACGACTCGAACGACAAGACAACACATTACTCGACAAATCACGACTCGACTCGACCCAACAGCCTAGGTTTCCGCAACCTAAGCTCTGATACCATAAATGTAACACCCCCAAAACCGTATGGGAATATTACACGTCGTAAACCCCTTTCCGCAAGGATCTACCAGGCTAAACGTCCATAAACAACCAAATGCTTGCCCGGACAGGGTCAAACAATATAATAATACAGACCGTTAAGGTCACTTACACATAAACACACAGACCGATGAGGTCACACAACTCTATCAACAGGACTGACTGAATCAATTCTAACAATACAAATAAACTCTACCAACTCTCAACTCTTGATTAGTATCGCAGCTCGTCATCCCCTTGTGCCAATCCTGTGATCGCTCCCGAACTGCATGTACTGACGCAAAACAGACATCCACCCCCCGAATACTCTAGGGTTAGTAAAACTCCACTGTTTTACTAGTGCAAGTATCAAACTATACGAAATGTAACAAGCAAATAGCAACTACGAATTTAATACGGAAATCAATTATCAAAATGTTCCCGAGAAGTTTTAGAATTTCGAACTCAAGTAAGAGATATTTGAAAAGGAACACATCATCTCGGGGATTTTTAAAGCAGAAATTCTTTTGGATCTCGAGTCCCAATTTACAAAACCCTTTTCGTAAACATTAGGGCCTTAGCCCGATTCTCGTTTCAAAGCATACTAAATAATATATCATTATGAGTCCGAGATCCATATTTAAAATGTTACCCGAACAATCACTGCTACACGATCATTGTTCGTACACATCATGTACCGAACTCCGGAGGCCTCGACGGACCTTACCCGGACCACACACACTGTTCGTACACATCATGTACCGAACTCCGGAGGCCTCAACGGACCCTACCCGGCCACGCACACTGTTCGTACACATCATGTACCGAACTCCGGAGGCCTCAACGGACCCTACCCGACCACAACATCGTTCGTACACATCATGTACCAAACTCCAGAGGCCTCGTCAGACCCTACCTGGATCACACACCTTGTCCGTACACGTCATGTACCGGACTCCAGGCCTCGTCGAGACCTACCCGGATCACACACTTTGTTCGTACACATCATGTACCGAACTCCGCAGGCCTCGTCGGACCACTAGGAACACACACACATTGACACGACACAATTCATAATCATTAAATGTCAAGCCATTCCACATTACACTGAAATGTACAATCAAGTATGTAAACCAAAACAACACAAATATCATGATTATCACAACGACTCTTAACCAACATAACACACATTCGGTACACAAAACATTGAACAACCTCGTGTACAACCATCTCATATGTACATCGCAATCCTGCACAAATGGCACAACGCCTAACACGGATACCAATATATCACTATTATCACAAAGCCTTCAAATTTCGGAAAACACAACCAACTCAAACGGAACATATTTACGGAGGCAAGCAAAATCATCATACATATCATACGTAATTACTAGTCACAAGATACAAGTCGTATAATAAGATACTTGCCTTAATAACCGCTACCGAATGCTCCGAAGAACACGGTTCGACCAGGAAGCTCGGATCCCAAAGAAGGCAACGAACGGAAGGGTTCCGACTCGAGTTCTTCACAAGAATTCGTTCCTAAGTCACAACGATATCAATTCAATCACAATTCCACGAAAACGTATGGAACTTCCCAAGTTCTACTCATTGAAGCATTTTATCGGACACCTTGAGGGCATAGTCCAAATCAATCGATTATTCAAGGTAATACTCAAATTCGTTCCACAAAACTTCAGGGGTAATGAATGATTTCGAGTATACAACCATGTTCTAACAATAATCTAAACTAAAACGAATCAAATCGGCCAAAACATCAAGAAACCTCAAAAATTCCCAAAACCAAGAGTTTAGGTGTTCTTACCTTCGATCCGGGTGGAAGATGATGTTAATCCATGAATCAAACTTCCAAAAGGTGTTGTTCTATGATTCTCTTACTCAAATCCATCCACTTATGCTGAAGAAATCGTGAAGGAACGAAGGAAAAAATGAGAAATGGCCGGATGACTCGGTCCAGGCCATTAAATAGGCTGATCTGCACTGTGTGCCGTGGCACAGGACAAGTGTGCCGTGGCCCACGGCCAAAAAAAACTGCCCAGCACTGGCTTAGTGCCTCGGCACAGCCGAAGTGTGCCGCGGCACACGGTACAGTCCACTCCAACACCAAAAATGCACATCGTGCAGTCTTAGCTATTTCGACCATAACTCCTTCGTCCGGACTCCGATTGACTCACTGTTTGAACCATTGGAAAGCTAACTTGATGCTTTATAATATTGCAAAGATTCAGAATTTTTGGACTTTCCAAGAATTTATGGTGATTTTTACAAAGCCGAACTCATACTTAGAAAAGTCGTTTAGTAACCCTGAACTCAACAAAACGACACCGAAACCCGAACCTGAATACGAACCGAAGATACGGTTACGAAGTACTCGCAAAGACGAATCTAAGAGCTAGTAGAACACATGATTCCAACCACCCGAAGGCTCGAAATTCGACAACGGAAGGTATTTACCCCAAACTTTGGGAAATTACGAAAATGGCCCAAATGCCCGAAAATCACCATACGACAACGAATAATCAAACCGAAGCTCACAACACGTATAACAACGTTAAATGAACTTACGAAAAACCCCAAACGACAGTTTCGAACGAGATTCGCAAGAACCGAACTCAAGCGCGGAAAAGTCGCTAAAAAGTACGGAACTCAACAAAGCAGCACCGAAACGAACTCGGATGTCGAAAAGTGCAGAATTAATCATTCTCAGAATGATGGAACGGTCATGAGCGAGTCGTCAAAACGGACTTACGCCGAAAAAAGAAAATTACCGGAAATCGAAATTACGGGTATTACATTCTACCCTCCTTAAAAGAAGTTTCGTCCCGAAACTTAAAACAAGTAGGGAGAAGCAATATCCACTGTCAGGAAGACTCGACGAGATACACAAAAACCGAAAACTCGCGTCCAACGGCGAAACGCTGCCAAAAGACATACGGCGTGAAAACACGCTCCACGACGACCAACACAATGCCACCGACTAAGATTCAAAACAATAACGAGCAATTAACGTCACATCACATGCACACATTTAATCAAAGAAACGCACGCGACAACAAGCCGCACCCGACTAAAACGGCTATGCGAAAGAAACAAATAGAATAACACGATAGAAATCACTCCGATACTCATCAACAAGAAAATGTCCGACGTCAAAACACAAATAATTTCAAGATACCAGAAAATGAGAATACCGGATATTACATTCTATCACACAAAAAATAAGTTTCGCCCCGAAACCTAAACTAAGGTTATCACAGTGATACGAAACAAAATATAACGACACATAATAAAATACCATGCTCATGACCTCGTGGTCCACTGCCACGCCTCCGTAGGTTCAACAACTAAACGGGAACTTACACAAAACAAAATATCATTCAACAAGTTCCAAATGTAAAAGCGTCACAGAAACATCTCTACACGCGAAACACTCCGTGTAGCGGGTATCAAAAACACCATCACTAGACATCACTGGGCCCTCCGGAAGTAGGAATAGAATTCCGGTCCCTTATCATCTCGGCAACAATCTCGCAGTACTGAGCTCGATGCCCCTCGTGTCCACAATTATAACAAGTCACTGGCGGTTTCTTACAATGCGCGCGTTCATGGCCTAGAACGTTACAATTGAAACACCTAGGAGCATTACCAGAACTCAAAGACACCGACTTGGGTCCTTTGGGTTCTCTAACTGACAGAGAAGGTCCCATACTCGGCTGATACGAGGGTTGAGGTGTGGGAATCCCAATTCCCTTACTTCCCGATGCGTCATCGGAAATCCTCTGCTTTTTCGCTACCGACACGGACTCGGTAGACATTATAGCCATCTCAAACGCCAAGGCTCGATCCTGATAGTCCTTCAAGGTTGTACACATAAAAGGAGCCATACACTGCCGAATCTGAGGTTTCATACGCATATCGAAATAACGAACCTTATCTGCCTCACTTTTCACCTGATCCCGAACATAACACACTGCCGATTATAATCGACTATCGCTGGGATATCGACACGTCTCGGGCGTAGCCGAGAAAAACTCGACAATCCTACGCTCTTTAACGGGCGGCGGACAATACTCGGCCTCCATGGCGCTTTGAATTCGGTCCAAGTAGCGGTACGATCACTAGGCGCTACGGCCTCCCACCGATCTGCAGATTCCTGTCGAGTAGGTATTGAGCAATAGGCACTCTTCTCTCATCGGCAAGCTACAACATCAAATGTTCATCCCAGTGGAAGAGCCAATTCTCCCAGCCTAATGAGTCCGAAGAACCTACAAAACGGGGCGGGTGCATTCTCATCACATCTCGTAACCACTTACCAGCTCCGTTATCTTCATCCGGAATCCCGTCTCGGTGTACGGTCTGATTCATAAGCGCCAACCGGTCAGTCACCTGACGAAGGATGGTGGCGGCGCCAATATCAACATTACCTCTGGATGATTGCTGCTGATCACGACCACGACTACGACCACGGCCTCTCGGCATACTGGACGGACGACCAATAAGAATAACACATCCAAACAAATATCACAACGTCAAGATAAGACAATAAATAGCAGCACGTTAAAACATCAACTCCAAGTCATCACACAAGTGCACGAACTAACACTGTAATTTTAGAACTTCATTAAAAAAAAAATCCACACAGTCACATCAACAGAGATGTTTGGATTATACCAAATCAAACACGGTCAAAACCACACACGTATCGCAGGGATCAAACACTAACAACAAAAATAAAATGTTTCCGGGGTATTATTCAAATGATAAAATTTTAAAATTCTCAAGTTTGAAAAAAAATTGGTGAAATGAAATTTTTGAAAATACTTATAATACCTCGGTCGTTTAATTAAAACCATGTATCTCATTATCAAAACTGTTTTGATTGAAGCTATTTGCAAAACAACACATTGAGGCTTCAATCTATTCGCTAGACGATATCGTCAAAATGACCTTATCAATATATCATTATCTTTATTAGCGTTATACGGGGTAACAACATGTTACCACGCCATCCATCACTGATATATCAACAGAGATTAAATAACCATGGGGCACGGGTACAACTGTAATAACAAATTTCTACCGGTCACCAAAAGTTTACTGGCCGTAACAACATGCGATTACGGTCGTAATAACTCGAGCTTACGGCCGTAATGGAAAATATCTTACGCCGTAACATCTAGTCAGAGATCAGAATTGTCACTGAGCCCCCAACACACAAACACATAACATGTAAATTCCGAAAATTAGGGTCGTTTTGCAAAACAAGATTTTTCCAAAAATTTTGATTTCCACAAAAATACTCAAATCAGTAGTCTTTAAGGAAAAACGTTTTCAAAGCTACCCGTATCGGGTATAATTACAACAATCCAAAATAGTCGATATTAAAACCACATGCCCAAATGGCAAACAGGGTCGCCAATTCCATCACATACATCTCATGGCATCAAGTTTAAATACACAGCAAAATCATTCATCGGAGTTTCTCACAAACTCTACCGTAAAACCCATCAAGGTTCACAACTTTCACACCATACCAACCACGTGGTGGTTCAAGGGCCAAACATCAATACATCCAGTTCTATACACGTACAGCGTATCCAGGTATCGAATACAACTTCATTACACAACACCGTGTAAATAAAATTATGCACCACAAATATCACACATAAATGAAATCATGAACATAGTTATTATGCATAAAAGAGGAGACTTACGTCCACAGGCCGCACGGAGACGACGGTCGCCCACGATACTAATCTCATCCGCCAACATATCCAACGCGTTGTGACTACGCACAACTCAACTTGTCACCTGACGACTCGAACGACAAGACAACACATTACTCGACAAATCACGACTCGACTCGACACAATGACCTAGTTTCCGCAACCTAAGCTCTGATACCATAAATGTAACACCCCCAAAACCGTATGGGAATATTACACGTCGTAAACCCCTTTCCGCAAGGATCTACCAGGCTAAACGTCCATAAACAACCAAATGCTTGCCCGGACAGGGTCAAACAATATAATAATACAGACCGTTAAGGTCACTTACACATAAACACACAGACCGATGAGGTCACACAACTCTATCAACAGGACTGACTGAATCAATTCTAACAATACAAATAAACTCTACCAACTCTCAACTCTTGATTAGTATCGCAGCTCGTCATCCCCTTGTGCCAATCCTGTGACTGCTCCCCTGAACCTGCATGTACCTGGACGCAAAACAGACATCCACCCCCCGAATACTCTAGGGTTAGTAAAACTCCACTGTTTTACTAGTGCAAGTATCAAACTATACGAAATGTAACAAGCAAATAGCAACTACGAATTTAATACGGAAATCAATTATCAAAATGTTCCCGAGAAGTTTTAGAATTTCGAACTCAAGTAAGAGATATTTGAAAAGGAACACATCATCTCGGGGATTTTTAAAGCAGAAATTCTTTTGGATCTCGAGTCCCAATTTACAAAACCCTTTTCGTAAACATTAGGGCCTTAGCCCGATTCTCGTTTCAAAGCATACTAAATAATATATCATTATGAGTCCGAGATCCATATTTAAAATGTTACCCGAACAATCACTGCTACACGATCATTGTTCGTACACATCATGTACCGAACTCCGGAGGCCTCGACGGACCTTACCCGGACCACACACACTGTTCGTACACATCATGTACCGAACTCCGGAGGCCTCAACGGACCCTACCCGGCCACGCACACTGTTCGTACACATCATGTACCGAACTCCGGAGGCCTCAACGGACCCTACCCGACCACAACATCGTTCGTACACATCATGTACCAAACTCCAGAGGCCTCGTCAGACCCTACCTGGATCACACACCTTGTCCGTACACGTCATGTACCGGACTCCAGAGGCCTCGTCAGACCCTACCTGGATCACACACTTTGTTCGTACACATCATGTACCGAACTCCAGAGGCCTCGTCAGACCCTACCTGGAACACACACACATTGACACGACACAATTCATAATCATTAAATGTCAAGCCATTCCACATTACACTGAAATGTACAATCAAGTATGTAAACCAAAACAACACAAATATCATGATTATCACAACGACTCTTAACCAACATAACACACATTCGGTACACAAAACATTGAACAACCTCGTGTACAACCATCTCATATGTACATCGCAATCCTGCACAAATGGCACAACGCCTAACACGGATACCAATATATCACTATTATCACAAAGCCTTCAAATTTCGGAAAACACAACCAACTCAAACGGAACATATTTACGGAGGCAAGCAAAATCATCATACATATCATACGTAATTACTAGTCACAAGATACAAGTCGTATAATAAGATACTTGCCTTAATAACCGCTACCGAATGCTCCGAAGAACACGGTTCGACCAGGAAGCTCGGATCCCAAAGAAGGCAACGAACGGAAGGGTTCCGACTCGAGTTCTTCACAAGAATTCGTTCCTAAGTCACAACGATATCAATTCAATCACAATTCCACGAAAACGTATGGAACTTCCCAAGTTCTACTCATTGAAGCATTTTATCGGACACCTTGAGGGCATAGTCCAAATCAATCGATTATTCAAGGTAATACTCAAATTCGTTCCACAAAACTTCAGGGGTAATGAATGATTTGAGTATACAACCATGTTCTAACAATAATCTAAACTAAAACGAATCAAATCGGCCAAAACATCAAGAAACCTCAAAATTCCCAAAACCAAGAGTTTAGGTGTTCTTACCTTCGATCCGGGTGGAAGATGATGTTAATCCATGAATCAAACTTCCAAAAGGTGTTGTTCTATGATTCTCTTACTCAAATCCATCCACTTATCTCGAAGAAATCGTGAAGGAACGAAGGAAAAAATGAGAAATGGCCGGATGACTCGGTCCAGGCCATTAAATAGGCTGATCTGCACTGTGTGCCGTGGCACAGGACAAGTGTGCCGTGGCCCACGGCCAAAAAAAACTGCCCAGCACTGGCTTAGTGCCTCGGCACAGCCGAAGTGTGCCGCGGCACACGGTACAGTCCACTCCAACACCAAAAATGCACATCGTGCAGTCTTAGCTATTTCGACCATAACTCCTTCGTCCGGACTCCGATTGACTCACTGTTTGAACCATTGGAAAGCTAACTTGATGCTTTATAATATTGCAAAGATTCAGAATTTTTGGACTTTCCAAGAATTTATGGTGATTTTTACAAAGCCGAACTCATACTTAGAAAAGTCGTTTAGTAACCCTGAACTCAACAAAACGACACCGAAACCCGAACTTGAATACGAACCGAAGATACGGTTACGAAGTACTCGCAAAGACAAATCTAAGAGCTAGTAGAACACATGATTCCGACCACCCGAAGGCTCGAAATTCGACAACGGAAGGTATTTACCCCAAACTTTGGGAAATTACGAAAATGGCCCAAATGCCCGAAAATCACCATACGACAACGAATAATCAAACCGAAGCTCACAACACGTATAACAACGTTAAATGAACTTAGGAAAAACCCCAAACGACAGTTTCGAACGAGATTCGCAAGAACCGAACTCAAGCGCGGAAAAGTCGCTAAAAAGTACGGAACTCAACAAAGCAGCACCGAAACGAACTCGGATGTCGAAAAGTGCAGAATTAATCATTCTCAGAATGATGGAGCGGTCATGAGAGAGTCGTCAAAACGGACTTACGCCGAAAAAAGAAAATTATCGGAAATCGAAATTACGGGTATTACAACTGGAATTGTGATTTGGTATATAGAATAATAGTCCTTGCACTTGAGAGCAAACATTCTACTCCTTATGGAGATAAGGAGAGAGGCACTGGAAGTGTTTAGAGCTCGAATGCTTAACTCGTTCGCAAGTCGATAAAACTTAACTGGGCAATAAGTTTAGACAAGACTTGTATAACGTGTACTTTGACATGTAGAGTGCCGGTCTTCACTAAGAGTTAGTGGGAGCACACGTTATAGGTATGTTAATGAGATTAGTGTACTCGAACACGACTCACCTCGATTCGGTCACATGGATATCACTCAGGGTTTGTCAATGACTGGATCGAAAGGTTGTGATAGGTATACGTGGACCTTTGACTTGAGGTTTCAGTAGGAGTTGTGCTTGTGGCATTGAGTCAGTCATTAGAGTAGTTCGATCCAATCGCCGGTGGGTGGGTCAACCTCGAAATGCAACTTAGTGGGCAAGTAGCAGTCTCTACTGAATACCAAGATAGAATTCTTTCTCCTGTAAGTGAGCAGGTAAATGTCCTATGCGGTTAATGGCAAATTAGATTATAAGTCTTTGGCCAAAGCATTTAGAGCTAGTTGTATTTGATACATGAGAGGTCGATGATCTCAGTTTGCATTAACAGAAAGCATAGAGTCAAGTTACAGTAGGGTTTCACTTTACCGTGACCCTAATACTTGACCAGGACATATGATTGAAGGGTTTATATGTATACGGTATTCACGACATAATGGTTTTGGAATGATCCGATCATTCGTTCTTAGTTGGGTTACGGTACGAAGCACTAGAATGGGTAAGTGTTACCCGTACTCTTTGGTTCCTCCCATTGCCGACTAAGACGGACCTACGGATTCGCGCACAAGGATATTGGATGGATAAATATGTATTTATTATCTCTTCATTAATATTGGATATTAGATATCTAATTTGATTTATTTGATAAATCATGTGGTCTAGTGAATTGAAATTAATTACTGGGTAATTAATTTAATTCATAAATAATTATTTCTTGGAAATATATTATTATAATTTTGTATTTGATAAAATTAATTAATTAGATTAATTAATTAGGTATAAATACATTTGGGATAAAACGAAGTGTATTTAACGGACTAGACATGCGAATGTCTGGTACACGAACCGAGTGGCTCGGCTCGTTTTCTCACCTAAACTCAAGTGGGCCGCCCCCCTCTCATGCTTGGAAATTCACCATGTGTTGTATGGGGTGTGTTAGTCATATTTTACAAAGTTGAGGACAAAATGCATGAGATTTGGAATCTAATCATTTTGATATCAATTTGTATTATATATTGAGATGTCTTTTACACCTCATTGACAAGTTGAAAAGCACACCCCACAAAGAAAGTGGTTCAGCCGTGAGTTTATCACAAGAGGAGGGAGAAAATTTTCTTTTTCTCATTCATCTTAGAGAGAAAGAAAAGGAAGAAGAGAAGAGAAGATAAATATTGTGTCGATTCCTAGCCGTGTTCTTTGAGAACGAATTGACATACTATTTTTTCGATCAATATCCGACGCGTGTGAAGTAGAGACATTCGGCATTTTCGGTGTTGGATCATTCAAACAAGCTACAACGAATTGGATTCATGTTCGTGTCGGTAATCGGTAAAAGGGTTCTCGGGTTTTTCCTTCGAAGATTATATTATCAAAGGACTACGAGGGTAAGTATTATTTGATTCTCTTCCTCGTTATTTATATTCATTTATATGATGCTTGATCGGTCCGTTTTTGGGGTTTGGTTTTATCCAGTTGGACCGGTTTATTTTCCGCTGCGTAATTCGATTTTAATCACCGAATCCCAACAGTATCCAACTGCTCTACTGACTAACTTAATACCACAAACAGATCTTCTACGGAACCCTCAAGTCAAAGGTTCACGCATACCTATCATAACCTTAAGATTCAGTGATTGACTATCTTAGAGTGAATACCATATGACTGAATCGAGGTGAGTCATATCCAAGTATACTATTCTTATTAGACTACCAATAGTGAATGCTCCCGCTACTTATAAGTGAATACATGCACATGTCCAAGGATATGTTATACAAGTCTTAAATAAATTTTATGTCCAGTTATATTTTATCGACTTGCGGACAAGTTAAGCAGTTGAGTTCCAAATGCTTCCATTGCCAAAATTACTTATTTCATAAGGAGTGGAATGTTCCTAGTCAATAGTATATATGTTATTTATATTTATTTACCAAATCAGGAATGCCATTGAAATACAGTAAATAGAGAAATAACAAATGCCTTTTTATTAAATAATCCTGAATTCATAATTATGTATTAATACCCAAACTCTCTCATCATCAGAATGCCATTCGAGGGCATACTCTAATATATGCAACCATTGATGGTCCAACGAGGCCTCTGGGATATGTAGTGTTGGGATAAACATTCATGTTTTGATAATTGGCAACATACAACAAGTAGTCTCGAAGAAGTCTGAAAACTATTAATTATGGAAGCTGTTAGAACTCGTCATACATCCCCAACATACATCAAAGTGTTCTTCTACAGTCTATCATATAGAGCCTTCCTCATACAACAAAGAGACGTAATATGTTGGACACAACATATAGGCTGACGGTGTTTACTTAGGAAAAGTAAAACACATCTAACAGGACTGAATATAAAAAGTCTTTAAACCGTTGTGAGATAAACATTGTTTATTTATAAAGTATTCACGGTTAAAGCAGCATTTATTGCTGATGGGACATCATTTAATACAGCTGGAGAGAGACAAGTCTGAATGCTCTGAAAAGCATTTAATGCAAAGACAGAAAGGATGTCCAAGGCATTAAATGCGATCTACTTATATTCAACATCTCACCAACCAGCAACGGCTTCATTTATAACGGATACATTTCCAAGGTTATAAATACCCCCAAGCCAGAGGACACAAACACAAACTTATTCATAATCGTGAAGGCTCTGACAATATCAATGACATTCTAGCGATTACAAAAAAGTATATTTCATGAGCATACAACAGTATCCAAGCAAAGAAATATACAAGTCCTCAACGCAAATAGCACAGCATACAACGATTGTTCATCCGTGATAAAGCTGCTGTTTGAGAAGTGTTCTACCCTATTCATTGAGATTATCATTAGCCCTGTGTAGACTAAGGATCCTCGCGTATTCCGACCTGTGTGGGAAGAATAGCATTGAAGATGAAGCTTCGATCTGTGTGAAAAAAAGCGAGTCGAGAAAGTACTCAAGCCAATCTGTGTGAACGGCCCAAAGCTATAGTCCCTTCATCAATCTGTGTGAACGATACAGAGACAGGTTTAGTTAAAGTCACGTAGTTGTGTACGTAGTGATTTTAATAAACTCTATACTCCTAGTGGAGGACCAGTGGATGTAGAGGGGTTTACCTCGAACCACTTTAAACTGTGTGTTATTTACTTTCAATATTTACTGTTTTCATTCTACTATGATTTGATAGTATACATTGTAAAACCCTGTACGCACCAAGCAAACAGGAGAACACCTAGTTCCTGTATTTACAGCAACTCACAAAACAAAGTTCCGCTACACAAACTAACTTCGAAAAATTGGACAGTTTACTGTGTTTCCACATTCAAGTTGTTTATTGTATACTTAGTTGCCAACAAGTGGTATCAGATCGGTTGATTCTAAAAAATCACTCAATTTTTAACTGAGTCAGATCCACAAATCACTAGTTTTTGAAAATCATATCACATTTTCATCATCTTGCCTATTTCTCAAATAGATACCTCTATGACAAATAAGGTTCTATGTTCTCTATTAACGAGATTGATGACTGAAGAATTAGGATGGAGGCTCATCTTGCATCCATGCATGAGGAGATGATATTCGTCATCCAAAAAGGTCCAATAAAGATAATGAAGGTTAATTCCGCCGCAAGGATAGACGGACAACCTTACACTGAAATGCTCGAGAAGGAGCGGGAGCAATGAACAGCTGAAGATCGCAAGCGTGCGAATCTCGAAAATGTATCTAAGAATGCGCTGTTTGTCACTCTCGAAAAAGGCACATTCTCAAAGGTAAAAAGTTATAAGATATCTAAGGAAATCCGGGAGAAACTCAAGCTGATTTACGAGGGTACTTAGCTCTCGAAAGAAAACAAAATTTCCGAACTTACTCAGCAATTTGAATCTTTTGAAATGAAATATTCTGAAACGCTTGATGAGCTTGACCTCAGATTCACTGGCATTGTCGATGAAATTGAAGCATTGGGTAAAGTGCATACCCAAAAGGAGAAAAATATAAAAATATGCAGATCACTCCCTGCCCGATGGGACATTGAGACTACAGCAATGTGTGTATCCTGTAACCTTAATGATATTTCTACTTTTGACCTATTCTCTGACTTCAAAGCTTTTGACTATGATATTGACAGGAGAGAAAAGGCCGAAGAGTCACCTGCCAAGACTACAGCGCTGACAGCTGTATCTGACCGGAGACACAGTTCTGCACCCAGCACATCCAAATCCTCACATAAGACTGCAGACAGCGATGATGACATCCTGTCGCAAGATGAAATGGCCATACTCATGTACAAATTCAAAAATTTCATCAAATAGTCTGGAAAGACTCCATACAGGCGCAAGCCTTTTCACAAGGTAAACTCAGAAACTCCCTCATCTGGTGATTCTAACTTATGCGATAACTGTAGGAAACCCATACATTATGCAAATAAATGTCCACATCCGAAAGTGCAAAAGTTGCCTGAAGCTGAGCAACAAGAAAAGGATGAAAGAAGACGTGTCTGGAAAAACAAGCTCAAGGTCTTGATAGGTGAATCGGAAGCCTCGCTTGCATCCAACAAGACTGAGGAATGATGTTAGGCTGTCACTAACAGTGACTCGCCCGATGATGAGATTGAAGATAAAGCATATATGTGCTTTATGGCCAAAGAAATTTAAGACGATGAGGACAGCGATGATGAATTAAGCTCAAATTCAATTACTCCCACAAATGCATCGCATACTTTCGAAAACATGATGAATGAATTCAAAACCATTTAAAAGGCCAATGAGACATTAAAATGAGAAAATGTACAGCTCCAAATTTCAAACTTAGAGCTGAATGATGAAAATGACTTGCTGAAAAATAATTACGGAAACATGTCTATTGATTGCGAAAATAGCAAGGTCACATTTGTAAAACTCATGGAAAGCAATCATCAACTTATCCACAATCTAAATGAGGCTAAGTCTCATAATGAGAGAAAGAAAAATGATTTTTCTTTACTCGAAGCCAAAGTAAAAACTCTCGAGAAGCGAGAAGGAGAATTAGAGACCATCCTGAAATCATTCGAGAAATCATCTGAACGGATGGAAGAAATTCTAAGAACTGGGCAACATGCTCATAATAAAAGTGGCTTGGGATATAACTCATTCTCCAATAAGGGAAAAACTAGTATAGTATTCGTCAGGGGTGTGGAATCCATTCCTATACCTGAAGAAATTCCAAGCCCTGCAAAGGCTACAGCTGCCCCGTACCGTGAAGGCTGCGATTCCACCACCTAGCTCATATCACAGACAGCGGAAACCTCAGCCTCCTAGACCTGTAAGACGTAATCAACAACATGCTCCCCGAGCATATCAAAAGCGCCAACAGCCATTCCAAAAGAAGGCTGTATCTAAGTATCAAAGGCAAGCACCGCAGTACTTTCAACAGTACAGTGCGCCTAGATATTGGATACAGGAGCCCTGTTATCCATCCAGAAAACAGGTCGCCGAGAAGTATCATCAATAGCTCTGGGATCCAACTTGAGTCCCAGAAGGCAAGCTGTAAGGTATAAGAAAATGGCTCCACCTCCAAGACGACAATTGTACTGGAATAATAATAATAATAATAACCCTAGATTTTACATGCATGATTATCAAAGTTACATCGACTACATGCCTAACTCAGGTAGACATCGCAAAACTGGACCAAAAGTAACCTACATTAAACCAATTGCTGTTAGGCAAATATGGGTACCAAAAGGCACTAACATACATGGACCCAAAAATAAAAGGGGGCCTAAATCTACTTAAATTCTATGCTTACAGGATATCAAGGAAAAGGACATATGGTACATTGATAGCAGATATTATCGGCACATAACAGGAGATATCAGCAAGTTGTCAGATTATGTAGAAGGTCGCAGTCCAAAGGTGCGCTTCGGTGATAAGTCCAAAGGAAGAACAGGAGGGAAGGGAACCCTGCTTGTAGGAAAGTTCAAAGTCACCGATATAGCCTTTGTCGAAGGTCTATAGTACAATCTACTTAGTATCAGCCAGTTCTGTGACAACCAGTTCTCGGTGAATCATATATAGACCACTATAGAGTGAAGGACATCAAGACCAAAGAAGTTGTTCTCACAGGAAGCAGGTCAGGTAATATATATTGCTGACTGGAAGCCTACGAGCTCCACTATTCCTTGTTTTGTTGCCAAAGGCACTGGAGATCAAAGCTGACTATGGTACAAGAGGATGTCTCACATCAACTTCAAGACAATCAACAAACTTGGTAGACAGGAAATGGTTAGAGGCTTGCCCGATGTGGCATTCCAGAAAGACAGTGTCTGCGGACCCTGTCAGAAAGGCAAACAAGTCAAAACCTCCCTGAAAAGCAAATCATACCTATGCACCCATAGGGTTATGGATATGGTACACATGGACCTCTACGGCCCTGTAGACCCTGTAAGTTTGGGAGGTAAGAAATATTGTCTTGTTATTATTGACGATTACTCTAGGTATTCTTGGACAATCTTTCTAAGCAAGAAGAAATAAACTACAACAAATTTGCCAAAGCACCTGAAAAAGCTTCAGAATGAGAAAAGGTTGAGTATCCTGTCCATTCATTCCGACATAGATACTGAATTCACAAATCGCTTTATAGAGCAATACTGTTCGGACAATAGAATACAACACGAATACTCAGCAGCCCAGACTCCTCAACAAAATGGTGTTGCCGAGCGAAAGAATATGACGCTCAAGGAATCTACAAGAACCATGATCGCCGCAAGCAAGTTGCCGCTGGGGCGAAGCAACGAATACAGCTGTATCATCAACAAGCATCACAACAAAACAGCATATAAGGTATGGAATAATAAAACTCCATTAGTTTCGTATTTTCAAATCTTTGGATGTCGGTGATATGTTCGGAATAATGTGAAAGATCAACTCAACACCTTTGACGAGAAGTCGTACGGAGGAATATTTGTAGGATACTCTTTTGTTAGCAAAGCTTTCAGGATCTTTAACAAAAGGAAGTTGACAATCGAGGAGTCTGTCCATGTAGTGTTCGATGAACCTCATTTCGATCCTACAGGAGAAGAAGGCTTAACCCAGAATATCCAAACACTTTACATTGATGACCCGACTCCAATAAAACCTGTCGTAGACTTCGAAATCAATCTCGTAGTTGTAAGATCAGAAGTAGTCGAAGCCGATGCCGTACAAGCTGAAGCTGAAGCTACAGCACCTCAAGATACAGTATCGGGATGCCGAACTAGAACCTGATAGGAGATGGTTGAAAGATCACCCACAGGAGTTAATTATAGCTGATATTGATGCTGGTGTATCTACCTAAAAAAGAATACAGAGTACACAGGAACTGTATTGTGTGCGCAAGAAGACTCCGATTATGAGAAATCTCCATTTCCTGTTTGGAAATCTCAAGCTGAACTTGTTTCTACCAATGAAGCTTTTAATAATTCTCACTGGATCACTTCTATGGAAGAAGAGCTTAATGGTTTCGAAAGAAACAATGTATAATATCAAGTACACAGGCCAGAACATCAAGCTGTACTTGGAACGAAATGGGTATTTAGAAACAAGAAGGATGAGAATGGACTTATTATCACGAACAAATCCCGTCTAGTTGCACAAGGCTACAGACAGGAAGAAGGCATAGACTACGATGAGACATTTGCTCCTGTAGCCAGACTAGAAGCCATCAAGATATTCCTAGCTTTTGCCACCCATAAGAGTTTTATCGTATATCAAATGAACGTTAAGAGCGCATTCCTAAATGGAGACCTCGCCGAAGAAGTCTATGTTGAACAACCACCAGGGTTTGTCAACCTTAAATGCAGAGACCTAGTATATAGACTACGAAAAGCTCTGTGTGGACTTAAGCAAGCACCAAGAGCATGGTACGAAACCCTGTCCTTGTACCCTACCGATAATGGATTTGAGAAAGGTGCGGTGGACAAGACTCTTTTTAAGATACAGGAAAGAGATGACTTGTTAATGGTGCAAATATATGTCGATGATACTATATTTGTTTCTACTAACATTGCTTTACGTCAAAGGGTCTCTCATCTCATGCAAATTAAATTTGAAATGAGTATTGATGGGGGAACTTAGTTATTTCCTAGGATTGCAGGTGAAGCAATTGCCTACAGGAATCTTTATCAACCAGGAGAAATACAACAAGGACCTGCTCAACAAATTTTGGATGAATAATTCCAAATCCTCGTCAACCCCCATGAGCACTTCCGTGCAAATTAGTGCTGATGAAGCTAGAAAACCGGTTGATCAATCACTCTATAGGAAGCTAATTGGCTCACTCCGGTACTTAATGGCTAGCAGGCCCGATATCCAGTTTTCTGTAGGAATGTGCGCTCGGTATCAAGTAGAACCTAAGGAGTCACACTTCACGACAGCCAAACGAATCCTTAAGTATGTGAAAGGAACAGTGCATGTAGGATTGTGGTATCCTAAGGAAGGAGGATTCGATTTGGTTGGCTACATCAACTCGGATCTTCGAGGTTGTAAGTTGGATAGAAAGAGTACAAGCGGTACTTATCAATTTCTTGGACCGAGACTTGTGTCATGGTTCAATAAGAAACAATTGGCCAACTCGCTTTCTACAACTGAGTCGGAGTACTATGCCGCTAAAAGTTGTTATATGCAGATTCTCTGGATGCAACAACAATTATCAGATTATGGAATCAATGCCAGAGAGACACCAATCATGTGCAACAACACGAGTGCAATTGAAATAACCCACAATCCTGTATTGCACTCACGAACTAAGCATATCGATATGAAGCATCACTTCATCAGGAATCATGTTGAGAATAAGGATGTTCGGATCAAAAATATTCATAGAGACATTCAGTTGGCCGACATCTTTACAAAATCTCTCAGCACGACCAGATTTTGCATGCTTCGTCAATAATTGGGAATGATACAGCCGGACTCCCTGTAAGTTTTACGCTTTTACTCATTAATTAAGGGGGAATGCTGTAAGACCCAAGAATACAGTATCCACATTAATTAAATGTACACTCAAAACAAGTCAGATAGTACTGTAGGACAAAGAAGGCATGAAACCCTCCTGCAGCTGACGTGTGCATTAATTTAGGGGGAATACAATACGACCCATGAATACAGTATTTATCCAGATATTGGTGTAAGAATTGAATCCTGTATATACCTTTTGTATTTTCGCATATACAGCACATACACTATATGATGTCAATTAATATAATATATTATAATACTGTTCGTACATCCAAAAATGTTTTTAAGTCCACGTGCCCTGTTGGCATTTCAAACAGTTTACTCTTTAATGCATTAAAGACATCTGAACTTCAATGCCTCAAATAACACGATTTTAATAATTTCAAAACTGCCGTTTAGTGCAATGAGGGAAGATGAACTGTCATAAGTAGGACCAGTTATCATTTCTAAAACAGATGGATAAGACGTACCAGTTATTCTAAATCCATCCTATACGTTCATTTTTAAAAGACGATTCCCATCCTTTATACCTGACTATTCACTGTATGTAACCCTAATTTTCGTCCACCCTATAAAAGGACTGTATCTTGCTCCCTTAGAGTCTTTATACTTTATGCAATTTTTAAACGAGTCTCAAGCAAAACAGCCGACATACGTCTCTGTATTTTCTGCATTTTCTCTGCAATATTTTCAAGTTTTCTTCAACCTTTCTCTACTAAAATGACTGCTTCTCAAACTTCCTCCCTCTCTATGAAGAAGAAAGAGACTATCATCGACGGACGCATTTTCGCATGGTCCGATGCGATGGACAGAATCATCGTCGAAGGAGAAGACTCCAATGGAATGGAAGTCATTGTTTATCGGGTGAAACAGCAAGGGCTCTACCGCCTTGCTAGTTGCCACGCCGAATTATATGATGAGAGCATTATAGAGGAATTCTACCTGGATGCATCAATCATTTACGCGTCTAAAAGGAAAGGAGGTGACGTGTCTAAAATTTCTGTACTGTTCAAGGGATTCAAGTCTCTTTGAATAGAGATCTATTTGAAGAGATCTACAGGCTGCCGTCGGATGGCCTGAAGATGGAAGAACTGGAGACCTTCGGGTCGGAGGAATTGCTGACTGCCTACTGGAGGCTATTCACTGGGGATGAGGATGCACAGAACGTTCAGCCTTCATGCCACAAAAAGAATTTTTGTCTGCCTTATGTATATCTGCATGAATTCTGCTGCCGGGTTATTGAGAACCGTATAGGAGCATTCAAAATGTGCACAAACCTTCACTTTCAGATGATGG
This sequence comes from Orobanche coerulescens, assembly GCA_033398695.1. Classification (NCBI taxonomy): domain Eukaryota; kingdom Viridiplantae; phylum Streptophyta; class Magnoliopsida; order Lamiales; family Orobanchaceae; genus Orobanche; species Orobanche coerulescens. The sequence goes on from CM065810.1 coordinate 70,929,371, forward strand.
TGGCTATCATGTTAGGAGAAAAGGTCAATTGGTGCCAGATTCTACTGAAAAGGATACAAGCAGATGCTGCCAAACCTGAGTCCGCTAAGAAATCTTTCAGCCTCATTCTCAACTATATCCTTACCAACTGCAGAGTCAAGTAATCCGAGCATGCCAAGAAGATTGGGTCATTACAGTACCGTGGACCCCACACCAGGAGATCCACCAGGCGAACACGACCAAAATACAACAAACTGACCAAAATGGAGAATCACAGTCCCTACTATGATATCCAACATAATATTCCGATATGGAATTTCAACGACAAAAGTGGGCTACATGGCCAAAACAAAAATACAAAAACGTCCATGAGCCTTGCTCGGATAATACAAAATGACAATGACTGAACAAAACTGGAGTACTCCAAACTGTCTGACCAACATGGACACCAAAACAACTCGGACTAGTATCGCTCGAATGGCTCGTCGCCATCGTCATGCCCCTGTACCTAAACTCTCTCCTCGCAAGCACTTAAAACATGAAAACATGTTCCATCCCCACGGGGTCAGTCATCCAGATAATGAATATCAAATACATGTATAATATGATATGCATCCAAAGGCAGAATAAAATGGTACAACAATGGTAATACGAGATGCTCACAAACCAATGTAAAAATTGGGCATTCATGAAACACTATGCTCACGGCATATGATCGGTACCTGCTCAACAGGTTAGAATACAAGTGCCCAACGATGAATCATCAATATAGAACACAACAATGCATTACCCGAAGGTAAACCAAGCCAAAGCTGAAATAGATGCGAATCATAGTGCCCGTAGGCTCCAACGGAAATACCAAAACATCGCAATGGCCTGAAATCCACTCAGCCGAAACTGTCAATCATCACAATGGCCAGAAGCCAAACAGCCCGAAGCTGTATCATCTGAGGGCCGAAGCCACGGCACGAAGCCGTATCACAATGAGGTCCGAAGCCACGACACGAAGCCGTATCACAATGAGGGCCGAAGCCACGGCACGAAGCCGTATCACAATGAGGGCCGTAGCCACGGCACGAAACCATATCACAATGAGGCCATCCAAGGACCGTGACCTGCTGAATTGCAGGTGCTGGGAAACCAACCGCGAATGTTCAAACCCCAGAATTACCCATAATGAGATCACACAGTGACCGTAACCTACTGAACTGTAGGTGTTGGGAAACCAACCGCGAAGGTTCAAGTCCCAAACTTACCCATCAAGCACTAGCCGAGACTAGCCTTCAAAACACAATTAATCACCAACGACAACGATCCCAAGATTACCGAATTCACAAGAATAACAGTATGCTGCCTTGAGCCGGCCAACACCAACAATAACTCACGGATGGGCACCATCCTCGGTGGTCCCAATTCAAATACCTCGACTGCCTTGGAGTGGCCAATTGATCACAACGACTCAATAGATGAGAACCATCCTCGACAGTCCCAATTCAATACCTCAATTGTCTTAGAACGACCAATTGATAACAACGATACAACGGATGGGAAATGTCTTCGATTGTCCCATTTCAACACACCGATTAGCTTAGAATGGTCAATCGACAACAACGATACAACAGATGGGAATTATCCTCGATAATCCCAATTCAGTATCTCGATTGCCTTAGAATGGCCAATCGATCACAACGATTCAACGGATGGGAATTATTCTCGATAATCCAAATACAATACCTCGATTGCCTTAGAATGGCCAGTCGATAACAACGAAACGATTAGAACAAATTTCCCGGTGCCTTTAATCTTATAGACGACGGAGATGATAATCGAACACGTCAATGCCTTCACTCGGCCAATTACAGCATCAACAGCAAAATACCAATATCAATAACAATGATCATAACAATGTCTTAAACCGACATCAATATCAACAACAATAACCGATACATCGATACCGCGACCCGGCTATCGACAATAACATCAACACCGAGTATTTCAAAGCCCTGAACGGCTTTCATCGGACAACAACAACATTTGGCATAATTTGCCAAAGGGTATCGTATCAAACAATCCCCTGATATCAAAAAAATCATAGAGAGACCAAGTCTCAAAATGATACAACACATTCATACACATACACGATAACATTAATCTCATTGACTAGTACAAGTATAAAACTTGCCTCAAACCAAAGGCGAGAAAGTCCTTCCACGATCAACGTCCTCCCACGAAACGACGAATGGCGTCTTCCGACGACCACAACACTCGAACAACCTTGAATGAAATATAATACATTCAATAACACAAAATCAGTAGAAAACAACACCAAGGACAACCCGATTCGACCACGAATCGATTAAACTCCACAAACGAATACGATAGTTCTCAACTTTGAATTCTAACTTCCTCCAATCCTTCTCAATGATCAAATAGCATGATCATCATGTTCCTAACACTTGTGAAAACAATTCAACAAGAATCACTTAAGAACAACATTATACTAATCATCCCAAATGATAATCTCACCAATATTAACACTATCACCTCAAGAACATCACCAATACAACAAACATGGTATCTAAACGATAATCAATCACCAATTCATCATGAATTCCGATTAATAAACAAGATTAAATCAACCATTTCAAGATTATGATAATCATTACATAATTCATCATAATTCCTTACTAAAATGGCTAAAATCTCTCCAAGAAACACAAACAACAACATCAATCATATCAAGACTATGTTAATCATATAACAATCTTAACATGATCCTTCCTAGACATGATTAGAACCTCAAAACATTCTAAAACATTGAGTACAACTCCTCCTCAAGACATAATCATCATGTTCTTCTTCACAAGTTATAAAAACTCATCAAGAGTCATGATATACTCTAACAATAAATCAATACACGAAGTAAACGGCAACAACAACAACAACATACTCAGAAATCACTTGAAGAACAAGAGATTAAGAAAACTTAACCAATAAGAACAAGATGAACTCTCCAAACACCAAAGGATTAAGAAAAGCGTCCAACCTCGAGCCTGAATCCAAGCTAGGATGATCAAAATCACATTGGAAGAGTCTCAATATCAAGAATAAGTCCAGGGGGACGATTCTAGGGAGAGGAACTCGATTTTGGTTTGTGAAGAAATGAAATACGAAACCAAAATATATAATCTGACAAGCACATTATGGCCGCTAACCACAACGCATAAAGTATGTTAAGCCACCTTACGTACTCTACCATCCCTGCATACGCTACGCCAAGTCAGAACTCACTGCCTCGAAATGGGACCTGCATTACGTACATAATCGTGAACCTCTAATGTACGTTATCTAGCCACAGTCCTAACGTACGTAAATCCCATCACATAGCGTACGTAACCCCCATTGACTGCAATAGTGAGATCCAAACAAAAGATACCATGCCCTACTAGCCGAAAGTTGACCACGAGGAAGGTTCTCCCTGTCTGTGCCCCTTTACGTATGTAACATGACAACCATAACGTACGTAAACTTAGAAGCTTAACGTAGGTTAAGGTATACTCGTAGCGTGCGTAAGTAGCACATAAAGCACAAGGAAGTTCCAACAAGATCAACCCGAATGAACGAACACGATCCAAACACCTTAACAGACACGAAACGCAACAACATTTGTACAATTCCAAATGAATGCGTACAATACAACAGTAACACGAAAAAAAAATTACCCCGGGATATTACATACTCCCCCCTTAAAAGAGAGTTTCGTCCCCGAAACTCAGGGTGCACAACTCGGGGTACGAACTATCCATCAGGATATGAAAACAACATCTCCATGAATACTCCTCACTGCGAACCACTTCGCCTGAGTAACCAGGCCTATTCCTTGGGTCCCCCGCGTCTCCTCTGCCTGAACACGATGAAAGTCTATTGATAAAAACACTCAACCAAGTGCAAGATTAGTCGAATCATGACTCCTCCGCCAGAGACCAGCCAGAAATTCGTACCACCCGCATGACTCGTAACACCGACGTACAGACCCCGCGGGAGCCGCCCATTGAACATGTCTACAGTCATCGGTGTACACTTCCCCGTTCTCATCAGCATCGGACGCCCATGCAAACACTAACTCACGCCATAAAAGGAAAATAAGAACGTACATATAGTCCTCGGGACCATATCAGTCGTGCATCCAAGTCCTCACGACTTAAAAGTCTTGAATCACCATGAACAATTACCCAGATCATCACAAAAATCTAGGGTACAAAACCAAAAGGAAAGAAAAACGCAACAAATGACCTCAAATCTCAAGATTCTCAAATACTATCATTACAAGATAGATCAACAACAAATGGTTCACAACCACAATACTACAATACATATTAAGTTCAACATTAATCTGAAAAACAATAGAAAGGGAAAATACAAATTAAGGATACATCTTAAATATACCCCACACCCCAAAATCATCTATCTCATCGATCTCATCGACTCGAGGAAGGCCCAAATCTGAACTCGCTCCTCCTCCTCGGCTATCCTTACCTCTGGCTCCCGAAACCTGATAGCACCCCTTGGATGAAGTATGGACTGGAGTAATAAAATCTCTCGAGGCCCGTGAGCTCTCTCGAGACCTACTGGCACTAGAACTCCTGCAGTATTTCTCTAAAGGTGTCCCTGCCTCCCACACAGAAAACAATCAATAGCTGGCACCATACAACGAGTGCTAACATGCCCCGCTGAATCACAGTTAAAGCAAACAACAGTTGAACTCGTCGTCTCAGAAGGAGATGCTTTCCCAGCACGAAGACGACTAGTAAACGACTTCTTGGACATCGGAGCCCGATGTTCCTCTGAACGAATCGACATCCTAGTCCTCTCACCAGAAGAAACTAAAGGGTTCTTCCGAGTAAGCTCCTTGATCAAAAGCTCTACTCTAAGAGCCTTCTCAATGAATTCACCAAGTGAGTTACAATTATGATTGAGCAAATGCATCCTCAGCTGCAGGTTTAGCCTCTTTCTAAAATACTTGATCATATCCGGCTCAGTACGGATAACATACGAAGCAAACTGAAGGAGTCCATGAAACTTCTCAGCAATGACAACAACACCCTCGTCCTCGACGGATTCGGGGTTTAAAACCTCTGATAGCTTGGCTTCACGAAGGAGATCCGGATAATACCTCTCTAACATGAGAGTCTTGAACTCGCTCCAAATACAATCGTGGTCGGTGGGTTTCATAGAAATCCACCAAGAATGAGAGCCCTTACTCAAGTAGTAAGCCGCCACTGCCACCTTACTCTCTTCCGGACACTGAACCATTTCGAAGAGTTTATCAAAATGTTCAAGCCAATGAACAATATCAGCTGGTTCCGACGAACCCTCAAAAGTAGGTGGCCTCTCATGAGAGATATCTCCGACAATCTGACTCACTCGCCCGTCCTGTCCGTAAAACGGCACCTGGAATCCTTGATGTGGTGGACCATGAACCACTGAGGTCTGCACGATTTCCATTATCTGCGTCATCTGAGTCATCTGGGCCATCATGCCCCTTATAAGCAAGAAATGGTCGATCTGTCCACTCTCAGCCTGATCGACTCCTTGAGTATGACATCCCGTAGGAGAATCGGTCGCGTTGGTAACACCGCCGGCCGAACTCTGATCCATCTCGGTAGCCATCCGCGTATAAATATGAGATTCTGGGTTCTGGCTCGATCTGCAGCCCTTACCCCCTCTGCCACGTCCTCGGATTCCTCTTTCCATACTGAAAGAATAAAATTCGATCATGATCGTAACTCAAACACGCCTCAACGGCCAATCCAGAATGCTAAGTCAATAGCCAAACACGAGTATACATGCTCAACAGATAAACAATCACATCAATCATGCTAATCATAGCCAATACAGAGCTCACCCGTCCCAAAGCAAATAATCATGAGTGATTCATAACAAAACATGTAAAATCAATGACATAATAAATATATGAAGATAAAGAGAATCGAGTCCTTACACAGGTCATATGAAACTTCAAGGTCTTGCGATACTAGTCTTCACTAACGACGACTCCATGAAAGAATGACTCACACAGTCGTCCAACTATCACGACTCACAAAACCCGACTGTCCAGATTGTCATAACCTGATAGCCCCACTAATACCATGTCGGTAGAGCCATATAACTCACATATCAGGGTATCTCATAACCCAATGCTCTGATACCATCTTCTGTAACACCCCAAATCCCATTGGGCTTTTACAGTGCCGTGGACCCCACAACAGGAGATCCGCCAGGTGAACACGACCAAAATACAACAAACTAACCGAAAGGGAGAATCACAGTCCCTACTATGATATCCAACATAATATTCCGATATGGAATTTCAACGACAAAAGTGGGCCTACATGGCCAAAACAAAAATACAAAAACATCCATGAGCCTTGCTCGGATAATACAAAATGACAACGACTGAACAAAACTGGAGTACTCCAAACTGTCTGACCGATATGGACACCAAAACAACTCGGACTAGTATCGCTCGAATGGCTCGTCGCCATCGTCATGCCCCTGTATCTAAACTCTCTCCTCGCAAGAACCTAAAACATGAAAACTTGTTACATCCCCATGGAGTCAGTCATCCAGATAATGAATATCAAATACATGTACAACATGATATGCATCCGAAGGCAGAATAAAATGGTACAACAATGGTAATAAGAGATGCTCACAAACCGATGTAAAAATTGGGCATTCGTGAAACACTATTCTCACGGCATATGATCGGTACCTGCTTAACAGGTTAGAATACAAGTGGCCAATGGCGAATCATCAATATAGAACACAACAATGCATTACCCGAAGGTAAACCAAGCCAAATCTGAAATCGATGTGAATCACAGTGCCCGAAGGCTCCAACGGAAATACTAAAACTTCGCAATGGCCTGAAATCCACTCAGCCAAAACTGTCAATCATCACAATGGCCCGAAGCCAAACATCCCGAAGCTGTATCATCTGAGGGCCGGCACGAAGCCGTATCACAATGAGGGCCAAAGCCACAGTATGAAGCTGTATCATAATGAGGGCTGAAGCCACGGCACAAAGCCGTATCACAATCAATGAGGGCCGTAGCCACGACATGAAGCCGTATCACAATGAGGGCCGAAGCTACGGCACGAAGCCGTATCAGAATGAGGGACGTAGCCACGGCATGAAGCCGTATCACAATGAGGCCATCCAATGATCGTGACCTGTTGAATTGCAGGTGCTGGAAACCAACCGCGAAGGTTCAATACCCAGACTTATCCATAATGAGATCACTCAGTGACCGTGACCTACTGAACTGTAGGTGTTGGGAAACCAACCGCGAAGGTTCAAGAACCAAACTTACCCATAGAGCACTATCCGAGACTAGCCTCCAAAACACAATTAATCATCAACGACAACGATCCCAAGATTACCGAATTCAGAAGAATAATAGTGTGCTGCCTTAAGTCCGCCAACATGACAACAATAATTCACGGATGGGCACCGTCCTCGGTGGTCCCAATTCAAATACCTTGACTGCATTGGATTAGATACAACGGATAACAATGATACAACGGATGGGAAATGTCTTCGACGGTCCCAATTCAATACATCAATTACCTTAGAATGGTCAATTGAAAACAACGATACAACAGATGGGAATTATCCTCGATAATCCCAATTCAGTACCTCGATTGCCTTAGAATGGCCAATTGATCCCAACGACTCAATGGATGGGAATTATTCTCGATAATCCCAATTCAATACCTCGATTGCCTTAGAATGGCCAATCGATAACAACGAAACGATTAGAACAGATGTCCCGGTGCCTTTAATCAGTTACACATGATGGAGATGATAATCGAACACGTCAATGCCTTCACTCGGCCAATTACATCATCAATAGCGAAATACCAATATCAATAACAATGATCATAACAATGTCATAAACTGACATCAATATCAACAACAATAACTGATACATCGATACCGCGGCCCGTCTCTCGACAATAACATCAACAACGAGTATCTCAAAGCCCTGAATGGCTTTTATCGGACAACAACAACATTTGGCATAATTTTCCGAAGGGTATCGCATCAAACAATCCCCTGATATCAACAAAATAATAGAGAGACCAAGTCTCGAAATGATACAACACATTCATACACATACATTATAACATTAATCTAATTGACTAGTACAAGTATAAAACTTGCCTCAAACCGAAGGCGAGAAAGTCCTTCCACGATCAACGTCCTCCGATGAAACGACGAATGGCCTCTTCTGATAAACACTCAAACAACCTTGAATGAAATACAATTCATTCAATAACACAAAATCAATAGAAAACAACACCAAGACAATCCGATTCGATCATGAATCAATTAAACTCCATAACCGAATACCATAGTTATCAACTATGAATTCTAACTTCCTCCAATCCTTCTCAATGATCAAATAACATGATCATCATGTTCTACTGTGTGGCAGTGTTTTTTTTACTGCATGCAGTATGTGTGTGTGTGTGCAGTGTGTGTTTGTGTGTGCAGTGTATGTGTGTGTATGTGCAGTGTGTGTGTGTGTGTGTGTGTGTGTACAATGTGTGTGTGTGTGTGTGTTTATTGTGTGGCAGTGTGTGTGTGTGTATTTTTAATGTGTGGCAGTGTGTGTGTGTGTGTGTGTGTGTGTGTGTTTGTGTGCAGTGTGTGGAGTGTTTTTTTTATATTAATATTTTGCTTAACAAATTAGGTATTTGTCTAATATTAAAGTGGGCACGATGGACGAGGATTTGTATGGATATTTTGATCCTCAATCCATACAAAATATGGAATAGAGGGGAGATGAGATCTCGAGATATATATCGACGCGTATGCTTGAGTCGAAGAAGCAAATATACATGGGAGCTTACCATCATAAGTAAGTTAAAAATTGTAAATTTCAATATATTTTCTTTTTAACAAAACTATTTCTTTATTTTTTTTACAACATAGTTTAGTAATATGTTTTTTCTTTCGAATGCATTTATCAATGTAGACATCATTGGCAACTTCTGGTCACTATGCCAGCAAGAGGAACTATTATATGGTTTTGCTAATTACATAGTAGGCCCGACTCTCGCATTAAGGCCATACTCCAAAAGTAAGATTTTATTTATAACATATTTGCTTGAAAATTTTATATCAACGACTCAATATATTATTGTTACTTTTAAGCAATGCCGTGACCGCATTCAAGACCATGGACGGTATGCATACAAGTAAATCGAAGTAAGCGGTTAGTTGGATATATCCCAAGGTAATACATTTAATTACATGAGTGTAAATATGTGTGCTTGTGTGTGTAAATATTTTAATGTGTACGACAACATTGTTTTTGGAAACATAATTATTTTGGTATAGACGTGGTTAACGTCGTAAGGATCTTCTCCCTTTGGGATAGATGTTAACATTCATCTTAAGGATCTTCTCCCAACATATCATGTATGAAGTGTTCGTTTGTTTGTGTTGGGTTTTTTTCTGTGCACTGTGTGTGTTTGTGTGTTGTGTGTCTGTTTTTGTGTGCTGTTTTTGTGTGTGTTTGTGTGTGTACTGTGGTGTGTGTGTGTGTGTGTGTGTGTGTGTGTGTCGTGTGTGTGTGTGTGTGTGTGTGTGTGTGTGTGTTTGTGTGTGTGCTATATGTATGTGTGTTTGTGTATGTTTGTGTGCAGTGTGTGTGTGTGTGCTGTGTGTATTGTGGGTGTTTATGTTTGTGTGTGTGTGTGCAGTGTGTGTGTGTGTTTGTGTATGTTTGTTTATGTGCAGTGTGTGTTGTGTGTACTGTGTGTGTGTATGTGTGTGTGTGTTGTGTGTGTGTGTGTTTGTGTATGTTTGTTTCTGTGCAGTTTGTGTGTGTACTGTATGTATGTGTGTGCTTATGTATGTTTGTGTGCAGTGTGTGTGCTGTGTGTACTGTGTGCGTTTATGTTTGTGTGTGTATTGTGTGTTTGTGTTGGTGTTTTTTTTCTGTGTTGTGTGTATGCGCGGTGTGTGTGTGTGCAGTGTGTGCGTGCTGTGTATGTGTGTAGTGTGTGTGTGTGTGTGTGTGTGTGTGTGCTGTGTGTGTATGTGTGTTTGTTTGTGTGCAGTGTGTGTGTGTGTGATGTGTGTATCGTGTGTGTTTATGTTTGTGTGTGTATTGTGTGTTTGTGTTGGTGTTTTTTTTCTTTGTTGTGGGTGCAGTGTGTGTGTGTGTGTGTGTGTTTTCTTACTCTTTGTGCAATGTGTGTGTGTGTGCAGTGTGTTTGTGTGTGCAGTGTGTGTGTGTGTGTGTGTTTCCTGTTTGTGCAGTGTGTGTGTGTGTATGTGTTTGTGTGTTTCCTGTTTGTGCAGTGTGTGTGTGTGTGTGCTGTGTGTACTGTGTGTGTTTATGTTTGTGTGTGTAGTGTGTAATATCCCGAGGTAATTTTTTTTCGTGTTACTGTTGTATTGTACGTATTCATTTGGAATTGTACAAATATTGTTGCGTTATATCATTCGTGTCTGTTAAGGTGTTTGGATTATGTTCGTTCATTCGGGTTGAACTTGTTGGAACTTTCTTGTGTTGTTTGTGCTACTTACGCACGCTCCGAGTATACCTTAACGTACGTGTGTGTGTGTGTGTGTTTGTGTGCAGTGTGTGGAGTGTTTTTTTTATATTAATATTTTGCTTAACAAATTAGGTATTTGTCTAATATTAAAGTGGGCACGATGGACGAGGATTTGTATGGATATTTTGATCCTCAATCCATACAAAATATGGAATAGAGGGGAGATGAGATCTCGAGATATATATCGACGCGTATGCTTGAGTCGAAGAAGCAAATATACATGGGAGCTTACCATCATAAGTAAGTTAAAAATTGTAAATTTCAATATATTTTCTTTTTAACAAAACTATTTCTTTATTTTTTTTACAACATAGTTTAGTAATATGTTTTTTCTTTCGAATGCATTTATCAATGTAGACATCATTGGCAACTTCTGGTCACTATGCCAGCAAGAGGAACTATTATATGGTTTTGCTAATTACATAGTAGGCCCGACTCTCGCATTAAGGCCATACTCCAAAAGTAAGATTTTATTTATAACATATTTGCTTGAAAATTTTATATCAACGACTCAATATATTATTGTTACTTTTAAGCAATGCCGTGACCGCATTCAAGACCATGGACGGTATGCATACAAGTAAATCGAAGTAAGCGGTTAGTTGGATATATCCCAAGGTAATACATTTAATTACATGAGTGTAAATATGTGTGCTTGTGTGTGTAAATATTTTAATGTGTACGACAACATTGTTTTTGGAAACATAATTATTTTGGTATAGACGTGGTTAACGTCGTAAGGATCTTCTCCCTTTGGGATAGATGTTAACATTCATCTTAAGGATCTTCTCCCAACATATCATGTATGAAGTGTTCGTTTGTTTGTGTTGGGTTTTTTTCTGTGCAGTGTGTGTGTGTTTGTGTGTTGTGTGTGTGTTTTTGTGTGCTGTTTTTGTGTGTGTTTGTGTGTGTACTGTGGTGTGTGTGTGTGTGTGTGTGTGTGTGTCGTGTGTGTGTGTGTCGTGTGTGTGTGTGTGTGTGTGTGTGTGTGTGTGTTTGTGTGTGTGTATGTGTGTGTGTGTTTGTGTATGTTTGTGTGCAGTGTGTGTGTGTGTGCTGTGTGTATTGTGGGTGTTTATGTTTGTGTGTGTGTGTGTGTGCAGTGTGTGTGTGTGTTTGTGTATGTTTGTTTATGTGCAGTGTGTGTTGTGTGTACTGTGTGTGTGTGTATGTGTGTGTGTGCTGTGTGTGTGTGTGTTTGTGTATGTTTGTTTCTGTGCAGTTTGTGTGTGTACTGTATGTATGTGTGTGCTTATGTATGTTTGTGTGCAGTGTGTGTGCTGTGTGTACTGTGTGCGTTTATGTTTGTGTGTGTATTGTGTGTTTGTGTTGGTGTTTTTTTTCTGTGTTGTGTGTATGCGCGGTGTGTGTGTGTGCAGTGTGTGCGTGCTGTGTATGTGTGTAGTGTGTGTGTGTGTGTGTGTGTGTGTGTGTGTGTGTGTGCTGTGTGTATATGTGTGTTTGTTTGTGTGCAGTGTGTGTGTGTGTGTGATGTGTGTATCGTGTGTGTTTATGTTTGTGTGTTTGTGTTGGTGTTTTTTTTCTTTGTTGTGGGTGCAGTGTGTGTGTGTGTGTGTGTGTGTGTGTGTTTTCTTACTCTTTGTGCAATGTGTGTGTGTGTGCAGTGTGTGTGTGTGTGTGTGTGTGTGTGTGTGTTTCCTGTTTGTGCAGTGTGTGTGTGTGTATGTGTTTGTGTGTTTCCTGTTTGTGCAGTGTGTGTGTGTGTGTGCTGTGTGTACTGTGTGTGTTTATGTTTGTGTGTGTACTGTGTAATATCCCGAGGTAATTTTTTTTCGTGTTACTGTTGTATTGTACGTATTCATTTGGAATTGTACAAATATTGTTGCGTTATATCATTCGTGTCTGTTAAGGTGTTTGGATTATGTTCGTTCATTCGGGTTGAACTTGTTGGAACTTTCTTGTGTTGTTTGTGCTACTTACGCACGCTCCGATTCTAAAATAATATTTGGAATCTAGGAAAATAATAAAAATAGAAAAATAAGTTGAAAAGTGCTTAATGGCTTAAAAACAGCTTATTTCAAGTGCTTATTAATAAGCACTTGAAAACAAACTGTATGAAACTTAAACCACAAGTGTCTTATACTCAAGTAAGCTCGATCAAATAACCCACCAGAATAAATAAATAGACCAATAAGCAGTTTATGATAAGCACTAACTATAAGCATATAAGCATAAAATGAAGCCAGAAGCTAAAGGATCATGAAAAGCACTAAAGTTATCTCAGATGAACTCAAATCAACCACTAAAGCTCAGATTACAAGTAACTAATCACATCTGCAGAATCTAATGAAAAATCAGCTAACAATGTGTTAAAGTCCTACTAGCATAACAAATTAAGCAGTTCAAATAAGCTCTATACTAGAATATTAAGGGGGCAAAAGCTAGATAGAGCTACTGAGATTCTAAAAATACCAAAAACCCTATCATAACACTGCAATAGCTAATCTAATTGATGCCTAGTTTAAGCCTAGAACAGGTACTGTTTGAGCAAGTTAAGTGCATCAGTTGACTATTTCAACACACATTAAGTTTGACTAAAACCAATTTAAATGGACTAAATCTATTGCTAGGTGATTAATCATGATGATTAAACACTAAAATCTCAGTTACAAACATAAAATACTTCAAATGCACCAATTCAGCAAGCTTAGATTTCAGAAACACAAGCAGTAAAGGGATTATAAGCTAAATTTGACTTATAGCAATGTATCCTAAATTTGACTTATAGCAATGTATCCTACTGATTTTATGCAATAACTAAGTTCATTTTACCTAATGAAGACTAAGTGTGCAGAGTACTAAGGAACTAAACAACAACAACACACAGATCAAACATGGGGTATGTTTGGACATGTTAGCTTATAATCTAGCTGATAGCTGATAATCTAGCTATTACTGATAATCTAGCTGAAAGTTGATAATCCAGCCGAAAACTGATAATCTAGCTGAAATTCGATAATCTAGATTATTGTATTTACATGTGTTTGACAAGATTAGCTGTCATACTAGCTGAAATTTAGAAAATGACTTAAAAGGACATTCTTTATATTAGTTGTTATATTATATTATTAAAAAAACTCAATATTTCGTTATATGTAACTTATATTATTTTTTATTTTTTATTTTGCTTGATATTATATAAGAATACTATTAATTTTTTTTTTCTTCTGATGCTCTTTTTAGTATCCACTTATTATGCACAAACATCCATTAAAAAATATTCAATTTAATTCTTCCCGTAAGTCACAAAATAATAAGAGATTTGTACCTTACATCACCCATATATATATATATATATATATATATATATGCACCAATAAATTAATTATTTGCGCTCCATATCGAAGTAGCTATTTCATCACGTATCCATCTCATCTCAGCAGATGGTCTATTGGAACTTTCATCACTTGTGCTGTTATCATAAAAATGCCCATCTTCTTCACATGGTATGTAATCTGGATGCTGCTCAAGCGTAGTAAAAATCAAGTCGTCTTCAGAATTTTTGCGGATATAATTATGCAAGGCAAATGTAGCAAGTATGATGTCGATTTGTGTTTGAACCCTATATTTAGGCATTCGGTTTAAAATCTTCCATCTTTTCTTGAGAACTCCAAATGACCTTTCAATGCAACTACGAAGGGAAGAGTGACGACGATTGAAGGCTTCCTGAGCATTAGTTGGTGCTGTATTTTCAAACTGAGATTGATGATATCTTACTTTTGGGTATGGTACCATATACCCTTTTCTCTCTGGATATCCCTTGTCTACCAAATAATATTTACCTATCACAAAAATGCGACAAACACAAGAGCATTAATCATTGTAAAGTTATTTAATAGTAAAAACATATGAGTAAAGGTACCTTGTGGAGGTTGGGGAAAGTTCAATAATGGTGTAGTGATTGCATGAAGAAATATACGTGTATCATGTGCTGATCCTTCCCACCCGGCCGATATAAAAGTAAAGCACATGTCAAAATCACATGCGGCCATGACATTGAACGTAGGATACCCCTTTCTACCCCTATAAGGTAGCCGTCGCTTACCGGAATACACGCGTCTATATGCGTACCATCAATACATCCAATACAATTCTATATCAAAATAGAAAATATTAAACAAAATATATACGTAAATATATATCACACTCTAATTCATTGAATATAATAAAAGATATTGAATGAGCTATAACCTTAAAAAAAGGCATATATCTTTCGTCATCCTTTATACGAGGTGATATATTTGCAAATGTTGGATCCTTTGGTCTAATCATATCACGTGCAAGACCCATAAAACCTTTGCTCCTTCCAGTAATTGCCTCCAAGACATCATGAAAAGCTCTACTAATCGTTTCACCTGAACGTTGAAATCGCTCACTAACATCTCGATTAGACAAACCTAAGGCAAGAGTATATATAAATATACCCACTTTCTCAATTATCGACATTTTGCCATTCCCATACTTTTTACTACTTGCCTTTAAACCATATTTGGATATCAATTCCTCACATAGTTGCATAAATAATGTGGAGTCCATTCTAAATGCATTAACCGATCGAATTGGATGTCCATTTAAAACTTCTTTCATCCACAACTCTCTGTTTGAAGAGAAGTCATACATGGTCGTTTGTACATATGTGTATAGTAGTATCCGGCTAAAATATTCGACATGCATGATGCGGAGCCAAAATACACAATGTTTTCTCCTCCGTCTCTTTTCCATACCCATAATGGACCTATTCAAAATAATAAACGACAAACATATGCTTATTTAAGAAATCGAAAGTTAGACACATATCATAAAGTTTGCAAGTAACATAACAATAGACATAAAAATAGTCAACATAACAATGAAATAATTAAAAATACATGTATCCAAATGAAAAGGCACAAGTAAAAGATGAAACAATACAAGTAACACTTATTTATTCTTAAATTGCCACTGCAACCATGCCAACCTCGCAACATCATCACGCAAACTCATAAATAATTCTCTTGTGTCAGCTTCTTTAAGTGAAGTGGCTGCATAGCACCAAAAATCGCTGCCCATTTCAATAGAACCATCATCAATCATACGATCCAGAACACGAAGTGCTGAAGCAATCCCGCCTTGATTCTGATTGACACTAGTTGCCGAATCAACCTCTAATATCTCCAAAGCACGATCATATTTAGCATTCATCTTAGTCATATGATCTTGAAACAACACAGCTCCTGGTGATTGTCTTTTTCTCCGCTTCATTTGTACAGGTTTTGTTTTTAATGTAGATTTTTTTTGAAATTGTTTGGATTGTTGTGACATATTTTCCGAATTATTTTCCCCACTTGGTCCACCATGACTCAACTCCTCCACAAAAGAACCAAAAAAGTCATTCTCTTGCCTTTCTAGATCCTCCAAGCGTGAAGAGTATGGAGTGTATTGTGAATAATCGTCATCCCCAACCTCCGCATATGTATTATGGTTACCACTTTCAGGCATGTAAGCATTCTCAACATTCACATCTTGTGTCTCGCTCACACTTGGAGGATCCATAGATGGTGTTACACAATTCAACCCCGTTGCAACTGTATCCTCAAATAGCTTATTCCATATTTCTTCCAACTCCGATGATACTCCTTTATTGCGAAACTTTTTACATTCAGCATCTTCCTACACATTATCATGGTAAATCATTGCAAATTATATTCTCATAGTAAATACAGTAACCACAAATTACTCATTTATTTAAAATTATTACCTTGATTTTTCTGTTCCACCATTCTTCAGAAGCAGAAATTCTTCCGGTGATCGGATCCCATCCTAAACCGGTTTCCCCCCTCTTTAAGTTTTTCCATGCGCGCCACTCCCTCTTCATTGAATCAAGTTTGTTCTTACAACAAAATGGATTATTACATTTTTTGTTGGTTATTTTTTCAAAGTCATGTTGTATTTCACGCCATCTATATGCAGTACTTTTGCCATTCTTCACATGGAACTCCACGCAAAGGTTAAATAAAACCTTTATACACCCTTCGTCTACCAAAGTTCGTTCCCCTTATTCTTGATTCATTGTTCTTTTTTCAAAGATTTGATTCCATCTCGCTAAGAATTATAGAGTTCAAAATTTTAAATATAAGTATTATGAATAAAACTTTGACTTAATCAATTAACTGCATGCCAACCTACTTGAACCTTAAACAAATATTGTTTACATTAACAACTAGAAATTCATGAATATGTGCTTCTGCAATACACTTTTGCATGACAACATAGAAATTCAGACGTGTTTGTTACTTCCCTGTACATGCATATTTCCTACCTCTTACAAAGTAAACGTAAAAAACTTTTTTGATAAGAAATAAGACATGTAATATAGAAGAAGAAATCTCAAATGACAAAAAGGAGGAAACAATCAATGGTGCAGCTGACATGAAAACACAGTTGCAGGTGAAAAGCAATTGACCTCTACTATTTCTTAGCTTATTTGACACATAAGTGGCAAATATTAAATGGCTAGAGACATCAGAGACACCATTGTGGGAATCTACATAACTGGAGGGCTGAGACATGTATAGTGCCAAAGTCATCAAACTTAGCAAAAGTGAGTGATAAAATCTCACCTAATACACACTCTTAACATGTATTACAATTGTAGGAAGCCGGATATTACGCAAATATGTGTCCTTTTCCTAAGGTCTTCAAACATCCCGAATGAGAGAGACATGAAAGACAAGAAATGCGAAGAATACAAAACCACAAATTGTGAGCACTGTTGGGTGAAGCCAAGACAGAATCTCCCAACAAATATACAGAACCCTCCAAACAGCCCACCTCTACAGACATCTAATAGTGAAGATGAGGCATACTTCTGTATGATAACAAAACAGAAGGAATACAACAGTGACGATGTGGTAACATCATCATCCTTTGTAGACTTAACTCCATACTCCAACGTC
This sequence comes from Orobanche coerulescens, assembly GCA_033398695.1. NCBI lineage: Eukaryota > Viridiplantae > Streptophyta > Magnoliopsida > Lamiales > Orobanchaceae > Orobanche > Orobanche coerulescens. The sequence continues at coordinate 70,946,944 of CM065810.1, forward strand.
CATCAACCTTTTTAAAAATGATGAATGATTTTAAAACTATATTGTTAGCTTATGAGGTTTTGAAAAGAGAAAAAATACAACCCACTACTTTAAACGCCGAATTGAGCGATGAAAATGACTTGCTCAATGAACAAAATAAAAATCATATTTTAGGAGATGATGAAAGCGAGTCAAAGATTTAACAACTCACGATTAGTAATCAAGAGTTGGCCACTGAGCGTAGTGCTCTCAAAATGAGAATCAATGTTCTTACATTAAAAATGATCGATTACGTGGCAAATTTGGTTGATAAAATTAATCATCTTAAAAAATGAGAAGAACTTGAGGTCTCCCTAAAATACTTTAGAAAAATATCAAAATGGTGGAGGATATTCTAAGCATTGGTCTACATAAATAGACCTCAATATATGGATTTTTTTCCCCTCTTTTAAAAGGAAAAAAAAAAAAAAAACTTCAGGGGTGCCCTAGAGAAGACAAGGTACTACGGTAGTACTACCAAAGCCAATTTCAAAACCTAATTCCATTAATCGAAGCAAAAAGGAATACTAACCTTTGCTCGGCGGCGGTAAGATGTTGATGACGATGGCCGATCACCATTCAAAGAATTGCCGTGAGGAGGATGAAAGCCTGAGTTTTTCTATTTGGGAGAGGTGAGATTGTGAGAGAGTAGGGCAGGCGTCCTTTTTTTCTTTTGTTTTCTAGGGCAGAGATGGAATATAAAAAGAAAATCTGGTAGATGAAGATTGAACGCTATGGGGAAAAGCGTTTGAGTTTAATCTAGATAAAGATTATAATCTAAATTAAAACAGTACCGTCCAAACGAGATTATTTGGGTCAAATTAGATTATTTGACCAATTCTAATCTAGATGAAGATTATAATCTAGCTTTTGGGACCAACCAAACATACCCATGATCCAAACACCCCTGTAACTATCCTTCTACACTACATAATGCATATTCAGGCTATCAAATTTCAAACAGATGACCAATATGAGACACTAAACTAAGATGAAAGCCAAATGAACAATAAACAACAACTTCTAACATCAACAGCACAGGATCACATATCAGCTTAAACTTATGCAGAATTGAACAGATACAAAGCAATAGGAACACAATTGACTAAGTGAACTCCAAGATCTCAATTAACACTATATCATGAACAAGCTAAGCAATGAAACAGTAAACTCACAAACAAATAGATCGAAGCTACTACATGAATAAATGCAAAACAGAACTTAAAATAAACTGAGGACTTACAATGGAATTCCCTAGCTGAACAAAGGGTATACTTGATCTAAGCCTATCTTTAGATAGGCTGCAACTACACCAAGGATCATGAATCTAACACCAATATCCCCAGATTCTTCATCATTAGTCACCATTGACTTTCGTTGACCATTATCCATTTAACCAAATTGAGCAGAAACAATGTAACTTAACTCACTATAAGCTATTGTAAAGCTTAAATGAGCTCATGAGGACATGTAAAGAGATTATGAATCATAAGAGAACATAAAATGAGCTTTTAAGTAATTTGAGACAAAAGTTGAAAATAAAACTTGAAATTTCATTAATTCTAAAAACTGAGTTACTATAAGCTGAAAATAGCTGAAACTTGAGCTAAATTATTCTAAAGCTAAAGCTAAAGTATCCCTTCTCCTAACCTAATGACTAACCAAAACAAATTGTGACTGTGAAGATGCTTAAATAGCTGAGCTGAGAAGGTCCTGGAATAAGCATCCTCTCAGAATATCCTCTGTTAGATCCCATATGACAATCCCATCCAATCCAAGCCCTTGGTGATGTGTCCTGGCCAATCAAACCCCTCCGTTTGTCCACCCTGTCATTCCTTTGAAGTCATTCTTCTGACACGTTGTCAGGTCTTCTAGAAACTCGAGTTAATTTTCCTAAATACCCTTAATTGTGGTAAAATTGGGATGGGTAATCGTTAGGGTTCTTGTGTGAATAGTGTTTCTGGGTAATTGGGGGTAAAAGGAGGCGCGGGGGTTATTTTATATATTTGTTTGACAAGTTTGACCATGGGTCGGGTGAGTTTGACTTCGGGTTTAAAAGGGAAAATGGGTCACGGGTTATAATAGATGGGATGTGGGCTCATGTTTGAGATAAATGTAGTGGGCTTGGGGTTTAGGACTTGGACTTATATAATATATGGATCCGGTTATTATTTAGTATAGAATTAGGATTAAACTTGTAAGGACCAATTGTGTACAATCTGAAATTCCAGGGACCTCTTCTGCCAATTTTGAAAAATAATTCCAAGGGCCTTTCTTGCCAATTGATGATTCTTCAAGGGTTGACTTTGACAAATTAAGCTCAAATATAATCCAAACTCTTCCCGGCTCGGATTTAAATACTCTTCCCAAATCCCGTGCTCGTGTTTGCCGGTTTTCGGCTCGGTTTTGTCCATTTCACATATATCCGTACCTGCACAATCTCGGGTTTTTGGTCTTTTTGGTCCGTTTTATTAGGTCAAAGGTATGTGTAAAATAACACATACCAGTAGTTACTTTTGCTAACAAAGAAAGGGCGTACTTTTGACTATACTAAGCAGAAACGATCATTATCACGGCAGATGAAAGTATGTTTTATGGGACATCATGAATGAAATACAGGATAAACTTAAGGTGAAAGAAATAAACAGGTGTTTAAAGGTAAAGCTTCAAGTTTAAATAAAATTGTTCAAGATATACAATTTAAAAGCTTTGAGTGGATTGTAAGAAGAGCGTGAAAGAAAAGTGAGATGACTTGGCAACATTGGCTTTTTGATCCTTGAAAATATCAAATCTAAAGATGGTTCTCTAGTGTGGACATTTCCTGGTGATGGTTCTATTCGGATATGACAAAAAGGTCTGCAATTTAAGGTTTTTGTACCTTGGGTCTGCATTTTCTGTCTTGACAGTAGCCTCTGGTCTGTTGTTTCATCATGTGGTTTTTTTCCATGGGCTTCGTGATAGGATGATAGGCCTGATCTTGTATGTTTGTTGGTATCCGTTTATGTGGGATATGTAATGTGTTTGGGTGTTTGGCACAGTGGGACAACACTTAGCTTTATGATTATTTACAAACTTGTTCTCAGTAAAGTATTTCATCAAAGGTTGATGTATTGTTGTAATTATACAATTATGATTATTCAGTAAACCCTTTATTAATGATTTAACTATGAATTGACTGTAATCAGGATGTTCTACTTGTGGGACAAATGAGATGATTTAATACCTTTAGAAGATTGTATCTTGTCCTGAGTACTTGACTGTCTTTATATAGTTCTCATCTATCCCCTCAGTGTTGAAAAATGGATTCCACATTATCTTCCCAAGAAACATTCCAAAAATGCATGCCCACAGTCATCCTGCAATGTGAAACAAAAGTCAAGGATCACGGGAAAATGCCATCACATTCGACTCGATTTAAGATAGAATAACACCTACCAAAAATCTTACATCCATATCATAAATTCATAAGCGCTCTCTTTTATAACACAAAATAAGGATATCATTATCACTTGTTCAAAATAGTGAATACATATGAGCATCCTAAAACCTAATCATACCCTAAGCATGGAAATTGAACTGAATGCAATTTGGAAATCTTTATAAGCAAAAAAAAAATGTCTTATCTATGGGCTGCTAAGTTTATGCACATAATGTACCGCCTGTTTGATTGCTTTATTTGTTACTTATCGCAGCTAACTTTCAAGTAAACTTTTTTAGCTCTATGACGATGAAGCTACTAAAAAGAGTGTGTGCGAGCTTACCTTTTGGAGATACATAGATTTTCTTGAAGAGACGCGACACCAAATCACCAAGTGTGACTCGGGTGAGCTGTACATAATAAAACCAACAATGCTTTAAGGATGATGACTATAACACTAAAATATACAAAGAAGATGTTAAAGATTTAAAACCAACAACACAAGACAATATGACATACCTGAGATATGCATGTATCAAAATCAAGCGATCAATTACACCTTTTGGATTTATTGCTAGAGAATAGATATAGCCCTTGTTTTCCAGCCACATCCTCACGAGCTCGATCTGTAAAGTGACTAATATTTGCCAAATATAAAAGTTGGCCTCCATAACTCATAACTGTCCTCAATATGCAAGTAAAAGAATGCATAACGTTTTTCAAAGGAATATACCTTTTCAAGAAGTTGTTATCAAACACCTAGTATCAAAACATGATAATTAATTAAACATTGACTGAGTGAATAAAATATTAGAGTATAAAAAATTACTTATAAGAAGCAGGCAAAACACTCAACTTATCGACAAATTTCATTCTCAAGCAAGCCAAATGTATTTCTTATTGTTGTTAACTCTTTTAAGCAGCAAAACAGATGAACACATTTGGCTTAAAAGCTTAGGGAGGGACAAAAACAAACTCTTAGAGACAATTCTAACTAATACTTCTCATAGTTATCGTCTAAGAGTTTGTTTTTGTCCCTCCTTAAGCTTTTTGTCTATGATCCTAATTGCTTCACTTCACCTTTCTTATTCATATGAATTATTAGTTAGAGTACTTGCTTTTTCCATATTTTCTTTCTCCAAATCATAGCCTCTAAAAGATCTGTGTCGGTGATTTAGTCGGTTTATATCTTATTGCATCCTTTCAACCTTGTTATTCTTATCATTCCAAGAAATCATGTATCAACTGATGTTACCTATAGAAACATGAAAGAAAACACAACCAAAAATTGGTACTTAACAACCGAATAAACTTTATACACAAGTCAACCATGAAAACCTTATACTATTTTGTATTTGTAAAGCTTTGGATCAAGCTTAGACATTATTTGCTTACAATAATCATATTCCTATGGCACGAATTGAAATGGGCATGGGTTGAATATCCACCATTAGTTAGTAATGCAACAGTGAAATACATCAGCAATCAATAATTTAAATGGACCTAAAAATTTGGCATGTAATATTTTGGTGAAGTGTGATCAAAAGATTGCAAACATACCAACATTTACTTTGATACTTGCATAATTAAGAAACTTAGCAGAATGTTCTAATCTATATTAATAAAGAAATTTGCATGAGACTACATTGGAGTTTTTACATTAAAGCTTAATGAAAGGTCGTTACTAAGTGTAGTTTCTGTTTTAACATTATAGCTTAATAAAAGTTTAATTTACCTGTGTCTGTGGCTCTGCAGAAGAAATTAGTTGAAGCAACCGTTGCTCTCAAAGTGGCTTTTTTGGTACAACCTTTTCGTTGAATCAACCTTTGGCAATTGCCATTTCTTGTTGTTACAGTATCTCGAATTCCACTTTATCCCTTGCCTTGTTCCTAATTAGACAACAAAAAGATAACATGATTCTAACAGACATAGCCCTAAAAGTCAATACCTTCGTATAATTCATAGTAATAATGAAAACTTCAAAATAACAAAACCAAACACTCACAATCAGGAGGGGCAAGGCGATTTTCACTTCCATATTTTGTATCGACTGAGTTTGGCTCGTATTCTAATGTCACATGCTGCAAATTAAAACAAAATTCACATAAAAGATCCATCTAAAACCATAAAGACAACTTTTGTATTAACCCAACCGAAAACACATTTGCTTAAAATGATAGATAAAGAAAGATTTATGTGTATGGCGTGTGATAAAAGCTATTAGCCTATTAGTCAAAAGGCACCACAAATCATGATCGGTATCTATCTTAATATATATTAAAAAATTACTACAATGCTTTACTCTATAGTATCATATGTACTGGCAAAATGTAACATTTAGTCAAGAAATATTTCACCTTCCAAATAATAGCATCAAAGTTGAAAGTAAACGTACATGAGTTGGCGGCCGCAGGAAAAATGCAAGGACCGTCATCAGCAAGTTCATCAGTATCATCTATCTTTCTTTTCCCTTTATCAACTTTTAAACCATTCACTACAGGTTGACGTCTATTGTCAAACAAAGGCACCACAATTGACCAGCTTGAAACACAAATACGAACATTGAAACGAAAATGGAAAATACAAACCTGTAATTCAACAAATTCAACGGAGGAATCATCATATATAACATCATCTCTTGGTTATAAGGAATCATCATGTGCTTCACTTTTGCCCTACAAATGATAATTACACAAACACAATTTATCAAACAGTTGGTGTGCATAAAAAACACACATAGAATCAGGAATCCTAAAACACAACCTCCGAAAAAAAAAAGCCATATAAACGACATGATTATAAAAAAAATAGTCCCCAATCAAAACTGATATCAGAAATAACAAATTACCTCTACCACTAATAAATTTGTTCATCATAAACATAAAAAATAAACTAAATGAGAAGGTTAGGGTAAAGACCAATTCGAAACCTTAATATTATAATTAAATAGGTACTTACCAATTCTTCCATTGCCCGATTTTTGAATCTGTAGAATCATTGTCCAGTTTTTTTTTTGGAACGATGAACTGATTTGAGATGAAACTGGTGTTTTTGATTTTTGAATCTTGGTGCATTTGAGATGAAAGTGTATGGATACAATCACAAATTGTAACTTATTTTTGGGATGATTTGCATAATGCGTATTGCATTAAATGCGTTGTAAAAACCGAATTGAAATGAAGCGACTTTGAAGAAGTGTATGAAAGAAGTTTTGGTGGAAGATTGAAGAATGAGAATGAATCGATGACCTACCAAAAATAAAACGTTGAAGATAGAAGCCAAAAATAAAACCTTCTCATTGAGTTTATTTTTTATGTTTATGATGAACAAATTTATTAGTGGTAGAAGTAATTTGTTATTTCTGATATCAGTTTTGATCGGGAACTATTTTTTTTTATAATCATGTCGTTCATATGGCTGTTTTTTTTGAGGTTGTGTTTTAGGATTCCTGATTCTATGTGTGTTTTTTATGTACACCAACTGTTTGATAAATTGTGTTTGTGTAATTATCATTTGTAGGGCAAAAGTGAAGCACATGATGATTCCTTATAACCAAGAGATGATGTTATATATGATGATTCCTCCGTTGAATTTGTTGAATTACAGGTTTGTATTTTCCACTTTCGTTTCAATGTTCGTATTTGTGTTTCAAGCTGGTCAATTGTGGTGCCTTTGTTTGGACGTCAACCTGTAGTGAATGGTTTAAATGTTGATAAAGGGAAAAGAAAGATAGATGATACTGATGAACTTGTTGATGACGGTCCTTGCATTTTTCCTGCCGCCGCCAACTCATGTACGTTTACTTTCAACTTTGATGCTATTATTTGGAAGGTGAAATATTTCTTGACTAAATGTTACATTTTGCCAGTACATATGATACTGTAGAGTAAAGCATTGTAGTAATTTTTTAATATATATTAAGATGGATACGGATCATGATTTGTGGTGCCTTTTGACTAATAACTTTTATCACACACCATACACATAAATCTTTCTTTATCTATCATTTTAAGCAAATGTGTTTTCGGTTGGGTTAATACAAAAGTTGTCTTTATGGTTTTAGATGGATCTTTAATTTTAAGTGAAAACTTTTATTGGTAGACACCCCAGCAGATATTTTTAACTAGTTCCAGCAAAATATTTTATGTTTTCTACCAGTAATGAATGATATTGCTAGTACCATTAATAGAGAAGTGACACTGTTCCACCCCATAACCACTTATTCCCCATGAGTGTGTGTCTGTTTTCCCGTTTGCTGCCCTCGACCAAGAAGAGAGAAAGAACAGGATAGAAAGGAAGCGGGGGGAGAGAGAGAGTTCTGGAGAGAGAGGACCGAGAGGGGGGGTAATGAGAAGTGAAGAAGTGGATTGTCGGCTGAGGTTAGGAAGAAGGGTTTATATACCCGTGAATTTTTAGGGCTTTCCGTTTTAGACCCCAAACTTCTCAGGTCTTGCAATTTCACCCAAATTCATTTTCAGTTCATTCAATTTCAGCTTTTCACCTTCAATTTCATGCGAAATTTAACCCCAGTCAGTTTTCAATAATTTTAATTTGATCCCAGCCAGTTGCCAATATTTAAATCAGATCCCTTTTACTCAATTACAGATTCAATAATTTATATTAGTTTATTTTGGGCGCTATATTAATATTAAAATTTAAATGTTATTTTAGGAGACGGGGACTTGGAGCCTAGGGCATGAACTGCATTCGCACCTCAATTTTCAAGGATCATCATCGTATTTCGAGGTGGGGATTTTACGCTTGTTTTATTTAATGCATGATGTTACTTGTATATATGCTTGTTTCTTGCCAAATAATTATATGCTCAAAGTTTGCATATTATTTACGTTGTAGCCTCCAATGAGTAGTAGGCATAATGTGCTCAAAGTTTGCATATTATTTACGTTGTAGCCTCCAATGAGTAGTAGGCATAATGTGCTCAAAGTTTGCATATTATTTACGTTGTAGCCTCCAATGTGTAGTAGGCAGTATGCACAAAGTTTGTATATTAATGGCCCTCGGGCAATCACCAGGTTCAGACATGTTATATCTACTTGACAACATGTATATACTTGAATTTAACAAAGCGTTCCCTCCTCACTGAGTGAGTTGAAAGCTCACCCCATTATTTAAACCTTTCAGGTTGAGGAGTCCGGCGTGACGTGATAATAAAATTTATCACCTTTTTTTTATTTATTTCGTTCATTTAAAAACTCTGCCTGTGGGTGTCTTCTTGACATTCATTGCCGGTCCCAAGCCCGGATAAAAGAGCAGGGTTGCGGTAGGTTAGTGGCATCCAGCGTTAAACACCTTTACATCTGAGGGTGGTGTCAAATGAGTAAGGATGCGCTACACTTCATAGGACCGGGTGTAGTGAAAAATATGCAAGGGTTGCTAGGTCGTCGCCCGGAAGCAGCGCGCCACCTCGAAGTATGGGTGTGGTGTCAAATGTGCTGGAATCCTTGCAGCGTGGACGGGGACAGACAGAGAAGTTAGTTCATGCGGCTAGTAAGGGTAGTAAGGTGCGGTTTGGAACTTGGAACGTTGGCTCTTTGACGGGGAGATCAACAGAAGTGGGGGAGGTTATGAAAAGGAGGAGGATTCACATAATGTATCTATAAGAGACTAAGTGGGTTGGCGAGAAGGCAAGAGTGTTAGCTCCTTGGGGTTACAAACTTTGGTACTCTGGAAAGGATAGAAGTAGAAATAGAGTGGATATCATCATTCATAAAGAATTCATTGATGATGTGGTGGAAGTGTCAAGAAAGAGCGATAGAATAATAAGTATTAAGCTTGTGATAGAGGATGAGTTTCTAACTATCATAAGTGCTTATGCACCACAAGTAGGAATGGATGCATTGATCAAACAAGAATTTTGGGAATATTTGGAAGAGGTTTTCGAACGAATTCCTATGGGTGAGAAATTGATCATTGGTGGTGACCTCAATGGGCATGTCGGTGTTAGCAGAGATGGCTTTGAGAGCATTCATGGTGGCTTTGGTTTTGGGGATAGGAATGAAGCAGGAAATGGTATATTGGATTTCGCATTAGCTCATGACTTGGGTATTATGAACACTTGGTTCGAGAAAAGGGACTCTCATTTGGTGACATATAGAAATGGAGGTAATGCAAGTCAAATTGATTTCTTTTTAGTAAGGAATGTTTGGAGGAAAAGTTTTACTAATTGCGAGGTGATACCCGTGAGAGTGCTGCAACGCAGCATAGGGTTGTGGTGCTTGACTTTCGAGGTAAGAGGCACTTAAGAAAGAGTAGACCACAAGTTGACCCTCGAATTAAGTGGTGGAAGCTCCAAGGGGAGAGTCGATATACTTTTGTGGCTAAGATTGCTAATAGTGGTATTTGGTCTGATTGCACGGAGATGGATATAGATACGATGTGGAACTTGTTGGAGCATAACATAGAGGAAGTTTCAAAAGAAGTCCTAGGAGAATCTAAAGGAAACAGACCATCAAGTAAGGACACATCTTGGTGGAATGATGAAGTTAAGCAAGTGATAAAGACCAAACGTGAATGTTATAAGGTATTGGGTAAATGCTCGAGCGATGAGAATTATGAGAAGTACAAGAAAGCTCGAACAGAAACTAAAAAGGCAGTGAGAAATGCCCGATCAAAGTTCAATCAAGAATTATATGCAAGATTAGATACAAAAGAAGGGGAAAAAGATATCTATAAACTTGCTCGAATGAGAGAGAAGAAGACACGAGATATTGGAAAAGTTAAATGTGTAAAAGATACTGACCAAAAAGTTTTGGTTCAAGATAAAGAGATAAAAGATAGATGGAGGTCATACTTTGATATCATATTCAATGGCCATCAAGAAGAAGATATTGGGAATTTAAACATCACCTCAAGTATGGTTAACCGAGAGTTTAAGAGGAGAATTCAAAAGGGTGAAGTGACAATTGCATTGAAGAAGATGGGGTCAAAGAAAGCAAAAGGACCAGATGGTATACCTATTGAAGTTTGGAGGTGTTTGGGGGAGAGAGGGATCGAATGGGTAACTATGCTTTTAAATAAGATTTGGAGAAGCAATAAGATGCCATCAGCATGGAGGAAAAGTATTCTCGTCCCTTTGTATAAGAACAAAGGTGATGTTCAAGATTGTTCTAATTATCGCGGAATTAAACTAATGAGTCATACCATGAAGTTGTGGGAACGAGTGATTGAACAAAGGATCAGGAAATGTGTGAAGATAACAGAAAATCAATTTGGATTTATGCTTGGAAGATCGACCATAGAAGCAATTTATCTTATCCGGCAGTTGATGGAACATTATCGAGATAAAAAGAAAGATATACATATGGTTTTTGTTGATTTAGAGAAGGCATATGATAAAGTACCAAGAGAAGTACTTTGGTGGGCCTTAGCAAAGAAGGTTGTATCGCAGAAATATATTGACATTATAAAGGACATGTATGAGGGAGCTAGTACAAGTGTATGTACTAATGTTCGGAGGACAAAAGAATTCCCTATTACGATTGGGGTGCATCAAGGATCTGCTTTTAGTCCTTTTCTCTTTGCCATAGTCATGGACGAATTGACAAGAGAAATTCAAAATGACGTTCCGTGGTGTATGATGTTCGCAGATGATATTGTGTTGATTGGTGAATCGAAGGTTGGAGTGCAACAGAAATTGGAACTTTGGAGGGATACTTTGGAAGCTCGAGGCTTTAGGCTGAGCAGAAGTAAGACTGAATATATGGAATGTAGGTTTAGCGAAAACAGTGATAGAGAGGCGGGGATGATCACATTTGATGGGAAAGTTGTTCATGGATCCACTTTCTTTCGGTATCTTGGATCTATTATCCAAAAGGATGGAGAGCTAGATGGCGATGTGGCTCACGGAATAAAGGCCGGGTGGTTGAAGTGGAAGAATGCCACAGGGGTTTTATGTGATCCTCACATGCCTTATAGATTAAAGGGTAACTTTTACCGCACGGCAATTAGGCTTGCGCTGTTATATGGCTCTGAGTGTTGGGCTGTAAAACAGTGTCATGTTCAAAAGATGAATGTGGCGGAGATGCGTATGCTACGATGGATGTGTGGTCATACAAAAAAGGATCGGCTTAGAAATGAGGTGATTAGAGAGAAGGTAAGAGTTGCGGCTATAGAAGACAAGATGATGGAGAATCGATTACGATGGTTTGGTCATGTGAGAAGAAGACCTGTTGATGCCCCACTGAGGAGGCTAGAAAGTTGGGGAACAAGTAGTGTTGTGAAAGGTAGAGGAAGACCCAAGAAAACTTGGATAAAGATGATTGAAAATGATATGCGGTTTCTTGGAATTGGAGAAAGTATGGCGATAGAGAGGCAAATGTGGCGGGAAAGAATACGGATGGTGGATGGAATCTGATTTTTTTTTCTTTTTTTTTCTATATTTTTATTCCTATTTTCTTTTATTCCATGTTATCTGTTAATTTATTTTTCAGGATTTTTCATTTTTTTTTAACATTCATTCTCTTTTTTTATTTGCTTTTTTCTCTATTTTTTTCTCTACTTTATTCCCTCTTTTTCTCTTTTTATGTTATTTATGTAACGATCATTGACGGTTTCAATTTGATTCATGTTAGCCGACCCCAAATCATTTTAGGACTAAGGCTTAGATGTTGTTTGTTTGTTTGTTGTTGTTGTTGTTGTATTTCGTTCATTTAAAGTTTTAACTTTGGCTTCAATGTCATGTTAAATATTATGAATGTTTGAAATATTGAGAATTTATTTTTATTTACTTGCGAAATGGATGACCTTATTTCAATTTCCGCTGCAATTATTCAATTAAAATTTTTTGGGATATTTAATCACCCTTGAAATTATTTGAAATGACATTTTGAAAAGTGGTCGCTACATAAGTGGTATCGGAGCGGGTTTACGGTTCTGTAGACTCGTTAACATAATTTCTTGTTCAAACCAAATTTTCCTTTTTTCGCAAGTAGTTAAAACTTTAATGGCATCTATGATTATTATCATCCACCGTCGCCGCTCCACGTCGACTCCAAGGTACACATTTCAAGTTATATTTATGTTGTAATCGTAACAAAAATTTACGGTTATGAGATTCAACTCATTTTTGAATCATGTTGCAATACCATGTTTATATTTTAAAGATGATATGCAATGGAGATTCATAATAAATGTTGGACATGTATACGCTTTCTTATAAATTTATAAATACATGTAAATACGTAAGTATAGCACTGCTAGAACATCTATTGGGAGCAGTTAACCCTTAGACGCGAGGTATACTTTTATTTCCATCCCGTATGAGGAGATTCCTAAGAAGTTAATGGCTATAATGCACCTTAGGACCATGGATGTGGACCCCCAGCTAACCGAGGTGCTGAAAATCTCGATGGTCAGAATGCCAACCCTGGTGCTGGAGCTGGTGGTGATGGTAACGGAGGTCAAGATAACCACAATAATAATGGGCCAGCTCTTACCCAGGCACAAGTTGTGCAACAGTTCTGATGTTTCACACCGCCATCATTCAATGGTCGAGAAGGACTAGCTTTTGTCGACGAATGGTTGATGTCGTTGGAGCGTACCCTTGATCTCATTGGGTTCACCGATCCGCAAAAGATTCTTTGTGCTCAGTATCAAATGGTAGAGGATGTTGGACGCTGGTGGATGAGTTATTGGCGTTTGAGGCCGGCAGCCGAGCGTGCTGCATTAACTTGGAATCGGTTCAAGGAACTAGTGATGGAAAAGTACTATCCACAGCACTACCGGGAGAAGATGGAGAGAGATTTATGGAACCTTGAGCAAGGGAGCTTATCGGTTGAAGAATGTAATATCCAGATTTATCTGAGTTATATTGTACAGCGTGGAATCTGTACAGTATGGATAAAACAATTAAAGGACCGAGACATCTGTATTGGTATAATTATTGTACTTGGTCGAAAATTGCAATTGAGGATATTGTGTATCGTATGAGAATATTATTGGAAGGAGTATGTGTATTTGGTATACCGTATGTTCGTATTCTGTATGTTGAGACGTTGGACAAGAATAAGCTGAAAATGGCTAAGTATAGCCACATTAGCCCACGCTACGATGTATATTTAGCGTACGCTAAGGCACAAGGATTATGTATATTAATGAGCACAGTTAACGTACGTTAAGATGCTAAGTGTTACGTATGCTATGTATAAGGCATTACATACGTAACGAGAGGAATCGGACAGCTCAGGCTATGGCCGACAGGTGGGACCCGTGGTCGGCAGCTTTCGGCAAAGAACATGCTCGGTCGAGTCAAATCTTGGTTAACGTACGCTATGCGTAGTGCATTACGTACGTTAAATGAGGATTTACTGTAGCAAGTCAACGTACGTATTATGTACGCTATGAAGGAAGTGTTATGTACGTAATCGAGTGAACGAAACAAGTCAGTGAGCTCTGGACTGATATTATGTACGCTATGAAGGACACTTAGCGTACGTTAGGTAGAATTACGTACGTTAATAATGATGGATAACATACATAATGTATGTGCAGGTTATAAAATAAGGTTCGTTCTTCTCATTTCTTCATGAAAGAAAAACCTTTCCTCCTCCAACCTTCGTCCCTCTGAGCACGTTAGTGAGATTTAACCTCTTCTATCTTGATTACAAGCTTGGAAACATGGATTTGAGGCTTGGCGATGAAGATGTTGATGATCCTTGAAGAGTTGGATTATGTTATTCATGTTCTTGAGGTATGTTATTGAACTCTACACCTTGAATTCGGATTTTGATGTTATTGTTGATGAATAATTCGTATGAAGATGATTATGGTATCGTTGTTAAGATTCTTGAGATTATGTGAATTGTATATTGGAAAGATACAATGATATATGTCTTCGATTATGTCATTTGATATAATCATGATTATGGAATCATGATGTTATTGATGTTCTTGATGTTCTTGGTATATATATCACATCAAAAAGGGAAATTTGATAAGATATATGATGGTTTTTAACTATAATCATGGAATTGATGATTTAGACCAATGCTATGTTGATTGTAGTGGTAGAATTCATATGTTCTTAACGAAATACGAATCATGATAACAATTTTGAATCCGGAAAGATGATAGTTAATCTTATAACAAGATTCTCAAAGGTATTGAACTAGTTGGGTAGTTCGGGTTGCCAATTATGCCGATAGTATTGTCTTACTATGAAATTTATAATTATAAACAAGGAAGAATCGTGTTAATTCGTATGAATTCGGAATAGAGTATGTTATGTAATCCTTGTTATCGAGATAAATTGATCGTTGATATGATTATTGGATTATGGAAACATATCGTGGTTTTGAGTTCATGATTGATTGATTCGGGTTGTTTGAAATTATATTTAATCGGGATATTGTGGAACTGTTGGGTTTAGTGATCGGTTACATTGATTGTTAGGTATGATCATCGAGTTGCGGTTTGTATTATAGATATGAGTTCGTATTTGTTGAGTTGGAATATTTGGTTATGTATATGATCGAAGAATTGTTGAGCTGTTGAGTTTGATTGATTAGTTATATCGGGAATTGATTATTATCGAATATTTGTTAATTGATTACTTCATTAGGTTGAGATTATTGATCGGTGATTAGAACCTTGCTTTGCGGTCGTGTTCGAGAATGTTCGTGAATTGCATTGATCAGGGCCGAAGGACTTGTAGACGACAGCAAAGGAATTGGTAACAGCTTCATCGGTATCGAGGCAAGTTATTACTTGCTCAGTTTATAATAGTTAATGAATGGTTTCTGTTTCATTCGTTTATAATTCGTATAGCAATGTTTATAATTGTAATCACATGAGATTTGGGATTATAAGTTGTATTCGAGTTTTGGGAATTAAATCATAATGTATATGATTCACATTTGTTGTTGGTATGCTTGGTATCGAGGATACATTGTGGTATAGACGAAGACATGAATTATCTACCGTTCGTGACATTTTGGAGCGTCGAATATTCAGAATAATGGTTGGTGATGCTTTAGATATCAAGATTGCTCTCGAAGGACTTGGAGCAAGTATTTTAATCATTTTCGTCATTTGTGTCGATCATGTTGTGGTACATTCATGTATCGTTGTTGTGCATTATTGTTGTCGTACATTGTGTACTGTTGTTTTTTGCAGTTGTGCATTGTTGTCATATGTCCACCATGCGTTGGCCCGTCGAGATCAACATGGGATATCTATAGATATGTGCGTTGGATCGTTGGACAGGTAATGCCACCATGCGTTGGTCCGACGGGATCATTGTGGGGATCTATAGTTGTGTGCGCTGGATCGTTGGATTACCATATGTGTTGTTGTTGTGCATATGTATATGTTAGGCGTATTTTTATACGCTTATTTATCATTATTTTGCATTATTTTGGAGAGTGAAATTGTTTAAATGAGCCTTTAATGCCTTAATTTTGTATGTTTGTCAGGAAATTGAAGTCCGGAAGCTAAAACGAGGCGAAACGGGCGAAAACGGCAAATTTTGGCTATGAGCCGCGGCACAAGGAAGCAGGGCCGCGACACAGGAAGACACCCAGCCGGGCACAAAGTGAACTGTACTCTGTGCCGCGGCACAGTCCAGGTGAGCCGCGGCACAGAATAATTAAATGACGCCCAGGCATCCAGTTGAAGGCTCTGTGCCGCGGCACAGATTTAGTGCGTTGCGGCACACTAGGCGGTTTTTGTATGTCCGTGCGGATTTGGGCCGTTTCGAAGCCAGTTTTCGGCCTACTCATACGGACGCGATTTGGAGGATGTGCTAAGCTATAAATAAGGGTTTAAGACCCTAATTGATGATCTTGGAAATCTTTTATCTTTTGGATCTTAAGCTTGGAGACGGCAGAAGAGGAGGGCAGCAGAAGACTTCAAGAGCAGAGGGCGGAAGCCGAAGAACGGAGGAATCCGAGCTTCATCTGCGTTTGATTTTAATGCTTTCATTCAATTATTCTGTATTTTCAATTATTAGTATGTCAGGCTAAAACCCTAATCTAGGATTTTGATGAAACTTACGTTTTGACGGATTTTGCTTGAGATTATCTAATTTATTACCTTTTTGTTGAGTTTTCCCAATCGTGTTTAATGCTTGCAATTATCTGGCCAATAGTTGTATTGATTTAATC